>CM061550.1:246217288-248920621 GCA_030864225.1 Capsicum baccatum var. pendulum
TCGGTGCTAAATCTTACTACCAACTGAAAGACACTGAACTGAGTATACTGAACTGGACTGAACTGATACTGAGTTTACTGAGTTTTTCTGAGTAATGTAACTGATTAAATCCTACTAATTGTGACATGGCTGATACTATTCTGTAACCGACACTGGCTCTAGATAGATAACTAGATTGTTAGGTATTAAATACCCCAGGACTCGATAGAATGAAAAGTAAAACATAACATGACCATAAAGGCATAAAAATACTTGCTTGCTAACAATACACTCATTTAGACATTTTGTCAAACACTTGATATACATGATCTTGTGCATGAATGGAACCACATATTAACTTATCATGTTTTCACTAGTCAAGTCACATAAGCATTTTATCACACACTTGTAACTCATTAACTTGTACATGAATGAGGAATACACGTTAGCATGCTATAATGGCATTATCTCACTCACATAGATAATTCATCAAATACATGAGAAGCATACTTGGTTCATTAAATCATAAACACTTATGGTTAATATGGTTACGACAATCAACTTGCAAATTGAAGGGTTTATCATGAATATCATGTAATTCAACACATAATAGGATCAATTCTTGGAACTTATAATTCAAATCATGGATTAAAACCCAACAATAACATGAACATGAATTCAATTCAACTAAATCATGGAAATTCATAACTACACAATCTTTGTATTTTGTAAAATGGGTTCTTGGACTTCACAAGGGAAAGGAACCCATGAATGAATACCTAAAAAACTTTGGAATGTTAATTCTAGAGGGTTCTTGGAGAAATTCTTGAGCTTGTTCTTGAATTCTTGAACTAGGATTTTTGCCTTTTTGAGAGAGAATGTTTTCTTCTTGAGAGAAAGTGAGGAAATAATGAGATATTAGGTTATTTAGGGTATAAATCCTGTGTTTAGGCTAATTAGGGGTTTCAAAAATTGACCAAATAGCCCCTGAAATCAAATAACAGAAGCTGAAAATCTTGATTTTTCACCCCCTGCATGATACGGTACAATCGTGCCGGCTCACTGGAAAGTGGATGACTAGGAACTGGGCGAATGGTGAGATACGGCGCCATCATGGTATCTCACTGGATGGGAAAATGGGCCTTGGCGCGATGCGCAATTATCGCAGAGAAACACTGGAAAAGTGACAATTGGGAAATTGGTTGGTGGCGCGATATGGTGGTATCGCGCTGGCTTACTGGAAAATGAAAATTGCTATTTGGACCACCTCCTTGATGCGCTGAAGTACCAGGTGGTACACTATTTCAATAAAATGGCTCTAACTCTTCGCCCGGGTATCGGATTTGAGCAAACTTTATATCTTTGGAAAGCTGACTGAATTTCCTATGCATTAGTAAGCTCTAAACTAAGAAATACTGAGTATTTCGAACAATTTATATGGAATAACTCATGTACTGAGAGTTAAAATAAGCTTAGGAATACGGGGTATTACTGCACTATTGTGCTTCGGGTCCAAAATAGATACAAAAAAACTCAAGTGGGTTCCACTTATGGAAAATGCATTTTTGAGGTCAACCCAACATTCATGCATGAATGAGGAATCATAACCCTCAAGAAAGGGGTGAAAACAAAACACCTTTAGGGCTAAAATCAAGCCCAAAGCTATATTAGGGTTTTGAGTCAAGAACCAAGAAATTCATCAATAAAGTGATGAAATATTACCTTAATTCGGATGATAATCATGATAAAAATTGTTAATAAACCTCCTAAGACACCCACAAGACTCAATTTTGAATTATTACACTTATTTAGGGGTTTTAGGTCTCAAAATGGGTTAAAAATAGCCAAAACGCGGCTTATAGGATCCTTATATACCCATACCAGGCATGGGGATGTCTTTATCGTGATCCTAGGGACCATTATTGCACTATCACGATTGCAGTAGGACCTATACGATCATGATGCACCACCACCAGCAAAATCAAAACTAGCTTTTGATCAAAATTCATTCGGATTCTGATTTACACAAATGAACTATGTTACCTCACTAAATTCAACATTTTTGTTGTATTGGTGAAGTTGGATTTTTCATTCAAGGTTGTTTAGACCAATTGTGGGTCCCACACCTATATGAACCAATTTTTTTACTTTCTGACCAATAGATCGAAATGAGTTTGGGTGCATTGGGACCCGAACCAAAGGTTTAAATAGCCTAAAATTGATATTCTGGATCTACTGGTAGGGGTGTTCATGGTTTAGTTAAAAACCAAACCGAAATGCGAACCAAACCAAACCGATTAAAAAAACCGACATTTGATTAGGTTTGGTTTGGTTTGGTTTTAAATTTTTAAAAGAGATACTTTTGTGGTTTGGTTTTAGTTTTACTCTAAAATAACCGAAAAAATAACCAAACCAAACTGATAAAAATTATATATATACACACACATATATATATGTATATATATGTATACACACACATACATATGCATATATAAATTATTTATATATTATTCATAAATAAAATATAAATATTTTTTATATTTAAAATTTTAATCATAAATTTAAATTTATTCATAGAACTTTTAGTCATATGTATCCATCTAGTTGATGGTACGTAATGAGATTTTATATGATTTTCGCACTTTAAATGGAAAAATGATACTAGTTGTGAAAATTATCTTGTTGTCTATGGGATTTTATTGGTAAGTCTTATTAGACTATAGATAATCACTAGTTTTGAACTTTTTTTTGGTGCCTGTTGAGCAAAAAAATTAAGTGTTTACCTTTTGGGGGTTTATCATATCATTCTCTTATATGTAGTTTCTAAATAATTTCGTAGAAGCGTTCATATGGTGTTGTTCATGGCTTTGCCTAAGTATAACACTAAATTGACATCTTAGTTACAAGGTTGAGGAACAACACTCGGTGACATCTCATATGTTGGATTGGATCTCTTTTTAGAAAAATTTCAACTTTTATCATTAGCTAAAGTTATAAACCGAACAGAACTAAACCGACAAGAACCAAACCGATGGTTATTTTCTTATGTTGGTTTGGTTTGGTTTAAGAAATTTAAAAACTGACTAAGTTGGTTTGGTTATGGTTTTGACCAATAACCAACCCATACCAACCCATGAACACCCCTATCTGCTGGCACAGTTGGAATTTGCATCTGAGATTATCTTACTGAAGTTTTTGCTCGGTGGCTATTTGGAACCAGCAAAGATACAAAAATAAAGAATTGTCTCTAAAAGTTAAGCGAACTTCCCAGTAATCGAACCATCAATCCCAGCAAGTCATAAATGACTTGGGGGCAAGTGGGAATATGAAAAATGATCGGAAGGGTCATTATAATATCCACTACTAAAAGAATTTTCATCCCCGAAAGTCAATGGATCAAAAGAATCACAAAATCTCAAAATAATGAGGTACTAGGCCTGCATGATCCAACCCTGACTTCCCAGATAACCTCAATGAAGAGAAAATGCTTCTAAGGGATTTTGCCACAAGTATCCTTTCTTTCCAACTAGCATCTCTTACTTTACTTCTAACTAGGCAAAAGTCAGCTTCAACCACCAACTGGCATCCAACTAAAGTGGAAAAACCTGATGTACATAAATCTAAACCACAACATGCTGATACCATCTCTAAACTCGCACAAATTAACAAAGGCTCATGTAAGCCAAAAACAAACCAATACACGATTCATGCAACTGACTCTAAATCCAAATATACACTTCCCTAATCAAACCATACTTAAAATATACTCTGAACCAGGAGGAAAATAACCAGATTCCTGATCGTGTAATCTCATTACAGAAAACTCAAAGAAATAAAGTTGATACACTGAAAGTCCATATGGCAAACATAAGAATAAGCTCATAAGGCACTTTCTAGGAACACAAATAGAGATAATCAAGGAATGAAAAATAAACCTATGTTACAAATAGCCCTGGTGGCAATCAACACTTGAGTCCAAAAGATTTAGGTTTAACGACTCATCATTGGACTATCCACTCCAAGATGTCCCGTTAACCAAGAATGGTGCCATACTGAATCTAACTCTAGTACATTACTCTCACTGAGTATATCATCCAAAATTTTCAAAGAAAACTGATGGATCATAGTCAAAATTGAACAGACCAATACTGGGTCCATGGGCTATCATCTGAACACTTATCAACTATAATCCATCTGAAGTCGAAATGACCAAATAGGTAACTTCACAGTAGGCTCAACCAGCCTATAAATAAAATCTGAACTGAGATGACTATGAAAATAAATGTTGCACTCAGCTCTACAACTCTTAGTTGAAATATCCACCCCAAGAGTGAATAGCTCGATCTCAACTACCCAAACCAAACCTGAAGATAGGTGTGCATTAATACTTCAAATCCATCATGACTCCCAAACCTCCATTCTAAGGCGCCAAATATGAAATTGAGCCAACAAATCCAAACTATGGTCAAATACATGCAACGACCATACTATCTAAATTGTTAATCAAATTAATTGAGACCAACCTAACATTTTTAGTAAGTAAATAGAGTATGTAGTGGGTTTAATTTTGCAGACAACTGAGGCAAATTATTTAGAAGAAGGGACAAGGCATTTGGCAATTATGCTTGAGACTACTTTAGTTGAGGACAGGGAAAGAGCACCAAGGATGATAAGAAAGTTTCCAGAGTTTGTTAGTAGGTTTTTTGGTATTTTGGTAAAGATGTTGCTTGATATTGTTGATGATGTTGCTTGGCATAGAGCCAAGATTGCGCATAAGGTTGCAGGGGAAACAAATAATTATAGTATTGGTCAGGATTGTTAGTATAGGTTGTGTTGGTGTAGTATACCACAAGAATTAAATTATAATTGAAAAAGTAAAATGATCAAAATATATATAAGTATCTTTGGGCTGAGACATGAATATATTTCTCTCTTTAAGGAGATTCAAACCTACTACTACATAATCTATACCGATCTTATAGTATATCTCTTGACTTGTCCCCTTCAGGATACAACAACACAACAATATCGTACAACTCAAGTAACTCCAAATTAGTTGAATAGTCCAAAGCTTCACCAAAAGAACACCTTCCTTCAAAATATAATTACTCTCATTGTATTGTGAATATTTTTAAACACTTAGAATATTTTTTGTCTCAACTCTCTATTTCACTAATATAATTACTCTCTTCTACATTCTCTAAGTTTTCTTATCATTAGAAAAATATACAAGGACACCTCTATTTATAGGTGAGTTTTTATCCTTGTAATTGTTGGAACTAAACCAAGAATTTGAAGATTGGAGAGAAATTCTCCAACACAAACTAAAAATTGAAGATTGAAGAGAAGTGATCCAATACTGCAATGATGAAAAGAAAAGGCAGGAGAATACAACTTTAAATTATCGGGGATGTTGGAAATAATATTCAAAGTTAAAGTAGAAAACATAATTTGTTTAGGATTTCATATTTTTGTATTTGCTTAATTCATGTCTAATTAGGATTATGATTTTTTTATCCCAGTTCATATAGGAATAGACTTTCTAGTCCTAGTTTAAATTGGTTGTTAGTATTATAAATAGGGGTGTCTCTGTCATATATTTGGTGTAAGGAGAATAATAAGAATAATTATCTAACTTTATTTAATAAAATATTTTCTTTAAATTGATATTAGATCTTTAAATTGGAATATCCATAATTTTCTATATATGTCGATTCTCACACGAGGCTCTAATAGGATCTCACACAAGCTCTGACAAGATCTCACACCATCTCTGATACCAATTCGAAGAAAATAAAATTATTCAAAGAAATAATATAAGCCCAAGTGAAAGACCCAACAATCACTAAATAGGAGAAATTAATTAAACAATAGACAAAAAGTATGAGCATTTATTCAATAACTTGAAAAAGCTCTTGAATTTCTACTCTGACTCCCTCACAACCTAAGAAAATATGTTTAATGCACCCCTATTTATAGTAATGCACAACCAAACTAAACTAGGGACGAGAAAACCTATCACTATATGAACTAAGATAACCAAATCCTAATCATAATTAAACATGAATTAAATAAATACCAAAAATATTAAATCCTAAATGAATCAGGATTCTTACTTTTAACTTGTAAATATTATTTCCCAACATCCTCCATAATTCAAAGTTGTACACTTTTTCCTTTTCTTGTTATTGTTGCGGTATTGGAGCACTTCTCTCCAATCTTCTGTTTCTAGTTTGTGTTGGAGAATGTACCTCCAATCTTTTATTTCTTGATTTGATTCCAACATAGCCTCCCTTAAATTAAGATTTTCAAATTTAAGCATGCCATGAATAATATCATGTCTTGTAGAAGTTGGGTATTTTTTATTTTCCATCAATTTTCTAAACTATGTTGTGTCGACAAACTTGTGCATGCCATTGTGAGGTTCTAAGTTGAAATGTGAATGAAAAATAAAGCGAATAAATGCAGAAAAAAGTGAAGTGTGTTTTCACTTTAAGGAAGTAATGTTCTCACATATTGGTGGGAGAAATAAACTTTCTTATTCTTATTTTGAGAAGCATTCCTTCATGTGGATAGTGAGGCAAAAACAAAGCAAGCCTCACGTCGTCATCGTCGTTACTCGCTCAACTCAGATTTGGATTTGAAAAATGATAGATTGAGAGATTATATTCTTGAACAAAATTCATTTAAAACTTGAGAATTGGTGAATTTTTTAATCTAAGAATCTGACAAAAAATATTTCTCCATTTCAAACGTACATAGCATGTGCAGACGCATGTCACAACGTACGTAAAAGGGACGCCGCCCTTAGAGGCACTATTTTGAAGAGAAAAAAGAACTTGTGTGCGCAGGTCATCACCTGCGGACATAGGTGGAGTCTACAAAAGAGATGAAACATTCTGAAAATTGAAAATAAGCAACCTACAACCACATGTGGTCTACCTATGCATGCAAGTGGGGTCCACAGGTTGACAATATTTTAGAAAGTTGTGTCTTCTTAAGAACCACCAGTTCTTTTATAAAATACCACCTTTTGGATATAAATACCTAAATGTTTTATCAGGTAAAGGCACAAAATTTAAAGTGAATAAACATCTTCATGTTCTAAAAAAAACTCTAGTGTGATCTTCTAACAGTTGAGTGAGTTTATTGTTAAGAAAATTTGACGTACCACTATTTTCTAAAGTAACTTATTGACGTCACCCAAACTAAACCCTCATACAATGTGGTCGTTGTCAAATTAAAGTAACCCAACTAGGTTGGGGCCAATCCTACAGGAAATAGGTCAAATCTGTCTCTCAAACTTATTAAAGTAGCCAAAAATGTAGAAAGGTAAATTGGGGGATTATGTGGTAAACAGTGAGAAGTGATAAGTCTTGAATGCTTTTGGTTGTAAACAATCTAAAATGAACACTATGACTGTGTTTCTCCTGGCTCTCTAACTTCGTAGGTTTATAGTATTCAATCCAACTATCTCACTACCACACATGCAGAACCCGACAAGATAGGTATCACCAATTGTCATGTGAATTCCTTGGTAAACATCACTCTTTACCTTGTGAGTCTCAGAGTGTCTCCTTTCAAAATATTATCTTTGATCCTAGTTTAACTGTCACCTTATGGGTATCAAGTTATTAGATGAGAGTTGATAGACTCGAATCACTATTGTAATTCTCTTTTCCCAATCTCAATCTCTCTTGTATGGATGCTCTTGAATATAATCAAGTTCTTAGTATTGGCCACTACTAAGAAAAAAACTATACTAAAGAAGATCACAATGCAAGCATAAACAATGATCTAGAAGAACCTCACACTTTCTCTACTTTGTTATTCTTCTAGGTTTCCCACAACCCAAGCTACGGAATTTAGCCACTCATAGTTGCAATAAATTCCATGGAATTCAATAAAGAAAATGTAGAAGAAATCTCACAACAATGGAAGAATAAAGCCCAAAGTCACAAATTAATTAATCAACCAAAAACCAAGAACAAAGAGATTTCAGGATCAAAAGTCAACCTTAGAATCAAATATATGTTTGTAAATAGTATGAGTGTGTAAAAGTGCATAACTAACTAAAAAACATCAAAAGAGTATTTATAGATTACATAAAAACTCAAAAAACCCAAACCAAAACATACAGGAAAAACTAAGTTGGGGGCCAAGTACGACGCCACTTATGGGTTGTAAGTGGCA
Organism: Capsicum baccatum var. pendulum; assembly: GCA_030864225.1. Taxonomy (NCBI): domain Eukaryota; kingdom Viridiplantae; phylum Streptophyta; class Magnoliopsida; order Solanales; family Solanaceae; genus Capsicum; species Capsicum baccatum. The sequence goes on from CM061550.1 coordinate 246,225,461, forward strand.
CCTACGCCATGTAGGTGGCCATCTTAGGTGACATGACACTTCAATTCTGTAGTATATATTTTGCACTGGTACCTATGGGGTGTAAGTGGTACTTACGTCCCATAGGTTGCCTCATCATAGTACCATAAGACTCTTTCAAAATTAGCTTCTCTAAACTTCAATTCTCTGAAACTTACACTAGTATCAATGGCACCGTAGGTGGTACCTATGCAGCGGAAGGTGAACCCTCATAACTGATAGTCAACAACTTTATCTTTCAGGTCCTCTGAAGTCCAAAGTCTGAGACTTATGAACTCTAATTATTCCTCGTAAGTGTAACCTGCAAACGTAGGTTGCATCGTAAGTTGGATTTTCTGTAGCTTTCACTTCTTTTTCTTTTGTTTGGCTCCAAAAACTTAGTTTTCTAAAAAATAGACACAAAAACACATCATATCTCCCAAAACAAACCTAAGTACTTGCATATTTTTTTTTATTTTAAGCATCAAAAGTGTCATAAAACCATGGAACATCAATGCCCTTAACTTAGAACATTTGCATTTACTCAAGAAACAAAAACACAACACAATGATTTACCAAGAGAAACCTAAGATACCTAGGGTTGTCAATCCCAATTTCAGCCAAAAACATAACCTTTTCCTATTTTAATCTTTTCAAAACCAAATCTGTGGATCAATGCAGTCCAACAATGTGACACAAGGGAATCAAGTTATGGCATTACATTAGCAACACATAATTTAGCATATGTACAAAGCACACTACCCAAACTAATAAGCAGCTCGCAACACAACCCATGTACCCTTTCAACAAAGAAGTCCCACTCACTCAATAGAATCATGCATGTTAATGCGGGGCTAATCATGAGAAACTCACACTCTCAAAGAAAGTTCCAACTATGCGCATAGAATACCATAAGCTTGACCTTATTTTTTTTGCCTTAGTTTTTCGGACAGTTAAACCAGGATCACTATAGGACTTTACTCGGCTTGTAATGTAGGATTGGGAGCAGGTATGGTACATTTGGGAGTTTAGTGACTAAACCTCCTTGGTTCTATAGTTATGTTTGGGATCCACTTATCAACCTATTTTTCTTTTATTCTGCCCTCATTTATCCCCTTATTCCTTTATTGTTTATTTAGGCTAGGTGCGGTTTCTTTTATTCTTTCTTTTTCTTTTTCAAATATATATTTTTTTTCTTTTTTTTTCTACCACAGCCAACCCTATTTTATTTTCTCTTATTTATGCCTTTCTTTATGCCCACTTTTAGTTATGCACCCCTATGATATCCATCCTCAAGTTAGGTAATTTGCTTGAGTTGAGGTTCATAATGTTAAAAGAGGACCAGGGCCAAAATAGGTTCATTATAATTAAACTGGGAATATGAAAACAAGAAAAATAGTCTAACAAGCTCAAAATAGGGATCAAGGGATACTTATTCTCATTTGGAAGGTCATTTAGGCTAAAAATGGACTAATTGAAGAACGGCCTATGATTCTTTTCTAACTAAATATCCTATAACCTATGATGAGTAACCAGGTAAGTTCTAGATTCAACACACAATGGGAACTAAGTAAGCATCTCTCACACACATGGCACAAGGTTGTATCAAAAACTACTACCTATCCAGTTCATGCAAATGCTAGATTTAATTATTAGGTCCCTAATTCTAAGCCATAATGAGATTCACAGTGGTCAAATATATAAGTACATCATACAGTTGAAAATAAATTTTTTGGAGGGGTATTATTTTTCTAACACATTTTAGCAAAATCATAATAAAATGCATCAAATACCCTTGGGTATTTATTTTTCTCCTATTTTAACAAAAATAACACAAAAAAAAACACAATATGTCCTAAACATTCTGACTCTACTAAAAATAGACTCCAGAGAAAAGAGACACCGCAATAAAAACTCTAAGAGGATATCTAGACCCGCAAGTATCCCCACGCCCATCAAATAGACATGTATTTTTCCCTAATGCATTAGGCCGCTAAAAAATAAGAGAGTTAGGAACATACTTGTTTCACCTTAGGTGCGTAGATCTGGCGTTAATCATACGAACACAAATGCAAAAATAACAACATACCTTTGGTTACCTCCCAAGTAGCACTTGATTTAACGTCGTGGCATAATGCGGGAACCTTGGCTACTAAAATTTCCTAAAGATAGCTAAAGGATTGGCCTCTAGGTTATCAACACAACTTATCACCGAAATCACCATATGTCAGGCAGTTGCTTCATGGTTCAGTGAATATTTAATGTTACCTCATCATCATTCAACCTTACCTTAAGATCCTTTTTCTCCTTATCCACCAATGCTCTACCCATGGTCAAAATAGTCTCCCCAAAATTATGGCCATCTCAAAATCAACTTTATAATCCAAGACAACAATGTCGTCAGGAAAGATAAAGGTGTCCACTTTTTCCAAAACATCAAACGATATACCCATTGGCTTTTTCACTGTCTGATCTACCACTAACAACTGCATCGTTATTAGTTTGGGAGTTCTTAATCCCAACTATTTGAGCATTACCAATGACATCAAGTTAATATAGAACCTAAGTCACACAGAGTTGTGGAAAATCTAGATGTCCCAATGGTGCAAGAAATTGTGAAAACACTGAGATCAATTTTCTTTTATGCTAGAGATCTGGATGTAACCACACTACAATGATGCAACCCACCAATATCCTCATAACTTACAACTCTCTTATTTGTCACCAATTCCTTCATAAATTTTACATACCCAGACATCTGCTTAAGATCTTCAAGAAGAGGGATATTTAAATTTAACTCTTTTAGCATAGCAATAAACTTTGTATACTTTCATTCTTCTTTATTTTTCTCTAACCTTTGTGAAAAGGTTGGGGAAGGGGGTCGCGAAATAATTTTCATTATAGGCTCAACTTTCTTCTCCTCTCGTTTAACTTCTCAACACGTTTATCAACACCCATCAATTTTTATGATGACTCACCACTAGTCACAAACTTTTCAAATTCTGCTTTGGGTTCCACATCAATATTAACCACACTGTTCCTTGGTCCATCAACCACAAGAATAGGGGGATCAATAGTACCCATACAACTTTAAGTGGTGATGCCTAGACATTGATCATCGTTCTTCTAATTTTGTAAAGTATTGCTCGAAAGAGTGCCCAATTGACGCTAATTCAATATGGCTGACATTTTGCCAAATTATTGCTCAATTTGATTGATTGCATATCATGAGATTCTACCTTTTGAACGAGTCCCAAAATATTTTCTTAATCTTATTAAGTCAACTTTCTTGACTTTCCTAACCCTTTACCAACTTTGACAATATAGCCTTTATTCCAGAACCAATATCTTTGCTCTTTGGCAGAACATAAACACCATTATTCTCCTTATAGTTATCCTTACTCCTCCAGTTTCCATCACTTTTTTAGCTCTAATCGTTATATCTATCCCTAGTAGTTTCAACCTCTGTTCCTTTTCCTCGAGTTCCAATTATCTTGAGCAGACAATTTGCCCTTGGCTAGTAAACCCACCAACTCTCTATCTAGATACTTTGTCTCTTCATCCACATTAGAATTATATGACCTGGAAGCATGACCTTGTGTTCCCACAACATTCACATTCTCAAAATTCATAGTTGCAAACTACTTCATTGGTAACCCAATCTCTATCCTCAGCTGCACAACCTCCTGAGCCACTGAATTATCTATAACTATATGCTCACCAAAAGTACCAATAGTATAAGTTTTGAAATCTCTCTATGTCTCCTGAGTATGCCACCTTTGATTGGTAAGAGAGATTCGATCTAAGATTTTTGATGCTACATCCTAATGCAGGTTCATAAATGCTCTGCCAGTAATATTATCCACCATATATTTGGAACTAGTATTCAAGACATGATAGAAAATCTCCAGTAGATTTCTCCCTAATATTCTGTGATTAGGCACCATCATCAACTTCTTCTTAAACCTTATACATTGGTTCAGAATGTATTTGCCTAACGATATAGATCTCATCCTTCAATTATAGAATTTTGTCCAAAAGGAAAAAATGTTCTAAAAACTATTTCCATAACACATTCCAAGTAATAATTGACCTACGGGGTAGCTCCCTTAACCACAATGTTGCTTCACCAGTTAGAGAGAATGGGAACAACCTAAGTCCCAATACTTCTTGATCTACCCCAAGTATATATAAGAAGTATGAATTCAAAAAAAAAATTAAGGTTCATAGTTGCATCATCAGTTGGTTAGCAAGCAAACACATTTTTCAGATTCAACAAAAGGGTCATAACACTAGTAATATTGAAATTCACCACTTGGGTAAACTCAATAAGAATGATGTCTCCTATCTCGATAGGCTCTACATACCCCATATCTTTATCTAGATCTTTACATGCTGGAAAATACTAAAAAGTTGGGGGTAATAGAGTTGTATATCTTCTATCTTTATCAAGTTTTGCTTGATGATCAACTTATTACCTCTATTTTGCTTTCTCTACCTCTTGAGTTGTATGTTAGGAAGCCTTATTATTCCGTCTCTTATTTTCTTTTGCTAATAACCATGTAGTTGTTTTGTAGATATCTCCTGATTACGTATAGAGGCAAGTCCTATGGATCATCATGAGGCAGTTCATAATGAGCTTCACAATAGTATGATGACATCTTATGATTTCATTATAGGATTCTTTCTAGCTCTGTATCAAATAGGATTAATGGATTGCCTTGACTCCTAGTACTATACATACACCAGCATACACCCTAAGAAGAATAGAAAAGTAAATGTTCAAAACCTCAACAACTTGAATCAATAAATCCGCAATCGTATTCCCAAACAACAACACCAAAATTTGATGTCACCCAAACTATACCCTCCAAGAAGATACAATATGGTCTTTGTTAAATTATATTAACCCAACTCGGTTGGGCTCGATCCCACGGGGAATAGGCCAAATCTATCTCTCAAACTTACTAAAGTAGCAAAAAGTGCAAAACGTAAATGGGGGGCATTTGTAGTAAATAATGAAAGTGACAAGTATTGAATTCTTTTGGTTGTAAACAATATGAGATGAACACTAGAACTGTGTTCCCTCTGGCTTCCTAACTCTGTAGGTTTATCGTTCTTAATCCAACTATCTCACTATCATACATGCAGAACCTGATAATAGAGGTTTCACCAACCATCTTATGAACGCCTTGGTAAATCTCACTCTTCACCTTATGAGTCTCAGAGTGTCACCTTTCAAACCCTCATCATTGATCCTAGTTTAACTATCTCCTTGTAGGTATTAGGTAATTCGACAAATGTTGATAGCCTTGAATCACTATTGTAATCCTCTTTTCCCAATCTCAATCTCACTTGTGAAGAAAATCTCAAATATAAAAAAGTTCTTCTCATTGGCCATCGCTAAGAAAATAATTAAATTGAAAAAATCATAATGCAAGAGTAAATAATGATATTGAACAATCTCACACTTTCCCTACTTTATCATTCTACCAGGGTTTCTAGAATCCTAGCTAAGGGATTTAGCTTCTCATTGTTGCAAGAAACACTATGGAATTCAATAAATAAATCATATAAGTAATCTCACGACAATGGAAGAATAAAACCTAAAGTCTCAAATCAATTAATCAACCAAAAACCAAGAACGAAGAGATTTCAAGATTAAAAGTCAATCTTAGAATCAAATATATGTTTATGAATAGTATGATTGTGCAAAAGTGCATAAACTAACTAAAAACATTAAAAGAGTATTTTTAGATTACATAAGAAACCCTAAAAATCCAAACCATAACGTACAAGGAAAACTAAGTCGACGGCCACTTAGGTGCCACTTATTAGCCATAAGTGGAACCTATGCCATGTAGGTGGCCATTATAGGTAATAATAAAATTCAATTCTATAGCATCTCTTTTGTGCTGGTACCTACGGGGCGTATGGTACTTACGTCCCATAGGTTGCCTCATCATAGGTACCAAAAGTCTCTTCCAAAATCATCTTCTCTAAACTTCAATTCTCTGAATCTTAACTGGTACCTAAGGCACCGTAGGTAGTACCTATGGGCCATTGGTGACCCCTCGTAGTTGACAGTCAACACTTCATATTTTAGGTCCTCTAAAGTTGCAAAGTTTGAGACTTATTATCTCTACTTGCGCCTCATATGTGAAACCTACGCCATGTAGGTTTCATCATAAGCTGGCTTTTCTGGAGCTTTCACCTCCGTTTCTTCTGTTTAGCTCCCAAAACTTAATTTCCTACAAAATAAACACAAAAACATATCATATCTCCCAATACGAACCTAAGTACTTGCATATTTTCTAGTTTTGAGCATCAAAAGTATCATGAAACCATAGAATATGAATTAATTTATCCTGGGAGAAAATATTCCATTAACCTCAATTACTTTAGAGGATTAAATTCCTTAAGGATACACCAGAAATTCGATGGACTTGATTCGATAATTTCTATCTTCATCTTTTTCTTAAAGTTGGTTTTACTATTTTCCAGAAAATAGTGTGAACTTCATATTTATAGTTCTTCAATTGTTTGAACTTATGTTTGGAGTTCTTGAAACTTCATTTTGAGAGTTCATAAGTTGGTTGAAGTTGTGTTCAAGTTCATGGATATTAAATACAAATTTTGTACTCAAAAAACTATAATCTTAAGAAATTTATCTTAATATTTGTGTTTTGTTTTTTTGGAGATTAAATTTTGGGTGTTCTACTCTATTTGAACTTAATAGTGATTTGATGATATAAAAACTTCATCACGAGTTAAAGTTCATTTGGTTGACGATTAGAAAAACATTAAAGGTTCATCGTTAAACTAGAAATAAGTTATTTAAAGTTTAAAAACATTATTGATAGTATTCTAAAATACTAAAGTTTTTTGTTTTATTGTGATAGAAAATGACTATTGGTAATCAAGTCAATGATGGAATGATGATTGTTGCAGTAACTAACATTACTACTTCAAGTCGAACGAATATTGTTCCTGCCATAGTACCAGCGAAAAAATTAAAAAAAAATTCTGCTGTGGATTTTAAAAGATGGCAATAGAAGATATTCTTTTATTTGACTAGATTGAGTCTACAAAGGTTCATCACGAAAAGTGTTCCTAAGTTGCCGAAAGAAAGTTTGAAAAAATAATGCTTCATGGTAACGGAAGCTTGGAAGCACTCAGATATTTTGTGCAATAACTATATTTTAAGTGGCCTACAAGATGACCTATACAATGTGTATAGTAATATGAAGACCTCAAAAGGACTCTGGTATGCTTTATAAAAGAAGTACAAAATAGAGAATGTTGGAGTAAGAAAAATCATTATTGCAAGATTTTTGTACTTTAAGATGGTAGACACTAAAGTTGTAGTTGCCCAAGTCCTGGAGTTTCAAGTCATAATCTATGATCTCGTATTTTAAGGTATAAACTTAGTTGATACCTTTATTGAATAATTAACTATGTTTGTGATACTTACATAACCTTTTATATAGGTTTGGTTGTGAATGAGGCTTTCAAGTAGCTGTTATAATCGAGAAGTTACCATTTTGTTGGAAAGACTTCAAAAACTGCTTAAAGCATATGCACAATGAGATGTCTATTGAAGACCTTATTGTGAGGTTAAGGATTGAAGAGGACAAGGTAGCCAAAGGAATTCTACAATAAGTGGAGCAAACATTACAGAAGATGAACCCACTAAATCAATGAAGAGAAATAAAGCATCAAAACAACAAGGCAATCCTCCTAAAAGAAGTTCAAAAGAAACTGCTTTAACTGTGGAAACGTTAGCCACCAATTTGCAGATTGTCGGGCTCACAAGAAAGGCAAAAAAGGATCAAGCAAACATGATTGAATCCAAAGACGACATGATCAATCTATGCACTATGCTTTTAGAGTGCAATCTAGTTGTAAATTCAAGAGAGTGGTGGTGTAACAATAAATATCTATCTGAATCATAATCAAGATAATGAGAAGATATTCATTGCTAACTTCGCTACGGCAAATATTGAAGGAATATGAAAGATTTGATTGAAAATAACATTGGGCAAGGTCGTGACACTAAACAATGTCCTTCATGTTTCGAAATTGTGAAAGAACTTAGTTTCCATTTAAATTCTAACCAAGAGTGGATTCAAATATGTATTTGTTTCTGATAAAGTTGTAATTAGTAAGGGAGAAGTGTATGTAGGTAAAGTTTACCTTATCGAGGGCCTTTTTAAAATCAATGTGATGAATAAGGATATGTATAAAAGTTTTATTTGCTCTTACTTACTTGAGTCAAATGAATTGTGGCATGAATGCTTAAAACTTGTCAATTACAAAACCATACAAAAACTAATTAGTGTAGAAGTTTTGACTAAATTTGAGTGCAATTAATCAAAATGTCAAACTTGTGTGGAATCTATGTATGATAGGTATCCGTATAAGTTTGTTAAAAGAAATTTCAATCCCTTAGACTTAATCCACACAGACATTTGTGATATGAAATCAACACCACCTCATGGTGAGAAAAAGTATTTCATAACTTTTATTGATGATTGCACTAGATATTGTTATGTGTATTATCTAAATGGTAATAATGAAACAATAGACGTGTTTAGAAAATATAAAATTGAAGTTGAAAATCGATTGGATAAAAAGATCAAAATGACAAGAAGTGATACGTGTGGAGAGTATAAATCTCCTTTTGCAGACATATGTTTGAAAAATAAAATGGTCCATCAAAATACTACCCCATATTCACCTCAATCAATTGGGATTGTGGAAAGAAAAAATCAAATATTAAAGGAATTGATGAATTTATTGCTCATAAATTTAGGTTTACTGAAAAACTTATGGGGGGAAACTATCCTTATAGCAAATCAAATACCCAATAGAGTGCCCTGTTGCAGGACACAATCTATTCCATATGAAAAATAAAAGGAAATTAAACTGAATTTGAAATATTTTATAGTGTGGATGTGTCTAGCCAAAGTTCAAGTTCCTACACCTAAAAGGATAAAATAGGACCAAAAACTCTGAACTGTGTGTTCATTGGATATGCTACAAGCAATAAAGCACATCGATTTTTGGTTCATATATAAGAACATCCAAACATCTATGAAACTACAGTAATTGAATCATATAATACTAAGTTCTTTGAACATATTTATTCGTATAAAATTGGACATGAGTTGTCTAGTGGAGGGTCTAAACGACCTCAAGATGAACCAAAGGAGAATGTACTTAACAATGATAATCCAAGGCATAGTACACATTAAAGAACATCGACTTCCTTTATATCAAATTTTATAACATTTCTTCTTAAAAATGAGCCTTAAATATTTAAAGAAGTAATGTCATCTTCAGACTCGTCCTTTTGAAAATAGGCAATTAATAGTGAAATTGATTCAATTATGGGTAATCATATGTCACGACCCGAGCCTAGGCCCTAGCCGTGACGAGCATCCCGAACCATGAAGGCCCGGAACACCCATTCTCTATCTGGTTATCATGCACAACATTCGTAATCATAATAAAATACGGAATTGAAACTGAGTACGAAATACATGGTCAAGTTCTGCAACATTTCTGAATAATACTATCTGACATCAGTCTGCGAAATCTCTACTAAGAACACAAACATCTGTCTGAAAAGAAACTGGGACAAGGTCCCCAGTAAACCAAAAACATAATAAATAAGATAATGTCTGACATAATTAGTCCTTCCGAATAATAGAAGGCTTACCACTGCGAGATCAAGTCTACAAATCCGAGAATGTCTACTGAGTAGCTGGACCCCTAGACTGTGCCTCAGGACCTAGAAGGAGGGGGGTCAGCACAAAAGTACTGGCACGCGAAGCAATCCAAAAATAGTAAAATGGAACATACATATATATATATATATATATATATATATTAAGTGAAAGAAATTTTTCATCAAGACATCATGTATAAAACTGTTTCCGAAAAATACGTGGGCACTTTCTGAAAACATGTAACCTGCCTGTTCATTTCAAATCAAGATCTGTGTTTTAATTCTGAGTTAGGTGGTATTCTCCTACAAGTCTGATATTCCACGGGCTGTATGGAATCCGCCATTGACTCTGCGGGGAAGCCCCCAACCCAAGTATGCCGCAAGGGTTGAAGTGTCTGAGTCTGATACGCCACAGGACATTTAAGTCAGCGCATAATAGTATACCCGGGTCGGCAAACCACGGTTTTAGGCAATGAGTCTCTTGAACTCAAGCCCTCTTTGGGGAACCACCTAACATCTCTGTATGCCCATTTTTAACCTTTTCTGAACATGCAACATTCTGAATGTCTAATATCATGAAAGTCTGAAATGTTTGTTAGTCTGAGTCTGATATGGCGTTAGTCTGAATTGGTATCGTCATACCAAGACATTGCAAGTCATGATTTTTTTGAGCCATAATGTATTAAGCAAGAGCTTTCATTCAAAACATAGTTTAGACCACCAAAACATGTAACTGATGTAAAGGATTTCATATTCCGAAACTTAAAGTTCAATTCATGCAGAAATTTCATCAAACACCTGGTGGTCAAATGTCTTTAGCAAGTTCATGTATTCAAAATTGAAACACATTCATTCATATATGTATATAAACTGTCAAATTGCTTTGGAGATGGTCAAAAGACCAAAACAATGATGTTAAAACATCTTATACATAAATATATATACATAATTTAAAACCCCATTCTAAAACATGATTTTTTTTATGCCCATGAGAATTTAGGAAAAACCCCACGTACCTCTATTTCCAAGGATAATAGATGTTTCTTGAAGCTTGCGGATTGGTGATTCCGAATAAGTAATTATCTTCGAAAACCTACGGTCGAATCTTGAACTATTTGGGTTTTTATTTTTAAACCCTAAGGAGAATTCTTGAGCAATTTTGGAAAAGTATGTGTATTATGGTGTTTGAGGGATTAAATCCCGTGTTGGTGGTCTATTTAGGGGTGGAGGATGACCAAAATACCCCTAAGGAACAATTAAGGTCAAATCTGTTCCTCAGTTGACAGTTTGATAGGCTGAAGTAAATCGATTATAACTTTTTACTCATATATTAAAATTGGATGAAACCAACTTCATTTTAAAGAGGACTCAAATAGCTTTCGTTTTATATATTATAGCTCACACAGTTCATTATATACAGGTAGTTATGATCGTTTGAAATTGACCCAGAAATACTAAAAACTGGGCAATAGGCCATGCGTTTTGCTACTGTTTTGAAATCCAAACGCAGCCTTATGCATTCCGAAAAATTTCAAAACTTATCCGAGATGTACTATGAGCTTTCCCGATCGTAACGCAACTTGAAAATCTAAAAACAAATATCAGAAAGGTTGAAAAGTTGTATCCCGAAGATTGCCAGCTAAAATGACACTAAGTCCTCATTACATTCACAAAAAAAAATTTCAAGTTTTTAAGTCTAAGGGTACTCTATTAAAGGCTAATCCATGCACGACTTTTACGAGGTGTTACATTATCTCCCCCTTGGGATCATTCGTCCTCGAATGATGGATAGGAACTTGTTGAAGCTTTAAAGATATAGAATAACGCGGACACGACATGTCCTTTAATAAAGAATACATTGATTTGAAACATGACCATATGGCTGGAACTACTGATATTTTGAATTCTTATATCGGACACGCATATCTGATGCATGGAATACACGACTGAAGCTATTCATAAGTTGAATTCTCATAATGAACATGCATATCTGATGCATGGATCTGTCCTTGAGTTGTTCTCATGAACGCAGGACTAAATACACTGATAAGCTCAACTTTTTCTATTGAACATGCATTTTTAATGCACGCATATCTGACTAGACTAACGTATGAATGTATGACTGATTACACAATGATAACTGGTGCAAGGCTTGTAATAAGAATCTATACATGCAACTGAATGAGGTATCTCCCCCTTGGGACACTATGTCCCTCTATGAATGCTCAACTCATTAAGATACTCAAAAAAAAAAAATTGAGGCGATGCACTAGGCACCTATATATTGAATCATAACTGAACATCTGGAATCAGAATCTAATGCATGACACATGAACTGAGCTATACTCGCAACTACTGGTATACTCTATCTTGGAATAGTAGCATGTCTGAGATTTCGGGTAGCATGAATAAATGAAAAGACGAGAAAACAAGTCATGCGAATCTGCCTGTTAAACTGACTTACTGACTATACAGATTGAATTATGCTGGACTTTCATACTTAACTGGAGTATCTCTTCAACACTCTCTCTAAAGAGGTTCTAACAGTAATAGGGAGCCACGAATCTTGGGTATGGATTACACAAGACATCCAACTGAGGAAATCACAACATTAACTCTACTCTGCAGTCTGAAATATATACATATAACTCCTAAATTAGGATAGAATTTTCAGACCTTTGGCAATACGACTTCTTACTTTCAGGCTTAGCGCACTTCCCGAATATCCCTTAACTATACTATTCCCTATAATATGATATTCATTCAATTCAGCTTAAATTTCTCATATGAGCATTGACAAATTTTTCTACTAATGTCTAAAATAGCTTAATCCTTACCCCGCGATCAAGACTAACTCTAAGTCACAAAAATACAACATGCTACACCACGCTATTATTCTAAACCATATGATGCCACCTTCTATACCTCTTTTAAAGATCACATTCTAAGCATAACATGCCTTACCACTTTAATGACTACTCTGAACTCTTAATATGAAGTCGCTAATGCATATTACAACCTTCCACTACAATCCCAAAACGTCATTCAAGCCTAATTTATAACCACATGTTAACTTCAAGGCAAACACCCATAAATACATACTTCACATAGTTTCTAAACTATTATCAATATAACTCCCACGCACTATCCTAAAAACATACACACACAAACTTTTCCACTAAACATCACATGTATCAAAGATTGGCCCCAAATCTCACTTCATACTTATGGCCTTATCTAAAAAAACGTACTATGATCTTCCATCAATAAGAACATTTACTTCATCACCACTATCATTGCATAGGGAGGACACTAAAAGGTTAAAACATAAGACCCTGAAGCATGAGAAGATTTTTATATGGGACTGAACACATTATAAAGAGTGAGTACATGCGTCATGAGTTGCATGACCTCAACTAGAGTTCCTAACATAAGGAATGTAATTCCTATTACTTGAATGAACTAGAACTCATTATCTTGGAACTGGAAGAGTACGTGACTCTCTATCATATACAGAAATCACGAACTATGATCACGGAACTAAAACGTAAAGCTTGAGTAGGCATTGGGATCACTGAAAAATACTAAGATAAGAATGGGTTGAGTCTCACCCTCACTTTCTAACGTTCAAAATCATACTGCATCACTACTAGAATCTGAGAGCCTTACTTGGTCATTCGTTCTGTCATCTCCCCCTTAGCTTCAAGTCATCATCTAGAGTTTGGGAGATCCTTTACCATATTCTAACTGAACTACACTTACTACACTCTAGGGTCTGAAAAAAAAATAACAATACAAGCATATCATAGAACTTAGCCCGAATGACTACCTTCCGGGATACACTCTATATTTCTCTAGCCACCAATAGTCATAGTATAATGCTTGCACACTTACTCTATCGGTTTAACCTTCAAAAGTCAAGCTTAGATGCTAACACTTAACATGGATATCACCAAGCCTTTGATGAACCATATCTCTTTCGATAGAGCATACCACTATTGCGACTCCAAATTTATATCCCTCTACTATGAGAATCAAGATCACCGCAAAAGGCCCAACACTATCAATCAAAACACCTTAACATGGCTATTTAGATCACCATGTACCATCTAACTAGTATTTCTCCACTTAACAATTCAATGGTACCACTAGCCACACACAACAAGTAATAGCCTTAGAAAAATGCCACAACCTCATGTCACCTTAGGCATACTTCTACATCATACATGCAATATCATACACCACTACGAATCAAATAAACTTACTCTATTGCATGCACCGTTTTAGTCTATTAGATCACTTCTATACAACTAGTATTCATTAACCAAGAAATCTTCACATCCACCTTCATGGACATCAACTGTTCAAACTTAATATCTAGTGCTATGCATGATTTACAACCCAACCTTACATAAAATTTTCACTTGGAAACTATGAAATAAACATCACGAAACACTAGTGCACTAGAACTTCATAACCACAATAATCGATCATGACCTAACGGTTTTCCTTATCATAATCCATTAGCATGTACTATTTCAGCACATCAAGCCTACTAATTTAATCCCACAAAACATGCATCATCAAACTCGTGCCACTATTCACCACCACACCATTTAAATTCAAGCCTATAGTTTAGTATTAATCATTTACCACCAATGAAGAATGCAACATAATATAAATATACTAATCCATCAAATTGGGATATTCTACCCAAATATCTCAAAAATCTACTACATACCTTCTCACAAGTAGCACTAGTTTACAACTACCAATGAAAAGAGGGTCAAGGGGGTTAAAGCCTCATAATAGACATGGTCAACTTTATCCTTATATTATAACCCCGTACAATCGTATCTACTTATACTTCTTTCTCACATCACAATTACTTACCCAAGCGTACATTTACACTACCTTCAAAATCCACAACAACCATGAGTCTATACTTATAACCTACTGGCTAATCTGGCCATTTTCATACTTCAAGCAAGGACAATTCACCTCGCCTAATAACTCCTTCTCTGTCTTCTACTAATAAACTAACACACAAGGACGAATCGCTTCATTACCAACTCTATCTCATGCAAAAAGATTCAGCTATACATATATTCAACCAACACAAGAACCACACGTTGAATGACAAATTGCTAGTGAATCGAAATAGGCCTCACACGGCTTCACTAGACTTTGATTTTTTTGTAGTTTGAACAAGAAAATAAGAAGAATGACAAGGCAACTATGCTAGTGAATCGAAAGAGCCCCACACGGCTTCACTAGACTTTTTAGTTTCACCAACACGATGATAAAATATTTTCAAGAGATAGAAACTTGTCACACAACATTCCATAATCTGAGAATACACATCTTACTTTGTATAGATAAAAAAAAATCTGAGTCAAATATTTCCCCCACAGATTATCATACAATCCACACACGCTACTTGCTACCAATAGGTCATGACACTGACACTTTAACTTATACTACTATTTGGGTGGAAATACAATTCCAACACTTCTACTACACATCTTTTCTCTTAAGCATGACATCTGCAACATAAATTTCTGAAAAGGGCCAAATATACTCAATACAGAAGGCTGAAAAGCATGATTTCATCAAGATCAAGGTTCACACCAGAACGCATACACTCTGAAGCAATAACGGACTCTTCTCAAGTCCTTGCACAATTTTAAGATCTTATATGATGCGATCCGAAGGGACAATACCATTTAGACTCTAAACTTCTGCACTTGATTCACCCTAGAAATGTGATGGGTCTGAGAACATCAGAGTAAGGAAAGAATTTGGGATGATTTTACTTTCGTATGGACGTAACCATAGCATGAATTAGAGTATGAAGGAGGAACATTCTGACTCTGTTTCACGAACTAGAACATGAAGAAAGAGAGACATTCCTAAACGTCTTGTAGACTCCTGCTTATAAGTGTGGCGCGCTACACACCCATAAATAAGACTCTACCCGACCCGATTTCGCAGACACCCTGGGACCATGAACTGTGCTTTGATACCAAGTTTGTCGCGACCTGATCCTAGGCCCTAGCCGTGACGAGCATCCCTAACCATGAAGGCCCGGAACACCCATTCTCTATCTGGTTATCATGCATAACATTCGTAATCATAATAAAATGCGGAATTGAAACTGAGTACGAAATACATGGTCAAGTTCTGCAACATTTCTGAATAATACTATCTGACATCAGTCTGCGAAATCTCTACTAAGAACACAAACATCTGTCTGAAAAGAAACTGGAACAAGGTCCCCAGTAAACCAAAAACATAATAAATAAGATAATGTCTGACATAATTAGGCCTTCCGAATAATAGAAGGCTCACTACTGCGAGATCAAGTCTACAAATCCGAGAATGTCTACTGAGTAGCTGGACCCCTAGACTGTGCCTCAGGACCTGGAAGGAGGGGGGGTCAGCACAAAAGTACTGGCATGTGAAGCAATCCATAATGTATTAAGCAAGAGCTTTCATTCAAAACATAGTTTAGACCACCAAAACATGTAACTGATGTAAAGGATTTCATATTCTGAAACTTAAAGTTTAATTCATGCAGAAATTTCATCAAACACCTGGTGATCAAATGTCTTTAGCAAGTTCATGTATTCAAAATTGAAACACATTCATTCATATATGTATATAAACTGTCAAATTGCTTTGGAGATGGTCAAAAGACCAAAACAATGATGTTAAAACATCTTATACATAAATATATATACATAATTTAAAACCCCATTCTAAAACATGATTTTTTTTATGCCCATGAGAATTTAGGAAAAACCCCAAGTACCTCTATTTCCAAGGATAATAGATGTTTCTTGAAGCTTGCGGATTGGTGATTCCGAATAAGTAATTATCTTCGAAAACCTACGGTCGAATCTTGAACTATTTGGGTTTTTATTTTGAAACCCTAAGGAGAATTCTTGAGCAATTTTGGAAAAGTATGTGTATTATAGTGTTTGAGGGATTAAATCCCGTGTTGGTGGTATATATAGGGGTGGAGGATGACCAAAATACCCCTAAGGAACAATTAAGGTCAAATCTGTCCCTCAGTTGACAGTTTGATAGGCTGGAGTAAATCGATTATAACTTTTTACTCATATATTAAAATTGGATGAAACCAACTTCATTTTAAATAGGACTCAAATAGATTTCATTTTATATATTATATCTCACACAGTTCATTATATACAGGGAGTTATGATCGTTTGAAATTGACCCAGAAATACTGAAAACTGGGCAATAGGCTATACGTTTTGCTACTGTTTTGAAATCCAAACGCAGCCTCATGCATTCCAAAAAATTTCAAAAATTATCCGAGATGTACTATGAGCTTGCCCGATCATAATGCAACTTGAAAATCTAAAAACGAATATCGAAAAGGTTGAAAAGTTGTATCCCGAAGATTGTCAGCTAAAATGACACTAAGTCCTCATTACACTCACAAAAAAAAAAATTCAAGTTTTTAAGTCTAAGGGCACTCTATTAAAGGCTAATCCATGCACGACTTTTATGGGGTGTTACATCATACTTGGGAGTTAGTTTATATTTCCCCAAGAAATAAACCTTTAGGTTTTAAATGGGTCTTCAAAAGGAAAATGAAATCTAATGGTACTATTGACAAATACAAAGCAAGACTCGTTTGAAAGGCTTTAGACAAAAAGAATCCTTGATTATTTTGACACATACTCTCCAATAACAAGGATAACATCCATTCAAATGTAAGTTACATTAGCAGCAGTGTATTATCTTGAAATACATCAAATAGATGTGAAAATAACTTTCTTAAATGAAGAATTAAAGGAAGAAATTTACATGGAACAACCCGATGTTTTTGTGGTTTGTGGTAAAGAAAGAAAAGTGTGAAACTTATCAAGTCACTTTATGAACTAAAACAAGCACCTAAATAGTGGCATACAAAGTTTGACCAAACCATGTCGGGGAACAACTTCAAGATAAACAAATGTGATAAATGTGTTTACATTATAGACACTCCAAATCACAAAGTCATAGTTTATTTGTATGTGGATGACATATTGACCATTAGTAGAGACATTTCTAACATAAATTCTATGACATAAAGGCTTGAGAAAAAGTTTGTTAAGAAAGACCTTGGAGTTGCTGATGTAATCTTGGGGATAAGAATTCATAGAAATCCACAAGGGTTGGCACTGTCACAATCTCATTACATTGAAAAGATACTTGACAAATTCAAGTATTTGAATTTCAATATCGTCAAGACACCATTAGGCGTGAGCTTTGCACTTCAAAAAAATAAAGGTGAGAGTAATTCATAGTTGGACTATGAAAGAGTGTTGGGAATTTTAATATATATCATGAATTGTATGCGACCAGACATAGCATGTGTTATTACTAAATCGAGTCGGTACATGAGTAATCCCAATCAATCTCACTAGATGGCAATGAAAAGATTTTTTGGGGTATCAAAATCAAGATTATGCTTTTTATTATAACAAATATCCAGTAGTAATTAAAGGATATACTGATGCAAACTGGATCACCAGATCAAATAAAGTAAAATCCACAAATGGATATGTATTTACTATAGGTGGATGATCAGTCTCTTAAAAATCATCCAAACAAACATGTACTTCCCGCTTTATATTAGAATCTAAATTTATAGTGTTAGATAAGGCTAATGAAGAAGTTTTATAGCTTCAAAATTTCTTGGAGGATATTTTTTATTGGCCAAAACCTTTGGCACCAATATGCTGTAACACCTTGGATTTTAGCCCTTCAAAAATTCCTAAGCTTTGAGCTCACTGCCCAACCTACGACTCACCTTATGAGTTGTAAGGTGTCATTATGGGTCATGGGACCTAAGTCGTAAGGTGAACAATAAAGGGTTCCCTTTGTTTCTACCTTGGATATGACTTGGCTTAATGAATCATAAAGACTCATTATGCGTCATAGTGTTCCAATTGTAGGGTGACCAGTGTGCTTCCCAAACTCTCTAACTAGAGTACAACTAGGACTTAATAAGTCATATGGACTTTTTATGAGTTGTATGGTCCCTTTTGTAGCCAAACCAGTGCAGTAGCCCTTTGTTTCTGTGGTGATGACGAATTCTCTACATGAGTCATAAAATGCCTATATGAGATGTATGTCTCTAATCATAGTTAGATAAGTGTAGGTGACCCATCGTTCTTCTCAAACTACGACTCATGGTGATGGGTTATAATGTGTCCTCACGAGTTGTGGACTGACCCCCAGTCACTGGTGATAACTCTTTAGCTTTTAATTAGGGGCACTTTGGTCATTTTTTCCCAAATAATGACCCCTGACTTGAAACCCTATTGGATACCTCAATATCATATATACCACAATAAAAATAACTCTCAAACTCTCTCAAGAAAAAACACTTAGGGTTTCTCAAGGTTGGCAATTAGAGCTTCCAAGGGTAATTTCTTCTTCAAATTTCTTGGTGATTAAGGCATGTGACTGTACCCTTAAACTTATTTTCCTTATAGCATGTGTATTAAATCATTATTGATGTGAAACTAAATATGGGTTTTGACATGGGTTGAGGGTTTTGGCATGGTTGAGTCTTAAATTATTTTCTCATGATTATTATGAATTGTTCATGTTTTGAATTGAATGTTTTAAGTAAATGGGGTTCATGGGTGTGGTAATTGGAATGGGAGTCGAGACATTCCCCAATTTGATGATTTTGGTATTGAAATTGATTTGAAAATTATGTTCCCTCAACCCACTTGTGTCCTTGGTTTTGAAATATAGTTTGTCACATATTTTGACTTTACTTACCTACACTATTGCATTCCATAAATGGTTAAAGGGTTAAATATGGATTTTGAAGGCATTGTTCATCATGTTTTGACTGAGATTAAAACCTCAGGGGTTGAGAAATTCCCTCAAGTATATTTGATAAACTAAAAGAGGTCAAGTAATGAGAATACCTTTATTTTTTCTATACAGTGATAGATTATCGTTGGTTAGCTTGAGAGTCATCTTGAAGTAGTGAGCTTCCATTCATCGGAAGGCCCTTATTTCATGATTTGGTTTCCTTAAGTCATATGTTTTTCTTTGGTCTAGTTTCAGCTATCATTGGAGGCATGGCCCGACTTAGACTGATTTGGTCCTATTTAGAGGCTGTGTGGATTACTGTGGATTGAGTATTGATATTGATATTCTTAGACTTTTTTAGCTTACATTATTCTATCTTGTTATATGTTCAGAATTTATCTGCTACTAGTTGTATTCTGTTTTATTTGGCCAGGAAAAAAAGGGTGGTCTCTGGTCCTCGATGGACTTGAGATACTCGTCATGGCCAGGACTTAGTTTGAGTTATGAAAAATTTGGTATCAGAGCCCTAAGTTTATGGTCAATTGGGTGTCCACAAAATCATATCAAGTAGAGTTTCTTTTATAGGTGTGTAGCACACCACACTTATTAGGGAGAGGGTATGAGGCATTTAGGAATGTTTTTCTTTGTCATTTTTTTTATTTTGAGCCATAAAGTCTAGGGTCTTGAAAACTCTATAACCCCCAGCTAATCGCATTCAGATCATGCCTCCTTAAATATTTGATGATTGTAGAGGCTCTTTTGTCCTACTTGAGAGAAATGTGGATGGAACTCATCCTATTTATGGGGTACAGACTCTGTCTAGGGTCCTTGCTTTTGATTTCCCTCCGGGAGTTCCATTGGTCCCTATCGATCTTCTCCAGCTGGTGAAACACATGATCAATTACCTTAAGGAGATATTTCTAATATTGAGTTCCATCATTCTATTTATTTATTAACCCAGATAGTGGGCCTCTCTGCCATGCTAGTTTGGTCCCACTAATGGAAGGAGGAATCAGGCAAAAGTGAGAGATAGATAGAGTGGGAGGATTAGATATTCAAATCAAGAGAATGGTTAGAAAGATAGTAGTAGAGATGGAAGGTAGTGGCACAAGAAGAGGAATTAGGGGAGTTCCCATGTGACTGTATTTCTCCTTATCCTAGGACTTCTGGTGATCATCTCTTTTGGGTCAACTGTGGGTTTGAGGCATAGGTGGCCTAATTTTGAGTCAGTGGAGCTCAGTCAGCCCTATCCTATCCTATCCTATCCTCCTTGTCAGTTTTTTGGTTAGTTACATTATGGCCAATGTGATGAGGGGAGTAATCAGTGCTATAGGTGTGGTCAACTTGATCACGTGCGGTGGAAGTATCTTTCAAGGGTTGTTACTGGAGCTAATAAGGATTCAGTTTCTACTTATTCAACCCCAGCACCAAAGGGTGCTACTTTTAATATTGACACGGGTTAGAACTATCTTTACACTCTTACCACCCATCAAGAATTTGAGGAGTCTCCTGATGTTGTCACTGGTATGTTACATTGTTTCTCTCGTGATATATATTGTTTGCTTGATTTGGGGTCTACTCTCTTATGTGACCCTATACATGGTTGTTTATTTTTGTATCAACCTCGAGTGTATTTTTTATCCCTTTTCTATGTCTACCTTAGTGGGTGATTCTATTATGGTTAGAAAAGTCTACGGGGTTGTGTGGTATGTATCTATGGTCGGGCGACATTGGTGGATCTGATAGAGTTTGATATATGGACTTTGATGTCATATTGGGGATGGATTAGATTCACTCATGTTATGTTTGTCTTGATTATCAGGCCCGCAGGGTCAGTTTCCAATTCCCAAATAAACTCGTGACCAAGTAGGAAAGTAGTTCCCTAGTACCTATGGGAAGGTTCATTTCATAGAGCCGCGAAATTGAGTTCTAAGGGGTGTCCTTATCATCCAGTTCATGTTAAGGATTCTAATGTAGAGGGTCCCTCTCTACAATCTATCCCTATGGTCAATAAGTTTATTGAGGCCATTCCTAATGATATTCCTAGTGTTTGTCCTGATAAGGAAATAGACTTTGGGATTGATCTCATACCAAATACCCATCCTATCTCTATCCTTCCTAATAGAATGGCTCTGGCTGAGTTGAAAGAACTTAAGAAGAAGTTGAAAGATCTTCTTGATAAGGGTTTTATCCATCCTAGTGTGTCTCTGTGGGATGATTTTGTGCTCTCGTGCGTGGGGGAGATGGGTTCCTTCGGGTGTGTATGGACTATCGGTAGTTGAATAGGGTTATCATGAAGAAGAATGTGTTGGTGGACCGTAGTTAAGTCAAACAAGGAAATTAGGGTAAACTTCTATATGATGGACTAACATATTATGTGGAATACTTCATTAGTGGTTTACGATTATTACCAGATACTAAGTAAGACCTTTATATGTCGATTATGGTAATGATAGTATAGCTTGAGGAGAGTGATGCGAGAGTCGTGAGAGTGAATTAGCAATTTTGATTTGATGTGTGAAAAAACTAGGTTGATGACTTGTGAAATAGAGGAGTGAGTAATTTTGTGATATACCTACAGTTTATAGTTGAGATGTTGAATTAGGGTTAAGTCAGTACGTGGAGAAGAGCGTTAAGTTAATAAGGATATGTTGAACCCCTGCTAGCATCTCATTAGATGAGATTCGATGTATATAGGTTCCAGGTGCACCTAGTTAATGTTATTAAATGCCGTAGTATGGAGAAGTCTAGGGAGTTTTATATGGTGCCTTTCAAAACTTAATTGAGAACATAGATAAACGATGTGAGCCATTGGTGTAGTTTTTAGAATTGTGTTAAGTTATGAGGTTATGCGATTAGAGGTTTGATGCTAGTATACTAAGGAGTAAAAAAATGTGGATGTGCATACTCGTGAGCAGGTACCTCACAGGGTGATATCTTTGGCTATATAGGCTAGCGGAAGTTAATATTAGTATCCCTGAAGGGTAGTGTCTTCATACTGTAGATGTCCGGGGGAAATGGTGAACTAATAATTATATTGAATTTTCTCATAGTGGTGAGTTTCAGGGAAGAGTCATGATAAATCTACTCTCCTTCTAGCAAATTCCTCCTATTTTGGTCTAAGAAGACATTATACCAATGTCGTCCGTATACAGATTGTGCCTATGCCTAAGGTTCAAATTCTCTATACAACCTATGTCTATGCTCCAACCCCTGAACTAGAAGCAATAACAATTCTTAAAAATCCAAGATTTCAAGTATTCAAGCTCTAGGGTATGACACTCGTGATCCATAAACTCATGTCTCACTTTATACGTAGTTCTAAGGAACTATACATTCTATTTTCTACCGATTCATTTTATGTCATGTGTCATGCCCTATTTTTTACCAAGGTTAAACAAAACATGACTTATAGACTCTAAAAGAATTAAAAAATTTGTACAGATTCGCCACCTAATATAAGGAAAATAAGGAAACCTTTCATTTATAAACACGTATGACTTGTGTTTTTTTGGCAGCGAAAGCCAATTTAAGATTCTAGGAAAGAGTTCAAGTTATTTCGAAGGGAGGGGGTTAGGCACCCTTCAGAATTCACAAATGTGGTATCCAGCTAGACTAAATTCATCAAAGAGGGGAGAGGCATATTTAAAATAATGTAAAAGGTTTATGTGTATTGAGAATAAAATAATTATTTTGACAAAATATAAATGTAAAGGTATATGTATATTAAGTATAAAATACTTCTTTTGAAAAAATATAAATGTTAAAGGTATATGTATATTAAGTATATAAATAAAATATATGGTGGTGAAAACATGTAAAAGATATGTATAAAAATGTACAAATTACATGTGAAAAGGAAAAGAATCTTATGATGTATGAAAAGAAAAATATCCTCTATGTACTATAAAAAGAAAAGCATTTTTTACAAATAGCATTATCTATTTAATCGAAATTATGAAAAGGAAAGATGTACTTGAAAAGAAAACTTACATAATGACGTAAATGTGTGAATTTAATTTATTTGTATAGGTGTTAATGACCTAAGTTTGCCTAAGTATTAGTGAATGAATACGCAAATAAAGATGTCCCAGCCCAATGCCCAGAAAAGTAAAGTTTCACTATATTTTGATGTGTTGAAAAAATTTAAATATAAAATTCTTCTTTTGAATGCAAGTATTTCCGAAACCTGTACAAACATGTTAGTAACAAGACAAAATAAATGAAGAACTATGTATGCAATATTCATACAAATACACATAAAAATATTTTTGTTAAAGCATGGGCTCGAATTGAATTTTAGATACGCCATGGCTACGAAATGGATGCTCGGTTTATCGATCATCCTAAATCGTCTTGCCAAGAGATGAATCGTGAAATTCTTTTTGTTGTCATGATATTATAAAGATCTTGTCATCGCCTGCTATTTATTTTTGTGACGTATTTGTATACGTAATGTCCATCCTTTTATTTGTGAAGGCCTCGAAAATCGACAAAGAATTTCTTCATCGGCCAAGTATTTATTTTGATGTAAAATACTAAATTTGAGAAAATAAAGTCTATCTTTTGTAATGGAATGGCCTTAAAAATCCAACGGAGAGATAATGTCATCGGCTAAGTGTCTGTCCTTGATATAAAATAATAAATTTGAAAAAATAAAGTCCGCCTTTTGTAATGGGATGGCCTCAAATATCCGATGGACAGATAATGTCATTGGCCAAGTTTCAGTCCTAGATATTAAATAATAAATTTGAGAAAATAAAGTTCGTCTATTGAAATGGGATGGCCTCAAGTATCCAACAAAAAGATAATATCATTGGCCATGTGTGCAGTATTATTCATTATCAGTATAATAAATGATGAAGCAAATCCCTAAAAACAGTTTCAAATTTAGTCAATCAATAGTTAGGAAAAACAATCACCGAAATATATTTTCTAGATCAAAATAGACCCTAAATCAGTAAAACAATTTGAAGAATTACAACAAAAATATATCAGCATTATACAAACAAACAAAAGTGATCCAAAAATTAAAAGCAAATGCCCAAGCACATAAATAAATGCCGGAATTCGTAGAGTTTGCCTAAAAATGTACAACTCTTTCTAAATAATATCAAAATTTATATTCAACAAATATATTAAGACAAAGAAGCGATGAGTAGCGGCGTTGCTTCAACAGCTTTTGCTGGAGCAGCGCCAAAATCCAAGATCCGGCCAGATAATCCCATATCCAGTTGATATATTTAAAGAAAAAATTAAAGAATAGTGAAAGAAGAGTGAAACAAGAATGAGAGAAGAAGGCAGGCGGCGTGGTTGTCCATCGCTGGTGGAAGTAGTGGCATGCGTGACTAGCGACACCGGTTTGATAGATGTTGCCAGATAGAGAGCATCTGACCTATGGTGGGTCTCACCAGCCAAAGTAGAGCAACGGAGGAGAGAAAGGAAAGGGGAAGTGGCAGCGACTGTTTTGTGGGTTTGTTCAGTTGGAACTTGTTAGCAATTACCTCCGGTGAGCCAGCGGTGGAAAGAATGAGGAAGAAGAGGTGGCGTCGGTAAAGAGAGGTGGATGGAAATCCCGCCGACGGCCAAATTTGGAAAGGTCCGAAAGAAAAAAGAGAAGGGAGAGTGTTGTAGCGGTGTTGACCGGAGCCCATTCGTCAGAGCTCTGGTAGTGGCAGCTCTTGTATGTGTGTATGTATTTTACGTGTGTTTGGGAGAGAAAGTGGGAGCAACTAATTTTTCATTTATGAGTGTGTGTATATATTTTATATTTTTGGGAGAGAAAAATGGGAAAATGGGGAAATAGTTATTTGTTATTGAGAGAAAAATATGAATAAGATTTTTTTCTTATGTATTTGAGAGAGAAAGAAAAAATGTGTGTTGAGAGAAAAGATGAAAATATGTGTGTATATTTTTGTATTCTTTGTGTATTTGAAGGCAAAATATGTATGGGGATGAAAAATATGGGTGTTTATTTTTTAGAGAAAGAAGAAATAAAATTTTATGTGAAAAATTCACTCTTCCACCCTTATTTATGCTAAAATAGGCATTCCCTATTATCCAGTGGATAAAGGAGTGTCCCCATATTTTATAATAGCACACCCTTTGATCCTTAGGGTATTGACCAAAGGATTTTCATTCTTTTGACCAACGGATAAAGTTATTGTTTAAAGGATAGTGTCATTGAGAGGTCGTCGTAAGATGTAACAAGACAACAGTGAGTGGTTGTTGTCGGATGTGACAAGACATTATTGTGTGGTCGTTGTCGAATGCGATAAGACATCGAATTATTATACTGTATAAAATTAATTGATTCGACTTAGCATTTGTGGACTATAAAATGTAGAAATTGATAAGTAATTAAAGAAATGTAAAGAAAATTGCAAATGTAACTAACTTAAAAAAATAATGTATTTGAAAATATTGTAAAAAATATAACGTCATGTCGTGCACGTGTGTAGATGATTATAAAATATTTAAAATGATAACGAATTAACAAAAATACTAATATAAGGAGAATTATTAATAAATCATGAAAAGAAAAAATACGATAACAAATTGATAAAAATCCTAAAGTAGGGATGATTATCAAATAATTTGTCAAAAATAGTAAAAAAGACGTAAAAATTGTATTTTATGCCCTTTAACGATTAAAAATCCTGAAGACGTTAATTTTAAGTACGAAGAGCTAAAATTGAGTGTCAACAGTTGCCCCTTTTAATTTGAGGACAATGCAAAAATCTTAAAATAAAGACATTCACATGTAGCCAATTTTGCTTGACAAAAATGATTTCTGATGACAATTCACCCGAACTCCAATTTAGAGTTGCCTACATACCTAGAATTGCATAAGGATCAAGTCGGATATAGTTTGAAAGAATAAGCAGGTTGCCTCTTCCTTGATATGAGGGGTGAATGATCATGTGGAATAATTATTGAGAGGAGGATTGTTTGGGAATGGAAGTGCTCACATATTCCCAATGCTCCTTTTGAAATTGCCTCAGTATCGAGATGGGGATGTAAGACTGTGTACTTGCTGGGGAGAAAAAATGATTATGTGGTTGTGATGACCGAACTCTTTATAGATCTTCTTATATATCTCGAGTGTCATAAGAATCAGGTCAGTGTAGTTCAGATTGAGAAAATAGAAAAAATCAGGGGCAGTTCTCAAAATTTTCCCATGTGTGTGTATGATATAAGGGATTTGAAAAAATGCATTATTATTCTGAATTGTACTTTTTTTATTTTAAAAAGATGCATGATGTTTCCGATTGTCTACGAAGACTTAAGAATGAATGAAGCCTCCAATTGTTTACGGAGACTTAGGGATAAATGTCATCTCTGATTGTTGATGGAGACTATTGTAATGAATAAAAGATGTCTCCAATTGTCTAAGAAGACTATGTGATGACTTAAGGATGTCTTCGATTGTCTTCGAAGATTGATGTTAATTGTCATCTCCAATTATCTATGGAAATTGTGTGATGAATGATGATGTCTTCGATTGTCTACGAAGACTTGATGCATGATGTGTCCAATTATCTATGGAGACTGGTGTTGATTATCATCTCTGATTGTCTACGGAGACTGAATGAATGATGATGTTTTCGATTGTCTACGAAGACTTGATGTATGATGTCTCTAATTGTCTATGGAAACTGATGTTAAATGATGATACCTTCGATTGTATACGAAGACTTGATGTATAACATCTCAAATTATCTATGGAGACTAATGATAATGGTTGTCCTCAAATGTCTATGAAGACTAAAGTTGTCAACTAGTAAGGAGGTTGAATTTTAATGGCCTCTTGATTGGTGGAACAATCGGAAGGTAATAGTCTCTTGACTGGCGGGGCTTTTGAAATTAAAGATCTCTTGATTGGTGAAGCAATTGTAAGGTTATATCCTCTAGATTGGTGGGGCTATGAAAATTAAAAAGCTCTCGACTGGTGAAGCTATTTGAAAAGGTAATAGCCTCTCGACTGGAGGGGCTATGGAAATGTAAAAATTTACCGACTGGCGGGGCTACTGAAAGGTAATAGTCTCTCGACTGGCGGGGCTATGGAAATGTAAAAGACTCTTGACAAATGGAGCTATTGAAAGGTAATAGCCTCTCGATTGGCGGGGCTATGGAAATATAAAAGCCTCTGGATTGGTGGGGCTGTTAAAAGGTAATAGCCTCTCGACTGGCAGGGCTATGGAAATGTACAAGCCTCTCGAATGGCGGGGCTATTAAAAGGTAATAGCCTCTCGACTATCAGGGCTATGCAAAATGTAAAAGCCTCTCAAATGGCGAGGCTATTGAAAGGTAATAGCCTCTCGACTAGCAGGGCTATGGAAATGTAAAATCCCCTCGACTGGCGGGGTTGTTGAAAGGTAATAGACTCTCGACTGGCGGGGCTATAGAAATGTAAAAGCCTCTTGACTGGCGGGGCTTTGAAAGGTAATAGCTTCTCGACTGGCGGGGCAATGAGAATGTAAAAGCCTCTCGACTGGCAGGTCTTTGAAAGATAATTGCCTTTTGATTGGAGAGGCTATGAAAATGTAAACGCCTCTCAACTGGTGAGACTTTGAAGGGTAATAGCCTCTCAACTGGCGGGGCTTTTGAAAGGTAATAGCCGTTTGACTGGTGGGGCTATGAAAATGTAAAATCTCTGAGAATACCTAATAGAAAAGCAAAATGTCTGTGTTTGAAGGCGGTAGCTTTAGAAAGAAAGGTCAATTGTCTATTTTTGGAGGTGGGTGTTTTGCATGTGAAGTGTAATGCATGAATGTGAAGGCATATGTATGAAAGGAAAGGAAATTATTTTTGTATTTTCTTTGTAAAAGGTGAAAAATGTTGAAAATTAATTTGTTTTTTTTTTTGTAAGGAATGTCAAGAGGTGAGAATGCAGAAGATGGTTTTATATTTTATTGTAAGAAATGTGAAAATGTAAAAGAAATTATTTGTATTTTTTTGTGAGGAATGTTGAAAGGTGAAGAATGTATAAGATTGTTTTGTATTTTTTGTGAGAAATGTAAAAAAATGCAAAAATTTATTTTGTGTTTTCTTTGGGAGGAACATTGAAAATTAAAAATGTAGAAAATTATTTTGTATTTTCGTTGCAAGAAATGTTGAAAGGTGAAAATGTATAATCATATCTTGACTGTAGTTGGTACCAATAACTAGTAGTGTGTACAAGAATTTCCCTGTCTTTTTCCAGCAAATCGAGATCGACTTCAGGGTAACTCTTATAATTTTAAGTGGTACCTCAAACATGCCTAAGTATCGACAAGATTTGTTTATCTTTCTTCAAATAAAGATTTTGAATTGTGCCTATTCTCATGTTTTAAGTGCCCTCTCCAGAAAGAATGTCTCATTTTCATACCTATTTGAGTATTTTTTCTTTTGAATTTAAAGACATCCAGGCACTCACACTCAGAAAGAAGTTCAACAAATGCAGTTGTGATACCATAGGCTTAACCTTCATATAAGTATCCATTAATGTGAGAACCCTTAGGATAAGATCTTGTAGGACTTGTTATCGACTTGTAATGTAGATTTGGGGGTAGGATGACATTTGAGATAAAAGTGACTAATTTCTCAATGAACATTGCACTGTATCCGTACTTTTGACATTTGTTGCGCTTTGATGCTCGATCTTCTTGTTGTGCTTCATTGCCCCTTGTTTTGTGTTTACTTCAACTTTATTTGAATCTTGTGCCGAGGCTTTTCCCCTTTTCTTTTCAATAAATGTATTTTCTTGTTTTTTCTTTTTTCTTTGATAAAGATTCCACATATTTATTGGAGTTTTCTTTTTTCTTTTTAATGGGGTTTCTTGCTCCTTCTTCTTTGAAGTCGTCTTTTATTTGCATTCTTCTGGGGCTATACGTCCTTTGCCTTTGGCACCTTTGATCTTGAATTATCATTCACAACTTGTACGTACTTAGTACCTCCAAGGAGGTGGGACAAGAGAGGGATAGTGTGTGTAAGCACTCAAAAGGTATAGGCTCAGATGTGGTTATCCAAAGAAAAGGTTTAGGCTCAAGGGGGAAATGCTAGGGATTAATGTCATTTGGTGGGTTGTGGAAGGTACAATTGGGTCAAAGAAGACCTACAATTCTTTCCCAAACTAAGTGTAACTCAGAATTTCGCCTCAACGGAAATTCAGACCAAGTTCTAGATCAACAATACCATGCAATGAACTAATCTAAAGTTCACCACACAATGCATATGAAACGATGAGGTTGGCTTCGTTCTTGTCTTAGATGTATGCAAGAGGATTTTTCAAGTGTTTCTCTGGTATGATCTAAAGGTACCAAAGGAATCTATGGTTTACCATGAAGTCAGTCCTTTTCATCATACCAATCTGCTCTTTCTTATGCACACTCCTAACCGTGTTGGTACCAACCAAGCCAAAATTCTATTTTTTTATTTATTTAGAAAAAAATGGGACAGAACTCGAATAAGGATTGCCTACATATCTTGTGGAAACAAGAATCAGGTCTGCATAGTTCAGACAGATTTGTAATTTTGTATGTAGTATGTACGAATGTACAAGAGTGGTGGTCATCTTTGAAAATAATGTGAAAGACGATTAGAAAGGAACTGCTTGTAGCATCAAAATTATTTTAATCAAACGATCGGGAGGATGGATGTCAAGTATGAGGAAAATTTTGAAACTACTTCAATATGTTAACAAGATTGGGAAGGACAAACATTGAAGAAGTTATGGTTTTATTTCGCTGCAGTTGTCAATATTGTTATGACTAAAAGAGTGTTGAAGCCTTTGCTTTTGATAGTGAGGATGATATGCCATAAATTTAATAGTTTATGATGTTCGAAAGAAGAATCTAGGAGTTCTCGAATCAAAATCGGGTGAGGATTTGGGAGGTAGGCCAACTATGCACCAATGTTAGGAGTTATTTATTTGCGCTCTTTGAAGACCTCTAAAAAGTATCTTTGAACTATTAAAAAAAATAATTGCCCTAGTTTAAATACTGAAGAAATTATTCTGAAATAGTAAAGAGAACGAACTCTAATGTAAGGTTGCCTACGTATCTTGTCAGGACAAGAGTCAGGTCAAAACGTAGTTCAAACCTAATTCTGAGTCTGTACATGGCGTGATCTATTTCTAGAATAGAAATTTTCCTAAATGGTTGAGATTAAGATTGAATAATTGCGAAAAGGCACACGAACCTAAATGTACCAATTCTGAAACTAAGAAATCCAAAAAAGGTTTGGACAAGTGTTGTACACCACTCCCATGTTTATTGTGTGAATTGCGTACAACCAAGACTCGATGGAATTGTGAATTATGATTAAATGAAGTAAAGAATAATGTATAACATTTTTACAATATACAGATACAATGTTTTAAATAAGTAATGAATAAAAGAATTGATAAGGCACCAAAATTAATTTGTGCAAATAATGTAAAGAATTCATGAACAAATCTATACAATTTGCAATGTGAGACAGATAAAGAATCAAAGAATTAATATATGCAAAAAATGTAAAAAAAAACTTTCCTCAATTGAAAATTTTTGTCTATCATGGTTTGAATATGTTGTTAGTCCCCAGTAGAGTCGTCATTCTGTCATGTCCTAATTTTTACAAAGGTTAAACAAAACATGAATTATAGACTATAAAAGAATTAAAAATTTTGTACAGATATGTATAAAAAATGTACCAAGTATATAAATAAAACGTATGGTGGTGTAAACATGTAAAAGATATGTATGAAAAATGTACAAATTACATGTGAAAAAGAAAAGTATCTTATGGTGTATGAAAAGAAAAATATCCTATAAAAAGAAAAGCATTTTTTACAAATAACACTATCTATTTGATCAAAATTATAAAAAGGAAAGATTTTCTTGAAAAGAAAACTTGCATAATGACGTAAAAGTCTGAATTTAATTAATTCAATTTATTTGTATAGGTGTTAACGATCTAAGTTTGCCTAAGTATACATTAATGAATATGCAAATAAAGAATGTCTCCGCCCAATGCCCAAAAAGGTAAAGTTTCACTATATTTTGATGTGTACAATTATAAGAAAAAAATACAAATATAAAATTCTTCTTTTGAATGCAAGTATTCCCAAAACCTATACAAACGCGTTAGTAACAAAGCAAAATAAATGAAGAACTATGTGCGCAATATGCATACAAATACACATAACAAAATAGAATTATTTTTGTTAAAGCATGGGCTCGAATTGAATTTGAGATACGCCATGGCTACAAAATGGTTGCTCGATTTAGCGGTCATCCTAAATTTCCTTGCCAAGATACGAATCGTGAAATCCTTTGTATTGTCATGATATTATAAAGATTTCATCATCGGACACTATTTATTTTTGTCACACATTTGTATATGTAATGTCTGTCTTTTTATTTGTGAAGGCCTCGAAAATCGATGGAGAATTTCTTCATCGGCCAAGTATTTATTTTGATGTAAAATAGTAAATTTGAGAAAATAAAGTCCGTATTTTGTAGTGGAATGTCCTCAAAACTCCGACGGAGAGATAATGTCATCGACTAAGTGTCGGCCCTTGATATAAAATAATAAATTTGAGAAAATAAAGTTCGTCTTTTGTAAAGGGATGGCCTCAAAAATTTGATGGTGGGATAAGGTCATTGGCTAAGTGTCGATCCTTGATATAAAATAATAAATTTGAGAAAATAAAGTTCGTCTTTTGTAATGGGATTACCTCAAGTATACGACGGAGAGATAATATCATTGGCCAAGTGTTGGTCCTTAATATAAAATAATAAATTTGAGAAAATAAAGTCTGTATTTTGTAATGGGATAGCCTCAAGTATCCGACGTAGAGATAATGTCATTGGCCATGTGTACAGTATTATTCATTATTAGTGTAATAAATGATGAAAAAAATCCCTACAAATAATTTCAGATTCAGTCAATCAATAGTTAGACAAAACAATCACCGAAATACGTTTTCTAGATCAAAAGCGATCCTAAATCAGCAAAACAGTTCAAAGAATTACAACAAAAATATATCAAAATTGTACAAACAAACAAAAGTGATCCGAAAATTGAAAGAAAATGCCCAAGCATATAAACAAATGTCGGAATCCATAGATGTAACGCCCCAAAATTTGGGTCTCGGGACGTCACACGGTGCTTAGGGGCGCAAGTGACCCCAAGCTAACCCTCCTATTGGCATAACTCATAAACAACTAGATAAAATGCTTAAATCTATATAAAGTTAGAGAAAATATAGAACTTCTCTGAACTTGATCAATATAAACATGAACTTTACAAGATTACAACTCTACTTTTACAAATGAAACTGAAACTGAATACATCAACTTCTACTGACTGTCTATGAAGCCTCTACTGGTACTGACTTCAGATAGATGGTTCATGACTCCTAACTACCCAATATCGATACGACTAAAGTAAGAAAAATACAATACTTCTGGAACTGTATAACTGACTCATGCCCTCGAATCAAAAGGACTCATCACCTGTTGACTGAAAGCTGTGAACTGACTAAATGTGGTATGTGCGCTATAACTTGTATCTACATTATAAGGCACTGTAGCATATAGAAATATATGGGGGTCAGTACTTTAAGGAATGTACTGAGTATGTGGGGGTGCAATGCAACATTATAAATAATATCATAAATGATTATGAAAATCATACATGCTGACGATAACAACTTTCTTCGCTTGAATTAACTGAAATATATTCCTTGTAAATCATCAATAGTAATACAAGCATTATAAATCTCATTAATCATTATACTTAACTCAAACTCTTTAAGTCATGACGTAGAGTGACTCGATAACTCATGAAACTTGAACTCTTATGAACTTGGGAGTTTCTTATAACTGACATAACTATACCATGTGAGCCGCATAGAGTCCAATGTTTTGCCCTTCTAAGGAGAGAACCCAACATTGGCGGGGGTGTCGTACTCTTGCCAAGGAGTACAACCTCAATTTCCCAATCACAATCCCATACTCGACCTCTGGACCACAATCATCAATATCAATCCTACGGTGGAATGTAGTTTTGGGGAAATACCATATTTTTCACTCGGTGCTAAATACTCCTCCCAGACTCAGCTTAGAACACATTAGGAAATACATCTTAATCAATATCAATTTGTTGGTCTATTATAAAGACCAAAACATAAATATATACCTCATCAATAAATCATATACAACTGTGGATTCCTAACTAGACTCAAAATCAAAAAATATTTCTCAACATCAAGATGTATCAATTCATTTAGTCATGGCAACATCAATAACTTTGAGGAAATATCAGGACTCACTATAACAACTCAATCTTATGAATCAATATACTCAATAATCTAATTTGTCATAAGGAAGCTTAAATCTTGACACATGTCTTGAAAGTACTTGAATTACCAACTCATGGTAGAACATGAAATTCACAATATTAAATATCAAGTCATAATTTGGATGTTGTAAAATAATCATGTATCAAAAACTTCAAGAAAACATCATAGAACTCATTCTTGACTCGCAATCTCAAATATCAATATATATATATATATATATATATTCAATAATAAAAATTCTCATAGAAAATCTTAAATTCTGACTCTTATCTCAAATCATTCGGAAATCATCAACTCATAATAATTTTATTCAACTCATGGCATAAGTTCTCAATTTAAGAAATAAAATAATGAAATAGTCATATGTATAGATCTTGAATAGCTCAAATATCATAAATCATTAATAAAGTAATTTGGGTGTAAACCCACTTTGCAAAATCATGGATTTCAATAGTAGAAATTAAATCTTTGGGCACAAGAACGAAAGAAGTGTTCCTGTTCAAACCCCACATACCTTGATTATGGATTTGAATGAATAAACTTGTTATAGACTCCTTTTCCACTTCTTGAGTTAGGGTTCTTGATGCTTTTGACTTGGGTACCTTGAATCTTGAACCAATTTATAAAATCTATGGTTGGATTCTTGATGTTCTTGGAAAATTTGGATTGGATTTTTTAGAGAGAAACCCTAGTATTCTTGATGAAATGGAAGAAGAATGAAGTTTTCTTATTTACTTGGATATATATAGAGGGCAAAAATGGGTGGAAAATACCAAAATACCCTTTTAAAAATGCCCCTTAATTGCTGAAAAAAATAGCTGACGACATCCGTGATAGGCCGTCACGAAATGTCATCACAAAATGGTTGAATTTTTTATTTTCTACCTAAGGCTGACGACGTCATCAGAAATGTCGTCAGAAAGTGACGACGTCATCAGAAATGGCATCAGAAACATTACAGCCCATTAGAACCGTCGTCACCATTTTCCAGCTTGACTGTGTTAGAGTAAAATGGGCATAACGCTTTGCTCTGATATCAAATTTTGGAAAAATTGGTATATTTGGAAATATAATTCAATTATCTATCTGTTGATAGGTCATGATATCAAAAATTCCAAGTATAATGAGAGATATTCTCATTTTAAGTTGACTATACCAATATCCATCCCAAGAATTCAATCGGTAAGGAATGTTTTCATTCACCCAATTTTTAGGACATACTTAAGGCCTTAATACATACCATCCTTGATTATAAAACAACCAAAGCAAGAGCTTGATTCATGGTTGCACTATTGGTTAGAGTCTTGGGGAATTACAAAATGGCTCTAACTTCCTTACCGGGTGTTTGATTTGGGTGAATCTTATGTCGATTAAAATCTTATCCAATTCTCCACATGATCGAGAGTAGAATTTAGGGAAATAATACATGACATAAATAACAATCAATTTGGAAGTCATCCATATTCACTCAAAATATGGATTTAGGCTTAAGAAACGATCGGGGTATTACAATAGAGTTCGGCAAAAGATGTACAACTCTGGCTTAATAATATCAAAATTTATATTTAACAAATATATTAAGATAAAGGAGAAATGAGTAGCAACGTTTCTTCAACGGCTTTTGCTGAAGTATCACCGATATCTAAGATCCGGCTAGATAAGCCCATGTCCAGTTGATACATTTAAAAAAGGGATTAAAGAAGAGTGAAATAAGAATGAGAGAAGAGGGCAGGCGATGTGGTTGTCTATCGCTGGTGGAAGTAGTGGCGTACATAACCGGTTGCACCGGTTTTATAGGTGTTGCCGGTTGGAGGGCATCTGACCAGCGGCAGGTCTCCCGACCAAAGTGGAGCAACGGAGGAGGAAAAGGAAAGGGGCAGTGGCGGTGGCTGGTTGGTGGGTTTGTTCAATTGGAACTCGCTGGAAATCACCTCCGACGAGCCAGCGGTGGAAAGTAGAAGGAAGAAGAGGGTGGTGTCGGTAAAGGAAGGTGGCTGGAAAACCCACCGGCGGCCAAATCCGGCAAGGTCTGACAGAAAAAGGAGAGAGGATAGTATTGTGGTAGTGTTGGCTGAAGCCCGTTCGTCGGAGCTCCAGCAGTGGCCGATTTTGTGTGCATGTATGTATTTTACGTGTGTTTTGGGAGAGAAAGTGGGAGCGACTGATTTTTCATTTATGAGTGTGTGTATATTTTTATATTCTTTGTGTATTTTTGGGAGAGAAAAATAGGAAATGAGGAAGTATTTTTGTGTTTTTGAGAGAAAAATATGAATAAGATTTTTTTCTTGTGTTTTTGTGTATGTATTTGAGAGAAAAAGAAAAAATGTGTGTGTTGAGAGAGAAGATAAATATGTAAGTGTATATATTTTGTATTTTTTGTGTATTTGAAGGAAAAATATGTGTGTGGATGAAAAATATGGGTGTTTATTCAGAGAAAGGAGAAATAAAAAATGGGTGTATGTAGAAATTGTGTGGTCGGATGTGACAAGACATTATTGTGTGGTCGTTGTCGAATGCAACAAGAAATCGAATTATTATATTGTATAAAATTAATTAATTCGACTTAGAATTTTCGGACTATAAAATGTATAAATTGTATGTAATTAAAGAAATGTAAAGAAAATTAAATATGTAATTAACTTGAAAAAATATAATTGATTTGAAAATATTGTAAAAAATGTTATGTCATGTCGTGCACGAGTGCAGATGATTGTAAAATGTTAAAAATGATAATGAATTGACAAAAATCCTAATACAAGGAGAATTATTAATAAATTATGAAAAGTAAAAATACGACAACAAATTGATAAAAATTCTAAAGTAAGGATTATTATCAACAATTGTAAAAAAGATGTGAAAATTATATTTTGTGCCCTTTAACAATCAGGAAGCCCAAAGACATTAATTTTAAGCACGTAAAGCAAAAATTGGGTGTCAACATCATGTCCTGGCCCAAAGTGATGTTATTTATGTAGACTTGCAACCATTTGCAGTCCTTAAATGGAGGCAATTGTTTCAAGCGGAAGTCCTTGTCTTTTTTCGTGAATATATGTGTCTCGGCTTTATGTTATATGACCCATGATTTTTTGCATTAATGTTTCTCACTATGCCCAATCCGAGGAACTCATGCTATGTTATGTTTATGCGAGACGACCCTTTA
Source organism: Capsicum baccatum var. pendulum (assembly GCA_030864225.1). Taxonomy (NCBI): domain Eukaryota; kingdom Viridiplantae; phylum Streptophyta; class Magnoliopsida; order Solanales; family Solanaceae; genus Capsicum; species Capsicum baccatum. The sequence goes on from CM061550.1 coordinate 246,262,529, forward strand.
TTCATGATCTAGGTGGTTGCTATGAAGTATTTCATTCCTATTAAACCGTGTCTTATTTCATGGTTCTCACTTTGAATAGTACGACTCATAGGAGTTGTAATTGAGAAGTAATCCTCCAATCCTTGATGCTTGAAATCTAGTTCAATAATGACCCTCTTTTTGGTAGTATGGTAGTGGCTATGAAAGTGTAGTAATGCTATAGATAAGGGAGTGGATGTAAGGCCATAGATGAGGGTGAAACAATAAGATGGACTGTTGTTATGTGAAATGATTAAGAAGATAAGATAGGTTGAAACTTTTGTGATAGTGATCAAAGTTAGGAAATCCTTAAAGTGGGTAAAGGAAAGATGGGCACGAATGGTGTGATTGATAGATACAAACTGTGGTTATACGTGACTAGTACTCCTCAATTTAAGACCTGAGGTTATTTAGTTATAGTGATGAAATGGAGTGGTATTAATGTAGGGGTGTGAATTAGGGTCTCATAGCTTAAACTAGCACCTTTAGCTTCGAGTTAGGCCTTGACATGGAAAAATATACAATTATACTCGGGCCCTTGTAGTTATGTGTTTTGAAATGTTGGAGTGTTGTGTACATAGTTGAAATCATAGTGGAGAAGCATTATTATATTTAAGGGTTATTAGATGTTTATACCTGGGGTGGAAGAAGCCAATCGGCAAGCGGGAGAGGACATAATGTTCGAACATCCATTCTTATTCCCCGCTTTGGGTAATAATATTTAAGGTATGTATTTTCCTTAACATCTTTGTTTTCTAACTTTGTTAAAGGAAAGTGTGGTTGTGTTTTTGTGTTAAATCATGCTAATAGATGCCTTAACTCATCATTCAGTGACAAATGCTTGGGGGGAGGGGGGGAATGTAACACATCTGATTTTGGTCCTTGTAAAATTCCTGAGCTTTAATCTCACTGCCCAACTTATGACTCACCTTACGAGTCGTAAGGTGTCATTATGGGTCATGAGACCTAAGTCATAAGGTGACCATTGAAGGTTTCCCTTTGTTTCTTCCTTGGATACAACTTGAAGTAGTGAATAGTAAATTATAAGTCGTATTATTCCAATGATAGGGTGACCAGTGTGTTGCCCAAAATCTCTGACCAAATTATGACTAGGATGTAATGAGTTGTATGGACTCTTTATGAGTCGCATGGTTCCTTTTGTAGCCAAACCAGTATGGTAGACCTATGTTTTAATTGTGACCATGAATTCTCTACATGAGTTGTAATGTGTCTATACGAGTCATATGTCTCTAATCATAGTCCGGCCAATGTGGGTGGCCCATACTTCTTCTCAGACTATGACTCATAGTGACGAGTCATAATGTGTCCGAACGAGTCGTAGGGTGACCCGTAGTACCTGGCGGCAACTTTTCATCTTTCAATTAGGGGCACTTTGGATATTTCTCCTTTTCCCCGATAATAACCCCCAACTTAAAACACTATTGGAGACCCCATTATCATCCATAACACTATCAAAATAACTCTCAAAACTCTCATATCTCTCAAGCAAAAATACTTTGGGTTTCTTAAGGTTGGCAATTTGAGCTTTCATGGCTGATTTCTTCTTCAAATTTCTTGGTGATTAAGGCATGTGACTCTACCCTTAAACTTATTTTCCTTAAAGCATGTGTATTAAATGATTACTGATATAAAATTGAATGTGGGTTTTAACATGGGTTGAGGGTTTTAGCATGGTTGAGTCTTAAATTATTTTCCTATGATTATTATGAATTGTTCATGTTTTGACTTGAATGTTTTGAACAAATGGAGTGCATAAGTGCGGGAATTGGGATGGGGGTAGAGGCATTCCCCCAATTTAATGATTTTGGTATTAAAATTGGTTTGGAAATTGTTTTCCCTCAACCCACATGTGTCCTTGTCTTTGAAATATGGTTTGTCATATGATTTGACATTACTTACCCATACTATTGCATTGAATAAATGTTTAAAGGGTTAAAAATGGATTTTGAAGGCCTTGTTAGCCGTGTTTTGACTGAAATTGAAACCTCAAGGTCGAGGCATTCCCCTAAGTGAATTTGATAAATTAAAAGGGATCAAGGCATTCCCCAAACTTGATTTAATTAACAAAGGGGGTCATGGTATTCCCCCAAGATGATGGAACGTAATTAAAATGGAATATATGTAAGTTTACAAGTGTAATGGTATGACGATACATGTGGTTTCCTCAATGTATCATTACATGGTTAAATGAATGGGTTATGTGAAACTTATTTTAATATGGGCTGAAAGGGGTTTGTGTAGCTAAACCGTGAAGGTGGGTGTCCCGAAGGGACTGATATTGGAAACTCATGTTTGTCGGCATGAGGGTTGTCCTTGATGATCGTGTACAAGTGTCACACTTTATATATCTGTATCTTGGATTGACGTAGGGTTGGGACATTCCCTGTTCTTTCTTGGTACATCCGATTCGTATGTCTAACACGTACCGGGGCCCTTTTGGCAAGGGAGCTAAACCCATCTAGCATGTGGGTGCCTTTTTATGACGGTTGAGATACACAGTCCAGGCTAATGTTTTAAAGTTCATGCTAAGCCTTGTTCTTTATCCCAACAAGTTACATTTATGTATATGTATATGCATATAACTGTGTGTATTGGTTTTGTATATTTTAAACTGTTAATCATGGAATTATTTTATCCTTTATCCTTGAGTTACATGCTAGCGCTCAACCTGCTAATTATCTTTGGATGTTGTATCCCCACGCGATACAGGTATCAGAAATACTTCTACTCTCCTGGGCAGTGATAGGTAATCGTTGGATAGCTTGAGAGTCAGCTTGAAGTGGTGAGCTTCCATTTATCAGAAGGCTCTTATTTCATGATTTGGTTTCCTTAAGTCGTATACTTTTCTTTGGTTTAGTTTCGGTTGTCATCGGGGGCATGTCCCGACTTATACTGCTTCGGTCCTATTTAGAGGCTTTGTGGATTACTGTGGATTGGGTATTATTGTTCATATTCTTAGACTTCTTTAAGCTTATATTTACTCTATCTTATTATATGTTCGGAATTCATCCGCTGCTAGTTGTATTATGTTCTCTTTGGCTAGGGGTAGTCTCCGATCCTCGGTGGACTTGAGATACTCGTCACAGACATGTTGAAATTGGGGAACATGGTAGTAACGACTGTCCCTGAGTCTAGTGTGATTTCTAAAGTACCCAAGTTCGGACATTGGTACTCTTTGAATCTAGTATCAAGAAGGGAAAGGTGAGTCTTTATCGGTTGTCCCTTTCTCCCTTGATGAGTCAAAGCAATTTTAATAGCACCAAAATAGATATGGGTAAAGCTATACCTCTTCCACTGTTGTGAAGAATCCTTCAGCATCTGCAGAGTGATGAACTATTCAGCCTGAGTCGTAAGGATATACCGATCAAGTTTTGTTCCATCAAAGTGTTCCTTAACTCCTTCTGGTTTCTGTTGATACAAGGAATCAATCTGCAGCTCTGGATTACACTTTTCTTGGGAAAGGCAAAGTATAGGTTTGGTATGAGTAGATATATAGAAGATAGATCTTATTGTTCTGTCAACATATCTACTTCGTAGAGATAGTCTTTCTTACATGACGAAGTTCTATTGATGGTTGGAGACGTGTAATGTTTCCAAGGATCTACATAAACTAGTCATACAAGACGTAGATGGTGAAAAATCTGAGACGGACATATTTTTGGATTTTTCTGGACTATGACTCGATGTATTTGTCCTAAATCTCTATGGATAAGACTCAATAAAATGAAAATCTTTTTGTATTTTGTGGACAATAAGACTCAATTATTTGTGCTAAAAATCTAAGGACATGATACGACAAGTATTTGTTCTAAACTCTGAGGAATGTAACTATGACTCGATTATGTACAAGATGAAGAATAAAAGACTGACTCTAATAAAGGAAATGAAACTATGACTCAAATATGTACAGGACTTTGATAGTAACAAACTAGAAAGTGACGACTAAGGACTCAATCTAAGGCTAACAGCTAACACAAAGAAAAAGTAAAAACAAAATAAATAAAAATGTAAAGTTGGCTCACGTGGTTGCAATTAGTAGAGATGGATGTAAACTCCTGCTTCCTCCCTTCCTTTGAGAGTGGGGTTGGATCTGATACCAAATAGATAGGGAGACAGCGGGGCATGAAGGACTGACGGCCAAGGCAGTTAGCTGGCTAGCAACAGACTGCCAAACTTTCCAACATAAAAGGTGGTTTTACGACCATATAGGGGGCATTCCATACAAAGCCAAATCATTCGTCAACATCACAGACATAGAGACTAACCTTTCCAACATGACAGGCGATTCATATCCATATAGGCGATATGCCATACTAAATCAAAGCTTTTAATCGACATACCAAAGCTTTTCTATGACTGCGCTACTCATCCTTGAGGATGGCTTGCTTTAGAAACAAAGCCTTCACAACTCAGAATGGGATGAAAAGACTTGGAAACATTAGCTACACATCCGGACGATTTACCTTTACATCAAATACTTCACAACAATACTATGGTGAAGTGCTTATTACGATGGTAACAATGGCACTCTGCCGTAGTATTTTTTAGTTGGAAGGGCTCCTCTATCTGAAATAGTTGGTTCATCGTATAACCTTGCTCCTATCGTTCAGAGGCCTTGGTAGTTTGAACCTCCTGAACAGCATCTATCTTTTCGATCTCATCTTGCGGCAAGAGCAGTAGCAATCATACTTGGTGACGAGATCGTCTTTATTAAAGCCTCAGTCGAGGGCTGGATTATTTTTTATTATCTGCTTTAGTACAGTCCTCTTGGTGCATATGTTGTTCAGTCCCTGGAGGATGGCCTACTGGATGTAGCTTATCTGTGTAACGGTTATGGACTTGAACTTCTCCTCCACAATCGTCATCATGTTGTTTGCTATCATCGTTGGTAGTGATGATACGGAGGCTTGCTTTAGGCTGGGATCCCCACCAACTCAAAGTAGATCTTTGCCATCTTCTGGAAATGGATATCGATGACATTTCTGTTGAATGATAAGCACTTCATCTCAAAGAGTTGTCGATAGAGCTTCTCTTATCTCTGTCCTATATCTCTGCGGAATACCTATTATACAATCCTGAAGGTAAAGTCTTGGGATGTCAAATAAGTATTCTTGTCAGAAATTCCAAGAGCATTCCACCAGTCTCTGAGTATGTCGGATAATCTGGATGTGAACTCTGAGAGTATCATGTATTTCTCCTACTCAGCCATATTCTTTATTGCCATCCAAGTGTAGAAGTTCTGGATCCGCTAGGGCCAAGATAAAATCTTGATGTCGTTGAGAGTGAAGGTGTGAAATTGGTTCCCATCGTTTTCCTTGCTGGTGTTCCTAGATCTGGCCTTCTTTCTGGGATTAAATCATCCATCATCCCGTCTTGGTCATCGACAACTTTGGAGACCTCTAGTTTCTTTAAATGGTTCATGTATATTGGTGGACAGTCTTCTTCTGGAGATTCAATTGGGGATTTAGGAGTGTCCTCAATATATTCCCGTGAATCAACAGACTCCTTGTTGTCTTCCATATATCCATTGGCTGGAAAGTTATCGCCAGTGTCAGAATATGCCTCTGCATTAAAGGAATCTTCTTTACTTGAAGAATGACTAATGGGATTGGCACCATGGATATATTCATTGCTCTTAGGAGATTCTTCAACTGGATCAAGGACTATAGTGGCTTATGGATGTGGAACGGCATCATCATCGATGTTCAAGCCATACAGATTTGGGACAATCTGGTCTAAATCAATATCTAGATCATGATAGGACGGCAACCACTTGTGATTGAGAAGGACAAATCTCAGCAAGGCATTCCATTCTTTATCTTTATATAGTTCTTCCAGCTTGTAAATTATCATATTGCCATCTGGGAAGATGATGTCATGGTCTGAGATCATCATGGTCCCTTTGTCTGTGTCGGTTTCAATTTTCCTCTTGGACTACTTCTGAGTTTCATCGACTTTTCTCTTGGTAGCGATGGCATATTTCCTAACCCAATCATGCTTAGCAATGTCAAACTCCTTTTTTCTCTTGAGAACATGGGGATATTGGCATATGGGATCTTAAAGTAGGAGTGGGAAAAATGTGGCTCATTTTTGGCGGAGAGTATGGATATGGCGATGCAAGGAACAAGGTCAGATTTAGTAGTATGTTATGGCTTCTATGAGGATGAAACCCATCGTGTTTCAACTATTGTATTTGTTTTTTTAGAGAAGCCATTTCCTTTTGTTGCTAGTCGAAGAAATAAGACATCGAAATGCCTGGCGGACATATATCATACTGCATAGATTGGATCCTGAGTTTCAATTGGTGGATAAGTTTGTTATGCTGAGTGGATGCTTGTTCTGCTCTCCTGTTCATTCCTTCAACTTTTCTTGCCAACTTATTTTGAGAGTGAGCAACATTCTTCACGGTTTGGTTGATGTTGGATAGCATCCTATTTTGCCACATGGTATTTTTAGATTGCTAGTTGAGTGTTGCTTCGGTGTTGCTGAGGGGCATCTTCTCTCTAGATGGCAGGATAATAGTTTTTATCGGTATTTTTGGAGCGCAGCTCATGTTATCCTTTTTGAAATGTTTGTTTGGTGGGAATTCATCCGAATAACCAGTGCCAGAGTAAGACATTATGAATAGTTTAGTTGCAGGCTATTTTTCTTTAGTTTTGGTAGGTTTAGTTTGTGGTGTAGAGGGTGAGGTAGCTCCTTGGCAAAGGTTCCATCTACAATTCAACTTCCATGAACAGTGTTCGAAGAAAGAACATTTATGCCACACAATATATTGGTCGTCATTACTGAAGTAGTGTATCCAATCATGCTCTTCCATACAACTGTCTAGGAACCAGCGTACAAATTTTGGTTCATCAACCAGTGAAAGGTCATCGAAAGTTTGGTATATACGGATTGAGAAGGTGGTTTTGGGAGGCTTTTTTAAGTGTGAGTAGTTAAGACTCTCCTTCTGGCAAAGGTTGGCTTTGTGGACTGGAGAAGTTGAGGATGGTCTCTATATTTCTCGTAGTTTGTTACCCATGAGTCTGGGAGTACTTTGACAAGTTCATCTCTGGGAATTTTCCTTGGGATGTCGGTATGACTTTACTAGTCTTAGAACGCATGAAATCCTTTGTCTCCTTAGTATAAGACTGTTCTGTAAATGACATAAATGGGTCTTATGGTGGCTCTCTCTGTCTTGTTGCCCTCAAGCATCGACGAAACAAAAGGAGTACTAAGGTAGACCTCAGATCTGCGTGTTCTTTCTCATACATCGAATCAATTCAGAAAACTATGGCATGGACTAAGCTAATTTCATTTCATAAACATGGAAAGGACTTAGACGTCCATGTTGCATGGATAAAGCCAACTTTATTTCATATTCATGGAAAGTACCTATAAAGTTCTATGTTGCAGTCGTACTAAGTACCTCGCTGGAGTATTTCCTTACCCCACTACTCTGACCTAAAGGATCGAATTAACTATCCCTTTGAAAGAGAGAAATCAAAAGCAAGAGATTTTATCCAACAAAAATCTTTATTGAAAATATTAAAAGATTACAAGAGGAGAGGATTCCATCTAAGTAGAGAGTGAATCTCTAGGTGGAGAAACTCTTAGGTGGAGAGACTCCTAAGTGGAGAAACTCTTGCCCTTTACCTAAGGGACTAGGATTACTTTTATAGAACAAGGAAGCTTACAAGATAAGCCTAACCTACGAATAAACATGAAATAAAATATTATAATCCTATCCTAACAGCTAAGGGATAGGCATTATCCGTTATGACTGGATAAGTCTTATCCTTTTGTAAGGGATAAGCTTTATCTGTTATGACTAAATAAGCCTTATATTTATTCACACCAGGCCTGACTAACATGTGGGGGCCAAATAAAAACAAAACACACTATGTTGTTGGTATATGATAGCATGTGCATGCAGGTGAGTTAGCAGCTTGCTAGCAGGTGCATCAACAGGTTCACAGGCATCTTGCAACTAGGTAGATAAGCTCCTTGTTTTTGAAGTAGCTAGATCAGCAGCTTTAGGACAAACCCATCTGAAAGGGTAACCCAATTAGGAGGGTTTCCTTGGAGATGGGGTTAACCCACTAGAAAGGGTAACCCATTGGTGAGGGTAACCCATCTGACAGAGTTTTCTTAGTGAAGAGAGTAACCCACTGGAAAGTGTAACCCATTGGAAAGGGTAACCCGCTAGAGAGGGTAACTTCTTGCACATGTCATTTAACGTCATCTTTCAGGAAGTGTTGGATGGCACCGGCAGCAATGAGCATACGTATCCTTCTTCCTGAGGTGTTCTTGTCCTTTCAAGCTTCTCTTCATCGATTTGGTAGATTAACTCCTTTTGAACAATGAATCTTTGTATTCCTATTAGGGAGCTTTTAGCCTTATGCTTTTGATGGAGTTGGTGATTTCTTCTCTCGTGATTTCATACTATGGTTGATAATCTTTGGACGCTAGTCAAACTTCATCCCAGTGGGGATGATTGTTAGTGTAGTTCCACTTTCCCCATTCTTTTGTCCATATTTCTTTTGGAATGCATCTATTCTGATAGAAAATAAAGTATTGTGCCTCATAGTATTCATCTTCCAGGGAGAGTATAGGCACTGGAAATTTTCAGAGGAGTAAAATTTCTGGTTAAGCTTAGACGTCGTGGCCTGTGATTCCTAAAGGGCGATGCAGCAAAAATACCATTGCATTGTAGGAATCTTTGAAGCATCGAACCCAATATTTATGTGGTTTGAACCACAGCATGAATCTCTTCAGAGATGGCTGGATTCGATCGAAGTACCTAAAGACATCACACTTGAACTCCATGAGAATCTAGTGCTGGTGGAACAAATACCAGAATAGCCATAGAAGTTCTTGCGGAAATTCATTGGAAAGTGCAATGAACACATAGCAGAAAAGATATTTTGGGTGTGCTCCGAACGACTTCAAGATAGATCCGCCATACTTTTTGAATACTTAAAACTCATAGAAGGTTTTTCTTTCTCAAAGGATGGATGGATCGAACAGATCCACATACTGGTTGAATAGATCTGAAGGGTAATATGTTAATCCAAAAGATAGCAATCCTATCATGTTGAGCATGAAAATTTGACTAGCCTGGTGCTAGTTGTCTTCTCCATTGTTAGATATCAGGTAGAGATCATCAACATAGATGTTTCCTGATTCTTCAAATATGTCTATGGAGAAAAGAGTTCCCTCCATTGGTTCTTCTTTTAGAGAGAAGATCGATTTAAAGTCGTCCTCTTTGCTGAGATAGATTCTTGTATGATGAGCTATTTCTTCAAAGAGCTGGACAGAGTTCTTCGACTTCTTGGCTTGAGGACAATTTCTGGTGAAGTGGCCAGACTTTCTGCAGATGAAGCAACCATAGTCCTTCTTTTTGTAATTTGCTGGCCTCCTTCGTCTGAAATACCTAGTTCACCAGATTACCCTGATCTTGTTGTCAGGAGGCCATAGTAGTTTAAACCTCCTAAATAGCAGTTGCCTTTTCGATCTTGTCTTATGGTGATAGCAGAAGTAGACTGATTTGGTGATGAGGTCATCCTTATTGCAGGCTCGATCGAGGGTTGCATTGTTTTGGGTGATCTACTTTAGTATAGACCTCTTTGTACATATGATGTCCAGAGCCTAGAAGATGGCCTGCCGGATGTAGCCTATCTATGGGACGATTATGGATTTGAACTTTTCCTCCACAATCTTCATCGTGTGGCCTGCTGCATCTTTGGCAGTGATGATACAAAGGTTTGTTTTAGGTTGATATCTCTGCCTTACTCAAAGTAGATCCTCACCATCTTTTGTAAGTGGATATTGCTGACATTTCTATTGAACAATAGGCACTTTATCTCAAAGAGCAGTCACCAGAGCTTCTCTTTTCTTTGGCCTATATATCTACAGAATACCTTATGCAGGATCCTGATATTGAAGGAAAAGTCCTGGGACGTCAGATAGGTGTTCTTATCGGAAATCCCAAGAGCATTTCACCAGTCTCTGAGTATGTCGGAGAATCTAGATGTGAACTCCGAGAGTATCATGCATTTCTCTTGTTCAGCCAGATTATTCATCGCCATCCAAGTGTAGAAGTCCTGGATCCACTGAGGCAAGGCTAAAATCTTAATATCATCAAGGATGAAGGTGTACAATTCAGTTCTCACGGTCTTCTTTGCCGGTGTACCTGGATCTCGCATTCTTTTTGGGATTGGATCGTCTGTCATCCTATCTTGGTCATCGATAACTTTAAAGACCTCTGGTTCCTTGGAGTTGTTCATGTATATTTGTGGATAGTCTTCTTTTACTGTAGATTCAGCATCAGTAGTATTAGGATTATTGCTATGTGCTGAAGCCTCATTAGAATCTTTGGTATGCACTGGAGGATGAACAGATGAAGCTTTTTCTTATGTATTTTCATCAGAAGTACCCTTACTGGAACATATATCCACAGGGTTAGTAGAGGATGAGTTTTCCTACTTATCCTCAATTTCAAATCCATAAAAATCATCTACGATTATCAGAAACTCCTCTTTTGGGTTAGTCATCATACCTTGTTGAGCAATGGCATTCCCAGAATCTACAACATCGGACAGAGATATCACCTAATTTAGGATGATGGAGTTTCCTTTGTAGAGTTATCTGGAGATGACCTCCTTCTATAGAAAAGATAATTTCTGATGTACTCTTATACTTTATTTGGTTACTCGTTGCTTTGAGGTTCTGCACTTTGGACCTAAAAGTTATTTTTTAGGAATATGACTTTTGGTGTAAGAGCAGCATGTCTTGGGGTCATCTCATCAACATAATGTGGGGCCTGTCTAGAATACTTTATCTTTTAAACCTGATCATGTGCCATCTTAGCTTTCTTTTGGGCAACCATGGCATCTTTTCTTTTCCAAACAAATTTGGCAATGTTGAACTCTTCATCTTCATCTGTTAAAGATGGAGTGAACAGCGTTGGTGTGGATAAACATGGTGGAAAGGTGAAAAGGGTTGGCCTAATCCTCGTGAAGGATATGTTTTGGGAAATACGATGGCTTTTCGGGCATCTTGGAGTTTAGTACTATCGTATTTTAGGAGATGGATTTGTTCTTCTAACAAGGAAATTTTCTGTTATTGTTGATCAAGAAAATGCAGTATTGAGGATCCCAACGGGCATTTTTTAGACTGTATAGTTTGTAGCCTGCTTTCTAGAGCTCTGATAAGTATGGCATATTGAGTTGGTGCCTATGGCTTCTTACTTCTAATAGATAGAATAACATATGGTGATTTTGGAGCATGGTTTTAGTTATTCCCTTTGGATGGGTAAGGTCATAGGAAGGTATGTTTGGGACTAGAGCTGGTCTCTAATAACATGAACATTGGAGGTTCGGGATTCAATTTGGATTTGGAGGGTTTAGTTTTTTATAGAGTGGGCAGTGGTGGCCATTCCTGGGGTTTGTAGGAGACTTTGAATGGATGTTGTTTTTCTCCTGTATCTAAAGTCCTCTGGTAACAGGGTTCTTGGAATCCCCAATACTCATCCCATTCTAGATTATCTTCATACTCATCAGAATTATTCAACTAGTTCTCTTGGCATTTCTGACAACCACAGTCAATATCCCATAGGCAGTGTCCTGTGAATGGGTCCTTAAACCAGTGCATAGTATTTCAATCCTGACCAAAATATTGGATCCAATCTTGTCCATTCATGGCACTAGAAAGATAACCTGACATATTTGTTGGATCTGAATTCTCTACATTCAAAAAGGTATTAGCAAAGGTATGTATATGGACGGAGAGTGATGTATTAAATGGTTTTCTAGCCAATATAGGTTCTGGTATTCATAGATGTGGCGGATGAACTCTCATCATCTCATAACTTCGGAGCCATGACTTTGGAAGAATCATGAGGATTTCTTTCTTGGAGACATATTTTGGAATTTGGATGCACTGGGTCATTCCTTTGGTGGCATTTATGGTTAAGAACAACGAGTGGTGGCCACCTAGAAGGGATAAGTTTCTTCTATGGTTCGGAACTTGCAAAACTATTTGGTGGTGTAAGGTTGTTTGTGTAGGGCTATAGTATGGTGGGGCTTCAAGAATTTGTAATTGAAGCCTCAATGCCTTTGTAAGATATGGCTCGAAGAGGAGGGACATGTTGAAGTTGGGGAACATGGTAGTAACGACTATCCATGAGTCCAGTGTGATTTCCAAAGTACCCAAGTTCGCATGTTGGTACTCTCCAAATCTAGTATCAAGAAAGGAAAGGTGTGCCTTTATCGGCTGTCCCTTTCTCCCTTGATATGTCAAGGTAATTTGAATAGCACCAAAATGGATATGGGTAAAGCTATACCTCTTCCACTGTTGTCGAAAATCCTTCGGCATCTGCAGAGTGATGAACTGTTCAGCCGGGGGTAGAACAAGGAATATGATGTATAACTGTAAATCTTGCCATACAAGATAGAGACATAATACCATTTGAGAACTTCTCTCTAGTGGAATTATCATAATTGACTATGTGAAGTCAAAGGATAATATGTCAGATTTACATACAAAATGCCTATCTAGAGATGGAGTAGAGAGTTCATCAAAGGGAATAGGTTTAAGACCTAGGACAAATCATTGCGGCGGTAAATATATTTAGAAGACTGAAGATCCCAAGATCTAGGTTTAAGGAGAACAAACAAAGTTGTGACTAATGGTTCAACATTGTCAATATACTAAACCCATTTTCATGATGAAGATAATGTTCAGAAAATAAGGATAAGGCTTATGGTTTAAAGTTGTTTAATGGTTTCAAAGTTTTGCAGATTTGACCAAATAGTTTTATCTATAGGGTTAAATGTTTAGGAATTACCTATTTGTGGGTGAAGTGGAGGTTTCTTCAAGGAGAAAGATAATAAAGGCCTATTCTCTATGCTCTCATAAAACCAGGTCGTGTTCATTGCTGAAATAAATAAAATTATGAGAACAAAAATGGTAAAAGGCTGGTTGTGTGACATTTATTTTCTAGGTGTACATTAAAGTTTGACAATTCAAAGATATCACATCAATCGAATTGACCGAGTGCATCCGATGCAATTTTACTATGGAAAGTTTAAAGGAAAACCTACTTATCCAGATACAATTAGACGTTTCTTGTAGATCACACACTTGAGGGTTCTAAGTGGAAATGTGAATGGAAAATGAAGGAAAAAGTGAATTCTTTTTTTTACTTTAAGGAATTAGAGTTCTCCCATATTGGTGGGAGAAATAAAAATTCTTATGCTAATATTGAGAAGCCTTTATGTGGATTCTGAGGAAATAATAAAACAAGCCTCGTGTCATCGTCGTTGTTGCTAGGCTTAGGCTTAGGATTTGGATTTGTATTTGTGAAATAATCGATCCAGAGATTATATTTATAGACAAAATTCTTTTGAAACTTGTCACAACCCGAGACTACCCTTAGTCATAACATGGTGGTCAGAGTCAAAAGTGACCCCAAGCTAACTTATGGCCTGGCAAAATGTAATGCCCCAAATCTGGTACCCGGAATGCTACATGGTGCCCATGACCCCGAAGGACCACAAGCTAACCCATGACTGATATTTGTACCTGTACACTACATAATATATGTATATAAATGCAAAAATAAAGGTTGATAGGCCATAAGGTTCAATGTTGTGACATAACTAATAAAAACATAACATCTGAATGGGGAATGGAATACCAAAAACAACTGAAATAAACTTTCTAAATATAATAGTCTGAAAAGCCTCTAACTGTCTGAATAAGGAGTTGATGGGACATATCCCCAACTAAATACGGCTACTGAAATAATTGAGTACGAAAATAATAAAATAATAATCGTTTCCTTGAAGGATAAGGACTCACTGCTACTTTGACTACTGGTGCGGGAATGCTACTAGTGCTCTGGAGCCGTGCCTTGGAACCTATGGCGTAAAGTAAAACACCATAGCGCAAATGCGTCAGTACGATGAAATGTACTGGTATGCATGTAAGGTAGGCTAATGCAAAGGTTTTAAATGCATGAACTCTTCTAACTGACTAAATAATATGAACGTGAGAATATATGCATAAATAAGAGACTGTAACCGAATTCGTGATAATATGATTATTGAGTCTGAAAACTGATAACATGGAAATTATGATAACTGATGTAACTGATATAACTGATATTCTGAGCGACCGTGTCTGGCAGTCTAGTTTTTGATGGAACAATCTGAGTCCCATACTATTTTGAGTTGATTGTATCTAATAGTCCTGATATCTGAAGAACTATCTGAGTTCTTTTACTGAAATTGTATGACTGTATCTAACAGTCCTGATTCTATAACTGAAATTATGGGAAGTAGTCATCTAACTGACATGCCCCAAAATATGCTATAATAGCTGAGCTGGGGTCCAATTTATGCCCTGATAGGAAGGGTGTCAATACCGCACCACTGGTAAGGACAAGCTATGAGTGACCCTTATATAACTAGTAAATCTAACAAGAACTGTGGGAACCCTCTTATAATAGGTTAAGCCACCTCATCTATCTTCATATAATAGGCTATGATGTCTCAACCTACGTTGGCTACATAGTTTTGGAACGCAAGGATTGCTTCTAAGAATCACACCCTTATATAACAGGTGCATTCCCATCCTTGGGTTCGCTTGGTGCTAATTCCTACTCCCATCTGAATAGACACTGAATGTGATTAACTAAACTGGACTAGACTGAATTCATGGAGTTCCATTGACTGACGAAATACTATTGAGATTACTGAATTACTGAGCTTTCCTGAGTCACATGATTGACTAAATTCTATGGATCATGGCTTGACTGAGGATATCGTGAAAGCATGACGCTAGCACTAGGTACACAGCTATGTTTTTCAGGTACAAATACCCGTAGGACTCGATAGAAGGAAACTGACAAAGCATGACTTTCTTGAATATATGACCAACATCAACAATCTATAATACAATAAGTTGGGGATTTCATGAAGTAAACGGTTATCATAATCTTGTACATGAATGGGAATACATATCAACATACCAATATTTCATCAACTAGTCCCCTAAGTAATCCTTCAAACATTCATAATGTACAACAATATCATAGAAGTCATTTTGATAATAAAGGTGAAGCATGCATTTATCAATTGTATCACAATTTAGCTATAAGTCATAATTTATATCCCTTTAGACATTTTATCAAACACCTTACATGCACAACTTAAAGAATAGGTTAAATCATCAAATTTCACAAATCATAAACCAGCAAATTCATGGATTTTAATTTATATGCTAACATAGTTTCATAATTTCACATAAAGATCCCAACTTGGGAATCAAACAATAACCATCACATAAACTTGAACAACCCACAACATAATAACATGATTACTAATTTAAATAGGTTTCTTGAGATTTATGGATGAAAAGAATCCATAAATCAACACAACACATACCTTAGTTAGATGATCCTACAAAGATTGATGGAGAAACTTCTTGAATTTGAATCCCCCAATTGGAACCCTAGCTTGTTCTTGAGAGGTTTTTGAGAAAAAGAAGTATGTTTTGCTTCAGTTGGGGCTAAATCCCATGATTGGGAGCTTATATATGGGTGGAAAAGGACCATTTTCCCTTAAAACAATCCAAAAATAGAGTGTTTACGTCACTTGGGCCATAAGATATATGGCACATACCTTATCGCATATTCTAGGTTATGCGGTGCACACCTTATCGTATACATTAGGTTGTGCGTCGCACACCTTATGTTAGGCGACGCACTCCACTTTGCAAAGCCATAACTTCTTGCTCGGGTGTTGAATTTTGGTAAAATTAGTATCGTTGGAAAGATAATTTGATTCTCTACTGTTTGGTGGGTCTAAATATGCCAAAATACCATATATACATCAAGTTATGCTCATTCAAAGATGACCCTTGCAGAATCAAATACTAAAACTTGAGGGATTCAAAGGCTCTTAGCTTGCTTTACTCTAAGTGACTCTTATGAACACGCTTAACACATCATGAGCTTTCTTCTTACTAGGATACTCATTGTAAGTCATGTACTCAAATATGAGTCATAGGATAGGAGGTTTCATACGTAGGAACAATGGCTCATTTTCTAGCTTAGAAATATATGAGGTATTACAATATCTCCCCTTTGAGAACATTCGTCCTCGAATGAGATTGAGTGAAAGGTGAGAGATGATAAAATAAAATACGTACAAGATATACACTACTGAAACATGATTTCATGACTGACATGACTGATAGGATGAATATATCATACTGAACATGCATATCTGATGTATGACTGATAAGCTGAATTCCTGCATATCTAATGCATGATTATATGACTGAACTGATACATGAATGCATGACTAAAGATGCAATGGTACTTAGTACCAAGTTTATAATGGAATTTTAAGCATGAAACCGAATAACAAGTTGGTAACGAAATTGAACATGATAACTGATACAAAATTTATAGCTCAAATTTGGACACGGAACTGAATAAACTTAAGAAAAGCTATTACCTTGAGCTGTGTCTGAGTTAGCAGAAAAGAGGTGAGGATACTTGGTCCGCATGTCTACTCCTGCATCCCAAGTACCTCCCTCAATGGACTTGTTCCGCCAAAGAACTTTGACTAGAGGGACTTCTTTGTTCCTCAGTCTGCGAATCTAATAGTCTAGAATTTCGACTGGAATCTCTTTGAAAGAGAAGTTGTTTTGAATATCTATGCCCTCTATTGGGAATACAACTGATGAGTCACCCATGCACTTATTAAGCAAGGAGACATAGAACACTGGACGAACTAAGGTTAAATCTGAAGACAATTCAAGCTCATAAGCTACTTTGCTGAAGCGACTAAAAATTTTGAAGGGACCGACATATCGAGGACTAAGTTTTCCCTTCTTGGAAACTCTCTTCACTCCCTTCATGGGAGATATATCTAGATACACATAGTCACCAATCTCAAACTAGATATCCTTTAATGAACATGCATAAATAGGAACATGAGAACATAGTTGAGTCTAAAACGTGATGCATGAAATAAATACTGTGAACTGAATATCATGAACTGGACCGAGCCCCTAAATACCTGGCTCATGGCTGATATTGAAACTTGAGGGTCAATGATAACGCTCAATCTACAGCTCTCGTGGGAGTGTAAAGCGGTCGTTAGCAAATATAGAACCCAACCTGGGTTGGGTGTCGATCCCACAGGGAATAGCTTGGCCAACAAGTAAGTAAAATTACTAAACTTTTGGTGCAAGTCTCGTAAGAAGGGGGAATTCTTGTTGTGCAAGTAATGTAAACAAAAGCTGAAAATAATAAAGTAAAGAGAGAGAGATTGTTACGTGAGTTGTAAACAATGAGAATTGAAGCGTTGGGGTTATGTCCACCTTCTGAGGTATACGTCTCTATTGCCTATGAGTGTGTAGAATTGTGACATGCATGTGCTTATAGAGAATTGTATTCTATGGTAAATCCAAGCGTCTCTCGACCTAAACAAGGACTATTTCACTTTAACTCTCTCGAGCTTAAAGCGTGTCTAACGGTACGAATTCTCCAAGAGGTTAGTCCAGTTACGGCACTAGCTTTTTAATAGGAAAGGGTGTCCTACTACCTTGACATTATCTCTTTTCCAGACAAATAACCTTTCTCTCGAACAAGTTATATGTTAGACTGGCGTATTCTTGCGTTTGCAACCGCAAAGAATGTAGATTAAGATGAAGAGAATAATGATATAAGCAATATACGTGTCTCGAACTCACAAACTCACAGCAATAGATAGCAACTCATTCGGCTTCCATAACCCCAACAGAGAAGTTTAGTTACCCATGAATGCGAAGGAGATCACGATTGACATTGTTATTATATCACAATATTGAGTAATGGCGTGTAGATCAAGTGATAAGCGTTAGGCGTGAATTCCTTAGCAAAGTAACGTTTCTCTTGTTGCGGAAATTAAGAATTTAATAGATGAATAGAAGAAGAAAAATAGAATTAATGGAAAGATTAGAAGAGTTGTAGAATTGTTGTGGTGGAAGAAGAGAGGGATGGAAGAATGTATTGTGGTGAGGGATGAATCTCTCCACTCAGGGAGGAGTTAATTAAAAATCTCTAGCATGATAGGGTATTTATAATACCCATATCCTACTCCTACTAAGCTAATGAAATAAATAACCAAATCCTACTAGGCTAATGTAATACTTAACCCAAATGTACTAGGTTAATGTAACATTATCATAATCCAAATAAACTAATGAAATACATAACCCAATTGTACTAGGTTAATGTATCATTGTCCAAATCCAGCTTTGTGTCTGTAAGTCCCCAAAGTCTTCAGAAATGTTGTTTTAGCCCGGGACAGATTTTCCATGCAGCAGTTTTGGTCCTTAGGCGTGTAAACTCCCTTTCTTTCCTTCGTGAGCTTTCTTTTGCGTCAAGTAAGCCATAAAATGCTGAATTCTGCATCATTTATACCTGAAACTTTACTAATCATGTTCGTTAGCTCATTTATAGGAAAAAGGACTAAAAGTGCATGAAATATATAGTTTGTTCTCAAAACTAGGCTAAAATATGGGCAAAATATATTGATATAGGTGTGTAAATTTGCCTATCATCAACACCCCACACTTGCAGCTTTGTTCGTCCTTGAACAAAATATCATGTCCCTCTAAACATCAACTTAGGGTTTCACAGCAACAACACAAAACATTCGTCAAGACAAGCACAACAATTATCAACAAAGAGTAGTTTTCCGATCATTAGTAGAAACCATTTAACCTCTAGCATAGACTCGTGATGGTGGTTAACTCATATTCAAAAGTCAAGGCACAAAGAATCATACACAACTATCCAAAACTCATCAACCATGTGTGTCTCACAATATATTACCCATAGTCACTCACAAGTATAGCATATTTTTCAAACATGGGTATCAAAATATCCTTGCTCTCGCTCTCACAAAGAATTCATATGCAGCAACTGATGACCATAGGCTTGCCCTTAGTGTAATACTCCACTAAATGTCAAAATGTTAAGATTAGGATCAAGTAGGTCTTCTGATGGTTGTAATGTAGGCTAAGGGACGGGTAGGACTATTTTGGCAGAGAATAGTGGCTAAGTTCCTAAGCACTTTAATACATCACATTGTATCATTGACATTTTTTTTCTTTCAACCTTTCTTCTTTCTTTTATTCTACCACCCTTGTTCTCCTCTTTTGTTTTTCAATTTTAAGCATAACTCACTTTTCATCTTTCTTTTTCCTTTTTCTTTTCTCAACATACCTCTTATGATAGCACTTTCTTTTTCATAACACATTCAAGCACCATTACAATTTAAAGCATTATACTCACCCAATTTCCTCTTATATTGTCACATGACTTTTTCACTTTAAAGCACTTAGAAATTTGGATCAAATTATGGTCTTGAAAGAAATGGATTAGGCTTACATACAAGGTTGTCAAAGAAATAGGCTAAAGGCTCAAAAGGGTTTAACTAGGATGATGTTCATGGGTAGGTAAAACTGAAGGTAAACAAATATAGGTTGCCAAAGAAATGCCTAAATTATATCCTAAACTTACACTCCTTATTTTCGCTTTGCATACATACCAGGCAAGTTCTAGCATCAGCCACAAACATAGAATATACTATTATCTCACACACACAAGGCACATGGTCGACTTGATTGGAAGTAATATAGACTCTTGACCCAACAAGTGAAAGAATTGAACCACACAATATCACATAATGAGTCACAACTAGAGCCTAAACGTCTCAATAGTCACAATTGTAGCACATACTCTTGTTATAATCTCATGCTGCCTATCAAAATAATTTCATGCGAAGCTAAAAAAAATTTTAACTACTAAACAAAAACGAAACAAAAATGAAACCAAAGCAAACAAACATAGATGCGAATAGAGAAGTATAGCATGCAATACCACCACCCCACACTTAGTCGGGACACTATCCTCAGTGGAAAATAAATACGAGGAACCTGGTTGGTCGGACTTATCCTCTATGTCTGGGGTCATACCCCTTGCATTGGAATCATAATCAGAGTCGTCATCCTTAGAAGTTCCTCATAAGTGTCCCACTTAATTCCAATAGTGAGTCAAGGTGTTTGCAGCGAGGAGGGTTCTCCTTGCTCCTTGCGGCTTCTTTTCTTGCTCTTTTGGGAAGTGGTAGCCTTTTCTTTGCCTTATCTTGCTTTGGGTGCCATTGTACCTGAGACTTGAAATAGTGTTAATGGTAGCACAATCTCAATGGATACAATCTATACATAAGCAGTAGGGGTACCACCCCACACTTAGTTTTGTTAACACAAATCAGTGAAGCGAAAGTGGTCGATTACTCAGATTTCGTCGACATACGTTTTAGGATTGTATTCCGACAAGAAAATCAGCAATGCATCACTTACTTGCAGCCATTGGACTACTTTCATGGTAGATATAGCAACACTACTACATAGGGGTTACCACATGGAATAGTTATTCTTACAACAATCACAACCTCTTATGTCGGTAGGCACTATAAGTCTTATCCCAATGGTCGGGATAGTCTAACATGTAAGTATCCAAACAACAATCTTAAGCACTATTCATAGCCATAGTAATTCTGCAAATAGTATAACAATGCTATTAAAACCAATTTCAAGTTGGAAATAAGTCAAGAGTTTCCTACGTACATGTTCACTCACATGATTTTGTATCAACAATCCAAACACATGAACATCACCAACAATCTTATACGATTTAGCAATTCATAATAGACATAGCAACGTAGTACTTACGAGAAATAAATGAAGAATAAGAGAGTACTTATTTGCTTGAAGCTTGTGGAGATGGTTTTGTGAATTTAAAGAGCAAAAGAAGAAAATTTTGAGAGGATTTGGATGTATATGCGGTGCCCTTAGGTCAATTTTTAGTGTGGTTGTGTTGTAAAACTAAGTCCCCTTTATATAGGAAGAGAATGGGTCGGGTTTTGACCCATTTACAATCGGTTTTGGAGACAAAAATACCACATATGCGGCGCATAATGCTCGGCATATCAATGACATATGCGGTGCATTGTCTATAGCATAATGGGACATATGCGCCGCATAGTCTATGGCATATGAGATACTGAGACCAAATGCCATAGCATAGGCGGCGCATAGTCAAAAGCATACCTAGGAATAGGCGGCGCATAGTGCATGGCATACTAGATTCCGAGACCTTAGGCTATAGGATAGGTTGTGCATCGTTCGTGGCCTAGTTTTACCAAGGCCTAGCCTTCCTCGAGGCCTATTTTGGCGTGAGAAAGGCTCAATCCATAGCCTTATGCATCACCATTCCGAGCTTACCAACTTTACCATACAATGCGTCCAAATTGTCAATTGAAATCAATCTCCTCGTTGAATACTTCTTGCACCTATTTTTGCTCAAAACAAATGAAAATGATTAGTACGATGGGTTGCCTCCCACCAAGCTCCTTAGTTTTGGTCGTGGCACGACTCTTATTTTTGTATTTTTCATTTATTAAAAACAAGACAAGTACTAGAATGAAAGAAAACGATAAACGATAAATGAAAAACAATAAACAATGGGTTGCCTCCCATCTAGCGCCTTATTTATTGTCGTGGCTCGACATAGTTATCTCGAGTACTTAGACTTTGTCGAGATAAGTGATGGATCGTTTTCTGAAAGGATTTAGACGACAATGAGGCTTACCTGTGGGCATGTGATCTTCTTCAAGATGGCTCTTACATTTTCCCGGAGAATCTCCAATTATATCATCAATAGTCCAACCCATAGCTCTCTTGTATCTCTTCAGAGCAGAGATGAGAGCTTCTACGTGCTGTTCACTTAAATCATCTGCATTCTCCGGAAGTATATTTCTACTTTCCAAGAACACATACCTTAGATAATCGGGGAGCTCTTGCGATTCTAGCATTGGTGGCTCGTCAATGGGAGTCTTCGCTGTTGGTTGATTCTTGAGATCACATTCCGGGCTCTTAGGAGTATACGGCTCTGTTTCTATTAGATCACCCATAAGTTCTTTATTGTCCTCATGCTCAACATTCAGTGGTGCAGCAGACAATGGCTCAACAGTAGGTTGTTTCTCTAAGATAATGCTTTTATATCCTCATGATGAACATCAGTCACAGATAACTCATCCATATCGCTGGGATGCTTCATTGCTTTGCATATATCAAACCGTACCACTCTGTCATTAATTCAAAACAAAAGCTCATTATCTTTCATGTCAATAAGCACACTTCCAGTTGCAAGGAAAGGACGTCCCAAGATTATGAGAACTTCAGAATCCTCCTTACAATCCAGAATAACAAAGTCTGTAGGAAAGATAAATGAAGAAACCTTCACCAACACATCATTCAAGATACCCACAGGTCGTTTTACCGACCTATCAGCCATCACGATCCTCATATTAGTTGGTGTTGGATCGCCTAGCCCCAACTTCTTGTAGATGGATAGTGGTCTAGGGATGTAAGACTGAACTGTACTTAGTCTGAATAGCTAGACTGAGACTGTAGAATATTATGCATAGGAGGTAAGAACTAACTGAGTAACATGAGGTAACTTGAGCATGGATTCATAAGGTCTGTATTATTTGTGAATGTGGGACTAAGTGTATGACATAATTTGGAAACATTCTGTAAACTGAGGTATTGAAATACTAATAACTGAGTAACTGACAATTGTACGCTAGGGTCAAGCAAGTCTGAAATTGAACTGAGTTTCTGATCTAATTACTGAACTGAAGCTGACATTATAACTAAGGCTGTAACTGGGACTCATAATGGAACTAAATGTTGGGTCCTGATAACTAAATACTGATAACCGAGGTTTAGACTGATACGGAAGGACTTAATTTTAAGACTGAACATTGATCACTGAGTACTGAATACAGAAATTGTAACTGAGATGGAAACTGAGTTTTGATAGTTACATAATCAGGACTGACATAAGTCAAGGATCTGAATGTACACTCACACTCTGTACTTTCCCAACTTCTAAATACTACCTCTTGTTATCCATTTACTTGCACACTAACATCACATTCAAGCCTATCTTCATAACTATACCCTCGTGTACAATAAGAATACAACAATCTTATATTAATATGTAACATCTACTCACTCTCATCTATGTTGTTGCTCATCACTACATAATTTTCACAGAGAGAGCTCACTAAAGGGTTGAATAAGGAGGACTTAAAGCATAAATAGACACTAACTGAACCTTGATACTTGACTGAAACCGGGGGAATAGAATATAAACATCATGGATTCACCAAGAGATCAAAACTGAGGATATACATAACATAGTCTGAACTTAACTAATCAGTACGGGCATAGCAGGAGTCACGAAAGCTGAGTATACTGCAGATCATAATATGTGTACATGAGTCATGAGCTGCATAACCTGAGTTTGAAGTTTTCTGTATTTGTGGGACATAATTTGTATTATTGAGGGGAATAGAACTGAACTCCTTATGATGGGAACTAGAATCGTACATAATTCTATGAAAAACGTACGAATGTAAGCTGGGTTCATGGAACTGAGATGTAAAGCATGTGTTGGCATCATGCTGACTAGAGTACAAAACTTTACACTGAGATAAGAATAGGTCTGGAATCATTTTCCCCTTACTGCCTTTCTATACATACTGGCACTACTACTGGAATTTGAGGGGCTGACTTGGTCACTTGGTATATCATCTCCCCCTTAGCTTTAAGCCATCATTATAAGTCTGTGAACACTTTACTAAACTCTGAACTGAACTGCAATAATCATTACATACTTATACTTTGTTCAACACATTGTTGCCATACTAAACATTCCATCTACTTTTGTTTCTTCATAGACTACTAATATCGCATCTCCTAACTCACATCCCCATCTTCATACTTAGTATCAAATTAATAAACTTAAATTCTTGCTAGAACTGTTCAAGCCTACTGATTTACTTTGGTACAACTATCCCCATGAATACATAGTCTGTTTAATACGGATAATATTATCACAACTCTACTACTGCTAAACTCCTGGGTTTATGCATCTAACTCTAGGTCATATTCTATCATAGGGTTCTAAGAAGGGGTTTGATGGCATATCTAGATTTGGGTTCGTAGACGAGTTCTCATGATCATGAATGAAATCTGTACAACTTTGGAACATAATGGAACTGATGGGATACTTATGAGCCTGTAGGAAATCCCATAATTATCTGCGGGGACTGTCTGTGAAAGCCCTATCCCTAGGACTTTGAGCTTCACTATTTCTGTTACCTTGAAAGTAATGTAGAGTTGACATGAGTGAAGCATAATGAGAATCTTCATGAGTTTCCTAAATAACCTTTCTATAGCATGATTTGAGACATGAAATAAGGGAAATTGTTCCTAAAACATCTCATAGGTTCCTGCACATAAGTGTAGTGCACAATACACCCATGCGCAAAACTCTACTAGATGAGGATTTCAGACTTCCTAGGACACTATTGAATCTTAGGCTCTGATACCAAGTTTGTAATGCCCTTAATTTGGTACCTAAAATGCTAAATGGTGCCTATGACCCTGAAGGAATATAAGCTAACCCATGACTGATGTCTGTACCTGTACACTGCATAATATATGTATATAAATGCAAAAATAAAGAATGATAGGACATAAGGTTCAATGCTGTAACATAACTGATAAAAATATAACATCTGAATGGGGTATGGAATACCCAAAACAACTAAAATAAATTGTCTAAACATAATAGTCTGAAAAGCCTCTAACTGTCTGAATAAGGAGTTGATGGGACATGTCCCTAACTAACTCTGGCTACTGAAATAAACTGAGTACGAAAATGATAAAATAATAATCATGTCCTTGAAGGATGAGGACTCACTACTAGCTCTGACTGCTGATGCCCGAATGCTACTGGTGCTCTGAAGCTCGCGCCTCGGAACCTATGGCGTAAAGTAAAACACCATAGTGCAAATGTGTCAGTAAGATAGAATGTATTGTTATGCATATGAGGTAGGCTAATGCAAAGGTTTCATATGCACGAACTATGCTAAATGACTGAACAATATGAACGTGAGAATACATGTATGAATAAGATACTGTAACCAAATTCGTGATAATATGATTTCTGAGTATGAATACTGATAAAATGGAAATTCTAATAACTGGTGTAACTGATATAACTGATATTCTGAGTGAGTGTGTCTTATAGTCTAGTTTTTAATGGAACAATATGAGTCTTGTACTATTTTGAGTTGACTGCATCTACAGTCCTAAAATCTAAAAAACTACCTTAGTTCTTTTACTAAAACTGTATGACTGTATCTAACAGTCCTGATTCTGTAACTGAAACTGTGGGAAGTATTCATCTAACCAACATACCCCAAAATGTTCCATAATAGCTGAGCTGGGCTCCAATCTGTGCCCTGATTGGAAGGGTGTCAATACCGCACCACTGGTAAGGACAAGCTGTGAGTGACCCTCATATAATAGGTAAATCTAATGAGAATGGTGGGAACCCTCATATAATAGGTTAAGTCACCTTATCTACCCTCATATAATAGGCTATGATGTCTCAATCTACACTGGCTATGTAGTTCTGGAATGCAAGGATTGCTTCTAAGAATCACACTCTCATATGGATCATGGCTCGACTGAGGTATCATGAAAGCATGACACTAGCTCTAGGCACACAGCTATGTTTTTCGAGTACAAGTAATCCCTGGACTCGATAGAAGGAAACTGACAAAGCATGACTTTCTTGAATACATGACCAACATCAAAAATCTATAATACAATAAGTTGGGGATTTCATGAAGTACATGGTTATCATAATCTTGCACATGAATGGGAATACATATCAACATACCAATATTTCATCAACTAGTCCCCTAAGTAATCCTTTAGACATTCATAATGCACAACAATATCATAGAAGTCATTTTGATAATAAAGGTGAAGCATGCATTTATCATTTGGATCACAATTTAGCTATAAGGCATAATTTGTATCCCTTTAGGCATTTTATCAAACACCTTACATGCATAACTTAAGGCATAGGTTAAATCATCAGATTTCACAAATCATAAACCACCAAATTCATGGATTTCAATTTATATGCTAACGTAGTTTCATAATTTCACATAAAGATCCCAACTTGGGAATCAAACAATAACCATCACATAAAATTGAACAACCCACAACATAATAACATGATTCATAATTTAAATAGGGTTCTTGAGCTTTATGGATGAAGGGAATCCATAAATCAACACAATACATACCTTAGTTCGATGATCCTATGAAGATTGATGGAGAAACTTCTTGAATTTGAATCCGCCAATTGGAACCCTAGCTTGTTCTTGAGAGGTTTTTGAGAAAAACAGATATATTTTGCTTCAGTTGGGGCTAAATCCCATGTTTGGGAGCTTATATATGGGTGGAAAAGGACCATTTTTTCCTTTAAACAATCCAAAAATGGAATGTTTACGTCACTTGGGCCATGAGATATGTGGTGCACCCATTATTGCGTATTCTAGGTTGTATGGTGCACACCTTATTGCATACATTAGGTTGTGCGTCGCACACCTTATGGCATAAGTTAGGTTGTGCGTTGCACACCATATGTTAGGCGATCCACTCCACTTTGAAAATCCATAACTTCTTTCTCGGGAGTCGGATTTTGGGAAAATTGGTATCATTGGAAAGCTAATTAGATTCTCTACAATTTGGTGGGTCTAGACCTACCAAAATATCATATATACATCAAGTTATGCTCATTCAAAGATGACCCTTGCGGAATTAAACACTAAAACTTAAGGGATTCAAAGGCTCTTAGCTTGCATTACTCTAAGTGACTTTTATGAACACGCTTAACACATCATGAGCTCTCTTCTCACTAGGATACTCATTGTGAATCATGTACTAAAATATGAGTCACAAGATAGGAGGTTTCATACGTAGGAATAATGGTTCATTTTCTAGCTTAGAAATATACGGGGTATTACACAAAACAATAAAAATACTGAATCAAATAATGTACTAAGTGGAAACTAAACTAAAATAAAATAAGTATAATAAAAGAAAAATCAA
Organism: Capsicum baccatum var. pendulum; assembly: GCA_030864225.1. Taxonomy (NCBI): domain Eukaryota; kingdom Viridiplantae; phylum Streptophyta; class Magnoliopsida; order Solanales; family Solanaceae; genus Capsicum; species Capsicum baccatum. The sequence continues at coordinate 246,289,661 of CM061550.1, forward strand.
TACCGGATTTCAAAAGTGATAAAGCCTTACATAATCAACATGCTGAAAATATAACTATCTGTCTGAAAGCCTCTAAATCATATGAGTTGTGGGGACAAGCCCTGAACTAACTCCAACTTTCTAAAACTAGAACATTACTAAAAGAAAATATTAATAATTGGCCCTATAATGATTAGGATTCAATAAACACCGTTGTTGATACAGTGCAAAATCGTACTACGCGTGATCTAGATGTTGTATGTTATAACTTATATTATAAGACAATGTACCCAAAAAAAGTTTGTGATTAGTACTCTGAATGTAATGAGCATGTGAGATGGGAAATAACTAATATAAGTTGAACATGATACATGCGACATGATAAACTGATGCAAGACCAAGTAATAAACATGTACTATATGATAAGATGAACAACTGAATAAAAGTCCATACTATTAACCAACATACACTTATATGAACTAATAGGGGTCCAACCTGTAACCCTAGTTGTATGGGTGTTCAGTACCTTGACAAAATTACAAACACTGACTAACGTGAATCCACTAAATTGATGTCCAAAAGGACTAAGGTGTCAAGCCTGGTTTAATGGGTGAACCTTTATAACCTACAGTGGCATCGTAGTTTTGGGACATAGTTACTTCTACTAAAGGTCTCAACCTAACTAATGGGTTATCCTTCATCCCTACATCTACTCAGTGCTAAGTACTACTCCTAAATGAATGACACTGAAAACTAAAAACTCTCAATAATAGTAATATTCTAAAAGTTGAAAATAAATGCATAATCTGAAAGTATTCAATAATAGGTAAGTTGGAGAATTTAGAACTCATAAGTGTATGCATGAAGTCCTAGGTCATCGGGGGTTCATAACCCGCCATCTCTAAAGAATGCAACTAAGAATCACAATACTACAATCTGAATGTAGTAAGGAATTTCATAACTCAAGCCCAAAATCAAGAATTGAACAATATAATAAATTTTACAGTTATGAGTATGGAAGAATGCTCAAATTTATAGGAAAATATAGATTCATGATTTAGTCAAAGCAATAAACTGAAAAATCAAGAAATTCACACTTTACATAGAAACCCTAAGATTGAAAGGTGAATAAAACTTGGGGAATTGAGTTAACTTTGGGAGTCAATGGGTGAATGGAAATCCATTAATAAAATCCCACATACCTGAGGTTGAAAACAGTGATGAAATCCTTGGATTTGAAGCTGGAAGTTGAAAAAACCCTAGTTCTTGCTTGGAGAAGAAAATCACCCTTTTTCTCTCTAAATTTTCTAAGTATTCAGTGAATTTTGAATAATGCGGGACTTAGGGGTGTTATAGAATAGTTATTCAGCTCATGTGAAGCTTAAAAGACATAATTTTTGTGTTAAAAGAGTGGGAGAAGATTAAACAACTCCTTAAAAATTGTCTGGAAATCTCCTACAAGTAGTCTCGACTGCTCAGGTGACGACTCGTAGGGTCCAGCGACAAGTCATAGCCAAAGGACTCAAGTTTTTGGACCCACTGTTATCACTATGAGTTACACTATGACTCATAGTGTGACCCAACAATCTTTAGAATTAGATGATGACTCATAGTCTAAGTCGGCGTCACTGGCAACTTTGATAATGCTTCAATAAATTGGCCATAACTATTTACTACGATATTGGATTAAGGAAAAAATAAATGAGTTAGAAATATAATTCAACTATCTATATTTTGGTGGGTATTTAGCACGAAAAAACTTGTTAATATAGATGGTACACTCATTTGAAGTTGACTCCAATAAGATTCTTTTCAAAAATTCAATCGATGAGGGATAGTTTGAGTTGTCTATAAGCTAAGAGTTTTGTGGCTATATGTCTAAATTACTTATCAAACTACCAAAATATGATATTTTATTTGCATTTACTTGAATCATGGTTCTCATATTGGCTTAGTTTTTTGTGGTGTTACAATATCTCCCCATTAAGGTCATTCATCCCCGAATGAAAACTAACTATGCTGAAGTGTTAGGGGGAAAGAGCTTTAATTCCCTAACTGAATTACTATGAGTTGAATAATGACTTGATAATTGAGTCTACAACAAAAATATGGACTTAAGAAAACTCATGAATGCATGTTATAACATAAAAATAGTTGGGTGACCTGAGATAGAAGGAATTAATTAAGAGAAAATAAGAAAACTATTGCCTCAAGCTTGGACTGAGTTAGAAGGGAAAAGATGGGGTTACTTGGTCATTATATCTACCTTTATTTCCTAATTAACTTCCTCAGCTGACTGATTTCTCCATATAACTTTTACCAAAGTAACATCCTTATTTCTTAACTTATGAACCTGACAGTCAGGGATCTCAATTGGACCTCTTCGTAAGAAAGAATGTCTTTCACACCCACACTCTCTAAAGAATAATTGATGTTGGATCACCACTACATTTCTTTAGCAAAGAATCATAGAATATTGGATGCACTGATAATAAATCTGCAGGCAATCCAACTCATAAGCTACATTGCCATAGAGATCCAAAATCTTAAAAGGACCAACATAGTGGGGACTGAGCTATCCCATTTTACCAAATCTCTTTACCCTGTTCATGGGAAAAACCTTCCAAGTAGACAAGACCACCAATAGAAAACTCAAACTCCCTTCTCCTCACATCTGCATAGGATTATTGATGACTCTAAGCGATTTTCAGCCTTTCTCTAATTATTTAAACTTTTTCCATAGCCTCATATATTGAATTTGGCCCTATCAATGTAGCTTCAGCAACATCAAACCCACCAATAAGATATCTACATATCTTACCATAAAGTTCTTCAAATGGGGTCATCTAAATACTGGAGAGTTAGTTGTTATTATAAGAAAACTCAATTAAAGGCAAATGATCATCCCAACTACTCAAAATTAATCGTACAGACTCTTAATATGTCCTCTAAGGTTTGAATGTTCTGCGGACAAGAAGTCATACTAAGATGAACTTGGGTTTCAAGACCTTTTTAAAATATCTTCCAAAAGTGTGAGGTAAACTAGGCATCTCTATCTAAAATGATAGTCAAAGGGACTTCATCCAATTTCACCAACTCCCTAAGATATAGTTTAGCATAATCTTTGGTTGAATCTAAAGTGTTAACCGGAAAGAAATGGGCTAACTTAGTCATTTGGTCCATGATAACCCAAATCGAATCATGTTGTTAACGAGTATGAGGCAACACTATGATGAAGTTCGTATTCACCACTTCCCACTTCCAAGTAGTAATGATTATATCTCAAAGCGTACCACCAAATCTCTGGTGTTCAACCTTAACTTGCTAGCAATTTTGACCCTTAGCCATAAATTCTACAATATCCTTTTTCATGCCATCCACCAATAGACTTCTTGTAAATCATGGTATATCTTAGTGGCTTCTGGGTGAATAGAATATTGAGAATCGTGGGATTCTACTAGCATCCACTGTCTCAATTCATCTACACCTGGAACACATAATTTGTCCTAAAAATAAAGAACACCATATCCTCCATAGGAGAAAACCTCAACCTTCTAACTCTAGACCACTTTTTTTAACCTAAGTAAAATAGGACTATCTTGCTTTTCCTCCACCTCAGTTATCAACAAAGATTCTAAACCATTCTAAGCCAAGATATTACCTTCGGTAGAATCAACCAACTAAACTCCCAATCTGTCTAGCTAGTGAACTTTACGAACTACTTTTTCCTTCTAATACTCAATATGAGTAACACCTTCCATAGATGGTCTAGTAAGAGCATCAGCCATAATATTTGGCTTTATCCAAATAATACAAGACACTCATAGCATTATCCTTCAATAACTCTAGCCACCTCCTTTAATGAAGATTTAGAGCTTTTTGGTTCAACACATATTGAAAACTCTTGTGATCAGTGAACACATCAACATAAGCCCCTTAAAAGTAATGCCTCTAAATATTTAAGGAAAAAACAACAAAAGCCAACTCAAGATCATGGGTTGGGTTGTTCTTCTCATGAGGTTTGAGTTTCTTAGAGGCATATGCTATAACCTTTCCCCACTAGATTAATACGTAACCAAGTCCAATTCATGAAGCAACATAATAAACAATAAACCCATCTAAACCTCTAGTAGAGTCAAAACCAGAGCGGGGTTAAATCGAGTCTTCAACTCCTGAAAACTTTTATCATAAGAAATTGACTACTGGAATTTGACTTTATTCTGACTCAGTCTAGACAAGGGATAAGCAATAGAAGAAAATCCTTCAAAAAACCATTTGTAGTAACCGGTTAAATACAATAGACTCTTGATGTCTGATTGAGAGATGGGTTTAGGCGAGTTCCTCACTGCTTATGTCTTTTAAAAATCAACTAGAATGCCTTCAGAAAAAATGATATAACCAAGGAATGCTACTTCTTTTTACTAGAATTCACACTTTCTGAACTTAGTGAATAGCCGGTGATTTTTTAGAGTCTGCAAGACAATTTTTAAATAGTTTGTTTGTTCATCCTCACTCCTTGAATAAATGACGATATATTCTATGAAAAATATAACAAACATGTCCAAGTAATGCTTGAACACCCTGTGCATCAAGTCCATAAAAGATGCAAGTGCATTCCTTATTCCAAAAGACATAACAACAAATTTTAAGTGACCATATCGAGTTTTGAAGATTGTCTTTGGAATGTCATATTCTCTAACTATGAACTGATGATTGTCAGATCCAAGGTCTATCTTAGAGAAATAATTAGCACCCTGAAGTTTGTTGAACAAGTCATCAATCCTGGGAATGGGTTACTTATTCTTGACCATGACCTTGTTCAATTGATAATAGTCGATTCACATTTTGAGAGAATCGTATTTCTTGCACACGAAAAGAACTGGAGCACCCCATAGAGAGATATTAAGCCTGATATAGTCCTTATTTATGAGATATTTCAATTGTTCCTTTAATTTCTTAAGCTCAGTTGGATACATTCTATAGGGTAGAATTGAAATAGGTTAGGTATCTAGAAAGAGATCTATTCCAAAGTCAATTTCCCGAAAGAAACTCTGGATAGATCTTCATAAAGAACTTCTAGAAATTTATTTACCATGAGAACTAACTCAAGACTTGGACTTCAAACTTTAAATCCTTAACCCAGACAAGATTATAGATGCACTATTTGGAAATCATTTTTCTTTCCTTAAGAAAAGAGACAAACCAACCTATAGGCACTGATGTACTACCCCTTTACTCTAAGACTAGCTCATTTAGGCCCTAGATTTAGTAACCATGGCTGGGGCATATTTTTTCAATTGAGTAAACTTAAGAGAATACTCCTTCACACTCGTGTTTGCCATTTTCAAATTAATAAATTCCTATACCTCGACTCTCCCTAACTCAAATGGGAAGAACCTATCTAGAAATACAACAAGGAACTCATCCCACTCTACCAATCCTGTATCTCTACCCCTATCATCCTTTCTTTGCTTAAAACATGTATGAGCCACTCCTTGCAATTAGTAAGCAGTCAAATCAACACTTTTCATTAAAGTGACACATATGATTTCAGTCACTTTCTGAATACTATTAAAGAACTCCTATGAATCCTCTTCAGACTTAGACCCAAAGAATACTAGAAAATTCATCTAAGTAAAGTATTGGACTCTAGATGTTGTCGTATTCACAGTTGGTTTTGCTAGTACAATGACCTACTAGTTATTCTGGGTGTTCATGGACTGGGCTAATACTGTGAAAGCATCCCTAAACTCAGAATAAGAGACTTGTTTTTTCAGAGGGTTTGCTGGAGTAGGTGGTTATGCTTGCTAATTCCCATTCCTCTTTATATTAGTTCTCTTGGGAGGCATTTTCTATAGGTGTGTAGAGAATGAGTTAGAAGAAGATTTAAATAGAGTTCATACTATTCCTAAGATATTTTATAGCCTCTTACTCATAATTGTATCATGTTTCATACACGAGCAAGACTCTACTTAATGTAGCTTTCAGATATGCTAGGACACTTTAAAACTGATGCTCTAATACCAAGTTTGTCCTAATTCGTTACTACTCCTAGTTGTAACATAGTACTTAGAGTCACAAGTGACCCTAAGCTAACCCAAGACCTGGCAAAACACTAAGAATACTTAAGTAATTAATGAGGTACTGAGCAAAAACTAAAATAAGATGAAATAAGTATAATAAAGAAAAATCAATACTATATGTCAAAACTAAGACTGCCTGACATAATCAATATGCTAAAAATATAAATATCTGTCTAAAAGCCTCTAAATTATATGAGTTGTTGGAAAAAACCCTCAACTAACTCTAATTTCCTGAAACTAGAATCTTACTAAAATAAAATACTGATAATTGTCCCTCAAATAATGAGGACTCACCAAACACTATTGTTGGTATAGCGCAAAATCTTACTAAGCATGATCTGGATATTAAAGGTCAAAACCTATATTAGACAATATGGTGCAAAAAAAGTATGAGATCAGTACTTTGAATGTACTGAGTATGTGAGATAGGAAATAACTAATATAAGTTAAACATGATTCATGTGACATGATAAACTGATGTAAGACCAAGTAATAAACATATACTATATGATAAGCTGAACAACTAAATGCAAGGTTATGCAAGTATTTGAATTTGAACTATAAACTGTGGACTGTAGGAGCTACCATTAAGCAACATACCAAAATCTGAGCTAACCAGGTCCATCCTATAACCCTAGTTGGATAGGTGTCCAATACCTTACCAAGGGTACAAACACTGACTGGCGTGGTTCCACTAAACTAATGTTCGAAAGGACTAAGGTGTCAAGCCTTGTCTGATGGGTGGCCCTTTAGAATCTACGGTGGCATCGTGTTTCTGTTACTTAGGGACTTCTACTAAAGGTATCAATATAACTGGCGGGTGAGCCTTTATCCCAACATCTACTCGGTGCTAAGTACTACTCCCAACTGAATGACACTAGTAACTAAAAATGCTCAATAATATTAATATTCAGAAAATTAAAAATCAATGTATAATTTGAAAGTATTCAATAACATGTAAACAGGAGAATCTAGCACTCATAAGTGTATGCATGAAGTCCTAGGTCATCGGGTGTTCATAACCAACCATCTCTGAATAATGTAACTAATCATGGTAATACTACAATTTGAACATACCAAGGAAATTTATAACTCAAGCCTAAAATCAAAATTTGATCAATATATTATAACTCAATAGTTATAGGTATGGAAATATTCTCAAATTTAAGGAAAACACATATTCATGTCTTAGTCAAAGCAATAAATATAAAACTTAAGGAATTCACACTTTACATAGAAACCCTAAGCTAGAAGGGTGAATAAAACTTGGAGAATTGAGTTAAATTTAGGAATCAATGGGTGTAATGAAATACATTGATGAAATACCACATACCTAAGGTTGAAAACCTTGATGAAATATTTGGATTTGAAGCCGGAAGTTGAAAATCCCTAGTTCTTGCTTGGTGAAGAAAATTGCCCTTTTCTCTCTAAATTTTCTAAGTGTTGAGTGAATTTTTAGAAATAAGGGACTTAGGAGTGCTTTAGAATATTATTCAGACCTTGTGAATCTTAAACAACATAGTTTTGGCATTAAAGGGGTGAGAAAAGACCAAACAACCCCTTAAAAATCATCTAAAAATCTCCTGGAAGCAATCCTGATGGCTCAGGTGATGACTCATAGGATGTAGCTATGATTCATAGACAAAGGACTTAAAATTTTTTCCCCACTTGATACAACCCAAATGGACATCATAGCTTTTGATGACATCATTCGAGCCAAATATATGAATAATCAATCTTTGGTCACATTGAGGGCATGAGAACATGCATGAAGGACTCATTTGAACACACAATAGAGCAATTCCATGTTTGAAATGTTGTTTGGAACTTGTTTTGATGCCTACCAAAGTATTCTAAGTGATGAAGAAAAATTGTGAAAACCAAAATGACACACATGAGCCATCCCACGAATACATATTAGTCGTTATGTCACACATGGGTCATCCCACCAATACATTTGGCCTTTGTGTGTTGGTCTTGTTCCTATTTTATTCCACTTGGTTTATGGGCCACCTTTGGTCCCATTGTAATAGCTTAGCTGAAGACTTTAAATAGCTAACCCTAGGTTATTTTCTTCCTTGGCTTGTTTTTTATATTGAATTAATATTGCTCTTGAAAGAGTTCTGGTGAAACTTATATTGAATTTTTTCTTAGAAATGGTTATTTTGAGGGTATTGAATCCCTCTTGTTCTAGGTAAGAAATTGGTGTTTGAATATATTATTTTTAAGGGTTTTTGAGTTTGATACACTCATTAGTTCTTAATTTCTTATAGTTTCTTATGTCAATTTATCTATCTTCTATTCTTGCATTGTTTTCGTTGCTACCTTAGATAGATTTCATCTTTCGTAACTACTCTTGTATCATTTGGTATCAAAGTCGAGCTTGATTTCGTTCATACGAAGTCAATCTTGGGTTTGTTATCTTGAAAATCAACAAAAAAGAGTGTCAAAATCAAAACTCCCAAAAAAGTACAATTCTTGTTTTATACCCTAGGTCAAAACTTGAGTTTTTGATCTTGTATTATTTTTGGGTTTCTAGTGTTAAGTTTGTGTTTTGTAACACTATAGGAGTCTAGGGTTCAAATTTGAGCTAAATCAGAGTTGATTTGAGTCATCCACCATTGTTAAGCTTGAGTTAAAGAAACTTGAAGGTGGGTTCTCAAATTTGGAAGGTTGTTGTTGATATTTTTGTCTTGAAATTGTGATATTAATGTTTGGGAGGTTGACGTGAGCTTGGGGGTTTGAATCCTATCGAATTCTGAGGTCATTTGCTTAAGGGTCAATTTTGAATATTCTTGGTGTTCTTCATAATTTCTGTATATTGTTGAAGAAGAACATTCAAAAAGTGAGTGTTTGATCCAAAAAGGAGGTGAGATAAGGTGTAGTACTTGTTTATTCCAAAGAATATTCCAAGTCTTCAAAAGAAAGAAAGGAATCAAAAAGCATCAAAATGAAATATTCTCAAGGAAGAGACAAAGGAGAGTACAAAGGAAGGGACCACAAGAAATTCAAACTCTCTTGATCTTGAAAGATCCATAGAAAGGTTCCCATTCCTTGTATTTTTTTCATCTAAAATATCCTACAATGCCTCCTAGATGAATAATGATTGAAATACAAATTGGAAGCAAGTAATCTCCAAGATGTCAACCAACCTAATTCACTACTTTAAGGCAGCCACGTCAACTCAACCCGTCCAATTGCCTTAAGCCCAAATTTAGATTCTTAGTTTCTTTTCTTTGATTCTTAGGTTTCTTTTATTGATTCTAATTCTAATTAACAAGTAGTAATCACCTACTTAATTGTGAATTAGTTTTTAAATCCATTTTCTTCGTCGTGTTCTTTCTTTGTGTGCTTTTCTCATTTTTAATTCGTCGTAGTTTCTTAGCTCAAGTCCATATGAGATTTCCTTGAGTCACTCAAACAAAAATCCATTTCGAACAAGAGAATATATCATCCCTCAAATTCTCACCATAGTATAAACCAACATTCAACACATTTAAATCCAAGTGTGAGGAAAGTAAGGTGTGTAGAGTTGTGAGGATGTTTATTTGAGATAACGTGTTTGTTGTTTTTTTTAGTGTCTTTTCTTAGGTACCATGGACAATAATTCTACTAATACTATCTTAGCTTCTCTTGAATCTCTCAACTGTAACCTTAAAAGGCTACAAACGGAGGTGATATCGATCAAAGGAGGTATGTCTACTCTAAGTGGAAGGTTGGGTCTAATGGAAGGCCAAAGGAACTCCAATCCCTCCACTTCTCAAAACAACCATAATTCCTCAAATGGATGTACTCAAAACAGTTCCACTACCATTACCCCAGAAACCTTCTACAAAATATTTAACCCACCAAGACCACCACAAAATCTCACCACCCAAACTACCACTTATTATCAAAGCTAAAAGCCCATTCAACTACTTCATCCTCAACTCAATCAAATCAAACAAGAAGAACTAAGAAACCAAATGCCCCAATCTACACCAATCCAGATTCCTCCATTCCAAGCTCCACTTAACCAAATGCTTCTACCTTTACCAAATCCAATGTCCCCACTCTAAACTCCAGTTACCCAAAACCCACCCATCCATGTAGAGAAATACAATAGGAATGAACAACAAGAGATGACTAAGATTAATGAGTCAAGTGGTTTCTTGAAAAGAGTGGACAAGGAACACTTAATTGTGGGACTTGTCAACACAAACCCCTTGTTACTCACTAACCTAGATACTAGCATTTTACCTAGTATCAACTCTTTTTGTGTGAATTTTCAAGAATATATACTTCCAAAGAAGGATCTAAGGAGAGTTCCTCGTGAACACATGCTTGATGACCTAACGAAGTTCTCGGCTAAGAATTCCAATTTTGGGAAGAGTGATGAAGATATGATTTAAGGGATAAATATTCACAAAATCCCTTATGATGAGAGCTTCCCAAAGGAGAAATTGAGCTCCTTTGATACAAGCCAAAGTGAAGACCATACTTCATATGAGTTACAACGTAACAATGTCATCTCCTACACTCCTATAGACTTAAAATTGTGTGATGTGGCTAGTAGTAGCCAAGTGAATATAGTTGGTGGTTTTATTAGAGGAGAATTGCATTAGTCTTCCTTTTGTGATACTCTTGGTATTGCTAGGCTGCATAAAGATCAAATTCTTATTGTAGGTATGCAAGCACTAGTTGATCCTATAGATGACAAAATTGATTCTTCTAGTAAGAATAATTTATTTTCATAAAGTGCTAACTTTTTAACTTGAATAAGGTTCCATTGCCAAATAATGAGAGTATTCACTCACTAGTTGACCCTTATGAAAACCAAGGTGAGTCTATGTTGGCATGTGAATTGCCAACAACTAGTGAAGGTGTGTTTAATGATTAACTTACTCATGAATACAGTCCACTACTTAATAATGTGTATGGTGTGCTTGATGAGTCTCAAGTTAGTGATGATATTGATAGAATTGGTCATAAGAATGGAGATAATTCTTTGAGCCTATTGTGTGATAAAAGCCTTATTATTAGTTTTACTCATAGAAATCATGAAAATGAAAATATTATGAAGAATGACATATATCTTTTTGAGAGTGAACTTGTAGGATTTAACTCCGTACCTTTGAATAATAATCCTCTCTCAAAGATAGATGTATTGTGTGAAATTAGTGAGATCACTCCTTGCATAACACCTAGTGATATGCAATGTGATGTGTTTAAAGGAAAACATGGTATGATTAAGATTCATATATTATCCTATTTCTTGAAATCCATTAAGAATATAGGGTTAAGTGAATATTATACTAACCCTCTAATTCTTGATAGTGATCTCCTACTCATGGAAAAGAATGATTAATTGGGTTATGATGACATTTACTTATGAGACACCTTTGTCTACCCTTTTTTTGCTCATGATATTACTAATGTTAGTATAGAGGGTATGCCTAATTTGGGGGATGGCATCATAGGGGAAAGAAAGTATAGTCGTGACCTATGTCCTTGGCTACTTCTCCCATTTGACCTCGATGACCTATTTGGATGTGGAAATTTCTACATATCCAACTTGATGCTTGGTCAAGACGATAAGTAAGGTTTGATTTTGAATGTTGGTATCCTTCCCTATGATGGAAGGTTATTCTTGGGGATTTACAATCCACTTGATAGACCCAAGTTGTGCATGAGGAGAATTTTGTACAATGTTAAGTGTTTATTAAAGAATGGGAGTAATAAAAATCTACAAGAGAGTTCTCTCTTTAGTGTTTCCATTCTTTATCAAGGTATCACTACTTGTAGTTCAAGGAGAGAATTCTCTCTTGAAAACACTTTAGATGAATTCCATTCATATGATACCCTTCTTTATGACTTGGTTATGATGAAAGACCTTTTTCTCAAAGGTGGTTTTATGATTGAGAATCCTAGGGTAGTTGTGTCATTTCCTCTTTTGGGTATTACTTATGTAGTGCATCTATATTTGACACACTTGAGCCTAAGTTGTGTGGACCACAACTTGTGGATGCCGAGTTGAACTCTTATTTGTGGAAGAGTCCAAGGAGGTTAAAGACTTTTTGTCACCTTCATGGAGTTGGACAATTGAAGTATCTTATGGGACTCTTGGGAGCATTCTTAACATCATTAGTAGAAGGAAGCAAAGTTCTTGGGAGAACTACTTGTCTTGGATTGATTTGTTGCATAGTAGATTCTCCATATTCCCTAATGGCATGACTTCCTCAATGATATTACTTCCTTGGAAGTTATTTGAAAAGGAGAGGTCCTATGTGCTTATAATGTCTCTCTCTCTTTGTGTGTTCCTACTTGTGAATACCTCTTTGATGAGAATAGCATTATTAATACCTTTCTCCAATACTTTAATGCATATGATGTTGTTCATAATCATGTTGAATCGACATCTTATGTTGGCATGAATTGCTTAGAAAGGAAATTCATGGTGTGTCTAATTGATACAGCTCCATCCTTAAGTACATTATGTGCTAAAACTCTTGAGACAAATGGCATTCTTTTAGATAATAGCACCTTGGAGGAGATTTCCATGTTTAATTCCTTTCTATACTACCTCTTTGCTTATGATAATGTCCATGCTAGTCTTGGATTTACCTTATTTAGAGGTAGGGAGTATCTTTAATTGTCCACTTGGTTGAGCAATAATGTTACAAGTATCACTCATATCCTTGACTCTGTAAAACCCTTGTGGATTTGTGAACTATTAAAGAAACCACTCTTGATGTGGTCTCTTAAATAGATGAAGAAACAATTGTGTATTTTGGATCCTGAGAGGAAGGTATTCATACCTTTGGAGATTGTTGATGCCATTATGACCTTTGTAGTTTTATTATCTCTCGGATATTTTCATAGCCACTCCCTTGTGTGACATTTGTACTAAGTTTTTCATGATTAAAACAAAAGATTCGTGGTTATATTTCTAGGATGTACCACCTTGTCTACTTATTATACTAACTCTAAACCTCATGTCATGAGGATATTGTACTTGTTTGTCCTTTCTTTGATCTTTCAAGGTTTGGATTCAAGGTCGAATCCTTTTCAAGATTAGGAGGAGGATACAATCCAAATGGCCATCATAGCTTTTGATGACATCATTCAAGGCCAATACATGAAGAATAAAGATTTGGTCACATTAAGGACGCGAGAACATGCATGGAGGACTCTTTTTGAACACACAATAGAGCAATTCCATGTTTAGAAGGTTTCTTGGGACTTACGTTGATTCCTACCAAAGGATTCTAAATAATGAAGAAAGAATAAAGGCCAAAATGACACACATGGGCTGTCCCACGAATATATATTGGTCTTTGTATCACACATGGGCCATCCCACCAATTCATAGTGGCCTTTGTATGTTTGGCTTGTTCCTATTTTATTCCAATTGCTTTATGGGCCACCTTTGGACCCATTGTAATAGCTTAGCTTAAGACTTTAAATAGCTAACTCTAGGTTATTTTCTTCCTTAACTTGTTTTTGATATTGAATGAATATTGCTCTTAAAAGAGTGTTGGTGAAACTTGTATTGAATATTTGCTTTAAAATGGGGATTTCGAGGGTATTGAATCCCTCTTGGTCCACGTAAGAAATTGGTGTTTGATTCTATTAGTTTTAAGGGTTTTGAGTTTGACACACTTATTAGTTCTTAATTCCTTATAGTTTCTTAGATCAATTTATCTATCTTCTATTCTTGCATTGTTTTCATTGCTTCCTTTGGTAGATTTCATCTTTCATAGCTTCTCTCGTATCATTACTTTCACTATGAGTCACACTAAGACTCATAGTATGACCCAAAGATCGGTAGGGTACGACGGTGACTCATAGCCTGATTCTCGTCACTGACAGCTTTGGTAGTACTTTGGTAAATTGGCCATAACTTTTTTACTCAGATATGGAATTAAGGAAAAACTAGATGAATTGGCAAAATAATTTAATTAGCTATCCTTTGGTAGGTATTTAGGTCAAAAACTCTTAGTAATCTAGATGTTATGCTCATTTGAAGTTAACTCTAATAAGATTCTTCTCAAAAACTCAATCGATAAGAGATAGTTTGAGTTGTCTATACGCTAGGATTTTTTTGTGGACTTAATATATGTTTAAATCACTTATCAAACTATCAAAATATGATGTTTGATTTTGCATGTACTTGAAGCATGGTTCTCATATTAGCTTGGATTTTTGGGGTGCTACAAACCTTTTGGATTAATGAAGTTTTTAATCAAATAATTCAATAGAATATATTTTTCCATTTGCGGACGCACATGGCATGTGCGGACACATGTCACAATGCACCTCAAAGGGATGCAAACCTTTGAGGCACTATACAAGCGTAAGAATGACTAGTATGTGCAGGTCATCACTTGCGGACGTAGGTGAAGTCCATATAAGAGATGTAGCACTCTCTAAATTGAAAAAAATGACATGCGGCTTTATGTGAGTCACCTACGCATATAGGTAGGGTCCACAGGTCGGCAATATTTTAGAAAGTTGTGTATTCTTAAGAACCATTGCTTCTATTTTGAAGCACCACCTTTTGACTATAAATACCTAATTTTTTCCTCAGGTAAAGTGTAAGACCCTATAAGATCCTAGCTCATGTCAGTTCATCCTTGCAGTTTAAAGGGGTCTAAGACTTAGAATATTTCACTAAGTGTTAATACTAAGTCATTTTCAAAGCCCCTTAAACTTTGAACATTTTATTTTTTATCACCCCGGCCTTAGAATGTCATAATTAAGGTTAATTCATGATCGGGAATGTCCAGGGTATGTCTCGGGTGAGTTTTGAATTTTTTGGACGAGTGTAAGGGCATGTTTGGATTTCCAAAATAGTGGTAGCACTGGGATAAGCCTACAGTGCGCCTTGTAGTGCACCGCAATATAGCCCAACGCCCACCCCTTATTTTTCCAACTTCTGATTCCATTTTTCCAAGGGCAAATGGGTCATTTTCCCTTTACCCAGGGGGTTCATAACACAGGATTTAGGGTCCCCAAAAGCATAATATACTATCTCATTCTCAAGATTTCCCCAATTGAAAGCATTCCCTCTCAAGAATAAACCCTATCCCCTTCAACATTCAAGATCAATTCTCAAGAAATACATCAAGAACTTCCAAGAATTCTTTGATTAAGGAATGTTACATGACTACTTATTATGTTTCTAAAGTTGTAGTATGGTCCCGTTGTCAATGTTTTCGAGTCCTGGGGATTATGAATACCCAAAATTTAGCTGTTTACTTAGTTTTCTGAATTTACAGAATAAATTCAGTTATACAATGAGCAATAGCTTTCAATCAAGTTAGCATAGTTAGTTGTATATTCAATTAAGCCTAGTCCAGTCTAGTAATCAGTGCCAGTTCAGTTAGGAGTAGGATTCAGCATCGAGCGAACCCAGGGATGGGGGCATTCCTGTCAGGTTAGGATTTGACCCTTAGTAGCAATCCTTGATTTACCAAACTACGTAGCCAACATAAATTGAGATGCCTTTCTGTCAGTTAGGGTTGACACCTATCTCCTAAGTACTCCTGCCAGATTAGGGTGACTCATATGCCCTTCAAAACATTAGTTTTGTGGATCCACACAGTCATTGTTAGTACCCGTGGAATGGTGTTGACACCCTTCCAATTGGAGTTACAAGTTGGACCCCATTTAGTTTATTTGGGGCATGTTGGTTAGATGATACCTCCCACAGTCTTAGTTACAGTACTCAGTACAACATTCAATTTAGTTTTCTTGACTATAGTTTTCCATTATCTGTAAATCAGTTACAGATTTTAGTACCATAATTTCAGACAATTTCAAATATATGATATATGCTTGGTCTTGCATCTTCAGTATTTCTAGTTTTGCATGCATTCTCATATAGTTAACTTATTCTATTCGGTCAGTTATTATTTGATGTATATGAACCCTTGTATTTCAGCCTTAGCTCATCTAGCATACTAGTACATTCAAAGTACTAATCGTGTACGTTTTCTTGCACTATGATGTCTTATATCATAGGTTCAAACGCTCAGGTTCCCAACCGCACTTAGACTTTCTAGTGCATCAGCAGCAGCAGCAGGGGTGAGTCCTCATCCTTCGAGGATGAGTTATATTATATTTAGTCATGTTAGTAGATCAGTTATTTTGTCAGTCAGTGTTAGTTGGGGGCTCGTACCAACAACTCCACCGTCAGTGAATTTAGAGGTTTTCAGACTAGTACAAAAAGATAGTCAGCTTTCAGCCATTTTATCAGTATTGACAGTATGTTTCAGATGTTTTAAAACTATGATGCAGAATTGATTTTTCAATTGTTACAACCTTATGGCATTTTTCAGTTAAGTTCTATACATATCCTTGATATTTTATTCAGTACTCACAATAGGTACCAGCTCATGGGTTAGCTTGGGGTCCTTTGGGGCTGTAAGCGTCGTGTGGCATCCAGGGTGTACTCTTGGGGTGTTACAAAATTTTTATTAGAGCCTAAGGTTTTAAAGTGTCCTAGGGAGTCTGAAAGCCACGTTGAGTAGAGTCTTATGTATGGGTGTGAAGCGCGCCACACTTATGGACAAAAGGCTACAAGACGTTTGAGGAAAAGTTCCCCTTCTTTTAGTATTCATGTCATGTGCATGAGCATGTTCTCAAATTAAAATCTTTGTCTCATTCAAATCTTCCTTTCATTTAGAGAATATTCCTCCCAGAAAGACTAATGGAAGAAAAAATGGAAACCAGCCAGCACCTCCGCCCGTTTAGGAAGATCCCCTGAACAAGCATGTTTTCATGCAGAGTTCATAGCTACATTCACCACTCTAGCCCACTCTGTAGAAGCTCAAAAGGTCTGGCCAACTATTTTTTAGGACAACCCAATGGGCAATACTGCCTCAGCTAGGATTTGAGACTTCACCCGAATGAATCATCCTTCATTTTTTAGATCTAATTCTGAAGAAGATCTACAGGAATTCCTTGACATAGTGCAGAAGGTAACAAATAGTATGAAGGTGACTTCTAGTGAGAGTACTGAATTGGCTGCTTACCAGCTGCAGGATGTAGCTCACACTTGGTTTAAACAGTGGGAAGGGGATAGAGGCATAGATGTTTCGCCTATAGAATAAGAGGAGTTTGCTTAAACCTTCTTAGATAGATTTTTCCCTTTAAAGTTGAGGGAAGCTAAGGTGCAGGAGTTCATAAATTTGAAACAAGGCAACATGAGCGTGAAGGAGTATTCCCTTAAATTTACTCATCTAGATAGGTATGCTCCTAATGTGGTGCCTAATGACAGGTCTAGGATAAGTAAGTTTGTTTCTGGTATGGCAGATAGCATGGTCAAGGAGTGTAGGACTGCGATGTTGGTTAAGGAAATAGACTTGTCTAGGTTAATGGTCCATGCTCTGCCGATTAAGGAGTAGAAGGCTAAGGAGAAAGAAAGGTAGAATAAGAGGGCTAGGACAGGTATCAGTTGAGGTCGGATGGTGGTAAACGTCCTAAATTCCATCGGAAATCTTTATCCCCAGCTCTATCCTCAGCTAGTGCTCCTGCACCAAAGTTCAGAAATGATATCCACAATAGGGCGCCAGGCTCTAAGACTCGAGATAGTGTAAACTGTGGTTGTACAAATCCCTTTTGTCAAAAATATGGTAGAAACCATTAGGATGTGTGCAGATCTAGAAGTGATGTATGCTTTGGGTGTGGCAAGCTATACTACAGAGTCAGAAAATATCATCAGGTCGGCCTGCAGAGTCAACACAGTCGTCCTCCAGTTCCACCTGGTCTCCCAACTCAGTAGGGTGCCACTTCCAGTGCCACCAGTGGGCAATGCCTAAATAGCTTATATACACTTTATCACCGAAAAGATCAGGAGAGTTCTCCTGATGTAGTTACTAGTATGTTACAGGTCTTTTATTTACATGTTTATGCTTTGCTCGATCTCGGAGCTTCTATTTATTTTGAAACCCTTTATATAGCTATCAACTTTAGAGTTAGTCCCAAAACCTTAATCAATCCCTTCTCAGTATCTACCCCAGTGGGTAATTCCATCATAGCTTGGCTGGTATATAAGAACTACTCGGTTACGGTGTCTCAGAAAGTAACTTTAATAGACCTGTATAGTTAGAAATAATAGATTTTGACGTTATTCTCAACATGGATTGGATTCATTCATGCTATGCTTTAATGGATTGTAGAAACAGAGTTGTCCATTTTTAGTTTCCGAATGAACCATTCCTTGAATAGAGGGGTAGTACTACAGTGCTTAGGGGTCAATTTGTCTCGTACTTTAGAGTGAGAAAAATAATATCTAAGGGTTCTGTCTACCATATTATGTGAGTCAAAGACTCTAGTTCTGAGACTCCCAATCTTGAGTTAGTTCCAGTAGCAAGGGAATTTTTAGATATGTTCCCTAAAGACCTTCCCTAAATTCCTCCCGAAAGGGAAATTGATTTTGGGATAAGCCTTGTTCCAGATACCCAACCTATCTCTATTCTGCCATATAGAATGGCTCCAGCTAAACTTAAGGAGCTAAAATAATAGTTGAAGGAACTCCTATATAAGGTATTCATTAGGCCTAGTGTTTCCCCATGGGGTGTTCCAGTCCTTTTCGTGCGGAAGAAAGATAGTTCCCTTAGAATATGCATTGACTACCTACAATTGAACAAAGTCACAATTAAGAAAAAATATCCACTCCCCCGAATCGATGACTTGTTTGACCAACTTCAGGGTGACAGTTACTTTTCTAAGATAAACCTGATAACAGAATCAACCCACAACACGGAAACAAGACACAAAACACAAGACAAATCGAGGACCAAAAGGGGATCAAGTCTTGGCCAACAATAATACCACAAGAATGAAATGACACAAGGTGTATTTTACACCAAAAACAGACAAAGACAAGATGAAAACAAGATTATAAGACAACAACAACAAGATAACAACAGTACACGGCTTTACTAGAACAAGAACACAAACATGATTACAAGAAGTGTAAGGATAGGAAGTGAGACATCAACTCTCACGAGAACTAAGAACCTAATTGTATGTAACATACTAAGACCCTTAATACTTGTAATAGGCAAAACCAACACTCTTACAATGACACAAGAGGGCATGAACCACTCAAGCACCAAGGTTTCTAACAATGTTGGGCAATACTAGTGATTCCACCCTAGCATCACCCTAATTTTGGATTTGGTGGATTTTCCAAGCCCAAAACTAAGGTGGTACACTCCTCACACTAGAGAGAGTTTGGTTCAAGTGTTACAATTTTCAATATCAATAAACAACTAAGGAAATAAGGACCTAAAACTAGTCTATTTATAGACTTATTACAAACATAAGTGAAATATCCCAAAAACCCTATATAAGGGAAGACAATAGGTGCCTATGGAGTGTAGTGTATGGCCGATTCTTGGTGTGTGACATGGTGTTCCTTTGCACTTCACTTGCACACTTCAAGTCTCGGTTTCGATGCAGACTCTCATAAGTTCATCTCCATGATTATTCTTGTAACATCCGCACCATCTTGAGAGGAATTTTCTCACAAATTCATGGCTTCACCTCATTCAATTTTCCACTTAAAGATAGCCACTCAAAACAGTCCGCAAAATATGGAGAACCCATAAGCTCAATAATAAAAAGTATCGGCCAACATCTTCATTTTGAATCTTGGCTTTCTCTACATATTTAGCTTTACCTTCAATGTCATTTGATTCAAGTCTCCTACCATTATACAACCATTGTCGTAGACCCCGTATCCTTCATGTTCCTTTCTACCATTCTCATTTACATGGACATATTGATTTTGGTAATGTAGAGCTTTGGTTGTGGAGCTTGGAGGGAAGGAATTTGAATTGGTGAAAGTTGACACCTTTGGTTAAGTTAATCTTGGATGGGAGGGTTTGGTTTTAGTGTAGGAATTTGGCCTCTAAGTCCTTGTTGGACTTGATTGAATTGTAGGGAAATGGGCCTAGTTGTGTCTCAGTTTTGAGGGCTATTTAGAGTTTGGCTTGTGGTATTAGGTGATGATCTTGGAGGATTGGTCATTGGAAGTAAAGTGTTGGGAGTAAAATCACCAGAGTTCTTTCAACTCTCCATTCGATCCAACCTCTCACTCATAGTTACAACATATGAGCCAATTTTTTCAAGACCCGCATTCACCCTAGCAAGGTCTCAGGACATAGCATCAAGGAGGGCAAAAATAGTACTTGTAGCATTGTGGTCTACCGTGGGTTAAGGGGATGAGGTCTCAGGTTCCATTGCTCCAAATCAGTCCACAATGTCACAAAAACAGCCAAAAAAGGACAAAAAAATAGTCCCAAAATGTCACACACAACAACACCAACAAAGGTTCAAGTCTTGAACCGCAAACAACAATACCACACAAATTAAACTCATATTGTTGTTGTAGTTGAAGTATGACTTTTTTCAAACTTGAGTTGTTCAATCTCTCTCCTTGGTGATGAATTTTCAGTTGTAGTGTAGGTGGACAAGGATTTGGATTCTCTTTTCAAGAGTCAAAGGCTTCCATCAACTTTTCACCAACTTGCACTAATTTGGCAAAACACCCTTATGTAGTAGCCTTGTCTCTTTCCTCTTTTGGATCTTCTTGAAAAGTGTTTGTCATCCTTTTAGAAACTAAGCTTTTTGGATGCCCTTTGTTTCTTTACCACTTTGGTGTTGCCTTGAAAGTATTCCCAATACAAACACAAACCTTGTCTTTCTCTTCTCTTTTCAAAATCGAAAAACTCCTTTTTTTGAACACCACTTCAAGAACAATATGAACAACAACAAGAATAATAAGAACAATAACAACCTCGTAGCCGTCCACCCTTCAACAACACTTTGACAAGAGCTCAAATCTTAGAATTTAGACTCAAGGTGTGTTAGTGAACAATAAGATAACATAATAAACTACTAATAAAACAAAAAAAACACTTAAATCTAGACACAAATCTTTTCCCAAAACAACAAGAAGACATAATTTCAGCCAAGACAAAAATAATAGACAGATTTGCTTCTTTTTGGAATTTTCAGTTTTTCAACACTTATTTTTTTGACTTTACGACTTAGAGAGCCCAAGATTGGTAGTGTAAGAACACAACCATCCTTATCTCTGATACCAAATGATAACGGAATCAACTCACAACACGGAAATAAGACACAAAACACAAGATAAATCGAGGACCAAAAGGGAAACAAGTCTTAGCCAACAATAATACCACAAGAATGAAATGACACAAGGTGTATTTTACCCCAAAAACAGTCAAAGATAAGATGAACACGAGATGATAAGACAACAAAAACAAGATAACAACAGTACACAGCTTTACTAGAATAAGAACACAAACACGATTACAAGAAGTGTAAGGATAGGAAGTGAGACATCAACTCTCACGAGAACTAAGAACCTAAGTGTGTAACACACTAAGACCCTTAATACTTGTAATAGGAAACACCAACACTCTTACAATGACACAAGAGGGCGTGAACCACTCAAGCACCAAGGTTTCTAACAATGTTTGGCAATACTAGCGATTCCACCCTAGCACCACCCTAATTTCGGATTTGGTGGCTTTTTCAAGCCCTAAACTAAGGTGGTACACTCCTCACAGTAAAGAGAGTTTGGTTCAAGTGTTACAACTTTCAATATCAATAAACAACTAAAGAACTAAAGACCTAAAACTAGTCCATTTATAGACTTATTACAAACATAAGTGAAATATCCCAAAAGCCCTTAATGAAAGGAAGACAAAAGGTGCCTATGGAGTATAGTGTATGGCCGATTCTTGGTGTGTGACATGGTGTTCCTTTGCACTTTACTTGCACACTTCAAGTCTCAGTTTTGACGCTCACTCTCATAAGTTCATCTCCGTGATTATTCTTGTATCATAGACCTCAGATCCAGCTATCACCAGCTCAAAGTCAGAGAATGTGACATTCCAAAAATGACTTTCAGAACCCGGTATGGTCACTTTGAGTTTCTAGTTATGTCATTTGGTCTCACAAATGCCCCAGCAGCCTTTATGAAATTAATAAATCGAGTGTTCAAATAGTACTTGGACATGTCCATCATAGTCTTCATTGATGACATTCTTGTCTACTCCTGTAATGAAAATGATCATGCAGACCATCTCAGAATTGTACTGCAGACTCTTAGAGCCCATCAGTTATTCACCAAATTCAGTAAGTGCCAATTTTGAATAATATCGGTAGATTTTCTTGGTCATATTATTTATGGTAATGGCATTAGAGTTGATCCTCGAAAGACCAAAGTGGTGAGAAATTGGCCCGAACCCATCTCTCCATTAGATATTAGGAGTTTCTTAGGTTTGGCTGCTATTATCAATGGTTTTTTGAAGGGTTTTCATTTATTGCATCCCCCATGTCCAGATTGACTTAGAAGAAAGTAAATTTTCAGTGGTCATATTCTTGTGAGAAGACTTTTTAGGAGTTGAAGACTCGACTCACCTCAACCCCAGTTTTTGACGCTACCAGATGGTTCAGATAGGTTTGTTGTGTACTGTGATGCTTCCAGAGTTGGTTGGGGGTGTTATGATGCAGAAAGGTAAGGTTATAGACTATACCTCTAGATAGATTAAGCCTCATGAGAATAATTACCCTACCCATGATCTTCAATTAGCAGTGTTGTATTTACCTTAAAGATTTGGAGGCATTAGCTGCATGGCATGCATATTGATGTGTTCATGGATCAAAAAAGTTTGTAGTATGTGTTCTCATAGAGAGATTTGAATCTTCATCAAATGAGGTGTTAGAATTGTTGAAATATTATGATATGAGTGTTTTGTATCATCTAGGCAAGGCCAACGTAGTGGCAGATGACCTTAGTAGATTATATATGAGTAGTGTGGCTCATGTTGAGAGTGATAAGAAGAATTTGGTTTAGGAGGTTCATCAGTTGGCTAGATTAGGCATTCATTTGGTTGACTCAACTGAGGGTAGTGTATGGGTTCAGAATAATTCAAAATCTCCTTTGGCCGCCAAAGTGAAAGAAAAGCAAGATAGGGACCCCGGTCTAGTTAAGTTGAGAGAGACAGTCAGGGATCAGAAAGTAGAGATTTTTTTCAAGGAGAGATAGTGTGTTGCATTGCCAGGGTAAACTGTGTATGTCGTATATAGATGGCTTGATACAGTTGATTCTTGTTGAAGTGCATGGTGCACATTACTCTATTCATCCAAGGGCCACTAAGATGTACCACGATTTGCGGGAAATCTATTGGTGGAGTAGGATGAAGAAGGACATTACAGAGTTTGTAGCTAAGTTCTCTACGTGTCAACAGCTTAATATTGAACACCAAAAGCCTAGTAGCTCAATGCAGGACTTTAGTATTCCTACTTGGAAGTGGGAGAAAGTGAACATGGACTTTGTGATGGGTTTGCATCATACTCGTCATCAGCATGATTAGATTTGGGACATTGTGGAAAGGATGACCAAGTCAGCCCATTTCTTTCCAGTCCATACTTCTTATTTAGCTAAGGATAATGCCAAGCTCTATATTAGAGAGCTGGTTAGGTTGCACGGTATTTTGTTGTCTACCATCTCAGATAAAGGTACTTAGTTTACCTTTCACTTTTGGAAAGCATTTTAGAAGGGTCTTGGTACCCAAGTTTACCTCAGTACAGCCTTACACCCTAAAAAAGATGGTCAGGCAGAGAGGACCATTCATACCCTTGAGGATATATTGAGAGCATATGTCATCGACTTCAAGGGTAGTTGGGATGATAACTTACCTTCGATAGATTGTGAGTATAATAATAGTTATCATTCTAGTATTCATATGGCTCCATTTAAGGCTCTTTATGGGAGGAGATGTAGATCTCCAATTATTTGGTTTGAGGTAGGTGAGACCATTTTAGAAGGGCCTAATTTAGTATTTGATGCTTTAGAGAAAGTCTAATCTGATTAGGAAGAGGCTTAAGATAGTCCAAAGCTGACAGAAATCCTATGCAGATGTGAGGAGGAGGAACCTTAAGTTTGAGGTCGGCGACTTAGTTTACTTGAAAATCTCTCCCATGAAGGGAGTAAAGAGGTTCGGTAAGAAGGGGAAGCTCAGTCCCCAATATGTTAGCCCTTACGATATCTTAAGTCGCTATGGAAAGGTAGCTTATGAGCTTGAGTTGCCTATAGATTTAGCGTCAGTGCACCCACTATTCCATGTCTCTTTGTAAAAGAAGTGTATTGGAGATCCAGGAGTCGTTGTTCCTTTGAAAAGCCTATATATTTAAAAATCCTTTCTTACGAAGAACTCCTAGTTGAAATCTTAGATCGCCAGATTTTCAGACTAAGGAACAAAGAAGTTCCATTGGTCAAAGTTCTTTGGCAGAATCAGTTTGTTGAGAGAGCCACTTGGAAAGTAAAAGCAGATATGCGAACCAAGTACACTCATCTATTCTCTACAAATTTAAACTTAGTTTAAGGTAACAGTTTTCCTTAGATTATCTCTTTTCCATTCTCAATTCCATCCATATAATCATCTTTATGTCATTACATGCATTGATGAATCAGTTTAGCCGGTCACGATGTTTCAAATTGAGTCATGTAATCATGTCTTCAGTTATGCATACTCAGCACATAACCTTAGTACCTCAGTATTTCCCAGATTAATTAGTGTCATTCAAGGACAAATGTTCCCAAGGGAGAAATATTGTAAGACCCTATAAGACCCTTACTTATTTTAGCTCACTCTTCCAAGTTAAAGGGGTCCAAGACTTAGAATATTTCACTAAGTGTTAAGACTTAGTCATTTTCAAAGCCCTTTAAGCTTCGACAATTTTATTTTCAATGTTTCTGGCTTTAGAATGTTGATTTTAAGGTTGATTCATTATCGAGAATGTCAAGGGACGTCTCGGGTGAGTTTCAGAATTTTTGAATGAGCGTATGGGCATGTTTGGATTTCCAAACTAGTGGCAGCATCAAGAAAAGCCCACGGCGTGCCCTGTAGTGCACCGCAGTAGAGCCCATGGCTCCCGCTCTAACACACTACACCAGAGCCCGTGGCGCCCGCTCCATCGCCTGCCCCTTATTTTTCTAACTTCTGCTTCCATTTTTCAAAGGGCAAATGGGTTTTTTCCCCTTCACCCAAGGGATCCATAACACGGTATTTAGGGTTCCAAAATCATAATTTACTATCTCATCCTTAAAATTTCCCTAATTGAAGAATTCCCTCTCAAGAACAAACCCTATCCCTTCCAACATTCAAGAGTAATTCTCAAGAAATCCACCAAGAATTCTTTGATTAAGGTATGTTAGGTGTTTATCCTTGGGTCCTTTTCACCCTTGGAGCCCAAGCACCTCTTTTTTTAAACTTAAGTTACAAGTTTCACATGATTAAATTGAATTATGTTCATGAATATCTACTTATGGTGAGTTCAAGTTAAGAACATATGTGTTTTCAAGTAGAATGAACCAATACATATTTTCAATGATGTAATTCTCATGTCGAACCCTTAAGTTGTGAATAGAATCATATAGTCATGGTATTTTTGCATGTTACTCACTCCTATGTAAAAGTTCATGTCTCCTATGTGTTTGATAAAATACCTAGATGAATAAGTTTTGAACAATTACTACTTATTATATTTCTAAAGTTGTAGTATGGTCCCGTTGTCAATGCTGGCGAGTCCTGGGGGTTATGAATACCCAAAATTTAGCTGTTTACTTAGTTTTAAAAATTTACAGTGTAAATTCGATTATACCCTGAGCAATAACTTTCAGTCAAGTTAGCATAGTTAGTTGTATATTCAGTTAAGCCTAGTCCAGTCTAATGATCAGTGTCAGTTCAATTGGGAGTAGGATTCAGCACTGAATGAACCCAGGGATAGGGGCATTCCTATCAGGTTAGGGATTGACCCTTAGTAGTAATCCCTGAGTTACAGAACTATGTAGCCAGCGTAGGTTGAGATGTCTTTCTGTCAGTTAGGGTTGACACATATTTCTAGTCCTGCTAGATTAGGGTAACTCACGTGACCTTTAGGACATTAGTTTAGTGGATCCATACAGCCATTGGTAGTACCCGTGGCACCGTATTGACACCCTTCAAACTAGGTTACAGGTATTTAGATAAATTTGGGGCATGTCAGTTAGATGATACCTCCTACAGTCTAAGTTACAATACTCAGTACAGCATTTAGTTCAGTTTCACTTGACCATAGCTTTCAGTTATCAGTAAATTAGTTACAGATTTCAATACCATAGTTTTAGAATATTTTAGATATACGATATATGCTTGGTCTTGCTTCTTCAGTATTTCTAGTTTTGCATGCATTCTCATACAGTTAACTTATTCTCTTCATTCAGTTATCATGTCATACATATGAACCCTTGTATTTCATCCTTACCTCATCTAATATATCAATATATTCAAAGTACTGATCGCATACGTTTACTTGCGCTATGATGTCTTAGATCATAGGTTTGAATTTTCAGGTTCCCAACCGCACTTAGACTTTCCAGTGCATCAGCAGCAGTAGCAGGGGTGAGTCCTCATCCTCAAGGACGATTTATCTTATATTTAGTCATGTCAGTAGCTCACTTATTTTGTCAGTCGAAGTTATTTTGGGGTTTGTCCCATCAACTCTACAGTCAGTCAATTTAGAGGCTTTTAAACTAGTAGAGACAGATAGTCAGCTTTCAGTCGTTTTATTAGTATTGACAGTACATTTCAAACGTTTTAAAACAATGATGCAGTATTGATTTTTCAATTGTTAAAACCTTATGGCTCTTTTCAATTAAGTTTCGTACATGTCCTTATTATTTTATTCAGTGCTCACAGCAGGTAACAGCTCATAGATTTTCTTGTGATCCTTCAGGGCTGGCATCAAAGGGGTACTCTCGGGGCGTAACATAAAGGCACAAAATTGAAGTGAAAAAACATCTTTTTTTCTTTTTGAAAAAACTATAGTGTAATCTTCAAATTGTTGAGTGAGTTCATTGTTCAGAAAATTTAAGGTGCCACTTTTTTCTGAAGTGAGTCATTTTATCCTGGGAGGATACATTCTATTAACCTCGGGTACTTGAGGAAAATAAATTTATGAAGGACACACCGTGAATTCGGTGGACTTAATTTTATAATTTTTGTCTTTGTCTCTTTCTTAAAGTTGTATTTACTGTTTTTCAGAAAATAGTTTGAACTTCATATTGATAGTTCTTCAACTGTTTGAACTTGTGTTTGAACTTGTGTTTGAAGTTCTTGAAACTTCATTTTGAGAGTTCATAAGTTGGTTGAACTTGTGTTGAAATTCTTATGGATTAAATACAGATTTTGTACCCGAAAAATAACACCATCTTTGATCAACTTCAATTTCTCCTTAATGAAATCCAATGTCAATTTAGCTTTTTCATGTTTAAAATCTTCAAAATGTTACTGTATCATATATTTTCCTCGTTCTATAACCTTGAAAGAATGTTCTTGCTTTAAAATCATTTGCTTCTCCAATTAGTTTGAACTTGGTTTTGCGTGCCCATTCAACTTCAACTTGCCTTTTGTATGTGGTAGAGTATTATCATCAACATTCAATTTTTCATATTTTTCAAACTCAACAACTTTGGTTTATAAGTCAAAATTGCTTATATCTTCAATATCCATAATTATGCACTTCAACTGTGGATCTTGATTTCTGCTTTAATTTTAGGTAGATCATTACAAACTAGCTCTTGGTGAACACTTTTGCTTATTTCATTGCTAGCTTCATCTTCATTATCTTCACCAAATATTTCTTTTGAAATAATGACAGATTATTTTTCAATAGCCTCACCTTGTATTATAATCATGTCTATTACACTTCTTATGACTTAAAATACTATCTTATATAGAAATAGCATTAGTTTCAACAAAACTGTTATTTTTTTAATCTCTAGAATTTTTGTCAAATTAGTTTTGACATTATTGGCCTTCTTGCATTCAAAAACATCCATACCACAACAAAATTACCTTCATCGTCACCTCTTTTCTTCACTTTTTTTAAATTTCAATCTTCTTCATCTATTTTTTCCAGATTTATTTACTCTTTCTTTTCTTTGGTTGATCATACTTTGTTTGCTATGTTTCTTCCACAATTTCAATTTTCTCTTGATTTAGGGTCATCTCATATATCATAAACTAATTTTTTAGATCATCAAGCCTCAAAATATTAGCCTCAACTACTGTCTCTTGTCATGAAACTTCAAACTTAGAGATTCTAATATCTTTTTAACAACTTTAACTTCTTTCAATATTTCTCCATTAGCCTTCATATCATTAATAATTTCTCTAGTTCTTGTAAAAATTTCTTTAACCATTTTATCTGGGACAACTTATACTATCTGCAAAGCTCTTGAATATTCTCTCTCTTTGCATCAGAAGCACGTCGATAGTATCTCACAAAAATTATTCAAACCTCTTTTGTTAAATTCTACATACAAAATATTGATGGATACATGATTCGGCCTTATAGTCAAGGTAGTACCGTGACTTATAGTTCAATTGTCTATTTTCTCTAATTGATTAGCTGCCACAAACCGTAATGTTGTGCCTTCCAGGAGCTCTACGAATCCATTCTCAATAATTGATCATAATCCATTAGCCTTGAAAAATTCTTCATTTGTTGATACCAACTGATAGCGTCCAAGTCACATGCAAGTATACGTGGTCTTATCAAGTAGTAAAGTGGCCTAATGAAAGTCAAGTATCAATATCACAGAGATTTGATTTAGCAATGATTTGATTTGAGTTCACAATTTAGATTCAATTTATGCGAGAGTAACCAAAAGAGAGAATTGAGTAAATTGCAAGTAAAGTAAATAATGCGTAAAGTAAAGATCTTGTAATAATCAATAGGAGAAAACTCAAGGTTAAAGCACTTAGACAATCATACTACGTCTAGAATTTCATTCATTAACTCGCTTATCTTGGTTGTAGATTCGTAGGGTTAATTGAATTATTATGGTTTACCAACCTCTAATCCTTTACCTAAGTTGAACCTTACAACTACATCGTTGAGCGGGGATATAATGATCCAATTAGGTTATTTAAGCTATCATCCTACATTTGAATCAATTAAGGTTCCTAAGTACATCCCTGTCCTAGGTGCTAAGTTCAATTCTTTATTTTATAAAAGAATAAAAATCATACTTTATTTATCTCCATGTTCTATCCCCTATTCCCTCTCCCGAGTTCAAAAGATAGACAATTGATGTATTCTAAGGGTTGTGAATTATCAAAATAGTTAAATCAAAGATGAACACACAACCAATAATGATAAGCAAAATTAATGAACTTAATTCAAAATAAAAGTAATCATGTCTTTGGCTTTAACCCCAAAAAAGGGCGTTTAGCCACGCATAGTCATAATCGTAATCACAAAATACTAATAAACGATTAAAAACATGAATGAACTAAATAAAAATAATAAAAACAAGAAGTTTTATCATCCCTTTTCTCTCCAAAATATGCTAAAAGATGTGTAAAAATGTGATACAATATGTATTTATAGTATAGGAGTAAGCCCATTCCGTGTTGGACAAGAAAACCTTCAGTTATTGAGCCCGGGACTGGGTGGGGCGTAACCCTGGATTGATCCCCACTCCAGGTGAGGCTACTCCTTATTTAGAGTGCCTCTCCAGGAAAGGATGCGCCTCCAAATCGCCCTGCCTCTCTAGAAATTGCTCTCCGAATTTCGGCTAAGTGATGAGTCTCCCATCTTGATCCCTTGTCTTGTGGCATATTTCCCATGAATTTCAAGTTTCTTTAACATTAAAATATCATCATATTCAGATCCAAAAGAATCCGACATTATCACACCACACGAATTAATAGAAAAATACAACACTACATGCATAACGACGAATCAAAACAAAAGCTAAGCTAAGTTAGTTCGCATTGATCTTTCACTTATTGTTCCAGCTGTACACTCATTCAAATTGAACTTTTCTCACTCCCAACAAGTTATTTCACTCATAATCACCCATTAAAACCATTTGGAACACCTTAAACACAATAGAATCCACTGAAATAAACTAGACAAACACCTAGCTCATGTTAGTAACGCTAGTTTTCCAGATTGAACTCTAAATGATTTTTTTAAGTACAAACTTGTTTGGAACTCACTTTAAACATCATAAACACATGATTTAATACTTTGATACACATTTATCTTATTATCAACTCATATAGCATATGAATCAACCTCAAAACAAGGCTAAAAAGGCTAGAATAGTGATGCTAGAATGCATAAATATACCCAACATCATCAACTCTCAAAAAAAATTTCATCAAACTCAAAAATATGACAATCAGGTAAATATGGAATATCCATAATTTTTTATATATGTCATGTCTCGCACGAGGCTCTAACGATATTTCACACAAGCTCTAGTAGGATCTTAGATAAGCTTTGATACTAATTTGAAGAAAATAAAACAACTGAAAGACCAACAACCACTAAATAGAAGAAATTAATTAACAAAATACAACAAGTATGAGTTTTTATTCAATAACTCAAAGAAACTCTTGAATTTCTACTCTATGTCTGACTTACTCACAACCTAAGAGAATATGTAGGAAGCACCCCTATTTATAATAGTGCATAACCAAATTAAAAAATAACTAGAAAATCTATTCCTATATGAACTAGGATAAACAAATCTTAATCTTAATTATACGTGAATTAAATAAATACCAAAAAATATTAAATATTAAATGAATTAGGTTTTCTATTTTAACTTTGAATTATTATTTTCAATAGTAATAAATAAGAATGAATAAGATGTAGTAAATGGAATGACCAATGATCTTTAGGTTACAAGAGTTATTACAAGAAACTAATGGCACTAATAGCCATGAAAAATACAACAAGATAATGGTTATATGAGTTATAATAGGAATACACATTCATGCACCCCAAATCCACTAGGGCTGCATATCGGTCGGTTCGGTTCGGTTTTGAAAATTATCGGTTTCACTTATTCATTATCGGTTTGTATATATGCTAAACCGTTAAAGAACCGTTAAGATATTGGTTAATCGGTTATCGATTTATCGATTTTTCATTGTTATCGGTTCGGTTATCGGGTTAACCATTAACATTAAAAGAGATGCATGGCAAGCCTACCTTTTCATGCTACACTATACACAGTTTCCATCTTTGATGTCTTCTATAAGCTAAGAAGAGGTGCTGAGAGGAAGAAAGACTCACACAAATAAAGAAAAACTGGAAACATACCATGCAGGAAATTGTCCAAGCTTCCCATGGCCAAATAATCATAGATGAGAAGCCTTGCAGTAGGAAGCCTGCAGTAACCTCGTAGGTTGACCAGATTAATGTGTTTGATGCTACCCAAGATTTCCAACTCTCTCTCTCGAAGATTTGATCAGAGCCTTCACGACTCCGGTCTATCCTTTTAACAGCAAATGTTCCACAATCATTCATAACCATCCTATACACAGTACCAAACCCTCCTGCCCCAATAATATCTTCCTCATCAAGGGATTCAATCTTCTCTATTAGCTCACATGAAGGATAAGGAAGATCGCCATGGAAAGTGATAAGCTTGTCACCTGCAGCCTTGAAATATTAAGACAAAGATATGGAGAAGGAAAAGGAAATGGTGATTACACCATTCACCTGCTTACTTGGCTCTTTGTAGACTTGTTTCTTGACTTCTGTGTATTTTTTTGCTGCCCTTTCCTTC
Source organism: Capsicum baccatum var. pendulum (assembly GCA_030864225.1). NCBI lineage: Eukaryota > Viridiplantae > Streptophyta > Magnoliopsida > Solanales > Solanaceae > Capsicum > Capsicum baccatum. The sequence continues at coordinate 246,321,386 of CM061550.1, forward strand.
TTAGATAACAACCAAACCCAGAGGAAAATAAAGAGCACAATGAGTACAAATCCCAATGTAGATATTGCACCAATAACGGTTGCTCTAATATAGTGAGGGAATCCCATTGATGTTCTGCAAGGCTAGGAAACTTGTTGGCCACAGAGATCTAAATTGTCAATAAACCTAAGCATAAGCATTATTCTCATCAGAAAAGTTTAATAAAAGATAGCCATTATTAGCAGAACTAAACAATGAAAATGTTCTTCATCCCCCAATACAGAAGAAATTAAAGTGAAGGTTAGTTCAGAACTCCAACATCTCGAATCTCACCCGAGAAGAAATTGGTTGACAAGTTGCTGATTTGATTTGCAATATTTAACACCTTAGTGTAATGGCATCAATAACATGATGAGTCAAGAAATTATGAAGATGGGAAATTGGACTTACAGTGAACGAAGGCGTCTGAGACGACCAAGAGAAGAAGGTATAGCACCCCTAAGTGAATTGCTTGATAAGTCTCTAAGAAAGATTAAAAGGTACCAATCATTCAATCAAGAAAAGATTCAAATCTTTAAGCAAAACAAGAAAAGATTCAACACCATTAATGGCTACTGCTAAACCATTAATACAATAAAATGAAGATGAAGTAGAATACTATCAACAACAACAGAAATTGAACATGCAAATGAGATGGAGAAAAAGGGTTAAGAGACTAGCAGAAGCTGAATACTTGCAAAATAATAAATCTAGCACCAGAAACGACTGCAAAAAATTTAACTCTGAAATTAACGGGTCAAGAGACTAGCAGAAGCTGAATAATTGATATAGCTTCGAAAACAAGTATGAAAGCATGTACAGAGAGCAAGCATTTCAAGCATCAACAAAATAAGACTACTAACTACTGAATGCAGAAAATAAAGATAACAAAAAGACCATATCTGAAATTACAGAAAAGATAGAAGTGACTATATGCACCGGAAACACAAACAACTTCAAAAAGCTAAAACAAACAGAGGGTAAAGCGTTTCACAGCAAATGATCAACGACCACCACCATAACCACGGCTACCACCTCGGTCACCACCGTAACCACCACCACCACAGCCTCCTCCACCTCCACCGCTACGTGACCCACCAGAAACAGCAGCACCATCAGGTCCAGTAACATCAACAGCCTTAGTACGTCCATCACTACCATTCTCAACCTCATACTCGACAGACTCACCTTCAGCTAAACTCCTAAAACCCTCAGATCTGATGCCTGATTGTGAAATCAGAAATGAAATTCAGCAAATCGTCTTTGGGTCTACTGATATTATCGGACTTTTAGAGAAAGACTGAGTGAGAGAGTGAGAGGCGGAGTGAAATCAGAAATGAAAATGTGAAATGTGATATGTGAATCCCTTTCTCCTTAGGGTAAGTAATGACGGTGGGCTGGGCTTGGGAAATGGGATTTAAATATTTAATTGATTAATTGGTTGGGCCTTGGGAAGTTGGGAAATATAATTATAATGGACATATTTTGACTATCGGGTTATCGGGTGGCCCGATATAAATTTTAGGAAAACCGCCACCCGAACCGATAACCCATTAATGAAAAATTTGAAACCGACATCCGACCCGATAAGTTAAAAAACCGAACCATTAACCCGATAAATAAATTATCGGTTCGGTTTAACGGTTTAAACCGAAATCTGCACAGCCCTAAAATCCACTAACTAAATAAGAGTAAAGGGCATGAAACGTCATTAATAAGGATGGAGTAATACTACAGCAACATACTGACTATTTTTGATGCACTTTAACATATTAAAATGCACCTACATGTTGTCTTATTGCATTAGGTGGTAATACTATTGTTCCTATCGCCTCTGAGCAGTTTGCTTCTTACATGGCTACCCTCAAGTGGCAAAAGCACCACGCCAAACTCGTTACAGCTTGCTGCTCAAAGGTACAATTGAGTCAAAGAAAAATTCTATATGTATTCTTATTTTTATTTACTCTTTCTTTAAATTTATTGATTTGACACAAACACCATATAAACTTGTGAATTAATTGCAGACAAAGATAATTGAAATATAATATTACAAAAATTGACTGATATTTTAGTTGCTTCCAAAATTGTTCCATATTATTAATGATATGTAAAAGTTATATCACCCTGTAGACAATATCTTAACCCTAGTCACAAATAGAAAACCCTTGGATCCGTTGCCATTACCTTTCTTCTTTATTCATTCCCCCGTTCTCCATCACCAAAAACCACTAGCCAACCACATTTTCCTCCTCCATAATTATGAAAATCGATTATAACTCCATTAAGTGCAGTTAAAAAATATTTTTTAAATTTTTCTCGAACATTCTATGTATAACTAGACTTTTCTTGTTTATTTCATAGTAAAATCACGAACTTGTAGCAACTTTTTAGAAATTTTCTTTGATTTTTGCAATTTAAAACTTAAGGAAGAATCTAAATGAAAACAACAGAAAAATGCACATTTTATGGACCTAGGACTATTGGCTTTAGGCTATAGATTTGCAAGGTTGCAACTAGTTCATTCTGTTGCAATGTATGTGTATGGATTCTACCAATGCACATTAGTCCCTAAGTCTTTCTTTTAATGACTGTTGGTGGCAAAGATTGGTGCATTCTGTTGTTCTTTTATTGTATGCTTGCATTTATAGTAAGATTATAATAAGTAGATGTTTTAGTGTGTTCTCCAGTGCTTGCATAATAAGTTACTTTTTAACGAGAACCCAGGCATATATATATATATTTTTGATTAATTACTATATTTTGTTTACTTGTTTATCTATGAATTGTGGTAGTAACAATCTTTGTTTTATATGATATTTGTTGCATGACATTACTCCTTTAACGCATTTGATTTGGTAATTAAGATCCCTGCCTTGTTTGTTGTAGTATGTTATGATTATTTATTTCGAGCAAGTGGTCAACATGATTGTGGTTACTTTCCTAGAACCTCATCCTCGATTTGTAATAGCCTATGTTGCCTCACTTCAAGAGAGATACCTTTCATACACAATTCATAATACAGAAATATAACTTGAGGATGAGGTCCATGGAAACTCTGGATCTACAACATTCCCTGAAGTGAATGAGGTGTATGTTTACTATGCTAGGCGTGAAAAAGGTCACAGCTCTATACGTGGTCATGGTCATGATCATGAATATTAAGAAAGAAATCATATTACTAGTGTTAATCATTCATTAAACAGAAAACACAATCAATAGAAAAAAGAAAAAGATGAGAAAGGTGGAGAAATTGCTTGCTTTTGATGTGATGGGAAAGGACACTATACACATAACGATCGTACTTTCAAATACTTGGTTAAGTTTTATCAAGAATCACTAAAGAAGAAAGAGAAATTCTGGAGCTAATTTTATCTCTGAAAATCATTTTGACTTCATATGTTTGGATGTAACAGATGTCTTCAAACACTCTGAACGAAAGATACTTCACTGACTATGGAAGAATGAACAAGTTTTAATCTTTGCTAGCAATAATAGTTAGTGAATAAAAGATCTTGTAAAAGTAGTTGTTTGTATGAATACTAGTCTTTTAATTAGTATTGATTGAATAGTTATATTATCATAGTTCAATAGTGAATTGAATTCAATTTTGTTTTGTTTTGATTTGAAGACTTCTTATTGTTGACTTTTGTTATTATATTTTAAATACTATCATAAGCTTACTAACTGAAAAAGGGAGAAAAATAATTTCCAATGAAAAAAAAGGAGATTTTTGTGCATGTGGACCCTAAAATCCAATTATAATAGAAAAGTCAAAAGGTCAAAGAAGAAAAAGAAAAGAAAAAATTTCTTTCCGTCAGGATCCTTTTGAGAAGTACTTATTATTTATCTTTCTGAAAAGTTTTTTGTAGTATACTACCTGGAATGGAAAAAAAATATAGGAAAGGCAAATTGCATTAATGGACAATAATGTACCATCCTTTTTGTTTTGTACATAATTTAAAGAGAAAAAATATCAAAATACCCCTAAACTTGTCCACAAAACTCACTTTAGCACTTCAACTTTATGGATAATTATTTACCCCTCTAAACAACTTTCAAATGAATTAAATGTCACCCCAAAAATATAATATCACTCTCATAATGGAAAGTGTATTACACGACCACACACTAGTGCCATGTCAGTGCCACGTTATTTTTGTTTTAAAAGTACATACATAAATATATACAGACACACACACACTCATACATGTATGTATGTATATGTGTGTGTGTGTAATAAAAAGGAGATAAAAAGTAAAAATCCTCATACCTAATCCTTTTTCCACTTCTTCAATCCCCACCATCGCGCTGAATCTACAAATTCTTTAACTCCCCCCTCAAGATTGCTTCTTCTTCGGGTCTCCTTCCCTCTGCCCACGCCCACGGTTTATCTGCAAATCCCTATTTGCACCATCCCCCTCCCATGAATCTGAACTCAGTCCATTTTTTAGGTCCATTATTTTCGATTTTGGATTCAAATTTTTGAAATTTGATTTTTGAGAAGTTGTAATTGTAATGCAAAAAATTAGAGATAGAAAAAGTGCTAAATTTTTTGTCAAATTCAAAGTACATGTCATTTTTTAGGAAATTTTTGTTCGATTTAGTTCCTTTCTTGCAATTTTCTTCTTCAGTTCAGTCTCAATACGAATTTATTAGGATTTTTCATATGGGTATTTTTAATTTGTTGGTCAAAACAAGAATCCAAAAAATATTGAGTTAATTCAACTATTGGAAAAGATTAATTTTGATGGAATAAATTGAGTTTTTTTAAAGATTTTTTTTGTAAGAAGCTTACTAGTTGCAGGAACCCAACAACAACAACAATAAACCCCGTGTATTCCCACAATGTGGGGTCTGCGAAGGGTAAGATGTACGCAGTCCATACCGCTACCTCCAAAGAAGTAGAGAAGTTGTTTCCGATAGGCCCCCGGCTCAAGATAAGGATAATAAACAAGGGGATAGATGACATAACTAAAATAAAGAATAGGAAATAATAGAATAAAATCACAGGAATATGAAATACGAAAAATAAGAGCAACACGAAATAAGAAAAATAGGAACTAAGCAATAGAAAATAGGACACCCACCTAGTAGTGACATACACTCACATCCCAAAGACACCTATGTACATTGACCTATGATTACTAAATCCTGCTACACAAGAATTCTCCCGACTTCTAGCTATAACCCACACACTAACACTAGCCTTCTACCCTAATCCTCGATCTCCACGCCTTCCTATCTAGGGTCATGTCCTCAGTAAGCTGAAGCTACTCCATGTCATGTCTAATCACCTCTCTCCAGTATTTCTTTGGCCTACCTTTTCTCTTCTTGAATCCATCCAAAACTAGCCTCTCACACCTCTAAATCGGGGCATCCGTGCCCCTCCTCATCATATGCCCAAACCATCTCAGTCTTTCTTCCCACATCTTGTCCTCCACCGAAGCCACTCCAACCTTATCCCAGATAATCTCATTCCTAACTCTGTCTCCTTTAGTAAGCCCACACATCCAACGCAACATTCTCATTTCCATCATCTTCAATTTTTGGATGTGAACGTGCTTAACTGGCCAACACTCTACTCCATACAACGTGGCCGGACGAATTACCACTCTATAGAATTTGCCTTTAAGCTTAAGGGGCACTTTCGTATCGCACAATACTCCCGATGTGAGCTTCTACTTCATCTAACCTGCTCCAATACGGTTAGAAACATCCTCATCAATCTCACCACCACCCCTGGATCATAGACCCAAGGTACTTAAAACTATCCCTCTTACACATATTTTGGGAGTCCAACCTCACCACCACTTCGTCCTCCTGCCTCGAGTCACTAAACTTACATTCAAATACTTCATATTGGACCTACTCAATCTAAACCCCTTAGACTCAAGGGTTTTCCTCCAAACCTTCAATTTGTTATTCACCCCCACCCACCCCCCGCATTTCATCAATCAACACTATATTATCTGCAAATAACATATACCAAGGCACCTCGCCTTGGATACTACGTGTCAACACATCCATCACCAACACAAAAAGGAATGGACTAAGAGTCGATCCCTGATGCAACCCTGTCTCGATCGAAAAATGCTCTGAGTCTCCTCCCGTCATCCTCACTCGGGTCTTCCCTCCATCGTACATGTCCTTAATAGCTCTGATGTACGCCATCGGGACCCCTCTCACCTTCAAGCATCTCCAAAAGACCTTCCTTGAGACTTTATCATACACCTTTTCTAGATCGATGAACACCATATATAAATTTCTCTTTCTTTCTCTATACTGCTCCACCAATCTCTTTATCAGGTGGCTTGCCTCTGTGTCGAGCGACCAGGCATAAATTCAAACTGATTCTCCAAAATGGACACAACCCGCCTCAATCCTCGCTCAACCACTCTCTCCCAAATCTTTATGGTGTGACTCAACAACTTAATACTCCTATAGTTGTTGCAACTCTGAATGTCACCCTTGTTTTTATACAACGAAATCATCGTACTCCATACATAAAAAAATATTTTGATGTGTATTCGATTAGAGTTGGTTGATGGGCAGCAGTAAAAAACAATAAATAAAGGAACAAGAAAGGGGGGATGAGGTTGTGAGGAAGAAGAAAGAAGGAATAGTTGGTAGCTAAAAATAAAGAAATGGGCCTCACTTAGTTTTTCTTTTTTTATTTTCTTGGCTTTATGCATGGATCTTAATAAGTTTTTCGGGTCAATTATTGGTTGTATAAAATTCACTTGAAAGTTATTTAGAGGAGAAAAGAAATATCCAAAAAGTTAATGTGCTAAAGTGAGTTTTGTGGATATATTTTACGGGTGTTTTGATGTCTTTCGCTAATTTAAAACATCTTATTGTTAATGTTTTGTTGTAAAAAAAAATTACATCAATGTTTTATCCTTTAGTTCGCTATTTATTTTTTACTTTGTAATTTTTGAAAATACAAATATTTAATATATATTTATCTTGTGTATGTCATTTTATTTAAAGATATGGATAATTCTCAAGGTAAGTTGTTCAATTATGAAGATATTTGTTTGATTGATTCTGGTACTGATACGATATTCAAAGACGGAAAATATTTTTCTCATCTAAACGTGAGCAAGATAAATTTAATACAATTTTTTATAGTACCAATTTGATTGAAGGCTTCAAAAAAGCTATTATAATCTTGCCTAATGGAGCTAAACTCATCATAAATAATTTTATATTTTCTTCAAAGTCTCGCGAAAAGTTGTTGAGTTTTAAAAATATTCGTGAAAATGGTCATTATATCAAGACAATCAATGAGATAAACCTTGAATATCTTGATATCACCAAGAATGTCTCTAGGTAGACATGTGTTATAGAAACATTCCCTTATTTATATTTTGTATTGTATTGAATAAAGATTAGTTCAATTGAAGCACATTCTATAGTAAACCGAAAGTTTACTAATTTTAGTACTTTCGTACTTTTACATGATTATCTGAGGCATCCTGAATCTATAATGGCATCCTGAATCTATAATGATTAGATGATTTATAGAAAATTTCAATGGCCTCCATTAAAGAACTTGAAGGTTCTTTCAAATGGTGGATTTTCATGTAATGCTTGCTATCAAGGCAAGTTAATTATAAGGCCATCACCAGTAAAAGTCAAAATTAAATTCCCCGCATTCTTGAAATGCATATATGGTGATATTTGTGAATCTATTCAACCTCCTAGTGGGTCATTTAGATACTTTATGGTCTTAATAGTTGTTTCTTCTAGATGATCTCATGTGCGCTTGTTGTTATTTCGCAACTTGGCGTTTGCAAAATTATAGGTGCAAATAATATGATTACAGGCAAAATTCTCTGATAATCACATTAATTCTATTCGCCTTGATAATGTTGCAGAGTTCTCATCTCAAGCATTTAATGACTATTTCTTATCAATTAGAAGAAAAGTTGAACATCATGTAGCTCATGTTCATACTCAAAATGGCCTTGTTGAGTCATTAATTAAATATTTGCAGTTGATAGCAAGACCATTGCTAATGAAAACTAGTTTGTCACTTTTATTTGGGGTCATGCAATTCTGCATGTTGTAATACGTGTTCGTCTCATATCGATAAATTATCATAAATTTCACTATTGCATTTAGTTTTGGGTCAAGAGCCTAATACATCTCATTTGAAAATTTTTGCATGGTATGTATATGTGCCTATAGCACCACTTAATCGCACCAAGATAGGCCTCCAGAGAAGATTAGAAAATTATGATGGGTTTGAATCACCCTTCATTATTCGTTATCTCAAATCATTAACAGAGATATGTTCACTGCTCAATTTGTATAGTGCCAGTTTGATGAGATAGTTTTTTCAAAATTAGGGGGAGAAGATAGTAACATCAAAAGAGAAATTTTGTGAAAAATTCCATCACTATCTTATCTTGATCCACATGCTTTTATTTGTGAGTAAGAAGTATAAATGATTATTCATTTATAGAAAATTGCAAACAAAATGCTACATACATTTACAAATTTAAAAAGGATCACCAAATCACATATTTTTGTAGAGAATATCCTAATTCGAATTGATGTCTCTAAAGTACCATCCACTAGTGTCATAACTGTTGAGTCCAAAGCACGTCTGAAGAATGGTAGTCCATTGGGTTTTAAGGATCAAAATTCTAGAAAACAAAAGCACAAGATAACACTACGAAAGATCCTCATATAAAAATTCAAGATTTGAGCAATTTTGTTGTCCCGGAAGGAATCAATGAGCCTGAGACTCAAGAAAATGAGGAACTATCCATTGATTCAAGTGATACTGGAACTAATTGAAATCGATCTAAAATAATATTACATTATGTCTTTGCATAAAATATTGCAACAAAAATTATGCAAGATAATGAGGATTTTGAACCTCAATCTGTTACAGAATGTCAACAAAGAACAGATTGGTCAAAATGATAAAAAATAATTCAATCAGAATTGAATTCACTTGTCAAATAAAAATATTTTGGACCTACAGCTCAAACACCTAATAATATTAAATTTATTGCCTATAAATGGATCTTTTTGCAAAAAAAAATTGAGAAAAATAAAATATAAAATTATAAGACATGCCTTGTTGCATAAGGATTTTCACAAAGGTCTGGTGTCGATTATGAAGAAATGCATTCACCAGTTATGGATGCAATAATATTACGTTATCTTATTAGTTTAACTATCCATAAAGACTTGAAAAGCATTTGATGGATGTGGTTACAACCTATCTATATTGGATCACTTGATAATGAGATATACATGAAAATTTTCGAAGGATTTAAGATGTCTGAAGCATATAGCTTAACAGCCTTGAGAAATATATTCCATTATATTACAGAGATCATTGTATGGTTTGAAGTAATCTGGATGCATGTGGAACCGTCTTAGTAAGTATTTATCTAAGAAAGGTTATACAAATGATGAAATTTGCCCATTTGTTTTTATAAAAAAAGAAAAAAAACATGGAGTTTGTTATACTTGTTGTTTACGTTGATATCATAAACTTTATTGAAACTCCAATAGAGCTTCAAAAGGCAATTGATTAGTTACAGATGGAATTTGAGATGAAAGATCTAGGAAAGACGAAATTATGTCTTGATTTGCAAATTGAGCAATTGACAAATGATATCTTTGTCCATGAATCTACCTATACAGAAAAGGTGTTGAAAAGATTATATATGGATGGAGAACATCCATTAAGTACTCCAGTGATTTTTTGATCACTTGATATGAATAAGGATTCATTCTGACCTCAAGAAAAGAATGAGGAATTCCTTGGTCCTGAAGTATTATATCTTAGTGCAATTGGTGCACTAATGTATCTTGCAAATACTACAGGGCCTGATATAATCTTCTTAGTTAATTTTTTAGCAATGTATAGTACTGTTTCTACTAGGAGACATCGAAATTATATCAAACATATATTACGATACCTAAAAGGGACTACCGATATGGGCTTATTTTACTCTAAAGATTTCAGTTTTAATTTTGTTGGTTATATTGATGCGGGATATTTATTTAACACGTGCAAAGATCAGTCTCAAACAGGCTATGCGTTCATATGTGGAGGTATTGTTCTATCTTGGAGATCTACGAAGTATTTTATCGTAGGTACTTCATCGAACCATGCTGAGATAATAGTTATTCATGAAGCTAGACAAGACTGCTTGTGGTTGAGGTCCATCATACATCTTATTCAAAAAAATGTGATTCAAAATATGGCAAAGAAACCACGATTTTATGTGAAGATAATGTAGCATGCATAGCACAACTCAAGGAGGGATTCATAAAAGAAGATAGAACGAAGCACATTTCGTCAAAACTTTTCTACACACATGAGCTTCAAAAGAATGGTGATATCAACGTGTAACAGATTTGTTCAAGTGACAATACAGATGATTTATTTATCGAGTATCTACCAACTGCAACTTTCAAGAAGATATTGCACAAGACTGAGATGCAAAGATTCAAGGATTCACAGTACTCTTTTTCCCCGATAAGGTTTTTCCACTATATTTTTCTTGTAAGGTTTTTAATGAATCAGTCTATATGTGTATTATTTATCAATTAGATATTCAATGAGGAGTGTTATAAATGTATTACCATATATAGTGAATGTCTATTTCTTTGGAGAAAAGTTAGAAACCCTAACTTTGGGACAAAATCAGTTTTTTCCTATAAATAAAGGAGTTTTCCTTTATTGTTATTCATCCCTAAAGAAATCTTCAAGAGAAATAAAGAAGTCTCCTTACTTCTCTCTAAAATTCTTGTTCTTATTCTTATTGTTTTATGGCATAAATAATTATTTTTTGTATAAAGGACAAATAAAACGAAATAGATAGAGTATTTTAATAAAAAAAAAATGGATGTAAAGATAATGAAATTCTTTCTACAACAATGGTTATCCCCACAGATCATCTGTGATCGACCCTCCTCAATATCTTCTGAGTCTGTCTCACATGGTTTGCCTAGTACGATTTACATTCCCTATGTGATTTATAGGCTATTACATAGTGGGAGGGTTTATTCGGTACACATAAAGTGTTCATCACAGAATGCTCACTCTAAAGGCAGAGATTATAGTGATTACTGGTTATCTTGAGGTTTTAAAAAAATGTAAGTTTTAGGAATGCAATTTGAAGTGTCAAGTTCATTTAGGACCATTTGGTCATAAAAATTATTAATTTTGTTAAAAAATTTACTTTATTTAAAAAATTAGTATTTGCTAATGAAAATTCTAAATACAATTTAAAGCTACATTTCAAGTTTGAAAAATAACTTATAATTTATTTTCTAATTCACATTTCACTTTTGAAATTGTATTACGTACAAGCACGAACAGATAAACACAATTCTATTTACAACTCCATAAAATTTAAATAAAATAAAAAAATATTTAAAATCCATTGTCAAACGGCTACTTAACTACATACCTTCATAAATAACATTGATATCAAGTAATATCTGTCAGTTAAATGAAATCATACAACTCTTGAAACTTTAAATCTTTTAAGCATACAGCTAATAATGGGAAATGTAGATCTAATAAATCTTTTTTTGCATAAATAAATTGTTTAAAAATATAATTAACAATACATATTTAAATGGCTACAAAAACCCATAAAATATTATGAGTGATAAATGCCGCTAAGGTGTGACACAATCTCCTTGCTCGAACGACTCAAGATTGACCTTCATGTCGAAAAGGATCAGAAACCAAGAATCACTATGACTATGATGACTGAAAATCTATTGATCCAACTTACTGAAGAAATGTCTCAACACAAAACGATGGTGTATACTGTCTCAACACCAAAAGATGGTGTACAATCACATGAGAAATCATGTTGAAATGAAGAAGGAAACAACAATAGATATAAAGAATATGAAGCCATTACACTTACGAAACATTGACAAGGAACTTTGATAGAGTAGGAGGTACTGTATAGTACAATTTGTATCTTTCAGGAATTGGATTACATAATAATTTCTTTATTTGGATTTCCAGTTTTAGAGAATTTAATTTCCTTGTTGATTAGGAATTGTATTTTTTTTTTTTTTGTTTTTTTTCTTGGTTTCTTTAAGTGATTTCTAGTTTTAGACTTGGTTAGGCGTTTGATCATGAAAATTAATTTTTTTTTAATTTTGGAATTGAAATTGTTTTGGTCATAAAAATAAATTGGAGTTTTTTTTTTTTTTACTTTTTGTGAGAGAAGTTGAAGTGAAAAATAATTTTAACTTGTTTTGAACAACAATATACCCACTAAAATTTCACAGTTTGGGGAGGGATAAACTTGTTTAATCTTTCACAATAAGTTTAGCTTGTTTTCACTTTTCCAAATACAATTTTGAATTGTATTTGAAATTCTTATGGCCAAACATTACAATTTTCACTAAAATAAAATAATTTTTTGAAAAAAAGTAAAAATTCTAATGACCAAACAGGCTCTTAATTTATTGTGATATACATAATTTAATTTATTTATGGATTTTCATCTTTTTTCTTGTATTGAAAGATAGAGAACAACTTACAATTACTGAGAAATTACAAAGCTAAGAAATTAAGGGGTCGTTTCGTACAAAAAGAAGTTATCCATGGATTAACAATATTGGGATTAGCAATGCAGACATTAATAATACAGGGATTATTTTTTATCAAGTATTTGATTCATTATATTAAAAACTAGATATATCATGTATTGTGTTTGGATATAAAACTCTACAAAATACTCTTTACAACTATACCCTTCAATTTTTATGAGATTTTCTACTTCATTTAACTAACCAAATTACTCATTCTTTGTGTTATCTTATAGAAAAGCTAAAGTATGAATAATAATTATCACTCCGCTTAAATGATCATTTATTTTTTAGGAAAAAAAATTGAGTCTATTTGATCAAGAAAAATTAAAACAACAAATAATTGTCATATTATATAGAAATAATTTTAAAAAAATATATAAAGCACACTATGTAAGAACATCACGGACTGTTGATAATATAGTTTTACATTTTAAAATTATATATTTATTTGACAATAATCTTTTGTATTTAAATTAATATGTTTGTAAATTGAACAATTACAAAATAATATAAATGTAGTTCATATTCGAAGCTATCAACCAAAATAAGGGAAAAATGATATTTAAGCACTTGATCCGCATACGCAAAGTAAAAAGAGGATGACAAATTAAATGTAACATAATAACTAAATTTGTAGTGATTAGATTTAAAACAAAACTAAAAGAAAAATTTAATAAAAAGAATTGAGGGGTAGTTAAGTCATTTAATTTTCTTATCCATTTATTATTAAGTCATGGATAAGTAATCCCATGAATTCTTAGTATAAGATAATACACTTTATGATGTATTAGCTATTCATGTATTAGGTGAAATTAAATTTAAATTTAGCAATCAAACATGATACTAGTTAGACTAAATTTTAATCCATAAACTATTATATTTAATACAGCCTACCAAAAGACAACTTCATCAATGATCCTCTTTGGTAGCATCCCCTTTGTTTATATAGGTAAGTGTTATGTTGTAGAGTTCCTGGCGGCACTACCTGGTGCTAATGGTACTGGCACAGCTGGCCCTGGCTTGACATTTGGGACCACATATTAGTTCAAGTATTAGGGGGTTGTTTGTCCCTGTTACTGCAGCGTAGTGTTCCCCGTGGTCTTGCAGATTTGTTACAGAACTTTTCTTAACTCCAAATAAATTGGTGGAATAGGTGGGGTAATTAGAGACAGCCAAGGCAACTGGATCACTGGTTTCTTCCAACGTCAGTTAGGCCCAAATTCTGCTATTAATGGAAATGATGGCTCTACTTCATGGTTCTAAATTGGCTTTCCATGGACATTATTATCCTCTACTTATAAAAATAGATTCTACGGAGGAAATCAATCTTCTCCAACGTCATTCTTATCCTACAGTTATAAAGATTTAATCTCTTCATGTAGATTCTGGCTGAGGAAATTGAAGAATCCTCTGAGGCAGCATAATAACTTTAGAAAAGGGAACAAGGTAGCTCATATCTTGACAGGACAAGATCTAACTATAGGGTGTTTGGTTGATAAAGAGTTATTTCAAGATAATTAATCTCAGAATTAGCTATTTTGAGATTACTTATTCCACCATATATATGGGATAACTTATACTATTATTGTTGGGAAAGGCAAGGGTAAAGTCAAAAGTGACCGAAAGGGTAGTAGCGGAAGAATACCCAAGTCTAAACTTTCTCCTTTCAATTTGAACCAAGCGGAGACAAGCAAATCCAAGTAAAACAAAGTAATATGGCAGCAAATAAATCACCACACAAATACGATAAGGCAAGAATAACAAGACACCAAATTTACGTGAAAAATTCTTCAATGTGAAGAGTGAAAAATCACGAGATCAAAACCTTCACTATAATCACCAAGAGTTACAATATTGTTATCAAAGTGGCCACCAATAAAGTACCAAACAACGAGCAACAACTCAACAAGATAGCACCAAAACTAGAGAATAAAAAGGAGCACCAACACAAAAAATGCAGCTATTGTTTGCGAATAAAGAACAGGAGCTACAGGCCACCAAATCCACCTCTATCAGTTCCTAATCAAATATGAGATGAGAGAAACAAGTTTTCCAAAAATTAACTCAATCGGACATGAAACGAAGCGGAAATCATAATTTGAAGTTGACAGTTGTGGCTGAAAGATTTGGGCGAAAATCAGCTTTCTTTTTCTTTCTTTGACTGCTGAAAACTCTCTTTTGTGATGATGAATAAGACCTAAAAAAGATCTATATATATGCCCTATAGTAATGGGCCTATGGTAAAAGTGGGTTGGTTCAAATTGGTTTTTATTTATCCACATAGGAAGGGACAAAGACCCATATCCCAATAATTCTCCCCCTCCCGACTATGTGGAGGAGACCACCATCCCAACGATCATGCAACAATCTTCAAAATTCCCTCTTGGCAAAGCTTTAGTCATCATGTCGGAACTATTATTATCAATATGAATCTTCTCAAGTTCAAGCAACTTAGAATCCAACACATCCCGAATCCAATGGTATCTCACATCAATGTGTTTAGACCGACCATGAAATATAGAATTCTTGCCAAAAAGTATGGCACTTTGACTGTCACAATAAAGCACATACCTCTCTAGAGCAACACCAAGTTTCCCCAAGAATCTCTTCATCCAAAGCAATTCTTTACAAGCTTCAACGGCAACAATAAGCTCAGCTTCTACAGTAGATAGAGCAACATATTTTTGCAACCTAGATTGCCAAGACACAGCTTCTCCTAAAAAAGTAACCAAATACCCTGAAGTAGACTTGTGAGTATCAACATCACTAGCCATATATGAATCAGTACAACCATAAAAAATAGGCTTCCCTGTATCAAAACACAAATTTAGAATAGAAGTTCCACAAAGATATCTCATAATCCACTTCACAGCATTCTAATGTTCTCTTCCCGGATTAGAAAGAAAATGGCTAACAATACCAACAGCATGAGCAATATCCGGTCTTGTGCAAATCATTGCATACATAAACTACCAACGGTTGAAGCATATGGAACTTTCTTCATATCTTCTTTCTCATCATCACTAGAAGGACACTGCTTCGTGCTCAATTTGAAGTGCATAGCTAAAGGTGTACTGACAACCTTAGCCTTATCTATGTTGAACATTCGAAGTAATTTTTGAATATACTTCTCTTGTGATAACCATAACTTATTGGCCTTTCTGTCACGGACAATCAGTATGCCCAGAATCTAATTTATTGGTCCTAAGTCTTTCTTAAAAAAAGACTTACTCAACTCTTGCTTCAACTTTTGAATCCTGCAAGCATTATGACCAACAACAAGCATGTCATCAACATAAAGCAACACAATAATAAAGTCACCATCAAAGAATTTTTTCACAAAAATACAATGGTCTAAAGCAGTCTTCTTGAAGCCCTGCTGACTCATAAAGGAACCAAGCTTCTTAAACCACTGCCTAGGAGCTTGTTTCAAACCATACAAGCTCTTCTTCTCTTTTTCCTTGGCTTCAAAATCTTCGAGTTGCTCCATATAAATTTCTTCATCTAAGTCACCATGGAGAAAAGCAATTTTAACATCTATTTGATCAACCGCTAAATCTAGACTTTCAGTTAAGCCTAGAACCATACGTATGGGTGACATCTTCACAACTGGAGAGAATATCTCATTAAAATCAACTCTCTTTTTCTGGTTAAACCCCTTCACAACTAATCTAGCCTTGTACCATGGAATTGGGTTACCATCTTCATGCTTCACTCGAAAAACCCACCTATTTTTCAAAGTTTTTCTGTCTTTAGGCAGCTTAAACAAATCAAAGGTATGATTATCATGCAAAGATTTAATCTCATCTTTCATAGCAACAAACCACTTTATTTTTCTTCACTTTCCATAACCTCATCAAGACTCTCAGGATATTCCCCGTCATTCAAGAGTACATACTCATTGAGAGAATAACGAAATAAAGGTGTTCTCTCTCTAGTAGATCATCTGAAAGTACTCTCTGGAGCATCAACAACTGGTTGCTGATCAACCATATCAACTTACACTGAAGCATCAACAACATCTTGCTAGTCATTCTAGACATAATCATCATCTTTATTATCAACTTGATTTTCATCATCATGAAGATTTTCTTCAGGAATAGTAGTCAGTGGAACTGGATCAGCATCAACTAGAATCTCACTACTCTGAGAATCAACCTTCTCAGCTTTGTTAAAATTTTCAATTATTTGGTCTTAAAAGAACACAACATCACGGCTTCTAATAAGTTTTTTCTCAACTGGATCATAGAAACGATAGCTAAATTCATCTTGACCATAACCAATGAAAATACACTGCCTAGTTTTAACATCCAACTTTGACCTTTCATCCTTAAGAACATGCATAAAGGTTTTACACTCAAAGACTCTAAGATGATCATAAAAAGCATTCTTACCAGACCAAACTCTGTCAAGGATATCACCATCCAAAGCAACAGTAGGAGATAAATTGATAACATAAGCATCAGTATTAACTGCTTCTGCCCAAAATGAATCAGGCAACTTAGCATCCAAAAGCATATATCTAACCCTCTCAACTAGAGTTATGTTCATCCTCTCTGCTAAACCATTCAACTGAGGAATTTTGGGAGGAGTTTTCTAATGCCGATTACCTTTCTCTCTGGAATATCTATCAAAATGACCAATATACTCACCACCATTATCTGAGCGGATGCATTTTAATTTCTTCCCTGTCTATCTCTTAACCAAGGCCTGAAAACCCTTGAACACATCAAGTACTTGATCATTGGACTTCAAAGAAAATATCCAGAGTTTGCGAAAATGATCATCAATAAAAGTCACAAAGTAAAGTGAATCACCATGATACCTTACTTTAAAAGGACCACACAAATCAAAATGTACCAACTCCAGCAAATCAAGCTTTCTTGAAGGCGAATGACTCTGAAAAGAAACTCTTTTCTGTTTACCGGTTAAGCAATAAACACACTTCTTCAATTTTGTTTTGTTTCACTCCAGAAAGTAAATTTTCCTTATCCAAACTGTCAATCCCCTTCTCACTCATATGGCTCAACCTTCTATGTCATAACTTTGATGAAGTATCATTCTCCACCAAGTTTATCAAGCCTCTAGAAGTAGAGCCCTGAAATACATACAAGTAAGACAACTTATCTCCTCGGGCCACAATCATCAAACCTCTAGTAAGCTTCCACTAGCTAGCACCAAGGGTGTTAACATAGCCCCCATCATCAAGGTTCCCTACAGAAAACAAATTCAGGCGAACATCTGGAGCATGCTTGACATTATTGAGAACTAGTTTGGAATCATTGTTACTTTTCAAACAAACAGTGCCAATGCCAAGTACTTTAACTTCATCATTATTGTTCATTTTTAACATCCCAAAATTACCTGGAGTGTAAGAAAAAATTCCTTGTTTGGCGTAACCTGAGAAGTAGTACCAGAATCGACAAACCAGCTAGATTCATCACGTACAAGATTACTGACATTCTCACCACAAGCAACAAGAAGATCATCATTAGCAACAACTGCAACACTATTTTTATTATCGCCTTCGTTCTTTTGTCGTCTCATATCTCTCTTATGCTTGTAACAATATTTTATGATATGCCCTTTTTTGTTGCAATAGTCACATGTAACATTCTTGAATTTGGACCTCGACTTGCTTCTACTTTTATCTCTATTATTTGGACCTCTGGACTTGTTTCTCCCCCTCTCTTCAATAACCAAAACATCAAAGTGTGAAGATGAAGAAGATGAGGCTTGAGATCTTCTTCTCATCTCTTCATTCAAGACATCTCTCTTAACATATTCCAACACCACCGGGAGCAGAATTAGTCAAAGAAACTCGAAGAGTTTCCTAAGAGTCTGGCAGAGTATTAAGAAGCCAAAGTCCCTGAATTTCTTCATCGAACTTTACACCCATTCAGGACGACTGGTCAAGGAATGTCCTCTTTATACCTGATATTCATTAATTGCTTAAACAGGTACAACTTGTTATTGTCAGTCTTTGAAGCATAAAGTGTCTCGAGTTTGTCCCACAAACTTCTGGCATGTGTCTCATTCATAATACAGTTTCTAACATTATCTTCAACCCATTGTCTAATATAGCCATAAACTTGTAGGTGCTCAAATTCTCAATCCTCATCTGTCATGGATTGAGGTTTAGTTGACGCAAACGCAAGTAAATGTATTTTCTTGACAAAGAGAAGATCTTTCATCTTGCCTTTCCAAATTCCAAGTATGATAGTTACTACTATTCAAATACACCATTTTGCTCATATTTGTCTCCATCGTTCAAGTCAACAATCAATAACAACCAACACTCTGATACCACTTTGTTGGGAAAGGCAAGGGTACAGTCAAAAGTGCCCAACAGGAAAGCAGCGGAAGAATACCCAAGTCTAAAATTTCTCCTTTCAATTAGAACCAAGAGGAGACAAGCAAATGCATGTAAAACAAAGTAATATGGCAGCAAATAAATCACCACACAAGTACGATAAGGCAAGAATAACAAGACACTCAATTTATGTGGAAAACCCTTCAATATAAAGAGTGAAAAATCATAGGACTCAAACCTCCACTATAATCACCAAGAGTTACAATATTGTTCTCCAAAGTAGCCACCAAACAAGTGCCAAACAATGAACAACAACACAATAAAATAGCACCAAAACTAGAGAATAAAAAGGAGCACAAACACCAAAAATGCAGCTACTGTTCGGGAATAAAGAACGGGAGATACAGGTCACCAAATCCACCTCCATCAGTTCCTAATCAAATATTGAGATGAGAGGAACAAGCTATCCAAAAATCATCTCAATCGAACAAGAAACAAAGCGGGAATCGCAATTTGAAGTTGACAGCTGTGGCTAAAAAATTAGGCGAAAATCAGCTTAAATCAGCTTTCTTTTTCTCTCTTTGGCTGCTGAAAACTCGTTTTTATGATGATGAATAAGATATAAAAAAGATCTATATATATGCTCTATAGTAATGGGCTTATGGATAAAAGTGAGTTAGTCCAAATTGGATTTTATTTATCCATATAGCAAGGGACAAAGACCCATATCCCAACAATTATTATAGTGTAAACAGTGAAATAAATAATCCACTAACTAATCAGTTATGCGTATTCTAAAGCAGGATAAAGGACTTGGTACTACTATAAGTTATGGCTACTGAATTATATAAATAAAATATCTTCCTATATACAAAAAAAAAACTCCATCTCCAAATGATCACACCTTCTCAATTTGATAAAGCTTTAATATTTTTTATAAATTGTGCGCTTTACATTATTTACAATAGAATTAAAATTCAGACTACATTTGAATAAAATTTTAATTTCAAAACAACTTTTATCCAAATCAATGTTTTCAGTTCTTTGTTCAAACATAACTTAAAATAAGCTGCTTGTTCAGCTTCTAATTTTCTATGAATTGTTGAGGTATTTATTAGTGTTTCAAAATAATTGAATCATTGAATTTTTTTTCAAATTTATCCTTATAATTTGACAACTAATTAACTTTTGAAAAAGTATTACAAGGTAAGTTTTTTCTTTTTTTGGGTAAAATGAAAAATTGTGTTAAATTTATGCCTTTAATACTTTTTTCTAATCTGTGTGTCAAAATCTAACAATTTATTTATTATGAAACGGAGAAAGTATTTAAATTCAAACACATAACTTACCTTTATATTCTTGATATATTTTAATAATTTCCAAAATATACTTTCAACGAAAAATTCCTAATCCCACTTTCTCCTTCTTGTGCTAGTTGCCACTTCCTTTGCTCTGTCAGTTATTATAATTAATTTTTCTTCACTTATAATTTGTATTTGGAAAAGTTTGAAATACGTCAATTTTATTCTTTTGTTATGTTTTGGCTTAAGAATATTTTTGTCATTAGTTAGTGTTATAAAACAATAAAAAAATAGAGAATAGAGAAAGTAATTATTATTTCTCTTGAAGAATGATTTACAATAAAAGACTTTTATTTATAGGAAAAAAAAAATTTCAAGCAGATCTTGATAGACATTCACTACAATTAATATACATTAATATCATAACACTCCCCCTTGAATGTCTATAAATACACATATAGACTGCCTCGATAAAAACTTTACAAGGAAAATTCAATAGGACAAAACCTCATAACAAAAAAAAATACAACGCGTATTAACTTCCTCTAATAAGAACATCTTTGAATCTTTACATACCGATCTTGTGCCCTATCTTCTTGAAAGTTGCAGTTAAATCAACTACATTGTCACTTAAATGAATCAACTACATTGTCACTTAAATGAATCTATTGTACATTAATAACGTCATTCTTTTGAAACTCATGTGTATAGAAGAACTTTTGCGAAATGTGCTACGTTCTATCTTCTTTTATGAATCCTCCTTTAAGTTGTGTTATGCATGCTATATTATCTTCATATAAAATCGTGAATACTTTATCACATTTCAAACCACATTTTTTTCGAATGAGATGTGTTTTGCAAAAAATTTAACTTTTTTAGAGTCGCCACTTAATTTTTTAAAAAGAATTAAAAAACCTTTATAAAATACTTTAAACAATCCAAAACAAAAAATCATTTAAATTTGAAGATTCTGAGTAAACAATTCCTATTAACGTTTTAGGAAGATTTTAAAGCTTCTAAAACGTCCGCTAACTTGCAATTATCCGGACTATTTGAAAAAACCTTTTGACTAACCTCAAAAAAGATTAGTTTGCCGAAAAGTGATCGATTTTTAGCAAAGACTTGTGTAAAATAGATTTAACCGACTTAGTGAGGATTTTAACTAAGTCTAAACAAAACCAATAAACAAATAAACACGTAAAAAGGGGAAAGGAAGGAGAAAATAAAAGATTTAGGCTAATGGGCCCAAATCAACGAGATTTGTCCTAGTCTAATTGGGCTTTCAACTCATTTCACTTGTCCTAATCTAGTTTTCGAGCCTTCGGCTCAAGTCTCGCTCCACCTGTATTAAATTTACAACTTTGACTTCGAGGCCCAAATGAATGAATAAAGAAATAAACAAATAAGACAACAATAAATAAATAATACAACAATAAAGAAAGAAAAATGAGACTCTTGAGTCTCTTCGCTGCTTCAAATATGGGCTTCAACCCATTTTTCTTCTTCTTCTATCTTCTCGTCCGTATGTAATTAGACTTTAAAATTCCTTTGGGCTTGACCCGAGAGATGGGCCACATTAGCCATGATAGATATGCAAAAAAGAGAAGAGTCCATGTAGGACTCAAATAGAAAAAAAAGAAAATACATTAACATATATTCGACCAAGGTAAGTAAAGGAAATCAATGCATGCTCAATTCAGCAATTCAGCAAAGGTGACCCTATGCAAATTAAAAATGTACTTTACATTTCAGCTAATAAAATAGTTACACTTCCCTAACTAATTTGGACTAATTATTTGAGGCATATCAATGTGTTTAATATAACTGTTCAACAACAGAATTTCTTGAGGCTTGGGGCACATGACAACTAATTAGCCCTTCAACTACATAGGACGACCCAACCTTAAAGGATCAAAGACGGAAAATTGAGTATTTCACAAACAACACAGTTAAAGGGAAATCGCACACTCATCAAATCGACTATGTCAAGATGACACTTATCACAAAAGACACTATGCTAAAACAGCGAGTTCATACCCATAATAACAAATTCAAACTCAAATAAAGAACTAAGAATTTGTGGATGAAAAATTTAGACTAAAAATAGCGACTAAAAAAGAGTGAGGCAAGAAGAAATTCGTTTAGAAGAAAAGAGGGACTATGATAAGTAAATGTTCTGTTGGGGAGGAGACACAACATTCATTGCAATTCAGCGTTCAAATTTCGAATACAAGTTCAATCAAGCAAAGCAACATAACAGCATACACTCTACAAAGACATAATTTTGAACGGTGACTAAAGGGTCAAAAGAACGATGACAGGGTGATGATAAGCTGAGACAAGACTATACCACATTGGATTGAACTTAGGCAAAATCCGTGCAAGAAAAACAATCAGCAATTACTTCTGATAATTATAACTTACTTCTATATTCAAATAAAATAGCCACATAATCCCAAAAAGGAAGATCTTGTTCATGAAACTGTAGCTAATACAGACGAGCAAACGACTAGTATCATTCGATAAAATGAAATAAACAGGGTTACACGATTTCTTCGAACAAACATCTAACTAAAATCCTATGGCCTTCCAAGGCTTCTACAGCAATCAAATCCCAGCATACAAATGTGATAATCAAAATCTTATCACGACTAAACACTATTACATCACGACAGTATAATAAAAGAGAATCAAAAACTAACCGGCTTTTGGACAGCAAAACGGGGATCTCGAACTAACGTCGGACTTGCCACCACCAGAGAATATCGTCGTCAACTCGGAATCTTTTTCCCCCCTCCTCTCTCTCCCTAAAAGATGTTTTCTCTCCCTTATTTGAGATTTCTCTTTTGTTTTTATTTCCTCCCCCAAAAGAAGAATTTTCAACCCCAAAACAGTGATCCAATGGGTTCTTATATAGAAGACGGAATCGGGGGTACTTTAGGGATTTGAAATAGGGAAATTTTTGAAATTCCAATTCAAATCCCCACCCCAGCTTCCGTTTTTCACCCCCCAATTGGTACCAATTTTTTTGATTCTTTAAAATGGTGAACCAATTAAATCTTGGCAAAACGAATTGTACCCCAAACCAATGAAAATCACCCAACTATGTATGAAATCGCACGAATTATTCCGAAATTTGCGGAATTTGGATGTTGGAGGAGCCAACTCATCAATTTTCGGAAGCTTCTAGGCGTTCACGCACGGATGCGCGTGGGACGCGTGAAGAAGACTACAAACGGGTTGGTTGCGGGTCGATTTGGAGCTGGTCGGGTCAGGTTCGAATCTGGTCGGGAGTTGTTTGTCGATTTTTGTTGCTGTGTTGTTGTTCGCGATTTGTTTACTGTTGCTGCTTTTGTACCGTGTTTTTGGCTGATTGTACGCGTATGTACACAGCTGTTGCTGTTTTGGGAGAAGGCACAAAATGGGTCGGGTCAGATTGGGGAATTGGGCTTGTGGGAATGGATGTTTATGTTGTTGAGAATTTTTGGGCTGATGGGTTAAGATTATTATTGGGCTGATAATATGAAAGAAAGAGAAGAAATGGGCTGCTGAGTTGGGAATAAATGGGAAATTGATTTAAAAGGGTATTTGGGCCTAAATTGGGTTTTAATTAGGGTTATTTAATAATCCTGACTATATTTAATTGGGGTTGAAATAACCCCAATTGGATTTAATTGGGTTAAAATAACACTAATTAAATTAGAAAATTGGTAGTCTTTGGATTTATTTAGAAAAAATAATATCGATTAGACTAAAGGTTATATATAAAAATAATTTCAATTATGATCCAGCCTATTCTATTTAAATTTTGACCAATTTAAAAGTTAATTGGCCAATTGCATTGCAATTATGGCCAATTTAGTTTCAGTTATGATCAAATTCAATAGATTGGTTAAATCGAATCGAAATTCAATACGAATTAATACCTTGTTTAATCCCTAACTTCTTGATTTAATAAAATCGAATAAATATTTTTCAAGTAAATTATTTTTAAGAATAAATTATATTTAAATAAAGATTTTAATCATTTAAATTTATTTTTTAAATATTTCTTAATTAAAATTTGATATTTCATAGAATAAATATTTAAGTAATCAAATTATATAATCTCGTATAATTGAACACGACAATATATAATCGCTACTTAAAATGACAAAAATTACGTAGAAGAAATATTTTGAAAAGTTTTTATTCGGATGAAATGAATATTTCGATTTTATTAAAAATTGAAGAAAATTAGGATTAAATTTAGTCGTGGAGGGCAAAAATTAGGTGTCAACAAGATGTATTGTGGATCTCAACCACACACACTCTCGGCTTGCTTCATGAATAGCTATAATATCAGCATGATTCGATGAAGTGGCTACGATAGACTGCTTTGTTGATCTCCAAGATATGGCAGTACCCCCACATATGAACACATAGCCTGTTTGAGACCGAGCTTCATGCGGGTCAGATAAGTATCCAGCATCAACATAACCAACAAGATCGGAACTGCAATATTTAGAACAAAATAATCCCATATCGGTAGTCCCTTTGAGATGCCGTAATATGTGTTTGATCCCATTCTAATTCTCCTAGTAGAAACAAAACTATACCTTGCTAACAAATTAACTGAAAAGGCTATATCAGACCTTGTAGTATTTTCAAGATACATTAGTGCACCAATTGCACTAAGATATGGTATTTCAGGACCAAGGAGTTTCTCATTCTTTTCTTGAGGGCGGAATGGATCTTTATTCACATCAAATAATCGAACAACTATCGGAGTACTTAATGGATGTGCTTCATTCATATAAAAAAATTTCAACACCTTTTCTGTGTAGGCAGATTGATGGACAAAGAAACCGTTTGTCAAATGCTCAATTTGCAAACCAAGGCATAATTTTATTTTTTTGAGATCTTTTATTTCAAATTCTTTCTTTAGGTAATCAATTGTCTTTTAAATCTCTATTGGAGTTCCAATAAGGTTTTTGTAATCGACATAGATAGCAAGTATAACGAACTCCGACGTTGTTTTCTTTATAAAAATACATGGGCAAATTTCATCATTCCTATAACCTTCCTTAGATAAATATTCACTAAGACGGTTATACCACATGCATTCAGATTGTTTCAAACCATACAATGATCTTTGCAATCTAATGGAAACATTTTTCGAGGCTTTGAACTATATGCTTTTGCCATTTTAAATTCTTCAAAAATTTTCATGTATATCTCATTATCAAGTGATCCATATAGATAGGCTACCACATCCACCAAATGCATTTCAAGTCTCTCATGGACAGTGAAACTAATAAGATAACGCAATGTTATTGCATCCATAACTGGTGAATATGTCTCATCATAATCGACACCAGGTCGTTATGAAAAATCTTGTGTAACAAGGCGTGCCTTATACCTTTGTATTTCATTTTTTTCCGCACAAAGACCTATTTATAGCCAACAGGCTTAACACCATTAGGTGTTTGAGCTATAGGTCCAAAAACTTCACGTTTGGCAAGTGAATTCAATTCAAATTAAACTGTTTTTTGCCATTTTGGCCAGCCATTTCTTTGTCGACATTCTATGACAGATTGAGGTTCAAGATCTTCACTATCTTACATGATTTTCGTTGTAACATTATATGCAAAGACATAATCCACTACTATTTAAGATCGATTCATATTAGTTTTAACATCACTTGAATTTATAGATAGTTCCTCATTTTCTTGAGTCTCAGGCTCATTGATCCCTTCAGGGTTATCAATATTGCTCAAATTTTGAGCTTTCATATGAGGATCTTTCATAGTGTCATCTTGACCGTTTGTTTTTCTTTTTCTAGAATTTCGATCCTTAGAACCTAATGGTCTACCACGCTTCAAGCATGCTTTAGATTCATTAGCTATGACACTAGTGGATGATCTTTTAGGGACATCAATTCGAATTGGGACATTTTCTACAGAAATATGTGATTTGGTGATCCTTTTCAAATCTGTAAATGCGTCTACAATTTGATTTACAATTTTTTACAGATGAATAATCTTTTGTACTTCTTGCTCACAAAAAAAATACGTTGATCAAGATGAGATAGTGATGAATTTCTTCACAAAATTTCTCTTTTGATGTTACTATTTTCTCCCTCTAATTTTGAGAAAACTATCTCATCAAATTGACAATCTGCAAAGTGAGCAGTGAACATATCTCTCATTAATAATTCAAGATAGCAAATAATGGAGAGTAATCCAAATCCAACATAAATTTCTAACGTTCTTTGAAGGCCCATCTTGGTGTGGTTTGCTGGTGATATAGGCACATATACACCGCACCTAAAAATTCTCAGATGAGATATAGACTCTTGACCCAAAATCAATTGCAATAGAGAAAATTTATGATAATTTATCGATCTAAGACGAACAAGTGTTGCAGCATGTAAAATTGCATGACCCCAAACAGAAGTGGGCAACTTAATTTTCATAAGTAATGGTCTTGCTATCAACTACAGGCGTTTAATTAATGACTCGATAAGTCCATTTTGAATGTGAACATTGGGTACAATATGTTTCACTCTTATCCCAATCGATAAGCAATAGTCATTAAATGCTTGAAATGGAAATTCTGCAGCATTATCAAGGCGAATAAACTTAATCTGATTATCAAAAAATTGTGCCTGTAATCGTATTATTTGTTTCAATAATTTTACAAATGCCAAGTTACGAGATGACAATAGACACATATGAGACCATCTAGAAGTAACAGCTATTAAGACCGTAAAGTATCTAAATGACCCACTAGGTGGATGAATGGGTTAACAAATATCCCCATATATGTATTCCAAGAACACGGGGGACTCTATCCCAACTTTTGTTGGTGATGGCCTCATAATCAGCTTGTCTTGATAACAAGCATTGCATGAAAAATCACCATTCGAAAGAACCTCAAGTTCTTTAATGGATCCCCATTTGAATTTTCTATGATTCGTCTCATAATTATAGATCCAGGATGTCCCAGACGATCATGCCAAAGTACGAAAGTATTGGAATTAGTAAACTTCTGATTTACTATAGAATGTGCCTCAATTGCACAAATCTTTGTCCAATACAGGATAGAAGATAAAGCAAGGAACTTTTCAATAACACGTGTCTGCCCAGAGATATTCTTGGTGATACCAAGATATTCAAGATTCATATTATCAATTGTCTTGATATGATAACTCTTTTCACGGATATCTTTAAAACTCATCAAGTTTCTTCGAGACTTAGGAGAAAGCATAACATTATTTATGATGAGTTTAGTTCCCTTGGGCAAGATTATAATGACTTTTTCGAAGCCTTCTCAAATTAGCACTACCAGAAATTGTAGTAACGTTAATCTTGCTCATGTTTAGATGAGAGAAATATTTTTCGTCTTTGATTACCGTATGTGTAATGCCAGAATCAATCAAACAAATATCCTTACAATTGTTACAGTGGGTGGAATGGTGTGGGATGAGTGGTAATAGGGGAAGGGGTGTGAAGAAGAAAGTGAGTTTTTATTTTTATTTTTATTATTTTTATTATTATTATTATTATATATATACTAGTTTAGTCGCACGTGTAACTTTAAAATATTTAAAATTAAACGATTTTATCTAATATGAAGGTTTTTAATGAGGTGCAAAAAGTTCAAAACATATATTTTATTGTAAGCGCACACACACACACACACACATATATATATTATCACCAGAAGTTTCAAGTGGTTAATGAATTTGATATATTGTAGATGTAGTTTAATTTAGCCAACCCCGTGCTTCGTATGTCTTGCCAAATAGACCCCAAGAATTGTACTGTACTTTGAATTTTTACTTCATTCATGAATACTTTTAAAGAAAAGTTTATGAACTATTCCGTACTGTGAATACTTTTGGAGAAATTCTAACACATATTTAATAGAACAAAAGCATAATGCCTAACATCTTTAACTTACCTTGGTGACAACATCTATCAATCACTACTTCTTAATTCAAGTAATGTTAAATATATATATATGAGAGGAAAAAAAATTAACCAAAAGAGAAATTATTCTCATATAATAATGAATATTCTCAATTTCACCTTTCAAAATATTACTAAAAAAAATAATCTCAAAAGGTGAGTTCAATTTAGCCAAACCTCGTGCTTCGTATGTCTTGCTAAATAGATTCAAATAGACTCGGAATTGTACTATACATTGAACTTTTACTTCATTCATGAATACTTTTGGAGAAACATTTATCAACTCTTTCATATTGTGAATACTTTTAGAGAAACGTTCGCTTGTTCTCTTCTTTGTCTCCTGTTGTGTCTCTTTGTCCATTATTTCTATGGGCAGATTTAATTATGCTTTTCACCATACTAATTTTTTCTTTATCGAAAAGTTTGATAAACTACATATCATATCATAAAAGGAGATAAAAAAAAGATCGTTAAATGAAAAAATAAGAATGAATAGCTACAATAATTTATATCATTCAAAACTAAAAATTATCACGCGAAATTAATCACCTTTCAAAATTCGGATCATCAAGATACCTACAAAATCAATGCACCTTAAAGTAAATTAAATATAACAAAAATATTTCTTGATTTAATAAATAATTGTAAAGCAAACAATAAAGAATAATCTAAGAACAAAAGTTATTTTTTTATTTTTCACATGTTCATTGAAGATGTTATTGTATTGTTGTAAAAGAATTCTCAATTTATAGAAGTCTAAAACATTTTCAAAGAAATTATCTAAATATAGTAAATTTATATTTTTTTCCATAAATAAGTACCACTTTAGAGGAATAAAAATTTCAAAAATAATAAACTACTACAAATAGACATTTACTGTACATTGTTTAGAGTTCTTTTAGACTTTTGTTTTGCTTTTTATTCAATACAAAATAGGTTTCATTGTCTTATTTAAAAAAAAAAAAAAAAGTTTAAAGTCATACACACGTATGGTTCCTAAATCTTAGGAGTTTAGTAGTTTTTTTTTTTAATTCTTCTTACCCTAATATTTGTTTGTTACCATATATTTTGGGACTCTTAATTTTTTATTTTCATATATATTTTAGGATTCAATATTATAGTTAATATTATTAAAATAGTTAAATAATAATTTAAACAAATAGTGAAAAGATGATTTTGTCTATTATGAAGTATTTTAATGAAGGACTTATATACATACATATATATATACATACATACATACATACATACATGTATATATATATATATATATATATATATATATATATATATATATATATATATATATATATATATATATATATATATATATAACAGTGGTACCATTTTTTAAAATTAATTTTTTCTGTGACAGTGACATGGCAGTGACGTGGAGCGTATGTAATGCACATATCTTTGTGAGAATGGTATTATATTATTGAGGTGGTATTTAATTTACTATAAAGTTGTTAAAAGGGGATAAATAATTGTCCATGAAGTTAAAGGTGGTAGGGATAAGTTTAAAGGTGATTTCATGTCTTTTCTCTATTTTTTATAAATATAAATTGTTCAAGTAAAAACTATACTAGGCTTGAGCAATTATGTTTATATTGATAATGCGTTTTTAAAAAAAAAATTAAAATTATGGATTAAATTTAAATTTTAGAGAATTGGAAACCTCAAACTTAAAATTAAAATTCTAACAACAACAAACTCATTGAAATCCCACAACTCACAATTAAAATCAGAGAAGGATAATTTGTATGCAGATCTTTTGTCTGCCTTAAGGTAAAAAGATTTCTTCCATAAACGTTCGACTCAAAAAAAGAAGGAAAGTCACCATAACATCAAGAAATAATAGCAAAGTACGTCCTTCATTTTAACTTATTTGTCTTACTCTTTTTTCTTTTGATAGATTTTTTCAAAAGACGTGCCTCCTTTTATTTTTAATTTTTTTTTTGACAACTTTCTAATTTTAATTTGTCACATAACATGTTCAAAATCACAAAGTTATAAAATATTTGTAACATTCTACATAGCCTTAAATTAAGATCGCGAAATTCAACAACATATCCAATGTATTTTCATAAAGTAAAGAAAGATGAAGCGCCTGAATTTATTTTATTTTCTTATTGTGTCTAAGTTAATACCATACAAATAAATTAAAGCATAGAAAGTAACAAGATAACCGAAATTTAAAAAAAAGGTAACTTACAGAAATCTCATAATATAAAGAGTCAATTGCAATTCTTACCACAACTTTTCCTAATTACATAAAATTTCATAAATAACGTTTTATATATATATATATATATATATATATATATATATATATATATATATATATATATATATATATATATATTTAGTAGTGATACATATTTGTTTTGATACATTTTCAAATAATCAGTAACTCAAATAAAGAAATAACATAAATCACATTTATGTAGCGGAGTATCATGTTAAAACGATTTGAGCTCCTTTATTAGACCTTCTCCCCCAACTAACATTATTAACAATCAACAAAATACTCTCTCAATTTTAATTTCCGGCCAGCAACTTATTGCCGCCGCTACCTTCAATTTTTATTTTTTTTCAACACTTAAAATGGGAAATTCCTGCGGTTGATTTTTTCGATTCAATAAACTAGATGACAAACGATTTCTACAGTTTGGAATTTACAATTTGACTTAATTTATTCCCTCTCTATTAATCTTTTCTTCTTTTTCCCTTGAGTTTTAACTTTCTAATATTTGAATTTAAAAGAACAACAATATTGACGATTCGAATTTCGTCGGAATTATGGTTGTTCGGCGATTTTAATTTCGTCAGAAGAATAGATGATTCTGATTTCACTGAAATTGTGTTGGGTGGTGGATTTAGTGTTTTCTGGTCGGTATGAAATAAATGTTTGATAAGCAGTAAATATAAAAAAACTGATACATACATAAAATGCATCAACAAAATTTATCAGTATTACACATATTGTTTCTCACAGGCAATAATGTATCGAAATAATATACCAATAGGTGCACATATAAAATGTATCACAAAATTAACTAAATTTCATATGTATCAATTGAAAATGTATCGAATGACAATGAATGTATCAAAAAAATGATATCATGAATGAAAGAAATATAACATAGTTTCACAACTAAAATGTATCAACTCACTATATCCTTTCTATATCATCAAAATGTATCGAACAAAAAAATAGCTTTAATACAAGCACAATATGTATTAAATAGAAAATAAAAATGTAACAAAAGAAATAAAATCTGATATTATGTATCAAATGGTGGTAAACATGAGTCTGTTATATGATTAATTGGGTCTTCATTTATCTCCTTTGCTTCGTTCTTTTTCATCCTTTCTATGTCTGGATCTGCGACTCTTGTACGATTATCTTCTCTAATTTTCTCCATCACATCAGGGCCACTCTAATATTTTGATCGAAGTATGATAAAAAACATCCAGAACAAACCCAATTATTTTGTTCATCGAAGAATTAACATTGATTTCTATTGGATTACGAATATGGGTCACCCATGTGGACTGACCCGACCCAACCTGAACTGACCCGGCCCGACCCATTTCTCAGTCGGAATAATAAGATTAAGATAATCTTAATTCAAATAAAAAGGGGAACGATTGTAACTGTTCTCGCCCCAAATAACCCCTATAAAATGATTTGTTTTCTCTGTCTGACTGAGATAAGAAACATATATACAAAGAACAAAAAGATTGGGTCTTGAATTCAGAAAAACCAACGACAACAACAATTAAGAGAATTTAGTTTGTGATTAAAGTTTTGTTTCCAAGTGATTCAAAACAGACTTGGGTAGATCCAATTTCATAAGCACATACAATTTTCGCTGCATACTAAGGTACACTATTTTGCTCTGAAATTTACGTCAATGGTATCAGAGCAGGTTCATTGCCCTGAATTTGTATGTAATGTCTCGATTTTAAAGTGTAGAGATAAAAAACTAATTTAGCACATACCTGTAAATAAAATTTTGTTCTTCGGTCAGTCGTATCACTGATCCAGTCAAAGGCGTCGCCAAATGTAGTTCGATGCACCGATTAAATGCGTCACTGCTCCAGTCAGTCGTGTCGCTGATCCGGTCAGATGCTCTGCTGGTCCGTCAGACGTACAATGGTCTATTAAGACGCGTCAAATTTTTGTAGGATCTGGTTCTATGTTACAGTGCAATTTTTTGGAGAGGATGACAGAAGAAAGTAATAAAGTTTTGGTATTTTTTTAAGGGAATGATCAGAGAGAATGAATGATAATGCTCACCTTTTGAATATATAATAAGGATGATAAAGTATTTTGTTACTGTATCCTTCAAATTGAAAAAGTGCTTGAGCACTATCTTGAAATTCGGCTTTATCATTTTGTTTATGCTTTTGTTGTTTCTTCATAAATATAATAAAAGAATTCCTCTTTTTTTTATTCCAGTATAATTAAAGCTTATAGAGGTAAGATTAATATTAATCTTGCCCTTAATTAGTCCATAATAATTTAACAGATTTAATCTTCTACGATAAATTATGACATAAGCGTCACACTGAGTGGTAAATCCATTCTTAATTGTTTCTTGGTTCCTATTTCAGAAATGGTTGAATGGGAACGAACTTGAATCACTCCAAGTGGGAGTTCTGAATATCGAACAAAGAGACAAGGTAGAAGAGCAAGTTGTCGAAGGGCATGTTTTCAAGGTCGTGAGATCATACAAAATAGTGTCCCCAGGATGACACAAAATTTGTTACGAAATGAAAGGGCTATACGAAGGGAAAGAGAGAAGAAGATGAAAGAGTTCAAGTCTTTTAAGATGTCACCTAACATAAGTGTTGTTAGTTTTATACACCTGTTTGAATTGAAACGTATAGAACTAGAAAACTATGTAGAAATCTTGGATTGGGAGGCATTAGCTATTTTAGCAAATTCTCTCCGTGACCCTTGGGACGAGAGATTAATTGATGTTTACCATGAGATTTGGCCTAGCGAGCCTTTTTGGGTATACATAAGGCATCTAGAATATTTGTGAAATGACTTTTATTTTTAGATTGCCTTGTAACATGAAGTTATTATATATATTAAGTTGTTTATCTCCGTTTATATGAATTTCATTTATTTGTTTGAGTTTTAAATGACTTAATTGAAAGCTATCATTCTAATACATATTAAGAAATTAATTTCTAATTTTGGTTAAGTGTTTAGTTAGTATATGATGATTGGATTCTTATGTGTCCTTTCGATTATACATTAAACATGAAACCTTTAATGTGAAATGATTTAATTAAATGTGTAACTTGCATGCATAATTGATAATATACATGCGTAATTATCTCTTAATAACAGACATGGCATCTGAAAGCATAATTGCTGACTTGAACAAAGGAGAAAAACTAAATGGAGACAACTACGACATTTGAAGTCGTAAGATGTGGTATGTACTGGAAGAGCAAAATGCTCTTGAAGGTATTAACCATGTCTTAAGTCTACCATAAGAGGGCAATACTGCACAACACAGGAGAGACCTTGAAGCTTATAAGGCTTGGAAAAAGGTTGATTCTATTGCACGTGGAATCATTGTAAGTTTTGTGGCTGATGACCTCATATATGAATGTGAGGAATTTTCTACTGCCAATGCCATCTGGGCACACTTGCGAGAAACATATGAGGGTACTTCTATTACCCGTCTGAGACAGCTGACTATCAAGTTTGACACTTACAAGAAGCATCATGATCAGAACATCAAACAACACCTTAGGGTGATGTCGAATATGATAGCTCAACTTAAAAGTGTTGGTCATGTTCTCTCAGATGAGCAGCAGGTTCAGGCAGTGATCCGATCTCTTCCCAATAGTTGGGAACACCTGAAGGTCAACTTAACCCACAATAACAACATCAAAACTTTTTTTGATGTTGCACGTCACGTTGAACTTAAAGATGAGCTACTTGGTGCTGACAAAGATACTTCTAATGCCTTTATGGCTGAATCAAGTGGTAAGGACTCTTCATGATTCAAGCGTAAGAAGAAGTGGAAAAAGAACAGGAAGGGTAAAGAGACCGAAGAAGGACCCTCTGAGAAAAAAAACAAGCCAAACTTTAAGAATAATAAAAAGTTTTTCAAGAAGAAAGACAAAAGCAAGATAAAGTGCTACAATTACCAAAATCTGGGGCATTTTGCTCATGAATGTCCTGAAGTAAAAAAGGTAGCATTTCTAAATGCATCTCTAAGTGCTACATATATTTCTAGCACTGTTTTATTAACTGAATCTTATCCTATGTGGATTGTAGACTCAGGAGCCACCGACCATATGAGTCGAGATCGAGAAGCGTTTGTGGAGTTTCATCGAGTTTCACCTGGATCAAGGTGGATCTATGTAGGAAATAATGCAAGACTTGAAGTCAAAGGGATTGACACTTGCAAAGTAGATTTGCGTGAAGGCCGGTCTTTAATGTTGCATGACGTCCTATATGCTCCAAAAATTCGACGAAACTTTGTATCTGTGTCTGTTCTCTTAGATGTTGGTTTTCATTTGTTCTTTAGTCGTAATTACGTGAGCATTACTCTAGATAATGTTTTTTTATGATTTTGGACATCGCTATAACCGCTTTATTATTTTAGATTGTAATCCTTCAACTTATAACTATTATGTTGACCGTTGTGTAATGTCATGTTATTCTAGTAATAATGATGTTGATATAATTACATGTCATGCTAGATTGGGTCACATAGGGCAAGATCGAATGAATAGATTGGCGAAGGAAGGACATCTAGGTTCTTTCTCCAAAATTGAAATACCAACTTGTCAAAATTATCTTGCCAAAAAGATTACACGTAAACTATTTAGGAAGGCTAAAAGAGCCGAATTCCCATTACAATTAATCTGTTCTGATATCTGTAGTCCAATGAATATGAGGGCAAGAACTAATGCTTCATATTTCATTACATTTATTGATGATTTCACGTGCTTTGATTATGTCTATTTGATATCTCATAAATCAGAAGTACTTGAATACTTCAAAAGATATATGAATGAAGTTGAGAATCAATTAGACAAAAGTATAAAGACATTAAGAACCGATAGAGGTCGTAAATATTTGTCAAAATAGTTTGAAGAACTGTGTATTGAAAAAGGCATTATCAGACAATTGACTACTCCTTCTACACCTCAAAAAAATGGTGTAGCCAAAATGAGGAATAGAACATTCTTGGATATGACAAGGTCCATGATGGCGCAGGCAAATTTACCAATCTCTTTTCGGGGAGACGCATTATTAACTAGGGCCTACATATTGAATAAAGTGCCTTCTAAATCAGTATCTTCTACTCCTTATGAACTATGGACTGGTAATAAACCAAACTTTAATGATCTATGACCTTAGAGTTGTACTGTATATATTAAAGATCGTTTTGGTAAGTTTGGAAAACTAAGTCCAAGAGAAAAGAAGTGTATCTTTATAAGATACTCTGAACACTCCAAAGGATATGTGTTCATTGGTGAATTGGAAGATGGAAGTACTACTGAAATTGAATCACGAGATGTCACATTTTTGAAAAATAATTTTTCAAAAAGGAATGAAATAAAGGAAAATGATCCTCTTTACGAAATGTTGAATTCAGGTGATCAAATAATTTCACAAGACATACTTGATAATTCTATTGATCAATAAATGGTTCATGGTCCAAGTGGGAGTTGTGAATTTCAAAATCCTATTGAGGAATCTGAACTTCAATTACGTAAGAGTACCAGAAAAAGTGTGCCTAAACGATCTTATGAGATTGAGGATTATGTCTTTATGGTATCTCCTACAGAATTGGATGAACCTAATTCTGTGACTGAGGCTTTATCGAGTCCAAAAAAAGATAAATGGATAAAAGTAATGAAAGAAGAATTAGAGTCCATGAAAACCAATAAAGTTTGGGATCTAGTTGATCTTCCTTCTGGGCGTAAAGCTATTGGGAACAAATGGATTCTCAAAGTCAAACGCAAATCAGATAGATCAATAGAAAGACATAAAGCACGATTGGTGGCAAAAGGTTTTACTCAAGAAGTTGGAATAGATTATGAGGAAACTATTTCGCCAGTTGTGAAATTTACCTCAATTCGATTGTTTTTAGCTATAGTTGCACGTTTAGATTTAGAATTACATCAAATGGACGTGAAGACCGTTTTTCTCAATGGAGGACTAAAAGAGAAAATCTACATGGAACAACCTGTAGGTTTTGTTGTTAAAGGCCAAGAAAAGAAGTTTGTAAATTAAGAGAATCTATATATGGCCTTAAGCAGTCTTCAAGGCAGTGGTACCTGAGATTTCATGAGGAAGTGATTTCATTTGATTTCACCATGATCGATGAAGACCATTGCATCTATGTGAAAAAGTCCGATGAAATGTTTGTGATTCTTTCGTTTTATGTGGATGATATTTTATTAGCTGAAAATAATTTAGAGTATGTAAAAACTGTTAAGTCATGGCTTTCAAAGTCATTTGACATGAAATATAAGGGCGAAACGGACTTATATTGAGTGTTAAAATCCAAAGAGATCGTTCCAAGAAAATTTCGAGTTTATCTCAAGAAACATACATAATGAAAATTTTGAAACGTTTTTGAATGAATAGTTGTGAATCCATGGATACTCCTATAGCAAGAGGTAAAACTCTAAGACTTGAAATGTGTCCAAAGACTGAAAAAGAAAAGAAAGACATATCTCGAGTACCATATTTCAGTGTAGTTGGGAGTTTAATGTACGCTATGATGTGTACTCGCCCAAATATTTGTTATGCCGTAGGTCTGGTTAGTAGGTATCAATCTAATCCCGAAAGAGATCATTGGAAAGCAGTAAAGAGAATCTTTCGATACCTGAAGGGAACTGCTGATTATTCACTATGCTATAGTGGATCCGATTTATCCATAAGAGGTTATACAAATGCTGATTGGGCTGGTGACCGGTATGATAGAAAATCAACTTTCGATTACGCCTTCTTGCTAAATGGTGGTGCAATTTCATGGAAAAGCAAGAAACAAACTTGCACAACACTGTCAACAATGGAATTAGAATTTGTTGCTTGTGCATCTGCAGTACAAGAAGTTGTTTGGTTGAAGAGATTCTTTGAGCATTTGAACATCGCAAAGAATTCTAAGTGTTCCATGATTTTATATTATGACAGTCAAGCGGCTATCGCATATACGAAAGATCCTAAATATCACAGTAAAACCAAGCACATTGACATTAAGTATAACTTTATAAGAGACATAGTAGCAAGTGGAGAAATAATTTTACAATACATTTCTACACGAGAAATGATAGCTGATCCTTTTACTAAGGCAATATCTAGAGACTTGTTTGAAAAACATGTTATGGCTCTAGGACTACGTAAGATATGATTATATTTATGTATTGTAGATGACTTAATTATAATTATTATCAATATAAGAATCTTGAATTTATGTTCAATATCATATGCATGCGAAAATATATTTTATTAATACAGTATGTCTAACAAGTCGCGAGATTGGCTCTCTCACACAAGAAATCGCCTCTTACATCGAGAAACGTAAAGAAAAAAATTTCACCATAAGATAATGACTTGTTTTATAAAGCCAAATGTGAGTTTCTATGATAATATGGATTTGAGGATTATTAAAGAAAGAAACTTAGGTTAGACATTTAGAGGTGTCTAGACCTAGATTTGTACGATGTTGATTGACTAAAGGAATAAGACATACGCACCAATATAAGGTGATAACATCGTAACACGTGTTTCATACCACGTGTGCTTAGCGACCAATGGGTTAATGGAAGAATGAATCCCTGCTTCTTCATTGTGTGAGACCCTCAAGGTTATTTTAACCTTTCATTGAAATACCCTTAGACCTTTGACTGTTTCTAGAAGTTTCGATCAGTTTTGCTACTTTAGCATGTTACTAATAGCCATGAGAGATTCGACAATGCGGTGCATGTCTAAGAAAATGGTTGATTGGAACAAATAGATTCAAGTGGAAAGGGAAGACGATTAAAATGAATATTTTAACTTATTTACACAAGCCGGCTATTACACTAACCATATAAGAGTCATGTGTAATTGTGTATATAAAGTTAATCATGAACTTGAGTTCACCTCTTTAAGAGGATGAGGGATCGAATAAGTAACTACTGAAGTAGTGAATAATGTTTGGGGTATTGTGAGTATTAGTATCCTCGTATTAATAGAGAATTCTTTCGTCATGTGATTGGATTCCTAATTAAAGCTTGTAAAACCTTATAGGTAAAGCTCGTAATGCTCACAAGTCGCACAAACTATTTGCCGTATGAATTCGTGATTTTGTTGATGTCATACTGACTCAGGTCATGCCCACCATGTGTGAAGTAGGAGATGTTGGATTACGAATATAGGTCACCCATATGGACTGACCCGACCCGATTTGAACTGACCCTACTCGACCCGATTTCTCAGTCAGAATAATAAGATTAAGATAATCTTAATTCGAATAAAAAGAGGGGAACAGTTGTAAATGTTCCTGCCCCAAATAACCCCTATAAAATGATTTGTTTTCTCTGTCTGACTGAGATAAGAAACATATATACAGAGAACAAAAAGATTGGGTCTTGAATTCAGAAAAACCAGCGACAACAACAATTAAGAGCATTTAGTTTGTGATTAAAGTTTTGTTTCCAAGTGATTCAAAACAGACTTGGGCAGATCCAATTTCATAAGCACATACAATTTCCGCTGCATACTAAGGTACACTATTTTGCTCTGAAATTTACCTCAATTTCTAATGGTATAATGCCTAATTTTAATGAAGGTGGTAAAGTCATTAGAGGTGTAAAAATGACAATAACTTGTGTTTATATAAACCAAGAAACAATATAAATTTAAAATTTTGAATGATATTAAAGTCAACTTGAACAGATCTCAACTTCAACGATGTGGCAGTTGTTTGATGTTGATGACAAAGTAATGAAAATACGATTGTGGAGAGAGTTTATTGAAATTATGGAGAAAAACTTTTGAAAGGTGAAATCACGTGATTTTAGATGGCAATGTTGGAGTTGTCTGTGTTTGTCACCTGTGTTAAATAGCATCAAGAGTAATTTCCAATTTACAAGATTTTATGTAATTTTAAAATAATATAAAACTTTGTATATTACTAAACCTGATGTTTGGGAGTTTGTTTAATTTAGGCCAGGAAATTGCACGCTATAGACTCAATTATGGGTGGCTTTAGATATTTAATCCCAATAAAAAATGTCTTTAAAAAATAATTTTACTTTTTAAGTATAGTACAAGTACCATTTTGCTCCTCCCAGTGGCGAAGCCAGACTTTTGGTTAAGGGTGTTTATATTTTTCTTGGGCAAAGAACTGTTTTAAAAATAAATAAATAAATAAAGCACTGCTGCACCTACCAAGGTTCAAACCTGTGGAAATGCACACTCTTGACCACTGGACTATGCTTCTCTAGATTGTTGTTTAACATCAAAGCAAATTTAAGGGCATGAATTGTTGTTACGAAGTTCTTTGAAAATTCTTGCCTTTATAATGTGATAGTGTCAACTCTTGCTCATGAGATGTAACTTGAATGGAAGAAATCGAAGAAAAGAACAAAAATAATAAAAATTATGGAAAAAGAAGAAAAATATTAAAAAATAAAAAATCAAAGAAAATGTAGAAGTTAAGAGAGAATAGAAAAAAAAATAAAGGTCGAGAAAAAATTTAAAAAGAAAAAAATCAAAGAAAATCAAAAAAGTTTTTTCTTTTATAAAAGTAGACGTTGAAAGTTGTAAAGAAAAAAAAAATAAGGGTTGAGAAAAACTAAAAAGAACAAAAAAAGGAAAGAAAAAATAAAAAAGAAAAAAGAGAGGAAAGCAGAAAAAAAGTAAGGGTTGAAAAAAATAAATTAAAAAGAGAAAAGAAAAATAAAAATCAAAGTAAAATTAAAAAAAGGAAAAAAATAAAAGTTGAAAGATTTAAATATGGAGTTGTTATCTGTTATGAGGATTATTTATGTAATTTACTCCATTGATCATAGACAATTTTGTTCAAAAAATATTAGTTAATAGGTAAAAACTATTTTAAGGAAGCTTTTTTATTTAGGGCTAACATTTGAAAGTCACCCCAATTTGAGTCTATTTTTTAGATTTACTCGTAACACATCACCAGACTTCTAAATTTGACACAAACTTTTATTTTGACATATAAACTAGAAATTTTTCATTTTAAATACCCAAACTAGTGTTGTAGTGTCTCATTTTATACTTTTTGTTGACACAACGTCTTGCGTGTGCTACACTTATTTTAAGCGCGTAAAATTCTTTTTAAATTTTTTTATTTTTCCTCCTTCCCTTTTTTCTTTCTCCACCCACTCAATCTCTCATCTTTTCACTTAATGCTCCTCCACCACCATTAACACACTATTTTTTCTTTATTATTTGTTTCTTCATTAATATTATTCACTAAACAATTTTCATTTTCACCAATTAACACCTATTCACGTCATTAAAAGAACACCACCGCAAGTCTTCTCCCTTCATTTTTTATCACTATTTTTGAACCTTCAAAAAACACAAATTAACACTCTTAACGTCCTTCCATTAGCAATCAATGAATTTGGCCGGCGAACCTCGCCGCATATTCTATTATCAAAACACATGTTAGCGATTACATTTTTCTTCGTCCTCCTCTGTCTCATCACCTTTAAACCAACCTCAAAAGCTTCAACACCTCTATTTTCCAACATTCAACAAAATTCGATGATTAATATTCACCTTCAAAGTTTTTGCGCACCATATTTACATTCAATATCACCGTCAAACTTACCACCATCCAATCTTAATGTTCAGCACCAAAATCATGATGTCACCATTGATTTCACCATCTTTAATTTGATCCAATATCAATTCTGAGAAGATAAATACATAATTTAAAACTGCAAAAAAAAAAAAAAAAAACTAAACATGCA
This sequence comes from Capsicum baccatum var. pendulum, assembly GCA_030864225.1. Lineage (NCBI taxonomy): Eukaryota > Viridiplantae > Streptophyta > Magnoliopsida > Solanales > Solanaceae > Capsicum > Capsicum baccatum. The sequence continues at coordinate 246,362,554 of CM061550.1, forward strand.
ACAAATAAAAAGAATCAAAATTTAATGAAATCTAAAAGAAAAAACTAGAAAAATGAGGGTGAATTGAAATCATTTTTGCGATTCAGTGAAAAGATAAATAATCTCCTTTCCTTTCAGTGAAAAATAGTCGCTAATAAGTGAAAAAAAACTAATATAACTAATAAAGCTTTAAGATAAATTGCTAGTCAGCGGGAAAAAAAGGTTGATTGAAAAAGAAGATCTAGAAGGGAAGAGGGGGGAGGGGCGGATTGTGTTAAAATATTTTTAGAAATAAAAATAAAAATGCTACTTGTAATTATTTTTTTAAAAAATAAAAATGTCATATGTATTACACGTCACCTTATTTGTGTTGCTAATTTTTAAAAAATGTCAAGATGAGACACTTCAACACTAATTTAGATGTTTAAAATAAATATTATTTACTTAATGCACTAAAGTGAAAAATAATATTAAGTTAAAGTATTTGTCGGTATATTTAACCTTTAATTAATTAAAAAAAATGGATTGGCAATAAAAGAATATTTATGGACAACGAGCTAACCAAACACAATATGGAGTATTATTGAGTGCTAACTTTAATAAAACGCGCACCATTAGATTCTTTCGTTGATTGTGACTGATGATTCTTCCGCGCCCCATTGAATTTGACCATTTCAAAATAGTTGGATCCTATTTTCAAAACTATTTATTTTAATTTATTTTTTATGATGAAATTTAAAAAGTATTATTATATTTTTTAATATTATTTTTATCATTAAATGATTGAATAAAATATATATATTTAAATTTATATTTTAAAGATTAATTTAAAAAAATAAATTCCTAATAAATATTTTTTAAAAAGAGTGTCGAGTCAACAAAGTTAATTATTTAAAAATAGAGAAAGTAAAATATTTTAAAATTAAACGCACTCCTCCGTCCAATATTACTTATGCACAACATTAAAAATAAAAATTTAACAATACTTATTCAATTTAAAAATTAATAAATAATTTATCTATTTCTATTTATTTTATCTTTGTTACTTACTTCATTCGCTTTTATTCGTCACTAATTTTCTAATTGTATATCTACTTTTTTTTTTTTTTTTACTTATAAAAAAAGATAACTTTTTTTTCTATTTTACTCTTAACATTAATTATTTTTTTTTAAATTAATTTCAAAACACAATAAAATATTATTTAATAAAGATACTTCACTAAAATAACTATATTATTAATTATTTTTTAATAGATATATCAAATTAAAATGTGATAAATAAAAGCTAATGGATGGAGTATCAAATATTTTTCTATCATATGCAAATCTCAAGGTATTAAAATTTACTCCCTCCATATAAAAAGAATGAATTACTTTGATTTGACACAAAATTTAAAAAAATAAAAAAGATTTTTAAATTTTATGGTCTTAAATTAAAATTGTGTCAAATATACCAAAATACTCTTTAATTTTATGGCCCTAAACATGTCATTTAGAAAGTTAAAATTAAAGTATTAATGAAAAAAAGGGTTAGTTTTTTTTAAACGAATTAAAAAAATATATATATTATTCTTTTTTAAACGGAGGGAGTACAACTATTATATTTTAAAAGATAATATATTAAAATTAGTCGACCACTATAAATTTAGCATAAATTCTCCCGTTTCCTTTAATATTTGCAAAATCCATTTACAAACACACAAAAAAATTCTTGAAGAATGGCAACTTGTGGAGGAATTCGTGAGGCTGGTGGATCCGAAAACAGCCTTGAGGTCAATGATCTTGCTCGTTTTGCGGTTGACGAACACAATAAGAAACAGGTTCTTTTTCCTTAATTCAAAATAAATACATCAAGATTTGATGATGATGAGTTGACCAATTGAGTTGACCATATTTCATAATTTTCCAAGTGGAGGTTGCCTATAAGGGTAGAAGGCAAGTGTAAATGTGTGGGTTGTAGCTAGCAGTCGAGAGAGACAGTATGTAGTCGAGTTAGTAATGCTAGTACTGTGCAAATAAGTGTCTTTGATTTGTGAGTGTATGTTTTACTACTTGGATGTCCTATTCCTTATTTCTTAGTTCCTATTTTTTTATTTCGTATTGCCTTATTTCTCGTATTTCATATTGCTTTCCTATTTTATCATTTCTTACTCCTTATTTGTGTTATGTCATCCATCCCTTGTTTAGTATTCTTTATCTTGAGCCGGAATCTATCGGAAACAACCTCTTTACTTCTTCGGAGGTAGCGGTATGGACTGCGTACATCTTACCCTCCCAAAACTCACTTTGTGGGAATACACCGGGTTTGTTGTTGTTGTTAAATGTATTAAAATATCATTTAATCTGATAGATTCCTTTTTCCTTAATTGAAATAAATACATCATGATTTGATGATGATGAGTTGAGTATGCTTTTGATATTTTTTCACCTTTGTCCATTTTATTAAGTTTGTAACTCCAATTTCTATGTGGGTGTAGCCTAGTGGTTAATGAGTTGGGTTGAGAATCATGAGGTTTTGGGTTAAAATCCCAGCAGAGATAAAAATATTTGGAGATTTATATTTTCATCTATAGTAACCTTGGCCGGACAGGGTTACCTGTTACTTGTTGGTTGCTGGGGAAGGGGTAAGATATTTCGTGGATTTAATCGTGCTCGAAAAAGTATACTATTGTCATGTTTTAAAAAATGGAATTGTTAAATGTTGGGTTCATAGCATATGAATGAAGTGTGAATGGAAAAAATGGTGGAAGAAAGGAGATACCAATTTAGAAGGTATACTCCCAAATTGAAAAGTCCACTAATTCTCCCACATTGGTGGGAGAAGGGAACTTTGTAGTGTTTATATTAATGAACACTTACTCCACATGATAAGTGAGGCAAGAAAATAGAGATGCCTTGTGCCGCCGTCGTCACTCGCTCGGCTCGGATTCGGATTCGGATTTGGCAAATGATCAATCGATGAGATCTATCTTTTTGGACAAATTTTATTTGATGATCCGAATTTACCAAATAGTAAAATGCAACAATGTTTTTTGATTCTCCATTTATTCATGCATGCAATTTTTTAAAACAGTGCAGTGCTGAAACTGAACTGATGCATTGTTTCTGCAAACAGATGCACTGTTCCGATGAACAGATGCACTGTTCCAGTGAGCAGATGCACTGTTATAGTAAACAGATGCACCGTTCCAGTGAACTGATGCACTGTTTTAGCAAACTGATGCAATGTTTCGATGAAATGACACAATGTTTCGATGAAATGACATAATGTTTCACACGAACTGGTATGTACTGTTTCAGCAAAATGATGCACTGTTTTAAGTAAACAAACATGCATTTTCAGAAAAGTCACACACCTTTAAATTGAACCAATGCCACCTTTCTGAAGAGGCATCTTGTGGCTACATAAACCTGGTTTCATCCACAGGTTTTGAGATAGAAATTTTCAGATTAAACAACTCTTCTTGTCTTCAAAATACTCTTTGTGATCAATCAAACTATTAAGTGCGTTCGAAGAATCTGACTATTTGAGGTACCGCTATAGTCGAATTGAAGGCCATTTTATCCTGGGAGGAAAAATTCCACAACCTCGGGTACAGTGAGGGGAATTATTTCCTTAAGAAAACTCCGTGAATTCGGACGACTTGGCCTTATTCATTTTTGTTTCATCTATTTTTCTGAAAATAAAATACACCTTTTGGAAAGGTCATTTTGATCTTGTGTTGAGGGTATTTGATATACTTCATTGTGTTCTTGTTTATAAACTTGAACTAGTTGAAGTTGTTATTCTGCTATATAGATTCTGCATACCCAAATATATTGTGGAAATAACAATCTTAAGGAAATAACACTTTACAGAATCTGTATTGCTTGTTTTTGGAGATTAAAGCTTAAGTTTTCTACTCCGCTTGAATTTAACTAGTGATTAGAAGACATAAAATCTTCATCACAAGTTAAGGTTCACTCGGTTGACGATTCGAAGTAATAAAAACTTCATCGTTAACTAGAAACAAGAAAGAAGAGTTTCAAGTTATTTAACTTTATAAATAGTATTCTGAAAAAATACTAAGTTTTCTGTCTTGTGGTGACAGGAAAAATGACAACTGAAAGTCAAATGCATGATGTGGCTACGACTGTGGGGGCAAACAATATTGCTTCATCAAGCCGCACAAATGCTCCGCCAATGATGGCACCGACGGAGAAGCCCAGAAAATTTTCGGGCATTGACTTCAAGCGGTGGCAGCAAAAGATGTTCTTTTGCCTCACCACTTTATGTCTGCAACGGTTCACTAGCGAAGACGTTCCTAAGGTACCCGAGGGAACCTTAGACAAAGAGCGTTTCGTAATTGTAGAGTCTTGGAAACATTCAGACTTCCTTTGCAGGAACTATATTCTGAGTGGTCTCCAAGACGACCTCTATAATGTTTATAGTGGGACCAAGACATCAAAGGAACTGTGGGGGGCACTTGAACGGAAATATAAGACGGAGGATACGGATATTAAGAAATTCCTTGTTGCACGATTCCTGGACTTCAAAATGATAGATAACAAATTTGTTGTCTCTCAAGTACAGGAGTTGCAAGTCATCATACATGACCTCCTAGCAGAAGGTATATCTTTGAAAAATACCTTAGTTGAACAAATTAAAAATGTTCTTAATACTTACATAAACTGTTTTGTAGGTTTAATTGTGAATGATGCTTTCCAATTAGCGGCGATAGTTGAGAAACTACTACCTTTGTGGAAAGATTTCAAAAACTACTTAAAGCATAAACGCAAGGAGATGACCGTTACAGATCTTATTGCCCGACTTCGTATTGAAGAGGATAATAAAGCTGCCGAAAGAAGGTCAAAGGGGAATTCTACAATTAATGGAGCACATATTGTAGAAGATGACCAAAACAATTCGAAGAAAAGAAAGAAAGTTGAACATGGAAGCAATCAACCCAAGAAAAAGTTCAAGAAAAAATACTTCAATTGTGGCAAAATTGGCCACAAGTCCACAGATTGTCGAGCCCCGAAGAAAGGCAAGAAAAAGGATCAAGCAAATATGATTGAATCCAGCAAAGAATGCGATAATTTGTGTGTTATGTTCACAGAATGCAACTTGACGGGAAATCTTCGCGAATGGTGGATGGATTTTGGTGCCACCCGCCATGTTTGTGCCAACAGAGAGTTGTTTTCGTCATTTGCTCCGGCTCAAGTAGAAGAAATGATCTACATGGCTAACTCCATTATTGCTAAGGTGGAAGGAACAGGGAAAATATGCTTGAAAATGACTTTGGGCAAGGTCTTGACACTTAACAATGTCTTGTATGTTCTTGAATTACGTAGGAACTTAATCTCTGTTTCACTTCTAGATAAGAACGGATTCAAATGTGTAATCGTTTCTGGAAAAATTGTAATTAGCAAAGGAGAAATGTATGTAGGAAAAGGCTATCTAACAGAAGGCCTTTACAAGATAAATGTAATGACTGTTGAAATAAATAAAAGTTCGAATTCTTCTTATTTTCTTGAGTCTTATGATTTATGTCATGAACGTTTAGGCCATGTTAATTACAAAACGTTATGAAAACTGATTAACTTAGAAGTTTTGTCAAACTTTGAGTGCAATAAATCTAAGTGTCAAACGTGTGTGGAATCAAAGTATGAGAAGCATACTTATAAGTCCGTTGAAAGGAATTCCAATCCCTTAGACTTAATACACACTGACATTTGTGATATGAAGTCAACACCGTCACGTGGTGGGAAAAAGTATTTCATAACTTTTATTGACGATTGCACTAGATATTGTTATGTCTACTTGCTAAATAGTAAGGATGAAGCAATAAATGCGTTTAGGCAATATAAAACTGAAGTTGAAAATCAGTTAGACAAAAAGATCAAAATGATAAGAAGTGATAGGGGCGAAGAATATGAATCTCCCTTTGCACAAATATGTGTAGAGAATGGAATCATCCATCAAACTATGACCCCATATTCACCTCAATCTAATGGAATTGCGGAAAGGAAAAATCGAACTTTGAAGAAAATGATGAATGTCTTACTTATAAGTTCTGGTTTACCGCAAAATCTATAGGGGGAGGCTATCCTTACGACCAATCGTATACTCAACAGAGTTCTCCATAGAAAGACACAATCAATTCCTTATGAAAAATGGAAAGGAAGGAAACCCTACTTGAAATATTTCAAAGTGTGGGGTGTCTAGCGAAGGTTCAAGTTCCTATACCTAAAAGGGTTAAGATAGGACCTAAAACGGTGGACTGCGTGTTCATAGGATATGCTAAAAGTAGTAAAGCATGTGGATTTTTGGTTCATAAATCCGAACATCCGGATATTAGTGAAAATACGGTAATTGAATCAGACAATGCTGAATTCTTTGAAAACATTTACCAGTATAAAATTAGACATGAACAGTCTAGTGGATGATCTAAACGACCTCGAGATGAACCAAGTGACAATGTACATAATGAAGAAAATCCAAGGCGTAGTACACGTCAAAGAACGTCAACTTTGTTTGGATCGGATTTTGTAACATTTCTCTTAGAAAATGAGCCTCAAACATTTAAAGAAGCAATGTCATCGTCAGACTCATCCTTTTGGAAAGAGGCAGTCAATAGTGAGATAGATTCAATCTTAAGCAACCATATATGGGAATTGGTTGACCTTCCTCCCGAAAATAAACCTTTAGGTTCTAAATGGATCAAAGAAAAATGAAGGCGGATGGTACTATTGACAAATACAAGGCAAGACTTGTAGTAAAAGGCTTCAAACAGAAGGAAGGCCTTGATTACTTTGATACATACTCGCCAGTAACAAGGATAACCTCGATTCGAATGTTAATTGCCTTGACAGCGGTATATGATCTTCAAATCCATCAAATGAATGTAAAAACCGCATTCCTAAATGGAGATTTGGAGGAAGAAATTTACATGGAACAAGCTGAGGGTTTTGTGGTTCCAGGAAAGGAAAACAAGGTGTGTAAACTTGTCAAGTCATTATATGGACTAAAGCAAGCACCAAAACAATGGCATGCGAAGTTTGACCAAACCATGTTGGCAAACAGATTCAAAATAAATGAATGTGATAAATGTGTTTATATTAAAGACACTCCAAATCACCAAGTCATTGCATGTTTATATGTGGATGATATGTTGATTATCAGTAGAGACATTTCTGACATAAATTGCAACAAAACGAATGCTCGAGAGCAAGTTTGATACGAAGGACCTTGGAGTTGCAGATGTGATCTTAGGTATAAGAATCCATCGAACTCCACAAGGGTTGGCATTGTCACAGTCTCATTATATCGAAAAGGTACTTGACAAGTTCAAGTATATGAAATTCGATATTGCCAAGACTCCATTGGATGCGAGCTTTGCACTTCAAAAGAATGAAGGTGAAAGTGACTCGCAATTGGAGTATGCAAGAGTATTGGGATGTTTAATGTATATAATGAATTGTACACGATCAGACATAGCATGCGCTATTAGTAAATTAAGTAGGTACACGAGTAATCCCAACAAAACTCACTGGATGACAATGAAAAGAGTTTTGGGATATCTTAAATAGACTCAAAATTATGCTTTGCATTATAATAAATATCCTGCGGTACTTGAAGGATATAGTGATGCAAATTGGATCACCGAATCGAACGAAGTAAAATCCACAAGTGGATATGTATTTACTATCGGTGGAGAAGCAGTCTTTTGGAAATCATCCAAACAGACGTGTATTGCTCGCTCTACAATGGAATCTGAATTTATCGCATTAGATAAAGCTGGTGAAGAAGCAGAATGACTCCGGAATTTCTTGGAAGATATTTCGTATTGGCCCAAGCCAGTGGCACCAGTATGTATACACTGTGATAGCCAAGTGGCAATAGGTAGGGCAGGGAGCATGATGTATAACGGTAAATCTCGTCATATAAGACGAAGACATAATACCGTTAGAGAACTTCTCTCTAGTGGAATTATCACTGTAGACTATGTAAAGTCAAAGGATAATGTGTCGGATCCACTTACAAAAGGTCTATCTAGAGAAGGAGTAGAAAGGACATCCAAGGGAATGGGTTTAAGGCCTAGGACAAGTCAGCATGACGGTAACTCTACCTAGCAGACTGGAGATCCCAAGAGCTAGGTTCAAGGAGATCAAACAAAGTTGTGTCTGACAGGTTCAACATTGTTAATTACCCAACCCATTCTCATGATATAGACAATGTATAGTAAACTAGGATAAGACTTAAGGTGAAATTTTTTTTAATGATTATTTAAATTTGGCAAATTTGACCAAATAGTTTAAATCTACAGGATTGAACGTTTAGAAATCACCTATGCGAGGGAGAAGTGGAAGCCGCTTCAAAGAGAATGTTAGTAAAGGCCTATTCTCTAAGCTCTTATGAAAACTGGGACGTGTTCATGGCTGAAAAGAACAAAACCGTAAGAACCATAAATGGTAAAAGACTGGTTGTGTGACATGTATTGTCTAGGTGTACATTAAAGCTCGACGGTTCAAAGATATCAAATCCACCGATTGACCTAGTGCATCCGATGCATGTTCACTACGGAAAGTTCAAAGGGAAACCCACTTATCCAAATGAAATCAGTCTTTGCTTGATGATCACATACTTGTCCGTAAAAGTTTTACGAAAAAATAGCCATTCCCCATTCATGTGGGGGATTGTTGGGTTTATAGTATATGAATGAAGTGTGAATGGAAAAAATAGATAGAAAAATGGTGGAAGAAAGGAGATACCAATTTAGAAGGTATACTCCCAAATTGGAAAGTCCACTAATTTTTCCACATTGGTGGGAGAAGGAAACTTTTTAGTTTTTATATTAATGAACACTTACTCCACATGATAAGTGAGGCAAGAAAATAGAGATGCCTCGTGCCGTCATCGTCGCTCACTCGGCTTCGGCTTCAGCTTCGGATTTGAATTTGGATTTGGATTTGGCAAATGATCGATCGAGGAGATCTATCTTTTTGGACAAATTTTATTTGATGATCCGAATTTACCAAACAGTAAAACGCAGCAATGTGTTTTGATTCTCCATTTATACATGCATGCAGTTTTTCGAAATAGTGCAGTGCTGAAACTGAACTGATGCATTGTTTCTGCAAACAGATGCACTGTTCCGATGAACAGATGCACTGTTCCAGTGAACAGATGCACCGTTCCAGTGAACTGATGCACTGTTTCAGCAAACTGATGCAATGTTTCGATGAAATGACACAATGTTTCACATGAACTTGTATGTATTGTTTCAGCAAAATGATGCACTGTTTTAAGTAAACAGACATGCATTTTCAGAAAAGTCACACACCTTTAAATTGAACCAATGCCACCTTTCTGAAGAGGCATCTTGTGGCTATATAAACCTGGTTTCATCCACAGGTTTTGAGATAGAAATTTTCAGTTACACAACTCTTCTTGTCTTCAAAATACTCTTTGTGATCAATCAAACTGTTAAGTGCGTTCGAAGAATCCGACTATTTGAGGTACCGCTATAATCGGATTGAAGGCCATTTTATCCTGAGAGGAAAAATTCCACAACCTCGGGTATAGTGAGAGGAATTATTTCCTTAAGGAAACTCCGTGAATTCGGACGACTTGGCCTTATTCATTTTTGTTTCAACTATTTTTCAGAAAAATAAAATACACCTTTTGGAAAGGTCATTTTGATCTTGTGTTGAGGGTATTTGATATACTTCATTGTGTTCTTGTTTATAAACTTGAACTAGTTGAAGTTGTTGTTCTGCTATACAGATTCTGCATACCCGAATATATTGTGGAAATAACATTAAATACAAAAGATCATTCAAGCTATTAACCAATCCACAGTTCTGTTAGTTTCAGAATAGGTGAACTCAAAAGGGGCATCATCAGCCACTGCTTGATCTATCTAAAAAAAATACACGTGTAAATTGTATATTAGTATATAATATGTTTTGAAAATGATGGAAAGTGACATCTCTCTTGAATAGGAAGGAAATCCTCTGGGGTTGTTTGGCGTGCATGATGAGATAAGCAAAGACATTCCATGGGATTATTTCACCTACTATATGGGATAGTAATCCCACCAGTTTAGTACAAGTGGTGAAATAAAAAAGTCCTGGAATTAGCTAATACTTCAAAGCAATCATGAGATAAAGCTAATCCTAAGTTTTATCCCTAGATTATTATCCTTATACCACTTCGTACCAAACAACCACTTAGGGATTGTTTGGTTGGAGGGGTTGAATGAGTTATCTTGATTTAGAATTTGGGATTAAATTTATCCACTGTTAGTTGATTAGCTAAAATCAGTTTTAAAATCAGGACTATATGGGATAAGTTATCCAGGTTATAGTTCTGGTTATAATCCCAGGAATTATATCCCAGCTTCAAACCAAATGGCCTTTTGAAGTTCCCACAATCCCAGATATAAACTCAGGTACAAGCTGAATTGTGATAATATATAAAACTTGTTTTTGAACTGTTTAAAGCTACTAAGCTATGAGTTGAGGTTAACAAAGTTACTACTTACTGGATACAATTCAAGGATAAATCACTGGATTCCTAATTATGTGGCGCTGTCTGTATTTTTGGGAGCTAATTTGACTTCTCTACCTCCACAAGGTGGGGTTAGGGTTTGCGTACACTTCATCCTCCGGATCCCTCTTGTGGGATTTTCACTAGATTTTTTGTTGTTGTGGTCTTAAAACTTTACTTATTACCTATCAAAAGGAAAAGAAGAACTCTAATGATCTAAACCTTTGAGCCAAGAAGATTTGAATCAGACTTTTATCTTTTTGAACCTTAAATGTTGAATTGTTTTTTATAGTATGGGACAAGAGTAGTTTATAAGTTGATAAACTAATCGAGATAAGCTTGTGTAACTGTTTCAACTTCTTCTTATTTAGTTTACGCCCTTGAAATGGGCGCTTTTCGTTAGGATGTGGTAGTTTAGATAGGTGCTCTTTTGAGACTCGAGAGGGGAGAAGAACTGCATTCATCCAAACAGAAAAAACGAAACAAATATTTTTGTCTTTCTCGAGTCAAGGATTTATGTTTTTGACAAATTTAGTGTGTCTGAAATGTGACAAGTTTGATAGCGTGTGTCTATCTGATTAAGCGTGTATAATGGACAGCCTTTTATCTTCTTTGCATTCCGTTATGACTTAGATTTGCTTCAGCACTCATGGTCCACTGTTCTTGCTTTTTGAACAATACTGTATGTCAGAATGCTCTTTTGGAGTTCGGAAAGGTTGTCAATGTGAAGGAACAAGTGGTTGCTGGAACCATGTACTATATAACACTGGAGGCGACTGAAGGTGATAAGAAGAAAGCATACGAAGCCAAGGTCTGGGTGAAGCCATGGCAGAACTTCAAGCAAGTTGAAGACTTCAAGCTTATTGGGGATGTTGCTTAGCAAGTGCCAAATGATGTATGCCTCTTATGTATGTGAAAATAAAGCTAACATATTTTGCTTGTTAGTATTTGAATATCGTGAAGTAAGTTCGTAACTTATCACGGTTCTAAATTGTAGGCAACTATAACTTTACAATGTTCCATATTCGTACAATGTTGATCCTCCGGAGGATAGTTTTATGCTATATCTTATATATGACGTACTGCTTTTCTGTTCCTAATATATCTGAGAAGCATAAGCAGTTGCCATTCCTTTTTTGTGGGTGTAGGTGGCAGGTTAGGGGCTAGCATAAAAATAGTTATAATGGCATTCATGTCCCAACTAAACATACTATTCTGTGTCAAGACTGTTTAATTGCCTCGGTGTTGCATACTCCAACATTTCTTTCTGAATGAACTGCCATGTTGGATGGATCTACCATAGTTTGAGCTGGATGGATCTAAATTTTTGTATTCTTTATGGTGACAAGAATCACGTAGATGTACTTGTTTGGTTCTTCTCTTCACATTGCAGGTTTCAGACATTCTGTCAGCAAACTACAGAATGCTATCACGGTAGCATTCTCAGTTTTTATTTGGCTATATGAAATGTTTACTCTTCCACCTTCGCATTGTCCACGAGCATGATGCATAGGGTGGGGAATAATAAGTAACTCATAGTACAACTAAAGGCCTTTCCTGTTGTGATTTTAGCAGCATATTGTGATAGTTGATTTGGCAGTGCCGTAATTGTTTTCTAGTCATCTTTATGAATTTCTTGAATTGATGAACAGCAAACGGAGACATAAATCTTGCCAACTATCTTTCTCTTCATGCCAGCAACTTTCTTATGATACAAGTGGATAATGTTCATTCCCATTGACTATTACATGTTTCTTTAGATGCACTGTGTATATTTTGAATGTGTCGCGTGTTACTTGTATACATTTTCTTTTTAACTTTTGCCGTAGCTTAGATAGAGCTAGGCAAAGGACAATCAGTTGAACATCCTTAGTCAGAAATTACTACTATGATTACTGTACTAGTATTAGCATTGCAGAATAATTTAATAAAGAGATAGATTGGTGACCTATTGGATTTGGATGTGCACGAGGCCTTACTTAACACTACTATTCCATGTATCACATGCAACCTCCAGCTTATAGATTAACTCTGCTCACAAAGGCTTAGGTTATAAGAAAATTGTTGATCATTTTTTATCAAGCTTGGCGACAGGCTATGGGGTGTTAAATTGCATCTGGCTTTGCGTTGATTCGATTCATATACAAAAATAGTGTACGTGTATATCTTTTAGAAGTAATACCACTTCAATAATATTTGTTATGAATGTCAATTTTAATTGCTACTTTACCGAATGATTAATTAATTATACTCCAAAAGATAAATTATTTGTAATAAAAGTGAGTTATTTTAAGTAAATCTCATTCACATGTCGACTGCCGTTCACAGCTACCAACAACGATTGGGTGTATATGAATTCTCATTGGCATTGTTTCTCCATTTAAGATTAACTCATTTCATTATCATACCAAATAAAAAATAAAAACGTCAACAATATAAGTAATAATAATAATAAGGTTTTCTATATAATTGTCATAAATTTATGATAAGATCTAAATACACTTAGAAAAGCGATGCTACATTTCACATTTTCTTTTCAAAAAACAAAATAAAAAGGAGGGAAAGTTGATTCATGTTGGGCGAGTTGACCTATAACCTCATAGTTTAACCAATCTTGAATCAAATCATTTCAGCCAAGTAAGCTTTAAACAAGTAGGATCAGAATATGTTTATCGATTTGACCTACCCGCCCATTTGCCACTTCTACGAACCATCTAGCAAGCATATAGAGACTCAATTTTTTTTGCTTCTTCAATAGCGCATCGAAAGTGGATGGGTGAGATTATAGGAATTATTGGCATTACATTTACAACTTGCAAAAAATTATGCTATTGCTTCAATTTACAGGCTCTTCTGAGCCTAAGACTCGTCAAAAGTTGTGGAGAACTCAGGCTGATCACCAATATTGCTAGCCGAAACAGGTTCCACATACCACTCATTGGCTGGTCGAGTGATGAAACTAGCTTCTGCAAAAACAATTGGGTGGTAAATACTTATCAACAAGCCAAAACAACAACAGTGAAATCTTGAGCCGAGGATCTATCAGTACCAACCTCTCTACCCCCCAAAGGGAGAGGTAAGGTTTGTGTACATCCCATCCACCCCAGACCCCACATATGGGATCATCACACTGGGTATGTTGTTGTTAAGCCGAAGCAAGAATCTTTCATCGGAATCTTTCCTATAGCGTAATTTTGGTAAGGTCGTAGCAAAAACAGTGAAATCTTGGCTGAGGGTCTACTGGATACAACCTTTCTACCATACAAAGGTACGGGTAAGGTTTGCGTTCAACCCCACCTGGTGGTATCACACGAGGTATGTGTTGTTACGTTGTCGTTATGCCAAAGCAAGAATCTTTTTTTCTTTTTCCTGATAACTCTGGTGTCCGCGCCAGCTTGCACACCTCAACTATTTCCATGGGATACCTGCCATCTCCCATCAGCAACAGGTACCGGGCAAGAAACTTTCATAGGAGTACTTTACTATCACGTAATTAGAGTATGGCCGTAGCAAGAACAGTGAAATCTTGAGCCGAGGGTCTATCAGAAACAACCTCTTTATGCTTTAAGGTCTACGTACATCCACTCCATACTCCAGTTATGGGATCACACCAGGTGTGTTGTTGATAAGCCAAAGCAAGAATCTTTCATAGATTACTTCTTTACTATAACGTAATTAGGGTATGGTCGTAGCAATAGTAGTGAAATATTATGGAGGGGGACGACTGATTATCCGATGGAAACCTTGGGTTTTTAGTTTTACACATAGTCAGTAAACTTTAACCACTACGGCATCCTATGTTCAAAACTATTTTGTAGTCTCATAAGTAACTGAACTTTACTATGACAATGAAGTCATAAATTATATTTTGTCACATTAACTCAAGTATGTATGAATTGCTCATCAAATACAAATGATCAGAACGTCAAATTTCTGGCGTCAGTCTTTGTTTTAGATATAGTTTGTCAAAATTCTAACACAATGACTTCTGTTTTGTGTATTTCTTGAGTCGATAATTTGACGTTCTGGTCATACGTATTTGCTTACCATTTTTTTTCGTCATAATTCAGTAATCACTATAATAATGAGTAGATTCAGTGAACATGCATGAAATTAACTGGGGAACATTATATGTTTTACATAAAAAGGTTAGCCTTAAGCTCCCGCAATTTGCGGGAGTCCACTTAATGATATTCCCTTGAGGGCATTAAATGATCTTCATCAAGATTGGACTAAAAAGGAGTTTGAACCTGAACAACCATAGTTGGAAAAACGGACCCTATGGACTCTCTTTGGATTCTCAAATGGCAATAGGAAGAAATGGAATCTCTAGCTAAGGATATGCAGAGTATGGTTGAAATCGTGTAGGGTTATGTAAACAGTTAAAAACTATTGTTTTGTTAGGTTTCAACTTTCAAATGGCATACCGCCTTTAATAATTTGGGTAAAGGGTCAAAAACACCCCTCTACTTCCATTTGTTAGTCAATTCTTCGTTATACTACCGGGATAAATTTACCCCCGCCATCAACAAAATTACCCCTCAAATTGACAGGAACCTCCAAATTCACTCAAAATACCCAATTTCAATTAAATTAGCAACTACCGCCTTTAACCCGACCTAACCCACCTAATTAATTAACTTAAACCCATCCAAAATAACACCCTCCTCCTCCACCCTCAGCCTCTACCATGTCTTATTCATTTCTTCTCATTTTCTCTTAATCTTATCGCATCAGCTCAGAAACTCTAAATTCCACCCTAGTTCACCCTATCCTACTTAAGAGCTTATCCTAATCTTTTCTCTTTGTGAATAACTGAGAAAACCCAAGGGCATGCTGGAGCACGGTTTGAACTCGACGGATAATGTGTGCTGCGCCTCTACCCTTCTCCTATCCTACTTTAGTTAATCAGAATGAGTTAGAATACTATAATGTAAACTAACTAGAAGCAGATTGTATAATCATGTACTCGTGTTTTTTGTCATTTACCTGACAAGAAGACATCCTTGTATTCTTCGTCGTCATAGACAAATTGTGGTGGATCTGGAGAGCCAACCCCTACTATTGTGCTTCCACTGCATTTCAATTTTGGAATTAGTAAGAGTCCCAAAGTAAAGACAAAGTGCAGGATCAAGACGTAGTTACTTTCTATCCCGTCAGAGACAGCAAAGGAGCAAACTTTCAAGAATGAATATCATTTCCACTCAATCGCACATCACTCATAAGTTTTAACCATTCAACCTAACTGTTGAGTTCAGTGGTTGAAAAAGTTACATAATAAAGATCCAGCATACGGATCTCATGGAAGCCCCTCGTGCTCGCCATGATGATAAAATCTACAAGCATGGCTTAATCTTTCTATTGGATCTAGAAATGGTTGGTGTACTTGTTGGTTCATGGACCATAATGATGAATACAAGCAACAACTCTGATGATGGCATAACACCACTAATTTCAGTTTCTCCTATTGCCCAACATGCCTAATCCACATTGACTCACCCATCTACTTGAAAAGCTTTTATATACAAGCTAAACAGGTTAGAACTATGATAATCTAGAAAAGAGAAAGCAAGAATATAAACCAGAGTAAGGCAAAAGCATACCTTCCAGACATGAAGACTGCATCATATTGTCCTCGGCCTGCAGCAATCACTCGCTGTTTTAACCTTTTAAGAGACGGAAGAACTTCAAAGGCAGGAGGTTCTGCAAGAAATATTATCAATGTCAAATGGTGTAATCCTGAGAAGAAAGATCTTCAAATTGCAAGATCCACTCTGCTGATTTCCAGATAGGTGCATATTTAAGTACTACATTCGACCAATTATACTTCACAAGAGCAATCTACTTCATGTGTAGCAGTCTGATTTTTGAATCTATTCTACCTTGCCAGATGAAACAATTACTTGCTGCGACAGAAGAGGGCATGGAAACACTAAAGAGTAAAGACTAATCATCAATTTACTTCTACAGCACAACATACAACTGAAACTGGTAACTGAAAAGAGGACTCCTAGAAAAAGATATGAAATACGTTTCAAAAGTGTGTTTGAAAGTAATATATCATTATAAAGAGTAAAATTTGCAGATTCACGTTGCATGATTGCAATCAATCAAGTGAAGTTCTCATTTTCACACACCAAATAAGGAGAGAAGCTCTAGTAGATAAAGAAAGATTAGTCTTTTACTCAGTGAAACCAGGGGAATGAAGAAAGTGCGCCTTCAAATTTGCATTTCTGAATTACTGATCAGCACAAAGACTATGCATGTGGAAGGAAATTGGAATTGACGTTTGCATTTATTCATTAGCATAGCCAGCCTGCATGCTTGAACTGGACTAAGCAACTACAATAATGGTCCGCTTTAAGAAAGTTTTCCTATTCTTTGAGCAATGTCACTAGGAAAGTTACTTTAATGCACATGAATTTAGAAATGCGCGCACCCACACACAAAAAAGAGATTATCCATGTGTTTTGAACAAATGTTAGGGTGCCTAATCTTCATATCGTACCTAAATCATTGACACACACATCTTGAGATATTCCAGTAGTTGAGATTTTCTCCAGCAAGCTCAAGGGATCAACCTTACTAGACAGATCCAACTGAAAACGCTGTCAAACCAATTTCTCTTAAGACTTTGATAACCAAAAATGGTATATTTCATCCTACACTTGTTCCTTAAATTCATGTTGTATCACCTTGTAAACTTCAGCAGTAGAGCATGCCTGTTGAGGCTTTATGAGAACCATTGGAATGTCAAATGGTATGGCTGATGGGATATCTTGAACAACCTGAACAAAACAAATGCAGATTTCCATAATTTGAATTTATAAGCAACAAGATCAAATGTAATAACTTCTAGCAATTTACAAGTCATTTCTCATGCATTGACCACTGCTTCAACTCACATGTAAATATGGAATGATGGAAGGTCACGACAAGAAAGCTGAAGATAGAACGTCATTCCAAAAAAGTTTGAGACTTCTTTCCTCATCATCATTTTGCAAAATTTCAATTTTTCCATCCAAAGCAGAATCTCAGGCCATTAACTGTCAAATCTACAACCTATTGAGACACTACCACACTACAATTAACAGTAATTATGTAACAGAAGTTGATATCTCCTTTCCACATGCCAAATTTTTAAATTTTGAGAAGCACGAGATGATTTGACCCTACTTGTCTGAATAAACTACACTTGTACCTCTCGCCTATCAATAATAAACAAGCTTAGGCGGTGTTTGGATTGGGTTTTTTTAAGTAGCTTATAAGCTAAAAGCCATAAGTTGGAAGTAACCAACTTAGGCTTTTAGCTTAATTTTGTACAAGGCTCAAAAGAAAGTGCTTAAAAACACTTTTTGTCTTTCCCAAACACCTCCTCCACCCCCACCCCCACCCCCCTCTTTCCCAAGAAAAAAAAAAGCTTAAAAGCCAAAGGCACTTAAAAATAAGTCAATCCAAACACCCTCTTACTAAGTGTAAATTCTACTTGTCATGTGAAAGGATGGAGTTCCAAAAGAAATTACAAGAATCTCTTGCTAATTGCAAAATATGGGATCTGTCTAAAGTTTTCATGCAATACATCTACTCCCTGAATTACATTCCTTCTGTAAATCATCGGAAATTATACTTCTCATGTGAAAGGAAGGAGTTGAAAAAGGTGCCGGGTTTGATATTATACATTAACTTGCGACATTAAAGTGTGGATGCAACCAAAGTTGCAAGTGAACCAAGTTGCTACTCACAACAACAACATTGCCCAGTGTAGACCCAAAAAGTGGGGTCTGGGGAGGGGAGGGTAGAGTGTACCAAACCTTACCCCTACCTTGTTTCTGATAGACCTCGGTTCAAGGGGGAAAAAATCAAAAGCAGTACCAAACAAGAAGTAACGGAAGTACAAGAACCAACATATAACAATAAAAACAACAAATAGTAACAGAACAGAAACAAGAACAAAACAATATAATAATAAAGGTACAAGGATCAACAAACAATCGAGGTACAAGAAACAAGTTCGTAGTCACATTTCATAAAATTTCTTAGTCAATGTTAATGAATTTTAAATCTTGCTAACCATCGAGGCTAGTAAGAGTCAGATGACTGTCCACCCCACTTCTTTTTCTTCCCCTCCTTTCGGGGTATGGTTACAGCTTTCCACCCAACTGATCAGAGACTGATTAACAGCACTAGAGACCCAAAGAGATGCAAGGAAAACCACAAATCTCATACAAAACGGAAGGTATGTGACATTTGGAAGTAAGTGCCAGGCAAAAGCATACCTCACCCCTACCCGTACAATAGGCTGCTCCATGAGAGAAGAAGAAAGGAATATCCGAACCAATTTCACCAGACCACTCTTGGAGATCCTTTTCAGAGGCAACACAACCACTGAATTGATTTGCTGCCCACAGAGCTGTTGCAGCATTACTGCTCCCACCACCAAGACCAGCTCCAGTAGGCACCTTCTTATCAAGATGAATCTGGCCAGATAAATAGGTAATGAAGTCAAACTTGTTGCAATATATCAAAAAGCTATTCCAAACTGATTAATTTGCTAACAATTTAAAGATTTTACCCAAAAGTGATTGTCTGTTCCAGTTTTTTTCCTATAAAGATTGAGGGCCTTTATAATCTGCAAAGAGAGTGGCAAAAGTAAGAATCTAACAATCAGATCATTCAAATTGACAAGTATGAGGATAACCGTATTAGCTTCTTCCTTTACCAGATTTCTCTCATCGAGTGGAACTCCAGCAACGTTAGTAGATAAACGATCCTTTGACTTTGATGGTGACAGAGAGAACTTTATTTTATCTCCTAGACTAATTACCTGGAGGAACGAAACGGTTAATTATTTCATAACCTATAATACACTTCATAATTCATTCTTCCGTAACTTCATTAGTAAATACCACAGTAACGAGAACTTGCGATTCTTCAGATCTTGCAATATACACCCTCTGTTTCAATTTGTTTGCTTTACTTTCATTTTTTAGTTCATTTAAAAAATAATGCATAGTTCCTTTTTTTGGCAACTCTTTAGTTCTAACTTTCCACCTGGCATGTTCAAGATCACAAGATTAAAAGACATTTTGGTACATTCTACATATCTTTAGTTTAAGACCACAAGATTCAAAAGTCTTCTTTACTTACTTTCTTAAACTCCGTGTCAAGTCAAAACCAGACAAACAAATTGAAACAGGGGGAGTAGTAATATAGCCTAATTCCAATGGGATTCTTTCAAGCATTGCCATATTCTGATTTCTCACCAGGCAAAAAAATCTGAAGCACAAAATAGGAAGTCGAACACTTACATGAAAGAGAGATGCCAAATCATGATACCCGTCGTCCCTCTTGCCAGTAATTCTCAAGAAAACATTTATCTGCAGCACAAAAAGACAGTAGATTTGCCAAAATAAAAGAAAGAAAAAGGCTAAGCTTCACAAAAGAGTTTCAATACTTAAAAAACTTAACTTAATTAACTTACCTTGCAAGGAGAAAATAGAGTTAGTCTTGTAAGCCCAGCCTCCCTATCCACTTCATCAGCCAACTTATTGAACTTCTCTTCAGGATTATAAGTTATCTAAGCAACCCCCACAAAAAAATTCAAAAGCTCAAAACTTTTTATACAATTACAGCTCAAAAGAACAATAAAATGACAATCTGTTGCACTAAAGCTCCCGCTATGAGCGGAGTCCGGGGAAGGCCCAGACCACTAGGGTCATATGCAGCCTTACCCTGTATTTCTGCAAGAGGCTTTTTCCACGATTGGAACCCTTGACCTCCTGGTCACATGGCATCAACTTTACCAGCAGAAATAAAATTCACAAAAAACGCCAAACCATGACGAAAAATAGAGTTATATGTTATCTAATCACCCCCACAACAAAATTCAATCAAAGCTCAAACTTTTTACACAATTGCATCTCAAACGAACAAGAATACAATAAAATCAAATTCAAACCAGTAGAGAATAAAATCATATAAAAGCCAAACTATGACCAAAATAATAGAGTTATATGTTATCTTAGCATCCCCACAACAAAATTCAGTCAAAACTCAAAATGTTTTACGCAATCACAGCTCAAAAGAACAACATGCACTAAAGCTCCTGCTATGCCCTGGCCGAGGGAAAGGGCCAGACAACAAGGGTCTAATACATGCAACCTTACCCTGCATTTCCACAAGAGAGTATTTCCACGGCTTGAACCCGTGACCGGAGATCACATGGCAGCAACTTTACCAGCAGGGAATAAGATTCACAAAAAAAGCCACATTATGACAAACGACAGAGTTATATGTTATCTAAGCACCCCCACCCCCCACCCCACCAAAATTCAGTCAAAGCTCAACATTTTCACAATTACAGCTCAAAAGAACAATAAAAAAGAAAATCAAATTCTGACCAGCATAGGATAAAATTCACAAAAAAGCCAAACTATGCTAAAAGATAAGAGAAACAAGAAAATAAAATTCAAACCAGCAGATAATAAAATTCTCACACACAAAAAAAGAAGCCAAACTATGACTAAAAATAGCCCCCACCCACCCACCCCACAACAAGAATCACTCAAAGCTCAAAACTTTTTACACAATTACAGCCCAAAAGAACAATAACAAAACAAGAAAATCAAATTCAAACCAGCAGATAATAAATTCACACACACACAAAAAAAAAAAAACAATGACTAAAAATAGGGCAACCCCACAACAAAAATCAGTCAAAGATCAAAACTTTTTACACAATTACAGCTCAAAAAGAACCTAAGAAAATCAAATTCAAACCAGTAGAGAATAAAATTCAACAAAAAAAGGCCAAGCTATGACCAAAAAAATAGTGCTACCTCTACTTGTTTTCTGCTAGTTGTTGAATCTGAAGCCTTCACAATAACAAAATTGCTTCTTCTAAACTCAAAATTCTTATGAAAATAAGATAACCCATGTGGTCTATTTGACCAAGATTGAGAAAAACAGCTCTTTCTAGAAGAACCAATTTGAGGTTTTACATTACAAGAACTGTAAAGTTGGTAACTACAAAGAATATTACAAGAAGACATGGCTACCAATACAAATGTTCCACTATGCTATTTTCTGCAGAAATTTTAGTGAAAAAAGAAGAAGCTAAATTTGAACAATATTATTCAATTCTTCAACCCCATTTTCAAGAAATCTATTTCTTGAAAATACAATTCAAAAATTTTCAATCTTTTTTCACTTTGGTTAGAGGAACTGACCAAAGGTACATAACATAGGACAAAAAAGGATTACGGAAATGTGTTTCACAATTTTTTTCCTGGTTCTTGTCTTTATTCAATGCTCTTTTTGTATTGGATTAATAATGGAAAGTTCAGAGAAAATGAAGTTGGAGAGTATAAGTAATTTGGTTAGTCAATTCAACTACAAAGATATTTGAAAATTACACTGACAATTGGTTGTAGTGTAATTGAGTGTAATTATATCGACTGTTGTATTTGGTCAATTTTTTTATTTTATTTTTATTATTAATTTTTTACTTTTATTATTTTAAATTTTTTATTTTTATTATTCTGATATTTCTAAAAAATATATCTTTTATTTTGCATTATTTATATTTTATTTTTTTAATTTTAATTTTTTGTGATTTCATGCAATTATTCATATAATTATTTATTTATTTATTTATTTATTTTATTTAGCATAATTATGTTAGTATTTTAATTTTTCCGTATCTACTTTTATATTCACTTATTATTTATGAGATGATTTATGATATTTTAGTTAACTATAACTTGCACGAGGTATCACAGTGGGGGTTGACTTCTGTCAGATTCTTGAGTCCAGCCGAGCCTCTCCGAAATTACATCACTGCCACCGACTAGTTTTGGGTTCGAATCTCGTACGACCCACTATCATATCGAAATTATAATTCTCTGTAGAGAAGTCCTTATTTTTCCAATCAACTTCATTAAAAACTGAATAGATCCATATACACCTTGATTGACTCGAGCATATAAGTCATGTTATACGGTTGAATAACAAGCCTTCCATTTTCTATTTTTATTTATAGAAAACTCCTGTTTGGGAGTCCTTGATAATTAAATAAATCAAATTTTTATCATGACTACAATTTAGAATGTATTTTATTATTTATATAGAAGAAGATGCATAGATTAACAGAAAACAAAGTTCATAAGCCTAGTCCGACTCAATTACAAAAACTGATGGGTTAAGCCCAGTAGGTGCTACAGATGAAGGTACGTCTCTACGATAACAAGTTCTTATCTTATCTGCCCAAACATCATGGGCTACAAAAGGTTGGGGGGGGGGGGAGGAGGGGGGGGGGAGGTATCCAAAAATATACAGTTTACAAACTGGTTCTGCTTTACTCCTTCCTTTGCCAAGGCATTCGCAACTCGATTTTGCTCTTTATAGCTGTGATGAACCTGCAGACCTTTCATTCTTCTTATTAAGGATCTGCAAGCATCAAGAATAGGGTTATATAATAAGTGACCTTGCTGCAACATAAGAATAATCAACTGGGAATTAACAACAATTTCGACAGGGAAAAAATGGTGCTCAAAAGTAATAGCAAGACCTTTATGTAAAGCCAAAAGTTCTATATGAGTATTAGTAGTGTGGTGGAAACTTTGGAAGAAATCCCAGATCCAATTTCCATTAGAGTCTCTAATGACTCCCTCAGTACCACTCTTTCCAGGATTACCATGGCAAGCTCCATCAGTATTGAGCTTGAAGTGATTACTAGGAGGAGAGGTCCAGCCAACAGAGTTGGACAGACAAGGGGTAGGAAATGGGGTGCTCAAGTGGAAGAACTCCACAACTTTAGAGTAGGCATTCTTGAAACTGGGATTACAATTTAGGTTATTGGAGAGATTCGTGGTTCTATTCTTCAGATATTCCAAAGGCAAAAGGGGAGAAGGATGGACTAGGGAATCAGGTTATCAAAGGGAGAGTGAAGAAGGTATTTCCAAGTATTCACCCAATGAAAAGGAGAGAAAGTGTTCAGTAGTGATGGTGAGGCTACCCTTGTAGCCATTAATGAGATTAGTCTAAAGAGAGGTGGCACAGTTACAATGAAAAAATATATGGGGAATATCCTCAGAATAGTGGTTACAGGTTATACAGAAAGAGTTAATATCAATATCCCTATAAGCCAAAGTGGCTTTTGTAGGAAGGCTGTTGTGATGCATTAGCCAAAGAAAGAATTTCAACTTGGTAGGAATATGAATGTGCCAGATCCAATTCCAAAAAGAGGTGGGGAGGATCAAGGTTGGCACTTCTTCTACTTAAGTGGGAGTAAGCACTCTAACAAGAAAAGGAACCTTTGCCATTCAAAATCCAAAAAGAAGAGTCAGCTTTTAGCTTAGGATTAGGAAAAAAGGTATGTTAAATAGAATGCTTGATAGCCAGGGGGTTTTAAAGGGGGTGGAATCCAGAATCCAAACCCCATTGTTCCAAATATGAGAAAGAAATAGGAGCGTAGAGGTCTGGCAGAGGCCCCTGGATAAGCTGGCAAAGGGAGGGACAATTAGGTATCCATTTATCCCTTCAATCATCAACCTTAGAGCCATTATGAACACCCCACTGGATAATAGTTCTACATAAGTTCCATCTCTTAGAGATATTCTTCGAAATTCTAAAGGCATAGGAAGAGGGATTAACAACACTGCTCCTATATTTATTAATAAAGACAGTAGCCCAAAGCGATGAAGGATTGAAATACATACTCTAAGCAAGGCTACAAAGGAGGGTGTCATTCTTTATGCTAGCCTTTTACATACCTAAACCCCCTCCCCCCTTTCTCTTAGGCCTAGTGATGGTATCCCACTTAACCAGATGCATTTTCTTTTAATCTGTGGTCCCCCATATGAAATTCCTCTGAATTCTATCAATAAGCTTAAGGATTCTTCCAGGAAGAAGGTTGTACTGCATTACATAATTAGGCATTCCACTTAGAGAGACTTTGTCTAAGGTAATAATAAGAAAGTTGGTTTTCCAACCCACTAGTTTACTACTCATATTATCTAGGATAAAGTGAAAATCAGTAGCCCTAGGGGAGGAATGGAACATAGAAAATCCCAAGTATTTCCCAAACCTGGAACTGGGTTTAATGTCCAAAATGGTGGAGAGATCTTACTGGGTTGCAAGGCCACAAATTTTGGAGAAAACTACTTTGGATTTGGCAAGACTAACCTTTTGGCTAGAGTGATTATTGAAGCTTTGGAGGGTATTCATGATAGTATGACAGTTATCTCTATCAGTCATAGCAAAGAGGATGAGATCATCAGCAAAAAAAAAGATGAGAGATAAAGTGCCCTTCCTGCTAATAGAAATGAGGGTCCAATTAAGAATGTACACTTCATGGTTAATTCTCCTAGAGAAAAGTTCCATGCAAAGGATAAATAGGTAAAGGGACATGGGGTCTCCCTGCCTAATGCCCCTAGTGGGCTTGAAATTGGGAGTGGTGATACCATTGACAAGAACAGAGATAGATGAAGTGAAAATATAGGGCATTTTCAATCTAGGCAAGGTGGAAGAAAGTTAAAGAAGAATAGAGATTATTTGATGAAGGATCATTCCAGCCTATCAAAGGCTTTCTCAAGGTCTATCTTCAGAAGTATTTTCCCTTTCTTCTCAGCCATTCTAGTTAATGATTCAAGTATTCTTGAAAAATAATAGCATTATATGCAGCTCTTCTAAAGGAAAGAAAGCTGGCTTGATTATACCCAATAATGTCCTGAAGAAAGGGCTTAATTCTATTGGGAATTATCTTGGTGATAATTTTCTACTGGGTATTACACAGGCATATGGGTCTAAAATTCTTAAGAGAGAAAGCATTTTTGAATTTTGGTATAAGACAAATGTAGGTTGAGTTGACTTTCTCTTCCATATGAGACCTGGAGAAGGTGGAAGTATAGAAATCTAAGAGAAGGGGGACCATAATGTCTCAGTACTTTTGGTACATGAACGGGTGCATCTCATTACGCCAGGGGCTTTATGAGTCTTGAAAGGGTAGGCAACCCTTTTGATTTCATCTAGACCATACATAGAGTCAAGTAAGGCATGCGCAGAGCAAAAGATGAAACCAGAGTTGGAGGGATTAGGCTGACAATGCAGGTGAGTACTCAATTGGTTAGTGGAATAAAAAGTAGTATAATAATCAGTAATGACTTTTTTAATAGTTAGAGGATCATACACCCAAGTGACATCAACTTAGAGAAAGATAATACAATTCCTCCTTGTCCTACTGATGGTAGAGGTGTGGAAAAATTTAGTATTTCTATCCCTCTCAATAAGCCAGTTAATCCTAGACTTGAGTCTCCAAAATTTATTCTCCTGATCCAAGACATAATTAAGGTCCCTTAATAGTTTATGCTCAAGATTATGCAAGAAAACACTAGTGGGGTAGTTAGGGGACGATTGGATACCTTCTAATATGGCCAGTAAATGTTTTTACCTAAGAAAAATATTACCAAACACCTCTTTATTTCAGGTTTTAGATATATTCTCAAAAGCCAAGGTATCAGTGGTAAGGTTAAGACCCTTTCGAGAAGAAGTGGGTAACCAGATATTTAAAGTCCCTATGACTACACCACATAGATTCGACCCTAAAAGGCTTATTAATATTAAGGTAGGGTCTAGTGAACTGAAGCAGCAAAGGGCAGTGATCCGAGTGAGTCCTGGGCAGGTGTAAAACAGAGGCTTCAGGGTAAAGCTGAATCCAAAGCTCATTAGCTAGGAAACTATCTAGTCTCTCAAGGATCAGGCACTATCTAATCTTATATCTCATATTAGACCAATTGTACTTACTTCCTCTATAGCCTAAGTTCATGATTTTATAATGGTTAATACAGTCCCCAAAAAAAGTAGACCTAAAAAGATTAAGCTGGTTACTTTCAAATTTCTCAGAAGGTCTAAGGAGCTCATTGAAATCCCCCCAACAAGCCATGCAGAGCAATCTAAATAAGTAGGAGCATCATCCAGGGACTTGAGTTGTTCCCAAAGTTGCTTTGAGTTGTTCCTAAAGTTGCTATCTCAAAAATAAATCAGTACTAGCATACACTACACTAAGAATCCAAATGGAGGGATATTATTTACTTTAACAGTAGCATGAATGGCCTGTGGGGTAATGGAGGTTTCACTGATGGAGATGGTGTCCTCTTTCCATAAAACCACAATACCTCATGAACCCCTAGCAACACTAGACTGGATGAGACAATGGAAACCTAATTCTTCCATAAGATTGTGGTGGTCAGTCATACGAGTTTCCACCAGAGAAAGAATGGTCGGCTGGTGGATACTAATCATGGATTTGCAATGCTTTCTAAATTCAGAGTTGTTAGCCCACCTAATATTCTATATAATGCAGTTTTGCACCATTTAATTAGAGCGTTAGGGTTGGGACTGTATCACAACCTTTTTCTTTTCAGTTGGTGAGGGTGGCTCTATCATTTCTTAGGCTTTTTTTTCTTGGAGAAGGAGGTTAGCTTGACTATAAAGTGTTCCCCTAGAATAAGGTTTAGGAGAGTGAGCATGAGTTCTAGATTTGTCAGCTCTTGGGGTATGAGTACAATAACTATCTTGTGAATGAGATCTGTAAACTCGAGCCTTGCAGGATTTCTCAGAGTGAGTACATCCATCTTCGGGATCCTCAATTGGGCTAGAATCTCTTCTATCTCTATCTCTCAAGGATTCCAAGGTCTTTTCTTTTTCTAATATTTCTTGATAGAGAGGAACTAGTTGGGGAGGTGGGAGAGACAATAGAAGCTGTAGGGTTGGGTTTGCCTCATAAGGATTCACAAAAACTGGACCTAAAACTAGTAGAGTAGGATTTGGTAGAGGAAAAAAAGGAAGGGTTAAGCTCATTTGGTTTTTTAGGTCTGATATACTCTGAGGATGAGTTCTTCTAGCACAGATGAGTTGAGAATTTGGAATAAGGATGCAATCCATACATTCTAGCCTTAGTTCTGGAGACCCCGACTCGGGCAATTCATGGTCAGTTGGGCCAGATAGTATGGGTTTTAACTATGGAGGATTATAAGTTTTCCCTCCCACAAGACATGAAGAGGAATTATCGAGTTGGAGAGACACATTTCCAACTAGGAGGATGGGAGATGGTCTGGTGGAAGGGGCTCTAAGAATAGAGTAATCATGGTTATTGGTGGTGGAGAGTTCATGTTTTTTAGAGGTATCAGTTTGTATGGCTTCTGAATGAGAAGAAGTAGGATTAAGTAAGGGGAAAAGATGAAGAGTTTGCCCCTCGAAAGACTCAGTGGCATTTAATGCACTATCTGCATGGGTGTTATTTCCATCAAATCACCCAGGGGAGCTAAAGAGTTCCCCTCCAGCATTGCGGCAATCATTAGGAACAACAGTGGAAGATAGAGAGATGAGCTAGCAGTTGTGGTACCCACTAGGTAATTCATTATTTTTAGTAGCAATATTCTTGGGGGAGTTATAAATTTTTACATTTATGATAGGATTTGAAAGAGGAGGGGTATGGGTTGTAAAAAGACCCGACAACTCAGTTTGTTTGGGCTTATTCACCTTTGCAAGAGTAGAAGCAATAGGAGTATTCAGATGGGCTTTAGAAAGGCCCAAGTCATGCTCATTCAAGGTGGGCAGGCCCAGAGAGGACCCAATTGGATCAATCGCAACAAACTTAGGACCTTCTGAAGAGAGACCGGGGAAAATAGGCCCTTTCAAAGGAAGGCTAGGTCTAGTCGTTTGGCCTTTACGCGTGGGCCCAAATACAAATAGTGGTCGTTCAGTTCCTCCACCACCATAGCCTCCTCTAGACTCAGCCGACAGAGTACATAAAGAGGTAGGGTTCGATGACTTACCTGGTGCTACCAAAGGTTTTTTTACCTTTAGTGTCATGCACATCCGTTACCCGGCTATCTGCGACTTTCTAGAAACTTCTACGCCTGGCAAAGAAGACAGTTTGCCAACTATCATCGGACCTTGTCGGAAGCATTGTCGAGGGAGTGGTTGCTGTGGAATCTAACGGAGAAGCTGGGGGATAAATTCTGGCAATTGAGGGTTGTATGGCCAAGAATGTCATACGTCTTACACAGAATACCCTCTCCTTCGTATACAATTGACTGTTTGTGGCCATCGATGACGATCGATGATTTAACTGGTAGATCTAGGGCCACTTGGACATAGATCCTAGCATACCTTCCCCTAAAAGTTGCTGAGGTGTAGACATCAATTTTCAGCAACCTATCAATTTTCCTCCCAACCCGTTCAAGAATACAAGCATCATAGAACTCCGTTGGGAGTTGGGTCAGACGTATCCAGATAGTTGTAGACTCCAATTGGGTCGCTGTAAGGACGAAATTAGGCTCTCATTTCCTGACTGAGAGGAAGCTCCCCGCGATGAACCAGGGACCACCTTGAAGCGCCTTTGCTTGATTTGCTGGGGCCTTGAATTTGATAGTGAAAAAGTTATGGCCTAAATCAATCAGGCAGAGTGGCTCAGAGGATCTCCAAAGTGATTCCAACTTAGTTTTGTGATAAGGGTGTGTGAATTTCTTTCGGAAGGGTTTAGCGATGACTGCATATTGCCAAGGAGCATAGAGACATCATTTATCTTCTACAGATAGGTCAATAGAATCACCATCTAATTGTTCTGTTACCATATCTTCAAAGGTTATATCCGAAGGGAAATCAAGGAAAGGTAGAAAATTCAATGTTACTTCCTTGTAGGAGGGTTTACCCTCCTCCATTGGGATCACATTCTGGTGATTTGAATTAAGAGGCGGCATATGAAGGTTGGGCATAATTAGAAATCTTAAGAAAGAAAAGGGAAAGATGGTGAAAGGGAAAGTAAAGAGAAGTCAGACACTCTCTTTCTAACCCATTATGCACTAGAACTGTAATTATTTAGAATGTAAGTTTTTACTCCCTCTATCACAATATAAGTGGTCGTATTTGACTGAGCAGAGTTTTTTCATCACATTTTTTTCATCTAATAATTTTTTGTCATCTACTTTTATATTTACTTATTATTCCAACTTATAATTATTTGCAATCTTTTTAGCAACATTCATTATCATAATTCCAATATCTTCTTAGTATCTATAATCTATCTATACCTATAATCTATAATATATTAAAAGTGTGAAGATCCTTAGAAAAATGATTTAAACTTTTCTCTATTTATCAAAAGATTTCACAATAGACAAAATCGTCTTTTGACTATTTTTCTTCAATTATTATATTATTTTCTATAATATTGAGTCCTAAAATTTATATGAAGGGAAAAAAATTATAGAGATGGCAAAAATATTTTTGTTATGGTAAGAATTATTAGGAAAATAAACATAGACTCCTAAAATATATGAAAATGACTCCTAAAAGTAAAAGATATGGAAGAAAAAATTAATGTTTAGGTTCTAGTTGCATATGAAAATTATTTGCGGAGATCTAATGTAACACATTTATCCCGCGTCTTCGATCCGCAGCTGGTGTGCTCTTTGATTTATACGCATGCAGTGATATTTGGTGGAGAAAACAATCATATTTGATTGTCATATTCATTTTACAGGTGAAAGCAACCATAATTGATTACCATCTACCCTATTCTAATGACACTTTTTTTGGGTCAAAAATCTTGAAATAACTTTTCTACCTCGCAAAATAGGAGTATGATCTATGTATATTATACTATATCCACAAAACCTACTTGCGAAACTTCATTAAATTTGTTATTGTTGTTACTATTGCTTAATAGAGAGTTTGAGCATAAGTATAACACACAATATTGTTGAGAAGTTTTTGTTATTGTTCGATTTCTACAATGCTTATTGTTTATGCTTTGTATAATAGGATTCAACAAATATTCTTTTTCTTTTTGGTTAGTTTGTTATGAAGGACATAAATATTCGCAACAATGCATAATAGTGACATTATTTATTATTTTAGGTTACTAGTGGTTTTCTGTAAAAGAAAATTTAATACAGATGGTAGATAAATGTTTTATCGGATTTTGAGAAAAATTATTCATAAAGATTAGGTTTAATTATATTATTTTGATATCTCTATTATCATATTATTTTTTTATAGTTTATAGGTGGTAGACAAATGTTGATCGATTTTGAGGAAGTTTTTGTGTAGATTGATATCTTGACTATCATATTGTTTAATTGTAGTTAATGAGCTTCAGTTTCTGCGCAAGTAGGTTAGTTATATATTGGTTAGTTTATATATCTGTTGTATGGTGTTTGTTCAGGGATGCTTTAATCTTGGAAATCTGTTCTTTCAGAGAGCAACCAAAATCTGAAAGGAATTTTAAGAATCTTCTTCCCTCAAAGTTGGTCGGCTTGGACGTGCAACGCAACGCCAAGGCATGGGCTTCTAAGTCTTTCAGGTCTATTTAATTTGGAGATTCTAGCTAGCATTAGCAGGGTGGAACCAGTAAGTTTCACTCACTAATTGTTTTGATGGCCAATATCTAAAATCATAATGCACTTATATTATTGTTCGAGCCATTATCTTTGGTGTTTGTATCATTTGATTGGTGCAACGCTATGCAATATCAAGCTTTTGAAATGATCTACTTCAATTTGACGTTAAGAAGGTTAGAATTTTTTTCTCACCATCAGAAATAGTGTCACTATCTGCGTTATATATAGCTTTTAACTAATAGGCAGAACTTTTGAATTCAGATTTATATCTATGTACTAAAAAAAATAATTAAAAGATATGAATTCATAAGGCAAACTACTATATTCCTTTGGAGGGCTTTTACCTCTTTATATATAAGTGTTTTATTAGCACACAAAATAATTAATTTCATCTTTCTAATCTATGTTTCATGTAACTATTGTTTTCGTAGGCTCAGATGCGAATGTATGTGCTAATTATGGGGCACATGATTTCCATAACTAGGTAGTTTATGCGTATATTTTTTAAAAAATAATATAATATTATATTGATATTCATGTTACAAGAAGGCTAAGTGACAGACTTATAATATTATTTAAATTACCATGGAGAATATTATCAGAATTACGCTTTAAAAATATTAGAATCTTAGTACATTTAATGATGAGTTTTCTATCATGAAAAATAAAATAAAGTATTGTAAATGTTAAACTCATCTATCTATTACATCTTTAATGAACTTTTACAATAAATTAAGTATAAATAACATAAATCTCAACCCTATTAAAAGTAGGCTAAACCCATAGACAGATCCTCAAACTTGTTTCGAAAATTCACTTAGACCTCTCAACTAAGGCATGTACCTATCAGGCCCTTCCCCCTCCCCCCCCCCCCCCCCCCCCCCGAATTTTGATCCAATTAAGTATTTTTTGCCTGCATGGTATATCACGTGCTGTGTAATCGCGGGAGGCGCATGAGGATTGAAAAAGCAGTCTATGCGGCAAAAGTTAATGTTAAATAACGTTGCTTTTGTCATCCCCTTCATTTTTTCTCTTTTTTTTAACCTAATTTTCTCTTCTTTTTCTTTCATTCTCTCCTCCATAGCTCAATTATCTCTCAATTTCTCTCATCTCACTATCAAAGTTATCTCATAATTTCTCTTAAATTATTTTTTCTCTCATTTTCGATGAGAATGTCATAAAATTTCGTTAATGTTGAGGTTCCCGATTTGTGTTATTGTTTTGAATTTTGTCCTTTAAGAACTTCAAGGACTCCATCAAATTCGGATCGTAGATTTTTTTGATGTAAAGTTCCAAAGGTTTGTATCATATATATAGATTTTAATTTTAGTTTTTTGGTGATTTTTTATTATTCTACTGTTTTTACATTTTAGGAAAATGGTGGATATGGATACTTTAGATGGATTGATCCAAAACCTTTAATTTCTGTGCATCAATATCCTGAGGTAGAATCGAGCTTAATAATTAGGTGCAAAGATGGTGAAAATTTGTGTGATCGATTGAAGCAAAAGCTCAAAGACATTGAATAAGAGAGGGTTACTTTGTGTGAGAAATTGAAAGATAGTGAAGAGAAGTTGATTGCATTGAGGAAAAAACTCAAAAAAGTTAATCTTGAAAGGGAATGTGCTAAGCTTAAATTGAATGGACTTGTTTTGCTTCTTCTCATTGTTCTTACTGTAAAGTGGTTCTTTCATATGGTGTAAGGTAGTAATTAAGTTTGCTATTGAATAGACAATTGGATATTGTAATGGTTAGTTTGTAATGGATTTGTAATAGTTAGTTTGTTGTAGTTGTTTGGTTAGTTTAGTTTGTAATGGATATTGTAATATTTAGTTTGTAGTAGTTGTTTAGTTAGTTTGTATCATTTTGACATGTTGAATGTGAATGAATTGACATATTTTGTATGACAATCACATTGTCAATTACTTTGTGTCTAGTTGTGCAGCTACTGAAGGTATAACCAAAAAACCTCTTTGTAACTATTGAAGGGATTGACAAAAATAAACTAAAACATTAGAAGAAACACATCATATTAAAATGGCTCAAGATTGAGCTAAAAAGTGCAAGCAACAGCATATCATATTAAAACAGCTCAAAGTTGAGCTAAAAACTGCATACATTAGTAAACAAGGTGTTCCAAAAAAGCTCAACATTGAGCATAATAGTTCTACTACAGCATATTCCAAAGTCGTTAACTGCTGCCTAAGAAAAAGTTGTTCAAAAAACAGTTACACAATTTATTCAAAGTCATTAACCCTCATTACAATACAAATCATTTCCAAATGAACTACTTCTTAGAAGATCCAACTGATGAAGAAAACTTGGTTGCATCCACTTTGTTTCTCTTATTTGCTTTCATTTGTTGCAATTGTGTGCTGGTGACTGCATTTTTTTCATTCCACTTTAGGCTACGAGGTTTAAAACCAATATTTATATTGGTTGGTGAAGCACTCTTTAACCTCCATAAAGAACCCTCTTACTTAATGTTCCAGGCTGCAAAATTAGACAAAATTGTAAGACAATGAACATTAAAAACTTGAATGAAAACATTATTATAAATAAATAATGAGACAGAGAAATACATTGTACACTTGAGTTCCAGTTGTTGGATTAGAGTAAACACTAAAACTAGTAGCAGCAACAAATGAGGTAGCATTGTATGGCCTCTTGTTGGTTGGCAAAGGTGGTACTTGACTGGAAGAAACATTTCTTCCACTTTCAAATGGGGTCCTTCTTGCATTGGCACCTTTCTTTGAGGTGCTCTTGGCACAACAGCTGTGTCAGCATAAATAGATCCTAATTGACTAGATTGTGCAGTTGCATATGTATGAAAGGTGGAGCTTGACTGTGAATAAATACAACACAATATTTTCAACAGTTTTCAAATATAATATTAAGAAGGAGAAAAATATTAAGGCAACAGAACATATATGACTTACTCTTGCTGTCAGACTTTGAGTGTATGTATCTCTTGCCATTGCACTGGTGTTACCACAAATAGAACTTGATTATGGTGGTGGTGGATTCCATAAGGATACAGGCTGAGTGCTAGGTTGACTACTATTACTATTATTGCTCCCTATTCTATTCTAACATACAAATAGAAATATGAAAAGTTAAGAAATATGTTAACTTTACAAACTATTATGAAATTCATTTAAGGCTTACCATTTTGGCACACATAGTCTTGTTATGACCAACTTGCTTGTACCTTGAATAGGTGATCTTGATACATTTTTTGAGAGTTTGCCCCACTTTTTTGGATCATCCTTGTTCTTCCTTTTGTTCTTCCCAAGTCTGTCTGGCATCTTTCTTGGTATTGGAGGCTCAATTGATGGGTTTGTGGCTTCCGTCCATATTCTCATATTGGTAATTAGTTGAATGAAATAGCTATAAGACTTAATAAAGGTTTCTTTCCTATACCAGTGCTCTACATGCTGATCAGGATCTTCATTCAAGTAATAATAAACACAAATAGCATGAGGACAAGGAATACCTCTTAACATCCATAACCTACAATCACAATACTTCTTATCCAAGTGAAAAACAAATGTGTAACCCCCATCCCCAATTTTAAAACCATTAAATCCATTCCATAGTACTCTATACCTATTTGAATATTCTTTGTTATCTTCTAAAATAGTTCTTGCCATAGATACAATTCCAAAATCCATGTTTCTGCAAATCTGATCATATCTACATGTCTGTTCATCATTTTATGCCTGATATCCTCTAACATTACGATTATAGACTTATGTCTAGCACTTACAATCCAAGAATTGAAAGTCTCACACATGTTATTTTCTACAATATAACATTTGGAATGTGTTTTAAAATATTCCCTACACCAAGCAGAAAGAGGATTAACCAACATATCCTCAGTTATTTCTTTCTTACCTAGCCTTGACATTGTTTGCATCTCCTCTCTAAACTTTACTTCAAAGCTTGATTTTGCACATCTCCAAAAACTGTTTCCTTCTTTCTTCTCCTCTTCAGTACATATGCCAATTGCTCTAAATATGTCTAGCACACATTCTTCTCTCAATATTTGGTAACAAGTCCATCAAAACAGGAACAAGACCCTGTAATAAGTCTTAAGTATTATTAAAACAGGAATTTTATTGTAAAATAAAGTCAAGTAATAAGAAAAATAATTAAGTAGTGGAACCTTTTATTGGTCTGACATTACAGTCAAGCTTTCACTAGTTCCCAGATTTATATCAGCAATCAAATACCTTATGAACCAGTCCCAGCTATATTTTGTTTCAATATCCACAACTGCCCATGCAATAGGATACATTTGGTTGTTGCTATTTTTCCCCACAACAACCAACAACTCACCCTTACAAGCTCCTTTGAGAAAGCATCCATCAAAACCAATAATTTTTATACACCCATCTAACCATCCTTACTTAAAGGCATGAAGGCACACATAGAAATAAACAAAGAGGTTCTTCCCTGATTCAGTTTCCTTGTCAATTTTTATCCAACAAGAACTTCCAGGATTTATTGTCTTGATCATATTTGATAATCACATAATCTGGCGAATTCCAGCTTCCAATCACCCATATTCTCCCTCATAACAATCTTTTTAGCCCTATAACAAATAGTTTTACCTACATAAAGACCCAACATCTCTCTTACCAAATTCTGAATTTCTTAAATCCTAATGTATGACTGTGAAATAATTCTATCCTTGAGCTTTCTAGCAACCAACTTTGAATCACAGGTTTTGTTCTTGTTTAGACATATACATTTGTGAATAGGGTTATAGTTCTTAACAATAAAATCACTTGAATCCCTATCAGTAGAAGCATACAACAACCAGTTGTAATTAGCTGCAATGCACTTCACCCTTATTCTATGTTTTTCATTAGGTTTTAACTTCAACTGTCTTCTATACTCTACAACATAATCTGCAACAACTTTTCTAAACTGTTTTGCACCCTAAAAAATGTTCTAAGCTCAAACACAACAAACTCAGAATTTTCATCGTACTTAGTTTTTTTGCTTTTCCTTCTTCTAGGTAGATCTACTCCTCTAAAAACTCTACATCTATCTATTCACTATCTTCACTCCAACAATCAAAAATATCAAGATATTCCTTTTCTCCACCTAAATTTCTAGCATATTTGGTAGCCTTATTTTACCAATATCCCCAAAGCCTCTAACTACACAACCAACAACTCCCACAGGCACTTCTTCAGTTTCAACAACCTTTTTTCTTGATTTTTGGTTTCTTTCTTTGTTGCTGGCTTTGTTTTTCCTTCTTTGTTATCTAAAAGCCCTTAAATCCTCATCAACATCTGATCCATCTTCTGAAGGAATATCTCCAAGATCTGGATCACTACTCAAGTAATCTGATAACTCACTTTCTAGCCTATTAACATCTTCTACATCAGCCTCATCACCTCCTTGTACTCCAAGATCTTCTAGGTTATGTAAGACCCTATAAAATTTCTAGCTTAATTCAGTCCTTTAAGCTTATTAAGAGGTCCCAAACTTAGAAAATTCTAGCTAAGTATTTAGACTTAGTTTATTTTAGCCTTCAAAATTTGGCAATCTCATTTCGTGACATTAATGTCCTTTAAATGTCTATGTTTTAGTTAATTCATGATTAGGAAGGTCAATAGGTGTTCCCGAATAAGTTTTAGATTTTTCGGACTTCGTTTAAAGTTCCTTTAAAATTCTAAAATAGTGAACCAACGCGATCTTGGTGTGTCGCATCACTTATCGCGTTGGTTAATATTTTTCCCAGCTACCAGCATCAAATTTAAGTGAGTCGACGTGATATTAACGCGACGCATTGACTATCGTGTCGATGCCATCGATGCGCCAGTCGACTTGTACATCGGTAACCCAGTTTTTATCATTAAAAGACCGCGTTCTTGGGGGTATTTGGGTCTTTTTTCCCCCGACCCTCATTCCCCAAAACATGAAATTTAATACCCTAGAAATCAAATAAACTCATTCTTTCTCAATTTCTCTCAAGAACAAGCCTTAGAGTTTTTAAAATTTCAAATCAAGAACTTAAGATTTCTACCATTAATTTCCAGAAATTCTTCAACAAGGTATGTAAAGTGTCCATCTAAGGGTCCCTTCCACCCTTGGAGTTCGAGAAACTTCTTTTAAAAACATAAATTGTGATTTCCATGTTGTGGGTTTGAATGTAATCATGTTGATGTTGTAGTATGTGTTCCAAGTTGAAATATTTATGTATTTTTTGATATTATGATAGCATGTAAGTTGAATTTTGATTCTCTTATATTGAAATCCTTGAATTATGAAGTCATGATGTATTAGCATTGTTGTTCATGCCCAAGTATGAAGTTACTCCTACCATGTATTTGATAAAATGCTAAATTGAGATTATGGTGCTTTTATGATCCTTTAGTGATCTATATAATGAACTTATGCTATACCCACATGTTCACAATGTCTTTTATACTAAAGCTATACCTTGTATGTTCTTGATGAAATGCTCATGAGATTGGTTTAATGAAATTATGATGTATTAGCATGCATTCCTATTCATGTGCAAGTTCATAACTTTCAAGTGATTGATGGAATGCCTCATAGATCGTATTGTGAGTTGTTGACTATTGTCAAGTATTCAAGAATTGTCGTGTATTATTATTTTTATGCTATCGAGTCCTGGGGGTATTTAATACCCGATAATTTAGCCGTGTGCCTAGATCCAGTGTCAGTTACAGAATAGTCTCAGTCATGTCACGATCAGTAGTATTCTAGTTCAGTTATAGAACTCAGGAAAACTCAGCAAACTCAGTATCAATCCAGTCCCATTCAGTATTCAGTTTAGTCCTCAGCAATCTCAGTCAGCTAACATAACTCAGTAGAATTTCATCAGTCAACGGAACTCAATAAACTCAGTTCAGTCTAGTTAATCAGTACAATCAGTAATAAATTAGTCCAGCCTAGTATGAACTAGGAAATCAGTCTAGTGTCTATTCAATTAGAAGTAGGATTCAGAACTGAGTGAATCCAAGGATAAGGGCTCAGGCACCAGCAGAAGGTGTGATCCTTAGAAGCAATCCTTGTATTTTAGAACTACATAGCCAGCATAGGTTGAGATATAACCCTATGAGTCTAGGGTTAATACGTCTCATTTGGGAAGGTACTAACACCCTTTCATCTGGGGTTATAGGTTGGACCCCAAACAGTTCAGAAAGAGGCAGGTCGGTTAGATGATTACCTCCCACAATCTCAATCTCAGTCTCAGTCGTTAGTAAAGAACTCAGATAGTTCTACAAATTTTAGGACTGTCAGAGTCACTCAGCTTAGTACAGAACTCAGCTAGTTCTATCAGAAATAAGACTGTCAAACACAGTCACTCGGTAAATAGTATATTAGTTATCAGTTACATTAGTTAACCTATATTCAGACTCAGTATTCAGTATTATCATGATCTCAGTTACAGTTCACTTATTCATGCATGTACTCTCAGTTACAGTTTACTTATTCATGCATGTATTCAGTTACAGTTCACTTATTTAGCCTTACCTCACTTTGCGTACCAATATATTCACATGTATTGACGCATATTTTTTTTGTGCTATGGTGGTTTATACCATAGGTTCAGACGTATGGGCTCCAGAGCACCCTTAGCAGATCAGACTTTCAGCAGACAGAGTAGTGGTGAGTCCTCATAGTTTGAGGACATATTTATTCATTCAGTATCTCAATTTATTTTCAGTAGTTGGAGTTAGTTGGGGGCTTATCCCATTAACTCCACAGTTCAGACAGTTTTAGAGGCTTTTCAGACTAGATGTTTAGACAGTATTTATTATTTTAGATGCTGATGTTTTATCAGATTTTATCATTTCTTTTTATCAGTATTATAGTTTTGAACCCTATGGCATTCAGCCCATTATTCTATATTATACAGTATTATTACTTAGTTATTGCAGCAGGTACCAGTCATGGGTTAGCTTGTGGTCCTTTGGGATTATGAGCACCGTGTAACATCTAGGGTACCAGACTCGGGGCATTAAAATCTTGGTATTAGAGCCTAAGGTTCAATAGAGTACTAGGAAGTCTAAAGGCCACATCTAATAGAGTCTTGTGTATGGGTGTGTAGAGCACCACACTTATGTATAGGAGGCTATGAGATGTTGTAGGAACAGTTTCCCTTCTTTTAGTATCCATGTCGTGCTAGTGAGCATGAGCTCCAGTTAAACTCTCATTCTAATCCGCTTCTTCCATTTGATATAGAATATGCCTCTCAAAAGGACTAATAAAATAAGGATCAAAAACCATTCAGCACCTCATCCCGTTCAGGTAGATCCCCTAGACGAGTATATCTCTCATGCAAAATTCAGAACTGCATTCACTACTTTAGCCAATTCAGTAGCAGCCCAGAATTAATGACCAGTTGTTGTTTCAGCCAACCTAGTGTCTAATATTACTTCATCCAGGATTCGGGACTTCACCCAAATCAATCCTCCTTTATTCTCAGGATCTAAGCCAGAAGAGAATCCACAAGAGTTCCTCGATCAGGTTCAGAAAGTCACAGATATCATGGGAGTAACTTCCAGTGAGAGTGTTGAGTTAGCTTCCTATCAGCTACAAGATGTATCCCATACATGGTTTAAGCAGTAAGAGGTAGGCAGAAGTGCAGATGCAGAGCCCATAGAATGAAAAGAGTTTGCTACGGCCTTCTTAGATAGATTTTTTTCCTTAGAGATGAAAGAAGCCAAGGTGTTAGAGTTCATCAATCTCAGGCAAGGAAGTATGAGTGTGAAAGAGTATTCCCTCAAGTTTACTCAGTTATCCAAGTATGCTCCCCATGTAGAAACAGACAATAGATCCAAAATGAGAAAGTTTGTGTCTGGGTATCAGGTAGAGTGGTTAAGGAGTACAAGACTCCAATGTTGATTAAGGAGATGGACATATCTACGCTTATGGTCCATTCTCAACAGATTGAGAAGCAGAAGGTAAAGAAGAAGGAGAGAAAAAATAAGAAAGTTAAAGTAGGTAGTTTCAGCTTCGCTCAGCCTAAGTCAAAGGGTGGGAATCATTCTTAATTCTGCCTGAAATCTGTATCCCCAGTTACATATTCATCTAGGGAACCAGTACCAAATTTTAGGAATGATAGTCAAGATAGGGAGCTAGGCTCCAAAACCTAGAGTAGCGCAAGTTGTGTTCGTACCAACCCATTTTGTGAAGAATATAGTAAGAATCATAAGGCAGTGTGTAAAGCCGGTAGTGATGTGTGTTTTGGATATGGTGAGTCAGGTCACAGAGTTTGAGATTATCCTAAGCCTGGACCATGAAGTCAGCACAGTCGTCCTTCAGCTCTGTCCGATTACCCGAATCAGCAGGGTACCATTTTTAGTGCCGCCAGTGAGCAGCGCCCAAATAGGCTTTATGTACTTCAGTCCAGGAAAGATCAAAAAAGTTCTCCTGATGCGGTTACTGGTACGTTACAGACCTCTCATTTCACATATTTTGCCTCATCCGATTTAGGAGCTTCTCTATCTTTAACTGTAACTCTTTGCATAGTAGTTAACTTTAAAGTCAGACCAAAAATTAACAAAACCTTTCTCAATCTCCACCCCAATGGGTCAGTCTATCATAGCCCGACGGGTATACAGGAACTATTCAGTTATGATATCTCAGGAAGTCAGGCTTCCAGATTTTAGTAGTAGTATTAGTACGTGTAGAAAAGTAAAGGGTGGGAATGATGTTTAACCCGTCTTTAACTCTGTTCAAAGTTTTGTACTTCAGTCATCACGATACCTACGTATGCTTTATGTCTCAGCTCCATGAACACAGCTTATATGCATTCACTTTCCATAGAATCATGTGCTCTTATAGTTCCTAGTATGAGGAGTTCCAGTTCACTCAGTAGTACGAATTATGTTCCATGAGTACAAAAAACTCCAAACTTAGGTCATGCAGCTTATGACTACTTCTCCTATGCCTTACTATGTGTTCGAACCCATTATCGCCTCGATTATAGTCATTGTTACAGTCTCAAATATAGTGTCAGCCTCAGTCTCAGTCCAGTAATCAGATTTATAACTTGGTTCAGTCTCAGGATTGCTTGACTATAGTGTATGATTATCAGTTACTCAGATTTTTAGTATTTCAGTACCTCAGTTTATAGACTATTTCAGAAACATATTATACGTTTGGTCTTGCATTCTCAAATAATACAGTTTTCATGAATTTGTGCTCAGTTATTTCATGTTATCCAGTCAATCCTTACCTCGTATATATGATACTCTACGGTTTCAATTCAGTTATTCAGGCTAAGTACAGTTCTATCTTGCATACCCGATAATTTAGTTATTCGTCATTCAGTTAATCCAATAAGTTAGTATGCTTATGCATTCGTACTCAATACCCATGCGAATATTTTTAGTAGTCTCAGGTAAAGGGTTGTACTAAGGTGGAGAGTTTAGTTGAAAGAATATTCAAGGGATATCTCTAAGCTCATAAATTTTAGTTGCAGTGCATAAGGCTTAGCCACTTCATCTTAGACGATGTTTCAAAGGCCATGACTCTTATTACAGAACTTATTCAGACCATGCCAAGATTTTCTTTACCCCTAAAGCCACTAGAACTCTATAGAAAGAGTGTCAAAAAAGGCCCCAGTCGAGTATAAGTTTTCAGCATAATTTAGTCTGCAGGGACCGTGATTCAATTTAGCAGTCAGACGGACAAGTTCGTATGATTTCCTATCTTTACATTTATTCATGCTATCTGAAGTCTCATGAACGTAACTATTCTAAGATGGGGCAACTAGGTAATTGCTTATTCATCCCATTCCATGTATCATGTCTCAGTTTCAAACCCCAGCTATCATATCCAGTCACGACTTGGTTCGTAGGTGCCCTGTGCAGCATCCCAGTTTTCCTCAGTATCTCAGCCAAGTCAATATTCTTCGAGGGACATAATATCCCAAAGGGGAGATGCTCTATAACCTTCGAGCTATCATGTCCTAAACCCTTCAGCTTCTCTTCACTTAATGAATCTAGTTTGGAATAGTGGGTACTCATATGGTTGACCCTCAAGTTCCAATCTCAGTCGTGAGCTATGTAATCAGGGGCTCAGTTCGGTGCCTGATATTCAGTCCATGTATCACACTTCAGACTAAGTAATGTCCCCAAATCCCTCTAGTCAAAGTTCTTTAGTGGAATCAGTCCATTAAGAGAGCTACTTGGGAAGTAAAAGCAGACATACAGACCAAGTATCCTCACCCCTTCTCCGCTAATCCAGACTCAGCCCAAGGTAATGGTTTTCCTTAAGCTTATTCAGTTTCATGCTCAGATTTCTATTAAAAACTTGGTATCATTTACCATTGCGCACTCAATCATATGTTTATGAGTCAGTTCAATTATGTATTCATGCATCAGATATGCATGGTCAGTATGAGAAACTCAAATTATCAGTATTCCCAGTCATGCATTCATGAATCAGCTCAATCATATACTCATGCATCAGATATGCATATTCAGTATGAAATTCAGTAAGTTAGTAATATCAGTCCTATAGTCAGGTCCCAGATGTTCATGTCTAGTAGGTAGATTTAGCCTACTAGTACTCTCAGTTCAGTTGGTCTCATTTAAGGACGAATGTTCCCAAGGGGGAGATATTGTAAAACCCCATAAAATTTCTAGCTTAATTCAGTCCTTTAAGCTTGTTAAGGGATCCCAGACTTAGAAAATTCTAGCTAAGTATTCAGACTTAGTTTATTTTAGTCTTCAAAAGTTGGCAATCTCATTTCGCAACATTAATGTCCTTTAAATGTCTATGTTTTAGTTAATTCATGATCAGGAAGGTTAATAGGTGTTTCCGGACAAGTTTTGAATTTTTTGAACTTCGTTTGAAGCTCCTTTGGAAACCTAAAATAGTGAACCAATGCAATCTACACACGTTGTATCACCTATCGTATTGGTTAATATTTTCCCCAACTACCAGCGTCAAATTCTAGTGAGTCGGTGCGATCTTGGTGTGATGCATCGACTATCGTATCGATGCCATCTATGCACCACGTCGACCTGTGCGTCGGTAACCCAGTTTTTGTCATTAAAAGACCGCGTTCTTGGGGGTATTTGGGTCTTTTTTTCCCCCGACCCTCATCCCCCAAAACACAAAATTTAATACCCTAGCAAGCAAATAAACTCATTCTTTCTCAATTTCTCTCAAGAACAAGCCTTAGGGTTTTTAAAATTTCAAATCAAGAACTCAAGATTTCTACCATTAATTTCCAGAAATTCTTCAACAAGGTATGTAAAGTGTTCATCCAAGGGTCCCTTCCACCCTTGGAGTTCAAGAAACTTATTTTAAAAACATAAATTGTGATTTCCATGTTGTGGGTTTGAATGTAATCATGTTGATGTTGTAGTATGTGTTCCAAGTTGAAATATTTATGTATTTTTTGATATCATGATAGCATGTAAGTTGAATTTTGATTCTCTTATATTGAAACCCTTGAATTATGAAGTCATGATGTATTAGCATTGTTGTTCTGCCCAAGTATGAAGCTACTCCTACCATGTGTTTGACAAAATGCTAAATTGAGATTATGGTGCTTTTATGATCCTTTAGTGATCTAAATAATGAACTTATGCTATACCCACATGTTCACAATGTCTTTTATGCTAAAGCTATACCTTGTATGTTCTTGATGGAATGCTCATGAGATTGGTTTAATGAAATTATGATGTATTAGCATGCATTCCTATTTATGTGCAAGTTCATGACTTTCAAGTGATTGATGAAATGCCTCATAGATTGTATTGTGAGTTGTTGACTATTATCAAGTATTCAAGAATTGTCGTGTCTTATTATTTTTATGCTATCGAGTCCTGGGGGTATTTAATACCCGATAATTTGACCGTGTGCCTAGATCCAGTGTCAGTTATAGAATAGTCTTAGTCATGTCACGATCGGTAGTACTCTAGATCAGTTACAGAACTCAGGAAAACTCAATAAACTCAGAATCAATCCAGTCCCATTTAGTATTCAGTTTAGTCCTCAGTAATCTCAGACAGCTACACAACTCAATAGTATTCCATCAATCAACGGAACTCAGTAAACTCAGTTCAGTCCAATTAATCAGTACAATCAGTAACAAATCAGTCCAGCCTAGTGTGAACTAGGAAAGCAGTCTAGTGTCTATTCAGCTGTGAGTAGGATTTAGCACCGAGTGAACCCAAGG
This sequence comes from Capsicum baccatum var. pendulum, assembly GCA_030864225.1. Classification (NCBI taxonomy): domain Eukaryota; kingdom Viridiplantae; phylum Streptophyta; class Magnoliopsida; order Solanales; family Solanaceae; genus Capsicum; species Capsicum baccatum. Next base: position 246,406,658 of record CM061550.1, read on the forward strand.
ATGGGGGCTCACTCTCCAGCAGAGGGTGTGATCCTTAGAAGTAATCCTTGCATTTCAGAACTACGTAACCAACGTAGGATGATAAATAACCCTACAAGTCTAGGGTTAATACATCTCATTCAGGTTCTCCTACCAGCGGGGGGTTGATGGAATAGCTCCCTATCAGAGAGGGTTAATCACAACTTGTCTATACCCGTGGCACAGTACTGACATCCTTCCATCTGGGGTTATAGGTTGGACCCCAAACAATTCAGAAAGGGGCATCTCAGTTAGATGATTACCTCCCACAGTCTCAGTCTCAGTCATTAGTAAAGAACTCAGATAGTTCTACAAATTTCAGGACTTTCAGTTACAGTCATCAGCTTAGTACGAAACTCAGCTAGTTCCATCAGAAATAGGTCTGTTAAACACAGTCACTTAGTAAATAGTATATTAGTTACCAGTTACATCAGTTAACCAGTATTTAGACTCAGTATTCAGTATTATCGCATTCTCAGTTACAGTTTACTTATTCATGCATGTACTCTTATTTAGTCATACTCATGTTATTCAGTTGTTATTGTTCATACATATGAACCCTTGCATTCAGCCTTACCTCACTTTGTGTACCCGTACATTCACACGTACTAACACATGCTTTTCTTTTATGCTATGGTAGTTTATACCATAGGTTAAGACGTACAAGATCCAGAACACCCTTAGCAAATTAGACTTTCAGCAGATAGAATAGTGATGAGTCCTCATAGTTCGAGGACATATTTATTTATTCAATATCTCAGTTTATTTTCAGTAGTTGGAGTTAGATGGAGGCTTATTCCATCAACTCCACAGTATTTCAGATTCTGATATTTTATTAGATTTTATCATTTCTCTTTATCAGTATTACAGTTTTGAACCTTATGGCATTTCAGCCTATTATTCTGCATTATACAGTATTATTACTCAGTTATTGCAGCAGGTACCAGTCATGGGTTTGCTTGTGATCCTTCAAGATTATGAGCACTGTGTAGCGTCCGGGGTACCAGACTAGGGGCTTTACAGGTTAACATCTTCTAAATGAGCCTCCCTCTCTTTATTTAATTTAACATTCTGTATCTCAACATCTTCTAGGTTAAAATCTTCTAGATTGGCCTCTCTCTCTTTCTCTACTCCAACAGATTCTCTCTCTATTTTAGCAATATCATCAACGCCAACACTTTCTCTATCACAACCCATACTAACGGACCGTGTGGGCACTTACGCTATTCTAAGTAGCTACGAGAACCCTTATTATCCAACTAAAAATAAGTGGAAGACTTCTGTTTTAAAGGAAATATAAAGTAAATTAAATATTAATAAACAAACTTTTTACAAATACTTCTTACAAATGTCCTTCACTATCCCAAGACTTGGCCAGACATGTACTAGAGCTACCTATTATAACATAAACTGACAATGAAATAAATAATACAAAGACTCTAACATCTGCCAAGAAGAAAGTGCAGAAATTAGTGCTGAATATCGTCATCCATCTAGTAACTGCAACTAACCTGCATCCAGTCTACACTCTAAAAAGGAATGTAGAAGAGTAGGGTCAGTACAACCACACGTACTATTAGGCATCATCGGTCGATCGTGTTAGTTCATATAATCATAAAATAGAATTAAGGAAAATAAATCATGACATCTTTAATGGAATATAATTCAACTAACGTTGTAATAATATTATTACTTTACCTATATAAGTTACAACATCCAACTGCTCTTCTAACTCCATCAATATTACATTCGCCACTAACATACTCTAGCCTCATTTGTTCACACCATCAACCACAATCCAATGCTAATACATTACTATTCCTCTTTATTCACTTTATCTTACATCATTATTCCTCTTTATTCACCTTATCTTTTTCATTACTCATATTCACATGAACAAACCTGTAATCATAGACAACCCACACTAAACTCTCGAGCTAACATGCAAATGCTCTATTATATTATTAAAGAATAATAACTAGCCATTCTGGTAAGCTACGATTAAAACACGTATAAATGAAGCAAGTCAACCAACATATAAGTAAGTACAACGTTTCATATTTTTAAATACATATCACACAATCAAATACCCAATGAATCAATTATACAGCAATAAGAAATCAAATAGTGCTCACAAACAAGACATATAACCATCAAGAGTATCAACCATACTGTAAACATCCATAGATTCAACACAAATATGTACACACATGCTATGGGACTTATTTTTTCTAAAATAGTCATGACCTGCAAGGAACAATTTATGTCCATGTACCGTACCAGCGTGGTACCCGATCCAACATATACATATCCGTACCAAAGTGGTACCTGATCCAATATATACATATTTGTACCGGTATGATACCCGATCTAATATAGACATATTCGTACCGGTGTAGTACCCAATCCCAAATATACACATCCGTACCGACATGGGACCCGATCCAAGATATACACATCCGTACCGACGTGGTACCCGATCCAAATATACACATCCATATCGGCGTGGGACTTAATCCAATATATACATATCCGTACCAGTGTGGTACCCGTTCCAACATATACATATCCATACCGGTGTGGTACCCGATTCAATATATACATATCTGTACCGGCATGGTACCCAATCAAAATACACATATTCGTACCGACGTGGTACCCGATCCAACATATACATATCCGTATCGGCGTAGTACCCAATTTAAAGTGGAAAAATTAGAAAAGTGGGGTCCACACGTGGTCCAAGGGACCAATTCATCATTTATACAAATTTACAAATTTGATATAATACACCTAACCCCCTCCACTTATTTCAATATCCAAAAAAAAAACTCTCTCTCTCTCTTCTTTAATTCCCAATTTTCGCTTTCAAACAACTTCTTCCAAAAATACCATTTTCGTACGTTCTTCGTCTGCAGCTGCTAAGGGGGCGTTGTTGCTTTGCAAGGTTAGTTAAAATCAAGTTTTGATCATTTATAGATCCATTTAAATGTTTTTTTTTTGCTAATCGATTGGTAGTGATGTAGGATTTATTTTTTGAATTTGGTGTTTTGATTTAATCATATTTTTTTTAGCAATGAAGTGTTGAATGGTGGTATAATTGTTGTTTGAAGAGTTATTTTGGCATTTTGATTTGAACAACATCCTGTTTTTGTCCGTAGACCCGCGGTCTATTTGTAGACCCGTGGTCTATGAAATGAGAATGCCCTAGATATATTTCAATTTTCAGACGTATAAATTTCTTGTAAAATAGGATTGCTGAAATAGTGAAAATTGAAATATTAATAGCTAATTAGTTTGATTAGGTGCACTAGCTTGATTTTTAGCAATTGTTGTGTTTTGATATTTTGCATGTTCAATTTTGGTTCAGTTATTGTATGTTTGTGTAGTGAACTGTTTAATGGTGGGGTGTTTGTTAATTTTGTTTTTTTTTTGAGGGGGGATTTCATTTGATCATTGAGTTATTTCTGTTGATAGACTTGCGGTCTATGAACTGAAAATGAGAGATTTGTTCTTTAGGTGTAGACTGTGTTGAAAATGGGTAGAAAAAATATTATTCCTAAACAAAAAGACAATATCGCTGGTAGTAGTAGAAAAAGAAGAGCTGCGGTAGGTGAAAAAGTGTCAAAAAGAAAGAAAATTAAAGAGCCGGTGTTAAAGGAGATAAGCGACTACGTCGATTCTAGTGAAGATGTTGCCAAGCGGAGTGTCAGTGGTGACAGTGAAGAGTGCGAGAAAAGTGGGAGTAATAGTGATGATGGAGATAATGATTCGTTGTCCGTGCCATATCTTTCAAGGTGCATTTCCGTGGAGCAGTATGACCTTCGAGCGATAATTGATGAGGTTGGATCTTTCCCGACAAAGATATCGATTAGATCAAGAATGGCTGCTTATCGAGAATTTAAGCAAATTCTTGTCGACCAAAATCTAAAGAAAAGATTCAAGCGGTCCTGTTTTAGACACCTGAGAAACCTGTCGAAACATCTCAAGTTCAATGGGCAGTTGGTTCATTATTTGTTGTTGCGACGCATTAATAACGATAAAATACGTCATGAGATGTGGTTCTGCGTTAACAACAAGCTTGCCTGTTTTGGCTTGAAAGAGTTTTGTTTGATCACGGGGTTGAACTGCTCATCATACCCCAGTGAATCAAAAATGAAGAAGGTGTTAGCAAAGGGGGACAACTTTTGTTTTATGGTGAAAAAAAAATCATGGCAGCCAACTTGTTAGACCTGATTAGAGGGAATAAGCTGAACGAGGACCAGAAGTTCAAGTGTTGTCTACTGTGGTTCTTGCACAACATGTTGCTTGAGAAAGATTCGACGAAGGTTGTCGACACAAAACTGATTCGAATGATCGACTCTTTGAGTTTCTTCGAGAAGTATTCGAGGGGGAAAGAGACATTTCAACTGACCATGGACTATCTGAAGAAGAAAAGTTACCTGAAGAAGCAGAAGAAAGTATTTGATGAGAAGCAGAAGGCATCCTGTGCTCTACTCGGATTTCCCTGGGCATTCATGGTATCTACATAAACCCTTTAGTGAGTTTATCGTAGATTATCATTTTATTTATACTATGTCATAGACTCATAGTTATTTTTTTCACTGTTGTACTACTTACAGATTTGGATCTATGAGGCCTTTCCTCATCTTGGAGAATTTGCTGAAAAATCAATGGATGAGCCCTTAACCATCCTCCGCATCCTCAGATGACACTTCAAAAAATGACAAGATAATCGAAGGCGACCCATTCAAGTATAAAGAAAAAGTTACCGAGGTATGAACTTATTTTCTATAATGCAATAATAGTACCGTTTTATCAAATGTTATGTAATTTTTAATTGATATTTGTTAGAACATACACCCATACATCATCCCTACTGTTCGTGAGGCGAAGATGGATTACATGATTACGTTTGAGCCATTTGCGGATGAGGTGAAGAATAATGTCCTTGATGACTTGAAGAAAGAGTTAGAAGGGGTGACTGTCCTCACTTCAAATGAGGACAATGATGATGATGGGGATTTAGGTGGTAACCCCATTGGAGTACGCATTGGTGATGATGATTCTCCGAGCACCTCCAAAGATGCAGCAAGAACCTCATCCCCCAGGGATCTTCATAAGCATGTGGTTGCGCTCGAGGAAGCGGTGTTGGATATTGCTGCCTATATCAAAGAGAAAAGAATGAACAAAAGGAAAATGATGAGCAACAATATGAGCGAGGTAACTTCATTCATTAATTGATGTTGTTAATGAATATTTAGCTTTAAATATCAGTAACACTTTGTAATATTATGAAATAGTGCATGTGCATGAATCGGAGAGGAATGAAGAAGGAGAAAAAAAAAGCAAAATAGATGAGTTGGCCATTGTTATGGCAGAAGAGGAAAAAGAAGAAGAAAAGAAGGATGGTGAAGAAGATAAGAGCCAAGAAGAAGGTGGAAAAGTAGAAGCAGTAGAAGAAGAAGAAGAAGCGGCAGCAGATGAACAAGGAGGCGCGGAAAAAGGAAAAATTATTGAAGAAGACGCTGACAAAGAAGAAGCTGAGCAAGAAGCAGCAGGTGAACGAAAAGAAGAATCTGAGGAAGAAACAGTTGCTGCAGGTTAAGTAAGAAAAGAAGGTGTGGAAGAAAAGAAAACTGAAAAAACAGCAGCTGATGCACATGCTGAAAAAGAAGGAGAAGAAGGTGAGAATGAAGAAGCAACTGCAATTGTTGAGAAAAAAGAAGTTAAAGTTGTCCAAACAGATGTGGTCATGGACATTGTTGATGAAATCAACAGTAACACTTGTGTTGATGAGGAACTTAGGGAAAGTGACATTTAAATGCTAAGATGTTTAATTTGTTGTTAAATGATGAGTTGTTAGGATATGACAATTTTTTTATTTCACAAATATGAAGTTTGAAGGATCTGGTGGTAGGATATGACAATTATTCTTTTATTTTATGAAACTTGTTATGATTCTGAGCTGAATCTATTTCTATCAAACTGATTTGTGGCATGGAATTTGAATATGCATGGTGTGGTCATAGTTGGTACATTGTATGCTTGATATCATAGAATGCATACGTAATATTCCATATACCATATGCATAGTTTATCATTACCCTGCTGGTCGAATTTAAGTTGACGTGTTGTTTAATCGGCTATGGTTCTATCAAAAATAGTATTTAACATTATACAAAAGTAGAACTATTATTATTTATTCAATATCACTACATCCATGTTACACTTTTCCAAAGAACGAATACTAGCATTATAGCACATAATATCATTTTTAGGACATTCTCTCTTTCTTCGGCCAAAATCAATTTTTATTTTAGTTGATCCCTCTCTATTTGGGTGTCATGTAGCAATAGTTTAAAGTGATCCTTCTTTTCTTCGGCTTCTTTGAACAAAGTCATGAGAAAAATTTTATTTTCTTCGCATTGTTGGAGCCTTTGTAGTAGATTAAATTTTTCCAAGCCTTGAAAATTTGATGTCTTGAGTTCCGGAATACACGTTGATGGACTGGATGAAGGTGATAGCTCATCAAGCCATTAAAAAATGAGCATGCGTCATTATCCTAGGAAAAAAAATAATTACATAACCATTAACTTAACTTTTTTTAAAAAAACATGCACACCTCACCTTTGCAATTACAAAATTATAAAATTTGCGACCTGGATTTGAATCTGTGCGTGGCATCCTCAAGACAGCCGCATTCCCACAATGACAAATTAGAGTATTTTTAGAATTGGATGATTGAGATGCTTGCGACATTGTAGAATTTTTAAAAACAAAATAAAGTTGATGAAATAAAATAAGGAGGGATGTACACCTTATATATGAAGTAAAAACAAAGTGTTCACACTGATGTCTTACAAAAGTAGCCATTTTTTACCGTTGGAAAAGTAATTTTTCTCTTTTGAACTGGTGGTGATACTGTCGTAGATCATAACCTATACCAGCCATCGATTTGTATGGTTTACCATAGACTTAAACCTTTATTAGTGCATCAACTGATATCCTGATTATGCGTAGACTACCGTGATCTATGTACACATCTATAGACCATCACGTGGAAGTAGTTAAAAAATGAATAATTAAATTAAAAAAAATTAAATAGATAATAGTAACATGTTTTGGGGTTGGTAAGAAAATAATTAAATATAATATGATTTAAATGGATAATCACATGTTTTGGGGCCGGTGGAAGAAAACAATTACATTAAAAATGATTTAAATAGATGATTTTGGACTGGTGATGACACTTAATAGACCGTCGTAGATCATGAACTATGTCATCCATCGATCAGTATAGTCTATCGTAGATTTACACGTTTATTATTGCATCGATTGATATCATGATTAGGCGTAGACCACGATGATCTATGTACAAGGTTATAGACCATCACTTGGATATAGTTAAAAAATAATTAAATAAATTATAAATAAATGTGGTGTGGATTTCTACACATGTGAAAGAGTGAATTAAGGGAGGGTGAATTAAGAAGTATGTGGATGGGTAGTGGCTGAATGCTCAATGTCGTAAGAGTAATGTTTAAAGAAAACATAAGTATGTATATAGGATATGTATTTTATTTGATGCCTACACATTCCACATATTTCTTTCATCACTACCCCTAAATCAAAAGAGTGCGTGCAATTGATAGTGGTAAAACATTTATCATCCTCAATACATACTTGTGCTTTGAGAAACATTACTCTTACGATATTGAGCATTCAACCACTACCCATCCACACACTTCTTAATTCACCCTCCCTAATTTGTCTAAGCTCTAATATGATTATGTGACTTGTTTACACTCCTTAACATGTGTAGAAATCTACACCACATTTATTTATAATTTATTTAATCATTTTTTAACTACATCAAAGTGATGGTCTATAACTGTGTACATAGATCACCATGGTCTACACATAATAATGATATCAGTCGATGCGATAATAAACGTGAAAGTCTACGATATACCAGACTGATCGATGGAGGACATAGTGCATGGTATACGACGGTCTATTAAGTGTCACCACCAATCCAATATCATCTATTTAAATCCTTTTTAATTAACTTATTTTCTTCCACCAGCCACAAAACATGTGATTATCCATTTAAATCATATTATATTTAATTATTTTCTTTCACCGGCCCAAAATACATGTTACTATTATTTATTTAAATTTTTTTAATTTAATAATTGTCTTTCATAATTCCCAAAACGTGTGATTATCTATTTAAATTATTTTTAATTTAATTATTTTCTTCCACCAGCCACATAACATATGATAATCTGTTTAAATCTTTTTAAATTAAATTATTTTTTAAAAATATGTTATTATTTTTTTTAATTTACCCGATGATCCATCGATTCATGTAGTCTATGATCGACTAATATGTACAGTCGATGAAATACTTTGTATAAAATCTAAACATTAGATTTTACTCTTCAGGAAATTAGTCAAGCCACAATACTGTAACTTGAAAAGGCAGACATATTTAATTGAAGTTTTCAAACAAGGGATTAGAACAAAGATGGCAAACACACAATATTAAAAGAAACTGAAACATAGTTGTATTAAAATTAGTCATTGCATTACATAATAAAATTTACATCAAAAAGGTGAAAATAGAAGAAGCTTTCTTCTAATAAGATCCTACAAAGAAAGCTTCTTCAGCAATGAACAACTCAAAAAAACTTAAAAACATATACTAAAATAAACTATTTAAACTAAATTATGGGTATGGTGGGGGGGGATGATGTGGTCAGGGCCTTCCATTCCGAGCCTTTCCAGAATTGCCCTCAAGAAATGAGCAATTCGACAGAGCTCCCGCTCCAGGTAGATACGGTCTTAACCCAGCCCATAGAAAAGCCGATCCAAATCATTCCTTAGGAGGAGGAGGTCGTAGTGCCTCGCAGGAATACATCTGATGGGGCGCAGGAGTATCCTTCTTGGAGGCATCTTTTGATTTGGGTGAAGAAGAAGAAGAAGAGACGATTTATGATATTATCGGTTTAGGGAAAACTGAAGGGTTGCGTAAAAAGAGGGCCTGTACTTATAGACCTGTAGATTGCATCCGTTCATATATCCACCCAATGGTAGGTCGATGTGTCTGACAAGATAAAACATTTCGTATGTGTATACCAGCTGTTTTTCCTCGTGAAGAGATGTTTTGTGCAGCTTTTTAATATGTGAGAATAAGAAACAAGGAAAATAATGATTCATTGCATTGATTGGAGAGATAAGCCGAGAAAATGACCAACATAACGTGTTAGATCAACAATAATATAATCAATACATAATATTTTATAGACCATATATTATATATACCATAGACTATAGATAGTCTATCGTAGACAAAGCTTTAGGTCGATAATAACTGAACGTTAAAATCTACAGAAATGCATATTCATCCCCCAAAATAGTAGCTTTACAACTGAAGCTAAAAAAAAGCCTATTTATGATTTGATGCACATTCTACACGTGGTTTTTTGTGTTCGGATTTCTTGATTATTGAACATCTATTCCTCCTTTTGGACTTGAATGTCTCACTGACGCCCTTAATGCGTTTGACTTTCTTCCTTCCTAGTTTGGGATCGTACGGGGGTGGAGAAATTTTGGTGTCTACCAATTCCTGTGGCACAGTCCATTCAGCCTTCGAAGGGACCACATTTAGTATGCGAGGAGGTAACTTTCAGCTTTATAAATGCTTTATAAATTGGCGAAGAGTAGTCGTAGATGGAGTTACCCTAATCTTTGCCATCGCCGTACTTTGCTCGTAAAGTTGCCATCACATGTTCACACGACATTTTCACCAAGTCAAATTTACGACAAGAACAACTCCTATCCAAGAGATTGACCTTGGTAGTAACACCGTTGCCGAACACCGTATACTCGTCGAGAACCCCGTTTGGATTAACCCACATACAAAGAATCGCTCGCACTCTTATTATCCCTTAGAATCCTTTCCGCAGAAGGCATAAATATGTTCTCTTTACCATCGACAAATGCATGCCGCTCCCTAAATTTTTCACCAAATTTTTTAACAATTGAATTGAATATGTACAACACGGGGTACTCCCGTTCATCCATCAAATTTGAGTTGATCAACTCGATGATGTTTGTGGTCATCACATCGTACCTATTGCTTGGAAAGTGTGCTCTACTCCATTTTTCAAAACCAAGCACATTTTCAAGGACATGAGCTGCCTCGGGGCATTTACTCTTCAATTCCACAAAATTATCGCTAAACTCATTAAAGGAATAAGCCTTTGCCGTGTCGTAGAATAGATAAAGATGTTCTTCGCAGTGTTGATTTATGCGAAGATTTTCAGCGAGGTGCCTCATGCAAAGTCCGTGATGTGCACGACTGTATACACGAGAGAAGGCATTGGCGATGCTAATGTGCCTGTCGGAGATGACGCATAGATCTGGTTCATCTTCTATGATAGACTTCAGCTTCTGGAAGAAGAAGGTCCAAAAAGTATCGTTCTCTTTATCGACGACACAAAAGGCAATCAAAAATATATGATTTTCGGTGTCCTGTGCAACGACGCTCAGCAGAATGCCCCCGTACTTTCCATACAAATGTGTTCTATCGACGGATATTACCTTTCTCATGTGGGCATATCCTCGTATGCAAGCTCCGAATGCTAAGAAGTAGTAAATGAACGATCCGTCCATCTGGTTTATCATGATAGAGTAAGAAGACTCGAGATTCAATAACTTCACCATGTGGGACAAAGCCGGCAAGCAAGCATATTCATGCTCCGATGTCCCGCGAATGTTGTTATTCGCAATTACACTTTCTTTCCAACACATTCAATAGCTTGTGTTGCAATGCAACTCTTTAAATACAATTCTTTGAATTTCTCTTATGCTTGGACCCTTACCATCCCGAAAATAATTTACGCATACTGAAGTAATCAATTCGGATAACGCTTTTTTGTGCCTACAGGTTGCATTTTCAACGCCGCACGTGTGTATCCCGACATACTTATATATGCAAAATCTATCTGAGGTGTCGTACTTTTTTGTCCGCAACAGCCAGCCACAACCACGAGATAAGCATTGCGCCTTCATCAATTTCGTGCAGCTCTTCTCCATATAATAATAAAAAAACTGCCTCACCGCTGCTGCGTCTAGTTATATTTTCAGCTCTTTTTTATCGGCGAATGTTTGACCACAACAGAAATTGGTTCTGTCGGTGAAGGAGTGTCCTGCTTGTGATTTCTTTTCATGGTCTTCTTCATCATCTTGGGAATCCGATGAAAAGTCTTCCATATGCATAAAATAATTTTCCATATTAATTGTATCATCTACATCGTTCTCGTAATCATTCAAATCATTGTCAATCAAATCATCGTCGACTGCCCGACACCACGGTGGGGGTGTTGATGAATTCAACGGTCCTTCAAAGGACCTCTCAACCACATTTATCCTCAAAATTGGCCTAAAGCCATCTGCATCAGCATTCATTATGTATGTCAGCACACGTACATCGCTATTTATGATCGTGGGATTCACCTTTTCCCTCGAATACATTACATAACTAATCACTACGTCGCTCGGCGCGCAATCTAGATCCCCGCTCTGCATTACGCTTGCAATAAATTCATCGTACGAACTGTTGCGGTGAACAGGAATGGGAATTGTCACCTTAGTAAATGATCTCTATTTTCAACATTTCGAAGTCTCCACCCATTCTCCCATGAAATCACCAGAAACCAGAATAAATTTTGCAATAGATATCCTAGAATTAAGCATCAGTCGATGGTAGATTATACTTATGGTCTATGTCGTGTTGTATGCACGGTCGATGAATGGCGAGGACGGGTCGATGACTGTGCAGATTTTTGTACAAATACTTGAAATTGTAAATATTGCTTGTAATCAATGATTGTTGGGTTTATGGAATAAAGAAATGAACTTGGAGTCGCCTAAGCTGCTATAATGCACTTTCTAAAGTGGCTTTGAGTAATGTGAGTGATTTAAAGCTTTTTAACAATGGTGAAAAGTGTGTTTGAGAAGATTGGAAACAAATGGGGTAACAATGGATGCAATGGGCAAGCTTATGATGTTTGTGGACTAATTTACAGCTGATCGCTGAAAAATAACTTCGAAAAAGTGACCGGAATCAGAGCTTTTTGGTGGAAAAAATAACCACTTTCTATTTTTAGCTTTTGGAATTATTTTTTTTTAATATTTTTGGAAACCTAGATATTATTTTTATATATATTGTGGTGGATGATGGAGTGGGTTGAAGTGTATTATTAGAAACTTGTGGGTGAATTTATCAAGTTGGAAGTATTGGGTTAAAGTGAATTATTATAAAGGTTGGACTGAAATTGTTAAGTTGGAAAAGTTGGTGGTGAGGTGAAATTAAGTGGGTATTTGGCAAAGGATTTAAAACTTGTGGGTATTTGACAAAATAGTTTGGATAAAGAGTCTTTTTGGCATAAAGGCCCAACTTTGTATGTATTGATTTAGGGTGTGTTTGGTGTGCAGGAAAACATTTTCTTAAAAATATTTTTCAATTTTCTCATATTTGGTTGACTTTAGGTTTTGAAAAATGTTTTTTCCAAATCAACTTATATTCTTCAGATCTAAGGAAAATGATTTTCCTTCAAAAAGTAAGGAAAACATTTTCCAAAACTTTCTTTCAACTTCATTCTTAAATTGAAATATTCATACAACTCTCAAAATTATCTACCCTTACTCTGACCCTCAATCCCCTACCCCACCCCACCCCTATCACCCCCCATCCAAAAGAAAGCATTTCAAGTTTTTTTTCTTACCTCATCCCTGTATCCAAAACCTAAATCCCTATTCCTCCCCCTTCCCCTCTCCCACCGCCTACCCCACTCCACCCCCTATCACCCCATCCAAAAGAAAGTATTTCAAATTTTTTTCTTACCTCATCCCTCTAATCCAAAACCTAAACCCCTATTCCTCCCCCCTCTCCCACCGCTTCCAAAAAAAATCTATTTAATTTTTTTAAAAATTAAACTTTTTCTTCCTCCCTCTCCCCCCCCTCTCCAAAAAAATATTAAATGTTTAAAAATTTATTTTTTTTAAATTTTCTTTATCCCACCCTCACTCCCCTACACCAACCCCCACCTCCATTCAAAAAAATCTATTTCCAATTGTTTTTTACCTCTTCCCCTAACCCAAAACTCATACCCCTACTCCTTTCAAAAAAAATATTATTTTTTTAAAAAAATCAAACTTTTTTCTTTCCAGCGCTACCCGATCCACCCCTACCCCTACCAACCCCCCCCCCCCTCCTTCTAAAAAAAATATTTTTTTACCCCACCCTTACTCCCTACCCCGATCCCCACCCCTACTAGCCCACTCCTCCCACCCCCACCCAAAAAAAGAAAACATTAGTTTATTTTTAGAAAAAAAATCAAAAAAAATTCTTACCCCATCCTTACTACCTATTTTTACAACCTCAACCCCCACCTACCAACACCCTCCTTTAGAAAATTAATTTTTTTAATTTATTTTTTAAAAAAAATTAAAACTTTTTTCTTATTCAACCCTTCTTATCCTATTCGTTCTCATTGTTTTATTGTTAAATATATACAAATACTTTTAGAAAATAGTAGTTCTTTATTTTCTTTGACCTTTCGTCAGTAATTTAGAGATATGCACAAAAAACTATTGGAGTATTAAAGAGAGAGTATAATTATTAGGATGACCACAAAGTCCACGAACCTTTGACTTGTTCTCCATATATTTAGTTAAATATAGGTCATGTCAATAAAAAAAATGAATTATATAATGTTGCAACTAAAGTTACAATTACGAATATGTCGTTGGAATCGAAACAACGACATGTTATGTGGATTTGATCAATGGACCTAGTCGAACTTGTTATAATCTTTCCTGCATTTGAAAGCATGACCAGAACAACTTCATTAGAGACAATTATCATTTAAGTGTTAATTTTATCCTAATAACAGAAAACAACTGAGAATCCCCCAGACCTAGAAGGCAAGTAATTTTACCTATAGCTAGGTGTAACTAAAACACGAAAGTTTGTGGGAAAAGGATCCAAAATATACTCAAACTTTGATGTAATTAATTGTAATACGCCTGAACTTTACGGGGACCCCCTAAACTCTTTATTAGTGTATTTTAGTAACTTTTACAAGTTAATAAATAGATAAAATTTATTAATACATACATACATAAATAAATAAATAAATAAATAAATAAGTAAAAAAATTTAATGTAAATAAATACCAGTTAATTTGGGAGGGGGGCGAAGAGGGTCATAATACGCTAATAAATAGTTTGAGGGGGGGAAGGGGGGCATAATACACTAATAAATAATTTAGGGGACTCATAAGACCCCCGCAAAGTTCATGCATGTTACGGTAAATCTCATCAAATTTTAGATATATTTTAGACCATTTTCCCAAAGTTTGCTTATGCTTGAGCACTTTTATCTACTTAATTATTTATAAAAATAATAAAAATGTTATTTCAAGTACACCCATTGAGGTTTAAGAGTTCCTTCCAAAATCTAGTAATTATAAATTAAATGAAATTATAGAAATATTAGAAATCATTTCCTCGGTCCTAGTAATAGAACTTGAAGTTAGTAAACACCTGACTACGTGAAAAACGTTAATTGAATGCTATGCAAAAAGAACTTCAAGAAGTAGATAAAATAGTTTGTGAAATATTTGAATGCACTTTCTATTATATTTGACATTTGGGTATAGGATATTGGAAGATAAAATCTAGTCAAAGTTAAATATTATAGGATCTCCACATGTGAAATGATAAACAGAACTTTTCAAACAACCATAGACCCAAAATTCAGACAAGAACATTTAATCTGCTGACAAGCATAAAGCTTCCATCTCAATATTTGTTTCTAATCGTTTGATACTTTCAGTTGGTATTATTAAATTTAGACTTCATCAACATAATCCTCCACAACAATAATAATATACTCAGTATAATTTCACAAAGTAGGATTTAGAAAGGAGAAAGTGCACCTTACCACTACCTAGGAAGTAGAGAGGTTGTTTCCATTAGACCTCAACTTAAAAAAATAAATAAATTTAAAAGCAGTGTTAAAAACCTAGAGATAATAACCAAACTGAAAGGAAAAGAAAGTATAAGAGTAATACAACGACTAATAGTGCAACTATTAGTATAGAATGAGCCACACAATGTTCAACTATTTAACCAACCTCTTCATAGTACCCATGATTGCTCTTTCTATCCCCTTCAAGATGACCAATTTATCGAATCTTATTTTATCATTTGCTCATATTCTCCAAATCTAAAGAACAAAAGATGGATTTATCATGTGACTAACTTATCCTTTACATAATCGTATGTTAAGATTTTGAAAGGGAGTTTACTTGAATTTACGTCCTCAACTGAAAATAAAACACTACTGATAAAAGCAAAGATTAATAATGTAGTGGATGGAAGTATCGAAGGATTAGGAATCTTCAAGATACAAATTTTCAATTATAAATGTAAAAGAAAGCAAAAAATGTCGACACATATTCAAATAAAAGCAAACAACACATAATTTTTATATAAACAACAATTTTCTACTAACATTTAAATAAGAGAAAAGACATTATTTCCCCCTTGAACTTATCCGCTCAAGTTACTTTAGCACTTAAACTAAACTTCTGTTTATTACCCCCTTAACATCTTTAAGCTCTATTAATTTCAACCCTTATGCTGACATGACATTTAAAAAAAAGGTGTGTATTTTATTTTAAAATAGACATGGTCCCACTTTTATTTCATACTAGTTTAGTGTACATGCTTTGCACGTGTATATCACGTTAATTTTTTTATCAAGAAATGTTAATTAAAGAAAATAAACGAGAAATTATTTAAAGAGAAAAATTCATTGACATATTGATTTTTAGCTATAAACACAATCAAAGCAACTAATATAGCATCTTACTGTTGTAAATAAATATTCTGAAATATACTAAAATAAAAGGGGAGATGAGAGAGACCTATAGATATAAGAGAAGATTTTATTTTCTTCTACTTTTGTGTGTGTTTACAATGGAGTAAGGAGTGCCTTTTATAGGCAATAGTATGTGTAATAGGTGTAGTATGTGAATGATATACACAAGAGTAATAACTTCATTACATGCTCTAACATTATGTGTAGTAGGTGTAGTATGCGAAGTATGGTATGTGAACATCCACAAAATAAGTAAATTATTTACAATACTCCCCCTTGGATGTTCATGTCAAAGAGAAATTCTAAAAGAAATAAGATACACATAACGGTTTGTAATACGCCTTGTTGCTACCTCATTAAAAACCTTATAAGAAAAACCCAGTAAGACAAAACCTTGGTGAAGGGAAACAGAGTGCAGCACATATTTACTCCCACTGATAAAAACATCAATTAATATCTAGGAGACGATGCATTCCAATCTTGTGTCTCAACTTCTCAAAGGTTGATGTTGCCAATGCTTTAGTGAACATATCTGCTGGTTATCGCTTGAAATAACTTGTTGAACATCTATTTCACCCCTCTTTTGAAGATCATGAGTAAAGTATAATTTTGGTGAAATGTGTTTTATTCTGTCTCCTTTGATGTATCCTCCTATTAATTGAGCTATGCATGCGGTGTTGCCTTCATACAATATTGTTGGAATATTTTTCTTCAAAGTAAGGCGACATATTTCCTGAATGTGTTGAGTTATTGACCTCAACCAGACACATTCTTGGCTTGCTTTATGAATGGCTATTATCTCTGCATGATTTGAAGATGTAGCAATCATGGTTTGTTTTGTTGAACGCCATGATATAGCTGTACCTCCACATGTAAACAAATAACCTATCTGAGATCGACCTTTATGTGGGTCAGACAAATATCCTGCATCTGCATACCAATTAATTGTGAATCGAACTCATTTGAATAAAATAGTCTCATATCAATAGTTCCTCGGATGTATCTTAATATATGCTTAATACAATTCCAATGTCTTCGTGTTGGGAAAGAACTAAATCTTGCTAATAAATTTACAGCAAAAGATATATCTGATCGTGAATTACTAGCAAGATACATTAATGACCCAATTGTACTAAGATATGGTACTCAACACCAACAAGTTCTTCATTATTTTCATGGGGTCGAAATGGATCTTTATTAATATCAAGTGATATCACAACCATTGGGGTACTCAATGAATGTGCTTTATTCATATAAAATCTCTTTAAAATATTTTCAGTATATGTGGATTGATGGACAAATATTCCATTTGTAAAATGTTTAATTTATAGACCAAGACAAAAATTTGTCTTTTCGTGGTCTTTCATTTCAAATTCTTTTTTCAAACATTCTATTATTTTTGGAAGCTCTTCAGGAGTTTCAATAATATTCAAATCATCAACATATACAACTATTATGACAAATTCAGATCCAGACCTTTTAATAAAAATATAACGACAGATTGGGTCATTTTTATTCCCTTCTTTAAATAGGTATTTGCTAAGGTGATTATACCACATGCGTCCTGAGTGTTTTAATCCGTATAAGGAATTCTGAATCTTGATTGAACAATTTTCTTGAGAAGTTTTATACGCATTAGGCATTTTGAATCCTTCAGGAATTTTCATATAAATATAACTATCTAATGAGCCATATAAGTAGGTAGTGACAACGTCCAAAAGATGCATATCAAGTTTTTCATGAACTGCCAAATTAATAAGATACCTGAAGGTGATTGCATCCACCACCAGAGAATATGTCTCCATATAATCAATGTCAGGTCTTTGCAAAAATTCTTGTGCCACAAGTCGTGCTTTATATCTTACAACTTCATTTTTCTCATTTCGTTTTCGTACAAAAATCCATTTGTACCCCACTAGCTTTATACCTTCAGGTGTTTGGACTATAGGTCTAAAAACTTTGCGTTTTTCAAACGAAGTCAATTCAATTTTGATTGCATCTTTCCATTTTGGCCAAACATTTCTCTGTCTACATTCTTCGTCAGATTTTGGTTCAAGATCCTTATCTTGTTGCATTATTTCATTAGCAATATTATAAGCAAAAATATTATCGACAATTATATCATTTCGATTTCATATTTTTCTCAATGAGACATAACTGACTGAGATCTCTTTATTTTTATTATTTTCAGGTACCTGAACCTTTTCTGAGGTTTAATCAATTGTTATGTCTTGCTGCTCTTAATGAGTAGTTTCCTCCATATTATGATTATTTTGATCTTTTGCTTCTCTTCTTTTTCGAGGATTTTCTATCTTTAGAACCGATTGATCTACCATGTTTTAAGTGTGATTTAGACTCATTTGGATTACTCAATTACCCTATCGGGACATCAACTCGAATAGGAGCATTAGCAGTTGGAATGTGAGATTTTGTAATTCTTGATAGGTCAATGAATACATCTGGTAGTTGATTTGCAATGTTTTGCAAATGAATTATCCTTTGAACTTCTAGTTCACATTTATTTGTAGGAGGATCTAAGTGAGATAATGATAATGCATTTCAGTCTATCTCCTTTTCCAACTACTTATTTTCTCCCTCTAATGTTGGATATATTATTTCATCAAAATGACAATCAACAAATCTTGCCGTAAATAAATCTCCAATCATAGGTTCCAAATATTTTATAATAGAAGGAGATTCATATCCAACATATATTCTCAATCTTCTTTGAGGACCCATTTTTGTGCGTTGCAGTGGAGCAATTGAAACATATATCGCATATCTAGAAACTCTTAAATAAGAAATATTTGGCTCTTGACCAAAAATTAATTATAATGGGGAGACTTTATGATAACTTGTAGGCCTTATCTGCACAAGAGCTGTTGCATGCAAAATAGCATGACCCCATATTGAAATGGAAAGTTTTGTTCTCATAAGCATTGGTCTAATAATTAATTGGAGGCGTTTAATCAATGATTCTGCTAGATCATTTTGAGTATGAACATGGGAAACTGGATGTTCAACTGTTATTCTAGTTGATATACAATAATCATTAAAAGCCTGGAATGTAAATTCACCCGCATTATCAAGATGAATTGTCTTTCTTGTATAATCTGGAAATTGTGCTCTTAACTTTATTATTTGAGCAAGTAATCTCGCAAATGACAAATTACGAATTGATAATAAACACACATGTGACCATCTTATAGATGCATCTATTAAAACCATATAATACTTAAATGATCCACGTAGAGGGTGAATGGACCCACATATATCACCCTGTATACGTTTAAAAAATATAGGAGATTCAATTCCCACTTTCATTATTAATGGTCTAGTAATTAATTTTCCTTGAGAACATGCAACACAAGAGAATCTTTTAAATTGAAGAATCTTCTGGCCCAATCGGTCATGCCAAATAATAAAACTGTTTGAATCAATAAGCTTTTGATTTACTATGGCATGTGTTTCAACAGTGCTAATACTTGTGTAGTATAAGATGGAAGAAAGAGCGGATAATTTTTTAAGTATATATTTATTACCCAACATTATTGTAGTAATATAAAGATATTTAATTTTTCCATCATTTGTAGTCTCAATATGATTGCCATTTTAGCAAATGTCTTAGAAACTTAATAAGTTTCTTTGAGACTTACTACAATATAATGCTTCATCAATCATCAAATTTGTTCCTCCGAAAAGTAATAAGTTAGCTTTTTTGGAGCCTTCAATTAATCTTGTACTACCACATATAGTATTAAGATTGGCTTCTTTCATCACCAAATAAGAGAAACATTTCTTATTTTTTAGAATAGTATGTGTGGTAGCACTATCTATAAGACATATATCATCGTAACTTATTTTGAATCCAATTGATGATTGGAAAATTTCCATATTCTTCAAATAAAAAATGTATTATAAGAAATTTGAAAAACTAACATAAGAAATGTAGAAATTAGAAATACATGGTACTTCAATAAAATAGAAAAACATAATTACAAACAAAAGAAAATAATAACTTTCTTTATAATTTATTCTCAACTAAGGTGATCAGTTTTTCAATCAATGTCCTCATAGAATTTTTCATCTTTCAAATGATTAATATCTGAGAGACCCTTAAAGTCATCATCATTGTAAGAAAGTTTTGCCTCAACATCATCATATGTATTTGATGGAGATTTTTCATCATCATCGCCTCGAAAGGTAAAGTGAACTTCCACACATTTTCTTTTCTTTTAAGGGAAGCTTGATAAAGTTTGACAAAATGATCAGGCGTACGACAAACGCGTGCCCAATGATCTTTCATACCACATCGGTGATAAATATTAACTTTACCCTTTGAAGGATTATTTTGAGAACTTTTATTATTCTCTTGTTTAGTTCCACCATTATGACGATAATTATTTCATTCCATGCCACGTCCTCGCGTACGTCCATGACCATGGCCTCGACCATAACTGCGATAATTATTTTACCTTATTTCAGGCTGATCATGTGCTGCTACAACATTCGTTTTAGGGAATGGACCAGATCCAGTGGGACGAGCTACATGATTTTTCATTAACAAAGTATTATTCTGTTCTACCACAAGTAGGCATGCAATCAATTCTGAATATTTCTTAAATCCCTTTTCATGATATTGTTGTTGTAGCAATACATTAGAAGCATGAAAAGTGGAAAAAGTTTTCTCTAGTAAGTCCTCATCAGTGATGGTTTATCCGCATAATCTTAATATTGAACTTACTTTATGAATAGCAGAATTATACTCAACCACAGTTTTAAAATCTTGAAACCGAAGGTATATCCAGTTATATTTAATTTTTGGTATTACCATCAATTTTAGGTGGTGATATCAATCCTTAAAGTTAGTCCACAATTCGAGTGGATCTTTCACAGTTAAACATTCAGTTTTTAATCCTTCGTGGAGGTGATGACGAAGAAAAATCATGGCTTTCACTTTATCTTGACAAGATGTGTTATTTTCTTGGTTGATAGTATCCCTAAGACCTCTAGCGTCAATGTGAATTTCAGCATCAAGGATCCATGATAAATAATTCTTTCCGGTAATATCCAGTGCCACAAACTCAAGTTTTGATAAATTTGACATACTGAAACTATCATAAAAAGATTAATAAGTTAGATATAATGATATTTTCAAAATAAGATAACCATCTCAAATAAATTTAAATAGAATCATATATTGTTAATAGATTATTATCAAAAATGTTGTTTCCTTTAGCAATTTATATTTGTATGTGTGTGTGTAGAGTCTGGAAATAAATAGTTACATAATAAATACGTACCTTATAAGGGATCTCATGCTAATAACGTGTTGTAAATAAATATTCTGAAATATACTAAAACAAAAGGGGAGATGAGAGAGACCTATAGATATAAGAGAAGATTTTATTTTCTTCTACTTTTGTGTGTGTTTACAATAGAGTAAGGATTGCATTTTATAGACATTAGTATGTCTAATAGGTGTAGTATGTGAATGATATACACACGAGTAATAACTTCATTACATGCTCTAATATTATGTGTAAGAGGTGTAGTATGTGAAGTATGGTATGTGAACATCCACAAAATAAGTAAATTATTTACAATACTTACTACATTATAAAGTCTTGCTACATTATAAAGTTTCCAAAGTCATAATTGTGACTTCTAAAATGGAGTTATTATAATTACATAATTTAATATATTCTTGTTCAATATGTCTTTAATAACCATTAATAAAAAATAATCTTTAAATTTATACAAACTTTTAAAAGTTAAATTCAAATGAATCATAATAGAAATAAACATGAAAGAATTCTAAGCCCCAAAAGACACTTATATTGGTAGCTCGCATGTAACACCTACAAATGTTTTATTATAATCCAGATTATTCTTCTTAATTGTATTCATCAAAATATTTTTTCCGTTATCATTTTTAGTCAATGAATTAGTTGAAATAATTTGATAACTTAGAGGAAATTATGAACATGACAACAAAAAGGTAGAAGAAGAATAAGAATAGAAGTGACTATCATAATGCATCAACCACATCTTTAAATAGAGGTATAAAACACTCCTTTCTCCTTGTCCCTTTTCCTCTATATGCTCACCACCGACGACAATATTCTGTCATACTAACTATGAACTCGTAAGAGTTAGCATAATAAAATCCTATAACTTCAAATCTAACTAAATGATAGATTAAACAAACAAACCTGATATAGAGATGTTTTCGTGTGGCTAATATAAATTTCATGTCTACTCCATACAATAATCTATAATTTTGAATTGTTAATCGAATAATGAACAAAGAAATTGTGTACTGTTCAATTTTCCACAGAGGTCGTTTGTTCGCCGTTAAGAAAAAAATTAAAGTAAATATTTTATAGAATACAACACAAGAAAATCAAGTAGAACTTACAAACCGAAATAAATTATAACTCACTAAAAATAAGTAAATAAGAACAATACAAAAAATTTAAAAACTTCAATATTTAATAGGATGCATAGATCAATTGTGACTCTTAATAAAAAATTACTACTCCTAGTAATATATAAAGTCCTTTATGTATGAGTCATTTTACGATGATAGAATTGTAAAAAAAAAAAAAACTCTCAGCTTTTTTATCTCTAATTTGACTATGTGACAGAACCAGATATTATTTTCAATAGACATATACGTATGTAAGTTTCGTAGGATTAACTATACGAAATTAGTTTAAGAGAGTCTTACAGTGGATGTTGAAGGTAAGCTGTAAATTTTCTACCAAAAGAGAAAATACATTGAAAGAAAAAACAAGAGAAATTAAATGATAATAATAAATGCAAGAAAAAGGCTTGAATCAAAATCGTCAAATTAAGAGAAAAATATACATAGAAGTAAAAAAGGCATATATTTTTGTAAAGTTTGAACCAAAATATACTCCTTGAATGTGTTTCTAATTAATATAAAGTAAAATTCGAATTGATTTAGAAGTATTAAATGTTATTTTATTTAATTTTGATAGACTTTAATTATATAAGAAAATCTAATCAAAAGCATATATATGCAAGAGTCTTATCTCCCAAATCCAAATCAAATATGAATTGAATTTTTCTTGTTGTTTTTTATTTAAGGTTTATATTTTATTATTATAAAAATAGTGAAAAAATGATTTTGTCTAAAGTAGAAACTTTTAATGAAGGACAAAAAGTTCAACACTTTTCTAAGGATCTTCACACTTTTAATATTATATATATATATATATATATATATATATATATATATAAAATCTTTTTTAAAAAGAACCACTTTCTTCATCTTCTTCGTACCCCCACCCCAATTTCTTCATCTTCTTCATACACCCCCCACCCGTTTCTTTATCTTCTTCGTAATCCCCCATCTTCTTCATATCGCTCCACCCCTCTTTTCCTTTTCTCTCTTTCTCAACCAAAGTTCAAAAAATATCATTGGATCCAACTACTTTCAAAAAAATTATTCCTACCCCGCTTTATCTCCTTCACAATTTCAAATCCTTTAGTTGATCTCCATTATTTCAGTGCTTCTCAACTCCGTATCGCCATTTTTTTATTTTCATATTTATTCAAAAATCTCGCAAATTGCAGCTATGTTAGTTCCCATTAACTAAAAATTCGATTGGTATTTTTCTATCGAACAAGGTTGTAACACCCCTCAAAAATCGTCCATGCGTTAGCTCGTGGTAATATGCTCTTAGAGTTAAATGACTAGAATTGTGTCAAAAAAACTTAGTCTCATTTTTGACTTTCAAAGTGAGTAAAGTTTAAACCATATATAATTTTGCTAATTTTGTTTTTTTATCATGTGAAAAATTGAATGAAATTTTCGTTGTTATAAGATTAACCCAAATCCGATACTCGGATAAGAAGTTATGGCTAATTTAAGTTCTAGTCATAAAACACCGTCATTTTGGTGTTTGGCGTGTCGCAGAGGGGGCCTATTTAGAAATTGTCAAATTCCAGTAGCATAGCGTGATTGTGATGCGTCGCGCTGAAGTTTCAGGTTCCAACCAGTGGTACAATGCGATGGCTCCGCATTGCAGTGACCTTAAGAATCCCACTCATCAATTTTCAGTTAGCCACCGCGATTGTGGAGCGTTACGGTGGCCCATGAAATTGGGCTCCCAGTTATATTTTTATTTCATCTCATTAAGAGTATATTGGGTATTTTCCACCTCCTTATCAACCTAAATACGGGATTTAATCCAAAAGACACCAGAATACATTCACAATCATCCAAATTACTCAAGAACACTCTCTAGGGTTTCAAACTAAAAACCCAAATAACTCAAGATTTAACCATGGGTTTTCAAGATTGATTGAAGATTTGGAATCCCCAAATCATAGACTTCAAGAATCATCCATCAAATTTGTAAATTGAGGTACGTGAGGTTTATTCTAAAAATGCATTGGCTTGTTGAAACACTCAATTATGATTTAAAGATTATAAAGCATGAATTTGTTAAAGTGGTTTGAAATCCATGATTTTTATTATGCTTGATGCATGTTATTGATATTGTTGTTTTGACCTTTAGGCCTCATACCCTTAAATTGATTTACAAGTATATGTATATGTATGAAATTGAAATTTAAAATTTGTTTGAGAACACAGATTATGAAGTCCTTCTCTTGTGATAAATTCAAGTTTATGATCTTATTGTGAATAATTTGAAATGCATGATTTATGATTTTAAAACCGGTTTTATCAATACCTTAGTATTTGAGCATGATTTAGAGATGATGAGAGGGAGCTTCTTGATATAATTACACCCTTGTTTTAAATGAGAAAGAGTTGCATGTGATTGAGAAATTTGACATGACCACCTTGTATTTTTGAAATGCTTGACAAAGAGAGTGCCTTGCATGTGTTTACATGAGGTTTGAGAAAGAGTTTATTTGAATTGATTTATTGATATGGTGGCCCCAAACTTATGTTTTTAAAACAGAGATTATTATATGCTATTAATGACTCAGAGACGTGAATTGCAAGTCAATAGTATGACGATACCATAAACATGTATGCCATAACAGCATGTGTTTTCAGAATATGTTTTCAGAGAATGCATGCTTTAAAAGTTAAAAATGGGCTTAAAGAGGGTTAGGTGGTTACCTGAAAAGGGCTTTAGTTCAAGTAACTCTTAGCCTAAAAGAGTGATTTATTAATCTGGGTATATTATTTTACGCTGGCAACGGTTGTGTTGCATAGAAGAGTTAGAGACTCCAACCCTTGCGGCATACTTGGGTTGGAGGCTTCCCTACCAAGTCAATGGCAGATTCCATATAGCCTGTGGAATTTCAGAGTTGTAGGGTATACCACCTAGCACAGAAGTAAAACGACAAGTATCACAGAGTTAAGATAGTTTTACAGAGTCTTTTGAAAATGCCTATGAGATTTCTTACTATCTGATATGTTTATGAACCATTTTAAATTGCTCTCATATATGTTGAATATAAACTAGTATTTTGGATTTTCTCTGCGTACCAGTACATCTGTATTGACCCCCTACCTCCCAGGTTTGGAGGCTCAGTCCAAGGGTCCAGCTAATCAGTAGAGTATTCCAGAGAGAAGTGATCCGTTCAGTAGTGAGCCTTCTTTGTTCCAGAAGGCCTGTTATTTCAGATTATGTTATTCCGTTGGTTTGGTCTACTGGGGGCCTTGTCCCAATTTTCAAAACAGTTTTGAGATGTAGTAGAGATTTTACAGACTGAGTCTGATCTTATTTAGATATTTTGAATTGTAACTTTCATTCTCATGTCTTAAAACTCAGAGTTAATGACCATGTTTCCATATCAGATTGTATTTCCGCATATTCTCTTATTATATGAATGTTGTGCATGACTACCAGCTAGAGTAGGACATTTAGGCCTTCAAGGTTTGGGATGTTTGTCACTGCTAAGCCCTAGTTTGGGTCGTGAAAAAGTTGTTATCAGAGCACGGTTCATGGTCCCAGGGTGTCTGTGAAATCGCATCGGGTAGAATCTTGTTTATAGGTATGTAGCATGCCACACTTATAAATAGAAGGCTACTAGGTGTTTAGGAATGTTTCTCTTCTTTGTGGTTTAGTTTGTGCTTCAGAGTCTGAGTTGTCCTTAATCGATGATCTCTTGTGTTTCAGAAAAATAATTATGCCTCCCCATCGTACTATCGATCAGAATGCACAGACAGATGAGGTCCATCCCACTTATGGGATGAGGACCCGAAATAGAACTCAGACTCCGGAGATTGATGTTACTCTGGGAGTCTCACCTACTCAGACTAACCCACTTAGGGCATCCAGAGTTTCCTGAATGGGGACTAACCGCACTCAGCCTTACGAGAGAGAGGTATCTAATGTAAAATTTAGACAGTCCATTCACATGCTTGCCTAGTTGGTAGCCACACAACATCTGTTACGTCTGACGCTACAAGAGTGGGCCAGTTAATGAGGATGAACTCACCCAAGTTTACTGGTACCAAGATAGAAGAGGATCCACAGGAGTTTGTGAACGAGATAGAGAAGATCTTTAAGGTGATGCATGTAGATGAGGTAGAGGGGGTTGAGTTAGTGGCTTACCATCTCAAGGATGTAGCGAACCAATGGTATAATGAGTGGGAATATTCAAAGAGTGAGCATGCTGAGCCCACAGTTTGGGCTGAGTTCGTGGAAGCCTTTCTTGATCGATTCATTCCTCTTGAGCTGAGAGAGGCCTAAGCCAAAGAGTTTATGAATCTAAAGCAGGGTAAGATGAGTGTCCAGGGGTACACTCTGAGTTTCAACCAACTAGCCCGTTATGCTCCAGAGATGACTAGTAACATGAGAGCCCGAACGAGGAAATTTACATCCGGCCTTTTAGATAACTTAGTGCTTGAATGTTAGAGAGCAATGTTGAACTGGGACATGGATTTTGTCAGGCTATCAGTCCACATGCAGCAAGTTGAGAAAGAGAAAAAGAAAATCACTGAATCTAGAGAGAAGGACAGATAAGCAAAGAGATCCAAAATAGCAGACCAGAGCTACAGTCAACAGCAGAGTGGGAATGGGGGTAACAAATGGCAGAAGAAGAAGGAATTGAGGTAATGCGCAGTCTGCAGCCAGTGCCTTGGTGACCAGACTCCCAGCCAGACAGCGCACTCAGGATTTTTAGTATCGGCAGGGGCCGAGGATGCAGAGTTCATAGTCTCAAAGAAGTGTAGCTCAGACCTATCAGACATACCCGCGCTGTGAGAAATATGGGAGAAATCATCTAGGGAGATGTCAGTTTGGCGCAATGGCGCCATGGTATGTTATTCGTGTGGCCAGCCAGACCATATCTAGAGAGAATGTCTGGCAGCAAAGGTTGATGTTGGTAGAGTCAAGTCACACGCTAATTCATCTGCACTACCACCGCCTCAGAAGGGTGCCACTTCAGCAGCCGAAAATAGTCGCAACCAGTTGTATACCTTGACCAACCGCCAAGAGGCAGAGGCCTCACTGGATATAGTTACTAGTATATTGCAAACCTTTTACCATGATGTTTAGATGTTACTTGATCCCGGGTCTACCCTGTCTTATGTGACCCCTTATGTGGCTGTTGGTTTTGGGTTTGAGCCCGATGTAATAGCTAAATCTTTTTCTGTTTCTACTTCGGTGGGACACTCTATTGTGGCGAGGAGGGTGTATAGAAATTGTTTGGTGACTATTTGTGGGCGGGATACTGTGGAAGACCTCATAGACTTAGACATAGTTGATTTTGATGCTATCTTAGGGATGGATTGGATTCATTCGTGCTATGCCACATAGTTACTTTCTCTTTCCCGAATAAACCAGCAATAGAATGGGAGAGACATTCTTTAGCACCTAGAGGGAAGTTCATCTTTTATCTCAGAGCCCGTAAACTCATTTTTAAGGGATGTTTGTATCATATTATTCGGGTTAAAGATTCAAATACCGAAAGCCCTTCTCTTCGGTCCATCCCTGTGGTGAATGAGTTCTCAGAAGTTTTTCCAGATGATCTCCCAAGAATACCACCTAATAGGGCGATAGATTTTGGTATTGATTTATTGCAAAATACCCGTCCCATCTCTATTCCTCCATATAGAATGACTTCTGCAGAGTTGAAAGAGCAGCTAGCAGATCTTCTAGATAAAGGTTTTATCCGTCCTAGTATTTTTCCTTGGGGTGCACCTGTACTCTTCGTGAGAAATAAAGATAGTTCCTTGTGTATGTGTATAGATTACCGTCAGCTGAATAAGGTCACTGTTAAAAATAAATATCATCTTCCAAGAATTGATGATCTTTTTGACCAGCTTCAGGGTGCTAATTATTTTTCAAAAATAAACCTTCGTTCGAGATACCATCAGTTGAAGGTTAGAGAGTCAGATATTTCCAAAACAGTTTTTCGAACCCGATATGGTCATTATGAATTCTTAGTCATGCCCTTTGGGTTGACTAACACCCTTGCGGCTTTCATGGACCTTATGAATAGGGTGTTCCATCAGTTTCTAGATCTATTTATTATAGTTTTCATTGATGATATTCTAATTTATTCCAAGAGTGAGGAGGACCATGCCAATCACCTCCGAATCATCCTTCAGACTCTCAAAGATCATGAGTTGTATACAAAATTTTCCAAGTGCGAATTCCGGCTTAATGCTATTTCTTTCTTGGGGTATACCGTGCCTAGTGATAGGATTAAGGTTGATCCCCAGAAGATTAAGGCAGTGATAAAATAGCCCAGACCCACGACTCCAACTGATATTTGAAGTTTTTTGGGTTTGGCAGGATATTACAGAAGATTTGTAGAGAGTTTTTCTTCCATTTCTACACCACTTACTAAGTTGACTCAGAAAAAGGTGAAGTTCGTGTGGTCTGACTCCTGTGAGAATAGTTTTGAGAAGTTAAAAGATAAGTTGATAACTGCTCCTATTTTGACTCTTCTGGAAGGTATGAAAGGGTTTGTTGTGTATTGTGATGCATCCCGTGTGGGACTTGGGCGTGTACTTATGCAGCATGGTAAAGTAGTGGCTTATGCGTCTAGGCAGTTAAAAGTTCATGAGCAAAATTACCCTACCCATGACTTGGAGTTAGCGGTTGTGGTGTTTGCACTCAAAATCTGGCGGTATTATCTCTATGGGGTACATATTGATGTATTTACTAAACATAAGAGTTTGCAGTATGTTTTCTCGCAGAAAGAATTGAACCTTAGGAAATGGTGTTGGTTGGAACTCTTAAAAGATTATGACATAAGCCTGTACTACCATCCGGGCAAGGCAAATATGGTAGCCGACGTCCTCAGTAGGTTATCTATGGGCAGTCTTTCCCATGTTGAAAAGGGAAAAAGGAAGATAGTGAAGGATATTTATCGACTTGCAAATCTAGGAGCGTGACTCTTGGATTCCAAAGATGGGGGAGTGGTTGTTCATAAGGTAGCTAAATCTTCCCTTTGTGCTGAAGTTAAAGAGAAGTAGGTTGAAGATCCCATCTTGATGCATATCAAGAAAGATATGGGTCAACAGAAGGTGATGTCTTTTGAAATTGGTGGTGATGGAGTTTTGAGATATCAGGGCAGACTATGTGTGCTAGATGTAGATAGGTTACGAAAAAGGATCCTTAATTAAGCTCACACTTTGAGGTATGTTGTTCACCCAGGCTCTACTAAGATGTATCATGATTTGAAAGCTATTTACTAATGGAATAATATGAAGCATGATGTGGCTAATTTTGTTGTCAAGTGTTTGAATTGTCAACACGTAAAAGTAGAGCATATGAGTCTAGGTGGTACTTCCCAAGAGATAGCCTTACCTTTGTGAAAATGGGAGATGATCAATATGGACTTCGTTACGGGACTTTCGAGGTCCCGAAGCTAGTATGATTCAATTTGGGTGATTGTTGATCGACTGACCAAGTCAGCCCACTTTCTGCCCGTCAGAACTAACTATCGGGAGATGACTATGCCAAGCTGTACATTGAGGAGATAGTCCATTTGTATGGAGCACCTATATCCATCATATCTGACCGAGGTTCGCAATTTTCTTCGCAGTATTGGAGGTCTTTTCAGAGGGGTTTAGGTACCCAAGTGAACCTAAGTACTGTATTCCATCCTCAGACTGTTGGGCAAGCTGAGCACACCATTCAGACTCTTGAGGATATGTTAAGGGCCTGCATAATTGAATTCAGGGAGAGTTGGGTGGATCACTTGCCATTGATAGAGTTCGCATATAATAATAGTTACCATGCCAGTATTAAGATGGCTCTTTTTGAGGAATTGTATGAAAGAAGATGTAGGTTGCCAATTGGGTGGCATGAAGTGGGTGAGACTCAGTTTTTTGGGCCTGATCTTATTCATCAAGCAATGAAGGACATGAAAATTATTAGAGGATGACTTAAGATAGCCCAGAGTCGACAGAAGTCCTACGCCGATGTTAGTAGAAGAGACTTAGAGTTTGAGGTTGGTGATTGAGTGTTTCTCAAAGTTTCTCCGATGAAGGGAGTCATGCATTTTAGGAAGAGAGGTAAGTTGAGTCCTCACTATATAGGGCCATACCAGATTTTGAGAAGGATAGGGGAGTTGCTTATGAGTTAGATTTGACTACAATTTTGGGCTCTGTTCATCCGGTATTTCACATATCCATGCTAAAGAAATGTATTGGAGACCATTCCCTAGTGTTGCCTGTAGAGGAGATCAAGGTGACAAACTCATTAGCATATGAAGAGGAACTTATTGCAATCTTATATCGCCAAGTTTGAAAGTTAAAGAACAAAGAGATAGTGTCGTTTAAGGTGTTGTGGTGAAATTAGAAAGTTAAGGAAGCAACTTGGGAATCAAAAAATGACATGAGAGATAGATACCCAGACTTGTTTGATCCGGTGGATGACGAAATGGAAGGTACAATTCTTGTCTTATTCTTTTATGGCCTTAGTATACTTTAAATCGTGCTTGTCTGTGTTCCGCATCATTATTCGGGGATAAATGATCCCGGGGGGGATCATGTAACACCCCGCAAAAATCGTCCATGCGTTAGCTCATGGTAATATGCTCTTAGAGTTAAATGACTAGAATTGTGTCAAAGAAACTTAGTCTCATTTTTCACTTCCAAAGTGAGTAAAGTTTAAACCATGTATAATTTCCCTAATTTCAACTTTTTATCATGTGGGAAATTGAATGAGATTTCCGTCGATATAAGATTCGTCCAAATTCGATACTCGGGCAATAGGTTATGGCTAATTTATGTTCTAGTCGTAAAACACCATCATTTTGGTGCTTGGCACGTCGCGAAGGGGGCCTATTTAGAAATTGTCAAATTCCAGTACCATAGTGCGATTGTGGCGCGTCACACTGAAGTTTCAGGTCCCAACCAGTGGGACAACACGATGGCTCCGCATCGAGGTGACCTTAAGAATCCCACTCGTCAATTTCCAGTGAGCCACCGCGATTGTGGCGCGTCGCGGTGGCCCATGAAATCAGACTCCCAGTTATATTTTTATTCCGTCTCATTAAGGGTATATTGGGTATTTTTGTAATATCCCATACTTTTTTCTAGCTAATTTCATCTCAAAAATGTCTAGTATTAGCTTCTAAATTGAATGATGATTATTCCATGAGGAATTTTCAAGATTTTCATTTTTTCTCATGTGGGAAATTCAATAAGCCTTCCATCGATATAAGATTCGCCCAAATTCGACAACTGGGTCAGAAGTTACGACTATTTTAAGTTTCCGTCATAAAACAGCGCCATATTAGTCAGTGGCGCGCTGCGCCACAAGATAAAATGACATTTGGCAAATTACAGTAGGGGTCCGCGATTATGGCGCCTCGCACCAGGGCCAAAATTTAGAATTATCCGTTTTTCAGTGTCTTAGCACAATTTTTCCCACATCGCGCCAAAGTTTCAGGTCACAAAGGAAGTGGTAACGCGATGGCCCGCGTCGCGCTATCCCTCAATTTCTCAATTGTCAAAATCCAGTGACACGGCGCGATAGCGCCGCGTCGCGCTAAAGGTCCAGTTCGGGGAAACTTTTATAATTTTAAAAGACGCATTCAAGGGTTAAAAGGGTCAATTTTCTACCCCTATTTAAACCCAATAACACGTGATTTAGCTATTCTTCACCCAAAATATACTAGTTTCTATCAAGTTTCTCTCAAGAATAAGCTAGGGTTTCTATAGGGGATTCGAATTCAAGAAGGTTTTACCGTCAATCCTTACGAAATCACAAACTAAGGTATGCATAGTGTTCACTTATGGACTCCTTTCGTCCATGAATCCCAAGAATCCCTTTTTCTAAATTCAAATTTATGGTGCCAATGTTGCTGCTTTTGCAATGCTTGTCCACTTAAGTGACAACCATTTTTATGAAACCCAATACACTTTAGCAACAATGTACCAGGTGACACTAGCAGCTTTTGCGATCCTTACTGGAGTAAGCTGCTAGCACTTTTGTGGCATAGTAGACACTTTTGCGATCACTGTTGGGAATTTATATATAGCTTCTTCTCTAGATTTTAGACATTCTAAACTTAATTCCACCTTTATTTTTGTCCATCTTGAGTTGGAGAATTCTGTTGTTGAAGAGAAGTTGATATCGTTGTTTATTGAGTTGATGCTCATTGAGGCATTTTGTTAAATAGGTGGTGGGTTGAATTCGGATTTCATTGTGGATTTTGTCGAACAAATTGTGGTTCTGAACATTTTGTTCATATTTGGCTCTAATGATGGATTATTTCAAGTGAGGGGAAGGGGGTGTGAGGATTGAAGAAGAAACATGTTTGGGGGGGGGGGGGGGTTAAAGGAAGATATATATATATATATATATATATATATATATATATATATATATATATATAATTATTTTTTAAAAATACTTTTCTAACGTGGCTCCGACGTGGCATTGATGTGGTAGTGATGTGGCGTTGATTTGTCGGTGCGTGTGATGCACTCTCCGTGGTGAGAGTGGTATTCAATCTTGAGGGGTGAATTAATACACTTTAAAGATGTTAAGGGAGTAAATAAACAAAAGTTTAGTGTAAGTGCTAAAATAAGTTGAGCGGACAAGTTCTGGGGGGATGATGTCTTTTCTCTTTAAATAAAGATAAGAATGACTTACACATCAGCTTGCATGTATACTTCAAAGCCAAGAATAACTAGTTCTGAAATCGGTTACATTATTCTTCTCCAAATTCTCTATGTCATTTTTTAAATTAGAGCGAAAAGAAGATGAGGTTGAGAAAACTGCATAGACCTTATTCCAAGGTCAATTTTCGTAGAAGTAATTAAACTACCAATTCAGTAACGAATGTTCTGAACACCTTTCGTTAAAAATTTATATTATATGTATAAATTATTATACTAAGTACAGAGATCAAAATTTACTCTTGCTACATTTATTAAATCTCGGGTAAGCAACATATCACAAAAGTCTATTGTATGCAATCTTATTCAGAAAATTAATTTCAGTAGTCTATGGGAACGTGCATTGCACTTTTATCCCAAGTTATTTAATATAAAATTTGAATTGCGAATGATATATTTTAAATAGTAGATATATACAATATAAAAATTATAACAATACAAAAAAGTAATAACTCTTAATTTAAATCTAAATATTCTTGTAAACTTGATACTAATTTATACATTTCCATTCACATCAATGAAACACTTTAAGGTTTATACCAAAGTAATTGATTTTATTGTCTTCAACTACAAGCTTTATCCAACATGGACTAATATATCTAAAGAATATTTTAATAGTTGGCCGATACAATACTTTTGCCAATTTGCTCACAGTTTTGCTGCACTTTTCCGACTCAATGTGCTAATTAAATATAATCTTAATTCTTATGGTAAGATATCAACAAATAAAAGTCAAATAAGCTATATCTTATAGTAAGATAGAGCATAAATGACCTAAGTGAAAACACCTAAAACAATCCATAGACAAAAACTGTAATAAATTTTGTAGAAATACTACCATAGCAATCAGTTGTGTCTCAATCAAAACTAATTAAAGTTGATTATACAAATTATTGATAACTTTCAACTACTTTCGGACCAATTTCATTTCAACATACACCAATCTACATTAGCGGTAATTAGAAACAAATTCAACAGTTATGATAACTAGTAAAGAAACAACTTATTCATGCATCAATTTTTGCATACATAATATTTGGTAGCAAGTTAAGAAATAAGTTATTCATGTATAAAATTAATACGTTGTTTGATTTATTTAGGTTTTAAGGAAACTATTGCAAATAAGAACATCAGAAGCAAAAACATAATCGAAGTACATGAAGATTAAGAGCGATGAAATAAAGAAGAATTTTATATTTACTAAATAAGTAGTCAACTACCTGACGAAGCTGGAGAAATTATTGTACCTAAAATACTTGGATAAAATATCTCTTGAGAACTCGGGAACATTTCAGCTAAAGAAACTGTTATCACTCTTAATATCTTCTCAATTCCAGACGGCTACAACTAAATTTCTCGATATTTTCTTGAGAACAATATTCAAATTCGATCCTAGACAAACCTTTTAGAAAGAGATGAGAAACCTAAATCACAAGACCAAGTTAATTTATATGTTCATTATTCAAATAAAAACTTTGCATATCAAGATTCAACACTTAATTATAAACTTATTTCGAATTCAACAAATAGGTTTAATTGAAGATTCAACTACAGTACTAACGAATAGTATAACAAACTAAAATTATATAACATAACCAAAACTAAGTCGCATTTAAATAAAAGAAAGAAAAAACGAAAAGAGATAAACATTTGATTTTTTGGTTGTATCATTCAGCGACAACATGCTTATTTCGTCCAATTTTTCAATTCAAATTTTTAAACTGAAAAAGAAATAAAAGAGAAGAACTCATTTTCATTATAATTCATATAATCTTTAAATCTACATAAAGGACTATGATAATGAAAAAAAAAAAGATGACTTGAAGAACTAAAATAAGAAGAAAGCAGAAGCAAAGAACAATTTCTTTTTCACATAAGATAAAATTCTAATTGATTTAAAAGTGTTTAAAATTATGATTTTTTACTATATATTTTAGGATTCTTTGGGCCTTCATGTTTTCATTCAATGAGTTGGAATGTTTTATATCAAAAAATTTAATACCATATCAAATTCAAAATATATTTATGGCTAAAGTAGTAGTCAATGTTCGTTATTTTTTATTTTACCAATATATGTGTATCAATTACGTAACTTTGCATATATTTTCTGTTAAAATAATTCTCAATATTAACTGATTTTTACATCAATTTAATCTAATTAATTTGATGAAAATAAAATTATTATTAATATTATAAATATCTACTTACCATAAATCTGTCCTAATTTTATATCTTGATTGTATTTAATTAATGTACAATTACATAAAGAACTCAAAACGGAAACAATTGATATTAGTTACCTTTATAATTTCGAAAATTCAATCCCATAAATTTCTCATATTTTTATAATTTGATTATATTAATTTGATATTAGTTACCTTTATAATTTGGGGAAGAATTTGAAAAAGGTAACAATTAATTTTTTTTCTCAATTACTGATTTATTTCTCAAAAATTTCTTATAAAAT
Organism: Capsicum baccatum var. pendulum; assembly: GCA_030864225.1. Lineage (NCBI taxonomy): Eukaryota > Viridiplantae > Streptophyta > Magnoliopsida > Solanales > Solanaceae > Capsicum > Capsicum baccatum. The sequence continues at coordinate 246,442,208 of CM061550.1, forward strand.
TATAATTTGACTATAGCCAATTGATTATTTCATTATTTTTATAATTTTATAATCACTCAAACAAGGTAACAATTATTTTATTTCCTAATTACAGATTTTCTTATATTCATTCATTTATTGTTTTACAAAAATAGGTCAAACTTATTTGCGATTAAAGTTGAAATATTTTTTAAAAGAATGTCAATTAAACTTTTTTCATATAAGTTGTTTGATTACTAATTGATTATTAATTCATAAATTTTTCTTGTAATACTTTCTTGATTTACTCAGTTGTAATTAAATCATAATTTTTTTAATATAATATCATTATTTATATTGTTTGCATATTTTGAGGGATGACATCTATATTTTTTTTGGTTTTCCATTCGGTGTCTGGTGCCCTCATTGGAGCCCCAACTAATACGGATCGCGCGTTGTTGGGCCCATTAAGGTGGCAACGTTCCCAACAAAGTTTTCTCCATATCCAGAGTCAAACCCTCGACCTCTGGTTAAGGGTGGAACAGCCTCATCCACTGCACCACAACCCATATTGGTCACATCTATATTACTATCATATTCCCCATTTGATAATATTTGTTTTAAGATTGACAATTAACTATTTTCTATTATACAAAAATGTAATTAGTGAAATTCATACAAAGATAGTTTAATTAGTTGGATTAGTCTCAATATAGTAGTAATATCTAATTTTAACTATCTTTCAATTAAATTCGTATTTTTGTTTTATTTGAATCCAAAATTATACATCCTTCCATTAATACTAAAAGTTTCTCATCTCAATTAATTTTTCTTTTCCAATTATGCCTCTTGATTGTAATTGATTACCCTCTCATATTGAGTTACTCAATATGTCTTTTCATATATGTCAAGTAATTACACAACTAATATTACATATTTTTTTAAAACATACGAAGGCTATGAAATAAATAAATCAATAAATAATCGACAAAACATAAATTAATTAACTACTAATCTTAATATGAAATAATTGAACAATCATTTATGTTTACCACAATATGAAATGTGGATTTAAAGAATGCATCACTTATATTATTATGACGATACAACATTCAGAAGTAAATATTTCATCAATTTTTGTACAACTTGATAAATATATTTTTAATAAATGCTTGGACATGGAAAAGGTATTATTTGATATACAAATGAATATGCACTTCCATGTCTAACATAACCGGATCACATATTTATAAAAAAGACATTAATCTTTTCAATTTTTATAATATTGGGCCTATGCCACACGGACATTACTCATCTAGTAAAAAAGAAGGGAAGAATGAAGCTGTCTCGATCGAAATATAAATAACAACTTAATTGAGTACGTCATAATTGTGAAAACTCTCTCTCAACACAAAGAAAGAAGAGATGAAACTATGCTAATGGTGGTCTTCGTAGAAGAGTACCACCTATGAAGGATCCGACACACAGATGTGACAATATTTTTGCAAAGTCCGACCAACTTAGTCCGATACTATTTGGAAAAGAGAAGCTGTTGAAGAGCACTACCATAGTCCAAGTCTTGACACATGGAGGATTAATTCGACTACAAAGATAGTAAATCAAAGGGAAGGGAAGAATGATGTCGTCCCCTGAAACTAATTTCAGAACCTTGAAAGTAGGCAAAATCCAAGATGCTGGAAAGAAACTTTTTAATAATTAAAAGCGCCATGCAGGGTAATTTGCTTCATTGTTCTCTTCATAGGGTGTTGTTGAGCTACTTCCTCCTCTCCTCTCAGTATAATTGCCAGTGTTTTGGTTGGACGAGCGAAAAGGCCACAAGAATGAAAAAAGATTCCTCCTCCCTTGGTTCTGACCGCTGTTGTCCCTACCACTACTGTTGTTGGTGCCACTGCTAACGTTTCCAGTTCTGGAAGTCCAATTGGTCGGGGCACTCCCAGAAGCTCGTGAAGGCAGCTCAAGACGGCAGACAGGGCATGAGTTGTGCCTGACCAACCAAGGTACAATACAATCTGAATGGTAAAGATGCTTACATGGCATTTGCCTTGCTTCAGAACCCAATTCAAAGTTATCTTGACAAACTGAGCATTGAGAATCAGTGTTGAGGTGCCTTTGTGTGATCCTGACAGTAGGCAAAGCATCAATTGCCGAACGAGGTGCCGGGGGAGGCCCCTGCCTATCATTCATACTGAGCTGCTCAATTAACTGTTGCAGCCCAGTCCCCATCAAATCATCAAAATTAGGTCGTCGCTGCCCCATTCCTGGGCTTCCATTGAAAAAGTACTCAAATGCATCATTTTCGGTCATACTAACAGGAGTTTGGCCATGATCATCCTCAATATTGGATCTAGAACCTGTCATGTCATCGAGCTCTTCAACGAAACCTCCACCACAATTTCGGCAAAGACAATTACCTCCTAAAGGTCGAATTGGCTGCCTGCATCTGTGGCACCAGTGTGTATAGCTCCCACTCGACATCCCTTATAAGCACTTTTTTGAACAAATCTTGCAAACTTAAACCAAGCTGCAGATCATCCTGCACCCACAAACTAACTGTTCAACTATAATAGAGATTAGCACCACTTTGATTATATGAAAATAAGCCAACGTTTTCAGATAAAAGTATTAGGTAGTGCTCAAAAGTGATGTCATGCGTCAATCAGACTCACCAAAACGCATGTCATACTAGAACATCCAAATCTAAAATTTCCCTTCCCCTTTCAGCCATTTTTAAAAGATCTCGCTTTTTTGTTTCCTTTAGGGGCTGGTAAACACACCCCACTCTTCTCCCCCTCCCTACAGATCTCTAGGGAGAATCGATGACTATATGAAGTCAAGTACACCAGAGATTTAATTAGAGAATTGTAAATTACGGATTTTCCACATTTCCCCGTGGTTATTCAAATTCTCGAACTCTTGGTTGGAAATGGAGAGATCTACTACTAGGGGAACCCCCTCTCGTTCATCCCAGTTTTACTTTTAAGGACTCCCAAAACCACTTCACTAACATTATACTTTCTTCATCCAAATAAATTTCGCCCCACTTCTACATTAAACATACCCGGTGTAATCCCATAAGTGGGGTCTAAGGAGGGCAGAATGTACACAGACCTTACCCCTACCTTTGTAGGGTAGAGAGGCTGTTTCTGGTAAACCCTTGGCTCCCACTTTTACTTTAAAGAAATCTCAAAACCCCATATATTAATTTCACTAACATTTCAAGATCGGTGCAACGGTAAAGTTGCTCCTTTGGTGCAGAGAACATGGGTTTGAGGCATGCATACAGCCTCTTTTGCATAAATTCAAGGAGAAGGCCGCCTGTCTAAGCCTTTTTCTCCTCCTACTACGCACTAGAAGGGGAGTACCATTCTTCATACAAGGGGTAGCCCCCACCCCCCACTCAAACCCCTCTTTTTTTTTTCCAGGAACAAATGGTGTCCGAGCCAACTTGTGACTAGCTCGACTACCCCACAAGTTACCAACAACCTCCTACCCCACACTAGCAGGTGATTACCCTTCTTCATACACGGGGTAAAACCCCCTTTTTCTTTTCCCATAACAAGTGATGTCGCTTGTACCTAGCTTGACTATCCCGCGAGGTACCTCCTACCTCGCTCTAGGAGAGGAGCACCCTTCTTGGGATAAAACCCTTTTTTCCCAGTAACATGGTGTCTGAGCCAGCTTGTGCTTAGCTCGACTATCCCACGAGATACCTGCCACCTCCCACCAACACAAATACAGAGTATAACAAGGATAAGACCCTGGAAAGAAGGTTATTACAACAAAATATATACTAATTGACCAGATAATCAACCCCAAAACTGCACTCTTATGATCTCCAATCCACAAGATCATACAAATTACTCATCTTAGTGCCTTTACACCTTATCAAAGAACAATATACATAGAACACAAATTCTTGAAAAAGAAATATACAAAAACACAAATAGATACATCACCTTTACACTTCATCAAACAACAATATACATAGAACACAAAATCTTGGGAAAAAGAACACACAAAAACATAGATAGATACATAAAAATTACTCATCAAGCTAGTTCCTTTACACCTGTACCTAGCTCGACTATCCTTCGAGGTACCTCCTACCCCCCTCTATCATGGGAGCACCTTCTTGGGGTAAAACCCTTTTTTGTTTCAGTAACAATTGGTGTCCGAGCCGGATTGTGCTTAGATCGACTATCCCATGAGGTACTGCTACCTCCTACCAACAAAGATACCGAACAACTTTCCAAGCCCTTAGCCCTAGAAAGAAAGTTACAATTTTTGTTTCGTTGAGTCATTCGTCGAACAAATGGTGGTTCTGAACACTCCAATGATGGATTAATGCAAGTGAGGTGAAGGGGGTGTGGGGATTGAAGAAGAAACATGTTTTTTTGGGGGGGTGGGGGGTGGGGTGGTTAAAAGAAGATATATATATATAATTATTTTTAAAAAATACTTTTCTTACGTGGCTTCGATATGACATTGACGTAATGTTGATTTGTTGGCGTGTGTTCTTCTCCAAATTCTCTCCGTCACTTTTTAAATTAGAGCGAAAAAAAGATAAGATTGAGAAAATTGCATAGACCTTATTTCAAGGTCAATTTTCGTAGAAGTAATTAAACTATCAATGCAGTAACGAATGTTCTGAACACCCTTCATTAAAAATTTATATTATATGTATAAATTATTATACTTAATACATAGATCAAAATTTACTTTTGCTACATTTATTAAATCTCTGGTAAGCACCATATCTCAAAACTCTATTGTATACAATCTTATCCACAAAATTAATTTCACTAGTCTATGAGAACGTGCATTGCACGTTTATCCCAAATTATTTAATACAAAATTTGAATTGTGAATGATATATTTTAAATAGTATATATATACAATATAAAAATTATAACAATACAAAAAAATAATAACTCTTAATTTTAATCTAAATATTCTTGTAAACTTGATACTAATTTATACTTTTCCATTCACATCAATGAAACACTTTTAAGGTTTATACCAAAGTAATTGATTTGAGTGTCTTCAACTACAAGCTTTATCCAACATGGACTTATATATCTAAAGAATATTTTAATAGTTGGCCGATACAATACTTTTGCCAATTCGCTTACAGTTTTGCTACACTTTCCCGACTCAATGTGCTAATTAAATATAATCGTAAATCTTATGATAAGATATCAATAAATAAAAGTCAAATAAGCTATATCTTATAGTAAGATAGAGCATAAATGACCTAAATGAAAACACCTAAAACAACCCATAGACAAAAACTGTAAATAAATTTTATAGAAATACTACCATAGCAATCAGTTGTGTCTCAATCATAACTAATTAAAGTTGATTATACAAATTATTGATAACTTTCAACTACTTTCATTCAATTTCATTTCAACATACACCAATCTATATTAGGGGCATTTAGAAACAAATTCAACAGTTATGATAGCTAGTAAAGAAACAACTTATTCATGCATCAATTTTTGCATACATAATATTTTGTAGCAAGTTAAGAAAAACCTAGAAAAATCTCTTAGAAAGAGAAGAGAAACCTAAATCACAAGACCAAGTTAATTTATATGTTCATTATTCAAATAAAAACTTTGCATATCAAGATTCAATACTTAACTGCAAACTTATTTCGAATTCAACAAATAGGTTTAATTGAAGATTCAACTACAGTACTAACGAATAGTATAACAAACTAAAATTACATAACATAACCAAAACTAAGTCATATTTAAATAAAGAAAGAAAAAACGGAAAGAGATAAACATTTGATTTTTTGGCTATATCATTCAACCACAACATGCTTATTTCGTTCAATTTTTCAATTCAAAATTTTAAACTGAAAAAAAAAACATAATAAATTATCAAAAGAGAAGAACTCATTATCATTATAATTCATATAATCTTTAAATCTATAGAAAGGACTATGATAATGAAAAAAAAAAAGATGACTTGAAGAACTAAAATAAGAAGAAAGCATAAGCAAAGATCAATTTCTTTTTCACAAAAGATAAAATTCTAATTGATTTAAAAGTGTTAAACATTATGATTTTTTACTATAGGATTCTTTGGGCCTTCATGTTTTCTTTCAATGAGTTGGAATGTTTTATATCAAAAAATGTTTGTTTTGGTTTTTGTTTTTCTAAATTTTTTGTCTACCTAAAATACTTAGGAATAATTAATTGGATAGTTATTAATATTAAGGAAAACATTAATACACAATATTAGTTTTGGATCCTTCATATCGAACACACCCTAAAGAAAATATTTTTCGGGGTCAAACATTATTTTTTTAAAATGTATTTTTATTCTTTAGCTAAACACTAAAATGTATTTTCTGAAAAATATTTATTCATTCACCAACCAAACACTGGAAGGTATTTTCCATCCACCAACCAAACACTAAAAAATATTTTTCATCCATCAACCAAACATAAAAAAATAAGTAAGAAACCAAATTGTTTTCCATGAAAATATTTTCTAGAAAAATATTTTCTAAGCATACCAAACACACCCTTAGATAAGCACAAAGTTGTCAGCAAAAATATAATAGTATTAGTTGAACACAATTGAGCTTAGACCTCTAAAGTTGTGTGCTAACGTGAAATAGTATTAGTTGAACACAATTGAACTTGGACCTGTACAGGTGCCCTCTAACATGAAATACTATCTAGTTTCGCTGTATTGAGGGCAACTAATAATGTTGCTTGAGTTGTATATCGTATCTGAAATGTCTCATTTGAGCAGATAGTATAAATTTGTATGTATCTGTTATGTCTTCATGATTTATCTTTCTCACTGAAATAAAGGATTAGTGCTTTTTTAAAAAAAAAATGTCATATAACCTTCTATTTTTTATGTCATCTGCCTAATAGGATGTAATGTATCTACCTCAATTTTGACATAGTTTGCAATTATAATGGAAGTCACTTATTTGCTTTGAAATTATTGCAAATCTAACTGAGTTTATAGTATAAATTTCAAGTTATACGTTGTTAACATTTTATTTTTGTTTCACCATTTTACATGTGTTGGTATATTTGGCAAAAAGCGACGCCAATATAAAAGAATACATGTAGATGATACGCTCATGGATATAAAGAATGCATCACTACGCCAATATAAAAGAATACATGTAGATGATACGCTCATGGATATAAAGAATGCATCACTTATATTATTATGACCATACAACATTTAAAAGTAAATATTTCATCAATTTTTGTACAACTTGATAAATATTTTTTTAATAAATGCTTGGACATGGAAAATGTATTATTTGATATACAAATGAAGTAATTCTTCATGCACTCTCATGTCTAACATAAAGGTGATGACGGTTAATCGGATCACATATTTATAAAAATGACATTAATCTTTTCAATTTTTATAATACTAGTATTAGTACCCGCACGATGTGCGAATAATATTTAAGTAAAAATAATCATTAAACAAAGATAGATTATAAAAATAATTTAGATTTACAAATCTATCAAATAGTAAAACTTAAAAAAATATTTCATTGACCAATAAATAAGCCAAAATAAACTAATGAAATGTAAGTCAAAATCTCCAATTAATTATAGTTTCTTGAATAGTTCATAACAAATAATTCATAATAAATTACTTCAAATGAAAAAAAAAGTAGATAAAATCAATTTGAATATGTTAAAAATATTTACCTATATACGAATATTGAAAGGAGACCAAGTATAAAGAAAAAATATTATCGTTCTAGTTATACCATTTATAACATTCACATTTATGTCAAAATAGGATCACAAAATACTAAATATAAAAAAGAGATACGTAAAATTTATCTTTAAAAATTTTAAATGAATAAATCATAATAATGTCAAGCAAGATTTTGAAATTTTTATTTTTCATTCGCGTAAAAAAAAATTGATATATTTTTTTAATTTTATTAATAGATTCATTATTTAGTGAGACTATATTACGAAAATTTGTATTTGGATAAAGAAATCACTAAGGTAACAAACTTATTTTTCTCAAGAAAGAAAAATATTATGAATAATTAAAATCATTTTTAACAAATAATTTTCTTGTTTCAAACCTATATTGTTTGAATATATAGTGACCTTCTCATATATTTCTTCTTCTTGAAATCTCATTATTAATTAGTGGCAACAGTCCTTCAATATGCGGATCTTTTACTATACCAAAATATGATATTGAATAACGATTAATAAAATAAAAAAAATCAATCATTTTTATATCAAAATTATGCAAGACCTCAAAATAATATATAATCAAGAAATTATATTACTCATAGTATAAATTTATATTTGTATAAAGATATTAAAAAATTAACAAACTTATTTTTCTCGAGAAAGAAGAATCACTACGAATAATTTAAATCATTTTCAACAATTCAGACCTATGTTACATTGTGATTACATTATACAACCTTCTCATATGTATATTCTTCTGTTGAACTCTCATTTTGAAATATTGATAACAATTCACCAATATGTGTGATTCTTATTATGTCGAAACCTTTATATTTAAAGCTTGCAATTTATGATGAAAAATTTGAATTAATATTTAGCAAACTATTGACAATTCTTATTTCTACATATTCATAATGAAAAGCTTGATAAATACCAATAAGGCTAATGATCAATAACAATAATAGAGAGAGAAGAAAGTGTGACAATATTTCTGTGTTATTTAATTAGTATATATAATCATATAAGGTCAAATTTTTCATATAATAAAAATAGAATATAAATTATAAATTAACTTTTTAAAATTAGTACACAAATTAACTTAAATTATAAAACTTAAGATATTTATTTTTTCAAAATTTAACTTTTTCATATAAACATCACTGAATTGATATAAACAATATTTTAAAATGTGATAAATGAATTAAATAATCCAAAAATGTTGTGGCATTATATTTTTTTGTCTCTATTTTTTTTAATACATAAAAGATGCTAAAGCCAAACAATTACTCCATTTAAATGTGGAGATCTTGTTGAAAACTAATACCCCGCTAAAATCGATTAATACTTATTAATCTAAAATTTCAACAAAATAATCTCTTTTCTTTTATAGTTCAAACTTATCATTTAAAAATTATTTCATTTGAATTAATAAGTTCACATTATTTCATTTGAATTAATAAGTTCACAGTAGATTGCACAAAATAAGTTAATTAATTATATGTATTTTCATTAAATAAATAATGTACGACACAATGTAATACGACTACACTGTCGCACCTTGTTTTCCTCGTGGAAGGCGGGATTCGACGTGACAAACTCTTTTTGAGATGCGTTAAGGAAGAGTGTGAAGCACCGCCATCTAACGAATTAAGGCGCGTTAGGGCACCAATCTAGGCTACTACGAACCTATTTTATTGTTTAGTCTTAGTTCACCAGAGTTCAAGTAAGAGTTTAAATTACCTCAAAAGGAAGGTGTTAGGCACCTTTCAAGGTCCACAAAGGTGGTTCTCGGCCGAATTCATACTTTACCTGAGGATTCTATGTGATCAAATAAAGTCTCTTATTTTATCATTAATTTAATATTTGACTAAGTGAGAAAGTAATTAATAAACAAAACACATGTTACTTTGTTATTTCTAATTGTTGATTATCTAAGTGAATAAATAAAACATATAAATAAGATATGCGAGGAGAAAGAAATGTCATAATTTGCAACAAAAAGAGGACCGTTTTATGATAAATTAGCTACCCCAAATAAACATGTAAAGTAAATAAAAAGACTAAAAAAGAGATCGTCCTAGTCAAACAAAGAAATGGTTTGGTCTCATTTCGATCAGAAATCCAACTTGTTAATCATCATCCGACCCAAGAAACTGAGACCAAACTCTTAGACAAGTAATAATATCATTAGCCTCGCCGTTAATATCTGTTTGGATCATCATTCCAAATGACTACCCATTCCACCCCACCTAGGATGGATGTCAAGTCTAAGGGCGTTCTACGACAAGGACAAACTAATGTTATTAGTAGTACTTAACGGCCCACCTATCATCCAAGAAGCATTGGACTATACTATTTTGGATTGGTACTCTAGACACAAAGAAAGTTATGTTGCCTAGGACTCGAAATGAATAACACGTTGGACCACAAGTAGCATAGAATTGTCCCAAGTTAGCCTGTTGATTAATTAATATTAACTAATGTGATAGCAAGGAAAGACAAGTAATTATTTATTATGTTGTTAACCTATAGGCATGTCTAAGCATTCAATAATTGATAGTATCGACAATAACGGTAACTCGTAAGTGTCAGGTGTGTTACTAAGTGTTAACAAAAGGGCGTCAAAAAGTGTAGTCAATGTGTAAGAACTATAATGCTATATGCCTAACCTTTTAATAAGCTAAAATGTTAATAGTGCAAGAATTGAATGTTAACATGTTTAAATTTCAAGACTATCATGCTGAAAATAGTTATCATACGCAGAAGTTGTGCAGAAGTAAATGCTGAGGTTATGTAAATGTACAGAAATTTAGTTTAATATGCAGAACATTTCATAATGTGCAAAATATATTTAAAATGTTATGAATGTACAGGAAATATTTAAAATGACCAGAAAATGTGTTATAATGTGCAGAAATTAAATACTGCATTGTTTTAATAACATTAACATGCTGAAATTATCATTTAAAGGTGCAGAAAATTAGTGCTAAAATACTGAGATAATTAATTAATCATGCTACGGCTTATTTTAATAACATTAACATACTGAAACTACCATTTAAAGGTGCAGAAATTTTAACATGCTGCAGTTTGTCTAAGCCTTTTGTAACCATGATGACAAATATGTTAGTGTAAGAATTTATGCTAACACGTTCTAATAAGATTAACATGCTGAATGCTGAAATTTTCATTACTGTGTTAAACATGCGAGGTTTAACATGCTAAAATATATTGGTATGCCCAAATTAACTGTGCTTAAAATATTAACATGCGCCACTAATATGCTAATATGCTTGATGTCAAATAATGTATTAATATACTTGATGTAAAATAACTTGGTATGTCGTTCTTAGTTAGATAAAAAATAATTAACAAATTATGAATTAAGTGTCTAAACTATTCGTATGTTAACGAACCCGACATTTTGTGCCTAAGTGATTCACATAGCACGTAAAAAATATGAAGCCTAAATCAGTGCCTAACGATATTATTCATAGAGCACATAGTTCCCCGTTCCCCAGAAGCAGTCCCCAATTTATTATTACATCAGTGTAGCGTTTATACAATATTACATACCAATAAAAAGAAGAATCGACTAAACTAAAAGGGAAAAACATAATCCCTCTCAAATCCTCGATCAACTCTTCAATTCCTCCAAACCTGTTAAACATAGTGGCATAGCATGACAAGCACAAAGAGGCCAACGGAAATATCCTAATATAATTCCGAATACAAAATGACACAACAACGATACAACACACAAAAGTCCACGTAATTCCTAAAGACATGTTTTCTAGCATCATCATATAAGGTATTGAAATTACATCGTCAGAAAACTTACTGGTTGAAGATAGCAACAAGTAATAACAATAAGAATACCCAAGCAGCACAGGATCGCAGGAATGTCGAAAACAATGCTCCAACAGTGAGCACAAAGAGTAATAAAGTCAAATTATTTCTTGTTCGCTTAAAGCTTTCTTGTGATCGTGTGAGTTGTAAGTTCTTGGTTATCACAAAGAATAGGCAGAGTATAGAGAGTAGGGAGAGTGTAAATATTAGAGAGTCCGTTCTTGCTGAAAGAAGAGGGGGTTTATATAGTGTGGAGGGGGAATCACTCTAGGTATAAAAAAGGAAAAGAAATATACAGCAATGAAGAATCAATAAAATCAAATTAGAGTAAAACTTACCATAACTGTATAAGCAAAGTATTTTTGAATATAGAACAAATAATGGCAAAGATGTTCGAACACTAGTATTTAATACAAGTTCGTCAATCATGTGGGATATTATCTATTCAAACTAATTTAATTATGTCGAAGAGAGATACAACAACAAACCCACTGTATTCCCACATAGTGAGATCTAGGAAGGGTAAGATGTACGTAGAGTAGAAAGACTGTTTCCGATAGACCCCCGACTCGAGACACGGAATACTAAACAAATTCATAGTAAAGTATGAAACAAGATGATATAACATAAATACGACACCCACGAGTAATAGAAAACAGAGAAAAGTAAACAGATTCGTAATAAGGATCCACCGTACAAGCCAAGTTTATTAGAAAAATCGGGAGGCGGAATATCCTAGCAGTGATCAATTATCAAATTATATTAAATTAATTCAAAAATCACATATATAAATCCTTATAATTAAGGGGTGTAAAAGACGGGGGAATAGCCACAAATTAAGTAAAAAGAGATGAATCAAAATCACTGCGACAATCACGCACATACATTTTCTATACAGAAAAACTTGCCAAATCAATTATCTCATTTTGCCTTAAAATAATGTTCAATCAAAGCAAATAAAGACGAAGGGAGTATCAATCATGAGGAAATTCTTTTCCCTCAAACATGCTATTAGAATCAACCCTAAGTATTCTAATTAGGCAGTCATTCCACCTTAATCACATATTCCAGCTGATAGGTGGATACGAGACAACAACCTGTTCGTCAATAACAACTTCCAATCAATGACAAACAATAAGCAGGCACATGTATATCGACATCCATGTTGGGATCAAAATCAAACACACGCAGAATTTAGGCATTTTCACACGCAATAACGTGAATGCTTAAGCCGATACGAATCACAGTAAGCCTTGAATAACCCTCATGATGAAATCAAATAATAAAGAAAACAAGTCGAAGAAGGTTGAGAACCCAAAAACACGGAATCAAACCTTAGTCCCGAAAATATGTACTTTTCGGTAGAGAGAACGGACATGTAGCTATGGCGGCTGTTGCATGTGACGAAGAAGCTGTTGTCGCCAGCTGGTGGCGTGAACGGAGGGGATCTGGCGGCTGGAGTGATGGATTCAAGCGCTGACGAGGGGCTGGTCGTCGTTGTTCACGGATGCCCGAGGTGGTGGTAGCCGGTGGAGCAGCGGCGGCGCAAAGCGGAGAAGAGGAAGGGCTCGGAGGCGGCTGGTGGGCGGCGAGGTCGCGACGGAACGGGGAAGGAGGAGGACGAGAGGGGACTGGTGGTTGGTTGGCGCAGTTGTCGGAGGGGAGGCGGCGCTATGATGAGGATGAAGCTGTCACCAGCTGAAAAACAGAAAACCGTTGCTGAAGAGAGTAGTACCCTTAGCTTGCATTGTTGTACCTAGCCGTTAAATCTGTTAAGCAACTATAGTTTCTATTTATGGTTAAGTTCTTTTTTTATTTTGGGTCCCTAAGTTAATTTAAATACACATTAGGAATCCACAATTGTTCAAGGTCCCTTTCTAGTCTAAGGAACATTCGTGGAGAGGTTGCACAATTTCAGCCTTATCCTTTAAAGAATAGGATGAGTCAGCTAGGGTGGAAATACTATAAATTGTAATGAGTCATTTCTATTTTTACTATCATATATGAAAAATATCTTAGCCATAATTAGTTCTTAGCTTAGTTCTCAGTCTAGCTTAGTTCCATTTCTGCAATTTACCTAGCTATTATTTCACTGGAACACTGTCCCATTACCTCTTATTAATTGTTCTGCAATATTTGGCATCAGAGAACTTTCTTGAGTTCTGTGGGATAGCAATGTCTACAGATATGGATGAAATTAAGTCAATGTTTGAAAGGATGGCGGTGGAGATTGCCAATTTTAATGTTAGACAGAATCAATTGGAGGCTCAACATGAAAAGACTTTGGTTGAGTTGAAGGAATTTATAGAAGAAACTAGAAGGTTTGATCGGAGTAAGAGTACTGAAGGGCAAGATGGAGGTGGTGAGGTTTATACCCCTTCAGGGAATCCCATGGCTTGGTTACCTTCTTCTACTGGAAGACCTCCAATGCCCTCTTGTTCTCCAGCTAGAGTTCACGCGGGGGTGGGATCTATGCCTCAATATGCAGCAACCATGGGACCAGTTCCACAGCCGACCCAAGTTGGACAAACATCAGGAGGAACATCTGGAGTTGACAGAAACAATGGTCCACCAATTCAGGCTCAGTATCACGCCGGAGGTCCAATAATGTCTAGGATGACCAAGCTAGAGTTCCCTAGATTCAATAGTACTCAGCTGAGAACTTGGCTTTGCAAGGTAGAGCAATTCTTTTCCTTGGATGAGGTAGATTATAATTTAAGAGTTAAAATAGCATCTATCCATTTTGATGATATAGCCATTGAGTGACATTTGGCTTATGTGAGAAGTCGGGCTGATCTACCTCCTCCTTCATGGGAAGAATATGTTTATGCCTTGATGGATAGATTTGGGGCTGAGTACTCAGACCCCATGGCTGAGTTAAAATTAGTAAAGCAAACTAGATCAGTAGAAGAGTATCAAAAGGAGTTTGACAGAATCATGACTAGGTTGACTCTACCTCCTGAGTATGCTATTAGTGCCTATATCACTGGGTTGAAACTAGAGATTGGGTTTGCTGTCAAGAATCACAGACCCCATTCCCTTCCCCAAGCCTATCAATTATCCAGGAACACAGAATTGCAAGTTAATGCTCAACTCAAATTGACCAGGTCTACAATGTATAGTGGGGGTACTAGTCAAAGTAAGGGGTCATCTCTTGGGACTAGTCACAGGGGTGGAACCCATAGAAAAGATTATCAACCACCCAAAAGGGATAACATTGTGGATCTTAATAAAATCAATACTAAGAGGCTTACTCCACCTGAGATGAGTGAGAAGAGACAAAAGGGACTTTGCTTCTTTTGTGAGGAAAAGTTTGTCCCTGGCCACAAGTGCAACACCTCTAAGCAACTTTATTTGTTGGAAATGGATGATGGGGAGGTACAGGAAGAAGAAGCACAGCTTGAAGAACCAGGTGTGACTGCCATAGAGGTAGAAAGAGTGGAGGAGAAATGTGAAATATCCATTTATGCCTTGAATGGACTTCCTGGATTTCACACACTAAGAGTGAAAGGGTACAGTGAGAAGAAACCTCTCAATATCTTAGTTGACCCAGGAAGTACTCATAATTTTATAGGTGATGAAGTTGCTAGACAGTTGGGGTTGGAAGTGATATCAGTGAAACCTCAGTCTATCAATATTGCTGATGGGGGAAACAGGTAAACCAATGAGATGTGTAAAAGGTTCACATGGATGATGCAAGGAACTATTTTTGCTGACAGCTTCCTACATCTTCCCTTGAGGTCTTGTGATATAATTTTGGGAGTGCAGTGGTTGTTGCCATTAAGTGATCTTCAGCTCAGTTTCTAGAAACTTATACTATCTTTTATGTATCAGGACCAGAAGGTACAGTTACAAGGAGTAAAGGAAAACACCAAGATAGTGGATGCAAGGGGGTTGGACAAGATGGCTCACAATAGTGGTTATTTGTTTATAATCAAGGTTTTACCAGTAGAATCCCTCACTGAAAAGAATCAGCATATATCCACCCTGAAATTGTGACCTTGATCGAGGAATTTCACATGTTGTTTGGGCACCCTCAACAACTCCCTCCATCCAGGGCCACATTTGATCACAGGATTCCACTACAAAGGGGCAGCAATCCTGTAAACACTAGACCCTACAGGTATTCATCAAGACAGAAGGACATAATTGAAAAGTTGGTACAAGAGATGTTGGATCAAGGCATAGTACAACCTAGTTGTAGCCCTTATGCCTTACCAGTGGTGCTAGTAGGTAAGAAGGATGGCTTTTAGAGGCTGTGTGTGGATTATAGAGCCCTAAATAAGATCACTATCAAGGATAAGTTCCCTATCCCCATTGCTGAGGAACTATTGGATGAGTTGGGGGGTTCCAAGGTGTACACTAAGCTTGACTTGAGGTCGGGCTACCATCAGATAAGGATGGCTCGAGAAGACATGTAGAAGACTGTTTTTAGGACACATTCTGGTCACTATGAGTACTTAGTGATGCCTTTTGGCCTCACTAATGCCTCTGTAAGCCTCCAAGGTCTCATGAATTATGTTTTCGAAGTATACGTCAGGAAATTCATCCCAGTTTTTGACATTCTTGTTTACAGCAAAAACATGGAAGAGCATTTGCAACACCTAAGAATTGTGTTTGACCTGCTCATCAAACATCAAATTTTTGTTAGGAAGGGCAAATGTTCTTTTGGTGCTACCAGGGTGGAATACTTAGGGCATTTCATCTCTGCAGAAGGTGTAACCACTGACCCTAAGAAGATTAAAGCTGTGCAAAAGTGGCCTGCTCCTAAATCTGTTAAGGAACTAAGAGGATTCTTGGGTCTAGCTGGCTACTAAAGGAGGTTCATTAGGAGGTATGGTTGGATAAGCAAGCCTCTTACTGAACTTCTAAAAAAAGAAGGGTTCATTTGGAGTGGTAAGGCTACATAGGGTTTCAATCAACTTAAGGAAGCTTTAACTCATACACCTGTACTCAGCTTGCCTAGTAGTACACTCCAATTTGTGGTAGAAACTGATGCATGTGACATTGGTATAGGTACAGTATTGATGCAGGAAGGGCATCATCTAGCATACCTGAGCAAGGGGTTATCATCAAGATATCAGGTTCTATCTGTTTATGACAAAGAGCTCTTGGCTCTGGTTTTGGCAGTAACCAAATGGTCACAATACTTGTTGGGAAGACAGTTTGTTGTAAGGACAAATCAAAAGGCTCTTAAGTTTTTACTTGATCAAAAGCTTCATACTGGTACTCAGATGAAGTGGATAGCAAAGCTTATGCAGTTTGATTTTCATATTGAATACAAGAAAGGAAGAGAGAATAAAGCTGCTGATTCCCTCTCAAGAATGCCAGCTGCTTTACTTATTTCTATTATCAGTAATCCCTGTGGGAACCAATCTCTTCTAGAGGATCAAGGCAAGTTGGTATGAGGATAAACAACTCAAGGAACTGATCCAAAAACTGATAGACCAGGATGAAGGTCAGAAGGGGTTCACCTACTATAACCAACAACTCAGGAGATATGGAAGGTTAGTGATAGGGAAGGATGAGCAACTCAGGCATGACATTATACAGTTGTGGCATGATGCTCCTAGTGGTGGTCATTCTGGAATGGAAAATACTTATAGGAGGCTGTCACACATGTTCTATTGGAAAAGCTAAGAGAGGATGTTAACAATTAAGTCAGGAGTTGTTCCATATGCCAAATGAGTAAATATGATGCTGCAACATCACCTGTCTTTCTACAACCCTTGGCAATCCCTACTTCTGCTTGGTCCAACATTAACATGGACTTCATTGATGGGTTGCCAAAGTCTAAGGGTAAGACTACCAGCATGGTAATGGTAGATAGATTGACCAAAAGTGGTCACTTCATAGCCCTCAGTCATCCCTACACAGCTGTGACTGTAGCTCAAGTTTTCTTGATCAAGTTTTTAAACGACATGGCATGCCTGAGAATATAGTCAGTGATAGGGACCCCATTTTCCTTAGCAGGTTTTGGCAAGAATTGTTCTCAGCACATGAATTAACCTTGAGTACTTCAACTGCGTACCACCCTCAATCTGATGGCTAAACAGAGGTGCTCAACAGAACCTTAGAGACATATTTAAGATACTTTTGTTCTGATAATCAATCGGATTGATCCCTCTACTTACCTATGGCAGAGTGGTGGTACAACACCACATTTCATTTAGCTATCCAGACCACCCCTTACGAGTCCCTATATGGTCAACCATTACCATTTCATCTCCCTTACATCGCAGGAGAAATTATAGAATAAGAGGTGGATAGGAGCTTAATTACCAGGGAACTCAAATCTCAGATGCTCCAATATCATTTAGGAAGGGCACAACAAAATATGCAGTCCTTAGCTAACAAAGAAAGAAGTGATAAACAGCTGGAAGTAGGAGATTAGGTGTACCTCAAAATACAACCATACAGACAAGCCACCCTCTCTAATCAGGCTTTCACCAAACTATCAGCCAAGTTTTATGGACCTTACCAGATCATTCAAAAGGTGGGGTCAGTGGCTTACAAATTGTCTCTACCCTCTCAAGTGTCAATTCACCCCACCTTTCACGTTTCTCAGCTAAAACCTTGTCATAAGGTCCCTATCCACTTCACTCACCCCCATCCCCCCAATTATTGATCCAGCCAGTTCTTACTGTGAGGAATCGGAAAATATACTAGAAAGAAGGATGATAAATAGGGGAAACAAGGCCATCCCTCAACTTTTGATTCACTGGAAGAACATGACTAAGGAGCATGCCACATGGGAAGATTATCAAGTGATAAAGATCAGATATCCATCATTCTTCCTCGAGGAAAAGTAATTTTCGAAGGAATAAGAAATGATGCAGATGAAGCTGTCACCAGCTGAAGAATAGAAAATCGTGGCTGAAGAGAGTAGTACCCTTAGCTTGCATTGTTGTACCTAGCTGTTAAATCTGTTAAGTAACTGTAGTTTCTATTTATGGTTAAGTGCTTTTTTATTTTGGGTCCCTAAGTTAATTTAAATACACATTAGGAATCCACAATTGTTCAAGGGTCCCTTTTTAGTACAAGAAACATTCTTGCAAAGGTAGTACAATTTCAGCCTTATCCCTTAAGGATTAGGATGAGTCAGCTAGGGTTGAAATACTATAAATTGTAATGAGTCATTTCCATTTTTACTATCATATATCAAAAATATCTTAGCCGTAATTAGTTCTTAGCTTAGTTCTCAATCTAGCTTAGTTCCATTTCTGCAATTTACCTGGCTATTATTCCACTGGAACACTGTCCCATTACCTCTTGTTAATTGTTCTACAACACGCTATGGTGGCTTTGAGAGAGGTGGAGAGGGAGAGTGTTAGGAAGGGAGGTAGATGAAAATAATTTTAGGGTTAGAGTTTTGATTTATTTGGTTTTTGAAAGGAAAGAAGATATTTTAGATCTCAGCCGTTGGATTCGTTTATGATCAACGGCTGAGATCTAAATATGAAAAATTTGGAATTGAGTCTCATATTAGCTATAATTGTAATAAATTGCTAGAATTATAAGAAATTAGGCTGATACTATAATAGACTAAATAAGATAGGCTAAAATTGCAAAAAATTAGATATAATGAGTTAAAAGGTGAATAAATTAGGTAAAGCGATTGTAATTAGGCCTGTTATTTAAATAGTAGTAGTAGTAAATAATAGTAATAATAATTAAATATTAAATAATAAATAATAATGAATAATAATATATAATACTAATGTTCATAAATAATAAAAAATACTAATATATTAAATAATGGAAATCTAGACAATACGTTTGCAAAAAATGTGAGTGTACACGATTATGTGAAAAAAATAATTTGATAAATATTAATTAAATTATATAAAATTTTGTATAAATTATAAAAAAAATGATAATAATTTATGCATTTTCTAAATTATGAATGCGATATGTCAGAAGTCTGTTTGATGCAAGAAAAAACTGCAAAATAAGTGAATGATATACACAAGGGTAATAACTTCATTACATGCTCTAACATTATATGTAGTAGGTGTAGTATGTGAAGTATGGTATGTGAACATCCACAAAATAAGTAAATTATTTACAATAACCCCCCTTGGATGTTCATGTCAAAGAGAAATTCTAAAGGAAATAAGATATACATAACGGCTTGTAATACGCCTTGTTTGCTGCCTCATTAAAAACCTTATCAGGAAAACCCAGTGGGACAAAACCTTAGTGAAGGGAAAAAGAGTGCAACGCATATTTACTCCCCTTGATAAAAACATCACTTAATATCTAGGAGACGACGCATCCTAATCTTGTGTCTCAACTTCTCAAAGGTTGATGTTGCCAATGCTTTAGTGAACATATCTGCTAGGTTATCGCTTGAAAGAACTTGTTGAACATCTATTTCACCCCTCTTTTGAAGATCATGAGTAAAGTATAATTTTGGTGAAATGTGTTTTGTTCTGTCTCCTTTGATGTATACTCCTCTTAATTGAGCTATGCATGCGGTGTTGTCTTCATACAATATTGTTGGAATATTCTTCTTCAAAGTAAGGCGACATATTTCCTGAATATGTTGAGTTATTGACCTCAACCAGACACATTCTCAGCTTGCTTCATGAATGGCTATTATCTCTGCATGATTTGAAGATGTAGCAATCATGGTTTGTTTTACTGAACGACATGATATAGTTGTACCTCCATATGTAAACAAATAACCTGTCTGAGATCGACCTTTATGTGGGTCAGACAAATATGCGCATCTGTATAACCAATTAATTGTCAATTAGACTCATTTGAATAAAATAGTCTCATATCAATAGTTCCTCGGAGGTATCTGAATATATGCTTAATACAATTCCAATGTCTTCGTGTCGGGAAAGAACTAAATCTTGCTAATAAATTTATAGCAAAAGATATATCTGGTTGTGAATTACTAGCAAGATACATTAATGACCCAATTGCACTAAGATATGGTACTTCAGCACCAACAAGTTCTTCATTATTTTCATGAGGTCGAAATGGATTTTTATTAATATCAAGTGATCTCACAACCATTGGGGTACTCAATGAATGTTCTTTATTCATATAAAATCTCTTTAAAATATTTTCAGTATATGTGGATTGATGGACAAATATTTCATTTGTAAAATGTTTAATTTGTAGACCAAGACAAAATTTTGTCTTTTCGAGGTCTTTCATTTTAAATTCTTTTTTCAAACATTCTATTATTTTTGAAATCTCTTCAAGAGTTCCAATGATATTCAAATCATCAACATATACAACTATTATGACAAATTCAGTTCCAGACCTTTTAATAAAGACACAAGAACAAATTGGGTCATTTTTATACCCTTCTTTAAATAGGTATTCGCTAAGGCGATTATACCACATGTATCCTAATTGTTTTAATTCGTATAAGGATTCCTGAATCTTGATTGAACAATTTTTTCGAGAAGTTTTATACGCATCAAGCATTTTGAATCCTTCAGGAATTTTCATATAAATATCACTATCTAATGAGCCATATAAGTAGGTTGTGACAACGACTAAAAGATGCATATCAAGTTTTTCATGAACTGCCAAATTAATAAGATACTTGAAAGTGATTGCATCCACCACTGGAGAATATATCTCCATCTAATCAATGTCAGGTCTTTTCAAAAATCCTTGTGCCACAAGTCGTACTTTATATCTTACGACTTCATTTTTCTCATTTCATTTTCGCACAAAAAACGATTTGTACCCCACTGGCTTTATACGTTCAGGTGTTTGGAATATAGGTCCAAAAACTTTGCGTATTCCAAGCGAAGTCAATTCAATTTTGATCGCATCTTTCCATTTTGGCCAATCATTTCTCTGTCTATATTCTTCGATAGATTTTGGTTCAAGATCCTCATCTTGTTGCATTATTTCATTAGCAATATTATAAGCAAAAATATCATTGACAATTATATTATTTCGATTTCATATTTTTCTCGATGAGACATAACTAATTGAGATCTCTTTATTTTTATTATTTCCAGGTACCTGAAGCTTTTCTGAGGTTTCATCAATTGTTATGTCTTGCTGCTCTTCATGAGTAGCTTCCTCCATATTATGATTATTTTGATCATTTGCTCCTCTTTTATTTTGAGGATTTTTATCTTTAGAACCGATTGATCTACCACGTTTTAAGTGTGGTTTAGACTCATTTGCATTACTCAATTGTTCTATCGGGACATCAACTCGAATAGGAGCATTAACAGCTGGCATGTGAGATTTTGTAATTTTTGATAGGTCAATGAATGCATTTGGCAGTTGATTTGAAATGTTTTGCAAATGAATTATCCTTTGAACTTCTAGTTCACATTTATTTGTACGAGGATCTAAGTGAGATAATGATAATGCATTTTAATCTATCTCCTTTTCCAACTACTTATTTTCTCCCTCTAATGTTGGATATATTGTTCCATCAAAATGACAATCAGCAAATCTTGCCGTAAATAAATCTCCAGTCATAGGTTCCAAATATTTTATAATAGAAGGAGATTCATATCCAACATATATTCCCAATCTTCTTTGAGGATCCATTTTTGTGAGTTGCGGTGGAGCAATTGGAACACATACCGCACATCCAGAAACTCTTAGATGGGAAATATTTGGCTCTTGACCAAAAATTAATTGTAATGGGGAGACTTTACGATAACTTATGGGTCTTATCCGTACAAGAGCTGTTGCATGCAAAATAGCATGACCCCATATTGAAATGGAAAGTTTTGTTCTCATAAGCATTAGTCTAGCAATTAATTGGAGGTGTTTAATCAATGATTCTATTAGACCATTTTGAGTATGAACATGGGCAACTGGATGTTCAACTGTTATTCCAATTGATATACAATAATTATTAAAATCCTGGAATGTAAATTCACCTGGATTATCAAGACGAATTGTCTTTATTGTATAATCTGGAAATTTTGCTCTTAACTTTATTATTTGAGCAAGTAATCTCGCAAAAGACAAATTACGAGTTGATAATAAACACACATGTGACCATCTTGTAGATGCATCTATTAAAACCATATAATACTTAAATGATCCATATGGAGGGTGAATGGGCCTACATATATCACCCTGTATACGTTTCAGAAATATAGGAGATTCCATTCCCACTTTTATTATTGATGACCTAGTAATTAATTTGCCTTGAGAACATGCAACACAAGAGAATTCTTTAAATTGAAGAATCTTCTGGTTCTTCAATGAGTGTCCATATGAATTCTCAATTATTTTGCGCATCATATTAGAACTGGGATGGCCCAACAGGTCATACCAAATAATAAAACTATTTGAATCAGTAAACTTTTGATGTACTATGGCATGTGTTTCAACAATGCTAATACTTGTGTAGTATAAGCTGGAAGAAAGAGCGGGTAATTTTTCAAGTATATATTTATTACCCGACATTATTGTAGTAATATAAAGATATTCAATTTTTCCATCATTTGTAGTCTCAATATGATAGCCATTTTAGCGAATGTTTTCGAAACTTAATAAGTTTCTTTGAGACTTACTACAATATAATGCTTCATCAATCATCAAATTTGTTCCTCCAGAAAGTAATAAGTTTTCTTTTTTGGAGCCTTCAATTAATCTTGTACTACCACATATAGTATTAACATTGACTTCTTTCATCACCAAATAAGAGAAAGATTTCTTATCTTTTAGAATGATATGTGTGGTAGCACTATCTATTAGACATATATCATCGTAACTTATTTTGAATCCAAGTGATGATTGGGGAATTTCCATATTCTTCAATTAAAAAAATGTATTATAAGAAATTTGAAAAACTAACATAAGAAATGTAGAAATTATAAATACATGGTACTTCAATAAAACAGAAAAACATAATTGCAAACAAAAGAAAATAATAACTTTCTTTATAATTTATTCTCAACTAAGGTGATCAGTTTTTCAATTAATGTCCTCATAAAAATCCTCAGCTTTCAAATGGTTAATATCTGAGAGGCCCTTAAAGTCATCATCATTGTAAGAAAGATTTGCCTCAACATCATCATATGTATTTAATGGAGCTGCTTCATCATCATCACCTTGAAAGGTCAAGTGTACTTCCACATCATTTTCTTTTCTTTTAAGGAAGCTTTATAAAGTTTGACAAAATGATCAAGCGTACGACAAACACGTGCCCAATGACCTTTCATACCATATTGGTGACAAATATTAAATTTACCCATTGGAGGATTATTTTGAGAACCTTTATTATTCTCTTGTTTATTTCCACCATTATGACGATAATTATTTTGTTCCCTGCCACGTTCTCGCCCACGTACATGACCATGGCCTCGATAACAACTGCGATAATAATTTTTCCTTATTTCAGGCTGATCATGTGCTGCTACAACATTCGCTTCAGGGAATGGATCAGATCCAGTGGGACGAGCTTCATGATTTTTCATTACCAATGTATTATTCTGATCTACCACAAGTAGGCATGTAATCAATTCTGAATATTTCTTAAGTCCATTTTCACGATATTGTTGTTGTAGCAATATATTAGAAGCATGAAAAGTGAAAAAAAAATTCTCTAGTAAGTCCTCATCAGTGATGGTTTCTCTGCATAATCTTAATATTGAACTTACTTTATGAATAACAGAATTATACTCAACCACAGTTTTAAAATCTTGAAACCGAAGGTGTATCTAGTCATATTTAGCTTTTGGTAATACCGTCAATTTTAGGTGGTGGTATCGATCCTTCAAGTTAGTCCACAATTCAAGTGGATCTTTCACAGTTAAATATTTAGTTTTTAATCCTTCGTGGAGGTGATGATGGAGAAAAATCATGGCTTTCGCCTTATCTTGACAAGATGCGTTATTTTCTTGGTTGATAGTATCCCCAAGACCTCTAGTGTCAAGATAAATTTCAGCATCAAGGACCCATATAAATAATTTTTTTCGGTAATATCCAGTGCCACAAACTCAAGTTTTGATAAATTTGACATAGTGAAACTATCATAAAAATATTAATAAGTTAGATATAATGATATTTTCAAAATAAGATAACCATCTCAAATAAATTTAAATAGAATCATATATTGTTAATAGATTATTATCAACAAGGTTGTTTCCTTTAGCAATTTATATTTGTATGTGTGTGTGTAGAGTCTGAAAATAAATAGTTACATAATAAATACGTACCTTATAAGGGATCTCGTGCTAATAATGTGTTGTAGAAAAATATTCTGAAATATACTAAAACGAAAGGGGAGATGAGAGAGACCTATAGATATAAGAGAAGATTTTATTTTCTTCTACTTTTGTGTGTGTTTACAATGGACTAAGGAGTGCCTTTTATAGGCAATAGTATGTGTAATAGGTGTAGTATGTGAATGATATACACAAGAGTAATAACTTCATTACATGCTCTAACATTATGTGTAGTAGGTGTAGTATGTGAAGTATGGTATGTGAACATCCACAAAATAAGTAAATTATTTACAATACTTACTACATTATAAAGTCTTGCTACATTATAAAGTTTCCAAAGTCATAATTGTGACTTCTAAAATGGAGCTATTACAATTATATAATTTAATATATTCTTGTTCAATATGTCCTTAATAACCATTAATAAAAAATAACCTTTAAATTTATACAAACTTTTAAAAGTTAAATTCAAATGAATCACAATAGAAATAAACATGAAAGAATTCTAAGCCCCAAAAGACACTTATATTGGTAGCTCGAATGTAACACCTACAAATATTTTATTATAATACAGATTATTTTTCTTAATTGTATTTATCAAAATATTTTTTTCGTTATCATTTTTAGTGAATGGATTAGTTGAAATAATTTGATAACTTAGAGGAAATTATGAAGATGACAACAAAAAAGAAGAAGAAGAATAAGAATAGAAGTGACTGTCACAATGCATCAAACACATCTTTAAATAGAGGTATAAAATACTCCTTTCTCCTTGTCCCTTTTCCTCTAAATGCTCACCACCGACGACAATATTCTGTCATACTAACTCCATACAATAATCTATAATTTTGAAATGTTAATCAAATAATGAACAAAGAAATTGTGTACTGTTCAATTTTCCGCAGAGGTCGTTTGTTCGCCGTTAAGAAAAATATTAAAGTAAATATTTTTTAGAATACAACACAAGAAAATCAAGTAGAACTTACTTACCAAAATAAATTATAACTCACTAAAAATAAGTAAAGAAAAACAATACAAAAAATTTAAAAACTTCAATATTTAATAGGATGCATAGATCAATTATGACTCTTAATAAAAAACTACTACTCCTAGTAATATGTAAAGTCCTTTATGCACGAGTCATTTTATGATGATAGAATTGTAAAAAAAAATAAAACTCTCAGCTTTTTTATCTCTAATTTGGCTATGTGACAGAACCAGATACTATTTTCAATAGACATATACGTATGTAAGTTTCATAGCATTAACTATACGAAATTAGTTTAAGAGAGTCTTACAGTTGATGCTGAAGGTAAGCTGTAAATTTTCTACCAAAAGAGAAAATACATTGAAAGAGAAAACAAGAGAAATTAAATGATAATAATAAATGTAAGAAGAAGACTTGAATCAAAATCGCCAAATTAAGAGAAAAATATACATAGAAGTAAAAAAGGCATATATGTTTGTAAAGTTTGACCCAAAATATACTCCTTGAATGTGTTTCTAATTAATATAAGGTAAAATTCGAATTGATTTAGAAGTATTAAATGTTATTTTATTTAATTTTGATAGACTTTAATTATAAAATAAAATCTAATCAAAAGCATATATATGCACGAGTCTTATCTCCCAAATCCAAATCAAATATGAATTGAATTTTTCTTGTTGTTTTTTGTTTAAGGTTTATATTTTATTATTATAAAAATAGTGAAAAAATGATTTTGTCTAAAGTAGAAACTTTTAATGAAGGACAAAAAGTTCAAATCACTTTTCTAAGGATCTTCACACTTTTAATATTATATCTTCACACTTTTAATATTATATTCTTCGTACCCCCACCCCCATTTTTTCATCTTCTTCATAAACCCCCCACCCCCACCCGTTTCTTCATCTTCTTCGTACCACCCACCCATTTCTTTATCTTCTTCGTAACCCCCGTCTTCTTCATATCACCCCACCCCTCTTTTCCTTCCTTCTCTTTCTCAACCAAAATTCAAAAAATGTCATTGGATCCAACTACTTTAAAAAAATTATTCATTCCCCGTTTTATCTCCTTCACAATTTCTAATCCTTTAGTTGATCCCCAATACTTCAATGCTTTTCAACTCCATATCGCTATTTTTGATTTTCATATTTATTCAAAAATCTCGCAAATTGCAGCTATGTTGGTTCCCATTAACTGAAAATTTGATTGGTATTTTTCTATGGAACAAGGTTGTAACACCCCTCAAAAATCGTTCATGCGTTAGCTCGTGGTAATATGCTCTTAGAGTTAAATGACTAGAATTGTGTCAAAGAAACTTAATCTCATTTTTTACTTTCAATGTGAGTAAAGTTTAAACCATATATAATTTTGCTAATTTTGACTTTTTATCATGTGGAAAATTGAATAAGCTTTCCGTCGTTATAAGATTTGCCCAAATCCGATACTTGGACAAGAAGTTATGGCTAATTTAAGTTCTAGTCATAAAACACCGTCATTTTGGAGCTTGGCGCGTCACGGAGGGGGCCTATTTAGAAATTGTCAAATTCAAGTTGCGTAGCGCGATTGTGGCGCATCGCGCTGAAGTTTCAGATCCCAACCAGTGGGACAACGCCATGGCTCTACATCGCGGTGACCTTAAGAATCCCACTCGTCAATTTTCAGTGAGGCACCGCGATTGTGGAGCGTCGCGGTGGCCCATGAAATTGAGCTCCCAGTTATATTTTTATTCCATCTCAGTAAGGATATATTGAGTATTTTCCACCTCCTTATCAGCCTAAACACGAGATTTAATCCCAAAGACACCAGAATACATTCACAATCATCCAAATTACACAAGAACACTCTCTAGGGTTTCAAACTAAAAACACAAATAACTCAAGATTTAACCATGGGTTTTTAAGATTGATTGAAGATTTGGAATCCCCAAATCGTAGGCTTCAAGAATCATCCATCAAATTTCTAAATTGAGGTACGTGGGGTTTATCCTAAAAATGCATGGGCTTGTTGAAACACTCAATTATGATTTAAAGATTATAAAGCATGAATTTGTTAAAGTAGTTTGAAATCCATGATTTTTATTATGCTTTATGCATGTTATTGATATTATTGTTTTGACCTTTAGGCCTCATCCCCTTAAATTGATTTACAAGTATATGTATATGTATGAAATTAAAATTTAAAATTTGTTTGAGAGCACAGATTATGAAGTCCCTCTCTTATGATAAATTCAAGTTTATAATCTTATTGTGAATGATTTGAAATGCATGATTTATGGTTTTGAAACCAGTTTTCTCAATACCTTAGTGTTTGAGCATGATTTAGATACGATGAGAAGGAACTTCTTGATATAATTACACCCTTGTTTTAAATGAGAAAGAGTTGCATGTGATTGAGAAATTTGACATGACCACCTTGTATTTTTGAAATGCTTGACAAAGAGAGTGCCTTGCATGTGTTTTTATGAGGTTTGAGAAAGATTTTCTTTGAATTGATTTATTGATATGGTGGTCCCAAAATTATGTTTTGAAAACAGAGATTATTATATGCTATTAATGACTCAAAGACGTGACTTGCAAGTCAATGGTTTGACGATACCATAAACATGTATGCCATAACAGAGTATGTTTTCAGAATATTATTTCAAAGAATGCATACTTTAAAATGTTAAAAATGAACTTAAAGAGGGTTAGGTGGTTACTCGAAAAGGGATTTAGTTCAAGTAACTCTTAGCCTAAAACCGTGATTTTTCGATCCGGGTATATTATTTTATGCTGGCGACGGCTGTGTGGCGTAGCAGAGTCAGAGAATCCAACCCTTGCAGCATACTTGGGTTGGTGGTTTCCCCGCCGAGTCAATGACGGATTCCATATAGCCCATGGAATTTCAGAGTTGTAGGGTATACCACCTAGCGCAGAAGTAAAACGAAGAGTGTCACAGAGTTAAGATGATTTTACTGAGTCTTTCAAAAATACCCATGAGATTTCTTACTATCTGATATGTTTATGAATTGTTTTAAATTGCTCTCATATATGTTGAATATAAACTTGTATTTTGGATTTGCTCTGCGTACCAGTACATCTGTATTGATCCCCTACCTCTCAGGTTCGGAGGCTCAGTCCAAGGGTCCGGCTAATCAGTAGAGTATTCCAGAGAGAAGTGATCCGTTCAGTGGTGAGCCTTCTTTGTTCCAGAAGTCCTGCTATTTCAGATTATGTTATTCTGTTGGTTTGGTCTACTGGGGGCCTTGTCCCAATTTTCAAAACAATTTTGAGATGTAGTAGAGATTTTGCAGACTGAGTCAGATCTTATTCAGATGTTTTGAATTGTAACCTTCATTCTCCTGTCTTGAAACTTAGAGTTAATGACCATGTTTCCATATCAGATTGTATTTTTGCATATTCTCTTAATAAATGAATAATATGCATGACTACCAGATAGAGTAGGACGTTCCGGCCTTCATGGTTTGAGATATCTGTCACAGCCAATACCTAGTTCAGGTCGTGACAAAGTTGGTATCAAAGCACGGTTCATGGTCCCAGGGTGTCTGCGAAATCGCGTCGGGTAGAATTTTTTTTATGGGTGTGTAGCGTGCCATACTTATAAACAGAAGGCTACTAGGTGTTTAGGAATGTTTTTCTTCTTTGTGGTTTAGTTCGTGCTTCAGAGTCTGAGTTGTCCCCTAATCGATGATCTCTTGTGTTTCAGAAAAATAATCATGCCTCCCCGTCATACTATCGATCAGAATGCACAGACATATGAGGTCCATCCCACTCATAGGATGAGGACCCAAAATAGAGCTCAGACTCTGGAGATTGATGCTACTCTGGGAGTCCTACCTACTCAGACCAGCCCACTTAGGGCACCCGAACCTCCCCGAACGGGGACTAACCGCACTCAGCCTCACGAGTAAGAGGTATCTAATGCAGAATTCAGAAAGTTCATTCACATGCTTGCCCAGTTGGTAGCCATACAGACTTAATAGTTGAAAGATATTGGGTCTGCATCTGTTATGTCTGAGGCTACAAGAGTAGGCCAGTTCATGAGGATGAACCCACCCAAGTTTACTGGTACCAAGGTAGAAGAAGATCCACAGGAGTTTGTGGACGAGATTGAGAAAATCTTTAAGGTGATGCATATAGATGAGGTAGAGGGGGTTGATTTAGTGGCTTACCAGCTCAAGGATGTAGCGAACTAATGGTATAATGAGTGGAAGATTCAAAGAGTGAGCATGTTGAGCCTACAGTTTGGGTTGAGTTTGTGGAAGCCTTCTTGATCGATTCTTTCCTCTCGAGCTGAAAGAGGCCAAAGCCGAAGATTTTATGAATCTAAAGCAGGGTAAGATGAATGTCCAGGGTTACACTCTGAGGTTCAACCAACTAGCCCGTTATGCTCCAGAGATGACTAGTAACATAAGAGCCCAAATGAGGAAATTTACATTCGGCCTTTCAGATAACTTAGTGCTTGAATGTCAGAGGGCAATGTTGAACTGGGACATGGATTTTTCCAGGCTATCAGTCCATATGCAGCAAGTTAAGAAAGAGAAAAAAAATCACGGAATCTAGACAGAAAGATAGATAGGCAAACAGATCCAAAACAGCAGACCAGAGCTAAAGTCAGTAGCAGAGTGGGAATTGGGGTAACAAATAGCAAAAAAAGAAGAATTGAGGTAATGTGCAGTCTGCAGCCAGTGCCCCGGTGACCAGACCCCCAGTCAAACAGCACACTCAGGATTTTCAGTATTGACAGGGGCCGAGGATTCAGGGTTCACAGTCTCAAGGAAGTGCAGCTCAGATCTCTTGGACATACCCGCGCTGTGAGAAATATTGGAGGAATCATCCAGAGAGATGTCAGTTTGGCGCTATGGTGTGTTATTCGTGTGGCTCTCCAGACCATATCCAGAGAGAATGTCTGGCAGCAAAGGGTAATATTGGTGGATCCAAGTCATAGGCTAATTCTTCTGCACCACCACTGCCTTAGAAGGGTGCCACTTCAACCACCGGAAATAGCCAAAACCGATTGTACGCCTTGACCAACCGCTAAGAGGCAGAGGCCTCATCATATGTAGTTACTGGTACATTTCAAATCTTTTCCCGTGATATTTATATGTTACTTAATCCCTGGTCTACCCTATCTTATGTGACCCCTTATGTGGCTATTGGTTTTGGGTTTGAGCCTGATGTAATTGCCGAACCTTTTTTTATTTCCACTCCGGTGGGAGACTCTATTATGGCTAGGAGGGTGTATAGAAATTGTGTGGTGACTGTTTATGGGCAGGATACTGAGGTAGACCTCGTAGACTTAGACATGGTTGATTTTGATACAATCTTAGGGATGGATTGGCTTTATTCGTGCTATGCCATGCTAAATTGTAGAATCCAAAAGGTTACTTTCTCTTTCCCGAATAAACCAACAATAGAATGGGAGGGACATTCTTTAGAACCTAGAAGGAAGTTCATCTCTTGACGCAAATCCCATAAACTCATTTCTAAGGGTTGTTTGTATCATTTCATTTGGGTTAAAGATTCGAATACCAAAAGCCCTCTTCAGTCCATCCCTGTGGTGAATGAGTTCCCAGAAATTTTTCCAGATGATATCCCAGGAATACCACCTGATAGGGAGATAGATTTTGGTATGATTTGTTGCCAGATAGCCATCCCATCTCTATTCCACCATAAAAAATGGCTCGTGCAGAGTTGAAAGAGTTAAAAGAGCAGCTAGCAGATCTTCTAGATAAAAGTTTTATCCGTCCTAGTATTTATCCTTGGGCTGAACCTATACTCTTCGTGCGAAAGAAAGATGGTTCCCTGCGTATGTGTATAGATTACCGTCAGCTGAATAAGGTCACTGTTAAAAACAAATATCCTCTTTCTAGAATTGATGATTTTTTTTACCAGCTTCAGGGTGCTAATTATTTTTCACAAATAGACCTTCGTTCGGGATACTATCAGTTGAAGATTAGAGAATTAGATATTCCTAAAATAGTTTTCCAAACCCAATACGGTCATTATGAATTCTTAGTCATGTCCTTTGGGTTGACTAATGCCCCTGCGACTTTCATGGATCTTATGAATAGGGTGTTCCATCAGTTCCTAGATCTGTTTGTTATAGTTTTCATTGATGATATTCTGATTTATTCCAAGAGTGAGAAGGACCATGACAATCACCTCCAAATCATCCTTCAGACTCTCAAAGATCATGAGTTGTATGTGAAATTTTCCAAGTGCGAATTCTGGCTTAATGTTATTGCTTTCTTGGGGCATATCGTGTCTAGTGACGGGATTAAGGTTGATCCCCAGAAGATTGAGGTAGTAAGAAAATAGCCTAGAACTATAACTCCAATCGATATTTAAAACTTCTTGGGTTTGGCAGGGTATTACAGAAGACTTGTAAAAAGTTTTTGTTCCATTGCTACACCACTTACTAAGTTGACTCAAAAAAAGGTAAAGTTCGTGTGGTCTGACTCCTGTGAGAATTGTTTTGAGAAATGAAAAGATAAGTTGATAACTGCTCCTGTTTTGACTCTTCTGGAAGGTACGGAAGGTTTTGTTGTGTACTGTGATGCATCCCGTGTGGGACTTGGGCATGTACTTACACAGCATGGTAAGGTAGTGGCTTATGCATCTAGGCAGTTAAAAGTGCATGAGCAAAATTACCCCACCCATGACTTAGAGTTAGTGGCTGTGGTGTTTTCACTCAAAATTTGGCGGCATTATCTCTATAGGGTACATGTTGATATATTTATTGACCACAAGAGTTTGCAGTATGTTTTCTCGCAGAAAGAATTGAACCTTAGGCAATTGTGTTGGTTGGAAATTTTAAAGGATTATGACATAAGCCTGCACTACCATTCGTGCAAGGAAAATGTGGTAGCCGATGCCCTCAGTAGGTTATCTATGGGCAGTATTTTTCATATTGAAAAGGAAAAGAGAGAGATGGTGAAGGATATTCACCGACTTGCAAATCTAGGAGTGCGACTCTTGGATTCCAAAGATGGGAGAGTGGTTGTTCATGAGGTGGCTAAATCTTCCCTTTGTACTGAAGTTAAAGAGAAGCAGGTTGAAGATCCCATCTTGATGCAGATCAAGAAAGATGTGGGTCAACAGAAGGTGATGTCTTTTAAAATTGGTGGTGATGGAGTTTTACGATATCAGGGCAGACTATATGTGCTAGATATAGATGGATTACAAAAAAGGATCCTTGATGAATCTCACACTTCGAGGTATGTTTTCACCCAGGATCTACTAAGATGTATCGTAATTTGAAAGCTATTAACTAGTGGAATAATATGAAGTGTGATGTGGCTAATTTTGTTGCCAAGTGTTTGAATTGTCAACAAGTGAAAGCAGAGCATATGAGTCTAGGTGGTACTTCCCAAGAGATAGCCTTACCTTTGTGGAAATGGGAGATGATCAATATGGACTTCATCACGGGACTTTCAAGGTCCCAAAGCCAGTATGATTCAATTTGGTTGATTGTTAATCGACTGACCAAGTCAGCCCACTTTCTGCCCTTCAGAACTAACTATTCAGGAGATGACTATGCCAAGTTGTATATTGAGGAGATAGTTCATTTGCATGGAGCACCTGTATCCATCATATCTGATCGAGGTACGCAATTCTCTTCGCAGTTTTAGAGGTCTTTTCAGAGGGGTTTAGGTACCCAAGTGAACCAAAGTACTGCATTCCACCCTCATCCAGATGGGCAAGCTGAGCGCACCATTCAGACTCTTGAGGATATATTAAGGGCCTGCATAAGTGACTTCAAGGGGAGTTGGGTGTATCACTTTCCATTGATAGAGTTCGCATATAATAACAGTTACCATGCCAGTATTAAGATGGCTCCTTTTGAAGCATTGTATAGAAGAAGATGTAGGTTGCCAATAGGGTGGTATGAAGTGGGTGAGACTCAGTTGTTTGGGCCTGATCTTGTTCATCAGGCAATGGAGGACGTGAAAATTATTAGAGAATGACTTAAGACTGCCCAGAGTCGATAGAAGTCCTACGCCGATGTTAGGAGAAGAGACTTAGAGTTTGAGGTTGGTGATTGGGTGTTTCTCAAAGTTTCTCCTACGAAGGGAGTCATTCTTTTTCGGAAGAGAGGTAAACTGAGTCCTTGCTATATAGGGTCATACTAGATTTTGAGAAGGATGGGGGAGTTGCTTATGAGTTAGATTTGCCTGCAATTTTGGGCTTTGTTCATCCGGTATTTCATATATCCATGTTTAAGAAATGTATTGGAGACCATTCCTTAGTGTTGCCTGTAGAGGAGATCAAGGTGACAGACTCATTAGCATATGAAGAGGAACCCATTGCAATCTTAGATCGCCAAGTTCGAAAGTTGAAAGCAAAGAGGTAGTGTTGGTTAAAGTGTTGTGGAGAAATCAAAAAGTTAAGAAAGTAACTTGGGAATCAGAAAATGACATGAGAGATAGATACCTAGACTTGTTTGATTCGGTGGATGACGAAATAAAAGGTACAATCCTTGTCTTATTCTTTTATGGCCTTAGTATACTTTAAATTGTGTTTATCTGTATTCCACGTCATCATTCGAGGATGAATTATCCCAAGGGGGGATAATGTAACACCCCACAAAAATCATCGATGCATTAGCTCATGGTAATATGCTCTTAGAGTTAAATTACTAGAATTGTGTCAAAGAAACTTAGTCTCATTTTTAACTTCCAAAGTGAGTAAATTTATAACCATATATAATTTCCCTAATTTCAACTTTTTATCATGTGAGAAATTGAATAAGCTTTCTGTCGATATAAGATTCGCCCAAATTCGATACCCGGACAAGAAGTTATGGCTAATTTATGTTCTAGTTGTAAAACACCGTCATTTTGGTGCTTGGCACATCGCGGAGGGGCCTATTTAAAAATTATCGAATTCCAGTAGCATAACACGATTGTGGCGCATCGCGTGGAAGTTTCAGGTCCCAACTAGTGGGACAACGCGATGGCTCCGCGTCGCGGTGACCTTAAGAATCCCACTCGTCAATTTCCAGTGAGCCACTGTAATTATCTTCTAAATTGAATGATGATTATTCCATGAGGAATTTTTAAGATTTTCACTTTTTGTCATATGGGAAATTCAATAAGCTTTCCATCGATATAAGATTCGCCCAAATTCGATAACCGGGTCAGAAGTTATGACTATTTTAAGTTCCCATCGTAAAACACCGTCATATTAGTCAGTGGCGTGCCGCGCCACAAGAGGAAATGGCATTTGGCAAATTACAGTAGGGGTCCGCAATTATGGTGCATCGCGCTAGGGTTCAAATTCAGAATTGTTTGTTTTCCAGTGTCTCAACGCGATTTCCCCCACATTGCGCCAAAGTTTTAGGTCACAAAGGAAATGGTAACGCGATGGACCCACGTCGTGCCATCCCTCAATTTCCCAATTGTCAAAATCCAGTGACACGACACGATAGCGTTGCGTCGCACTAAAGGTCTAGTTTGGGAAAATTTTTACAATTTTAAAAGACGCATCCAAGGGTTAAAAGGGTCAATTTCCTACCCCTATTTAAACCCAATAACACATGATTTATCTATTCTTCACCCAAAATATACTAGTTTCTCTCAAGAACAAGCTAGGGTTTCTATTGGGGATTCGAATTCAAGAAGGTTTCACCGTCAATCCTCACGAAATCACGAACTAAGGTATGCATAGTGTTCATTCATAGACTCCTTTCGTCCATGAATCCCAAGAATCCCTTTTTCTAAATTCAAATTTATGAATTTTCTTATGAATTTCATGATTGAGCTTCTCTTGTTCATGTGGATAATGAGAAATTGAATTCTACTCCATGTTGGGTAATAAATTCTATGTGGGTTAGAGTATTATAGATATAGATTTATGCAAACCTATGATAAACCCTTGAATGATGAAATTAGAATTGAACCATGATGTTTAATTATTGTACAATGATGTTTACATGTACCATGCCTACAATATGTTTGATTAAATGCCTAGATAAAGGAAAAGTGCCTAACTAGCATGATACCATGAAATCCCCAAGTATGTACAAGTTATGCCTATCACATGTTTTGATGAAATGCTTCTATAAATGTATTATGAATTATGATGTTAATTATATGTTCAAGTAAGTTATGCTTGGTCAGTTTCCTTCCATCGAGTCCTGGGGGTACTCATACCCGAAATGTTAGCTGTGTACCTAAAGCCATGTCATGTTTTCACGATACTCTCAGTCAAGCTATGTATCCTTAGACTTCATACAGTCTTACGACTCAGGAAATCTCCATGATCGCATAAACTCAGTCAGTTGCCAGATATCAGTAGTATTCCATTAGTCAATGTAATTCAATAACTCAGCCCATGTTCAGTTCAGTAAATCATGTCCAGAGTCTATTCAGATGGGAGTAGGAATTAGCACCGAGTGAACCCAAGGATGAGAACACACACTATCAGAAGAGGGTGTGATTCTTAGAAGTCATCCTTATGTTCCAGAACTATGTAGCCAACATAGGTTGAGACATCAATACGATCCGATAAGGGTTGATGAGGTGGATAAGCGCTATCAGATAAGGCCCTCATCGTTCTCTTTTGGAAATACTATCAGATGAGGGTCGCCCACAGTTTGTACTTACCAGTGGCACGGTATTGACACCCTTTCTAATTAGGGTTACAGATTGGACCCCAACTCAGCCATAATGGCATATTAGGGGCATATCGGTTAGATAAATACTTCCCACAGTTTCATGTTACAGAATTAGAAATGTCAGATATAGTCAATCAGTCTCAGTAATAGGACTCAGATAGTTCTTCAGATTTTAGGACTGTCAGATACAATCAACTCAGATACAGTACGGAACTCAGATAGTTCCATCAAATTCAGGACTGTCAGATACAGTCACTCATGTTATCAGTTATATGTAGATTCAGTAATCATGTTATCACAGTATTAGTGTCAGTTGTTATGTCTCATGCATGTATTTTCACGCTCATGATTGTTAGTCAGTTATTATTATTGTTCATGCATATGAACCCCATGCATTCAGCCTACCTCACATGCATATCAGTACATTCAAAGTACTGACGTATTTGCACTATGTTGTCTTATACCATATGTTCAGAGACATGAGCTCCAGAGCAACAGTAGATTCCAGATATCCGCAGGCAGAGTTAGAAGTGAGTCCTCATCTTTTGAGGATATGATTATTTCCCTATTATCTCATTAATCAGTTTATTAGTGGGAGTTAGTTGGGGACATATTCCATCAACTCCTTACTCAGACAGTTTAGTTAGTTAGAGGCTTTCTAGACTATCATATTTCAGACTTCAGTATGTTCAGTTTTATTTTAGGAATTCTATTACCCCACACAGATGTTATATCATTCAGATCATGTTCAGTATTGAACCTTATGGCCTTTCAGTGCATGTTTTCACATTATTATATCATATTATGCAGTGTAAAGGTACAAATATTAGTTATGGGTTAACTTGTAGTCCTTCGGGGTCATGAGCACCGTGTAGCGTTTTGAGCACCAAGCTTGGGTCGTTACAATCTTCCACCCTCTTATCAACCTAAACATGGGATTTAATCCTAAAGACACCGAAATACATTCACAATCATCCAAATTACTCAAGAACACTCTTTAGGGTTTCAAACTAAAAACCCAAATAACTCAAGATTTAACCGTGGGTTTTTAAGATTGGTTGAAGATTTGGAATTTCCAAATCGTAGGCTTCAAGAATCATCCATCAAATTTCTAAATTGAGATACATGGAATTTATCCTAAAAATACATGGGCTTGTTGAAACACTCAATTATGATTTAAAGATTATAAAGCATGAATTTGTTAAAGGGGTTTGAAATCCATGATTTTTATTATGCTTTATGTATGTTATTGATATTGTTGTTTTGGCCTTTAGTCCTCATCCCCTGAAATTGATTTACAAGTATATGTATATGTATATGTATGAAATTGAAATTAAAGATTTGTTTGAGAGCACAGATTATGAAGTCCCTCTCTTGTGATAAATTTAAGTTTATGATTTTATTATGAATGATTTGAAATGCATGATTTATGGTTTTGAAACAAGTTTTCTCAATACCTTAGTGTTTGAGCATGATTTAGAGATGATGAGAGAGATCTTCTTGATATAATTACACCCTTGTTTTAAATGAGAAAGAGTTGCATGTGATTGAGAAATTTGACATGACCACCTTGTATTATTGAAATGCTTAACAAAGAGAGTGCCTTGCATGTGTTTACATGAGGTTTTAGAAAGATTTTCTATGAATTGATTTATTGATATGGTGGTCCCAAACATATGTTTTGAAAACAGAGATTATTATATGCTATTAATGGCTCAGAGACGTGACTTGCAAGCCAATGGTTTGATAATACCATAAACATGTATGTCATAACATAGTATGTTTTCAGAATATGTTTTCAGAGAATGCATGATTTAAAGAGTTAAAAATGGGCTTAAAGAGGGTTAGGTGATTACCCGAAGAGGGCTTTAGTTCAAGTAACTCTTTGTCTAAAATCGTGATTTGCCGATCCGGGTATATTATTTTACGCTGGCGACAGTCGTGTGGCGTAGCAGAGTCAGAGACTCCAACCCTTGCGGCATACTTGGGTTGGAGGCATTCCCGCTGAGTCAATGGCAAATTTCATATAGCCCGTTGAATTTCAGAGTTGTAGGGTATACCACCTAGCGCAGAAATAAAACGTAGAGAGACACAGAGTTTAGATAATTTTACAGTCTTTCGAAAATGCCCATGAGATTTCTTACTATCTGATATGTTTATGAACTGTTTTAAATTGCTCTCATATATGTTGAATATAAACTAGTATTTTGGATCTGCTCTGCATACCAGTACATCAGTATTGACCCCCTGCCTCTCAGGTTCGGAGGCTCAGTCCAAGGGTCTAGCTAATCAGTAGAGTATTCTAGAGAGAAGTGATCTGTTCAGTGGTGAGCATTCTTTATTCCAGAAGGCCTGTTATTTCAGATTATGTTATTCCGTTGGTTTGGTCTACTGGGGGCCTTGTACCAGTATTCAAAACAGTTTTGAGATGTAGTAGAGATTTCACAGACTGAATCAGATCTTATTCAGATATTTTGAATTGTAACTTTCATTCTCATGTCTTGAAACTGAGAGTTAATGACCATGTTTCCATATCAGATTGTATTTCCGTATATTTTCTTATTATATGAATGTTGTGCATGACTACCAGATAGAGGAGGACGTTCGGGCCTTCATGGTTTGAGATGTCCATCACAGCCAGGACCTAGTTAAGGTCGTGACAAAGGTCATCATTAATTGCTTATTAATTTTTCTCAATTCTCACGTATTATGCTTATTGGAAATTCACCAAATTCGATGAATTCAATTTTGTATAATCAGGTGAATGGATTGTAGATTATAGTGTATCTGGTGCCAATGTTTCTGCTTTTGCAGTGCTTGTCCACTTAAGTGACAACCATTTTTACGAAACCCCATACACTTTAGTAACAATGTACTAGGTGACATTAGCAGCTTTTGCGATCCGTAGTGGAGTAAGCTGTTGCCACTTTTGTGGCATAGTAGACACTTTTGCGATCACCGTTGGGCATTTATATATAGCTTCTTCTCTATATTTTAGATATTCTAAACTTAATTCCACCTCTATTTTTGGCCATCTTGAGTTGGAGAATTCTGTTGTTGAAGAAAAGTTGATGTCGTTGTTGATTGAGTTGATGCTCATTGAGGTATTTTGCTGAATAGGTGGTGGGTTGAATTCGGATTTCATTGAGGCATTTCGTCGAACAAATGGTGGTTCTGAATATTTTGTTCATATTTGACTCCAATGATGGATTATTTCAAGTAAGGGGAAAGGGGATTGAAGAAGAAACATGTTTGGGGGGGGGGGGGGGTTAAAAGAATATATACATATATAATTATTTTTAAAAAATACTTTTCTTACGTGGCTCCGACGTGGCAGTGATGTGGCGTTGATTTGTCGGCGCGTGTGATACACTCTCCATGATGAGAATGGTATTCAGTCTTGAGGGGTGAATTAATACACTTTAAAGATGTTAAGGGAGTAAATAAACAAAAGTTTAGTTTAGCTTGCATGTATACTTCAAAGCCAAGAATAACTAATCCTGAAATCAGTTACATTATTCTTCTCCAAATTCTCTATGTCACTTTTTAAATTAGAGCGAAAAGAAGATAAGGTTGAGAAAACTGCATAGACCTTATTCCAAGGTCAATTTTCATAGAAGTAATTAAACTATCAGTTCAGTAACGAATGTTCAGAACACCCTTCGTTAAAAATTTCTATTATATGTATAAATTATTATACTAAGTACATAGATCAAAATTTACTCTTGCTACATTTATTAAATCTCTGGTAAGCACCATATCACAAAAGTCTATTGTATACAATCTTATCCAGAAAATTAATTTCCCTGGTCTATGGGAACGTGCTTGCACGTCTATCCCAAGTTATTTAATATAAAATTTGAATTGCTAATGATATATTTTAAATAGTATATATATACAATATAAAAATTATAACAATAAAAAAAAAGTAATAATTCTTAATTTAAATCTAAATATTCTTGTAAACTTGATACTAATTTATACATTTCCATTCACATCAATGAAACACTTTAAGGTTTATACCCAAGTAATTGATTTTAGTGTCTTCAACTACAAGCTTTATCCAACATGGACTTATATATCTAAAGAATATTTTAATAGTTGGCCGATACAATACTTTTACCAATTTGCTCACAGTTTTGCTACACCTTTCCGACTCAATGTGCTAATTAAATATAATCTTAAATCTTATGGTAAGATATCAACAGATAAAAGTCAAATAAGCTATATCTTATAGTAAGATAGAGCATAAATGACCTAAGTGAAAACACCTAAAATAATCCATAGACAAAAACTGTAAATAAATTTTGTAGAAATACTACCATAGCAATCAGTTGTGTCTCAATCAAAACTAATTAAAGTTGATTATACAAATTATTGATAACTTTCAACTACTTTTGGACCAATTTCTTTTCAACATACACCAATCTACATTAGTGGTATTTAGAAACAAATTCAACAGTTTATGATAGCTAGTAAAGAAAAAATTATTCATGCATCAATTTTTGAGTACATAATATTTGGTAGCAAGTTAAGAAATAAGATATTAATGTATAAAATTAATACGTTGTTTGATTTATTTAGGTTTCAAGGAAACTATTGCAAATAAGAACATCACAAGCAAAAACATAATCGAAGTACAGGAAGATTAAGAGCGATGAAATAAAGAAGAATTTTATATTTACTAAGTAAGTAGTCAACTGCCTGACGAAGCTAGAGAAATTATTGTACCTAAAACACTTGGATAAAATATCTCTTGAGAAATCAGACACATTTCAGATAGAGAAACTGTTATCACTCTTAATATCTTCTCAATTCCAAACGGCTACAACTAAATTTCTTGATATTTTCTTGAGAACAATATTCAAATTCTATCCTAGAAAAACCTCTTAGAAAGAGAAGAGAAACCTAAATCACAAGACCAAGTTAATTTATATGTTCATTATTCAAATAAAAACTTTTCATATCAAGATTCAACACTTAACTATAAACTTATTTCGAATTCAACAAATAGGTTTAATTGAAGATTCAACTACAGTACTAACGAATAGTATAACAAACTAAAATTACATAACATAACCAAAACTAAGTCACATTTAAATAAAGAAAGAAAAAATGAAAAGAGATAAACATTTGATTTTTTGGCTATATCATTCATCGACAACATGCTTATTTTGTCCAATTTTTCAATTAAAAATTTTACACTGAAAAAAAAACACAATAAATTATCAAACGAGAAGAACTCATTATCATTATAATTCATATAATCTTTAAATCTACAGAAAGGACTATGATAATGAAAAAAAGAAGATGACTTGAAGAACTAAAATAAGAAGAAAGCAGAAGCAAAGAATAATTTCTTTTTCACATAAGATAAAATTCTAATTGATTTAAAAGTGTTAAAAATTATGATTTTTTACTATATATTTTAAGATTCTTTGGGCCTTCATGTTTTCTTTCAATGAGTTGGAATGTTTTATATCAAAAAATTTAATACCATATCAAATTCAAAATATATTTATGGCTAAAGTAGTAGTCAATGTTCGTTGTTTTTTATGTTACCAATATATGTATATCAATTACGTAACTTTGCATATATTTTCTGTTAAAATAATTCTCAATATTAACTGATTTTTACATCAATTTAATCTAGTTAATTTGATGAAAATAAAATTATTATTAATATTATAAATATCTACTTACCATAAATCTGTCCTCATTTTATATCTTGATTGTATTTAGTTAATGTACAATTACATAAAGGACTCAAAAATGGAACAATTGATATTAGTTACCTTTATAATTTCGAAAATTCAATCCTATAAATTTCTCACATTTTTATAGTTTGATTATATTAATTTGATATTAGTTACCTTTATAATTTGGGGAAGAATTTTAAAAAGGTAACAATTAATTTTTTTCTCAATTACTGATTTATTTCTCAAAAATTTCTTATAAAATTATAATTTGACTATAGTCAATTGATTGTTTAATTATCTTTATAATTTTATAATCACTCAAATAAGATAACAATGATTTTCTTTCCTAATTACGGATTTTATTATATTAATTCATTTATTGTTTTACAAAAATAGGTCAAACTTATTTGCGATTAAAGTTGAAATATTTTTTAAAAAAAATGTCAATTACACTTTTTTCATATAAGTTGTTTGATTACTAATTGATTATTAATTCACAAGTTTTTCTTGTAATACTTTCTTGATTTACTCAGTTGTAATGAAATCATAATTTTTTAATATAATATCATTATTTATATTGTTTGCATATTTTGAGGGATGACATCTATATTTTATTTTTTTTGGTTTTTCATCCGGTGCCTGGTACCCTCATTGGATCCCTAACTAATACGGATCTCGCGTTGCAGGACCCATTAAGGTGGCAACGCTCCTAACAGAGTTTTCTCCATATCTAGGGTCAAACCCTCGACCTCTGATTAAGGGTGGAGCAGCCTCATCCACTGCACCACAACCCATATTGGTGACATCTATATTACTATCATATTCCCCATTTAATAATATTTTTTTCAAGATTGGCAATTAACTATTTTCTATTATACAAAAATGTAATTAGTGAAATTCATACAAAGATAGTTTAATTAGTTGGATTAGTCTCAATATAGTAGTAATATCTAATTTTAACTATCTTTCAATTAAATTCGTATTTTTGTTTTATTTGAATTCAAAATTGTACATCCTTCCATTAATACTAAAAGTTTCTCATCTCAATTAAAATATTTCTTTTCCAATTATGCCTCTTGATTGTAATTGATTACCCTGTCATATTGAGTTACTCAATATGTCTTTTCATATATGTCAAGTAATTGCACAACTAATATTACAGATTTTTTTAAACATATGAAGGCTAGGAAATAAATAAATAAATAAATAATCGAAAAATCATTTATTTTTACCACAATATTAAATGTGGATATAAAGAATGCATCACTTATATTATTATGACGATACAACATCCAGAAGTAAATATTTCATCAATTTTTGTACAACTTGATAAATGTTATAAAACAAGAAAGAATAAAGAAGAAGAGTAGAGAGAGTAATTGTTATTTCTTCTCTTGAGGGATGATTTACAATGAAGGAAGTCCTTTTATTTATAGGGGGAATTTGCCCTAGTTTCACACTAAAAGACAAATACATTAAATCTTGATAGACATCAAATAGATCTTGATAGACATTCACTATAATTGATATATATCATAACACTCCCCCTTGAATGTCTAACAATACGCATATAGGCTGCCTCATTACAAACTTTACAAGGAAAATCCAGTAGGACAAAACTTCGTAAGGGAAAAAGAGTACAACGCATATTAGCTCCCCCTAATAAGAACATCCTTGAACCTTTACATTCCGATCTTGTGCACCATCTTCTTGAAAGTTGCAATTGGAAGAGACTTGGTGAATAAATCAACCACATTGTCACTTGAACGAATCTGTTGTACGTCAATATCACCATTCTTTTAGAGCTCATGTGTATAGAAGAACTTTGGCGAAATGTGCTTCGTTCTATCTCTTTTTATGAATCCACCTTTCAGTTGTGCTATGCATGTTGCATTATCTTTA
This sequence comes from Capsicum baccatum var. pendulum, assembly GCA_030864225.1. NCBI lineage: Eukaryota > Viridiplantae > Streptophyta > Magnoliopsida > Solanales > Solanaceae > Capsicum > Capsicum baccatum. The sequence goes on from CM061550.1 coordinate 246,486,141, forward strand.
TATAAAATTGTGGGTACTTTGTCACATTTCAAGCAACATTTTTGTCGAATGAGATGTATTATGGACCTCAACCACAGATACTCTCGGTTTGCTTCATGAATAGTTATAATCTCAGCGTGATTCGATGAAGTGGCTACGATAGACTGCTTTGTTGATCTCAAAGATATGATAGTACCCCCACATATGAATACATAGCCTGTTTGAGACTGAGCTTTATGTGGGTCGAATAAGTATCCAACATCAGCATAACCAACAAGATCGGAATTGTAATCTTTAGAATAAAATAAGCCCATATCGGTAGTCCCCTTTAGATACCGTAATATGTGTTTGATCCCATTCCAATGTCTCCTAGTAGGAGCAGAACTATACCTTGCTAGAAAATTTACTGAAAAGGCAATATCAGGCCTTATAGTATTTACAAGATACATTAGTGCACCAATTGCACTAAGATATGGTATTTCAGGACCAAGGAGCTCTTCGTTCTTTTCTTGAGGTCGAAATGGATCCTTACTCATATCAAGTGATCAAACAACCATCGGAGTACTTAATGAATGTGATCTATCCATATAGAATCGTTTCAACACCTTTTCTGTGTAGGTAGATTGATGGACAAAGATACCGTTTGTCAAATGCTCAATTTTCAAACCAAGGCATAACTTTGTCTTTCCAAGATCATTCATCTCAAACTCTTTCTTTAGGTACTCAATTGCTTTTTGAAGCTCTATTGGCGTTCCAATAAGGTTTATGTCATCGACATAGACAGCAAGTATAACAAACTCCGACATTGTTTTCTTTCTGAAAACACATGGGCAAATTTCATCATTCGTATAACCTTTTTTAGATAAATATTCAGTAAGACGATTATACAACATGCGTCCAAATTGCTTCAAACCATACAATGATCTTTGCAATCTAATGGAATACATTTCTCGAGACTTTAAACTATATGCTTTCGGCATTTTAAATCCTTCAAGAATTTTCATGTATATCTCATTATCAAGTGATCCATATAGATAGGTTGTTACCACATCCATCAAATGCATTTCAAGTCTCTCATGGATAGTGAAACTAATAAGATAACGCAATGTTATTACATTCATAACTGGTGAATATGTCTCATCATAATCGACATCAGGCCGTTGTGAAAATTCTTGTGCAACAAGACGTGCTTTATATATTTGTATGTTATTTTTTTTCATTTTTTTTCGTACAAAGACCCATTTATAGCCAACAGGGTTAACGTCATTAGGTGTTTGAGCTATGGGTCCAAAAACTTCACGTTTGGCGAGCGAATTTAATTCAGATTGAATTGTTTCTTGCCATTTTGGCCAGTCATTTCTTTGTTGACATTCTGTGACAGATCAAGGTTCAAAATCCTCGCTATCTTGTATGATTTTCGTTGCAACATTATATGCAAAGACATGATCCACTACTATTTTAGATCGATTCAGATTAGTTTTAACATCACTTGAATTTATGGATAGTTTCTCATTTTCTTGAGTCTCAGGATCATTGATTCCTTCAGGGATATCAACATTGCTCAAATTTTGAACTTCCGTATGTGGATCTTTCGTAGTGTCATCTTGACCATTTTTTTTTCTAGGATTTCGATCCTTAGAACCTAATGGTCTGCCACGCTTCAAGCGTGCTTTAGATTCATTAGCTATGATACTAGTGGATGGTCCTTTAGGGACATCAATTCGAATTAGGACATTCTCTGCAGGAATATGTGATTTAGTGATCCTTTTCAAATCTGTAAATGCGTCTGGCATTTGATTTGCAATTCTCTGCAGATGAATAATCTTTTGTACTTCTTGCTCACAAATAGAAGCACATGGATCAAGATGAGATAGTGATGAATTTTTCCACAAAATTTCTCTTTTGATGTCACTATCTTTTCCCCCTAATTTTGGGAAAAGTATCTCATCAAATCAATAATCTGCAAATCGAGCAGTGAACATATCTCCCATTAACGGTTCAAGATAGCGAATAATGGAGGGTGATTCAAACCCAACATAAATTTCTAACCTTCTTTGGGGGCCCATCTTGGTGCGGCTTGGTGGTGCTATCGGCACATTAACACCGTACCCAAAAATTCTCAGATGAGATATATTAGGCTCTTGACCCAGAACCAATTGCAACGGAGAAAATTTATGATAATTTATCAATCTAAGACGAATAAGTATTGCAGTATGAAAAATTACATGACCCCAAACAGAAGTAGGCACCTTAGTTTTCATTAGTAATGGTCTTGCTATCAACTGCAGACGTTTAATTAATGACTCAGCAAGGCCATTTTGAGTGTGAACATGGGGTACAGGATGTTCCACTCTTATCCCGATCGATAAGCAATAGTCATTAAATGCTTGGGATGAAAATTCTGCAGCATTATCAAGGCGAATAGACTTGATTTGATTATCAGGAAATTGTGCCTGTAATCGTATTATTTGTGCCAACAATTTTGCAAATGCCAAGTTGTGAGATGACAAAAGGCACATATGAGACCATCTAGAAGAAGCATCTATTAGGACCATGAAGTATCTAAATGACCCACTTGGTGGGTGAATTGATCCACAAATGTCCCCATGTATGCGTTCCAAGAACGCGGGGGACTCAATCCCAACTTTTGTTAGCGATGGTCTCACAATCAACTTGCTTTGATAACAAGCATTACATGAAAATTCACCATTCGAAAGAACCTTCAAGTTCTTTAATGGATGCCCATTTGAATTTTCTATTATTCGTCTCATCATTATTGATCCTGGATGTCCCAGACGATCATGCCAAAGTACGAAAGTATTGAAATCAGTAAACTTCCGATTTACTATGGAATGTGCCTCAATTGCACAAATCTTTGTCCAATACAGGCCAGAAGATAAAGCAGGGAACTTTTCAACAACACATGTCTGCCCAGAGACATTCTTGGTGATACCAAGATATTCAAGATTCAGCTCATCAAATGTCTTGATATGATAACCATTTTCACGGATATCTTTAAAAATCATCAAGTTTCTCCGAGACTTGGGAGAGAACATAGCATTATTTATGATGAGTTTAGTTCCGTTGGGCAAGATTATAATGGTTTTTCCAAAGCCTTCAATCAAATCAGCACTACCAGAAATTGTAGTAATATTAATCTTGTCCATGTTTAGATGAGAGAAATATTTCTTGTCTGTGAATATCGTATGTGTAGTGTCAGAATCAATCAAACAAATATCTTTTTGAAAATTATCCATATCTTTAAATAAAATAACATGCACCAAATAAAATATATATTAAATCTTTATACAAAGTGAAAACTTATACTATAAAAAAAATTATTAATCACACTTTTACTAAGTAATTAAAAAGAAATATAACCAATTAGTACGAGATGCAATTGTAATCGTATTACGAAATAAGAACATAAAAATATTATTATATTACATAATCATATGAGAATATTATTATATTAAAGAATGTTAATATAAAGAATACATTACAGAATGCAATCTTAATCATATTGTTTGCACAACATTGTAAAGAATGATAATTTTGCATTGTAATGAATGCAAAGCAAGCACTCCATGTATTGTTTTCATGGAAAAGTAAACCTCTGTACTATCGTTTTTTTTAATAAATAATGATAAAATTAAAATTCAATTCAGTCAATAATAAACTACAATAATATAATTGAACTAATCCATATTAATCAAAAGCTAATACTCATGCAAACAACTACTTTTACATGATTTTTTATTCACTAACTATTATCAATAAAAATAAAACAAAATTAAAAATCATTCATTCTTTTATGTTTACGGAACCATCACCAATCAAGTGATCAATCTTTCCTTCAGGGTGCTCGAAAAAGTTTGCTACATCCAAACATGTGATGTCAACACTATTTTCAGAGAGAAAGTTAGCCTCAGTATTTATCTCTTTCTTCTTTAGTGATGCTTGATAAAGATCAATCAAGAGCTTGAGAGAACGACAATCACGTGAATAATGTCCTTTTTTTCCACATCGAAAACAAGTAACTACTTCACGTTTCTCATTTTTTCTCTTTTTGTTTGATGAATTATTAACACCCGGAACAGGATTTCTTTCTTGGTCATCACGACCACGTCCACGACCAGGGCCGCGACCTTTTCCACGCCTAGCATGGTGAGCGTGCACATCATTTACCTCAGGGAATGGTGCCGATTCAGTTGGTCGGTTCTCGTGATTTTTCATCAACAAATCATTACTTTGTTCAGCCACGAGAAGATGAGAACTCAGTTCAGTATACTTCTTGAAACCTTTTTCTCGATATTGTTGTTGTAAGAGCACATTCGAGGCATGAAAAATGAAGAGCGTCTTTTCCATCATATCATTATCATTGACCGTCTCTCCACAAAGTTTCAATTGAGAAGAAATTCTGAACATGGCAGAATTGTATTCATGAACAGACTTGTAGTCTTGAAATCTTAGATGCATCCACTCATATCGTGCTTTCGGGAGGATGACCATCTTTAAGTAGTCAAACCTTTCTTGTAGGCTATTCCACAATACGAGTGATCCTTAGTAGTAAGGTACTCAATTTTCAGAATTTCATCAAGATAATGACGCAAGAAAATCATAGTCTTAGCACGATTTTGACTAGATGTTGTATTTTCATTCTTTATGGCGTCTCCAGGACCCATAGCATCTAGGTGGATTTCAGCATCCAACACCCATGAAATATAGTTCTTTCCCGAACTTTGAAGGGCAACGAACTCACACTTCGTAAGATTGTTAGCCATATGAAAAAAGGAAGAAATAAAAAAAATAATACCTTAGCCTTAGCCTTCAAATTTGAGACGGTAGAGTCTCGTGCTGATAACGCGTTATAAAACAAGAAAGAATAAAGAAGAAGAATAGAAAGAATAGAGAGAGTAGTTGTTATTTCTTCTCCTGAGGGATGATTTACAATGAAGTCCTTCTGTTTATAGGGAGAATTTGCCCTAATTTGCCCTTGTTTCACACTAAAAGACAAATACATCAAATCCTGATAGACATCAAATAAATCTTGATAGACATTCACTATAATTGATATATATCATAACAATAAATATTTTTTTAATAAATGCTTGGACATGGAACATGTATTAGTTGATATACAAATGAAGTAATTCTTCATGCACTCCCATGTCTAACATAAAGGTGATGACGGCTAACCGGATCACATATTATAAAAAAGACATTAATCTTTTCAACTTTTATAATATTGGGCCTATGCCACGCACGGACATTACTCATCTAGTAAAAAAGAAGGGAAGAATGAAGTTGTCCCGAACGAAATATAAATAACAACTTAATTGAGTTCGTCATAATTGTGAAAACTCTCTCTCAACACAAAGAAAGGAGATGAAACTATGTTAATGGTGGTCTTCGTAGAAGAGTACCACCTTTGAAGGATCCGACACACAGATGTGACAATATTTTTGCAAAATCCGAGCAACTTAGTCCGATACTACTTGGAAAAGAGAAGCTGTAGAAGAGCACTACCATAGTCCAAGTCTTGACACATGGAGGATTAATTCGACTACAAAGATAGTGAATCAAAGGGAAGGGAAGAATGATGTCCACAGAGATGTCAACTTAACCGAATACATCACAATTGATAAAACCACTCTTAACACACAGATAAAAGAGACGAGACTACGCCAACTAGAAGCAAATTTATTATCAACAACAGATGTATCATTGACATTTTGAGAACATCATTTACACAAGCACCTTAAACCATCTCAAGATGTTTCCCACCTATACACCTTTGAAGAACAACTTACATCTCATATTACAACACATTGTAAACAACAACGTTTTCACTCCATCTAGGATAATTTCAAGATCTCGCAATCAACATCCCCTGAAACTAATTTCAGAACCTTGAAAGTAGGCAAAATCCAAGATGCTGGAAAGAAACTTTTTAATAATTAAAAGCGCCATGCAGGGTAATTTGCTTCATTGTTCTCTTCATAGGGTGTTGTTGAGCTACTTCCTCCTCTCCTCTCAGTATAATTGCCAGTGTTTTGGTTGGACGAGCGAAAAGGCCACAAGAATGAAAAAAGATTCCTCCTCCCTTGGTTCTGACCGCTGTTGTCCCTACCACTACTGTTGTTGGTGCCACTGCTAACGTTTCCAGTTCTGGAAGTCCAATTGGTCGGGGCACTCCCAGAAGCTCGTGAAGGCAGCTCAAGACGGCAGACAGGGCATGAGTTGTGCCTGACCAACCAAGGTACAATACAATCTGAATGGTAAAGATGCTTACATGGCATTTGCCTTGCTTCAGAACCCAATTCAAAGTTATCTTGACAAACTGAGCATTGAGAATCAGTGTTGAGGTGCCTTTGTGTGATCCTGACAGTAGGCAAAGCATCAATTGCCGAACGAGGTGCCGGGGGAGGCCCCTGCCTATCATTCATACTGAGCTGCTCAATTAACTGTTGCAGCCCAGTCCCCATCAAATCATCAAAATTAGGTCGTCGCTGCCCCATTCCTGGGCTTCCATTGAAAAAGTACTCAAATGCATCATTTTCGTTCATACTAACAGGAGTTTGGCCATGAAATATCAACCATGGACCAGAACCAAAGCCCCTCCCACTTCCTGGAACAATGCCAGATCTTGTCCTTATGTCAAAGTTAGGGTTTCTTCCTGCCATTCTCTGCCTCATGAATGCAGCAAGGGCATCCATTATACCAAATCTTGGGTCTGGAAAAGGATCAATCAATCCAAAATGAGGATCATCCTCAATATTTGATCTAGAACCTATCATGTCATCGATCTCTTCAACGAAACCTCCGCCACAATTTGGGCAAAGACAATTACCTCCTAAAGGTTGAATTGGCTGCCTGCATCTGTGGCACCAGTGTGTATAGCTCCCACTCGACATCCCTTATAAGCACTTTTTGAACAAATCTTGCAAACTTAAACCAAGCTGCAGATCATCCTGCACCCACAAACTAACTGTTCAACTATAATAGAGATTAGCACCACTTTGATTATAGGAAAATAAGCCAACATTTTCAGATAAAAGTATTAGGTAGTGCTCAGAAGTGATGTCATGCGTCAATCAGACTCACCAAAACACATGTCATACTAGAACATCCAAATCTAAAATTTCCCTTCCCCTTTCAGCCATTTTTAAAAGATCTCGCTTTTTTGTTTCCTTTTAGGGGCTGGTAAACACACCCCACTCTTCTTCCCCTCCCTAGAGATCTCTCGGGAGAATCGATGACTATATGAAGTCAAGTACACCAGAGATTTAATTAGATAATTGTAAATTATGGATTTTCCACATTTCCCCGTGGTTATTCAAATTCTCGAACTCTTGGTTGGAAATGGAGAGATCTACTACTAGGGGAACCCCCTCTCGTCAAGAAAGTGTTTCTCTCTTCTTGTTCAAATTCCTTTTCTATGATTTATTAAAGAGAGAAAACCACAAATTGAAGCATACTTCTTCCAAAGCTATAGTGACATCCAAATACTGTTCATCCCAGTTCTACTTTGAAGGACTCCCAAAACCACTTCACTAACATTATACTTTCTTCATCCAAAAAAATTTCGCCCCACTTCTACATTAAACATACCCGGTGTAATCCCATAAGTGGGGTCTGAGGAGGGCGGAATGTACACAGACCTTACCTCTACCTTTGTGGGGTAGAGAGGCTGTTTCTGGTAAACCCATGGCTCCCACTTTTACTTTAAAAAAATCTCAAAACCCCATATATTAATTTCACTAACATTTCAAGATTGGTGCAACGATGAAGTTGCTCCTTTGGTGCAGAGAACATGGGTTTGAGGCATGCATACAGCCTCTTTTGCATAAATTCAAGGAGAAGGCCGCCTGTCTAAGCCTTTTTCTCCTCCTACCACGCACTAGCAGGGGAGTACCATTCTTCATACAAGGGGTAGCCCCCACCCCTCACTCAAACCCCTCTTTTTTTTTCCCAGGAACAAATGGTGTCCGAGCCAACTTGTGACTAGCTCGACTACCCCTCAAGTTACCAACAACCTCCTACCCCACACTAGCAGGTGATTACCCTTCTTCATACATGGGGTAAAACCCCCTTTTTCTTTTCCCGTAACAAGTGATGTTGCTTGTACCTAGCTTGACTATCCCGCGAGGTACCTCCTACCTCGCTCTAGGAGAGGAGCACCCTTCTTGGGATAAAACCCTTTTTTCCCAGTAACTGAGCCAGCTTGTGCTTAGCTCGACTATCCCACGAGATACTTGCCACCTCCCACCAACACAAATACAGAGTATTACAAGGATAAGACCCTTGAAAGAAGGTTATTACAACAAAATGTATACTAATTGACCAGATAATCAACCCAAAAACTGCACTCTTATGATCTCCAATCCACAAGATCATACAAATTACTCATCTTAGTGCCTTTACACCTTATCAAAGAACAATATACATAGAGCACAAATTCTTGAAAAAGAAACATACAAAAACACAAATAGATACATCCAAATTACTCATCAAGCTAGCACCTTTACACTTCATCAAACAACAATATACATAGAACACAAAATCTTGGGAAAAAGAACACACAAAAACATAGATAGATACATACAAATTACTCATCAAGCTAGTTCCTTTACACCTGTACCTAGCTCGACTATCCTTCGAGGTACCTCCTACCCCCCTCTAGCATGGGAGCCCTTCTTGGGGTAAAACTCCTTTTTGTTTCAGTAACAATTGGTGTCCGAGCCGGATTGTGCTTAGATCGACTATCCCATGAGGTACTGCTACCTCCTACCAAAAAAGATACCGAACAACTTTCCAAGCCCTTAGCCCTAGAAAGAAAGTTACTATGGCAAAAATACAGTAATTGACCAAATAATCAACTTGTTGAAAATTGTTTTAGTTACTGCAGTAACTTTTAGTTAATAAGTTGTTTAGAACTAAGATGAATTTGAATTTTAAATTTCAGATTAGGTTGTTTTAGTTGTTGAGAAACTTTAGGATTTTGAATATCAAATAATGCAAATTATGTGCTTTATGTTGGCTATTTTAAGCCTTCCAATGTTTAATAAAATTATTGAAAGCTTTGAAAGTTATTTCAATCCATTGAGAGCAATTTTAACCCTTTTTGCTATCCGATCCTTTTAAAAAACAAACACACAACCCAAAAACTACCATCTTATGATCTTCAATACTCAAGTTCATACAAATTACATACTCAAGATCATACAAATTACTCATCAAGTTGACTCCTTTACATTTTATCAAAGAACAATATACATAGGGAACCCGAAATTTTGAAAAAAAAACATACAAAATCACAGACACATACAAATTACTCATCAAGTTAGCTCCTTTACACTTAATCAAAGAACAAGATAAATAAAACACAAAATCTTGAAAAAGAAAACTTACAAAAACACAAATACATACATACAAGTTACCCATCAAGTTAGCTCCTTTACACTTAATCAAAGAACAGTATGCATGGAACACAAAATCTTGAAAAAGAAAACATACAAAAACACAAATAAAACATACAAAAACACAACTACATACATACAAATTACTCATCGAGTTAGCGCCTTTACACTTAATCAAAGAACAATATACATAGAACACAATATCTGAAAAAAAAAACAAGCAAAAACACAGATAGATACACACAAATTACTCATCAAGCTAGCTCCTTTACACTTGTATCTAGCTCTATCCCACGAGGTACCCGCTACCTCCTACCAACACAAATACCGAGTAACTTTATAGGGATAAGACAGTGGAAACAAAGTTGCTACAGCAAAATACACTAACTGACCAAATAATCAACCCAAAAACAGCCTTCTTATGATCTTCAATCCTCAATATCATACAAACTACTCATCAAGATAGCTCCTTTACACTATCAAAGAACAATACACATAGAGAACACCAAATCTTAGAGAAAAATACAAAATACATATAGATACATACAAATTACTGATCAAGATAACTACTTTACACTTTATCAAAGAACAATATACATAGAGAACACAAAATCTTGAAAAAAAAAATACAAAAACAAATATGGATACATACAAATTACTCATCAAGATAGCTCCTTTACGCTTTATCAAAGTTAATCATATATATAGAACACAAAATCTTGAAAAAAAACACACACACACACAAAAACAGATATAGATACATAAGTCAAATTGATGATAAATATGAAATGAAACCCAAAAATTATGTAAACTAAAATTGTGAAAAATTGGAAATTTTGAAAAAAGAATGAAAAATTGGGAGTTGGGTTTTCTTACCAAGAAGATGATGATGGTGTGTGTAAAGAGCGTGAGTGAGAGAAAAATGAAAGAACCCTAAAAGAAAGAAAGAAAGGAGACAAAAAGATGTGCTGTTCTACAGTCGAAATGTACTAAAATGCGCCTTGTGTGCATTTAATTTTTATATATTTTCTCACCAACTACATGCCAAAATGGTGATTGGAAAGGTTAACAAGTGATGTCATTTTCAGGACCAAAGGATAAAAACTGCTCATTCCTTAAATGAGGTTTTCATTTGAGTAAATATATAATTATGTCTTATCTTATTCAAGATTTATAAGAAGATATCTAAATTTTAATTTTAATTTATTATCTCACGATTTTTTTTTATTTTATTACAAACACATTATTTGATCCTTTGTACATATATACACACCACAAATGCGTGAAAGACTTGAATTTGACTTTTTTGATTAATTAAAAGCTTGCACGTGTAAAATAATTTAATATATAATTTATATTCTTTTTTTTTTAAATAATATTTATTTATTTTTTGAAATTATCTCTACCCTCTCTCCCCCCAATCCACCACTCTTTCTTCTTCAACTCAATTTATCATTAAATCTTCCATTAAAGTTTTTTTTTTTAATCATTCATTAAAGTTCCATTTTACAACTAAATCATATCACTTAGCTATCTACCATTTTTTCTTCAACACAATGTCACCATTAAAGCTCCTCCATTGAAGTATTTTTTTTTAAATCATATCATTAAAGCTCAATTTTTCAGTTACATCATATCATTTAGTTATCTTTAAAACTCAATTCAATCATAAAACTATTTTTTGAATTGATTTGAAAAAAAAAATGGATGGGAAGAGAGAATGGAGACGGAGTGGGGGAGTTTGGGGTGCTTGGGAGAGATGCTGATAGGGTGGGGGTGTTGGACGGGGAGTGGGGGTGCTGAATGGGGGTGGGGTGGGGGAAGAGGGGGTGGGGTGTTAAATTAAATAAAAAATAAAATTTTATTAAAACAATATATAAATTAAACGTATTTGACACGTGGCAGCACCTGATTGACGCGTGTATTTCACTCTCCTTGTTGTGACTGAGATTTAGCGAAAAATGATGTGTTTGCAATGAAATTAAAAAAAATCGTGGGTAATAAGTCGAATTCAAATTTTAGGTGTCTTTTTGAAAATCTCGACCAACATCAGTGGGGTAATTATGTATTTACTCTTTTTATTTCGAGCCCTCAACATAATTTTTTTTAAAAAAAAGAAAATTTATAGAGAGTATTTTTTTATGGATACGAATTTAAATTAATAAAATCTTAATCAAACATAAAACATGAATGAAAATTTTTTAAAAAATGAGGAATTCATCGACAGGCACATAAAGTTGCAGCGATTTTTTACTTTGTCACCTAAAGTAGATAGTGTTCGTTTTAAACACTTAAAATGTACATTGAATGTGTCATTTTGACACTTTTTGTCCTGTTAGCAGCTCGTGTGTAATTCACGCACCCAAGACATTTTGAACCACTATTTTTGCTGACCTGGCCTGTGATTTGCTCCCCCCAACGATTATTTTTACCACATTCTCTTATATATTCATCTTCCTCCTAAAATTTAACCCTAAATTTCTAAATCTTTTTCTTTATCATCTTTTTTTTCTCTATCCAAATTCTTTAAATTATTTGTATTTGATTTTCTTCTTTATTTTTTTTTTCATATTTTTCAACTGAGCTTGACAATGTCGAGCTCATCTTTCATGATTTTTTGTGATAAAGATTTTTGATATTTTAAGTGTGGTCATGAAGCTCTATTGAAGATTTCTTGGGTTAAATAAAATTCAAATCGTAGATTTTTTACTTGTAAAATTTTAAAGGTAATATTTTTTTATTTAATTATTGACTTGTAATTATTTTGTAATTGTGGTCTTGTTTTTATAGAAATTAGGTGGATGTGATTACTTTGATTGGTATGAAGAACGACATCCTTCATAAGCAAATCGGGTAACTTGGGGTTTGTTGAGAAAAATCAAAGCCTTTAAGAGAAACAAAATCGAGCAAGAAGATACTACATTATTGACGTTATTTCTACTGATTTGATGTTGTTGGGCACATGGATATTCAAGCCTAGTTACTGAAATTTTTAAGATGGTGTATTTGTTACTGGTTTGGTGTTGTTGAGCACATGGATATTCAAGTCTAATTGTTGAACTTTTCATACTGTAATTGCTACTGGTGTGATGTACCAAAATTGTTGTTTTTTTATAATGGTTTAACTGTACTATTTTGATGTGTATTTGACAGCTATTTAGGTGTAGTTTTTGTGTAATTTTGTCCATGTAACATTCCTGCTTGTAATGAAATGAAAAGTTTAGTTTGACTTGACCTTAAACATTCTTAGCATTGTTAATGATTTACAGTAAAAGGTGTTGCCAAAGTAGACAAGCAACACAACAAAGTTGCACCAAAATCACTTTTTTATACATGGTTCACATTGAGCTCAAACTAATATCAATACAACTTCATAAATAATTGAGCCCAAACTTATGCAATAGTCAGCTTCATAAATACACCACAATCTATGCAATTTGTACAACTTTTCATATTTCGTTTTTGGTTCATCTTTGTCTCTTCCTCTATTTTTTGCACGCCTATCAAGCATTTTCTTAAATTCAAGAAGCTCAATTTTTGTATTATTTATTTCAGGCCACATCTTCATATTAAAAATTGATTGGATGAAATGACTATAAGCCTTCATGAAAGTTTGCTTCTTATATCAATGCTCCACACAAGGTTTAGGCTCTTCTTTAATATGATACAATGAATAAATAGCACGTTGGCAAGGAATACCTCTCAACTGCCAAGTTCTACAATTGCAAGTTCTACTAATCAAGTTCATTGTATGCCTATATTTTCCTTTTTCAATCTCAAATTCAACATCAGCATTCCAAAGCACCTTGAAAATCCTAGCCCTAACCTTATTCTCCTCTAATATAAGTCTAGCCATATGTGAAATAGCACATATTCAAGTGCTGGCAAACTTAATCATATCTACTATTCTAGTCATCAATTTTCTTCTAATTTCCTCGAATACGATAATAATAAATTTATGTCTATTGGCTAATATTCATAAATTAAAGGTCTCACATGTGTTATTTTCAACAGAGTCAGACTTACAATCTTCTCTAAAGAATGTTCTAACCCATGACTCCCTAGGATAATGAAACAAATCACTATTAATATTTTTACCTAGTTCACCAATTTGGCTTATGTAATCAAGTTCCTCTTTGAACTTCACTTCAAAACTTTCCTTGGAACATCTCCAAAACTGTTTTCTCTTTTTTTCCCCTCCTACACTTGACTCTAGATGGACCAGATGTGTGTAGCACACCTTCTAACTTCAACATTTGATAGTAACTCAAAAGTAGCTGCATAAAAATCCTGCAAGATAAAAAAATAGTTAAAGTAACTGGCAAATAAATGAAGTATAACAAATAATTTACAGTTAAGAAAACAGTTAAATATTACCTTTCTGCATATCAGTCATCACAGTGAGACTTGCTTCAGTATTCAACTGCAAGTCTTCTTTTAAAATATTTGATTAAAAAAAATTCAACTATGCTTAGTTTTCTTGTCCACATCTTCCTAGGTTATGAAAAACATCTGATTGTTTTAATTATTTTCAACTGCTACAAGAACTTCACCCTTACAAGCACTCTTTAAGAAACATCCATCAAACTCTATAGTTTTTCTACATCCTTTCTTCAATGCATTCAGCCAAACATAGAATTATACAAACAGATTTTTACCTGAGATAGTTTTACTATCCATTCTCAGTCAAACAAGACTGTCAGGATTAGTTTATTTTATTATCTCAGCATAATCACATAATCTTGCAAACTCCATTTTTCAATTCCCCAAAGACTCCCTTAGTACCTATAATTTTGCCTTATAACATATAGTTCTACCCACATACAATCTCAATTTCTCTCTGCATAACTTTTGTATTTCTCAAATCCTCAAAGATGGGTTTTTAAGTATTTTCTCCCTGAATCTGTTGATAACATATTTAGTTGTACACATCGTGTTCTTTTTTGATGTAGTACATTTACGTACTGAATTATAATTTTTTATCAAGAAAGTACTTGAATCTCTGTCAACTGCACCATAAGTAACCAACTATATTTTTTCTTGAATTTACATTTAGCCCTCACTCTATGAACTTCATTAGATTTTAAAACAATCTGAACTTTGCTTTCTACTGCATACCTTCCCAAAGTTTTTCTGAATTTCTTAGGATCATTAAAAATCATACCAAGTTCAAAAATAGCAAAATTACACTCATCATCATACCTAATTTTATTAATACTTCTTTTTCTTGGTAAATCAACACCCACAACAGCATTCTCATCTAACAAATCAGTGCTATCAACATTGTCACAGTCTGAACTATCAATGTACTCTGCATCATCTCTTAATCTACCCACATATTTATTTTTTATTTTTGTCAATGTCTTGAAAACCTTTGTCAATACCAACTCCACCAATTAAAATTTATTCAGGTGTTTTTGACTTTTTTTTAGGATTTATTTTGCTTTTACTTTTATTCCTAAAGACTCTCAATTCTTCATCAATGTCTGAACCATCCTCATCAGAAATTTTACCTCCACCTAATTCCTTACTAGGAAGATCTGTTTCATTTTTATTCAAATCTGGATTAAGCCCTCAGTCCTTATTACCATCACTATCTATACCATCTTTAAAAAAGTTATTACACTGTGGCCCTTTTAAAAGACAAACAGAGGTTGATACAACCTCAAGATCATCTCATCAATGACATGTTCAACAAACACATCAACTTCATCACCATGTTTTAAGTCTATCACAAAGTCTAACAACTGTCTATTATTAGAAATTTGAACTAAATCACCATCATCTATGTGTTGACAGTAAAATTCCTTCACCTTTGTATACTCAAGATCATTAGTGTAGGAAAGAAACTCAAAATGATTGAAGTGATCTTTATAAATAGCAATAACAAAGACATCTAATTCATTTTTATATGTAAGGTTAGTGTCGACTATAATTAGGGGTGGGCATCGGTCAGTTCAGTTCGGTTATGTGTGTTATCAGTTTGGTTTATCGATTTTCGATTTTTAAATATGCAAAATCAATAACCAACCAATAAGATATTTTTTATCGGTTTATCGATTATTGATTCTTAACGGTTCGATTTTTGGTTTAACCAATAAGAAAAATACTTATAAAATAGAATCCATCTGGATCAAGTAGCGAAGGCGGTCAAACGAGGAAAATGGAAACGGAAATGGGTCGGATGAAGAAAGACAACAGAGGATTCAGTGGAAGTAAAGGCTTTAGTGGGAATTCATAGTTCAAGAACTCCATCTCTGTATAATCTTTCAACCTAACTCTTTTAAGATATGAATGCTTCAGAAATTGCATAAAACAAATGATTTACTTGGTCAATATAGCCAGGGACTCCCTTACTTCAAGAATGTTTTTATCATTTAAGCAATATTGCACTTACATAGGTGTTAGACTATTCACTATATTCAGTGACTAATTTTAAGAAAATATATGACTTATAACAAATTATAGCTAGGATATGTGGCTTACCAGATGCCCAGATTCAAGTGCAAAAAAAGAAGAACTTCAACTCCACGTCGATCATCAAGAATGCTAGTATTAGCTAATTCTACAGAGAAATTATATTAATCAGTCACGAAACTGTTAATTATTGTTTACAATAATAATATAAAACTAATACAATTAGAATATTTTTACCTTGTTCAAACTTTTCGAGGACATCTATATCTTCCTCAATCTTACTGAGTACAACCATTAATCTTAGTCTCTCAGTAGATCAGCAGGTTCAAAGGTCTGATTCTCAAAATTTTGCAGCTGAGGAAATTGACATCTACCAATTGTCAGGGGGTCCGAGCACTGTATAATCTCCCTTCCTTCGTCAACTATCAATGGAGGAGCAAGTTATATGTAAGATTAGGAGGTGGATTCAACAAATTCAAAGAGGGTTTCTTACCAGGTGGATGTATCTTTTCTCAATGGACTGAATCCGTCTTTTGTAGCATCAAAATGATAGATTTCACCTACATACTGGAGATTTCAGCTGGAACAAAGAAATGGTTAACAGGTACACAGAGACAGGAAGGAGAAAGGAAAAACAATAAGAAAGCTTACTCTTGCAAGCTAGAAGACGAGGTTATCAACAACACCAGTGGGATAGTATTGATGATCTGAAAAAGCAGTAGCTCAAGTTGTTCATTGACAAAGAAAGCCATGGATATGCGGCGGAAAGGGAAGAAGATGAAAGGGATTTTCTTAGTTTCTTATTTTAGAAACCCTACTAGATATTTAGTTGATATATTTGAATATGATGGGTCAAGTTGGGTCGGGTCAGTTGACCCTTGGTTAATAAAATTACGTATTAAATCAAAATATATATATATAATATTAATATATATATATATATATATATAAATAATATAAATATTTATATAAAAAATATAAATAGGGGTAAAATAGTAATTTTAGTGTATTCTTATTGTGTTATCGGTTAAATCGATAACCCAATAGGCCTAAACCAATACCGAACCGATAACCAAATAAAATTTTTTATAAAATCAATAACAAACCAATAACCCAATAACATTTTTATCGGTTCAATTTATCGGTCGGTTCAGTTTTTGCACAGCCTTAACTATAATAGTCCCCCCATGATGAAAACAAGTCAAAATAAAGTCATTCATAATATTTTCTTGAAAACCTTCAAATATTTTGAACAGTAAAAAAATAACCAAAAAGCCCTTAACTTTAAAATTATCAAAATAACTCTAAATTAATCAAATCTCCAGAAAAATTCACACTTTATAACTGAAATATCCCAAAGTCCAAAGAAATCAAAACTATATTACTGATTTTTCAAAAAAATCCCCAAAACCCTAACTAGAATCTCCAAAATATTTCTAAACACAAGGACCATTCAAACACTTATAGTATTATCAACAAACACACCACACATCAATAAATATAAAGAAAAATAAAAAAAAATTGGTAGGCCTCCAATATCTTCAATTTCGTCAAGAAAATCACACTTCACATTCGATTTTGAATCCAAAGTAAATAAAAAAGCATCAAAACTTGATTGCAAACAAGATACCTGCAAAATACACTATTAGCATTTAGTAATCACTTTGAATTTATGTAAAATCGAAGCAAATCATGATGTGCTTTGCAACTAACCTAGGATTTTCTCCGGATCTAAAATTGAGAATGGGTAAATGATTCATTTTTTTCCTTTTTTCCTTTTTAGTTTTAGTCAGTATGATGTGGCGTAAAAAATGAGGTGGCTTTTTTTAATTGGTGTTTTAAATCCACTTGAAAGCGTGTGTTTACACGCTTCAGAGATGTTTTAAAATATTCACAAAAAGTACCAAAGTGACACATTCTATGCTTATTTTAGATGTTTAAAATGAACACAGTCTACTTGAGGTACCAAAGTGAAAGTTCGCAAGTGTCTGTCGATGGGTTTGGCCTAAAAAAATAAGTTAATCATTTTCATTAGAGAATATTACAGCTTGATGTGATAAGTTTATCTTTATCGGAAATTATACTTGGCACGAAGGTTTTTGGCACGAATGGCACGCCAAACACTGTTTGGCCTTTATTTTGATAATTAAAGTGGCAAGAAGGATTCTATTGTGACTTCATAATTTTTTGATTCCCAAATTACCCTCCCACAATGAAAACCATCCTTAATATTTATCTGATTTTAACTTAAATCTAGGTTGACACAAGCTAACACAACTCTTTTCCCGAGTTATCTTATCCACTATTAGAAAAGAGAGCAAAAATTTCCCATTCTCTCCCTTTTTGATATTATTGGATCCCACTCTCATAAATGCACCGAAGTCTTAGCTCTATTTTCTCTCTACCTCTATGATTTTTCAATTATTTTTGTTCAGCTTGCTATTTTTTTCACAGTTACTTTTTAAAAAATTTCTACTTATTTTACTTGAATGTTTTTATTCACGTAAGTGAGAAACTCAATATTTTTCTCCTAACTTATCATATTTTGAATATTATATTATTCTCTTTTTGTCTTACATTTACTCCATATTTTTATCTTATCTTTTCACGTGACTATTTATTATAAGATTAAAAGATATTTCGATAAATTTGACATAACTTTAATTTACGATCAGAGATTCAAAAGTCTTCTTTATTTTTCTTAAACTCCTTACCAAGTCAAAATTGATCATTCTTTTTTAAATAGAGGAAATATATTCTATTCATGACTTTTTAAGGGACGTGTCAAATCAAACATAGACAAGTAAAGTGAATGAGGAAATATTACTTGTTCACATTACTAAAGATGTACAACAATAACAACATACCAAGTGAACTTCCGCGTAGTGGGTATGAAAAAGGTAAAATGTATGCAGACCATACCATTACCTCCAAAGAAGTCACTAAAATATATGTTCCGAATTATATGTCAATTTACAAAATTAAGATATAATTAATTAAAAATTTTATTTTCCATATTATTAATTCCTTTTTAAAACTATAGATATTGTAAAATTTTAAAAGTGCCGCTATTATTTTTAATCTTGATTTTAATAAATAAAACAGTAATAGAGTGTCTAAAAAAGAGTGACAATATTAAATTAATAAAATATTCTTCTTATTTATGATTTCTTAAAGAGCATAAAAAATGAAAAAATATATAAAAGAGTAAAATTAAGTTGCACTTGTCCTTCTCGGAGAAATTTCATAGTTTAAAACAACTAAATCTATCAAATACTTTCCAAAATTAAAATATAAAGAAAAGAATATTATTGATTAATACCTTTTTCATATGCGACACTATTGAATAAAATAAATATTTCTTTTGAAGAAGCAAAATTAGTGAGAACTATTTTTAATTATGTAAATAACTAATATTTGATTTTATAAAATAATATTAAAATATAAAATTAGGATTAATTAGATGAGAAAAATTAAATCAATTGGCAAAGTATAAGGGAAGAGAAGTAAAAGTTGAAATAATTAACAAAGAAAAAGATGAAAAGGTTTAAACCAATGTGAAAAAAGTTAAAAAGGGAGACAGAGGGGACTTTTTTGCCCACTTTTCTAACAATGGGACCATCAATACATGTGGCAAAATATACATGGAACCTCTTACAACTCTCCTGCATAATATTTTTTAAAGAAAATTTGGAGAACAATATTCTTTCTCTATTTCAATCCTTTTTCTTTTTTTATTTAATCCTTTAGTCATCTAATTTTTTAAGATAAATTTTATTTGAATTTTTTTTCATTTAGTTTGTTTATATCATGCATATAGATCTATACACGTGATATAAATAAAATGGATAAAAAAAATTCAAATAAAATTTATATAAAAAATTAGGCGACAGAAGAATTAAATAAAAAAAAAAAGGGTTGAAATAAAGAAAAATCTGTTGATGAGTAAAAGGAGGGGAGAGAGAAATAAATGGAGAGAGGGGTTAATATAGATGGGACCACATATTTGTTAATCAGAAAATAATTTCGCCCGCACTATGTCATATTTGCGCCCCAACCACCCAAGATTTTCTGTGTGAACCACTTTAATTTTTTGACAAGTGTTTTAATGGGTCCTATTTTTTCAACTCATCCTCTCTCCTTCATTTCTTTAAAGTTCCCTCTCTCCTTCATTTCTTTAAAGTTCTTCTTTTGAGTTATCACGTTTTATTTTTTATGCTTTTTGATAAATATTTTTTTCTCCGGTGCTCCTTCTCCTCAACAGATATTTTATATTCGATTTCAACATAACTAAAAGATTAAAAACAAATCATTTAGAATATAAATTAGGTTTTAGAATTATCAAAATATAAATTACTCCATCCTTTCAAATTTATATGAGTTACTTTGAATAACATGGAGTTTAAGAAAGAAAGAAAGACTTTTGAAATTTGTGTTCTAAAATAAGCTACAGATGTTTGCGTGACTATAAATCATTTTCATTAAGGATAAAGTGGTATTTTAAAATTTAAATTGTTGGTAATATGAGTTGCCTACTGAGTACCATTCGTTTGGTACTCATACTACATTCTGTAGCCTACAGATCATAGTATGAGTTATCGCCATTGATGTGTGCGTCGAACAAATTCTCTCTCTAAAAACTCTCTCTCCTAGGCAGTTACAATTTCGTTTACTTCCCGCCATTTACAATTGGTGGCTGCTATGGCTTTGCTGCCGCCAGTGGTGCTCTTCCGGCCATCGGTCATCTTTCCTCAGGGGTGTCATGCATGCATCCGATTCTCATAAAAAAATTCACCCACACACATGCCACATACCTCTTAGCAAGTGACATACACCAGTGATTGCATAATTTTTTAGAATCAATTACGATGGGCTCAGGCGATAATTGACCAAGCTCAATCGAAATTATAATGCAAGCTGGGGGAGGTGAAGCAAAAATCAATACAATATCCATTGACAACAAATTCAGAGCAAGCTAAGGCGAATCTTCCAGAACCAGAGAAATTGGGAATGGTTACAACCCAATCACAAGCCCTTCCGAGTAGTTCAACGATGGCAATAACGAATGCAATAACAATAACCATTGCTAGCTGTAAACCCCCTATCTTATCTACTAAATCGTATAATGTGAAGGCTGACATGGCTGATACCCAAATAACACCCAAAATAACCCTAATGTTGAATTTCAGAAGTCCATGTCTGGGTTAATGCCTAGTGCTCCTATGAATTTGAGGGCTCCAGGTTCTAATGTTGTATGGCCTAAATGAGTTCAAGGCCCCGGACCCCCTCATCCCAGGGTTGCTCATTCACCAGTAATGAAATTGAGAGCTCAAAAGGCTATGAAGGCAAAATTTATACAGCTTGAACCACCCAAAATAACAACCAAACAAGGCTTCCCAGCGATAGTTTTTAAGTCTGATGATTATAAAGTGAAGTTATCACGAAGGTGTCGATTCACACTAATTGCAAAGTTTGAAAATAACATGCCTAAGATGGAGATGATGATGAAATAATTCATTTTACAAACTGAACTAAAGGAGCAAGTCAAACTTACTCACTTTAATTCCAAACATTTGTATATAGATCTAGCTAATGAATATGATCAACTCAATTATTTGGTCAAAAGAGAAGATGTATATCCAAGGATAAATGATGAGATTTCAACTGTGGACTCCCATATTTAACCCTAAAGAGAAAACCCCTTTGGTTCCTTTAGGGTTTAGTTTACCAGAGTTGCCCTGGAACTGTTATTGCTTGGAGGTAGCGACACCCATATTATCCCCTATAGGGAAGGTGTTGTTCCTGGATTTGGCAACTTATAAGAAAACAAGGGTAGTGTGGCTAAAGTCAAACTACAAATTGATTTAACCAAGCCAAGACCTCAACATGTCTGGATGGGGTATGATGATGATGAGCATGGTAAAGGTAGATGGCAAGCAATTCAATATGAAGGTGTACCTGATTATTGCATCTATTACAAACATCAAGGACATGCTGCAAGAACATATGTTATTAAAAAAAAAGATGGGGCTGTTAAGAGAAAGACGAATTCAAATGACACTACTCAGGATAATTGTAGGCAAGATGATAACTCTCAGGTGAATCAAGGGAAGCTGATAACACCAGATATCCAATCACTACAACAACATAATATAGATAAAGACAAGGCAATGAGTGGCAGACTCAAAAGAGGAGAGGTAGAAAGAAAGCTCAGTCTTCAATGCAAAAGAGTGATCAACCTAGGACAAACTAGAAAATGGTCTTCAAACCACTGTCTCCAAGCAAGTAGGATACTGCATCCCCAACTACATCTAATGCATTTACATTTCTCCAACAAGACCCTGTAGGGACTGACTATGCTAGTCCAGTCAATACTAATGATGTTACCAAGGAATTGCCATAACAACTAGAAGAGTCTAACACTGCTAAGCCTGCTATTCCAGATGTTGCAGAAGGAAACAAAAAGAACTTGCTAATTTCTCCTTCTAAAGAGCACCAGCTGATCAAATCAAGGGATACAGAGAATCCTGGCGGGGATATAGAGAATGGTGAGAATGTGATGGCTAATAAATTGGTGCAAGGTATTTACTCTAACCCTGAATCTTGTTCTCAAGAGGAACTGGTTCTTGAACAGGTGCAGGATATTAGAGACAATGACCCATCTCAAGAGCAAGAGGATGAATATAAAATGATACACTCTGAACATGAATCGAATGACAGTAAATTAAAACACATAAGGAATATTAATGATAATTTAAATGATGTATTTGATCCAGGTGATCAAGAGGAATTACAATGGAAGTGAACCAAATTGCTAGCCAGCAAGGACTCTCTCCAAGAGGTCCTTACTCAAATCTAAGAAAGAAACCAAACAAGCTCTTCCCAATATGACTGGTCACACAACCAGACCTTTTACCAGGTCTCACCTTTACAAAATAGCAAAATAATTAGACACCTTACATGGAATGCAGGGGGTATATTTACCTAAGGTGTTCTGTAAAGACTTTAACAACTCATAAACATTCATCAAATTTCCTTGGTTGCAATTCTGGAACCATTATCCAACAATACCCACCTTGAAGAAGCTAAAAGAAAACTTAAGATGGAAGATGTTATTTGCAATCCTAATGGCAAAATCTAGATCTTTTGGTCCTTAGATATCTTATGTGACATCATTGACAATGATGATCAATAGATTACCTGTTCTCTTACTCATGGTGCACTTGCTTAACCTTATCTTATAACCTTTGTATATGTCAAGTGCAGAGACACTCTAAGAAGACCTCTGTGGAATAAGCTGGTGAACCTGTCTGCAACAACTTTGCCTTGGTGCACAATTGGTGACTTTAATGTTATTACTAAAGTTGATGATAACTGGGAGGCATTCCATATAATATGAGGAAGAGTTTTGAATTTCTAGGGGTGATTGAAGCTTGTGGTTTAACTGATTTGGGATTCTATGGCCCCAAATTCACTTGGTCCAACCGCAGAGGCATTCACTTTAGAATTTGGAAAAGACTGGATACAATAATGGCGTATAATACATGGTTGAAAAAAATGTCAATGTCCAATATTACTCACTTTTCCTCTGTTGTCTCCAATTATTGTCCATTATTACTGGAGATGCAGGAAAAGTTGGATTCACACATTAAGTATTTCAAATTTTTGGATTGCTGGGTGGATAACCCCACATTTCTTAACACTGTAGAGATATACTGGCAAAACCCTTGTATAAGAGTACCTATGTAGAGATTTCAATAGAAGATGAAAAAATTAACTTCTACTCTAAGTCACTGGTCTAAAGAAGAAGTTGGAGATATTTATGCTAATGTGAATTCCTATGAAGAGAGGGTCAAAGAAACAAAGAAAAATTTAATTCTAAATAGTATAGATGTGAACAGACAGGAATTCCACAGATTACAAGCTGAATATATCAGACATTTAAAAGTAGAGGATGCTATCTTAAAACAAAAGTCTTAACTGCATTGGTTTAAATATGGTGATGCGAATTCTAGTTACTTTCATGATCTTATCAGAGAAAGAAGAAGAAGAATGTTTACACATAAAACAAAGAATGAGAAAAGGGTTTGGATTCAAGGGGATATTGAAATTGATGTAGCTGCATGTCAACATTTCCATGATATATTTACTGGGAAAACAGAATATGTACAAGAAGAGATGTTAGCTAATATCCCTAAAGTACTTTCAGATGATAAAAATAATACCCTTCAGGCAATTCCTACTCAGGAAGAATTGAAGGCTGTAGTTTTTTAATAAATGCCCACTCAGCAGCTGACCCTGATGGTATGAATGAGAAGTTCTATCAGTCTTATTGGCACATCATAGGTTAGGATCTTCTACAAATAGTGATTGCATTCTTTTGTGGGCAAGTTATGCCTAAATACTTTTCACACACTTGTTTGATTCTTCTCCCTAAAGTAACTCACCCCAATAAACTTTCTAAATATAGACCCATCAGTTTGAGTAACTTCACCAACAAAGTCATTTCTAAACTAATCTACCTTAGACTAGCCTCTATCATTTTTTCTCTTATTTCTAGCAACTAGTCAGGCTTTGTAATAGGTAAAAATATTGAAGAAAACATTATGCTTGCCCAGGGGATTATTGGTGGCATTAAAAAACCAATTGTGGGTGGAAATATAGTTATCAAACTTGACATGGCCAAGGCCTAGGACAGGGTGTCATGGTCATACACTTGCCTAGTTCTTAGAAGATTTGGATTTAGTGAAGTAATTATTGATATGATTTGGAGGACACTGTCAAACAACTGGTACTCAGTACTTGTGAATGGTACTAGGCATGGCTTTTTTTACTCTATAAGGGGATTGAAACAAGGTGACCCCCTCTACCCTGCTCTATTCATCGTTGGGGCTGAAGTTCTATCAAGAGCATTAAATAATCTACACCATTATCCTCAATATTATGGTTTTCACATGGAATGGAAAGAACCTCAAATAAACCTCCTCAACTTTGCTGATGGCATTATCATATTCACTACTGGAAAGATAATTACACTAAGATTGATTATGAAGACATTGGCATCCTATGAAGAAGTATCTGGTCAACTCATCAACAAGGATAAGAACCATTTTCTACTGCAAGATCAAGCTTTTCCCTCCACTTCTCAAGGATCAAAGATGAAACTGTTTTTTAACAAAAGCACAACCCCATTACATACCTTGGTTGTCCAATTTATATTAGAAGGCAAAGAATCAGTCACTATACTGGACTGGTTAGCAAAGTAGTTTCCAGAATAGCAGGTTGGCACTTTAGACTTCTTAGCTATGGAGATAGAACTATTTTGGTGAAGCATGTTCTTCAATCAATCCCCATCCACATTTTATCAGCATGTATCCCCAAAGACTATTTTAAAATGGCTCTTATGTATGTTTGCTGACTTCTTTTGGGGATGGAAAGACAGCAAGAAGAAATATCACCAAGCATCTTAGATATCTCTTTGCTTTCCGATTACTGAAGGAGGAATTGGAATTAGACATTTTTCTGAAACATGTAAAGCTATGTAGCTAAAGTAATGATGGGTGTTTAGAACTAAAAAGAGTATTGGGCAATTTTTTTACAAACCAAGTACTTTCAGAGAGTAAATGTTGTGGCTAGGAAAGGGTCTAATGGCCAATCTTTGGTATGGAAACACATGATGAGGAACAAAAGGGAAACTAAAAAACATGTTATATAGAGAATCAAATCAGGTACATGCTATTTTTGGTGGGATAACTGGTCTGGTCTGGGGCCTTTGCACAACTACAGAACTGATAGAGTAAGATCAAACAATGACAAGGTTGTAGCTTTCCTGACTGATGGTGCCTGGAATACTCAAAATATAGCTACAATAATTCCCCTTCATCTACTACAAATGACCCTTAGAGTTTCTTTCTATTTCCATAATGGAGTCCCTGACTCCCCAATTTGGACACTGAATGCAAATGGTGAATTCAGTTATTCCTCTTCCTGGGTTTTCATAGGAGAACACAGAGAAACAACAAGGCTGAACATATACAAACGGCATAGGCTGATTCCATTTAAATAATCTTTCCTTCTATGGAGAGCTCTAAGAATGAAATTGCTTATAAATGAAAGGCTCAGCCAATTTGGCATACCCCCTGCCATCTGTGGATGTTGTTCTACTTTTGACTGGGACAACATTTCTCATATCTTTGTTGATGAATCATTTGCAAACCACATCTGAAAATACTTTTCACCATCTATGGGGATTACTAATGACACAACTTCACTAGGAATCCTGTTGTTGAAATGGTGGAACTCTAGGTCTATTAATAGTGCTTATAAACTGGTGACCAGGCTCTTTTAATTATTATTTATTGGAACTTATGGAAAAGTAGATGTGTTGTGAAGTATGGTGGAAAAAAGTCCCAGTTAGCCAAGGTAAAATTCTTGATTTACAAGGACATCTCTCAATTATTATGTACTGCCTTCCCTTATATCCCTTGGCCAGTTAGATGGAATAAATTGATGGCATATGTTGAGAAGTGTGGATAAGAAACAAAGGTTACAACTGTGTACTGGTCTAAACCCCCATATAACATGGTTAAGCTGAACTCTGATGAAAGTGCACTCAATAACCTTGGAAAGATTGGAGCAGGGGGGTGTCATTAGAGACCACAATGGTGATCTCATTTATGCTTATGCTATACCTTTGGGACATGGTACCAACAACCAAGCAGAGACGGAGGCTGCTATATGGGATCTCTCTTGGTATCTGAGTAATAGTATACAATAGGTTCTTCTAGAGGTGGACTCTGAACTTCTGATTAGATGGATAAGAGAATAAGTACCAACCTACTGGAATCTACAAACTTTAGTAGAGTTATTACTAAAGATCATATCACGGTTCCAACTGTGCATTTGCAGACATATATACAGGGAAGCCAACTTTGTAGCAGATGCCTTATCAAAGGTTAGTCACCAATCAGAACATCCTCAACATTACTTTTATTGTAGTCAACTTTCCTTAGAAGTAGGAAGTTACTTTCAGCTGGATAAGATTGGTATGCCAAGTTTCAGAAGAACGAAATTGCGCAAGCTTCAAGAACCACCTTAGAGCATGAAAAAAACTGGAAAGCAGACTTATTATGTACTAATAGAGATAGACAAAATTCTTTGTATACTACTAATTATTGTATTAGTTTCATACATTTTTCTGTTGTCGCAGAAGTTGAGGTCAGGTCTATGCCCCCCTCTATGTACAGTTTTCTTTGTGATTAATGATAAAGTCTGGGGTGATGCTCAGCCCCTAAAATTTATTTAAGAAAATTGTTGGTAATATTGAAATATGTCATTCTTTTTTAGATTGATTAAAATAGTGTGTTATATAAATTGGGATAGAGATGGTACACATCATCCTCTATATGTGTGTGTACAATTATAATTTTAAAATGACCTTTATATAGGTAATTTGGTGTAGATTTACATTTTTAACATTTTAAAAAGTCCATAGCTAAATTAAATTTTGTAAATTAATAAAAAATAAATTGAGTCTCAAATTGTCATGACTTTAGTTATCACAATAGTTAACTCCTAATTGAGAAATATTGATTCAATCTATGTTAGGATTGAATTGCGCCTCAATTTGTCACGGCTATAGTCAACATAATTAGTTGACTTCTAATTGGGATATACTGATTCAATATATGCTAGGATCGAATTGAGTTTCAATTCGTCACGGCTATAGTCAACATAATTAGTTGACTTCTAATTGGGATATACTGATTCAATATATGCTAGGATCGAATTGAGTCTCAATTCGTCAGGATTATAGTCAACATAAATAGTTGACTTCTAACTTACGAATATTGATTCAATCTATATTATGATTAAACAGAGTCTCAATTTGTCATGACTAGAATTAACATAAATGTTTGACGTCTCTTTGTAAAATATTGATGCAATTTATATTAGAATTAAATTAAGTCTCAATTTTTCACCAGTATAATCAACATAAATGCTTGACTTCTAATTGAAATTTTTTGATCCAATCTATGTAAGGATTAAATTGAGTTTCAATTTATTACGACTATAATCAACATAAACGTTTGACTTCTAATTGAAAAATATTAGTCCAATCTATGTTAGGATTGAATTGGGTCTCAATTTGTCTTGAACGACTATAGTCAGTATAAATGGTTTACTTTTAATTGTAAAATATTGACTGAATCTATGTTAGGATTGAATTGAATTTAAAAAATTTTCATGACTATAATCAACATAATAGTTTACTTCTAATTAAAAATGTTGATTCGATCTCTATTAGGATCGAATCGAGTCTCAATTTATCACGATTATAGTCAAAATAAATGATTGACTTATGATGAGGAATATTGATTCAATCTATGTTAGGATTGAATCATATGTCAATTTTTCACTATAGTCAATATAAATGATTGACTTCTACTTGAAAAATATTGATTTAATATATACTATGATTAAATCGAGTCTCAATTTGTGAATTTCATGACTCGCCAACATAATTGTTGACTTCTAGTAACTTAATTTCACTTCTAAAATTATTTTTAATGCGATAGAGTAGTAGTAGTGGTGGTGGTGGTGGTGATGGTGGCGGCGATGGTGGTAGTGGTGATGATGATGATAATGACGATGATGATGATGATGATGATGATGATGATGATGATGATGATGATAATAATAATAATAATAATAATTGGTTTGAGAATTTTTGGAGTTCAATTTTGATTATCTGTTTAAAAATTTAAGCGAAATAATATGAAAAAGAATCTTTAAAGTTTTAGTTAACACGATCGTTGACTTCTAATAACTCAACTTCACTCTTATGTATATTTTAAAAATTTATTTTCATGAGATGAAGTAAAAAATAATTTAGAAAGATATTATCTTTGAATTTATTTTTAGTTCAATTTTGACCAATTATTAATATATTCTTAGTTAAAATATAGAAAAATAAATTTGTAGTCAACACAGTTATTAACTTGTAATAACTTAATTCACTCTTATGTATATATTAAGATGAAAAACTTTCAGAAAATAACCTATCTTTCAGCAAATTAGGGAGCCCATAATCTAACTTTTAAATTATCATAAGTAACCAATGTATCAATTGTATGCAACCAATTTTATTCAGTATAAGATATAAATACATTAAGAGCAATTACATGCAACATTTTTCACCTTTTTTCTTCTTTTCTTTTCTATTTTCGTTTTCTTTTTTCATTTCATTTTTTCACTCTCTTATATCTCTAACTTCTATTTCTCTTTCTTTTTATTTTATTTTTCTTTTTTTTAGGTATTTTTTCTCATTTTTTCCTTTTTCGTATTTTCTCTTCTTTTTAAAAATAAATTCTTTTTTTTTTTAATTTTTCCTCAATTTTTCTCTTTTGTGTGTTTTCCTTTTTTTTTTTTGATTTTTTTCTTTTTCTTTTTTCCTATTTTTGTTTCATCTGTTTTACTTTTTTTCTTTCTTCTCTCTCTAACTTCTATTTCTCTTTCTTTTCTGAATTTTTTTCCTTTTTTTTAAATATTTTTTTCTTTCTCCTTTTTTTGTTCAATTTTTTTTGTATTTTTAAAAAATATGGGTACGTCGAGCATAAATCATGAATGATAACGAAAATAACGCAATTGCTTATTGTATATGGATTCACACCATCATTTATATTTTTGTATTCGTTGATACAATTCTACATGTATTTCTATTTTATAGTTCACACTTGTATGAATGTACTTAATTGGAAAGAGAGTGAAACACGCTTAACTGGACCCCTATGAGTCGTAGGGTGTCCCGACGAGTCGTTGGGATGAGTCGTAACCAAACCAGTAAGTTTGTGGCTTGATTTTGCTCTGAGTATGGATGGCTCACAGACCAACCCAATCCTTGATTTTACTACTATTTTTTGAAAAGGCATTTATTTTATCTTTTCACTTTTAAAATGTATTCTTTTATGATGGGAATCATACCACCTTATTTAATGATTTATGGGCATTTGGAACTAAATGTACTATTTTAGAAATTAGATCGAGAATGAGGCCAGTCCATTACTAATCCACTCTTTTACCACTATTCTTTACTTTAATCAATGGATATTTTGACTTTTTTGACACAATTATGTCGATTTAATTCCAAACAGGATCTTGGGCAATAGATTTACAGACTTACACTTTTTAGTCTCGGTTTGAGTTCGAGCACTTATTAAGGATATTTTATGAGTCATTAGGTGTAATCATAGGGTGTCTAGTGTAAGTCCCAATTTGGCTTCTGTGTTGACTACGTGTAGGGTCCCATTACGAATGGTGCCATTGAGTCATAAGATTAATAGTGTAGGGTGCCTTGGTGGTACTGCCGTGGTTATGACTCATCACCACGAGTGTAAGGAGTGGCTACGAGTCAAGGATTGACTCGTAACCAAAGGCGACCTATTTTAGCTTTTAAGTTGAGGGCATTATAGACATTTTTCCTCTTACCTAACTTGAAATCCACATCTTATAACCTCTTTAGGGTGTCATTAAATCTCATAAAATAATCTAACGTCTTAAATACTCCTAAATTCTCAAGGTCAAGAGCACTTAAGGTTTTCAAGAGGTTGATCAGTTAGGGCTCTCAAGGGTGGTTTCCCACCGTACATCTTATTATTACAACCATGTTACTCTTTCTTCATTGATAATTTTGTAAAAACATATGTTTTGAGTTATTGTTCATGAGATGTTTATATGGGTTTTGAAATAAAGGTTGTTTTTTTTTTGAATGTTTATGAATTGAATAATGTTTCTCATGGTTTATATATAATTTCAATGCCTTAAATATGGATTTGAGCTTGTGGGTGCATGGGTATGGTGAATGAAATAAGAAATTGTGATTTTCCTAAACTTGTGACTTTTGAAGTGGTCATAACCTCAACCTTTTAAAGTGAAATTGGTTTTGATTATGAGAATTGTGGGAATTTGTAAAATTGAACTATTCTTGAACTATTGCATGATACAAAGAGGTATTTGAAATATAATGGTATGATTTAATGAACAAAGGGAGTCAGTGACCTCCTCCATGTATTAATGAACAAAGGGAGTTGTTTTCTCCAAGTTAATGAGAATTATTTTGGCATGTTATTGTTACCTTGCAAGTGTAGTTGGTATGATGACACCAACAATGTATGCCTTAATATGGAATGTGGTTAAATGAATGGGAATGTGTGATACTTATTTTAATTGGGCTTTAATATGAATTGTGTAGCTGAGTCATAAAAGTGAAGGTCTGAGTGACCAGTCCCAAAAATTGCATTTGCAGACGCTGGGGTTAAAGCGACTAGGGAGGTTTAAGTCCTCTTTATTATTATTTCATGATTAGGGAGGTTCGAGTTCCCCGAAAATCATTATATGATCGAATGATTAAGTCACCTTAGTATATGTTGGGGTTTGAGTTCCCTGTGTGCATATATATGAGATTATTCTCCAATTCGTGTGGCTACCACGCACTAGACTTGACCAAGAGGTAAGAGCTGGGGCTCATATAACCTGTGGATACTATTATATGATGGTTGATCTACATAATCTAGGCTACAGTTTTGAAATGCATGTTAAGCCTTATTCCCTATCCCAACATGTGATATATATATGTGTGTGTGTGTGTGTGTATATGTATGTATGTTTATGCATTTGATTATGTGCACTGGTTTTGAATGATTTTAAATTGTTGATCATGTCATTATGTTATCCTTATTCTTGAGTTACATGCTAGCGTTCACCCTGCTAACCATCTTTGAATGTTGTATCCCCATGTGATGTAGGCATTAGTCATACTTCATTAGTCATACTTCTACTCCTTCTGCTTAGTGACTTGGATTTGAGATCAGCTAGCAAGTTAGATTGAAGTGGTAAGCTTTCATACTTCGAAAGACCCCATTTCATGATTATGATTTCCTTTATATTTTAATTATTTCTTTGGATTTAGCTTTTGGCTATTGTCGGGGGCATGTCCCGATATTTTATTGATATTCAGTTTCATAATGAACTATTGAATAATACAATGATATCATTGTTTAAATGGCTTTATTTGGACTACTGTGGCTATTAGGCGGTGTCGGTTGGTCATTTGGTTGGTCGTTGATGGTCGGTAATAGACATGCGTTTACAACTTTCTTAGACTATTGCATGCTATCTTGTTATATATTCAGAATTCAGTCGACCATGGGGTGTGATATGTTTGGTTTGGTTAGGGCAGGGGTGATCTCCGATCTACGTGGGACTTAAGATATTCATCATAGCCAGGCCCTGGTTCGGGTTGTGACAAAGGCGGTATCAAACCCTACGTTTAGTGTCATTGGGTGTCCAACAAAGCTGTGTCAAGTAGAGTCTCGTTTATGGGTGTGTAGCATACCATACTTATAAGGGAGAAGCTACGAGGTATTTACGAATGTTTCTTTTTCTTATTGTTCTGTTTTAAGATATAGAGTCTAAGGTCTTGAGTCTCTCTAACTCTCATTTGTTCGTTTTACAAATCATGCCTCCTAGATAATCTGAAGCTCATAGAAACTCCTCTGTCACACTTGAGGACAATGCTGATGGGACACGTCTTGATTATGGGGTACAGACCCATCTACGAGTCCAATTCTTATTTCCCTCCTAGAGTTCCACCGATCCCCATTAGTCTTCCTCGAACTCTCCAAGATGATGTGTCAAATGTAAAATTTTATCAGTCTATTTATATATTGGCTCAGTTGGTAGCTTCTCAATCTAACCATGTAGCTTCTACTATGCCATCTTCTGATTACACAAGGGTTGGCCAGTTTATGAGATTGAGTCCTCCTATGTTCACTGGTGTTAACGTTAAGATGAATCCTTAAAACTTCATCAATAAGATGGAGAAGATCTTCCAGCTCATGCGTGCTCCTAATGTGGAGGGTGTAAAATTCTCAGCCTATCAACTGAAGGATATGACATGCCAATTGTATGAGAAATGGGAATAGTCTAGGGGATATGATGCAGAATATGCACTGTGGGATGAGTTCTCTAGTGTTTTTCTATACCGCTTTTTTCCTCAAGAGTTGAGGAAGGCAAAAGCGAAAGAGTTTGTTAATATGAAACAAGGTAGGATGACGGTCAAAGAGTATGCCTTAAAATTCCATCAGTTGTCTCGATATGTTCCCGAGTTAGTGTCTAATATGAGAGGTAAAATGAGGAAATATGCTTCTAGGTTGTCTCATAATTAGATCCTAGATAGTAAGGCTTTCTTGTTGAACAAGGATATAGAGCTCTCCAGATTGGTTGTGTATATGCAACAGATTAGGGAAGAGAAGAAGAAGCAGGCGAAGATAGGAGAGAAGCAGAACAAGAAGTTTAGATTTTTTTATTAGGGTAGAGGTCAGTAGTAGAGTGGTATAGATAGTGGAAAGTGGTCTAAGAAAAAGTAGGGGAGTTCTAGTTCCTACTCTATGGCTAGTGCTTCTTATCCAAAGTCATCCGGTGATCATCATTCTCAGTATGACGGTGGGTTTAGGGCACCGGGTGCCTAATCTCAGGCTGATAGGGCTCAGTCTGCTCCATCATATCTTTTTTGTAGAATCTACAGGCAGGTGCACCATGGGTTTTTTGAAGAAAGGAGGAACAAGTATTTTAACTGTGGTTAGATTGGTCATTTGCAGAGGGATTGTCCTTCTAAGGTTGCTTCAGCGGCAAATAATATTCATGTTGCCACTTCATCAGCTTTTGCACTAAAGAGTGTTATTTCTGCTTCTGGTATCGACACTGGCCGAAATTACTTGTATGCTCTTGCTACCCTCCAGGACTTTGAGGCATCTCTCGATGTTGCCACTGGTATGTTTTGACTCATTTCTCGTGATGTGTATTGCTTGCTTAATCTGGGGTCTACTCTTTCTTATATGACCCCATTTGTGGTTGTTTATTTTGGTTTTGGTCTCGAGTGTATCCCTGATCCATTTTTTATTTCTACCTCGTTGGATGACTCTGTGGTTACTAGAAGAGTCTATAGGGGTTGTGTAGTATCTGTTGGTGGCAGAGAAACTCTAGTAGATCTGATAGAGTTAGACATGGTTGATTTTGATGTCATATTGGGGATGATTGGTTGTGCTCGTGCTATGCCTTAAATTTTCGGACCCGTAAGGTCATGTTTAAATTCCTCAATGAGCTGGTCTTGAGTGAGAAGGGGGTTCTCTAGTGCCTAAGGGGAGGTTCATATCATATCTTAGTGCTCAGAAGTTGATTTTCAAGGGATGTCTCTATCATTTGGTCTGGGTTAAGGATTCTAACTCGTAGGGTCCTTCATTGCAATCTATTCTCGTGGTTAATGAATTCCTTGAGTTTTTCTCGACAGAAAAATTAATTTTGGGATTGACCTTGTCCAGACACTCGTCCTATCTTTATCCCTCCCTATAGAATGGCTCCAGCTAAATTGAAGGAGCTTAGGTAATAGTTGAAAGACCTCCTTGACAAAGATTTTATCCATCCTAGTATGTCTCTGTGGGTTTCTCGTATTTTATTTGTGCATAAGAAGGATGGTTCCCTTCGAATATGCATCGATTACCATCAGTTGAATAAGGTTATAGTGAAGAATAAGTATCCTCTTCCTTGGATTGATGATTTGTTTGACCAGCTTTAGGGCGCTAGATGTTTCTGTAAGATTGATCCTAGGTCTGGTTATCATCATTTGAAGATTAGGAAGGTGGATATCCCTAAGACTGCATTCCAAATTCGGTATGGTAATTATGAGTTCTTAGTTATGTCTTTTGGTTTGACTAATGCCCCAGCGACATTCATGGATTTGATGAATAGGGTCTTCCATTAGTTTCTAATTTATTTGTCATTGTATTTATAGATGATATTCTGGTGTATTCCAATAATGAGGTGGATCATGCCGATCACCTCCAAATCATGTTACAAACCTTGAAAGATCAGCATTTTTATGCTAAGTTTTCGAAGTGCAAGTTCTGGTTGCAAATTATTATTTATCTGGGTTATTTTATTTCTAGTGAAGGGATCATGATGGATCCGCATAAAGTTGTAGTGATTAAGAAGTGTCCTAGGCCCATGACTCCAATTGGCATTCAGAGCTTCTTGGATTTAGCCGATTACTATAGGATATTTGTGGAGAGTTTCTCGACTATAGCTACCCCGCTAACTAAGTTGACTCAGAAGAAGGTAAAGTTCATGTGGTCTGATACTTGTGAGGGTAGCTTTGAAAAGCTGAAAAATAAATTGACTTCAACCCCACTTTTAACTCTGCCTGACGGCATTGATGGTTTTGTTTTCTATTTTTATGCATCCCGTGTAGGACTTGGTTATTTGTTAATGCATCATGGTAGGGTGGTGGCCTATTCTTCTAGGCAGTTGAAAGTTCACGAGAGGAATTATCTGACTCATGACTTGGAGTTGTTGGCCTTGGTGTTTGCATTAAAAATTTGGCGTCACTATTTGTATGGAGTCCATGTAGATATCTTTATCATAAGTACCTGTAATATGAGTTCATCCAGAAGGAGTTGAATCTTAGGCAGAAGAGGTGGCTTAAGTTATTGAAAGACTATGCCATGAGTCTTCACTATCACCCAGGCAAAGCTAATATGGTTGTTGATGTTCTTAGTTGGTTGTTCATGGGGAGTCTAGCTCATGTAGATAAGGATAATCGGGAGTTGGTGAAATAGCTTCACCATTTGGCTAACTTTAGAGTTTGTCTCTTGGACTCTGAGGATGGTGGTGTGTTTGTGCAAGAGGTGGTGAAGTCATCTCTTGTTGCTAAGATAAAGGAGAAACATGTATTAAATCTTGTCTTAATAAAGATTATAGGGGATGTGGGATAGCAAAAGGTTATAACTTTTGAGATTGATGGCGATGGTATCTTGAAGTACCAAGGCAGATTATGTGTTCCTAATATAGATGGGTTAAGAGAGAGGATCTTGGTTGAGGCTCATGAGCCACGTTATATAATTCATCCTAGTTCGACAAAGATGTATCATGATCTTAAGGAGATTTATTGGTGGAATAATATAAAGCGAGAAGTGGCCAATTTTGTGGCAAAATGCATGGTGTGTTAATAAGTAAAGGTTGAGCACTTAAGTCCAGTGGGTTGACTCAAGAGATTGAGTTGCCTGTATGGGAATGAGAAATAATTAATATGGATTTCATTACCAGTCTTCCTAGATCTCGAAGTCAGTTTGATTCTATTTGGGACATTGTGTGTAAGATGACTAAGTCTGCTCACTTCTTGTCAGTAAGGACTAATTATTTAGCAGAGGATTATGCAAAGTTGTTCCTCCAAGATATTTTGCATGGGACGCCTATTTCTATTATTTCAGATCGTGGTACTTAGTTTTTATCACATTTTTTACGTACGTTTCAGAGGGGTTTGGGAACTACGGTGAGCCTTAGTACTACTATCCATCCACAGTCAGATGGGCATATGGAAAGGACTATTTAGACATTGGAAGATATGTTTTAGGCTTGTGTGATTGACTATGGTAGTAGTTGGGTTGATCATTTGCCTCTTATAGAGTTTTCTTATAATAATAGCTACCACTCTAGTATTGGGATGGCTCTGTTTGAAGCATTGTATGGTAAGAGGTGTAGATCTCATATTGGGTGGTTTGAAGTTGGTGAGGCAGAGATGTTTGGATTGGATTTGGTTCACTAAGCGATGGATAAGGTGAAGGTGACTCTGGATTGACTTAAAACTGCCTAAAGTCGCCAAAAGTCCTATGAGTATGTGAGGCATAGGGAGTTAGAGTTTAGTGTTGGAGATTAGGTGTTCTTAAAAATGTCTCACATGAAGGGAGTAATGTGGTTTGGGAGGAAGAGGAAACTCAATCCTCGATATATCGGCCCGTACTTGGTCTTAAAGAGGATTGGTAGTGTTGCATATGAATTAGAGTTGCCATCTAGTTTGAGCTTAATTCACCCTGTGTTTCATATGTCAATGTTGAGGAAGTGTGCGGGTGATCTATCACTGATTGTACCTATCAAGGATATTGGTATTTCAGATTCCTTATTTGGATCGGCAAGTTCGTCGGTTGCGGACAAAGGACGTAGCCTCGATAAAGGTCCTATGGAGGAACCACAAAGTTGAAGAGGCTACTTCGGAAGCCGAAGAGGACATGAAGTCCAAGTATCCATGCTAATTTTCTGCTTTGGGTAATCGTTCTTAAGGTATGTGTTATTCCTAGCGTTTTTGTTTTCTAACTTTGTTAAAGGTAAGAGTAGAGGTATATGGAGTAAAATCGTGCTAGTAATTTCCTTGACCTGTCATTCTAGGACGAATGATCCAAGTGGCAAAAATTGAAACACCCTGAATTTTTTGTCCTTGGAAATTTCCTGAGCTTTAAGCTCACTGCCCTGGTTATGACTGGACCCTATGAGTCATAGGGTATCCTGATGAGTCGTTGGGATGAGTCATAACTAAATCAGTAAGTTTGTGGCTTGATTTTCCTCTGAGTACGAGTGTCTCACTAAGAACCGTAAGGATATGTTACGAGTCATTAAGTGTAGTCGTAAGATGTCCAGTGTAAGTCCCAATTTGGGTTCTATGTTGACTATGACTGGACCCTACGAGTCATAGAGTCCTCATTACGAGTGGTGCCATTGAGTCGTAAGGTCAACAGTGTAGGGTGCCTTGGTGGTAGTGGCATGGTTAGACTCATGGTGACGAGTCGTAAGGAGTGGCTACGAGTCAAGGGTTGACTCGTAACCAAATGCGACCCTTTTCAGCTTTTTAGTTGAAGGCATTCTAGACATTTTCCCTCTTACTCAACTTGAAACCCACATCTTATAACCTTTTTAGGATTTATTATCGCTCAGAAAACAATCTAAGTAATGTCTTAAATATTCCCAAATTCTCAAGCTCAAGAACACTTAGGGTTTTCAAGAGGTTGATCAATTAGGGCTCTCAAGGGTGGTTTTCCTACGTACATCTAACTATTACAAGCATGTTACTCTTCTCTCATTGTTAATTTTGTAAAAGAATATGTTTTAAGGTATTGTTCATGAGATGTTTATATGGGTTTTGAAACAAAGGTTGGGGTTTTTTGAATGTTTTTGAATTGAACAATGTTTCTCATGAGTTATATATCATTTTCATGCCTTAAATATGGTTTTAAACTTGTGGTTGCATGGGTATGGTGAATGAACTAAGGTATTGTGATTTCCCAAACTTGTGACTTTTGAAGTGGTTATGACCCCAACCTCATAAAGTGAAATTGGTTTCAATTATGAGAACTATGGGAATTTGTAAAATTAAACTAGTGTTGGACTATTATATGATACAAATAGGTATTTGAAATATAATGATATGATCTAATGAACAAAGGAAATCGATGACCCCCTTCGTGTATTGATGAACAAAGGGAGTTGTTTTCTCCAAGTTAATGAAAATTATTTTGGCATGTTGTTGTTGCTTTGCAAGTGTAGTTGCAATTACAATACCAACAATGTATGCCTTAATGTGGAATGTGGTAAAATGAATGGGAATGTCTGATACTTATTTTAATTGGGCTTTAATAAGGGTTGTGTAGCTGAGTAATTAAAGTGGAGGTTTGAGTGACCAATACTGAAAATCGCATTTGCCGACACGGGGGTCAAAGTGACCAAGGAGGTTCGAGTCCCCCGTAAATCATTATATGATCGGGTGCTTAAGTTACCTTGATATATGTTGGGAGGTTCGAGTCCCCCGTTTGCATATATATGAGATCATTCTCTGGTTCGTGCGGCTACACACACTGGGGCCCTACTAGGGTGTGAGAGATGGAGCCCATATAGCCCGTGGGTACTATTATATGATGGTTGAGCTACACAATCCAGGCTAAAGTTTTGAAACTCATGTTAAGTCTTATTTTCTATTCCAGCATGTGATATATATATATATATATATATGTATGTATGTATATATATATATATATATATATATATATATATATATATATATATATATATAGAGAGAGAGAGAGAGAGAGAGAGAGAGAGAGAGAGAGATGGATAGATAGATAGATAGATATATATAGATATGTATGTTTATGCATTTGATTATGTGCACTGGTTTTGAATGATTTTAAACTATTGATTATGTCATTATGTTATCCTTATTCCCGATTTACATGCTAGCGTTCACCCCGCTAATTGTCTTCGGACGCTGTATCCCCACGCGATACAGGAATTAGTCATACTTCTACTCTTCTAGCTTAGTGACTTGAATTTGGGATCAGCTAGCGAGTCAAATTGAAGTGGTGAGCTTCCATACCCCGAAAGACCCCATTTCATGATTATGGTTTTCTTTATATTTTGACTATTCCGATTGATTTGGTTTTAGTTATTGTCGAGGGCATGTCCCGATACTTTATTGACATTCAGTTTTGGATCATTGTTTAGAAGACTTTATTTAGACTACTGTGGCTATTGGGCAATGTCGGTTGTCGTTTGACCGATCGTCGGTGGTCGGTTATAGGCATGCATTTAAAACTGTCTTAGACTATTGCATGCTATCTTGTTATATGTTTGGAATTCATCGACCATGGGGTGGTGTGTGTTTGGTTTGGTTAGGTGCAGGGAGCGATCTCCAGTCTACGTGGGACTTGAGATACCCGTCATGGCTAGGCCCTGGTTCGGATCGTGATAGAGAGACGATGAATTGTAACTCCTTTCACTACCTCTTCTATTAGGGATCGTTTGAATTGTAATTAATTAAAACTTAAGCTAAATAAGATTATTAAGAGCTTATATTTGTTCAGTCATGTAGCTTTTTCCTTTTAATCTTTATTTTAATGAGATGAAGTGAAAATGAAATTAAAAAAATATTGAATTGAAAATTTTTTTGGGGTTCAATTTTTAGTAACTACTTAATTTCCTTAGACAAAATAATTATGAAAATACTTTATAATTTTAGTGAAACAATATAAAAATACTTTAAAAAATTAAAATATAATTTAACTAAATTAAATTTGTATTTTAACACAGCTGCCTAGTCTCGAACACGTGGTCCAATGATTATAAATTTTTGGACCAGTTTGTTAGAATAATATTATATGATGATCCCAACAATTTTTTTTATTTACTTAATCTTTGCATACCGTTGAATTTTCAGTCAAACCTATATAAACTCAACATGCGAGTTATTTGGAGTCAAGATAAAATTTTTACAATGAAACTTTTAAGTCAAACTTAATTAATTTACAGTTGAAATATCACGTTGATAACCATCAATTGAATTGATATTTAAAGGTGACTTTCTTTTGTTTGTAAACAAAATAAAACTGAATTTAACTTTAAAAGTAATCATATTATTTATTAATTGTTATATAAATAAATTAATTTAGCAACTAAACTATCACTATTTTTAGTCCCAAAAATTTCATTCATGGTTTCTCTTAGTTAGAAATTTTTATTATTTTGGATTTACTTTTTTTTTTTTTAAATATAGGAGGAATTTTGTAGATGAGATTTATGGAGGATTTAAAATTAAAAAAAAGGATTTAAAAATAAAAAAGATAAAAAAAATTATATAGTAAAACAAATAAAGAGATAGAAGTATTGGGAGAACAAAAATATAAAATACAAGTAAAAAATGGTGATTAAAAGACTTCAAATCAGATGAAAGAGCTTAGAATAAGTAAGGAAAATGTAGAATAAAAAGTAAAAATATAAGAAGTAATTAAAAGAGTAAAGTAAGTTATGATTTATGAAAGAATAGAAAAAATAATAAATAAAAATCAAAATGGTTTTGCTTTTGGAGGAAAAAAAAAGATTTTGGAGCCTAAAGGAAATAAAAAAGAAAAAATTAAGGTGGTTTTGCATTTTGGAGGAAAACATGGTTGTTCTGAAGTTAGAGGACATTGTGGTCTTTTTATAACTTTCGTGTCATTCGAGCCAAAGTGATCCGTGCCAAATAGCATACCCTATTTTTATTGTAGTTTGAAGTGAGAAGAGTACGATGTACATGCCAACAAGGGGGTTCATGGTATAGTGCAGTTTTAAAAATGGATAACTTAAAACAAATTTCATAGGTTAAAAGAGTCAATTAACATTTTTTATCATAATTTCTGTAATTGCATAAAATTTCATAACATTGTTTTAATATATTACCAACTAATTAGTAACTTAAATAACGAAATAATAGAAATCACATTTATGTAGGGAAATAAATCATAGAAAAGAATCTCTAAAATATTTAAAATAGAAGAAAAATTCAAAAACTTTCCATCAGATCTTATGATTTGCAATTTATAATTTTGCTCAATTTCTCCCATCTCAAGTTTTTGAACATTTGTAGGATTGAGTGGTGGATTTGGTATTTTTTGATTGGTGTCATGTGTATCAAAAATATGTATCAAACATAGACAACAATTAAATTTAAGTTTCATTCAAGTAGGAATCTGAAATCTTTTGAACACGTTTCTGATAACTTTTTAAATGTATTAAAATACGTTTGTCATACATTTTTCACATATTTCATCAAACATCTTATGTACTTGTTTACGTGTGTTTGGTACATATGAAAGATATATATATTGATACATATGTAGCACTAATTTTATCTGATACATATGTATGATACATATATTACAAGTATTTGACTTCAAACATATGTAGCATCCTTAAATTATGGGAAGATACACACGTTCTTGATATGTATCTATTATATCAAATATATTTATTTGATACATTGTCAGATATGCTAGAACAATAATTTAATTGTACAAGAAATTTAAAATAAAACTTGTTTGGCTTAGAGGAACAATAATACACTTCTTGAAGATAGCTGGAGTCTCTCCCACGAGCAAAAGAAAGAATGAGTAACAACTCTATCTTCAGGATTCAACTGAGCCACAAGACAAATAACATTCAAGAATATTGCTCTTCTATTCTTGAACTGGTGATCTCACCATTTGATCAATGTCTCTCAAATATTTTTATTTCTCAAGGGGGAAATATTTTTGAGTGCTTGTCTTTTCAAACAAAAGAAACACTATGTATAGGATAAAAGTTCCATGCAAAGTATTAATTACGTAATAGTTAATAGGTACATGAATATTTTTAAATAAAAGGTAACTTTATTTCAAGAACCTAAAACGTAAAACTTAAAGAAGAATGAATTTGTCAAATTCATGTTCTTTGTAACTCAAAACTTTTAACTAATGCATTTGATTTAAAATTACTTGAAACATAACTCTAAAAATCTTTGACC
Source organism: Capsicum baccatum var. pendulum (assembly GCA_030864225.1). Classification (NCBI taxonomy): domain Eukaryota; kingdom Viridiplantae; phylum Streptophyta; class Magnoliopsida; order Solanales; family Solanaceae; genus Capsicum; species Capsicum baccatum. The sequence goes on from CM061550.1 coordinate 246,528,150, forward strand.
GATGTATTTGTTTCAAAATTTATTGAAATACAATCTTTAATAATAACAATCTCTCACTTGTTTCAAGAAATTTTATCATTAAAAATAAAATTCATTTGAGACACCAATCTAGCAACATGCATCAATAATGGTGTCTTTTGGACTTGAACCATTAGCTAGTGAAGACTTTTCTAAATCATTGACTACTTAGTGAACAAATCTTGAACTAAGTGGTTCATTGAATGGTGTAGAAAAATACTCAATGCATATTATTATGTTTCGGTGAAAATCAAAACCCTTTGACACCTTACGGTCTTGTGTCCTGAATCCTTTTAGCTAAGTGCTTTAAGATTTTCCTGTTAAAATCTTATTGAAGCGGCCTCCACTTCGCACTTAGTGAGGTGAATTTATCAAGATTAACTTTACATACTCCGACTAAATCGTCTATGATTTTCATTAAGAGAAATTAATCTCATCCTCCTTTACAACAAAGTATCAGTAAATCTATCAAGAGTGTTCCTACACACTTCAACCGAAATTGGTGTATACACTTATTAAGAAAATATAATCTCATTCTTCTTTTCTGTAGGAATACTGTCAAATCTATCAAGAGAGATCGGTTTTATAGATTTATCAATAGATAAAATCTCAACTTATGCGCATCTACTCACTCTCTAGGGAATAAGAAAGTTTGATTGATGTGCCTCACAGTTGTAACTTTACTTGTTTTTTCCTTTGAACCCAAGATTTCACCATTAGGTAGGGTTTTCATAAAGTACAATCAATTTACAACATGCTTTATTCCCATCCTATTACAAGTTTGTACCACCAATTCCTTGCTTAACCCTTTAGATAAAGGATCTGCTAAATTGAGTTTGGACTTCACATATTGAGGTGATATTATGTCATCTTCCAATAATCTTCTCACATAATTGTGTTTGAGATGAGCTTGTCTTGACTTTCCATTGTAACAATTACTTAAAGTTCGAAATATAGCATCTTTAGTATCACAATATATAGTCAAAGGTAGTATTGGCTTACCCCATAATGGAATATTTATCAGCACACTCCGCAGCCAATCAGCTTCTTCTCCAGCAAAAGATAGCGATAAATTCTAACTCCATGATTGAGTGAGTAATACATGTCTGCTTCTTTGATCTCCAAGATATTGCTACTCCAGCCAAAGTGAAAATCTAAGCAGTAATAGATTTAGAGTCATTCAGATAAGAATTACAAGTAGCATCATTGTAGCCTTCAAAAATGGGTGGAAATATAGAATAATGCAAGTCAACATTAATTGTACCCTTCAGATACCTTAAAACACAAATTAAGGCATTTCAGTGGTCAAATCCAGGACTACTAGTAAACTTGCTCAAAGTTCCTACTGCATAACCAATATCTGGCTTGGTACAGTGCATGACATACATAAGACTTCCAACAATTTGAGAGTATGTCAATTGATCAAGAATATCACCAGAGTTCCGCACTAGTTTGATGCTAGTTTCAAATGGTGTAGGAGCAGACTTGTCGTCAAAATGACCAAAGAACCTTCTCAATATAACTTGACAGAGTAAGAGTCAAATCATTTGCTAATCTTACTATTTTGATGCCTAAAATTACATTAGCTTCTCCAATATCTTTCATTTCAAACTGAGAAGCAAGAAAATATTTTATTTCTTTGACACTTTCGATATCAGTTTCAGAAATCAATATGTCATCTACGTAAAGACATATCATAGCATCAGAATTTTCTTGAAATTTCTAAATATGCAGATACCTCTATCATTGATTAAGTAGCCATTAGAAATCATGACTTTTCTAAATTTATCAGTTATTACTTTTGAGCTTGTTTTAATCCATAAAGAGATTTAAGAAGCTAACAAACTTTACGTTCTTGACCAGAAATGATAAATTCTTCTGGTTGTTTCATGTAGACTTCTTCGTCTAGATAGCCGTTCAGGAATGTAGTCTTCATATCTATCTGATATGTGACGAGTTGTGCCAGTATCTATCCACCATTCCACTTGATGTTCCACTACAAATGCTTCTGTGACCATTGCCACAAGATCATCTTTTTTATTTTTATTTACTTTTTCTTTCTTCTTTTCGTCTTTGAGAATTCTACAATCACACGCATAATGACCAATTTTGTGATAATGATAGCATTCACTAAATTTAAAATTGGTACAATTACGCTTGAAATTTGTAGTCTTCTTTTCCTTTGAAATTTTTTATTTGCAGGTTCCTTCTTGGTTGATTTTTCTTCAACCATATGAGCTTTAATGATAGGTTTCTTCAAAATATTATTTTCACGATATCGTGTCTCTTGTTCAACTTGCAAGTGTTGCAATAATTGTTCAAGAGTCAAATCTTCCTTTTTGTGTAAGAGTTTGCTTCGATATTTTTTCCAAGATAGAGGAAGTTTTGATACAATAACACCAATATGAAAGTTTTCATCAAGAGCAATTCCAGATACAACAATTTTAGTAGCTATAAGTTGGAATTCTTGTACTTGTTCAGTGATTGACTTGCCATCAACCATTTTGAACTCCATATAATTTGAAACGAGAAATTTCTTAGAACTCGCCTCTTCTGCTAAATAAATAGCTTGAAGAGTTTCCCATATCTCTTAAGTAAATTTGCATTTAACATAATATTGATCATAATATTTGTTGGACATTCCTCTAAGAATATAATTCTTGTACAAATAATCATCATATTGCCGCTTGACAATTTTTTCTTTAATTAAAGTAGCCTAGTCAGATGCACCTCAGAACCAGGAGCATTAGGACAAGGTTCTTCAAGAACATATGACAACTTTAATCTTCTTAAAAAGAATTTCATCTTTCCACGCCATCTAGAAAAGTTTTTGCCATCAAATATTTTAAAATTAGGATTAGACAAAAATGAAATACTATTTGATATTGATTTAGAAGCCATAGAGATACCTATTTTTAAAGTATAAGAACAATAATGATAATCGTGCAAGAAATTCAAAATAAAACTTTATTGACTTAGATGCACAATAATACGCTTCTTGAAGATAGCTGGAGTCTCTCCCACGAGCAAATGAAAGAATTAGTAACAACTCTATCTTCAGGATTCAACTAAGCCACAAGACAAGTAGCATTCAAGAATGTTGCTATTCTAAGCTTGAACTAGTGATCTCACCATTTGATTATGTCTCTCAAATGTATTTATTTCTCAAGTGAAAAGTATTTTTGAGTGCTTGTCTTTTCAAACAAAATAAATAATATTTATAGGATAAAAGTTTCATGCAAGAGAAAAATATTAATTAAGTAATAGTTAATAGGTTCATGAAAAGGTAACTTTCTTTTAAGAACCTAAAACGTAAAACTTAAAGAAGAGTGAATTTGTCAAATTCACGTTCTTTGTAACTCAAAACTTTTAACTGGTGCATTTGATTCAAAATTAATTGAAACATAACTCTAAAAATCTTTAACCAATGTATTTGTTTCAAAATTTATTGAAACACAACCTTTAATAATAACAAAATATATATGTCTAATGCATGTATACTTGATACTTGTGATTGATATATCAATCCATCACCATTGCCATCTCCATCATTCACTGGCATCACCACTGCAATCTCCATCGTTTGTTGGTACCATTACTGCCAATTTTGTATCTCATTGAAAACCTAACAACTGGTTGTTCAATTTTTTTTCTTTTTCTTAATGGGTATTGGCTTAAAAGATTGAAAAAGGATTGAAACTGATAAAAGATTAATGAATTAATGATGAAGGGTGACTGAAAAATTGTTGTTTACAGTGAGTGTGGTGACTAGAATTGGTGATTATCCGGAAATGATCGTGGACTTTGCAACAATCAGTGGAGGAAATCAATGGTGAAGTGAGAGTCAGGTGAAATTCTATTCTCCTCCAACAATTCAAGGTTTGTTCATGGTGTCATTGAAGGGAGTATAACAGTGAACTGAGGTTCAATTCAATTGGGACTGCATTAATGGTGTTGAGAAATGGTTATGGTGTGTTGAACATAAAAGGAAATGATTATGGTGGAGATGGTGGAAGTCGTTTGTGAAGAAGATGAGTGTTTATGGAGATTTTTGGTAAAGAATATTAGAAAGACAAATGTGCGTTAAAAGGATTGAGTTTGGTGGAGTAAAGGTTGTATACGCGAGATGTGTTATGTATCAAGTTATAAGAAGAAACAAAGCCCTAAATTATAGAATTATATGTAATTATTTTAAAGATATGAAATAATGAGTATTAATGATAATGATGTTTGGAAAATTATTTAATTTATCCTTCAAAAATTTTGATTAAATTATTTAGATATTTAGTTTTTGAAATATCCTATTATTATTATTATTATTATTATTATTATTATTATTATTATTATATTGAATTAGTTTAGTATAATCTGGTTTAGATTTCTGGAGTAAAATAAGTCGATAATCTTGGTATGTTCGACTTTGACTTACCTATTGTGGAGACTTGCGAATTTGGCAATGATGGGAAGACTTGTGAATTTGGCAATGATGGAAAACTTTCTCATGCTTGAAATGAATGAAAATTATCTAGTGCTAGGGTGAAAACAACACACATAATTAAATATTATTATATACATGGCTATATGTAATTGAGTATTTAGTTTATACTTCCTCCGTATCATTTTATTTATCTCAAATTTTTTAATTTAATTTCTTATTTTACTTGTCATTTTTTATTAATCAAGACAAGATAATTTTTTTTCTTTTTTGCCCTTAGTATTAAATATTGTCTCTAGATTAAAATGTAAACATCATTTAATAGGGGTACTATGGTAAAATAGTCATATTATTAATTATTTTTCTTAATTAATATGTAATGTCAAATTAGGACGAGTAAAATAGGACGGGGGGAGTATTTGATAATAACGGCAAAAATCATTTGGCCCCGAAATTTTATGATTTTAGGCATTTCTATTCATAGAAAATAAATACTGAAATACTTATTATATGTGCAATCCTAATGTATTAGTATTATATAGGCAATAAAAAAGATAAAGTAAATTATTCCCTATATGATACTAATACATTAGGATTGTACATATAATAAGTATTTCAGTATTTATTTTCTATAAATATCAAATACCGTTTTTTTTTTAAATTTCCATAAAATATTGTAATACGGAAAACAAAATGTCAAAAGATTCGAATTTCGATATGATAGTTGGGTATTTACCAAAATACGTACACCCAAGCACAAAATGGCTATTGGTAAAGGTTACCAATAAATCACTTCAGTTAGACAAAATTACAGTTTGGTATCATAAGTTAATTTTTGTTCGTAACATTGACAGTAGGTAAAGCCTCGTGTGAAGGGACCTGTTCTCTTTCCTTCCCCTCTCCCTTCTCCCTAGTCTAAAGTTTTCATCCACCATGGATGAAACTCTAACACCCCCTCTGTTACCAAATCCATCGAGAAACAACCCTTCCAGAGAAATTCTCATTGAAGATCTTATCCCCTCGTATAAAGATGTTGCCGCAGGGAAATTAAACTCCCTCAATCAACCGAGACTGTCGAGGCCTGATCTGGGAACAAAAGAAAGATCTGAAGCCAAGGGGATCCTATTATCCGAGGAAGACAAGCTACGCCTCTATACTCCTGGGATTCACTCAATTATCATCAAGCCAATAAAAGGAAACTTCAATTTCCAATACCTAAAAGGAAAGCTCGACGATCTGTGGCAACTTTCAGAACCCCTTTGCCTCATAGATCTTGGATTGGGATTCTACATAGCCAAACTCACCACCTTGGAAAGCCAATCACGCATTCTCCAGGGTGGACCATGGTTTATAGCAGGCAGTTACCTATCGGTAAGAAGGTGGGAACCAAATTTTGTACCAAGTTACTCAAAGATCGATTCTACGGCGATCTGGATCAGGCTCCCACACCTGTCCACAAAACTCTATGACGCTACTATACTTCCTAGAATCGACTCAGAAATTGGAACCCTGCTAAAGGTCGATGCATGCACCTCAGCGGCTCTGAGAGGAAGATACGCTAGAATCTGTGTCCAACTTTCCCTGGATGAACCGGTGATGCCTACCATCACTATAAATCATCACGAACAACAACTCTTTTACGAGGGAGAGGGCTTTCTCTGCAAGAATTGTGGCAGATTGGGCACACGATGAGTGGTTGTTCCTTCCCCCTGCGCAATCTCAAATCGGCTGAAGCTACCACAAGCAAAGATGGGGACCTTACAAATACCCCAATAGAATCCAAGCTACCATCAGAAGGGAACCCATCAAAATGGAAAACGGTAACCTTTGCCAAGAAAAAGAAACAAGGAACAAAATCCCAACCCCACACGAAGGGATTGAACACCGAAAAAATAAAAGCCCAGGGGGCGGCTCCAGGTAAGTGCCCTAACCCTACGCTGAGCGGGTCAGCTAGGCCCACCGCCTCTTCTTCCACCTCTCTTGGGCTGAACCATGAACAACCCTTAAAACCCTATACGGGTACCAAAAGGGACATGGGCCAAGTGTCTAACCAGGCCCAATCAGCTCCCAACCCTAGAGGGAAAGAAAAAGCAGCTGGCATGCAGAGGACCAGTTCTAGTGCCCCAATTGGGCCACTTGGGACAGCCCACAAGGCCCAACTCCCTTTTGATTACCCCCCAAATTTAATTTCCCCCCTCTTCTAAACAAAGATACTGAAATAAAAGAGGCCCACCTTAGTGGGTCCCCCAAAGCTGAGCTGGACATAGGCAATGATAAGCCTACTAGCATGACAGCGGAAAACTCTTGCACTTTCCCCTGTGATTTGATGAAAGGCAGCCTCAGTTCAGACACAACATTAAATACTAGTGGTCTTCCCAAAGGACAAATTCCTCAGCTTCCCTCAAACACTTCTCACCACCCCTTATATATGGATGAATACACGAATAAGAGCATTCTAGAAAATAACCATGGACAACTATAATTCCAACATAACCATCACAACGGTCCCTCTAGCACCGAATCACCAACCAACCTCATGGCTGTAAATTTGTCTAACCAACCAGACAGTCCCAATCTACCTGGAATGGGAGAGAAGACAAATCACCATACTCATCCAGGACCCTCAATATCTGGCTCAACTGACAATGACAAGTCTGAACCAGGGGTTACAAACTTATGGACTCAATGTCTGGATGGACATACTATTCCAAGTAATCAACTCCACTCTTTAAGAGGAGCTAAGCACAGAGTCTCTCTCCAATATTATGAACGAAATAAGCCTGAGCCTCCCCTTTCTTCCAGCTCCCAACCCTATTCTGATGCTCCTGGGACCATCCTTTACCCCCCATCGGAGGCACCACAAGTTATCCCACCTTCCCCTCCTGTGCCCCTAATCTCTCCACACTTAACGCTGGAGAGGATAGAGAGTGTAAACTCCCTCGAGGCACTAAAATAATCCAACAAAGAGTTGGAAGAATTCCTATCACTGCTAAGAGTACCAAGAACAGAGGTTCTAAACATAGTCCAACCCCTAACTCTCGACTTCTTAGACCCAGTCCAGGAGATAGTGACCATCCTGATCCCACTGGGCTATGAGAACTGGGAGTAAGTTCACATATAGTGAACAACCCGACGAACGAGACTCCCAGGGTCACCCTGACCCCTTTAAACAAGAAGAGGAAGGCCTCAACTTTATCTCTCACCTCTAACCCGAAGGAGAAGGACAAGGTGAATGTGACACTGCATCCCCATCCCCTGCACTCCAAAATAAAGAACTGTATAATATGAAATGTTAGAGGAGCCAAAAATATTGAGTTCAGGAAGCATTACAAGGCAATGATCAACATCCATTACCCTTGCATCCTTGCCCTCTTGGAAACCAAGTTGTGTAACCATCAGGATCTTTGTGAGCACCTGGGTTTTTATAGCTATATCCAATCTAAAGCTTCTGGTAACTCAGGAGGTCTAGTCATCATGTGGAGGGATGACTCCATCTTCATCTCTACTATCTCCATCACTGCTCAGTCTATCAATGCCCAAGTCAAGGTTAGTTCTCCTCTTGTATCCTGGTTCATTAGCATTATCTATGCTAGTACAGACCTTAGCTCCAGGATTAAACTTTGGGAGCAGTTAACAATCTTCTCTGACACATATATTACACCTGAGGGTAAGAGTTGGTTAGTTGGAGGGAATTTCAATGAAGTGCTTAGAGCCACGAAGAAATTTGGAGGCTCAAAAGTTAACTTCAATAGAATCAACATGTTCATAAATTGCCTCAATTACTGTAACCTTATTGATCTAGGTTTTAGAGGGAGTAAATACACCTGGTCTAACATGAGATACAGAAATAGGCAGGAGCTCATTCTAGAAAGACTAGACAGATGCCTTGCAAATGATCAATGGATCCATTCCTACCCTAAAGCCACCACCACTCACCCCCCAGAACCCACTCTGACCATTCCCCCCTATTCCCCAACTTTAGCAGCACTCCTGCCATTGAGAATAAGCCTTTCAGAGTGGAATCTATGTGGTTAAGTCACCAGGACTTACCCAACCTCATCAGAGACTCCTTCCATGACTGTACTTGCATTACCTCAGCCACTTCTGACTTTGAAAACAAGGCCAGATCTTGGAATAAACATATCTTTGGGGATATTTTCAAAAAGAAAAAGCACTTGCTTGCAAGGTTGGCTGGTATCCAGAAATCCCCAAACTATCCCACTAGTCATTTTCTCCAAGGGCTAGAACAAACCCTCCTGAAGGACTTTAATAATATTCTCAACTTGGAGTCTGAATTCTGGAAATTAAAATCAAGAATTTCCTGGCTCCTCCAAGGTAATTCAAATACTAGATTTTTCCACACCTCCACTCTGAATAAAAGGAGGAGAAATAGAATCAATTTCATAATGGATGAGAATGGCTCCTGGCACTATCACCAAAAAGATATTAAGTCTACTGTCTCCAATTACTATTCTAAACTCTACACCACTGAGCACACCCTGGGGTATTCTAAGATTCAATCCAATCCCTCCTCTGAGGGATCCATCAACTCCTCTGTGCATGACTTACTCCAAGTTGTCCCTTCTCAGGAGGATGTCAAGAGAGCAGTTTTCTCCTTCAAGCCTGACAAAGCCCCTAGCCCTGATGGGCTCCATCCATTCATGTACCAGAAGTTCTGGGACACTCTAGGCCCCTCCTCCCCATTGTTAGATTTTGTCAGGATACCTTCACCTCATATTCAATGGATCCTAGAGTGAACTCCACTTACTTGTGTCTAATCCCCAAGTGTAGAAATTCCACCACCCTAAAAAATATCAGACCCATTGGTTTGTGCAACACTCAGTATAAGATTATTACCAAAATCATTGCCACTAGGATCAAGCCCTTACTGGCAAATATCATTGGCCCTACTTAAGCCAGTTTCTTGGCAGGAAGAAGGGCCTTTGACAATGCCATCATTGTCCAAGAATATGTTAGTCATCTCTAAAAAATGAAGGGCAAGAAGACTAACATGATTCTGAAAATTGATTTAGAGAAAGCCTTTGACAGGATTGAATGGTCCTTTATTAGACAGGCCCTCCTCTACTTCAACTTTCCCACTAACCTCTCCAATCTTATCTTCTCTTATATCTCAACTTCCTCCATCTCTATTCTGGTTAATAGGGGGGAAACTTCCCCTTTTAACCCCTCTAGAGGCATTAGATAAGGGGGCCCTATGTCACCCTACCTTTTCATTTTATGCATGGAACTTCTTTCCAAAAAAATCAACTATGAGGTTGACACTCTGAATTGAATTCCCTTATCCATCTCTAGAACTGGGCCCTCCATCTCTCACCTTTTCTTTGCTGATGACCTTACTCTGTTTGCCAACGTAGACTCTCAAAGCTGTCACACCATTAACAGAATTCTCCATAATTTCAGCTCTCATTCAGGCCAAAGATTTAACTATAGTAAATCCAAGGTTGTCTTCTCCAAGAACTGTTCCCAAGATACCCAGGATAACATATCCTCTCTCCTAGGTATCCAATTTTCTACCAACCTTGGTAAATATTTGGGCTTTTCCATCTTCCACAAGAAGCTTGTTAGGTCTGATTTCCAATTCCTCATTGACAACTTCAAGAGCAAACTTCCAGGCTGGAAGACAAAATTCCTTAACATGTTTGGTCGGGTCACCTTTGCTAAATCCTCCCTTGCCAGCATCCCTAACCACATTATGCAGTACATCCATCTCTTTACTTCCCTGCATAAAATTATTGACAGAACCCAAAGAAACTTCATTTGGGGCACCACTGAGCTGAGGAAAAAAATTCACCTTATTAAGTGGGACACCATCACTCTTACCCAAAAGAAGGGGGGCTAGGTATGCATAAGGCTGATATTAAGAATGTTGCCCTCCTCTGTGGGCTGGGTTGGAGAATGTATTCCAACCCTAACACCTTGTAGGCTAGTACCCTCATTGCTAAGTATGGTAACAGGGAAAAAAAACCTTTACAATGTTTCTAGGACTTGGTACAGCATTATCAAGAGCTGGAACAGGTGCAAGAATGCTCTACATTGGGCCATTAAAGATGGTACCAAAGTGGATGCCTGGAGGGATAGATAGATTCCTGGGATGCCTCCCTTAGCCACCATCATCCATGGTCCTAATACCAACCCTCCTAACCCAATTCTGGTTAAAGATGTTTGGAAGGAAGGAAGATGGGATTTCCTCACTTTACCCTTTGATATCCCTCCTAACATTGTTAACTCTGTCGAAAATTCTTTCATTCCCATCTCCCACCTTACCAGGGACACCCCTATGTGGGTGATGAGGGGTAATGGAACCTTCTCTTGTAAGAGTGCCTACCTACACATTGCCAATAAGAACAAAACCCCTCAAACACCTAACAACTCTTTTAATTGGATCTGGAACCAGAATATTCCCAATAAAATCAAAATCTTTATGTGGCTCATCCAGCATAACTCTCTCCCTACAAACACTAGCCTTTACAATAGGGTCATCAACATCAACCCCTCTTGCCATAAGTGCAACAACACCCAGGAAGACCAATCTCATATCTTCTTTTCTTGCACCATGGACAAATCCCTATGAGCTCAACTTATTCAACAGTACAGGGGTAACATTGAGCTCCACCCCAATATATTTGACCCCAACAATTTGCCTAACACTTGGGAAAGACTTAACAACCTATACTTTGACACCACCACTCTTTGGAACATCTTGTTACCCTTCTGTCTTTGGCATCTCTGAAAGGTTAGGAATGCCAACTCTTTCCAAAATATCAAGTCCCAACCTTGTTTCAACATTCCTCATGTTGAGTCTATAGAATACCACTTTTTGGGAAATGATAAAGCAAACCACCCCAACACTGTCATCAATCTAAGATGGCCCCACTCACTCCAGCACTTTCAAACTCAACACTAATGGATCTTATGTTGGGAATCCAAGAAAAGGGGGAGTTGGAGGTGTCATGCGGAATAACAAAAGTGATTGGGTTATGGGCTTTAGCAAAAGCTTCACCCATGCAACCAACAACCTCATGGAGCTAATGACCTTAAGAGAAGGCCTAACTTTAGCTCTTCATCATAACATCAAACCTTTAACTGTAGAGGTAGAGTCAATGGAAGTTTTAAATATGCTTCATCATGGTAACCCTCTCTATGATTCAATTGTTAATGCTTGCAGATCTTTAATAGAGAGATTGGAGAATCCTCCAGTCCAGCATATCTATAGGGAGCAGAGCAGGATAGCGGACATGCTGGCTAAGCAGGGATCGGAAAAGGACCTTTTTGACAAACTACATGTCTATACGACTCCGCCAGCTAGTGTAGGCATATTTTTTTGGGAAGACTTAGAAGGGAAAACTCTCTCCCGTTCTGTAAATGCTCAACACGTAGCGAACCAAAGCAGTTTTATTTTTGCGTCTGGATAGGCACCTGTACAAACTCTTTTAATTATCAATGCATCTTTCTTAACTTACCAAAAAAACAAAAAATTTGTTCCACTTTGAAATGAAGACTTTGTGTAAAGGATTGTTTTTAATGAACTTGGTAATTTGCATCTAAATCATAAATCTTTAATGACACTCTTCTGGAGCAGTATGGCCAGGAGAGTTATTTAATTTTTTTTCTGAATAATTTTTTCAATCTTATTTTAAAATCAATATTATTTTATCAATTTTTCTATTATATAATCTTATTTTAAAATCTATATTATTCTGTTATATAATATAGATGTCATGTGACATATGTATATGTGAATATCATTAATGAGAGATAGTAGTTAGTAATTAATTTGAACTTGAACGGGTAAATCTAAAAAATAAATCCAAATTGAGGTGACTTTAAAATTTTAGCCCCAAATAAAAAGGCTTCCTTAAAATAGCCTTTACCTATTAACAAATATTTTTTTGGACGAAATTATCCCTGATCAATGGAGTAAATTACATAAATGATCCTCACAGTGGATAACAACTCCATATTTATATATTGCATCTTTTATTTTTTTCTCTTTTTAATTCTACTTTGATTTTTATTTTTTATTTTCTCTTCTTCTTTTTTTTTAATTTTTCTTACACCTTACTTTTTTTTTCCTATCAACTTCTTTTTTTTTTCTTTTTTCTTTTATATTATTTTGATTTTTTATTTTTTCTTTCCTCTTTTTTTTCTTTTTAGTTTTTCTCAACCCTTATTTTTTTTTCTTTACACCTCTCAACGTCTACTTTTACAAAAAAAAAACTTTTTTTATTTTTTTATTTTATTTTTTTCTTTTAAAATTTTTATCGACCTTTATTTTTGTTTAATCTTTTTATTTTTATTTTTATCAACCTTTATTTTTTTCCTATTCTCTCTCAACTTCTACATTTTCTTTGATTTTTATTATTTTAAATTTTTTTCTCATTTTCCGCAATTTTTATAATTTTTTTCTTTTCTTTGATTTCTTCCATTCAAGTTACATCTCATGAGCAAGAGTTGACACTATCACAAGGCAAGACTTATGACTTTCGAACAACAAGCTACGTTTCATGGGCAAGAGTTGACACTATTACATTATGTTTTCATTTATGAGTTGTTCTACAACTATTGCCTTAGAGGAAAGACTTAGCTCAAGGACTTTCAAACTACAAATTATGCCCCATGGGCAAGAGTTAACTTTACAACGTTATATTTTCATTTATGAGATGTTCTACAACTATTGCCTTAAAGGCAAAACTTAATTAGCTCAAGGACTTTTAAACTATAAATTATACTCCACGAGAAAGAGTTGACTCTACCATGTTATGTCTTCATTTATGAGATGTTCTACAACTCTTGCCTTAGAGGTAAGACTTAGCTCAAGGACTTTCAAACAACAAATTATGCCCCACGGGCAAGAGTTGACACTACCACGTTATGTCTTCATTTATGAAATGTTCTACAACTCTTGCCTTAAAGGCAAGACATAGCTCAAAGACTTTCAAACTAAAAATTATGCCCCACGGGTAAAAGTTGACACTACCACGTTATGTATTTATTTATGAGATGTTCTACAACTCTTGCCTCTAAGGCAAGACTTAGCACAAAGACTTTCAAACTACAAATTATGCCCCACGGGCAAGAGTTGACACTACCACGTTATGTATTCATTTATGAGGTGTTCTATAACTCTTGCGCTCAAAGACTTTCAAACTATAAATTATGCCCCACGGGCAAGAGTTGACACTACCGCATTATGTCTTTATTTATGAGATGTTCTACAACTCTTGCCTTAGAGGCCCATACTTAGCTCAAGGACTTTCAAACTACAAATTATGCCCCACGGGCAAGAGTTGATACTAACACGTTATGTCTTCATTTATGGGATATTCTACAACTCTTGCCCTAGAGGCAAAACTTAGTTCAAGGACTTTCAAATAATAAATTATGCCCCACGGGAAAGAATTGACACTACCACGTTATGTCTTCATTTATGGGATGTTCTACAACTCTTGCCTTAGAGGCAAAACTTAGCTCAAGGACTTTCAAATAATAAATTATGCCCCACGGGCAAGAGTTGACACTACCACGTTATGTCTTTATTTATGAGATATTCTACAACTCTCGCCTTAGAGACATGACTTATCTCAAAAATTTTCAAAGAACTTCGCAACAACAATTCAAGTCCTTAAATTTGTTTTGATGTCAAAAAAGGAGATCCCTTTGCAGATTATCTAATTTTTTATTTATTAGCAAAATATAATAGAAGTTGGGAAAAAAGGAAAAAACACGATCAAACAAAATAGAGAAATAAAAAAAAGATTGAGAAAAAAAAGGAAAGAAAAAAATAAAGATCAATGAAAAAGTGAAGAATTAAAAAAATTGAGAAAAATAAAAATGAGAGCAAAAATAAAAATTAAGTTTGAGAAAAAAGAGGGAAAAAAAGAGAACTGAAAAAAGAAAAAAGTGATCAAACAAAATAGAGAAATAAAAAAAAGATTGAGAAAAAAAGGCAAAAAAACAATAAAGATTAAGAAAAAAGCAAAGAAATAAGAAAATTGAGAAAATAAAAAATGAGAGAAAAAAATAAAAATAAAGTTTGAGAAAAATGAGGGGAAAAAAGAGAACTGATAAAAACAAAAAATAGAGAAATAAAAAAAAAGATTGAGAAAAAAAAGGAAAGAAAAAAAAAGAAAGATCAATCAAAAATCGAAGAATTCAAAAAATTGAGAAAAATAAAAATAAAGTTTGATAAAAATGAGGGAAAAAAAGAGAACTGAAAAAGGAAAAAAACGATTTAACAAAATAGAGAAATAAAAAAGAAGTTTGAGAAAAATGAGGGGAAAAAAAGAGAACTGATAAAAACAAAAAATAAAAGAAAAATAAAGGTTAAAGACAAATGAATTAAGAAAAGAAATAAATAATGCTTGAGAAAAAAGAAAATAGGGAAAAAAATAAAGGCTGAGACAAATGAATTATAACATAAAAATAAAATTAAAGGAAAAAATAAAAAGTGAAAATAATAAAAAATAGAATGATAAAATTAAAGGAAAAAATAAGAAAGTGAAAATAATAAAAAATAGAATAATAAAATTAAAGGAAAAAATAAAAAGTGAAAATAATAAAAAATAACATTTGAGAGACAAATGAGTATGGAAAGTTTAAAAATATATTTGAGGTGTAGAGGGGCAAAATGATACTTATACTATACTTAAAAAGTAAGGAAGGTTAATATCTAAAGACATTTCTTATTCGAGTCAAATATCTAAAGTGACCCATATTTAGATATATGACATGCAATTTCCTGAACTAGAACATCAAGAGTTACTTATTTAACTTGAATTTGAACGTCAAAGTTACTTGTTGAAATTGAATTTGAACACCCAAGATAGTTGACCAAATTGCCAACTTAATGTCAAGATTAACAAACTTAGGGAGCAAGTTTCATGGTTTATAAATAGTCATCCTTTTGTACAATTTTATAGATAGATTCAAGTAATAAATAATAGTACTAAAATTCTCTAAAAGTTGTCTCCTTTTTCCTTTAAGTTTGATATTGATATTCTGTATTTATTTTATTCTATAATAGAAGCGGCAATGTTGAGCAACTTGGGATCGTCCTGGTTGCTCCAGCTGCCTACTTCAGCTGCTTCAAACGTAATTTTACTATATCACCCCTAATTAATTATTATAAATTATTTTATTTAAGTATTATAATATTAATAAAATTTAATAAAAGGGTAGTTTTCAAAATGACTACTAAGTTTCTCAAAGTTTCACTTATTATTATTTGAAAAAAAAAATTAGCTGCTTCAATCGTAATTTTAATGTATCACCTCTAATTAATTATTATAAGTCATTTACGTATTAAAAATAGAGTAATAGAAGCGACAATGTTTTGCAGCTTGGGTCGTCCTAGCTGCTCCAACTACCTGCTTCAGCTGCTTCAAACGTAATTTTACTATATCACCCCTAATTAATTATTATAAATTATTTTATTTAAGTATTATAATATTAATAATATTTAATAAAAGGGCAGTTTTCAAAATGATTACTAAGTTCCTCAAAATTTCACTTATTATTATTCAAAAAAAACATTAACTGCTTCAATCGTAATTTTAATGTATCACCTCTAATCAATTATTATAAGTCATTTACGTATTAAAAATTAATAATACTTAATAAGAAAAGACAAACATTTTTTACATGTCTGCTTTGGTTGGTTCGACGTAATTTTACTATATCACCCCTCATTAATTATTATGAGTCATCTAAGTATTAAAAATTAATATTAAAAAATTATTATAAAGTCATCTAAGTTTTAAAAAATTAATAATATTTAATATTAAATTAACTTGACGTCTTATATGAGATCCACTTCAGTTTTTTCAAAAGTATTTTCATATATTAATTTTGTTATATCACTTCTAATTAGTTATTATAATTCATTCAATGTATATCTACTTCACTGCTTCAATCACGATTTTATTATATCACCTCTTATTAATTATTATGGTCATATAAGCATTATACCACTTAAATTGAATAGTTATATATAAGAGGGAGTTTTATGCTTAAGCAGACAGCAGGTCGGCATGCCTGCTTCAGTTGCCTGCTTCAGCTGTTACAACCGTATTTTTACTGTAGCACCTTAATTAATTATTATAAGTTATTTATGTATTAGAAAATTAATAATATTTAATATAAATAAGTAAAATAAATATTTCTGACATGTCTGCTTCAATTGCTTCAACCGTAATTTTACCATATCACCCCTAATTAATTATTATAAGTCATCTAAGTATTAAAAAATTAATAATATTTAATAAAAAAGATGAAATAAACATAAAATAATAAATTAACTCTTGATGCTTTAAATTAGCTTGATGTCTTATATGAGGCTTACTTAGATTATTTTCACAAGTAATTTTTTATAGTTATTATGCTATATCACTTTTAATACATGTTAGTTTCGTGGCTCCAATCATGATTTTACTATATCATCCTAATTACTTATTATGGTTATTTAAGCATTAAATAAAATTATATTATTAGTATCCTATATAAGAAGTCACAATAAGTAGCTGAAGCAGGCTGCTCATTTCGACATGTCTGTCTCAGCTGTTTCAATTGTAATTTTACTATATTACTTTTAAGTAATTATTATAAGTCATTTATGTATTGAAAAAATAATAATATTTAATAAAAAACTAAAATAGATATTTATAACATGACTGTTTCAACTACTTCAATCTTAGTTTTACTAAATTACCCATACTTAATTATTATAAGTCATTTAAGTATTAAAAAATTAATAATATTTAATAAAATAAAGTAAAATAGACGTAACAATATAAATTAATTTTTGATGTTTTAAATTAACATGACATCTTATATGGAGCCACTTAAAAAAATTTCACAAGTATTTTTTATAATAATTTTACTATGTCACTTCTAATTAGTAGAATAGAAAAAAAAATTATAAATTGCAATAATTAAGAATTTAAATTATTTTAAAAAATATAATTCACTATCAATGTCACAAAAGTTTGAACAACTTAAAATATCGTTATGCAAATTTCATCAATCTAAATATAATATTATATGTCTAACTTAGAATTTATCAACCAAACAAATAAAGCTTTTAATTAAATGATAGAATTATACATAACGTAAAATTTTTAAGGATCAACATTGGGCCGTGCATAGCACGGCGTAAGCTGGCTAGTTACCCTATAATAGAAGCGGCAATGTTGAGCAGCTTGGGGTCGTCCTGGATGCTCCAGCTGCCTGCTTCAAATGTAATTTTACTACATCACTCCTAATTAATTATTATAAATTATTTCATTTAAGTATTATAATATTAATAACATTTAATAAACAGGTAGTTTTCAAAATGACTACTTAGTTCCTCAAAGTTTCACTTTTTATTATTCGGAAAAAAAAAATTTAGCTGCTCCAATCATTATTTTAATGTATCACCTCTAATTAATTATTATAAGTCATTTACACATTAAAAATTAATAATATTTAATAAAAAAAGACAAACATTTTTGACATGTTTGCTTTAGTTAGTTCGACGTAATTTTACTATATCACCCCTTATTAATTATTATGAGTCATCTAGGTATTAAAAATTAACATTAAAAAATTATGATAAAGTCATCTAAGTTTTAAAAAATTAATAATATTTAATATTAAATTAACTTGACGTCTTATATGAGATCCACTTAATTTTTTTCAAAAGTATTTTATTATATTAATTTTGTTATATCACTTCTAATTAGTTATTATAATTCATTCAATACATGTCTACTTCGCTGCTTCAATCATGATTTTATTATATCACCCCTTATTAATTATTATAGTCATCTAAGCATTATGCCACTTAAATTGAATAGTTATATTCTAATATATAGAAGAGCCTTGGAAGCAGGTGATGGTCGTCATGCCTGCTTCCAAGGGCAAAATGGTCTTTTTCCGAAGTCTTTTTTCAATTTTACTACATGATGCTCCACTGCCTCAGTCATCTCTCACTGCATCTATTCCCATCCCTTAATCCACCACCTCATCCATCTCTCAGTCTGTCTATTGTCGTCCCTTCCATCAAATCTTTACTTTTGTAGCTGTTTTGGTTTTCTTTTTCCTAATTTCGCTTCTCAGCGCTGCAGCTATTGCTATCATTTTTGTAGAGCCTTAGAAGCAGGTGATGGTCGTCATGCCTGTTTCCAAGGGCAAAATGGTCTTTTCCCGAAGTCTTTTTTTAATTTTACTACATGATGCTCCACCGCCTCAGTTATCTCTCGCTGCATCTATTCCCATCCCTTACTCCACTGTCTCATCCATCTCGCAGGCAGTCTATTGTCATCCCCTCCATCAAATCTTTACTTTTGTAGCTGTTTTGGTTTTCTTTTTCCTAATTCTGCTTCTCGGCGCTGCAGCTATTGCTATCATTTTTGTTGAAAATCATGTTCCTCAAGCTTCCGTTCAGGTTAATAATAAATTTGACTTTCATTTGATTTCAGTTAAATATATAAATCGTTTTCGTTTTGCTTTGATTTGAATTTAGTTATAATCTTGTAAGAAATTTCAGAATCATTTTGTGTTGAAAGTTACTTCGACTTGAATTTATTTATGTTTCATTTGATCTAAATCATTTTAGGAATTTGAAAATCAATTCGAATTGAATTTAGTTATATGTTTTCAATAGGAATTTCAATATTATTTTGTGCTTTACTTTTGATCTAAATCTAGTTATATATATATTTTTGGGAGTTTTACTTTGAGCTTAGGTTAACTTAATTTTATGATTTTCCTGCTGAATTATTAGTGAGATTCATAGATTCATAGATGACGGAGCATTTGTATAGTATTTGTTCCTTGCATTAAGAATAGAGATTGTGTTTCGGTTATCGCACTATTTTGGTTACTGTTCGCTTATTAGTTGCATGCCTACTTTTCATATATATTTGGATTTTTCTCAGTAAAGCAAAAGGTAAGTTTTCTTAGATTTTGTATTCTGTATTATACACAAGTTCCTTTCGTGGGTATCCAATTCCTGGAGAAATTTTTTGTTTTAATATCAGCCTTGGATGCTGCCTGCACAGTGTTTGTCGATATGCCTAAACCAATTTTGCTTCTTCAATAGTTAAATACTTATTGGCATTTCAAACTTGGACATCATGCGGAATGAGCTGAATCAGCCTTCTTTACAGCCAAGAAATGCCTAGGTGCAGTGTGATGATTGCCAGAAATAGAGACGTATAGCTTCTGTACTTGCTAATCAAATTGAAGAAACAAACTGCAAATGGTACGTGCTTTCTCATCCTCTGCATCATTTGTTCTTCTCTTCCAAATAATTGCCTGCCATGCTTCTTTCAAGATTAGTTCTGGAAGAAGATTTTGCTTTTCCTTTTGAGTTATTGAGTTTCTTGGTTTCGTACATATAGAAAGTTGGCATTTTGGCTAGAATGGCAGTAAAAACATAAATAACAGGGATAAGTATGACTTCAGCACCATCAATTTTCTCTTGTAATAGGTTTGTTGTTGTAAAGATGCAGCCTTTTAGAGCTTCTTTGTTTGATTAAGGAGGTAATGTTGTACTTCTTTGTGAGATTATGGATATTGGGTTTTGTTGATTTGGTTTGTTTGATGCTAAAATTTTCTAACATGGGATTTAATCTTGTAAAGTTTTGAGCTTTTTGTTCAATTCATTTTTTCTGTGATGTCTTTTGAAGTTTTTACATTTTTGGTTACGGTGGCTTTTCTAATTTTTAGTTTCTAATCTCCACACTGTGGCATTTATCAATGGTTTAATAAATAGATAGACACTACATGTAATTAAACACTCCAACTTTGAGCGCCACATAATTGTCGGGTGTCCATGAGACATAGTGGGGTCGAGTTAGAGTGTTCAGTCATCAATTGAGACCTTAACACTTTCAAAACTTAGAGTGCTTACTTGTCAGCGGAGGTCAAGTTTACGTGTCTATTTATATATGATGCCTTTATCAACTCACTTACTGTCAAGATGCACCTTTTTTATTTAGGCATAATACCTAGATAGACACCTTTAACTGGGTCTCAACCAGCAACTGAACAATCCATCTTTGAGGATGCACATCTAGAACACTCCAACTTACAAAATAATTATCTAGACACCTCTAAAATTTATGACGAGTTGAGGTGTCCAGATTTGCATTCTCAAAGTTGAAGTGTTTAGTGGCTATTGAGGCCAAGTGAAAATGTCTATCTATGTATTGTGCCTTTAGATTGTTTTATTTCTTCACTTTTTTTTGTATGTCTAATTTGATTAGTATTTTTTGAACCAGTTATGTTATAAGATATTCTGTTAGAAGTTTGTTGAAGCACTTCTATTTTGTTCTGTTTTACAATATGTTGTGGTTGGTTATTCATACTTCACTAAAATGGATAGTGCATCGGAATTTATCAATTCCTTATAAAAAAAAATCAATGTTAAAGTTTTTGTTTGAATGTATTTTTCATCTTTCAGTAGGATGGTGTAGATATTGGTCTTTAGGATGAGATGCTTATGAAGTTATGGGACCATGGTAATAGCAGGTTAGGCATCGATATATAGGACTTGAAGGGAAGTCTCTCAACTACTCGGTGGTGTTTGGAGTGTTTACGCTAGGTGATTTCTTTCCATATTCCCAAGCACCGATGGACAAAGTAATCCGGTATCCTGTTGAAAATAGTCAGCTTTCCAATGTTTCTCCATTAAAGAGGTTGGTTCTATTTTTTATTTTTGCTATGCGACTTTTGCTTCATGTATATTGTCTCTCTTCAAACAATATCACATCATGTAAGAGCGTTTTTCGACCATCCTTGAATTATATCAAATAATCCACCAAATATTGTTTTCATTTATTTATTATCACAGCTAATACTACTGTTTTATCTGCAGGCCATTTCACTCCCTGAAAGTGATGTTTATGGTAAGCAGTAGGAGTGATTTGTCCCTCCATCCACCTTGCAAAAATACCTCAAAAACCTATACACAAACAGAAAAACGAAAAGCTAACTCATATCTTTCTCCTTATACTCCCTGCTATTTTTCTATGGTTTATTATATGCTAAGAGTTTCCTAACAAATTGAAAAGTGAAATTCGGGGCCTTTAAGCATTTTATTTGTTTTCCTTTCTTATGTTAAGTGGCATGACTTGAAAAAGGTAAAATAATGAAAAGAGTCGTACAAGTGAGAAATTCCTGCTGATATGAAAATATTTCGTAGAAGTCTTTTTCATTCATAGCTCTTTGAGTTAACATTCTTGTTTCTCTATATACTTTCTTACTAGGCAAACGTCAACCATGAAAAGCTTTTGGTTATATGGCCCACCTGGAATAGTAAAGTCAACCTAGCAAAAGTTGTTGCGACAGAAGCAAATTCAACTTTTTCCAGATAAGACGAAACTGGTGTTCGAGATTCAGGTTCTTCTGCGTTTTATTAAATGAAAAAGTTTATATGTATTATCGAAATCTTCTTTAAAAAATGTACTGCTGGCTATTGGAGATTAAATGATAGAATAGAGCACATAAGGAACATAACACGATTTTTGTTTTGATAACAAAAAAATATTATGAGTTGAAGATTAGAGGATTTCTTGCTACAATAATTGGTATTCAGGCACTCCTTGTTAAATAATAAATAATTTTGGATGACAGACAATGTATTTTTCACTCGAAATACTTGATACATTTTCTCTTGATGAACTTTACTTCACGGGTCATGTAGTTTTGATTATTGTGTAATTGTAAGTTCAACCAATATGGATTATAGAATCTAAGTTGCAACTTGTTTTATGTTCGCTTTTGAAATTTATTGGTGTTATTGATACTTTTACAGATATAATCGATAAGCAACTACTTCGTTGTACTCTTGAACTTGCAAGAGGTAAGAATTGTTCAATAATTCAGTTTTGTTGTCAAAGATGTATACGTGATGTCATGTTCCACATCTGCAAACCACCCTTCATTTAGAACCATTTGAATCCTATATTTGAACTATAGTTTCTTGTTGTACCTTTTGGATCCATAAGAGTTTATTTTATCAGGCAACAAGCAGTAGGATGTAAATTGAACAGTATTTTCTGATAGGCACTTTGAAAATTGTTACTATGTGTAGATGTTTATTTCGCTGGTATTTTTCACTTCACTTTTGAAATTGTGCATGAGTGTCTTAAGTTATACTATAATTGTGTGCCAATTATTCAGGTCAGTCATCAAAAAGAGTACAAGAACTAAATAAAGTGAGAGCTCAAGCCGCACTTGCATCGTTATTTTTGCCGCAATACCAGATGATGGATCTTTGTGGCTTTGGGGAAGTTCTAAGTGTAGGCAACTTGATTTTGGCAAATATTATTGTTTAGAATTTTCTTTTTTTCCTGAGTGTAGTTGTCAATTCATATGGTACTGGCAAATCGCAGATCTCATTGGATTGGGGTCATGCTCTCGTGCTAACTAAGAGGAACTTACTAAAACTCACTTGATGGATTTTCTCAAGTGATCATGGTATATATTTGTCTATACAAATAATAGCTACATCATTATTATTGGGCCCGCGCTAGCACGGGCTTCACCATCTAGTTATAACATATCCGGCAAAAAAGTTATTTGCACCAAGGGGTAAAATTAAAAACCAACACAAAATATGACAGAAGTACAAATGACCCAAAAAGGAAAACAGAATGGCCCATCAATAACGAAGAAATTGAGATGCCATGGTTTATGTTTTCCAGCAGTATTTACTCCATCTTCTATTCTAGCCACACCAATTTTGTGCATGTCAAACTCAAGATGGTACAATAAAAAGAGTGTCATATTCGACATCTCTACAACCAGAAAACTAATCCAAGCCCCATAATTAAATAGCATAATGAAAACAAATTACATTGTCAAAATAAAAACAAGAAAATGAATGCCCTTTCCGGGGGGGGGGGGGGGGGGGGGGGGGGAGGTTACGGTATGCCTCGAAAAAGCCAGGTGCTTGGAAATTCTTTTCCAAACCAAAGGTTGCTAAGGACTAAATACAACAGTTGGTAGGAGATATCTGTCATCTGATAAAGGCTTGTCCCTTAGTAGGCCAACTACATAAATGAGATTGAACTAATTAAACTGAGATATAGAAAGACAATAAGTGTTCTGTATCGATAATCTGTAAGATATCAACACTCCCGGGGTTGTTTGGTAGGAAGCATTAGAAAAAATAATGCACACATTAGCTTTGTGTATTACTAATACCTTATTCGGTACACTTGACTCTATTTGATATTATGCTATGTGTAACTAATGCATGACGAACTACAATGTTAGCAATGCAAGGGTTTTTAATGCACGCATTAGTATGGTTAAAGACACAATCGTCCCTCAAAAGTCAAAACCTTTTCCACATCCTTTTCAGCGTACTTATGGAGGGTACTTTTGTAAATACATGATCTTTTTAGAAACTATGCAATACATGCTATTTTTGATACACCAAATGAAACAAGGCATAAGAAATAAATTTCAACATAACTAATACCAGCATTACTAACACACCCTATTCAACACTTCCTATACACCCTACCATACGATATGTGGTGCATGCAGGGTAAAGGTAAGTCTAAGATGCCAGAAGATAAAACAAAAAGCTACATGTGTAGCATAATGTGATGTGCTATTTCTCATGCTCAATTCTAAGAAAAGTTTCACATCCCCTCGACCCTACCAAACATGATTGGTGCAGCCTGCTGGATTATGCCTTCAACATCATTGTAAAATAGTGAATTTTATCCCTACTTCAGGACAGGGCTGTGACCTGGCGACAGCGCCAAATCAAAATGAAGCCAACTTATCCTATACTTCTGTGGATAGAACTCAGATTGCCCACAGTTGTCTACTCGACTCTGACCAATCTTGAAAGGTTAAACTTTGTTGAACTATTCAAAAGAAAACAAAGCATAACCTAAAAGAAACTGCCACGAAGAAGCAAATGCCTCTTCAGCACCAGCATCATTAGGCAGTACTAGCACTGCACTTCGTAAGAATTGTGAGATGTAAATTCCCCTAATATGAAGTAAGTTATGAATCATACAAAAGCTACAAAATTTAAAAGACTTTACTTCCAATATTAGGTACTGTCTATTGCTAATTTTTGTAGGAGTATTTCAGCTCGCCAATGGCATTAGGTAAATACTCTTTACATGCTTATAAATGGAAAAAAGTAAATTCAACAAAATCAACCATCTTCAGTGACAGATGCTACAGTTGGATGATGCATAAAGAGTACACTTATAATTAAGGAATCTGGGTGCACTCACTGGCTAATCCACAGCCATTGCTTCAGGAACCCCAGTAGCATCCTCCACCCCACTCTTATTATGATCATCAACTGCATTCCTCGACTCTTCCACCAAGCTTCTCTGTTCTTCCTCTATTGTGTTCTGCAACTCGTCAACCTAACGAAAAAATTTCAACATCAGCAAAAGATATCCATAATTACAAATCAAAGTGTTCTCAAGATACAGATAAACTATTAAGCACTTACAAGAATGTATTTACCTATCTACAAACATGGAAAATTTCAGATGGATTCATTTACAATAGTGATCCTGTCATCTGCTTATACACATCAGTTGCTTTTCATGGGTGTTAGAAAAGTTAGCCTGGGCACTTCTAGTAATTGGAAGTCGCACAAGCTACAAGGTGACAATAAACTAGAGAATAGTTGAATACATATAAAAATGTGGAAGCTCAAAATATGAAAGCAAAATACTGTGGAGGATGACAGAATGGGGAAAGAAGGGCCAACCTAATTTTAACATAACCCTTCACAGAGATGGAGCAGCTCAAGATTTGAGATGTTTTAAGCCCCTTAAAATACTGCAAGTAAAATGATCAATAATGCGTGCCATTAACATTACGGCCCTTCTAAACTTTACTTATTACATATCCCTTCTAATCATTAGACACTGAGCTTGTTAATCTTAAGAATGGAAGTTCACAAAGAAAACTAATGCATGGATGGAAAAATAAGATTCTTGCCAATGGACCAGTGCTACAGTTCAGACTTTTGACACTTGGGGAGTGTGTGGCCTTGGCCCACTGAAATTGATGGGCCACAAACTCACGAATTTCTTTAAGACATAAAATTCAACCTCTCTCTCTCTCCATCCACACACACACAAAACACACAGAGACACACACACACACATATATATTTCCCCAAGATGGAGATAACTCATTTTGAATCTACTGAACTTTTTAGCTCTACGATTATCAGGCTCACAAGGGTAAAGTACTCGACTTTAACAGGAAAGTTATTCTACCAAATGCCACAGTACAACAATTAATTTCAATGCCGGACTAATAGGGTCGGTACATGAATTCTCACTCTCCACTTCACCTTATTTAGATACTTCTCATTCTAAGATTCAAGAATTAGCTTCTCTAGAACTACACATTCTCTACTTTTCTATTGACTATACAAATGCCGTACCAAGATCAAAAAGACTCCTAGCAAAATATTAGACTAATATGTGCTCACCAACAAGAGTATAAGACTAAACCATAATCTCAACTAGTTGGTATAGACAATATGTATCCTTCTCTTCTATTGTATCTATATTCCGCTAATTCTACCTGTTCTAAAAGATTATAAATCTTCTGATATAACTTTTCCCATGTGGTTTTAAGTCTACTACGTTCCCTTTTAACACCATCATGGTTCAAGACCTACGGGTCATTGCATCCAGATATCTCTATAAAACACGACCAAACCGTCTACAGCAACCTTCCACTTTTTGTCCTCTATGTGTTACTTGCACCTTCTTTTGAGTGTAATTCTCAAAGTTGAGACTCAAAGAATCAATCTCTTCTCGTTTGGATCACGTTGCAAGTCATTGTTTGAACTGAACATTTCTCTGAAACACATGGGTTCACCCATGAAACAACAACCCTTTGCTTCAAATCAATGTGATGGTTTTTAACAACACTGGTTACAGGAAACTCTTTTACATCTCAATAACTAATCTCAAAAAACATTAAATTTTAAAACCATTCTCTGAGCAATTTATATGCAAGACCATAATGTTTTGCAAGTTTCTATAAGAGACAAAGTAGAACAAGATGCATTTTTTTTATGAACCTTCTTACTGTCACAAAATGAACATATAAGACAAAAAAAAAAAAAGGAAACAAAAGAATCAATTAGTTTCTGTTCCATATTTACTAATTCTGGCAGCAAGTATCGGCAAGGAGGCTCTAAGTTGTTCTTTCTTATGTTGTAGTTCTTTTGAAGCAATGAAACCCTTCATCAACATTCAAATCATGTACGTTGAGATGTAAGTAAATAACTTTTGAAAGAGGAACTTCAGCAGAGTCACTTCAGAATTTTTAACAACACAAAAATACTCAACGCCAAGTTCCCTAACCAGACTAACATATCACTTAACATCTTTGAGATATACTAATATTGATGACTTAAATGGATGGAGAAATCCAATAGTCAATTTTTAAAAAAATAAAAAGGAAGTTTGATTGCCTTGTAGCTGTAGGTCAGAAAAATAGAATTCCAAGGCAATGATGAGAGCAAATGGCTAAATCTTAGATAATTTAAAAAATGATACTGCTTAATAAACAACCTGCAGTAGTAGAAGCGAACAAATAAAACTTTGAGAAGCCTGGCATTTTCACCTGCTGCTGATGGTTACTTCCTCCAAATGAATTGACCAGAGTTTCTCCATCAGTTTTATTAAAATTAGAGAGTTGACATTAATACCAATAGGGAAAGTCAGGTAAAGAGAATGTCTCTTCCCGATTTTACAGGTTTAAAGTACATTAAGTATGCAAAATGTGAATCCAAAGTGAAGGAGAATTATCCAGTATTTCTCTAAAGAAGTTGTGGACCTGTCGCTTATTAGTGCGTTATGTCAGTTCTCTTTAGCTCATAAAGCATATTTTAGCTACCATAATTCAACAGAAGAAATTAAGAATCTAGCTAGAACTCCCTGCAGAAATTGGATACAGACTTTATAGAACGATACATACCACGTGCAATAGAAGAGCAAATTGCTTTTTACGAAGCTCCAATGTTCTTGAACTAGCAGTATTCTCAGTGCCCAACATTGCTATCTCTTTCTCAAGCTCTGTAATAACCTTCTGAGTTTCAGATCTTGGAGGCTGCATAGCAACCAACTTCCTGATAGACTCACACTCTTCTTTGTGCTGCCTCTCTTTCTTGCTTTCTTCAAGTTGCCTCTTGAGATCTTCTATTTCAGCCTGAGCTTGTAAAATTTGCCCATTTATCTCATCTTTTAGGTCATTGAAGTTCTCCTTCTCTCTAACATTTGCATCTATGACTGCTTTGCTCTTTAGGAGCGGAATCTCAAATGTAATTAGCTCTTGCAAGAAAGCTTTGGCGAGTCTTTCACAATCACCATAGTTATCAGCTTCTTTTTCTACCTCCAAAGCAAAAGCAGTAAACTTTTTCTGAAGTTTCTTCAATGGCGGTTCACCTCTAGTGGTTGTTGTGCGAGTGAGAAGTCTATGCTTAATAATTATATCATCTTCAAGTGGGCCAAAAGCATAATTTGCAGCCATCATCTCAGCCCTCCCAGCAACTTTTCTGCCTTTCGCCAACATCTATTCTTCCTATTCTGAATGAAAAAACATCTCAAAGGATCAGCAAATGATGGAATATAAATAATCATGGATAAACTTGACAACTCTGAAAAAGGAAACAGCAGAAATAGGTAGGCAGCAAGATCAATACAGAACTTTCACCTAATCATTATTTGATCAACTAAGCTTGATTCCAAACTAGTTGTAGCAGGTTATATAGATTCTTTATAAAAAATGTTTAGAGATATCATCTCATAATGACTACTTCTACATCAACCCTCAACTTGCTGCAAGCCTGCAACCCTCCTCCTTCATTTAGAATAGGGCCACAATGCAACAGTAAGCCATTATCATAGGCAGAGTTACTCACCAGAACCAAAAGCGACCTATCCTAGTTGATGAATTGGATATATCAGAAAGAAAAGGAATATGAGATTTATCTTTTTTGGTTACTGACTTGAAGATTAGAATTTTTTTTTCTTTTCAGTAGGTAACTTGGGGAGTAGGATGTCTGTGATAAATATAAGAGAAAAATATTATTGAATTATAGACAATACATTCCAATCCCTTTCCTAAGGGGACACTACATTACAATCCTTTTCCAAGTAGGATTTTATATGCTATTCCTATTCCTACTCATATTCTAACACTCCCCTTCAAGCTGGTGCATAGAAGACATATGTACCAAGCTTGTTATGGATGTAACTAATATGAGAATCGGTGAGGGACTTGGTGAAGATATCTGCAAGAAAACTGATAAGGACTGTTTTGGACATTTGGGAGACCTCAATTGAAACGGAACAAACTGAAAAAATAATCCGAAAAGTAGCAACTATTGCCGTAAAGTCGATGTGTTGCTGGAAAATTGCCGAAAACTGGTATAAAATATACGGGTCATCTCGAAATCAAGAGACGAGTAGATCTTGAACATGAAAGTCACCGGAAACTTAGCCGAAACATGCTCACACGCCGGATTATTAGATTTGATGGCTGAAAAGTGACTACAATCTAAGGAAAAAAAAAAGTATATGGGTAGGGTCGGAATGATGACACAACCCTACTGAAAAAGAGAAATTATATGGGTAGGGTCGAAATGATGGCACGACCCTACTGAAAAAGATCTGAGGAGTCACCGGAAAGACGTACAGAACTATATAAATTAAATCTGAGGAATCACCAGAAAGATGCATGGTGCTATGCAACTCAGCTATGAGACAGTAGTCCGAAAAGATGCATTCCCTGGGACCAGAAGGGGAAAGATTGAATCTTGAAAGACTGAGCCCCCGGCTAGCAAGTGCTACGCAAATCAGATATGAGAAAATAGTCACCGAAAAGAAGTACGGTGCTAAGAAAAATAGATATGAAAAAGTAGTCACCGGACAGATGCATGGTAACACGCAAAGATATGAGAAAATAGTCACTAGAAAGATACACAGCGAGTCAGTGACCCAACTTTTGCTAACATAATCATTGGCCAGATGGGCGGCATATATGGAGTATAGCCGCCCGCCAGCAGCGGAAACTCTTTGATTCTTTACCAAGATCGTAGAAGCTTTGATACCATGTGAGAAATATAAGAGAAAAGTATTATTGAATTGTTGTAACTACATTATTACATTGAGGCCCTATTTATAGACAATACATTTCCAATCCTTTCCCTAATAGGACACTACATTACAATCTTTTTCCAAGTAGGATTTTATATGCTATTCCTATTCCTACTCATGTTCTAACAATGTCCAACACAGCTAATTGGATATATCAGAAAGAAAAGGAAGATGAGATTTATCTTTTTTGGTTACTGACTAGAAGATTAGAATTTTTTTTTTCTTTTCAGTAGGTAACTTGGGGAGTAGGATGTCCAACACAGCTAATCCCCAGAAAGCACTGAAACGAATCAAAAGATACAAGAATTAGAAAAGAACAATCAGACACAAAAGAGGAAAAAAATTGACAAACTAATGGAAAACTGATAGATTACACCAAGAGAACAAACAGTTGGGAAGCGTTAGATAAAGCAGAAGGGAAAAAATGATCGGAATTATTAGTATGTCTGCAATTATGAGAAGTTTCTCCTTTAAAATGTCTTCGCTGATTATATCATTTTCTAGCATTTGGTTGCCTTGAAATCTGGAAATGTATTCTCCTAGGACAGCATTTTCCAATAAAAAGGAGAAAATAACTTACATCGGTCACAAGTAGAAGTCATTTTACTATTAAAAACAACTTACATCAGTTGCTAGTGGAAGTCATTTTACTATTAACATCTCAACCCTTACTTAATTCATCAGATAATGTCGTCAATCTTCAAAACTCAAAAATTACCACGAAAACACTACCATAGTGCACCTATCCTCTATTCTCCATCTTATACCATACCATACTTCACCTACTTCCGTATCCAACCAACTACTAGAAAATGACCCATATATAAGTTTTCAAAATGCACAACCTTTTTCATGAAAAATCTATACCAAATGCATCCTAGCAAGTAAAATTCAGAGAAATTCAAAACTCATACAGTCGACAACAACAACAACGTCATGCCTAGTATAGTCCCACAAGTGGGTTCTGGGGACAGTAAATTATACGCCTCCATGGGGTAGAGAGAACTACAAAGTCACAAGAATAATCCGGAACACAATGGAAAGCCATTTACAATTAGAGGCAGGGGCATAGCTATGTATGAAAGTTATCCTGTGTATATAAGTCAAATGTTACTTTCATATATATATACTAAAAATTTTTGAAAGTATCCTTGAACACCCTTATCGAAATTTCTGACTTCGCCACTCGGAGCCACCCTTGTTGGAAGAGGAAATGGGGAGCTCAAGAAGTTCAAATAAAAGTGGGTGCATTAACTGTTTTTCCATCCGGTACATCAATTACAGTTGCAAACATAAAATCAAGAGGAAATAGAAAGACCAATCAATCAAAATTGGGAGCATGAGATGCCCTTTTTTCTGCACAAACAACAAACTAATCAATAAATCAACTGTCTCAAAATCCCAATCTAGGTGGGAATCGGCTATATGAATCCTCCATAATCATCATGATCCCTTTTAATCCCCAACTACTCCCTCCTTTCACTTTTATTACTGATCATGTTTCGTTTTTTGATACTCAAACATGGTGATTTCGCCTCTATTGCGAATTGAACCTATGAGACCTGGTGCTCATCCCACTTCATTGAACCACAAGGCCTCACCCTTGGGTGCAACTTTGACCAACATATTAAGATGTATTTTCTTAATCATATTAATATGACAAAGAATTTGTAACTTATATTATTTTTCATTTAGTTTTCAAGTATCTTAATTTAAAATATTAAATTAATCTAATATAATGTCTAGCGTTTAGAATAACTTACAAAATTTTAAACTGTTTTCTAATGATTTCATCTTCAGATTGTGTCTGAAAGGTCCATGAGTTGGAAGGGAAAAAAGAGTGAAGAATCAAAAACACAAGGGTGTGGCCTAGTGGCTCAATGAAGTTGGGTTGAATTCCATGAGGTCTCAATGCCAATTCCCAATAGAGACAAACACTAGGTGATTTTTCCCATCTATTTTAGCCTTAGCGGACAGAATTATCTGGTACCTTTTGCTGGTGAGAGCTAGCAGGTATCCCGTGGAATTAGTCGAACGAAGTGTGCGCAAGCTGACCCGGACACCACAGTAATAAAAAAAATGAACGGATGGAGTATGTAATATAGAGCTCAATCAATCAATCAACAGTGTCTCGGAATCTCAAACAAGTTGGAATCCACTATACAAATCTATTTTCCTCAATTCAATCCCTAACTAGTTAATGTCCGTTCCCCTATGTAGAAATGCTTTATTACCATCATTACGCTGTAATCAACACTTGCAAATTACACAGAGAATCTGTGTGTGTCTGTGTGTGTGTGAGAGAGAGAGAGAGGCATACATACTTTGTTGAAATATATAAATTCCGGTGCCGCCAAAACGTTCGTTCTTGCTGTTCTGACGATTAAAAGGCAAACCTCAGGGGTTTAGAGTACTTCCTATTTTTTGAGCAAACCACCTTCTTTACTCCCTGCTCCCTCCATCCCTGTCTATTTGTCAATATATTGACTAAAAGTTGTCATTTTTTAAAAGTCACCGGCAATTTTATAATTTTTAATTAATAAATAAATGTTAAAAATAAAAACACCACAATGAAACTATATATTTCTACTACTAGGGGTGTGCGAAATCGACCAATAAATCAAACCGATAAAATATTATGAATTTATTATTATTGGGTTAATGATTTTAATTGTTTTATAATTTTTTTATCGGGCTATTGGTTCAGTTTGATTTTTTCTTATTGGGTTATTGGGTAAATCGATAACCCAATAAAAATATACTATATAGATAGATAGATAGATGGGGCTTTGGGCTATAGTAACAAAAGAGTTTTAAAATGAGGTGTAGGTTATACAAGTCTTAATTATTAGGTGGAGGCGACAATTATTTTATTATGGATTAAGAAAGTTGGAGGAGTTTAAAAATAACCCAAATATTTTTAAATTTACACTTTGATCCAAATGTTAATTAATATAACAGAAAATGGAGGGAAAAAAAAGGATGTTTCTCTCTTCTCACCCGTTGTTGTTTTCTCTCTCTTCACGATTATTGTTGTTCATTGTTGTTGTTGTTGCTTTATTCATCATCTTCTGCTTCATTATCATCATTTTTTTTTACTTGCACTGGGTGTCCGAGAATCTTCGAGCCCCGACTATCCCATCTTCATTATCATCATCTTCTACTTCATTATCATCTTCATCTTTTTCTTGTAGACCATTGTTGTTGTTGTTACCGCTACTGTTGCTATTTTATCAATTTCTTAGGTCAAATTTAGTTTCGAATATCACCGCTTTTCACTTTGACATTACTTCATTGGTAAGTCAAATTATGATTTTTAGTCGAATTTGTCATATGGGTTACAAAGTTACTGTTATTTTTTCCAACAATGGATATAAGTCGATCATGAATCCAACATAAGTGCCCACAATTTAAACAGATCACTCATCTGGTGTATCAGATGAGTAATCTGTTGCAACAGAAGATATATCTATTGCATCAGACTGATTATCTATTGCATCGGACTGATTATCTGTTGCATCAGACTGATTAATCTGCTTGGAACAACACAAATCAACCCCTGCCACAAACCCAACAGATAACCAATATGTTTTTCTATTGCTACTGGATTCAAAATTATTTCTTATGTCCAATCGTCGACATGTTTGTTGAGAATATAATAGACAGAATGAAAATTAAATACTCCCTCCATCTCAAATTACCCATCTCAAATTTTTTAATTTGATTTCTCATTTTACTTGTCTTTTTTTATTAATCAAAAAGAGATATTTTTTTTTTCATGTTTTAATCTTTGCATTAATCACTTTTTCTTCAAATTAAAATGTAAACATCATTTAAAAGGGGTATTATGATAAACTATGCATGTTATTAATTATTTTCTTAATCAATGTGATATCTCAATTTGAGATGGGTAGGGTAATTTGTGAGACAGAGGAAGTTATTTGTTTGGAACAACATAAATCAGCCCGTGCCACAAACCCAACAGATAAATCTTAAAACTTGCTATTGCTACTGGATTCAAAATTCCTCCTTACGTCCAATCGTCGACATGTTTGTTGAGAAGATAATAGACAAAATGAAAATTAAATATGAATTAAAACGGTCAAAGTTGATTAAACATAATTTTTTTATTAAGCTAAAACAAATAAAAATACATATACAGACTTACAAAGAAAGAGGAAACAAAATAATCTAATTATTATTAATAGATTCTTCATCATTATTATTATTATCGCCAACCGCATCTTCGATAGGCAGCAACAATGCCCTTCTTATCCTGCGGATCTCCCGCAACATCCTTACTCTGACAGTGACCAACTTCCACTGTATATCATGTACCTGCCTTTGCAGTTCCCATACATCATCTCGTAAAATAGCGATATCCCACACTGGATCACCCATATCTAGAACACACATAAATTGACAAAAAATGCAAAAACAAAAGTAAGAAAAGAATCCGAAAGTAATACAACGTATATTTACACAAAAAGCAAGAAAAAAACTTACCAGAGACAGGGAAAAGCAATCAAGTTCTTGAAAAGAAAGTAGTTGAAGGTGTAATATTATGAAAGACAAGAGCAAGAAATAAATAGATATGTGTAGCAGAATGAACGAGTAAGGAGGGACCTATTTATAGAGGATTGAATTTGAATAAGTTAGGCAAAAAGGCGCGACTGTTCACCTCCATTTATTAATACTGGTGACTTTTTGGTTACTGTGGAAAGTTGTGACTTGATAAGTTCTTTTCAATGACCGGTATTTTGAGTTGTGGCAACAAATAATATATCTGTTGCAACATATATATATTTTTTTTTGATAATCATCACTTCTTTATCTTTAATCCAAATTTGGTGACTTTTTTATTATTATATAAATTAAAAAAATAGATTCAAAAACAAAAAGGCGCGACTGTTCACCTCCATTTATTAATACTTGTGGCTTTTTGACTACTGTGAAAAATTGTGACTTGATAAGTTCTTTTTAGTAACCGTCTTTTTGAGTTGCAACAGATATACCATTTATTGTAAAAAATCTACAATCTATTGCATCAAATAATATATCTGTTGCATATATAAGTTATCTTTTTGAATAATCAACATATCTTTAATCCAAATTTGGTAGTCTTTATTATATAAATTAAAAAAATAGATTTAAAATCAAATATGTCGAAGAGTCACGATCAGTTATTAAAATTAAATAACCATTCTGTTATGGTTATAAATTGTGTTTATCATTTATTTTCTTATTATTTATTTACGAACCGTTTTTCATATTAAATAATCGAAAAGTCATGTCTTTTCACCCTCTCAATAACAATAACCCTTTTTTATTAATAACCGCCTGCTGCAACATATGCTCTATCTTTCACATCAGATTAACCTCTGTCGACATGTTGAGTATAAGGAATAAGCAAGAATGATAATTAAATACTAAGTAAGAATTAAAAATTTAAAGTCGACCACCAAACATAGATTTTTGAATCCCTTGGGTAGATCTGATATACAAAAGGAGAAAAATACATACATACGCTAAAAGAAAAAAAAAAACCTAATTATTATTACTACTATTATTATTATCATTACTATTATTATTATTATTATTACTATTAGTATTGTCAATCGAATAATTTTCATCCGACAGCAACAGGGCCCTCCTCAGCCTTGCTCCGAAGTCGATCAAATTCCTCTGGAGTTCATTAAACTGCCTGTGAAGTTCATGCAAGGACACGATATGAATCTTCTTGTACGAATCTGGATCAAACATATTTGTATTGTAAGTGTAGTAGAATGAACTAGTGAGAGGAGGTCGAAGGGATCTATTTATAAAATGATTGAATTGGAAGGGGTGACTAAGTCAAACAAAAAGCCATGACTGTTCATATCCCTTAATTAAATAAAACTGGTGACTTTTAGAATATGTAAATTAAAAAAAATATGTAAATTAAAAAAAAAGGATCTAAATATAACATTTTATCTTTTTATTGTATTTCGAAAAGAAAAGAAAATTGCTTTAAAGTAAATCTAACAGATAGGTTACCTGTTACAAAATATATTTCATCTGTCAGATAACTTACAACATATTGACAATCTGTTGCAACAGATGGATATATCAGTTTGCTTTTCCGACAGATGTGGCATCTGTTGCAACTTGCTAGTCATCTGTTTATTCAATTTCATCGAGAGCATAAGATTTTTTTAAATTCAAGCTAGCCTCCAAACTCAATTTTTGCTCTTGGATTGCTTCTCTTTTTTTCTTTGCATCCTTCAAGACGGCCTCCAAACTCAATTTTTGCTCTTGGATTGTCTTTTTTTCTTTGCATCCATCAAACTTTTGCTCTTGGATTGCTTCTCTTTTTTTCTTTGCATCCATCAAACTGTCCAGTTTGAAGGATGCAAAGAAAAAAATAGAAGTTATCCAAGAGCAAAAATTGAGTTTGGAGGCCGTCTTGAAGGATGCAAAGAAAAAAAGAGAAGCAATCCAAGAGCAAAAATTGTGTTTGGAGGCCAGGAAGTGTTTAGAAAAATCTGATGCTCTCGACAAAATTGAATAACAGATGACTAGCAAGTTGCAACAGATGCCATATCTGTTAGAAAATTCGGTGTTGCAACATATATGGATAGTGTAACACTCAATGCAAAACAGTTTTCTGGTAGAAGCAAGTCTTGAGAAGGCATAATCAGTAATCTCTCGATATCAGCTTTCGCTGTGTCAAGCAGTTCTGTTGATATCTTGTCCTCTATGGGAGAAGATTGATCAGCAGAAAAACCAAGTGATTGAGATCGTTTAATCTGTTGACTAAATCAAGCAAAGACCTATTCTGGATTATCAAACTACATAGGGCAGTCTGGTGGTTCAATAATATCGAATGTCTTGCTTTCGGTATTAGCTAATGATGGGGAGATTCTGTCTTCCTCACTATCATGAAAAGAAAAATATCTCAAAATTAGATGGAGTAACTCAGTAACTCGACATAACGACACAAGATGAACTAAATCTAGCATTTAGTTTTTCCTTTATATTCCTCCCCTTTTTATCTTCTCACCTTTTTCAGATCTGAAATTTTTCTTTTTCGAATACTTGATAATGCCTTGGAAATTGCTTTCTTTCTCCTCTTAACCTTAATATCTAATGGAGTGAATGAAACTGAAATACTCTTTGATCGAATGACACTACTGTTAGTTATCAATTCCTTTACATTAGCAGTAAATGCATTAATGGTATTAATCACTCCATCATGTTTTGCCTTGCACACTTCACATTTGCATGCACAAGATAAGCAAGGAGGGGCAAGATCTCTAAATCTTTTCCCGAGTTAGTGAACAGATTGAATGATCTCAATATCTCAGCCTTTCTACTAATCATTCTTCTCTCATATAGAGGACAACATATCTGTCATGCAAAAGTCTACACCATCGCCAGAAATGCTTGCCACAACGAATGTCTGTAGAAGGCATGACTAGTAATCTCTCAATATCACTTTTATGACTTTCTAGACATCTCTTGCAATTATATTGGAATGGACATATCGAGCAATTATGCTTAGTTTGGTTTGTCAGTTCTAATGTAATTGAAAAAGACGTCAAGAAAGTCATAAAAGTGATATTGAGAGGCTAATAATCAAGCCTTCTAAAGACTTTCGCCGTGGCAAGCATTTCTGGCGACAGTGTAGACTTTTGCATGGCAAATATGTTGTCCTCTATATGGGAGAAGAGAGATCAGCAAAAAGGTTAAGATATTGAGATCGTTTAGTCTGCTCACTAACTCGGGCAAAGGTTTTAATAGGGTTACAAACCTGCAATTACATACCGTTTGATAGGCTTGGTAGAGTCAGTTTAGATCAAACATTACGTAACTCCTTGCTAATTAATTTATCAAAACCCTTGAAGGTTGGTTGAGCAAGCTGCATTGAGAAACACTCGATAAAAGTAAGCTTTTCAACTGTTGGGACCACATATTCACTGTGCATCAACACATTTTGACCTAAAAACATACACAACGACCCTTCATGTATCCTTGAAGGCTTCTAAAGAAGGTGTTTTGAAGGGCTTCTACAACGCCACAACTTTGAAGGTAGTGTTCCTGATCGAGCTCACAAGAGATCAGGAACTCTATACCAAATTCAAAGACGGCAACGACAAACTTGAAGATCAAATCGGCAAGTTGAAGGCAAGCTTGAAAATTATTGAGATTCGCATACTACAGTAAGCCTCTGATCTTCTCCAAGGAATGTTGAAAGCATGCTAAGGCTAGAAAACATAATCAATTATAACTATATTGCTAAGGAAGTAGTGATACTCAATCTGCCTTTCAATCACGTTTGTGGTTCCGATCAGGTCAACAACAGTGGACCTGATCGCAACCACAAACAAGAAGGCATGGGATGCAATTTAAAATTTAGAACTTTCCGCCTTCACTTAGATTCCTTACTTTAACTACAGTTGCTGTTGGTGGAAGTTTTCTAGACTTACTGTACAACATTTCAACCCTCAATTCCCTTAAGGTGGCTTTCTTATTCTTCTACTATTTTCTATCTAGGTGATAGTCCCGACCATATTACCTAGTCGCAGATCCCTAGCAAAGTGACCATCTGCATTATTTTCTCTTAGAGAGACAACAAACGAATTTACATTACCAGATACACTTTCATATTTGTAATTGATACAAATTTCTCATGTTTTAAGATAATTTTATCGGCCAGATTCGCTAGAAGTTACTTTCTACCCTATGTATCCTCTTTAATTAGCACTCAGATGATATAGTCTTTTATTAACCACTCACTTTTTCTCGAAGGCATTCTTTTACCTCACCTTTTAGCGTATAATCATCACTACGAGCAACCCAACCATATAAATTTGGGCTAGGGCAATAACTATATTGGTTTTCCATTCTTATTAGATGCAGTGCTTGACTTCGAAGACCTTCTCAGAGTCCAATGCACCCTAAAAGTTAGTCCAATCGCTATTGAATCTCTTTAGAATGACACCAAAACTAGATCCCTTCACAATGCTTGACAAATAAACATGAGCAACAACCGACTTTAAATCTTAACGTGGTATCAAAATCATATTCATGGTCCCTCAACATTATCAGTCCGAACCTACCAAACTTAACTGTAAAATTGCAGATATCTTGTTTAAATGATCTATGACTAATCAGTAAAAATAACATTCACAAAATCAGTGTACTCTGTGTGTGTTTCCATGATAACATTATCAATAATACATACCTCCCAGATATGATGTGGTTCCATCTACATGCAACTTATTCCTCTGAACCTATATTTACTGCAACCTCTTATGATGGTCGGGAAAAAGTTGATCAACTTTCAGTTCCTTATATCTACAAAGAAGAGAAAAAAATTAATGTCACAGAAAGAATATTATCCATCTGTTGCAACAGATATAGAGTCTGTTGCATCAGATGGGGAGTCTGTTGCATCAGATATAGAGTCTGATGCAATAGATGTGGAGTCTGATGCAACAAATATGGAGTCTGTTGCAACAGATATAGAGTCTGTTAGAATACATCAAACCAGCATTGCTGGTGGTTTGATTTGTTCTAACAGTTTCTCCGTCTGTTGCAATATCAACAACAACATAAACTATAAAGAAACAACAAATAAAAAATATCAACAACAAAGAAAACAACAACATTTGTTCCAACAACATCATCAATAATAAAGAAGCAACATCCTATGTTTCAACACCATCAACAACACCACACCCCAAGTTTCAACAATGCCAACCCCACCGACAACATCAATAACAACATCAACAACAAAGAAACAAATAAAATACATATAAAAAAATGATACTGTCAACAAGTCTTTTAAACTTCTCCCAACAAATGACCTTTTTTTGCATATTATAATAAAAATTCATTGTTCATTTATTCAACAATTAAAAGTTCCATCAAATTTTTTAAATAAATATGATATGGGTAAATGGTAATTAAATAAAAAAAATAGCCGTAAATAACTTGCAAAGAAGAAGATGAGAATGAAAGAGCAATAGTGAACCATACCTTAATGTCAAAAAGGATCAAAACAACAATTTCAGTCGAAAAATCTAAGCTATGGATCGGTTTAGATTCGAAAGAATCTTTATGAGAAAGAGAAGAGAAAAAAGGCTGTGATAACCCTAAACAGGAGAGAAAGAAAAAGATTAGAGACAGATAAAATAAATTTAGGGCTGAAGGAGAGATGAGATAATTCTAATTTCTAGATGTACTACCCTTAATATTAAATGAATAAACAAAGTGTATTTATATAAAATTATATCTTCAAAGCATAATTAATAAGACTAGTTTGGTAAAATAAATCCCAAATTTGTACCAGTATTTTCTTAATAGGTGTGCCAAATCAATAGGGGCCAACTAATATGAAACGTAGGAAGTATTAGGGGTTTCAATATTCATTAATTAATACTATTCATTAATAATTTGAGGAGCACAAGGAAGAAAATGGGTGACATTGAAAAAACAAGACAAGACTACTCAATGTGATTTTTGAGTTATCCAAGAAATATTTTTTACCGCCTTTAGTAGTACTACTTTATCTACTCGGACAGAAGGTTGCTTTTAAATTAAAAGAAAAAAAGGATTTTCAAACAGATATATCGTTGATGATAGGCAAATTTACACGCCTATATCAATATATTTTGCCCATATTTGTGCCATGTTTTGAGAACAAATTATATATTTCATGCACTTTTAGTCCTTTTTCCTGTAAGTGAGCTAAAGAACATGATTAGCAAAGTTTCAGGTATAAATGATGCAGAATTCAGCATTTTGTGGATAACTTGACGCCAAAGAAAGCTCACGAAG
This sequence comes from Capsicum baccatum var. pendulum, assembly GCA_030864225.1. Lineage (NCBI taxonomy): Eukaryota > Viridiplantae > Streptophyta > Magnoliopsida > Solanales > Solanaceae > Capsicum > Capsicum baccatum. The sequence continues at coordinate 246,568,608 of CM061550.1, forward strand.
GAAGGAAAGGGAGCTTGGACGCCTAAAGGACCAAAAGTGATGCATGTAAAATCTGTCCCGGGCTAAAACAACATTTCTGAAGACTTTGGGGACTAGCAGTAACTTAGTTGGATTTGGATAATGATACATTAACCTAGTACAATTGGGTTAAGTATTTCATTTGTTTATTTGGATTAGGAGAATATTACATTAACCTAGTACAATTGGGTTAAGTATTTCATTAGCTTAGTAGGATTTGGTTAGATATTTCATTAGCTTAGTAGGATTAGGATATAGGTATTATAAATACCCTATCATGCTAGAGATTTTAGGGACTTCAACATTCAACCATTCTACATCTTCCTACATTCTACGCTACAAACAATTCTACAACTCTTCTAATCTTTCCATTAATTCTATTTTTCTTCTTCTATTCATTTATTCTTAATTTCCGCAACAAGAGAAACGTTACGTTGCCTAGGAAATTCACGCCTAACGCCTACCTCTTGAGCCACACGAAATTCATCCTTATTGTGGTATAACAACAATGTCAATCGTGATCTCCTTCGCAATCATGGGTAACTAAACTTCTCTGTTGGGGTTATGGAAGCCAACTGAAATACTATATATTGCTATGAGTTTGTGAATTCTTAACAGTATGTTGCTTATATCGTTATTCTCTTCATCTTAATCTACATTCTTTGTGGTTGCAAACTCAAGAATACGCCAGTATAACATTTAACTTGTTCGAAAGAAAGGTTATTTGTCTGGAAAAGAGATAATGTCAAGGTAGTAGGGTCACCCCCTAAATTCCCTACTAAACAGTTAGTGCCGTAACTGGATTAACCTCTTGGAGAATTCGTACCGTTAGACACGCTTTAAGCTCGAAAGAGTCAAAGTGAAATAATCCTCGAATAGGTTGAAAGACGCTTGGATTTACCATCGAATACAATTCTCTATAAGCACATGCATGTCGGAATTCTACACACTCATAGTCAATAGAGACGTATAACTCAGGAGGTGGACATAACCCCAACGCTTCAATTCTCATTGTTTTACATCTTACCAAACATTCTTACTTTTTACTTTGCTATTTTCAGCTTTTACTTTATTGTTTTGGTTACACATTACAATCCCCCCTTCTTACGAGACTTGCACTAAAAGTCTAGTAATTTTGCTTACTTGTTGGCCAAGCTATTCCCTGTGGGATCGATACCCAACCCAGGTTGGGTTCTATATTTGCTAGCGACCGTTTTACACTCCTACGAGAGCTGTAGATTGAGCGTTATCAAAAATTGGTGCCATTGCCGGGGAATACGAGTGTCAATTAAGTTTGTGATAATTACTAGACCCTTTGGTCAAAGATTCTCGTACTTTTACTTTTACTTTTTGTTTTTGTTTACTGCAGGTTTTTATTCAGTGCATGCCCCATACTAGAAGTTCTGGTCAACCGTTATTACCTATCAACCCTGAACCACAACGCATTGGTAGAATGGAAGCACAAGCAGAAATCGAAAGGATGGCTGCTCAATAGGAACAAGCAAGATTGGCTGCCCTTGCCGCTGCCCAAGTTCAACAATAGAACATTGATAACCCTGCACGAGCAACAAATCCCGACGATGAGGATTTAGGTGATGACGAGTTACTAAACCCTAGGCGTGATGCTGAAATAACACCTGCCAACCGAAGAGGTCGACAAGCTCGGTTTAGGTATGATCGCCAACCTATGCAGCCAGCTTTCGATGATGATGATGATGATCTTGATGGTGCCGGAGCCACTGGAGCCATAATTCCACCACCATTAGCGCCCGGAGCCAAGTTCAACATCACAAGCACCATGATTCAGTTATTGCAACTCAAGGGATTATTTGGTGGACTAGCAGGCGATGATCCGAATATGCATCTCATCAACTTTATTTCCACATGCAAGTCATTTGACAATCCTGGTTTTGGTCAGAATGCAATTTGATTATGCTTATTTCCATTGTCTCTGTCTGGGGAGGCAACACTATGGTTGAATGGGCTGACTCCTGATTCAATTACAAATTGGAGGCAATTGAGAGACGCTTTCCTAGAAAGATTCTTTCCACCATCCAAAAGAGCACAATTGAGAGATGAAATCAGCAACTTTCGTCAGCTTCCCACTGAAGCTCTTCATGAAACATGGGAGAGGTTCAAGACAAAGCTAGAGAGATGCCCAAACCATCATATGACTAATGTTCACCTAATGGAGATATTGTATAGAGCCTTGAATTCAATAACTAAGCCAGTGGTGGATAACGCAGCTGGAGGATCTTTTATGGACCTCACCTTTGGTCAAGCAAGCAATATGCTAGATCGTATGACGAAGCAAAGTAGAGCTTGGCATACCAGGGATTCTGAGGTAGAAAGCTCTACTATATCTATTGGCATGACTGCAGAACAAAGGCGTAGAGAAGAAGAACGAGATCAGGATATGGCGCACATGAAAACTCAAATGGATCTTCTTACAAAGCATCTATTATCAGGGAAGACCGAAAATGTCAAAGCCATTGCGTCAAAAGGAAGAGACGAATCTGATTCAGAAGAGGAGGCTAACTACTTGAACAATCAGGGGGGTTTCCGTGGAAATACCCAAGGAAACCAAGGTCGGAACTACTATGATAAATCTGGAAACAAAGACCAAGGTAGTTGGAAAAACAAGAATGAAAAGAGTGGTTTGTACGTTCCCCCTGGTAGACGTGACACCACCACATCTAATTCTAGAAGTATGGAAGACATGATGGCTAAATTATTGAAAGGAGTGGAAGCAATGAGCGTGGGAGTAACGGAGGTAATCAATTATTTGTCCTCCATGAAACAATTAGTTGATTCACACTCCACTTCTATCAAGCAAATAGAGCAACAATTAAGCCAACTTTCAGCAGCACTCAATCAAAGAAAGGCCGGCACTTTACCTAGCGATACTGTGCAAAACCCAAGGAATGATGGGTCATGCATGGCCATCACTACCAGAAGTGGTAAGGTGCTGGAAACTTCAGCAAAAGGCAAGCAAGTGGTTGACGAAGTTGCGGGCACGGATGACAACGCAAAAGGAGAAGATGTCGCAGCACCTACTCCTGATGTCAAGGACGCCTCACCCAGTGCTGTGCAACCTAAAAAATCTGAAAAACGGAAGTAAGAGGAGAAGAAAACCATGGAGAGAACACTTCCATACCCACCACCACCTTTTCCCCAAAGATTGAAGAAGGTGGCGGATGACACAAAGTTCAGCAAATTCATGACTATGTTAAAGCAGCTGACCATTAATGTTCCATTGGTGGAGGCACTTGAACAAATGTCTGGGTATGCGAAGTTTATGAAGGATCTTTTGACAAAGAAGAGGGCAGCAAGCTATGAGTTAAAAGAAGATGTGCATCATTGTAGTGCAATTGCTACCCGATCGATAGTTCAGAAGAAGGCCGACCCCGGAGCTTTCACTATTCCTTGCACCGTAGGATCTTTGAATTTTGCCAAAGCATTATGTGACGGAGCCAGCATCAATTTGATGCCATTATCGATCTACAAGAAGTTGGGGTTGGGTAATCCTACTCCAACCAATATGCGGCTCATCATGGCGGATAGGTCGATAAAATGACCTGTTGGTATTCTATGTGACGTATTGGTAAAAGTTTCTTCATTCATCTTTCCGGCAGACTTTGTTATTTTGGATTGTGAGGCAGACTCAGAAATTCCCATAATCTTGGGGCGCCCTTTCCTTGCTACAGGAAGTGTGCTCATTGATTTGAGAGCCAATGAGCTTTCATTCCGAATAAATGATGAAGTGGTTCGCTTTGATGTGTGCAAATCAATGAAGCAACACAAAGATCATAGTGTATTTTTGGTGGCTGGTGTTTTCTTTGATGATGAGAAAGAATTACTTGAAGAAGAGCAAATTATTGATGACCCTTTGGAGGTTGTGCTTATGAATGGAGAGAATGAGGATGCTGAAAATGGTGAAGAAGCTACTTGTGCTCTATCGGGATTAGGGACATATCGATATGCTCCCAAGAAGCTGGATCTTGATCTCAAGAATTGACCCACACCACCAGCTAAGCCATCTATTGAAGTGCCACCCACGTTAGAATTGAAGGAGCTGCCAAGTCATTTAAAGTACGCATTCTTAGGAAGTGGAAATACTCTTCCAGTCATTGTGGCAGCCGATTTGGGTGAGCAACAAGTTGCAGCTCTTATTGCTATCTTACGCAAGTATATTAGAGCCATTGGATGGACCATTGCGGATATTATTGGTATTCCACCTGGGATTTGCACACATAAAATTCAGCTTCAAGAGAATTGCACACCCACCATTGAGCATCAAAGACGTCTAAACCCACCTATGCAAGAAGTGGTGAAGAAAGAAATTATCAAGTGGTTAGACGCGGGGGTTGTGTATCCTATCTCGGATAGTACATGGGTAAGCCCGGTGCAATGTGTTCCCAAGAAAGGAGGCATGACGGTGGTCGCAAATACGAAGAACGAGCTTATTCCACTCAGACCCGTCACTGGATGGAGAGTATGCATGGACTACCAAAAGCTGAATTCTTGGACACTCAAAGATCACTTCCCAATGCCATTCATGGACCAAATGCTAGATTGATTAGCGGGGAAAGGATGGTTTTGCTTCTTAGACGGTTATTCAGGCTACAATCAGATTTGTATTGCCCCCGAAGACCAAGAGAAGACAACATTTACATGCCCATATGGTACGTTTGCCTTCAAATGTATGCCATTCGGGTTATGTAATGCACCAGCCACCTTTCAACGCTGTATGATGTCCATTTTCTCTGATATGGTTGAGGACACTTTGGAGGTATTTATGGATGATTTTTCAGTTGTTGGTGAATCTTTTGAGTCGTTCTTGGAAAACTTGAGCATGGCATTGCAAAGATATGTAGAATTCAACCTTGTGCTGAATTGGGAAAAGTGCCACTTCATGGTAAAAGAAAGAATCGTTCTTGGGCACAAGATCTCCGCAAAAGTAATAGAGGTTGATCGAGCAAAAATAGAGGTTATTGAGAAGCTACCGCCTCCAATTTCGGTGAAGGGAGTTCGTAGTTTTCTTGGCCATGCAGGTTTCTATCATCGGTTCATCAAAGATTTCTCCAAAATTGCTAGTCCAATGTGCAAACTATTGGAGAAGAATGCGAAGTTTGACTTTAATGAAGATTGCTTAAAGGCATTCGAATGCCTTAAAGGAAAACTCATTGAAGCCCCTATCATGGTAGCCCCAGACTGGTCTCTCCCGTTCGAAGTCATGTGTGATGCTAGTGGTGTAGCCATTGGAGCTGTACTTGGACAGAGAAAGGAGAAATTATTTCATCCTATCTACTATGTGAGTAAGGTCCTAAATGAAGCCCAAAGGAACTACACTGTTACTGAACAAGAGCTCCTAGCAGTTGTGTACGCGTTTGAGAAGTTTCGTGCTTATCTATTAGGTACTAAGGTGATCATTCATACAGACCATACAACTCTTAGGTATCTCATGACAAAGAAGGATGCAAAACCAAGGTTAATTCGATGGGTGTTGCTGCTACAAGAGTTCGATTTTGAGGTCAAAGATAGAAGAGGTTGCGAGAACCAAGTGGCCGATCACCTATCTCGACTTGAGAATGAACATGTGGCGCAACCTGAAAATCAGATTGATGATGCATTCCCGGACGAAGAGATATTAGCGACAACAATGGAGGAACTACCATGGTATGCCGACTTTGCAAATTTCGTAGTGAGTAATGTGATACCTGCCAATTTATCTTACCACCAAAGGAGGAAGTTTATGCATGAAGTACAACACTACTATTGGGATGAGCCATTTGTTTCGACGATGTGCGGATGGTATTATTCGACGATGTATATCCCATGTAGAGGTGCCTAATATTTTGGAAGCATGCCACACTTCCCAAGTTGGAGGACATCATGCAGGCAATCGGACGGCAAGAAAAGTATTGCAAAGTGGTTACTATTGGCCTTCGATATTTAGAGATGCCTATGACTATGTTAGAAGGTGCGACCAATGCCAGCGTCAAGGTGCTATTTCGAAACACCATGAAATGCCCATGTCTAAAATTCTTGAGGTAGAATTCTTTGATGTGTGGGGTATTGATTTCATGGGTCCATTCGTGAGTTCGTTTGGAATGAAGTACATCTTGGTTGCTGTAGATTATGTTTCAAAATGGGTGGAAGCTATAGCTTTGGCCGACAATGAAGGGAAACGTGTTGTAGCGTTCTTAAAGAAGAATATCTTCTCTCGCTTTGGAGTACCACGTACTATCATAAGTGATGGAGGATCTCACTTTTGCAACAAGCTATTCAAATCAGTTCTGGCCAAGTATGGTGTCAAGCAACATAAGGTAGCTACGCCTTATCATCCCCAAACTAGTGGACAAGTAGAAGTTTCCAATCGGGAGATCAAGCAAATCCTTGCGAAGACGGTTAATGCAATTAGGAAAGATTGGTCTAGGAAGCTTGATGATGCACTATGGGCGTACATGACTGCATTCAAAACACCCATTGGCATGTCTCCTTATCAACTAGTTTATGGGAAGGCTTGTCATTTACCCATCGAGCTCGAGCATAAGGCATTGTGGGCATTGAAGCAATTGAACTTGAATTGGGATGATGCAATGAATCTGAGGTTGGAGCAGCTGAACGAATTTGATGAGTTCCGTCTCTATGCTTATGAAAGATCAGACCTATACAAGGAGCGGATGAAAAAGTATCATGATCAGTGGATTGTTCGACGAAACTTCCAAAGAGGTGATATGGTACTTCTCTTCAACTCCAGATTGAACCTCTTCCCAGTTAAGTTAAAGTCTAAGTGGTCTGGTCCATACAAAGTTATCCAAGTCTACTCGTCTGGAGTAGTCGAATTGGAAGACAATAATGGTGTTGTCTTCAAAGTGAATGGCCAACGTGTTAAACCTTATATCGGTCCTCTTGACTCGATGAATTATATGGCTATCACTTATCTCGACGAAGTCTAAGTACTCGAGGTAACTATGTCGAGCCACGACAATAAATAAGGCGCTAGATGGGAGGCAACCCATCGTTCCATCGTTGCATTGTTTTATCGTTTATCGTTTTGTCTTTCTTTCATTCTAGTACTTGTTTTGCTTTTGATAAATGAAAATCCAAAAATATGAGTCGTGCCACGACCAAAACTAAGGCGCTTTGTGGGAGGCAACCCATCGTACTAATCGTTTTCATTGGTTTTGAGCAAATATAGGTGCGAGAAGTATTCAACGAGGAGATTGGTTTCAAATGATGATTTGGACGTATTGTATGGTAAAGGTGGTAAGTTAGGAATAAGGATGCATAAGGCTATGGATTGAGCATTGCTCATGCTAAAATAGGCATCGAGGAAGGCTAGGCCTAGGTAAAACTAGGCCACGAACAATGCAAAACCTATACTATAGCCTAAGGTCTCGGAATCTAGTGTGCTATACACTATGCGCCGCCCATTCTTAAGTGTGCTATACACTATGCGCCGCCTATGCTATAGCATTAGGTCTCAGTATCTCAAATGCTATACACTATGCGGCGCATATGTCCCTAAATGGCATGACCTATGCGCCGCATATGTACCTAAATGCCATACACTATGCGCCGCCTATACTATGACTATGCCAAGCATTATGCGCCGCATATAGGGCATTTTTGTCTCCAAAACCGTTTGTAAATGGGTCAAAACCCGACCCATTCTCTTCCTATATAAAGGGGACTTAGTCTTGAAACATAACCACTTTAGAAATTGACCTAAAGGCGCCGCATACTCTCTCCAAATCATCTCAAACTTTTTCTTTTTGCTCTTCCAATTCACAAGAACATCTCCAAAGGCTTCAATCACGTAAGTACTCTTGTATTCTTCATCTATTTCTCGTAAGTACTACGTTGCTATGCCTATTATGAATTGCTACATCTTGAAAGATTATTGGTGATGTTAATGTGTTTGGATTGTTGACACAAAACCATGTGCGTGAACATATACGTAGGATAATCTTGACTTGTTTCCGACTTGAATTTGGTTTTTATAGAATTGTTATATTATTTGCGGAATTGCTAGGGTTATGAAAATTGCTTAAGTTTGATACTTGGATATTTACATGTTAGACTATCCCATTTATCGGGATAAGACTTATAGTTGCCTACCGACTTAGGAGGTTGTGATTGTTGAAAATAAATATACCATGATGTAACCCCCATGTAGTAGTGTTGTTATAACTAACATGAAAGTAGTGCAATGTCTGCAAGTAGTGATACATCGCTGATTTTCTTGTCGGAACATAGTTCCTAAAACGTATGAATTCACTTCACTGTTTTGTATTAACGAACCTAAGTGTGGGGTGGTACCCCGATGGCTTATGTATAGATTGTTTCCTTTGAGTTGATGCTAACATGAATACTGTTTAAATCTCAGGAACAATGGCACCTAAAGCGCGACAAGATAAGGCTACCACTTCCCAAAAGGGCAAGAAGAGAGGTCGCAAGGAACAAGGAGAATCATCCTCAATGCAACTACCCCGACGAATGTTTGGAATAAAATGGGTTCTTGAGGAGGAAGCCAAAGAATGGTACAAGAACAACAAGGATCGGAAATATGTTCACGTCGACTTGATCAACAAGGACACCATAGCGAAGAAGGAGCCGCGTATGTTGGCGAAAATAATGGCGTTGAAACTGGATTTCATCTTCCGCGACATGGGAGAATGTAATCTTGATTTGACAAGGAAGTTCTACGCCAACTGGTCTCCGAAAACCACAGGCAACGAAGTCAAGATTCGGGGCCAAGTGTTACAGCTCAACGCGGATTTGCTCAACTCCTTTCTTGGCTTACCTTCGGTCGACCCAGCACCATTCAAAGAGCTGTACAGTAGGCCTCCTTATAGAGCAATACGACACACACTTTGTGGAAGTAGATCCATGGCAAGGTGGGGCAGACACCGAGACACCGGACGACACAACACCTTCCCCTATGCTCCATTGAATAGGGAAGCAAGAATCTGGTTGCGTATTGTCAACTCATGCCTTATTCCTGGGACTCAATACACCAAGATATCAAGAGATAGAGTGTGTTTGGTCTATGCTTTGATGACGAATGTCCCTATCAATTTTGGGGCAATCATTCGCTCTACAATGCGGAAGGCTAGACTCCACAAAAGGTTCCACTTCACTTTTGGTAATCTGTTGACAGCACTCTTGCGGAAGGAGGATATCGAAGAGGAACCAGCTGATCACAAAATCCCACATAACCCGAATAAGGTTGACCTCACAAAGGTCAAAGAAGCTGAAACAACTCATGGTGTCAACCTTACTACTGCGGAGAGACATGCTTGTGATGAGAGTTTCTTTTGTCATCTTTATGGCATGACACGATTTACTATGATGAGTGGTGGACGTGTTCCAACTGCTGCAGAGTTCCAACAGCTGGACCACGACTATCCAATGAACATACATGCACGGGAGATGTGTGGAGTGGGCGTTTACTTTGAGGAACCTCTAGATGATGATGTTCCAACCGATGACGATCGACGCTTGCCAAACTCCGATGGGGAGGAGAACTCTGACGACGACTCTTATGATGATTCCGACGAAGGGGGTATGACCCCCGACATTGAGGAAGAGGCCGACTGACCAGGTTCTTCGTATTTATTTTCCACTGAGGGCAGTGTCCCGTTTAAGTGTGGGGTGGCGGTATCGCATGCTATACTTCTCTATTTGCATCTATGTTTTTTTAAGTTTTTTAAATTTTTTTTTAGCCTCGCATGAAATAATTTCAATAGGCAGCATGAGATTATAACAAGAGTATGTGCTATATTTATGACTATTGAGACGTTTAGGCTCTAGTTGTGACTCATTATGTGATATTTTGTGGTTCAATTCCTTCACTTGTTGGGTCGAGAGTCTATATTACTTCCAATCAAGTCGACCATGTGCCTTGTGTGTGTGAGATAATAGTATATTCTATGTTTGTGGCTGATGCTAGAACTTGCCTGGTATGTATGCAAAGCGAAAATAAGGAGTGTAAGTTTAGGAGATGATTTAGGCATTTCTTTGGCAACCTATATATGTTTACCATCGTTTTACCTACCCTTGGACATCATCCTAGTTAAACCCTTTTGAGCCTTTAGCCTATTTCTTTGACAACCTTGTATGTAAGCCTAATCCATTTTTTTCAAGACCGTGATTTGATCCAAATTCCTAAGTGCTTTAAAGTAAGTGCTTTAAAGTATAAAGTCATGTGACAATATAAGAGGAAATTGGGTAAGTATGATGCTTTAAAATGTAATGGTGCTTGAATGTGTTATGAAAAAGAAAAGTGCTAGCATAAGAGGTATGTTGTGAAAAGAAAAAGGAAAAGAAAGCTGAAAAGTGAGTTATGCTTAAAAATTGAAAAACAAAAGAGGAGAACAAGGGTGGAAGAATAAAAGAAAGAAAGGGTTGAAAGAGAAAAGTGTCAATGATACAATGTGATGTATTAAAGTGCTTAGGAACTTAGTCACTATTTCTGGCCAAAATAGATGATCCTACCCGTCCCTTAGCCTACATTACAACCATTAAAAGACCTACTTGATCCTAATCTTAACATTCTGACATTTAGTGGAGTATTACACTAAGGGCAAGCGTATGGTCATCAGTTGCTGCATATGAATTCTTTGTGAGAGCGAGAGCAAGGATATTTTGATACCCATGTTTGAAAAAATATGCTATACTTGTGAGTGATTATGGGTAATATATTGTGAGACACACATGGTTGATGAATTTTGGATAGTTGTATATGATTCCTTGTGCCTTAATTTTTGAATATGAGTTGACCACCATCACGAGTCTATGCTAGAGGTTAAACTTTTTCTACTAATGATCGGAAAACTACTCTTTGTTGATAATTATTGTGCTTGTCTTGACGAATATTTTGTGTTGTTGCTGTGAAACCCTAAGTTGATGTTTAGAGGGACATGATATTTTGTTCGAGGACGAACAAAGCTTCAAGTGTGGGGTGTTGATGATAGGCAAATTTACACGCCTATATCAATATATTTTGCCCATATTTGTGCCATGTTTTGAGAACAAATTATATATTTCATGCACTTTTAGTCCTTTTTCCTGTAAGTGAGCTAAAGAACATGATTAGCAAAGTTTCAGGTATAAATGATGCAGAATTCAGCATTTTGTGGATAACTTGACGCCAAAGAAAGCTCACGAAGGAAGGAAAGGGAGTTTGGACGCCTAAAGGACCAAAAGTGATGCATGTAAAATCTGTCCCGGGCTAAAACAACATTTCTGAAGACTTTGGGGACTAGCAGTAACTTAGTTGGATTTGGATAATGATACATTAACCTAGTACAATTGGGTTAAGTATTTCATTTGTTTATTTGGATTAGGAGAATATTACATTAACCTAGTACAATTGGGTTAAGTATTTCATTAGCTTAGTAGGATTTGGTTAGATATTTCATTAGCTTAGTAGGATTAGGATATAGGTATTATAAATACCCTATCATGCTAGAGATTTTAGGGACTTCAACATTCAACCATTCTACATCTTCCTACATTCTACGCTACAAACAATTCTACAACTCTTCTAATCTTTCCATTAATTCTATTTTTCTTCTTCTATTCATTTATTCTTAATTTCCGCAACAAGAGAAACGTTACGTTGCCTAGGAAATTCACGCCTAACGCCTACCTCTTGAGCCACACGAAATTCATCCTTATTGTGGTATAACAACAATGTCAATCGTGATCTCCTTCGCAATCATGGGTAACTAAACTTCTCTGTTGGGGTTATGGAAGCCAACTGAAATACTATATATTGCTATGAGTTTGTGAATTCTTAACAGTATGTTGCTTATATCATTATTCTCTTCATCTTAATCTACATTCTTTGTGGTTGCAAACTCAAGAATACGCCAGTATAACATTTAACTTGTTCGAAAGAAAGGTTATTTGTCTGGAAAAGAGATAATGTCAAGGTAGTAGGGTCACCCCCTAAATTCCCTACTAAACAGTTAGTGCCGTAACTGGATTAACCTCTTGGAGAATTCGTACCGTTAGACACGCTTTAAGCTCGAAAGAGTCAAAGTGAAATAATCCTCGAATAGGTTGAAAGACGCTTGGATTTACCATCGAATACAATTCTCTATAAGCACATGCATGTCGGAATTCTACACACTCATAGTCAATAGAGACGTATAACTCAGGAGGTGGACATAACCCCAACGCTTCAATTCTCATTGTTTTACATCTTACCAAACATTCTTACTTTTTACTTTGCTATTTTCAGCTTTTACTTTATTGTTTTGGTTACACATTACAATCCCCCCTTCTTACGAGACTTGCACTAAAAGTCTAGTAATTTTGCTTACTTGTTGGCCAAGCTATTCCCTGTGGGATCGATACCCAACCCAGGTTGGGTTCTATATTTGCTTGCGACCGCTTTACACTCCTACGAGAGCTGTAGATTGAGCGTTATCAGTCGTCTATTATAATAGATATAAATATCTGTTTGAAAAATCCCAACAGCTCAGTCATTTGTGACAACAGATGCAAATGTCTGTTTGATAACTAAATCAGATATGTCATCTGTTACAACAGATATCAATATCTGTTTGAAAATTTCCAACAGCTCAGTCATCTGTCACAACAGATGCAAATGTCTATTTAATAATTAAATCAGATATGTCATCTGTTGCTACAGATATAATTATCTATTTGAAAATATCCAACAGCTAAGTCATTTTTTGCAACAAATTTCATTATAATTAATTTATGTGGAACTAGGGATGAATGAATGAGCTCATAGGGTCAACAACAACTTCAATTGAGTCGTTGCATTTGCATGGTGTTGGTATTGCGTTCATTTAGATGCGAGTCATTGATCGATCACTCTGAGTTAAAATATGTTCTCATTAACTTATTGTTAAGATTAATAATAGTACCTACATTGATTTAGGTGAAACTAGGGATGAATGAATGAGCTCATAGCGTCAACAACAACTTTAATTAAGTCGTTATATTTGCATGGTGTTGGTATTGCGTTCATCCCTACATGAGTCGTCGATCGATCACTCTGAGTTGAAATGAGTTCTCATTAACTTAATGTTAAGATTAATAATAGTACTTACATTGATTTAGGTGGAAATAGGGATGAATGAATGAGCTCACAGAGTCAACAACAACTTTAATTTAGTCATTGCATTTGCATGGTGTTGGTATTGCGTTATCCCGACCTGAGTCATCGATCGATCACTATGAGTTGAAATGAGTTCTCATTATCTTAATGTTAAGATTAATAATAGTACCTACATTGATTTAGGTGTAACTAGGGATGAATAAATGATCTCACAGGTTCAATAACAACTTTAATTTAGTCGTTGCATTTGCATGGTGTTGGTATTGCGTTCATCCCAACCTGAATCGTCGATCGATCACTCTGAGTTAAAATGAGTTCTCATTAACTTAATGTTAAGATTAATAATAGTATCTACATTGATTTAGGTGAAACTAGGGATGAATGAATAAGCTCATAGGGTCAACAACTTTAATTGAGTCGTTGCATTTTATGGTATTGGTATTGCGTTCATCCCGACCTAAGTCGTCAATCGATCACTTTGAGTTGAAATGAGTTCTCATTAACTTAATGTTAAGATTGATAATAGTACCTACATTAATTTAGGTGGAACTAGGGATGAATGAATAAGCTCACAGGGTCAACAACAACTTCAATTAAGTCGTTGCATTTGCATGGTGTTGGTGTTGCGTTCATCCCGACCCGAGTCATCGATCGATCACTCTGAGTTGAAATGAGTTCTAATTAACTTAATATTTTTAAAAATATATCTTTTGAAATTTTAAAAATTGATTAAGATCAATTCGGACCTAATTAATAATTTCAAAACTTGTCATTCTTTTTAAAAATTACAAATCATCCATTTATGGAAAAAACTTTTCCTTATTTTGAATCGCAAGTTCTCGCTCCTCCTCTCTCTCTCTCTCTCAATAATATAGACAACAACTACTCAATATATTGCTCAACCCTTTAAAACAGATTAATTTTCTTCCCATTTTTGACCACATGTTTTTTATTTTTAACTTTATTCTCGCTTGTATCCATCGTTTTCTCTGTCTTCGCAGGTAACAGAGTTCAATAAGAGTTATATGTTTGTTCTTTATTCTAAAAATTAGGGCTTTTTAGTTAATGATAAAAACTTTGAGAATGGGTTAACAATTTTGTGTTTTGATGCTAAAAAAGTAGGAAGCACCTGCGAAAACCCTAGTTTTTGTCTCAGTGTTTTGTTGACTGTCATGGTATTGTAGGATGGTCTTTGTGGTGTTGTTGGTGGATGTTGTTGTTGATGTCGGTATTAGTGTTTTTGGTGGTGGTATTGGTCTTGGTGTTGGTATTGGTGGCATTGGTATTATGAAGAATGAAAACATAGATAGACTTTTTAAGAAGAGATGCTTTGCATACTTTCTCGAGCTATCTTAGGACCGCACTCTTCGTTTCCCAAGGAGCATGGTATATGGCCTTCTCAAGCACAGGATCAAGTATGTGGGAAGAAGGGCAGAAAAAATATGGATGAAATCTGGATCAACTAGTGTGGCATGCTAGTTTGTTTTGGATTGAAAGAGTTTGCCATAGTGATAGGCTTGAGATGCGATTGTCCAGAAGAACCTCTCATCAAGGAAACACCCCAGAAAGGGTCCAACAAACACAAGGTAAAAAAGATGGGTTGTTGGACATTGTTGGATGTAGTAGCTACAAAGCGACGGATTTGATGGCAGATCTCGAGGATAAAGACATACCAAAGCACTGTAGGGAGAAATTGTGCTTAGTTTGGTTTGTCCATTCCGTTTTATTGGCAAAAGACGTCAGGAAAGTCATTGAAGATGATTTGTTGGCACTTGCTGATGATTTTGACAAATTCAACGACTATCCTTGGGGATATGACAACTACTACTTGACTGTCGAATATTTACTGACAAATCTATTGTAAGACCCCACAAATTTCTTAAGTTAAATTCAGTCCGTTAAGCTTGTCAAGGGGTCCCATACTTAGAAAATCCTAGCTAAGCTTCTAGACTTAGTTTATTTTAGCCTTTAAAAGTTGACAATCTCATTACGCGACCTTAACATCCTTGAAGGGTCTAGATTTTTATAATTTCATGACCAGGAAGATCAATAGGTGTCCCCGGAAAAGTTTTGAATTTTTTGGAACATGTTTAGATCATGTTTGGAGTTCCAAAATAGCGGACCAATGCGATTTTAGCGCGCGTTGCCAATCGCGTTGGTCAATATTTGTAAAGGCTTCCAGAGCCAAAACTTTTGAGGCTCGACGCGATCATGGCGTGATGCATCGAGTATCTCATCGCATCCATCAACGCACTGTGTTTCTTATAGCGTCGACACCCAGTTTTTAGTCAATAAATGACCGTTTCCTCAAGGGTAAAAATATCAATTTTTCACCCTATATATGTCCAAAAACACAAAATTCAGCCATTATTTCACCAAATTATTGTTGTTTCTCTCAAACACTCTCAAGAACAAGTCTAGGATTTTCATAAGAGCTTCAAATTCAAGAGATTCTACCGTTAATTTTCAAGAATCTTTCATCCAATGTATCCTTAGTGTTCATTCATGGATTTGTTTCGTCCATGAAGTCCAAGAATCAAGTTTTAAACTATGAATTTTGGTATTTACGCTATGGGTTGATTATATTCATGTGGTTGTTGTTATATGATTCCCAAGTTGAAACCTTTATGTGTTTTTATGAAAATATGTTAGCATGTGAGTTGAAAACCATGAATTTTAGTTGGTTATGATATGTTAATTTGATGATTATGCCATGTCCTAAGTCATGCGACCTAAGTGTTTGATAAAATGCCTAAGAGATTGGATTAGAAATTATGTAATATAGCTCAATTGTGACTTAAGTGATGGATTCATGTTTTACCCTTATGTTCAAATTACTCCCATGCTATTGATGTGCAACGTAGATGTTTGTTGAAATGCTCATGATGCTAGAATATGGAATTATGACATTGATTATATGCATTCCTACCATGTACAAGATTATGATAACCATGTACTTCATAAAATCCCCAACTCATTGTATTATGGATTGTTGATGTTGGTCATGTATTCAAGAGTGTCATATCTTGTCAATTTCATGCTATCGAGTCCTGGGGGTACTTGTACCCAAAAATTCAGTTGTGTGCCTAGAGCCAGTGTCAGTTTTTAAGAAACTCTCAATCAAGTCATGCTCAGTATAATTCAGTCAGATTCATGACTCAAGGAAACTCAGAAATCCTAGTAATCTCAGAAATCTCAGTAACTCAGTAATCGCAGTAGTATTTCGTCAGCCACAAAACCCAAAGAATTTAGTCCAATTTAGTTCAGTTAATCATGTTCAGTGTCTATTTAGATGAGAGTAGGATTCAGCACTGAGTGAGCCCAAGGATGGGAACTCACCTGTTATTAGAGGGTGTGATTCTTAGAAGCAGTCCTTGCGCTCTAGAACTACGTAGCCCGCATAGGTTGAGACATCAAACCTACTATTTTTAGGGTAGATGAGGTGGCTTCACCTGTTATATGAGGATCCCACCATTCTCCTTTGAGTATCTGCTATATGAGGGATCACTCACAGCTTGTCCTTACAAGTGGCGCAGTATTGACACCCTTCCAATTGGGGTTACAGATTGGACCCCAACTCAGCTATATTGCTTTATTTGGGGCATGTCGGTTAGATGAATTCTCCCATAATTCCAGTTACAGAATCAAGACTGTCAGATACAGTCACTCAGTCTCAGTAATAGAACTCAGATATATCAGACTGTCAGATACAGTCACTCAGTACAGTACGGAACTCATCTAGTTCCATTAGATTTTAGGACTGTCAGATACAGTCATCCAGATCCGTATAATACTTAGATCAGTTATTTAATATTAGACCTGTTAGAAACAGTCTTTTAGTTATCAGTTACTAGTAAACTCAGATATCAGTAAATCCATATTATCTCTAGACTCAATAGTCAGAACTCAGTATTCAGTCCTATCCTGACCTCAGTTACAGTTACGTATTCATGCATGTATTCTCACGTTCATGTTATACAGTCAATTAGTATTGTTCATGCATATGAACCCTTTGCATTCAGCCTACCTCACTTACATACGAGTACATTCAATCGTACTAACGTATTTAGGCTATGGTATTTTATACCATAGATTTAGAAGTACAAGCTCTCGAGCATCCTTAGTAGATTAGACGTTCAATAACCAGATTAGCAGTGAGTCCTCATCATTTGAGGATAGCATTATTATTTTATTAAGTTTATTATTTCAGTAGTTCAGAGTTAGTTGAGGACATGTCCCATCAACTCCACAAATTTTAGACAGTTTAGAGGCTTTCAGACTATAGTATGTTTTTGACAGTTTATTTTAATTATGGGTATTGTTATACCCCATTACAGATATTATTTTATATTCAATATTAGTTCAGTTTTGAACCTTATGGCATTACAGCTTATATTTGCATATTTACAGTACATTATTCAATGCTCAGTTACAGATATCAGTCATGGGTTAGCTGCTTGTCTTTTGGGGTCATGAGCACCGTATGGCATTTTGGATGTCAGATTTGGGGTGTTACAAACTTGGTATTAGAGCCTAAGGTTCAAAAGTCTCCTAGGAAGTCTGAAAAGATGCATCTAGTAAAGTCTTGTGCATGGGTGTGTTGTGCACCACACTTATGGACAGGAGGCTATGAGATATTTTAGGAACAGTTTCCCCTCTTTCAGTATTCATGTCGTGATAATGAGAATGAGATCAAATTTAACTCCCACTCTAATCCGCTCTCTCTTTCATAATGTCTACTAAAATGACTAATGAAAGGAAGATCGAGAATTAGTTGGCACCTCTGCCCATTCAGGCAGATTCTCTGGATGAGCATGTCTTTCATGGAAAATTCAAAATTGACTCTCTTACTTTATCTTATTTAGTATTATCTCAGAGCAATAAATAGGCTGTTGTACCACCCAGGCATATAATTCATGCCCAGCAGATTGAGGTGGGAAAGCATAGAAAGAAAGAAAGAGAGAAAATAATAGAGCGAGAATAGGTAATCTTAATTTTGCTCAGCCTAAGTCAGAGGGTGATAACTATTATCAGTTCTGCCCAAAGTTTTTGATTCCAGTTCCTCCCTCATCCAGTTCTCCGGTCCCTAAATTTAGAGACAGGGCGCCAGGTCTTAAACCTCAGGGCGGTGTTAACAGTGCCCGAACCCATCCCCTTTGTCAGACTTATGGCAAATATCATAAGGGTATATGTAGAGCCGATAGTGATGTTTGTTATGGGTGTAGCGAGTCAGGTCACAGAGTTTGATACTTTCCTAAGGTTGGTCCATGAAGCCAGGATAACCGTTCTTCAGCTCAGTCCGATTACCCGAATTAACAGGGTGCCACCTCCAGTGCCACTTGTGGGTAATGTCCAAACAGATTATATGATCTTCAGTCCCGATAGGATCAGGAAAATTCTCCTGATGTGGTTACTGGTACGTTACTGATCTTTCACTTGCATGTTTATGCTTTTCTAGATCCAGGAGCCTCTTTGTATTTTGTTACTCCTTATATAGAAGTTGATTTCGGAGTTAGTCCCAAAATTCTAGTAGAACCCTTCGTAGTCTCTACCCTAGTGGGTAAAACTATCATAGCTCGATGGGTATACAGGAACTGTTCGATTATGGTATCTCAGAAAGTCACTTCGGTAGACTTAGTCAAATTAGAGATGACTAATTTTGATGTCATTCTCGGCATGGAATGGCTTCATTCCTGCTATGCGACAGTCGACTACAAAAATAGAATTATCCAATTTCACTTTCTGAATGGACCATCCTTGAGTGGAAGGGTAGTACTTCAACATTTAGGGGTCAGCTTGTTTCCTAACTACAGGCTAGGAAAATGATATCTAAGGGATGTGTCTATCATCTTGTCTGAGTTAAGGACTTTAGTTTCGAAAACTCCCAGTTTTGAATCAATCCCAGTAGTGAATGAATATTCAGATGTTTTTTTTTCTAAGATCTTCCAGGTTTTCCTCCCGAAAGGGAAATAGACTTTGGCATAGACCTTCTTCAAGATACTCAACCTATATCTATTTCTCCATATAGAATGGCCCCAGCAGAACTCAAAGAATTAAAAGAATAGTTGAAGAATCTCCTAGCTAAGGGATTCGTCAGATCTAGTGTGTCTCTTGGGGCGCACCTGTCTTATTCGTACAAAAGAAAGATGGTTCTCTCAGAATGTGTATTGATTACCGTCAGCTCAATAAATCAACGGTCAAGAACAAGTATCCACTTCTCAGAATCGATGTCTTTTTTGACCAACTTCAGGGTGCTAGCTATTTCTCTAAGTTAGACCTCAGATCAGGCAATCATCAGCTTAGAGTCAGAGAATGTGACATTCTAAAAATAGCTTTCTATACTCGGTATGGTCACTTCAAATTCTTAGTTATGTCCTTTGGTCTTACCAATTCCCCAACAACTTTCATGGACTTGATGAATCGTGTGTTCAAGCAGTACTTGGACATGTTTATCATAGTATTCATAGATGACATTTTTGTGTATTTTTGCAGTGAGCGTGATCCTGCAGACCATCTCATAATATCAAAACCCATCATTTATCATGATATCTATTCATGTCCTACATGTCAGCTCTATGACCATTGCTCATATTCATTTACATTAGTAAAAACTCATGTACTCTCCCAATTCCTAGGATAAGGAGTTCCAGTTCACTCAGTGTTACAAATCATATCCCATGAGTATAGAAACTTCAAACTCAGGTTATGAGCTCATGACTCATACACTCATGTCATGCTTTACAGTATGCCCAACTCATATGACACATGCTCCACTCCTTGTGATCAGTCAAACTCAGATTTATGTCATGAATACCCTTAATTAAGACCCCTCAGTGAAATCGTGATGTTGATGTTCTATCCCAAGCCTTAGTTACTGCGTCAATTTAGTAATCTATATTCAGTAAAGGACTCATGTAGTCCTACAGGACCATGGCTTTCAGTTATCAGTTACTTAGCCATCAGAATTTGGTACTTCAGTACCAGCCTAAATCTCAGTTATCAAAAACTAGTATTTAGTTCCAGTAACAGTCTTAGTTGTGGTTACAGTCTTAATTACTGTCATAGCTACAATCTCAGCCCCAGTCATAGTCCAGCTAGATTAGAAACTCAGTTCACTTTCAGGATTACCCGACCATAGCATATGGCCAATAATTACTTAGTTAGTAGTATTTCAGTACCTCAGATTACACAGAGTTTCCAAATCATGTTATACGCTTGGTCTTGCATCCTTAAGATAATACAACTTTCACTTATTTATGCTTAGTTATCTCATGTTACCCGGTCAGTCTTTACCTTCTATGCATGATAGTCTGCAGTTTAAGTCTAACTATCCAAACTAAGTACCGTTCAGTCTTACATGCCCAATACTCATCCATCGGTCAGTCAACAAATCAGATGAGTCAGTCAGTAGGAATTAGTCTGAACAACTAGTACCTCAGTCCAGCAGTCAAACAAACAAGTTTATATATTTTCTCATTCTATCATCTAGTCACACTATTCGAAGTCTCATGAATGTGAACATTCTAAGATGGACCAATCATATAGTTGCGTGTGCAGTTTAGTCCATATTTTATGTATCAGTGTCAGATCTTAGATATATAGTCACGATTCAGTTTATAGGTGCAGTGTGCATTACCTCAGTTTCCTTAACATCTCAATCAAGTCAGTATTCTTCGAGAGATATAGTGTCCCAAGGAGGAGATACCCTATAACTCCTGAACTTCTATGACCTAGACACTCTATTTTTCTCTTCACGTATAAATCCAGTTTGGAGCAGTGGGTACCCATAGGTTGACCCTCTAGCTTCAATCTCGGTCATAAGCCATGTACTCAATGGCTTAGTTCAACTCACGATACTCAGTCCATGACATACATTACAAACTCAGTCATGTTCTCATGTTTCCATTCATGCATGTTCATAAAGGATCTCAAGTTCAAGATTGGTGATCATGTTTATTTAAAGATCTTTCCTATAAAGAGAGTGAAAATATTCGGCAAAAAGGGAAAGCTCAATCCCTGATGTGCGGTCCCATTAAAATTCTCAGTCACTTCGACAAAGTAGCTTATGAGCTCGAATTGCCTTCAGATCTAGCCTCAGTTCATCCAGTCTTCCATGTCTCCTTGCTAAAAAAGTGCATATGTAACCCAATAGTCGTAGTCCCTGTTGAGGGCATAGATATTCAGAACAACCTCTTTTTAGAAGAGATTCCAGTCAAAATCCTTGACTATCAGACTCCCATACAGAGGAATAAGAGGTCCCTCTAGTCAAAGTTCTTTGGCAAAATCAGTCCGTTGAGAGAGCTACTTGGGAAGTAGAAGAATTTATGCAGACCAAGTATCCTCACTTCTTTTTTTGCTAACTCAGTCTCAACCCAAGGTAATAGTTTTCCTTAAGCTTGCTCAGTTATCATGTTCAGTTTCATTACCAACTTGGTATTCAGTCTCATGCTCAGAATTCTATCATAAACTTAGTATCAAATACGATTTCATATTCAGTCATATATTCATGCATCATATCAGTCATGTATTCATGCATCAGATATACATCCTCATTATAAGAAATTCAGTACATCAGAAATCTCAATCGTGTATTCACAAATCAGATACTCATGCATTAGATATGCATTCTCAGTATAAATCCCAGTAATGTCAATTATATTTCAGATGTTATGTACGTTAGCATATTATCTATCCCATCTTAGGCAGTCTCATTCAGGGACAAATGTTCTGAAGGGGAGATATTGTAAGACCCCACAAATTCCTTAAGCTAAATTAAGTCCTTTAAGCTTGTCAAGGGGTCCCATACTTAGAAAATCCTAGCTAAGCTTCTAGACTTAGTTTATTTTATCCTTCGAAAGTTGGCAATCTTATTATGCAACCTTAACATCCTTGAAGGGTCTATATTTTTATAAATTCATGATAAGGAAGATCAATATGTGTTCTCAGACAAGTTTTGGATTTTTCAGAATATGTTTAGATCATGTTCAGAGTTCCAAAATAGTGGACCAATGCGATTTTAGTGCCCCGCGTTGCCAATTGCGTTGGTAAACATTTGTGGAGGCTGCCAGAGCCAAAACTTCTAAGGCTCAACGTGATCATGGCGCGACGCATCGAGTATCACGTTGCATTCATCAATGCGTTGTGTCTCTTATAGCATCGACAGATAGTTCTTAGTCATTAAATGACCGCGTCCTCTAGGGCAAAAGGATCAATTTTCCACCCCTATATAAGTCTAAAAACACAAGATTCAACCAGTATTTCACCAAATTATTATTGTTTCTCTCAAATACTCTTAAGAACAAGTCTAGGGTTTACATAGGAGTTTTAAATTCAAGAGGTTCTGCCCTTTAATTTTGAAGAATCTTCTATCCTGGTATGCATAGTATTCATTCATGGACTCCTTTCGTCCATGAAGTCCAAAAATAAAGTTTTAAACTATGAATTTTGGTATTTATGCTATGGGTTGATTATATTCATGTGGTTGTTGTTGTATGATTCCCAAGTTGGAACCTTTATGTGTTTTTATGAAAATATGTTAGCATGTGAGTTGAAAACCATGAATTTTAGTTGGTTATGATATGTTAATTTGATGATTATGCCATGCCCTAAGTCATGCAACCTAAGTGTTTGATAAAATGCCTAAGAGATTAGATTAGAAATTATGATATAGCTCAATTAAGACTTATGTGATGGATTCATGTATTAACCTTATGTTCAAATTACTCCCATGCTATTGATGTGCAATGTAGATGTTTGTTGAAATGCTCATGATGCTAGAATATGGAATTATGACATGCTTATATGTATTCCTACCATGTACAAGATTGTGATAACCATGTACTTCATAAAATCCCCAACTCATTGTATTATGGATTGTTGATGTTGGTCATGTATTCAAGAGTGTCATATCTTGTCAATTTCATGCTATCGAGTCCTGGGGGTACTTGTACCCAAAAATTCAGTTGTGTGCCTAGAGCCAGTGTCAGTTTTTAAGAAACTCTCAATCAAGTCATGCTCAGTATAATTCAGTCAGATTCATGACTCAAGGAAACTCAGAAATCCTAGTAATCTCAGAAATCTCAGTAACTCAGTAATCGCAGTAGTATTTCGTCAGCCACAAAACCCAAAGAATTTAGTCCAATTTAGTTCAGTTAATCATGTTCAGTGTCTATTTAGATGAGAGTAGGATTCAGCACTGAGTGAGCCCAAGGATGGGAACTCACCTGTTATTAGAGGGTGTGATTCTTAGAAGCAGTCCTTGCACTTCAGAACTACGTAGCCAGCGTAGGTTGAGACATCAAACCTGCTTTTTTGAGGGTACATAAGGTGGATTAACCTATTATATGAGGGTCCTACCATTCTCCTTTAAGTACCTGCTATATGAGGGATCACTCATAGCTTGTCCTTACTAGTGGTGCGGTATTGACACCCTTCCAATTGGGGTTATAGATTGGATCCCAACTTAGCTATATTGCTTTATTTAGGGAATGTCTGTTAGATGAATTCTCCCACAGTTTCTGTTACATAATCAGGACTGTTAGATACAGTCACTCAGTCTCAGTAATAGAACTCAGATAGTTCGTTAAATATCTGTAATGACCCAATTTTCTAGAATCAAAACGTCTCACGGTGCTCATGATCCCGAAGGACCACAAGCTAACCCACTACTAATATCTATACCTGGACACTACATAATATAGATAATAAATGTAAAAATTGGCCATAAGGTTCAAAACATCTAAAAAAATACTCAAAATTTAAAACTGAATACTAATACATCTGTCTGAAAAGCCTCTAAACTGTCTGAACTGTGGAGTTGATGGGATATGTCCCCAACTAACTCCATCTACTGGAAATAAACTAAGTCTGATACGATAATAAAATAAGGATCATCCTCGACTAAAGAGGACTCACTGATACATCTACTGCTGCTGACTGGGACTGAGCTGCTAAGGGTACTCTGGATCTCATACCTCTAAACCTATGGTGTCAAATAAAACACCATAGCGCAAATACGTCAATACGGGAATGTACCAAGTATGAAGATGAGGTAAGACTAAATGCAAGGGCTTATGCATGAACAGTTACTTAACTGAATAATCATGAGAGTATTGAATGAGAACGCATGCATGAATACACAAACCATAACTGAAATCATCGTGAATCAAAATAGTGAAACTCAGATACTACTTTATTGCCATCAGAACTCACTACTAATGCCTGAGATAATGAACATTGAATCATCTGATACTGATAACTGAGTACTAGAGTTGAATCAGTCTTATCTAGTGAGTGATCTCGAAAACTGATGATAATAAAACTGATTAACTAAATCTACTCATATAAATGACTGAATTCAGAGCTTTCTACTCTTGACTGACTGCATCGGAGATCAAACCTCTCTAACGGATGATTCCGGAATCTACTATCAATGATAAGAAATGATCATGTCCAAATCTTAAAACAAGAATACTCAATTGAATCTGAGACTGAGATCAAGCCTATATGATGGGTGATCTCAGGATCTGATAATGAGATTGCTCAACTAAATATGAGACTGAGATAAAGCCTATCTGATGGGTGATCTCGGGATCTGATAATGAGATTACTTAACTGAATATGAGACTGAGATCAAGCCTGTCTAATGGGTGATCTCTAGATCTAATACTGAATAACTTTATATGGGACCAAGCCTATCTGACGGGTGGTCCATGAATTAATGAAACTATCTGAGTTCTTCACTGAGATAGATGACTATATCTGACCGTCTTGATTTCTGAAGATTGATACTAAAACTGTAATTGTGGGAAGTAGTCACTTAACCGACATGCCCCGAATCTCAACTAGTAGGGTCCAACCTATAACCGCAGCTAAAAGGGTATCAATACCGTGCCACGGGTAAAGACCTCTCTGGTCAAGCCTATCTGACGGGTGACCCTCGCAGGAAGTTAAGCCTAAGGCAATATAATAGTCAAGCCTATCTGACGGGTGACCAACCTTTCCTGACGGGTGACCCCTGCATCCTGTGCTGGCTACACAGTTCTGGAGTTTAGGGATTACTCCTAACGACTCTGCCTCTCTGATAAGGAGCCGCCATCCCTGCCCTTGCTCGGTGCTAGCTCCTACTCCCAACTGAAAGACTCTAAACTGATTCTTAACTGAACACAAACTAAGTCGAATCTGTTACTGATCATATTTCTTGAATAATCTGACTGAGTTAAGCTGAATTCACTTGGTTTTGTATCTGACGGAGTACTAATGAATCTTGTTATCTAACTGAATGCACTGAGCTTTGAACAGAGTACTCGATTACTACAGAGGTCAAAATTGAACACTTGAATGCTACTAGATCTGAGCTGGGTACAGAACTGAGGCTAGATTACTAGAGATACTGAGATTACGGTGATTACAGAGATTACTGAGATTTCTGAAGTTTTGTATCTGTCTGAGAATATAGAGTATTATAAATTGCTGAGGTCTGAGAATCATGGCTCAACTGGAGTTATCATGAAAACTGACACGGGCTTTAGACAACAGCTAAATTATCGAGTATAAATACCCCCAGGACTCGATAACATAAAATTAAAACATAACCATTCTTGAATAATCACAACCATGGACAATCATTCACTATCACAATCACTAAGGCATCACTTCAAGCATTTAGGAATCCTAAACATGTAATAACATAGGGGGACATGCTATTGGATCATACTCCATTCAACAAGGCCTTATATCAAGCACTTCGCACATATTTAAGTCTTGACATGTACTAAAGAACACATAATTGGGGAACTTCATGCTATCATATTAAAATTCATTCATCAAACACTTAGCATGTATTAAAGTCTTAGCATGTATCAAAGAGCACATAATTGGAGAACTTCATGCTATCATGTTACAATTCATTCATCAAACACTTAGTATGTATTAAAGTCTTAGCATGTATCAAAGAGCACATAATTGGGGAACTTCATGCTATCATGTTATAATTCATTCATCAAACACTTAGCATGTATTAAAGTCTTATCATGTATAGAAGAGCACATAATTGGGAAATTTCATGCTATCATGCCACAATTCATTCACTAAGGCTTTTCAACAAACACTAGGCATGCATGCGCTCACACACAATTGGGGATTTCTAATCAACATACTAGAATGTCTCTAATTCCTTCACATAAGCATTTTATCAAACATATAGGGAGCATGCTTTGCTTATTCAAAAATTTCTACACCTAATTGACATGAACACATCACTTAACAAGAAACTTGAAGAGGGTTTATCATGAACATCATATGAATATCACATACTAGGTCAAAGCTTGAAAACCTTGTAAACAAATATGAATCAAAACTTAATAATAGCATGAACATCAATTTCAACTCACATGAATTATGAAAACCCACAAACATAAGATCTTTGAATTTTAGAAAAGGGTTCTTGAGATTCTTGGATGAAAGGGACCCAAGAATAAACACCTATATACCTTAGAAAAACTCTTTCTTGAAAGCTTTTGGAGAGATTCTTGATTTCTTGATTTCTCTTGATTTTTATTAAAGAAGAAGGAAGAGTTTTGATTTTGTAGAAACCCTAGTTTTTGACGTTGAAGATGAGAAATGAAGTTGTGAGTGTTGATCAGATATAAATAGGGGCTGAAAAGAGTGGGAAAAAAACCAAAGAGCCCTTTTAAAAATGAGTTAAAAATGTTGAACGGGGTTTGCGATGGTCGAAGTGATGGTTCGTTGCTCAGTATGACGGTCCCAGCGATGGTCCATCGCAGCCTTGATAGTCCATCATCCTGTCCGTCACACTTGGGTGTCACTACCTTGGTTACGGAGGGCTGGGCAATGGTCCATCGTAAGCTCGACAGTCTGTCAATCCGGCCGTCGCACCTGGGCGGTTTCAACTGTTTTTAGTAAAATAGCCATAACTACCTTGTCCAATGTCGGATTTTGACAGAATTGGTGACGATGAAAAGATTATTCAATTCTCTACATGACAAAAAGTTGATATTAGAGAAATTCTACTCAGTTTAATTATTTCTCATTTAGGAAGACACTTCTCAACCTTTTTAGACCGGATTTACGCTTTACTTAACACGCTCTAAGTCTCAGATATGAGAGAAATTTGTGGGGTCTTACAATATTAGGACTGTCAGATACAATCACTAGTACAGTATGAAACTCATCTAGTTTCATTAGATTTCAGGACTGTCAGATATAGTCATCCAGCTCTGTATAACGCTTAGATAAGTTATTTATAATCAGGACTATCAGAAACAGTCTTCCAGTTATCATTTACTAGTAAAATCAGATATTGGTAAATCCATATTGTCAGTAGATTCAGTAGTCAGAACTTAGTATTTAGTCCTATCATGACCTCAGTTACAGTTATGTATTCATGCATGTATTCTCACATTCATGTTATACAGTCAATTGGTATTGTTCATACATATGAACCCTTTGCATTCAGCCTACCTCACTCATACCAGTATATTCAGTTATACTGACGCAATTGTGCTATGGTGTTTTATACCATAGGTTTAGAAGTACGAGCTTCCGAGCATCCTTAGTAGATCAGACGTTCAGCAGCCAGACTAGCAGTGAGTCCTCATCATTCAAGGATAGCATTATTATTTTATTAACTTTATTATTTCAGTAGTTCAAAGTTAGTTGGGGACATGTCCCATTAACTCTACAGATTTTAGATAGTTTAAAGGCTTTTAGACTACAATATGTTTTAGATAATTTATTTTAGTTTTGGGTATTGTTATACCCCATTACAGACATTATTTTATATTCAGTATTAGTTCAGTTTTGAACCTTATGGCCTTACAACTTATATTCTGCATATTTACAGTATATTATTCAGTTCTCAATTACAGATATCAGTCATGGGTTAACTTATGATCCTTTGAGGTCATGAGCACCGTGTGGCATTTCGGGTGTCAAATTCTGGGCGTTACAGCTATCCACAGGGATGATCACATTATATGGCTTTCCTTGGGATTTCATGGTAAAATTGATCACTATTTTTACTCATCCATTAATTTATAATGGCTATATACTTATTATGACTTTTTTTGCTTGCTTCATGTTTACATTTTTTAGGCTTGGGCATGTAAAGCCATTCCTCTCCTCCGAAAGCAGTTCAAGGATTATCCGGATAAGGTTTCTCATCCAAGAATCCTTAGGTGGTTGGCGGCTATAAAGAAAAATATTGAAATTGATGTTCCATCTATTGCGATAGTGGTTCATCTGTTACAATAGATTACCCGTCAACTGCATCTAGTGTAATAGATGGGTAATCTGTTGTGACAGACGATCCATATTTTATAACAAATTAACTATCTATTGCTCTGGTTCTCTGAACCCGACTCAACGGATTACCCATCTGATGCAAATTATGCAACAGATGTATAATTTGATGCAACATATTGTTAATTTGTTGCGACATACAAATCAACTGTTGTGGCAGTTAGATCATCTGTTGCATAAGTTGGCTGTGTTAACTTCCATGTAACCCAACTGACTACAAATTATTGTTACATAACTTAAATGCCTCCTGTCTTTTTTATAAGTTGTGCATCCTTGGATCATGCCTACCGATGATGAGCTGGGGATGACTTCTTTTCTTATTATGGGTGTTGTTGATACAAAAGAAGACCCAACGGTAAAGTTAATAAAGAAGGAATTGGCTGGAGCAACATCCATAAGAAGAGTAGTTAGGCAAGGTCTGCTTAATATTAAAGCTCTTAACGGCCAACCTCAAACTATAATAGATTCGGGTGCTTCTTCTGGGGGTGTTGCTGGTGGGGAGTTGTTTGTGATGGTGGCAACCATCCTGTTGTTGCTTCTGCTAGTCGTGATTATGAGCATGCTCAGTAATAAATAAATATTTTTGAAAACCCTCTTTGCACATGTCCCCCTCTCCCCTACAATGGTCTTTACCACCCTTATAGTAGTCCCTCTAACCCCTCATCACCCTCATGTTCTTATTGCAAATGTAAAGTTTTCAATGGCAGAGAGGACAAACTCCTTAAAAAGCTAGAGGCTATTGCTGAAGCTACCGAGGAGTTGAAATCCAGGAGGGGTGTCATACCATCTAACGAGGGGATTTTACTTTTGCTAACCTAGCCTTCTAATCTACTCCATAAAGAAAAATCTACGTAGAAGATGTGTAATTTATTGCAACATCTTGGTATTCTATTGCAACATAATACACATCTGTTGTATGAGTTGCGTTGGCTGGGTAATCTATGAACAGATTCAGAGAACCCTCTGCATAGGATTCTTTCCACTATGTTTTTATTCTTTATAATTTCTAACCTATTTAAATTAATTGGCTTCTTATCCCATAGTATGTTGATGAAACTCTCTGCCTCATGAGGGGCAGGCAATGTAAGACTCCATGTTTTTCCTAGTTTAAAATTTATTCCTAGAATGTTAAGAGTGTGCTTCAAAAATGAATAACCTTTATTTCATATGGAATTTTCCAGATTTATACCTTCCATTGTGTGAAAAATTGAATAAGCTTTCCATTGATATCAAATTCGCCCAAATCTGCCACTCGGTGAAGAAGTTAGAGCATTGTTAGTAATGCAGTATTCCCTTTGGGCACTCACCACATCGCGGTGGATGCCAAAATGGTAATCGTCATATTCCAGTAGACCTCTGCAATATTGGCACATCATGAAGAGGTCCAAATTCCCAATTGTCAATTTTTAGTGGTGCAACGCGATAGCACCACATCGCACCAGAGTGCAAATTTGCACTCGTCCTTTTCCAGTAGCATAACACGATTTTAATGCATCACGGTGAAGGTGTAATTGCCGTACTCTTGATCCATAATTTGAATTCTTGTATAATGACTTTAATCCTTAGTATGTGAAGTCCTTATTAGGTGAATAATGTTCATAGAAGTCACTTAGAGCCAAGTGGAGCTAAGATCATTAGATTCGTCCAAAATTTGACATTCAATCCTGCAAGGGTCTACTTTAAACGTGTATAACTTTTTATATAATAGAATTTTACATCCCAAGTCCCACCAAATTATAGATAATTGAATTATCTTTCCAACAATACCAATTTCGTAAAATTCTGATATTCGAGTGAAAAGTTATAGTCATTTTAGTGTGAGGCAGTAAGCTGCCGCGATGGTAGCGCATCGCACTAAAGGGCAAAATCGAAATGCGGGTTATGAATTTCTGCTTTAAATTAATGAGGGGAAATGAGGTCTTTTACCACCTTAACCCAGGTCGTAAAAACACGATCTAAGGCTTTAATTGGGGCATTATTTTCCCCCATTCTTCAATTTTTCCCTCAAGAACAACCCTAATAAATTTCCTCAAGAATCATCAATTTTATTTTATTTTCTTCAACAAAAAGATCAAGAATTTAGGGTTTCTAATCCAAGAACTTCAAGAATGATATCAAGATCATCTCCAAAGGATTCAAAATTCAAACTTTTACATTCAATTCATCAAATTCAAACTATTAAGGTATCTGTGGTTTTAACAAGGACAATCCTTTTGTCATTGTGCCCAAAACTTATTTTAAATTACAAATATACTGAATTTTTAGTGATCTCTCATGAAATTGAAGTTAGGGTTTTATACCCAATTTATATTGTTTGAAGATTATGAGTTTACAAGTGATTGAATATTGAATTGCATGACTATTTTCATGTATTTATGCGCGTAATGCAATTTTTCAGATTTCCCAAAGTGAGTTAAAGCATGACATTGAGATTCTTGATCTTATTATTCTGATAGTATTGAAGTATTTTCAAGAAGCATATTGAGCATGATGTTTTTCTATGATTTTGAATGTTTATACATGAGTTCAAAATTGAGATTTATACCCATTATCACTATTTACAAGATTATGAGTTTTGAGAGATTTTTAAGAATATTTTCATGCCTATTGCAGAAATTTTTAGATTGTGAGTTAAATTAACAACTCATTCGTTCTTGTGCCCAAAACTTATTTTAAATTATAAATTACTGAATTCTATGTGATTCCTCATGAAATTGGAGTTAGGGTTTATACCCAAATCATATTGTTTGAAGCTTATGAGATTTCAAGTGATTGAATATTGAATTACCTGATAAATTTCATATACTTATGCATGTAATGCGAATTTTCAGATTTTCCCAATTGAGTTTAAGCAAGACTTGAGATTCTTGATTTTATTATTTTGATGTTAAAGTATGATTCAAGAAGAATATTGAGCCTGATGTTTTGCTATTGTTTTTAATGTTTATACATGAGTTTTAAATTGGGATTTATACCCATTATCACTATTTACAAGATTATGATTTTTGAGAGATTTTGAAGATAAGTTTCATGTCTATTCTCTTATTTTCATGCCTATTGTAGAAATTTTCAGATTTTGAGTTATATTATTATTGAGTGCATTAACAAGCATAAATGCAATGATTTTACATGAGTTTGAGACATGGGTTATTAGGCCCTAATTTAAGTATTGATATTTCAAGAACTTGTGCTAGCACCCTGAGATTTGCATATTTTGAGTTATATAATAGTATTTGATCTTCGGATCCTCAGTTGAGTTTTGGAATCCACTTTTCAGAGTTTATTATAGATTACAGATATGAGTTTGGTCATCATTATAGACCCTTGAGTTACTTTAAGATGGATTTTCTAAAAGTTCTGAGCCTAAGTATGGGAGTAATATTTAACATTGAGCAGAAAGTGTGGGTTTAGCGTATCCTACTTCCCCAAAACTACGTGCCACCGCAGGATTGAGATTTATGGGCCTGAGGCCGAGATAGTGATTACTTAAGTTAAGGTTCTATTCTGATGGCAAGGGTAGAATAGCTCTCCCCAATGTGGGTAAGACGTTGGACTCCATATCAGCTCACATGGTTTATGTCGGTTAGAAGAAACTCCCAAAGATGTCCCCCACTCTTGAAATCGTTTTATTGATTTAAAGTATTGAGATAAAGAGTTTACTATACAGAACGAGTTTCACATTTCATCTAGCTTACAAGTTTTGAGAATAAGAAGAGAACACAAATTTTAGAACTAAGTGTAATGACTCACGAGATTTATACTACATGCTTCCTTATTCATGATTTATGAGATTTAGATTTTAGTTTTTGCTCAAGCTATGCGAGTCATTTATATTAGCATGCATGATTTCTATAAAGATTAATGATATTATTTAACTAATTGCATACACCCCCATATACTCAGTACATCCTCAAAGTACTGATCCACATATATGTTTATGTGCTACATAGTCTCATAATGTAGGTACAAGTTGTAGTGAATATACCATATTCAGTCAGTCGGTAGCTTCCAGTCAGTAGGTGATGAGTCCTTTTGATTTAAGGGCTCGAGTCAGTTATACAGCTTGAGAAGTGTTGTATTTTCTTTATTCAGTTGTATTGAGTTAAGATAGTTGGGAGTCATGACCCGGCTACTTATAATAAGTAATAATAGAGGCTTCATAGATAGTCAGTGGAGTTAATGTATTTAATTTCAGTATGTTTCTAAAAGTAGAGTTATAATCTTGTAAATTCAGATTTGTATTGATCGAGTTCAGAGAAGTTTTATGTTTCGCTGATTTTGTTCAGATTTATATATTTTATTTAGTTGCTTGTAAGTATGCTAGTAGAAGGGTTAGCTTGGGATCACTTGTGACCCTAAGCACCATGTGACGTCTCGAGACCCATTTTTAGGGTGTTATAGGCAATTAGCATACTCGGATGCTTATAATGCTGCCGATAGGATAATGGACCTCAGTTTCTACAATAATTTCAAGGATAGGTATGCTGATCTCCGTAAGAAAGATGATTTTGGTGGACTAGGACTTGATCAGTTAGTTTCTACATTCTAATGGGATGAAGAAGTGATTAAATATGTTATAGGGAAGAGGCCATATCCACACGGAAAGAGCTGGACCAAGACAAAGAGAATCTTTGCAGTCATGAACGTGGAAGTCTAATATTTTCTCGTTGTTGAGATACTACTCTACGAGGGAAATATTAAGGTTTATGACTGCAACTTAACTGTCTTCAGTGAGGATAAGTTTTTAGCCCATATGCAACCACTCTTGAAGTTGTTGCCCAAGTTGTTGACGTAGAGTAAGCTGATGGATCATTTGCTGGCTGAAGTCTTAACGAAGGAATCATGAGACTTTGAAGGTCGAAATAAGAACATCGAGCTCCAGAGAAATAGAACCGGTGTAGCGTGCGGGCTGTACTCACTTGCATATATCGAGTGTTTGCTGACCGACACAGAAATGACCAGTATGTGTGACACCATTATGAGAAAGATGCAATGGGTCTGGATTTATGGGGTACTAACTAAATGGTTGGATCCCGTGTATAAAGAAGAAAATGTACAAAGACGGAGACAAATACGATAACAATTTTTTATTTCAAGCCACCTCACTTTAAATGTAGTGGCAATAATTTTTAAGTCTGTGGATAGTTAAATTTTTATAATGCAACAGATAGTATATCTGTTGTAATATATGTAATACCTGTTATGATAGATTTATTATTTGTTGTAGTAGGTTGGTTGTCTGTTGCATTAATAGATATTTCCCGGTCTGTCTATCGCAACAGATATCCAATCTGTTACAAGATATAATCTATCTATTGCAACTGATAGATAATCTGTTGCAATAAATCAAGAAAGTAGGAAGACCTGTTATATAATTTCCAGCATATGACCTAAATAAATGATTGGATCCCGTGTATAAAGAAGAATATGTACAAAGATGGAGACGAACACGGTAATAATTTTTTATTTCAAGCCACCTCACTTTATATGTAGTGGCAATAATTTCTGTCTGACAAAATTTGAATTTTTATAATGCAACAGATTATATATCTGTTGTAACAGATAGTATATCTGTTGTATACCTGTTGTGATAAATTGATTATCGGTTGGAATAGGTTGGTCATCTATTGCATTATACAGATGTTCCCAGTTTGTCTGTCGCAACAGATATACAATCTGTTGTAACATATAATCTATCTGTTGAAGTTGATTGGTAATCTGTTAGAGCAAATAAAAAAATTAGGAAGACCTGTTATATAATTTCCAGCATATGACCTACGTGTTGCATCTCATGTTGCAACATATATCTAAATCTGTTTGATAAGATATGTCGTCTGTTGTAGCAGATGTATTATCTGTTGCGATATTTGAATCTAGTATTCCATTTCAATTATCATGTTCAAAACTAAGGATTAAATTATATTCATAGATACCATAAAGTAATTCAAAGCCTCCAGAAATTATATGAAATAAATGAAATGTAAAAAAATCATTATGGGCACAAATGATCTACTCTACAAATAAATCAACAAGTTAAACCAAGGAGGATAGGTTATTACATTGACGGACTTAAGCTATAAAGATCTAATCAATATGAACAAGTTGTTCCTCACCTGGTATTACAGAATTTGGCTTTAGTGGTCGTGGATCTTTAGTGTCGCTTGTGTACAACTTTTGAGCTTTTGCTTCTCCGTATTTCCATAAAAGAGCATCATATCTTTTGTGGAGT
The DNA here is from genome assembly GCA_030864225.1 of Capsicum baccatum var. pendulum. NCBI lineage: Eukaryota > Viridiplantae > Streptophyta > Magnoliopsida > Solanales > Solanaceae > Capsicum > Capsicum baccatum. The sequence continues at coordinate 246,603,284 of CM061550.1, forward strand.
AATCTGGTATCAAGTCCATCATTTGGTACTGGTAATCCATTACTCAAATAGTCGGCGTAAGAGGCAACAAAAGGACCGCAATTCCTGCGTTTTAAAAAAATAGATAATTCATAGCTTGCAGTTCATGCAAGCGTTGTGAGATTTATGAAATAAAACTAAATCATGACACTTATACTTACAGGATACCAATGGTTTGTTGGCAATTCGTTCAACATATTGTACATTAAAAGGATTACCTATTTTATCCCAGTATTCTTCAATCGTCGACCAATCAGTACGAACCTTTTGGTCCCAAAAACCACTCATATCAAGGTAAGTAGACAATATTTTGACCAGCTTTTGTATCTCAGACGAAGGCTCGAAATGTCTCTTTCGCGACATCGAGTCATAAACTCGGATGCGCCTCTCTTTTAGAATGACGATAGCCAAAACCCAATGAAATTTATCACCACAATTGATTGGGATGTACACTTCATCGACCAAATACCAAGGTAAGCCATCCAGAATGCTAAAACCTTTGATGATGTTGATTAAGTATTCCTCATTTCGAAAAACTTCTGGCTTTTGTTGACAATATTTATCGTAGGTATTATTAATATAAACTTTGTACAAAGAATTGCCTGTCGTGTATCTGTATTGTTCTTGTGTTAGCAACTTGGCCTTCTTCCGAAGGTAGTAAAAATAAAATCGATGTGCTGCGCATATTATTTAATATTTCAAATTACGTGATGAAAAAATTAATACGCAGATGCAATTAAATAAAGTATTAATTAATAATAATATGTATGGTATTTAAACATCATCATTCCTGCAAGTTTGGGGCTGTGACATCAAATAGAACCAATTCTTCATTTCGAGATGTGCAACAACAAAGTCAAACATATCAAAACCAAGACTCGATTCGTTCACTTTATAGCATTCATCATTTTATTTTCTACGTGATAATTTATATGTGTTAATGTCACGTTCTTACAACAAGAATCGTATAAACCAATATCTTTGAAAATTGATTTATGTACCTTCCTCCATGATGATTTAACAGCCCATCGGCAATCCATTCTGAATAGTCGTTGATCAACTACGTTAGTTTTTTTGGAGCCTCATCTGAGATGTTGAACCCTTCAAACGGGTAATTCTTCCGTTCTCTTGAACTGACGGACTCCACTTTTTCTTTTTCTTTGGAGGCAGTTGATAAATTATAAACTATGATATTATGCTCTTCAGTAGTGGCTTCTACCGTGACATCCACCTAGAAATCCAGAATTTTTAATGCTAATTATAGATATACAATAGATTATCCATCTGTAGCAACAAATGATTCTTATGTTGCAATAGATGGATCATCTGTTGGGACAAATTCGAATAGGTAAATCATAGTAGTACGATAATTTTGAACAAATGATCCATCTGTTGCAACATAAGACTCATCTGTTGCAACAGATAACGTATCTGATGCAACAGGTTAGACAATAGTTGCAACAGATGTATATATCTATTTGATAATTTTCAGCAGATATATCATCTGTTTAAAACAGATATATGCCTGTTTGTTTATTGGAATAGGTGATGTACATTCACCTTTTTCGGCTCATACTGCTCTTCTATGGCCCTTGCACACTAAACATCGATGCAAAACAAAGATAGAGGTATTGTAATTTTACTTTTTTCAATGCTTGATGATGCCTTGGAAGTATTGTTCCTTCTCCTCTTATCCGCCTTGATATCTATTGGCGTGTATGGATATGAAACCCTCTTTGATAAAATGACACCCTCTTAGATGCCATATTTTTTTACAGAAGTAGTTAGTACATTAATAGCATTAATCACTCCATCATGTTTCGCCTTGCAGTCTTGACATTTACATACAAAACATTCGCTAGATGTGGCAAAATCTGTACAAATAGGGATAATCATAATCATAATGTCTTGTTGTTTAAAAAATGGTAAGAGAAGCATCATTAACCCTAACAGCAGCACCACTACCACTACCACTACGACTACCATCGTCAACAGCAACAAGCCCACCCTACAAAATTATTTTTATTGTGATAGCTGTTGCTCTAAACAATTTCATTTTCATTCCATCAATGACCTTAGGGTCCGGTAAAGTTTGCACAGATCGTAAAGTAAGAAAAATTGACATCTTCAACTCTCAGTTGGTCGGAACAAGCTATGGATGGACAATCTAAAATAAATCGGTACATATATTAGAATAATGATGAAATCATTTAAAATAATCATTAATTAAAACAAAAACTTGATTAGAATTGGACTCACTTCTTCCTTGGGGGGATTGAAAAGATCAAGAAATTTTGCATTTTTATCGATTTTGGCTGACAACCATCTCAGGATTCCTGGACAGGAAACTTCTTCCTGGTAGTTCACTTGTTGTCTCAAATAAGGAATGACTTCAAATTCCCAAGCCTATAATATAACGCTAATAAATCAAAAATATTATTGAATAAAAAATAATGAATCATATCATGATAAAAGAAATATTTACCATGAAGGCCTATGGAAAGCCATATAAGTTGACTGTATTTGGCATCAACGGAGTCAACAAATATTGGACAGTCATTTTGAAGTTTTCATAACCTCAAGGATAGATGTTAAATGCCTCAAGATCCTCGAAGAGATTTATTAAATCGGGGCTTATGTTGTTGTTAACGTCTTTCGCCCAAAGAATATTATGTACGAATCAAACCAAACACAATAATTACTTATGCTTCTTTGAGAATCCTTTACCTTTCAAGGATTCTATCAAATTTTTGTTTTTGAAGCTTGGACCAACAATGGACACCAGGTCCTCACGATCACTCGACTTGCCTTTGCCCTTTTTGGGTGTGCGGGGTGCTTTCTTTTGGGTTAGAGTAGGTATAACCTGAGAAGGAGAAGGAGGATAATATTTTAGTTCGGTAACTATGGCAAACTCCTTCCAACCAAAACAAACAGGCATGCCACAGTAATTTTTCCCCACCTCATCCATCTTGACTTTGTCCTCCAGCAAATCAAGATATTGCCCAAAGCAGCTTTTCCTAAAATAATCATCCACTTTTTATTCTCGAAGTATTTTTCTGAAGGCGTCAAAAGATTTTTCCATAGCTGAATTAACCACAAAATCACCCGTTAAATCTGTGGCACCATCGCACTGCATTCTTACAAGATAACGATCAATGCTGAAGGTTTTGACCAACTCTTCAGCGGAAGGACTATTAACATTTGGATCATTTTTTTTGAGACATTCCTCCTCCCTGTGTTCATTATCTTCTACTCTTGATTGAGATAACACTTGTAAAGTAAGCTCATAGAGTGGTGGATGTAGTCGAGCTGCTACACTTGTTCCTTTACTTGGACTTGATTCAGTTTCTTTTCTTTTTGGAGATATATTATCTTAAATTAACAGGAATATAAAATAGATTATAATTGATTAATGCATCATTAAAAGAGGATAACAGTAAATCTAACATGCACAACGATAAAAAAAAGTTCCAACAAATAACACATCTGTTGCATCAGGTATGTTATCTGTTGCAACATATAACCGACCTGTTGCAACAGATGAGCAAATCGTTGGAAACAATAAAAATAAATCTCTAATCTGTCCAACCCGAATCCAACGAATGAGTAATCCATTAGAAATAATAAAAACAGATCACTAATCTGTTGCACCAGGTATGTTATCTGATGCAACATATAACCAACTATTGCAACATATGATTAAACCGTTGGAAATCATAAAATAGATCACTAATTTGTTGTACCAGGTATTTTATCTAATGCAATATATAACCAACCTGTTGCAACGAATGAGTAATCCATTGGAAACTATAAAAATATATCACTAATCTGTTGCACCAGGTTTGTTATTTGTTGTAACATATAAATGACCTGTTACAACGAATGAGTAATCCATTAGAAACAATAAAAATAGATCACTGATATGTTGCACTAAGTATTTTATCTGTTGCGACATATAACTGACCTATTGCAACGATGAGTAAACCTTTGGAGAGAATAAAAATAGATCACTAAACTGTTGAAATATATCACTTATCTGTTGAAAATGAGTTATCTATTGAATCAATATTATTTAGATTTCTTCTAAACAAGACCATAAAAATAGATCACTAATCTGTTGCACCATGTTTGTTATCTGTTACAACATATAAATGACCTATTGCAACAGATGAGTAATTCGTTGAAAATAATAAAAATAGATCACTAATTTGTTGTACCAGGTATGTTATCTGATGCAACATATAATCAACCATTGCAACAGATGAGTAAATTAGTGGAAACCATAAAATAGATCACTAATCTGTTGCACCAGGTATTTTATCTGATGCAATATATAACTAAGCTGTTGCAACGAATGAGTAATTCATTGGAAACCATAAAAACATATCACTAATCTATTGCACTAGATTTGTTATCTGTTGTAACAAATAAATGACCTGTTGCAATGGATGAGTAATACGCTGGAAATAATAAAAATAGATCACTGATCTATTGCACCAGCTATTTTATCTATTGCAACATATAATTGACCTGTCGCAACAATGAGTAAACCTTTGGAGAGAATAAAAATAGATCATTGAACTGTTGAAACATATCACTCATCTGTTGGAAAATAATTTACCTGTTGGATCAATATTGTTTAGATTTCTTTCAAACAGAAGAGTCGTCTGTCGCGACAGATGAATAATCTGTTAGATTGTTCATCTGTTGCATCGATTTTCATAGTTATATCAGATTTTAATCTGTTGCATCAGCTATTAACATCTGTTGCATCAGATATCTTCATCTATTGCATCATATATTTCATCTGTTTTAACACCATTTTTTTCAAGACAAACAATAAATCAACCCAGCAACACCAACACATCACACACACACTAAGAACATCAAATGTGAACAAAAATCCTCAACAAATCCAAATCAACAGTACGATAACAAGAAGAAGAAATGCCAGAAATTAGGGTTTTATTCAGTCCACATTTCAATACTAGAAGAGTAGTTGGCTCAAGTTCCTCTGTTTTTTCATAATTTTTTACACGTGAAAAAGAAAATGGGATGACGAAGAACTCAAAGTTGTTATTGCCGGAGAAGTCTTCACGTCGACTGACGGTTGAAAGTCAAAAGGGAACTCGCCCGACTATTTTTCGCTGGAGATTGAAGGGAGAATTTTGCAGAACTGTTGGTTGGGAGAGAGTTGAGAGAAGCTGTCGAGAGAAAGAGAGGAGAGAGACTGGTTGATTTGAATTGAAGAGCGGTGTGGGTTGGGTTGATTTGTATTTTTAAAAAGATTAGAAAGTTTTAAAAATATTAATCAACTCCACACTTAACTTAATCAAGTTTTCAAATGATGTTTGACCCTTTAAGTTGGTCAATGTCATCAATCCTTTATTCAAGACTTAAAAGACACCTTTTCTTCAATTTTCTCTAGATAGATAGATAGATAGATAGATTACTTATTATATATTTCTCTAATTTCTCTTTAATTTCTTCAACCTATTTAATTTTTTGAAAACCTTAAACCCAATAAAGTTAAACCTTTTCAATTTCCTCTCTAGTTAAACGTCAATGAGAGTTGTCGACGACAACAACTGCATAGTTTGTGGACATGATGGTAGACTTCTTCTGTTGTGGAATTCAGCACTGTAAGACATGTTATGTTAGCTGCTATTGTTTTTATTTTATGAGCATTTTTATTGATTCCATGTTAGTTTTTACTGTTACACAACATTAAAAATCTTTGCATCAAATTGATATTTATTTAATGAGCATTTTCTTATCGGTTAAATAATAAAATGAACTATTAAGGATCAAAAACTGATAAACCAAAAACTGATAAAAATATATCTATTGGTTGGTTATTGATTTAGCGTATTTAAAAATCAAAAATCAATAAACCAAATCGATATTACATAAAACCAAATCGAAACGACCGGTGCACTCGCCTATCTACTACTACTAGACACAAGAGTTCGTGTACACAAGCTATGTTTTTTATGATACAGATAAGTTTTGGAGAGTCAATAAATTTTTTTGTATAGTTTTAAAAAAAATTAAATTGTTGATTATAATGATATATAATATTTTTTATATATATAAATTTGAGATAATATATGTTACTCTCACTGTTTCAATTTATGTGACAATGTTGGAGAGTCAACCAAAATTTTTATATAATTTAAAGATTTTTTATGATTTTGAAATATTTTAAATTGTTAATTATTGTGATTTATAATACTTCTCCATAATTTTTGGACAATATATGCTACTTTCTCTGTCCCAATTTATGTGATACTGATAGGATTAAGAGAGTCAATCAAATTTTTTGTACATAGTTTTTACATATTTTTAGTTGTTAATTATTGTGATTTATAGTACTTGCTACTAATTAATTTTTAAATAATATATGTTACTCCCTCTTTCTTATGTAACTGTGATACTATTTAGAGAATAAATTAAAATTTTTATATGTCGTTAAATATTTTAAGTTGTTAATTATTGTGATTTTTTATAATACTTTTTACGCTTCCAAATAATATATGTTACTTCATCTATCACAATTTATGTGACAATGACAGAATTTTGAGAGTCAACTAAATTTTTATATGTTTTCAAAAATTTTAAGCTGTTAATTATTACAATTTAAAGTAATTTTTGTATAACTTTTAAATACGTATTAAATTAAAAAATAAGTCAAATAAATAAGAATGGAGAAAATTAAAATAAGAAATTACAAAAAAAAAAGGCGGCGGAAGGTGGCAGGACGACCTCCACCCACTTCCCACCGCTCTTCTATATAATAATAGAATATAGAAGAGCAATGTAAAACCTGTGGAGGTCGTCATGTTAGCTTCCACCACCTCTTCTTTGTAATTTCTTATTTCCCCTATTTTAATTTATTTATCTCATTTTTTAATTTGATATGTATTTAAAAATTACACAAAATTACTTGAAATTGCAATAATTAATGGCTTTAAAAAAAGAAAAAATATATAAAAATTTGGTTGACTCTCAAAATTCTATCATTGCTACATGAATTGTGATAGAAGAAGTAACATATATTATTTGAAAATGACATAAAAAGTAGAGAAAATTTATTATTTTACCCCTGAACTTGTCCTCAGAACTTACTTTAGCACTTTAACTTAATACACGTTTATTTACCCCCTTAATAAGTTTAAAGTGAAATAGTATCACCCCTAATGCTGATGTAATTTTCTTTTTTAAAAGTGCATTTTTTACTTAAAAATGAGATGATTCCACTTTTTTTTTTTAATATATATATATATATATATATATATATTATATTAAAAAAATACCCCTTTCTTCTTCAATGCCCTCCACCCCCCTTCGCCTCTCATTCCCACCCCACACCGCACACCTACACTCCACACCCCACACCCCACACCTTTTTCTTCTCCAATACATCAACAAACAAAAACACCTATTTTTTTCAACCATTAATTCTTCCATTAACAACCTCAAATACATTCTCCAACAACACTCTCCTCTAATTTTTTTCATTTTCTCCATCAACACATTCTCCAATGAAGACACTAAAGACATCAAAGATACCGAATTGCTTCATTGATCCAATTCGAAGAACAACAAAACTAGAAGAAATTTCCATATATTTGTGTCAAGATATGAAAAGCATATATTTTCAATACATTACATACAACACTTTTTTTGTTCTCTTTGAATAACATTGAATAGTCAAAAATATTAATAATTTCCAAAAGAGACATGCCTTTCCTGTTTCAAACATTACTTTAACAAGTCAAGATCTGACCTGTGGTGACCAAGAGACTTTTGAAAAAAATATAATTTTGTTTTTTGGTTGGTTGGTTGGGTTGGGGGCAGGGCGGGGCGTTAGCATTGATAATCTTTACAAGCTTGAACTTCTCAATCCCAAACATAAAGCAATCACAAATATATGCTTTTCATTTTTTCTCAATGAGTGGGCCTGCCAGAAATTTTCTAGACATTGAATTGCTTCATTTAGTTTCTCAATGATTGTTCCTTTTCTATTCTTTATTTATGTCTCTTGCAACAAAGGAAATTTTTAGTATTTTATTTCTAAAAATGATAATTGTTTATATTTTCAAGGGTGAATTTGATGGTTGAAAACATTGATAGAGTTAGATTGAAGGTTGATATGGTGTTTAATGGAGGAGATTAATTCGGTGTATTCGTGGTTATTTTCTTATGGTGTTAATGGAGGAAAATAAAAAAAAAATTAAGGTGGGGTGAGGGGTTGTTTGCAGGGGTGGGGGATGGGGGTGGGCTGGAAGAGGAGAAAGAAAGAGAGGGGTGGAGGGGAAGGGTAGGGTGGTTTGAAGAAAAAAGAAAATGGGGGGTGGGGTGGAGGTGGAGGACATTTTTTAATTTTATATATATATATATATATAATTATTTTTCTAAAAAAAAATAGTAATTTCTTACGTGGCAATGACATGATGCTGATTTGATAATGATTTGGACCATGTGTAGTGCACTCTTCATTGTGAGACTGGGACAATGATTTTAAGGTTCTATTTAATTCACTTGAAAGTTGTTTAGGGGGTAAATAATTACACGTAAAGTTAATGTGCTAAAGTAAGTTGTGAGGACAAGTTCAGGGGTGAAATGCTGTCTTTTTTCTAAAAAGTATCACAAATCACAATAATTAACAACTCAAAATATTTAACGACATATAAAATTTTAATTTATTCTCCAAATACTATAACAGTTACATAAGACAAAGGGAGTAATACATATTACTAAAGAATTAATTAGTAGCAAGCACTATAAATTACAATAATTAGCAACTAAAAATTTATAAAAATCATATGTAAGAAATTCGATTGAATCTCTTAATTTCATCGGTGTCACATAAATTTGAACAGAAAGAGTAGCATATATTATCTAAAAGTTATGTAGAATTATTATAAATTACAATTATTAACAACTTAAAATATTTAAAAATCATGCAAAAATCTTAAATTTTATAGAAAATTTGGTTGACTCTCCAAATTTTATCACTGTCATATAAATTGAAACGGTGAGAGTAACATATATTATCTAAAATCTATACATAAAAAAGTATTACATGTCATTATAATCAACAATTTTAAAAAATTTAAAAATCATACAAAAGATTGGATTGACTCTCCAAAATTTATTTGTGTCACAAAAAAAGTAGCATTGCACGGGGCTCTTATGTCTAGTAGCAAAAGCAAAGGAAAAAAAGGGAAAATATAGAAGAGAGAGGGGAAAGAGTAAGCATTAACTTTTCTTTTCTATTTGAGTATATATTGTACTATGTAAAAGCCCTTTATTTATAGGCTAAGATACTTGGGCATGTTGAATTGCTAAAGTAGCAATGTGGGGTCTAAACATGGAATCCACATTCATCTATTTCTAATACTCTTCCTTGGATGTTCATGTACAAATAAATTAAAACTTATACATAATCATAAATTTGCATTGTTTGGTGTTCAATTAAAATCATACTAGAAAAATTCAGTGGGACAAAATCTCACTTCTCGCTATTATTTTTATAGACTTGATGAATAGGATTTTTAGGACCTTTTGGGATAAATTTGTGATAACATTTATTGATGATATTATGATATATTCTTTTCGTCAAGAATAACATGAGAGTCATCTGATGACTGTATTGCAGACATTGTGGGAACATACGCTCTATGCTAAGTTCTCAAAGAACAAATTTTGGCTAGATTCAGTATTGCTTTTGGGGCATGTTGTCTTCAATAATAAAATCACGGTGGATTCTAAGAAGACAGAAGTAGTGCAAAAATGGCCTAGACCTACTTCATCTATAGAGATTCACTGCTTTATAGGTTTGGCAATTTACTATAGGCGTTTTATGTAGGATTTTTCTAAAATAGTAGCTCTATTGACACAAAAAAATGTGAAGTTTTAGTGGACGAAAGAATGTGGGGAGAGTTTTTAGAAGCTCAAAACATTTTTGACCATCGCACCAATAATAGCTTTACTATCAAGATCTACAGGATTCAAGGTATTATCTGATGCTTCGAGGGTTGGATTAGGATGTGTTTTGATATAAAATAACCATGTCATAGACTATGCTCCGAGACATTTGAAAATGCATAAGCTGAACTATCCTACGCATGATTTGGAGGTGCTTATAGTAGTATTTACTCTTAAGATTTAGAGACATTACTTATATGGTGAAACTTGTGAGATTTACACCGATCATAAGAGCTTGAAGTACATATTTCAGCATAAAGATCTAAATCTTCGACAACATTGTTGGATGAAACTACTCAAAGATTATGATTGTGCTATTTTATATCATCCTGGAAAAGACAATATTGTGGTTGATGCTTTGAGCTGAAAGTCAATGGGTAGCTTGGCACATATGGCTTCGAGAAAAAAGACAATTGGCAAAAGATATTTAGAAACTTAAAGGCAAATGTGTCAGTTTTAGTGTTGGAAAGTCAAAGGTATTGTTGGCTTGTGTTCAAGTTAAATCTTCTTTGGTAGAACACATAAATTCCACTCAGTATGAGGATGTGTAGTTGTGCAAATACCGAGATGAGGTCATAGATGGTCAAAATAAGATGGTAAGTGTTGAATATTTTGGTATTCTCTGCTTGGGTAACCGTTTATATGTACCAAATGCAGATGGATTAAGATTATCCATTCTTGAGGAAGCTCACAACTTTAGATATACCATACATCCTAGCTCCACTAAGATGAATCATGACCTGAAGCAATTGTATTGGTGGGAAGGTATGAAGAAAGATGTTGCTAACTTTATTTCTAATTATTTGACTTATCAGCAGGTTAAAGCGGGGCATCAATGGCCAATAGGATTACTACAAGAGATCGAGATTTCAGATTGAAAATGGAAAAAAGTTATCATGGATTTTGTAATTAGGCTACCGCAAATCATTAGAGGTTTTGACTTTGTATGGGTAATTGTAGATCGACTTACTAAATCAGCACACGTCTTGCCAGTAAAGACTACATATAGTAGAGTAAAATATGCTTAATTATTTATGGATAAAATTGTTTGACTTCATGGAGTTCCATTGTCCATCATTTTTGATAGAGGATAACAGTTTACTTTATCCTTATGGAGATCTTTCCAAGAAGCATTGGGTATCCAAGTAGATCTTAGTACTGGATTTCATTCACAGTCTAACGGACAGTCTGAGCATACTATACAAATCTTGGAGGATTATGTTGAGAGATTACATTCTTTATTTTGGAGGTAGTTGGGATACTTACTTACCCTTAGCTGAATTCACTTACAATAATAGTTTTCAGTCAAGCATTCGGATGACTCCATATTAAGCCTTATGTCATTCTCCTATCGGGTGGTTTGAAGTTGGATAGTCTAAGGTTTTAGGACCAGACTTGGTACAGAAAGCTGTGGACAAGGTCCAATTTATTAGATAAAGGTTTCTCACAGTGCAAAGAAGACAAAAGTCTTAAGCAGAAAAGAGCAAAAAAGATTTAGTATTCACAATTGAGATAAGGTTTTTCTATGAGTCTCTACTATAAAAGGCGTGATGGGATTTGGGAAAGAGGTAAATTAAGACCGAGATATATAGTACCTTATGAGATATTTGAACGCATAGAAGGAGTGGCGTATCGTTTGGCACGTTATCCCAAGATGTCTTTAATCCATCCAGTATTCCATGTCTCTATGCTAAGGAATTGTATATCAAATTTTTCTTACGTGCGTGAAGTACCAATCTTACAATTGGATGAGAACTTAATGTATAATTAGAAACTAGTGACTATTATTGATAAATAGGTAAGAAAGTTAAGGTCAAAAGAGTTTGTCTTCGTAAAAGTCAGATGGAGAAATCACACCATTGAAGAAGCTACTTGGGAGTCAAAAAAAGATATGAGAGTCAAGTATCCTCACCTGTTTCAGTCTATAGGTATGCACTTATTTTAAATTTAGGGACTAAATTTCTTAAGGTTGGGAGAATATAATAGCCCTTATTAGTAGCAAAAAAAGGAAAATAAAAAGAAAGTGGACCAAAGACCATGTGCGAACCCACAAAGAAATTGAAAAAGGAAAAAAAGATGGGTTTATTGACCATCGTTACGCCTAAAGGTTTATAAAGGGGATAAGGTTGAATTGAGTTCTTCCAGCGTACTGCATCAAAAGAAAAAAAACTTTCAACCAATGATTTTCTTAGACAAGAAAGCAATGAGGGATTTGATTTTTTTTTGGCATTCTTTTAGAGGAGCACAAAGAAGACCCAACCATCGATAAGATCACTAAAGAGAAGTAGGAAAAGGAGGTAAATTTCTTAACTTGGTTCATAAAATTTTACTCATATAATTCATAGCTTTAGAATTGGGGTTGAAAGTTTAAGAATCAAGGCTAAAGTGATAGAGAAATCTTTTAAATTCTCATGAATGGAGAGAGAATATTAAATGATTGGATTGTAGTTTTTATATTTTCAGCATAAGCAAAGAATAAAATTTGGAAAGTTAGGTTACTGTGATTTATGATAGTGACAAAAATCGACTATAAGTATGTTCTCATGGGTAGAAGAAAAAAAATAGTATAAGTTGACATGTTGAGAGCCAATCATAAAATTTCTAGAGTTAGGTATTTTAAGTAGTTACGTTTTAGCCTAAATGAAGAAATTAACATGAGATTGATCTGATGTGATTATAGATTCGATCGAAGAAAGTCATACCAATTGTTCGAGGTGACAAATTTGGTATTTCGATAAGTGTACTGTGAGTAGTAACCTTATCATAATCTGTGTTTCTTAACTTGCATATTTTATAATGATTTTGATGAAATAAAAGTTACTGAATGTTTTAAAATTGCATGTGGGGCAAGTCTTTTACTTGATATGATAGTGAAATGGTTATTTAAGATGTTTTTACCATTTTAAGACATATTTACTATTATTTGCTATACACTTACTATTTTTGTGAAGGTTCCTCACTTAATTGAGAAATAAGTATTTGACATGTGTGCTATTCAAGTTTATTTACAATATGATTTGATATGAACTTAAATGCCCTGAACTATTTTGAGAATTCTTTCATATTAGTACTTATTGTTTACAAAGAAAGTATAAATGAGAGTAGACCTTGACTTAAATTCCATAGCTAATGGCGGATTCGTTAGACCATGTGCACCTTGTATTTACTGATTAATGTTGTAGCCCTCGCTAGTGGGAAGATTGAACTAGTATATTATTACTGATCTCTCTCGAATAGGGACCTACTGATATTATATTTGACTCCTTTATAAGGGGTCCACTGCTATTGACTATTCTTAAAGTAGAATGGCACACTAATTGCATGATTCATTCTTGGAAACCTCCCAAAAGATAAAACTTGATATGATAGTATTTGGTGTCTATTTTCAAGTAGTTAAATTGATTTATTATGCAATGATTATCATTTCCTGGAAGAGCATTATTTCAAGACACTTTTAATTATCATGCTAGCTTAATTTATGACTTGGCCCCATTAAAATGGTTGTGGTTAGGTGTTATTACTCACTGAGCTAGCGTCTTACTTCTCATTATTATTTTTACAGAGAAGCATGTGAAGTTAGTGAGGATTTCGTTAGCTAGAGGATTCGAGTTAGCATATTCCTGCCCATACTTGTTTGCATGGACAACAATTTATTTATTTTTTATGTTCTTTTCCTTGAAAACTCTTAGAGTCTCTCTATAGTCATGTCTTTAAGGTTTTAATATTCTTTTGTTATTATGGACTTGTGAAGTTATTGACATCTTTTCATCGTTTGAAAATGGATTTTGTGTTGTTATTTTGTGGTGAATAGGTTGTTGATGATTTTGGTGAATGGTATTGGTGTGTTGGTTGTGATGTTGGGTTGTTTTCTTGTTGATTTAAGAAAAAAAATTTTCTTGATAGGCCCAAAAATAGAAAAAACTCTGTCCAATTTTCTGTAGGATATTGATGAGGCTTGCTTTGGAGTTCTAACCTCCTTAGCACCAATCATGATCCTATTTTGGGTCTTCACAAATTACTAGCATGATACATCAATGCCCTAATTACACTAAAATATGGTATTTCAACACCAACAAGTTCTTCATCATTTTTATGAGGTCGAAATGAATTTTATTAATATCAAGTGATGTCATAATCATCGGGGTACTCAATGGATGTACTTTTTCCATATAAATTATTTTAAAAGTACTTTTAGCATATATTGATTGATGGACAAAATATTGCATTTGTAAAATGTTCAATCTGTAGACCAAGATAAATTTTTATTTTCCATGGTCTTTCATTTCAAATTCTTGTTTCAAACATTCTACTGCCTTTGGACGCTCTTCAGGAGTTCCAATGATATTCACGTCATCAACATATACAGCTATTATGAAAAATTCAGATCCAGACCTTTTAATAAAGACACAAGAACAAATTGGATCATTATTGTACCCTTCTTTTAATAAGTATACACTAAAGTGATTATACCACATGCATCCTGATTATTTTATTTCGTACAAAATTTTTTGATGCTTTATTGAACATGTTTTTTCAAAATTTTTGTTTTCAAATTTTTTAATACGTTTCAGGCATTTTGAATCCTTCAAGGATTTTCATAAAAATGCCATTGTCTAGTGAGCCATATAAATAGGTTGTGACAACATCCATTAGATGTATATCAAGTTTTTTCATGAACTGCCAAATTTATAAGATACCTGAAGGTGATTGCATCCACCACCAGAGAATGTGTCTCCATATAATTAATGTCAGGTCTTTGCAAAAAATTCTTGTGTCACAAGTCATGATTTATATCTTATGACTTTATTTGTCTCATTTTATTTTCGCATAAAAAATTATTTGTATCTCATTTGCTTTATACCTTCAGATCTTCATACTATAGGTCCGAAAACTTCGTATTTTTCAATTGAAGCCAATTCAATTTTGATTAATCATTTTTTTGTCTATACTTTTCGATAAATTTTAATTCAAGATCCTCATCTTGTTGCATTATTTAATTAGCAACATCATAAGCAAAAATATTTTCGATAATTATAGCATTTCGATTTCATAATTTTCTCAATAAGACATAACTTTTGAAAATCTCTTCATTTTTATTATTTTCAGGTACTTGAACCTCTTCTGAGGTTTTATCAATTGTTATGTTTTGTTGTTTTTTTTACGTAGCTTTCTCCATATTATAATTATTTTGATCATTTGATTTTTTTGTAAGGATTTTTATCTTTGAAATCGATAAGTATACCACATTTTATGCATGATTTAGACTCATTTATATTAATCAAGTGTCTTATCGGGAGATCAACTCAAATTAGAGCATTAGTAGCTAGAATATGAGACTTAGTAACTCTTGATAGATCAGTGAATGAATCTGATAATTGATTTGCTATATTTTGCAAATAAATTATTTTTTGAACTTCTAGTTCATATTTATTCGATTGAGGATCTAAATAAGATAGTTATAATGCATTTCAATCTATTTCCTTTTTTCAGTTGCTTATTTTGTCCCCCTGATGTTGGATATATGATTCATCAAAATGGCAATCAAGGAATCTTTTCGTGAATAAATCTTCTGTCATAGATTTCAAATATTTTATAATAGTAGGAGGTTCATACCCAACATATATCCTCAATCTTCTTTGGGGACCCATCTTTGAATATACTGCACATTCAATAGTTTTAAGATGATAAATATTTGACACCTGACCAAATGTCAATTGTAATGGAGAGATTTTATGACAACTTGTGGGCCTAATCTTCACAAGAGTTGGTGCATGCAAAATAGCTTGTCCCCTTACCGAAACGAAAAGTTTTGTTCTCATAAGTATTGGTCTAGCAATTAATTGGAGGCATTTACTAATGATTCTGCTAGACCATTTTTAGTATGAACATGACCAATCGAATATTGAACTGTTATTTAAGTTGATATACAATAATAATTACAAGTATGAGATGTAAATTCACCAGCATTAACCAGATGAATTGTCTTAATTACATAATTTAAAAATTGTGCTCTTAACTTTATTATTTGAGCACGATCTCGCAAATGTCAAATTACGAGTTAATAATAAGCACACGTGTGACCATCTTGTAGTTGCATCTATTAAAATCATATAATATTTGAATGGTCCACATGAAGGGTGAATGAGCCCATATATATCACCCTGTATATGTATCAAAATTGCGAGAGATTTAATTTCCACTTTAATTGCTGATGGTCTAGTAATTAATTTGTCTTGAGAACATGCAGCAAAAGAGAATTCTTTAAATAGAAAATCCTTTGGTTCTTCAAAGAATGTCCATATGAATTTTTAATTATTTTGTGCATTATATTTAAATGAAAATGGCCCAATTGGTTATGTTAAATAATAAAATCATTTGAATTAGTACACTTCTGATTTGTTATGACGTATGTTTCAACCATGCTAATACTGTGTAGTATAAGCCAAAAGAAAGAACGGGTAATTTTTCAAGTACATATTTCTTATCCAACATCATTGTAGTAATATAAAGATATTCAATCTTTTCATCATTTGTAGTCTCAATGCGATAGCCATTGCAGTGAATGTCTTTGGAACTTAATAAGTTTCTTTGAGTCTTACTACAATATAATGTTTCATCAATTATAAATTTATTCCTCCACCAAGTAATAAGTTAGCCTTTTCGGAACTTTTAATTAATCTTGTACTATCAGATATAATATTAGCATTGACTTCTTTCATCACCAAATAAGAGAAATATTTCCCTATCTCTTAAAATAGTATGTGTCGTAGAACTATCTATAACACAAATATCACCGTAAATGATTATGAGTCCAACTAATGATTGGAGAATTTTTATATTCTTCACAATTAAAAGCATGTTATATAAGTTTGAAAAACTACCACATCAGAAATTACGTTAAAAATATAGAGATCAGAAAGACATAATACTATAATAATATATATTTAATAAGGACAACATAATTGCAAACAGAATAGAAAAACAACAACTTTCTTCATAAATTTATTTATTAATAAGATGATCAATTCTTCATTCAATATCCTCATAGAAATCCTCAGTTCTCAAATAAGTAATGTTTGAAAATCTTTTAAAGTCATCACCTTTATAAGTAAGATTTACCTTAATATTATTATATGAATTTGATGGAGTTGCTTCATCATTATCACCTCGAAAGGTAAAAGTGTGCTTCTATATTATTTGTATTCCTTTTGATAAAAACTTGATAAAGTTTGACAAAATGATCAAGCGTACGACAAGTACGTGCCCAATGACCTTTCATACCACATTGGTAACGACCCGAACCAGGGTCTGACCGTGAGGGGTATCTCAAGTCCGTCGAGGACCAAAGACCACCCCCTTTTCCAAGCCAAACAGAATACAATACAACCAACAATGGATGAATTCTAAATATATAACAAGATAGATAAAGGCAAGGTCAAGAATTCTTAGACACATCAACAACTAATACCCAATCCATAGTATCCACAAAACCTCTATACAATTCAAAACCAATCTAAGTTGGGACATGCCCCTGATGATAGCCAAAACCAAAACCAAAGGAATAGTCCATGACACGAAATAAACCAAGAAGTAACAACCTTTTGGAAGAAGGAGGCTCACCACTTCAAGCTAACTCACAAACGATCCAAGATCACCTATCACTGCATAGAAAAAGCAGAGGTGTCTTCGGTTCCTACATCGCGTGGGGACACAGCTCCTGAATACGGTTAGTGGGTTGAGGGATAGTATGTAACTTAGAGGAGGGATAAAATAATTTCATGATTAATAGTGTAAAATCCTACAATTCTAATGCACACAATCATATGCATATACATACATAGATATAAAATATTGGGGTAGGGAACAAGACTTTGCATGAACTTTTAAAATATTACCCTGGACTGTGTAGCTCAACCATCATAAAATGTCACCCATGAGCTATATGGGCACAAATCTCTCTGATAAAAGGGTCCAGTGTGTGTAGCCACATGAACCAGAGAATTATCATATGTACTTATGTACCATGGGGACTCGAACCACTCGGTAATATATCATGGGTGACATGAACACCTGATCAGTTAACAAGAGGGACTCAAACCACCCAGTCATAAGCAACAAGACTTGAACCCCAAGCTATTTAAACCCTGCACTGGCAAAGACAGTTTCCAATATTAGGCCCTTGGACCTCCACTTTCATAGCCTAGCTACACACCCTTTTTAAGCCCAGTTATAACATTTTTCACACATTCCCATTACTTAAACCACAATATTCCTTAAGGCATACACTGTTGGTATCGTCATACCAACTACAATTTCAAGGTAACATCATCATGCCATTACAATTCAATTACCTTGGGAAACCAACCCCCTTTATTCATTAAATCTATGTGGGGGAATTCCATGACTCCCTTTGTTTATTAAAACAAACATTATGTTTCAATAACCTTTTTATATCATGCAATGGTTCCAAAAGTAGTTTATTCCATATATACTCATATTCAAAGCCAATTTCACAAGATTGGGTTAGGGTTATCTCAATTCAATTATCCATATTCACGAAATTGAGGTGGGGTGACAGCACCCAAGCACACACGCAAGTGTACGTGGTCTTATCAAGTAGTAAAGTGGCTTCAAGAAAGCCCAAGTATCGATCTCACAGGGATTTGCGTTCGCCGCCTATCTAATTCTAGTCTAACTAATTGAGAGAAAATAAACAAGAAGAGAGTTTGTAATTTTATAAATTAAAAATAAAATAAATAATGAGTAAAATAAAAGTCTTGGAAAAATCAATGGAGTAAAGCCCAGGGTTAAAGCACTTCGAACAATCATACTATGTTATTGAATTTCATTCGCTAATTTGCTTATCTTGGTTGTTGATTCGTAGGGTTAATTGCATGATCATGGTTTCCCAACCTCTAATCTTTTACCTAATATGGACATTACAACTACATCGTTGAGAGAGGATGTAATAATCCAATTAAGTGAATTAAAGCTATCATCCTACGTTTGAATCAAGTAAGGTATCTAAGTACATCCCTGTCCTAGACGCTAAGTTTAATTCTTTATTTTATAAGAGAATAAAAAACAATACTTTATTTATTCCATGCTCTATCTCCATATTCCCTCTCCCGATATCAAAATATTGACAATATATGTATTTTATGGGTGATTAATCCATAAAATAATTAAAAATAAGAATAAACAAACAATCAATAATGATAAGCGAATTAAACGAAATTAATCCAAAACAATAATAATCATGTTCTTGGCTTTAACCCCGGAAAGAGGGTTTAACCTTGAATGGAAATATTCATCATCCAATTCCTTGGAATGATGATACAAACCATAAAAAAAAAACTAAATTAAAGAATGATAAAATCTAAAAAGAAGTTGTGGTAGCCTCCAATAATGTTCCAAGTTGATTTCCAAGAGGTCCCAAGATGTTTAAAACGTTTTTAGGACATTATATTTTTAGTAAACAAGTTATAAACCAAATTATATTAGGTTTACATGATTTTTTCCTTCAGCTGGGAGAAATTTGCCCAATTTTGGGCATCGGCGCGACGCAGTGACATGCAAATTCACAATTGTCAAAAAATTTGTCACATTTTAGTAGTTGTTCGCGATTTCAGCGCGTCACGGGGCCTCCTTAAACTCCAATATAAGCTACACACGGCATATGGTCATAAACTTGGGCTTCTTCTGAATCTATTTATCTTTTTAACTCATCCATTGGCCACCTTTACAATCAACACGCGCCCCATACTTTTCAGGGGTCCAAATTGCTTCCAGCTTGCGTGTTGTGCTTCCGTGGTCATTTCTGAGCCTCTTTGAGTTGTTTCCACTTGATTTGAATCTTGTATATCCTTCATATATCATCATAATATATTCACCAAGCATCCTAAATCATTAAACACATCAATTAAGAGATCAAAACAACACAACATCCTCACCAATGAACTAGAAACACAAACTAAGCATAGTCTAAATTCACATTGAGCTTTAACTCATTGTTTTCACTATTTTCTTGATCCAATTGACCCTTGAACATTATAAATAAGTTTTTTTTTTACATATAAATACATAATAACAACCTTAGTAACTCATTAAAATACATTAGAACCCAACATAAGAGACTATAAAAACACCTAGCTCAAGCTAGTTGCACTAGTTTTCTCGGTTGACTTCTAAATGCTCAAATTGAATCAAAACTCATGTAAAACCACCATTAAACATTGTAAACACATACTTGGATACATAAATGCTCATTTATATTATTAGCAACACATATATCATAAGAATCATCCTCAAAACAAGGCTAAAAAGGCTAGAATAGTAACCCTAGAATGCATAAATACACCCTACATCACCACCCCACACTTAAAGCCTTGTTCGTCCTCGAAAAATTATTAACTATAAACACCATGAGATGAAGATATTACACACTTATACTACATGCAATACACTCAAGCTAGCACTATAATGACTACACGAATGCAAGTTTCTATACTATTTACACAATTGAAAGCTCAAGAACACTACTCCAAAACAACCTAGTCTCAACAATTGACTCACCTAGTTGGAAAACTCATGCTTATTTATCAATCAAGGACATCATACAAATCACCCACATTCATCAAACATGTGCCCCTTACAACAAGAGGGTTACCTATAATCTCTCACAATAATACAATTTATAATGTAATGGGTACAAGAATCAAATTACACTCACTCTCACAAAAAATTCACAATTTACACATAATGAACCATAGGCTTGCCCTTAGTGTAGTGCTCTACTAATAGTCGAATGTAAAGCTTAGAATCAATTAGGACTTTTTCGGGTTGTAATGTAGGCTAAGGGACGAGTAGGAACTATTTGGGAATAGTGACTAACCTCTCTAAGATCTTTAATACACTACATTAAACATTTAAAACCAATCTCCAACAACCAAATTACACTTTTTCATCCACCCATACCTTTTATTTTTGCCCCATCTCTTTTAAGTATTTTCACAAACACTTGGTGGACGCATAGTTTACTACCACAAGAATCAAGTTTCCTCTTTCTTTTCTATTATGCCAATATTTCTAACATCATCTATATCACATCAATCCACCACAATTCAATTATGAACACCAATAACTCTTACCTTGGGGCATCAATTTCACCTTTTTCTTCTTCAGTTTCTCAAACTCCTTAATAAATTAATTTTTCATTAAAGCACTTAGGAGCTTTTTTGGATCAAATTATGGTCTATCAAAGAAGGAAATTAAGCTAAATATGAGGCTATCAAAGAAAATAAGCTAAAGGCTCAATGGAGTTTAACTAGGATAATGGACAATGGGTAGGACAAATAGAAGGTATAAAACAAGGCTATCAAAGAAATGCCTAAATCATCTCTTAAACCTACATTCTTTATTTCACTTCACACACACACCGGGCAAGTTCAAGACATCACATGAAATAAAGAATATACAAAAATCTCACACCATACATGGCACATGCTCAACTCAATAGGATCATTATAGACTCTTAACCAATAATAGCATAAATTTAAATTTTAAGCTAAAAAGTACAAGAGTCACAAAATGAGCCTAAGAGTTTCAAAAATAACAATTCACTAATTCAACATGCTTTTACCAACAAACCCACCTGCATCATGTCATAAAATATAACACCAATCAAGAATATCTCACTTATTCCTAACCTAAAATTTTTAAATGGAGACAAAAATTAGAAATTTTCTCACCCCACACTTAAAACCTACTTTGTCCCTAAAGTGAATTTAAAGGTAAGAGATAGAAATACTTCGTGAGGCCTCTAGGCCTAGCTAGTAGCATCTTTACACATAAATGGGATCCATGGGACCCCATATTCAATATTTGCCATATTTTAAGCTCAAGATTATGGTTCTCATACTTCTCATTAACCTGTGACTTAATCAAAAATAAAAACTATGTGAAATAAAAACTAAAAACTGAAAATAAAACCTACTCACCTTAGCTTGGGTTGCCTCCCAAGAAGCACCTAATTTAGTATCGCGGCATGAACTAATCAATATTTTCCTCCACCTTGAGGATATGAATTTCACCCCCAACATCGTATCCATCTTCTTGCCTCTCTCATAGGGTGGTGGTACACAAATTAATGGACCGAGTAATGGAATGTGCATGGTTGTAATACCCCAAAAAATGCCAATCAATATTAGAGCCATATTTCAAGCTTATTCATAGTATATCATAGTTATCTGGTAGTTTCATTATCAATTTTGATGTCAATTAAGGTCTCAAATACGTCTCAGCTATTAGGCTAATCAAAACATTCCTTACAGATTGAATTCTTGGGAAGGATATTGGTATAGTCAACTTCAAACGACCATATCTATCGTTATACTATGAATTTTTAAGATCATGACCCACCAATAGATATATAATTGAATTATATTTCCAATGATACCAATTTTGCCCAAATTCGATATTGGAGCAAAAAGTTATACCCATTTTACTCCATCATGTTAGCCTGGCAACTAAGTGATGACATGAGCTGACGGCTTATCACATATCTGATGACTTATCAGCTAATGTTGTCAGCCTTAGGCAGAAATTCATAAATTCCAGCATCAAGGGATGACATGAGCTAACAGCTTATCACATATATGATGATATTATCCCAATGTCGTCGGTCGTAGAATTCAGCATTTTCCAAATAATTTTGGAGGGGTATTTTGGTATTTTCCCTTCACCCCAAAGCTCCATAAACACTGAATTCAGCCTCCAATTCACCAAAATACATTCTTTTCTCTCAAATTCTCTCAAGAACAAGAAGAGGAGTTTCCAATTTAAGATCAAAATCTCAAGGATTCTTCCATCAATCTTCCCAAATCAAGTATCAAGGTATGTCATGTATTGATTCATGGATCCCTTTCACCCATAAAGCTCAAGAATCTCTTTTCAAACTAAAATATTTGTGTATTTATGAATGTTCATGATTTAAATCAAACTGAAATTCATGTTCATGACGTTGTGGGGTTTTGATTCATATTTTAAATTACATATCCAATGATTGACCCTAGTATATGAAGATTTGCATAATAATCATGATAAACCCTCTTCAATTTACAAGTTAATTGATGTATCCATGATTATTAGATGTGTTGATGATGGTATAGCCAAAGCATGCTCCCAATGTGTTTGACTAAATTCCTATGTGAAGGAAAAATGCCATACTAGTATAATAATATGAAATCTCCATTCATGTACAAGTTTATGCACGTCAATTGTTTGATGAAATGTATTAGTCAATGAAGTATGGATATATGTGTAGCCATTTTGGTCCTTTAGAATTTATACTTCATGAAATCTCTAACTTATTGTATTACGGATTGTGATATTGGTCATGTATTTAAGAAAGTCGTGCTTTGTTAGATTCTTTCCATTGAGTCCTGGGGGTACTTGTACCCAAAAAATATAGCTGTGTGCCTAGAGTTAGTGTCATGTTTTCATGATAACCTCAGTCAAGCCATGATCCATAGAACTCAGTCAGTCATGTGACTCAGGAAACCTCAGTAATACAGTAATCTCAGTACTGTTTCGTCAGTTAATGGAAACATAGTTAATTCAGTCCAGTTCAGTAATCCATGTATAGTGTCTATTCAGATGGGAGTAGGAATTAGCATCGAGTGAACCCAGAGATGGGAACACACTCTGTTAGATAAGGGTGTGATTCTTAGAAGTCATCCTTGTGTTCCAAAACTATGTAGCCAACATAGGTTGAGACATCAACACTGTCAGATGAGGGTTGTTGAGGTGGATAAACACTGTCAGATGAGGGTCCCATCATTCTCTTTTGGGGACACTGTCAGATGATGGTCACCCACAGCTTGTCTTTACCAGTGGCGCAGTATTGACACCCTTCCAATTGGGGTTACAGATTGGACCCCAATACAACTATATTGCATTATATGGGGCATGTCGGTTAGATGACTACTTCCCATAGTTTTAGTTACAGATTAGGACTGTTAGATACAATTATTCAGTCTCAGTAATAGAGCTCAGATAGTTCTATAGAATTCAGGACTGTCATGTGCAGTCACCTCAGAACAGAACAAAACTCAACTAGTTCCATCAAAAACTAGACTGTCAGATATAGTTACTCAATATTAGTTATTTTAGTTACACGATTATCAATATCTCATGTTATCAGATTTCAAATTCAGTAATTATGTTATCACAAACTCAGTTACAGTTATTATGTATTCACGCATGTATTCTCATGTTCATTTTATTCGGTCAGTTAGTATAGTTCATGCATGTGAACCTTTTGCATTCAGCCTACCTCACATGCATACCGGTATATTTAATCATACTAACACATTTGTGCTATGGTGTTTTATACCATAGGTTCAAAAGTACGAGCTCCAGAGTATTAGTAGAATTCCAGTACTCAGCAGTCAGAGTCAGCAGTGAGTCCTCATCCTTCGAGGACATGAGCATTATCTTATCATTTCAGTAATTAGTTTGATTTAGTAGTTAGAGTTAGTTGGGGACATGTTCCATCAACTCCTTATTCAGAGAGTTAGAGGCTTTTCAGACTATCATGTTCAGTCAGTTTATTAGTTTGTTTTGGGTATTTCATACCCCACATAGATGTTATATTTTATTAGATATCATGTCTCAATTTTGAATCTTACGGCCTTACAATATTTATTTCTATATTTACACAGTATATTATGCAATGTTCAAGTACCAATATCAGTCATAGGTTAGCTTGTGGTCCTTCGGGGTCATGAGCATCGTGTAGAATTCTGGGTACCAAATTTGGGGCGCTACAAACTTGGTATCAAAGCCTAAGGTTCAATAGTATCCTAGGAAGTCTAAAAGCCGCATCTAGTAGTGTATTGTGGATAGGTGTGTTGTGTGCCACATTTATGTGAAGGAGGCTATAAGATGTTTAAGAATAGTTTCCTTTCTTTTAGTATTCATGTCATGAAAGTGAGCATAGTCTCAAGCTAATCTCTCATTCTAATTCGTTTCTCCCTTTCTTCTACAAAACATGCCTCCTAAAAGAAGAAATAAGAATCAGCCAACCACTCATCCCGAAGATTCTTTGGGTGACATGTTTCTCATGTAGAGTTTAGAGCTGCATTCACTACTCTTGCTCAGTCAGTTGCTGCTCAGAATGAATGACCAACTGTCGTTCTAGCCAACCCAATGACCAATTCAGCTGCATCCAAGATTTGAGACTTTACTAGAATAAATCCTCTATTTTTTCTTGGGTCTAAGTCATATTAGGACCCTCATGAATTCATCGATCAGGTTCAGAAGGTTACAAACATCATGGGGGTTACTCCTAGTGAGAATGCTGAGCTAGCTACATATCAGTTGTAGGATTTTCCCACACTTGGTACAAGCAGTAAAAGTAAGAAAGGTCAGTTGATACAGGACCTATAGAGTAGGAGTAGTTTGTCACCTCATTCTTAGAGAGGTTCTTTCCCCTAGATCTGAGAGAAGCTAAGGTATCAGAATTTATCAACCTCAAGTAGGGAAACATGACGGTGAAAGAGTATTCTCTTAAGTTTACTCAATTATCCAGATATGCCCCTCATGTGGTTGCAGACGCAGGGCCAAGATAAGTAAGTTTATTTTTGGGGTGAATGATAGTGTGGTCAACGAGTGTAGGTCTGCAATGTTGAATAATGACATAACTTTTGCCAGACTTATGACTCGTGCTTAGCAGATAGAGGAGCAAAAGATTAAGATGAGGGAGAAGAAAAATAAGAGAGCAATGACAAGTAGTTTTAACTTTGCTCAGCCCAAATCAGAAGGAGGAAACCGTTCTCAGTTTTGTCTTGAGTCATTAGTTCCAGCTTCTTTTTCAGCTAGTGCTCCATCTTCTAAGTTTAGGGATGGTAATAGAGATAGGGAGTCAGGCTCTAAGTCTCAAGGCAGTGTAAAAAATGCCCGAACTAATCCCCTTTGTTAGACTTGTGGTAAGAACCACAAGTGTGTTTGCAGAGCTGGCAGCGATGTTTGTTTTAGATATGGAAAGCCAGACCACAGAGTTAGAGGTTGTCTCTATTCAGGTTATTAGGTTCAGCAGAACCATTCCTCAGCTCAGTTTGGTCACCCAAATCAGTAGGGTGCCACTTCCAGTGCTACTAGTAGGCAATGCCCAAATAGATTTTATGCTTTCCAGTCCCAACAAAATCAGGAAAATTCTCCTGATGTGGTTACTAGTACATTACAGATCTTTTACTTGCATGTTTATGCTTTGCTAGATCCAGGTGCTTCCTTGTCTTTTGTTACTCTTTATATAGCAGGCGATTTTGGAATCAGTCCCAAAATTCTAGTAGAGCCCTTTTCAGTCTCTACCCTAGTGGGTAAAACCATTATAGCTCGATGGGTATACAGGAACTGTCCGATTATAATATTTGAGAAAGTCACTTCAGCAGACTTTGTCGAATTAGAGATGACTAATTTTGATGTCATTCTTGGCATGGATTAGCTTCACTCCTGCTATGCCATGGTCGACTACAGAAATAGAATAGTCCAATTCCAAATTTTGAATGAACCCATCCTAGAGTAGAGGGGTAGCACTTTAGCATTTAGAGGTCATATTGTTTCCTACCTTCGGGCAAGGAAAATGATGTCTAAAGGATGTGTCTATTATCTTGTTCGAGTTAAGGACACTAGTTCTAAAACTCCCAGTCTTGATTCATTCATAGCCGTGAATGAAATTCAGATGTCTTTCCTAAAAATCTTCTTGGAATTCCTCCCAAAAGGGAAATAGACTTCGGTATTGATTTTCTTCCAGATGCTCAGCCTATATCATTCCGCCATACAGAATGGTACCAGGAAAACTCAGAGAATTGAAAAAGCAGTTGAAGAATTTCTTAGATTGGGGTTCATCAGGCCTAGCGTGTCCCCGTGGGGCACACCAGTCTTATTCATGTGCAAGAAAGACGGTTCTCTCAAAATATGCATTGATTACCGTCAGCTCAATAAAGTCACGGTTAAGAACAAGTATCCACTTCCCCGTATTGATGACTTATTTGACCAATTTTAGGGTGCTAGATATTTCTCAAAGATAAACCTCAGATCAGGCTATCATCAGCTCAGAGTCAGGGAATATGACATTCCAAAAATAGCTTTTTGAACTCGGTATGGTCACTTCGAATTCCTAGTCATGTCCTTTGGTATTACTAATGCCCCAGTATATTTTATGTACTTGATGAATAGGGTGTTTAAGCAGTACTTGGACATGTTCATCATAGTCTTCATAGATGATATTCTGGTCTATTTCCGCAGTGAGCATGATCATGCAGACTATCTCAGAATTGTACTTAAGATTATCAGAGATCATTAGATATTCACCAAATTAGTAAGTGGGAGTTTTGGCTAAGGTCAGTATCATTCCTTGGTCATATCATTTCTAGTGATGGCATTAGGGTTGATCCTCAAAAGACCAAAGTGGTAAGAAACTGGCCTCACCCTGTATCTCCATCAGATATCAGGAGTTTTTTGGGTTTGGCTGGCTATTACAGATGGTTCATTGAGCGATTTTCTTATATTACATCCCCTATGTCTAAATTGACTCAGAAGAAGGTCAAGTTTCAGTGTCAGATCCTTGCGAGAGGAGTTTTCAAGAGCTAAAGACTCACCTCACCTCAGCTCCAGTCCTAGCTCTTCCAGATGGTTCAGATGGGTTCGTATTATATTATGATGCATCCAGAGTAGGTTTGTATTGTGTCCTCATATTGCATGGTAAGGTCATATCCTACGCCTCCAGA
Organism: Capsicum baccatum var. pendulum; assembly: GCA_030864225.1. Taxonomy (NCBI): domain Eukaryota; kingdom Viridiplantae; phylum Streptophyta; class Magnoliopsida; order Solanales; family Solanaceae; genus Capsicum; species Capsicum baccatum. The sequence goes on from CM061550.1 coordinate 246,631,084, forward strand.
CATCTTAAACCCCATGAGAAGAATTATCCGACTCATGATCTTGAGTTAGCGGCCGTAGTATTTGCCTCAAAGATTTGGAGGCATTATCTATACGGTGTTCATGTAGATATGTTCATAGATCATAAGAGCCTTCAGTATGTATTCTCTCAGAAAAATATTAACCTACGCCAGATAAAGTGGTTGGATCTCTTAAAAGATTACGACATGAGTATCCTTTATTATATGGGCAAGGCCAACGTGGTGGACGATGCTCTCAGTAGACTGTCTATGGGTAGTGTTGCTCATGTTGAGGACAGTAAGAAGAAGTTATCTTAGAAAGTCCATCAGCTTTCTAGACTAGGTGTTTGATTAGTCAATATAGAGGAGGGTAATATATGGGTTCAGAGTAGTTTATAATCATCTCTAGTTTTCGAGATAAAAGAAAAGCAAGATAGAGATCCCAATCTAGTCAAGTTGAAAGAGTCAATCAAGGATCAGAAGGTTGAGGTTTTCATCGAGGGGGGATATGGTGTTCTGCATTGTCAGGGTCGTCTGTATGTTCCAGGTGTAGATGACTTGAGGCAGTGAATTCTTGCATAAGCACATGGTGCGTGCTACTCTATTCATCCAGGGGCCATAAAGATGTGCCACGAATTGCGAAAGATCTATTGGTAGAGTGGGATGAAAAAATATATTGCAGAGTTTGTGGTTAAGTGCTCTACATGTCAATAGGTTAAGCTAGAGTATCAAAAGCCTAGTGGTCCCATGCAAAAGTTCATTATTCTCACCTGGAAATGGGAAGAAGTAAACATGGACTTTGTGACGGGTTTACCACGTACTCGCTGTCAGCATAATTCAGTTTGGGTCATTGTAGATAGGATGAACAAATTAGCTCATTTTCTTCCAGTTCATACCTCTTATTTAGCTGAGGACTACGCCAAACTCTATATCAGAGAGTTGGTCAGATTACACGGTATTTCGTTATCTATTATTTCAGACAGAGTTACCCAGTTCACCTCTCACTTCTGGAAAGTATTCCAAAAGGGTCTTAGTACCCAAATTCATCTCAGTATAGCCTTTCATCCCCAGACAGATGGTCAAGCAGAAAGGACAATTCAGACCTTGGAGGATATTCTAAGGGTGTGTGCAATTGATTTCAAGGGAAATTGGGATGACCACTTGCCTTTGATTGAGTTTGCATACATCAGCAACTATTATTCCAGTATTCAGATGGCTCCATTCGAAGATCTCTATGGTAGGAGATACAAATCTCCAGTGGTTGGTTCGAAGTTAGTGAGGCCTCAGTCATAGGGCCTGACTTGGTATTCGATGACCTAGAAAAAGTTTAGTTGATCAGAGAGAGACTTCAGGCTACTCAGAGCTGACAGAAGTCTTATGCAGATATACGCTAAAAGGATCTCGAGCTCAAAATTGGTGACTTTGTCTATCTAAAGATCTCTCCCATGAAGGGAGTGAAGAGATTTGGCAAGAAGGGAAAGCTTAGTCCCAGATATGTCGGTCCCTTTAAAATTCTTAGTCGCTTCGACAAAGTATCTTATGAGCTTGCATTGCCTTCAGATCTAGCCTCAGTTTACCCAGTCTTCCATGCCTCTTTGCTTAAGAAGTGCATAGGTGACCCAACAGATGTAGTCCCTATTCAGAGAATAGATGTTCTGAACAGTCTCTCTTATGAAGAAATTCCAGTTGAAATCCTTGACTACCGGATTCATAGACTAAGGAACAAAGAAGTCCCTCTAGTCAAAGTTCTTTGGTGGAATCACTCCATTAAGGGAGCTACTTGGGAAGCAGAAGCAGACATGCGAACCAAGTACCCTCACCTCAAACTCAGACTCAACTAAAGGTGATAATTTTCCTTAAGCTTATTTAGTTTCATGTTCATATTTCCATTATAAACTTGGTACCAAGTACCATTACATATTTAGTCATGCATTCATGTGTTAGCTCAGTCATGTATTCATGCATAAGATATGCATGTTCAATATGATAAAACCAGCTTATTAGTCATGTCAGTCATGAAATCATGCTTCAATTGTGCATGTCCAGTATGTACTTTCAGTTATTATTTCTCTTAGTCTAATAAGTCTCATTCGAGGACGAATATTCCCAAGGGGGAGATATTGTAATACCGCAAAAAATGCAAATCACTATTAGCGCCATATTTCAAGCTTATGCATAGTACATCATGGTTATTTGTTATTTTTAAGATAAAATTTGATGTTAATTAAGGTCTCAAATACATCCCAGCTATTAGGCGAATCAAAACATTCCCTACCGATTGAATTCTTGGGAAGGATATTGGTATAGTAAACTTCAAATGAGCATATCTCTCATTATACAATGAATTTTTGATCTCATTACCCACCAAAATATAGATAATTGAATTATCTTTCCAATAATACCAATTTTGCTAAAATCCGATATCAGAGCAAAAGGTTATACCCATTTTACTCCAGCATGTTAGCCTGGCAACTAAGTGACGACATGAGCTGACGACTTATCACATATCTGACGACTTATTAGCGAATGTCGTCAGCCTTAGGCAAAAAGTCATAAATTCTAGAAACAAGTGATGACATGAGCTAACGGCTTATCACATATGTAACGACATCAGCCCAATGTCGTCAGTCATAGAATTCAGCATTTTCCAAATGGTTTTAGAGGGGTATTTTGGTATTTTGCCTTCACCCCAAAGCTCCATAAACAATGAATTCAACCTCTATTTCACTAAAATACATTCTTTTCTCTCAAATTCTCTCAAGAGCAAGAAGAAGGGTTTCCAATTCAAGATCAAAATCTCAAGGATTCTTCCATCAATCTTTCCAAATTAAGTATCAAGGTATGTCATGTGTTGATTCATGGGCCCCTTTCACCCATAAAGATCAAGAATCTCTTTTCAAAATACAAGATTTGTGTATTTATGAATGTTCATAATTTAAATAAAATTGAAATTCATGCTCATGACGTTCTGGGGTTTTGATTCATGTTTTAAATTACATATTCCAATGATTGACCCTATTATATGAAGATTTGCATAATAATCATGATAAAACCCCTTCAATTTACAAGTTGATTGATGTATCCATGATTATTAGATGTGTTGATGATGGTATAACCAAAGCATGCTCCCCATGTGTTTGACTAAATTCCTATATGAAGTAAAAGTGCCATACTAGTATAATAATATGAAATATCCATTCATGTACAAGTTATGCACGTCAAGTGTTTGATGAAATATCTTAGTCAATGAAGTATGGATATATGTGTATCCATTGTGGTGCTTTGGAACTTTTACTTCATAAAATCTCCAACTTATTATATTATGGATTGTTATATTGGTCATGTATTCAAGAAAGTCATACTTTGTTAGTTTCTTCCTATTGAGTCCTGGGGGTACTTGTAGCCAAAAAATATAGCTATGTGCCTAGAGTTAGTGTCATGTTTTCAAAATATCCTCAGTCAAGCCATGATCCATAGAACTTAGTCAGTCATGTGACTCAGGAAACCTCAGTAATATAGTATCTCAGTACTATTCTGTCAGTCAACGAAAACATAGTTAATTCATTCCAGTTTAGTTCAGTAATCCATGTTCAGTGTCTATTCAGATGGGAGTAGGAATTAGCACCAAGTGAACCCAAGGATGGGAACACATACTGTCAGATGATGGTGGGATTCTTTCATTCCAGAACTATGTAGCCAGCATAGGTTGAGACATCAACACTGTCAGATGAGGGTTGTTAAGATGGATAAACACTGTCAGATGAGGGTCCTACCATTCTCTTTTGGGGACACTGTCAGATAAGGGTCACCCACAACTTGTCTTTACCAGTGGTGCGGTATCGACATCCTTCTAATTAAGGTTACAGATTGTACCCCAATACAACTATATTGCGTTATATGGGGGCATGTCAGTTAGATAACTACTTCCCATAATTTTAGTTATAGATTAGGACTATTAGATACAATCGTTCAGTCTTAGTAATAGAGCTTAGATAGTTCTATAGAATTTAGGACTATTAAGTGCAGTCACCTAAGAACAGAATGGAACTCAGTTAGTTTCGTTAGAAACTAGACTGTCAGCTACAGTCACTCAGTAGTAGTTATTTCAATTATATGGTTATCAGTATCTTATCTTATCAGTACTCAAATTCAGTAATCATGTTATCACGAAATCAATTACAGTTATTATGTATTCACGCATGTAATCTCACATTTGTGTTGTTCAGTCAGTTAGTATAGTTCATGGATGTGAACCCTTTGCATTCAGCCTACCTCACATGCATACCAGTATATTTAATCATACTAACACATTTGTGCTATGGTGTTTTATACCATAGGTTCAGAAGCACAAGTTCCAGAGCATCAGTAATATTCCAGTACTCAGCAGTCAGAGTTATTAGTGGGTCCTCATCCTTCAAAGACATAAGCATTATCTTATCATTTTAGTACTTAGTTTATTTCAGTAGTTGGAGTTAGTTGGGGAAATATCCCATCAACTCCCTATTCAGACAGTTAGAGGCTTTTCAGACTATCATGTTCAGTTAGTTTATTAGTTTATTTTGGGTATTTCATACTCCACACAGATGTTATATTTTATTATATATTGTGTCTTAGTTTGAACCTTACAGCCTTACAACATTTATTTCCACATTTACATAGTATATTATGCAGTGTTCTGGTACAGATATCAGTCATGGGTTAGCTTGTGGTCCTTTGGAGTCATGAGCACCGGGTAGTATTTCAACTACCTGATTCGGGATGTTATAATGGTAAACCACTTGGCCTTGAAGTGAGGTGTGTTTTTATGTTACTTAACAGTAATGCCCCGCAAAATCCTCTTCCAGTTTGAGCCTTAGAGCGTATTTGGTAAAGCAAAAAATTTGAGTCTAAATATTTCAGAAATTTATTCCCAAGCATAAAATACTTTGAATCATGTGGGAATCTATTCCAGCATGAAGTAAGATCATAGAGGTCCCCTAACTAAAGCACGACGTGAAATCTTTCCTATCGTTCAAGTTTTAGTGACCGTTAAAATTTAGGTTAAATTAAATCGACCATAACTCCTTGTATATATCGAATTATAGGATCTACTATATATCAAATAAAATATCTTTTAATAATCTTTCCAACGATACCAATTTTGTCAAAAACCAATATCAGAGCAAAGAGTTATGCCCATTTTACTCCAGTATGTCTGGCTGGAAAATTGGTGACGACAATTGTGACAAGCCGTCACGCCCGTGATGACCTATCACTAATGTCGTCAGACCTGGGCAGATTTCTGAAACTGGTGACTACATTTTGTGACAATCCATCACACCTGTGATGGCCTATCACCAATGTCGTCAACCTTTACCAGAAACTTAAAATTTTACCCTTTTATGACGACAATTCGTGACGTCCTATCACCAACTTGACGACTTGTCACGGATGTCATCTACTATTTTTTTCAGCAATTTAAGGATGTTTTTGCAAGGGTAGTTTGGTCTTTTACCATCTTTTGGAGGTCTCTATAAATACGATCATCCACCTCTAAACCCTTATTTCTCCATCTTCTCTCTCAATTCTCTTAAGAAGATATAACTAGGGTTTCATTCAAGAACCCTAATCTTCCAAAAAATCATCCATAAATCTTCACGATTTATTGAATAATCAAGTTCCTCATAATGTGGTATTCGAGAATTATTTATTACAAGTGCGGATAGAGTCTCAAGCATTAGAATTCATCTAATTTCAAAGATTAAGGTATGTATATGTTGATTCTTAGGCCCTTTTCATCCAAAAAGCTCTAAAACCCTTTTTAAAATATGAAGATTTTATGTTTGTGAGATTCCATGATTTGTATGAGTTGAAATTGATGTTACATGTGTTGTTGAGTTTTGATTCATATTTGTTTACAATATTCATGAGCCTTGACCCTAGTAGGTGGAAACCATGTGATATTTGTGATGAATCTTCCTTATATTGCTTTCTATGTGATGTGTTCATGTCAAATGGGTGTAGAAATGGTTGAATAAGCGAAGCATGTTCCCCCTAGGTTTGATAAAGAGCTTAGGTGAAGCATAAGGGCCGGGCTATTGTAGCATGTTGAAGATGAAACCCCAAATTATGAGTTAGTTTATGCATGCCTAGTGTTTGATAAAATGCCCAAGTGAATGAATTATTCCATGATAGTATGAAGTTCCCCCAAGCTATGTGATATCCAAACATATGTCAACATTGATTTAGGTATGAAATAGTTGAGGTAAAACCTTGTTGAATAGAGTACAATCTAGTAGCATATTTCCCCTACGTTATTATATGATTGTGATTCAGAGATGCTTAAAGTGACCCCTTGGCGATTGTGATGATGAATAGATGTTTATGATCCTTAAATGCTTGTGGTGATGTCTTGATGACTGTGAGATGTTTTAATGATTGTGATGATAAATGAATGCTTGTGATAATGAACGAATGCTTGTGATGATGAATGAATGATTATGGTGATGACTAGTCAAGAATGATTATGCATAATTTTTATGTTATCGAGTCCTATGGGTAGATATACCCGATAATAGAGTTGTTGTCTAGAGCCCATGTCAGTTTTCTTGATAATTCCAGTCGATCCATGATTCTCAGAACTCAGTGAACTATAGAACTCTGTATCCTCAGATAAGTGCAGAACTTAAGAAAGCTCAATAATCTCAATTATCTCTGTAATCTCTATATCGCTAGTAATCTAGCCATAATCCTGTAATCAGCTCAGATCAAATAGTATTCAAGTAATCTATTCTTGCTCTGTATCGTCTGTCAGATACAATGATTCGATACCTTTTTCATCAGATACAAAACTAAGTAATCTCAACGTAACTCAGTCAGATATTTTGAGAAACATGATCAGTATCAGATTCAGTTTAGTTGTCTTCAGGTGAGAATTTAGTTCAGAGTCTTTCAATTGGGAGTAGAAACTAGCATCGAGCAAGGAAAGGGATGACAACTCCCCGTCAGAGAGGCCGAGTTGTTAGGAGCAATCCCTGAACTCCAGAACTGCATAGCCAGCGCAGGATGCAGGAGTCCCCATCAATAGAGGCTGTTACCATCAGAGAAGTTTGACTATTATATTACCTCAAGCCAACGTCCTGCGAGGGTCATCCCATCAGAGAGGATTGACCAGAGAGGTCTTTACCCGTGGCATAGTTTTGATACCCTTCCAGCTGGGGTTATATGTTGGATCCCACTTGTGGTAGGTTGGAGCATGTTGGTTAAGTAACTACTTCCCATAGTTGCAGTTTCAGTATCAATCCTCAGAAATCAAGACTGTGTGGTACAGTCATCTATCTCAGTGAGGAACTCAGATAGTTCAATTGATTCATGGACCATCCCGTCAGATAGGCTTGGTATCATATATAGATTCTTATTATCATATCTAGAGATCTCTCGTCAGAGAGGCTTGATCTCAGTCTCAAACCATGTTGACTATTCTTATTATCATATCTAGAGATCTCCCGTCAGATAGGCTTGATGTCCATCTCAGATTTTGTTTAGTATTCTTATTGTCAGATTCAAACATGACCATACTTCTTAGCATTGATAATCGTTTCTAGAATAATATGTTAGAATAGTTGATCTCTAATCTTGTCAGTCGAAAGCAGTAAGCTCAAAATTCAATCCTTGATGTGAGTACGTCCAGACTCTCAGTTATCAGTATCAGATGAGTCAGTGATTCATTATCTCAGTATCAGTAGTGAGTTCAGTATGCAGTAAAGTGGTATCTGAGTTTCAGTATCTATAGTTGCGATGATTGTGTTCATTGTTTGTGCATTCATATATGTGTTCTCATGCGGCATCTTCATAATTAGTCTATTTAGATATTGTGCATGCATGAGCCCTTGCATTAGCCTACCTCATCTACATACTCAATACATTTCTGTACCAACGTATTTGTGCTATGATGTTTTACTTGACACAATAGGTTTAGAGGCATAGGATCCAGAGTATCCTCAGTAGTTCAGTCCCAGTCAGCAGCAGTAGCAGTGAGTCCTTTTCTTTTGAGGATGAATCTCAGTTTACTATTATTGCTTCAGACTTTGGTTATTTTTAGTTGAGGGAGTTAGTTGGGGACCTGTCCTTCAACTCTGTAGTTTAGATAGTTTAGAGGCTTTTCATACGGATATTTTAGTATTTAGTTTTTTTGTATTATGAGTACTCATAGATGTGTTGAACCTTATGGCTAGTTTCTGCATTTATTTCAGATATTATGCAGTGTACAGGTACAGATATCAGTAAAGGGTTAACTTGTGATCCTTCGAGGTTATAAGCACCGTGTGATGTCTCAGGATGTGATCTCGGGGCATTACAAACTTGGTATCAGAGCCTAAGGTTCAAGAGTGTCCTAGGGAGTCTGAAAAGCCATATCTAGTAGAGTCTTGTGCATTTATGTGTAGAACACCACATTTATGTACAAGAGGCTACAAGATGTTCTTAGGTGCAGTTCCTCTTTTTCAGTGATCATTTCGTGCGAGTGAGCATGAGCTCAAGTTGGTTCTTAGTCTAATCCACTTATTTCTTCCAATTACAGATTATGCCTCCTCGCAGAGATTTTGTTTGTGAGGTTGATGATCAGCCCCCATGGCCAATAGATCCTGAGAATAAGAGTGTGTCACATGCAGAGTTTTGGGCAGCTTTTTAGGTGCTAGCCCAAGTTGTGACTAGTGTTTAGGGAAACCGTCAGACTGCAGCCCCATCTCAGCAAGATAGGGACTCAGCCACAGTCAGAATCAGAAGTTTCATGAAAATGAACCCGCCTGAATTCTTTGGGTCAGTAGTAGGTGAGGACCCGCAGCTTTATCTAGAGAAGGTGAAGAAGATCACCCAGATTATGCATGTTTCTGAGAAGGAGAGTGTTGAGTTAGCATCTTATAAGTTAAGGGATGTTGCTCATGATTAGGTAGTGATGTGGGAGAAGATTAGAGGGGAGAATGCAGCTCTTGTGACTTGGCTAGAGTTTCAGAGTGCCTTTCTAGATAGGTTTTTCCCGCTAGAGATGGGAGAGGCTAAGGTAAAAGAGTTCATGAACCTAAGGCAAGGTTCCATGACTGTGAAAGAGTATTGTCTTAAGTTTAACCAATTAGCTAAGTATGCTCCTGACTTGATAGCTGACCCTAGAGCGAGTATGAGTAAGTTTGTAACTGGTGTATCTGGGTTAGTGTTGAAAGAGTGTAGGACTGCTATACTTCATAGAGATATGGACGTTGCCAGACTGATGATGTATGCGAAATAGATTGAGGCAGATAAGATGAAGAAGAGAGAGAGAGAGTGAGTAAGAGAACCAAGATAGGTAGTCGTGGTTTCTCACAGTCAAGGTATTGAGGTGGTAGTATTTAAGGTGGTAGTATTTCTCAGTATGGTTAGAGAGTTTTAGTTCCAGCTCCATCTGTAGCTAGTGTACCCACACTGTGTTCGGGGGTATCAGATCTGAGAAAGCGCCAAGCTCCAAATCCCATAGTAGTACTAGTGGTGTTCGTACCCATCCGCATTGTGGAGAGTATGGCCAGCGCCACCAAGGTGTATGTGGAGCCGGTAGTGATGTGTGTTTTGGTTGTGGTGAGCCAGGCCATAGAATGCGAGAATGTAGAGTGCTAACTCAGAGGGGTAGACTCCGTGCGTTTCAGGCTCGCCTTGATTGGGAAGGATTTCCTAAAATAGACCCGGGTATGTTATGATCCCTTTATCTTTATGACATGCATTGATAGATTCTTTGCTCCAATTTTGAGATTATATGTTAGCATGTGTCATGCATGAGTTTCAGATCTTGATCGGTCAATCATGACCCAGTCTATAGGTACCCCGTGCACCACCTCAGTATTTCAGCAAAGTATGTTTAGAAGGACATAGAGTCCTAAGAAGGAGATACCCCATAGTATTATGATGTTGCATGCCATTAGATTTATTCCGATGCATGTTCAGATTTTCTTTATGAAGTTAGCATCAGTCGTTATTGCATTGTCAAGTTGTGCTTTCAAAAGTCAGCTTAGCCGGACATTCATGCATTAGATATGCGCATTTAGTAGAAATGAGTTCAGCTTGTCAGTGTGTGATCAGTCATGCATTCTTGAGATCAGCCCAGTTATGAGTCCATACATCGGATATGCATGAGTGTTATGAGAATTCAGCTATGAGTAGATTTAGTCAAGTATTCCATGCATCAGATATGCATGCGTAGTGTGAGAACTCTATATGTCAGTGGTTCCAATTGCGTAAGCATGCCTTGAAATGTTTTCATTTCTTGAATAGGTTCTGTTGATCCATATTTTCAGTTTATCAAGCAACATTCGAGGACGAATATTCCCAAGGGGGAGATAATGTAATGCCCCACAAAATGCTCTTCCAGTCTGAGCCTTAGAGTGTATTTGGTAAAGCAAAAAATCCAAGTCTAAATGTTTCAGAAATATCTTCCCAAGTATGAAATACTTTGAATCATATGGGAATCTATTCGAGCATGAAGTAAGATCATAGAGGTCCCCTAACTCAAGGACGAGTTGAAATCTTTCCTATCGTTCAAGTTTTAGTGACCGTCAAAATTTGAGTTACATTTAATTGACAATACCTCCTTGTATATATCAAATTAGAGGACCTACTATATATCAAAAGAAATCTCTTTGAATTATCTTTCCAACGATATCAATTTCATCAAAAACCGATGTCGAAGCAAAGAGTTATGCCCATTTTACTCTAGCATGTCTGGCTGGGAAACTGGTGACGACAATTTTGATAAGCCGTCACACCCGTGACGGCCTATTACCAATATCATCAGACCTGGGCAGATTTTTGATCCTGGTGATGACATTTTGTGACAATCCATCACGCCCAAGGTGGCCTATCACCAATGTCATCAACCTTAACCAAAAACTCAAAATTTTACCCTTTTATGACGACAATTCGTGACGGCCTATCACCAACTTGACAGCTTGTCACGGATGTCATCAGCTATTTTTTTAGCAGTTTAAGGACGTTTTTGCAAGGGTATTTTGGTATTTTTCCATCTTTTGGAGGTCTCTATAAATATGAGCATCCACCTCTAAACCCTAATTTCTCCATCTTCTCTCTCAATTTTCTTAAGAAGATATAACTAGGGTTTCATTCAAGAACCCTAATCTTCCAAAAAATCATCCATAAATCTTTAAAATTTCTTCAAGAATCAAGTTCCTTATAGTGTGGGCTTCGAGAATTATTTATTACAAGTGCGGATAGAGTCTCAAGCATTAGAATTCATCCAATTTCAAAGATTAAGGTATGTAGATGTTGATTCTTGGGTCCTTTTCATCTAAGAAGCTCAAGAACCCTTTTTAAAATATGAAGATCTTATGTTTGTGAGATTCCATGATTTGTATGAGTTGAAATTGATGTTACTTGTGTTGTTGAGTTTTGATTCATGTTTATTTACAATATTCATGAGCCTTGACCCTAATAGGTGGAATCCATGTGATATTTGTGATGAATCTTTCTTATGTTGCTTTCTATGTGATGTGTTCATGTCAAATGGGTGTAGAAATGGTTGCATAAGCAAAGCATGTTCCTCCTAGGTTTGATAAAGAGCTTAGGTGAAGAATAAGGGTCGGGCCATTATAGCATGTTGAAGATGAAACCCCAAATTATGAGTTAGTTTATGCATGCCTAGTGTTTGATAAAATGCCCAAATGAATGAATTATTCCATGATAGTATGAAGTTTCCCTAAGCCATATGATATCCAAACACATGTCAAAACTGATTTAGGTATGAAATAGTTGAGGTAAAACCTTTGTTGAATGGAGTACGATCTAGTAGCATATTTCCCCTATTTTATTATATGATTGTATTTCAGAGATGCTTAAAGTGACCCCTTGGAAATTGTGATGATGAATAGATGTTTGTGATCCTTAAATGCTTGAGGTGATTTTTTAATGATTGTGAGATGTTTTAATGATTGTGATGATAAACGAATGCTTATGATGATGAACGAATGCTTGTGATGATGAATAAATGATTGTGGTGATGATTAGTCAAGAATGATTATGCTTTACTTTTATGTTATTGAGTCCTGGGAGTATTTATACCCGACAATAGAGCTGTTGTTTAGAGCCCGTGTCAGTTTTTTTGATAATTCCAGTCGAGCCATGATTCTCAGAACTGAGTGAACTATAGAACTTTGTATCCTCAGACAAGTGCAGAACTTAAGAAAGCTCAATAATCTCAATTATCTCTGTAATCTCTGTATCGCTAGTAATCTAGCCTCAGTCTGTAATCAGCTCATATCTAATAGTAGTCAAGTGATTCAATTCTAATCTCAGAAGCGATTCGAGTAATCTATTCCAGCTTTGTATCGTCAGTCAGATACCATGATTCGATACCTTTTCCATCAGATACAAAACTAAGTAATCTCAACGTAACTCAGTCAGATATTTTGAGAAACATGATCAGTATCAGATTCAGTTTAGTTGTGTTCAGTTAAGAATTCAGTTCAGAGTCTTTCAGTTGGGAGTAGAAACTATCACCGAGCGAGGGAAGGGATGATGACTCCCCATTAGAGAGGCCGACTCGTTAGGAGCAATCCCTGAACTCTAGAACTGCGTAGCCAGCACAGGATGCAGGAGTCCCCGTCAGTAGAGGATGTCACCGTCAGAGAGGTTTGACTATTATATTGCCTTAGGCCTACTTTCTACGAGGGTCATCCCATCAGAGAGGATTGACCAGAGAGGTCTTTACCCGTGGCATGGTAATGACACCCTTCCAGATGGGGTTACAGGTTGGACCCCACCTGTGGTAGGTTGGGGCATGTTGGTTAAGTAACTACTTCCCATAGTTGCAGTTTCAGTATCAATCCTTAGAAATCAAGGTTGTGTGGTACAGTCGTCTATCTCAGTGAGGAACTCAGATAGTTCCATTGATTCATGGACCATCCCGTCAGATAGGCTTGGTCTCATATACAGATTTTTATTATCATATCTAGAGATCTCCCGTCAGAGAGGCTTGATCTCAATCTCAGACCACATTGAGTATTCTTATTATCATATCTAGAGATCTCCCGTCAGATAGGCTTGATCTCCATCTCAGATTCTGTTGAGTATTCTTATTGTCAGATTCGGACATGATCATACTTATTATCATTGATAATCGCTTCTAGAATAATATGTTAGAAAAATTGATCTCTAATTCTGTCAGTCGAAAGCAGTAAGCTCAGAATTCAGTCCTTGATGTGAGTACGTCCAGACTCTCAGTTATCAGTATCAGATGAGTCAGTGATTCAGTATCTCAATGTCAGTAGTAAGTTCAGTCTGTAGTAAAGTGGTATCCGAGTTTTAGTATCTAGAGTTGCGATGATTGTGTTCATGGTCTGTGCATTCGTATATGTGTTCTCATGAGGAATCTTCATGATTATTCAGTTTAGATACTGTGCATGCATGAGCCCTTACATTAGCCTACCTTGTCTACATACTTGGTACATTCCCGTACTAACGCATTTGTGCTATGGTGTTTTATTTGACACCATAGGTTCAGAGGCACAGGATCTAGAGTATCCTCAGTAGTTTAGTCCCAGTCAGCAGCAGTAGCAGTGAGTCCTCTTCTTTCAAGGACGAATCTCAGTTTACTATTATTGCTTCAGAATTTGTTTATTTTCAGTTGAGGGAGTTAGTTGGGGACCTGTCCCTTCAACTCTGCAGTTCAGACAGTTTAGAGGCTTTTCAGACGGATGTATTAGTATTCAGTTTTTCTGTATTATGAGTATTCATAGATGTGTTGAACCTTATGGCTAGTTTCCATATTTATTTCAGATATTATGCAGTGTACAGGTACAGATATCAATAAAGGGTTAGTTTGTGGTCCTTCGGGGTCATAAGCACCGTGTGACATCTCGAGATGGGATCTCAGAGCGTTACATTAACCGGTTCAAAATCAAGAATATAGGATTCTTGTTCCTCATCTTCACACTCTTCCACTATTTTAAATGATTCCATAGATAAGACATTATATAAACATAATGTAGAAAAGTGCTTTGAGTGAGGCCCAACCAATCCTGCTTCATAATTTACACAATCTACTACACACTCACTTTTATTCACCTTCTCAATTTCAGTCTCAAGATCAAGATGACAATCGAGTGGCTGCGATTCTTGTGTTTGTTCTATACATTGGTTCATATCTTCCTAAGATATTTCTTTGCTTATCCACTGTACACATGGTGGCAGTGGCTCCGTCATAATTTCTATAATATCAATTTTTGAGTACTCAGACTTCCTCAATTTATCTGCATCATATTGTGAAGGTTTCATCCATGCACTTTCATAAAAATCTGGACAATAAGGTACAAGGTGGTGTCCTCTACAAAAATAACAAGAATTGCCATCACTCGAAAACCATCTATTCCAGGATGACATTTCGAGAAGAGTGTGAGAAAAATAGAAATCAAGAAAAATAAAAAGAAACTAAACAAAAACTATTTACAGCTCAATATAGAAAAACTAAAAATAAGATAGTTGCCCAATAACAAGTCCCCGACAACGGCACCAAAAACTTGATAGCGCCAAAGCACACACACAAGCGTACATGGTCTTATCAAGTAGTAAAGTGGCTTCAAGAAATCCCAAGTATCGATCTCACAGGGACTTGCATTCGCCGCCTATATAATTCTAGTCTAACTAATTGAGAAAAAATAAACAAGAGTAGAGTTTGTAATTTTTGAAATTAAAAATAAAATAAATAATGCGTAAAATAAAAGTTTTGGGACAATCAATGGAGTAAAGCCCAGGGTTAAATCACTTCAAACAATCATACTATGTTATTGAATTTCATTCGCTAATTTGCTTATCTTGGTTGTTGATTCGTAGGGTTAATTACATGATCATGATTTCCCAACCTCTAATATTTTACCTAATATGGACATTAAGACTAAATCGTTGAGCGGGGATATAATAATCCAATTAAGTAAATTAAAGCTATCATCCTACGTTTGAATCAAGTAAGGCATCTAAGTACATCCCTGTCCTAGACGCTAAGTTTAATTCTTTATTTTATAAAAGAATAAAAACCAATACTTTGTTTATTCCCATGTTCTATCTCCCTATTTTCTCTTTCGATATCAAAAGGTCGACAATATATGTATTTTATGGATGATCAATCCATAAAATAATTAAAATAATAATAAACAAACAACCAATAATGATAAGCGAACTAAACGAAATTAATCCAAAACAAGAATAATCATGTTCTTAGATTTAACCCCGAAATGAGGGTTTAACCTTGAATAAAAATATTCATCATCCAATCCCTTGGAATGATGATACAAACCATAAAAAAAACTAAATTAAAGGATGATAAAAGCTAAAAAGAAGTTGTGGTAGCCTCCAATGATGTTCCAAGTTGATCTAGGGTTTCCAAGAGGTCCTAAGATGTTTAAAATGTTTTTTAGGACATCATATTTATAGTATACAAGTTATAAACCAAGTTATATTAGGTTGACATGCTGTTTTCATTCAGCTGGGAGAAATTTTCCCAATTTTGGGCATCGGTGTGACGCAGTGACATGCATATTCACAATTGTCAAGAAATCTGTCAAATTTCAGTAGTTGTTCGCAAATTCAGCGGGTCACGGGGCCTCCATAAACTCTAATATAAGATACACGTACCATATTTTCAAAAACATAGGCCTCTTATTAATCCATAGATGTTTTGAATCCATATATTGGCCACCTTTACAGTCTACACGCGCCCTATACTTTTTAGGGGTCCAAATTACATCCAGCTTGCGTCTTGTGCTTCCGTGGTCATTTCCGAGCCTTTTTGAGTTGTTTCCACTTGATTTGAATCTTCTATATCCTTAATATATCATCATAATTAATTCAAAAATCATCCTAAATCATTAAAAACATCAATTAAGAGCTCAAAACAACACAACATCCTCACCGATGAACTAGAAACACAAGCTAAGCATAGGCTAAATTCACATTGAGCTTTAACTCATTGTTTTCACTCTTTTCTTGATCCAATTGACCATTGAAAATTATAAATATGTTTTTTTACATATAAATACATAATAACAACCTTAGTAACTCATTAAAATACATTAGAACCCAATACAAGAGACTAGAAAAACACCTAGCTCAAGATAGTTACACTAGTTTTCTCGGTTGACTTCTAAATGCTCAAATTGAAGCAAAACTCATGTAAAACCACAATTAAACATTGTAAACACATACTTGGACACATAAATGCTTATTTTTATCATTATCAACACATATATCATAAGAATCATCCTCAAAACAAGGCTAAAAAGGCTAAAATAGTAACTCTAGAATGCATAAATACACCCAACACAGGGGGGCCATGTCACCCTAGTTCATTAACCATGCTCATGCAACCCAAATGTTCAAAACTATCGATTCAATCCATACATGATTCATAAAATACATGGGAAAAACAAGTAATTCAATAATGTTCAATAACCCTCAACCCATATTTAAAATAATCAATTAAATCACATAGGTGCTATTATAAACACATGATTTTGATAAAATAAAACTTGGGAAAGAGTAACATGCCTAAAAGTGTCAAAATTATGGGGAAGAAACCTTGAATTTACCCCTAGGTGCTCAACCTTGAGAAACGCTAGCTTGTTTTTGACTTAGGGATTTGAGAGAGCTTGAGAGAGTGCTTTGATTAGATAAAAGATGAAAATAATGTCCCAAAGGTGTTTTATGGTCTTGGGTATTAAGTGGGGAAAGAGGAAAATGTCCAAAATACCCCTTAATAAAACACTAAAATTTACCACCCAGTTATTATGGGTCACCTTACGACTCATAACGGCTAACTATGAGTTGTTCCCTAGACTCATAACTTGGGCAGTGACCAAAGGCATACACAATGTTGACCCCACGAGTGGAATTATATGACTTAACTATGACCCTACGACTCATAGGGTCCAGTCTTACTCAAGATAGAAATATTTAGGCACTACATCGATTACCCTACGACTGACACATTACGACTCGTGAAGAGTCATTATGACTCGTTAGGTGTTAATCATGATCGGGATAAAAACTTGGCCAACTACACTGGTCAGGCTATGATTGGGTCCTTAAGACCCGTAGGGTGACCTTATAACTCATAAGGTGAGTCATAGATTGGACAGTGAGTTCAAAAACTCAAAATAAATTCACGACAAAAAATTTAGGGTGTTACATTCTCCCCCCAGGATTATTCATCCCCGAATGAAGATACAAGACATCTATTAGCATGATTTAACACAAATCACAACCACACTTTTCTTTAACAAAGACAGAAAATAAAGATATTAAGGAATACACGTAATACCTTCAGCACGATTATCTAGAACGGGGAATAAGAATGAATATTTGAACCTCATGTCCTCTTCAGCTTTCCATGTAGCTTCTTCAACCTTATGATTCCCCCATAGAACTATCACTAAATCCACATCATTAGTCCTCAAATGACAGACTTACCTATCTATAATCTCAACTAGGACTTCATAATAAGACAATAAATTCAAAATGCCAACACTCTCCAATGGGACAACAAAGAAGGATCACCCACACACTTCTTCAACATAAAAACATAGAACACCGAATGGTCATAACCAATGCATACGATTCATATACTAATCAATCGTATGGAGGAAAGTTTCAACTTGAGTAGGCTATTTTTTATATAGGTGAAGTCCATGAGTTAGGGTTTGAATCATACCTTTTGGTTATGAATCAAGGGTTCCCACTCGTGCCTATAATAATATGGTTGACCTAGGAGAAGCCTAGGGTATGAGTTAGGGTACCACTCATACCCTAGGGTACGATTGTTAAGGGAGGAGTCGTACCCCTGGACGAGGTCACTTTTCAGCTTTTAACTAAGGGCCTTATGGTCTTTATCTTGCCTTAAAACCTAAGCCATCACACTGTATAAGGCATTGTAGCCTCATAAACCATCATTTACAAGACTCTAACACTCCAAAACACTCTAAAAGCTTCTTGAAGCAAGATTGGAGGTTAGGGTTTGGAGGGAGCTCATCTACTGGTAAGAAGGAGCCAAAATCATTGGTGTGTCATATTTTTAAAGGTATGTATCGCTTCCACTCTTTAAATATCTCTAAAACCATGTATTTCACTCATGGATTAGTAAGTGTACTTGGTGGTTTTGAAATTAAATGAAAAAGGTTTTGTTCCGTAATAATGTATGATGGTGAATTTTGCTTAGACTTATGTTTATATGTGATATTGATGATAAATTACATGTGTGGATTCTTGTTGTACGAGGTTTAACATGAGGGTATTGAGTAACCCTAATCTTGATGATTTGTACCATAAAAATAAGCTTGTTGAAGATATGTACATAAGGTGTTTGTTAAAATGTCTAAGTAAATTATCTAGTCATATGTTGGTGATATTTTGAACTAGGGCAATGGCCCAATAAGCATGATGACCGTAAATGTGATTAATGATGAGTCAAATCAAGGTACTTAGTCTATTAAAGTGATTAGTGGTTAGATGGTTTGTGAATGTCAAATGTGTATCCATGGAATTGGTCTAATAAACATGAATGATGTATGATTAGGACTAAATGAATGTGAACACTTGTAGATGGTTAGTTAACACTTTGTTGGAAATATATTAAGTTATAATGATTGTAAATACTTGATAAATGGTGATAATAATATTGTTAATCATGTAATGGATTAGCTTATGGCTTTAAATAGGGTGATGGCCCTATAAGTATGAATGGTTGATAATTGGTAATGTGTTTATATTACTTCCTATGTAATTTGTTAAACTATGTCCATGTTAGTTTGATGTCTAATAAGAGAGGTTCAATTTCTTAATCTTGAACTTAAAATTACATGTGGAACTAGAGTGTAGCATAGAAATGTTAATGAAGAATGAATGAGTTAGTAAGGGTCTTGATGACCGCTGATTGAATTGGATGATGACTTAAATTGAGGCATTGGTCTAATGAAGTGTTTAATCGATAAATATTTCCATGAAGACCTTATGGCCCTTTGTGGGTATTGATGACCATGAATTGAATTATATGATGAAATGTGTTAAGGCATCGACCTATTAAAATGGTTGAGCAATGAAGGCTCCCATGAGGACCATGTGGTCATGTATCGTGTTGAATTGGATAAATGAGCCAAATCCCTTAAATGTGATGTAAATTTTATGGGTGTAAATGCATGAACTAATGGGTCTTCGAATGGAGACTAATAACGATGGGCGATGAGTTCCTTGTTTAATGACATGACTAGTGATTTGAGTTCTTAGTCTCATGAAATGATGGGTGATTCGAGTTCCTCATCTAATGATACGGCTAGTAATTCTAGTACCTAAACTGGTGATATCATTAGTGATTTAAGTTCCTAGTACAAAGAGATCTCTTGAGGTTGGAATACCTTATCTAATGACACAACTAGTGATTTGAGTTCCTAGACTAGTGAAACGACCAGTGATTTGAGTTCCTAGTTGATAACGCTCAACTTACACTTCAATTTAGTGCAAGGCGGTCGTCATCAATATATTTACCCAACTTTGGAGTCGGGGTCGAATCCACAAGGAATAATATGAATGGTGATTAAACTAATTTGAAACTATAGCTACAAGTTAAATTCAAACAACTGACACGGTAAGACAAAATGAGGGTGTTTAGTGTAACAAGTAATTGTCCGTCACTTTAATTAGTGTTTGTAATCAAGAGTTTATAGAAATAACCAGAATTATGTTCACTAGGGCTTCCGGTACATGATAGATGCTAAAAATGGTTCAATATTCTCACGGTGGGTAGGAAAACAAGCTATCTTTATCGACATTATGCTTAAATGCCTCTCGACCTACTTAAGTGTTTAATTTCCTAATCCTCTCGGACTTAGGGAATTTCTAGTGACTGCCCAGATTTTACCTCAGGTTAACCAACCTTGTTACAGCGCTGATTATTAAAGAAAGTATTTCTGAGTCCCTGTTGATAATTCACTTCCTACTATATTTGATTTCTTTCTCAAGCAAATCAAAGCAGGTGTGTCTACCATTTACAACCAACAAACATTAATTAAAGCTTCAGAATTATCAAGAAATCCTGTCACCTTTTGAATCTTGAACACTTAGCACCTTATCAAGACCTAACCCTAGATCCCATAATTCAGGTTAAAGAAATTTAGCCACTCATGACGTAATAATAGAAGCAACTAGATAAATTCATGCTTTGAAAGATAAACTTACCACAAGATGAATTGAACTAGAGATTCTCAGATTAAATCACAAAGGAAAGCCCAAAATAAATAAATATAATCTCTTCAAAGTAATTGCTTTTTCAATCCAAAAATTTAGAAAGAGAAAATATCAAAGTGTTGTCTCCCAAAACACAAGTGCGGCCCTTTATGTGTCAAATACCCCTGAAAAACCCTAAACAATCCTTTAATTAGTTAATCCTAAATAAGGAAATAAAATCACAATGTTCAGAAAATACTTTAGAATAGGTGATGGAATTTATGACGGCGTGTCAGGGTCTTGACGACTTATCAGGAATGTCGTCAGGCCTTCCAGCATTCTTGGAATCTTTTGCTTTAACTGACGACAAAGCTTGATGACTTACTAGATACGTGACGACATATCAGAAATATTGTCACTTTTTCATTCAAAATTTGATTCTCTGCCTACACTTGATGGCAACTCTGACACCTTATCACAGTTGTGACAACATGTAAGAAATGTCGTAATAGTTTTACTTTAGTCCATCTAACACTACAACAGCTGACGTGATTTCTAATAACTTATCACAGGGCTAATGACTTATCAGGAATGTCGTCAGCCATACTTCCAGTTCTTTTGCATCAGTTTTCAGCTCTTTTGCTTCCATTTTCTTAAATTTGCCTTGCATCATGACTTTCACTGCAATATCAAACATAAACCAATCAAAAATGACAAAAGTTGCTTAAGACTTCCAATTATTCTTAGTTAAAATCCTCAAATGTGTTAGCATTAGCTCACACATCAACACCCTCAACTTAAGACAATTGCTTGTCCTCAAGCAACTTCATAACACCATACTATGATGCTTAACCAACAGACACATAAGATACCTATGACAGTTGATTATCAAGTTTAGTTCAGAACACATTACCCTCTCTATTTTCAATTACTTTAACCCCAACTGTGTATATCAATGAAGATCAACAATATGACACAAGGGAATCAAGAGATGACATCAAATTAGCAATAATAATCATGCATATATACAAATTACACTTCCCAAACAAGTAGGCAACTAGTAATGCAACCGATGTGCCCTTACAACAAAGAAGTCCCTCCTCACTCATATATGAAATCAAGCATGTAAATGCAGGGATGGTTAAGAAATACTCACTCTCAGAAAGAAGTTCCAGTCAATGTATGCCAAATACCATAAGCCTGCCCTTATTTTCATTACCGAAGCTTTCAGACAGTTAAGTTAGGATCACTATTGGACTTTTCTTCATCTTTTAATGTAGGCTTGGGGATGGTATGATACATAAGGATATTTAAAGTAAATAAGCCTCCTTGGCACTACACTATTTTTGGGGTCTCACTTATTAACCATTACTTTATTTCTCCCTTTCTTGATTAAAGCACATTTAAGCTGGGTGCAGTTTTTTTTTTCACAACTATTCTTTTCTCATTCTTTTTCTACCACACCTAGCCTTGCATATATATATATATATATATATATATATATATATATATATATATATATATATATATATATATATATATTATTACCCTTCTTCATACTCACTTTACATCACACACCCCTATGATAGCCACCCTTAACTTAGGCTATTTGCCTAAGTCAAAGTGCACAGTGTCCAAGGAGGACTAGGGCCAAAACAGGTTCATTATGATATAAATGGGCAGGTGATGGGTGTCATAAAAAAATAGGTATTCAGTCTCAAAATCAAGATCAAGGGATATTATTCACACATGAAAGGTCATTTAGGCTAAAAGTGGACTAATATCAACAACGGCCTATGATCCTTTACTAACCGCTATTCTATAACCAAGGCAAGACCAACCGGGCAAGTCCTGGCTTTAACACACAACGGGAACTAGGTAGTATCTCACACACTCATGGCACAAAGGTATATCACAAACTACTACCCATTTGGTTTATGTAATTGTTAGCAGTGATTATCATGTCCCTAGTACTAATGCCATAACAAGATGCACAGTGGTCACACATAGATGAACATCATACAATTACTAAATAGACAGTTGGAGAGGTATTTTTCATTCCAAGAGAAATCAACAAAAATATGTCAACTGCCCTAGATACTTATTTTTCCCCTAGTTAACCACAACACATCACAAAACAGACATAATATGCCTAAACATACCAGTTCTACTAGGAACAAGACTTCGAGGAAAAGAGGAACGACAACAAAAACCCTAAGAGGACATCAACAACCACAAGAAGTTCCACTATCAACTTATAATAATGCATTGTCCCCAATGCATCAACCAAAACAAGAGAGTTAGAAATATACCTGTGGCACCACAGGTGTGAAGATCTGATGTCAATCACATAATACGAATACAAACAATAAAATACCTTAGGTTGCCTCCCAAGCAGTACCTAGTTTAATGTCGCGGCACGACTCAGTTATCCTGACAACTCAAACTTCGTCAAGATACCTTGTTGCTAATTATTTATGTCTCCACTCGGAGGATTTGAAATGTCGACCCAACTTTTGATCAATACATCTTTGGGGTGTGTTGGAAAAATATGAGGGCATGATGAGGAATGTTCTATCACACCACTTCAAACACTTGAACTGCTTGCCCAATTTTGCATCGAACTTTCGTGTGGGCTCATTTTCCAACGGTGAAAATCTTAAACAGCCACTAAATGGACATCGATCTTTAAGCTTCTTGGCCTTCAAGATTGGGGTTGTAGTATACTATTTTGGAAGGACAAACTCCAAAATGTAAGAATCTTCCTCCTCATTTTCAAAATTCATCATTTGCTTGGGTGATTTGACTTTCATCACATCCACCAAGCATAATATTGAAAAGTGGTTCGAATGAGGACTCTCAATTTTAGAGTAGCATCCCTATTAGTATTTTTATCTCGAAATAGACTAGAGTCTTCACAAGGATTGTGCTTGATTTCTTCTTTTGACTCTAGTACCATTTCCTCATCTTTGGCATCTTTATTCATAAATGGTTTGGTTGGTTGGGAAATCACCAAAGGTTGCTCAACATCAAGCTCATCATCAATATTGGATTCTTGCTCCTCATCTTCACACTCATCCATTATGTTAAATGATTCCACAGACACGATATCATCTAAACATAATGTGGAAAAGTGCTTTGAATGCTTGACCTTTATATCCATATCCATATCCTCTATCATTCTTCTTTTTTCATTATTTGCCCTTATGTCTTGATGTATTTCACGTATGATATCATTTATTATGTCCACACACTCTAACATTAGTTAAAGCATAGCTTCAATGCCACTCTTTCCAGTGCTTCGTTCTTCCTATTCTTGACCATAAGACCTATCAAAATCATAAGAAGAACTAGAATTTGGGTTAGCATACCGGGGGGATGGGGAATTTAGGAAATCACTCCAATGTCCATCTTGACCACCATATAATGAATAATCATACTCCCAGTAGGATGGAGATGGTGCACACATCTCTCTCCGGGGAGCATATCTATAATCTTGCCACAAGTGAGGTCCATCACAATATGGACATGGATCATCAAGGTAAAATTTCCAACCACCAAGCTCATGTTCATTCCACGATGCCAGAGTAATAAGTAAACTAAAATAAAAATCTACCAAACACAAAAAATAAAAGAAAACTGAAAATAAATATTTACAAGTATGAATTCAAGAAAGTAGGATAAAATTTCAAACCAACTCAATACACCAAATTGTTTTCCGGCAACAGCACCATTTTTTATAACGCTCGACTTACACTTTAATTTAGTGCAAGGTGGTCGTCGTCAATATATTTACCCAACTTTGGAGTCGAGGTCGAATCCACAGGGAATAATATGAGAGGTGATTAAACTAATTAGAAACTATAGCTACAAGTTAAAATCAAACAACTGACACAGAAAGACAAAATAGGGGTCGAATTAGTGTTTGTAATAAAGAGTTTATAGAAATAACCAGAATTTTGTTCACTAGGGCTTCCGGTACATGACAGAAGCTAAAAGTGGTTCAAAATTCTCACGGTGGGTAGGACAACAAGCTATCTTTATCGATGTTATTCTTAAATATCTCTCGACCTACTTAAGTGTTTAATTTCCTAATCCTCTCGGACTTAGGGAATTTCTAGTCACTGCCTAAAATTTACCTCAGGTTAACCAACCTTGTTACAGTGCTGATTATTAAATAAAGTATTTCCGAGTCCCTGTTGATAATTCACTTCCTACTATATTTAATTTCTTTCTCAAGCAAATCAAAGCAGGTGTGTCTACCGTTTGCAACCAACAAACGTTAATTAAAGCTTCAGAATTATGGAGAAATCCTGCCACCTTTTGAATCTTGAACACTTAGAACCTTATCAAGACCTAACCCTAGATCCCATAAATCAGGTTAAAGAAATTTAGCCACTCATGACGTAATAATCAAACCAACTAAATGAATTCATGCTTTGAAAGATAAACTTACCACAAGATGAATTGAACTAGAGATTCTCAGATTAAATCACAAAGGAAATCCCAAAATAAATTAATATAATCTCTTCAAAGTAATTGCTTTTTCAAGCCAAAAACTTAGAAAGAGAAAATATCAAAGTGTTGTCTCCCAAAACTCAAGTGTGGCCCTCTATGTGCCGAATACCCCTGAAAAACCCTAAACAATCCTTTAAATAGTTAATCCTTATTAAGGAAATAAAATCACAATGTTCATAAAATCCTTCAGAATAGGTGAAAGCATTTGTGATGGCGTGGCAAGGTCCTGACGACTTATTAGGAATGCCGTCAGGCCTTCCAGCATTCTTGGCATCTTTTACTTCAACAGACAACAAAGCTTGATGACTTATTAGATACGTGATGACATATCAGAAATATCATCACTTCTTTATTCAAAATTTGATTATATGCCTACACTTGACGGTAACTCTGACGCTTTATCACAGTTATGACGACATGTCAGAAATCTCATACAATTTCACTTTAATCCGTCTAACACTGCAATAGATGATGTGATTTCTAATAACTTATCACAGGGCTTATTATTTATCAGGAATGTCGTCTGCCATACTTCCAGTTCTTCTGCATCAGTTTTCAGCTCTTTTGATTCCATTTTCTTAAATTTGCCTTGAATTATGACTTTCACTGTAATATCAAACATAAACCAATGAAAAATGATCAAAGTTGCTTAAGACTTTGCAATTATTCTTAGTTAAATGCCTCAAATGTGTTAGCATTAGCTCACACATCACTAATCCAATAAAATAAAACAACTAGTAATTCGAGTTCCTAGACCGGTGAATCGACTAGTGATTCAAGTTTCCAGTCCAATGAAATAGCAAAGAGATTGGTCAAATGTGCTAACTTGGTTGAAATTTCTTCACTTTATATCTCATGAATGAATGATTTGAGAATGCATGCTAAGTCATTTTTCCTTGTGGTATAATATGATCATATCGTGTATGTCTATGTGTATGAGTATGTGTTTAAGAATGTGATTAAAGTTCTATGCCTAATAAGAATGGTTTGAACCTAAGTGTAGAATATCAGAGTCCTCTACTTTATGTCTCATGGTTGAAGAGTTTGAGAATATTGTCAAGTCTTGATACCTTGTTGGCATGTAATATGTATCTATATGTAAGGATAAGTGTATGAATATGATTGGATATGATATATTGACTTGTTGTTGAATGATGATGTTATTTATCCTTATCATTGAGTTACATGCTAACACTCCAACCGCTAACCGTCTTCGAACATTATGTCCAAATGTGACATAAGGATTGGAGCATCTTTTTTTTTAATCTACTCAGTAAACAAGTGTTCGAGTTGTTCGAGCATTGACCTTGAAGTGGTAATCTTCCATACTCTAGAAGATCTATCCTTTATAGTCATGTTACTCTATGTCATAGACTTGTATAGATTTTTACTTATCTATTATCGGGGGCTTGTCCTAATATATTATTGACTTCGGATCATTAGAGGTTTTATGGATGACTGTGGACACGGGTATTTTGGCTAGACCATTGGTGTTAATGAAATTTTAGTTATTGTCTAAGTATTGACTATTAGCCCTATATTGCCGCTATCTTATTATAAGGTCGGGATTCACCAAACCCTTATAGTTGTTGTAATGATGATTAGGTTAGGTTGACAAGGCGACCTCCAATTCATGTGGGCTTGAGGTTCCCAAAGCACATGTCCCAATTTCAGGGCGTTTCAAGTTGGTATCAGAGCCTAGGTTTATGGTCAGTTGGGTGTCCACAACACTGTCAAGTAGAGTCTCTTTTATGGGTATGTAGTGTGCCACACTTATAAGAGAGGGGGTATGAGGCATTTAGGAATATTTCCCTTTCTTGTGTTTTAATCTCAATCTATATAGAGTTTAAGGTCTTAGATTCCTCTGATTTCTTCTTGATCATCTTTCAGATCATTAACCCAAGAAGATTTAACGTTTAAGTAAGCTTTTTTGTCGTAACTAGGGAAATATAGACAAAGCTCATCCAACTTTTGGGGTTCAAACCTGATCAAGGTTCATGATATCTGACTATCCTCATGGGGTTCCACTTGTTCCCACTAACTTCTCTATTGAGGGTGACACTTCTCCTCAGTCGCCTCAAAATTTCGGGTTCCATCGCTCCCTTGCTTAGTTGGCTCAGGTTGGTGGAAAGTAGCCTAGAAAAAAGTATTAGATGGGTCCTATCCCCTATTACACTACTTGTGCTCCCTACCCAGACCCATTGGGAGGCGGGTATCTTCAGATTGGTGATGCTCATAGGGCACAGGGTGCCCAACATCAGGTTAGTAGGGTCCAATTTGCATTTACCTATCCTCTTTGTTGGTTTTATGGTCAATCACACCATGGTTGTTACGAAAAAGGAAAGAACTGGTGTTTTAAGTGTGGTTAATTGGGTCACATGTAATGTGAGTGTCCTATAGTGGCTGCCACTTGGGCAAAGCAAAGTATTTCGATTACCACTTTTCTAGATCTTGCACCCAAGGGTGACACTTCTAGCTCTGACATTGGTCGGGACCATCTTAATGCTCTTACGATCCCTCAGGGTCCCGAGGCATCTTTTAATGCTAGCGCAGGTATATTGGAAATTTTTTCTTGTGATGTGTATTGTTTGCTTGACCCACGTTCTACTCTTTCTTATGTGACCCCGTATGTGGCTATGCATCTTAATTGTGGTCTCAAGAGTCTGTTGATTCCCTTTTTGGTTTCTCCCCCGATCAGAGACTTTGTGATTGTTAGAAAGGTTTATAAGGGGTGTGTGATATCTGTTGGTGATAGAGATACTCTTGTAGACTTGATAGAGTTGGACATGGTTGATTTTGATGTCATTTTAGGGATGGATTGGTTGCATTCTTGTTATGTTTTTTTAGATTGTCGGACCCATAGAGTCATGTTCGAATTCCCTAATGATTCGGTCATTGTATGGGAAAGTGGTTCCTTAGTGCCTAAGGGGAGGTTTATTTCTTATCTAAAGGCCCAAAAGTTGATTTCAAAGGGGTGTTTGTATCATTTAGTCCAATTTAAAGATTCTAACTCGGAAGAGCCTTCTCTAGAATCCGTTCCCATGGTTAATGAGTTTCCTAAGGTATTTCCTGATGCTCTTCCCGGTGTTCCTCCCATTAGGCAAATTAATTTTGGGATTTATCTTGTTCCAGACACTCGTCTGATCTCTATTACTCCTTATAGAATGGCTCTGGCGGAGTCGAAAGAACTTAAAGAGCAATTGAAGGACCTCTTAGATAAAGATTTTATACGTCTTAATGTGTCTCCTTGGGGTGCTCCCGTGTTATTTGTGCGCAAGAAAGATGGTTCCCTTCGTATGTGAATTGACTATCATCAGTTGAACAAAGTGACCGCAAAGAACAAATATCCTCTTCCTAGAATCGATGTTTTGTTTGATTAACTTCAGAGTGCAAAGTATTTCTCTAAGATTGATCTTAGATTAGGATATCATCAGTATAAGATTAGAGAAGCGGATATCCCTAAGATTACCTTTAGAACCCGATATTGTCACTATGAGTTTCTTGTTATGTCCTTTGGGTTGACCAATGCCCCGACAAAATTCTTGAATTTGATTAATAGGGTCTTTCGTCCGTTCTCGGACATATTTTTCATTGTCTTCATTAATGATATCTTAGCTTATTCTATGAGCGAGGCGGATCATGTAGATCACCTCTGTGCCGTGTTGTAAACTTTGAAGGATCATTGTTTGTATGCCAAGTTCCCCAAGCATGAGTTTTGGTTGGCAGCCATAGCTTTTCTTATTCATGTTATCTATCTCTAGTGAAGGGATCATGGTGGATTGATCTGAGATGATTTTATACACTTTGGTATCATTATTCTAACTTATTTCATCTTGTTTTGAGAGTAATTTGTGTGCTTAATGTGTTAATGTTGATATAACTAAGCATTTAAGTGTCCAAGTGCATGATTACAATGTTCAAAGTGTTTTTCAAATAAGTTTGTACTTAATTGAGTCATGTAGAGTTCAATCCGGAAAACTAGTTTTACTAGCTTGAGCTAGTTGTGTGTCTAGTTGGCTTCGTTGGATTCTAATGTGTTTAATTTGTTCCAAATGTTTTAAATGTGTAATTATGAGTGGAATAAGTTGTTTGTAATGTGCAAAGTTCAATTTGATTAAGTCAAGAGTCGGAATAATAAGTGGAAGATCATTGCGAATTTGCCTTATCTTAGCTTTTCTTTGGTTCGTCGTTGAGGTTATTGTGTTGTTTTGATCTTTAATATGTGGTGTGTGATATTTTAGAAGGCTTTGTGAGCTGAATACAGTGATATATTGTTGATAAAAAAGCAAAAAAATTCATTGAAAATATACTACAAAAGACATGAAAAAAAGAAGAATGTTCAACACTTAACTAAAATTTTAAAAGCAAATTTCAGTGAGTCGACGCATCAGGTGGATGGTCACACAGTTTACAATTACAAGAATTTTTCAATGCTAATTCTAGTGCACAGACGCGGATTCAACTCGTTGCATCGATGATTCAATGCAAAACAGAATTAAATGCTGCCGACAAAAAGTGAAATATTTGCACATTGTGGGAATCTTTTTTTATTGGGAACCGTGCAAGCCTTATTATCCCACAAGGATTAGTAATATATATTGTATATACACCAGACATTTGGACACATGGACAGTGGTGGGAGGGGGACAATTCATAAATTTGATTAAATTGGAAAAGAATTTGGTGGTGGACAATATAAAAAGGACAATTGAATATTTGGACAACATTGGACACCGGTGCTCAACAGTGGAGAAAATTATTCGGTGGCTGCCACTTCTATTTTTAGGTTTTAATATTTTTAATTAGTCTTTAATTTATCATATCATGTATTCAATTATTTAGATTGTAATTATGAATATTATTGGCTAAAAATTCTCTTTATGAGATTAAAGCCAAGAACATGATTACTATTGTTTTGGATTAATTTCGTTGGATTTGCTTATCATATTTGATTGTTTGGTTATTCTTGTTTTAATTATTTTAAAAATTCATGACCCTTAGAATACATATATTGTCGACTTTTTGATCTCGAGAGAGAGAATAAAGAGATAGAACACGGGAATAGACAAAGTTTGGGTTTTAATTCTTTTATAAAATAAAGAATTAAACTTAGCTTCTAGGACAGGGATGCACTTAGATGCCTTACTTGATTCATACGTAGAATGATAGCTTTAATTAACTTAATTGGATTATTACATCCCGCTCAACGATGTAGTTGTAATGTCCATATTAGGTAAAAGATTTTGAGAAACCATGATCATGCAATTAACCCTATGAATCAACAACCAAGATAAGCAAGTTAACAAATGAAATTCAATAACATAGTATGATTATTCGGTGTGCTTTAACCTTGAACTTTACTTCATTGATTGTTCCAAGTACTTTTATTTTACACATTATTTACTTTATTTTAATTTACTAAATTACAAACTCTTTTTTGGTTACTTTTGCACTAAATTAATTTAGACTTTGAACTAAAATTAAATCTTTGTTAAATCAAGTATCTGTGGGATCGATACTCGGCTTTCTTGAAGGTCACTTTACTACTTGATAAGACCACATACACTTGCGTGTGTTGTCAAGTTTTTGACACCATTGTCGGGGACTTGTATTTTGACAATTGTTTATTTTAGTTTACTTTTAGATTTATTTGGTGTTTTTACGCTTGGTCTTGGTTTAGTTACTGCAGGAAATAGGTATGGAGGTTGATAAGCTGGTAAGGGAACGGGAGTTCATTGAACCAAGCTCCGAACCTGAGCAAGACTTTCACCAACGCAGGAGAGAAGCAATCCTTCTCCCAAAATTCCTTAAATCCAAGAAAACCAAGAGAATACTGCTCCAATGGCCGAAGAACAAGCAGCCCAAAGGACATTTAGGGAAGTGGCAGTCCCACTTTCGATGAACTTGACTTCCCCAATTCAAAGACCAGCAGCTGGGGGGAATTTTGAGTTGAAACACAATATGGTGTAACTTCTTATCAGCAGTGGACAGTTTACAGGGCTTTCACACGACGATCCACAAGTCCACTTGTAGACCTTCATTGAGCTTATTAATACATTCACTCCGACTGGGTAACTCCAGATTATGTGAGGCTGACACTATTTTCCCATTCACTCTTGGGGGAAGCTAAAAGGTGGTTGAATGTAGAGAGGGAAAATTCAATTACTTCATGACGAGTTAGACAAAAAGTTCCTTATCAGATTCTTTCTATCAGGCAAGATTGCGAGACTTCATAGTGAGATAGTGAGCTTCAAAGAGAAGCCTGATAAAAATCTCTATTATGCTTAGGAATGCTTCAAGGCTCTTCTTCGGGAGTGTCCACACCATCAACAGTCCAATAAGGTACTTGATCATACTTTTATAGAAGCTCTTGATCATAATACAAAGATTTTGCTAGATTCAGCCACAGGTGGTCAAGCGCTGGAATTGACTTATGATGATCTTTACACATTACTGAACCGCATAGCACAAGGAAATCCAGAGTGGTATTCAGATTCTAGATGTGCTACAAAAAGAATTGTAGGCATATTAGAGATGGACCATTTCACAGCCTTATCAGCATAGGTTTCTGCCTTACAAAATTTGATCAACACTCATTTCAGTGGCATAAAGTTGGGAGCAGCACAACCTGCAGCCACAGTCAATGCCATCTAATAAGTTGCACATTGGTGTGAAGTGTGCGATAATAATGGTCATTCAGCGGTCATGTGTGCTTCAAATTCAGAATCAGTCATGTTTGTAGGCAATGCTCAATGGCCCAATTATTGTAATGCCTACAACATAAAGTGGCAGACTCAACCATCCAACCAGCCATGGAACTCCCCACAGTCACAGGCCTTGCCAAATCAGTCAACTAGTAACGTGGAGGAGATGTTGAAGTAGATTAATCAGACATAGTTGACTGCAGACATGAAAAATCAACAAGTGGCCACAAGAAGTTTAGAGTTACAGGTGGGCCAATTATCATAAGCAATAAATACAGACCACAAGGTAGTTTGCCAGTAGATATAGAAAATCCAAAGCAGGTTATGGCAATCACCTTGAGGAGTGGTAAAAAGCTTCAAGGAGAACCTCCAAAGGCAACGAAGGAGGTAGATGCTGGGGTAGTGACCCAACAGGTTCCCAAAAAATTTGTTGATAATTTAAGGAACTCTAAGTACTTTGAATAAAAAATTATTGAACCGGGAGTGAAGAAAACACTACCATTACCCTTCCCTCAGAAGCACATAAAAGCAAAGGAGGATGCATTGTTCAAAAAGTTCATTGATACATTCAAAGAGCTTTATATTAACTTACCTTTGCTAGATGTTTTACAGAGTAGGCCTAAGAACACAAAGTACTTAAGGGATGTGGTTGTGGATAATGTGAAATTATAGGATGTGGAGTAATAACACTCACTGAAGAGTGTAGCTCTGTGATGATATAGAAAATCCCTAAGAAATTGAGAGATAAGGAGAGGTTTGCTATCCCTATTCAAATTAGGATCAAAGAGGTCCAAGTACTAAGTGACTTAGGGGCAAGCATGAATTTAATGCCCCTATCATTATTTAAAACATTGGGTTTGGGAGAATCGAAACCTACCACCATGGTGTGGCAGCTGGCAGATGGGACGTTTACATATTCGGATGGAATAATTGAGGATGTCCTGATAAAGGTTGGTAAATTCATTATACCTGCTGACTTAATTATTCTTGGTTTTGAGGTAGATGAATAGGTACCAATCATTTTGAGGTATCCATTCTTAGCAACTAGAGGGCCTTGATTGATATTAAAGAAGGCACGCTCAAGATGAGGGTAGATGATGAAGAGGTGGTATTTGATATTTACAAAACACCCATTGTAAAACCCCAAATTAAAGATTTGTGTATGATCAATGTTATTGAAGGGGAAAAGTGTGGGGTAGTTAATCCGCCAAAGACCTTTTCGGATTACTTAATTGAGCGGCCCAAGTTGAATTCATTGTTTCCCAACATAATGAAGGTTGAAGTGAAGAGAGATGTTGATCTTGAGAGTGAAAACTCAAAAGGTCATAGATGAATAAAAAAATGGCTCCCAAAAGAGAGTAAAAGGGTAAAGCAATATAGTTGAGTTAATATGGGTCGTACCGTGATACTAAATTAGGCGCTGCTTGGGAGAAAACCCAAGTTAATTAGGTATGTTTTCTTTTCAATTTTTTTTTAGTTTTATTTCATGTAGTTTTTTATTTCGGTTGAGTTATAGGTTAATGGGAAGTCTAAGTACCATAAACTTAAGCTAAGGAGCATGACAAAGGTTGAGTGTGGGGTCCCATAGATCTCATTTATGTGTGAAGATACTACTAGCTAGTCCTAGCTAGGCCTAGAGGCCTCAACGAGTATTTCTATCTCTTACTTTTAAGTTTACTTTGGGGACAAAGTAGATTTATAAGTGTGGGGTGGGGAAATTCTCAAATTTTGGCTTAATTTAAAAATTCTTAGGTTAGGAATAAGTGAGATATTCCTATTGGTGCTTTTTTGATTACATGATGCAATTGGGTTTGTTTGTAAAAGCATGTTGATTGAGTGAATTGCTACTTTTAGGACTTTTAGGCTCTTTTTTTTTTACTCTTGTACTTTTTGGCTTAAATTTGAATTCATGCTATTATTTGGTTGGGATTCTATGATGATCCTATTAAGTTGAGCATGTGCCATGTTCATGTGAGATTTTTGTATATTTCTTATTATGTGTGATGTCTAGAACTTGCCCGGTGTGTGTGCAAAGCAAAATAAAGAGTGTGGGATTAGGAGATGATATCGGCATTTATTTGATAGCCTTATTTTATACCTTTAATTTGTCCTACCACTTGTGCATTATCCTAGTTAACCCCTATTGAGCCTTTAGATTTTTCTGTGGCAACCTCATATGTAGCCTAATCCCCTTCTTTTATAGACCACAATTTGATCCAAAAAGCTCCTAAGTGCTTTAATGAAAAAAATTGATTGAGATAGGAGTTTGAGAAATTAAAGAAGAAAAAGGTGAAATTGATACCCCAAGGTAATAGTTATTGGTGTTCATATTTAATGTGTGGTGGATGGGTGTGATATATAATTTATGCTAGAATATTGCCATGATTATGATAAAAGAAAAAAATTGATTTCTGTGGTAGTAAACTACGTGTCCACCAAGTGTTTGTGAAAATGCTTAAAAGAGATGGGGGAAAAATAAAAGGTATGGATGAATGAATAAGTGTAGTTTGGTTGTTGGAGAGTGATTTTAAATGTATAATGTAGTGTATTAAAGCAATTAGAGAGGTTAGTCACTTTTCCCAAGTAGTTCCTACCCGTCCTTAGCCTACATTACAACCCGAAAAAGTCCTAATTGATCCTAAGCTTTACATTTTACTATTAGTAGAGCATTACACTAAGGGAAAGCCTATGGTTCATTGTGTGTAACTTGTGAATTCTTTGTGAGAGTGAGCGTAATTTGATTCTTGTACTCATGACGTTATAAATTGCATTATTGTGAGTGATTATGGGTAACTCTCTTGTTGTGAGGGGAACATATTTAATGAATGTGGGTGATTTGTATGATGTCCTTGATTGAATGATAAGCATGAGTTTTCGAACTAGGTGAGTCAATTCTTGAGGCTAGGATGCTTTGGAGTAGTGTTTATGAGCTATAAATTGTGTAATAACATGTTTTGTGTAGAAACTTGCATTCTGTGTAGTCATTGTAGTACTAGCTTGAGTGCCTCTGTGTTAGTCGAAGTGCAGTGTCACCTTAAATTTTTATGCTTAGAGTAAAGAGTTGTTTAAGGAAGAACAAGGATTTAAGTGTGGGGTGATGATCTGAGGTGGTTTTATAAACTTTGGTATCATTATTCTAGCTTATTTTGCCTTGTTTTGAGAGCAATTCCTGTGCTTAATGTGTTAATATTGATATAAATAAGCATTTAAGTGTCCAAGTACGTGATTACAATGTTCAAAGTGTTTTCCAAATAAGTTTGTACTTAATTGAGTCATGTAGACCATGTGGTCATGTATCGTGTTGAATGAGCTAAACGATCCAAAGCCCTTAAATGTGATGTAAATTGTATGAGTGTAAATGCATGAACTAATGGTTCAAGAGTTCAAATGGCGACTATTAACGATGGGCGATTCAAGTTCCTCATCTAATGATATGACTAGTGATTCGAGTTCCTAGTCCCATGAAACTACGGGTGATTTGAGTTCCTCGTTTAATGACATGGCTAGTGATTCGAGTTTCTAGACCGGTGATATGGCTAGCGATTTGATTTCCTAGTTAAAGAGATCTCTTGAGGTTTGAATACCTCATCAAATGACACGGCTAGTTATTCGAGTTCCTAGACTGGTGAAACGACTAGTGATTCGAGTTCCTAGACCGATGAAATGACTAGTAATTTAAGTTCCTAGTCCAATAAAATGAAACAACTAGTGATTTGAGTTCCTAGACCAGCGAAATGACTAGTGATTTGAGTTTTTAGTCCAATGAAGTAGCAATGAGATTGGTCAAATATGCTAACTTAGTTGAAAGTTCTTCACTCCATATCTTATGAATGAATGATTTGAGAATGCATGCTAAGTCATTTTTCCTTGTGGCATAATATGATTATGTCGTGTATGTCTACGTGTATGAGTATGTATTTAAGAATGTGATTAAAGTTCTATTCCTAATAAGAATGGTTTGAACCTAAGTGTGGAATACCGGAGTCCTCCAATTTATGTCTCATGGTTGAAAAGTTCGAGAATGTTTTCAAGTCTTGATACCTTGTTGGCATGTGATATGTATCTATATGTAAGGATAAGTGTATGAATGTGATTGAATATGATATATCGACTTGTTATTGAATGATGATGTTATTTATACTTATCCTTAAGTTACATGCTAACACTTCAACTGAAAACCTTCTCTGAACATTATGTCCCCATGCAACATAAAGACCAGAGCATCTTTTTCTTTTTTTTTCTATGCAGTGAACAGGTCGAGCGGTTCTGGCATTGACCTTGAAGTGGTGAGCTTCCATACTTAAAAAAATCTACCTTTCATATTCACATTACTCCATGTTATAAACTTGTATAGGTTTGGTACTTGGCTATTGTCTGGGGCTTGTCTCGATATATTATTGACTTTAGATTGTTAGAGGTTTTGTGGATGACTGTGGACTTGGGTATTTTGGCTAGAACATTGGCATTAATGAAATGTTAGTTATTGTCTAAGTATTGATTATTAGCCTTATATTTATGCTATCTTATTATAAAATCGGGATTCACCCAACCTTTGTGGTTGTTGTGATGATGATTAGGTTGGGTTGACGGGGCGACCTTCGGTTTATGTGTGCTTGAGATGCCATACGATATGTCCCAGTTTTGGGGCATGTCACCAATAGGAGAAAGACATCTTCTACCATACAAAGCCTCAAACAGAGCAATCTGAATGCTAGAATGATAGCTGTTATTACATGCAAACTCGAAGAGAGGAAAATGATCAACCTAACTTGTAATGCCCCGAGTCTGTACCCCGGACGCTATACGATGCTCATAATCCCAAAGGACCACAATCTAACCCATGACTGTCACCTGCTACAATAACTTAATAATAATACTGTAATATGCAAAAATTAGGCGGAAAACATGCCATAAGGTTCAATACTGTAATAAGACTGAATACAGTATAACAAATACCAAGTCCGATACATCTATCTGAAAAGCCTCTAAACTGTCTGAAATGTGGAGTTGATGGGACAAGTCCCTAACTAACCCCGGCTAATGAAATAAACTGAACTGCTGAAATAATAATCATGTCCTTGAACTATGAGAACTCACCACTAACTCTAACTGCTGAAGATTTGAACTGCTAAGGGTGCTCGGGAGCCCGTGCGTCTGAACCTATGATATAAGACATCACAGCATAAGAGAAAAGTATGTGTCAGTACTTTAAATATACTAGTATGCTAAGTGAGGTAGGCTGACATGGGTTCATATGCATGAACAATACTGACTGAATGACATGAGTATAACTAGATGAGAGTACATGAATGAATACGTAAACTATAACTGAGATCGTGATAACACTAAATACTGAGTCTGAATACTGATTACTGATATCTAAGTATACTGATACTCAATTACTGATAACTGAATGAATGTATCTAACAGTCTTGATTCTAGAAAACTATACAGAGTTCCGCACTGAGCTGAGTGACTGTGTCTGACAATCCTAAATCTATAGAACTGAACTGAGTTCTGTACTGAGATTGAATCTTAAACTGAGACTATGGAAGGTAATCATCTAACCAACATGCCCCTTTTTAAATAAATTAGGGTCCAACCTGTAACCCCAATTGGAAGGGTGTCAATACCGTGCCACGGGTAAAGACAAGTTGTGAGTTAACCCTCTCTGATAGGAAGCTCTTTCATCAACCCTTGCTGGCAAGAAAACTCAAATGAGATGTATCAAACCTCATAATATCTGGCAGGAAGATATCTTAACCTATACTGGCTACGTAGTTCTATAACACAGGGATTTCTACTAAGGGTCAAACCCTCTACTGGCAGGAATGCCCCCATCCCTGGGTTCGCTCGGTGCTGAATTCTACTTCCAACTGAATGGACACTGAACTATTTCCTAGTTTATTCTAGGCCTGACTGAGATGTTACTAAGTTTACTGAGTTTCCGTTGACTGACGGAATACTACTGAATTCTCTTAGCTAACTGAGTTTATTGTGGTCAAAACTGAATACTGGACTAACACTGAGTGTACTGAGTTTTTCCTGAGTACTATAACTGACTAAGAGTACTACTGATCGTGACATGACTAAGACTATTCTGTAACTGACACTGTCTCTAGGTAACAACTAAATTATTAGGTATTAAATACCCCCAGGACTCGATAGCATGAAAAGTAAAGCATCACATGATCTTGCTTGGCATAAAAATGTACACTTGATTCACAATGCATCTATAGAGGCATTTTACCAAACATTTGAATGGCATGAACTGATATATATGCTAACATGATATAATCTCACTGTTACATTCACATAAACAACTTCAGCAAATACTTTAGAAAGCACTGTATATGCACATAGTACTAATCAACACATGAACATCACAATTTCAACACCAAGTCCACAATTTCAAGATTTCAATATGAATACACATGATACTACATACATAATAATTGTTTGCACATAAATCTTGCACTTAGTCATGGATTAGAAACCCAATCAACATTATAATCATGAATACACTTAAATCAAATCATAAAAATCATGAAATTAATTTACTCAAAGTTTTAATAGAGTTTCTTGGACTCCAAGGGTGGAAGGAACCCTTAGATGAACACTTGACATACCTAGGTTGCTAAATTCTTGAAGATTAATGGTGGAATCTTGAGCCCTGAATTTGAAATTCAACCACCTAGGGGGTTTTTCTTGAGCAATTTGTGAAATAATGAGTGTATATTGCAAATAGAAGGATAAATTTCATGTTTTAGGGGGCTGAAGGGCATGTGAAAAGACCCAACTATCCCCAAGGACGCAGCTTTTTAATGACTGAAAATCAAATTGTCGATGCGCAGAACGATGTACCGCGTTGTTGGCATCGATGCGATGTCCAACGCGCCGCATCGAGTTTGTGTCGGTTCATTAAAAATTGCCACTGGAATCTAAGGAAAAATATTTATCAATGCGATGGTTAATGCGACACGTAGAGATCACATTGATACACTATTTTGGGCTCCCAAACATAGTCCAAACGAGGTTTGAAAAATTTGAAACTTATCCAGAAACACCTAGTGATATTCCTGGTCATGAATCAACCTAAAGATCGATAGTTTAAGGTTATAAGAGTCATGAAATAGAGTTTCCAACTTACGAAGGCCAAAATAATACTAAGTCTGAATACTTAGCTAAAAGTTTCTAAGTCTAAGACCCCTTAACAAGCTTAAAAGACTGAGTTGAGCTTAGAATTTTACGGGGTCTTATAATGTCTTCCCCTGGGAACATTCATCCTCGAATGAGGCTGATTAAACTGAGAATACTGATAGACTGGATCTAGACATTGGACATGCACAACTAAAACATGATTTCATGACTAAAATTACTGATATACTGACTCATCATACTGAACATGCATATCTGATGCATGAGTACATAGCTGAACCTGATTCATGAATGCATGACTGGAATTGTTGAGCAGCTGAGTCTCTTATACTGAACATGCATATCTGATGTATGAATATCTGACTAAACTGACTCATGAATGTATGACTGGATATGTAATAGTAATTGATACCAAGTTGGTAGCTATATCTGAACATGAAACTGAATAGAGTTAGGGGAACTGTTACCTTGAGCTGAGTTTAAATTAATGGAGAAGAGGTAAGGATACTTGGTCCGCATGTCTGCTTCTGCTTCCCAAGTAGCTCCCTTAATGGACTGATTCCATCAAAGAACTTTGTCTAGAGGGACTTCTTTGTTCCTCACTCTACAAATCTGATAGTCAAGGATTTTGACTGGGATCTCTTCATGAGAGAGGTTGTTCTGAATATCTATGTCCTCTATAGGGATTATGTCTATTAGGTCACCTATGCATTTCTTAAGCTAGGAGACATGGAACACTAGATACACTAAAGCTAAGTCTGAAGGCAACTCAAGCTCGTAAGATACCTTTTCAAAATGACTGAGAATTTGATAAGGACTGATATATCGGGGACTAAGTTTTCCCTTCTGGCCAAATCTCTTCACTCCCTTCATGGGAGCGATTTTCAAGAATAAAAAATTTCCAATCTCAAGCTTGAGATCTTTTACTGAACACGCATGAATGGGAACATGAGAACTAACTGAGCCTGAAATGTAAGACATGAGCTGAATATCATGAACTGTACTGAGACCCTAGATACATGGCGTATGACTGTCATCAGGACTCAAGGGTCAATTTATGAGTAACCCCTACTCCAAATTGGATTTTTTATGTGAAGAGAAAATGGAAGGTTTAGGTCATGAAAGCTCAGGGGCTTTGTAGCATATCTCCCCCTTGGGACATTATGTCCCTTGAAGAATATTGATTGGGATGAGATACTAAGGAGAAGCTGGGATGATGCTCAGGGCACCTACGAACTGAGTTATGATTGAATATCTAGGATCTGAAATGAGGCATGATACATGAACTGAGTTGAACATGCACTACCTGGTTGCCCCATCTTAGAATAATTACATTCATGAGATATTCGAACAGTGCAACTAGATGGAAAGATGGATACCAAACCATATGAACTTGTCCACCTGACCGCTAAACTGAATTACTGATTTTACAAACTAACTCATACTGAAAAGTCATACTTGATTGGAGCATTTCTTTGACACTCTTTCTATAGAGTTTTAGTGGCCTTAGGGAGCAAGGAATCTTGGCATGGGCTGAATAAGACATCTGAATAAGGAATCAAATCCTGGCAAAATTTTGTAATATGATGCAAGGCCTATGAATCATCATCTAAGATAGAGTGACTAAGCCTTTTTGCACTGCAACTATAAATTTTCAAGCTTAGACATATTCCTTGAATACTCTCTCAACAACACTCCCCACCTCACTATGATACTTCACCTGAGACTACTGAAAATATTCACCTGGGCGTTGAGCACGAATGCACAAACATACTAACTTGTCTGATTAACTGAATGGCTGATAGCTGAATACTGGTCATGTAAGACTGAACTATACTTGGCCTGAATAACTGGACTGAAACTGTAGAGTATTATGCATATGTGGAAGGGACCGACTGAGTAACAAGTGATAACTGAGCATGAATTCATGAAAATTGTATTATTTAAGAATGCAAGACCAAATGTATAATGCGATTTGAAATACTCTATAAACTAAGATACTGAAATACTAATAATTGAATAACTAATAACTGTATGCTATGGTCAAGCAAACCTAAAATTGAACTGAGTTATTGATCTGATTATTAGACTGAGACTGTGACTGAGACTGTAACCAAGATAGTAACTGAGACTACAACTAAGACTGAATACTGAATTCTTTTAACTGAGTAACTGATAGGTGTGATTACTGATAATTGAGTTACTAATAACTGGGTAAATGTTAACTCTACGTACTGAGGTCTGATTTGGACTAAATTCTCTCACTATGTTCAAGCCTACTCAAATCTCCGAAATTCATTTAGCCACTTACACATCAACATGATATTCAAGCTTATTTTCATAACTACAACCTCATGTAAAACTAGAATGCAATAATCTTTACTTAACATGAAACATTTACTTTTTCCCTTCTAAGCAACCGCTCATCACTACATTATTTCATAAGGAGAGTTCACTAAAGGTTAAAACACGAGGACCTAAAGC
Source organism: Capsicum baccatum var. pendulum (assembly GCA_030864225.1). Lineage (NCBI taxonomy): Eukaryota > Viridiplantae > Streptophyta > Magnoliopsida > Solanales > Solanaceae > Capsicum > Capsicum baccatum. The sequence goes on from CM061550.1 coordinate 246,672,162, forward strand.
ATGAATGGCACTATACACAACTTGACACTTAACTGAGGCCTGAGGAATAGAATATCAACACCATGGATTTATCAAAAGATCTAAATTGAGGGAATGCATAAAGTAATATGAATTTAGCCAACCGCTAGGAGTGTGACATGGGTCATGGAACTGAGCATATTGTAAAGAACGACATGAGTACATGAGTACATGAGTCATGAGCTTCATGACCTGAGTCTGAAGTTTTCTATATTCATGGAACATAGTTTGTAACAATGAGTGAACTAGAATTACTTATACTAGGAATTGTAAGCACATATAATTTTTGCTAACGTGCTCGAATATAAGCCATGATCATAGAGCTGACATGCAAGACATGAATAGATATCATGATAATTGATGAGTTTTGAGAGTCTAAAATATGGTTCAGAGATAATCTGCGTGATCATTTTCGCTACAGGTACACATTCTGAGAGAACTATTATTCTTACGCACGAATAGGACTGGTGCACCCCACGAGGATACACCAAGTCTGATGAATCCCTTATCTAAGAGATCCTTCAACTATTCTTTTAATTATCTGATTTTTGCTAGGCCATTCTGTATGGTGGAATAGATGTGGGTTGAGTATCTGGGAGAAGATCAATTCTAAAATTAATTTCCCTCTTGGGAGGAATTCTGGGAAGATTTTTGAAAAACACATCCGATAATTCACATATTACTGACATTGATCCAAGATTAGGGGTTTCTGAACTAGTGTCCTAGACTCGATCGAGATGGTAGGCATATCCCTTAGATATCATTTTCCTTGCCCGAAGGTAAGAAGCAAGCTGACCCGTAAGTGCTGAAGTACTACCCCTCCACTCTAGGATGAGTTCATTCAAAAATTAAAACTAGTAAATTTTGTTTCTGCAGTCGACTGAGGCATAGCAGGAATGAAGTCAATCCATGCCAAGAATGATATCAAAATCAGTTATTTTTAATTCAACTAAGTCTGCTGAAGTGACTTTCTAAGATACCATAATCAGGAAGTTCCTGTATACCCACCAGGCTATGTTAGATTTACCCACTGGGGTAGAGACTGAGAAAAGCTCTGCTAGAATTTTAGGGCTGACTCCAAAATCAACAGCTATATATGGAATAACAAAGGAAAAAAGAAGCTCCTGGATCTAGCAAAGTGTAAACATGCAAATGATAAACTTGTAATGTACCAGTGACCACATCAGGAGAAATTTCCTGATCCTATCAATACTGAAGATCATAGAGTCTATTTGGGTGCTGCCCACTGGTGGCACTAGATACGGCACCCTACTGATTTGGGCGATCAGACTGAGCTGGGGGGAAATATTTGACTCTGTGACCTGGCTTACCACACCCTAAGCACACATCACTGCCAGCTCTGTAGAAACCCTGGTGGTTCCGGCTACACTTCTGGCAAAGAGGATTTGTTTGGCCACTCTTTGGCCTAGACATTCTGGCCCTCTTATTCTTTCTCTCCTTATTCCTACGCCTCTCCTCCTCACTCTGTGAAGTACGGGCCACAAGCCTAGATAGGATCATACTCAGTTGATTGTTTGAGAAACTATTGAATGAGCTAAGTCGGTAAAAGCAGCTCAAAATTCAGAATGAGAAACATGCTCATTTAGGGGATCTATCTGAAAGGGTGGAGGGGCTGACTAATTCTCATCACTTTTTTCGTTATCTTCTCTAGAAAACATGTCCTGGAAGCATAAGTAAGGGATGAATTAAATTAAGAGTTTAAATTGAGCACATGCTCACTCGCACAACATGAATACAGAAAGAAGGGAAACTTTTCCTAAAACATCTCGTAGCCTCCTGTCCATAAGTGTGGTGGGCTACACATCTATGCACAAGACTCTACTAGATGCATTTTTCAGACTTCCTAGGACTCTATTGCACCTTAGGATCTGATACCAAGTTTGTAACACTCAAAGTCTGTACCCCAAACACTACACAGTGCTCATAATCTTGAAGGACCACAAGCTAACCCATAACGGGTACCTGTTGTTATAACTGAATAATAATACAGTAATATGCAAAAATTAGGTGGAAAACATGCCATAAGGTTCAATACTATAATAAGACTGAATACGATATAACAAATACCAAGTTTGATACATCTGTCTGAAAATACTCTAGTTTAAAAAGCCTCTAAAGTATCTGAAATATAAAGTTGATGGGACAAGTCCCCAACTAACCCCGGCTACTGAAATAAACTGAACTGCTGAAATAATAATCATGTCCTCAAACTATGAGGAATCACCACTAACTCTAACTGCTGAAGATCTGAACTACTAAGGGTGCTCGAGAGCTCATGCGTCTGATCCTATGATATAAGACATCATAGCACAAGAGAAAAGTATGTGTCAATACTTTGAATGTACTAGTATGCTAAGTAATGTAGGCTGATATGCATGGGTTCATATGCATGAATAATACTGACTTAATTACATGAGTATAACAGGAGGAGAGTACATGAATAAATACATAAACTGTAACTGAGATCGTGATAACACTGAATACTGAATCTGAATACTGATTCACTGATATCTGAGTATACTGATACTAAATTACTGATAATTGAATGACTGTATCTGACAGTCTTGATTCTGGGGAACTATACTAAGTTTTGCACTAAGTGAGGGACTGTGTCTGACAATCCTAAATTTGTAGAACTAAACTGAAATCTGTACTGAGACTGAATCTAAAACTGTGACTACAGGAGGTAATCATCTAACTGACATACCCCTTTATAAATAGAATGGGGTCTAACCTGTAACCCCATTTGGAAGGGTGTCAATACTGTGCCACTGGTAAAGACAAGCTGTGAGTTAACCCTCTCTGACAGAAAGCTCTTTCGTCAACCCTAGCTGGCAGGAAAACTCGAATGAGATTTATCAACCCTTATAATATCTGGTAGGAAGATATCTCAACCTATGCTAGCTACGTAGTTCTATAACGCAAGGATTGCTATTATAGGTCAAACCCTCTACTGGCAGGAATGCCCCTATCCCTGGGTTCGCTCGGTGTTGAATCCTACTCCCAACTGAATAGACACTGAACTGATTTCCTAGTTTATTCTAGGCCTGACTGAGATGTTACTAAGTTTACTAAGTTTCCGTTGACTGATGGAATACTACTGAATTCTGTTAGCTAATTGAGCTTACCGTGGTCTAAACTGAATACTGGACTAGATTGGACTAATAATTAGTCTACTGAGTTTTTCCCGAGTCCTATAACTTACTGAGATTACTACTGATTGTGACATGACTGAGACTATTCTGTAACTAACACTGGATCTAGATAACAATTAAATTTTTGGGTATTAAATACCCCCAGGACTCGATAGCATGAAAAGTAAAGCATCACTCGATCTAACTTACCATAAAATTGTACACTTGATCACAATGCATCTATAGAGGCATTTTATCAAACACTTGAATGGGATGAACTGATATACATGCTAACATGATATAATCTCACTGTTACATTCACATGAACAACTTCAGCAAACCCTTTGGAAATCACTGTATATGCACATAGTACTAATCAACACATAACATCACAATTTCAACACCAAGTCCACAATTTCAAGGTTTCAATACGAATACACATGGTACTACATACATAATAGCTGTTTGCACATAAATCTTGCACTTAGTCATGGATTAGAAATTCAATCAACATTATAATCATGATTACACTTGAATCAATCATAAAAATCATGAAATAAATTTACTCAAAGTCTTAAAAAAGATTCTTGGATTCCAAGGGTGGAAGGAACCCTTGGATAAACTCTTCACATACCTTGGTTGCTAAATTCTTGAAGATTAATGGTGGAATCTTAAGCCTTGAATTTGAAATTCAACCACCTAGGGTTTTGTTCTTGAGCAATTTGTGAAATAATGAGGGTATATTTCAAATAGCAGGCCAAATTTTGTGTTTTGGGGGGCTGAAGGGCACGGGAAATGACCCAAATACCCCTAAGGATGCAGATTTTTAATGATTTAAAACTCGACTATCGACGCACAGAATGAAGCGTTGCACTGTCGGCATCAATGTGATGGCCAACGCATCACATCGAGTCCACGTCGATTCACTGGAAATTGCCACTAGAAGCTAAGGAAAAATATTGATCAATGGGATGGTCGACGCAGCACATCGAGATTACGTTGATACACTATTTTGGGTTCCCAAGCGTGGTTCAAACGAGGTTCAAAAAATTTAAAACTCGTTTGAGAACACCTACTGACATTCTTGATCATGAATCAACCTAAAGAATGATACTTTAAGGTTATAAGAGTTGTGAAATAGAGTTGCTAACTTACGAAGGCCAAAATAAACTATGTCTGAATACTTATCTAAAATTTTCTAAGTTTGGGACCCCTTAGCAAGCTTAAAAGACTGAGTTGAGCTTAGGATTTTGTGGTCTTATAATATCTCCCCCTTGGGAACATTCATCCTTGAATGAGGCTGATTAAACTAAGAATACTGATAGACTGGATCTATACACTGGATATGCACAGCTGAAACATGATTTCATGATTGAAATTTCTGATATACTGACTCATCATACTAAACATGCATATCTGATACATGAGTGCGTAGATGAACCTAATTCACGAATACATGACTGGAATTTTTGAGAAACTAAGTCTCTTATACTAAACATGCATATCTGATGCATGAATATCTGACTGAACTGACTGATAAATGTATGACTAGATATGCAATGGTAATTGATGCCAAATTAGTAGCTATATTTGAATATGAAACTAAATAGAGTTAGGTGAATTATTACCTTGAGCTGAGTCTAAATTTGTGGAGAAGAGGTGAAGATACTTGGTCCACATGTCTACTTCGGTTTCCCAAGTAGCTCCCTCAACGGACTAATTCTTCTAAAGAGCTTTGACTAGGGGGACTTCTTTGTTCCTCAGTCTGCGAATCTAATAGTCAAGGATTTTGACTGGGCTTTTTTCATGAGAGAGGGTGTTCTAAATATATATGCCCTCTATAGGGACTACGGCTACTGGGTCACCTATATATTTCTTAAGAAAGGAGACATGGAACACTGGATGCACTGAAGCTAAGTCTGAAGGCAACTCAAGCTCGTAAGCTACCTTTACGAAATGGCTGAGAATTTTGTAAGGACCTACATATCGGGGACTGAGTTTCCCCTTCTTGCCAAATCTCTTTACTCCCTTCATAGGAGTGATTTTCAAGAATAAAAAAATTTTGATCTCAAGCTCGAGATCCTTTACTAAACACACATAAATGGTAATATGAGAATATAACTGAGCCTGAAACGTGAGACATGAGATGAATATAATGAACTATTTTGAGCCCCTGGATACATGGCGTACGACTGTGATCGAGACTCAAGGGTTAATTTATGAGTACCCCCTACTCCAAATTGGATACGTTACGTGAAGAGAAATTGGAAGGTTTAGGTCATGAAAGCTCGGGGGATTTGTAGCATATCTCTCCCTTAGGACATTATGTCCCTCGAAGAATATTGATTAGGATGAGATACTGAAGAGAAGCTGGGACGATGCTCAGAGCACCTATAAACTGAGTCATGACTGAATATCTGGGATCTAAAACTAAGGCATGATACATAAACTGAGTTAAACATACACTACCTGGTTGACCCATCTTGGAATAATTATGTTCATGAGACATTCGAATAGTATAACTAGATGGAAAGATGGAAACTAAACCATACGAACTTGTCCACCTGACTGCTAAACTGAATTACTGGTTTTATGGACTAACTCATGATGAAAAGTCATACTCGATTGGAGCATTTCATTGACACTCTTTCTATAGAGTTTTAGTGGCCTTAGAGAGCAAGGAATCTTGGCATGGGCTGAATAAGACATCTGAATAAGAAATCACATCCTAGAAAAATTTTGTAATATGATGTGAGGACTACGAATCATCATCTAAGATAGAGTGACTAAGCTTTTTTGCACTGCAACTGTAAATTTTTTCAAGCTTAGACATATTCCTCGAATACTCTCTCAACAACACTCCCACCTTACTATGATACTGCACCTGAGACTACTGAAAATATTCACCTGGGCATTGAGCACGAATGCACAAACATACTAACTTATCTAATTAACTGAATTGCTGATAGCTGAATACTAGTCATGTAAGACTGAACTGTACTTGGCCTAAATAACTGGACTGAAACTGTAGAGTATTATGCATATGAGGAAGGGACCAACTGAGTACATGTGATAACTGAGTATGAATTCATGAAAATTGTATTATCTAAGAATGCAACACCAAGCGTATAACACGATTCTAAAATAGTTTGTAAACTGAGGTACTGAAACACTGATAACTGAATAACTAATGACTGTACGCTATGGTCAAGCAAACCAGAAATTGAACTGAGTTACTGATCTGATTACTGGACTGAGACTATAACTAAGATGATAACTAAGACAGTAACTGAGATTGAATACTGAGTTCTTATACCTGAGTAACTAATAGTTGCGATTACTGATAACTGAGTTACTGATAACTGGGTAACTGTTGACTCTACCTATTGAGTTCTGATTTGGACTGAATTCTCTCACTATGTTCAAGCCTACATAAATCTTCTAAATACATTTATCCACTTACACATCAACATAATGTTCAAGCCTATTTTCATAACTACATCCTCGTGTAAAACTAGCATGCAATAATCTTTTCATAACATGAAACATTTACTCTCTCCCTTCTAAGCAATCACTCATCACTATATCATTTCATAAGGAGAGTTCACTGAAGGTTAAAAAATGACCTAAAGCATGAATGGCACTATACCGAACTTAACACTTAACTGAGGCTTGAGGAATAGAATATCAACACAATAGATTTATCAAAAGATCTAAATTGAGGGAATGCATAAAGTAATATAAATTTAGCCAACCGCTAGGAGTGTGACATGGGTTATGGGAACTGAGCATACTGTAAAGCACGACATGAGTACATGATTCATGAGTTGCATGACCTGAGTCAAAAGTTTTTTGTATTCATGGAACATGGTTCGTAACACTGAGTGAACTTGAATTCCTTATACTAGGAACTATAAGCGTACACGATTTTTGCTAACGTTCTCGAATATGAGCTATGATCATAGAGCTGACATACAAGAAATGAATAGATATCATGATAACTGATGAGTTTTAAGAGTCTGAAATACAGTTCGGAGATGATCTGTGTGATCAGTTTTGTTATGGGTACACATTGTGAGATAACAATCTTTTTTATGTACGAATAGGGTTGGTGTACCCCACGGGGATACGCCAGGTCTGATGAATCCCTTATCTAAGAGATTCTTCAACTGTTATTTTAATTATCTGAGTTCTGCTGGGGCCATTCTGTATGGTGGAATATATATGGGCTGAGTATCTAGGAGAAGATCAATTCCAAAATTAATTTCCTGGAAGATTTTCGAAAAAACACATTCGGAAAATCACAAACTACTGACACTGATCCAAGATTAGGGGTTTCTGAACTACAGTCCTACACTCGATTGAGATGGTAGGCACATATCTTAGATATCATTTTCCTTGCCTGAAGGTAAGAAACAAACTGACCCCTAAGTGCTGAAGTACTACCCCTCTACTCTAGGACGGGTTTATTTAGAAATTAAAACTGGACAATTTTTTTTCTACAGTCGACTGAGGCATAGCAGGAATAAAGCCAATCCATGCGGAGAATGACATCAAAATCTGTCATCTCTTATTCGTCTAAGTCTGTTAAAGTGACTTTATAAGATACCATAATCGGACAGTTCGTGTATACCCGCTAGGCTACGATAGATTTAACTATTGGGGTAGAGACCGAGAAAGGCTCTTCTAGAATTTCAGGGCTTAATCTGAAATCTACAGCTATATATGGAGTAACAAAGGACAAAGAAGCTCCTGGATCTAGCAAAAATAAACATGCAAATGATAAACTTGTAACGTACCAGTGACCACATCAGGAGAACTTTCCTGATTTTGTCGGGACTGAAGAGCATAGAATCTATTTGGGCACTGCCCACTGGTGGTACTAGATATGGCACCCTGCTGATTTGGGCGACCAGACTGAGCTGGGGGAAAGTTATGCTAACTCTGAGAACCTGACTGGGAACAATATCTGACTCTGTAACCTGGCTTGCCACATCCGAAATACACATCACTGCCAGCTCTGCAGAAACCCTGGTGGTTCCTGCTACACTTTTGGCAAAGAGGATTTGTTCGGCCACTCTTTGGCCTAGATATTCTGGCCCTCTTATTCTTTCTCCCCTTGTTCCTATGCCTCTCCTCCTCACTCTGCGTAGTATGAGCCATAAGCCTAGATAGGATTATAGCCAATTAGTTGTTCTAAGAAACTACTGAATGAGCTAAGGCGGTAAAAATAGCTCTAAATTCAGTATGAGAAACATGCTCATTCAGGGGATCTTCCTGAACCGGAGGAAGGGCTAACTGATTTTCATCACTTCTTTTATTAGCTTCTCTGGAAGACATACCCTAAAAGCATAAGGAAGGGATGAATTAAAATGAAAGTTTAACTTGATCTCATGCTCACTCGCACGACATGAATACTGAAAGAATGGAAACTTTTTCCAAAACATCTCTTAGCCTCCTGTCCATAAATGTGGCGCTCTACATACCCATGCACAAGACTCTACTAGATACGGCTTGCAGACTTCCTAGGACTCTATTGAACCTTAGGCTCTGATACCAAGTTTGTAACACCTTGATTCTATACCACAGACGTTACACGGTGCTCATAATCTCGAAGGACCTCAAGCTAACCCATGACTGGTACCTGCTGCAATAACTAAATAATAATACTGTAATATGCAGAAATTAGATGGAAAACATACCATAAGGTTTAATACTATAATAAGACTGAATATGGTATATCAAATACCAAGTTTGATACATCTGTCTGAAAAATACTCTAGTCTAAAAAACCTCTAAACTGTCTGAAACGTGGAGTTGATGGGACAAGTCCCAAACTAACCCCAGTTACTGAAATAAACTGAAATGCTGAAATAATAATCATGTCCTCGAACTATGAGGACTCACCACTAACTCTGACTACTGAAGATCTGAACTGCTAAGGGTGCTCGGGAGCCCGTGCATCTGAACCTATGATATAAGACATCATAGTACAAGAGAAAAGTATGTGTTAGTACTTTGAATGTACTGGTATGCTAAGTGAGGTAAGCTTATATGCATGGGTTCATATGCATGAACAATACTGACTGAATGACATGAGTATAACCGGATGAGAGTACATGCATGAATACATAAACTGTAACTGAGATCATGGTAACACTAAATACTGAGTTTGAATATTGATTAACTAATATCTGAGTATACTGATACTGAATTACTAATAATTGAATGACTATATCTAAAAGTCTTGATTCAGGGGAACTATACCGAGTTCCGCATTAAGCTGAGTGACTGTGTCTAACAGTCATGAATCTGTAGAACTAAATTGAGTTTTATACTGAGACTGAATCTGAAGCTGAGACTGTGGGAGGTAATCATCTAATTGACATACCCCTTTTTAAATAGATTGGGGTCTAACCTGTAACCCCAGTTGGAAGGGTGTTAATACCGTGCCACGAGTAAAGACAAGCCTTAAGTTAACCCTCTCTAACAGAAAGCTCTTTCGCCAACTTTCGCTGGCAGGAAAACTCGAATGAGATGTATCAACCCTCATAATATCTGGCAGTAAGATATCTCAACCTACGTTGACTACATAGTTCTATAACACAGGGATTTCTACTAAGGGTCAGACCCTCTACTGACATGAATGCCTCCATCCCTGAGTTCACTCAGTATTGAATCCTACTCCCAATTGAATGGATACTGAACTGATTTCCTAGTTCATTCTAGGCCTGACTGAGCTGTTATGAGTTTACTGAGTTTTCGTTAACTGTCATAATACTAATGAATTTTGTTAGCTAAATGAGCTTACTGAGGTATGAACTAAATACTAGACTAGACTAGACTAATATTGAGTCTACAGAGTTTTCTTGAGTCCTCTAACTGACTGAGAGTACTACTAATCGTGACATGACTAAGACTATTCTGTAACTGACACTGTCTCTAGGTAACAACTAAATTATTAGGTATTAAATACCCCCAGGACTCGATAGCATGAAAAGTAAAGCATCACATGATCTTGCTTGGCATAAAAATGTACACTTGATTCACAATGCATCTATAGAGGCATTTTACCAAACATTTGAATGGCATGAACTGATATATATGCTAACATGATATAATCTCACTGTTACATTCACATAAACAACTTCAGCAAATACTTTAGAAAGCACTGTATATGCACATACTACTAATCAACACATGAACATCACAATTTCAACACCAAGTCCACAATTTCAAGATTTCAATATGAATACACATGATACTACATACATAATAATTGTTTGCACATAAATCTTGCACTTAGTCATGGATTAGAAACCCAATCAACATTATAATCATGAATACACTTGAATCAAATCATAAAAATCATGAAATTAATTTACTCAAAGTTTTAATAGAGTTTCTTGGACTCCAAGGGTGGAAGGAACCCTTAGATGAACACTTGATATACCTAGGTTGCTAAATTCTTGAAGATTAATGGTGGAATCTTGAGCCTTAAATTTGAAATTCAACCACCTAGGGGGTTTTTCTTGAGCAATTTGTGAAATAAAGAGTGTGTGTTGCAAATAAAAGGCTAAATTTCGTGTTTTGGGAGGATGAAGGGCATGGGAAAAGACCCAAATACCCCTAAGGACGCAGCTTTTTAATGACCAAAAATCAAACTGTCAACCTGCAAGACAACGTGCTGCGTCATTGGCATCGATGTGATGGCCAACACGCCGCGTCGAGTCCGCGTCGGGTCACTGGAAATTGCCACCAGAATATAAGGAATAATATTGATCGATGTGATGGTCAATGCGGCGCGTTGAGATCGTGTTGATACACTTTTTTGGGTTCCCAAACGTGGTCCAAACGAGGTGCAAAAAATTCAAAACTCGTTCGGGAACTCCTACTGACATTCCTAATCATGAATCAACCCAAAGATCAATACTTTAAGGTCATAAGAGTCGGTAAATAGAGTTACCAACTTACGAAGGCCAAAATAATACTAAGTCTGAATACTTAGCTAAAATTTTCAAAGTCTGGGACCCCTTAAAAAGCTTAAAAGACTGAGTTGAGCTTAGAATTTTGTGGGGTATAACATAACTACTACCAAAGTCAATCACACAGACCCTTGCCATATCTTCCAAAGTCTGAATAGTCCTCTCCGCTTGTCCATCCGTCTGAGGGTGGAAAGCGGTGCTAACGTTCACCTTAGTTCTCAAACCTCTCTGAAATGACCTCCAGAAGTGAGATGAGAAATGCGTACCTCGATCAGATATAATAGAAATAGGTGCACCATGCAACTTGAAGATTTCCTAAATGAAAAACTTAGCATAATCCTTTGTAAAATAATTAGTCCTCATAAGGAAGAAATGAGCAGACTTGGTCATCCTATCCACGATGACCTAAATTGAATCAAACTGATGGCAAGACCGTGGAAGACCAGAAACAAAAGCCATACTAAGCATTTTCCATTTCCATACAGGCAACTCAATATCTTAAGACAAACCATCAGGCTTCAAGTGCCCCACCTTCACATGCTAACAAACTATACACCTGGCGACAAAAATTGGTCACATCTCTCTTCATGTTGTTCCACCAATAGATTTCTTTCAAGTCATGGTACATCTTTGTTGAACTAGGATGAATGGTATACCTCGACTCATGAGCCTCATCCAAAATCCTTTCCCGCAGCCCATCGATATTGGGAGCACACAGTTTCCCTTGGTACCTCAAGATACCATCACCATCAATGTCAAAAGCCAAGACTTTCTACTAACCTAGATCATCCTTAATCTGCATCAAGGTAGGATCCAAAAACACCTTCTTCTTTACCTTATTCCCAAGAGATGACTTCACCATCTCTTGAACAAACACACCTCCATCCTCACAATCCAAAAAAGGAACTCTAAGATTAGCTAACCGGTGAATATCTTTAACCAATCCTCACTTCTCCTCATCCACGTCAGATAGATTTCCCATGAAAAAATGGCTAAGAGCATCCGCAACCAAATTAACTTTACCTGGATGATAATGGAGACTTATGTCATAATCCTTGAGCAACTAAATCCATATCCTTTGCCCGAGATTCAACTCCTCCTGAGTGAACACGTATTGCAAGCTCTTGTGATCAGAATATATATCAATATGAACTCCAAACAAGAAATGACACCAAATCTTCAAAGCAAAACCACATCCAACAACTCCAAATCATGAGTCGGGTAATTCTTCTTAAGCACTTTAAGTTGCCTAGAAGCATACGCCACAACCTTACCGCGCTGCATCAAAACACAATAAAGTCCCACACAAGACGCATCACAATATACAATTAACCATCAGTACCCTCGATAGGGTCCGAACCAGAGCCAAAATTAGCTTATCCTTCATCTTCTTAAAAATACCATCATAAGCATCGAACCATAAAAACTTCACCTTTATTTGAGTCAACTTAGTCAATAGAATAGGAGTCGAAGAGAAGCTCCCCACAAATCTCCTATAATAACCGAATAAACCTAAGAAGCTCCGAATATCAGTTGGAGTGGTAGGTCTAGGCTACTTCTTAACCACCATAACTTTCTGTGGATCCACCATAATCCCTTCACTAGAAACAACATAACCTGAAAAAGTAACCACATTCAACCAGAAGTCACGCTTCGAGAATTTAGCATACAGACGATGATCCTTAAGAGTCTGCAACACTATACAGAGATGATTTTCATGATCCCTCTCACTCTTAGAATATACCAAGATGTCATCAATGAACAAAATGACGAACAAATCCAGCAAATAATGGAACACCATGTTTATAAGATCCATAAATGCCACTGAGGCATTAGCCAAACTAAAAGATAAGACCAGAAACTCATATTGGCCATATCGGGTACGAAAAGCAGTCTTAGAGATATACAGCTCCATAATCTTCAACTGATGATAACCTGACTGAAGGTCAATCTTTGCACCCTGAAGCTAGTCAAATAGGTCATCAATACAAGGAAAAGGATATTTATTCTTCACAGTCACCTTATTCAACCGTTGATAGTATATACACATTAAAAGGGACCCATCTTCCTTACGCATAAAAAGCATGGGAGCACCTCACAGAGAAATACTAGGGTAAATAAAACCCTTATCAAAAAGATCTTTTAACTGCTTCTTTAGATCTTTCAACTCTATTGGAGCCATTCTGTAAAGAGGGATAGAGATAGGATGAGTATCCAAAATAAAATCAATCCCAAAATCAATTTCCCTGTTGGCTGGAATACCAAGAAGGTCATCAGAAAAGACCATAGGAAATTCATTAACCATGAGAATGGATTGCAATGAAGGACCCTCCGAGTTAAAATCTTTTACTCGGACCAAATGGTAAAGACACCCCTTGGAAATTAACTTTCAGGCTTTAAGATATGAAATGAACCTTCCCTTAGGCACTAGGGAACTCCCTTACCATTCTATATCCGGATCATTAGGAAATTTAAAAATGACCTAATGGGTCCAACAATCTAGAGACGCATAGCACGAATGGAGCCAATCCATCCCTAAGATAACATCAAAATCTAGCATATCCAATTCAGTCAAATCCACCAAGGTCTTCCTTCCACAAATAGATACCACACAACATATATAGGTCTTTCTAGCCACAACAGAGTCACACACTGGATAGACACAGATAAGGGACAAAAAATACCCCTAGGGACAAAACCAAAATATATAGTCACATAAGGGGTTACATAAGAAAGAGTAGACCCCTGGTCAAACAGACAATACCAATCACAAGAGAAAAGATGTAATATACCAGTAACAACATCAGGAGAATCCTCAGATTCTTGACAGGTGGCAAGGGCATATAGACAATTCCGACCAGTGCTCGTACTGGAAGTAGTACCCTTTGGTACAGAAGCTGAAGAAGTAGCAACCGAAACATTATTAGCTCAAGAAGTGACCTTTGAAGGATAATATCATTGCATGTGACCAAGATATCCATACTTAAATCACTTATTCTTTCATTCATCACATACTTCTTGATGGACCTACCCACAAAATAATAATGGGGATAAGATGGGGCCAACTGAGCTCCGCTAGCCTAAGACTGGGCACTTAGGCCAGAGACAAACCTACGTCAAGATAATCCCACCTTTGAAACACTTTGGTAATGCTCCCAAATAATGAATCAGAGCACATGAAGCCATTTCCTTATCTTTTTTTCTGTCAAGAAAAAAAATGGCAGACTAACTGCTATAAATATCAGTTAATGAAAGAGCCCAATGCAAAAAAAATGCATGTTGGGTCTTTGAAATAGTTCAGATCATTTTAATAATAATAAGTTTGATCTGTTTTACTGAGAAGGTCTACGGTTCAAGTCCGTATATCCCTATAAAATAAAATAAAAATGAAAAAAAAATTGTATAATTTTCATTTCTTCACTATTATTTCTTGCATACCCTAAATCCACTGTCTGTCTTGAAGCAATGATCACCTAATGGCTTAGGATATGGAGCACTAGACGTGAAATAAGAACTAAAATTTCCCACCTCTTCTTAAACCACTGCCTTCCACCTCTACCACTATTTTACTGACCTCCACCCTACTAGAATACCTGAATTTCTTACTCTTCCTTTTTCTTATCTCAGTTTGATTCTTCTTTTCCTCCTCAGCTAGTTGTATATACACTACAAGAATGGAGATATCCATGTCATTATTCAGCAAGGTGGCCTTGCACTCCAACACCAACAAGCCTGAAGCAAACTTTCTCATCTTAGCCCTCAAAAAAGACACCAACTCCAGAGCATAGTGGGAAAACTGATAGAACTTTAAGGAATACTCATTCACAGTCATCCCGCATTGTTTTAAATTCACAAAATTCTCAAATTTTACCTCTCTCAACTCCTGAGGAAAGAAATAATCAAGAAAGGCACTAGAGAAATCATCCCACATAGCTGGCTCAGCATCTTTACCCCTTGACTGCTTCCACTTCTAATACCATTGATATGTCACATTCTTTAGATGATATGCGGCGAACTCCACACCCTCAGATTTAAAAGCATGCATAACTCAAAAATACTTTTTTTATCTCATTTATGAGATTTTGAGGATCCTCATTAACCCTTGAATCAGTGAAAGTCGAAGGACTCAACCTCATAAGCTGGACAACTCTAGTGAACTCAGAAGATGAAGCAATAGAAGTAACACACTTAGTTTGAGAGGCCACCAACTGGGTAAGTAAATATATCAACCTGTAAAACTCAGCATTAGACACATCATTGTGAGGTATCGGGGTAGGAGTATCACCAGCCTGAGGAGCCCGAGGAGGACTAATAGAAATAGGTGGAACTCTATGAAGGCAATTAGAAGCAGGGGCCCTAGACCGAGTTTGTACCCCATAAGCAGGATGATTTCTATCCACATTATCCTCAAGTGGGACAGAAGAGTTTCCACGAGCATCAAATCTTCTGAGAGTCATGATCTGTAATGTGAACAAACAGGAATTAGAAGAAATTTCAATATCCTAGACTCTACAGCCAAAAGTAGAGCACAGGAAATGGAAAGATTCCTAAATGCCTCGTAGCCTCTACCTTATAAGTGTGGCATGCTACACACCCATAAAAGAGATTCTACTTGACATGATTTTGTGGATACCCAATTGACTATGAACCTAGGTTCTGATACTAATTTTTTTACAACCCAAACCAAGGCCTGGTCGTGATGGGTATCTCAAGTTCGTTGAGGACCAAAGACCGCCCCTTTTTCCTATCCAAACAAAACATAGTACAACTAACAATGAATGAATTTTAAAGATATAATAAGATAGATAAAGATAAGGTCAAGAAGTCTACGATACATCAACAACCAATACCCAATCCACAATATCCATAAAGCTTTTAAACAGTTCAAAACCAATCTAAGTCGGGATATTCCCTCGAAGATAGCAAAAATCAAAACCAAAAGAATAGTCTATGACATGAAATAAAGTAAGAAGTAACAACCTTCCAAAAGAAGGAGGACCACCACTTTAAGCTAACTTACAAATGGTCCAAGATCACCTGTCATTATGTAGAAAAAATAGAGGTGTCTCCGATTCTTACATAGCATGGGGATACAACATCTGGAGACGGTTAGCAGGTTGAGGGCTAGCATGTAACTTAGGGAAGGGATAATATAATGACATGATCAACAGTTTAAAATTATCCAAATCCAATACACACAATTATATGCATATACATATACATAAATATAATATACCAGGGTAGGGAACAAGACTTAGCATGAACTTTCAAAATATTAGTCTGGACTGTGTAGCTCAACCATCATAAAAAGTCATCCACAGGCTATATGGGCTCAGCTCTCTCTGTTGAAAGTGCCCCAGTTCATGTAGCTATACAAACCAGAGAATAATTATATGTACATATGTACCATGGGGACTCGAACTACCCAATCATATATCAAGAGTGACATGAACACCCGATCAGTTAATAAGGGGGACTCAAACTACCTGATCATAAGCAACAAGACTTGAACCTCAGGCTATTTAGACCCTCACCGACTAATGTGGTTTCCAATATTGGTCCCTCGAGACCTTAACTTAAATGGCTGAACTACAAAACCCTATTTAAGCCTAATTAAAATATTTTTCACATATTTTCAATAATTGGACCACAATATTCCTTAAGGCATACGATGTTGGTATCGTCATACCAACTATACTTGCAGGGTAACATCATCATACCTTTATAATTCCATTAACTTGGGGGACAACCCTCTTTGTTCATTAAACCATGTGGGTGAATGCCACAACTCCCTTTATTCATTAAATTAAACCATTATATTTTAATAACCTCTTTATATCATGTAATGATTCCAAAAGTAGTTCAATGCATAAATACTCGTATTCAAAGACAATTTCACAAGATTGGGTTAGGGTTATACCAATTCAATTATCCACATTCATGAAATTAGAGAGGGGGACCATGACCTCCCTAGTTCAGTCACCATTCCTATGCACCCCACATGTTCAAAACCATCAATTCAATCCATACATGATTCATAAAAGCCATGGGAAAAGCAAGTAATTCAATAATGTTCAATAAACCTCAATCCACATTTTAAATCATTAATTAAATCACATGGGTAAAATTATAAACATATGATTTTGATAAAATAAAACTTGAGAAAGAGTAACATGCCTAAAAGTGTCACAATTATGGGGAAGAAATCTTGAATTTACCCCTAGGTGTTCAACCTTGAGAAACCCTAGCTTATTCTTGACTTAGGAATTTAAGAGAGTTTGAGAGAGTGTTTTGATTTGATAAAGAATGAAAATAATATTCCAAAGGTGTTTTATGATCGTGGGTCTTAAGTGGGGAGAAAAAAAAATATCCAAAATACCCCTAAATAAAATACTAAAGATTTATCGCCCAGTCGTCATGGTTCACCATACGACTTAAAACGACTGACCATGAGTCATCCCCTAGACTCATAGTCTGGGTCGTGACCAAGGGTATACACTTTGTGGACACTACGAGTGGAACTATACGGCTCGTACTGTGACCCTACGACTTGTAAGATCTAGTCGTACTCAAGACAGAAATATTTGGGCGCTACACTAGTTAGCCTACGACTAGTACATTACAACTCGTGAAGAGTTATTATGACTTATTAGGTGCCATCATTATCAAGATAGAAACCTGTCCAACTACACTGGTCATGATTGGGGCCTTAAGACCCATAGGGTGACCTTACAACTCATAAGGTGAGTCGTAGGTTGGGAAGTGAGTCCAAAAACTCAAAAAAAATTTAGGCCAAAAAATTTGGGGTGCTACAACATTAGTGGTAAATATTAACTTTATTCTTGAAGGATTATTTTGAGAACCTTTACTATTCTTCTATTTATTTACACTATAATGATGATAATTATTTTATCCTCTGCCACGCCTTCCCCCATGTTCACAACCACAATTTCGATAATAATTTTACCTTATTTTAGACTGATCATGTACTGCTACAACATTCGCTTTAGGAAATGAAGCAGATTCAATGGGATGAACTTCATGATTTTTCATTAATAGAGTATTATTTTGCTCTACCACAAGTAGGCATGTAATCAGTTCAAAATATTTTTTAAACCCCTTTTCATAGTATTGTTGTTGTTGCAATACATTAGATGCATGAAAAGTGGAAAAAGTTTCTCTAATAGGTCCTGATCAGTGATTGTTTCTCCACATAATCTTAATATGGAACTTACTTTATCAATAGATGAATCATACTTAACTACGATTTTAAAATCTTAAAAAATTGAAGATGAATCCATTCATATTTAGCTTTCGATAATAATGTCAATTTTAGGTGGTGATATCGTTCCTTTAAGTTGATTCATAATTTAAGTGGATCTTTCATAATTAACTATTCAGTATTTAATCCTTCATGGAGGAGATGACAAAGAAAAATTATAGTCTTTGCTTTATCTTGACTTGATGCGTTATTTTTTTGTTTAATAGTATTCCTAAGACCTTTAGCATCAAGGTGATTTTCAGCATCAAAGATCCATGATAAATAGTTCTTTTCGATAATGTCCAGTGCCATAAACTTAAATTTTCATAAATTTGACATCGTGAAACTATCCAAAAGAAATTAATAATTCAGATATAATGACATTTTAGTAGAATCATATTATATTAATATATTATTGTAACACTAATTTTTTTTATTCGAGTGTCAGAAATATTGGGTCTTGACCAATAGGAGTGGATTTCGTAGTCTAAGAGATTTGTAATTTCAGTTCAAAATGAGTGCATATAAATTGTTTTTACACCTTCTGTAATTGAATGTGTTAAGTTGTCTAATTATGTCAGCTTATTTCATGTCAAGTATGTCAATATTTATCCTTATATATATTGTTAATTATTTGACAAAGTACGAAAAAACTATATATATATATATGTGTGTGTATAACTTTTGCAGATTATAAAGAGAAAATGGCTTTTTCACATGTACAAGTCAAAAGAAACTATTTTTAACAATAAAAAGAGATTTAGTCACTGATGCAATATTTTTTAATAGACAAATTCATTTACTTTATTAAATAAATATAATCATTTGGTTTCCTCTTATATATTATTTAAAGAACACAAAGGCTGGAAAAATTTAAATATATATGTGTGTGTGTGTGTGTGTTTTGAATTTGAAAAAAAATAAAAATATATAATAAATATGTTCCTTATTAGAGACTTACTGATAACGTGTTAAAAATAAATACAGTATAATAAAACAATATAGCAAAAGAATATGAGAGGGGAAAATATAGAAGTATAATGACTCTTTAGGTCATTTTCCATATGTCTGCTTATTTTCACTGTTAGAGCTTTCCTATGGCTGTCCTTAGTCATTTATGACTTGTTGGGACTGACAGTACAGTTACCGCGCAGTTCATTTAATTTTTAGAGTCAATTTCCTATTTTAAAGTCTTCGTTGGTTCAAAATGGCCATCAAGCAAAAACATTAGCTAAATGACCTTGAATGTAAATTTTGACAGTTTTAGTAGCTCTAGAACATCGATTTTAGGCTAGGTGAACCCTTGGTTTGGGTCCTGAGGCACCCAGACTCATTTCGGCCCATTGGTCGGAAAGCTAAGAAATTGGAAATTGGATATGGGACCCACATTTCATCAAAATGATCTCGAATGAAAATTTTGATCGTGCAATCGCATCTAGAATGTTGAATTTGGTATGGTTACTCTTGTTTATTTACGTATATGGGGTCCTGAATGAGTTTCAAACCCCCGATCGAAGTCCATTCCAGACTTAAGAAATCTAGTGCACCAAGTAGTTGGTGCAACCGCGATTGCAAAGGTAAATCACAATCGCGACACATGTTTTACTCAAAACTTGATCATGAAGATTAAATAACGATCACAACATATTTTTTATATGTTTACATCGCGATCGTGGTACCCAGTCGCAACAACGATATTCAGATGCCTAGGATAGGTATAAATAAACCCCTTTTTGCCCGATTTTGCACATTTTTAATCCATTCCAAGAGATCAAACCCTAATTAGTGAGAAAGCTTGAGAGTAACTCTTTTATGTGATTTGGGAACTTAGATATTGATTGATTATGCGATCTTTCTTTGAAATTGAGGTAAGATTTCCTCTAATTTTATTGTAGATATTTTCATTTCTTGTTCAAAAATTCCAAAACCTTAGGGGATTGATTTTAGCCCCAAATTAGCTCAGATTTCACCCTTTTTAAAAGGCAATGACTCCTTGAGCATGAGAAAATGTTGGATTGGTTTCGGAAACATGATTTTCCATAAATGGGACCTACATGGGATTTTAGTGTAATTTTTGGATCTGAAGCACAATAGTACAATATGGGTATCATTACTCTCATATTGAGGATTAGAATATAGTTTTTTATAGCTTGGTATCTTGTGAAAGCTTCTCAAAAGGAAAAGGTGGTGATTTAGTGGATCTTTGAGGTTTCTTCGGCGTTGAGGTAGGCTAGGTTTTTCCCTTGTTAGATTGAGCTAGTTCATAGTAATTTTTATGATACCATGTTAGATTCGATATAAATTTTAGGTGTTGGTTTGATGAATTGAAATTCTTGAGATAGTTAGGCCGTTTAGGCCAATCAAAAATCGTAAATTAGGCATAATTGACCTAGTTGCTCATATTTTATGTAAACTTCCTATCTTAGAGATAATTAAGGCTTGTTTAACATCTAAAAATAAATTTAGATACCTTAAACATAGTTCAGGTAGAATTTTCCTAAAATAGAACTTCAGGGATTAAAAATGGGCCCTTGACCTACCTTAGGCTAAGACGCATGTTAACTTTTGTAGACTTATATACGCTTGATTAAACCATTGGAAATGCATATTGAGGTAACATCAAGAAAACTTGACACTTGATGGTTATTTTGGGTTAATTGAGGGTTGACACCTATTGATTATGCTATTACATATGCTATTAATGATACTGTTAATTATATTGACCTATTATATTATCGATTTGAGTTCAGAGAATGGTTATGATATTGATGATATTTTCCCAATCTGAGTCCAAAGGATGATTATGACACTGGTGATATAATTATCGGTTCAAGTTTGGTTTTTAATTATATTTATCGATTCAAGTCCAGCTATTAATTATATTTACCAGTTTAAGTTCGGCTATTGATAATTTACCCGTTCGAGTTTGAATATGCATATTATTCTATGATGATATTCTTATTATGATATGATGATATCGGGGTGTGAGATTGAAAATAGTGATTCTGGCTAAGTCTGAAAATAAGAAAATGGCTATAATGTGGCATTATGTAAGTGGATTCTAGTGGTATATTGAAAATTGGTGAAAGACGGTGGTGGGTTATACTATCTTATATGTACCCTCTAGGCTTATGGGGGCTTGTGATAGGTTATTTACTTTTTTGCACTAATTGGTGTATGGGAGCTAATTCTATAGTTATGGTTGCATGTGTTAATGTTTCATGTTATGTTATGCTATTATTTTGGTTTATTTACTTATTTATGCACAACTTTGTCGGCATTGATTCATGTTCATTTCTACCCTTGACTTAGTTATGTTATCTTGCATGTTATGATACTTATGTCATAATTTATCTCAAGCGGCCGATGATGCCTACTGAGTACTCGTGGCTTTGGTACTCATACTACACTTTTGTACCTTTTTGGTGTAGATTCGAATACTAGTTGTTATCTTTGATCGATGTTCGTGCTATGTTGACATCTAGAGATAGGGTGAGCTCTTGGATTCGGAGTCACCTATTTTCTTCTATCCTTTATATTCAGTCTTTTGTTTTGAGATAGATGTTATTGACTATTTTAGAACATGACTTATATTACTATTAGATTCTCTTGTATTGGCTCTACCAAGTCGTCTGATGGTATCTATGTTTGACTATTTTACATCTATCTCAAATCCTTAGTTCTATTATGAGTTGTAATGTTGATTTTTGCCTATGTTGGGCATTTCCCAATAAGATAGCCCATTATTTATAGCTCTGAATTACGGTTTGTCTTACCTGCTGGTGGAATATAGTAGGTACCATCATGACTCATAAATTGAGTTATGATAAATTAGTATCATAGCCAAATTTCATCAAATATTATTGGTACAAGAACAAGTGTCTAGTAGAGTCCTGCAGATCGAAATGATGATATTCATTTCCTATCTTCTAGAGGCTATGGGACATTCTTAGGAGTTCCTCACTTCTTTCTTCATTTTTTGCTAAGAGTCTGAGCAAGTTAATAGAATATTTCTTTAACTTTGCTCTTTTGCAGATGGCCAGGATATGTGCTACTGCTATATGAGACAAGGGTTCTGAGATCGAGCCTAGGGATCCTACTTCTGTTATTGGGTAACCCAGAGGTCATGGAAAACCTAGATATGTGTCCCCAACTAGGGGCAAGATAGGTGGCCTTCACCAGACCCTATTCCCGCTCCTGAGCTAGAGATTTTTCTGCCTCAGCCAACGATAGGCTAAGGACCGGCCCAGGCTTCACCAGGGTTTATTTCCTTTTTAGTGCTCAGAGATGCTTTGGTTTGGATTTTGGGGATAGTTGGTGGTTTGCCATCTGATGGTGCACAGTCTACAAATCAGAGTGGTACTAATGCAAGGGCGCAATAGGTAGATGCGGCTCCCAAAGTTGAGGTCCCTCCTGCGTCAGCTATTGTTCAGTCATTGGTTCCCCATCCTTCTATGACTGTTGAGGAGAAGAAGATGTTGGGTAGATTCTTGAGGCTGGCTACTGTAACGCCCCTATTTACTGAATTAGAATGGTACACGGTGCTCATGACCTCAAAGGACCATAAGTTAACCCATGACTGATATCGGTACCTATACACTGAATAAAATAATGAATAATGCAGAAACATGCACTGAAAGGCCATAAGGTTCAATACTAAACATAACATGGATAAGATAACATCTGTGGGGTAATACAATACCCAAAACAAAAATGTAAACACTGAAGTATGAAACATAATAGTCTGCATCTAGTCTGAAAGCCTCTACTATCTGAATAATCTGAATAAGGAGTTGATGGGACATGTCCCCAGCTAACTCCAACTAATAACTAATCAATGAAATAGTGGATAAATAATCATGTCCTCAAAGGATGAGGACTCACTTCTATTCTGACTGCTGAGACTGGAATCTACTGCTGATCTGGAACTCGTGTCTCTAAACCTATGGTGTAAAATAAAAAGAAAGCACCAGATTGCAAATGCATCAGTACAATGGAATGTACTGAGTATACATATGAGGTAGGCTAATGCAAGGGTTAACATGCATGAATAATGCTAGCTGACTGTCTAACATGAATGCGAGAATGCATATATAAATATGTAACTATAACTGACACTGTGATATCGTGATTACTGAATCTGAATACTGATGACATGACATATTAAAAATTGATATATCTGATAGTATAAATAGTTGTATCTGATTGTAACTGATAACGTGGGTGACTGTATCTGACAGTCCTGAATCTAATAGAACTATCTGAGTTCCTTACTGTATCTGAGTCGACTGTATCTAAAAGTCTTGAACCTGAAGAACTATCTGAGTTCTTTTACTGAGACTAGTACTGAAATTGTGGGAGGTAGTATTTAACTGACATGCCCCTGATACGCCATTATGGCTGAGTTGGGGTCCAATCTGTAATCCCAATTGGAAGGGTATCAATACCGCGCCATTGATAAGGACAAGTTGTGGGCGACCATTATCTGATAGTGTCCCCAAAAGAAAATGGTGGGGCCCTTATCTGACAGTGCTTATCCACCTCATCAACCCTCATCGGACAATGTTAATGTCTCAACCTATGCTAGCTACATAGTTTTGGAACGCAAGGATGACTTCTAAGGATCACACCCTCATCTGATAGTGTGTGTCTCCATCCTTGGGCTCACTTACCTACTCCCATCTAAATGGACACTGAACATGATTTACTGTACTGAACATGAGCTGAGTTACTAAGTTCCATTGACTTACGGAATACTACTGATATCTGACAACTGACTGAGTCATGAGATCATGGAGATTTTTCCTGAGTCATAAGACTATCTGAAGTGTAAGGATTCATAGCTTGACTGAGAGTATCGTGAAAACATGGCATGGCTCTAGGTACACATCTAATATTTTGGGTACAAGTACCCCCAGGACTCGATGGAAGGAAACTGACAAAGCATGACTTACTTTAATACATAATAATCATCATAATACATTTACTGAAGTATTTCATCAAATATGTGATAGGCATAAACTTGTACGTACATGGGGATTTCATGATATCATGCTAATTAGACACTTTTCCTTCATCTAGGCATTCGACCAAACACATAGTAGGCATAAAATGTGTAAACAACATCATACAACAATTAACTGTCGTGATTCAATTCAAATTTAATCATTCAAGGGTTTAGTCCTAGGGTTTCATGAATTTATACCGATATAAATCAACCCATATGGAATTTAACACTCATTCATGGAATATAATCCAATTACTCATTATCAACATGAACAAAAGCAGCTCAATCATGAAATTCATAAGAAAATCCATAACTTGAATTTAGCAAAGGGATTCTTGGGCTTCATGGATGAAAGGAGTCCATGAATGAACACTATGCATACCTTAGTTCGTGATTTTGTGAAGATTGATGGTGAAACCTTCTTGAATTTGAATCTCCAATAGAAAACCTAGCTTGTTCTTGAGAGAAACTTGAGAGAAGAGAGTGTATTTTGGGTGAAAAGTGGTTGAATCACGTGTTAAAGGGCTTAATTGACCCTTTTAACCCTGGACGCGTCTTGTAATTTCAGTAAAAATTTTCCAAATTGAACCCCTGGCGCGACGCGGCGTTATCGCATCGTTTCACTGGAAATTGAAAATTGAAAAATTGAGGGATGGAGCGATGCGGAGCCATTACATTTCCCCTTCCTTCGTGACCTAAAACTTTAGCATGATGCAGGGGAAATCGCGTTGAGACACTATAAAAAGGACAATTTGGAATTTAAGTGTTGGCACGACGCGCCATTATCGTGGACACCTACTAGAAATTTCTAAATGCCATTTCCTCTTGTGGTGTGGTGCGCCACTGACTAATATGTCGCTGTTTTACGACAGGAATTTGAAATAGTCATAACTTCTTACTCGGTTATCGTATTTATGAGAATCATATATCGATGGAAAGATTATTGAATTTTCCACATGAAAAAAGTGAAAATCTTGAATATTCCTTATGGAATAATTATCATTCACTTTAGAAGCTAATACTAGTCATTCTTGGGACGAAATTGCTAGAAATCTTTGGGGTATTACAATATCTCCCCCTTGAGAACATTCATCCTCGAATAAGACTGACTGAGAGGGGGAACAATTAGCTGAACATGAACTGAATATGAATAACTGGAACATGATCTCATGACTGACAAGCTAAACAGAACATACTGAACATGCATATTTGATGCATGTGTAACTGATTCATAAATGTATGATTGAATGTTCCGAGGAACTAAGTTTCTCACAATGAGAATGCATTTCTGATGCATAATTATATAACTGAGCTGATACATGAATGCATGACTGAATATGTAATTGTACTTGATACCAAGTTTATACTGGAAACATGAACATGAAACTGAATACCAAGTTAGTGATGAACACTGATCATGAAACTGAGTAAGCTTACGGAGAACTATTACCTTGAGCTTGATTTGAGTTGGCGGAGAATATGTGAGGATACTTGGTATGCATGTCTTCTTCTTCTTTCCAAGTAGCTCCCTCGATGGACTGATTTTGCCGAAGAACTTTAAATAAAGGGACTTCTTTGTTCCTTAATCTACGAGTCTGATAGTCTAAGATTTCGAATGGAATCTCTTCATAAGAGAGACTGTTCTGAACATCAATGTGCTGAATAGGGACTACGACTGGTGGGTCACCTATACACTTTTTGAAAAAAGAGACATGAAAGACTGGATAAACTGAGGCTAGATCTGAAGGTAATTCGACCTCATAAGATAACTTGCCGAAACGACTGAGAATCTTGAAGGGACCGACATATCGGGGACTCAGCTTTCCCTTCTTGCCGAATCTCTTCACTTCCTTCATGGGAGAGATCTTTAGATAGACATGATCACTAAACTCAAACTTGAGATCTTTTCTACGAACATCTGCATAAGACTTCTGTCAGCTCTGAATAGCCTGGAGTCTTTCTCTAATTAATTGGACTTTTTCTAAGGCGTCGAATACTAAATCAGGACCTATGACTGAGGCCTCACTAACTTCAAACCAACCAATTGGTGATATACATCTCCTACCATAGAGAGCTTCGAATGTAGCCATCTGAATACTGGAATGATAACTTTTGTTGTATGCAAACTCAATCAAAGGAAAGTGGTCATCCCAACTTCTCTTGAAATCAATTGTACACGCCCTTATCATATCTTCTAAAGTATGAATGGTTTTTTCTACTTGACCATCTGTCTAAGGATGAAAAGCTGTACTAAGATAAACTTGGGTACCGAGACCCTTTTGGAATGCTTTCTAGAAATGAGAGGTGAACTGGGTACCTCTGTCTGAGATAATGGACAATAGAACACTGTGCAATCTGACCAACTCTTTGATATAGAGTTTGGCATAATCCTCGGCTGAATAAAAGGTATGAACTGGAAGGAAATGAGCCAATTTGGTTATTCTATCTACAATGACCCAGACTGAATCATGCTGATGATGAGTTTGAGGCAAACCCATCACGGAGTCCATGTTCACAACTTCCCACTTCAAAGTAGGAATAATGAACTCATGTATGGACCCACTAGGCTTCTGATGCTCTATCTTAACATGCTGACATGTAGAGCACTTAGCCACAAACTCTACAATGTCTCTCTTCATCCCACTCTACCAATAGATTTCCCACAAGTCGCGGTACATCTTTGTGGCCATTGGATGAATAGAGTAGCACGCTCCATGTACTTCTACAAGAATTCACTACCTTAAGTTGTCTACACTTGGAACACAGAAATAACCCTAACAGCACAAAACACTATATCCCCCTTGGAAGAAAATCTCTACTTTCTGATCCTGAACTGATTCTTTCAACTTGACAAGGCTAGGATCTCTATCTTGCTTTTCTTTCACCTCGGAGACTAGAGATGATTTTGAACTACTCTAAACACATACACCACCCTCTGAAGAATCGACTAAGCGAACGCTTAGTCTAGCAAGATGATGGACTTCTTGAGCTAACTTCTTATTATTATCCTCCACATGAGAAACACTACCCATGGATAGCCTACTGAGAGTGTCGGCCACTACGTTGGCCTAGCCTGAATGATAAAGGACACTCATGTCATAATTTTTCAAGAGCTCTAACCACCTTCTCTGATGAAGATTGAGATCTTTTTGAGAAAAGACATACTGAAGACTCTTGTGATCTGTGAAGACATCTACATGAACTTCGTAAAGATAATACCTCCAAATCTTCAAGGCAAAGACTATAGCTGCTAACTCAAGATCATAAGTAGGATAATTCCTCTCATGGGGTTTAAGTTATCTGGAAGCGTAGGCTATGACCTTACCATGCTGCATGAGGACACAACCCAAACCTACTCTGGATGCATCACAATACACCACGAACCCATCTAAACCATCTGGAAGAGCTAAGACTAGGGCTGAGGTAAGTCGAGTCTTCAAATCCTAAAAACTCTTCTCGCAAGAGTCTGACCACTGAAACTTGACTTTATTTTGAGTCAATCTGGACATAGGGTATGCAATAGATGAAAATCCTTCAACAAACCGTCTGTAATAGCTAGCCAAGCCCAAGAAACTCCTGATATCTGATGGAGAGATAGGTCTTAGCCAGTTTTGTACTACTTCGATCTTTTGAGAATCAACTCTAATGCCATCATCAAAAATGATGTGAACAAGGAATTCTACTGACCTTAGCCAAAATTTGCACTTACAGAATTTGGCGAATAGCTGATGATCTTTGAGAGTCTGAAGTACTGTTCTGAGATGGTCTGCATGATCACGCTCAATGTGGGAATAAACCAGAATATCATCTATGAAGACTATGATGAACATGTTCAAGTAATTCTTGAACACGTGGTTCATCAAGACCATGAAAGCTGCTGGGGCATTGGTAAGACCAAATGATATGACTAAAAATTTAAAGTGATCATAGCAAGTTTGGAAAGCTGTTTTCGGAATGTCACATTCCCTAACTCTGAGTTAATGATAGCCGGATCTAAGGTCTATCTTAGAGAAATAGCTGGCACCCTGAAGTTGGTCAAATAAGTCATCGATTCTGGGAAGAGGATACTTGTTCTTGATCATGAAATTATTGGTTGACAGTAATCAATGCACATTCTGAGAGAACCGTCTTTCTAGCGCACGAATAAGACTAGTGTACCCCACGAGGAAATGTTGGGTCTGATGAATCCCTTATTTAAGAGATCCTTCAACTGTTCTTTTAATTCTCTGAGTTCTGCTGGTGCCATTTTATATGGAAGAATAGAGATAGGCTGAGTATCTGGAAGAAGATCAATACCGAAGTCTATTTCTATTTCGAGAGGAATTCCTGAAAGATCTTTGGGAAAGACATCTAAATATTCATTCACTACTGGACTGATTCAAGGCTGGGAGTTTCGGAACTAGTGTACTTAACTCAAACAAAATGATAGACACATCCTTTAGATATTATTTTCCTTGCTCAAAGGTAGGAAATAAGCTAACCCCTGAAAGTGGATACACTACCCTTCCACTCAAGGACGGGTTTGTTTGGAAATTAAAACTGGATTATTCTATTTCTGCAGTCGACTATGGCATAACAGGAATGAAGCCAATCTATATCGAGAATAACATCAAAATCAATCATCTCTAATTTGACTAAGTCTACTGAAGTGACTTTCTAAAATATCATAATCGGACAGTTCCTGTATACCCACTGGGCTATGATGGTTTTGCCAACTGGGGTAGAGACTGAGAAGGGCTCTGCTAGAATTTTAGTACTGATTTCGAAATCAACTGCTATATAGGGAGTAACAAAAGACAAAGAAGCTCCTGGATCTAGCAAAGCGTAAACATGCACATGAAAGATCTATAACATACCAGTAACTATATCAGGAGAATTTTCCTAATCTTTTTGGGTCTGAAGAGCATATAGTCTATTTGGGCGTTGCCCGCTAGTAGCACTGGTGGTGGCACCCTGCTGATTTGGGTGACCGAACTGAGCTGAGGAGTGGATATGGCTCTGATAACCTAACTGAGGGCATTCTTTGACTCTGTGTCCTGGCTTGCCACAACTGAAACAGACATCGCTACCAACTCTGCAAGCTCTCTTGTGGTTCTTACCACAAGTCTGACAATGGGGATTAGTTCGGGCATTGCTGACACTGCCCTGAGACTTAGAGCCTGGCACTCTATATCTGAACTTAGGATCTGGAGCACTGGCTGAAGAAGGAGCTGGAACTGATGACTTAGGACGAAATTGAGAACGATTTTCTCCTTCTGATTTAGGCTGACTAAAATTGAAACTACCTGTCCTAGCTTTCTTATTTTGCTTTTCTCTCTACTTAATCTTCTGCTCCTCTATCTGCTGAGCATAGGTCATAAGTCTGGCTAAAGTTATGTCACTATTTAGCATAGTGGATCTGCACTCATTAACAGCGGTATCATTTACCCCTGAAGCGAACTAACTCATCTTGGACCTGTTGTCTGCAACTACATGAGAGGCATATCTGGATAATTGAGTAAACTTTAGAGAATACTCTTTCACTATCATATTGCCCTACCTAAAGTTGATGAATTCTAGCACCTTAGCCTCTCTAAGCTCTTGAGGAAAGAATCTGTCTAAGAATACAATGACAAACTCCTCTCACTCTATTGGACCTGCATCATCTGGCCTTTATGATCTCCACTGTTTGAACCAAGTATGAGCCACATCCTATAACTGATATGCAGCTAGCTCAGAACTCTCAACAGTAGTCACCCCCATGATATTTTTCACCTTCTGCACCTAATCTAGGAATTCCTGAGGGTCCTCATCTACTTTAGACCCATGGAAGGGTGAAGGATTCATTCGGATAAAGTCTTAAATCCTAGCTGCAGCTAAGTTGTCCACTGGGTTGGACGGAACGACAACTGGTCACTCATTATGGGAAGCTACTGACTGAGCAAGAGTGGTAAATACAATCCTGAACTCAGCATGAGAAACATGATCGCCCAAAGGTTCTTCAGTCTGAGGGGCTGACTAATTTCTTATATTAGGAGACATATGCTGAAATAAAAAGAAAAACCAGATTAGACTGAGAGATTGACTTGTGATTATGCTCACTGGAATGACATGAATACTGAAAGAAGGGAAACTGTTCCTAAACATCTCATAGCCTTTTGCACATAAATATGGCGTGTAACATATCGATGTATAAGACTCTACTAGATGTGGCTTTCAGGCTTCCTAGGACTCTACTGAACCTTAGGCTCTGATACCAAGTTTGTAATGCCCCAATTTTCTAAACCGGAATGCTACATGGTGCTCATGACCCCGAAGGATCATAAGCTAACCCATGACTGATATTTGTACCTGTATACTGAATAAAATACTGAATAATGCGAAAACATGCACTGAAAGTCCATAAGGTTCAATACTAAACATAACATGGATGAGATAACATTTGTGGGGTAATACAATACCCAAAACAAAACTGTAAACACTGAAGTCTGAAACATAATAGTCTGCATCTAGTCTGAAAGCCTCTACTATCTGAATAATCTGAATAAGGAGTTGATGGGACATGTCCCCAACTAACTCCAACTAATAACTAATCAATGAAATAGTGGAGAAATAATCATGTCCTCAAAGGATAAGGACTCACTTCTATTCTGACTGCTGAGACTGGAATCTACTGCTGATCTGGAACTCGTGTCTCTGAACCTATGGTGTAACATAAAAAGAAAGCACCATAGCGCAAATGCACTAGTACAATGAAATGTATTGAGTATACATGTGAGGTAGGCTAATTCAAGGGTTCACATGCATGAATAATGCTAGCTGACCGTCTAACATAAATACGAGAATGCATATATAAATATGTAACTGTAACTGACACTGTGATATCATGATTACTGAATCTAAATACTGATGACATGACATACTAAAAATTGATATATCTGATAGCATAAATAGTTGTATCTGAATGTAACAGATAACATGGGTGATTGTATCTGACAGTCTTGAATCTGATAGAACTATTTGAGTTCCTTACTGTATCTGAGTCGACTGTATCTGACAGTCTTGAATATGAAGAACTATCTGATTTCTTTTACTAAGACTGGTACTGAAACTATGGGAGGTAGTATTTAACCGACATGCCCCTAATACGCTATTATAGCTGAGTTGGGGTCAAATCTATAACACCAAATAGAAGGGTGTCAATACCGCGCCACTGGTAGGGAAAAGCTGTGGGCGACCCTTATATGATAGTGTCCCCAAAAAAAAATGGTAGGGCCCTTATCTGACTGTTCTTATCCACCTCATCACCCCTCATCGGATAGTGTTGATATCTCAACCTAAACTGGCTACATAGTTCTGGAATGTAAGGATAACTTCTAAGGATCACACTCTCATCTGATAGTGTGTGTCCCCATCCTTGGTTTAACTCGATGCTAATTCCTACTCCCATATGAAGGACACTGAACATGATTTACTGTACTGAACATGAGCTGAGTTACTAAGTTTCGTTGACTAAAAAATACTACTGATATCTGACAACTGACTGAGTCATGAGATCATGGAGATTTTTCCTGAGTCATAAGACTATCTAAAGTCTAAGGATTCATAGCTTGACTAAGAGTATCGTGAAAACATGACATGGCTCTAGGTACACAGCTAATGTTTTGGGTACAAGTACCCCCAGGACTCGATAGAAGGAAACTGACAAAGCATGACTTACTTGAATACATAAAAATAATCATAATACATTTTCTAAAGCATTTCATTAAACATGTGATAGGCATAAACTTGTACGTACATGGGGATTTCATGATATCATGCTAATTAGACACTTTCCCTTCATCTAGGCATTCAACCAAACACATAGTAGGCATAGAATATGTAAACAACATCATACAACAATTAACTGTCGTGATTCAATTGCAATTTAATCATTCAAGGGTTTAGTTCTAGGATTTCATGAATCTATACTGATACAAATCAACCCATATGAAATTAAATACTCATTCATTGAATACAATTCAATTACTCATTATCAACATAAACAAAAGCAGCTCAATCATGAAATTCATAAGAAAATCCATAACTTGAATTTAGAAAAAGGATTCTTGGGCTTCATGGATGAAAGGAGTCCATGAATGAACACTATGCATACCTTAGTTCGTGATTTCATGAAGATTGATGGTGAAACCTTCTTGAATTTGAATCTCCAATAGATACTCTAGCTTGTTCTTGAGAGAAACTTGAGAGAAGAGAGTGTATTTTGGATGAAAAGTGTCTAAATCATGTGTTAAAGGGCTTAAATAAGGGTGGAAAATTGACCCTTTTAACCCTGGATGCATCTTGTAATTTCAGTAAAAATTTCCTAAATTGAACCCCTGGCGCGATGCGGCGTTATCTCACCGTGTCACTGGAAATTGAAAATTGGTAAATTGAGGGATGGCGCGATGTAGAGCCATCACGTTGCCCCTTCCTTTGTGACCTAGACCTTTGGCGCGACGCAGGATAAATCGCACTGAGACACTGGAAAAAGGATAATTTT
Organism: Capsicum baccatum var. pendulum; assembly: GCA_030864225.1. Taxonomy (NCBI): domain Eukaryota; kingdom Viridiplantae; phylum Streptophyta; class Magnoliopsida; order Solanales; family Solanaceae; genus Capsicum; species Capsicum baccatum. Next base: position 246,705,109 of record CM061550.1, read on the forward strand.
GAATTTGAGTGCTAGCGCGATGCGCCATAATCGCGGACACCTACTGGAAATTTCCAAATGCTATTTCCTCTTGTTGCGTGGTGCGCCACTGACTAATATGGCATAGTTTTATGATGGGAATTAGAAATAGTCATAACTTCTTACTCGGTTATCGGATTTAAGCGAAAAATATATCGATGGAAAACATATTAAATTTTTCACATGAAAAAAAGTGAAAATCTAGAATATTCCTTATCGAATAATTATCATTCACTTTAGAAGCTAATGCTAGTCATTCTTAGAATGAAATTTGCTAGAAAACTTTGGGGTATTACAGCTCCACCTAGGTTTTCTAGTGCTCCAGGTGAGGTTGCATATGAGTTTCTAACTGCTTATGAAGGTAGTCTCCATAATTTGGGCCTTATTGAGAATTATGATATGGATTACACCATATTTTAATTGGATTTAGCTGCTCGACATAAGTGGAGAGGTTATATTAGTTCTAGACTAACTGGATCTTCTCCTTTAACATGAACTTAGTTCTTCATGATATTCTTGGAGAAATACATGCCTCACAACCTTAGGGATCATTAGAGAGGTCAGTTTTTTAGATTGGAGTAGGTCTCCATGACATTTGTGGAGTATGAGGCTTATTTTCATGAGTTGGCTTGACATACTACTTCTATTCTAGACACTGAGTATGAGAGAATCTATTGCTTTATTTGAGGATTAAGACTTTCTCTCTGTATGTCTACTCAGAGTTTGGTTATTAAAGATAGTTCTTTTGCTGAGGTTTTGGATCACTCTCAGGTGATAGGAGGATGTATTGTAAGGCCCAAAGGGGCAACGATAAGAAGCCTGGATATCAAGGCAGGTTCAGTGGGATCCGTATTAGTTCCCAATTCAGGGGTGGTAATTCTCATGGTGAGTATCCTCTACATCCATCCTGTTAGCCTCAGAGTCAACCCAGTCAATCGATTCTAAAAGCTTTTCAAATTACCGATAGAGGTCAATCTAGTGCTAGTGATTGCCATGGTCAAGTTGGCGATCAGTCTTCAAGGAGTTCATCTTCTAATTATTCTAGTAGTAATGGTTACTCTGGGTTGATCGAATCTGTTGATTATAGTTTAGCTCAGGAAACATGTTATAGTTATGGATATTTTGGTCACTATTCTCATGAGTGCCTTATGGTGGGGAGATTGTTGATTTAACTCAGAGTGTTCCCCCATTAGAGCAGTTCATCCCTCAGCTAGAGGTGATTTTTAGAGTCATAGAAGTGGTTTCCAGGGTACTCAAAAAGGTTCTCAGGAAGGCAGGTTAGGAGGTCGGTCAATAGACTAACCAGGTGGTGGGCATGGTCAGTTATATGCAGTACCTGCTAGACCAGAGGTTGAGTCTTTGAATGTTGTTATTATAGGTATGATTTTGGTGTGCAGTCAATTGGACTTGCTTTATTTGATCTGGGATCCACTTATTACTATGTGTCTGCTTATTATGATCCACGGTTAGAGTTATCTTGGTATTTATTAGTTGTGTCCTTGAGTGTATCTACTCTCATAGGTGATTCTTTAGTAGTGGATCAGGTGTTCGAATCCTATGTTGTGACTGTTAGATATGATAATACTTATGTTGATCTTAATATTCTGGATATGGTGGATTTTGATGTGATTCTTGGCATGGACTAGTTATTCCACTATCATGTGGTTATGGATTATTTCGCTAAGACCATTACCTTATCCATGCTTGACGTACCCCTAATTATGTGGCAGAAAGTAATTAGCCATGAGATGATGGAGATTATTTCTTATGTTTATATTGGGAGGCTTATTTTGAAGAGTTGCGAGTCTTATATCGCCTATATTTGTGATACTAGTGTGGAGGGTCCATTCCCTACCGACCTTCTTGGTATCCCCCTTGTCCATGAGATTGAGTTGGTTATTGATCTCGAGCCAGACACCCAACCTATTTCTATGGTACCTTATTATATGGCTCATATCGAACTTAAGGAGCTGAATTATCAGCTTCAGGATCTTCTGTGTAAGGGTTTTATTAGATTGAGTATGTCTTCTTGGGGACCTTCTGTGTTGTTTGTGAAAAAAAAAGATGGCTCCATGTGTATATGTATTTATTATAGGCAGCTTAATAAGGTGACAGTGAAGAACCGTTATCCTATGCCTCGCATTGATGAAATATTTGACCAGCTTTAGGGAGCCATAATGTTTCTAAGATTTATTTGTGATCTGGTTACCATGAGTTGAGGATTTGGATTGAGGATATCCTGAAGACAGCCTTTAGGACCCATTATGGTCATTACGAGTTGTTGGTGATGTCATTTGGCTTGACTCATGCCTCATCCATATTTATGGATTTGATGAACTGAATTGTGATTGTGTTCATCGACGATATCCTTGTGTATTTGAGAAGTAGAGAGAAGTATGTACAGTATTTGAGGATTGTGATTCAGACTTTAAGAGATCATGTGCCCTTTGCCAAGTTCGCTAAGTGTGAGTTTTATCTTGAGTAGGTGATGTTCCGTGGGTATGTGGTGTCTAAGGATGGTGTTATGGTAGACTCAATCAAGATTGAGATGATTCGTGATTAGGCTAGACCTATATCTCCGACAAAGGTTCGTAGCTTCATTGGGTTGGCCGGCTATTATAGATGATTTGTTAAGAGTCTTGCTACTATTTCAGTGCTTATGACCAGATTGACTCAGAAGGAGGTTCCTTTCTGATGGTCCGAGGAGTGTGAGGGAAAGCTTAAGGATTTCCTTACTTTAGCGCCTGTTTAGCTCTTTCTGTTAAGGGTGAGGGATTCACCATGTTTTGTGATGCTTCTAGTGTTCGCCTAGGTTGTGTGTTGATGCATTAGGGTCATGTTATTTCTTATCCTTTGAGACAACTTAAGGTGAATGAGCGCTTTATTGTACTCATGATTTAGAGTTGGCGGGGGTAGTTTCTGCACTTAAGATTTGGAGGCATTATCTTTATAGCATGCATTATGAGATTTTCACTGATCATAGAAGTCTTCAACATCTTATGACCTAGAGAGAGCTTAATGTTATGCAACGAAGATGGATGGAGTTGCTTAAGGATTTTTATATTTCCATCTTGTATCATCCCAGCAAGGCTAATGTAGTAGTAGATGCCTTGAGTCAGACAACAAGTATGGGTATCTTGGCTAGCATTTTAATTTCTCAGAGGTTGTTGGCACGGGATATTCAACCCTTAGTCAACTTGATGGTTCACCATGATATTTTGGACCCTAGGAGGATTCTTGCTAGTGAAGGTTTTTGCTTTTTAAGCAGATTTGGGATTGTCAGTTTGAGGATAGTAAGCTTTGCTTTCTTCGTGAGCAGGTATTGAGTGGTGAGTCCAAGAGGAACACCATAGATTCTAAGGGAGTTTTGTAACTAGATAGCCACATTTTTTTATTATTGATGACTTGATTCAGTTGATATTCCACGAGGCCATAGCTCTAGATATTCTATTCATCCGGGCACAACTAAGATTTACAGAGATGTGAGACAGCATTATTGGTGGAGTGGTATAAAGAGAGATATGGTAGACTTTATATCTCATCTCCTTTAATGTCAGTAGGTGATGGTCGAGCATTAGCATCGAGGTGGTTTGATTCAGAGGTTTCCCATTTCTGAGTAGAAGTGAGAGTAGATTTCCATGGACTTCGTTAGTGGCTTACCCCATACTTCTTATGGTTTTGATGGTATTTGGGTCATCGTAGATCGGTTGACCATGTCAGTGCATTTCATTCCTATTCAGATGTACTTTCGTGCTGAGAGGTTATCCCATATCTATGTGCATAAGATATTTCATTTGCATGGTGTGCCCATATCTATTATTTCAAATTGAGGTTCCGTGTTCACTTCTAGCTTTTAGAGAGTTTTTTAGGAGGAGTTGGGTACTCAGGTAGATTTGAATATAGCCTTCCATCCGCAGACAAATGGCCAGTCCGAGCAGACCATTCAGGTGCTTGAGGATGTGTTTCGAGCCTGTGTTGTGAATTTTGGAGGCCATTGAGGGGAGCACTTAGTCTTAGCAGAGTTCGCATATAACAACGGTTATCATTCAAGTATTAAGATGGAGCCTTTTGAGGCTTTGTATGGTAGGATATGTCGTTCTCTGATTCAGTACAGGTTGAGATTAGCTCAGAGTAGGTAGAAGGCCTATACAGACCGTAGGCTTCGTTCCTTGAGATTTAGAGTTAGTAATTGAGTATTCCTTCGTGTATCGCCCATGAAGGGTGTGATGAGGTTCAGGATGAAATGTAAGCTTAGTCCCAAATATATTGGACCTTTCGTCTTCACACGGTTAGTGATGTGGCTTATGAGTTACCTTTACCTTCATATTTTGTTGTTATCCATCCAGTTTTCCATATTTCTATGTTGCAGCGATATAGTCCTAATCCATCTCATGCGCTTATATGGGACTTAGTCCAGTTGGATGAGTGGTTGACCATCGTGGAGAATCCTATGTTAATTTTGGCAAGTGATGTTAGGAGGTTGCGCACTAGGGAAATTCCCATAATTAAGGTTCGATGGAGGCACTGCCCAGTAGAGAAGGATACTTGGGAGATCGAGGGCGAAATGTGGACCCAATATCCTTACTTGTTTGAGACTTCCTAATCATTAACTTTTGTTGACGAAAGTTCCTTTAGTAGCGGATATTGTAATGACCCTTCAGGTCATTTTTCATATTTCTGCTTATTTTTGTCATTAGAGCTTTTCTATAGCTGCCTCAGGTTATTTATGACTTGCTGGGATTGACAGTATGATTATCGGGTAGTTCGTTTGTTTTTTAGAGTCATTTCCCTGTTTTTGAAGTCTTTGCTGGTTCCAAATAGCCACTGAGTGAAAACTTCAGCTAAACGACCTCAAATGTAAATTATGACTATTCCAATAGTTTTAAAACGTTAATTTTAGAATAGGTAGACCTTTGATTCGGGTCCCGAGGCACTCAGGCTCATTCGACCTATTAGTCAAAAAGTTAAGAAATTGAAAATTGGGTGTGGGATCAATATTTCGTCGAAACAAGCTCGAATGGAAATTTTGATTGGCCATCATATCCAAAATGTTGAATTTGGTATGGTTACATATTTCATTGGCATATACGGGGTCCTGAACGAATTTCTAACCCCAGATTGAAGTCTATTTCGACCTTAGAAAATCTGGTGCACCAGGTTGCTGGTAAAACTGTGATCGTGAAGGGTAAATTGCGATTGCGGCATGCATTTTACTTAGACCACGATCACGAAGGGTAAATCACAATCGCGATATACGTTATATGTGTACAGATCGCGATTGCAGTACCCCGTGGCTATAATGATATTCGGATGCCTAGAATTGGTATAAATTGATCCCTTTTTGCCCGATTTTGCTCATTTTTCATCCATTACAATAGATCTAAAATCCTAATTAGTGAGAAAACTTGAGAGTAACTTTTGTGGGTGATTTGGGAGCTTAGATATTGATTGATTAAGAGATTTTTCTTCCAAATTGAGGTAAGATTTCCTATAATTTTATGGTAGATTTTCTCAGTTCTTGTTAAAAAATCTCAAAACCTCGGGGGCTTGATTTTAGCCCAAAATTAACTCGAATTTCACCCATTTTTAGGGTAATGACTCCTTGAGCAAGAGAGAACGTTGGGTTTGTTTCAAAAGTATGATTTTCCATAAATGGGACTCACATGGTATTTTGATGTGATTTTTGGACCTGAAGCATAATAGTGAAATATGGGTATCATTATTCTCCTATTGATGAGTAGAATGTGATTTTGATAGCTTGTCATCTTGCGGAAGCTTCTCAAAGAGGAAAAATAGTGATTTACCAGATCTTTGAGCTTTCTTCGGTGTTCAGGTAGGCTAGGTTTTCCCCTTGTTAGATTGAGCTAGTCCATAGTATCTTTTATGATATTGTGATGGATTCGGGATAAGTTTTAGGTGTTGGTTTGATGAATTGAAATGCCTGGGTTAGTTGGATCGTGTAGGCTAATCAAAAATTGTAAATTAGGCATAGTTGACATAGTTGCTCATATTTTATTTAAACCTCCTATCTTATAGAGAATTGAGGTTGTTTAATATCTAAAAGTGGACTAAGATACCTTAAGCCTAGTTTGGGTAGAATTTGCCTAAAATAAAACTCTGGGGATTAAAAGTGGTCCCTTAACCCACCTTAGGCTATGACTCATGTGAACTTTTGTAAACCTTTATACATTTGATTAGACTCATGGAAATGTACATTGAGGTAATATCAAGAAACTTTGACTGTTGATGGTTATGTTGGTTGATGTGAGGGTTGAGACTTATTGATTATGCTATTACGCATACTATTGATGATACTATTGATTATATTAATATATTTATATTTATCGGTTAGAGTCTGTAGGATTTTATGATATTGATGATATTTACTCGGTTCGAGTCCGAAGAAAGATTTTGACATTGATGATATAATCGTCGGTTCAAGTCCGGCTATTAATTATATTTATCGGTTTGAGTTTGGATATGCACATTAGGCGAGGATGATATACTCATTATGATATGATGATATCGGAGTGTGAGATTGAAAATAATGATTCTGGCTAAGTCTGAAAATGAGGAAAATGTCTATAATGTGACATGAGGTGACTGATTCTAGTGGTATATTGAAAATTGGTGAAAGACGGTGGTGGGTTATACTATCATGTGTGTACCCTCCAGGCTTATGGAAGCTTGCGATGGGTTATTACTTTTTCACACCAATTGGCATATGGGGGCCAATTCTGTAGTTATAGTTGCGTGTGTTAATGTTTTATGTTATGTTATGCTATTATTTCAGTTTATTTACTTGTTTATACAAAGCGATGTTGGCATTGATTTTGATTCGTTTCTACCTTAACTTAGTTATGTTATCGTGCATTTTAGAGAAAAAAACATCATTTTTACCCTGAACTTGTCGTCATAACTTACATTAGCACTTAAACTTATTTAATAATTATTTACCCCCTAACAACTTTAAAACATATTATTTTTCTCCCTTCATGGCTTAGACCAAGTCAAGTCTGGGTGTTGTATAAGCACTCGCGATTTGATTGGTCCATGTCATTAATGAATCAAATTTAACCCGACTTACATCAAATTATTTTTTAAAAATCACTTTCTTAAATATCTTTTAAAATTCTTGTTTCTTGTTTCACCAAACAACCACCACCGACCCACCATCGCCGCACAACACCGCACCACCAATTATTTCTCCTCCACTTTGTTACCGCTATCGGGAAATTCACAAAGCTCCACAACGCTACTAACACCATTAGTATTTGTCACCACAACTCCACAATGTCCATCACCACCGTCAACTCCACTCCACAATGTCCATCACCACCATCAACTCCACTTCATAATATTTACACCTAACAATAACATCACCTTCACCATCGTCAATTACAAAATTTCCACTGATATTGTCAAGATAATTATTACATTGTTGGTGCCAATTTTGCTTCTTATCTTGATGATCACCACATTTTAAATGCCTTGCTTCCTTCCAAGTTGCATCTATATAAAAAACTGTTAGTTTTTTTGGGGTAAAGTTGCAATCTTTTTTACTAATAATATCTTCTTGATCACAGGTTATTCGAGCAATAAATCATTGTCAGAGAGAAATAGTAGTACTTGAAGAAGAAAAAATAGCCTAATAGAAACAAGAATGCAGGATATATCATTGAGGTTCGACAAAAATGTTCTGGTAGGATCAAAATTCAATGGATTCAGTGGTTTTAGAAGTGTTTTATGCAATGAAGAATGTTAGCTCATTGCTTTTGGTCATTCTGTTAATTGGAGTAGTATATTGTTGGCCACAAACAAGTTTTTACCAAAGTGGTGGTGATGAAGGGAACATGGTTTTTGGTTCATCTTTTATGGTTTCAACTTTAAGATTGCATTAGAGAGTAGCAGCTAAGGTGAATCAGACTGAAGGACAACTGCCTGAAATCCTACTTTTTGAGTATCGAAGAGCAAAAGTAGCCATGGCTGAGCTGAAAATTGAACTAGATTAGTATTATCACAAGTTGACATCCATGATAAGATTGAAAATTTGAAAGATTTCTTTGGAACATTGAAATGTGGGGGAAGAAAGCATCATTGGCCAACTTGATGACTTCTTTGATGAAATAGTACAAGGAAAAAAGAAACTTTTTGACTTAGGAGATGGTAGAATTCTAACAATAACTTGTTTTGTAGCTAAGTTTAGTCTTGAAAACTTTAGGAATATTTACATGCAACAGTAATATCACCTCCATTTATATTAACTTCAAAAAAATTTGAAATGGTTGTAAATTTCACAACACCCATCACCAACACCAATAATTTCACAACACCCATACAAATAATTTCACAACATCCATACAAATAATTTCACAACATCCATCACCAACATCAATAATTTCACAACACCCATCACCAACACCAATAATTTCACAACACCCATCACCAACATCAATAATTTCACAATACCCATCACCCATATCAACAATATCAGCTAAAAATTCAACAGCAAAAAAATTATACGAAAATAAATTTGTAATGAAATTAAAGAATAGTGGCAGAAGATTGAAGTGGTGAAGAATGAAAATGGAGCAACACTGCCATCATCGTCAACCGTATAATATCCACCGCCAATGCACAAAACCCACCATTAACATCGGCCACCGGCACGAACAATTCTACTTTATGTTTTTTAATCTCAAATTTATGTGGCTTAATACAAACAAAGAGAAAATAATTTTAATTTTTGCATCAATTTTATAAATTGAGCAAATTTTGGAATGAAGATGAAGAAGAAGACGAAGAAGGCTAAATTAGGGTTTTTAAAGAGGAAATTGGATATAACTGTTAGGGGCCTCAAAACGGGTATTTAAAAGAAATTTAATAGACAAAAATTGTGTTTTAACGCACCCAAGAACGATTGTTTACACGCGGGCTATTAAGGGGGTATTTTAATACACTTTAAAGAAGTTAGGGGGTAAATAAATGAAAGTTTAGACCGTGAGTTGTATTATTATTAGATTCTCTTTTACTGGCTTTACCAGGTCATGGATGGTATCTATGTTTGGCTATTTTACATCTATTTCAAATCCTTGGTTTAATTATGAGTTGTGTTATTGATTTTCGCATATGTTGGGCATTTGCCAATAAGATAACCTAGTGTGTTTAGCTTCAAGTTGTGATTTGGCTTACCTGCTAGCAGAATGTAATAGATGTTATCATGACTTATAAGTCGGCTCGTGACAAGAAGAGAGAGAGGAAGGAGTTAAGCGGTAGCTTTTTCTTTTCTATTTGAGTATTTATTGCACTATGTAAAGCCTTCTATTTATAGGTTTAAGTACTTACGGATGTTGAATTGCTACATTGACAATGTGGGGCCCAACACATGGCATCCACATGATCAATTTACAACCGAAAATAGGAGTAATTTTTAAAGTTCGAAAAACAAAAAACCAATAGAAAGAAAGGTAGATGTTCTCTGTTTGTTGGACTATGGGGATCTATGTAAGTCACTTTGTAAACTAGAGGTGTATTAACCCTAAACCGTAAATTTGAGAGATATATGTGAGTAAAATTTCTTATTATACTTGTTTCATGTACAAATACTTTCATGTTTGAGTCAAATTATATATACTTTAAAATATTCAATTTATAGTGCTTTTTATACGGTTTATGAATATCTTGCATTTAATTTAATTCATTTTATCTTTGAAATTAATCAAACTGACTTTCACCAAGTGAAATGTACCAATTATTTTGAATGGAGTAAGTATATATTTTATAGTTTCTACACTATATTTTAAAAAAAAAAAAATAGTTAAATAATAGATACACCTATTATTATTAGAAAATGGGGTCCCCGGAACTTGGGGCCTAAAGCAAAGGACTTGAGCATTCACCCTCCAGTCAACCATGATTTTAATCCTGACGTGAATACAAGTTGAGATATGTATTACGGTATACTTTCATTCGGTGCAATTTACAACAACAACAAACTCAGTGTATTCCCACAAAGTAGGATTTAGGGAGGGTAAAATGTACGCAGTCCATACCGCTACCTTCAAAGAAGTAGAGAGGCTGTTTTCGATAGACCCCCGACTCAAGATAGAGAATAGTGAGCAATAGCGTATTGCACCATTAAGCATGGTGGGTGGCATAACATAAAAGGAATAAGACATACTAAAAATAAAATAGAAATCAGAGCAATACGAAATAAGATAAATAAGCGCAATATGAAATAAGAGATAAGAAATATGGCATCCGGAAGTACGACCCCCATCTATGGACACGGTCCTGGGATTACTAACCCAGCTATACATGAGCTCTTCTACTACTAGCTACAACCCACGCAGGCGACCTAGCCTTCTACCCTTATCCGCGACCTCCACACCTTCCTATCTAGGGTCATGTCCTCAGTAAGCTGTAACTGCTCCATATCATGTCTAATCACTTCTATACAGTACTTCTTCCGCCTACCTCTCCTCCTCTGAAAGCCATCCAACACTAGCCTCTCACACCTACGGGCATCCGTGCCCCTCCTCATCACATGTCCAAACCATCTCAGCCTTCCTTCCCGCATCTTGTCCTCCACCGAAGCCACTCCCACCTTCTCCCGGACTATCTCATTCCGAACTCTATCCCCTCTAGTAAGTCCACACATCCACTTTAATTGAATCAGAATCTGAAAATCGTGGAGACATTATTAATTTAATATAAGCACTTGCGAAACTTTTAATAACAATTGAGGGATAAGGTCATATCCAATTGGCCACTAGTAGTGAGTAATAAGACCGGAAGGGGGAACATCTGAAAAACTATAACGGGTAGCCCATCCCTCTTGCTCTTACAGAAGACCTAAGATTGTTCGTAAAAGATCTACTTGAATTTACAGATTGGTTGAGCAAAATTGCAAAATAAATTTAATCGTTTCTTACCTAAGCAAGCAATTTCCTAATACACTCCCACTGCGTGTATCTGCAGAAGAGTAACACCACAAGAGTCTATCGTACGCAGTCTTACCTTGCGATTTTTGCCGGACTGTTTTTACAACTTAAAATCCGTGACCTCTTGATCACATGACAACCACTCTCAACATGAATTGCATTCCTCGTATGTTTACTTTTATTCAAATGACAATTGTATGGTTTCTTCTCAACATGAATTGCATTAGCAGAAAATTGGGGAAAAAGTACATAAAATATTTATACAAATCTAACATCAGCATTAGAGGAAAAGTCGCATCATGCGTAGTGATCTTACCACTAGATCAAAGCCTTCATTTCTTTTAAAAAGAAATATTGCAATTTCGTTTACAAAGTAAAAAGGACACAGTAAGGTAGAGTCCATTTCACCTTTTAGTTTTTGTCATGTGCATCTAAAAAACATATACAGATAAAACAAAGCTATGGGTGGGAAGCAAATACACATCACCCAACAGAAGCAAACATGCTAAAGATCTATCTCCCGACTCCCTAAGAAGTTCCTCATAAGAGGATACACAATCCTATGTCTATTAAGACTAACAGTACTTCTGCATAAGAACTAGAGATACCACTCAATCAGAATGAAGTTGTTCGTCTTAGCTGATATCTTGGTTCAGACGACAGCTCAGATAACAGCTTCTCCAGCTCCTGCAAGGTGGAGTTCAGTATCATAGCGGTTGAAAAGAGAGTGCAAGATGGCATACTAAACTTGAGAACAAAAATAAGACGATGTGGTTTTTGTAAATGTAAATGTAGCACATTTTGCCAAGTTTGGACAGATATATGTACGATTAGGCCAACTCACAAGAAATATATAACAAGATTCAAGTCCTCAGTAAAGGTGTACAAGCTAATATAAAAGACTTCACCAACAAAAATCAAAATATTCTGTCATGTTATATGGTTTCAGCCTTTCATTCAGGTTTGCATTTACAAGAAAAAAGAAAAGCAGTAAATGACATAGATTTGAAATCCCGCTAACAGATCCGGTGGAGATGGGAGTGGGGCCTGTAGCTCAGAGGATTAGAGCACATGGCTATGAACCATGGTGTCAGGGGTGTGAATCCCTCCTCGGCCACAACCGGTCCAAAATGAGAAAATCAAATTTCCATCTAAGAGAAGCAAATGAGAGGCTTTCATAAAAATTCTCATATAACAGGAGGTATGAAGATCCTCTAAGTATGAAAGCCACCAGTACCACCAATCACTTGTTTAAAGGTTTGTAAACACACCTTATAAGTAATATAATAAATTTTGAAGGGATTATCAAACGTGTATCACGTCAAAGATCTGAGTTTAGAATAGTAATCCTATGGAACGAACACCACATTCACTCTCGATTTTGAAGATAAAGGAGTTCAATATCCCTATAGATTTAGGCTCCTTGTAATCAGGCACTAGCACTATTGACTGTCCGGCTTTCTTAGAGAGAGATAGACAGACGGGGAGACAGAGATAAAATACATCAAAAAGAGGCTAAAAAGTACAAGCTTTGGTATAATAAGTCCTTATGTTGACCAGAACCAAGCTGAAGTGATCAACAAACATCATAACCCCAAAAGACCTACTTTTGGACAGTAAAACCAACTTTTTCCATAAGAAAATCTTATATGTGTTGATCCCAAATAATTAAGCTGTCAAGAGTTAGCAATGGAGGAAGTTTTACTCTTGCAAGTCCGTAAACAAACTGTCGGAAGAAGGTTGTTTCCTATAATGTAACTATCAGGAGATCAAATTTAGTATAAGGGAAAGTTGTCTCTTCAAAACTGACAAGTATACTAAAAATGCAGTCGGACGCACAGGAAAAAGGCCGTGGATCATGAATCAGAAGTGAAACAAATTATACTGATAAGAAAAAAACGAATGTTAGCTCATAACATTACTGAGAGGTATCTAGATTGAATTTTTATTTGACATCTTCCCAGCCCTTTCCTGCTCCTCCTCTTTCTTCTCCTTTTCTATAACTTAAGGAAGCAAATATCACTTTGTCAACCAGGGAGGACAAAAAGAAGGGAAATACCAAAGTAAACTCAACTCTACTACTCTAAGAAACAAACAAGAAAAACACTGAAGGGACACTCATTCAATCACTGTGTACTACAAGCATCTAGGACCATCAGTCCACCACGCATCCAAAAAACACCAGATCAATCATCAAAGGCAGCATTCACTTCTACTCATTGCATCAATTGTTCACAAAGGCAAAATTTTCATTAGTATGATAAAGAATTACAACCTTTTCAGAGTAAAAGCATAGTTTTCTTTTTGACGGGTAAAAGCATAGTATTCTATATCTCCACTCCACTAAACTAATGAAAGACACCGGCAATACCAAACAATCCATCACAACCACACAACACATATGACACGAGTAAGTGCACATTAGATGGGTACTTATTTCTATTGGAGAAATTCAAAAGCATTATCTATACTTGGTAAAATACAACTACATCATTTATGTACCCTTATGGCTTATGCAGTTTCAATCCTCTATCTTTAGAGCATTGCAAAAAATTGTAAGAACGAAGCACAAATGTGGGGAATATGTAGCTCTGCATATTCCTAGTTGAGCTAGAAAATACTTGCACATAGTCACTAGGATTGATTCTGGAGGGGAAAAGGGGACTTAGAACCAAGTTTGAAGCTACCTTTGACCCCAAATATGGCATGGATATAAACTACTTCTGCTTCATTGCATATGACACTCTTTTTTGTTTTTTTAGCATGGTTGAAAAAACTAATACCTTTCATATATGTAAATTAATACCTTGGCATTTTCGTTATCTTTATGATATACTTTACTAGGAACTAACATGACATAACATGTACGAGACCAATAGATACTAAGAGAAAGGAAGACTCTTTATTACTTCAAGAAGAGATTCTGATGAACTATTCTTTGATTTTCTTTCTTTTTTTTTTTTTTTTTTGGGGGGGGGGGGGGGGGGGGGGGGGGGGGGCACTATTCTTTGATTTGAAGCAAGACTGATTGAATATAAAAACTTTTGACTCCTGTTTTCAAGACTTTCATCCTTATGGCGGCAGATAGATAGATATCCCTCAAAAAGAGAATAAAGATTATTACATAAACACACACACAGACACTAAACAATTGACAGTGACACATATCATCAGCACAGAGATCAGTCTAGGTCAAGATAAAATGGAAGATGTTTCTGGAACAGTGGAACCAGATTTTGATATTTGGGTATTTAACTCATTTCTTTCTTAAGTTCCTTCTCTAGTCAAATACTTCCATATAACATAAAACAACCATGAATAAACCTTATTTTCAAGTGTGTTGGTTTGTTGGTAGACAATGATACTAGGAGATTTCCGATGCAGCATCTTTAGTAGGTACTTCTACCATTTGCGTCATACATGACTGGAAAGACAATATATATTCCTTTTTCGAATATTTTTTTTGAGATAAAGGTAACATTGTATTCACACCAAAAGATTCATCATCCAACAAATGATGAATTGGAAACTTACATCCCACAGAGTGGTGGGCACACCCCAAAAGGGTATTTTCTACAAGTTTCCTATAAAATCAACTAAATCTACTACATCCCCTACCAAATTCTGTTTGCACCAAAAAACAAAAGACTTGTACAATTTGTCCTAATCATCTGTAAGCTAGTTTTTTGCCCTTCAAAGTATCTAGCATTTCTTTCTTTCCACAGAGTCCACCAAATACATGCTGGAATAGTCTTCCACCAGATCTCATTCCTTCCTCTGTTACCAATTCCCTTCCAACTTCTAAGTAATTCCAGAGTTCTTTTAGGCATTACCCAACTGACTCCTAGCATAGACAAAAACATATTCCAAAAACTTGTAGCAGCTTTACAATGCAAAAATAGGTGGTTATTCACTTCTGTTTCCAGATCACACTTAACACATTTTCAACAAATCTGCCACCCTCTCGTCTGTAGTGCCTCATGAGTAAGACATGCTTTCCTACATACCAACCAAGCAAAACAAGCTACCTTGGGGGACTTCTGGTCTTCCAAATCAACTTCCAAGGCCATTTGTCCAGTAAAGTGTGGTTAGTATTTAGCTTCCACTAGCATGACTTGACAGTAAATAGGCCTTTGTTGTGTTGTTTCCATCTGGGCCCAAGGCCTCAGTGACAAACCTGGAAAAGAGTTCAGGACTTCAAGAAGATTAGCAAACTCCCCAATTTCCCAGTCATTGAGTGCTCTTTTGAATGTTAAGTTCCATCCCTGTTGACTCGTCACCTGAGATATGTTGGCATTTCTCTGTGAACTTAGAATATATAGTTAGGGAACGGCATTCCTCAAGCTGTCTTCTCCAACCCATACTTCATTACAAAAATCAGTTCTCCATCCATTACCAACATTGATAGTTATACTGTTGTTGAAATGGGGCCAAAATCTTCTTATGGTTTTCCACACACTACACCCAAAGGTGCCCACCACCTCTTCGGTTGTCCATTGGTTGAGCAAGCCATATTTCCCCTCTATAAATCTTCTCCACAAAGCCCCTTCTTCTGAAGGAATCTCCATGCCATTTTTGAAGAAAGAGTTGTTCTGATTGTTAAGGTGTTTTAAAACAAGCGCCCCCCCCCCCCCCCCCTTGATTACTGAGGGTTAAAACATCCCATTTCACAAGATTATATCCCCTTTTTTCTGGTTACCTTGCCATAGAAATATTCTTCTCATCCTATTAAATCTTTTCTCAATGCTCTTTGGAATGGGGAAGAGGCTCATCATATAGGTAAGAAGTCCATCTAGCACCGATTTTATGAGAGTAAGTCTTCCACCTAGTGAAATGTACCGACTCTTCCAGCTTGACAATTTCTTCTCACTTTATTCTAACACCCTACTCCATATTTCTAGCTCTTTATTCTTTGCTCCTAGTGGCAAACCCAAGTATTTTGTTGGCAAGAGGTCCACCTGGCAACCCAAACTTTCAGCTAGCACTGGCAAATTTTCAACTTGGTTTATAGGGAAAATGTGACTTTTGAGCCAGTTAACATGAAGGCCTGAGATACCTTCACAAATTGTTAGTATAGCTCTCAAATGCCTGATTTGACTCATCTCTGCTTCACAAAAAATCAGTGCATCATCTGCATAGAGCAAATGGGAATCTCCACTTCCCCTCTTCCAGTTTGAGCGCTGAAACCTTTCAACCAGCCATTAGTGTTTGCTATCCTAAACATATGACTGGAAAAAACCTTCACATTTGCCATTTATTATGAGAAAAAACTTCACATTTGATATACAAATCTTGATCCAATTAATCCACCTACTACCAAAACCTATGTCTTTTAGAATTTTTAGAAGAAAATTCCAGTTGACATGATCATATGCCTTTTTAATGTCCAGCTTACATAAGATGCCTGACTTTTTCTGCTTACACCTTGAATCCACCAGTTCATTTGCCAACAGCGACGCATAGAGAATTTGTCTTCCTTTCAAGAAAGTCATTTGGTGCTCATCCACTAATTTTCAAATAACTGTTTTGAGTCTTTCAATTATAAGTTTAGAGATGATTTTATACACCCCTCCTATTAGACTAATAGGTCTGAAGTCTTTAAGATCAACAACTCCAGGCTTTTTTGGAATCAATGCTATGAGAGTGGCATTGAAAGACTTTTCAAAGAAACTCTTTCGGTGGAAATTATGTAAAGTCTGCATCAAATCATCCTTCAAGATTTCCCAACATGCCTTGAAGAAGCTCATAGTAAATCCATCAGGACCAGGAGCTTTGTCTCCATCACACTGTTTCAAGATCTGCAAAACTTCTAATTTTTTGAATGGTCTTTGAAGCCATTCATTTTCTTCACTAGAGATTGTAGGGCAATCTGTAAATTCAAATCTAGGCCTCCAGGTTTCAGATTCTGTATATAACTTAGAATAAAATTCTATCATAGCTTTTTTGATTTCCTTTGGCTCCTAGATTTCCTCCCCCCTTACCACCAATCTATCAATTGTGTTGTACCTTATATGAGCTGTTGCCGATCTCTGAAAGAACTTGGTATTCTTGTCCCCTTGCTTGAGCCAAAGAGCTCTGGACTTTTGCCTTCACCTTTTTTCTTCATGCTTAGCCAAAACTTCTAGTTCTACCAAAATTGTTGCCCTTATCATCTGTTCATCTTGTGATAGCTCTCTATCCTCCTGTGTTTTGTCCAAAACAGACAACTTTTCAAGGAGACTATTTTTGCTATTAGCAACAACAACAACAACAACAAACCCAGTGTATTCCCACCTGGTGGGGTCTGGGGGGGTAAGATGTACGCAGTCCATACCTCTACCTCTAAAGAAGTAGAAAGGCTGTTTCCGATAGACCCCCGGCTCAAGATACAAGATGCCACACAATTACAAAGCAAAACACCAAACGGGGTTACAAAAATATATAACATAAATACGGCAGGCAAAAGTAAAAGGGAAAGGGAAAGTGAAAGTGAAAGTAAAAGTAAAAGAAAAGTAAAAGAAAAAAGAAAAGTAAAAGAAAAGTAAAAGAAAAGTAAAAGAAAACAAAGGAGAGCACCCAGATTCGTACTAAAACAAGGGACGCGGAAACATAACCAGGATACTACCCCCAGCAAGTAATTCCCTACACAAGCGACCCATACGGGCCCTAGTCCTCTAGTCCTCTAGTCCTCTGCCTTAATTCGCATCCTCCAGACTTTTCTATCTAGGGTCATGTCCTCGGTGAGCTGTAACTGCTCCATATCCCGCCTAATCACCTCGGTGAGCTGTAACTGTTACATTTTTGCTATTAGCCATTTCAGAAAAGGTATTTCTGCTCTATTCTTTCATCTTAAGTTTAAGCATCTTCAGTTTGGTGCATAATTTGTAATTAGGGCACCCTTCAACTAGAAAACCATTCAACCAGTCATGTACTAGTTGATTAAATCCTTCCACTTTGAGCCACCAATTTTCAAATTTGAAGTAAGATTGCTTTTGTTCCCAGTCTCCACACTCCAAAATAATTGGATTATGGTCAGAAGTTGCCCTAGGTAGGATTCTTTGTCTAATGTTCCTGAAGTTTTCCTCCCATTCCATAAGAGTATAGAAATCAATCTAGCCTTGCGTTGCTTTGGTGGTTTGATGCCCTGGACCAAGTGTATTTAACCCTAATTAGGATAGGATCATGCAAACCCAAATCTTCAATCCATCTAGATAAATCAGTCATGATGTTAGTAGTTCTAGTACATCCCCTGTGTCTGACAGTATTGAAATCTCCCCCTGTGACCCAAGGCCTTCACTTAAGCTTTTCATTGCGGCTATTTCCTCCCAACATTCGAGTTTCTCAACCTTGGTATGAGGAGCATACACTCCAGTAAAGTTCTAGCAGAATGAATCCTGTGTGGATTCAAAATTGTAAGTGAGAAAGTTCTTCCTGCACCTTGGTGTCCACCCACACCCTGCTATCCCACATAATTAAAATACCCCCTCTGCTACCATCTGCTTTCATGAAACCACATCTCATCCATCTACATGGCCATAAATGGATTGCCACGTCTTTCACATCTTTGCTCACCTTAGTTTCTTGTAAGCAAACCACATCTGCCTTCTATTTTCCGCAAACAACTTTTAACCAGGGTCTTAGTTGACCAGTTGTTTAAACCTCTTACATTCCATGACAGAATCTTTACCTTCATTTAAAAGTCAAACTTAAGTTCCTCCCCCTGTTCCTTGCCCCTTCCACCTCCTTGTTGAGACTAGACTGTAGGTTTTTTAATTCGTTTACCTATGCCTCTGCTTTTTGGAGTTGTGCTGCTATTGTCTTGTTTTCTATTCTCAATTGTCATTTTTCTTTCATCAATTCTCATGAGAAGGGCCAAAGTTTCACTCTCAAAACCTTCAAAAGCGACTCCATAAGTGTTGTTGTTATTGATGCTTTTGTCGGGAAACGATATTCCAAACACAAGAATTAATAGGACTGATAATGAGTTTATTTTCTGAATTATTTTGTTAGTAGAATAGAACTTCCCTTAGTGGATTAGAACTCTTGGTAATTCAGTTTTATAGGACTTTTTCTATTTCTAACTTGTTAGGACTCTTTGCAACTATAAACTCCTATTTAAGAGAGTTGACGTTATTAATAAAACAAGTTGGATTTTATCAGAGAGTCAGAACTTTCTCAAACAAGTTCCCAGGTCTTCCTGAATGAACTGCAAAATTCAGCAATCATAGGTAAGTCACGAAACAAAAACAAGGGCTTAGACCATAACGTCAGGTCTTGACTTCCAAGTTAGTGGTCCAGTGACTCGATCCAGAACTAGGGGCCATAACAATTTGGTATCAGAGCCTGTTACCATGGACGAGAGTACTGTAGAAGCAAGGCTGCAAAGTCTGTTACTGGAAGCCCAAACTCGGACCGAAGCAAAAGTAGCAGCTTCGGAAGCAAGGATGGACGCCAAATTCCGGCAACTATCGCAACAAATTGAAATCTTAATCCGCACCACGGCACGTGCAAAGGTAGTTGAAGTTGGAGACAATAGTGTTGCTTCTGTCCAACGAACCGGTAACACAAGCGAACAACTGGATGCGTGTCTAGGAGGAAGAAACAACAACAGCAACCTTGGGACTGATGACAACAATGCAGGAAGAGGTGCAGTTCCCAGATACACTAAATTAGACTTTCCTACTTATGATAGACTTGAAGATCCTCTTATTTGGCTTCATTGTTGTGAGAAATTTTTCGCTAATCAGCGTACTGCCAACCAAGAAAAGGTAGGCATAACTGTTTTTCACATGGTAGGGGAGGCGCAATTGTGGGTTTATCAGCTAGAACTGGAGGAACCAAATTTAACATGGGGTGTCTTCAAAGAATATTGTACTCTTCGCTTTGGCCCACCAATGAAAAGCAATCCATTAGGAGAATTGATCAACTTGAAACAAACTAGTTCTGTTGAAGATTATCAGAGGGACTTCCAAAGAATGTTGGCTCGTGCATCATCTGTACGTGTAGACCAACGAGTAGATATGTTTACAGCAGGTTTAGTTGATTTGATTCGTCTCGATGTTGAATTACAGAACCCATCTAACCTAGTACAAGCAATGAGTTTGGCGAGAGCATTTGCGAAGAAGATACAAATTTCTTCTAGCACAGAGGGGCTATAATTCAACCTCAAGGACTACCACTGCAGCAGTAACTCTGGGGGTTAAGGTAACTGCTACTAATCTTTTTGTGAAAAGGTTGACTCATGCCGAGATGGTCGCCCGACGAGCAAAGGGGTCGTGCTACAACTGTGATGATCTTTATGTTCAAGGCAGTGCAAAAAGTTATTTTGGTTCGAAATAGAGGATGCAAAATTTGAAGATGTACCAACAGATAGTGGAGATCCTTCCATCTCACTCCATGCCATCACAAACAAACAACTTGCAGTTGCAAACTGCAATTGATAAGAAGTTGGAATCTAAAGATGTACCGAGTAGTGGAGAGCCTGCCATCTCACTCATGCTGTCACAGGCAAACAACATGCCGATACTATGCAGTTGCAGGTTGTAATTGATAAGAAGTTGTTGCTTAGCTTTGTTGATTCAGGCAGTACACATAATTTTATTAGCTCTACGGCTGCCCAACGTTTAGATTTGCCTATCCAACGTCGAAGAAATCTCTATGTATCAGTGGCAAATGGAGAGAAAAATTCCAGTTTGGGCATTTGCATGGCAGTGCAATTTTCTGTAGCTAACCATTCCTTCAATGTTGATTTATATGTGATGCTTTTGACATTGTCCTAGGTATCAAGTGGTTGCAAACACTCGGACCTATTCTGTGGGATTTTTTAACCATAAGCTTTCAAGTAAAAAGGAAGCAGATCATTCTACATGGACAACAACAATTATTTCAACCACACCTACATCTTCTGCAGGATTCTAAGCAAGGTGAGCTCGAGAAAGTATTAGCCGAATTTGCAAGTCTGCCTCCTATGCGTTCTTGTGATCATCGCATATGTTTACTATCGGGAACTGATCCAGTGATAGTTCGTCCCTATCGATACCCTCATTTTCAGAAAGATGAGATTGAGAAACAATGTGATCAAATGCTCCAGCAAGGCATTATTCGACCTAGTCATTCCCCATTCTCATCACCTGTATTACTGGTCCAGAAACATGATGAAACGCGGCGCTTTTGTGTGGATTATAGGGAGCTAAATGCCAAAACAGTAAAGGACAAATTCCCAATTCCAGTGGTGGAGGAATTACTTTAAGAATTGCATGGCACGCAATTTTTCACCAAGCTTGATCTTCGCTCAAGTTTTCATCAAGTCCGCATGGATTCTGTAGATGTTGAGAAGACGGCTTTCAGAACACATCACGGTCATTTTGAGTTCCTTGTCATGCCATTTGGATTGACTAAATGCTCCTTCTACCTTTCAAGCATTGATGAATGAGGTATTCCGAAGGTACCTACGTCAATTTGTACTTGTATTTTTCGATGACATCCTTGTTTATAGCAAGAGTTGGGAGGATCATCTGGTACACATCTGACTCGTCTTTGAGTAGTTGCAAGCTCGTCGCCTCTATTTAAAAAAATCCAAATGTTCCTTTGGCGAAAATCAAGTAGCTTATTTGGGCCACACAGTCTCCAACATAGGTGTGTCAGCTGATGCTAGCAAAATTGAGGCCGTAATTGACTGGCCTCAACCACAATCAACAATGGCATTGCGGGGATTTTTAGGCTTGACAGGATATTATCATAAGTTCATAAAGAATAACGGTTTGATTACTGCCCCCTTAACAAGTATGCTTAAGCGACATGCTTTTAAGTGGAATGATGATGCAATTGCTTCTTTTGAAACTCTTAAAAAGGCATTAGTTGTTGCCCCCGTGTTACAGTTACCAAACTTTAAAAAAGAATTTGTTATTGAGTGTGATGCATCGAGTGTTGGAATAGGAGCAATTCTTCAACAACAAGGACACCCCATTGCTTTTTTTAGTCGTAAGCTAGCTAACCAACACTTGAAACTTCCAGCTTATGAACGTGAATTGATAGGCTTGACAAAGGCAGTTCAACATTGGAGGCCTTATCTCTTGGGTCGAGCCTTTCTAATTCGAACAGATCATTACAGCCTTAAATACCTGCTAGATCAACGTCTTACTACTTCTTCTTAACAACGTTGGCTTAGCAAGCTGATGGGGTTCGATTTTCGGGTGGAATACAAGGCTGGGAGAATAAATACTGCAACAGATGCATTATCACGGCGAGAAGAGGTTGGAGATATGTTATTTGTTATTTCTCAACCGGAAGTTCTGATATTCGAGGAAGTCAGGGCAAAGGTGAAGCAGTCACCAATTCTTCAAGAACTTCAAGCTAAAATTGAACAGGGAGAGATGAATAGCGATTGGGTGTTTCGAGATAGGTTGTTGTTCTTCAAAGATAGGGTCCATCTCTCGCCCAACTCACCATTGGTAAATTTTGTCTTGTCCGGGATTCATGATAGCACCCATGAAGGCGTTCAGAAGACCATGCTACATATTCGCAAGGATTTCTATTGGCCAGCTATGAAGACAACTATCAAGGATTATATTGCTGCCTGTTCAGTTTGCCAGCGTAATAAGGCTGTCAATTTGAGTCCCACGGGATAGTTACAACCTTTACGACTGCCTAATCAAATTTGGTTGGACATCTCAATGGATTTCATAGATGGCCTGCCAAAATCAGGTAGTAAAACAGTGTTATTGGTTGTTGTGGACAGATTCTCTAAATATGCACATTTCATCCCCCTTGCTCATCCATATAATACATCTTCTATAGCAAGGATTTTCTTTGAGAATATTGTTCATTTACATGGGATACCAGAATCAATTGTCAGTGATCGAGATGCCCTCTTCACTAGTACCATCTGGAAAGAATTGTTTCGTTTATATGGGACTAAATTAAACTTTTCATCCGCTTATCATCCACAATCGGACGGCCAAACTGAGGTTGTTAATCGCACGATAGAGATGTATTTGCGATGCTTGGTGGGTGATCGTCCAACGAAATGGACGGAGTGGATTCCCTGGGCTGAATTTTGCTACAACACTTCGTACCATTTAGCACTTCACGCATCCCCATTTCAAGTTGTATATGGTTGTGAGCCTCCTCGGTTGCAATCCTACATGGCTGGTTCATCTCGAGTTGATGTTGTAAACCGAGCATTAATTGATCGAGATGTTGCCTTACAGGATTTTCGAGTGAAGCTCCAATAGGCGCAACATAAGATGAAAACAGTTTATGATAAGGGACATCGTGATGTGGAATTTTCTCCGGGATCTTATGTCTGATTACGTCTACATCCATATCGCCAAAAAACTTTGGCTAGTCGCGTCCATCATAAGCTTGCACCAAAATATTATGGTCATTTTTGCACCAAAATATTATGGTCCTTTTACAGTCTTGAAGCGCATTGGGTTTGTTGCTTATCAGCTTGGTTTACCTGCAGGTTGCAAACTTCATGATGTGTTCCATGTGTCACTTCTTAAGCCATTCAAGGGTGACGTACCTACAACTCCACCCCTTGCTTCGTGCTCAAATCGCGTCTGAATCGTGATAATTGGGAAATTTTGGTGCAGTGGTGTGGCCAATCTGTTGAGGACTCCACTTGGGAGACAGTGCATCATTTCAAATCTGCCTTTCCAGACTTCAAGCTTGAGGACAAGCTTTTTCTCCGGGAAGGGGATAATGTTATTGATGCTTTTGTCGGGGAAACAATATTCCAAACGCAAGAATTAATAGGACTGATAATGAGTTTATTTTCTGAATTATTTTGTTAGTAGAATAGAACTTCCCTTAGTGGATTAGAACTCTTGGTAATTCAGTTTTATAGGACTTTTTCTATTTCTAGCTTGTTAGGACTCTCTGCTACTGTAAACTCCTATTTAAGAGAGTTGACGTTATTAATAAAACAAGTTGGATTTTATCAGAGAGTCGGAACTTTCTCAAACAAGTTCCCAGGTCTGCAGTTCCCTGAATGAACTGCAAAATTCAGCAATCATAGGTAAGTCACGAAACAAAAACAAGGGCTTAGACCATAACATCAGGTCTGACTTCCAAGTTAGTTGTCCAGTGACTTGATCCAGAACTAGGGGCCATAACAGTTGCTCAGTTCCAGTACATGTAAATTCACCCAACTTGGTGCATCTGTCTCCACTGTTTTGTGCTTTATTGGACTCTGCATGTTCACTGGATGTGGTTCGTGTATCTGCTGAATCTGCAAATCAGCATCTTGTTTCAAGATTACAAGGTTCGTCTAGCTTTCCATTAGCCTCTGATTGCCCGATTGTTTCATCCCCCTCATGGTTATGTTCTTTCAAACTTGTCTGCATGCATGGGCTTTCCTCTCTGTTTTCTCCATAGCAGAGGAGAGCTTCCAGCTCCTGAATGCTGAAATAAAATTTTCTGCCAAGTCTTTAATGACTTTGTCCTTTAAGTGAATCCATTTGCTGGTCACATGTTTCTTTAATAAGAGAAGACTTATCAGCTTCTACAGTTTCTAATGGACTCTGGCCGATATAATCTGTAAGGCCCACATGCTTATTTCTTATAGTCGGCCCAATTTTTTGCCCCACTTGACTCAGCCATATCACGTCTCTCCTCACGTCTTAGGTCTGGTCCCTTTCAAAAATTTTCTGTCAGCAGACGCTTCTTTACCCGATGGTTTTCTATCAACGGACTGTTGGGTAAGAGAATTAGGGTTTCTTCCTTATCCCACGTAAAACTTCGGCAGCAACTCTGTCTAGATCTGCAGTTCGAAGATGATACCATCTCTTTCGACCTTAATCTCCTTCGGAATGCTAGAGCCGTCGTTGCGAACTCTAATTCTTGCCCACCTAAGGTGATTACGAAGTGTGGTCTCCTCCTCTGTTTCGATCCACCCTCCAAAACGATCTCCAATGGCTTTGAAGACCTTTTGTGACCAAAGATGTAGCGGTAGACATACAATTTTGATCCAAATCGAATCCGGTTTGTTCCTCCCCTCTACAGTTCCAACTAATGGATTCCACCATGCTAATTTAACAGGGGATTTCTTCCATTCCCAGACCCCTTCCATGACTTGCTCCGCTATTTGTTTGGAAGTGAACCCAAATAGGAAAAACCTCTACCCATGTCGTAGATATTCACTCATGCATTTGTTTCCACAAGGACGAGGACCATTTCCCAACTTCTGATAGTGGTCATCAACATTAAATTCCCCCACCAAACTCCTTTTTAAAACTTCACTTTGGTTACTTGGAGGGTCTTTAATGCTAATGATATCTTTATTAAGCATCGTCACTTCTGCATTTATTCCCCTCCCCTCTTTGTTTTCCCGTTTATAGCTTCTGAGTAACTCTGCATAAGGAATGTTATCGTCAGTTAATCGATATTCCTCTAGCTTGCTTCTCGACTGGTGATTGCCGGTGAACCTTGCCACCTCCTCTGCCATGTCTGTCCACCCGGAGTTAAAGGTTAGCTCTGGGACAATTTGAATAACTCTTCTTCTACCCTACATTTAACAAGCTAATGTATCTTCCATGGCTGTTGTAATTTCGGGCGCAAAAGAGCTTTGCTGACCCTTTTGTTTTCCTCCATCTTCGAACTATGTTTCCCCGTGTCTTAGATGCCTCTTTCAAGATCTGAACAATCCACTCCATAGATCTTCTGTAGAAAGTTTTCCTTGTGATTGCATTTCTACCTTTTTCTGTCTACTCGTACCACACCCCAGCAGTACCTGAGATCTTTTCAATATTGAAAGACTTGAAGCCTACTGCGAAATAGATGGTGTTATCCATTGTCAACTTACAAGAAAGCAAAAAGTATGAAGAAGAAAAGAAAAGAAAAAGGTTTCGGACCACCGGAGGAAGGAAGAAAGGTGATAAGAGTGAAGTTCAAAAAGTCTTGGGTTCCGTTAATTTAGTAACAATTTAACTTTTACTTCAGTTCATTCGCTTTTCAGTAAGTTAAAAGAACATTTTGGTGACCATAAAGATGACAGACAATAAATGCACCAGAGTTGAAGATAACTGACCTTTTTTTAATAAGGGACAATTATAGCAATTTACATTGCCAAGAAACATAGAGTATAGAGTAAATACTCCACGCATCATGGACGAAAATGTATCTACCAGGTTCTTCAGGAATGTCAGGTTGAATGAGGAATTTTTGCAGACATGGAACACCGCTCATTACACAGTTCTCACCATTTATTCATTTTACCTTGTAAATCCCACATCAAACAGGGATTCTGAAAATGAAAACTGAGTTTTCTATCTGAACAAGAAACAATTTCTGCGTAACACACTTCAATATTAGGACATTCTTCCCCCCTTCCCCTTTCTCCCCCTCCCTTCAAAACAAATTAAAGACAACAAACCAAGGGTATCAACTTAGGGACATTCATAAGTTTTAGTACAAACACGCTATACTAACAACTAGTTTGAGCCCGGAGCTACTAATTAGATTATTCGACAAAACATTTACAAGAAAAGGAGTAGCTTAAAAATTGAACTTCAGACCAAAGACCAGTCTACTTTTATTCCTTTCTTTGAGATACTTGAGCTAAAATACAGGATGCATTCAATATGTTTTAGGGCTCAGCCTTTCTTTCACATTATGAGTATTTTTGCAGTAATACCTGTATCTAATAGACATGTAATCAAAATTTTAAGCTACATTAAATTTTAATGTCAACGCAGCTACCCTTTAAAGATTAATTATCTTACTTCTAGGGAGATTCATCTTTCCACAATCAGTCACAGTCCGCTTTCAAAATTATCCATTACCAGATACTCTTAGGGTGTGTTCGGTACGGAGGAAAATGTTTTTTCTGAAAAATATGTTTTTGGAGAACAAGTGAATTTCTTACTTATTTTCACATGTTCGTTTGGTGAGTGGAAAATATTTTCTAGTTTTCGTTAATATTTTATTAGTGTCCAATTGATGAGTGGATAATATATGCTAATGAACTTAAACATTTTAAAATTATTTATTAAAAGAAGGTCACGAATTCAAACTCATTTATTCAAAGAAACAAGTATGAATTTACCTATATTTTTATTTTATTTTTCGTCACCTTTATTCAATTGACAATCACTTGATTAAAGCTTATAGATACTAAGAAATTTTGTAAAATCCAAGAAAATTATGGCCACCACAATAAAATGTTAATATCAGATCATAAATTGAAGAAGAGATGGAAAACTCTTTTCTAATGGTACGGAAAAAAAATAAAAGCGAGAAATATCACTATATTTCTTAAAAACAGAAAAAAAAATTGAGCCAAACTGCAACAACCAAATCGATGAATATAAATTATATTTAATTTTATTTTAATAATTAATTGATTTCAATCTTACCTCTAAATCGAGACAAACCGAACTACTATGAACATCCCCCCATGGCAGCTCGAGAAAAGAACTGAAACTTAGAATATTTTTTTTTGGACAATATGACATCTTTTTTCAATGAACTTCCATTTTAAAAAGATGTTATATTGTCCAAAAAAGTTTGGACACACCCATACCGAACAAGTATATGCAATATGTGTGAGGGGCTTTGGGTGGGAAGTGCCAGGGTTTTTTTTTTTGGGGGGGGGGGGGGGGGGGGGGGGGGCGCCACACTTTTGTTTTCTTCTTTTTCATTCATGCTTCTTGTTTTCATTGGAAAATGACTTCCCTTGCCTAATTTGGGAAGTCATTTTCCCCCAATTTTAGGAAAATTAGTTGATTTAGAAAATGTTTTCCTAAACTTTAGTACAACCGAACAAGAGAAAATAAGAAAACATTTTCTTTCATACAGAACACACCCTTAGTTGGTTACTAGATAGACTAATGACACAGGGAACCATTGCATATGTCGGAACAAATGGCATAGGGAATAGAAGTAGCTGTCAAGCTCATAATGAAATCATGAGCAAACACTAGAAATGTTTCTTATCGAAAGATATATCTAACATTTTAAGCCTCAGTATAGATAATGAGAGAACCCGTACCTTCTCTTTCTTAAGCTTCATGTTTTCCTCTTCCAGATGTGAAACCTTGTTCACCAGCTCATTGTGGTAAGCCTACACCATGGAGATGAATAGGTTAAAATGAGCAATGCATATGCAAACTGGGGTTCCAAGAAAAACATTAACAGACAGCGGCACACCTGTTTTCTGGCTCGGGAACGTGCAGCTGACTCTCTATTCTTAATCTTTCTCCTTAGTCTCCGATCAATAGTCTTATCAATGTCCCTAGCACCCCTCTTCCGACCAGAAATCTGTGTATCAGACAGCGAAGGGGATGGTGACAAGCCTGTCGGAGGCACATAATTTTGCATTGCCGCAGGATTATCCAGTGACATCGTATGTCCTAAAGATGCATCAGCAACAAAAAGCCCAGCTTTCACCAAGTAGTCCTCCAAAGTTGTCTCGCCAAGAGTTGGTTCTCTCTCCTGATTGTTCATGTCCTCGAGATTTATCACCTTCTGGTCTTGTTGTATGTCTCACCGCACTTTATGAATCAATTAAGCTAGTCTGATGCTGAAAAACATCGGCAGTGGAAGTGTCATCAATATTCACTCCAGCAGACTGAATAAAATCTGCATTTCACACACTTGTGATACTCATCAAGATTCATACTTCCCGGAGGCTTACCTAAACCATGATTTTTGCTTGTCCAATGACTGTAAAGGAGATCGTTGCCCACTCCCATGAGAATTCATGGTTTGAATCCCCAGTCATCAAAATCTCCAACGTTAAAACCCTAATAAAAACCTACTGTTGAAAAATAACATGCATGGTCAATTATAAAATAAATAAATCCTAGATCATTCCCATTACGACCAAAACGACCAATCAATCAATCAACTACACATCAATCCTTTACCCTTTTTTTGGGGATAACCAAGAGAGCTTGCTAGCACTCAATTGGAAACTAGGTAAATAATGGCCTGCCCCTTTACCCTTCTCTACTTAATACCAGGTTTTTGTTCGTTGCGGGTTCAGAGTCATGACGTGCACCTAAGCCTGATTCCAAAATAATTGAATTCTACTTAACAAATCTTCCATGTCCATTCTGCTCTACTCGAGCCCCATTTCCTCATTAAAACAAAAAAAGGCTAGTTTTGTACCCAGTCATCAGTCTTCACTATCAACAAGCCTACATTTTCTGGAAGATCCCCTACTCTAAACTCCCTTCTTAAACTAGTTGGAATCAGTTATAGGAATAATTACAAGACACAAAATTCTCAAAGCCTGTATCATTTCCTTAAATCATTTGTCAGGGTTCTTGTCCATTGCGGGTACAAACTCGTGGCGTGCACCTGGCCCGACACGTTAGATGTTGGGCTCGGACAACTAAATAAAAGCTTGATTCCAAACTAGTTATATTCTATTTAATGAATCCTCCATAACCATTCTGCTATACTCGAACTCCATGTCCTGTTATAACTAAAAAAGGATAGTTTTTTACCCGTCCCCAATCTTCACTATCAAAAAGCCTTACTTTTTCTGGGAGATCCGCTACTCTAAACCCCCTCTTAAACTAGTTAAAGGATTAATTACAACACAAAATTCTCAAAGCCCGTATCATTTCCTTAATCATTTGTCTGATTTTAGATGTAGACTAAAGAAGGAGAAAGAACACATAAAATTCAGAAGAGGCACAATTACAGCTATATATATCTACTGCTATCCTCGATTATCCCCAATAAGGCCGAATTGATCAATCAATCGATCAACTACACATCAATCCTTTACCCTGCAAGCGTTCAATTGGAAACTCGGTAATGGGCTGCCCCTTTACCCTTCTCTACTTAAATACAGGGGTTTCGTCCGTTACGGATTCAAATTTGTGACATGCACCTAAAACCACATGTTAGGTTTTGGGTTCGGACAACTAAACAAAAGCCAAATTCTAAACTAGTTGAATTCTACTCAATGAATCTTCCATATCCATTCTGCTCTACTTGAGCCCCATTCCCCCATTAAAAAAAGGATAATCTTTTATTGGTCACCAATCTTCACTATCAAAAATCCTTACTTTTTCTGGAAGATCAGCTACTCTAAACCCCACCTTAAACTAGTCGGAACCAGTAATAGGAATAATAACAAGAGCACAAAATTCTCAAAGTCCTTATAGTTTCCTTAATCATTTGACAGATTTTAGATGCAGACTTAAAAGGGAAGAGGAACACATACAAATTCAGAAGAAGAACAATTACAGCTATATCTACTGATATTCAATCTCAAATAATACAAATCCAAGAACATTAATAAACTAACATCAATCCTTTACCCTATTCTTTAGATAACCGAGAGAGCCCGCTAGCGCTCAATTGGAAACTCGGTAAATAATGACCTGCCCCTTTACCCTTCTCTATTTAAATACCAGGTTTTCGTCTCTGTAGGTTCAAACTCGTGGCGTGCACCTAAACCCCACATGTGAGGTGTTGGGTTCGAACAGCTAAACAAAAAGCCTAATAAACTAGTTGAATCTACTTAATGTATCCTCCATATCCATTCTGCTCTAGTTGAGCCCCATTTCCCCGTTATAACCAATAAGAATAGTTTTTTACCCATCTGGCCATCCCCAATCTTCTTTCTTTTTCTTTAACCGAGCTCCCACCGTTTTGCTCCCCCGGTGGCTCGAACCTACAACGTTAGGTTAAGGTGGAAAATGCTTACCATCTGAGCAACCCCTCAGGTTGAAGGTGGAAAATGCTTACCATCCGAGCAACCCCTTAGGTTGAAGGTGGATGATGCATACCATCCTAGCAACTCTTCTACCCCATCACCAATCTTCACCATCAAAAAGCCTTACTTTTTTCTATAAGATTCACTACTCTAAACCCCCTCTCTTAAACTAGTTATTATTATAGGAGTAATTACAAGACACAAACTCCTCAAAGCACAATTACAACTATAACTATATATATCAACTACTATCTCCATCTTAAATTATACAAATCAAGAACAATCATTCTGTTCCATTTAGACCAATATTACAATTTCACAAAATAACCCAAATAAATATTTTTGACATTAATACAAAGAAAACATTCATACCCATTCAAGAACAATACAAAATATACAAGCAAATATAACCAAGATCACAACTTTTTAACAAAAAAAAAAAAAAAACTCAAAAGAAAACACATTAGTAAGTAATCAAGAATTTATTGAGAGACAAAAATAAAACACACCCACAAAAAAATAAAAATAAAAATATTATTGGAAAAAAAGGAAAGAGGGTATTACTTGGCAGAAGAAGAGGATCAAGAAACAACAGGGGAACTTCTTGTCGTTCGTATGAGAATCCACGTATCAAGTGTTCTGTTCAATTCTTGAAACTGCTTTTCTTTTTCTTTTTCTTTTTTTTTCTCATAAATAAAGAAATGTGTTGATGGGGCCGGCCCATTATCTTTTCGGATCCGGGTTAAGTCATTGACCCACTCCGACAACACCACTAGTCACTTTCATTGCCATTATAATGGGAGAGTGAAAATGACGGTTTGGTGCATTAAAATTTTCGTTATATTGGGTTCATATAATTAGAATCTCCTCTCTTCGTCTTATTTTATTTGTTCTAAATTTTTTAATTTGATTTCTCATTTTACTTGTTATTTTCAATTAATCAAGACAAGACAATTTTTTTCTTTTTTATCTTTAGTATTAATTGTTTATCTCCAAATTAAAATGTAAATATTATTTAATAAGGGTACTATGGTAAATTAGTTATGTTATTTATTATTTTTCTTAATCAACGTGCAATGTCAAATTAAGACGAATAAAATAAGACGGAGGAAATACTAGTTTAGTGTACGTGTGTTGCACGTATACATCACGCCAGACTATAAAATGTATGATTAATAAATTATTAAAAGATAGAATAATTAAGGTCTTTCTTTTTGTAAATTAAATATAATAATTTATGTTCGCAAGTAGATCAAATTTTTTGTTACAAATTTATACCATTACCTAAATAATTTGGTATAAATCTAATATCAAACTTAGTCTTGGGATATCTCAAATAATCCACAAAAAACAACAAATAATAACCAGACTCAAAGGTAAAAAACTACAAGTGTAATACGAGACAACTCTTCCTTAAAAATGATTGTGTTACGTTATAGAGTCAAATCTAATTTAAAACCTTAATACGTGCACTAGAACGTTACCAACTTTGATAATTCGAAGAAAACCGCTAGAGAGAGATACTTACCACATTGTCAAATGCATCAGAATTGGGTGAAACAGAGTTTTGTAAAGAGCACTTCTTTGACTTTTCATTGGCTTAGAAAAAACTCATTATAAGGATTCGTTAATGAAGAATCTATAATCCATTAATTAAGCAATTTGTTTTATTGCGATATTGTACAATTCTCACCTGTATCGTCACTTCAGTAACCACGCCTTTCTCCCTTCGATCATAACACTCCGACAAGTCTTTCACTTCCAACGACGACGTGTATGACCCAACTTTTCCAAATAAAGAACTCTAATCACCACCTCTAACACATATATACATCCTCTCGTAAATTATCATAACAATTTGAAAGTCTAGAATTTTATGACAACAATGGTAAAAGGCAAAAAAAATCTACCAATTATGATTTCTACGGGCATATAAATATATATGACTAATTTCTTCTGTATATTTACTTTATGTCATAAATATTTTAAATAAATACCTAAAATCGTTATGAATGAACGAAAACCTGCATATATAAATAAGAAAGAAAAATCAGGTGCAGAATCAAAACTTGATCAAGTAAATTAATATAACATTTAATTAATTCAAAAAAAAAAAAAACTTAAACAATTTCTGCACAAACACATAAAGAAAAGGTAGAGATTCTCTAAAGTTGTAAGTCCCTAAATCTAGAGATTCTCTAAACTAGTAATCATAGTTGCTAGCTAATAATCATATTAGAGTTTGTATGTTTGGTTATTAAATATATTATGGAAAGATTTAACAAAATAGTTATTACAGTTTAATTTGATTAGGACTTACCATATATTTTTGCCTATTTTTCTTGAAGCAAATATAAAAGGGTTTTTATCAGAATTTTGTCTGTCTTTTCACCTATTTTTTCAGACCAAATCCAGTTTAGTTGGCAAAGGTTTTTTGCCTATTTTTTTGATGTAATTAAGAAATTTTTTCATAATAAGAAAATCTTCTGCATATAATTTATAATATGGTTATTCTAGTCACTATTTAATATCATAAAAAAAAAATTAAAAAGGTGAAAAGATGATTCTGTCTAAAGCGGAAACTTTTAATAAAGGATAAAAAGTTCGAATCACTTTTGTAAGGGTCTTCACACTTTTAATATATTAGAGATAGAGATTAGAGATAAAGATTAGAGATTAAAGATAAGAAATTATTATACATAGTTTTATATTGGGAGAGTTTATATGATCTCTTTATTTAGGAACACGATCAACATCGATGAATTCAAAAAAAAAAAAGGAAAAAAAACTATATAATACTCCTTATATTGAAAATTACAACTTATAGCAATATTTTTAATTTTGTAAGTTATAGCAAAAATGGGGTTAAAAAAAAGAAAAAAATTATTTTTTAGTTAATATAAAGAAGAAAATACAAATTACATATAAGGAGAAAAAGATTTCCTACCTATTAAAAAAGATGTGCAGTTATTATTAGGATATCAATCATCCTTCTTTTCTCTCACAAATGGTTCTCCCCTTCATTAACAACATATCTTTTTTTTCCCCTCAAATCTTCATTATCAAAACATTGATCTTTTTTTCTTCTTCTTCTTCTTCTTCTTCATTATTTTTTTTAAAATTATTTCTTCATATTTGTGACCCAACCCGATCCGGATCCTTATCATAATGAGCACTCCAAGTTCGGCCAGGACCGGAGACCACCCCCGTTATCCAACCCAACCTCCAACCGCCTGCCCTGAGTTGGCTGAATTTCGAGCATATAATAAGATAGAGTAAGTATCCAAATTATAGACTCTGGATAGGTATATTACGGAGATCGACCCAATCAAGTCCAACCGTCTGAACCAAACCATAAGACGATCAACCAAATAATAACCAAACCAAGTTCCATAACATAACATAAGAGGATGGAAGAACCAACAATGCAGTCAACTGGTATCAACCCCAATACCAATGCCAATACTAAGGCTGACACCCCTACCAATCCCGCCCATTCCAACCTATAGTAATTTCAGAAAAGCGTCTAACCAAAAGAATACAAAAATTTGGTTGGGACATGCCCCCAACCATAGACAAAACCAATATCCAAAGTATAATCAAAGTATGAAATAACGTCCATGACATGGAGTCTTCCCGAAAGATGAAAGCTCACCACTTTAATCCGATAGCTAATCCCGAATGTCCGATAGCTAAGCAGGATGAGTAGAATGGTCAGTTCCTGCATCGCGTAGGGATACAGTCATCCGAAGATGCGTTAGCGGATGAACACTAGCATAAACTCAGGATAAGGATAAAATAATGCCAACCAGTAAAACCAAGTAAACTGACCATATACATATAAACCATATATATATATATATATATATAACAATGCCGGGAAAGGGAATTGAGTTTAGCATACATTTAAACCATTTACATAGGTATGTGAAGCTTAACCATCCTTAACTACCTACGGGCTATATGGGTCCAGTGTAACCCTTGAACGGGCCCTGATGCGTGTAGCCGCACGAATCAAAGATACCATACGAGTCGGAGATTCCCATGTGCCCTTCACTCTCCATGATACATATGTACAGTGTACTTAGAGAATTCCCTCGTACCTCATAGTATCATAAAAGGGTCACCATGCCCTACCCCTCATGTCGGTAAACACGAGCTTTCAATGTTCGTTCATTGAACTCCTACCTTCACGGTATTGCCTAATTAAAACCATTTTCAACCAACTAAATCATTATTATTAACCAAGGCTATTAGTAGTGGTATCGTCATACCGACTATAACTTAAGAATATTGTCCTTAGCCAAACCTTTTAGTGGTCAAGGGATTACCATGTACCCATAGACCATGTTATCCAATTAACTTGGGGGATTCCCATGTACCCCATAAGTATTCATTACCCTATTAATTTGGGGGTTCTCTTGTACCCTACAAGTATGTTTATTAAGCCAAACCATTCCTAAGTCATTTAAAATATTCATATCATTTAGGGTTCCATTACCAAGTTTAAACCATGCATAAGCTCCATTGAAAACCCAATATTATAATGAAAGCATTGTTATAGGCATTTTATCAAACACATTGGGGGCATAGTATTTCCAAAATCAAAATCCACTACCAATAACCATTCCCATGCAATCTAATTATCCAAAACCGCCATTAAAGCATAATTAAAGTATAGGAAAACCATAACCAAGCATTTATAACCAAACTCTCGAAATCATATTTGAAAGCCCAAAACCATACAATAATCAAACTATGAAAACATTGTATAAAATCATGCCTTTAGTTGGAACTAACAATGAGGGAAGAGAACATGTCTTAAACCAAGAAGATGATGGAGAAAAACGACCAATAAGAGCCCCAAATAAATCCTCAAGATGAAACCCTAGCCTTCCTTTACCCAAAAGCCTAAGAGAGAATTATAACGTGTTTAAGAGAGGTTGCTAAGTGTTAATGAATATAATAATAGGGCAAATAACCTCCCAATATGAATATAAGTCGTGGGACCTTAATAGGTTAAGTGGGGAAATATCCAAATTGCCCTCACTTAAACTTCCAAAAAATCTCATCAGGTGGGTACGACTATCCATATCAGTCGTACCCTCCAATACAAATGGTACCCACCGCTCGTACCCAAGGCCATCTCCCTTGAACCCAACACTGTCCAAGGTATGACTTACCCCAAACCATGTTGTATCCAAGTACACGACTAGTACCCATGATCTGTACCCCTGGCAGAATAGAATACTAAGAGGATTGAACACTGACCACCATAGGAGTCCATGGTACGACTCGTACCCTGGCTTACGGCTCTTGGTGAGCCACTCGTACTCAGATCTAACTTAAGTTACCAAGTCTAAGATTAAATGAAGTAACCAAACAACCCGTATCCACTGATACAACTCATGCCACCCAAGTCGTACCTATTCTATAAACCAAATCCAACCCACCAACCAACACTGGTCAGCATACGACTAACCCATACCACTCGTATCCAGTGTACAACTCATTTCCCCTAGTCGTATCCTGTCCAAAAAACCAAAAAATCAGGAAATTTTATAGTCTCCCCCACTAGGAACATTTGTCCCCAAATGATGGACAGGGTAGGGGTAAACACATATACGAGTCATTGCGTTATCAAGCATCCTTTAATCCCTTAACAAAGTTTGAAAACAAAGATGCAAGGATATTAATCTTTCCTTTAACAAATTCAGAAAATAAAGATGTGTTCAAAAACACATACCTTCTGTACGAATCCCAGGAGCAGAAAATAAATGCAAATATTTGGACTTTATATCCTCCTCCGCTTCCCATGTAGCTTCTTCCACATTATGGTTCCGCCATAGAACCTTAACCAAAGTCACATCCTTGGTTCGCAACCGATGAACCTGCCTATCTAAGATCTCAATGGAGACCTCTTCATAAGACAGAGAGAGTCTGAGATACCCAACCCCTCCAAAGGAACAATCGAAGAAGGATCACCAATGCACTTCCTTAATATGGAACCGTGAAATATCAGATGAAGGGAGCTCAAAATAGAAGGCAACTTAAATTCATAAGCCACATTATCAACCCTTTGCAGAACCACATAAGGACCAATATGCCAAGGAATGAGCTTCCCCTTTCTACCAAACTGCATTACTCCCTTCATAGGACTTTTGGCAACTTTGGGCAGCCTTAAGTCTATCTCAAATCATCTTTACTTTTTTCCATAACCTGATAAACCAAGTTCGGACTAAGCATATCCGCCTCACCGAGCTCAAACCAACCAATAAGAGATCAACACCTCTTACCATATAATTCCTTAAAAGAGGCCATACCAATACTAGAATGACAACTATTATTGTAACCAAACTCTACCAAAGGCAGATGCTCAACCCAGTTGCCACTATAACCAATCATACATGCCTGAATCATATCCTTCAAAGTCTGAATTATCCTTTCCGCTTGTCTATCCGATTGCGGATGAAAAGAAGTACTCAGACTAACCTTGATACCCAACCCTTTCTGAAAAAATCGCTAGAAATGAGATGAAAACTGCGTACCACGATTATAGATAATCAAAACAGGTACCTCACGCAGCTTCATAATCTCTTGAAGATACAACTTTGCATAATCCTCCGTCGAAAAGGTAGTCCTCACTGGCAAAAAGTGAGCAGACTTCGCCATCCTATCCATAATGACCCAAATCAAATAAAATTGGTTTCGATACCAAGAAAGACCAGTAATAAAATCCATATTAATTACCTCACATTTCCACTCGGATAAATCAATTTCTTGATATAACTCACCAGGACTCATGTGCTCAAACTTAACTTGTTGACACACCATGTATTTGGCTAAGAAATTAGCCACATTCCTTTTCATACCATTCTACCAATATTTCTCCTTGAGATCATGATACTCTTCATCGCGCTGAGATGTACAATGTGTTGCGATTCATACACCTCAGCCAAGATCCTTTGCCGCAACCCATGGACATCAGGAATGCACAACATCCCTTAGTATCATAAAGTACCATCATCGTTGTTCTTAAACACCATTACCTTTTATGCACCAATATTGCTCTTGATTTTCATCGATATAGGATCTGACACTTGTTTTACCTTAATCTCTGCACCAAGAGATGACCGAACTACTTCCTGTACCATCACACCACCATCATTCTCAGTCCAAGAGACGAACTCAAAGATTAGCCAAATGGTGAATATCCTTCACCAATTCTCGCTTCTCCTTATCTACATAAGCTAAACTCTTCATGGATAACCTGCTAAGAGCATCAGCAACAACATTAGTCTTACCTGGATGATAGTGAAGACTCATATCACAGTCCTTACGAAGCTCCAACCATCTCCTCTACCTGAGATTTAGCTCCTTCTGAGTGAACACATACTGTAGAATCTTATGATTAGAAAAGATATCTACGTGCACTCCATACAAATAATGCTGCCATATTTTCAAAGCAAAAACCACCACCAACAGCTCCAGATTATGAGTAGGATAATTCATCTTATGCACCTTCAACTGTCTAGAAGCATAGGCAATTACTTTCCTATGCTGCATCAAGACACAACTAAGCCCCACCCTAGATGCATCATAATAAACCACAAACCCTTCATTACCTTCAGTCAATGTCAAAATCAGAGCCGAAGTTAGCATGTCCTTATGCCTCTAAAAATACCCTTCACACGCTTCCAACCAAGAAAATTTGACCTTCTTCTGAGTTAACTTAGTCAAAGGAGCCACTATCGAAGAAAATCTTTCCACAAATCGCCTATAATACCCAGCCAAACCCAAGAAGCTCTGAATATCGGTTGGAGTTATGGGATTAGGCCACCTTTTAACCACCTCCACCTTTTGAGGATCCACCATGATCCCCTCACTAGAAATAATATGATCCAAGAAAGTTACAGTGTTCAACCAAAACTCATACTTGGAGAAATTGGCATACAATTGTTTTTCCTTCAAGGTCTGCAACACCACATGAAGGTGATTAACATGAGCCACCTTATTTTTAGAATAAACTAAGATGTTATCAATGAACACAATGACAAAAGATCTAAGAACTGCCTAAAAACCCTATTCATTAAATCTATAAACATCATCGGGGCATTAGTCAAGCCAAATGACATCACCAAGAATTCAAAGTACCCATACCGAGTATGAAAAATCATCTTAGGGATATCCTCTTCCCTAATCTTAAGCTGATGATACCCATATCGAAGGTCTATCTTAGGAAAGAACTTAACACCTTGCAATTGATCAAATAAGTCATCTATCCTTGGAAGAGGAAACTTTTTCTTGACCGTCACCTTATTTAACTGTCGATAGTCAATGCACATCCGAAGAAAACCATCCTTCTTGTGCACGAACAACACCAGTGCACCCCACGGGGATACACCAGGATAAATAAACCCTTTTATCCAGAAGATCCTGAAGTTGCTCCTTGAGTTCCCTCAACTCAGCCGTACCCATTATATAAGGAGGAATAGATATTGGTGTCCGAAACCAAATCAATACCAAAATCTATTTCCCTATCAGGAAGAACACCAGGAAGATCATCCGGAAAGACCTCAAGAATCTCATTTACCACTAAAATCAAATATAGAGAAGGACCTTCCGATTTAGAATTATTAGCCCGGATCAAGTGAAAAAGACAACCTTTAGAGATTAACCCCCGATCTCTAAGATAGGAAATAAACCTCTCTTTAGGAGCTAGGGCACCACCCTCTCACTCTATAACTGGTTCACCTGGAACCTAAAGACAACCTTACGGGTCTGACAATCCAAGGACACGTAACAAGAGTGTAACCAATCCATTCCTAGAATGATATCAAAGTTTACCATATCTAGCTCGAACAAATTCACCAAAGTTTTCCTACCACCTACAGATACCACACACCCCTTTTAGACTCTTTCAGTAATAATTGAGTCACCTACTGGGGTAAAAATAGAAAAAAGATCTAAAATAACTTCAGGATCAAAACCAAAACACACAACCACATATCGGGTCACATAAGAAAGAGTGGATCCCAGATCAAGCAGATGATACATGTGGCCTGTATTGATACTAGAAGCAGGAGTGAATGTAGAAGCAGTACCACTAGGTACAGAAGTAGAAGATGAAGCAACCGGAACTTTAAATGCTCTCGAAGCACCCTTACCAATTGGATAATTCCTGTGCATATGACCTTGCTGACCATATTTAAAATACTTATCCCTATCTTCGTCGCAATAGCCCCGATAAAGATGACATAGAACTGGTAAGGAGGGCATGAAGAAGTCGACTGAGCCCCGCTCGCATGAGATTGGGAACCTTGTGCCCAAAAATTATCACCACCTTCCAGACACCTGTCACCCGACTGCCTCGGGTAAGGAGCACTAGCAGTAGAGAAGGAACCCAAACTCCCTTACTTCTTTTTTAGCCATTTACCTCTATCTCGACTGCCTTGCTGTTGAGCACCACTCTTCTTAAAGAACCTACTCCTCTTACCCCGTTTTTCCCCAAACTTTGCCTAATTTCTCTTTTCATCATCCACTTACTGCAAGTAGACAACCAACCTCAAAATATCAATATCTTTGATCACTAAAGCAGTCTTGCTTTCAAGGATCAGATCCTGAGATAGTCTAGAAGTGAACTTTCTTATTCTCGTCCTTGTGTCAGCCACCAAATTAGGAGCATACTTTGACAGTTGATGAAACTTCAAGAAATATTCCTTAACAACTGATAAAACTTCAAGTCATATTCCTTGACAGATATTTTACCGTGCTTGAGATTCACAAACTCTTCCATTTCACTTCTTTCAGCTCTTGTGAAAAGAAATGATCCATAAAAGCATTAGAAAAAATATCCTATAAGGACAACTCCTCTACCTCACCTCTATCCATATCCCACTCCTCGTACAAT
Organism: Capsicum baccatum var. pendulum; assembly: GCA_030864225.1. Lineage (NCBI taxonomy): Eukaryota > Viridiplantae > Streptophyta > Magnoliopsida > Solanales > Solanaceae > Capsicum > Capsicum baccatum. The sequence goes on from CM061550.1 coordinate 246,745,637, forward strand.
TGGTACACAACATCGTTGAGTAGATAAGTTGCAAAGTTTACACCTTCCACATTAGTAGCATGTATTACCCTGAATATCTTCTCTATTTTATCCAAGAAACCCTGAGGATCCTCCTCCACATTCACAGCAGTAAAAGTAGGAGGATTCAACTTCATAAACTGCCCAACCCTTGTGGCCTCAACAGACAACCCACCAGACGTATCTCGCTCAACCTAAGCAGCAACCAACTAAGCAAATAGTATGAATTAAATGACGAAATTTTGCATTAGTCACCTCACCTTGAGGAGGACTAGTAGAACCCGGGGGAACTCCAAAACAATGAGGGATAGGACTCTGAGATCAAGTGTGAACTCCAACTGTAGGACGTACCCCATCAACATCATCCCCAGATGGGACAGAAGGATTTTCTTGTGTTCCAGATCGTTGAGGCATGATTTGAAAAGTGAACAACCAAGGATTAGAAAAGAATTCTAGAACACAGACTCCAAGTTTGAAAGTAGAATACCAAGAAAGTGAAACATTCGTAAATACCCCACAAGTATGTTTATTAAGACAAACCATTCTAAAACTATTTAAACCATTCATATCATTTAGGGTTCTATTACCAAGTTAAAACCATGCATAAGTTCCATTGAAAACCCAATATTATAATGAAAGCATTGTTATAGGCATTTCATCAAACACATTGGGGGCATAGTATTTCCAAAACCAAAATCCATTTCCAATAACCATTCCCATGCAACCCAATTATCCAAAACCACCATTAAAGCATAGGAAAACCATAACCAAGAATTTATAACCAAAACCCCCAAATTATATTTGAAAACTCAAAACCATGCAATAATCAAAACATGAAAATACTGTATAAAACGATGCCTTTAGCTAGAACTAATAATAAGGGAAGAGAACATATCTTAATCCAAGAATACGATGGATAGAAACCACCAACAAGAGTCCCAAATAAATCCTCAAGATAAAACCCTAGCCTTCATTTACCCAAAAGTCTTAGAGAGAATTATAGAGTGTTTCAGAGAAGTTTCTATGTTAATGAATAGAATAATAGGACAAATAACCTCCCAATAATAATGTAAGTCATGGGTCCTTATTAGGTTAAGTGGGAAAATGCCCAGATTGCCCTCACTTAAACTCCCAAAAATCTAGTTAGGTGGGTACGACTATCCATACCAGTGGTACCCACCACTCGTACCCAAGGCTATCTCCCTTGGACCCAACACTGTCCAAGGTACAACTCACCCCAAACCATGTCTTATCCAAGTATACGACTAGTACCCATGATCCGTACCCTTGGCAGAATAGAATCCCAAGAGGGACCCTGGCTTACTGCTCTTGGTGAGACACTCGTACTCAAATTCAAATTAAGTTGCCAAGTCTAAGATTAAATGAAGTAACCAAACAACCTGTATCCACCCATACGACTCGTACCAACCAAGTCTTACCCACTTCAAAAACCAAATACAACCTACCAACCAACACTGATCAACATACGACTAACCCATACCACTCGTATCCCAATGAACGGCTTGTTTCCCCTAGTCATATTCTGTCTAGAAATTAGAAATCCAAAAAATTTTCTAAGGGCTAGAAATCACGGTTTTTCAATTTGTCTCTTTCTTCTTCTAAAATAATACTAGTATACGACTTTTTTTAATCTAAATTAGAAAAAGATGATGATAGTTTACATCCTCTTCCTGTGATACATGGAGGAAGATGAGATGTGACCAGTATTTTTAATCCGTGAAAATTATACAATCTAATATCATGAATTATTTTAAACGATTAAGTTGAAATAAGTTTATAAATAATAAAAGTCATATTTTAAATGATTTTCAATTTTTGGGGACTCAATTTATTAAATTGTCATATAAGATTCAACATACAAATGATGTATTCTTATAACTGTATTTAGTGTGTGTAAATAATACATAATATGATATTTATGAATTAGTTTGATAAAGTTCATTGAAGTCAGTTAATATACTCATTTCATACTTAAGTAATTTTATTTTGAGTTTTGAAGGTGTGGAATTGATATTAAAATTGATAGTGATGAAGTTTCGGAGATGTCACATTCGTATGAAATGAGTTTTATGAATTTGACAATTGCTAATATTTTTAGTGGATGAAAATGATATTGAATTAAAAGTCAGGATAATACTTATATATGAATGCTTAATTTTATATTTTCTATGAATGAAATATATTTACAAATTATTTTACTTAATCTTTTTTTAATACCAAGTTATTTACAAACTCTATGAATTGTGATATTTAATTAAGTAGATATACTTTAGATTATAAATTGAATTGAATCGATTTATAAAGTGATTTCATCACATTTGTATGAAATGTGTATGTAATACATATATAAACTGGTATTTATGGATTGTGATAATCAATTTAGGTGATACAAGTTTATATATCTATTCCATATACCATGTGTGTATCTCTTTGATCATGATTCTATTAAATTAAGGTTGAATAAACACGAACACCATAATCTTTCATACTTAAAAAAAAATCAAGATTTATAAAAAAAAGTGTCAATACATCTGGTTCTTCAATAATAGAAGAAGTAAGAAAATTTTGTGATAAAAAATATGAAATTTGTGATTATCTATGGAGGATATTGATTGATTTTGAGAAAAATATATGTGGAGAAAATATAAAATAAGATGGAGTGAAAATAGGAAAAGAGAACAAAAATACTGTCAATACACTATTTAAGGAGAAGATTGATTACAATCCTATAAATATGAAACTAATTTTAATATATAAAATTAAATATCAAATTTTGGAAATAAAATAAAAATAATATTTATTTTAAACAATTGCTCTAACTTGCAATAAAAAAATTACTAATGCAATTATCAAAAAGTGTTGCTAAAATTTATAATTTTCAATCTAATATTTGTATAGGGAATGATTTTCTCTTAAAAAAATCATAGTATAACATCATAGAAAAATGTGTTTATGTGGTCGGCCCATTGTCTTTCGATTTCGGGTCAAGCTAAATATTATGGAAAAATTACACAACAACACAACTTATCTTTACTAAATTACATAAAATTTCTACTCTTTTTATTAATCACTTAAATTCCTTTAAAAAAAACAACAACTTGATACATATACAAACACATAAATTTTTGGCTACATAGTTTAATTATGTATCTCCCTCTGGTCTAATTAATGTATTGTGTATCTCAACCAAATAATTTCTTAAATGAATGTAGTTAAATAATCAAAATTATGTATCTCAACTTCAAAATTATGTATTCGAATGCTAATTATGTATCCGAGCAAAAGTGGAGTAATTAACAGTTACATTATAAGGTTCAAAATTATGTATCTCAACTTCAAAATTATTTGTCCGGATACTAATTATGTATCCAAGCAAAAATGGAGTATTTAACTGTTACATTCTTAAGTTAAAAATTATATATCTCAACTTCAAAATTATTCATTCAGATGCTAATTATGTATTCGAGCAAAAATGAAGTAATTAACTGTTACATTCTTAAGTTTAAAATTATGTATCTCAACTTTAAAATTATGTACCCAAATGCTAATTATGTATCTGAGAAAAAATAGAGTAGTTAACTGTTACATTCTTAAGTTCAAAATTATGTATCTCAACTTTAAAATTCTGTATCTGGATGCTAATTGTGTATCCAAAATTTATAAAATAAGAGATTATTTATAATTTAGCGAAGAGTAGTGATAGAGAGTAATTAGGGGTAAACTTGTTGGGATTTACGTAAGTTTTACGAATATTATTGAACCCAATTGTGAACTACTACAACACCAACACTACAACTTTCATTGTCGTTATATTGGGAGGGTATAAAAGATTGTCTGATGCATTAAAGTTCTTGATATACGGGGTTCAAAGAACGGCCAAATTATAAGGATCCACTGTAAGTAACTTTGTATTGGAAGATTATATATGATATTTTTTTAGTAAACAAACACTTACTTTTGTTTTTTGAAGAATGACAACTATCAACATTCATGAGTTTAAAACATAATAGTATGAAATTATATCTTTTAACTTTAAACAAAACGATGATTCTTGATTAATAAAAACAAGAGTTGGGGGAGGTTTTAACTAAATCTAAACCCTTAGGAACATGTCTCTTAATATTAAATTGGTATAATTTTAATTGATCTTGTTCAAGGGTGGATCCACGTTGACTGAAGGGGTGTCAAACGACACCCTTTCGTCAATTTTTTTTTATTAAAAGTGTGTGTGTATATGTATGTATATATATATATAATCCTTCTTCCCCATATTTTATCCTCTTTATTTTAAGGTTTCACTTCTGTGTACTTAGTATCAGAGCTATGGGAAAAGTAAAGATTATTATTCTTGTTTCTAACTTGTTATTATATGATACTGTCAGATCTATAATTTAAATAGAAAAACTTGAATCAATCTTTACAACTTAGCAAAATCTACTTTATAAAAAGATCAAATTAAAGATAATACTGCAATCTTTCAGATTTGCACTTGTAGGTTGTGTACCTTTAAAATAAAATTTGAAATCCAGCTAACATGTATGGAATTGAGATAAAATTTCACTAATTTAATTACCATTACAATATATAAAATAACATGACAATAATTGACTAAAGGTTCATCGAGGTGAGTGGTTCGATGCTTGTTTTGCTTCTTCGAGGTTGGGGTTTGAACCTTAACCTAAATTTTTTGTTGTAAAAGTTTCTTTGAATTGTGGTTAAGTAGTATTGAACAGAAGATCACTTCTGACTTAAAAAGACTATATCAATGAGTCAAGGATGTATTATACTTTTATATGAGGTAATTAATTATTGTCCTTTTTTGTATAAATATCAATACTATTCTAAAAATTTTGTTTAGGCCACTAATCATGTCATATGAGTTCTTTTAACGCTGAACTTGTTATTTTAGTTGATGTGAGAATAAGCGTGTCTATTCGTAAAGGAAATTTCATTATTGTTTTTTACATTGTTATTATATCTAAGATAAATGTATATGATGAAGAATCTCCCACACTTGTCCAAAAGAAAAATTACATGACTACGTAAACTTAAATGATATTTTATAAACATCTCTTCGTTTACTTCTTTATATTTGGTTGAAAATTCTGATCATATATGAAAATTAATTTTCTAAGTACTATCTTTAGTCATGAGATATAAAGTAATGTATGATTTAATAAAAGGATATTACATACATCAATTGTCTTCCAGAAAATAAATTCCTTATCAAAAGAAAAGAATACAAGGTAGAGCCACACAATAATATTAATTTGATAAATATCAAAACTTGACAATAATCTATATATATATATAAATAAAAGAGCAATATGAGGCTGCTGATGTGGCATGCCTCTAAACTCATTATTCACATTTATTCTTTTTCTTGTTTTTTTGGCCTTTTATTCCTTTTATTTTATTTTGTAAAAAGAAATTCTACCCATTAATTTCCCTTAATAAAATTCATTAATTACCTTTTATTAACTTTATCAAATACACATACAGCAAAAGCAACTCTCAGTCTTCCCTTTTCCTTTCCCATTACTGTTAACCTTCTTCTTAAAAATTCAATAATCAAATCATGGTGCCACAATCTTATCTTATTTTTAGAGAAAAATAAAAACTAATTAGCAAAGGAGAAGAATTCAACTCATCAAATGCGCTATTTCAAATCAAAAACTTAAAGATTTTAATTTTAAGAAGGTATGAAACTCCATATTTTCTTAACTTGCCCTTTCATATGTATTTGTATTACTATTTTTCTTATGTTTATTATTCTTATTGTTTTATATATTTTTTGTATTTCAGGCCTTATGTATTGTGATTTCGTTGCCGGTAATTGTGCCTTAGATGAACAGTTCTTCTTTTACATTATTCTTATTCGTAAAGTATGTATACTCATATCCTCATATCTTCATGATTTTCAGTTATTTATGTGGATACATTTTTTTCTTATTTCTCTTAGATCACGTAAATTGAGTAATTGTTACCTCTTCTTTGTTTTTGTATTGTTGAACGATTTATTATTGTGCATAAAAGAAAAGCAATGTACTATTATGACAGGAAAAACAAAAATTTAAAAGTTTTTCATGTTTTCTTGCAATTGAACACATTGAGATTCAACAAGGTCAATAGCTCAAATTTTTTGGACTATTTTATGAGAATTATATTTGAGTTTAATATTTACATTTTGCAAGGTTTGATGTAAAGCAAGAGAAATTTTGATTCTTAGGTGTTCTTTATTCACTTGCTTTTCTTGTAACACTACTTCTTTAAAATCTTTCTTTTTAAGCTGGGGTGGATCTGTCCGAAATCAACCTTTCTACCCCAAGGATTTGGTTTATATATATTCTACCCTTTTCGATTCCCATTTGTGAGATTACATTATGTATGTTGTGGTAATATTGAGTTAGTTGAATTACATAGATGAATAAAGTGACATTTATCTTTTCTTGATTTAATTGGAATACAATTCAGTAATTTATTTGTCAGAATATATTTGAAACATCTCTTGAGTCGGGATCTATCGAAAACAGCTCTCTATTTCGTCTAAGGTAGTGATATGAACTGCGTACACTTTACACTTTTCCGATCTTTTTTGTAGGAATACACTGAACTGTTGTTGTTTCTGCTGTATATTGAGAACGTCAAGCAATAGATATTTATCAATTCTATTGGACAAGAGATGTGCTCTTTTTATTTTTATACCAAAGATTATTTAATAAGTGGTTTTGATTATTTAATGACTAAACCTTTTTTTCACAGAGTGATTTTTTATTACTTCTAATATTTGTATATGAAAAAATATTATTTGTAGGCTTATCAAAATAAATTATTACCAAGTGCGCAGCGCAGGTATGTTACCTAGTCTTGAAATGAAAGTTTGTGAAGCTTGTACAAATGGCTACACTTTATCCACATGGAGAATATAACATGTGTTAACCATTGTAAATGCTCACCCATTCTAAAAGTAAATGTGTCAAGATATGATAAATACCAATGTGTACATTTATATTGAATAAATACTACAACTAGCCTCTACGAAAGAATTGAGAGAAATAAAAAAAATTAGTTTAGCATATAAGATCATTAACCAGGCCATGTGTTTTTAATATGTCGCAAATATCGTAGCATGTCTTATTATGATCTACCGATCAAGAGCGACAGTGAATTATATATAAATTTTAAGACATGTGTACCCGTAGCCTTTTTATAAATAGGTATTTTATGTATACATTTTAAAATTAATATTATCTGTATGGAACTCATTCTAAAAGAAGACTAAATAATGCACTTGATTGAGTGTTGAGTTATTTAGTTAGAGGAGTGGAACAAGTCTCACTAAATGTATCTTTTCTTTCATTTAATGGTACACTTGTATTCTAAAAATTTAAATTATGTAATGACCCTCCAGGCCATTTTCTCTATTTTGGTATTTTTTTTATATGTTTAGAGCTTTCCTACAACTGTCTCAAGTAATTTATGACTTGTTCGAACTGACTGTTCGATTATCAAGCAGTTCATTTGATTTTTAGAGACATTATTTTACTTTAGATCTTTTAAAATTAATGAATGAGTTTCAAGCTAAAACCTCAAGTAAACGGCCTCGTATACTATTTTTCACAGTCTCATAGCTATGAAATATTGATTTTAGGCTAGAGGGGTCCTTGGTCTAGGTCTCAAGGTTTTTGGAGTCATTTTGGGCTTTTGAGTGGATATTGGCTAAAATGGCTCATTAGGTATGGGACCCTCTTTTGATCGAAATAACCTTGGATGAAAATTTAATGGTGTCATTAAGTTAGGAATCTCGAATTTTGTAGAATAGCATAGTTCATTTGCATTCACGAAATTACAAATGAATCTCAAGGACCTGATTGGAACATTTGTAATTGGCCAAAGTTGTTGGTGCATACCAAAAAGGCCTTTGCATTCGCGAGGCCTTGGCCGTGTCGTGGTAGTTAAGATTTAAGATCTCCACATTCACGAGCTACCCTTTGTGTTCGGAAAGAGGAGGCTGTCCAGGTCGGTTTAGCCTTCTTCTTTGCGATCGTGGTGAGCCGATCACATTCGTAAAGGTCTGTCTGGGCGGCACCCGCGTTTGAAAAGAGGAGGCCAACCTGGCTAGTCTAGCCTTCTTCTTTATGATCTTGGTGAACTGAAAGCGTTTGCAAAGATGAGTCTGGGCAGCACTCGCATTCTCTACAAGAGTCTCACGTTTGTGAAGAAGGGACCCCTGCTAGTATATACATATTCTCCTTTATTTTTCCTTCATATTTTTCTAAGTACCAACGCCATTATAGACTATTTGAGCTTGTAAATCTGGAGAGAATTGTACAGTTGAGCTAGGATTAGCTTCGCAACATGTTTTTGGGCCTTATATCTTCGTAGTTTTGTAAGTTTTCAATTAATTTATCGATTAATTCTCCATTTTAGCTCTTATATTTTGATTTTTGTAGGACTATTTTGGGGTTGTTAAGCTCGAACTTTACCCGAAACTTGTGGAAAATAATCCTTGAGCTGAGAGAAATGTTGTGATGATTTTATTTTAGTGATTTTGCGAGTTGATCCCACATAGGATTTTAGCTTGATTTCTAACCTGGAGTGTTTATACGCAATATGCATATCGATTTTTTTGTCTTGATGCATATATCGTTGGTTTGATAGAATGGCAGCTTGCATAGGCTTCTCGAAAGGGAAAAACTCTAGTATGTAGAATTCGACGAGCTTTTGATGGCCTCCAGGTATGCTAGGCTTACCTTTCTTTTAGATTTTCTCAATTATGATATTAGTATAGTATTGTGTTGGTTTTGGATGGATAGTTGTGACCCAATAATTATCTTTGCATTTTGTGCCTTATTCAAACGGTTCTGGGCCTATTTCCATTAATATAGTGTATGATTGTTCTTTAGGACTAGAGTTAGTACTTACAGTAGCTTGAAATGAGATTGGGAAGCCTTATACTATATTTGGGTAGGTTTGCCTTAGGTTGGGTTATCTAGACTCTATTGTGGTCCCCACCACTTTTTTTAGATAGAATAATAGAAATGAAGCTCTTTTAGACTTAATTAGACTTACGACGACTAACTTAGGCTATTACCTTGGGTTGGGTTTGACTTATACCTGGTTATTTTCCTATTTAGCTTCTTTTCCTTGGGTAAGATAAAACCCGAACCTTGACCATTCCTTCTTGACTCAAAAATGGAAATCCATTGGGCCTAAGTAGATTTAGTAACCAGATATTGAACTTAGTAAACGAATATCCTGGGATAGGTTTGAAACCCCTAGACTTCCATTTGCAATTTTATGCTTATATTTATATTTAAATTCCAGTTTTGATTCAAGTTTGGCATTATGTTCTATTTCTATTATTGAGAGTTCTAGCACGAGTATGGTGTCGAGTTATGATTGTGGTTTGCTCCGTATGGAATCATTTGTTGCAGTTGCGGTTGGTTACTTATAGTTTTGGTTTGAGTTTGACATCAGTCTACGACTACAATTTGGGTATTCTGGTGTTGATTATAGATATTATTAAGAGTTCTACTTGTTGTGCTTAGTTTTGGTTCGGCAGTTCTAACAGTGGCATTTGGATTATTTGGCTTTTTGTTACTATTTACTATTTTTTTGTTTGAATCCGATGTTTGGCCTCTTATTATTATCTAGTAGTTCAGGTTGAACCCCAATATATATTCTCATCATGTATTTGTGTTTGGAAAATTATTTGAGAAAGTTTTGGTTAAAGGATTATTTAGTTGTTTATGCTTTATGTCGTACATTTCCTCTTGTTTGCACCCATCGAGCTTATCGGGGCTTGTAGGGTTAATTGTCTTCTTGTGTGTGCCTTCTAGGTTTGTGGAGGGGCCAGTTAGGTTGTAGTTAGTCCTTTTCTTTTATTCTCGAGCTACTTACTTCCTTTATCGTGTTTGCTTAGCATAGCTGATATTTAAGTTTCTATCCCCTTGCTATTGACTTAGCCTACACTCTCATATTGTATTTATGATTTTTCTACTGAGTACCCATTGCTTTGGTACTCATATTGCACCTTGATGTGCTATAGAAACATACCACTTTTGACGTTTAAAACGAGGAAAATATGCAAGTTTCTGAGGCTATTTTGTTAAATATGATGCATTTTAGGTATGTTTTGCAGGAAATCATGTTTTGGATGCAAAGTTTGTGAAAAAGATAAAAATATTATTTTTGACTACTTTTTGGAGTAATTATGGATGTTTGGGATACTTTCTAGCTTGTTCGTGATCAAAGCATGTCCGAGAATTGAAATTGAGCTGAAAAGATGACTCCCGGCATTTACTAAGTCAACATGTGGACCGCAAGTAGGACCTAAGACCGCAAGTAGGCAAAGCAAGTGCCATAAGTCCAAAATACCGATAGCTGACTTGCAGGTTTTTTCATCCGATACCTGCGCCCTGTACCTGTTCTCACCCTACTAACCATAGGTACTACCTATTCCCAAGGTCAGGGCACAAGTATAGGCCACATATGTCCACCGACCCCGTTTTCTCCTATTTTGTTCGGGCTTTGGTTTTAGGGTTTCCTCATGTACTATAAATACCCTTTATGTGTTTTTTTAGTAGGAGTAACACACTTTTGATTCTCACAAATATATTTTGATTCCAAGATTTGATTTTAATCTTGGGATTCTCTTGTATTGACTTCAGTTGATTAATTCAGTTATGGTTGTGGGTTTTTCTCTTATTATTATTGTGATTTCATCTATGTTGTCAATCATGAATGTTGTTGATTACTTCACAAGCTTGAGCGGCTAAAAGCCCATAGCTAGGGTTGTGGAGATCCTGGCGGATTGACAAAGTAGGGGAAGTGCGTTGTTGAATTGAACTGATACCCATGGCATGCATTGTATTATCTTTACTTTGGTAGATTTTTTAGTGGTGGTCAACGTTAAGTTCCCTCCTAGATTATTGCTACTTACTCCAAAAGAGGAGTAGTGACTAGGAAAGATAATGAAAACAGTAATTTGGAGTTTAGTTTTCGATTCACGCTACTAGGTATTATCTACGTAAGATGGTTAGATTTCATCTAACAACTAGAGACTCAAAATGTAATAGTTAACTGGGATCAAGATAAGGGTTAGTAAGGCGACATCTTGAGACTCAAAAGATAAAGGGTGAAATCCTTCTTCTCGTCCAAAAGATCGTAGAAGGTACATAACTTATCTATTCTGTATACAAGGTATCAGGTTGATTCAACAAAGCAAGATAAGCTTACGAATTTGATAAGCCAGGAAGAACAAAATCCTAGTGTTCATCAATACTGATTACAACAAAAGTTGATATTTGTTCCTTGTCCGATATTACTATTCTAATCTCCCCATTTACTTTTTCGATTATTGCCCATTGATTACAACATCTGAGATCCACAAGTCCACGTATTCCCTTGGAATTTGACCCCAACCTATGTTGGTTTACTATATTTGACCACGACCACAATCACTTTCGGAGTAAAGGTATAGCTTGGGTGTTATCACACCTCTACATTTTTAAAATTCAAGTACTAGTCATTGACTTTGTCATTATCCTTAGGCCTTGCTACTGATCCAGAGACGACGAGAGCTTACTAGAGTCCGGAGTTGATCCTCCTTCATCTGTTTTAGTGATAGTCTTTTATATTTTTTAGACTTCTATGTATATATGTATATTTTGAAATTGTTTAGTACTCTTCATTTTGGTTATAGTGGCTCTTATATTGGCCTTACCAGGTCTTGGGAGAGTTTGTTGTGTATTTTGTCATCTTCCCTCTCTTGTAAAACATGTTATGTATGTATTTTGTTTTTGCTTCCACCTATATTATTATTATATGTATTGGTTCAATCTTGTCTTCCTTATTATCTTTTGCCTGTTAGCCCATTACTTATCATTTCGGGCTATGGCTTAACTTACATACTCGTGGATTTAAGTAGGTGTTATCATGACCTGAGAAATTGAATTGTGAAAAATTTGCACTTGCTATTGATAGGTAAAAAAACAAATAATTTGTGCCTATAAAGATTTTGGATTTGACCAAAATAAATATTATTATGTGGTCATATCACCTTTCAAACCTTGGTGAGGTGGACCAACACTAGATGTCGTATCTGTAATATAGAAACTTGACCGACCAAACCAGCTTTACCTACCATACATACAAAGCATACATCCAATTCACATAAAATTGTACCTCGGACCTTAGTAACATGGAAAGATACATCTTTTATATATCTGAAATATATTATCACAAGTGCTAAGTCAATGGGCTTTATAGGACAATACTAAAAACTTAATTTGAAAATACATGAATACGACTTGTACATATTAGTCTAGAAAACTATTTACTTCATGATATGACATGTAAAAGTATCGACATAAAGTATCAACATATCAATGATATCTGATATACATAATACGAAACAAGATAAGACCAAGACTATTAATAGAGCTCACCAGCATCTGTTGAAAGTTTGAAAGGGACGTTTTGTTGGGTTATTAAGAGATGTGAATGGAAAATTAAAAGGTGGTGTTTTTTTTTTTGTAAAGACACTAAGTGAAACGATGAAATTTAAATAGGCACCTTTTTGGATTGAATGGTTATGACCTTTCCAGTGGTTGCAACTTTTTTGAAGAGTTGCATCTTTTTCGAAGAGTTGCTCCTAACCATTTCTTCTCTTCATGAAGCAAAACCTTGATGGATATAAATACCTAAATTTTTCTCAGGTAAAGACAATTATTTTTTAGTAGAAAAACAATCTTCTTCTTCTTCTTCTAAAAACTCCTGTGTGATCATCAAATCGTTAAGTAAGTTCGAAGTTTCTAAAAATTTGAGGTACCGCTATTTTTAGAAAGAGAATCATTTTATCTTGGGAGGAAATATTACATAACCTCGGGTACATGAGGGAAATAAATTCCTTAAGGACACATTGTGCATTTGGTGGATTTGATTCTACAATTTTCTGATTCATCTTCTTTCTTAAAGTTGATCAATACTTCATTTTGATAGTTCATTTGATTATTCATTTGGACTTGTGTTTGAAGTTGTTGTAACTTCATTTTAGTTCTTGAAAGTTGTTCTTGAACTTAGTATTGAAGTTTGTATAGAAAACATACAGATTTTGTACCTGCCGGAACAACAATCTTAAGGAATGTAAACTAATCTATATTGTTTGTTTGCTATTTTTCAGGAAATAATTTGAACCTCATATTGATAGTTCTTCAACTTTTTGAACTTGTGTTTGAAGTTCTTGAAACTTTATTTTGATAGTTCACAAGTTGGCTGAACTTGTGTTGAATCTCTTAACATTTGGTTTTGCTATTTTCCAGAAAATAGTTTGAACCTTACTTTGTTGATGTTCATAAGTTGGGTTGAACTTATTGTTAAAAGTTCAAAGTTGTAAATACAGAGTTTAAACTTTATTTGATTGTTCATATGTTAATTTGAACATGTATTCGAAGTTATTGTTGAAAAATACATATCTTACCAAAAAGTGAGAAAAGCAACAATTTTAAGAAGAGTATAAAAATATTTATTTTTTGTGCTTGTTTAGTGAAGGAAAAAAAATTATCGTAATTTATAAATCAAATATTTGATTAATCTGTATTGGGTCTGATTTTGTGGAGACTAAAATCTTTTAATTTCTACTCCCTAGGTTAGAAGAATATAAAAATTTCATCAAGAAATCAGTGTGGAAATTCAGTTCGAAGAATATAAAAACTTCACCGATTCGTTAAATCTCTGTATTGGTTTCTGGAGTTTAAAGTCTATGGGATTTCACTCTATTTGAACTTGATTCTGATTTGAAGTCATAAAACTTCATCATGTTTCAAAGTTCATTCGATAGATGATTTGAAGATATAAAAACTTCATCATTAACTAGAAACAAGTTGGCTAAAGATTAAAATCTTTATTATTTGTATTCAAAAATACTAAAGAGTATGTCAAAGGTTGACAAAAAATGATGAATGAAATTGAACAACAAATTAATTTGATTGTGAATGGTGTAGTCCCAACGGAAACTAATATTTCATTATTAAGTCATTCAGGTATTGCTCTATCAATGAAAACGACAGAGAAATTAGAAAAATATTTTGGTGTGAACTTCAAAGAATGGCATGAAATGATGTCATTTTGGCTGGCCAAATTTAAAATATAAATGTTCATAAGTATAGATCCTCCTATTCCAAAAAAAATAATGAGTGAAAATCAATTATCTGATTTGAAAGATCTTGTGAGTCATTCCAAGATAGACGAGGATAATGAGTTGAATGAAAAATCATCAATGATGATTGCAAATTCTGTTAAGGATGACGCTCCAAATTATGCAAAGATGAAGAAGTCTTATGGAGAAGAAAAAGAGCAGAATAAGAAAATGTTCAAAGGCAATTGCTACATATGTAGTGATATTGGCCACAAAGCTCTAAATAGTCAAGTTCTAAATAAGAACTAGAAAAGAAATTAGATAAACATGTTGGAAACAACTAGAAAGATTGAAAATCTATGTGATATGATAACTGAAAGCAATCTAGTTGGATATCCAAATAATGGTGGTTTAATTTAGAAGCCACTAGACATGTTTGAGCGGAAAAAGAAGCTTTTGCTACTTATGATCTTGTTGGTCCCAAAGAAGTGATCTTCATAAGAAATAGGTTGAAGGAAGTGGGAAGATATTCTCAAAAGTGACTTCCGGCAAGGTGTTGACTCTCAACAATGTTCTCCAGGTTCCTACTATTAGCAAAAACTTAGTGTCAACAACACTTTTTGTTAAAAATGAGTTTAAGTGTGTATTTATTTCAGAGAAAGTTGTAATAAACAAGAATGAAATGTATGTAGGAAAGGGCTACCTCAATGAGGGCATTTTTAATCTTCATGCAATGATTATTAAAATACAGAAATCTGAGGCTTCTTCTTACTTTCTAGAGTCAAACGATTTATGGCATATTCGTTTAGCACATGTCAAGTATAAAACCTTGAGAAAACTGATTAGTTTTGAAGGATTGTCTAACTTTGAGTGAAATAAATCAAAATATCAAACGTGTGTGGAATCAAAGTATGCTAAGCATCCGTATAATTCTGCTGAAAGGAATTTCAATTCCGTAGACTTAATTCACACAGACATTTGTAATATGAAGTCAAAACCATCTTGTGGTGGGAAAAAGTAATCTAGAACTATTATTGATGATTGCACTAGGTACTGTTATTTCTATTTGCTAAATAGTAAGGATGAAGTAATAGATGCATTTAGGCAATATAAAATAGAAATTGTAAATCGGTTAGAGAAAAAGATCAAAATAATAGAAAGTGATAGGGGTGGAGAATATGAATCTCTTTTTGAAGAAATATGTAGAGAATGGATTTGTCCTTCAAACTATTGTCCCGTATTCACCTCAATCTAATGGGATTGCGTAAATAAAGAACCAAACCTAAAGGAAATGATGAATGCCTTACTTATAAGTTCAGGATTTCTACAAAACTTATGGAAAGAAGTTATCCTTACAGCTAACCGAATACTCAATAGAGTGTCCCATAGTAAGACACCATCAATTCCATATGAAAAATGAAAATAAAGGAAACACAACTTGAAATATTTCAAAGTATGATGGTGTAACGCCCCGAAAGTACACACTAGGTGTCACACAAAGCTTATGACCCCGAAGGACCACAAGCTAACCCATGACTGATATTTACTGCGAGCACTGAATAATAATACTGAAATCAATGCGAAATTAGGCTAAATTTCCAAAAGGTTAAAAATCTAAATACTGATAAATAATAACAAGATCTAAAAACTAAATGTTGTCTAAACTAGTCTAGTCTGAAAGACTCTTACTGAAGAGTTGATGGGATAAGCCCCCAACTAACTCCAACTACTAAACTATTGATAAACTGAAATACTGAAATAAAAGTACATTCTCGATAGATGAGGACTCACTAATAAATCTGCAATTGCTGACTGGATCTGCCTAAGCGCGGTCAGGAATTTGAGCATCCAAACCTACGATATGAGACATCATAGCGTAAAGAAAAAGTATGTATCAGTATGTGGAATGTACTGGTATACTAGATGAGGTAAGGCTGAATACGAGGGTTTCTATGCATGAAAAATAACTAACTGTATGATATATAGTAACTGAACATGAGAGTACATAGATAACTGAAACTACTGTAAATACTGAGTATGTAATACTGTGCATATATGTATACTATAACTGAGCTTTTTTAAAACTAAGTACTGAGTTTAGATAACTGAGTAACTGATATCTGAAGTTACTGATAACTAAATTACTGATATTGATTGACTATGTCTAACAGTCCTAATTCTGTAGAAATGAACTGAGTTCTAAACTGAAGACTGAAACTGAAACTGTGGGAGGTAATCATCTAACCGATATGCCTTTCTTTGAACTGATTGGGGTCCAACCTGTAACCCCAGCTGGAAGGGTGCTAAAACTGTGCCACTAGTGCTAACACTGGAAAATCAGGATGCCAAGCCTAACTGATGGGTAACACCTGGGCGGAGCCAAGCCTAGTCTGACAGGTGACCCCTGGGAGGTACTCAAGCCTAGTCTGATGGGTGACTTCTCATCCTACGCTGGTTACACAGTTCTAGAGTACAGGGACTACTACCAACGACTCTGCCTCTCTGACGGGGAAACCATCACCCCTATACTCGCTCGGTGCTAATTCCTACTCCTAACTAAAAGATATTGATGAATACATTTAATTCCAAGCAGGGAAATTATAAATCATAAATCTTGAAGTTTTAAAAATAGATTCTTGGACTTTATGGGTGGAAGGGACTCATATATGAATACCTAACATACCTTGGAATACTTGTTCTTCGAGGTTTTTGGAGGAATTCTTGAGTTTTGACCTTGATTCTTGAAGCTAGGGTTTGTAGTTTTGAGAGAGAATGCTTTTGATTTGGAGATAAATTGAGTAATAACTTAAATGTTTTTAGGGATTAAATCCCCGTATCTGAGCATGTTAAGATCAGGGAAAAGACTATTTTAACCCTGGATGAAATATTTAATTTCCATCAAAATTTTTTGAAATAGGCAGCTGGCGCGATGTGGCGCTATCCTGTTGTGTCTCTAGAAATTACCAACTGGAAAAATTCATGGTAGCGCGATGCGGTGGTATCGCGTTGCCAGTTTGGTTGGGACCTGGAAGTTCAGCGCGACGTGGTGGAATCACATTGATACACTGGAAATTCACAAACATGAAAATGAGCCTTGGCGCAATACGCCAATATTGCGAAGCAACACTGGAAACTAACAATTGCCATTTTGGCATACTCCACGACGCGCTACTGGACTGAATGACGGTGTTTGATGATTGAAACTTAAAATAGCCATAACTTCTTACCTAGTTATCGAATTTAGACGAATTTTATATCGTTGAAAAGTTAATTCAATTTCCTACGCAATGAAAGGCTCAAAACTGATAAATAATGAGCATTTCAAAATTTTTTATCTTGGATAATACATAAACTGAGAGTTAATCTTAAGCTAAGGAAATACGGGGTATTACAATATCTTTTCCTTGGGAATATTCATCCTCAAATAAGGCTAATTAAGCTGAGGCACTGGTAGACTGTGTTTGCACACTGAACATGCATATATGATGCATGACTATATGACTGAACTGATTCATGAATGCATGACTGAATATGCAATGGTAATGGATACCAGGTTATAATTATAGCTGAACATGGAACTGAGTAAAGCTGAGAAAGATTGTCATCTTAAGTTGGATCTGAGCTTGCAGAGAAGAGGTAAGGATACTTGGTCCACATATTTGCTTCTACTTTCCAAGTATCTCTCTCTATGGACTGATTCCTCCATAGACTTTGACTAAGAAAACTTCTTTGCTCCTCAGTCTGTGAATCTGATGATCGAGGATCTGGACTGGAACCTCTTCGAAAGAGAGATCATTCTGAATATCTACGCCCTCTAAGAGAACTATGACTGCTCGGTCACCAATGCATTTCTTTAGCAAGGAGATGTGGAATATTGGGTGTACTGAAGCTAGGTTGAAGGCAACTCGAGCTCATAAGCTACCTTTCCGAAATGACTGAGAATTCTGTAAGGACCGACATATTGGGGATAAGTTTTCCCTTATTGTAGAACCTTTTCATTCCCTTCAAGGGAGAGATTTTCAAGAATACAAAATCACTAATCTCAACTCAAGATCATTTACTGAACACATATGAACGAGAACTTGAGAACGGAACTGAGCCTGAAACGTGATACATGAATTGGATATCATGAACTGGCTGACCCCTGAAACATGATTTACGGTTGGGATTGGGACTTGAGGGTCAACTTGGGAGTACCCACTACTTAAAATTGGATTCATTATGTGAAAAAAACATGGAAGGTTTAGGTCATGCAAACTCAAGGGAGGGAGAGGTTATAGTGCATCTCCTCCTTGGGACTTTATGTCCCCCGAAGAATGCTGACTTGACTGGGATTCTGAAGAAAAACTGAGATGATGCACCGGGCACCTAAGAACTGATTTGTGACTGAATATCTGAGGCCTGAAACTGAGACATGACACATAATTTAGGCTGAATATGCAACTACCTGGTTGCTCTATCTTGGAATGGTTACCTTCATGAGACTTCAGATAGTATAATTAGAAGAAAAGATAGGAAAACATACGAACTTGTCCGCATGACTGCTAAACTAAATTGTTGGTTGTATGAACTATCTCATGCTGAAAACTTATACTCAACTGGAGTATTTATTGACACTCTTTCTATAAAGTTTTACTGACTTTAGGGAGCAAAGAAATCTTGGCATGGTCTGAATGCGACATCTGGATAACAAATCATATCATTGCTATAATTTTGTAATAAGGGGAGGGGCCTACGAAACGTTATCTAAGACAGAGTTACTACGCCTCATGCACTAAAACTACTAGCTTTACATCATAGCCACATTTCTCAACTATTACCTCAACTGTAATTTCTACTTCAACACCCCATTTCACTTGGGGCTATTGAAAATATTCGCATGGGCACTGTGCATGAATGCATAAACATACTATCTTATTTGATTAACTGGATGACTGATAGCTGGATGCTGGTCATAAAGATTGAACTATACATAACCTGAATCACTGGACTAAAACTATAGAGTACTATGCATCTGAGGTAAGGACTGACTGAGGAATATGAGGTAACTGAGCATGAATTCATGGAAACAATATTATTTAGGAATGCAAGAGTAAGCGCATGACATGATTCTGAAATATTGAGATACTGACAACTGAATAACTGATAACTATATGCGTTGGTCAAGCAAATCTGAAACTGGACTGAGTCTGGAACTGAATGCTGGAACGAGCACATTGTAAAGCATGAGTACGTGAGTCATAAGATGAATGACCTGAGTTTGGAGTTTTTATTTTCATGGAACATGATTCAAAACACCAAGTGAATTGGAACCCCTTATACTAGGAACTATAACCGTGCATGGTATTCATTGATGTGCACGAATATAGTCTTGGACTGTAGAGCTGACATATACTACGTAAGTAGATATCTATATCGTGATCGCTGAAGTGCAAAACTCTGCACTGAGGTAAGGACGGGCTGGACATCAACCTCTCCCACTGATTTTCGACACATACTGGCATTACTACTAAAATCGGAAAGCCTTACTTGGTTACCTATACTACCATCTCCCTCTTTGCTTAAAGCTATTATTCTAAGACCGTGAGGCACTTAATAAACTCCAAATTGAAGTGAGACCACTTTACTCTAGAGTCTGAGATATGAATATACTCGTAAACACTAAACTCATTCTGAAAGACTACTCTTGATGATGTAAGGTCCACTGCTAATATTTCATTTTGACATAAAATTCTTAGCTTTCTATTGCGCTAACAATTATCATATAGCAACCTCAATACTGACTAGCTTAGAATTCTCAACTCTTCTTTCTACTAGCTCAATCTTAAAAGATTCAAGCTTAAATTATTTGAAACTAAGGTACTACCCCTTCATTCAATGATTAGTTCATTGGGAAACTGAAATGGAATAACTCTATTGCTGAAATTAACTGAAGGGGTTTTCTGAAATACTATAATCGAGAAATTCTTGTATACTCATCTAGCTAGAATAGATTTTTTCTACTGAGGTAAGCACTAAGAAAGGTTCTGTTAAGATTTCTAGTCTGACTTTAAAGTTGACTGTTATGCAAGGAGTTACAAGAAATAGAGAAGCTCCTTGATCTAATAAGGCATGAATATGTAAATGGAAGATCTGTAACGTACCAGTGACTATGTCAGGAGAACTTTCCTAATCTTACCTGGACTGAAGGGTATAAACCCTATTTGGGTATTGACCACTGGTGGCACTAAAAGTGACACCCTGTTGGTTCGGGCAACCAAACTGAGCTGAAGAATGGTTGGGCTGACCCGTTTGGCGCAAATCTTTTACCCTCTGATCCATTACTCTACACTCCCACATCCCATGGCCTGGTTTACCGCATCTGAAACATGCGTCACTACCAGCCCTACACACACCCTGATAATTTCTACCATATTTCTGGAAAAGTGGGTGGGTATGACCTCTTTTCATGCTACCCTAAGACTTAGAATCTGACGTGCTATCTTGATTAACATTTCTAAACTTTGGCACTGGAGCGCTAGCTACAAAAGGATTTAAGGCTGAGAATTTTTTACGGAACTGGAAACGGTTACCACCCTCTGACCTTGGCCTAAAACCACTTATTCTGACTCTCTTATTCTTTTTATCCTTCTTTCCACACTTCTTCCTCTTGCTCTGATGAGTATGAACCCCAAACTTAGATAGGACAACAACCCATAGGTCATTCTGTGAAACTACTAAATTGGCTAAAGTAGTAAAAGCAGCTCTAAATTCTACATGGAAGACATGCTCGTCCAGGGGATTTGCCTAAATGGACTGAGGTGCTGACTAATTTCCAATTCTTCTTCTATTAGTCTTTTTAGGAGGTATGTTCTGTAACTGGAAGGAAGAAAGAATTAGACTGATAATTTAGCTTGAGCTCATGCTCACTCGCACAACATGAATACTGAAAGAAGGGAAACTTTTCCTAAAACATCTCATAGCCTCATGTCCCTAAGTATGGCGTGCTACACACCCATGCACAAGACTCTACTTGATGTAGCTTTCAGACTCCCTAGGACTCTATTGAACCTTAGGCTCTGATACCAAGTTTGTAATACCCCGAGAGTATACCCTGGGCATCACATGGTACTTACGACCCCGAAGGACCACAAGCTAATCCATGACTGATATCTGCTGTGAGCACTGGATAATAATACTAAAATCAATGTGGAATTAAGATGAATTGCCATAAGGTTCAAAATCTAAATACTGATAAATAATAACAAGATCTGAAAACTAAATAATGTCTGAACTGGTTTAGTCTGAAAGCCTCTAATTAAACTGTCTGAATATGGAGTTAATGGGATAAGCCCCTAACTAACTCCAACTACTTAACTACTGATAAACTGAAATACTGAAATAAAAGTACATCCTCGATAGAAGAGAAATCACTGCTAAATCTACAACTGCTGACTGGATCTTCCTAAGCACGGTTGGGAACTTGAGCGGATGAACCTATTATATGAGATATCATAGCGCAAAGAGAAAGTATGCGTCAGTATGTGGAATGTACTGGTATGCTAGTGAGGTAAGGCTAAATGCAAGGGTTCATATGCATGAATAATAACTCAATATGATATAAAGTAACTAAACATGAGAGTACATGGATAACTGAAACTACTGTAAATATTGAGTATGTAATACTGTGCATATATGTATACTATAACTGAGCTTTTCTAAAACTAAGTACTAAGTTCTGATAACTGAGTAAGTGATATCTGAAGTCACTGATAATTGAATTACTGATACTGATTGAATGTGTCTGACAGTCCCAATTCTATAGAACTGAACTGTGTTCTAAACTGAAGACTGAAACTAAAACTGTGGGAGGTAATCATCTAATCGACATGCCCCTCTCTAAACTGATTGGGGTCCAACATGTAACCCAGTTGGAAGGGTGCTAATACCGTGCCATGGGTACTAATATTGGAAAACCAGGATGCAAAGCCTAACTGACGGGTGACACCTAGACAGAGCCAAGCCTAGTCTAACGTGTGACCCTTGGGAGGTAGTCAAGCCTAGTCTGACGGGTGATTCCTCATCCTGCACTGGCTATGTAGTTTTGGAGTACAGGGACTACTACTAATGACTCTGCCTCTCTGATGGGGAAGCCGTCAACCCTGCACTCGCTCGATGCTAAATCCTACACTCAACTGAAAGACACTGAATAGATTATACTGAACTGGACTAAACTGACACTAATTTTACTGAGTTTTCCGGAGTCCTATAACTGATTGAGTTTTGTAACTGATTGGATTCTACTGAGTTCTGTAACTGACTGGATTCTACTGATTGGGACATGGCTGATACTATTCTATAATTGATACCGGATCTAGGTAAATAGCTAGATTGTCGGGTACTAAATGCCCCCCGAACTCAATAGCAGAAAAAGAAAGGCATAGCATGATCATAAAGGCATAACAATACTTGCTTGTTAACAATTCACTCATTTAGACATTTTGTCAAACACTTGATATACATGAACTTGTGCATGAATAGGATCACATAATAACATGTCATGCTTTCACTAGTCAAATCACATAAGCATTTCATCAAACACTTGTAGGGCATAAGCTTGTACAAGATTGAGACCACATAATAATATGTCATGATTCCACTATTTACTTCACATAGGCAATTTAGCAAACACTTGGGAGCTTGGATTATTCATATGAAAATGGTCAATATATGTAAGCATTAATACCACATTCAATTTCAATATCAAAAGTTAAGCATGCAATTCGTATAATTCACCATATAACTATCTTAATTTTATGGGAACTTATAATTAAATATAAATTGGATCCCAATTACTATCATGAACATGAATACATTCAATTCCAAGCATGGAAATCATAAATCATAAATCTTAAAGTTTTAAAAATGGGTTCTTGGACTCTATGGGTGGAAGGGACCCATAGATGAACACCTAACATACCTTGGAATACTTGTTCTTCGATGTTCTTAGAGAAATTCTTGAGTTTTGACCTTGATTCTTGAAGCTAGGGTTTGTAGTTTTGAGAGAGAATGCTTTTGATTTGGGGACTTCAACATCAATTCAGTAGCGCAAATTGTATGTAAGTGACTGATACTACCTAAATAGAGATATGTCGATGAATTGGCATTGCTGATCCAGTTAATCTAGTGAGAAATTTAGAAAATCCAAATGAGAAGACCAATCCAATTTCTAGGTGATATTATCAGTATTTCTCTGTTATTATTTGTTCATATGAAGAAATTCTTATTTTTTTTAAATTTTTTATGGGTTTTTTATGTAAACAGTCAAGCACGCTGGTGATCCACCAACTGGCGAGGTGAGTTTCTCACTTGGTCTTGGGACATGCATGATCTTTATATGCACCTTGGCGTTATTTTATCTATTATTCACATGTTGATATCCCAACAATGAGAATAATTATTCTTTACCAAAAAAAGGATAATAATTATTTCTGGTCCGTGCATCGTGGACACCAGGTCTATTATACTCCCCAGGGTTAAGGTTTGTGTAAGCTCTACCCTCCCCAGATTTCCCTATGTGGGACTACTCAATATGTCATAGTAATCATCATGATTTTTGTTCTAACACTGTATACAATTTTTGTGACCAACATAGGCTCATGTCTATAAATCAAAATCTGGAGCTTGTGCTACATTCCTGTCCAACTATGATGCTAAATATTCAATTCAAGTTAGCATTCAAAATAAGCCATATGATCTTCCTCTGTGGTCCATCAGCATTCTTCCTGACTGTAAAACTGTTGTTTGTAACACCGCAAGGGCAAGAAAGCCAATTTTTTTGCTATAATGGCCATGCCTTCTGTGGAACCGATCTTTCATGTTATGTTATATTATACTATATATTTTCTATCATATCATTTCACTACAACAACCAAAGAGTACCAAAACAAATGATGTTGTAATGACCGTAGAAGAATTTGGGGTAGAGATTTTAATGTCCTCTATATAATGCTACAGGTTAGCTCCCAAGGATTGAGCATAAAGATGATGCATGTAGGTGGTGGATTGTCTTGGCGGTCATAGAATGAAGAAACACCAATTACTGATGACAATGATACACTTACAGCTAACGGACTATGGGAACAGAAAAATGTCACCAGCAATTCATCAGACTATCTATGGTACAGAGTGAGTACCTTACATGCTCTTGCTCTTTTCAAGTGACTATATCTGGTTTCCTCGAATAATATTTTCGTTACTTTCTTCAGTGTAAATATAGTATCAAATGAAGGATTTCTAAAGAATGGAAAGGACCCTTATCTCACTATTATGTTGGTTGGTCATGTATTTCATGTTTTTGTCAATGGAAAACTAGCAGGTAGCAGAAAAAACCACTCTATTCGGGACTGTGACAACATGATTTTTCCTAATAAACTACATTTTCTTAGTCTGTGCATCTCCTAATTTCTATGTATCGTTGAATTTTGGGTAGGAACAGTATATGGGCCATTGGATAATCCATATCTTACATACAGTGGCAATGTGAGGCTAAGAGCTGGTATAAATAAGATTTCTCTTCTCAGTGTTTTCATTGGTCTCTCAGTTAGTTGTCTACTTTCTGTTTCCCCAATGCTAGCTGTGGGAACTGAACCTTTATTATAAATAATCATATAACTTTAATGGTTTTAAAATCCATTTCAGAACGTTGGCGTACATTATGATACATGTAATGTAGGACTTCTAGGTTCAGTCACATTGAGCAGTCTCAATGAGGGGTCAATAGACTTGGCAAAACAAAAATGGTCCTACAAGGTTTGTTCATATAACCATTAGAATCAAATGTAGAGTGCCAATGCTTGAATAATCGATGATTTGTTTGTTCATAGGTTGGTCTAAAAGGCGAATCGCTAAGTCTTCACACCTTAAGTGGCAATTCTTTTGTTGAATAGGTTCAAGGTTCACTTGTGACTCTAAAACAACCCCTGACTTGGTACAAGGTATTTTTTAGGATGCTTATAATGTTTACTACTACATATAGACATGTGTTTATATTGATCTTAAGATGTTGCATAAGATGTTGTAGGGCGACAACGCATAGTTAATAGACTAATACCTTTTCCAGGCAATATTTAACTTGTCTGGAGGATTTAACGAGAAGAAATATCAGACTAACTGTGGACAGCCTTCTCAGAGATGGTAAGCGGTATCCATAATTCATACAACACTTAGTGAAGTTAATACTAGATCAACTTTATATGGAGAATTTCACATGATAACTCAATCTGATGTTCCATACTCAAGACTTCGCAAAACTGGTAATTTTAGGTATCATATCCCGCAATCGTGGCTGAAACCAAGTGGAAACCTATTGGTAGTATTTGAAGAATTAGGTGGTGATCCAATAGGAATTTATTTAGTAAGAAGATCAAGATAAAGAGCTTGAAAAGGTATGTGTGCTAATCTACTCAACTATAACGCCCCGAGTCTAGTACCCCAGATGCTACACGGTGATCATAATCCCAAAGAACCACAAGCTAACCCATGACTAGTACCTACTGCAATAACTGAGTAATAACATTGTATAATGCAAAATAATGGGCTGAAATGCCATAAGGTTCAAAACTGTAATACTCATAAAAAGAAAATAACAAAGTATGATAAAGCATCAGAATCTGAAATACTGAACACTGTCTGAACATCTAGTTTGAAAAGGACTCTAAATTAAACTGTCAAAATAAGGAGTTTATGGGACAATCTCCCAACTAACTCTATCTACTGAAATGCTGAATATAATGATATGATGAAATAAAACAATATCCTCGAATGATAAGGACTCACTACTAATTTACTACTGTTGGCTGAATGTCTGAACCACTAAGAATACTCTGGGGTTTGTACGTCTGAACCTATATGTACTGGTACATAAAGTAAGATAAAGCTGAATACAAGGGTTCATATGCATGAACTATAACTGACTGATTAATATGAACATGACCGTGTGAGAATGCATGCATGAATACATAATCATAACTGATGCATGAATACATAATCATAACTGAAGTCATAAAGATTCTGAATTCTGAGTTTACTGATAACATGGATTACTAATAACTGGTATAACTGATAACTGATATGCTATTTACTGAGTGACGATGTCTAATAGTTTTGTTTCTAATGGAACTAGCTGAGTTCCTTATTGATCTAAGTAACTGTAAATGACAACCCTAAAATCTGTAGAACTATCTGATTTCTTTACTGAATACTGAGACTGAGACTATAGGAGGTAATCATTTAACTCATATACCCCTTTTCTGAATAGATTTGGTGTCCAACCTGTAACCACAGTTGGAAGGGTGTCAGTACCGTGCTATGGGTAAATTCACTAAAGAGATACCCTCATCTGGCCACCTCATCAACCCTCAACTAGCAGGTTTTGATGTCTCAATCTACTCTGGCTACATAGTTCTAGAATGCAAGGACTACTTCTAAGGATCACACCCTCTGTTTGAAGGTGAGTCCTCATCCTTGGGTTCACTCGATGCTGAATCCTACTCCCAACTAAATAGACACTAACCGATTTCATAGTTTATACTAGGCTAGACTGGTCTATTACTAATTAATTGAGCTGAGCTAAGTTTACCGAGTTTCATTGACTGATGGAATACTACTGAGTTCTGTTATCTGACTGAGTTTTACTGAGGACTGAACTGAATACTGAATGGGACTTGATTAATACTGAGTTTTCCTAATTTCTGTAACTGAACTGGAGTACTACTAATCATGACATAATTGAGTCTGTCCTATAACTGATACTGGATCTAGGCATAGAGCTAAATTATCGAGTATTAAATACCCCCAGGACTCGATAGCATGGAAATAAAAAGACATGACAATTCTTGAATACTAGACAGTAGTCAACAACTCATAATAAGATCTTATGAGGCATTTCACCAAAAACATACGAGGTATATCTTTAACATGGAAGACATTGTGAACATGTGGGTATAGCATAAGTTCATCATTTATACCACCAAAGGATCACAAAAGCACCATAGTCTCAATTTAACACTTTATCAAACACATGGTTGGTGTATCTTTATATTTGGGTATGATCAACAATGCTAATACACCATGACTTCATAATTCAAGGTTTTCAATATAACAGAATCAAATTTCAACTTACATGCTATCATAATATCAAGAGACACATAAAGATTTCAACTTGGAACCCATTCCACAACATCAATATGATTATATTCAAACCCACAACATGGAAATCATAATTCATGTTGTTGAAAGAAGTTTTCTTGAACTCCAAGGGTGGAAGGGACCCTTTGAAGAACACTTTACATACCTTGTTGAAGAATTTCTGGAAATTAACGGTGGAAATGTTTAGTTCTTGATTTGAAATTGAAAAACCCTAAGGCTTGTTCTTGAGAGAAATTGAGAAAGAATGAGTTTATTTGCTTCCTAGGGTATTAAATTTTATGTTTTGGGGGCTGAGAGTTGAGGAAAAAAGACCTAAATACCCCCAAGAATGCGGTCTTTTAATGAGTGAAAACTAGATTGCCAACGCATAGGTCAATGCAGCGCATCGGTGGCACCGATGTGATATCCAACGCATCACGCCAAGATCGCGCCGACTCACTCGAATTTGACACTGACAGCTGGGGAAAATATTAACCAACGCATTAGGTGATGTGGCGCGCCAAGATTGCGTTGGTACACTATTTTGGGATTCCAAAGGAGCTTCAAACGAAGTCCAAAAAATATGAAACTTGTCCGGGAACACCTATTGACCTTCCTGATCATGAATTAACTAAAATATAGACATTTAAGGGACTTTAAGGTTGCAAAATGAGATTTCCAACTTTTGAAGGCCTAAAAAATAAACTAAGTTTGAATACTTAGCTAGAATTTTCCTAGTCTAGGACCCTTTAATAAGCTTAAAGGACTGAATTAAGCTAGAAATTTTATGAGGTCTTACAATATCTCCCCCTTGGAAATATTTATCCTTAAATAAGACTGACTAAACTGAGTGTACTAGTAGGCTAAATCAACTTACTGGACATAAACATCTGGGACATGACTATAGGACTGATATTATTGATATACTAAATTATCACACTGAATATGTATATCTAATGTATGAGTACATAACTGAGCTGGTTCTTGAATACGTGACTGGGAGTACTGATAAGATGAGTTTCTCATACTGATCATGCATATCGATATATGAATACATGACTGAACTGACTCCTAAACATATAACTGAATATATAAAGATAAATGATGCCAAGTTTGTAATGGAAATCTGAGCATGAAACTGAATACGCTTAAGGAAAGCCATTACCTAGGGCTGAGTCTGGATTAGCGGAGAAGAGGTGAGGATACTTAGTCTGCATGTCTACTTTTGATTCCCAAGTATATCCCTCAACGGACTGATTCCACCAAAGAACTTTGACTAAAGGGACTTTTTTGTTCCTTAGTATGTGAGTCTGGTAGTCAAGGATTTTAACTGGGATCTCTTGAAAAGAGAGGCTGTTCTAAATATCTAGGCACTCTGTAGGGACTACGACTATTGGGTCACCTATTTACTTCTTAAGCAAGGAGATATGGAACACCGGATGAACTGAAGATAAATTCAAAGGCAATTCGAGCTCGTAAGGTACTTTGTCGAAGAGACTCAGAATTTTACAGGGACCAACATATCGGAGACTGAGCTTTCCCTTCTTTCCAAACCACTCAACTCCCTTCATTGGAGAGATTTTCAAATACACAAAATCGCCAATCTCAAACTCGAGATCCTTTCTGCGCACATCAGCTGTAACACCCTAAAAAATTTTGAGTTGTTAAAGCCTTTTTAAGCTTTTCAAGAGAATCTTAGCACTCAAAAATTTGGATAAGTGTTGAAACTTTCTTCATTCCATAAGCTTTCAAACATTGGTGAATTATTTTGTGACCTTCTCGACCTCCGATTTTAGATTTTCTTGTTGCGTTGCGATGGGGCAAGGTCGAAGTGCATTACAGGTGAGTTTTAGAATTTTTTAGATGAGCCTAAAGGCATATTTGGTGTTCAATTCCAGTTTCTCGAGGTGATATGCGGGCGCCGCTTGGGGTACCCTACCGCTCTAAATGGGTTACCGCCCAGGTCTTAGCACCACTCTAGATGGGGTGAAGCCCTAGGTACTCTGGTGCTCTAGGCAAGGCACCGCCCGATGGATCATGCCAGGTCAAATATTTAGCTTCCAGTCCCTATCATTAAGGGTATTTTGTTATTTCTCCAATCCTTTATCCTCTCTAACATGGGATTTAATCCCTAGGAAGCCAAAATAGAGTCACATTCATCAAAATTCTCCAAGAACATAGTTTAGGGTTTTTACAAAGGATTCAAGAGAAATCAAGATTCACTCGTCAGTTTTAGAAACAAATTGAAGATTTGGGATCCCCAAATCGTAATCTTCAAGAATCATCCATTATTTTTTTAGAATAGAGGTATGCGGGGTTTATCTTAAAAACTACATGGGCTTGAAATTGTTAAAGCATGATTTAAAGTTTTTGATGCATGTATTTTATGGTGGTTTTAAAAACTATATTATTGATTATACATTTCAAAAGTTTCAATGCTACTATTGCTTTGGCCTTGTGGTCCTTTCCCCCTAAATCGATTTACATATATATGTATATGTATGAATTTGAGATTTAAGATTGTTGAGAGCATAAATTATGAACTCCCTCTCTTGTGTAGAATTAAAGATTATGGTTTTGTGATTTGAAAGATGTTTTTGCAATATCTTGGCATTTGAACATAATTTGAAATTGTTGAGTGGGTGTTTCTTGATATTAATATGTTCTTGTGTGTATGAGAAAGAATTGCATGTGTTTACATGAGATTTAAGAAAATGATTCACTGAATTGAGTTATTGAAATGCTGATCTCAAAACTTGTGTTTTGAATACAGAGATTTATGATAGACTAATAATGGCTCAGAGATGTGACTTACAAGTCAATGATATGACGATACCATATGTACTTATGCCATAATAGAGTATGTTTTCAAAGTATGTTTTCAGAGCATGTTTTCAGAGTATGTTTTTCAGAGAATACATGTTTTGATAGAGTTTTAAAAAGGGGCGCGAGTTCAAGCAACTCTTAGCCTGAAATCTATTTGTCGATACGGGTAGATTATTATTGTATGCTGGAGACGGCTATATGGCGTAGTAGATTTAGAGACTCCTACCCTTGAGGCACACTTGGGTTGGGGGCTTGGCTGCTGAGTTCATGGTAGTTTCCATATAGCCCATGAAATTTTCATAATTATAGGGTATACCACCTAGTGCAGAATTAATACAAAGAGTGTCACAGATTTCAAATGTTTTCACAATGTCCTTTAAAATGCCCATGTGTTTTCTTACTATATGGTATGATTATGAACTATTTTAAACTGCTCTCATATATGTTGATTATAAATGATTATTTTGGGTTTTTCTCTACATGCCAGTACATCTGTATTGACCCCCTCCCCCCTCCAACCTCTCAGGTTCTAAGGCACAGTCTAGGAGTCGAGATAAGCAGTAGATAATTCCGATAGCAAAAGAGATTGTGCAGTGGTGAGCCTTCTATATTCCAGAAGGCCTAATGTCTTACAGTTGTTTATTATTCTATAGTTTTGGTCTACTGAGGGCCTTGTCCCAGATTTCAGACAGTTATGTTTTGAGATTTAGTAGAGATTTTTTAGATTGAGTCAGATGATATTATTTAGATATTTTTGAATTACAGTTTTTGGTATTATGATTAAATTCAGATTGACAATGTTTCCATACTAGATCTCTATGTTCTGTATTTTCTTTTATCATGTGAATATTATGCATGATTACCAGATATAGAAGGGCATACCGGGCCTTCATGGTTTGGGATGCTTGTCACGGCTAGGGCATCAGTTCGGGTCTTGACAAACTTGGTATCAAAGCACGGTTAATGATCTCAGGGTGTCTGTGAAATTACATCAGGTAGAGTCTTGTTTATGGGAGTATAGCGTGCCATACTTATAAGTAGAAGGCTACAAGGCATTTAGGAATGTCTCTCTTTCTTAATGTTCTAGTTCGTGTAATAGAGTCAGATTGTTCCTCTTCCATACTCTAATTCATGCTATGGCGTTGTCCATACGAATGTAAAGTCATCCCAATTCTTTCCTTACTCTGATGTTCTCAGATATGTCTTATTATTGGGGCGATTCAAGTGCAGAGGTTTAGAGTCTAAATGTTATGGTTCTTTCTGATTGAACCACATAAGATTTTAAAATTTTGTAAGGATATGAGAAGATTCCGTTAGTGCTTCAGAGTGTATTGATTCTAGTGTGAATGTTGATCTTGACGAAATCATGCTTTTCAGCCTTCTGTATTAAGTATATTTGGTCCTTTTCAAAAATTTATGTTGAAGATGTCATGCTTAAAAGATAATGATATGTAGCAGAGTGTTGGAACTGTATTTTCACCGAAATAGAAGTTAAGTTAAAATGTTGTTATCATGACCTATTGGTAACAATATTGTACCAAGAAGTTAGTGATGTGAAGCCGCAAGGTTAGAAGTCAGAGTGAGGATGATTTTGTGTAGATAAATATTTTTGTTGAATAACCGATATTTGGGGATGATTTACCCCTTTATAGTGATAGACTAATGTGGTAGCTAGTAGCATGTGTGGATTGTATGGTAGTAAGTGGGAGAAGTGTTTGACTCATATCTTTATTTATACAGAGTAAGATGTGTATTCTTAGACCATTGATTATTGTGTGTCAAGTTTCTATCTCTTGTAATCTTGTCATCATTGTGTTGTTGAAAACAAAAAGTCTAGTGAAGTCATGTGGGGCTCTTTTGATTCACTAGCATAGTTGCCTTGTCATTCATTTCATTTTCTTATTCAAAACACAAAAAAATCAAAGTCTAGTGAAGCAGTGTGAGGCCTATTTCGATTCATTAGCAACTTGTTGTTCAACTTGTTGTTCTTGTGTTGGTTGAATATATGTATGGCCGAATCATTTTGTATGCATCGATAATGAAGGGATACTTCCTTGTGTGTTATTTTAGTAGAAAGAAGAGAAGGAGTTATTAGTCAAGGTGAATTATTGTTTGCTTAAAGTATGAAAATGGCTAGATTAGCCAGTAAGATATAATTATAAATCCATGGTTGTTGTGGAAGTTAAAGGTAGTCTAAATGTACGCTTGGATAAGTAAGTGTGATGTGAGAAACTCGTATAAGTAGATAAGATTGTATGGGGTTATAATATAAGATTAAGGTTGATCAAGTATATTATGTGACTATAACTCTTGACCTTCTTTTCATTGGTAGTTGTAAACTAGTACTACTTGTAAGAAGGTGTGTAGTAGATTTTAGAGACATTTGGGTAGAATGTCCCAATTTGATGTACTAGTATATTATGTTGCATTCTTCATTGGTGATAGATGATTCATACTAGACTATAGGCTTGAATTTAAGTGTAGGATGTGGTTGTAAGAGTAGTGGCTTAAGATTAATGATGAATGTTTAGTGAGAATTGTGTGTAAGGTTGGATTGAAAA
This sequence comes from Capsicum baccatum var. pendulum, assembly GCA_030864225.1. NCBI lineage: Eukaryota > Viridiplantae > Streptophyta > Magnoliopsida > Solanales > Solanaceae > Capsicum > Capsicum baccatum. Next base: position 246,778,370 of record CM061550.1, read on the forward strand.
TTATGTTAGCACTAGACATTAAGTTGGATAGTTGATGGCCATTAAGGTAGTTGTGATGATTGCTTGGGTAATAATACCGGTTTTATGGTAGTGATCTACTTGGCTTGAATAGTGTATGCAAGAGATTAAGTTTATTGGATTCGTAATGAAGTATGATATTGTATGTATGATGTAAATCTGCCAAGGTGATATAAGGTTGCGGTATTTTTCTAAGGCTATTTCGTGTTGTGTATGGCTAGTGGTACCATTGAGTTACGAGGTGAAAAATACTAGTTAGATGGTATATGGTGTTCTAAATGGCCAACTTAAGGAGCTTTAATTGATAGTGTTGAGCCTTTTGATATGATCTTGATTCTCATGGTAGAGGATTATAAGTTTGAAGTTGCTATATTGGTAGGCTATGACAGATATAGAGTGGTTCATTAAAGGCTTGGTGATATCCATGTTAAGTGTTAGAATTTAAGTTTGAGTCTTTAAAAGTTGCGCTATTAGAAATAAGAGTAGCAGCACTAGAAGGTGTACACTTTAACTTTGGGGATACTCATGAAGATTCGAAGTTAGTAAGTGTTCAAGTATTATATGATGACTACTGGAGGCTATAGAAAGATAGAGTGTATCTCAGAAGGTGATATTAGTAGTGGGTTTTCCACTTCCAAGTGTGGTCATTCCGGTTAAGTTCTATTAATTGTGTGTATTGTTGTATTCCATACCCCAGAGTGCAGTAAGTGTGGTTCAGTTTAGAATCTAGTAAGGCGATGGCTTTAAGCTACGGGGGAGATAATAGAACAAATAACCAAGTATGGCTCTCAGATTCTAGTAGTGATGCAGTATGATATAGAACATCAGAAGGTGAGGGTGAACCTCAACCCATTCTTATCTCAGTAATTTTTAATGATTTTAATACCTACTCATGCCTTGCGTTTCAGTTCGATAATCATAGTTTATGTTCATGCTTGTGATAGAGAATCATGTACTCTTCCAGTTCTGAAATGAGGAGTTTCAGTTCATTCAGTAGTCAGAATCACATTCCATATGTTATGAACTCCGAATTAAGGTCATGCAGTTCATGACTTATGTATTCACACTTAATAGTGTGCTCAGTTCCCATAACTCATGTTGTACGCCGAATGATTGGCGAGATTCAACTTAGAGATGAGTGTACTCTCAATCGAGATCACTTTGATGAATCCCTGATGTTGATTCGTTGTTCCTCAGGCCTCAGTTAAGTGTCAAGTTTCATAATATATCCTCTTATACTTTAAGATCTTATATTCTAACCTCTTTGTGACTCCTCCTTATGTAATGACAATGGTGATGAGCTAATGTTTCTTATTGATAAAAGATCATTGTATGCTTGTTTTATATAAGGCTATAAGTGAGAAGTAAGATTGGGGCCAAGTCCTTGATTCATATTGTGGTTAGTTGGAATTTATGTGTGTATATTCTTGGGGTAGCGCGTGGGAGTTGTATTGATGGTGGTTTAGAGAATATATGAAGTATGTCTTGATTAGTGTTTGCCTTGAAGTTCATATGTGGTTATAGAGATAGGTTTGAATGACATGTTGGGATTTTAGTAAATGATCACAATATGCGTTAGTCAATCCATAGTAAGAGTTCTGAGTTAAATCATTGAAGTGGTAAGGCATGTTATGCTTAAGGTGTGATATCTAAAGGGGGATATAGAAGATTGAATCATATGGTTTAGACTAGTATAGTGGTGTGGCATGTTTTATCTTATGATTTAGAATTAGGATTGACCACAGTGAAGGATTTATGTTACTTTAGACATTAGTAGAAAGAGTTGTCAATGCCCATATGAGAATTATAAGTTAAATCAAATGTATATCCTATTTGAAGGGGATAGTATAGTTAAGGGAGTATTCTAGAAGTGTGCTAAGCTTGAAAGTAAGAAATTGCATTGCCTAAGGCTTGGAAATTCTATCCTAGCTTATGAGTTAAATGTCTATACTCCATGTAATAGAGTAGTGCCAAGGTTGTGATTCTTTAGTTATATGTCTTGTGTAAATCATGCCTAAGATTCTTTGCTCCCTAATGCCACTAGAACTTCTTTAGAAAGGGTGTTGAAGAGATACTCCAGTTAGGGGTAAGTGTTCAGTATAATTCAGTCTGTATAGCCAGCAATTCGATTTAACAGTCAGGCAGACAAGTACTATGGTTTTCCACCTTTTCACATAGTCCTGCTATTCGAAGTCTCATATGTTGGACCATCCCCAAGAGATAATCTATTCCATCGATGCAAATTTGGCATGATAATCAATTATGTAGTGTGGGGACCTATTTGAGCATGAATTGAGAACATAGAGGTCCCCTAACTCAAGGACGGGTTGAAAGCTTTCCTGTCGTTCGAGTTTGAGTATGCGTCAAAAATTGGGTCAACTTCAATTGACCATAACTCTTAGTATATAATGAATTAGAGATTCATAGTGCCGAAGGGAGGAGATACCCTATAACTCCCCGGTGTGTTAATTCCTTAAATCCATACACGTTCATGCTCGGATTCTCATTACAAGCTTTGTATCAGTTATCGTTGCATAATCAGTCATACTTTCAAAAGTCAGCTCAGTCAGATACTCATGCATTAGATATGTATGCTCAGTAGTGGAAGTTCAGCTTATCAGTGCTTTCAGTCATGCATTCATGAAAATAACTCAGTTACAGATCTATGCATCATATATGCATGTTCATTATGAGAGTTCATCTCATCAATAGTTTCAGCGGGTATTATATGCCTCAGCTATGCATACTAAGTAGAAGAGTCAGTATATCAGTAGTTTCCGTCGTATAGATATGTTTCTGATGTTCTCGTCCTTCAAGTAAGTCTAGCCGATCAGTACTCTCAGCCTAGCCAGCGACATTCGAGGACGAATGTTCCCAAAGGGGAGATAATGTAACACCCCCAAAATTTTCTGAGTTGTTAAAGACTTTTTAAGCTTGTCAAGAGAAGCTTAGCACTCAAAAATTTGGCTAAGTGTTGAAACTTTCTTCATTCCATAAGCTTCCGAACTTTGGTAAATTATTTTGCGACCTTTCGGACCTCCGACCTCCGATTTTAGATTTTCTTGTTGCGTTGCAATGGGACAAGGTCGTATGCATTACGGGTGAGTTTCAGAATTTTTTTAGACGAGCCTAAGGGCATGTTTGGTGTTCAATACCAGTAGCTCGAGGCGATATACGGTCGCTGCTTGGGGTACCCCATCGCTCTAAATAGGGTGTTGCCCAGGTCTTAGCACCGCTCTAGATGGGGTAATGCCCTAGGTACTCCGATGCTCTAGGCAGGGCGCCGCCCGGTGGATCACGCTAGGCGTAATATTCAGCTTTCAGTCTGTATTATTAAGGGTATTTTGGTATTTATCCAATCTTTTATCCTCTCTAACACGGGATTTAATCCCTAGAAAGCCAAAATAGAGTCACATTCATCAAAATTCTCCAAGAACATAATTTAGGGTTTTTACAAAGGATTCAAAAGAAATCAAGATTCAACCGTCAGTTTTAGAAATAAATTAAAGATTTGGGATCCCCAAATCGTAAGCTTCAAGAAACATCCATTATTTTCTGGAATAGAGGTACACGGGGTTTATCCTAAAAACTACATGGTCTTGAAATTGTTAAAGCATAATTTAAAGGTTTTGATGCATGTATTTTATGAGGGTTTTGAAAACTATATTATTGATTATGCATTTCAAAAGTTTCAATGCTACTATTGCTTTGGCCTTGTGGTCTTTTCCCCCTAAATCGATTTACATATATATGTATATGTATGAATTTGAGATTTAAGATTGTTGAGAGCATAAATTATGAACTCCCTCTCTTGTATTGAATTAAAGATTATGGTTTGGTGATTTAAAAATGTTTTGGCGATATCTTGGCATTTGAACATGATTTGGAATTGTTGAGAGGGTGTTTCTTGATATCAATATGTTCTTGTGTGTATGAGAAAGAATTGCATGTGTTTACATGAGATTTGAGAAAAAGATTCACTGAATTGAGTTATTGAAATGTTGGTCTTAAAACTTGTGTTTTGAATACAGAGATTTATGATAGACTAATAATGGCTCAGAGATATGACTTGCAAGTCAATGGTATGACGATACCATATGTATTTTTGCCATAACAGAGTATGTTTTCAGAGCATGTTTTCAGAGTATATTTTTCGAGCATGTTTTCAGAGTATGTTTTTCAGAGAATGTATGTTTTGATAGAGTTTTATAAAGGGGATTAAAGAGGGTTAGGTGGTTACCCGAAGAAGGCGTGAGTTCAAGCAACTCTTAGCCTGAAACCGTATTTGCCGATACGAGTAGATTATTATTGTACGCTGGAGACGACCGTGTTGCATAGGTGATTCAGAGACTCCGACCCTTGCGGCATACTTGGGTTGGGGGCTTGGCTGCTAGTTAATGGCAGTTTCCATATAGCCCATGGAATTTTCAGAATTGTAGGGTATACCACCTAGCGTAGAAGTAATACAAAGAGTGTCACAGATTTCAAATGTTTTGACAAAGTCCTTTAAAATGCCCATGTGTTTTCTTACTATATAGTATGATTATGAACTGTTTTAAACTGCTCTCATATATATTGATTATAAATGATTATTTTGGGGGATTTTCTCTGTGTACCAGTACATCTGTATTGACCCCCTCCCCCCTCCAACCTCTCAGGTTCTGAGGCACAGTCTAGGGGTCCAGATAAGCAGTAGATAATTCTTATAGCAGAAGAGATTGTGCAGTGGTGAGCCTTCTATATTCTAGAAGGCCTAATGTCTTACAGTTGTTTATTATTCTACAGTTTTGGTATACTTGGGGCCTTATCCCAGATTTCAGACAGTGTTGTTTTGAGATTTAGTAGAGATTTCGCAGACTGAGTCAGATGCTATTATTCAGATGCTTTTGAATTATAGTTTTTGGTATTATGATTAAATTCAGATTGACTATGTTTCTGTACTAGATCTCTATTTTATGCATTTTCTTTTATCATATGAATATTGTGCATGATTACCAGATATAGAAGGGCGTACCAGGCCTTCATAGTTTGGGATACTCGTCATGGCTAGGGCCCCTGGTTCGGACTGTGACATCAGCGTACAATATCTGTCGACTATGAGCTATCTTGAGCCTTTATATGATCAACTGAACCTTCTCTAAGGTATAAAATACCAAGTCAGGCCCTACCACTGCGGCCTCACCATCGTCAAACCAACCAATGGGAGATCTACACCTTCTCCCATAAAGCACTTCAAACGGAGCCATCTTAATACTGGAATGATAGTTGTTGTTGTATGCAAACTCAATCAAAGGCAATGGTCATCCCAACTACCTTTAAAATCTATTGCACAAGCCCGCAGCATATCCTCTAAATTCTGTATGGTCCTTTCTGCTTATCCATCTGTCTGAGGGTGAAAAGTTATACTGAGGTGAACTCGGGTACCAACACCCTTTTGGAACGCTTTTCGTAAATAAGAGCTGAACTGGGTACCTCTATCTGAGACAATGGACAATGGAACACCGTGTAATCTAACCAACACTCTAATGTAGAGTATGGCGTAATCCTCAGCTAAATTAGAGGTATGGACTGGAAGAAAATGAGTTGATTTAGTTATCCTATCTACAATGACCCAAACTGAATCATGTTGACGACGAGTACGAGGCAAACCCATCACAAATTCCATGTTCACTTCTTCCCACTTCTAAGTAGGAATACTGAACTCTTGCATAAAACCACTAGGCTTCTGATGCTCAACCTTAACCTGCTGATATATCGAGCACTTAGCCACAAACTCTACAATATCTATCTTTATCCCACTCCATTAATAGATCTCCCGCAAGTTGTGGTACATCTTAGAGGCCCCTGAATGAATAGAGTAGAGCACAACATGTGCTTTAGAAAGAATTTATTGTCTTAAGTCATCAACACCTGGCACACATAGATGACTCTGACAATGCAGAACACCATCTCCCCCTTAGGAGAAAACCTCAACCTTCTGATCTCTGATTGATTATTTCAACTTGACTATACTGGGATCTATATCCTGATTCTCCTGCACCTCAAAAACTAGAGATAATTCTAAACTACTCTGCACCCATACACTACCTTCTGCTGAGTGGACCAAGCGGACACCTAGTTGGGCTAACTGATGTACTTCCTAGGCTAACTTCTTCTTACTGTCCTCAACGTGAGCAACACTATCCATAGACAGTCTACTGAGAGCATCATCCACTACATTGGCCTTGCTCGGATGATAAAGGACACTCATGTCATAGTCTTTCAACAACTCCAACCACCTTCTCAGACAAAGGTTTAGACCTTTCTAAGAGAACACATACTGGAGGCTCTTATGGTCAGTGAACAAATCAATGTGCACCCCATACAAATAATGCCTCCAAATCTTTAAGGTAAAAGCTACAGCTGCTAACTCAAGATCATGAGTAGGATAGTTCTTCTCATGGGGCTTAAGTTGTCTGGAGGCATACCATGCTGCATGAGGACAAAACCCAAACCTACTCTGGATGCACCACAGTACACCACAAAGCCATCTGAACTATCTGGTAAAGCCAAGATTGGGGATGAGGTAAGTCGAGTTTTCAACTCCTGAAAACTCTTCTCACAAGAATTTGACCACTAAAATTTGACTTTCTTTTGAGTCAATCTGGATATGGGGGATGAAATAGATGAAAATCCCTCAATAAACCTGCGGTGATAACCATCCAAACCCAAGAAACTCCTGATATCTGACGGAGAGATGGGTCTAGGCCGGTTTCTCACTGCCTCGATCTTTTGGGGATCAACTCTAATGCCATCACCGTAAATGATATGGCCAAGGAATGCTACTGACCTTATCCAAAATTCGCACTTACTGAATTTGGCGAATAACTGATGATTTATGAGAGTCTACAATATTATTCTGAGATGGACTACATGATCACGTTCACTGCGGGAGTAAAACCAGGATGTCATCTATGAAGACTATGATGGACATATCCAAGTACTGCTTGAACACACGATTGATCAAGTCCATGAAGGCTGCTGGGACATTGGTAAGACCAAAGAACATAACTAAAAATTCAAAGTGACCGTACCGAGTTTGGCAAGTTATTTTTGGGATGTCACTTTTCCTGACTCTGAACTGATGATAGCTTGATCTGAGGTCTATCTTAGAGAAAAAACTGGCACCTTGAAGTTGTTCAAACAAGTCATTGATTCTAGGGAGTGGATACTTGTTCTTGACCGTAACTTTGTTTAACTAATGGTAATCTATGCACATTCTGAGAGAACAATCTTTCTTACGCATGAATAAAACTAGTGCACCCCACGGGGATGCACCTGGGTCTGATGAATCCCTTATCTAAGAGATCCTTTAACTGTTTCTTTAATTCTCTGAGTTTTATTGGATCCATTCTGTATGGTGGGATAGAGATGGGCTGAGTATCTAAGAGAAGATCAATTCCAAAATCAATTTCCCTTTTGGAAGGAATTCCGAGAAGATCTTCGGGAAATACATCTGGGAATTCATATGCTACTGACACTGAGTCAAGAGTAGGGGTTTCTGAACTAAATTCCTAGACTCAAACGAGATTGTAACGCCCCAAGAACCTATCCAGAGATGTCACATGGTGCTTCAGGTCACACATGGCCTCAAGATAACCCTCTAAGCCTGTCATCATTTTCAGAACTCACTACAACGAAAATCAAGCTAGAGTAAGAAAGAATAATCATGTTATGAACATACTGGAATATGAAGAGATACTGTCCTTTACAATCAAAATACTGAAGTTTTGCACATACTGGTACTCTAGTCTGACAAAGCCTCTACTGCATAAGACTGAGGAGCCATTGGGACAGATCCCCCAACTAACTCATGCTGAACTGAAAGGCAACAACCATCTATTAATAAGATAAAATCATGGACATAGGTCCTCGAACCATGAGGACTCACCAACTGCAAAAATGTAGATGAAGGTACTCGAAGATCACTATCACTGCTGAGACTGAGCACCTGAACCTACATCACGAGGAAATATAGAACACAGAAGAGTATGGGAATCAGTACTTGGGAAAGTACTGAGTATGTAGGGGTGTATTCAACGTTTTTAAATAATATCATAAATATAAAATAAAATCATGCATGCTGACAATAATGACTCTCTTCGCTTGAATTCCCTGAAACATAATTTCTATCAATCATCAATAATAACACATACTTCATAAATCTCATAAATCATTGGACTAACCTCAAACTCTTTGACTCATGACTTAGACTGACTTGGTAACTCAAGGAACTTAGATCATTATGGACTTGGGAGTTTCTTATAACCGATATAAACTAAACCATGTGAGCCGCATGGAGTCCAATGTTTTGCCTTCTTAAGGAGAGAACCCCACATTGGTGGGAGCGTCGTACTCTTGCCAGGGAGTACAACCTCAATTTTGTTATCACAATTCCATACACAGCCTCTGGCCCACAATTATCAATATCAATCCTACGGTGGCACATAGTTTCAAGGAAATACCATATTTCCCACTCGGTGCTAAATACTCCTCCCAGACTCAGCTCAGAACGCGTTAAGAAATCTACCTTAATCAATATCAACTCATGGGTCTATTATGGAGACCAAAACTTAAATATATACCATCTGTAAATCATATACAAGTATGGATTCCTAACTCGACTCAAAATCAAAACAATCTTGAAACATCAAGTGTATTGCTCATCAAATCATGTCAAATGTCAAAACTTTAGGAAGACATCAAAGACTCATTCTTGACTTTCAGTCCTAAATATCAATATATATATATATATGTATATATAGAATAATCAACATTTCATAGAAAAGCTTAAATCAAGACACTTATCTCAAATCATTTAAAAATCATCAATACGTAATAACAATATGCATCTCATGGCATAAATCTGTAATTTAATAAATACGATGGTAAATAAATCATAATAACAAACTTCATCAACTCAAATCTTGTAATTCATCATTAAAGTAATTTGGGCATAAACCCATTTGTAAAGATCATGAAATTCCCATAGTAAAAATCAATTCTTTGGGCACAAGAATGAAAGGATATTCTTGTTCAAGCCCCACATACCTTGGATTATAAATTTGAGAATAAGAGACTTGATTGGAACTTATTTCTTGAACTTTTAGGCTAAGATTCTTGATGTCTTTGACTTGGGGAACTTAATTCTTGAACAACATGGAGAAATCTATGGAAGATCCTTGAATTTCTTGGAGATGATTTGGATTTGGAAAAGAGAAACCCTAGTTCTCTAGATATTTCTTAGAAGAGATTGAAGAAAAAATGAATGGATCTTCTCTACTTGGATATATATATATATATATAAGAACAAAAGGGGCGGAAATGACCAATATGCCCTTTTAAAAAGAGTTGAAAATTATTGATCGGGGTCTGTGACGGTTGAACTGACGGTCCGTCAGAGCAACTAACGGTCCACCAGATCGTCCATCACTCGAGTGCCAAAAATGGGATATTCTGCCTCGACATCATGGTTGAAGTGACGATCTATCAGGAAACTGATGGTTCACCAGATCTTCCGTCACTCGGGGGTCAAAAATAGGACATTCTTCCTCGACTTGACGGTCCATCAAATTTTTGGCGGCCCACCATTTTGGCCATCGCATGATGGATAGAAAAAGGGGTTACTGCCTTGGCTTGATGGGACAACTGACGGTCCGCCAAGGACTTAATGGTCCACCAGATCGACCGTCAAACCTGGGCAATTCCAACAACGCTCAGTAAACGGTCATAACTTCCTCGTCCAATGTTAAATTTTAATGAAATTGGTATCGATGGAAAGCTTATTCAATGATCTACATGATAAAAATTAGAAATTAGAGAAATACAACACAATAAAACATCAATCACTTTGGAAGCCACCTTTATCCACTTAAAAGAACGATTTAGGCTTAAGGAATGATCGGGGTATTACAGAGATGGTAGACACGTCCCTTAGATATCATATTTATAGCCCGACGGTAAGAAATAAATTGACCCCCAAGTGTTGAAGTACTACCCTTCTACTCTAGGATGAGTTCATTCGAAAACTAAAATTGGACAACTCTATTTCTGCAGTCGACTAAGGTATAGCAGAAATAAAGCCAATCTCTGCCAAGATTGACGTCAAAATCAGTCATTTCTAATTCGACCAAACCTGCTAAAGTGACTTTTTGAGATATCATAACTGGACAGTTCCTGTATACCCATAGGGCTATGATAGATTTACCCACTGGGGTAGAAACTTAGAAGGGCTCTGCTAGAATTTTGGGACTGACTTCAAAATCAACTGTTATATATGAAGTAACAAAATACAAAGAAGTTCCTGGATCTAGAAAACTATAAACATGTAAGTGATAACTTGTAACATACCAGTGACCACGTCAGGAGAACTTTCTTGATCCTGTCGGGACTGAAGAGTGTAGAGTCTATTTGGACATTTCCCACTGGTGGCACTGGATGAGGCACCCTACTAATTTGGGCAACCGAAATGAGCTGGAGAATAATTTTGCTAACCTTGAAAACATAACTAGGGATAATATCTGACTCTGTGGCCAGGCTTGCAATATCCAAAATAAACATCACTGCTAACACTGCAAATATCCTGATAGTTCTTGCACAAGTTTGACAAAGATTGGTTCGGGCATTCTGAAACTACCTTGAAACTTAGAGCCTGACACCCTATCTCTATTGTCGTCTCTAAATTTTGGCACTAAAGCACTAGCTGAGGATAGAGCTGGAACTGAAGATTTTGGGCAAAACTGAGAATGATTCCCACCCTCTGACTTTGGCTGAGCAAAGTTAAAATTACCTGTTCTAGCTCTCTTATTCTACTTCTCTCTTTTCTTACTCATCTACTCCTCTATCTGTTGAGCATGGATCATCAGCCTAGCCAAGTCCATCTTAATAATAAACATAGTGGTCCTGCACTCTTTGACCACATTATCATTTACCCCAGACACAAACTTACTCATTCGGGATCTACTATCTGCCACCACATGAGGAGCGTATCTAGCTAATTGAGTAAACTTGAGAGAATACTCTTTCACTGTCATATTTCCCTACTTCAGATTAATAAACTCTAACACCTTAGATTCTCTCAGCTCTAGGGGAAAGAATCTATCTAGAAAAGTAGTGGCAAATTCCTCCTATTCAATGGGCCCTACATCTATGGCCCTCTCTGCTTTCCACTGTTTAAACCAAGTGTGAGCCACATCCTACAACTGATATGCAGCTAGCTCAACACTCTCACTAGCAGTCACCCCCATAATATCAGAAATCTTTTACACCTGATCAAGATACTCCTGAGGGTCCGCATCTAACTTAGACCCAAAAAAAATGGAAGGTTCATTCGGGTGAAGTCCCGAATCCTGGCAGCAGTAGTATTGGCCACTGGGTTGGCCGAAATGGCAGCTGGGCATTCATTCTGGGCTGCCAAAGAATGAGCTAGGGTAGTGAAGGCTGCTCTAAACTCTGCGTAGGAGACATGTTTGCCCAAAGGATTGGGCTGATCGAGATGAGGGGCTGGCTGATCTCCCATTGCTCTCCTCTAAGTCCTCTTTGGAGGTATTTTCTATAACCAAAAAGAGGTACTAGGATTAGAAAGAGATTTTAACTTAAGCTCATGCTCGCTCGCCCGACATGAATACTGAAAGAAGGGAAACTATTCCTAAAACATCCCATAGCCTCCTGTACATAAATATGACGTGCTACACACCCATGCACAAGACTCTACTGGATGTGGCTTTTCAGACTTCCTAGGACACTGTTGAACCTTAGGATCTGATACCAAGTTTGTAATGACCCGAGTCTGGTACTCCAGATGCTACATGATGCTTATAATCCTGAAAGACCACAAGCTAACCCATAACTTGTACCTACTACAATAACTGAGTAATAAAACTGTATAATGTAGAATAATGTGCTGAAATACCATAAGGTTCAAAACTGTAATACTAATGAAAAAGATAATAAGGTCTGATAAAGCATCAGAATCTAAAATACTGAATACTGTTTGAACATCTAGTCTGAAAATGCCTCTAAACTGAACTGTTTGAATAAGGAGTTCATGGGATAATCCCCCAACTAACACCATCTACTGAAATACCAAATCTAATGAGATAATGAAATAAAAGAATATCCTCAAATGATGAGGACTCACTGCTAATCTACTGTTGCTGGCTGAATGTCTGAACCACTAAGAATACTCTGGGGCTCGTACATCTGAACCTATGGTATAAAACACCATAGTGCAAAAGAAAAGTATACGTTAGTACGTGTTAATATACTGGTATGCAAAGTGGGGTAAGGCTGAATGCAAGGATTCATATGCATGAACTATAACTGATTGAATAACATGAACATGACTGGGTGAGAATACATACATGACTACATAGCTGTAACTAAAGTCATAAGTATTATGAATACTGAGTTTACTGATAACATGGATTACTTATAACTGGTATAACTGATATGCTATTTGTTGAGTGACTGTGTGTGACAGTCCTATTTTTTATAGAACTAGCTGAGTTCCTTACTGAGCTGAGTGACTGTATCTGACAGCCATAAAATCTATAGAACTATCTGAGTTCTTTACTGAAGACTAAGACTGAAACTGTAGGAGGTAATCATCTAATCAACATGCCCCTTTTCTGAATAGATTTGGGGTCTAACCTATAACTCCAGTTAGAAGGGTGTTAGTACCGTGCTATGAGTAAAGACACTGAAGAGATACCCTCATATGTTAGGTTCTCAAATGAGAATAGTAGGACCCTCAACTATTAGTTTAAGCCACCTCATCAACCCTCAGCTAGCAGATTTTGATGTCTCAACCTACGTTGGCTGCGTAGTTCTGGAATTCAAGGACTGCTTCTAAGGATCACACCTTCTGTTGGCAGGTAAGTCCCCATCCTTGGGTTTACTCGATGTTGAATCCTACTTCTAATTGAATAGACACAAACTAATTTCCTAGTTCATACTAGGATGGACTGATCTGTTACTGATTAACTGAACTCAGTTGAGTTTACTGAGTTCCGTTGACTGACGAAATACTACTGAGTTCTATTATTTACTGAGGACTGAACTAAATACTGAATAGGACTAGATTGATACTGATTTTTCCTGAGTTCTGTAACTAAACTAGAGTACTACTGATTGAGATTGTCCTGTAACTGACACTGGATCTAGGCACACATCTAAATTGTTAGGTATTAAATACCTCGAGGACTCGATAGCATGGAAATAATAAGACATGACAATTCTTGAATACTAGACAATAGTCAACAACTCCCAATACGATCTTATGAGGTATTTCATCAAAAACATACGAGGTATATATTTAACATGGAAGACATTGTGAACATGTAGGTATATCATAAGTTCATCATTTATACCACCAAAGGATCACAAAAGCACCATAGTCTCAATTTAACATTTTATCAAACACATGGTATGCGTAGCTTTATATTTGGGTATGATCAATAATGCTAATACATCATGACTTCATAATTCAAGGGTTTCAATATCAAATAATCAAATTTCAACTTACATGCTATCATAATATCAAGAGATACATAAAGATTTCAACTTGGAACCCATTCCACAACATCAAAATGATTACATTCAAACCCACAACATGGAAATCACAATTCATGTTTTTAAAAGAAGGTTTCTTAAACTCCAACGGTGGAAGGGTCACTTGAATGAACACTTTACATACCTTGTTGAAGAATTTTTGGAAATTAATGGTGGAAATCCTGAGTTCTTGATTTGAAATTTAAAAACCCTAAGTCTTGTTCTTGAGAGAAATTGAGAAAGAATGAATTTATTTGCTTCCTAGGGTATTAAATTTTGTGTTTTAGGGGATGAGAGTTGGGGGGGGGGGGGGGGGAAACCCAAATATCCCCAAGAATGCGGTCTTTTAATGAGTGAAAACTGAATTGTTGACGCACTGGTCGATGCAATATCCAACGCATCACGCTAAGATCACGCCCTCATTGGAATTTGATGTTGGCAGCTGGAGAAAATATAACCAATGCAATAGGTGACGCAGCGCGCCAAGATCGCGTTGGTACACTATTTTGGGATTCCAAAGGAGCTTAAAATGAAGTTCGAAAAATCCAAAACTTGTCCGGGAACACCTATTGACCTTCTTGATCATGAATTAACTAAAATATAGACATTTAAGGGACTTTAAGGTTGTGAAATGAGATTGCCAACTTTCGAAGGCCTAAAAAATAAACTAAGTCTGAATACTTAGCTAGAATTTTCTAAGTCTGGGACCCTTTAATAAGCTTAAAGGACTGAATTAAGCTAGAAATTTTGCGGGGTCTTACATCAACTACGGAGCTTAATAATATATAAAGGCTCAATCCTTAATTTTCTTCCCAATTCTGGAATTATAGAGCAACATGAAAAGTTTGTAGTATAGCTTTGAGCATTTTTTTCCGGTGTTTTATAGAGTGCAAGGCATAGATACCCCACTTCTTACAATTGAATTTCTTTTTAGTTGGTATTGAATAATCTTTGAGAGTTCTTGTTGATTGTGTCCATTGTATTTTTCTTTGTGATATGTTCTGGTTCAAGTGTGTTGTTTTGAATGTTCTTCTCTGGTTTTTGCTCAAACTGCTGACTTCTTGGAGGTAAATTCAAGGGATTGTCATTTAAGCGCTAATTAATTGAAATTATTTATTCATTTTTCATAGGTTTCCAAAATCATGAATAAGATGAAGAAGGAAGTGATGAACAAATTGACAAGATTTTTGAATTGTTAATAGAGGCTTTAATATCGATCTTTTTTATTTTAAATTTTGTGAAACTTATCGCCACTCGAATTTGATACTATGTGGGAAAACTAACGATCATTTGACTTTGACATTTTTATTTTGGGTTTAGATTACTAGTTTGTTGTATATTTTAATTTGGATTATATTAATGAAAGATTTTGTTGTGATGTGTGTATATTTATTTCAATTGGTATTTGAACTGTTAATGGTATTTGAAGTAGTTGGAATAGGTGGCAAAAATTGTTGCAATAGCTAATTATAATAGTTGCAATAGGTGGCAAAAAAATATTGCAAAAGACCTAAAAAACCGTTGCAATAGGTAGTTAAAAATCATTGCAAAAGATTAATAAGCGTTGCAGTAGATATCCAAAAAATTGATGTAATAGGGTTATTGCAATGCTTTCCCATCGTTGAAATATAGTCTATTACAAGGGTTCTTAACCGTTGCTATAGACGATACAAAGCGCCGCAATAAGAGGTTAGAAAAACCATTGCAGTAGGTCTATCTATTACAATGGTTGTCGTAACCATTGCAATAACCGTTGTGATAGACCTATCCCAATGCTCACATACGTAACGCCTACCTAACCATTGCGGTAGATCTATGGCAACAGTTTTTTTAGCTATTGCAACGGTTTAGGGCTAATTTCTAGTAGTGTCACAATCTAGCCATAATAATGATCAATAACAATGATAATAACAATATCAATAACAACGCAAATAACCGGCTACTCCGAACAACCAAATACCTTGCTGAGCTTATGCATAACCCCACCGCCCCAGACTAAAAAGGCTTAATCAACACATAACAACACAAGGTATATTATTCACCCATGTTTATGCAACCATCCCATACCGGCTAATAGACATAAATACATACTGGTGATAGGCGATGCACATGCAGGATTGAATGCAAGGTACACAATCAATATCACAATTCATCATAACCATCATCATCATGACCATCATCATTGTAATCAACCCCCGATTTTGCCGGGTATCAACATATCATCATAATATCCTCCGACCCTACCGGGTATCAATATCATCACAATAGCATCCTCCGGCCTTAGCGGGTATCAATATCACATTAGTATCTTCCGTCCTTGCTGGGTATCAATATTATAATAGTATCCTCCGTGCTTGTAGGTATCAATATCATATTAGTATCCTCCGACCTTGTCGGGTATCAATATCACAATAGTATCCTCTGTACTTGTCGGGTATCAATATCACAATAGTCATACAGAATAACATATACTAATATACTTATGAACATAATCATATCACCAGAAAGTATTTATCTAGTCAATGCTTCCCAACTACTCGTCATTAGCTAACCAACGCTTATTATAATGAAACCACTAGTTCACTAGTTATCACATGACCTCTAGTTATTAACCTAAACAATAACCTAATTCATGGGGTAGCAACTAACCATTATTAATCAAATAACCAATATCTAACATCTGGCCAAGGTTTGTCACTAGACCATAATCGCCATTTATCCACTATTCAATATTATCAACTAAACAACATATATCCGTTAATTATTATTAGACAACACACAACCACTTATCATCTAACCATCCTTTATTAACTGACATCATTCATTAACTAACCATCATTAACCAACTAATCTTTATTTAACTATTCATTAATCAACCATTTAGCAACTATTCATTATTATTAACTAGTCACCTCTTATTACCGACATCACTTATTATCTAGCCTCGTTAATACACAACTCCTCATTATGACAACTAATCGATATTATAAACTTAGTCATCAATATCACTAATGGTAACAACCTGCATTTTCAGGCTAGAACATAAACCGGCATTCCTACCCGTATAAACCCAAACCCAGTGATTTTTTGTTAATATAGACAAAGGAGGAACCCACGTGTATCAGTGGGGGTGTATCAGTGGGGATGTACGTGCACCCTTTAACGTGAAAAAAAATTATGTGTATATATGTGCATATACCTTTAGAAATTGAGATATAGTTAATAGTGCACCCAAAGATTAATGCAAGTGCACCTTGGTGTGTTGGTTGAAGCCATCGCGTCCATCCATCCGACCATGGATCAATCCTTGGGTCGCACAATATTTTCTCTTTTATTTTCAATCTTTAGATTTAAAGACTTCTTACTAAATTAAGATGAATTCTAGTGCACCTTGGCGCGCTGGTTGAAGCCATTGCTTCCGTTCACGCGACCAAGGATTGATCCCTAGGTCGCACAATACTTTTCATTTTATTTTCAATCTTCAGATTAAATGCTTATATTACTAAATTTATATTTATAACATCAAAATACTGGACTGGGGATTCGAACCCGCGACCATCCCATAAAACAAATCATCCTTGACCATTGAGCTACCACAATTGATTATTAAAAAATGTTAAAAGTAAACTTCATATTATAACAAAGTAAAGTTATTAGCTTAGAATTCATATTTGTTTTATATATTTATTTTTTTAGTATTGTTCATGTCTTTGGCGACCAATTGAATATGATAATATCCCTTAATCGACACTGAAAGTTTTTCTAATATCTTAGGATAATATTGTGCACCATAGTATTATCAAAAGCAATAACATAAAAAAAACTTCATGGTCTATTCTGTTTAAGCACAAAGTATAATAAAGCATGACATTTAATGAAAAAAGGAATAAAGAGAAAAAATATAAATATATGTCTAGTCCAAGACTAATAATAAAAGCATGAATGACAAATATATGAAAAAGAATTATGTTTTTTATGAAGTAAAATAGCCCGTCTCTTCATAAAGCCTCTAAAAAGGGAAAGTATGCATTAAAAATTAGAACCTATTAAGTGAGGCGAGTGCGCAACACATTTTGAGTCTTGCTTCGAGGCTTATGCGTGCCTTTGACAACACTGGTGCATCCACAGACTTCAAATCCTGGGTTCGCCTCTGAATTTAGGTGTGATAGTAAATTAGGTAGTATGGGAATCTAGCTGAGCGTGAATTGAGATCATAGAGGTCTCTTTATTCAAAGATGAGTCGAAAACTCTTCTATCGATTAAGTTTTAGCAAACGTCTAAACATGGGTCAACTTTCTTCGACCATAACTTCTCAATATCAAATTAGAGGTCCTACTATATATCAAATGAAAGGTCTATGAGTCTTCTTTCCAACTCCACTAGTTTCACCTAAATATAATACCCAAGTAAAATATTATAGCACTTTTCGTGAGAGTAGCACGATTACACCGCTCGACGATGCAATAGCGGTGAGCCAATACCGCTCAATGGTAAACCTCAAAATTGCAATTGTCCAAAATAGTAATCACTGCTATTACACCGCTCAACGATGCCTATAGCGGTGGGACCAATACCGCTCAGCGGTGAGCCACAAAATAGGGATTTTTCTGATGATTAAAATATTTTTAGGGCATAATATGCCCACATTCACTCAAATTTATCAAGAATAAAAACCCTAACCTCCCTTTCAAAGATCAAGAGTCCATACTCTAAGTTTAATATTTTAAGAAAAGGGGTCAAGATTTAGGTTCTAATCTTCAAACTAAACAACATAAGTTACATGGGGTTATCCTAAACTACATGGGCTTGTTGAAAACGTTTTGAGTAGG
The DNA here is from genome assembly GCA_030864225.1 of Capsicum baccatum var. pendulum. Classification (NCBI taxonomy): domain Eukaryota; kingdom Viridiplantae; phylum Streptophyta; class Magnoliopsida; order Solanales; family Solanaceae; genus Capsicum; species Capsicum baccatum. The sequence continues at coordinate 246,796,807 of CM061550.1, forward strand.
GTTTAAAGTTATGGGATCATATGTTTTTGAAAGGTTTTGAATTTACAATAATAACTACGCATAGTGAATCCTTCTAATGACATGAGTTTTGGTCTTGAGGCCTTATATTGAAATTGATCTTTTACTCATACATATATGTATGTAAGCATTTGACGTCTTGAAATTTGAATCAAGAGAATGAATGTTGATACTCCCTCTCTCGTTGTGAAGCATCTTAATTACACATGTTATGAACTATTAGATTTCATGTTTTTAACAACCTGAGACTACCTCCTAGTCGTTACAGAGTGCTTACGGTCCTGAGAGACCACAAGATAACCCATGAACTGGTACCTTCTGTAAGAACTAAATAATATGATCATAAAGGAGGAAGAATATTAACATGCCATAAGGTTTTAATAACTGAATTTAGAACTGAAATATGAGTCTATAGAACCAACTGACTGAATCTGATAAAATAATGATAAACTGGATAACTAACTATAATATCTAAATACTAAATAACTGACTCTAATGTCTAAAAAGCCTCTATAACTGACTGACTGGATATGAGTTGATGGGACAGGCCCCAACTAACTCTAACTAACTACTAACTGAGATATGAAATAAAGTAAGCCTGTCCTCGGAGTTATGAGGACTCACCACTGCTACTACTGAGAATCTGATAAGTCTACTCACGAGCCGGGAACTGAGCATCAGTACCTATGATATGAGACATCATAACACAAAAGAAAGATATGCGATCAGTACTTTGAATGAACTAGTACGCTAAATGAGGTAGCCTGATATGCATGGCTTCATGAATAGGAATAATAAACTATCTGAATATACTTGTAAAGCATAAGATACTGAATAGAGAATATGAAAACTGTAGGCACTGGAGATATGTGAAGCATGTAAATACTGTGTATGCAAGAGAATCTATAAATACTAAAAATATGTGAAAATCTGTAGACACTAAGGATGCATGACCAAGCATATAAAAAACATAAATTAAGTAAAATCTGCAAACTGAAATCTGTATGCTTTGGTCAAACAACACTATGACTGAATAACTGAGTTGGGACTGTAACTGAGACCATATTTGAGACTGTGGGAGGTATCATCGGGGTCCAACCTATAACCCCAGCTGGAAGGGCGTTAATACCATGCCATGGGTACTAACAATGGTTGTGTGGATCCACTAAAATGATATAATGTCCAAGGGACTAAGGGTGTCAAGCCTGAACTGACGGGTGACCCCTACGAGATAGTTAAAAGACTAATCGGACGAGGGACTGCTCATATCCTATACTAGCTACATAGTTTTAGAGTATAGAGACTGATACTAATGACTTTTCCTATCTGACGGGGAAGCTGCCATCCCTACACTCGCTCGGTGCTAAATCCTATTCCTAATACTGAGATACTAGATTGTTCTGAGTTTTACTGACTGGTATTTGACTATTCTGAAGTACTCATAGTATATTCTGAAGACTGTTCTATAATGTACTGAAACTAGACTAATTAAATAGCTATGGATTTCGGGTATTCAATACCCCCAGAACTCAAAATAACTATAGAAAAATGACACTAACACTTGGAGATCAAAATATGAAAGCTCTTAATGATTAAATCACTCTTGTAGGCATTTTATCAAACACTTGTAGTTCATGGTTTAAAACAATATAGAAATGTCATGGAATTTGTAGGAATAGCATGAATTCATCATAATAGCATTAAATCATGGTTTGATTTAGTAACTAACAGTATAAAAGCATGGAATATTGAATAATTACCACAATTTCATGGTAACATGGTATAAAAGCAATAGTAAATAGAGATTCATGGATGAAATCATAATTTAAAATATTATAACTTGATAAGATCATAATTTCATAATTTAAAAAGGTTGCTTGGACTTCATGGATGAAAAGGATCCATAGATGAACATCTAACATACCTGGGGTAATGAATCTGAAAGGATTGATGGAGTATTCTTGAGAAATTACCTTGAATTTGAGAGCTAAGGTTTCTTGTTCTTGAAAAGGGGATCTTTAATTTTGAAGAAGAATTGAATAATGATGACTACTTAGGATGTTTAGGGGTTAAATTTCATGTTTTAGGTTAATTAGGTTCGTGAAAAAAGACTCACATACCCTTAAACGAAATTAAAAACGAAAGCTGAAAACTGATCGTCCCGATTTTTAGCCTTGGCGCGATGCTCCACTATCACGCCAAGCCACTAAAAAAGGGACAACTGGGACCTGGACAAATGGCACGATATGCCACCATCGTGGTAAGCCTGTGGATGTCATTTTGGCCATCTCCACGATGGCCATGATCGTGAAGGCCCACTGGGAAATTGACAAATGGAAAATTGGCCTGCTCCGCAACACTCCATGTTCGCGGAGTCATACTGGAAATCAAAAATTATCATTTGGGCTATCTACGCGACGCGCTGAGGGTTAAGATGATGAGGTTTTGGGACTGAAACATAAAATCGTCATAATTTCTTACCCGATTATTAGATTTGGGCGAATTTTATATCATTGAAAAGATAATTGAATTTCCTAATCAATGGCAGGCTCTAAACTGAAAAATAATGAGTGTTTCAAAAATTTCATAGATAAATACTCATGTATTGGGACTTAGATTATGCTAGGGAAATACGGGGTGTTACAATATCTCCCCCTTGGGATCATTCGTTCCCGAATGAAACTAGTTAAGATGAGGGAACTGATGGACTGAGCTTACACAGTTAATATACATATATGATGCATGGAATACATGACTGAACTGATTCATGAATGCCAAGCTGATATGAATATGATGTGTTACTGAAACTGAGCATGACAGAGAAAAGAAAATCTTAAGTAGGTTGGTACCTTCTACTGAATCTGGATTCGTAGAGAAGAGATGAGGGTACTTGGTCCACACATCTGCCTCTGTTTCCCAAGTGGCTCCCTCAACAGACTGATTCCGGCAAAGAACTTTGACTAGTGAAACTTCTTTATTTCTTAGTCTACGAACTTGATGATCAAGAATTTTGACTGGAACTTCCTCAAAGGAAAGATTGTTCTGAATATCTATACTTTGTAAGGGAACAACTACAGCTGGATCACCAATACACTTTTTCAACAATAAGACATGGAACAATGGGTGTACTGAGGCTAGATCGGAAGGCAAATCAAGCTCGTAAGCTACCTTTCCAAAACGACTGAGAATTCTGAAGGGATCGACATATTGGGGACTGAGTTTTCCTTTCTTGCTGAATCTCTTCACTCTCTTCGTAGGAGAGATTTTCAAGAACACAAGATCACCGACCTCAAACTCGAGATACTTTCTTCTCATATCTGTATACGATTTTTATCGGCTCTGGGCAGCCTTAAGCCTTTCTCCGATCAACTAAACCTTCTCTAAGGAATAAAACACTAAGTCAGGCCCTACTACTGTAGCTTTACCTACTTAAAACCAACCAATTGGATATCTACATAGCCTACCATAGAGAGCCTTAAATGGATCCATACGAATACTGGACTGATAGTTGTTATTGTATGCGAATTCAATCAAAGGCAAATGGTCATCCCAACTACCTTTGAAATCAACAATGCACGCTCTCAGCATATCCTCAAGAGTCTGAATGGTCCTTTCGTATGGGCCATCTGTCTGGGGGTGGAAGGTTGTACTGAGGTAGACTTAGGAACAGATACCCTTTTTGAATGCTTTCTAGAAGTGAGAGGTAAACTAAGTACCTCTATCTGAGATGATATATAAGGGAACACCGTAAAACCTAACCAACTCTCTAAGATAAAGATTGGCATAGTCCCCGACTGAGTAAGAGGTATGGACTGCAAGAAATGAGCTGATTTGGTCATCCTGTCTACGATAACCCAAATAGAGTCATTCTGATGACGGGTACGAGGCAAACCTGTCGCAAAGTCCATGTTCACTTCTTCCCAATTCCACATGGGAATACTGAACTTCTGCATGGATCCACTAGGTTTTTGGTGTTCAACCTTAACTTGCTGACATGTAGAGAACTTAGCTAAAAACTCTGCATTATGTCTCTTCATCCCACTCCACTAATAGATCTACCACAAATCGCGGTACATTTTAGTGGCCCCTGGATAAATAGAGTAATGTGCCCTATGCAATTCTGCAAGAATTCGTTGCCTCAAATCATCTACACCAGGCACACACAATCTACTTTGACAATGCAAAATATCATATCCCTCTTGGGAGAAAATCTCCACCTTCTGATCTCTGACTAATTCTTTCAACTTAACTAGATTGGGATCTCTATTCTGTTTTTCCTTCACCTAGGAGACTAAAGATGATTCTGAGCTACTATGCACCCATACACAACCTTCTGCTGAATCGAGTAAATGGATACCTAGTCAGGAAAGATGATGAACTTCCTGAGCTAAATTTTTATTACCATCCTCAACATAAGCTACACTACCCATAGACATTCTACTGAGAGCATCAGCCGCTACATTGGCCTTGCCCGGATGATAAAGAACACTTATGTCACAATTCTTCAATAACTCTAACCATCTTCTCTGACGCAAATTTAAATCTTTCTAAAAAAACATATACTAAAGGCTTTTGTGATCTGTGAACACATCTACATGCACCCCATATAAGTAATGCCTCCAAATCTTTAAGGCAAACACTACAGCTACTAGCTCAAGATCATGAGTTGAATAATTCTTCTCATGGGGTTTAAGTTGTCTGGAGGCGTAGCCTATGACCTTTCCTCTCTGCATAAGGACACAACCCAAACCTACTCTGGATGCATCACAGTACACAACAAAACCATCTAAACCATCAGGTAGAGTAAGAACTGGGGCTGAGTCGAGTCATCAACTCCTAAAAACTCTTCTCGCAGGAATCTGGCCACTGAAACTTAACTTTCTTCTGGGTCAATCTGGACATGGAGGATGCAATAGAAGAAAACCCTTCAACAAACCAATGGTAATAACCAGCTAAACGTAAGAAACTCCTTATATCTAATAAAGAGATGCATCTAGGCCAGTTTTACACCGCTTCAATCTTTTGAGAATCAACTCTAATGCTATCACTGGAAATAATATGGACAAGGAAAGCTATTGATCTTAACCAGAATTCAAACTTACTAAATTTAGCAAACAATTGATGGGCTTTAAGAGTTTGCAATACTATTCTGAGATGGCTTGCATGCTCATTTTTTTTACGGGAGTAAACAAGAATGTCATCTATGAATACTATTACAAATATGTCCAAGTGAACACTCGATTCATCAAGTCCATGAAGGTTTATGGGGCATTTGTAAGACCAAAGGACATGACTAAAAATTCAAAGTGACCATACCGAGTCTGGAAAGCTATGTTTTTAATGTCATATTCTCTGCTGATGATAGCCTGATCTGAGGTCTATCTTGGAAAAATATTTGGCACCCTGAAGTTGATCAAACAAGTCATTGATTCTAGGAATGGGTATTTATTCTTGACTATGACCTTATTCAACTGATGGCAGTCTATGCACATTCTGAGAGAACCATCTTTATTATGCATGAATAGAATAGGTGCGCCCCATGGGGAGACGCTGGGTAAGAGATCCTTCAACTGTTCTTTTAGCTCTTTGAGTTCAACTGGATCCATTCTATATGGTGGAATAGGTATAGGTTGAGTATCTGGAAAAAGGTCTATTCCGAAGTTGATTTCCCAATCGGGAGGAACTTCGGGTAGATTTTTAGGAATACATCAGAGAATTCATTTTCTACTTGGACTGACTCAAGAGTAGGAGTTTCTGAGTTAGAGTCTTTGACTCGCACGAGATGGTAAACACACCCCTTGGATATCATTTTTCAGGCTCTAAGGTAAGAAATCAACTGAACCCTAAGAGCTGTAGTACTACCCCTCCATTCAAGGACTGGTTTATTTGGAAACTAAAAATGAACTATTTTGTTTCTACAATCAACTGAGGCACAGCATGAGTGAAGACAATCCATGCTGATAATGATGTCAAAATCAGTCATCTCTAACTCCACGAGATCAACTAAAGTAACTTTTTGAGATATTATGATCGGACAGTTCCTGTATACCTATATGGCTACAATAGAAATGCCTACTGGGGTAGACACTGAAAAGGGCTCTGCTAGATTTTTAGGACTGACTCCGAAATTGATGGCTCTATATGGAGTTATAAAAGAAAAAGATGCTCCAGGGTTTAATAAAGCATAAATATGTAAGTGAAAGATCTGCAGCATACCAGTAACTATGTCATAAGAATTTTCTTGATCTTGGCGGGATTGAAAAGCATATAATCTATTCAGATGCTGACCACTGGTAGCACTAAAAGTGGCATCCTGCTGAGTTGAGCGATCAGATGGAACTGACAACTGATGGGACTGGCCCTGTTGGCACGCATCCCTACCTTTCTAAGCAACTACCCGACACTCCCGAATTCAATGGCCTGGCTTGCCAAACCCGAAGTACACGTCACTACCTGCTCTACATTCACCCTAATGGTGTCTGTCATATTTTTGACATAAAGGATTGGTATGAGCACTTCTAACACTGACCTGGGACTGAGAGCCTGGTGCCCTATACATATTGTCATTTCTGAATTTGGGTACTAGGGCACTAGCTGAAGAAAGTACTGGGGCTGAAGACCTCTGATAACACTGAGGACGGTTACCACCTTCTGACTTTGGCTGATTGAAATTAAAACTACCCGTCTTAGCTCTCGTGTTTCCTTGCTCCCACTCTCTAATATTTTGCTCTTTTATCTGTTGAGCATGGACCATCAGCTTAGACAAGTCCATCTCACTAATCAGCATTGCGGTCTTACACTCCTTGAGTACATTATCAGACACGCCAAACACAAACTTACTCATCTTAGACCTACTGTCAGCTACCACATAAGAAGCATATCTAGCTAACTGAGTAAACGTGAGACAATACCCCCTCACACTCATGTTACCTTGCCTTAAATTAATAAATTCTAACACTTTGGCCTCCCTCAACTCTAATGGAAAGAATCTGTCCAAGAAAGTCATGGCAAACTCTTCCCATTCTATAGTCCCTACATCATTACCTCTATCAATTTTCCACTGCTTAAACAAAGTATGGGCTACATCCTGCGATTGATATGCAGCCAAATTGGCAGTCTAACTAGGCTTCACCCCATAGCATCTGTGACCTTCTAAACTATATCTAAGAATTCCTGTGGATCCTCTTCAAACTTGGATCCCCTGAAAGAAGGAGGATTCATTCGAGTGAAATCCCAAATTCTAGTTGCAGCAGTATTAGCACTGGGTTGGCTGGAACAGCGGCTGGCCGTTCATTTTGTACTGCTACGGAGTTCTCTAGAGTAGTGAACACAACCCTGAATTCTTGTGAGAGACATTCTCATCCAGAGGATCTTATCGACGCGGCTTTCAGACTTCCTAGGACACTTTAAACCCTTAGGCTCTTATACTAAGTTTTAAAAGACCCGAGACTACCCCCTAGTCATTACACAGTGCTTACAGTTCTGAGAGACCACAAGCTAACCCATGAGCTGGTACCTTCTGTGACCACTAAATAATATGATCAAAAAGGCAGAAGAATGTTGACATGCCATAAGGTTTTAATAACTGAATTTAGAACTGAAATATGAGTCTATAGAACTAACTGACTAAATCTGATAAAATAATGATAAACTGGATCACTAACTGTAATATCTGAATACTGAATAACTAACTCTAATGTCTAAAAATCCTCTATAACTGACTGATTGAATATGAGTTAATGGGATAGGCCCCAACTAACTACTAACTGAGACATGAAATAAAGTAAGACTTTCCTCGAAGTATGAGGACTCACCACTGCTACTACTGAGAATCGGATAAGTCTACTTACGAGCTGGGAACTGAGCGTTAGCACCTATGATATGAGACATCATAGCGCAGAATAAAAGTATACGATCAATACTTTGAATGCACTAGTATGCTAAATGAGGTAGGCTGATATGCATGGTTTCATGAATAAGAATAATAAAATATATGAATATACTTATAAAGCATGAGATACTGAATAGAGAACATGAAAACTGTAGGCACTGGAGATATGTGAAGCATGTAAATACTATGTATGCAAAAGAATCTATAAATACTGAAAATACGTGAAAATTTGTAGACACTAAGGATGCATGACCAAGCATATAACAAATATGAATTGAGTAAAATCTGTAAACTGAAATATGTATGATTTGGTCAAACAACACTATGATTGAATAACTGAGCTGGGATTGTAATTGTGACCATATCTGAGACTGTGGAAGGAATCATCTAACCGACATTCCCCAATATGAGATAATCGAGGTCCAAATTGTAACCCCAACTGGAAGGGTGTTAATACCATGCCATAGGTACTAACAATGGTTGTGTGGATCCACTAAAATGATATAATGTCCAAGGGACTAAGGGTGTCAAGCCTGAACTGATGGGTGATCCCTGCGAGATAGTCAAAAGCCTAATCTGATGGGTGACTACTCATATCCTATGCTGGCTACGTAGTTCTGGAGTATAGGGACTGCTACTAACGACTCTGCCTATCTGAAGGGGGAGCCACCATCCCTAAACTCACTCGATGATAAATCCTACTCCCAACTAAAAGACACTGAGATACTAGATTGTTCTGAGTTTTACTGACTGGTATTTGACTATTCTGAAGTGCTCATAGTATATTCTGAAGACTGTTTTGTAATGTACTGAGACTAGACTAATTAAACAGCTATGCATTTCGGGTATTCAATACCCCCAGGACTCAAAACAATTTTAGAAAAATAACACTAACACTTGGAGATCAAAATATGAAGGCTCTTAATGATTAAATCACTCTTGTAGGCATTTTATCAAACACTTGTAATTCATGATTTAAAATAATCATAGGATTGTCATGGAATTTATAGGAATAGCATAATTTATCATAATAGCAATAAATCATGGTTTAATTCAGTAAATAATGGTATTAAAACATGGAATATTGAATAATAACCACAATTTCATGGTAACATGGTATAAAATCAATAGTACTTGGAGATTCATGGATGAAATCATAATTTAAAACATGATAACTTGAAAAGATCACAATTTCATTATTTAAAAAGGTTGCTTGGACTCCATGGATGAAAGGGATCCGTGGATGAACATCCAACATACCTGGTGTAATGAATCTGAAAGGATTGATGGAGAGTTCTTAAGAAATTGCCTTGAATTTGAGAGCTAGGGTTTCTTATTCTTGAAAAAGAAATCTTTAATTTTGAATAAGAATTGAATAATGATGACTACTTAGGGTGTTTAGGGGTTAAATTTCGTGTTTTAGGTTAATTAGTTCCATCGAAAAAGACCCAAATACCCTTAAACGAATTTTAAAATGGAAGCTGAAAATTGGTCGTCCTAATTTTTGGCCTTGGCGTGACACGCCACTATCGCACCAAGCCACTAGAAAAGGGACATCTGGGACCTGGACAAATGGTGCAATGCGCCACCATCGCGGTAAGCCTGTGGATGCCATTTTGTCCATCCCCGCGACGTTCCATAATCGCGGAGGCCTACTGGAAATTGACAAATGGAAAATTGGCCTGCTCCGCGATGCGCCATGATCACGGAGTCACACTAAAAATCAACAATTGTCATTTGGGTTGTCTACGCGACGTGCTGAGGGTTAAGATGACGAGGTTTTGAGACTAAAACTTAAAATTGCCATAACTTCTTACCCGGTTATCGGTTTTGTGCAAATTTTATATCGTTGGAAAGATAATTGAATTTTCTATGCAATGGCAGGATCTAAACTAAAAAATAATGAGCATTTCAAAAATTTAATATATGAATACTCATGTATTGGGACTTAGATTATGCTAGGGAAATACGGGGTGTTACAATATTGAAATGTATACCATGAATGTCTTTAATATTGTTTATTGACTTAGTTTTGTTGATGACATGAAGAGGGGGCATTTTTTTTAATTACATAAACAAGATTGATGATTTAAAGATTCGCATGGTTTGTTATAAGATACTTGACCACCACGTGTTTGTGAATTGAACTTGAGGATCTTTGCCTATGTTTTCATGAATTTCACTGTACACATCCTCTTGTATTGTTTAAATGATTCGATAGTCTAAACATTGTGTTGCTTGAAAAGAGTTGAAACTTGATAATGTATGGCTGATAAGTATGTCTTGCAATTCTTGGTATGATGATACCAAATCATATAACGCCATAACATACTCAGAACAGAACAAAAGCCAGATTTCATATAGATTTTTAGAATTTGAGATTCTAAATATGCATGTTCAGAAAAGGTTAAAAATGGGCTTAAGAGATGTTAGGTGGTTACCCGAAGAAGGCACGAGTTCAAAAAACTCATTTCCTAAAACCATGTTTTGCCAATACGGAATATTATGTCCCCAAGAGGGATTATATACTGGCCTAGTGCCTTATGGCGCATTAGACTCAGAAACTCCAACCTTTGAGGCAAACTTGGGTTGGGGGCTTGGCTGTCGAGTTAAGGGCGGATTTCATATAGCTTATGGAATATCAAACTTATAGGGCGTACCACCTATCTCAGAAGTAAAACAAAGAAAGGAAGTGCATCTACAGAATTGTTTTAAGATTATTTGAGATTGTCCATGTATTTAAAATTATTTCATGCATAACGATTCATGAAATGCTCACACTTATGTTATGTTATATATAAAATTACATTATTTTGGATTGCTCTACGTACCAGTATATTTGTATTGTCCCCCTATATTTCAGGGTCTGAGGCTCAGTCTAGGCGTCCCACTAAGCCATAGATTTGTCAGACAGAAGTGTGCAGTTGGTAAGCCTTCCTTATTTCGAAGGCCTGTTTTTAGAACATTGTTATTTCATTTTGTTTTGGTCCGACTGGGGGCCTTGTCCCAATCTTTAGACAGATATTGGTTTTCACATTCTTAGATATTTCGTAGACTGGTGTCATATGATTCTGAATGTTATGAACTAAAATTTCATATTGTTAAGTAAATTAAGTGATTGGCCATGTTTATGTCTTAATTATCTTTTTCCTTATTTCTTTATAGTATATGAATGGTATGCATAATTGGCGGATAGAGAAGGGCACTCGGGCCTTCATGGTTTGAGATGCTCATCACGGGCAGGGCCTCGGCTCAGGTCGTGACACTAATCTTCACCTAAGCTAAACCCTACATCATTATTATCCACGTATCAACAATCAATAGCTACCATGTTTCAACTAAGCAAGACTCATTAGTTAATACATTTAATTCTTATCCACCAAGTGCTATAGTCTCCTAATAGACAACTAACTACCACATAGCTTAACCCTTAATTAAGTCAAATAGTCATAAGATCGTATTTCATCTAAAATCACATAAGTTACCGATATAATAACCAGAAAGTACCAAATTTATGCATGCCATCACTAGTATCCAATCAAATAAGTCATAAGCAACATACAGATCTTTCTCCGTCTCATACCGAAGAAATGTGTATATAAAACATGTATATGAATCCATAAACTTTAATCATATCCTTTACAATGATAAATGTTTCTGAGATATCCAATCATTATCATAACATGGCCCTTGGCCAATAATATATCCAAAATAATCATATCATAATCACGACCTTAGGCCCATATACGTATTCGAAACTCATATCGACAATCATATATCATAGCATATTTATAATCATCTCACATATAGGAGGCATCTCATATCTAGGGGGAATAATATCAATAAGCATATCACCTCTATTAGACACTCATATCTCATCATGACCAAGAAGAAAATCATCTCTATAAGCCCAATAATCATAACTAAGAGGAAAATCATTTCCATAGACTAAATATCATAACTAAGAGGAAAATGCATCTCTATGGGTCAAGTATCATAATTAAAAGAAAAATGCATCTCTATGGGCCAAATATAATAATTAAGGGGAAAATGCATCTTTATGGGTCAAATATCATTATTAAGAGAAAAATGCATCTCTATGGGACAAATTAACATCTCTATAGTTCATTAACCATAATCTGGCAAAAATCATCACAATTTAGCAATTCACCAAGTAAATCTCATAAATAAGGCTTATTAGTCTCAACTAGGTCTACTATCCGCAACTAAGCCCACAAGGGCTAACACAAGTCTTGGCCTAAGTGGGCCGGATGATCCCACTTCTAATCCTCAATCTCCATATTTAAGCAAACTACATCCAAAACTAGGCTAAGGTGACTAGTTCAACTTCTAGATGTCAAGTAAGTCATAACCAATACTAAAATAGGAAATTCGTCTAGAAACATGGGTAATTATGTCAATTCTACCCCAAGATACGGTTTCAAGATCACTAGATTAGCCTAACTAAGGTCAGTCACACCAGCCATGATTCCAACACTTGGACCACATCCCACACTTAGCATCATAAAATTTCCATACTACAAACTAATTCAATTTAGAGAGAAGGCAATAGGATTCTAAAAAGGTCATAAACATACTACCTCATGGGTCCAAAATCCTCATCCAATTCCTCAAACATCAATATCCAATACTAGTTTATTTATTCATAATCAAGCCTAACATTAATATTCACATGCCATACATAACACACATCATCTTTGAAAAAGAGTAGGTAGAAGCCTACCTTAAGGTCGAACCGCAAAACCTCACATCATGCACCACATGCTCGTCTTCACTTCACAATTCCCAAAATGTCATCATGCTGTCAAAAACATAATCTACTCATCAATACGAGTCTAATGATACCCATATTGCACTATTGTGCTTCGGGTCCAAAAACGATACTAAAAATCCCAAGTGGGTCCCACGTAAAAATGATACTAAAAATCCCAAGTGGGTCCTACGTACGAAAATCGTGTTTCCGAGGTCAACCCAATGTTCATACATCACTAAGGAATCATAACTCTCAATTAGTGGGTGCAAACAAACCAAATTTCGGGCTAAATAAAGCCCTAATATAAATTGGGGTTTTGGGTCAAGAACTAAGAAATTCACCAATAAATTGATGAAATCTTACCTTAATTTAGATGGTAATCATGATAAAAGATGTTTACCAAGCTCTCTAGACACCCACAAGACTCAATTTTGAGTTATCATACCCATTTAGAGTTTTAGACTCTCAAAGATGAAGGAAAAATTCTCAAATTCGCGACATTGGGGTCTATTTATAGACCCCTCGAGCGAAGAGATGAGGTATCGTCATGACAGCAAAGTCAAAAACTTATTTTTGACCCTCGGAACTCATTTGGAACTTAAACTATATGATCCAATAGTGAAATTTGAGTGTAAACCACATTTCAAAGCCATTGGAATCATCAAAACTTTCATCCGAGATCGTTTATGAAAAAATTGGGGCCCACACCTATAGTTCTGATTTTCTAATTTTTCGACTAATAGGTCGAAATGAGCTTGGGTGCATTGGAACCCGAACCAAAGGTATACCCATACTAAAATTGATATTTTGGATCTGCTAGCACAGTGAAATTTGCATCTGAGATTGTTTCACTAAAGTTTTTGCTCGATGGCTATTTGGAACCAACGAATAATACAAAATAGGAAATTGACTCTAAAATCAAATGAACTGCCCGGTAACCGAACCGCCAGTCCCAGCAAGTCATAAATGACTTGGGGAAGCTATGGAGAATCTCAAACGGCAGAAACAAGCATAAATATGGAAAATGACCTGAAGGGTCATTACATGAATAATCCAAACTCTATCCAAGGACTCACAAAGAAAGTCTGTACCTCGAGGTCTAATCTCAGAAACCTCAAACAACCAATAAGAGAGTGATATCGCCTACCATACAAAGCCTCAAAAGGAGACATATTAATACTGGAATGATAGCTATTATTGTATGTAAACTCTGCAAAGCTAAATATTACTCCCACTGATAACCAAAATCCATCACATAAGTGCGGAGCATATACTCCAAAACCTGAATAGTACACTTTGATTGACCATTTGTCTCATACTAAGATCAACCCGAGTACCCAACTCATCTTGAAAAGTCTTCCAAAAGTGAGACGTGAACACTGAACCTTAATCTGAGATGATAGACACTAGCACATCATGAAGACGCATAATCTCACAAATATAGATACAAGCCAACCTTTTAGCACCAAAAAAAACCTGAATCAAAATGAAATGAGCAGATTTAGTCAATCGATTCATGATGATCCATACACTGTAATAACCATAAGAAGTACGAGGCAATCCAGTCATAAATTCTATGGTGATCTGTTCTCATTTCCAACCTGGAATAGGTAACCTTTGAAGCAAACCACCCTACCTCAAATGCTCGACCTTCACTTATTGGCAACATAGGCAACGAGCTATGAATCTGCTATATCTCTCCTTATGCCACCCCACAAGTAATGCTACCTCAAATCATGATATATCTTAGTCACGCCTGGATAAATAGAATACCTAGAACAATAATCCTCCTCTAAAATTAATCTAATCCAATCACCTACTCTTGGTACACAAACTCGGCCTCTAATCCTCAAAACACCATCTACATCAAGTGAGATTTCCTTAGCCTCACCACTAAATACCTTATCTTGAATCAACCTCAATCATACATCATTAAACTAATGATCTCGAATCAACTCTATCAAAGAATACCTAGCGTCCATGAATACTAAAGCATGCCTAGGTGTTGAAACATCTAGCTTAACTATTTGGTTAGATAAGGACTGAACCTCTAAGTCTAATGGTCGTTCCTGAGTCAAAGAGTATGCCAAGCTACCCATGCTAGTCGATTTCCATCTCATGGTATCCGCAACCATATTAGCCTTGCCTGGATGATAGAGAATAGTCATGTCATATTCCTTAAGAAACTCAAGCCAATGGCACTGCCTTATATTAATATCTCGTTGGGTGAAGAAACAGAAGGCTTTGATGATCCGAGAAAATCTCACAACAGACTCCATAAAATAAGTGCCTCTATAACTTCAAAGTAAAAACAACTATGCACAACTCCAAATCATCGGTAGGGTCATTCTTCTCATGGGACTTCAACTGACGAGAAGCATACGCAATCACCTTACCTTTCTACATCAACACAACACCTAAACCGATACCTGAAGTATCACAAAAGATGATAAAACCCACGCCCTTCTTAGGCAAGGTCCAGATAGGAGTTCACGTTAATAAATCCTTGAGCTTTTGGAAGATCTCCTCACAAGCATTGGACCACTGAAAGAAAATTTTCTTATAAGTCAACTTGGTCAATGGGGATACAATAGATGAGAAACCCTTAACAAAACATCGATAGTAACTCGCTAAGCCAATAAAGCTCTGAATCTCAATAGGTAAATAGGGCTAGCCCAATCACGAATCACTGCAATCTTTGTTGGATCAACCATAATACTATCCTTAGTCACCACATGACCCAAAAAAGAGACAAACTCTAACCAAAACTCACACTTGGAGAACTTCGCATACAACTTCTCATCCCTCAATATCTGAAGCACAATCCACAAAAGCTCTTTATGATCAGCCTCACTCTTGGAATAAAATAAGATATCATCTTTAAATATAATTACAAAAGAGTCGAGATACGATTGAAATACCTGATTTATCAACTCATGAGCGTGGATGGGGCACTAGTCAACCCAAAGGACATGACCAAGAACTCATAATGACAGTCTGAAAAACTATATTTGGAATATCTGAAGCTCTAATCCTCAATTGGTGATATCCAGATCTCAAATCAATCTTTGAAACACCAAATCACCCTAAAGTTGGTCGAACAAATCATCAATACGAGAAAGAGGATACTTATTCTTAACTATCACCTTGTTCAACTACCGATAATCAATACGCATATGTATAGGCTGATCCTTTTTCTTCACAAACAAAATGGGCACACCCCAAGGTGATACACTAGGTTGGATAAATCCCTTAACCGCTGCAACTAATCCTTCAATTCCTTCAACTCGACTAGGACCATTCTATAAGGAGAAATGGAGATGGGCTTACTGCCCGACTCAACATTAATGGCAAAATCAATATCATAATCCGAAGGCATACCAAGCAAATTCATAGAGAACACATTCATGAACTCATGAACAATACGAATAAAATCTAAAAAAGGAAGTAAGGTAATACTAGTATCACGAATATGATCCTAATAAGAAAAATATCCCCTCTCAACCAAGCGACAAGCCTAAACATAGGATATGCCAAATGAAGTGCACCCTTCTAAGTTATCCTTGGCACATACAACGAAGCTAAAGTCATGGTCTTATCATAATAATCTAGGATAGCATGGTAAGGCACCAACCAATCCATACCCAAAATGGTGTCAAAATTAACCATATCTAAGACAAGCAAATCTACACAAGTCCCATGCCCAGCAAAAATCATGACACATGATTGGTACACCCAATCCACAACTAAAGAATCTCCTATAGAGGTAGATACATGAATAGGCATGTCAAAAGTCTTACAAACAGAATCAAAGCTTAAAGCAAAATATGCAGACACATAGGAGAAAGTCGATCTCTGATCAAATAACACAAATGTAACTCTGAAACAAATGGGGATAATACCTGTGATAACAGCATCAGAAGCCTCTGTCTTTGGTCTGGCAGGTATAGCATAGCACTGTCCACTACCATCAATTGCCTGAGTATCCCTGCGACTACCACCGCGGGCACCATTACCTCTACCTTGCGCACCTCTAGTAGAACCTCTACCGCTAATAATTCAAATAGGAGTATATTTGAACACATGATAGTGATAGTCTTTGGTAAAATGTCAAGTCTCACCACACATAGAGCAAGCTTTACAACCCAACTCAATAGAATGAGGTACAGCTGGATCAAAATGGCCACCCTGAACTTCTGAACCAAAAAACCCACTAGTTGAGCTCTACAAGGCTTCCTCCACTAGCCTACCATGATATCCAGAGAAACCTCTGGAATCCCTACCTTAAAAGGTGTGACATCTAAACTCTTCCATACGGCACACCTTTTTGGAGCCTCCTTGAGATGCTCAAAGAATACCCCCAGTGATCTTAGCATGGTCCATTTACTCTAAAATGATGCTCCAAACACAACCATCTGAGACGTATATAACTAAAGAGATACATATAACCCCTTCAAGAACTTTTAAATCTTCTCAAATTTGGTGGCAATACTGACATATAAATACCTAGACAAGGCATGAAAGTATGCCTCATACTCTGCAACAGTCATAGAGCCCTACTCCAGGTGATAAAACTTATCTTTCGTTCGATCCCTTAGACTGTAAGGCACTAATCTCTCCAAAAGGCCTCAACAAACTGATCCCAAGATATCTCAGTAGAATCAAGAAGTTTGCAACCAACAAGTGACCTCCACCAATATTTAGCAGCATCCCTCAATTGATAAGTAGTATACACAACACCATGTAACTCAAGTGAACCCAGGTTATGCAACTTCTCATGACAGTCAATTAAAAACTCACAGGCATCCTCGCCCATGGCACTATTGAACCTAGGAGAACCCAAATGAGTAAGTCTCCCAAACCTCTTCTAATCCCCAGAAGACATAACTGCACTTGTAATAAGAGGAGGCATGGTGAATCTGACAGGCTGATCTCCCACCTGGGAAGGTAACATAGATAAAGGTTCAACTCCTGATCTCAAAATACTATACTTAGATGTAGGCACTAAAGAAGGAATAACACTCAGAGTTTGTAGAGTACCAAAAGCAGAAGTAGGTATTGCTAGAGGATCCACACTCGGTGCTAGAGGAACATCACAAGCAGATTTTGGCACAGGGTGCAATACTCAAAGCTAGAGAAACACCAGACGCACTCGAAGGAGCACCCTCCAAATAGGTTAATAAGTGAATCAACAACCCCTCTAAGACAAGGGTAGAAAAACTTGGTGAAACCAAAGTAGGACCTGATGTGTCATGGTTTCATGGCGCTTTTGATGCTTAAAATGATGAAAATATGCAAATACTTAGGACTTCTTGTTGGATTTGATGTGTGTTTTGTATAGGTTGAAGGTAAATTAGATTGGTAGTGATATGGATCAAAAATGGATGAAAAAACTCTAAAAAAATCAAAGTTTGTACTAGTAATAAGTTTTTTAGTCACCTAATGACTCATGACCCAAGTCTGATATGAACAGTAAGAGAGGCTCACTTCAGGAGCAAAGTGGAAACCGAATATGCCTTGTAGCGAGTCAAAACGATTCATGATGTGGAATCATTCTAAGCACATTAGCCAAAAGTCCTGAAAGCTAACAAGTAAAGTTCCAGTTTAAATAAGTAAAGCTCACCAATCATAATGATAGATAACAACTCGTGATGGAGAGTCGTTGTGAGTACGGAGAAAAAATACTAAAATCTAAAGTCATTAGAGTTATCACAAGTCCCAGCCAATGACTTGTTCTATCTCATAACGAGTCATGACCACTGAAGATTGAAAAGAGATACGAAAGCAGCTAAAGAGTCATTACCAAACATAACAACTTGTAGCCAGAGGCGTGACCACAATCGACCTGGATTTCCTATTATTATTTGGTTAGGTTTCCTTTATTATTTTGAGACTATAAATACCCTTTTGGTCATTATGTAATAAGTTACGTACTTTAACATATTTTTATTCACTTTATACTCTTGCTCTTGGTTTTAAAGATTATCTCAATTTGAGACTTTGGATTTTACTCTATCATTCTTGTTCAATATGTTTTCTCTATCAATTCCATGGATTGTACACAACCATGAATGGCTAACTTCCTTAACTAGGATTGTAGGAGCCCTGATAGATTAATGAAGTAGGGGAAGTGTGAGATTTAACGAAATCAATATTTACACGTGTATTGTTATTTCCTTCAAGTTAATTACTTTCTTAGTGGTGGCCAACTCTAAGAACCAGTTTGTATTCGAGATCGTCTTCACAAGAGAGGTCGATATTGGGAAAAGAAAATTACAATAGTGATTTGAGATTCACCCTCGTCTAATATCTTGATACCCATAAGGTAATAGCTAAACTAGGATCAAAGACAAGGGATCGTAGAGCGATACCCTAAGACTTATAAGGTAAAGGGTGAGATTTACCTATGAGTCTACAAGTCAATTGGTAATACCAAGCTTGTTATATTTTGCAAGTGAGATAGTGAGATAGTTGGGTAGAGCATGAGAAACTTATGGAGTTAGGTAGCCGGGGAGAACACAGTCCTAGTGATCGTCTGCAATTGTTTACAACTTGACAGCGCCCAAGCACACACGCGATTGTACGTGGTCTGTCAAGTAGTAAAGTGGCTGAATGAAAGACAAGTATCGATCCCATATGGACTTGGTTAAACGACGGTTCAATTCTAGTTCACAGTTTAGATTAAGTCGGTGCAAGAGTAACCAAAAAGAGAGTTTGGAAATTGTAAATTAAAACTAAAGTAGACAATGAGAAAATTAAAGTCTTGGAACAATCAATAGAGTAAAGCCTAAGGTTAAAGAACTTCAAACAATCATACTATGTTATTGAATTTTATTCGTCAATTTGCTTATCTTGGTTGTTGATTGTAGGGTTAATTGCATGATCATGGTCTCCCGACCTCTAATCGTTTACCTAATTTTGACATTACAACTACATCGTTAAGAGGGAATGTAATAATCCAATTAAGTTATTAAAGCTATCATCCTACGATTGAATCAAGTAAGGCATCTAAGTGCATCCCTGTCCTAGAAACTAATTTGAATTCCTTATTTTATAAAAGAATACAAACCCTACTTTGTTCATTCCCACGTTCTATCTCTCTGTTCCCTTTTTCAAGATCAAAAGGTCTACAATATATGTATTATACGGGTCATCAATCCATAAAATAACTAAAACAAGAATAAACAAACAACCAACTATGATAAGCAAATCCAACGAAATTAATCCAAAATAATATTACTCATGTTCTTGGCTTTAACCCCGGAAAGAGGGTTTTTAGCCGATAAAATTTATAATCATGATCCAAATAATTGAATATATATTATGAATAATTAAAAGCTAATTAAAGAATTAAGAAACCTACAAAATAAGTGCAGCAGCCTCCAAACTTTGTCCAAAGCGTCACCACCGACTCAAAATTGTCCCCCCAAAAGATTCCGTGTAACACGTGGAGGAAGTATTGTTTATTACCACATGAATAAATTTTTTTCTTTTTATTTTCCACAACCATGGTAATATTTCTAGCAGAATGTCTATCACAATCATCCACCGCATATCAAATATCAACACCAATAACTAATACCTTGGGGCATCAAATTCACCTCTTTCCTTCTTTTTGAATTTCATACTCTTTACTCAATTATTTTACAATTAAAGAACTTAGGAGATTTTTTCTTGGATCAAATTAAGGTCCATCAATAAAGGGGATTAGGCTACATATAAGGCTACCAAAGAAAATAAGCTAAAGGCTCAATGGGGTTTAACTAGGATTATTCACAAGGGTAGGTAAAAAAAGGTATAAAACTAGGCTATCAAAGAAATGCCTAAATCATCTCCTAAACTCACATTCTTTATTTCGCTTTACGCACACACTGGGCAAGTTCTAGACATCACATACAACAAGAAATATACAAATAACTTACACACATATGGCACCTAGTTGACTCACATAGGATCATCATAGACTCTCAACCAAACAATAACATGAATTCAACTTTAAGCCAACAACTCCTAGAGTCATAAACATGAGCCTAGGAGTCTCACAAGTAGCAATTCAAATCAATCAACATACATACACAAATAAAACACTTGCACCATACAATCAAAAATAGCACCAACTCAAATATCTTACACAAAAAAAAATAAATTCAATCCAAAAATTGGAAATTCCCCACCCCACACTTAAAAATCTACTTTGTCCCCAAAGTGAACATAAAAGTAAGAGATAGAAATACTTCCTGGGGTCTCTAGGCCTAACTAGTAGCATCTTTTGCATTAATGGGATCTGCGGGACCCCACATTCAATATTTTCCATCCTTCTTAGCTCAGGTTTTCGGTACTCAAACGTCCCATTAACTTGCGACTCAATAAAAAACAAAAAATATGTGAAGTAAAAACTAAAAACTAAAAAATAAAACATACCTACTTAACTTGGGTTGCCTCCCAAGCAACACCTGATTTAGTGTCATGCCACGACCCAACTAACAACTCAACCGAATTCCTTCATTATTTTACTCCTTCTTTGGGAGCCATTTTTTCATTCATTTCTGACTTATTGAGTGTACACTCCCAAGGTCAACATCTCTCTCAACTTCATCCTTCATCATATTAGGAAGTAGGAGTATTGAAGGCTTGGGCCACTAAATAAGGGTCTCAGAAGAGGTCTTTAGCGAGCTAACCACCCCACACTCATCCTTTTCAACAACAGTAAACATGTATAAATCCTTATAGTAGGAAAGAGCGTTTAGCAGTTTGTAAACTTTAAATACCGCCTCTTCATCCTCCAACCTCATTTTTAGCGTGCCCTCTCTTTACATCAATTAACACTCCGCCCGTCACTAAAAATGGACGTCCCAAGATGATTGATACCTACTCGTCTGCTTGAAAATCTAGAATAATAAAATTAACAGGAATAATAAATTTACCAACCTTTATGACCACATCCTCAATCACTCTTTCAAGACAGGCTATGGTCCCATTTGCCAACTGCAGTAGTACAGAGCTCGGTCTAGGCTTCCCCAAACCCAATGTGTTGAACAAAGATAAGGGCATCAAGTTTATACTTGCCCCTAAATCACTAAGTGTTTGCACCACCTCACTGTTGCTAATCTGAATGGAAAGAGTAAACTTACTTGTGTCCTTAAGCTTTTTCAGCATCTTTTGAGTGACTACCGAACTACACTCCTCAGTGAGTGTTATTGCCTCCACATCTTGCAATTTTACTTTATTAGCAACCATATCCCTCAAGTACTTAGTGTACTTGGGCATACCCAGCAAAATATCTAACAAAGGTAAGTTAATGTGAAGCTCTCTGAACGTGTCAAAGAACTTCTAAAACATTGCATCCTCCTTCATCTTTATTTTCCTCTGAGGGAAAGAAAGTGGCGATATCTTCATCACTTCTTCAACAACTTTTTTTTTAGTACTCAAACTTCCTTAATTTTTCAGCAACTTTGTCATTTACCTATAGGAGAGTCAAATTTGCATCTACCTCCTTAGTTACCTTTGGAAGTTCTTCTTGAAGCTCTTTACCACTCCTCAAGGTGATTTCCATAACCTGTTTTGGATTTTTTGTATCTCCGGGCAACCCACCTTGAGGCCTAGTATTCAATGCTTGTTGTAACTGCCCCAACTACAACTCTAAGATTCTTTGGGACGATTTATGATTTGTTAATTCTGCTTGTTGATTTTTTATATCCGCAGTCATTTGTGCTTGACCATCTAAGATTTGTTTCATCATCTCTTCCATGTTACTAGTTGACTGGTTTCATTATGCTTGTGGTTGCTGAATTTGTTGTTGTTGTATGTTCCATGGATGAGTCTGCCACTTTATGTTGTAGGCATTACCATAAATTATCCTTTGAGCATTACCTATATACGTTATTGATTCAGAATTTGAGGTACACATGGCCACTGAATGGCCACTATTTTCGCACACCTCACACCAACCACTAGTTTGCTAAACTGTATTGACTGTTGTTTAGGCTGTGGAAATCCCAATTTTAGGCTGCTAAACTGAGTGTTTATCATATTTTGTAATACCGCAACCTGGGCTGTAAGGTAGTGAACTAGTCCTCCTCCAATACACCCGTAATTTTTTCATAGCACTACTAGAATCTGAATGCCACTCGAGATTTCCTTGTGCTATGTGGTTTAACAATATGTACAACTAATCATAAGTCAACTCCAGTACTTGACCACCGCTGTTAAATCTAGAAAAATATTTGTATTATGATTAAGTACTTCTACAAAAGTATGACCAAGAACCTCATTAGACTTTTGGTAATATGGAAAGTCCCGAAGAAGAGCCTTGAAGCATTCCCAATCATGATAGAGTTTTTAATCTGGCTTCTATTTGAAGCCCACTATCTCTGCAAAGTCTTGCAGTCCTGCCAAATGGAAACAATATGATGAGGAACTTTCTGGCAAAGCCATCCCATGATGTGATTGAATTGGTCGGATCTACATTCAACCACCTTTTTTATTCCCTCAACAGTGAATGGGGAAAAGTGTCAGACTCACATAATTTGTATTCACCCCAGTCGTAATGAATATATCATTAAACTCAATAAAATTCTACAAGTGGACTTGTGGATCCTCGTGTGAAAGCCCTGCAAACTGTCCACTGCTGATTAAAAGCTGCACCATGTTGTGCTTTAACTCTAAATTCCCCCAGCAATTGATCTTTGAATTGGGGAAGTTCTTCGGAAGTGGGACTGCCACTTCCCTAACTGTCCTTCGGGCTGCTTGTTGTTCAGCCATAGAAACAGGATTATCTTGGTTTTCTTGGATTTGTGAAATTCTGGGGAGAAGGATTGTTTCTCTCCTTCTTTGATGGAAAAGTTGTTCAAGTTTGAGGCTTGGATCAACCAATTCAAGCCTTTGCTAGGCTCCAACTTTGAAAACCTATTTCGTGAAAGTACAAAACCAAGACCAAGTGTAAAAACACCAAATAAGTCTAAAAGTGAAACTAAAATAAATAGTTGATAAATTACCAGTCTCCGGCAACGACGCCAAAAACTTGACAGTGCCCAAGCGCACATGCGAGTGTACATGGTCTATCAAGTAGTAACGTGTCCTAATGAAAGCCAAGTATCGATCCCACTAGGACTTGGTTAAACAACGATTCAATTCTAATTCACAATTTAGATTAATTCGGTGCAAGAGTAACCACAGAGAGAGTTTGGAAATTGTAAATTAAAACTAAAGTAGACAATGCGAAAATTAAAGTCTTGGAACAATCAATAGAGTAAAGCCTAGGGTTAAAGCACTTCGAACAATCTTACTTTATTATTGAATTTCATTCGCCAGTTTGCTTATCTTGGTTGTTGATTGTAGGGTTAATTGCATGATCATGGTCTTCCGACTTCTAATCATTTACCTAATTTTGACACTACAACTACATCGTTGAGTGGGGATGTAATAATCCAATTAAGTTATTAAAGCTATCATCCTGTGTTTGAATCAAGTAAGGCATCTAAGTACATCCCTGTCCTAGACACTAATTTGAATTCCTTATTTTATAAAAGAATACAAACCCTACTTTGTTCATTCCCACGTTCTATCTCCCTATTCCCTTTTTCAAGATCAAAAGGTCTACAATATATGTATTATAAGGGTCATGAATCCATAAAATAACTAAAACAAGAATAAACAAACAACCAAATATGATACGAAAATCCAACAAAATTAATCCAAAATAATAATACTCATGTTCTTGGCTTTAACCCCGAAAAGAGGGTTTTTAGCCGATAATATTTATAATCACGATCCAAATAATTGAATATATGTTATGAATAATTAAAAGCTAATTAAAGAATTAAGAAAACTATAAAATAAGTGCAGCAGCCTCCAAACTTTGTCCAAACCGTCACCACAGACTCAAAATTGTCCCCTTAAAAGATTCCAAGATTAACAAAGTATGTATATATATAATATATACTAATAATAATCCTTGTGGGATTAAGAATGGCACGAGATCCAATATATTCCCACAATATATGCACTATATTCTGTTAGCAATGTAGACAAAGTGGTGTGTATGTGGGAATTGTCCATAAATTGGAGCGGTGGAATGCATCATGCAGCGCATGCAGTAGTTCACAGAAATGGAGGACGCATCGCACGCATGGCTGCACCGAAATGAAGTGTGTGTCACATGCAAATAGTATGCAGCTACTGGAATTCATTTTCTAAAATTTCTCTAAATCAAAGGAGCACCGTATTGGAGCAGGCATCGCATGCTCATCGCGCGCGCACACTGAAATTTGCATTCAAAATTTTGGTTAATTCTACATTGTCCTATCTTTTATCCCTTGTATCGTGGTGTATTTCTCATGGATTACCAGCCTTTATATCATCAATATATAGCCATATTCATCTTACAAAGCTTCCTAAATAATCACAGACCACAAATCAGAGATTATAATAACACAATATCATCAACGACGAATCAAAAACAAAAGCTAAGACAAGGCTAATTCCGAATGATCTTCACTTATTGTTCCGACTCTAGACTTAATCCAATTGAACTTTGCACATTACAAAGAAGTTGTTCCAAATATACTTACACCATTAAAACAATTTGGACAAACCCCTAGCTCAAGCTAGTAACACTAGTTTTCTGGGCTGAACTCTAAAGGACTCAATTAAGCACAAACTTGTTAGGAAAACACGTCGAACATTATAAATACGTACTTGGACACTTATATTCTTTTTTATATCATATTAACACATAAAGCACACGAATTATCCTCAAAACAAGGCTAAATAAGCTATAATAGTAACACTAGAATGCATAAATACACCCAACATCACCACCCCATACTTAAATCCTTGTTCGTCCTCGAATAACTCTTAACTTTAGGCATCATAAGTTGAGGAGGCTCTACACTTCTACTACATGTAATACACTCAAGCTAGTACTACATTGAATACACGGAATGCAAATCTCTACATAAAGCACGTTATTTACACAATTGATAGCTTATGAACACTACTCCAAAACATCCTAGCCTCAAGAATTGACTCACCTAAGTGGAAAACTCATACTTATTGTTCAATCAAGGACATCATATAAATCACTCACATTCATCAAACATGTGCCCCTTACAACAAGAGAGTTACCCATAATCACTCACATAAAAGCACTTTACACCATAATGGGTACAAGAATCAAATTACGCTCGCTCTCGCAAGAAATTCACAAGTTACACACAATGAACCATAGGTTTTCCCTTAGTGTAGTGCTCCACTAATATAGGAATGATGAACTTAGGATCAATTAGGTCCTTTTCGGGTTGAAATGTAGGCTAAGGAAAGGGAAGGAACTATTTTGGAATAGTGAATAACCTCTCTAAGCGCTTTAATACACTACATTATACATTTAAAATCAATCTCCAAAAACCAAATTACACCATTTCTGTCTACCCCATTCATTTATTTTTACCCTATCTCTTTTAACCATTGTCACAAACACGTGGTGGAAGTATTGTTTATTACCACATGAATCAGCTTTTTTTTTATTTTTATTTTCCACAACCATGGTAATATTTCTAGCATAATGTCTATCACAACCATCCACCGCACATCAAGTATCAATACCAATAACTAATACCTTGGGGCATCAAATTCACCTTTTTCCTTCTTTTTGAATTTCACACTCCTTACATAATTATTTTACAATTAAAGCACTTAGGAGATTTTTTCTTGGATCAAATTAAGGTCCATCAACGAAGGAGATTAGGCTACATATAAGGCTACCAAAGAAATAAGCTAAAGGCTCAATGGGGTTTAACTAGGATTATGCACAATGGTAGGGAAAAAAAGGTATAAACTAGGTTATCAAAGAAATGCCTAAATCCTCTCCTAAACTCACATTCTTTATATCGCTTTACGCACACACCAGGCAAGTTCTAGACATCACATGCAATGAGAAATATACAAATAACTTACACGTACATGGCACATGCTTGACTCACATAAGATCATCATAGACTCTCAACCAAACAATAACATGAATTCAACTTTAAGCCAACAACTACTAGAGTCATAAGCATGAGCCTAGGAGTCTCACAAGTAGAAATTCACATCAATCAACATGCTTACACAAATAAAACACTTGCACCACGCAATCAAAAATAGCACCAACTCAAATATCTTACACAAAAAAAAATAAATTCAATCCAAAAATTGGGAATTTCCCCACCCCACACTTAAAAATCTTCTTTGTCCCCAAAATAAACTTAAAAGTAAGAGATAGAAACACTTCCTGAGGCCTCTAGGCCTAGCTAGTAGCATATTTTGTATTAATGGGATCCGCGGGACCCCACATTCAATATTTTTCATCCTTCTTAGCTCAGGTTTTCGATACTCAGAATTCCCATCAACCTGCGACTCAATCAAAAACAAAAACTAAGTAAATTAAAAAGTAAAACTAAAAAATAAAACATACCTACTTAACTTGGGTTGCCTCCCAAGCAGCGCCTGATTTAGTGTCACGGCATGACCCAACTAACGACTCAACCAAATTACTTCATCTTTTTACTCCCTCTTTGGGAGCCATTTTTTCATTCATTTCTGACCTATTGACTGTACACTCCTAAGGTCAACATCTCTCTTAACTTCATCCTTTATCACATTGGGAATCAGGAGTATTGGAGGCTCAAGCCGCTCAATAAAGGTATCAAAAGAGGTCTTTAGTAGGCTAACCACCCCGCACTCATCCTCTTCAACAACAGTAAACATGCATAAATCCTTATAGTGGGAAAGAGCATTTAGCAGTTTGTAAACTTTAAATGATGCATCTTCATCCTCCAACCTCATTTTTTACGTGCCCTCTCTTACATCAATTAACGCTCCGACTGTCGCTAAAAATAGACATCCTGAGATGATTGGTACCTATTCGTCTGTCTGAAAATCTAGAATAATAAAATCAACAGGAATAATAAATTTACCAACCTTTATGACCACATCCTCAATCACTTATTTGGGATGGGCTATGGTCCCGTTTGCCAGCTGCAGTAGTACAGAGCTCGGTCGAGGGATCCCCAAACCCAATGTAAACAAAGATAGGGGCATCAAGCAGATACTTGCCCCTAAATAAATAAGTGCCTACATTTATATTTTCAATTTGAACTAAAAAATATTATTCATATCCTTATTTTAAATCAAATTGAAATAATCAAATATTGCATAAGTATGATTTCACTATAATAGAGAACTTAAATATGAATTTGAATTCACGTTGTTGATATATATAAAAAGTTGAATTGACATTTTTTTTTTTGAAATTTTTACCTTAAAATAATATTCAAAATTGATTTCATGGTAATTCATACTTGTCATCAAAATATCGTTTTGTTTCTCTAATTTATATAGATAGGTTTGGTACATTTTTTGGTATTCACAATTTTATTTTATTTTAAAGTCTATTTTAAACTTGAAATTGTAATCCGTATAAATCATTGTAAATTTATAACACAACATACTCCATGTAATCTCACAAAGTTAGTTCGGTTAGAATAGAATATACACAAATCTTACCCCTATTTAAAAATAAAAAATATTTTTTAAATTCATATAACTAATATCATTTATAAAAATGAAAGGAAGAAAATATTCATGTAATAATAGGTAAAGAAAATATAGTCCAATTGACAAAAAAAGAAAATATTGCCAGTAACTTTCTTTTTTGATTAATTTAACACTATTGGATCACTTTTGTTTTTCAAAATGGGGACTCTCGGCCCATGTTAATTTTTTTCTTATTAAAAAAAGGCAAAATGATCCCTATAATACTATGTCGGTTTTGTAAGTTAGACACTTTTACTTACATGTTTGTCATATGGATCCTTGAACCCATTAAAAAACAACATTTTGCACCCTTTGACTGTTGACCTTACCTATGTGGTATTGAAATGGTGACTAGGACAAAGAGAGTGTAGTCACTCGCTTGGGGGTGCGAGTGGGGGTCAATTTTTGGCCAATTTTACATTAAAATAATTAAAAAATAAAATAAAAATAATATTAAAATTAAAAAAAAAGATCCTTTTTTTCCTCTATCTTTTTAAATTTAAAAATATTTTTAAAATTTTAAAAATAATTTAAAAATATTTTTAAAAATTAAAAAATATATATATTTTTCCCTCCCCACCCCACCCCAGCCAGTCCCCACCTCCACACCCTACCCAGCCCCATCCCACCCCACCTCCAGCCCCCCATCCTACCTCAATACCCATCCAGCCCTTCCCCATCCCCACCCCAGCACATCCCCACCCCCACACCCCACCCAGCCCCATCCCACCCCACCCCCAACCCCTCCACCCCACCCCAACCCCATCCCCATCAAGACCCTCCCCACCCCACCCCCATCCCTCACACCCCTCCCAGCCCCGTCCCCACCCCATCCGCAGTCCCTTTCAGCCCCCACACCCCACCCCAATACTCTTTCAGCCCCCATCCCTCCCCCACCACCTTTTTTTATTTTTTATTTTAATTTTTCCTCAATTCAATTCTTTTCATTTTTTTTTTAAATAAAAATTTAAATTTGAAATTAATTTTTTTTGGATTAAAATTTAAATTTAAATTTAAAGTGAGTGATAGTGAATATTGAAAAAAAATTAGTGAATTTCGCTTGAAAAAAATTAAACTTTTTGTGAAATTTTTAAAGATATTCAAATTTAAAAATCAAAAATTTATTATGTTTGTATGTATGAATTTATAGTTAAAAATTTAAATTAGTTGGAGAAGAATTTTAATTATTTGGAATGAATTTGATGTTTAATTTGTGAGAAAAAATAAAAACATGATTATTCAAATTTTTCTACAATTATAAATTCTTCTTATTTAATTAAATTAATTTTAATATTTAATTTTTTATTTAGCATTTTAAAAGTGACTTGGAATTTAATGTAATACTTTTTTTATTTTTTTTTGTGAATGACATGGCAGATGACATGGCAGATGACATGGCAGCTGATGTGGGGAGAGTGCGTTACACTTACCAAAAAAAGGGTTTAAAATATTGCTTTTTTGTGGGCTCAGGGGACCAGATGATAAACGTGTAAGTAGAAGTATCCAACTCTAAGTAGAAGTATCCAACTTACAAAACCGACATAGTGCAAGGGTCCAGAAGGTCATTTTGCCTTAAAAAAATATTCTTAAACTTCTTTTCTACTGAATACAGCCGCCAGCCACCATTTCCATCCTTCCCCATAGATTCAATCCCCAAAATCTCCCTCCCAAAAAATTAAAAATTACAAAAAATTAAAATTTTCCCCCAAAATTTTAAAACTCGATTAAATAACCTAATTTCACTTTTCACTTCATATCCCTTTACCTCTCCCTATTCCATTGTTCTTCCCTACTACTCTTCCCCTCCCCTCCCCTCCCCATTCTCCCTCATGCATATCTCAATTTCTAATTTGTGTTGAAATATTTTATGTGATATTTTACTAATTAATCTTTTTTGTAGGTCTTACAATATAGAATTCTTCAAATAAAGATAATTTTCTATTCGCAAAGATTTTAAAGTATTAATATTTAAATTGACATCTTTCGGTTGTGAGATTATATTGAATATATTTATGTTCCTGTACTAAAATTAGAGATCTATCATTGTAGGTTTTAAGAAGTTCATAAAGTATACAAGTTTGTTTACTTCTTTAGTTCTTTATACTTTTGTGGTTTTATTTTTTAAAAATTTTAATTAAAGAATTATCTAAGACATATTTTTTCCATTTGAAATTCTATATATACACACAATTATATATATAATCATTTGTTATTGATTTTCTTGAGGCTAATATATTTTTCAATTATTGATAGGCACATTAATGAAAAAAAGAACATATAAACGACAACTTGGGATAGATATTGATCAAGTTAAGTGCAGTTCAAGACCGTTGAAGGAGAAAGGGGAAGCCTATGTTGCTTTGGACTCAAATAATATGTTGTCTTAAAAGAATTATATATCGTGACAATTCTCAAAATTGTAAAATACAATTATATATAACTTGACAATTTTAAAATCTCAAAAATGAATTTGTAGCTACATTATCTAACATTCTGACGAATAGAGCTAGTGAAATATTCTTTAATTTGTAATAATGAAATTGTTGAAAATTATTTTAAAATTTACTATACTTTATTTTAGTTACATTATATGAATTCTTGTGATTAATAATGCTTATGGCAATATTCTTTCATGTATGGCAATGAATTTTTGTAGTTTAGCTACATATATATTACCAAAAATATGATTATACATTTTTACTTTTCATATCAAATTAAAAGAATAACTATAATTTATGTATTTCATGATAAAAGTAATGAATTCTTAGCCATTTACAAAAATATTTGTGAAAAATTCTTTAGTTGATAGCTACAATTTTTCTAACTCATTGCTAAATGCAAATATTTCTATTAGGAGTCTCAAATATAAAATAGCCACTACTTTTAATTTTCGTAGCAAATAAATCTAGTCTTTTACCACAATAGAATATATTGTGGCTACAATACAAAAATTGCTATAGATTTTATTTGTCATGGCAAAAAAGTAAAATTATTTACTATAAGTATATATTGTGTAGCAAGAAATTTTTTACTATAACACCTACAAACATAATAAATTTATAGTTGTAAGTATTAGTCCTTAGCCACAAGCCATGTAAAGTTTGTAGCTGACTTTTAGTTACGTCTCTTCTTGCTACGAAAGCTACGAAAAAAAAATTGTGGCTAAAGTATTTAGCCATGAACTTTTTCATATTTAGCTACAACATATTTTGTAGCTATATATGCATTATGTTGTAATGCATGGTAAACTTGGAATTTGTTAGAATAAAAGTTCATAAATTGACATGAACGATTGCAACATCCCAAAGATGTGCATACTAAGTATTGAACATATATTGAAGAATCAGAAAATTCTTCATTACTTTTAATGTTACTTGTTCTCATGATAAGTTGGTTGAACCAACTAATGTTGGGATTTGATCCCTCAAGATCTGAAAAATATAAAAGGTGAATATGGGCCCGTTCACCAGTCATGTGATATATTAAGATGCATCGATGTAAGATAATCACATGTACGTTTATTGTCAACCTACAGTTTGACATTCATAAAGTTGTTTGCTCAATAAATTTGATTTAAGAGCATAATTTTTAGATTGTGTAATCAAGACAATTCTTTGTGTTGATGGTTTGACATTGAATGTCTTCGATAAATAGCTGAAACATTGGTAATGAGAACAAAGCTTCATGTATTGGTTTGAAATATGAAATATTATATACGAAAGTATTTGTATGCATCAAACCAATAAATTATGATTAATTTTTTCTCAAAGCTAGTTCTGAGTCAGGAACCACACGTTGTTCATCTAATAATTTTGATGTGTGGTATACGATTAATGAATATACCATGATGCACAAAGATGAATTCCTCGAAGAGGATGGAAGATGTATGTTAGATTTCCTAACATAAAGAGAGATTATAAGGAGCTGTGAAATATATTAGGAATTATCATCAAATCCTCATTCAAAAGATAATTCAAGTCAAATACCAGAAGTATTTGCCGACTCAAATTTAATCTCATATTAAGCTGCAAGTGCTCCTATTTTATGTTCCTAAAGGATAAAATCTATGCATGTGTGATGTGTGGTAGACAATCGGTTCTAAATGAAATAATCCTTGAAAAAGATAAGGAACAAATAATCATAATAAGAAGGCAATGTGCTCTTGAAGAGCCTACGACAAAACACTTCATGAAACCTTATGAGAGGCTTAGCTACCTGAAAATAATGAAGTGATGAGATCTCAAAAATGTTATGTCACATTGTGAACCGATACAAAATGATATATCATTAACGATATCTTTGATATCATATTAGCATAATATTGTAAAGGATCACAGGAATTTGAATTCTACATTTATTTAAGCATGCTAACGTAGAAATATTTATCAAGTGACATGAAGGATGCATCTTGGTAAGCGTAAAACTTATTTGATTCGCAATCCAGACACTAAAATATCACACACGAAATGTTGGATATTGTCATTTGACCAAAATCTATATAAAAATTCCTAAAGGATTTAAAATGCCTGAAGCATATAAAGTTTCTTAGAAATTTATTTATTATCCTTATAAGGGATAAATTAATGATTATTAAAACTTTTGGAGAGTTTTCAAAAGCAATAGATTATTTACTGAAATGAGAAATATACCAATTTGGATTGGTTATGAAGTATCATATTTTAGTGCAATTGGTGAACTCATGTATCTTACAAATACCAGAAGGCCTATAGCCTCTTCGGTTAATTTTTTAGCAAGATATAATTCTGTTCCTACTAGGAGATATCAGAATAAGATCAAATACATGATCTTATTTTATTCTAAAGATTGCAGTCTTGAACCTGTTAATTATGTTGATGCTGGTTATTTATTTAACCCGCATAAATCTCGGTATCAAACATGCAATGTGTTCACATGTGGGGATACTGTCATATCTTGGAGATATACAAAGTAGTTTATCTAGCCACTTCATCGAACCATGCTGAGATTATAATTATTCATGAAGCAAGTCGAGAGAGTGTGTGGTTGAGGTCCACAATACATCTCATTCGAGAAAAATATAGTTTGAAATGTGATAATGTACCCACAATTTTATACAGAGATAATGCAGCATGCATAGCACAACTTAAGGGAGAATTCATAAAAGGAGATAGAACGAAGCACATTGCCAAAGCTCTTCCACACACATGAGCTCTAAGAAAAATGGTGATATTAACGTGCAACAAATTCGTTCGAGTGACAATGTGATTGATTTATTCACCAAGTCTCCTTCAATTACAACTTTCAAAAAGATGGTGCACAAGATCGAGATGTAAAGGTTCAAGGATCTTCTCATTAGGGAAAGTTAATACGTGTTGTACTCTTTTTCCCTTACAAGGTTTTGTCCCACTGGGTTTTCCTTGTAAGGTTTTTAATGAGGCAGCTGAAATGCGCATTGTTAGAGATGTGTACTCTTTTTTCTTCTCTAAATTTTATCCCCACTGAATTTTTTCTAGTAAGGTTTTAACGAGACACATTATCTATCAATTAAACATTCAAGGGGGAGTCTTATAAATGCATTTACATTATAGTGAATATCTATCAAGAATATAGATCATATCTATCAAGATCTAGTTGATATCTATTAGAATATGAAATATCTATCTTTTAGAGAGAAACTAGGAGTATTTTCCCCTATAAATAGAAGAATTTCGTTCATTGTATTGTTAATCTGATTATCTCTCATCCATCAAGAGAAATAAAGAAGTTTCAGTTTTCTATCTCTATTTATTCTAACTGGTTCTTACTTTATATTTCATAATAATATTCAAATTTTAAAAATTATTTACAAAAAGTATGAATAAACACAATTTTAACTTGAACTTTGATAAAATTTAATCAAGTGTTTTTAAAAAGAAAAAAACATGGCGGAACATCTACTTATTTTCTTAAAAATATCTACACTTTGAAAGCTAATTGCAAACAAATCAAACGTTTGTCCATGCAAACTAAAAATTCTTAAACTCTATTTATAACTTTGAAATTTAAAGTTGGAATTGAGTTATTTTGACCATACCAATTATTGGAATTGAAGATATTTTGATCATATTGACTATCGAAATTGGATTAAGTTACTATATTTATGTGGCTGCAGGTTGCACCATGTTATTGATGTTTTGCAGTTTCATATATATATATATATGCTCCACATTTCTTTCATATTAATTGTCATTTCTTATTATTATTGTTTTTCCTTTTCAGTACTATTTAGATTTGTTTCTCTTGAGAAGGGCCTCTAGATGAGGTCTGCATACACTTCATTCTTTCCATTACTACTTTAAGTTTATTCTCTTTAGCTGATGGTCTTTAAGAAAAATAGCCTCGTAGTAAGGTTTGCATACACTCTATGTTTTTCATTACTGTTTTGATTTTTTTTCACAACAACCTCGAGGTAGAGTCTAGATACACTCTATCCTTTCAAAACTTCTACTTTAATGTTATTGTTGTTGTTCTGCCAAAACTGATCTGATAACCAAATCCCAAATCCAAACCCCTCATACTACAAATATTTTTCAGGGTACTTATGTAGCACTTCTTTAATAAAAGCAGCTAGTTGTTCCTTCGTGAAGGTTCTAGAATCTTCTCAAGTGGTTCATCATCATCTTGTAAACCATACAAGTTATTGGATTTGAAGTTGTTTTGATTATACCGATTATTGAAATTGGAGTTATTTTGACCATATCAATTATTGAAATTGGATTTAGTTACTATATTTAAGTGATCACACCTCATTATTTATCTTATGATTTATTTATCTATATTAGAAGTGCTGGTTTTGACATGCTTGCCGACTAGCTATTCCGTGATTTTACTGTATCACCTTTGATTAATTATTATAAATCATTTATGTATCAAAAAATTAATAATATTTAATTAAAAAAGAGAATAAATATTTATGACATGTCTATTTCAGATATTTCAACCGTAATTTTATTATATCATTCCTAACTAATTATTACTTATAAGTTATTTATGTATTAAAAAATTAATAATATTTAATTAAAAAGTAAAAATAAACATTTATGACATGTCTACTACAACTGTTTCAACCATAATTTTATTAGATATCACTCTTATTTAATCATTATGAGTTATCTAAATATTAAGAAATTAATAATATTTAATAAATAAAATAAAATAGACATAAAATGATAAATTAACTCTTGATGTTTTAAATTTAAGTTGACTTCTTTCAATCGTGATTTTACTAGATCACTCCTAACTAAATTAGAAGTGTTGGTTTCGACATGCTTGCCAACTAGCTGCTCCGTAATTTTACTATGTCACTCCTAGTTAATAATTATAAGTCTTTTATGTATTAGAAAATTAATAATATTTGATTAAAAAGGAGAAATAGAGATTTATGACATGTCTGTTTTAGCTGCTTCAATCGTGATTTTACTATAGCACCCCTAATTAATTATTATAAGCCATTTATGTATTAGAAAATTAATAATATTTCATTTAAAAAGGAAAAATAGACATTTATGACATGTCTGTTGTAGCTGCTTCAACCGTAATTTTATTAAATATCGCTCCTAATTAATTATTATGAGTCATCTAAATATTAAAAAATTAATAATATTTAATAAAAATGATAAAATAGACATAAAATGATAAATTAACTATTGATATTTTAAATTAAATTGGTGTCCTTCAACCGTAATTTTACTATATCACCCCAAATTAATTATTATAAGTTATTTACGTATTAAAAATTTAATAATATTTAATTAAAAAAAGAAAAATAGATATTTATGACATGTCTGCTTCAGCTGCTTCAACTGTAATTTTACTACATATTGCTCCTAATTAGTTATTATGAGTCACCTAAAGATTAAAAATTAATAATATTTAATAAAAAAAAAGATAAAATAGATATAAAATGATAAATTATATGATGCCCACTTAAATTTTTTTCACAAATATTTTTTATAGTAATTTTGTTATATCACTTCTAATTAATCATTGTAAGCCATTTAAATTTTTTACTATACCACCCCTAATTAGTTATTATGTTCATCTAAGTATTGTGTCACTTAAATTGATATTTGTGATTTATTACCTCACTTATTAAGGATAATAAGCAGGTAACAAATCAACATGTTTGCTTGTGTTGCCTACTTAGATATTTTATTTTATATTTATTTATTTTACTTTCCATTTTAATATATTATATATTTGAGAATTTGCGTAAAAGTATTATAAATCATAATAATTAACAATTTAAAACAATCAAAAAGACGTAAAAATTTTGGTTGACTCTCTAAATTTTATTACTGTCACATAAATTAGGACTGAAAAAAAAGCACTACAAATCACAATAATTAATAATTTAAAATATTAAAAAATATATTAAAAAATTGTATCAACACCACATAAATTGGGCAAAAGGTATAACATATATTATTTAAAAAATATGTAAAAAGTATTATAAATCACAATAGTTAATCTAGAAATGTTCTTCACATTGATTTCGTGCTAACACGGGCCATATACCTCTGGTCCCTGTATATGTACATGCTCCACATAACTTTTATATTAGTTATCATCTTTTTTTCACTCTTATTTTTCCTTTCCATTACTACTTTTATTTCTCTTGAATCAATGATCTTTCACAAATAAACTTTCTTTTTACTTCTCTTGAATCGATGGTCTTTCATAAATAGCCTTGAGATAAACAATCTCAAGGAAAGATCTGCATACATTCTATCCTTTTCAAACCCCACTTAAAAGATTTTCACTAGATATATTATTGTTTTTTATTTTGCCAATATCTGCTCGAGAACCAAATCCAAAACACCCAAAACCTCGTTTCATTTCTTTTTCACTTTCACTATATTTTTTTCTATCTATTACTACTTTTATTTTATTTTCTTGAACCTATGATCTTTCACAAACAAACTTTTATTTGCCACTCTTGAATTGATGGTTTTTCATAAATCACCTCGAGATAATGTATGCATACACTCTATTCTTCCAGAATTTACTGTGTAAAATTTCATCGAATATGTTGTCGTTACTATTTTGCCAAAACCAACTCAATAACCAAATCCCTAACCAACCATACATATGAGCCCATTCTTCTCTTCCTCTTCCTAAAACCCTAGCCCCCAATCCAGAAAACCCTAATTTCCTCTTCTCTACTATGCAACACTCATGATGAGAGCTTGAACCATCTTCTATTCACTTGTCCATATGCACCAACCATTTAGAATGAGCTTTTATCGTGGCATGATGTACTTAGAAGGTCCATGAGCTGGCAATCTGAAGTGCAATGAATGATTCATAATGCAATAGAAGAAACATTTGGGCAATTATATATATAAAAGTTATAGCTTGTTGTGTCTATTTCATTTGACAAGAAAGAAATTATAGAATATTCCAACACGAGTTTAAACAAGTAAATAGCCTTACAAAATTAATTGTTCAAGAGTTGTTCTGCATGGAAAGCACAAAACGAAAGTTGACTAGAAGACTAGTTGAAATGAACTACTACCTATAATCTGTGGGGGGGAGGCGGGGTAGTGCAGTAGTTAGCACAAGGTAGAGATAGGGAAAAATGGTATTATCTCTTCTAGGTGTTTAAGGAGTGCCCCAAATGAGAGTTAGCTTTAGCAATTAAGTGTGGGAATGCCCTGTTGGGTTCAAGTTGAATGTGTGAATGGTAAATTGAGGGGAAAATGAGATCACACTAAAAAAGAAAAGTGTACTAAAAATAAGGAAAGTCTACTAATTCTCCCATATTGGTGGGAAAAAGAAACTTTCATGTGTTCTTATTAAGAAACACATCTCTACATGGATAGTGAGGCAAGAACAAAGAGGTGCCTCGCGCCTTCGCTGCCATCGATCGCTCGACTCGGCTTCGGCTTTGAAAAATGATCGATCAACGAGATTAATTTCTCAGATAATTTTTATTTGAAACTTGTAAAACAAGTGAAGCTTTAATCCAAAAATCTAATAAAATAATTTTCTCCATATGCGTGCGCATTTCAGATGCCATGCAAACGCATGCACAACGCATCTAGAAAGGAATGCGACCTTTTAGAGAAAAAGACACTCGTCGTCGCTCGCTCCGCTCGACTTCGGCTTCGGATTTGGATTTGTCAAATAATCGATCAATGAAACTATTTTTTAGACAAATTTTATTCGAAATTTGTAAAACAAGTGAAGCTTTAATCCAAAAATTCAACGGAATAATTTTCTCCATATGCGTGTGCATTTCAGATGCCATGCAAACGCATATGCAATGCATCTCAAAAGGAACGCGACCTTTAGAGAAAGAGACAAACTGTTTCTGAAAAAGGGCGACCTGCGGACGTAGGTCAGGCACAGACCTGACGCAGTTGGCTCTGCCTGACACAGATCAAGTGCAGAAGCCTCTAGAATGGGTGAAACGTCACCTACGGCCGCACATCAGACTGGGCGTAGGTGACGTGATCATTTAGTAACAATGCAACTTTTTCAGAACCAATGCTTCCTTTTCGAAAGAACACCTATTGGCTATAAATACCTGACTTATTATTCATGTAGGTATAGAATTTTAAGAGCTGAAAAATACTTTTTGTATTCTAAAAACTCATTGTGATCATCTCCCGTTGAGTGAGTTAGAAGAATCCCATAGTTTGAGGTACCGCTGCTGTCAGATTGTAAGTCATTTTATCCTGGGAGGAAAAATTTTACAACCTTGGGTACTTGAGGGGAATTAATTCCTTAAAGACACTTTCTGAATTCGAAAGACTTGACTTTATTTCTGTTTCATCTTATTTCTTAACTATAACACACTTCTTTGATAGTTAATATTGAACTTGTGTTGAAGGTGTTGAAAAACTTCATAAGTGTTCTTGAAATAGGCGTGAACTTGTGTTGAAGTTTAAAGTATAAACATACAGATTGTGTACCCGAAACAACAATCTTAAGAAATTAACATTTCAGAATCTGTATTATTTGATTTTTGGAGATTAAAGTTATATGCTTTCTACTCCGTTTGAACTTAACAAGTGATTTGAAGACATAAAAACTTTATCACAAGTTAAAGGTCATTCGGTTAACGATTGGAAGACATAAAAATTTCATCGTTAAACTAGAAACAAGTAGTGTTTATAAGTTGCTACAAACTTGTAATTAGTATATTTTTATACTAAAGTTGACAGTATTTTTGTGACAGAAAAAATGACTACAGACGGTCATGTGAATGATGCTGGGACAAGTGTGGCAGTAACGAATGTTGCTACAACTAGTCGTACGTGTGCTCCGTAGTCAATGGCACCAGCTGAGAAACCCAAAAAATTCACGGGTGTTAATTTTAAAAGGTGGCAACAAAGATGTTCTTCTATCTTACAATCTTGTATTTTCAAAGATTTACATTTGAAAAAAACTCCAGAATTGCCCAAAGAAACTTCGGACTAGGAGCGATTTGTTGTTATGGAAACGTGGAAACATTATGATTTCCTATGTAGGAATTTCATTCTAAGTGGCCTCACAGATGACCTATACAACGAGTATAGTGGAATAAAGACGTCAAAGAGTTGTGGAGTGAGCTGGAAAGAAAATACAAGACTAAGGATGCTAGAACCAAGAAGTCCTTTGTTGCAAGATTCCTTGAGTATAAAATGATTAACAATGAGTCTGTTGTATCTCAAGTACAGGAACTGCAAGTTATCATCCACGATCTCCTTGAGGAAGGTATGATTTTGGTGAATACCTTATTTGAACATGTTAAAAATGTTCTTAATGTTCATATAAACCTTATTGTAGGTTTGGTTTTGAACAAGGCATTTCAAGTTCCTGCAATAATAGAGAAGTTGCCACCTATGTGGAAGGACTTCAATAACTACTTGAAACATAAACGAAAGGATATGACAATCGAAGATCTCATAGTAAGGCCGTGCATTGAAGAAGACAACAAAGCAGCAGAAAAAAGGTTGAAAGAAAATTCTGCAATGAATGGAGCAAACATTGTAGAAGACGACCACAACAACTCAAAAAAGCAGAAGAAAGCTAGACAAGAAAGTAATCAACCTAAGAAGAATTTCAAGAAGAAATGCTTTAACTGTGGCAAGATTGGCCGCAAGTCAATAGATTGTCGTGCCCCAAAGAAAGGCAAAAAGAAGGACCAAGCAAATATGCCTAAATCCAAAAACAAAATGGACGATTTGTGTACCATGCTGTCTGAATGTAACTTGGTGGGAAATCATCGAGAATGGTGGATGGATTCCAGTGCCACCCGCCACATTTGTGCAAATAAAAAGTTATTTACTACATTTGCTTCGGCTCAAGGAGAAGAAAAGATCTATATGGAAAACTCCGCAACAACTAAAGTTGAAGAAACAGGAAAAATCTACCTGAAAATGATATCAGGCAAAGTGTTGACTCTTAACAATGTCCTGTATGTACCGGAGTTAAGGAAGAACTTGATTTCTGTAACACTTTTTAATAAAAATGGATATTCAAATGTGTATTTGTTTTCAAAAAAATTGTACTTTGTAAAGGAGAAGTGTACGTAGAAAAAGGCTACTTCACTGGGGGCCTATTTAAATTGAATGTAATGATAATTGAAATCAATAAAAGTTTTGTTTCTTCTTACTTGCTTGAGTCTAGTGAATTGTGGCTTGAAAGATTAGGACATGTCAATTACAAAACATTGCGAAAACTGATTAACTTAGAAGTTTTGCCAAACTTTGAGTTCAATAAATCAAAATGTCAAATGTTTGTTGAATCAAAGTATGCTAATCATCTGTATAAGTCTGTTAAAAGAAATTCTAATCCTTTAGACTTAATACACACTGACATTTGTGATATGAAGTCAACACCATCTCATGATGGGAAAAAATATTTTATAACTTTTATTGATGATTGTACTAGATATTGTTATGTCTATTTGCTAAACAGTAAGGATGAAACAATAGATGAGTTTAGGCAATATAAAAAAGAAGTTGAAAATCAATTAGATAAAAAGATCAAAATGATAAGAAGTGGTAGGAATGGAGAATATGAATCTTCTTTTGTGAAAATATGTGTAGAGAATAGAATTATCCATCAAACTACTACCCCATATTTACCTCAATCTAATGGAATTATGGAAAGAAAAAATCAAACCTTAAAGAAAATGATGAATGCCTTACTAATAAGTTCAGGTTTACCGCAAAACTTGAGGGGAGAAACTATCCTTACGGCTAACCGATTACTCAATAGAGTGCCCCGCAGTAAGACACTATCAATTCAATATGAAAAATAGAAAAGAAGGAAACCCAACTTGAAATATTTCAAAATGTGGGAGTGTCTAGTGAAAGTTCAAGTTCCTATGCCTAAATGGGTTATAATAGGACCTAAAACAGTGGACCGCGTGGTCATAGGATATGTTAAAAGTAGTAAAGCATGTCGATTTTTGGTTCATAAATACAAACATTCGGATATCACTGAAAATGTGGTAATTGAATCAAATAATGCTGAATTCTTTGAACATATTTATCCATATAAAACTAGACATGAACAGTCCAGTTGAGGGTCTAAATAACCTAGAGATGAACCAATTAAGGATGTACATAATGATAATAATCCAAGACGTAGTACACATTAAAGAACGTCAACTTCTTTTGGATCAGATTTTGTAACATTTCTCTTAGAAAATGAGCCTCAAACATTTAAAGAAGCGATGTCGTCTTTAGACTCATCCTTTTGAAAAGAGGTAGGCAATAGTAAGATTGATTAAATCTTAAGTAACTATACGTGGGAATTGGTTGATCTTCCTCCAAAAAATAAACCTTTAGGTTCTAAATGGATCTTCAAAAGGAAAATAAAAGCGGATGGTACTATTGACAAATACAAGACAAGACTTATAGTAAAAAGCTTTAAACAGAAGAAAGATCTTGATTACTTTGATACATACTCACTTTTAATGAGGGTAACGTCAATTCGGATGTTAATTATCTTGGCAATGGTATATGGTCTTGAAATTCATCAAATGAATGTGAAAACAACATTCCTAAATAGAGCATTGGAGGCAGAAATTTACATAGAACAACCTGAGGGTTTTGTGGTTACAAGTAAAGAAAAGGTGTGTAAACATGTTAAGTCATTTTATGGACTAAAACAAGCACCTAAACAGTGACATGTGAAGTTTGACCAAACCATGTTGGCAAACGAGTTTAAGATAAGCAAATGTGATAAATGTGTTTACATAAAGATACTCCAAATTACAAAGTCATTATTTGTTTGTATGTGGATCTTATGTTGATCATTAGTAGAGACATTTCTGACATAAATGCTACGAAATGAATGTTTGAGAGCAAGTTTGATATGAAAAACCTTGAAGTTGCGGATGTGATCTTAGGAATAAGAATCCATAGAACTCCACAAGGGTTGGCATTGTCACAGTCTCATTACATCGAAAAGGTACTTGACAAATTCAAGTATTTGGAATTTGGTATTGCCAAGACTCCATTGGATGTAAGCTTTGCACTTTAAAAGAATGAAGGTGAAAGTGACTAACAGTTATATAACGCAAGAGTGTTGGGATGTTTGATGTATATCATGAATTGTACTCGGCTAGACATAACATGTGCTATTAGTAAGTTAAGTCGGTACACAAGTAATCCCAATAAAACTCATTGGATGGAAATGAAAAGAGTTTTGGGGTATCTTAAATACACTCAAGACTATGCTTTGTATTATAATAAATATCCCATAGTAATTGAAGGATATAGTGATGCAAATTGAATTACCAGATCGAATGAACTAAAATCCACAAGTGGATAAATATTTACTATAGGTGGAGGAGAAGTCTCTTGGAAATCGTCCAAACAGAAATGTATTGGTCGATCTACAATGGAATCTGAATTTATCGCATTAGATAAAGTTGGTGAAGAAGCAGAATGGCTCCAGAATTTCTTGGAAGATATTTCTTATCGGCCTAAACCATTGGCATCAGTATGTATATACTATGATAGTCAAGCGGGGATAGGTACAGCAAGGAGCACGATGTACAACGGTAAATCTCATCATATAAGACGGAGACATAATATCGTTAAAGAACTTCTCTCTAGTAAAATTATCACTGTTAACTTTGTAAAGTCAAAGGATAATGTGTCGAATCCACTTACAAAAGGCCTATCTAGAGAGGGAGTTGAGAGAACATCCAAGAAAATGGGTTTACGACCTAGGACAAGTCAGCATGGTGGTAACTCTACCTAGCAGACTGGAGATCCCAAAAGCTAGGTTCAAGGAGATCAAACAAACTTGGGTCTGACAGGTTCAACATTGTCAATATACCCAACTCATTCTCATGATGTAGACAATGTTTAGTAAACAAGGATAAGGCTTGTGGTGTGAATCCTTTTAATGATTATCTAAATTTGACATATTTGATCAAATAGTTTAATCTATAGATTGAATATTTAGAAATCACCTATGTGAGGGTGAAGTGAAAGTCACTTCAAGGAGAATGTTTGTAAAGGCCTATTCTCTAAGCTCTCATAAAACCGGGACGTGTTCATGGCTGAAACAAACAAAATCGTAAAAATCATAAACGGTAAAAGACTGGTTGTGTGACATGTGTTGTCTAGATATACATTAAAGCTCGACAGTTCAAAGATATCAAATCTACCGATTGATGGAGTGCATCCGATGTATGTTCACTACGGAAAGGTCAAAGGGAAAACTACTTATCCAGATGCAATCAGTCTTTGTTTGATGATCACATCTTGTCCATAAAATTTTTACAAAGAGTAGTCATTCCCCATTCATGTGGGGGATTGTTGGGTTCAAGTTGAGTGTGTGCATGGTAAATAGAGGGAATTGGCGGAGGAAAAAATGAGATCACACTCAAAAAGGAAAATGTACTCAAAAATAAGGAAAAATCTACTAATTCTCCCACATTGGTGGGAGAAAAAAACTTTCATGTGTTCTTATTAAGAAATATATCTCCACATGGATAGTGAGGCAAGAACAA
Organism: Capsicum baccatum var. pendulum; assembly: GCA_030864225.1. Classification (NCBI taxonomy): domain Eukaryota; kingdom Viridiplantae; phylum Streptophyta; class Magnoliopsida; order Solanales; family Solanaceae; genus Capsicum; species Capsicum baccatum. The sequence continues at coordinate 246,841,048 of CM061550.1, forward strand.
AAAGGTGTCTCGCATCGTTATCGTCATTGCTCGCTCGGCTCGGCTTCGACTTCGGATTTGAATTCGATTTTGTCAAATATTCAATCGATGATATTAATTTTTTAGAAAAAAATTATTTAAAACTTGTAAAACAAGTGAAGCTTTAATCCAAAAATCTAACAGAATAATTTTCGCCATATGCATGCGCATTTCAGACACCATGCGCAACATATCTCGAAAGGAATGCGACCTTTAGAGAAAAAGACATTATTTCAGAAAAAGGGCGACCTACGGATACAGGTCAAGCACAGACCTGGCGCAGGTTGGCTCTGCATGGCGCAGGTCAGGCGTTGAAGCCACTGGAATGGGCGAAAAGTCACTTGTAGCCACAGGTCAGGCGTAATTCCAGCACAAATTGGGCGCAGGTAACGTTACCGTTCAGTAACAATGCAACTTTTCAAGAATCAATGTTTCGATTTCGAAGGGACACCTAATGGCTATAAATACCTGACTTATTCTCAGGTAGATATATAATTTTAAGAGCTGAAAAACACTTGTTGTCTTTTAAAAACTCGTTGTGATCATCTCCCGTTGAGTGAGTTCAAAGAATCCAATAGTTTGAGGTACCGCTACTGTCGGATTGTAAGCCATTTTATCCCGGGAGAAAAAATTTCACAACTTCGGGTACTTGAGGGGAATTAATTTCTTAAGGACACTCCATGAATTCAGAGGACTTGGCTTTATTTCTATTTCATCTTATTTCTTAACTATAACACACTTCTTTGATAATTCATATTGAACTTGTGTTGAAGGTGTTGAAAAAAATCATAAGTGTTCTTGAAATAGTCTTGAACTTGTGTTGAAATTTAGTGTCTAAACATACAAATTGTGTACCCGAAACAACATGCCCAACTTAGTTTTGACTTTTTTTTCCTTTTCTTATTGGTATCGAATGGTTCACTTGGTAATATAAAGCAATTTAGTTTCACAAAAAAAAAAACTGTCAAATCCACACACTATTATTTTTTTATAATATCCACATTTCAAAAACTAATCTTAGGATGTGTTTGACCATGATTTTTTCAAACCTTTTTTTAAATTTCAAAATCAAGATTTGATCATGAAAATTTCAAATACAAAAGTTTCCTTGTTTCACTTTCACTATATTTTTCTTTTTCACATTTACCCTATATTTTATTTTTATTAAAATAACCACATTTGAATTACATTTCATGTTTAAATTATATTTCATAATTTTTGAGAAAAATTATATTCAAACAATCAAATATTATTTGCAAAAACTATAATCAAATACAACTCTATCTTCAAATTCAATTTCAAAATTTCATATAAATTGAAAAAAAACATTTGTAATAGTATATAGTAAGCTTGTGGAAGATCTAATCTATGACATTATGTGATTATCTATTTTGAGATATCACTCTTTTAGAATAAATTTGATTGTGTGCTTAAGGTAATCTTTTTTTGTTTTGATAATATTTAAGATAAGTTAGTTAATTGGGTGATTTCTCTAGTTCTTGAAAATTGGGGAATATAAATCATATTTAGAAAAAATACATTCAAATTCTAAAAATTATTTACAAAAAGTATTGATAAATACAACTCTACTTTTGACTTTGAAAATTTTTAATCAAGTGTTTTTTTTTCTAAAACAAAATCATGGCGGAACACCTACTTATTTTCTTAAAAATATCCATACTTCGAAAACTAATTGCAAACAAAGCAGGCACTTTGATTTGCTTCTCTTGAGCAGAATCTCAAGGTGAGATCTGCATATACTTTATCCTTTCTATTACTACTTTGATTTTCTTCTCTTTAGACGATGATCTTTAAGAAAAACGACCTTGAAGTAAGGTCTGCATACACTCTATCTTTTTCATTATTAGATTTTTCTTTTCTCGAGCCGATGATCTTTCACAACAATCATTTTTAGACCTTTGCTTTATGAAATTTCACTGGATATGTTATTATTGTTGTTCTGCCACAACCGACCTGATAACCAAATCCCAAATCCCCCCCCCCCCATATTATACGTATCAAGGTACTTACCTAATGCTTCTTTAATAAATACAACTAGTGGATCCTTCGTTAAAGCCTGTTTAGTGGTTTATCATCGTATTATATACCATATCAATTTTTAAAAATAGTCGGTTTGTGTATGACTTAACGCTCTAAAGTCTATCCTGCTCCTAGTTACAACACTGTTTCATTGTTTTGATCATAACGATTATTGAAATTGGAGTTATTTTGATCATATCAATTATTGGAATTGGATTTAGTTACTATATTTAAGTGATCACACCTTATTATTGATGTTATGATTTCTTTTATATATATCATCCACACTATATTAGTTGTCATTTTTTCTTTACTTTTGTTTTTCCTTTATTGCTACTTTTATTTGCTTCTTTTGAACCGATGGTCTTTCACAAGCATACTTTTTTGCTTCTTTTGAACCGATGATCTTTCATAAACAATCTCGAGATAGACAGTCTAGAAATAAAATTTGCATACACTCTATTCTTTCAATATCCCATTTTGTGAAACTTCATTGATTATGTTGTTGTTGTTATGCCAAACTAAGGGTGTCAAGTGGGCCGGGCCAGGTCAACTCGAAACTGGCCTGTTAATTTTAATCGGTTTGTGGGCTGGGCCAGTTTTGGGTTCAACAGTAATTTTTTAAAAAACAACCCTAAACCGACCCACTTAGCCTAATTCGGTCTAACCCACCTAAACCTGGTCAAATTCGGTCAAAACCGGTCAAAATACAAAAAAAAAATAGTTTATTTCTAATATATACTATATATACCCACCTATATACATTTTAAATACGTTAAACAATATATATACACTATATATATAGTATATACTACATTAGAATATTAAAAATATATACACAATTACACATATATACGTAACATTCAATATATACGACTATACGTACTACTTAAAATAAAACATATACTACAATATATATATATATACTATTATATATATATATATACTATTATATATATATATATACTATAATATATATATATATATATATATATAGTTATATACTAATTTATAAAACATATACACATGTGAGATGTATACGTTAAATATATACGTCTATAGAAGATATATATACATATATATACCATTCAATGTGTGTACTACTTTAAATAAAATATACTACAATGTATACACACTACAATATTTATATATATAGTTACATACTAATTTATAAAACATATACACATATATACATTAAATATATACGTCTATATAATATACATACACATATATATATACCATTCAATATATGTACTGTTTTAAATAAAACATATACTACAATATATATACACCACAATATTTATATATATAGTTACATACTAATTTATAAAACATATACACATGTATACATTAAATATATACGTCTATAGAAGATATATACGCACATATATATACCATTCAATATATGTACTACTTTAAATAAAACATATAATACAATATATATACACTACAATATTTATATATATAGTTATATACTAATTTATAAAACATATACACATGTATACATTAAATATATACGTCTATAGAAGATATATACGCACATATATATACCATTCAATATATGTACTACTTTAAATAAAACATATAATACAATATATATACACTACAATATTTATATATATAGTTATATACTAATTTATAAAACATATACACATGTATACATTAAATATATACGTCTATAGAAGATATATACACATATATACGCACCATTCAATATATATGCATACTACTTTAAATAAAATATACTACAATATATACACACTTCAATATTTATATATATAGTTATATACTAATTTATAAAACAAATACACATATATACGTTAAATATATTCACATATATACGCACAATTCAATATATATGTACTACTTTAAATAAAATATACTACAATATATATATATATAGCAATTTATAAAACATATACACATGTATACATTAAATATATACGTTTATAGAAGATATATACACACACATATATATACCATTCAATATATGTACTACTTTAAATAAAACATATACTACAATATATATACACTACAATATTTATATATATAGTTATATACTAATTTATAAAACATATACACATGTATACGTTAAATATATACTATTTTAGAAAATATATACACATATATACATTGTTTTAAATAAAACATATGCTACTTAATATAATAAATTAATAATAGTATAATACTTACTAGTAAATTAATAATATATTAAAACTAAGTTTTTAATTTAAACAAGAAATTCAATTTAAATCATTAAATGAAAAAAATTACAAAGTAAGGACTAAGGAATGAATGAATGGTGAATTTTATTTATTGCAAAATGATCCAAAATTTATAATTTACATGAATGAAAAATCTACAAATTTTGCATCATTTTCTCCAACCCATTCATGTTAATACTAACGAAAACTTGCATAGGATAGTCAAAGTCAATGGGGGCAAAACCATGCATTGGACTTGATTCTGCTGAGTTCTCCCGTGAAGTCATAATTTCTTCAGGTCTCTGCTCGTCGTTCGGCTCTGCTTTCATTCCTTGATTTCTTCGTTCGGCTCTAATCCAATCTCTGAGGCAAACAAGAAATTCATTGCATTACTTTCCAATGAATGTCGGTTGTCTCCAAATTGCTGTCGTCATTGACTAAAAATGCTCTCCGATGAAACGGTTGACATTTGAACATTCAAGATATCTCCAGCTAATCTTGAAAGCACAGGATATTATGTTTCATTACTCCTCCACTAATCCAACGCATTGATCCGTCGTCTGCGATCCTCTAACGGCGACCGAAGATAATACTTAAGCTCTTCCCAATAAGTTGACGTGTAAGCTCCTCCTCGACACTGTTCCAACAATTTAAATCATAAAAGTGATCAGGAAAACCACTATGTGTCGTCCTTTTAAAAGATGATGGCTCCTCGGGAGGATAAGGAGCGACAGTTGGAGTGATATTTGTAGGTACAACTAAATCAACTAAATCAACATAGTGATTATATAATTTATCTATGTATTCATTCGCATCACCCATAGCCGTCCACAAATCAGGTTGTACTTGTTGAGAATCATTATTAGTATTTATTTCTAAGTTAGCATAATTAATAGTACTAAAGTGGCTCATAATATTATATTTCATGCACGGATTAAGCATAGCACCAACCAAGTAAATAGGGAAAATCGAAAAAAATATTTTTTAAATTTAGCAAATATGACACCGACAACATTTTTTTAACCTTCTTTATTTTTATATTTTTTTAGCAAACCAAAAATATCGGCTATATATGCCAAAATATTACAAACAGTAGGATAATAAGCACCGAAAAATTCAACCGTAGCTATATAAATTTTTTCCAAAAACTTAACAAGATCATTAATTACAACCCAATCAGAATCATGTAACATTCAATCAGCAGAATTAGCAAACGAACCACAATATTGGTTAAAAGATAGTGTAATAGGAACTCTATATTTATAACAAGTTTTTAAAAAAATCATACGTAGCATTCCATCTAGTATCACATTCTTCATGCATCAATATCGGTGCAAGTCTATTTTATTCACATTTAAGTTTAAAGTCTCCAATTCTACTTTTATGATTATTTCCTTGAATAAAATCAACGGCAAGCCAATTTTTTTCAATATAAAACTCAAAACACTCAAGACCATCTCTTACAATTAAATTATATATATGACATGCACACTTAATATGAAAAATTTCAGATAACGACGGAGATAGTTTAGATTTTAATTTTGTTATAGCAGTCTTGTTGTTAACAGCATTATCAAAAGTAATACATAAGATTTTATTTTCGCTACCATAAAATTCTGCAACTTTAGCAATCGAATTAGCAATAAAATCTCCACTATGTTTACGATCTTCATCATATAAAAAAGCAAGAATACGTTTTTGCATAATAAAACTACTATCTATCCAATGACAAGTAATAGTTAAATAATCATTTTTATTTACAGCACACCCAAGATCAGAAGTTAGGGACATTCTACATTGAATATTTTTTAACAATGTTGATAAATAAAAACAATATTGTGAATGAAGTCTAAAAATATCGGCCCGACAAGTACTTCTAGAAATACTATTAAACATAGGATTATAAATTGCTTGAATATAATGAATAAAAGCATTAGAAGAAGGAAAATTAAAGGGAAACAACCCACATCTATCATTTTAGCCATTTCTTCCCGGTCCCTCAATTTATTATACTTCTTCATTACCTGACCGGTTGTTGGGTCCATTCTAATTTGTGTTGGCCTACCAACATCCGCACCACCTCGTGCAATATTTAACTCTCTTTCGTGAACATCACCTATATGTCTCATTAATGTACTCGTACCCCCTTGCTTGCCTCCATTTTTATACTTATATATTTGTTGACAAATATTATATTGCACCTCAGTATCTGATATGCGTTCAAAAAATTGCCATGCAATAGTAGTTGTTTTACGAGCACTTGGGGCACGGGGAGGGAGATTAACCGATTCAGATCTAACGCTAGCATTTTCTACTGCGGGTGTCTCACCAATATTTTCATCATCTTCATCTAAATTAACAACATCTACTTTATTTTCTTCTTTTATACAGTAATTTTCCTGAGCTTCTACATAATCCATATCGTGGGCACCTACACCTAAAGGTACGCCTACTTTTTCCTCAAAAGGTTGATTAAGCGGTGCCGGAGGCACACAGGTATATCTACTACTTGAAGTACCTCTACCGCTAGTAATTCATTTTTTACTACCACTACCGCTTCCGGAATAATTTTTTTTAACACCTTTAGTAGCGAGGTTTCTTAATTTATCCATAATATAAATTAAACTAAAAAAATTCAAAATACATAAATATAATAAAATTAAATATTCAACAATTAATAAACTAAATAAAAATTAAACGTAAGAGATGGAACGACAATATCAAATTTTGAAAGTATCCGAAGGTTACGAATTTAGAAACTTTCACTCGTACTTTGTAATCATAAGATTTTAAAAAATAAAGTGAGCACTTTAGGAAATTAAATATATAGAATATTTGAGAATTGAGAATTGAGATTTGAGAGAATGAAAAATTGTGTGGAAAATGATTTGAAAGTGTAGGGTATTTATAGGAAATTTTTGGGGGTTAAAAAATAATTTAAATGTATTTTTTTATTTTGTTTTAATTAAAAGGGCCAAAGCAGCCGTTGGGCCAATGGCTACTTTGGGCCCAACGGTCCAAATCTCATTTTAAAAAAAAAAGTAAATCGGGCCGGTTTCGGGTCGGTTAACCGGCAACCCTGACCAGACTTGATTCGGACCGAATTAATCGGGCCCAATCAAAAAAATAAATCAGCCCGGTAATCGGTACCCTACAACCCGTGGACTGACCGGGTCGAATCAAATCGGACCAATTTTCTTAAATGGGCCGATTAGGGCCGGGTTGGGTCAGGTCAACCCGACCTTTTTGACAGGCTTATGCCAAACCGTCCGAATAACCAAAATTCAAAACACCCAAAATCTTGTTTCATTTTCTCACTTTTAGTATATATATTTTTTCTTCAATGCCATATTTTTAACGGAAAAGGCTCAAAAATACCCCTGAACTATCTGAAATAGCTCAAAAATGCCTCTCGTTAGTTTTTGGCTCAAAAATACTCTTCCGTTAAATATTTGGCTTAAAAATACCCCTCCCTCTAACGAAATTCGGAAAAGGATCAAAAATATCCCTGAACTATCTGAAATGACTCAAAAATATCCCTCTGTTAAATATTTGGCTAAAAAATACCCCTCCCTTTAACGAAATTCCACCAAGCATGACACCTAGATAAAAAAAAACATGTGACTATGCCACATTACCATCCACATGTAAAATGTTAGTATTTTTTTAATTATATGACATTCCTTTTTTCTTTATTTTAATTTTTATTTTTATTTTTTTGCAAAGCAGTGAAACGAAAAAAATAAAAAAACCAATCTTTCTAATTACTTCATTAGTGTTTTAAAAGTTCTAGATTTCACCTTTTCATTAATGTTTTAAAAGATCTAAATTTCTTCTTGTTATTGTCGTTTGGGATGAGGGACAGCTTGATCTTAATCTGATGTTGACTCGGAGGAGGAGCTAGAATTTTAACTTTTAAGCTAACAAATGTTGATGTACTAATAATTGAGTTGAATTTACTACATGCAATTTTTTTTTCATAATAAATAAATTTCTTTTAACACTTCTTTAATCATTCGAAATGAATTCATTTTTCTAAATTCAGTTTTGATGAATAATCTTATTATTTTTAGAACAAGTTTGAAAAGAAGTAAAATGATACTGAATATTGATAAATTATTTTTTAATTATGTCATTCATTAACTTTTTGAAGATGTGTGACACATTCAAAGATTCTTTAATTTTATATTAGAGGAGGTATTTATTAAATCACTTTAACATAAATATTTTGAGTAAAAGCTAGCAAAGCCAAACACATCTTTTGAGTAACTAATTTGAAGTTTAGTTTGAAATTTGTTACTTTTACCAGTAAATCTTGATTTTAACTTTTATACTGGCCTAATAATTAATGAGTTTATCAGTTTAATAAGACTTTTTTGTTGGGTTTCACACTTTTAAACTTATTAACAGGAAAAAGCTTGTTTTTTAGATGATAAAAGGAATTTGATAATAGAGATGTTACATTTAGTAAATTTTTTTCAAAAAAAAAAATTATGTAACCAGCGTTTGTCTACTTTGATTAAAAATTAAAAAGCCGTGTAAGTTTTGTCCGTTTCACTGACGTTTTTAAATAAAATAAAAATAAAGAAGAAATTTTACATGTGGATGGTAATGTGACATAGTCACGTAGTTTTTTTTTTATCTAGGTGGCATGCTTGGTAGAATTTCGTTAAGGGGAGGAATATTTTTTAGCCAAATATTTAACAGAGGGGTATTTTTAAGCCATTTCAGATAGTTAAGGGATATTTTTGCTTTTCCGAATTCCGTTAGAGGGAGGAGTATTTTTGAGCCAAATATTTAACGGAAGGATATTTTTGAGGTAAAAATCTAATGAGGGATATTTTTGAGTTATTTCAAATAGTTCAGAGGTATTTTTGAGTCTTTTTCGTTTTTTTAATTACTACTATTTTTATTTGCTTTTGTACAACCGAAGGTTTTTCTTTCACAAACACTTTTATTTGCTTTTCTTGTATTCATGATCTTTCTAAATTGTATACACTTTTATTATTTTCAAACCTCACTTTATGAAATTTCACGAGTATTTTGGGTGTGTTTGGTATGATGAAAAATATTTTCTGGAAAATGTTTATTATTTTTCCTTATTTGGTTGCAATAAAATGTTTGGAAAATATTTTTCATAACAACTCATTTTCCTCAATTTGAGAGAATGACTTCTCTCATGGGACAAGAGAAGTCATTTTTCAGAAAATGACAAATGTGACTTATGACCCCACCCTTATTTCTCTTTTCCACCCCAACAACACTCATATTTACATGACTCAAAAAATTCACATTTCAAAAAAATTTACATTACTCGAAAATATTTTTCACTGTGCTTTGCTTTAATTTTTCCATTTCCAATGTTCGTTGAATGTATTGTTATTTTCATATGCATAGAGGAAGACTTACCTATGTTACTTTTGCTAATTGCATATTTCATTTTGTCATCGATGTAACTTATTTCACGAGGTTGAATAAGCTTGTCGTTCTGTTATATTTCTATTGATTGTAGTATCTTGAGATTGTCCTGATAAAATGTTGAAAAATGTTTCCTATATTTGCTAATTAATAGTTGCTTAAATTTAGTGATTGTAATATTTTTGTATTCGATATTGATATTATTTGTTATACTTAAATTAGTTCTTACAAGTTGTTGAGTTGCTAGACACTGATATACTAGTTAACAGTTAGTAGTATTTTCAAAAAAAATTTTTTTTTCCACTCACCAATCAAACGCTAGAAAATATTTTTCTAAAAAATAGTCTCTACCCACCAACCAAACACCATAAAATATTTTTTGAAAAATATTTTCCACTCACCAACCAAACATGAGAAAATAAGTAGAAAACCAACTTATTTTTCGGAAAAACATTTTCCATCATACCAAACACACCCTTTGTTCTTCTTCTGCCAAAACCGACCCGATAACCAAACTCAAACCCCCAACTCCACCACACTATAAATACCAGCCCATCCCCCTCTTTATCCCCATCCTCTCCTCACGAAAACCCTAGCCCCCAAATCAGAAAACCCTAATTTCCGCCGCCTCTCTCTCTCTCTACACACTTCAATGGCGAAAAAGCGAAAAACCAGAGCTTCCGAAGTCGCCCCCGCCCCACAACCCGTCGAAGAACCCTCAACCATCAAACAAGAAGAACCCGAAAACAACGACGTCGTTGAAGAAGAAGAAGAAGTAGAATACGAAAACGTCGTTGAAGAAGAAGAAGAAGAAGCCGAATACGAAGAAGAAGACGATAACGACAACGAAGATGATAACGAAGAGGAAGAAGAAGAAACACCTGGATCTGGTAACGACGCCGTTAACGGTGGCGTTAAAAAGGAACAAGGCAATGATGAAGATTTAGAAGATGAACCGCTCGAGAAGCTTCTAGAACCTTTTACAAAGGATCAATTAACAGCACTTATTAAAGAAGCTTTAACAAAGTACCCTGATTTCAAGGAAAACATACAGAAATTAGCTGATAAAGATCCCGCACACCGCAAAATCTTCGTTCATGGTTTAGGCTGGGATACCACCGCCGAAACGCTTACCAGTGTTTTCGGAATTTATGGGGAAATTGAGGATTGTAAGGCGGTAACGGATAAGGTTTCCGGGAAATCGAAGGGTTACGGGTTTATTCTGTTTAAGCATAGGAGTGGCGCGAGACGAGCATTGAAGGAGCCACAGAAGAAGATTGGTACAAGGATGACTTCGTGTCAGTTGGCTTCGGCTGGGCCTGTACCGTCGCCTCCACCGAGCACTGCTGCGCCGGTATCTGAGTATACTCAGAGGAAGATTTTTGTGAGCAATGTAGCTGCGGAGTTGGAGCCACAGAAGTTGTTGGAGTTTTTCTCAAAATTTGGTGAAGTTGAGGAAGGGCCACTTGGATTGGATAAACAAACGGGGAAGCCGAAAGGGTTTTGTTTGTTTGTATATAAGAGTGTTGAAGGTGCTAGAAAGGCATTGGAGGAGCCACATAAGACGTTTGAAGGGCATACACTTCATTGTCAGAAGGCGATTGATGGGCCGAAACATAATAAGAATTTCCATCAGCAGCATCAGAATCAGTCGCAACAGCACTACCCCCAGCACCATCATCAGCAACAGCCGTATTATCAGCATCCTGCAAAGAAAGGGAAATATTCAGGTAGTGAAGCTATCTGTTTTTCTATTGTTTTAAATATCCCTTTTATACGAGATTTTGTGGTAAAAATGATAATTTTCTTACTGTATCCAAAGATTTTTGTCGTAAAAATGATAGTTTTCTTACTGTATCCAAAGATTTTGTTGTAGAAGTGATAATTTTGTTACTGTATCTCCAAGATTTTTGTCGTAAAAATGATATTTTTGTTACTGTATAATCAGGTGGCAGTGCAGGATCAGGATCATCTGGGCATTTGATGGCTCCTTCGGGGCCTGCACCTGTGGCATACAATCCTGCTGTGGCAGCTGTGACACCAGCTCTTGGACAGGCATTGACAGCCCTGTTAGCTACACAAGGAGCTGGTTTGGGGATTGGGAATTTGCTTGGAGGTCTTAGTGGGCCAGTGAATCATCAGGGTGTTCAACCAGTGATGAACAATGCTGCTGGATATGGTGCCCAGGGGGCTGCTGCTGGCTATGGGGCTCAGCCTCATATGCAGTACCAAAATCCACAGATGCAAGGTGGGGCAAGACCACAAGGTGGTGCACCATACTCGGGCTATGGAGGCCACTAGAAAGACTTAAGGTATGATTTTGTTTTCACTCCCCGCGTGTTGGTATTTATTGCTTTATACTCGCATGGAATTTCTTACTATGATCTTGATTGGTTCATGTGATTAATGATTGGTTTGTTTGTATTTGTTGCATGCATCTACATTGAGGGATTATCATAAGCCATCTTAAATGTAATGGATATTCAATGGTTTAAAAGGCTGGGTACCCATAAGCAATGTTTTTAATGGAAACTTGGCTAAAATAGAAGTTCAGCCAGCTGGACATTACTTAATTTGCAAAAAGAGACTAGAATTACACTTAAATCTGAAAATCTAGGAGGAGTAGAAAATACCTTCAGATGTTCTCATCTAGTAAGAAGATGGTCTTATTGCATGAGACCTGAGTCTCACTCCTCTCTTCAATAAAATCTTTGATGAGATGGTATGCGTGTGAAACTTGGCTATATAGTTGCTATACTGATGTTGGTGGTTTTGTTTTTCCACAATTTTGCTCTACTGAAGGAGAAATCATGATAAGATAACCTCAAATTGTCTTTTTCAAAATATAGTTTTTTTTTTAAAAATGAAGTTACCATCAAATTGCATAAGAATTTTAGGGTTCTATCTTTTTTCCATTCTGTTTTTGTGGACAGGTATCTGTAATGCTATGGTTGTTACTTCCAAGTAAGGTAAAAATTATTGCTTTGTTGCTTAGTAAGTTTTGCAGCTCATGTTCATTTGGTTTGTCTGTCTTTGATATATTTCTGTATTACATGAACGCAATGTCTTTAAACTTGTCTTTCAATTTTCCAAAGGTATTACTTACAGCTGCATTTCATGGGTTTTTCTGCTAAAAATATTTTTCTACTTAAGTTTTTTATGTTTTACCTATTCACTGTGCAGATTCCTTCATAAATGCTTCAAACTTTTAGTTTTGGACTGGTGATTCTTCTGAAGTTCCGGGCTCTCTCCAAATGAAGTCTTTTACTATCACAAATGTTATCTTTTGTTTAAAGACCTTAATCTTCAATGTGTATTTCTTTTTATTCAAGTACTTTTATTGTGGTGAATGTTTTTAAACAGTATGTAGTATTTTGCACTAAACTTTTCTATCTTAAAAGATTGAGAAGAAGGTAGGGTTATCCTACCCCGTCTCAACGGTATTTTAGATATTTTGCAATGTCTTTCCAACTTCCAACATCTTATTTTCTGAATGGTTTCTTCTACTGCTCAGCAAGACACCGGAGCTTCTCATAAGAAGCAACTTTTGCCTTCCCTTCTGTTCAAATAAATAAAGTAATGAGCACATCAAATGGTCATCTAATTTGTTTTTAGAATTATTATGTAGCAATTGCTGTTGCAGGTAAAAGATGATGTTCATGGCATTTCACTGCAGGTGTCTTCTGTTTTCCTACAATTTTTCCACGTTCATACTTATTTATTATGCTTGTGAAGTTAAGAAAACATTGTCTACATAGATTGAACACTGATTTGATCTCCACATCGCAATCACTTGAATTTCTATAACATCTGTTTAATAGGTAAAAATAGCATCCTTGTGGAGTTAAAACTTTTTCTCTTTGGAAGTATGGACTTTGGGTTTTTTTTAGCTCCCTTAAAATGGTGATTTGAGAAAGAGAAAGGTATCTTAAATGTTCCCAAAATTGTTTTATAAACAGCTTTACAAAATAACACTAGGATTTTCCCCCTTTTTTTGGTGGGTTGGGGGGTTCTGTGCCAAAGTTTCTGCTGATTTTAAATTTAGAAGTTACCCATTTAGGGGGAGGGTTAGTATTCCTATCCTTGTTGATCTCTTTAATATTATCTCGCCACATTCATGAAGTGGTTGGAATCCAATCAAGGGTATAATGCAAGAATGCCGTGTAGCTTTGATGTTTTGCATCCAGGGGCTGAGCAGGTTGTTCTCGTGGCATTGTTTTGTCAAGATGGATGCCTTATCAGATATGCAGAATTGTTTGTACTGATGTGTTTGAGAGAATGTGGGTAAAATGCATAGTATGGCATTTCTGTCATGAGGTGATAAAATTGATCAACATTCCACTTGTGCTTTTGTCATTGAGTAGCCATCTTACCAATTCTAACCCAACTCGATGATTGCTACTCGGTTGAGTTGACCCTGTTCGCTTTGTACTCTTTCAAAATTGGGAAGACAATGAAGTAAAGGTTCTTGCCCCATGGAAGATAGATGCACAAGAAACTAACAATGTAAATTGACGTGACAGAATCTTGTGGGAGACTGGGAGGAGCTTGGCAAAGCCTCTGGTGATTTCTAACTACCTTCTAAAACCAACAATGAAAATTGATGAGGTCCAAGAGACTGGGATGCGCTTGGCTTTGCTTCTATGGATCTCAGACTACCTTCTAACATTGAATAGTGTTGTAGTTTTGAGTTTCTAGGTGTGAATCATTTACTAGCATTGAACTGTTTTTAGATTTGGGTTGATGGAAGGGCGGGGTCAATAGGTCTTAACAACATGTTCTTTGCTCTAGTTATTGTGTTTCCAGGTTTGGATCACAATTAGAACTGTGATTTCTCAGTTGGGTAAATAAATGTAGCTGATATATTTCAAATTATCTTTAACCCAAGACATCTTTTTGGTGATAAAAGCTAGATGGGTAGTTTACGAGATAGTTGCTAAGAATGCTCGTATGTTTGTTGAATTGGGTAGGGCTAATACATAATTTCCTTGAAGAACCGCATTGCTGAAAAATTCATTCAAGAATACTATCCAAGCCTATAAATTTCTCGTTAGATAACTACAGTTTGGTATTGATGGGCATCTGATGGATATGCTTTTTCTAAGTTTGCAAACTAATTTCTCAAGTCTGCTGTTTTGAAGTGTGATTGAGATTTGCCCAAAGCAAGAAATGTTAACCAAATCGATTTTGAGACTTTGTTATCAATTTTTTTCCATATATAAGGGTTTTACGGGGGATTCTTGCATGGTGCGTTTATGGCTGTGGGGGGATGTAGAAAAATGTTCTCTTGAATTTTATATCATGTGCATATTTAAGTAATTTAGTAATACAATGAACTTGGAATGTTATTTACGGAACTTTTGTTTTCCATATTAATGGGAACTTCATTTCTCATTTTCAAGGAATTTACTTTTTATCGATAGTGTTTTTGATCAACCAACTATGAGAAAATTGAAAAGTTATCCTTTTCCATATTAAGCATGAAGATTATTTCCCCCAGGGTCAAGCTTGAGATTAAGGTCGACCTAACTTGGAAGATCGAGGTCAAGCTTCTCGGATTATTATTTCTATTTCTTTTCTATTTCTATTGTATAGAAGAGGTGGTTTCGACCACCTCATGCAATTATCAAAAAAAATTAACAACAATCAGTTAATTACGTATCATGTCTCAATATATAATAATTTCATTATTTCATCATAATAGTTTAAATATTTAATATATTCTATTAATTTATATTAATTAACTATAACTATATATTGAAAGTAAATTTTATTTATTTATTTAATTGTCTATCATGTTCAAAACTAATTTGTTACAACAAATCACAATAATTTGTTTTCATATATAGAAATTTTATTGACTCTCATTATTTTAGCAATGCCACATAAATTGAGATTAAAAAAAGTATTGCAAATCATAATAATAGGTAACTTAAAATATTTAAAAGATATATAAAAATTTTAGTTGACTCTCAAAATTGTATTGAAACTACGTAAATTGGGACATAAGGAGTAAATACATTATTTGATAATTACGTAAAAATTGTTATAAATTATAATAATTAACAAGTTAAAATATTATTTAAAAAATAGATAAAAGTTTTATTCAACTCTCAATATTTTATCGGTGCAATATAAATCATGACAAAATAAAAAATTATTTTAATTAATTGCAACTAAATATTTAAAGTAAATCAATTTTATTATTTTAATTGACTTTTATATAGAAAATTTATTTATTTATTTATTTATTTTAGTAAATTTAAATTTTAAAAATATTTTTTTCTTATATAGAAATACTAATATTTAAACTTAATTTAAAAATTTTAAAGTAAAAAATTAATAAATTTAATTTAATAAAATAAATTTCTAATGAATATTTTCTTAGAATTTGTGTTGGATCAATATGTATCAAGTTAAAAATAAAAATAAAATATATATAGTAAAATTTTATTATTGTGAAAGATAAATATAATGCACTATCCAATACTGTTTAATAATATCATATTTTACATATGCAAATATAACATCCCGTATTTAATTAATATACTATTTCGATGAATTATAGATGATTACTATTGGATATGATAAAATAGTATTAATTTTTATAGTAATAACATAATCAGTCGCTCTTAATTAATTATTATGAGTCATCTAGGTATTAAGAAAATAAATAATATTTCATGAAAAATAAAATAGACATAAAATGCGAAATTAACTCTTAATATTTTAAATTAAATTTTTGTTTTTCGAACGATGATTTTACTATATCATTTCTTATTATAATTCATTTATGTATTAGTAAAATAAGAATAACAAAGTGATATGTCAACATAAAATATTTGATTTACTATTAAAATTATATTAGTGCCACATAAATTGGGACGAGACAACAAAAGATATAAAACAACATATATTATTAGAAAATGAAATAAAAAGTATTGTAAATAACAATAATTAACAATTTTTTTTTAAAAAAATTGACTGATTTCTGCTTTAGCTGCTTCAGTTGTGATTTTACTATATTATCCCTAATGAATTATTATGGTCATTTAAGCATTGTGCCACATAAGTTCAGATAGAAAAAATATTATAAATCACAATGATAAAAAATTTAAATTATTTAAAAAATATAATTGGCTATTGTCGATACAAAACTCTGGACAAGGAGGGTAACATATATTATTCAAAAATTACATAAAAAATATTATAAATTACAATTGTAAACAATTTAAAATATCTAAAAAAAAAATTAATGTGTTATATATTTCAAAAAAATTACATGAAAAATACTAGAAATCACAATAATCAACAACTTAAAAATTTAAAAGATATAAAATATTTGATCGGCTCTTGAAATTATATTAGTGTCACTGAATTGGAATAGAAGAAAAGTATTATAAATCACAATAATTAAAAACTTAAATTATTTTTAAAATATAATTGACTATCAATGTCACAAAAATTTGGACAAGAAAAGTAACATATATTAATTTGAAAAATACATAAAAAATATTATAAATTACAATAGTTAACAACTTAAATTATCTAAATACATATTAAAATAACATATGTTGAACTCATGCTAGATTCCGAATGAATCCTAGAAACCATATGCAATCCTTTTATTAAATTTTTTTGTTTAAATATATCAAGATTGAAAAGAAAAAATAAATACTTTAATGTTGGGCCCGTGCTGACACGGACCATACTTGTCTAGTTTTACAAGACACAAGAGCTCGTACTTGTACGGGTTCCAACATATGTTATTTTTTGATAATTTTATATGATAAAGATAAATTTTAAAAAGAATTAAATTTTTTGTATGCTTTTTAAATATTTTAATTTTTTAATGACGTGCAATATTTTCTTTTTTTATAATTTTTAGACAATATATGTTTACTTTCATTGTTTGAATTTATGCGTCGTCAATCAAATTTTTTATATAATTTGTAGATGTTTGTATGAGGTTTAAATTTCTATATAATTTGTAGATGTTTGTATGAGGTTTAAATTTTTAAGTTGTTAATTAATGTAATTTTATAATATTTTTATATAATTTTCAGATAATATATGGTATATTCTCTGTCTCAATTTATGTGACTTTTGGAGTTTAGAGAGAATGAATCAAATTTTTTATATATAGTTTTTCCTATTTTGAGTTGTTAATTACTGCAATTTTTAATACTTTTAATTATTTTCAAATAATGTGTGCTTTTATCACAATTTATGTGATTATGTGATAGTTTATGGAGAATCAATGAAAATTTTTATATGTCGATAATATTTTAAATTATTAAGTATTGTGTTTTATGATATTTTTCATATTATTTTAAATAATATATTACTTTCTATGTCAATTTATGTGGCTGATAGAATTTTGAAGTTAATAATTCTTTTTGTGTTGTCCAAATATATTAAATCGTTAATTATTGTACTTACAGTATTTTTTATATAATTTTTAAATATATAACAGATAAAATAGGAGAAGTTTTAAAAATAGCAACAGTTTGGCACAAAATCAACCTTTCATAGTCACGATTGCTTATAATATTTCTGTACACATGATTATTTATATTTTTGTATTTGTTGATACAATTATATTTGTATTTGTATTTTATAGTTCACGCTTATTTTTGTATATACATTATAATTCATATTTGTGTTGTATTTTATAATACTTCGCACCATCATTTATATTTTATACAATTTTCACTTATATTTTAATGAACTATTTATATTTGTATTTTATAATTGACTGGACATTGTAGTTATGTTTTGTGGTTTTATTTTATTTGTATTTGTATATTATTTTTATCGGTGCATTGGTATTTTTTAAAAATTATTTTGTATTATTATTTGTAAGTTGACCGTATATTATATTTTTATTTGTAATTTAATTTGTTTCATTTATTTGTATTTGAATGTGTAGTTGACAAGATCTTTTGTATTTTTAAACAATTGTAAACAAATTTTTTTTTCTTTCTATGAACACTTTCATTTATAAAATGATAAATTATACTTTGCATCAAATGATGCATGTTTATATAACTTGAACCATACTCATACAAAATGATACTTGCTTATATACAAATACAAATGATAAATTTGAAATATAAATACCAACGATACATTTACATTGAATGACACATTGCATATTTTCATATTTAAGATCCAAACAAAATTAATATATATATATATATATATATATATATATATATATATATATATATATATATATATATATATATATATATATATATATATATTAATACAAATATAAATAAGAAATTGTATATATTCACGATTAAACTATTTAACTATAAATAATAAATTTATTTAATATATATAGTATGATTCAAATAAATATAAAATATGAAAATATATACAATATGAAATATAGCAATAATAAAAAAATGAGAAATAAAAAATAAAAAACGAGAAAAAATGAAAAGGAAAAAAATGAAAAAAGAGAGAGAAAACGAAAACAAGGAAAAGAAAAAATGAAGAAAAAAATTGAAAAAGCAAAAAAAAAGAGAGTACTAGAAAATAGAAAAAGAGAAAAAAATAAATGAAAGAGTCTATAAATTGTAATCAGGGATAATTAATAGGCAAGAATGAGCTATGAATTGTAATTAATTAAAATATAAGCTAAATAGTGTAATTAGGAGTTTATGTTTGTTATGTCATATAGTTATTCCTAAAAAATAAAATAAATTAATTAAATCGGAGGATAACATATATCATATTCCCCAAAAAGTGAATCCCGCTCTAATAGCTCCGAATAAATTAAATACGTGCATTAAGCTACGAAGGTTTCTTATTCCACAACAACGAAAGCACTTTTTCACTTTTTCATACACTAGGGGATTTCACTTGGAAAAGAAATTGTTCCATACTAATGGATTCGGGTCCATAACCATGAGTTTCAATGCACGAGATCTTGTAGCACTTATCAATGAGGTCCTATCGATTAGTATTACACAGAAGAAATCAATTATAGACACTAATATAATTAGATCTGTTCTTCATAGACAAACTTGAAATTTGCGATCCCAGGTAAGATCGGTTCAGGATCATGGGATCCTTTTCTATCAGATAAGAAGGGCTGCAGCACAACATGTACTTCTAAGTAATTGCGTGAGCTTGGTAGGCAAGCTGAGAGGACAACCTTTAGCTTGCCAAGCCACTTGTGTGTATATATTTTTACTGTATGTAAGTGTGAGTAGCAGCTACCGAAAGCAGGCACTTGGCGGTTATCATGTCTGTTTTTAGCTGTCCGCTTGTTCCGTAATTTTAGTATATCACCCATAATTAATTATTATATGATATTTGCTTACTAGAAAATAAAATAAAATAGATATTTATGACATATCTGGTTCAGCTGTTTCAATCGTAATTTTACTATATCACCCCTAAGTTATAAGTCATCTAAGTATTAAAAAATTAATAATATTTAATAAAAATGATAAAATAAACATAAAATGGTAAATTAACTTTTGATGTTTTAAATTAATTTGACATCTTATATGAGGTCCACTTAAATTTTTTTCTTTTACAAATACATTTTATATCAATTTTGTTATATCACTTTTAGTATTATGAGTCATTCAAGACGTGTCGATTTCGCTACTTCAATTGTGATATTTGATTGACTCTTAAAATTATGTTAGTGTCACTTAAATTGAAATAGAAAAAAATATTATAAATCACAATAATTAAAAAATTAAATTCCTATTAAAATATAAATTGACTATCAATATCATAAAAGTTTGAACAGTAAGAATATTATAAATTACAATATCAAACAACTTAAAATAGTAAATTACAATGTCAAAAAGTATTATAGATTATAATAGCCAATAACTTAAAAATCTTAAAATATATTAAAAATATAATTAATTATGTCAAATAAATCAAAATAAAAAATAACATCTATTGGACGCGCACTGACGCGGATCTTCGATACCTAATATATATAGAAAGAAAATAGAATTTCTACGTTTAACGTTAGTGGTGCTCAATCTCCTATTAGAGCGAGCGATGATGTCAACCAGGTTATATTATATAATACTAGTTGGCTATATCTGTGCTACGTAGAATCCAATATTATTATTAACTTTTTTTTAATATATGTATAAATTCTATCACTTATAATTAAAAATCTTCATATGTTTAATTATAAATTTTTAGATATACATACATTATTTAACTCACATCAATGAACTTCATATAAGAAAATGTTAAATGTTGTAATTTTTAATTCGTTTAATAGAACTTTCAAATATAATAGTGAATTAAAAAGAAAATAAGACAAATAAATTTTAACAGAGTAGCACAAAATCTTTTGATATAAAAATATTTTAAATTATTAATTATTGTAATTTATAATAATTTTAATATAATTTTCAAATATATCAATATTTAAAGTATTAATAATATTAACAGATTTTGTATCTGATATTCTCCATTTAAAACGTAAGTATCAATTAATATAATATTTAATTATTTTATTCTTTAAAAAATCATAAATGATCTCCTGGGTAAATATTTCTTTATCATTTCTCTTGAACACGTGTAGGTAAATCTTTACTTTTCTATTTTTGTAGGTACACGTGTGCTTTGTTTTGCACAGTTTTCCTTCTTCATCTTTTTCAATTTTAGTTCATTTTTTAATGGGATTTTTCATTTAAGTGGCATGATTTTCCTTTAAAGTTTTAGTGTTTGGGTTGGAGTAATTTTGCCGCACTGAGTTGCTACATTGACCTTTTATTTATTGCCATCTCACTGCAGGCCGTGATAATGTGATTGATGTGTTTGATTATTTTGCCATTGCACTCTCCTCTGCGTTGTGTTTGGTTGGGTTGTATCTTCGACGAAGGCGTTTCCGCCATGTTAGGGAAATGGCCGAGGCTGATTTTGCTGCTCATTGACAATTGGCAGCTGGTGAAGCAGATATTTGTTTGTCAACTCATTGTGGAGCTTGAAGATTTTGGATTTCTAAAGATTTTCCTCAGGGTTTTGTGGTTCTGTGCTTTGTCAAAAAAGATATTATCTTGCCTGTTATCCACTTTTCTTATCTTTACCGTCTTTTTTTGCTCCTTTTCTATGTTTTTCTATAGTTACATGCTACCTTTATTTGTTCTTTCTACTTTAATTTTTTTTTGAGATGTGGGTATTATACATATGCTATGCAACAGATGAATCATTCAACAAAATCTTACAAAACACCATAGGTAAAAATAGGGT
Source organism: Capsicum baccatum var. pendulum (assembly GCA_030864225.1). NCBI lineage: Eukaryota > Viridiplantae > Streptophyta > Magnoliopsida > Solanales > Solanaceae > Capsicum > Capsicum baccatum. The sequence goes on from CM061550.1 coordinate 246,862,977, forward strand.
TGTGCAAAAATCAAACCGACCGATAAACCGAACCGATAAAAAATGTTATTGGGTTATTGGTATTGGGTTATCAGGTTAACGGTTTTTTATTAGTTTTATAAAAAAATTTATTAGCTAAACGGTATCGGTTTTAGCTTATTCGGTTATTGGTTAAACCGATAACCCAATAAGGATACACTAAATTATTATTTTATCCCTATTTATGTTATATATTTAAATCTCTCTCTTTATCTATCTATGTATCTCTATATATAGATAGATAAATATGTGTACATATATAGATTATATGTACTACAAATTCATAATTCAGTGATTCACAAATATTAACCTATTCAGGTCAACAAAGGCACAATATAAAGTTCGGCTATTATCGTAATAAAAAGCTTGAAGCATTTATAGCTTCCAACAATTAGGCTTCAATTTTTTTCCTAACTAACATTCAGTTCAAGTTTGAAGATTCTTGTAAACTAAAATGCATTGCGTAGGTTTTGGTGGTAATTAAGATTTCATTTTTTATGTTAGTTGTTACTATTTCTATTTTATAAGTATTTTCTTATTAGTTAAACCGAAAATCAAACCGTTAAGGACAAAAAATCGATAAATCGAAACCGATAAGAAAATATCTTATTGGTTGGTTATTGGTTTTACATATTTAAAAATCAAAAACGGATAAATCGAACCAATAACACGTAAAATCGAACCGAACCGACTGATGCACACCCCTAGGTAAAAAGGTAAATGTTTTGCTGTTGCAAAGTACAACAATGTAAAATTTAGTAGCAATTAACTCTCTTTTAACGGCAGAATTCGAAAGAGACACTGGAAAACAGAGGAGATTGAAAATAGAGAGAAACAGATAAAACTGACAAAGAAGACATCACGCGGTGACAAGAAATATGTTTCAGTAAAATGACGAATATGCCCATGAAGCATGCAGGCATATTGACGATATCCTGCCTGTTTTAGCCACCACACTCCGACTTCTAATAGATATGTTTCAGCAAAATGACGAATATGCCCATGAAACAAGCAGGCATATCAACGGTATCCTGCCTGTTTCAGCTGCCACACTCAGACTTCTAATATAGGATAAGTGAAAAAGCAAGTGCTTCGCTAAGGCAAAATACAACAATAATATATCCAGTAAAATTCCGTAGTAATTAATCCTCTTTTAATTGCAGAAATCGAAAGAGAGAAACCAGGAAAATAGAGGGGATTGAAAACAGAGAGAAACAGACCAAATAGATAAAGAAGACATCACATTCAGCAAAATAACGAAAATACCCTTGAAGCAAGCAGGCATGTCGACTGTATCCTGCCTGTTTTAGCTGCCACACCCTGACTTCTAAGATAAGATAGGTGAAAAGGCAAGTGCTTCGCTGAGGCAAAATACAACAACAATATATTCAGTGAAATTCAGTAGTAATTATTAAAATCGAAAGAGAGAAATCGGGGAAACAGAGGAGATTGAAAATAGAGAGAAACAGACCAAATGAATAAAGAAGACATCATGCAGTGACATCAAATATGTTACAGCAAAATGACAAAAATAGCCCTGAAGCAGACATGGACATCATGCAGTGACATCAAATATGTTACAGCAAAATGACAAAAATAGCCCAAGCATGTCGACGTTATCCTACCTGTTTCAATTGCCACACTCTGACTTCTAATAGTGAAAAGGTGAAAAGACAAGTGCTTCACTGAGGCAAAATACAACAACAATAACTCCAGTGAAATTCAGTAGTAATTAACCCTCTTTTAGTTGCAGAAATTGAAAGAGAGAAACCGGGAAAACATAGGGGATTGAAAACAGAGAGAAATAGATCAAATGAAAAAAAAGACATCACGCGGTGACAACAAATATGTTTCGGCAAAATGATAAAAATACTCTTGAAGCAAGCAGGCATGTCGACGATAACCTGCCTGTTTCAGCTGCCACACTCTGACTTCTAATACAGGAAAGGTGAAAAGGCAAGTGCTTCACTGAGGAAAAATACAACAACAATATATCCAGTGAAATTCAGCAGTATTTAACCCTCTTTAAATTGCAGAAATCGAAAGAGAGAAATCATGGAAACAAAGGAGATTAAAAACAGAGAGAAACAAACCAAATGGATAAAGAAGACATCACGCGGTGACAACAAATATGTTTCAACAAAATGATAAAAATGTCCCTGAAGCAAGCAGTCATGTCGATGGTATCTTGCCTGTTTCAGCTGCCACACTCTGACTTCTAATATAGGATAAGTGAAAAGGCAAGTGATTAGCTGAGGCAAAATAGAACAACAATATATCCAGTAAAATTCAGTAGTAATTAACCCTCTTTTAATTGCAGAAATCGAAAGAGAGAAATCGGGGAAACAGAGGAGATTGAAAACAGAGAGAAACAGACCAAATGGGTAAAGAAGACATCACGCGGTGACAGCAAATATGTTTTAGTAAAATGACAAAAATACCCCTGAAGCAAGCATGTATACGACATCCTACTTGTTTAAGCTGCCACACTCTGACTTCTAATATATGATAGGTGAAAAGGCAAGTGCTTTACTGAGGTTAAATTCAGTAGTAATTAACATTATTTTAATTACAGAAATCGGAAGAAAGAAATTAGGCAAACAAGGGATATGGAAAACAGAGAGAAGCAGATCAAATGGATAAAGAAGGCATCACGCGGTAACATGAAATATGTTTAGCATAATGACAAAAATACCCTTGAAATAATTTCAGGCATGTCAATGGTATCCTGCCTGTTTCAGCTGCCACACTTTGACATCTAATATAGGTAGGTGAAAAGGCAAGCGCTTCGCCGAGGTAAAATTCATTAACCCTATTTTAATTGCAGAAATCGAAAGAGAGAAATCAGGGAAACAGAGGATATAGAAAACAGAGAGAAACAGACCAAATGGATAAAGATGGCATCACGCGGTAACAGAAAATATGTTTCAGTAAAATGACAAAAATAGCCCTGAAGCAAGTAAGCATGTCGACGTTATCCAAACTGTTTCAGTTGCCACACTCTAACTTCTAATAATGGATAGGTGAAACGATAAGTGCTACGCTGAGGCAAAATACAACAACAATATATCCAATGAAATTCAATAGTAATTAACTCTCTTTTAATTGCAAAAATCGAAAGAGAGAAATCGGGGAAACAGAGGAGATTAAAAATAAAGAGAAATAGACCAAATGAATGAAGAAGACATCACGTGGTGACAACCAATATACTTCGGCAAAATGATGAAAATACCCATGAAGCAAGTACGCATGTCAACGATATCCTGACTGTTTCAGCTGCCACACTCTGACTTCTAATATAGGATAGGTGAAAAGGCAAGCGCTTCGCTGAGATAAAATGCAGTAGTAATTAACCCTCTTTTAATTGCAGAATCGAAAGAGAGAAATCGTGAAAACAGAGGAAATTGAAAACAGAGAGAAATGGAACAAATAGATAAAGAAGGCATCACGCAGTAATAGGAAATATGTATCAGCACAATGACAAAAATACCTCTGAAACAAGCAGGCATGTCGACGGTATCCTGTCTGTTTCAGCTGCCACACTCTGACTTCTAATAATGGACAGGTGAAAAGGCAAGTGCTTCGCTTAGGCAAAATACAACAACAATATATCTAGTGAAATTTAGTAGTAATTAACCCTCTTTTAATTACAGAAATTGAAAGAGAGAAATCGGGGAAACAAAGGAGATTGAAAACTGAGAGAAATAGACCAAATGGATAAAGACGACATCATACGGTGACAACAAATATGTTTCGGCAAAATGATGAAAATAACCTTGAAGCAAGCAGACATGTCGATGGTATCCCTCCAGTTTCAGCTGCCACACTCTGACTTCTAATATAGGATTGGTGATAAGGCAAGCACTTTGCAGAGAAAAAATTCGAAAGTAATTAACCTTCTTTTAATTGCAAAAATCGAAAGAGAGAAATCGTGGAAACAAAGAAGATTGAAAACAGAGAGAAACTGACCAAATGGATAAAGAAGGTATGTCGCGGTAACATGAAATATATTTCAGCACAATGACAAAAATACCCCTGAAACAAGCATGTATGTCGACGGTATCCTGCCTGTTTCAGCTGCCACACTCTGACTTCTAATATAGGATAGGTGAAAAGGCAAGTGCTTCGCTGAGGCAAAATACAACAACAATATATGTAGTGAAATTCAGAAGTAATTAACCCTCTTTTAATTGTAGAAATAAAAAAAGAGAAACCGAAAAAACATAGGAGATAAAAAACAGAGAGAAACAGACCAAATGGATAATGAAGACATCACGCGGTAACAACAAATTTGTTTAAGCAAAATAATAAAAATACCCCTGAAGCAAGCAGGCATGTCGATGGTATCCTGCTTGTTTCAATTGCCACACTCTGGCTTCTAATATAGGATAGGTGAAAAGGCAAGTGCTTCGCTGAGGTAAAATACAACAATAATATATCTAGTGATATTCAGTAGTAATTAACCTCTTTTAATTGCAGAAATCGAAAGTGAGAAATTGGGGAAACAGAGGAGATTGAAAACAGAAAGAAATAGATCAAATGGATAAAGAAGGCATCACGCGGTGACAACAAATATATTTTAGCACAATGACAAAAATACCCCTGAAACAAGCAGGCATGTCGGCTGTATCCTGCCTGTTTCAGTTGCCACTAACTTATAATATAGGATAGGTGAAAAGGCAAGTGCTTCGCTGAGGCAAAATAGAACAACAATATATCTAGTGAAATTCAGTAGTCATTAACCCTCTTTTAATTGCAGAAATCGAAAGGGAAAACCATGGAAACAGAGGAGATTAAAAACAGAGAGAAACAGACCAAGTGGATTAAGAAGACATCACTGGGTGGCAGCAAATATGTTTCAACAAAATGACAAAAATGCCCTTGAAACAAGCAACATGTCGACGGTATCCTGCCTGTTTCTGCTGCCACACTCTGACTTCTAATATAGGGTAGGTGAAAAGAAAAGTGCTTCGCTGAGGCAAAATACAACAACAATATATCCAGTGAAATTTAATAGCAATTAACCCTCTTTTAATTGCAGAATTTGAAATAAATAAATCGAGGAAATCGAGAAGATTAAAAAAAGAGGGAAACAAACCAAATGGATAAAGAAAACATCAAACGGTGACCACAAATATGTTTCAGCAAAACGATGAAAATACCCCTAAAGTAAACTGGCATGTCGACGGTATCCTGCCCTTTTCAGATGCCACACTCTGACTTTTAATATAGGATAAGTGAAAAGAAAAGTGCTTCGCTGAGGCAAAATACAACAATAATATATCACTGAAATTCAGTAGTTATTAATCCTCTTTTAATTGCAGAAATTCAAAGAGAGAAATTAGGGATACAGAGGAGATTGAAAACAGAGAGAAATAGCCCAAAAGGATAAAGAAGACATCACGCGGTGACAACAAATATGTTTCAGTAAAATGGTTAAAATACCCCTGAAGCAAGCAGGCATGTCGATGGTATCCTGCCTGTTTCAGCTGCCACACTCTGACTTCTAATATAGGATAGATGAAAAGACAAATGCTTCACTGAGGAAAAATACAATAATATGCGGTGATAGAAAATATGTTTTGGCAAAATGATGAAATTAGCCCTGAAGTAAGAAGGCATGTTGACGGTATCCTGCCTGTTTCAGCTGCCACACTCTAACTTCTAATATTTGATAGGTGAATAGGTAAGTGCTTCGCTAAGGCAAAATACAACAACAATATATGTAATGAAATTCAGTAGTAATTGTGAGAATTAATGAAGAAAAATATTATTGAATTGTATGTTTACCAAATTACTTCGAGACCCTATTTATAGACACTATAGTAATACTTTTCCAATTAGTATTCTTATATACTATTCCTTTTTATACTCATATTCTAACATTCCCCCTCAAGCCGGTGTTTACAAATCAAATGTACCGAACTTATTACAAATATAATTAATATGAGAACCGGTGAGGGATTTGGTGAAGATATCTGCAAGTTATTTACTTGACTTCACAAATTTTGTAATAATATCTCCTGAGAGTATCTTTTCTCTGACAAAGTGGCAATCAATCTCTATGTGTTTAGTCCTCTCATGAAACACTGGATTTGATGCGATATAAAGGGCTGCTTGATTATCACACACAAGTTTCATCTTACCGGGTTCTCCAAATTTTAATTCTCTCAGCAACTATTTGACCCAAACTAGATCACAAGTTGCTACAACCATTGCTCAATATTCTGCTTCTGCACTAGATCGAGCAACCACACTCTGTTTCTTACTCTTCCAAGACACCAAATTACCTCATACTAAAACACAATGTTCGAAGGTAGAACTTCTATCAGAGGGTGATCCTGCCCAATCAACATCTGTGTATCCAATGATATGCTCGTGACCTCAATACCTGGAGCTGACTTTATATATCGTAGAATACGAACAATTGCATCCCAATGACTATCACAGGGGAAAGTTATAAACGGAGTTACAACACTCACAGGAAAGGATATGTCAGGTCTAGTCACGGTGAGATAATTTAGCTTTCCAACCAACTGCCTATACCTTTCAGGATCATTGAGTGGCTCCCCCTATCCTAGTAAAAGTTTAGAATTTAGATCCATAGGAGTGCCAATGGGTATACATACCATCATTCCTGTTTCCTCAAGAATGTCTAAGGCGTACCTGCATTGAGAAATAACAATACCTGATTTGGACTAAGCAACCTTAATACCTAGAAATTATTTCAGTCTGCCAAGGTTTTTGGTCTGAAAATACTGAAAAAGATGTTGCTTCAATTTAATGATACCATCTTCATCATTGTCGGTGATAACGATATCATTAACATAAACCACCAGATAAATACACAGATTTGGTTGAGAATGTCGATAAAACACTGAGTGATTAGCTCTACTATGAATCATGCCAAACTGCTGAATTACTGTGCTGAATTTTCCAAACCAATATCGAGGGGAATGTTTCAGACGATAGAGTGACCTGCACAATCGACATACAAGGCTACTAGACTCCCTTGAGAAACAAAACCAGGTGGTTGCTCCATATAGACTTCTTCCTCAATATCACCATGTATAAAAGCATTCTTAATATCCAACTGATAAAGAGGCCAGTGATAAATGACAGCAATGGATAGGAAAAGATGGACAGATGCAATTTTAGTCACTGGAGAGAAAGTGTCACTATAATCAAGCCTAAATATTTGTGTGTATCCTTTGGCAACAAGGCGAGCCTTAAGTCGATCAACCTGACCGTATGGACCAGCTTTGACTGCATAAACCCAACAACAACCAACAGTAGATTTACCTGCAAGAAGGAAAACAAGCTCCCAATTACTACTCGCATGTAAAGCAGATATCTCACCTATATAGCCTGCTTCCAATTCGAATGAGAAAGTGCTTCACCTATAGTCCTAGGGATGAAAATAAAGGACAAAGATGATACAAAAACATAATGGGGTGATGATAAACGATGATAACTCAAGAAAGTATAGTGTGGGTTAGCATTATGAGTGGAACACATACTTTTTTGAAGTGAAATTGATTGGCTAGGAGAAGGCAAGTCCACAGTAGGAGCAACGTCTGACACATGACATAAATCATCTGGGACTAATGGTCGACGCGGATGATGATGATAAGTTAGAAGTGGTGGCACGACAGCTGAAGATGTAGAAGTAACCGTTGAATTCTTAAAGGTTGGTTCAGGTAAGTCTGGGGATACGGGTAAGACTAAGGATGGTGCGGGTAAGACTGGAGATATGGGTAAAATCTCAAAGATATCAGGATGATCAGAAGATATATAGTAAGGTTGAGATTCAAAAAAGTGACATCGGCGGACATAAAGTAGCGATGAAGATCTGGTGAATAACAATCATTCCTTTTTTAAACTCGAGAGCAACCAAGAAAGACACACTTGAGAGCACGAGGGGCTAATTTATCTTTTCCAGGGGCTAAGTTATGAACAAAGCATGTGCTCCCAAAGACACGAGGGGGGATAGATTAGAGATGTGACTGTGGAAACAATATAGAATAGGGAACCTTATTCTGAATGAAAGATAATGATATTCTATTAATTAGATAACAAGATATGAGGACTGCATTGCCCAAAAATGCAGCGGAACATGGGATTCAATGAGAAGAGTGTGAGCAGTCTCAAGAAGATGCCTATTTTTCCTTTTTACTATACCATTTTGTTGAGAGGTGTACGGACAAGATGGCTGGTGAACAATTCCTTGGTTAGTCATAAACTCCTAAAACTGAGAGGATAGGTATTCTAAGGCATTATCAAAATGAAAAGTACGAATAGAAACACCAAATTGAGTTTGTATTGCAGCAAAAAAACTTTTGAATATAGAAAATATATCATAACGATCTTTCATTAAGAAAATCCAAGTACATCTTGGAAAATCATCAATGAAACAAAATAGCGAAAACCTAAAGGTGAACTGACTCTACTAGGAACCCAAACATCAAAATGAACTAATGATAAAATAGACTCTGAACGACTCTTAATACTACGTGAAAAAGTAGCATGGGTGTGTTTCCCAAGTTGATGTGACTCACAATCTAATATAGATAAACTAGACAAACTAGGCACCATCTTTTGCAGCTTGGATAGACTCGGATGTCCCAAACATTTGTGAATTAGGTCTGGAGGGTCTGTAATGGAGCATGCTGTGAAGGAATTTAAAGAAGTAAGATGGTAAAGGCCTTGTGATTCATGTCCTGCGCTAATCGTCTGTCCCGTATTGCGGTCCTGCATTAGAAAAGAGTTATCAAAAAAGTTATGCTAAAATTAAGGGCACGTGTCAAATGACTAACAGATGCAAGATTAAAAGGACAATCAGGGACATAAAGAATAGATTCTAGAGTGACAGAAGATAGAGGTTTGACTTGTCTAATTTCTTTTGGGTTTTTTTGGATCCCATTGGCTAAAGTAATAGTAGTAAGAGATTGTGAATAAACAATATCAGAAAAAAGTGATTTGCTACCAGAAATATGATCATAAGCACCTGAGTCCACAACCCATGATCCAAGAGTACTAGATTGTGAAACACTAGCAAAAGGATTACCAACAATAGAAGGATCAGACTAAGCAACCAAGACTACTTGTGGAGATGTCTGCTTACTTGCGTGATACTGAAGGAACTCATCATATTCTGTTTGGGCAAGATGAGCATTATTGGATGGTCGTTTAGGCTGTGGAGATATCTACTTACTTGCTTGATTCTGAAGGAACTCATTATATTCCTTTACAACAGTAGGATCATAACTGGGTGGTGGATCATGCAAACTATGACATATATCCTTAGTATGTCCAACTTTATGACAATAACTATACTTTGGTCGAGATTTTCCAGAACGACCTCTTCTTTGGCTATTTTGTATAGGCTGATATGTTCGTTTGTCCATGGTTTGAGATGCAAGAATAGAAGAGTCAACAGTGGGTGATGAAATTACATTGTGACTAGAAGGCGCAGTAAGATGAAGCAGACGAGATAATAACTCATCAATTGTAGGAACCGTAGGACTAGCTAAAATCTGATCACATACAACATCATGGTCAGTAGAAAGTCCAGCAAGTGTAAGAACTAAAAACAACCTCTGTTTGTGCTCTTGTTGTTTTTCCACATCCGTAATGACGGGCATCAATGTATCAAATTCTTTCATGGTTGCTTTTACTTATCCCAAGTAAGTAGACACATCAGATTCTTGTTTCTTCAAGTTGGTCATTTGAGATATCACATCATAAAAATGGGATATGTCATTAGTGTATAAAGGACGAGCCTTTTTCCAAAATAAATAACATATCTGGAATGGACAAAACAAGGGTATTAACTTGGAATCAATAGATTGCCATAAGAGACTACATAACTGAGCGTCAACTTTCTCCCATTATTCTTTAGCTTGCGCATCTTCCGCGCTAGATTTTGCCTTTTTATCTACCCCACTAGCCTTGTTTGTTAAGTGATCTTGGACACCTTGACCTTTGCACCACAACTCAACCGAGGAAGCCCAGGCTAAATAATTTGAACTTTCATTAATGGTTCAGAAGTGATCATAGGAGTTGAACTTTCGATTCCAGTAGTTTTGGGGGCAAAAACATCATACCCAAAAGACATCTTGGAAATTGTAACTTGAAAATACCAAGAAACAGAACCTGGATGGCTGAAAACTTTCAGAAAAAAAATTTTGAAGTTGCCGAAATTAGGGTTTTGGCGGTCAGAATCTTCAAATATTGTCGGAATCTGAAAGAAAGTATCTGGCCAGAATTGGAATAGGACGGTGACCCCAACAAAAAAGGAACCATTCAAAAAATTTTACCGGAGAATACTCACGCGCTGGCCTGTGATTGATCTCACCGGATTACCAGAAGGCACGTGAGGGCACGTAGGTAGTGATATTTTGGTGGTTTGGGTCAGTTTTTTGCCGCCTAAGCTTTTCGATTCTCTTGGTGGTGTTGTATTTCTCACATAAACCACAATAAAAAATTCACAATTCAGTCACCAAAATTGACGCACGGTGACTGGGTTTTCTTTTTAAGTTTCTCACTAACGCTCTGATACCACGTGAGAATTAATAGAGAAAAATAATATTGAATTGTATGTTAACATAATTACATTGAGACCCAATTTATAGGCACTATTGTACAATCCTTTTCCAAGAAGGATTTTTATATACTATTCCTATTTCTACTCATATGCTAACAGTAATTGACCCTCTTTTAATTACAGAAATCGAAAGAGAGAAATCGGGGAAACAGAGGAGATTGAAAATAGAGAGAAACAACCCAAATGGATAAAGAAGATATCACGCGATGACAACAAATATGTTTCAGCAAAATAATGAAAATACCCTTAAAGCAAGCGGGCATATCGACGGTATCCTGCCTGTTTCAGCTGCCACACTCTGACTTCTAATATAGGATAGGTGAAATGGCAAGTGCTTAACTGAGGCAAAATACAACAACAATATATCCAATGAAATTTAGTAGTAATTAACCCTCTTTTGATTGCAGAAATCAAAAAAGAGAAACCGGGGAGACAGAAGAGATTAAAAACAGAGAGAAACAGATCAAATAGATAAAGAAGACATCACGCGGTGACATCAAATATATTTCAGCAAAATGATGAAAATACCCCTGAAGCAAGCAGGCATGTCGACGGTATCTTGCATGTTTCAACTGTCACACTCTGACTTCTAATATAGTATAGGTGAAAAAACATGTGCTTTGTTGAGGCAAAATACAACAACAATATATCCAGTGAAATTCAGTAGTAATTAACCCTTTTTTAATTACAAAAATTCAAAGAGAGAAACCGGGGAAACAAAAGAGATTGAAAACAGAGAGAAATAGACCAAATGGATAAAGAAGACATCACACGGTGACAACAAATATGTTTCAGCACAATGACAAAAATATCCCTGAAGCAAGCAGACATGTCGACGGGATCCTTCCTGTTTCAGCTGCCAGACTCTTACTTCTAATATAGGATAGGTGAAAAGGCAAGCGCTTCATTGAGGCAAAATACAACAACAATATATCCAATGAAATTCAGTAAATATTAACCCTCTTTTAATTGGAGAAATTAAAAGAAAGAAACCGGTAAAACAAATTGAAAACAAAGAGAAACAAACCAAATGGATAAAGAAGACATCACACGATGATAATAAATATGTTTCAGCAAAATGACAAAAATACCCCTGAAGCGAGCAGGCATGTCGACGGTATCCTTTTTGTTTCAGATGCCACACTCTGACTTATAATATCGGATTGCTTCGCTGAGGCAAAATACAACAGCAATATATCCAGTGAAATTCAGTAGTAATTAACCCTATTTTAATTGCAGAAATCAAAAGAGAGAAACCGAGAAAATAAAGGAGATTGAAAACAAAGTGAAGCAGACCAAATGGACATAGAAGACATCACGCGGTGACAAAAAATATGTTTCAGTACAATGATGAAAATACCCCTAAATCAAGCAGGCATGTCGACAGTATCCTGCCCGTTTTAGCTGTCACACTCTTACTTCTAATATAGGATAGATGAAAAGGCAAGTGCTTCTCTGAGGCAAAATACAACAATAATATATCCAGTAAAATTTAGTAGTAATTAACCCTCTTTTAATTGCAAAAATCGAAAGAGAGAAACCGTGGAAACAGAGGAGATTGAAAACAGAGAGAAACAGACCAAATGGATAAAGATGACATCACGCGGTGACAACAAATATTATTTAGCAAAATAACAAAAATACCCCTGAAGCAAGCAGGTATGTCGACGGTATCCTGCCTGTTTCAGCTGCCACACTCTGTCTTCTAATATAGGAGAAAATGGTCAAAATTTTCAATAGAATCCAAGATTAACTAGCAATTGTTGTAGAATGAGAACAAATAGATAAATTAAGTATTGATGTAATGTTAATTTGAGAATGGATAGTTCAAGAAAAATTTCTGAATTGTTTGAATTATGAACGAACGTCCAAAACGAACGTCAACAGGGTGCCCAAGATCCGTTCGGAGTTTGATGTACGCACACGAACTATGTAACCACTCTAAACTTGATGCTCTGGACTCAATGACGATATTCAAATTTAAAAAAAATATCATTTTCACGAAGTTGACCTTCGAAATCCGAAATCATAATTTTCTGAATCGAGGGTCAAAATGTGATTTAAAAGCCATAAAACCACACCAATCGTGTTACCGCTCTAAAATCGGCGTTTCAAATTGCTGGCATAGTCCGTTCAGCCATCCATCACACGAATCAAAAGATAACCATAGAATTCCAAAATAAATTTCGAACCCTCACCAACTTTTTGAAGTCAAAGGGTAAGGTAAGTGTCCATTTATCTTGTAAGTTAAAATCATATTTTTCCCTTGGACTTTACCAGGTAATTAACGACGGTAATCTTTAATGGACAAGGCAAACGCAGATGTTTGCCTTGTCCATTTTGGATTTTTTTTTAATTTTTATATGCCTCTTTGGAATTTGGATAAAAGAATTTGCCCTTTAGGTTTCGAACTCATAACAACATACCCTGTGAGTACTCATACGCGGGGTCTGAGAGAATAGAGTTTGTACAGATTTTACCATTATCGTATAGAGGTAGAGAGGTTATTTCCAAGAGACCTTCAGCTCAAGTACAATAAATTCAAGTATTAGATGAAGATAAATAGTGAAAAAAGTATAACAGGTAATAAGGAAAGAAGTGCAAATTCTACATGAAAGAAACAATAATAGCAATATAGTACGGTGGTAATCGAAGCATAATGGACAATATATGACAATAAGTTTTGAAAAAATAATACTAATACTACCTACTAGTACTAAACATACAAGATTGTGACTAATACTATGGCAAACCTCAACCCCCTAAAACTTTAAAAAAAAGGCAACACCCTGCTTCCTTCTAATCTTTTGTGTTAATAAGCAACTTCCACATCTTTCTATCTGAGGTTAAGTCCTCGATAATATGAAGTTGTGTCATATATCCTGTCTAATCACCTCTTCTAAATATTTTTTAGGCCTACCTCTACCTCTTCGCTTACCCCCTATAACCAGCATGTTGCACCTCCTTACTAGAGCATCAGCACACCTCCTCTTCACTTACTCAAACTATCTTAGTCTCGCTTCTCTCATCCTATCTGCTATGAAGGTCACTTTTTTTTTGGATAACCTCATTCCTTATATTATTGCTCCTAATGCCTACACATCCATCACACCATCCTTATCTCCGCAACGTGCATCTTCCGAACATGAGAGTTATTAACCGTCTAATTCTCCACTCCATACACAAAGATGGTCTAACCACCACTCCGTTAAACTTACCTTTAAGCTTATGTGGTACTTTCTTATCACGTACGGATGCAAGCCTCTACTTCATTTATGTCGCACCAATGTAATGTGTGATATTATCGTTGATGTCCCCAATTTCATGGATTATAGATCCAACATACTTAAAACTCTCTCTTGGGGATAAGTTCTTATCACATAGGGATGCAAGCCTTCACTTTATCCATGTCCCACCAATATGATGTGTGATATTATCATCGACGTCCCCACTTCCCTTGATTACATATCCAAGATATTTAAAACTCTCTCTTGGTATAAGTTCTATATTAAGCCTCAGTTGCATGTTTGCTTTATGTATCGCATCACTAAATGTGCGCTTAAAGCATTCCGTTTTGGTCCTACTCAATATGAACTCTTCGGATTCTAGCGTATGTCTTTAAACCTCCAACCTAGCATTAACTCTATTCCGAGTCTCATCAGTCGATAATGTGTTATCCGCAAATAACATACACCGTAGAACCTCATCCCGAATAGACTGTGTCTACTCATCCATTACCAAAGCAAGCAAGAAAGGGTTGAGAACTGATCCTTGGTACAACCCCATCTCAACTGAGAAGTACTTTGAGTCTTCTCCCGCCGTTCTAACTCAAGTCTCGATCCTATCGTACATGTCCTTTATCGCCCTAAATTAAGCAACCAGTACACCTCTAACCTCTCCAAAGAACATTCCTCGAGACTTTATTATATGACTTTTCAAGATCAACAAACATCATATGTAAGTCCTTTTCCCCTTTTTGATATCTTTATTAAATTGTTTATTACCTTATCAAACTTCTAATTGCACTCGAAAAAGAATTCATTATTTTTGTTCGAATTCTTATTTTTTATTATATAGAAAAGGCAATTGTTGAATTATCAAGGATTTTCTTAGTCTTGTCCCAGACTTTCTAAATAAAGACTCGACTTGTAACAAAACATATCGCGATTCCAGTCCCCAAATTTAAGTTTAAATGATAAAAATTTATGCGCTCTCAATATTTATCAAAATTTTTAACAATAAATAAGTTATAGAACAAATTAGCTTATTCTCTCAGTTTATACAACTAAATCTAAAGATTTCTCATTAGTAATCTGCATTAAAAGCATTTATTAGGTTTTTAACTATGAGGCAAAAATCCTTTTTTTCCTAGATGATATGTCATCTAAGACTAGGAGCCACCTGCGTTGTTTTCTCCAAACTACTTCTCCATTTCAAAATAGTTGATCCTTGTTGACTTGATATTCCTTTTAAAAAAGTATTTATTAGAAGTTTATTTTATCAAATTAGTCTTATTAATTATGCTTTAAAAATATAAAGTTGAGTATATACACTTTGTTTAGCTCTTTAATGGTAAGAATAGTATTAAAAAAATATAATAAAATCTTCTCGATTTTATTAAAGGAACAATTAAATTCAAATAAACATTTTTAAAAAATGACCAACTAAAATAAAACGAAGGAAGTACATGATTTATGAAAAAATTTTATTCATCAAAATTAAGAATCACCACATATTAGTACGTAGGTGGCATTCATTCTTGGCTAGCTGGTCCGCAATTCCAAAAGTAGACATGCTTGATTGCTACCCTTCCTGTTTTAGACAATAAGTACCTGCAATCATCAATGAAAGTTCAACCAATGTTCATTATGCCTTTTATTGTAAGGTTATATTCATGCATCATGAGAGGTTCATAAATGTTCCTTAAAGATTTTCCTAATTGGTTCAATTGTCTTGCCATGCATTAATCCTTTTTTAATCATCTCTAGACTTCATAGGGACGTTTGGTATACTCTATAAGGTTAATGTAAAATATGATATATTTATAATGTTGTATTAGTAATATTTGTGTTATTTATACTTGGATTAGTTATACTTGCATCTTTCTTATGCAGTGTTAGGTTTGGAGAATTAAAAATAGCCTGCATTGCATAATTTTTGAAAAAGTATCTTTTTATAAAAATACTCTCCGTAAATATATGATGGAAAGAATGTGGAAAAGATTTTAAGAGATAATTGTGTCTTTAATCATGTTAATGCATGTAATAGAAGCTATTGCATTACTAATATCATTGATTTTGAGATATTAAAAATACACACGTCAATATACAATAGAGTATATAACTAATACAAATACATAGGCTATAAATATACCAAATAAGGTACTAATAATACATAAGACTAATGAATATATTATTCTTTTTAATACACTACCAAAAGATCCATTAGTACCTCTTTCACATAACTCCATACCTTTACTAATGTTTTTCCAGACATTAATCCTGCTATAAATTTTTTTTTTTAAAACCTTATCCTTATTCCCATATTTGTTAAGAAGTACTTGTGTCCAAAGGTGAGCTTTTATCTGTTGGGTTCAAGTTGAATGTGTTAAGGGAAAATGGAGAGAAATAGTGGAGGAAAAGTGAGTCCAGACTAAAAAGATAAGTGTGCTCAAAATGAGGAAAGTCTACTAAATTCTCCCACACTGGTGGGAAAAAGAAACTTTCATGTGTTTATATTGAGAAACACATCTCCACTTGTATAGTGAGGCAAGAACAAAGAGGTGTCTCGCGCCGTCGTCGCTCGGCTCAGCTTCAGCTTCGGCTTCGGATTTGTCAATCGTTCGATGAGATTAATTATTTAGATAAATTTTATTTGACACTTGAAAAACAAGTGAAATTTAATCTAAAGAATCCAATAGAAATATTTTTTTTCATACGTGGGCGTATTTCGAATGCCATGCAAACGCATGCACAATGCACTTCGAAAGGATGCGACCCTTCGAGGTAAAAGACATACTGTTTTGCACAGAAGGGTGATCTGTGCGCGCACCTGGCAACCTGCGGACGCAGGTGTAGCGCAGAAGCTACTGGAATCTGTACAATGTCACCTGCGGCTGCAGGTCAGGCATAGTTTCAGCACAGACTGGGTGCAGGTGATGTCACTGTACAGAAATTAATACCAAACGGTATCTACGAAGGTTCAAAACAGTCCGCAATCTCACAAAAATAGTCCATACATACAAGACACCAAACGAAAACAACAAACAGAAACTAACTTAAGAGATAAAGGATAAATAACTTGACATAGAGAGAATATGTAAGATAAGAACTAAAGAGTATATTAAACTCAAAAACCCCTACAAAAATGTAAACTAACACCAAGTTCTTACGAAGAAACAAGATCGAAATCCACCTCTCAAGCACTGACGTTTCCAAGTAAAATAAAATCACTAGTGAATCCACACTAGTTTCTTGTCCTAGTTTCAATTTGCCTTAAATGAGAGAGGACTTGGTGTTTCAAAAGTCATATAAGACTTACAAATATCATCTAAAATCTAACTAATAAAACCCTACAATGTTCTTTATATAGCTATTACATAATCGAAACAAAAATGACCAAAAGCCCCCTCCACTAAAGGGCGCCCATCAAGTGTTAGGAGTGGACTGATTTTCGTGTGTTTTGGGTCTCTTTTATACTTAATTGCACACACCAAGTATCGGGTCCAGCACGCACTCTTATAAGCCCATATCCGTGATTATTCTTGTATCATCCTCTCCATCTTGAGAGGAATTTGCCCACAAATTCACGGCTTTACCTCATGCCATTGGCCACTTCAAAATAAACCACTCAAAACAACCCGTAAAATAATAGATGGCATAAAATCGTCTGCAAAAATATGAGGAACCTGAGAGCTCAATAACACAAGTCTCGGCCAACATCTTCATTTTGAACCTTGACTTCCTCTCCAACTTGAGCCTTGTCTTCAATCTCATCCGAAACACATCCAACATTTTTTCTTGGTGGAAGGTTCCTTGTGGATCTCTACATCTTCCCCTCAACTTCTCTTCTATCATATAAGCATCATTGTAGACTTCATGTCCCTCATGTTTCTTTTTACCATACTCCTCTATATGGACATATCGGTTTTGAGGAAGTCGAGTTTCTGTTGAGAAGATTGTTTTGGTAATATTAAGCTTCAGTTGTGGAGTTTGGATAGGAGGAAATTGACTTCCAAGTCCTTCTTGTTGGACTTGATCAAATTGAGGGGGAAGTGACCTATTTAGGTCTCGGGTTGGAGGGCATTTGGTGGCTTGGCTTATGTCTATGTCACTTGGTGGTAGTCTTGGAGGATTGATCGTTTGAGGTAAAGTTTCAGGTGTAGAAACATGAGAGTTCCTTTGACTCTCCATTCGATCCAACCTCTCAAGTATAGTAGACATATCCGAGCTAATTTTTTCAAGGCCTGTATTTGCCTTAGCCATGTCTCAAAAAATAGCATCAAGGTGGGCCAAAATGGCTTCCATTTTGGCCAAGAAGTTACCTACAA
Organism: Capsicum baccatum var. pendulum; assembly: GCA_030864225.1. Classification (NCBI taxonomy): domain Eukaryota; kingdom Viridiplantae; phylum Streptophyta; class Magnoliopsida; order Solanales; family Solanaceae; genus Capsicum; species Capsicum baccatum. The sequence continues at coordinate 246,881,150 of CM061550.1, forward strand.
AATAAAAAATACGTTAGTTGTACAAAAATATCCTCACTCTCTCTTTTTATTTCTTGTCTCTCGGATCCCTCACACTCAATCTCACAAGTGTTGCAAGCTTGCTTGTACTCTGAAAGGTGTTGAGAGATGAATCCAACGTTTACAATGACTTCAAAAATTAAGGAAAACACACAAAGATGTATTATAACGACTCAAAAGAATTAAGATACACAAAGAAAAGTTAACACAAAACTAGGAATTCCCAGGATTTTAGTTTTGTTGATGACGTGGACAACAACTATTGGCCGTTGGAGATGTTGTTGAAGTTGAAGAAAATTCATTCCAAGAGCTAAGTTGCTCAATTTCCACACCTTGAGGAAGAATTTTCGGCTATGGTGTAGGTTTACAAGGTTTTAGACTCTCTTTTCAAGTGTCAAAAGCTTTTCACCTACTTGCACTTTTTTGGCAAGACAAGCTTTTGCAAGTCTTATCTCCTTTCCCTTTTTGTCTATCCTTGAAAAGTGTCTTACTCTTTTTTGGCAACTATGCTTTTTGAATGTCTCTTTTTCTTTTACTACTTTAGTGTTGTCTTGAAATTGTTTTCAAGACAAACACAAAGCCTTATACTTCTCTTTCTCTTTCAAGATCAAACAACACCTTTTCTTTGAACACCATTTCAAGAACAATAAGAACAATTAACAACTCTAGTCGGCCACAACCTTCAACAACAATGTGTCAAGAGCTCAAATTTTGGACTTTGATTCAAGAAGTGTTAGTGAAGAAGAAGCTAACAGAAGAAACTACTAAGACAAGCAAAAACACACCTAGTTCTAAACACTATTCTCAGCCAAACACAACAACAACAACAAAGACGCTTCGGCCAAGAACAAGAACACTTCAACTCTTTTTTTTGGATTTTTCGACTAAGAGAGCCCAAGATTGGTATATAGAAACACAACCATCCTTTCTCTGATACCAAATGATACCAAACGGTATCTACGAAGGCTCAAAACAGTCCACAATCTCACAAAAATAGTCCACACGTATAAGACACCAAACGGAAACAACAAACACAAACTAACTTAAGAGATAAAGGATAAATAACTTGACATAGAGAGAACATGTAAGATAAGAACTAAAGAGTATATTAAACTCAAAAACCCCTACAAACATGTAAACTAACACCAAGTTCTTACGAAGACACAAGATCGGAATCCACCTCTCAAGCACCGACGTTTCCAAGAAAAATACAATCATTAGTGAATCCACACTAGTTTTTTGTCCTAGTTTCAGTTTGTCTCAAAGGAGAGAGGACCTGGTGTTTCAAAAGTCATACAAGACTTACAAATATCATCTAAAATCTAACTAATAAAACCCTACAATGTTCTTTATATAGCTATTACATAATAGAAACTAAAATGATCAAAAGTTCCCTCCACTAAGGGGCGCCCATCAAGTGTTAGAAGTGGACTAATTTTCGTGTGTTTTGGGCCTATTTTACACTTCAATTTCACACACCAAGTATCGGGTACAACACGCACTCTCATAAGCCCATATCTGTGATTATTCTTGTATAAAAAATTATGTCTTTTTCCAGAACCAATGCTTTCTTTCTGAAGGAACACCTTATGGCTATAAATACCTGGCGTATTCCTCAGGTAAAAATATGATTTTTGACAGCTAAAAACACTTCTTATCTTCTAAAAAATCTCATTTTGATCATCTTCCATTGAGTGAATTCAAGGAATTTGATAATTTGAGGTACCGTTACTGTCGAATTGTAAGTCATTTTATCTTAGGAGGAAAATTCTGCAACCTCGGGTACTTGAGGGGAATTATTTCCTAAAGAAAACTCTGTGAATTCGAAGGTCTTGGCTTTAATTTCTATTTTATCTTATTTATTAAATATAATAAACTTCTTTGATAGGTCATTTTTTATCTTGTGTTGAAGGTGTTGAAACTTCTAGTTGTTCTTGACAAGTTTGTTCTTGAACTTAGTTGTAGCTTAAGAGAAAGTAACATATAGATGTTGGACTACCCGAAACAATAATCTTAAGGAAATAAATTGTAATCTATATTGTTTCTAGAGATTAAAATTTTACGTTTTCTACTCTCTTTGAACTTAAAAAGTGATTTGAAGACATAAAAACTTCATCACAAGTTAAAGGTCATTCGGTTAACGATTGGAAGTCATAAAAACTTCATCGTTAAACTAGAAACAAGGGTTGTTTAAAGTTGCTACAACTTTATAAGTAGTATTTCGATATACTAAAGTTGACTGTCTTTTGTGACAGAAAAATGACTACTGACAGTCATGTGACTGATGCTGGGATGAGTGTGGCAGCAACAAATATTGCCACAACGAGTTGTACGAGTGCTCCGCAGGCAATGGCACCAGCAGAGAAACCCAAAAAATTTATGGGTGTTGATTTAAAAGGTGGAAACAGAAGATGTTCTTCTACCTTAAAACCTTGTGTCTTCAAAAATTTACATTTGAAGAAGCTCTAGAATTGCCCAAAGAAACTTCGGACCAGGAGTAATTTGTCGTTATGGAGGTGTGGAAACATTCTGATTTCCTATGCAAGAATTACATTCCAAGTGGCCTCCAAGATGACCTATACAAGGTGTATAGTGGAATGAAGACGTCAAAAGAATTATGGAGTGTGCTGGAAAGAAAATACAAGATTGAGGATGCTGGAACCAAGAAGTTCTTTATTGCAAGATTCCTTGAGTATAAAATGATTGACAGCAAGTTTGTTGTATCTCAAGTACAGGAACTGCAAGTTATCATCTATGATCTCCTTGTGGAAGGTATGAGTTTGGTAAATACCTTAGTTGAACATGTTCTTAATGTTCACATAAATTTTATTGTAGGTTTGGTTGTGAACGAGGCATTTCAGGTCGCGACAATAATAGAAAAGTTACCACCTATGTGGAAGAAATTCAAGAACTACTTAAAACATAAATGAAAGAAGATGACAGTCGACGATCTCATAGTGAGGTTGCGGATTGAAGAAGACAATAAAGCCATAGAAAAGAGGTCGAAAGAAAATTCCGCAATGAGTGAAGCGAACATTATAGAAAACGACTATAATAAATCGAAAAAGCTAAAGAAAGATGGACAAGAAGGCAATCAACCTAAGAAGAAATTCAACGGGAAATGCTTTAATTGTGGTAAGACTGGCCATAAGTCAACAGATTAATGTGTCCAAAGAAAGGCAAAAAGAAGGACCAAGCAAATATGGCTGAATCCAAGAACGAAATGAATGATTTGTGTGCCATGCTGTCTGAATGCAACTTAGTGGGAAATCTTCGAGAATGGTAGATGGATTATGGTGCCACCTGCCATATTTGTGCAAATAAGAAGTTGTTTGCTACATTTGCTCCGGCTCAAGGCGAAGAGAAAATCTATATAGCAAACTCCGCAACTGCAAAAGTTGAAAGAACAAGAAAGGTCTTCCTGAAAATGACATCAGGCAAAGTATTAACTCTTAACAATATCCTGTATGTATCAGAGTTAAGGAGGAACTTGATTTCTGTATTACTTCTTGATAAAAACAAATTCAAATGTTTATTTGTTTCTAAAAAAATTGTACTTAGTAAAGAAGAAGTGTACATAGGAAAAGATTACCTCACTGAGGGCCTATTTAAGATAAATGTAATGAATGTTGAAATCAATAAAAGTGTTGTTTCTTTTTACGTGCTTGAGTCTAATGATTTGTGGCATGAACAATTAGGACATGTCAATTACAAAACATTGCGAAAACTGATTAACTTAGAAGTTTTGCCAAACTTTGAGTGCAATAAATCAACATGTCAAATGTGTGTGGAATCAGAGTATGCTAAGCATTCGTATAAGTCCATTAAAAAGAATTTCAATCCCTTAGACTTAATCCACACTGACATTTGTGATATGAAGTCAACACCATATCATGGTGGGAAAGAGTATTTTATAACTTTTATTGATGATTGCACTAGATATTGTTATGCCTATTTGCTATACAGTAAGGATGAACCAATAGATGCATTTAGGCAATATAAAATAGAAGTTGAAAATCAGTTAGAGAAAAAAATCAAAACGATAAGAAGTGATAGAGATGGTGAATATGAATCTCCCTTTACGAAAATATGTATAGAGAATAGAATTGTCCATCAAACTAGGACTCCTTATTCACCTCAATCTAATGGAATTGCGGAAAGGAGAAATCAAACCTTAAAGAAAATGATGAATGCCTTAATTATAAGTTCAGATTTACTGCAAAACTTATGGGGCGAATCTATCCTTACAGCTAACCGAATACTCAATAGAGTACCCCACAGTAAGACACTATCAATTCCATATGAATAATGGAAGAGAAGGAAACCCAACTTGAAATATTTTAAAGTGTGGGATTTTCTAACAAAAGTCCAAGTTCCTATGCCTAAAAGGGTGAAAATAGGACCTAAGATAGTGGACTGTGTGTTTATAGGATATGTTAAAAGTAGTAAAACATGTTGATATTTGGTTCATAAAGACAAATGTCTTAATATCACTGAAAATACAGTAATTGAATCAGATAATGTTGAATTCTTTGAACACATTTATCCGTATAAAACTAGACATGAACAGTCTAGTGGAGGGTCTAAACGACCTTGAGATGAACCAAGTAAGGATGTAGTCTAGTGGAGGGTCTAAACGACCTTGAGATGAACCAAGTAAGGATGTACATAATGATGAGAATCCAACATGTAGTACACATCAAAGAACGTCAACTTCATTTGGATTGGATTTTTTAATATTTCTCTTAGAAAATAAGCCTCAAATATTTAAAAAAGCGATGTCGTCTTTAGACTCATCCTTTTGTAAAGAGGCAGTCAATAGTGAGATTGATTCAATCTTAAGCAACCATACGTAGGAGTTGGTTGATCTTACTTCAGAAATTAAATCTTTAGGTTTTAAATAGATCTTCAAAAGAAAAATGAAAGCGGATGGTACTATTGACAAATACAAGGCAAGACTTGTAGTAAAAGGCTTTCAACAGAAGAAAGACCTTGATTTCTTTGATACATACTCACCTGTAATGAGGATTACATTAATTCAGATGTTAATTGCCTTGACGGCGGTATATGGTCTTGAAATCTATCAAATGGATGTGAAAACAGTATTCCTAAGTGGAGAATCGGAGGAAGAAATTTACATAGAACAGACTGAGGGTTTTGTGATTCCAAGTAAGGAAAAGATGGTGTGTAAACTATTTAAGTCACTTTATGGACTAAAATAAGCACCTAAACAGTGGCATGCGAAGTTTGACCAAACCATGTTGGAAAACGAATTTAAGATAAATGAATGTGATAAATGTGTTTACATTAAAGACAATCCAAATCACAAGGTCATTGTTTGTTTGTATGTGGATGATATGTTGATCATTAGTAGAGACATTTCTGACTTGAATGCTAAGAAACGAATGTTTGAGAGCAAGATTGATATGAAAGACCTTGGAGTTGCGGATGTGATCTTAGGAATAAGAATCCATAAAACTCCACAAGGGTTAGCATTGTCACAGTCTCATTACATTGAAAAGGTACTTGACAAGTTTAAGTATTTGGAATTTGGTATTGCCAAGACTCCATTGGACGTGAGTTTTGCACTTCAAAATAATAAAGGTGAAAGTGACTCACAGTTAGACTATGCAAGAGTATTGGGATGTTTGATGTATATCATAAATTGTACACAGCCAGACATAGCATTTGCTATTAGTAAGTTAAGTCGATACACGAGTATTCCCAATAAAACTCATTGGATGGAAATGAAAATAGTTTTGGGGTATCTTAAATACACTCAAGACTATGCTTTGCATTATAATAAATATCATGAGGTAAGTGAAGGATATAATGATGCAAATTAGATCACCAGATAAAATGAAGTAAAATACACAAGTGGATATGTATTTACTATAGGTGGAAGAGCAGTCTCTTGAAAATCGTCCAAACAGACATGTATTGCTCGCTCCACAATGGAATCTGAGTTTATCGCCCTAGATAAAGCCGGTACAGAAGCTGATTGGCTCCAGAATTTCTTGGAAAAATTTTATATTGGCCTAAGCCAGTGGCACCAGTATGTATACAATGTGATAGCCAAACGGCGATAGGTAGGGCAAGGACCATGATGTATAACGATAAATCTCGTCATATAAAATGAAGACATAATACCATTAGAGAACTTCTCTCTAGTGGAACTGTCACTGTTAACTATGTGAAGTCAAAGGATAATATGTCGGATCCATTTACAAAGGGCCTATTTAGAGAGGGAATTGAGAGAACATCCAAGGAAATAAGGTTACGGCCTAGGACAAGCCAGCATGGAGGTAACTCTACCTAGCAGACTGGAGATCCCAAGAGCTAGGTTCAAGGAGATCAAACAAAGTTGTGTTTGACACATTCAACATTGTCAATATATCCAACCCATTTTCATGATATAGACAATGTTTAGTAAACAACGATAAGACTTATGGTGTGAAGTTTTTTAATGATTATCTAAATTTGACAGATTTGACCAAATAGTTTAATGCATAGGATTGAACATTTAGAAATTACCTATGTGAGAGCAAAGTGGAAGCCGCTTCAAGGAGAATGTCAGTAAAGGCCTATTCTCTAAACTCTCATGAAATCGAGACGTGTTTATGGCTAAAACGAACAAAACCATGAGAACCATAAATGGTAAAAGGCTGGTTATGTGACATGTGTTGTCTAGGTGTACATTAAAGCTCGATGATTCAAAGATTTCAAATCTACTAATTGACAGAGTGCATCCGATGCATGTTCACTACAGAAAGTTCAAAGGAAAACCCACTTATCCAGATGCAATCAGTCTTTGCTTGATGATTACATGTTTATCCGTAAATTCTTCACAAGATAGTCATTCTCCATTCATGTGGGAGATTGTTGGGTTCAAGTTGAATGTGTGAATGAAAAATACAGGAAAATAGTGGAGGAAAAGTGAGTCCATACTAAAAAGGAAAGTGTGCTCAAAATGAGAAAAGTCTACTAAATTCTCCCACATTGGTGGGATAAAGAAACTTTTATGTGTTTATATTGAGAATCACATCTCCACTTGGATAGTGAGGCAAGAACAAAGAGATGCTTCGCGTCGTCATCGCTTACTCGGTTCGGCTTCGACTTCGAATTTGAATTTAGATTTGTCAAATGACCAATCCATGAGATTAATTTTTTAGATAAATTTTATTTGAGACTTGAAAAACAAGTGAAATTTAATCCAAAGAATCCAATAGAAATATTTTTCTCCATATGCGGGCACATTTCGGATGCCATGCAAATGCATGCACAACGTACCTCGAAGGGATGTGATCCTTCGAGGTAAAAGGCATATTGTTTTGCGCAGAAGGGTAATCTGCACACGCAACTGGCAACCTGCGGACACAGGTGCAGCTCAGGTGTAGTGCAGAAGCTACTAGAATCTGCACAATGCGACCTGCGATAGCAGGTCAGGCACAGCTCCAGCACAGACTGGGCGCAGGTGACGTGACTGTACAGAAGTAGTGCCTTTTTCCAGAACTAATGCTTCCTTTACGAAGGGACACCTTATGGCTATAAATACCTGACGTATTCTTCAGGTAAAAACATGATTTTTGACAGCTAAAAATATTTTTTGTCTTCTAAAAAAAACTTATTGTGACCATCTCCCATTGAGTGAATCAAGGAATCCAATAGTTTGAGGTACTGCTATTGTCGGATTGTAAGCCATTTTATCCTGAAAGAAAAATTTCGCAACCTCGGGTACTTGAGAGAAATTATTTCCCTAAGGATACTCCGTGAATTCGGAGGACTTGGCTTTAATTTTTGTTTCATTTTATTTCTTAACTATAACACACTTCTTTGATAGGTAATTTTTTTTTCTTGTGTTGAAGGTGTTGAAACTTCTTGTTCTTGACAAGTTTGTTCTTGAACTTAGTTGAAGTTTAAAAGAAAGTAACATACAAATGTTGTACTACCCGAGACAACATTATCCCCTTTAAACCTCCTTTCTAAGGGCTATGTTGAAGAGTTTGTTTTTTCAAGTGAGCTTTGTTGTTCTTGTAGTAAACATTGCTCCAGATAACAAATTGTGTGTATTAATAAACTGAAGTATGGAATTATAATAAAAAGAACTCTTGATAGAGAGGGTAGAAAGAGATAAAGGTTTAGATAGAAAAGGAATGAGAAGTCATAGAAGAATTGAAAGTGAGAAACATAGAGTTTGTTTAAGCACCTACACAATAATACGCATAATTTTATTTTGCTCTCATAGGTCACTGTTTAACAACTTGAATTTCAGACATAGCTATAAATAGGGAAAATTACGTAGAATGTTAGCGCACTATAATTATTAACAAGTAAAATGACTAAACTTTGTAAAAATTACCTAAAATGGCTCATGTTGTAGAATTTCTGTAATAACACACATTTATTATTAATTCTTTCTTACACAATACTTCATCTCTCTCTAAGCTTTTCTCTTTCAATTTGCCTTTTCCCCTCAAATTCTCTGTAAATTCCTCCACAACATAGGTCATTCTTTCTTTTTTGTTGATTAATTGTTATTTTTATGTGCATTTTTCTTCGTCTTGAGCTTCAATATTGGCTACGAAAATGTTTATTTGTTTGGTTACTTGGTGTTGTTAATGTCCATTTGAGGAAAAACATTACCATCTCTATCTTAAGTAAGTTGGGATTGAGTTTTGTATTTCATTAGCTGAAGTTCCATCACTTGACTTTAAATCTTTTTGACTGCTCGAAATCTAATTCCTAAATTCGACTAAATATGCTCCAATTTAGTTAGGGCTTTTTAGCTTGGGAGTTGTCGCTCCTTTCCCTAAGCATTTTGGTATTGAGATTTGCAAAAAAAGTTCATCGGAGCTCCGACGTCGGCAACAGTTAGTACGTCGACGGAGATGGAGCTCATTTGAGTTTGTTGGTATTTTGTGTTGTTGGAAACTGTTTGTTGTTGACTATGTTGTTTGTTGGTTTGCCGGACTTCAATTTAGTCTGTGTTTGGAGCTCACTATTAATGGTAGAACTTAAGAAAAAATAAAAAGATGAGGAAAGAGGTTGTGGTTGATGGAACAGTAGGTGGTGGTTGTGGAGATTGGTGGTGGTGTATGCTGACTACCAGGTGGAGAAGAAAAGTTAAGAGTCACTTGAATTTTTGCTTCAATGCATATCATAATATACACCATTTATTTGATATTATTACATTATATATACATTACATAACCATTTATACAAGATCGATACACGTTTATACACTATTTCTATAATATCAATTTATTATATAAATACTACATAGCTATTTGTAAATCATATATACATGTTTATACACTATTTATAGAATATCGATACATGTTTATACACTATTTATAGAATATCGATACATGTTTATACACTATTTATACAATATTGATACATTACATATATACTACATAACTATTTATACAATATTGATACATTATAAAGTTATTTTTACATCATCTCTACATATTTATACAATATTTGATATATGAATAAAAGTTGTACGAAAAAAATTGAAATAAATATTTTTTAATAAAAAATATAACAAAAATACATAAATTACTACTAAGAAAAAGGAAGAAAATGACCTGATGGTTATTTTTATTGTAGACAAAAATTTGACTATCTTTATTGTAAACTATTTACTTTTATGTACATATTTAAAATTAGGATAACTTACATAAATTTTAAATTTTTAATTGTTGTAACATTTTTATCATAACTTTGTTAAATTACAAGATATATCGGATTTTAGTTTTTATGATAAATATCTTTAGCCTTGATACATATGCATTGTGGTATATTTATAACTGAGTTGTTAGTTAAATAAGGAAATAGCAAATTTTTAATTATTATGGAAGTAAATCACGAGCAAAACGTGGCATACCATATCCACTTTTAAATGAATCTCTGAAATACCGAAAATCAGCAAAATAGAAGATCAACTTTCAATTTTTTCTTTCTTTCTCCCATAATTTTAATATGTTTTGTCATTTTTTAGAGTGTTCAAAATTGTTCATTTTATGGCTCACATTGTGTGGATTTGACAACATTCATGTGCCTTTTGCTATATATTAGTCACAAACTGATCTTAAATTTTTATGTGAAGGACTAGCTTTTCAGATGTATCTTTGTGATACATATGGTTCTAGATGTATCATAATGATACATCTGGTAAAATTACTTAATACCCATTCAAAATTCAATCTCACACAAAATAAAAAGTTTACATATGTCAAACATATGTTAAATGTATCAAACATTTATAAATGAATCAAAAATATGAATCACTATCAAAAGTATCTGTCATATGTATCACTCATATTTTTCACCAATATACTGCAAATAAATGTATCACTCACATGTATCACCATTTATAGTACAAAAATATATCGAGAAATTAACAACATTATATATGTATCAAGCGCATTAACCAAATATATGTGTATGAACATTGAATTCGATATCTAATTCTGTGAAGACTTAGAGATCTGCTCTAATTCATCCTGATTTGACATGTGCATTTCCTATTCTTAGTTTATTGTAGCATAATCTTCTCTAAGCTTCTTCATCTTTTCTGGGTTATTGCGGTGTTTTAACTTATTTTCACGATAATATCTTTTTGTGTAATCAAAGATACCCAGAGTAAAACCCACAACTTGGTCACTTGCAGGAATACCTGTGTTGGTTTCAATTTGAGAAATACCCAAATTGAATGAGGGTGAATCTTCATTAGTCAATTTGAAAAAGTTGCAGTAATGGAGATGGAAGTTTTCTCAACTGATGATAAGATGGCAAAATTTTAGGGGAGGAAAATTTTGAAAAAAAAAAATCGAGGTTTAGGCGTTAATGGTGGAGAGAAAAAGCAACTTGGATTATCTTTATATATGCATCAAGAGTAAAATATTAAATCTTAAATTTTAAGTAATTGTTTAAAAGATAAAGGATTTTATATATTGGAAAATTAACTATATAAGTTTATTAGATTGGTTATTACAAGTTATAGCAAAACTTTTTAAGTTTTCAAGTTATAGCAACTTTCATTTTAAAAAAGTAGTTAAAAAGTTTTTTTCGTTTTTTTAAAAATACAAAAAAGTATTTACTGAAAAGGAACTAAAGATTTAATACAATTAATATACAATATTCCTTCCTTAAAAATAGTTAACCTTAATTACTGATCGTAATCCACTTCCAAATCCCTCTAATCGTTTATATTTTCTCCTATTTTAATACTTGCATTAAGATTTTTCATCTTTATACACTATCTTCCTCTTTGTACACAATTAAATTCTGGCAGTAAACTTCTAAACGTAATTTTGGCTTCTTCTAACAAATTGCTGAGGATTATTATTTGGAAGAAAAACAAAAATAAGTATTTCTTTTGATAACAAATATGAATTCTGATACGTCATGGAGGGAGATGGAATTCATCAGGTCTGTTAAAAAAATTCATGAAAATGAATATTTTGCATTCAAAATGAATTTAAAGTTTTTTTGTGTGTTTCTTCAATATTCTATTTTTACATTGTTGAATTTTGTATAATATGATGATGATTTGAGTTTGTGTATGTTTATCAATTGCATGAAAAATAAAATTATTGTTTAAACAGGAATATCAAGGGACTTTGGTATTGATGGGATTATGTATGATGCAACTACAAATTACAAAGGATTAGTAGAAACAATCGCAACACAGTTGATGATAGACACAACTTCACAAAAACTTGAAATAAGATGCATAATAAGTGATAGATGTCCAACTATGGGCATACACAATGACACAAGTGCGAAGGTCTATCTGGAACAGAAGAAAATGATTGCTGATTTTTTCTTAAAATATCCATAATACGTTACAACTATGGATATATCGGACGATCTAATTCACCAAACTGAAGGAGAAATTATTTGTGTTGGACAACAGAGTTGTAACGAAAAAAATCCAGAACAGAGAAAGTTCTTTTCAAAAGATTGTATTCGTTTGATCGGGTTAAGTCAAGATTTTAAAGAAGTTGAAGAAGAACGTGTTGATATAATTTGAGATGTAACGAATATCAACATAACTGTAAAACAAACTTACCAGAAAAAATAAACACTAGCTAATGTTATGGAGTTGCACGCATTTGTGAAACAGTTCTCGTATCGAACTAAAAGGTCAAGCGCAAGCAGGTAACAACCTGGGCTTTTTTTGTATATTAAATCGGATATAATAGTTGGATGTAAATCGGATATCTATTTTTTGTGTATTAAAGAGAAAATATTTTTTTTGTAATTTAAACAACTACTATTTGATTTGTGTGGTGGAGGATTGTACTTGGTTTCTTCATTCTTCCAGAATTAACAAATCAAATATTTTTAAGATAATAGAGTATTGTGACATTCATACATGCTCAATAAAAGATCAAGTTTATGCAAGGCATCAAGGAATGACAAAAGTGGTAACTAAACTGATTTTAGGTAATTATGTTGACACCAAAAGAATATACAATCCCAACGATATTGTTTCTGACATGGTGAGGGAGCAACGATATTGTTTCTGACATGGTGAGGGAGCATGGAATTTCACTAAATTATCATCAGGCATAGCGTGCAAAAAATAAAGTAGTTAATATTTTGCTCGATGATCCTACCGAGTCATATCAAAAGATACCAAGTTATTTATATATCTTGAAAAAGCATTATCCTGGATCTGTCGTCAATTGAAAGAAAACTGAAGAAAATAGATTCTTGTATACTTTTGTTGCGTTGGATACTTCCATTCGGGTATGAAAATATTGTAGGATAATTATTGTAGTCAATGGGGCAGCTCTAAAATCAATTTACGGTGGAACTATGCTGACTGCGAGCACGTTCGATCCAGGAGGTAATGCATATTTTGTTTATATTTTTTTAAAAGGAAATCATATTAGTATTATAGTGCATTGTATAATAATGGTATGTCTTATGTATGTATTTTGTTTGTTATGTTAAAAAGTAATCAACCAGTATATTATATGAAGTATGTCATAAATGTAGGTCATATTCTACCCTTTTCTTATGTTATGGTTGATTCAGAAAATATCACATCTAGGACTTGATTTTTTGATAAATTTAAGATTGCATTTGGTGAAAGGGAAGGTATGTGTATAATGTCCGATAGAAACAAGAGCATTTGAAAGGCAACATCAACAGTATATCTCAATCTGTCACATCATGCTTGCATTTGGCATTTATGGTGCAACGTAAAGGTAAACTTTCATAAAAAATCTTGAAGAATTGCATAAATTTTTTTTTGCAATGGCAAAGGCATATACTCTACAACAATTTGAAGAGTTAATGAAAAGGGTAGACCAAATATATAAGAGTGTTAGGAGGTATTTATTCAAAATTAACTATCATAAATGGGCAAGGATTCACTCTACTGTCAAATGGACTTGGACGATGACATCAAACATAGCGGAATCCATCAACAACACCAACAGAATAGCTAGAAGATTACCCGTGGTTTCAACAATAAATTTTATGAGGTTAATGGTTGAATCATGGAATGCAAAACGGCATGAGGAGGCAACAAACACCTTAATAAAGTTGACAGTCAAATATAATGATATTTTGACAAAATAATTATTTGCTTTCTCAGAGAATGATAGTAAGTCCTTTATCCATTAATTTATACATGACTTAAACTTTATGTTAATTGATTTGTGCATTAAAGTTGCTTCTGAATGCATGTAAAAACATCAAATGAATTCTTGCATACTGTAAGTTGTTACAGAGCAAAAAAAATCATTATTTGTTTGCGAAGCAGAAAGTGTAGTTGTGGAGAATTTCAACTGGACGAAATACCATGCTTCCATGCTATGGTTACTATTATGTATAGAAATCAACATAGTGAGAACTATTGCTCATCTTACTACAGCAAAAAAAAGTTCAGAGATGCTTATGTCATACCAGTTGATCCTCTTCCTTGTGAAACTACATGAAAAATATCACATGAAGTGTTGGATGAAGTTGTATTGTCACCTGATTCAAAACGACCTCCCAGAAGGCCATGTTATGAAAGATGAAAAGCACCAAATGAAGACAAATGTAAACATTCAAAGGTTACATGTAGTAGTTGTCATCGTGAGGGACACAATAAAAAGACTGGCCACAAACATGCACCACCTACTTATAAGTGAATCTGTGTATCTTACTTTATTTTGATGTTAATGTTTTTTTTAAAACGTTTATGATCAATAAATTCTAGTGTTACGATTGTGTTGTTTTAAGTAATTTATGTTTATGGATACTTATTTTTATTGATTTTAAAAAATTAAATTCTTGAAAGTTAATGAATTTCTATTTCACTGATTATGACTGAAAATATTGAATAAAATATTTTTATCATGTATTATGTTTACCTATAATAGTGTATTATCTTTATAGTGTATTATGCTGAATTATAATAGTGTCAGATATAATAGTGTCATGTGTGTTTAAAATCATTTTGGAGCTGCACCTTAAATGTACCTAATCAGGTATCATATGAAATTTTTAAAAAGACATTGAATATACAGGATAGATACTTAAGAAGTTCAAATCAACTAGCTGATAGTACGCCAAAACTTTAAAAATAATTACTAAAACCAATTACTTAATAGTTGAACACGTATATAATGTTGCAAATCAAAAAATAAGAACCTACTCCAGAAATGCATAGTAATGTGTAGTAGTTACAACTTGGTATGAAGGAATCGAAATGTTACGGCTCAGATGTAGAATCACTAGTGAAGGTAATACCAATAACAAACAATGCTCAATGAACAACTTTTTCTATTAAATTCTTGAATAAGACCAACAAACACCATGTATAACAGCTATATGCAACAAATGTCAGTATCAAATCGGGTTGAAAATGATATAATCTACAAGAACTAATACAAGCACAAGAACTTTTTCAATTAAAAGCACTGTTGCTTTTACTTCATCACATCAATAATGTTCAACCAAACGAAACCAAAAATTAATATAGAGTAATAAAAAAAATTAGGTATCTTTGAAACTATTAAAAAAGAACCTACTACTTTCTAATAACAAAACATCTGTCAAAAACACAAAAAAGTCTACTGCAATCTTGTTTTGTGAATGATATTATCGTGTCCTTGAACCTTCAAAAATGCTTCCCTAGATATTTTGAAACCACCAAGCTTGCTAGTAACATTTAAAGTTGCCTCACTTTCACTGGTTGCTCCATCATTCTGCTTTTGTCTGGCATAATCCCATAGTAGTGCACCATATCTGAGTCAATGGTTGAAAGCACCAAATAGTCTACTGGAGATATCAAATACGCCATGGCTAACAAACTTAGTAAAGGCACATACAAACATACCACGGTCACTGTAAAATTAAAAATCAGAAAAATCATTGAAAAAGCAACATATATATTAATATAAAAAAAAAAAACATAATTTAATTGTAACATACTTAGATTGAGGTCCCTGTTGGGGTGCATCCTTCACAATGACATACTTCAAAGGTTCATTCATGGACTTATCAATGTATGCAGCTTCACGATTTCACTCAATATCCGAACGTTTCCCATAAAAATTAGTGGCAACCAAAAACATAGGTGTCATGGTAGAAAGAGATCAAACATGATCTAAAACATTCTTTGAATGCACAACACCTCCCATCATTGAATCATAAACATATAGACACCTATGTCTAATTCGAAAAACAACCAATATCTAATGAAATGACTCACTAACATTCACAGAAATGGTGATATTATCAACAGAATTCCAGGAAACATTGACATGCATTTTGTAACCCCTAATATACTGGCTAACATGGTGTTCAGCAGTGATATAATTCATGTCTTCATTCAAACTCAATCATTGTTGCTGAATTGAACGTATCCATTTAACAAAGAAGACATCAGTAGGGATGTATGTCATTGAGTTCATCGCACTGTACTTTAATTTTTTTCCTCAAATAATACATTATCACATCTACATGTTGATTAAATAAAAATTATATTAGAGTAAAGTAAACACATATACAACAAAACTGCACAACATACTCTTAATCCTAATTTAGTTCTGCATAAGTTGTGTTTAGTTCCAATCTTAATGTAAGTCAATTAATGACCAACACATATAATTCAAACAACATATATAAAAAAAATAGATGTTATTTTACAACTAACACAATTAACAAGTCATGCCTTTGTGTTCTATCTGTATGCCTTTTATAGAGATCTACTTTTTAATATTTTCAGGGACTACGTAATCCTTACTGATTAGCTATATGTAATCTCGCATCAATTTTCTGATACCACTCATGACAAATGAGTGTTGTTTTTTGCTTCATAAATGGCGCACAAAAGTTATTGGGTATTCTTATAGTCATTAGTGACCAACACATATAATTGAAACAACACATATAATTCAAACACAGATATTATTTACACCCAACACAGCTTATTTTCAAACACATTGCCATACACAGAAATCATCTATGTTCCCATTAAACATGTTCTAATGACATACACAGAATCACACTATGTACATACAAATAAACCTCAAGAAATAATTCAATATAAAAAAAAATATAGAAAAACACAGTACACAGAAAGCAATGCAAATAATCCAAACAGTCTTGATTTAAACCTAGAATCTATGTCGCTTGGATCCTCTGAAAATTCTGGTGTCGCCATACCCGTATTGAATTCTCAAAAAAAGAAATAACTTTTCAAAAATCTGGCACACTCGATGACATTTTTTAACGAAACCAATAAACAACTATAAGAATACACCTATGACTACCCAGGCCTACCAAATCCTTTCCTTAGTTTTTGGTGTGAATCTACCTCATAGTAACTATTGAGGTTCCTGTTTTTCTCTTTTGTTTCACTCACTCAAAATGATAGTCAAGTAAATTTCTTAAAATACATATCCATCACTCAAGAGTTTCATTAAGTATATATCTATCGTGCCTTTCAAAGCCTTCTCGAGCCCTCTATAGTATCTAAAATCTTGTAAGTGTGTCTAGTGTATATGATAATATTTGGCATGATTCCTTTATAAGTTAGGCAATATAGAAACTTTTGATGATGAGAAGAATGGATTCAAACAATTGTCGTTATCATGGCTAAAATTTTATTTGAAAGCAATAAGCAATTTTGAATTTATTGGAGATGACAAGTTGAAATGAGTAGTGCGAATAACTAAGAAAAATAATTAAACGAACTAAAAGCTAATCGCATGCCCAATATCACCATCTAAGATGCACTTCTTAAATATTCTTAATCTTTCTCTGAAAACTATAACATCAACAAGGAACAAAGATAATGGTGAGATCAGACAAACTGGATACCCTGAATGTAGCGGTTAGAGGTGCAAAGAAAGAACGGCTCCTAGATAGAGAGCAAATAATAATGAAATTATACCAAGATCTTGAATACCCAAACACTATCAGAGAGAGAGAATTTAAAGTTAATAAAATGATATCATCTACTCACTATAGTATTTAGCAGGCAAAGTAAAGACAGCTTCGTAAAAAGTACCGTAGTCATTCTATGGAATATATATAAGATATACACATATTGAAGCTATACTTACGCAGATAATTAGTACCATTCAATCTACTAAATTGAAGAGTATCAGAAAAAAAACTTTATCTCAAGAAATTGTATAACTATTAAAGTTAAACTTAAGTTCTGAATGGAAGCTAGAATCTCCACGTTACACTTATTTTCACTCATATAGTAAAATACATGTCACTCAAATGGTTGATCGATCCCTAGGGATCCATATTATTCATGACTAATGAGTGTTCTTTTTTGCTTCAGAAATGATGCACAGAAGTTATTGGGTATTCTTATAGCATTTGGTGACCAACATATGTAATTCAAACAACACATATAATTCAAAAACAAATGTCATTTACAACCAACACGGCTTGTTTTCAAACACACTGGCATACACAGAAATTATCTTTGTTTTCATTAAACATGTTTGTAGTGACATACACAAAAACATACTATCTACATACAAGTAAACCTCAAGAAATAATTCAACACCAAATAAAATGCAGAAATCATACCTCATTATTCCATGATCGTCTAGTATGAATCAAGGTATGAAATTAATTTTTTTCTCAATTTTTATGTCAGCCAATACAAATTCAGAAATTATCTTGTTATGTAAAGCAGTTTTTGCAGCACTCCTACATACATTTTTAAAAAGTAATAAATATTTTTGTATTGAACCGTCAATAATAATATTTGCAATTCAGAAACTACACATATTTCATCTTGACTTCGAATCTTGGTAACACCAATCAGTAAACTGCTGGATAACAAATTCGGAGTCTTAAACCCAATATACTCCTCAAACGGATGCTTGCTCTTGAAGTACAATGGACATCTTTGGAATCTTGTGTTAGATTGGTTATACACCCTTGTTGGTGATTTGTCAAACATGATAGGTAAAGTGATATGTGCTTTATTTTTTTAGTATTTTCAATACTCTAAATGTTGATTTAAGAGCAACTAATTGAGACTCAGTAAAAAAGTGTGTGTCATTCAACGGTGACTGATCATTGATAGGATTATTCACAATTTGATTGTTAGAAATTATGAATGATATGAGAACTCATGAAGTGAATTTTAATAATGTACAATCTTGTTATTATAGAAATAAAATTAAATATGAAAGTGTAGAAATATTATCATCCAATCGGACAGAAATATCATCATCAAAAGAATATTTTTCAATGACAGGATCAATAAGGATTTTATCTTGCTTCTTGCTTGCACTTGGTGTTTGTAAACCAATATCCACATTCTTAAGAAAGGTATAATGTTTTAATAACAATTACTAATGAGAAAAATGATAACAAATATATGATAGTTCAATGCAATGAAAACTAAACCTCTTTTTCAATAAATTCAGACAACAGTTGTTTAATCGATTTTAATTCATTCAATATCAACTTTACAGATTCATCAACAAACTCCCTCATCCCATTGAATTGACTATCAACCTTAAAAAAATATAAAACAATGAAAATAGATAACAAAAACTGATTCAAATTAATAATAGAATTATAAAATTATAGATTAAACAAACCTTCTTCTGATATTTTGTCATTTCTTTGAAAACCTGCACATACATAAATATAAAGTACTTAGTTAATCGTACAACTGAAAAATATAACCCAACGAAATGAATACACACATATGTTATACTGAAAAACTGATGTGCATTATAAGTTTTACATATAAATCAAAATAAATCTTCTCCTGAAATAACGACATATCACGACGGACCTGCACATAGACATACAAAAAACATCAACCATATGTTTACTAAATATTTTGAAAAGAATATTGAATATGTACTTGAAGATTAAATTAGAAACATATATTGGCTATTTCACTCTTTAAGACAATAAATGCATCTTCAGTTATGGGTGGCACAGAATGGTCTGAATCATTACGATGTTCATGATCCAAGTTGTCCTGATGAATAGCTCCAAGATTGAATTCCATCACCTCTCCATCGGTAAATACAATGTCTCTAAACACATACTGAAGTTTAAACAAAAACTTAGATATAAAACTAAACACTGGTATGCCTAAAATGAGTTACTGTATACCAATAATATAAATATAAAATATGAAGAAAAAAAATTGTTATGTAAAATAATTAATCAAAAAAATATAGCTAGAATATGATCGTTACCTCATTGTTGTACCGCTTAAACATTGTACTCTGAAGATAGTCATAAAAAATGAGTTCTTCATATGACTCTCAGTTTAAAATCCGAGGAGTTTGGGATCTAACCCAATTAGCAAAACAATTATTAATGTCCAAACAACACTCATAGAACCAGATTTGAAGCGCAAGATGAAATCCTCGAAATAAAAAAGGATGAATTTGTTTTCATCTTATGATTACATGTTTTTTCAAGACTTGAAAACACTCACCTCCTCAATCATACTTCAAGTAGTTACCTGATTATACCAAGTCAAAATCAGCCTTCGTAATGAACTTTCTTGGTAATTCAGATTGAAGAAATTGACTTATGAAGTATAATAATCTAATTTCGTACAAATCTTCATCTCAAAAAAGCAATCTTTTTGTTAACAAAATCATCATAAAAAACAGACCTCATGACCTTATTCATACCAGGATAATATCTATCCATTAATTTATTTTTTCTTTAAGATTGAAAACAAAATCAGATTTCTTAAAGCATTTCAACCCACTAACTACACAAAACTCTCTCTTTCCAAAATGCAGTTCTTTACCATTGATACTGAAGATGAATAAATCATCCCTATCGTTTATCTATTTCTGCAAGTAATAGACTACGAAGAAGTTGGGATTGAATTTTCAAATAATGCATATTCCAAAAAATAAGCAAATGGAGATTTCTGAAATATTTTAAAATGCTCTTTGGTCCATCTTTGTTTGAGATCATCAAACACATTAACTTTTATGTATGAAGACCAGTGAGTATACTATTTTTTGTCCTTAAAAAAAGAGATAAACAATTCACAAAAATTTTATCATAAAGAAAAAAGACATATACTATTTTTTTATCACGTCTCAATTTTTTGCATATACAAAATAAATAATTCACAAAACTTTTGCCATGAAGCTAAAAAAATCATAATGCACCAACTTATTTCAGAGTTAGAAGTTATATTTCAACTTTCAACCATTAACAACAGCAAAAGTGATGTTTCAACTTTTAATAATTAACAACAACAAAAGTGATATTTCAACTTTCAACCACTAACAACAACAAAAGTGATATTTCAACATAATTCGAACATTAACAAGATCAAGGGTTATATTTCAACTTTCAACCACAAAATACACAAAATTTATGAAAGTCTAATTTTCATGCATGTCATTAAAAAAATAAAAATAATTCAATATCAATTCTATACTAATTTAATACATATATGAAAAAAAATCAAAATCAAATTACACTAACCTTGCACACGTTTCTTGATTTCTTCGCGGCAACCTTCTTATCATCCACTTTGTCAACACTCACATTGGCTTTGAACCTTGTAACTCTAGCATTTTCACGATTTTTGTTTTTTGATTTTTTTCATTTTAGGCGCGAAAATTTTATCTTCAAAATCTGAATCTAAATCATGTTAACCAACAAGCTTTTTTCTCTTATCAATCTTCTTAAAATCTGAAACAACAACTTTTTTGATACTATATAGCTTTGCAAGTTGAGTTGTTGTTGATTGAAGGATGGTGAAATCTTTGAAAAAATGGTTTTCAGCGAAAAAATTTCACTTTTATTGTGAGAAGTAGAATCAGCTTCAACTACCTTGCTATTGTTCTTTGATTTTAGAGATGGGGTAAAGCACCCCAAATCAAATGAGGGTTTTGAAAGATTAATCAGACTATTTTGTTGTATTATTCTAGGGCTTTTTCTACTAGGGATAGAATCAAACTTGATTTTTTCGAACATTGTCTCAAGAAAAAAAAAAGTATAAGATATTAAATCAAGCTCAACGGTGACTGCATGTTAGGAAACCAATAATCATACTCAAAAGAAGGAAAAATAAGTTAAAAAGAGTAAATAATAATGAGTTGAAGACTTTTATTGGTAGTTGGTAAAAATTTAAAAGATTTTACGTATGAATTCAACTAAAAAAATACCGTAAAACGTGAAGGTTTGTAGAATAAAGTTAAAAGAAGGGAAAAAGAAGTTAAAAAAAGGTAAAGAGATAAAGACTTCTATTGGTAATTAAAGACAGAAAAATATGAAAAAGTGTAGAAGCAAGTTAATAAAAAATAAAAAATCAGTTCTTAACTTTAAAAAATATATTTACCATATATAACTTCTTAAATTGTGAACAAACTTTAATATTTAATTATTAAAATTTTAAAAAAAAATATTGATACCTTAACTTGCCATAATTATCCAAATCTTTAATTAAGAGTGATAAATATTAAATAGTAAATATAAGAAAATAATACAAATAATAAATATTGAAAAATTGATTTTCGAAAATTTAATTAAAATATGTTTTTCTCAAAAGTTGTTATAGCTTGTAATTATTTCTTAAGCCTAGTAATTATTGAAAAGTTATGCTATAACTTGTAGTTAACAATCTAATGTCTATTTGGGATAATTTTTAGGAAAAATTAATGTCTCTTAAATTTGTGTTTTTGAGTAATTTTTCCTTAAAATTATCTCAACTTAATACGATGGGCTGCTTTTTCAATACCGATCCAGGCCCATTCAAAACATTTATAGTCCTAAACCATCTCATTTCTAGGTTTGGTATTAAGTTGAATTATAATAAATTGAAAATGCTTTTAGAAAAATCTAGAATTGATCATTGGGTACCCCTAGGTATTTTTCAACATCATTGGTATGCTTCATTCCTAGGAAGTTGCTAAACAAGTCTCTACTGGACAAGGACGTATTTTTTGAGAAGATTATCATAGACTTGTAACACAAAATATATTGAGCGATCCGATTATTGAATCTCAACTTTTATCGTTTGCTTTTGTCAGAGAATGAGATCGTCAGCAAAGAAGAGGTGTGATATTAAGAGCCCTTTGGTACGTGTTTTAATTGGGTCCCATTTATAAGAGCTGACTCCATGGTGGTTATATTTGGACATTATCTCTATATTTATAATGAAGATGTGCGGTGATAAGAGGTCTCCTTGTCTAGTTCCCCTAGTAGGTTTGAAAAAAATTCTTTTTGAAACTATTGATGAGGATATAAAATTTTGTAGAAATACAAGACATAATACGCTCTATTAAGGCCTCATTTGTTTGTACTTAATGGAGGTCTGAAGAGATATTCTAGTGTTTGAATATATTCATCACTCTATTCATAATCAGCAGTTACCACCACTAACCACCTCTGCCACCATCACCATTATCAACCAACACCCAACACCACCAACCACCTCCACCATCACAACCACCATCGATAAAAAATATCATTACCAACCACAATTGTCAACCGCTACCGCACTTACTACCTCTTTTATTCTAATTATATTCACCGCTATCACTGCCGTCAACAACACCACAATCAGCAACCACTAGCGGCCAATTCCTACTACCAACCAACTCATCTATCACAACTAGCATCACCACTAACTACCACTAAGACATCACAACCTCTGCACATTCTTTGGCTGCCACCACCATTGTCACTAGTAATGCCACCTCTACCACTACTTCAACCAGTACCATCGCTATAATTTATCTCTACTAACAACCATCTCAACCATCACAACAAATAAAATCTCCAAATAGCACCAACACATCGTCAATCATCATGCATTCATGTTTCAGCCAACGCAATCAACAGCTTAAACTACTAACATCAAGTAACGTCACATCGCAACAACCACCACCACCATCAATCGCCACCATCATAACAGTCACTACAAGACCAACTATCACAATTATCACCACCAACAATATTAATCATTAACATCAATCACTGTCACCGCAACCATCATTATAAGCCATCTCCACTATCACTAACAAACATAAATATTTTTTCTCAATCAAATACTAATAATTTTATTGTATTAAATTACATACTTTTTTAATATATAATTAATTTTTTACTTGAATTTTATTTTTTATTTTAATATGTATACAAATAAAAATTTTTTACACATTCAGATGTTGAAAAACAAACAGTCTTAATCATTCAGTTTTCAGATCTAGAGACAACATTTTAATCATTCAGGTGCATTCAGATTCAGACGTCTGAATCTTAAAAAAAAAAACAAATGGAGCCTAAGTTAGGAGGGAATTTTAGTGATTTCAAAGAGAACCAAACAAAGGACCATTCGATCAAATCTAATATTAAGTTTGTCACGCACCAAATCATAATGAGCCGGGCAAATACTGTATGAATATATGTTATACAAATGACCAATTGCATATGATAAACAGATGAAACAATATAAAAGTGGAACAACTAACCAAAAACTGCATATAATAGTCAGCTGTACAAAACATATACAAATGACAAGTGCAACTGTGAATACACATATCTCTACTGTGTCTAAGAAGCCTGTAAATAGTTTATGAACTGGTCGGGACAAGGCCCCGACCAGCTACCAAACTATGAACATATGTACAACCAAATGAGTACTAGACACATGCTAGCTCCATATATAGTTAGATCTCACCAAATGCTCAACTGAGTATGCAACAACTCCTAATGTGGAGGTCTGCTATCCTCTGTACCTGATCATGTATTTACAGAAATGTAGAGCCCCCAGCCATACAGACGTGAGTACACATACACCATGTACTCGTATGTAAAGCATACAGTAGACAAGTGAGAATGCTCAAATGAATAAGGTATCAAAGAAGAGCAACTATGTGAGCATATAAATATACAGAAACATTATCAGAAATTGCAACTTGTGCCTACGACTTATTAGCTCTTTCTACAATGTCTTTAGATTGTTTCTTGTAATGTGGGCGATTAATAGTTTAAATGTGTAGCATATTATATCTTTTATCAATGTAAATGATCAACTATAATGATAAGCTTCGAGGGCAATCTGTGTAAAGTGAGAAACATATGTTACCAGTTACATGTATGTGACTATGACGGTACGCCATATAGACTCACTAGGAGGCTCAGCCCACAGGCAGGTACGTCATAAAGTGCTCATTAGAAGAACAAGTGCATCATGTTCCTACTAATCTACTATGCTAATTGCCTCATTGGGAAGGTAAGCCATCACATGGGCGCTACTGTGAAGATATGGTCACAATCATGTCCAAGGGATTAGTATTGCATCGTATATCAAGTGGACCAATATTGTTTACCCTTCCATCGCTTATGGTAGATTTTATTAAATGAAACAAATGAGCCATATAAACATGTGAATCAAGTAATAACCTTTGTTTTAGCATGAGAGTTATTTAGAAAGGGCCACTGGCTATTCTATACCCTGACCATGAGCGTAATAACAACGCCAAGGTTATGGATTATATTGATCGTGGTAACTGGAACATGGATAAATTAAGGGAAGATCTCCCTGAACATATTGTCCTATATATTGCTAACATTCCTATTGGGGATGCTAATGAAAATGATTGTGCATTTTGGAACATTACTCAGGATGACCAATATACGAATTCTTCTGCTTGGCAAAGCATAAGAGAAGTGAGACAGAAAGATGGCATCGTGAGTAAGGTTTGGCACAAGTGCTTCCCTTTCAAAATATCCTTTCTTACCGAAGAATGATGCTAAAAATGCTCCCTTTTGATGAGGTGCTTCAAAGATTTGGTAATCCAATGAATACACACATGCCTATGCTGCACAGTACCTCAAAATGAATCAATTGAACATGTGGTCAGTGATAGTGAGATTGCAAAGCACATATGGAGTTACTTTGGAAACCCCCTTGGAATTAATCACCAAGGAGGCAACCTTAGAATTCTCTTCAATGCTTGGTGGAATATGAACACTGCCAACAATGTGCATAAACTCGTACAACAAATTACTTCCATGTGTATAGCATGGTAAAATTGGACATCTTGTATGTATGGAGATCAGACCAAATTTTGGACGACTAGAATGGAAGTGCAATTTTATGGAACATCAAAGCAGCTATCTATCTCTGTTGCCTTCCCAACTTGTGACTTAACAGGAAGATGGTTTCAAATCTGCTCAAGAATTAAAAGGTACAGACCTATCGTTCGATGGTGGCAAGTTGTCTGGACGAAGCCTATGACCGGAAGGATCACATTCAACACGGATGGAAGCTACATACAAGAGAGTACTTCCATAGCTGGCATCGGAGGAGTTCTCAGAGATGACATTGGCAATCTCATTATGGCTTTCTCAGTCCCAATTCAATGTAAAAGCAATAACCAGGTAGAAGCAATGACATCACTCTATGCAATGAAATGGTGCACTGAAGCTGGATATGACAAATACGATTTGGGGATGGACTCAATGGTGGTTACAAATTTGCTCAAAGGAAAAGACACCAACAATCTGAAGCTGAAATTTCTAACTTCCAAGACTATAGAAGGGGCAGATGTGATCATCTCACATTGATATAGAGAAGCCAACCAGGTGGCTGATTTCCTAGCCAAATTAGCTTCTTCAAGTAGAAATGGTACCTTCTACTTCTACAGTGAAGGGACTATTTTAACTAGATAGATGACAATTCTCTTACATAAGAAGAAGATATTACAAATGTAATTTTTTGTGTGAGTGGAATTTTGTATTTTGCTTATAGCGTAAAAGCCGAAAGGTTATAACTTAGTAGCCTTTCCTATTTTGCTGTCCTAATTTCCACTATTTGTTGTTTACCAGAGGTTAGGTACATGCCCCCCTCTGTTTTGTGTAACTTTCGTTCGAAATTATAGACATGGTACGATGATGACGGCTTAAAATTTATTTATTTTCAAAAAAAAAAGAGGGAAATTACTGGAAAGTGAAAGGAGCGCATAGATTTTGGCTATGTTAAGCATATAGTCATGTATAAGGCACGTGGCAAACGAAGACCATTTTCTCGTATGTCATATAAACTATGACCCTAATAGGAAACATGAGACATAAGGTTGTGTCTTAACGATGAATGAGGTTCTAACTCTACATACCTTAGTCTATGATCCGGTAAACTATGTCATGCCGAAGTCTACTTTCAGGCAAAAAATGATTGTATGAAATCTATATAAGCAGCTGACCCAGAAGTAAGACCATTTCAACAATGCAATAATTATCTCAACAAGCGACGAGCACGGTAAATACTATAAATGAGCGATTTATCACCACATCCTTCTTCCCTATCTCCCAAGTGATCACACGGACCTCTCTTGAGGTCGAAACTACTCTGTTGGCCTTACTCTACAATTAACAGCCTCTACTATTCTGACAAATACATATAACTCAAAACTCATGGCTTCTGGTCACTATATCATGAATTCTTTACTAAAACGTGTAACAACACCATAGATTAAGACGGGGATATAGGCTTACCTCATATAACTAAACTCTAAGGTTTTCCTTACTTTTAACCTCTACAAAAGCTATGTCGAAAGCTCGAAATGGAGTAGAAGCTCGTGTTAGCATCACGTAGATAGTGGGAGAAGCCTGAGTTCACACTATACTTAATCCTTACCTTGGGTGTTTGTGTTGTTTTCGGGTACACAAAAATCTGCATTTTGGCAAAACAACTTCAACACAAGTTCAAGAATAAATCAAGAACACTTATGAAGTTTCCAACACCTTCAACACAAGATCAAAAATGATCTTTCAAAGAAGTCAGTCTTTTAAAGAAAATTAGATGAAGCAGAAAAAGTCAAGTCCTCCGAATTCACAGATTGTCCTTAAGGAAATAATTCCCCTCAAGTACCCAAGGTTGTAGAATTTTCCTCCCAGGATAAAATGGCTTAACAATCCGACTGTAGTGGTACCTCAAACGATCGAATTCTCTTTGAACTCACTCAACAGTTACATGATCACACAGAGTATTTTAGAAGACAAGAAATGTTTTCAAGTGCAGAAAATTCGTACTAAACTTGTGAAAAAATGCAGGTTTATATGGTCGTTAAGTGCCCCTTCCGAAAGGAGGCAATGGTTAACCGGAAAAGCGTATCCTTTCTGAACAGTCATGTCTGTCCATTCAAAAGAGTGTGTCATTTCCGAACAACCACAACCATCCAAACAGTCATACCTTTTCCCAAAATTGTGTGTCTTTTACTCGAAGAGTTGTGTCCCTTCCAAGCAACATTTCATTTTCCATTCATACCAATTGAACCCAACAATTCCCCACATGAATAGGGAATGGCTACTCTTTGTAAAACTTTACGGACAAGTATGTGATCATCAAGCAAATACTGATTGCATTTGGATAAGTGGGTTTTCCTTTGAACTTTTCATAGTGAACATGAATCGGATGCTCTTGGTCATCGATAGATTTGATATCTTTGAACCGTTGAGTTTTAGTGTACACCTAGACAACACATGTCACACAACCAGTCTTTTACCTTTTATGGTACTCACAATTGTTCGTTTCAGCCATGAACACATCCTGGTCTCATGAGAGCTTAGAGAATCAGTCTTTACTAACATTCTCCTTGAAGCGGCTTCCACTTCGCCCTTACATAGGTGATTTCTAAACGTTCAATCCTATATATTAAACTATTTGGTCAAATCTATCAAATTTAAATAATCATTAAAAGACTTCACACCATAAGTCTTATCCTTGTTTACTGAACATTGTCTATATCATGAGAATGGGTTGGGTATATTGACAATGTTGAACCTGTCAAACACAACTTTGTTTGATCTCCTTGAACCTAGCTCTTGGGATCTCCGATCTGCTAGGTAGAGTTACCGTCATGCTGACTTGTCCTACGCAGGTCTTGGATGTCCTCTCAACTCCTTCTCTAGTTAGGCCTTTTGTAAGTAGATCTGACACATTATCCTTTGACTTGACATAGTCAACAGTGATAATTCCACTAGAGAGAAGTTCTCTGATAGTATTATGTCTCTATCTTATGTGACAAGATTTACCATTGTACATCATGTTCCATGCCCTACCCAATGAATTGGGTCAATAAGGGATATCTTCTAAGAAATTTTGGAGTCATTCTGCTTCTTCACTAGCTTTATTTATGCGATAAATTTTGATTCCATCGTAGAGCGAGCAATACATATCTGTTTGGATGAATTTCAAGAGACTGTTCCTCCACCTATTGTAAATACGTTTACTTCATTTGATCTGGTGATCCAATTTGCATCACTATATCCTTTAATTACCATGGGATATTTATTATAATGCAAAACACAGTCTTGAGTGTATTTAAGATACACCAAAACTCTTTTCATTGCCATCTAATGAGTTTTGTTGGGATTACTCGTGTACCGACTCAACTTACTAATAGCACATGCTATGTCCGGTCGTGTACAATTCATTATATACATTAAACATCCCAACACTCTTGCGTACTCCAATTGTGAGTCACTTTCGCCTTCATTCTTTTGAAGTGAGAAGCTCACATCCAATGGAGTCTTGGCAATTCCAAATTTCAAATACTTGAATTTATCAAGTACCTTTTTTTATGTAATGAGATTGTGACAATGTCAACCCTTGTGGAGTTTTATGGATTCTTATTCCTATAATCACATCCGCAACTCGAAGGTCTTTCATATCAAACTTTCTCTCAAGCATTCTTTTTATAGCATTTATGTTAGAAATGTCTCTTCTGATGATCAACATATCATCCACATATAAACATACAATGACTTGGTGATTTAGAGTGTCTTTAATGTAAACACATTTATCACATTTATTTTTCTTGAACCCGTTTGACAACATGATTTGGTCAAACTTCGCATGTCATTGTTTAGGTGCTTGTTTTAGTCCATAAAGTGACTTAACAAGTTTACACACCTTATTTTTTTTTCTGAAACCACAAAACCCTCAGGTTGTTCCCTGTAAATTCTATCCTCCAATTCTCTATTTAGGAATGTTGTTTTCACATCCATTTGATGGATTTCAAGACCATATATCGCCGCCAAGGCAATTAACATCCGAATTAACATTATCCTCATTACAGACGAGTATGTATCAAAGTAATCAAGGCCTTTTTTCTGTTTGAAGCTTTTTACTACAAGTCTTACCTTGTATTTGTCAATAGTACCATCCGCATTTATTTTTCCTTTGAAGATTCATTCTGAACCTAAAGGTTTATTTTCTGGAGGAAGATCATTCAATTCCCACGTATGGTTGCTTAAGATTGAATCAATCTCACTATTGACTGTCTCTTTCCAAAAGGATGAATTTGAAGATGGCATTGCTTCTTTAAATATTTTAGGCTCATTTTCTAAGAGAAATGTTACAAAATTCAATCCAAACGAAGTTAACGTTCTTTGACGTGTACTACATCTTGAATTCTCATCATTATGTACATCCTCAATTGGTTTATCTCGAGGTCATTTAGACCCCTCACTAGACTGTTCATGTCTAGTTTTATACGGATAAATATGTTCAAAGAACTCGGCATAATCTTATTCAATTACCGTATTTTCATTGATATTCGGATGTTCGAATTTATTAATCAAAAATTGACATGCTTTACTACTTTTAGCATATCCTATGAACACGCAGTCCACCGTTTTAGGTTCTATCTTTACCCTTTTAGGCATAGGAACTTGGACCTTCGCTAGACACCCCCATACTTTGAATTATTTCAAGTTAGGTTTTCCTCCCTTTTATTTTTCATATAGAATTGATAGTGTCTTATTGTGGGGCACTCTATTAAGTATTCGGTTAGTTGTAAGGATAGCTTTCCCCAACAAGTTTTGCGGTAAACCTGAATTTATTTGTAAGACATTCATTATATTTTTTAAGGTTTGGTTTTTCTTTCCGCAATTTCATTAGATTGAGGTGAATACGGGGCCGTAGTTTGATGAATAATTTCATTCTCTACACGTATTTCTGTAAAGGGAGATTCATATTCTCCACCCCTATCACTTCTTATCGTTTTGATTTTCTTCTCTAACTGATTTTCAACTTTTGTTTTATGTTGACTAAACATATCTATTGCTTCATCCTTACTGTTTAGAAAATAAACATAACAGTATCTAGTGCAATCGTCAATAAAAGTTATAAAATATTTTTTTCCACCACGAGACGGTGTTGACTTCATATCACAAACATCAGTGTGTATTAAGTCTAAGGGATTGGAATTTCTTTCAACAAACTTATACGGAT
This sequence comes from Capsicum baccatum var. pendulum, assembly GCA_030864225.1. NCBI lineage: Eukaryota > Viridiplantae > Streptophyta > Magnoliopsida > Solanales > Solanaceae > Capsicum > Capsicum baccatum. Next base: position 246,911,907 of record CM061550.1, read on the forward strand.
GCTTAGCATATTTTGATTCCACATACTTTTGACATTTTAATTTATTGCACTCAAAGTTTGGCAAAAGTTCTAAGTTAATCAGTTTTTGCAAAGTTTTAGAATTGGCATGTCCTAATCGTTCATTCCACAAATCATTAGAATCAAGCAAGTAAGAAGAAACTGAACTTTTATTGATTTTAACATTCATTACATTCATTTTGAATAGGCCCTCAGTAAGGTAGCTTTTTCCTACGTGGAAACAAATAACATTTGAATCTATTTTTTTCAAGAAGTGATATAGAAATCAAGTTTTTCCGTAACTCTGGTACATACAGGACATTGTTCAAAGTCAACACTTTGCCTGATGTCATTTTCAGGTAGACTTTTGCAGTTGCGGAGTTAGTCATGTATATCTTTTCTTCGCCTTAAGCTGGAGCAAAAGCAGCAAATAACTCCTTATTAGCACAAACGTGGCGGGTGGCACCGGAATCCATCCACCATTCTCGAGGATTTCCCACCAAGTTGCATTCAGTCAGCATGGCACACAAATCGTCCATTTCCATTCTTGGATTCAGTCATATTTGCTTGGTCCTTATTTTTGTCTTTCTTTGGGGCACGACAATCCATTGACTTGTGGCCAATCTTGCCACAGTTAAAGCATTTTCCCTTAAATTTCTTCTTAGGTTGATTGCTTTTCTGTCTAGATTTCTTTCATTTTTTGAAGTTGTTGTGGTTGTCTTCTACAATATTTGCTCCACTTATTGCAGAGTTCCCTTTCGACCTTCTTTTCGCGGCTTTGTTGTCTTCTTCAATACGCAGTCTTACTATAAGATCTTCGACTAACATCTCCTTTCGCTTATGTTTCAAGTAGTTCTTGAAGTCCTTCCACATAGGTGGTAACTTCTTTATTATCGTCGCGACTTGAAACGTCTCGTTCACGATCAAACCTACAATAAAGTTTATGCGAACATCAAGAACATTTTTAATATGTTCAACTAAGTTATTCATCAAACTCATACCTTCCGCAAGGAGATCGTGGATGATCACTTGCAGTTCATGGACTTGAAATACAACAGACATGCTGTCAATCATTTTAAACTTAAGGGATCTTGCAACGAAGAACTTCTTGGTTCCAGCATCCTCACTCTTGTATTTTCTTTCTAGCGCACCCCACAATTATTTTGTCATCTTCATTCCACTATACACGTTGTACAATTCATCTTGGAGGTCATTTAGATGTAATTCATACATAGGAAATTAGAGTGTTTCCATGCCTCCATAACGATAAATTTCTCCTGGTCCGAAGTTCCCTCGGGCACCTGGAGCTTCTTCAGATGTGAATCTTTGAAGACATAAAGTTGTAAGGTAGAAGAACATCTTCTGCTGCCACCTTTTAAAATTAGCATCCGTGAATTTTCTGGATTTCTCCGCTGGTGCCATTGCCTGCGGAGCACTTGTACGACTCATTGTGGCAACACTAGTTGCTGCCACAGTCGTTGCAGTATCATGCATGTGACTGTCAGTAGTCATTTTCCTGTCACAACAAGACAGTAAATTTTAAGTGTATCGAAATACTACTTATAAAGTTGTAGCAACTTTAAACACCTCTTGTTTCTAGTTTAACGATGAAGTTTTTATGACTTTCAATCGTCAACTGAATGATCTCTAACTTGTGATGAAGATTTTATTTCTTCAAATCACTTGTTAAGTTCAAACGGAGTAGAAAGCTTAAAGTTTTAATCTCCAGAAACCAAACAATACATATTATGAAAAACCAACTTTAGTGAAAAGAAAATTTCACCAAATAAGCAAAAAAAAAAAAATCTTTTTTTTTCAAAGCTATTTCCTTAAGATTGTTGTTTTACGGGTACACAAAAATCTGTATTTTGGCAAAACAACTTCAACACAATTTCAAGAATAAATCAAAAACACTTACGAAGTTTTCAACACCTTCAACACAAGATCAAAAATGACCTTTCAAAGAAGTGTGTTTTCAGTATTTTAAAGAAAATTAGATGAAGCAGAAAAAGCCAAGTCCTTCGAATTCACGTAGTGTCCTTAAAGAAATAATTTTCCTCAAGTATCCGAGGTTGCAAAATTTTTCTCCCAGGATAAAATGGCTTAACAATCCGATTGTAGTGGTACCTCAAACAATCGGATTCTCTACAAACTCACTCAACAGTTAGATGATCACACGGAGTATTTTAAAAGACAAGAAATGTTTCCAAGTGCAGAAAATCTATAATAAACCTATGAAAAAATACAGGTTTATATAGTCATTAAATGCCCCTTCTAAAAGGAGGCAATGGTTCACCGGAAAGGTGTATTCTTTCTTAACAGTCATGTTTGTCCATTTAAAAGAGTGTGTCTTTTTCGAACAGCCACAACCATCCAAACAGTCGTATCTTTTTTCAAAATAGTGTGTTTTTACTCGAAGAGTTTTGTCCCTTCTAATTAACCTTTCATTTTTCATTCACATCAATTGAAAGGAGCTACAATGATCTTGAGAGATTTTTAGGAATTGTTCTTGAGTATGGTGGTGAGAAATGTGAATTATACATATAGAATTTCACCACCTCGCTCTTACAACCCCATTCACAGTTGTGAATCATTTACGATCTTACAATAGATCATATATGTCATTAAAGGCCGTAGAAGTGTATAACCCACCGTGATTTGATGGTGGACTTCTACACAAACCTTCAACTTGGGTCCCTGTCAAGTCCGACTCCAATCATGGCCGTAAAACTCTTTTACGGTCCACAGAACCCACAGTGGACGAGCTTGTCTCAATGTTGACTACTGTGTAATAGAGTTGTTTCTATGAACATGATGTACGGACTGTATCTTCATTTCATAGTCGTCAACTACACCATATGATTCAACATTTAACCTCAAAACTTAATTAGGCCCTCTACTTTATGTCGCGTGCAGGTGTATGGACCGTATGTTACCACATCCTGTTGTGGATTGTCTTCTTTGTCTAGGCCTCACTTATCTATGTATAATAACATTCTTGTGAACTAATGCTCTTAGGAGTCATTTGGTGTGAGCCGCTAAAGCAAATAATCCTGGAATAAAATAATAATTTCGGAATAAAAAATTTTAATGCATGTTTGGTTGGCAATATTCGGGATAATTTATCTCGAGACTAATAAATAGTACCGGGATAAGTTATTTATACAATTGGTGGGATAACAATCCCACCATAATTTATCCTTGGGATAAATTTATAAAAAGACAAAATTATTCCTACCTATATTCATGCACGGGCCACTTTATGTACGTACGTATGTGTATAATTAATTAATCAATCTAACTCAACCACTTTTAGCGATCCATAAATTATACTGATATAACCATATACGTAAATCAAATAGTAAGGTAGTAATTATATATTTATACAAATGATAAACATTAGAATTTGGTCATATGGATGGCTAACAAACTATATAACATAGGTAGACATGTTAAATAAATATAAGAATATTTTATGCATATTAATATTTTTCACATTTTATGTTAAACATTTGATGAATAATAAATTAAAAACTTTTCATAAATGCATAAAATGTAGATGAATATTAAATTCTGTTTGTTTTAAGATGAAATTTGTAATGAATGAATTCTTAATATTCTTATAAATATTAAAATTATTAGAGTTTTAATTAACCTATCTTCAATTGAGTAATATTTACCGACAATCTAAATTACCCCCAAACCCACAAATCCATATTAGCCTCTTATAACTAATTTTTCAGCCAAAGACAAATTTAATTAACTAACACAGGCCTTGTCGTAGATATAAGTCGTTGTTAAGCATTTGAATTGAAATGTTGATCACTATATTATATGAGTGATCCGTGTTCACAATCGACTCCATTGTTCAATTACATATTTTAAATTAAATAGTTTTTCAATCACTTGAAAATTGATATTGTATATATCAATTAAATGAATTTTAATATTCTTATATGAGTGATATGTGTTTAAATGAAGTGACATAAAAAACAAATCTTCTTTACTTTAACAAACTTAAATTGGAAGTTTTTATTTCAAACTAAATAAGATGTAGTAAAATTTTATTTTAAACACACACGGCATAATCATGGGAAGGCACATGCAAAAAAATTAAAGCTAAATAAGATGAAAGTTTTATTTTTAAAATACACATGATATAATCATGAAAATGCACACACACAAAAAAATTAAGCTAAATAAGATGAAAATTTTATTTTTAAGAATAAATATTTAAAGCTTAAAAACAAATATATAAGAAAAAAAGTTAAATAAGATAGAGGATATTTTGGTAATCAATTAATTTATTCTTAGAAATTATACCATGCATATTACTTTGAATACAATAAATCAAACACTCAATAAAAAATAATCCCAGCATAACTAATTTTAGTATAACTTATCTTATCATAATTTATCCCATCATAACTACATTCCCAACCAAACGACCCCTTCGTGCTATAGGCTCAATTTCTCCTCAAATCTTGTAAGTCAAAGTGATCTGATCGATGTCAACTTAGTTGCACATGTACCTGAAATATTACAACCTGGTTGTATGTTGTTTGCACGTGATGGGGGATCATCACAAATGTTGTTGGTTAATTTGATATACTCCCTAATTGGGATTGTTATGATACATTTGAGAGGGTGCTTGTGGTAGCTCCTGATTAGGATAAAAGGACGCGAGACTGGATGTCTATAATCTGCAATGTGGCTCCTGATTAGGATAAAAGGACGTGAGGCTGGATGTCTATAATCTGCAATGTCGGAATGATAGGGAATTTGAGGTTTGGGAAATTGTTCCAGTCATGGTCTTTGGACATATTAACTACTACCTATTTAATGTTATTACTTGGTATGGGATTTATTATTACTTGTATTCCAACTTGTGATGATACCAAGGACAGGTATGCAATCAGGTAAACTTCCTTCGGTGAAAAATAACATTATTTATACATGACTATACTTGAATATATAGTTAACTTGAACATATACTCAACTTGAATATATAGTTGTTGATGAAAATCCTTTAGCTAATTTGTGTGTTTACCTCTGGTCATAGGCTGATCATGAACTTTGTGAATCCAGTATGATGGATTGGGGCTTTTCTACTTTCTTTGATGGTATATGACGGTCCATTGTTTTATCATTATTGACAATTTCATCTATTTTCTGTTTTGGCGTATTACTGCTATTGTTTCCTAGGGTCTCTTGCTAATCAGTTGGGGGCAATTATTTCAGTTGTGAAAAGAATTTTGGCATAAGAGCGTCTAACCACTTTACAAATACATGTAATATATCTGTAGCATATGAGTATGAAGTCCACAGCGTCCGGGTGGTTTATGTGTTTAACCCAAACTCCTTTAAACGAAAATTTACACAGTTCATTTACGTACTGCCACATGCGCTTCACATGCAGTTCATGTGCAAAAGGACTTGAATGGCACGTGTACGTGTCAACAACGGTCGTTTCCTATGCTTTAGAGTCTACTTTCCAACACAACCACAGTATCACGTAAAAGACAAACATTTTCCCCCCAACAACCAAGATCAAAATACTAAACTTCATCACTAGTAGCCGAGACCCTTCAAGTAACATGGAATCAATCAGCATGTATTAGCACAAGGAGCTTTGAGGGAAGAAGCATACACACGAGAGCTATAAAACCACCAGCTGCAATGACGAGCCAAGATGTCATTTGGTTGCCTTACTTTTTGTAACCAACCATCAGAAGCTATCAACTCACAAACAATGACCAGGCATAACCTTGAAACTGGACTAATTCTCACAAGGCAGGCCCTAGTATTGTACAACCTGTTAGCAAGTTTAACAAACGGTAGGAACTGATAACAAAAGAACTAAAAGGCACAAAAATAACTACTAGCCATACCCATAACTTAGAAGGCAGAACTGCCACCAAACCAGAGGTACATGATGAAAGTTTTAACTTAAAAGAGCACCCCCACAAGCCAAAAAGATGTAGTCTCGGCATGGGGAACTTCAACAGTCACTAACAAAATGTTGAAACTACCATCTCCTGAGAGAGTTTGAAACACTATTCACAAACCAAACATTAAAAAGAGTCTAGTAGGGGCTAACAGGCCCCTCAGCAGAAGAACATGGAGCTTGACACTTTCTCCTCAAGCTTTGGAAGCTGAGGAACGGATACTGGTCCTGCATTAGAAACACCACCATGGCTGGAAGAAGTTTCCGATGCATCTTCAAACTTCATCCACTGCCCCATCTGAGTTGCGGCAAGATGGGCGTAACAGATAGGAGCAACTGCAAGTAAGCACAAAGAATTGAGGATAAGAAGTGCAAGAGAAAGAAGAGTGCTGAGTATGTTAGCAGAATCAGCGAAACTGTTTTCCAAGAAAACAAGACACTTACCAACAGATATGGCAGTGGTGCTTCTCTGGTAACTGCAAGGATTATATAACAAAATTCGTTAAAGCAATCATTTGGCAGTAAACTATAGAGTTGAAACAAATGGTTGTTATCAATCCATCTACAAGAAACTTGATGGAACACTCACACATAGGAAAGATTATGAACCAGCTCTTGAAGATCATCAGCAGAGAAGCCCAGTTCATCATATAAGACATGATAGTGAGTAGGACGAGTCGTACCCTACAAAACAATCATTGTCAAAGTAAGGATACCATTAGATCATGGACCCCAAACAGCTTATTCAACAACACTCAGAAGATGGCCATTGGTTAAGCCTTTAATTATTGTTGAACAAGCTATTCTAGGATAATATGCTTCTAAGCAAACAGTTCGCAACTTACCAGGCAAACCATACACAAGAAAAAAATATTCAACAGAAGAAATACTGCAGTATCCTCTGGATAACACATTTTGCCCAAACAAATGTCAAAGACGTTTTGACATGCACAATATAATATCCTTATAACAAATGTGTTTTCGGACTTCACAGGAAAACCAAAAACAATCAATTTCCACAAGACGCAGATGTTCGAAAGAAGAAATACTGCATAACAATATAGTTAACATGTTTGGCCATAACAAACGTCAAAGATATATATACCAATGCAACCATAAACAAGAGACATTGGGTATGTTGTTGTTGTTGTTGCAACCATAAACAAGAGAACTTGCTCATTAAAGGTCGGAGAAACTTATCTAAATGAAGAGAACAAATGAGGCACTCAAAGTAATAAGATACCAAAAGCATCAAAGAAAGAAATAAGACTTACAATCATCCCAGCATGGGCACACAAGTAAAAATCGTAATTCCTTGGATGACAGACTTTGTTGTCTATGATTGTGCCTGCACAAAGAGAACACATAAGGAACTTCATCCAGTGCATTAGCATAAATTGATGTACTCCGACTTAAAGCGGTACCTGGAGGAACATTGTTGGGATCATTAGGCTGGAAAAACTTGGTATGATGATTCTTCTGGGCAACAATCACCACAAACTTGGGATTCCACTTCTCATCGAGAAATTTACAAGCCTAAGTCAACAAATAAAACAGATGATTAATACAATTACATCTCAATTTCCTCAGTCAAGCTCACTATTCAAAAAGAATAGCATTTATCAGGAAAAACCTCAATGATCTGGTCGAGCTCCACATTGAGAACTTGATTAAACTGGGATTCACTGACACCATCCCTGAAATTTAGGACAGACAATTTATAAGAGACTCTAGTATCACAAGTCTCAACCCCATCGCACATAAAGAATTATTGCATATAAAGAACGTCTCTCAGGAAAATGTCACCATTACAAAATTGATGAAAACAAAATTTCAAGTTAATCTACATGGGCAACAAAGACGTGACATATACAAGTAAACTCCAAAATTGATTGAAACAACATTTCAAACCAGAATCAGCATCAACTAACAATCAGACCATGACCTTACAAAAACGATTTATGCAGTTTTCTCCAGATGAGTTAGAATCTAAAATCTCACAACAAATGGTTTATGCAGTTTACACAACAGAATGTGCTATATTCAAGTTCACCTTAAAAAAGAGCATTTACACAACAGAATGGCAATTGAATACAGCACACACCTTGCTGGAATTAAATGAAATAAAAGAGAAAACCAGCTGAAAATCACCTGAATATTATTATATGCTCGGGCTTCCTTTTTCCAGAACTCACATAAAAATCAAGCAAAGCCTCCCTGCAATTTTGAAGCTAAATTATTTCTGGGAAATGCTACAACAGAGTGGATATTTCAAACTACGAAACACAACTTCAACAAGCACAATATCTGATCAAACACTAAATGTAGATTCCTGTGTTCATTTCACTCTCATCAGAGTCGAGTTAACTCACTCACACAATACCCGACAGGGTAATATTGTGCTTGCATATCTAACTAAAATACACACTAGGCCTAAGCCTTGTTGAGTAGTCCCAGTAGAGAACTCCATCTGAGACCCAGGAGACGAGCTTCACATCAACTGTGAGTAGCCCACCTAACTAAAGCCCCCACTCAAAAAATAAAAATAAAAAGGGCAACCTGAAAGAGCAAACTCACCTCATTATTCCCTCATCTTCAGTGTCAGAAACACGTTTAAACAAGTTGTCTATCATCTCCACCTTAGGAGACTGGGTGCGAACAGAAGCTCTATAACGAGATATCGAAGGCCACTGCCTTGAGCTAACAACCTGGAACAAAGAAAGAAACCACTATAAATTTTAAGAGGGAGGAAAATGCAACATATGTCCCACGATGTTCTCGCACAGATTAGCAGTGTGCTTTTATTAACAAAACAATCAAATAATCATAAGATCCAATTGGTCAAAAAGGAAAAGAAAAGATGATCAAACGGAACTTGACAGATCATACCGCTGCAATGGACGGGACATCAGATTGGCCAGGTGATCCATGGGATACATCCATTCCAATAATAATGGTAGGAACCTTAGATACCATAGGGATGGAAGGAGAATGTTCAACAGTAAGCATAGAATTTAAACCTCCAAGCTGTGAAGGAAGAAGAAGATTAGGAACACATTTTAAGATTTCAAGATAAGCAATGCGAAAAAAGATGGCTCGGGATGATAGCACACAACTGATGGTCCAAAATCTCACCTTTGCATTAATCTTCAGGAGCACATTCGTGATGTACTGATCATTGACTCTTGTTGGAGCTATACACTGGGTAACAATTCCATACTCAGCAAGATTCTTTCGCTTCCATGGCCCTGCAAGTTCACATAAGATATTTTACACCAGTAGACGCTTCAGAGATACTCTTGTTGGAGGATAGCTACTAATCAAGAGAACAAGTAAGATACATTTGTTGGAGGATAGCTACTAATCAAGAGAACAAGTACATCATACTAACCGTAAACGTCACAGTTTTTCCTCTCAGGAAGCAGACAAAGCAGAAATTTCGGTGCCCCAGGAAGCTTAGATTGGACCTGCTCAAACATTTTCTCAACTCTAACAAGCGGTGGAGCTCTTCTGACTTGTGGAGACTCCTCAAAAACATCAAATGGATCTTCCACCATCTGAACACATTAAGATTAAAAAGGAACAGTAATCAGTCATCTATCTTTACATTCGGTTTTCCAGAAATTACGAAATTGAAAGAACTTACAATTCCTTTCATTTTTCCACATTTGATCAGATCACCAACGAGCCCCTGAACGTTACAGCGTGCAGAAAAATTGACAACAGCCCAGCGTTCTATCTTTTGGGGATCAACTAGTCTCTGCCATCACAGATAAAAAGTGAAAAGAAGATGCAAAGCACATCATAACAAAAAGAAAAATGAGATTAGGTAAATGTATTGAGCGGAAAAATCATATCAAAAGGAGTGGTTCTGAACCTTATTATTGAAATTCCATCTACCATTACGAGGGACAAAGTCATCATTGCCTGTCTTCAACTGAAAAAACATACAAGGTAAGGCAGAGAGAATTTCCAAATTCACTACATGAGGTAATCATATCCTAGCTGAAAAGTGTTTATCGACGAAGTACCTTAGGAGGAGGCAGAACACGTCCTTCAATCTGAGTGAACTGGCTGCTAATCGATATTCCGCAGGCACGAAGCAGAGGCTCCGCATCATATTTGTTGATTTTGAGAGCCTAAACCAAACCAAAAGATAATTAGTGACTACTCACCAGAATACTGTGAAGTGTGAACAGTTCTTATTTAAGAAAAAGGCCTACATTGCTTAAGACTTGCATCCTCTCCTGAGGCTTTTGCCTTGATTTCTCCACTAAAGAAGACCTCTGGAACGTGGACAAAGATTTTGTGTACCTTTGCAAAGACACCAGGGAGCAGAGCTGAAACCATCACAGAAAACTTTGTTATCTCACACACAAAAAACAAGAGATGACATGGCCTCTAAATGTAACCGAGTTTTTACCTCAATTGGAAAATAGGTGGGACGCTTAGGTTTCCCAACATTGATGCAGGGTAAATCAGCAGAATAACGCAACTCTATGTTGCGCTGGTTGACAAAGTAATCATACACAGTAACTTCCATCGTTTGGACTTCTCCGTCCGCATCTTTCCCTTTCTGTTTCAGAGTAAACCTAAAATGGAGAAAGAAGATGAAATTCAGCAATCTTGTTTCTGCAAATAAAGGATTGTAACTGCCTTGCGCAAGTGCTACTTAATCAATCCAAGGTTTAAATAAGAAGAAATAACTAAAAGAAAGAAATAAAAGCATACAATTGCTCACGACAAGGTTTCTCACTCAATCCAGTAATCTTGTACTCCTGATTAGTGGGACTTGTCTTCACCCTCAGATTCTTGAGCATACGTTTTGCCTAATAAATCGAAGCCAATCCTGCTTAGCTACATCACACATAACTATATAAAACAGATCATTAGAAATAAGAATCTACTTTTGCCCAATCCAGAGAAAAGGGATCTTTTGCATTTTGATTTGAAATCAAGAAGTCCACTACAGGACCAGGTTGGATAATCATTGTTGTAGACACATCTGCAATTGAAGCAAAAGTTAAAACCAAAGTGTTAGCATAGAATTAAGGAACTAGAGATATCAACCACTAGCTTCATTACCAATGTTCAAAGACAAGCCACTCTGAGTGGTCCGGAAACTCGAATGGAATCCTCTACATCCAAGAACACCGCCACCAACATCAACAAAGTTCTTCGGATCATTGTGGAAAAAGGATTGTCTAACAAGCAGGCACCCCCTGATACAAGAGCAACAACTAAATGACGCAAGAAAAACGGAGACTTGAACCCTGGAGAGAAAAGAAACAACTACTTACTGCTTTGCAGCATGCTGCCTTAGAATAATATCCAAGACTCTCAATGCTTCTTGAGAGTTCTCCGACTCCTGACCACGCAGAGCATTTGCAATCGCCTGCATCGGGATTTTGGCAGCAAAACTGATCTCCACCTTGAATGTCTTTGACTGGTAAGGACGGCGTAGCCTCTTCCTGTCAGTTTCATTGGGGCTTCCATGTCCACCGGGGCTGCTATTGCCATTGTTTCTGAACACCAAAGTAGTAAACAGACGGTCAAAAACTGCTATAAGGACTTAGGGGGAAATTGGACTCAGCCATTTTCAAAACCAACCTGCTTGATGTCATGTCCTCAAGGACAACAGTAAACTCCATCTTATTCCGAGGGAGTGCTCCAATGGTAAACAAACTCTTCTCACCGTCGTATGCAAAATCCTTTCCAGCTAATTCAGTATCATAAGTCTCATGTACTCTATCCAAGACCTTCCTGCCTACGCCCTTTGCATCAACTGGCCGACCATCTTCATAGAACAGGGCAACCTGTCAAAAAACAGAGTAGAAACATGGGAAGTTGTAAAATAAGAGTTGCAAAACATATTGAACTAAGAAGAGAAGATGTGTAAACATAAGGAGGTACACAAACATACACTGTAGTGAAAGAAGTGTCCATCCACATTGGTCACATTCACTTTAAAGTGATTAGTAAGGATCTGAATCTTTTGTCCCTTGTTTCCAGTGCCACGTCTGGCCATGGGAACACGCAAAGACTTTTTCTTTACAGGCTCTATTTCAGTTTTTGCAGGGGTATAATCTGGTGGAACAGGGGGAGGTGGTGGTAGACCCTCTGCTGCTCCATTTCCATTCGTGTCGTCTTCAGCCATATCAGGATCCTATATGAAACAGAAACTGATTATTTGAAAATAAGAAATGTAACTGGAGTGATCATTCAACCATGTACTCTGGCAGGCAGTGTGTTTATCAGTAAACATTATCAGTGTACTACTTTACCAAAGAATGACTAATAAGTGTAGGGAAAATTGAAAAGGTCTAGAAAATAATCATCAAGACAAAGGCAACTATAATTCACACAAGAATTTGTCAAAAGTAGGCAGGTTCTGTTGTCAAAATCATTGCAAATTAGAACTGCTATTAGCCTATTACACATCTGAAAATATAAGGTGAATCACATCATTCTTTTTTCACTTAAAGAAAAGGTAAAAGGGTTCCCTAAAACCCAACAAGTACTACAAATATTCAGAAAGAACAAGAAGCAACACCAACATAGACCAGTCAACTTAAAATATCATTGGAAAAATGCTTGAAAAAACAAACTGTCATAAATGTTAACCAACATTTAAAATATAAATGATACATTTTTTTGACACTGAAAACAAAGAAGCTACATCTTTTTCATTTCTTTCCTATGTTCTCTTTTTCATTTTGCTGTTCTTCTGCACGGAAGGGGAAAACCATGAAACATTTAAAAAAAAAAAAAAACGAAGGAGAACGCACATGCAATTCTTACTAAAGGTCTTCGAGGTAAAACTCGGCAACACAAGATTGTTTAAGCACCAACTCAACAAAAGTCGCAAAAAAGGCTTTAAGAGAGTCTACAAAAACAAACAAGTCTTTTCGGATAAAGCAAGAAATGGTATACATGGCATGAAGTGGAGAAATACAAACATGTCTTGCCTCATTTTATTTCAACGTGAGGGTTTTTAAGCAAAAAACAGCAAGAAGAAGAACATGTAAAAATCTAGAATACACACTTGCAAGGCAGCCCCAGGAAGAGGCCAAAAGGCACCTTACTTCAAAATACCATTCAAAGAGCAATGACAATCTGAACAGAAAAGAGATTGCAGAGTAGAAGCCAAATTTTTCAAAAGAAAAATAAAGCAAAGGTATTACTGACAATATATCAATCTCCACAAAACAAGTCATAATATGCAGATGGCAAGTCAATCATAATACCACAAACAGAAAGAAACGCAAGCTTTATTAGAACTTTTTTGTTTATTCTTGTGTTCTTAGTCGTCTCCTGTTCCAGGTCTAGAAAAGACATACCAGCAGAACTACAAGTTAAACAGGTCTCACTAGATCCAAAAAACCCCATAAATTTTTTGCATTCACATACAAACAACAAAAGTCAGAAACACCCCTATTCAACAACTATATCAGAGCATTGTCCCACAAACAGTGCCGAGTCCATAAATGAAGCCATCACAGACATGCAAGCCAACATACCACATAGAAAAGGAAGATAAAACTCTCATCTCAAAGTTGAAAGACTTTCATTTTCTGGTTTTGGAAAACAATTCAGCAGGAGTTTTAAAGGGCCCAGGAAAACATTAGTCCCATTCATAAGCATGAAAACTCACATCCCCAAAACCACCCAAAAATGTCTTTTTTTTTTGGTAAATTCTTTTTTCTTCAGCTGAAACCCAAAAGCTTTCATCAGACACAGCATGCAAAATCAAAAATAAACGAACCCCAAAAAAACTCTCCAACCAAAATCACGCAAACTAAAACAGCATTGATCCATTCATAAGCATATAAATATCTTTACTTTTTGTAAATTCTTTTTACTTCAGTTTTAGTCAACATCTTTCAGCAGAAACCCAAAATCTTTCATCAGACAAAGCATGCAAAATCAAAAATAAATCAAAATCACTCAAAAGATTTTTTAGTCTACTGAAAATTCTTTTTCTTCAGATGCAGCAAAAGAAAACCAAAAATAAACAAACCACACAATTTTCTTCAACCAAATCTCTCAAACTAAAGTAGCACTGAGACATGCACAAACAGAAAACCCAAACAAAACACTTCAAGAAAACATCCAAAACTTTGCCAAAAGGTCGATGAAGCACTAGATTCCAGAACAATTTTAGTAACTCTTTTTCTCGAGTTTTCATCAACATCTTTCAGCAAAAAAACAAAATCTTTCAGCAAATGACTACAAAAATCAAAAAGAAAGAAATCCCACAAATTATTTCGACCAAAATCACTCAGCGCTGACCATTTCAAGCCCCCAAAAACACAAAACCCACAAATACATTTTCAAGAAAACATCAATATTTTGCCACAAGGAGTATAATCTCTGCTCAAAAGAGACAGATGCAACAAAAAAATCAAAAACTAACCTAACCCCACAAGTTTTTCAACCAAAACCCACTGAAACAAAAGCAGCATTGACCATGCACAACCAAAAAGAACCCAAAATCAACAGAAAAAATACAAGAAAAACTCAATCTTTTCAATAAAAAGCATGATATCTGCTCAAAATAGGTTACATGAAGCACCAAAATACCCAAACAGTCCTTTAAAAAAACTCAGTTCTCATGAACACCTTCTGCTACCCAAAATCTCTCAAACAAAACACAATAAAAATCAAAAATAACCAGACCACGCAAATTTCTCAAACAAATTAACTCAAACTAAACCACCATTGACCCATTCACAAGCACAAAATCCACACAAAACACTTCAAGAAAACATCAAAAAACTGTCCAAAAGGAGTAAAACGTCAGCTCAAAAGAGGCAGATGACGCTCCAAATCACCCCAAAAAAATTGTTTTCCAAAACATTTTTTCTTCAGTTTTCATGAAATCTTTCAGCAGAAATCCAAAAACTTACCTTATATAGCATAAAAACTCAAAAATAAACGAATCTCACAAATTTTTTGATCAAAATCACTCAACTTAACAAACATTAACTCTGCACAACCCAAAAACCCCAAAAGCCACAAACAACCTTCAAGAGAACACCAAGATTTTGGCCATTTACAAGAAAAAAAAAAATAAGAAACAAACCCCAGAAATTTCTCAACCAAAATCACTCAAACTAAAGCAACACTAACCATGCACGACTAAAAAAACTCAAAACTAAAACAGACCATAAAGGTCAAAAATAAATAAACCCCACAAATTTTTCACCCAAAATCACTCAACATTGACTTTTACAAGGAAAAAAAAAGCATTTTCAAGAAAACACAGATTTTGCTCCAAGAAGTATACCTTCTTCTCAAAAGAAGCAGATTAAGCTCCAAAATCTTAAGCTTCTTTTTAAAAAATCTTATTCTTGAGCTTTATGAACACCTTTCAGCAGAAAACCCCAAAATCTCTCATCAGCCACAGCATAAAAATTAAAAATAAACAAACCCCACAATCTTTTTCATCCAAAATAACTCAAACAAACCACCATTGACCCACTCACATGCAGAAAAAAAAAACACAAAAGACTTCAAGAAAACATCAACTACAGCAAAAAAAAATCAAAAATAAACAAACCCCACAATTTTTTTCAACCAAAATCAGTCAACTAAACCAACATTAACTCATGCACAACCAAAAGGACACAATCTACACAAAACACTTCAATAAAACATCAAATACAGCAAAAAAAATCAAAAAATAAACAGACTCCACAATTTTTTAAACCAAAATCAAGCAACTAAACCAACATTAGCTCATGCACAGCCCAAAATAACACAAAACCCACAAAATATTTTCAAGAAAACACCAAGATTTAGCTATAAAGAGTATACCTTTCACCTCAAAGAGGTAGATTTCACAGTAGAAAGAAGAAGAAAACCCTAAAAGTAAAAGGGGAACACGAGAGAAAATAGGGGTGAGGAGAGAGTGACTTAGTTTTATGGGTGAGAGTGGACTGAAGGAAAGAGAGTAATTAGTACTATCACTACCCCAACAGTTACGACTCTCCTATAATACTGCCCCATTTTTTTGCCCTTTCTTCTGTCTGTCTCTCTATCTGCTCTACACGTGTCCCTCTGGTATGTAGAGCGTGAAAACGTTACTTGTGTAGAGTGTGATACACCTAAATGTAGAGCAAATATTATACTGTCCATATCTTATTATAACTGCATTTTACTGTAACGGATCATTTGATTGGGAAAAGTTATCAACAAATTACTTATTTTAAAAATTAATTAATTAATTATTTTGAGATTAGCTATTTCACTATATATGGGATGACTTATTCTTTTCTCTAATGGACAATAATATCAACAACAACAAACCCAGTATTTTTCCACTTACTGGGGTCTGCGGAGGGTAGAGTGTACGCAGTTCATATCACTACCCTAACGAGGTAGAGAGGCTGTTTCCGATAGACCCCCGGCTCAAGATACAAGGCAGTATGACAGGCGGTAAGCAAAACATCAAAAACATAGAATATGATACAATAACATAGATACGGCATCCACAAAAGTACATTGCCAAAACACGGGACACCACAAATCCCCTACCTACTGATTACAACTCAACCACACCCTTAACCCTCTATCCTAATGTTTTTCCTCCAAAACTTCCTATTCAGGGTCATGTCCTCAGTCAGCTGTAACTGCTATATGTCACGTCTAATCACTTCTCTCCAGTATTTCTTCGGTCTACCCCTACCTCACTTGAAACCTTCCAAGGCCAACCTCTCACACCTACGAACCGGGGCATGAGTGCCCCTCCTCATCACATGGCCAAACCATCTCAACCCCACTTCACGCATTTTATCCTCAACTAATACTACTCCCACCTTCTCCTGAATAATTTCATTCCTAACCTTGTAGGCCCTTGTAAAACCACACATCCAACGCAACATTCTCATTTCAGTCATCTTCATCTTTTGGACATGAGAATTATTAACTGGCCAACACTCCGTTGTATACAACATAGCAGGACGGACTACAACTCTATATAATTTACCTTTAAGCTTAAGGGCACCTTCTTATCGCATAAAATTCCCGAAGCGAGTCTCTATTTCATCCAACCTGCCCCAATACGGTGAAATACATCCTCATCTATCTCTCCATTCCCCTAAATCGTAGACCCGAGATACTTAAAACTATCCCTCTTGCAAACCGCCTGAGAGTCCAACTTTACTACCACATCCTCCTCAATTCTCGAGTCCTTAAACTTGCACTCCAAGTACTCCGTCTTGATCCTACTCAACCGGAAACCTTTAGACTCCAGGTTTCTCTCCAAATCCCCAGATTATCAAAGCATAATTCTGACAAAACATAGCTCTTCACGAGCCCCCAATATATTGGAAGTATGTAGCTCAAAGGAAAAATAGTAGTGTAAAATTATTTTACAAAATTTTTAAATGAATTGTATAAAAAGTTAATTGGATAACGTATTTTAAAATGTTTTTCAAATACTGAATTATATATACATTGAAATTTTGTGGATGAATCCAAATTTTATTAGTGTTTTAGAGGCTACTTCACCCTAAATCTAGTTTGAAAGGTATTCTCAATATCCCACAAATTCATGAAATAGTCATAAAGTGATTATTTTACGTTAGATAAATACGTCATCAATGACCCTTGAATTATGAAAAATATTAAGAGAAAAGAATCAAATGAGTAAACAGAATTGCACCAGTATATTTATCAATAAAATATTCTTATTTCTTCATATTTTATTTATGATTTATTTATTTTTCATACTTTAAAATTTGTCGTAAACAATACCCAACGTTCTCTCTCAATTTTAATTCATAACATCAGTATAATGTTTAAAGTTAAATAGTTCCATCTCTAATGATGACTTTTTAAAGTAATTTTAAGGCTCATTTTTATATGAAAGTAATAATTTCTTGGAGTTGAATTTGAAATTTGAATTGGTGTTGCGTTTGACCATGAATATAAATTGGAGTTGTTTTTGTAATTTTAAAAAAGAAATATGGATGAAAAAATAAAAAAAAAAAAAAACTTTTGCTTGTATATATATATATTTTTTTAAAATTCACTAAAGTTAGACAATTTTTTATGGTTAAATCCTACAATTTTTATTTTTTTCACTAAAGTAAATAATTTCTCAAAAAAAAGTGAAAAAAATTTCATGGCCATACGCCTACTAAATATTAAAAAATCATGTATTTTTAATGTTATTTCTAATATTTTATGTATTTTAAAATTTTAAGAAATTGATGTCTAAATTTCATACTCATAAAACTATTTAGAGGTCAAATATTTTGAATATGATTTTTTCAAATTTTTTTAAAATATTCAATTTTCTAAAGAAAATGATGTTTGAATTGATTCTGTAGAAATACATGTTGTCCTTGCAAATGTCATGGTTTCTTTATTGAATCTGAACAGTGGATAATGTACTTTTGTCCCTTATGAAGAAAAAATAAAGAAATATCATGAATATTTTATAACATTCTCTTATATTTTATTTTATATTATATGATATTATTATTACTATTACTTTATAATAGAAGCGGCAATGTTTAGTAGCTTGGGGTCGTTTTGGCTTCGTTTTAGCTGCTTCAACTGCTTCAAACGTAATTTTACTATATCATCCTAATTGATTATTATAAATTATTTCATTTAAGTATTATAATATTAATAATATTTAATAAAAGGGTAGTTTTTAAAATGACTACTAAGTTCCTCAAAGTTTCACTTATTATTATTCGAAATAAAAAAAATGTAGTTGCTCCAATCGTAATTTTAATGTATCACCTCTAATTAATTATTATAAGTCGTTTACGTATTAAAAATTAATAATATTTAATAAAAAAAAGACAAACATTTTTGACATAGTTGGTTCGACATAATTTTACTATATCACCCCTAATTAATTATTATGAGTCATCTAAGTATTAAAAATTAATATTAAAAAATTATTATAAAGTCATCTAAGTTTTAAAAAATTAATAATATTTAATATTAAATTAACTTGACGTCTTATATGAGATCCATTTAATTTTTTTCAAAAGTATTTTATTATATTAATTTTGTTATATCACTTCTGATTAGTTATTATAATTCATTCAATGCATGTCTACTTCTCTGCTTCAATCACGATTTTATTATATCACCCCTTATTAATTATTATGGTTATCTAAACATTATGCCACTTAGATTGAATAGTTATATATAAAAGGGAGTTTTATGCTTAACCAGGCAACAGGTCGGCATACCTACTTCAACTGCTACAACCGTGTTTTTACTGTATCACCCTTAATTAATTATTATTAGTTATTTACGTATTAGAAAATTAATAATATTTAATACAAATAAGTAAAATAAACATTTTTGACATGTCTGTATCAATTGTTTCAACCGTAATTTTACCATAACACCTCTAATTAATTATTATAAGTCATCTAAGTATTAAAAAATTAATAATATTTAATAAAAAATATGAAATAGATATAAAATAATAAATTAACTCTTGAGCTCACTTAGATTATTTTCACAAGTAATTTTTTATAGTTATTATGCTATATCACTTTTAATACATGTCAGCTTCGTGACTCTAATTATGATTTTACTATATCATCCCCAATTACGTATTACGGTTATTTAAGCATTAAAGAAAATTATATTATTAGTATCCTATATAAAAGTCACAATAAGTAGCTGAAGCAGGCTACTCATGTTCGACATGCCTGCCTCAATTTTTTTAATCGTGATTTTATGGTATTACTCCTGAGTAATTATTATAAGTCATTTATGTATTAAAAATTTTATAATATTTAATAAAAAACTAAAATAGATATTCATAACATGACTGTTTCAACTACTTTAATATTAGTTTTACTAAATTACCCATACTTAATTATTATAAGTTATTTAAATATTAAAAAATCAATACTCTAATAGTTAATAAACTAAAGTAAAATAGACATAAAATGATAAATTAATTTTTGATGTTTTAAATGAACATTACATCTTATATGTAGCCACTTAAAAAAAAAAAATCACAAGCATTTTTTATAATACTTTTACCATGTCACTTCTAATTTGTAGAATAGAAAAAAATATTATAAATCGCAATAATTAAGAATTTAAATTATTTTAAAAATATAATTGACTATCAATGTCACAAAAGTTTCAACAACAACAACAACAAACCCAGTGTATTCCCACCTAGTGGGGGTCTGGGGGGTAAGATGTACGCAGTCCATACCTCTACCTCTAAAGAGGTAGAAAGGCTGTTTTCGATAGACCCCCGGCTCAAGACACAAGACACCGCACAAATACATAGATACATAGATACATAGTAAAGCACAGAACAAGATTTTATTACATAAAAACGACACCCATAAGTAATAAAAACAGAGAAAAGCACACAGAATCGTAATAAAACATGGAACCAGGTACCATAGCAAGAATAATACCCCCACCAAGTAATTCCCTACACTAGCGACCCAAATTGACCCTAGCCTTCTGCCCTAATTCGCGTCCTCCAGATCTTCCTATCTAGGGTCATGTCCTCGATGAGCTGTAACTGCTTCATGTCCCGCCTAATCACCTCACCCCAGTACTTCTTCGGCCTACCTCTACCCCGCCTAAAGTCATCAACGCCAGCCTCTCACACCTACGAACTGGGGCATCCATGCCTCTTCTCATCACGTGTCCGAACCATCTCAATCGGACCTCTCGCATCTTATACTCCACTGGGTCCACACCAACCTTCTCCCTGATAATCTCATTCCGAACTCTATCCCCTCTAGTCAGCCTACACATCCAACGCAACATCCGCATTTCTGCCACCTTTATTTTTTGGATGTGGGAGTTCTTAACTGGCCAACACTCCGCTCCATACAACATGGCCGGACGGACTACCGCCCTGTAGAATTTGCCTTTAAGCTTGGGCGGCACCTTCTTATCGCACAACACCCCCGACGCGAGCTTCCACTTCATCCATCCCGCCCCAATACGGTGCGAGACATCCTCGTCAATCTCGCCGTTACCCTGGATCACGGACCCGAGATACTTGAAACTATCCCTCTTACATACCTCCTGTGATTCCAACTTCACTACAACCTCATTCTCCAGCCTCACGTCATTAAACTTGCATTCCAAATACTATGTCTTGCTTCTGCTCAACCTGAACCCTTTAGACTCAAGAGTTTGTCTCCACACCACTAGTTTGTCATTCACACCCCCTCGCGTCTCATCAATCAAAACTACATCATCTGCAAAAAGCATACACCAAGGCACCTCCCCTTGAATATGCCGCGTCAACACATCCATCACCAAAGCAAACAAAAAGGGACTAAGAGTAGATCCCTGATGCAATCCTGTCAAGACAGTGAAATGCTCTGAGTTCCCTCCCGCCGTCCTCACCTGAGTCTTCGCTCCATCATACATGTCCTTAATTGCTCTGATATACGTCAGCGGGACTCCACTCACCTCCAAGCATCTCCAAAGCACCTCCCTGGGGACTTTGTCGTATGCTTTCTCCAGGTCGATAAACACCATGTGCAGGTCCTTCTTCCTTTCCCTATACTGTTCCACCAGCCTTCGTACCAGGTGGATTGCCTACGTCGTCGAGCGGCCAGGCATAAATCCAAACAGATTTTCCAAAATAGACACTATCCGTCTCATCCTCACCTCGACCACTCTCTCCCAAATCTTCATAGAGTCACTCAATAACTTAATCCCCCTATAGTTATTGCAATTCTGTATGTCACCCTTATTCTTATAGAGAGGGATCATGGTACTCCACCTCCAAGCCTCGGGCATTTTTGTCGTCTTGAAGATTTCGTTAAACAATCCAGTCAACCACCTTACACCAACCTCTCCAGCGAACTTCCAAAACTCCACCGGTATCTCATCCGGCCCCGTCGCCCTACCCCCTCGCATCCTGCGAACAGCCTCTCTAACCTCTTCTACCTTGAAACGTCTACAATAACAATGTCACAAAAGCTTGAACAACTTAAAATATCGTTATGCAAATTTTATCAATTTAAATATAATATTATATGTCTAACTTAGAATTTATCAACCAAACAAATAAAGTTTTTAATTAAATGATAGAATTATACATAACGTAAAAATTTTAAGGATCAACATTGGGTCATGCGTAGCACGGCGTAAGCTGGCTAGTTTAATAGAAGCGGCAATGTTGGAGCAGCTTAGGGTCTTCCTGGCTGCTTCAGCTACCTGCTTCAGCTGCTTCAAGCGTAATTTTAATATATCACTCCTAATTAATTATTATAAATTATTTCACTTAAATACTATAATATTAATAATATTTAATAAAGGGGTAGTTTTTAAAATGACTACTAGGTTCATCAAAGTTCCACTTATTATTATTCGAGGATGTTTTTTTCAGTTGCTTCAATCGTAATTTTAATGTATCACCTTTAATTAATATTACAAGTCATTTACGTATTCAAAATGAATAATATTTAATAAAAAATAAAACAAACATTATTGGCATGCCTGCTTCAGTTGGTTCGCAACTGAAGCAGGCAGGAGGTCGACATGTCTGCTTCAGCTGCTTCAATTGTGATTTTACTATATTACCCCTAATTAATTATTATACGTCATTTAAATATTAAAATATTTAATAAAAAAATTATAATAGACATTTATGACATCACTGTTTCAGCTGATTCAACCATGATTTTACTGTATCACTCATAATTAAATTATAAGTCATTTAAGTATGAAGAAATTAATAATATTTAATAAAAAAAAGATAAAATAGACATAAAATAATAAATTATTTTTTGATATTTTTATAAGTCATTTAAGTAAGTTATATGTATATAAGAGGGAGTTTGATGCTGAAGCAGGCAGCAGGTCGACATGCCTGCTTCAGCTGCTTCAACTGTATTTTTACTGTATCACTCCTAATGAATATTATAAGTCATTTACGTATTATAAAATTAGGGCTCGTTATGCCATAAATTTTTTTCCCTTTATTCCATTTTTTTTTCACTTTTTTCATTTTTCCAAAAATTGTGGTGTTTGGCCATGAAAATTCAAAAAATTATTCTGGAGTTGGATTCCGAAAAGTGAAAACAACTTTTTGTTGTTTTCACAATTTTTTGCTTCCATTTTCAACTTTCATTATTATTACATATAACTTCAATCTTTAAATTTTTACACAAACCCCTCTTATAACTACAACCAACCACCAAGAAAAAAATAATTATTTATTTTCTATGATATAACATCATTTTTAATTATTACAGATATTCTAATATCTTTTTTTTAAACCAAGCATGGCTGACCTAGTGGTTAGCTCACTAGGTCACTTAAGCAAGTGTCGGGGGTTTGATTCCTGCCTTGTGCATGCAACAACCAATTGACCAGCGGCAAACCCTTAAATGGAGCTCAGATCTGCGGAGGATTAGTCCATAGAATTATAAATAACGTAAAAATTTTAAGGATCAATATTGGGTCGTGCGTAGCATAGTGTAAGCCAGCTAGTTCTTATATTATAAGAGTGAGTTAAGCAGATAAAGCAGGCAGGAGGTCGACATGCCTGCTTCAGCTGCTTAAACTATAATTTTACTATATCACCTCTAATTAATTATTATAAGTCATTTATGTATTAGAGAATTAGTAATATTTAATAAAAATTTTAAAATACACATTTATGATATGTCGGGTTTTCATGTTGAAGCAAGCAGCAGGTCGACATGGCTTCTTCAGCTGCTTCAATCGTGTTTTTACTGTATCACCCCTGATTAATTATCATAAGTCATTTGCGTATTAGAAAATTAATAATATTTAATACAAATAAGTAAAATAGACATTTCTGACATGTCTGCTTCAGCTTATTCAATCGTAGTTTTTCTATGTCACTCCTAATTAATTATTATAAGTTATCTAAGTATTAACAAATTAATACTAATATTTATTAAAAAGGATTTAATAGTCATAAAATAATAAATTAACTCTTGATATTTTAAATTAGCTCAATGACTTATATGATGCCCAGTTAGTTTTTTTTCACAAGTAATTTTTTATAGTTATTATGATATATCACTTTTAATACATGTCTGTTTCGCGGCTTCAATTGTGATTTTACTATACCATTCCTAATTACTTATTATGGTTATTTAAGCATTAAAAATTTATATTATTAGTATCCTATATAAGAAGTCACAATAAGCAGCTGAAGCATGCTGATCATAATCGACATGCCTACTTCTGCTGATTCAATCGTGATTTTACTATATTACCCCTAAGTAATTATTATAAGTCATTTACGTATTATAAAATTTACAATATTTAATAAAAAATAAAATAGATATTTATGACATGTCTGTTTCAACTACATCAATCGTAATTTTGATATATTACCCATAATTAATTATTATAAGTTATTTAAGTATTAAAAAATTAATAATATTTAATTTTTAAAAAGGTAAAATGGACGTAAAATGATAAATTAATTTTTAATGTTTTAAATTAACTTGACGTCTTACATGGGACCATTTAAAAAAATCACAAGTATTTTTTATAATAATTTTACTATGTCACTTCTAATAAGTAGAATAGAAGAAAAAATATTATAAATCAAAATAATTAAAAACTTAAATTATTTAAAATATATAATTGACTATCAATGTCACAAAGGTTTGAACAAATTAAAATATCATTAGACAAATTTATCAATCTAAATATAATATTATATGTCTAACCTAAAATTTTTCAACTAAATAAATAAAGTTTTTAATTAAATGATAAAATTATACATAACGTAGAATTTTTAAGGATCAAAAATGGGTCGTGCGTAGCACAGCGTAAGCCGACTAGTACTATATATAAGAGTGACTGGGCGACTGGAAGCAGGCAGCTGGAGTTCGATATGCTTGCTTCCACCTGCTTGCTTGCTCCGTGATTTTACTATATCACCCCTAATTAATTATTATATGACATTTACTTATTACAAATTAATAATATTTAATAAAAAATATAACAAATATGTATAAAGTAAAATAAATATTTATGACATGGTTGTTTCAGTTGCTTCAATAGTAATTTTACAATATCACTTATAATTAATTATTATGAGTCATTTAAGTATTTAAAAATTGATAATTTTGATGTTTTAAATTAATTTGACATCTTATGTGAGGCTTATTAAAAAATTTCACAGTACTTTTATAGCAATTTTGTTATATCACTATTAGTTATTTTGAGTCGTTCAAGATGTGTCAGTTTCACTATTTCAATCGTGATATTTGGTTACTGTTGAAATTATATCAGTGTCGCTTAAATTGAAATCGAAAAATATTATAAATTACAATAATTAAAAATTAAAATTATTTTTAAAATCTAAATTCACTATCAATACCACAAAAGTTTGAACAAGAAAGGTATTAGAAATTACAATAGCAAACAGTATAAAATAGTAAACTACAACGTCGAAAAAGTATTATAGATTACAATAGTTATCGATGTCATATTAATTAGGATAAAAGAATATTACTTGAAAATTACGTTAAAAGTCGTATAAATCATAATATAATTAACAACTTAAAATATCTAAAACTATATATAACAAATCAGATTGGCTTTCTCAAATATTTCATTAACAACATATAAATTGAGACAAAAAATAACATATAATATCTAAAAAGTAGTACATTGAGCCTGTGCTGGCACGGGCTCTGAGATCTAGTTACTTATATAGAGGGGTTTGAGTGTTGAAGCAGGCAGCAGGTCGACGTGCCTGCTTCAGCTGCTTCAACCGTGTTTTTATTGTATCACCCCTAATTAATTAGTATAAGTCATTTACGCATTAGAAAATTAATAATATCCAATATAAATAAGTACAATAAATATTTCTAACATGTCTGCTTCAGCTGCTTCAACCGTAATTTTACCATATCACCCATAATTAATTATTATAAATCATTTGAGTATTAAAAAATTAATAGTATTTAATAAAAAAGATAAAATAGATACAAAATAATAAATTAACTTTTGATGTTTTAAATTAGCTTGACATGTCGACCTGCTGCCTGCTTCATCACTCAAACTCCCTCTTATATATAAGTAAAATAATAATATTTAATACAAATAAGTAAAATAAACGTTTGTGACATGTCTGCTTTAGCTGCTTCAACCGTAATTTTACCATACACCCCTAATTAATTATTATAAATCATCTAAGTATTAAAAAATTAATAGTATTTAATAAAAAAGATCAAATAGATATAAAATAATAAATTAACTCTTGATGTTTTAAATTAGCTTGACATCTTATACGAGGCTCACTCAGGTTAATTTCACAAGTAATTTTTTATAGTCATTATGTTATATCACTTTTAATACATGTCTGCTTTGCGACTTCAATCGTATTTTACTATATCATCCCTAATTACTTATTATGGTTATTTAAGCATTAAAAAAATTATATTATTAGTATCCTATATAAGAAGTCACAATAAGCAGCTGAAGCAAGCTGCTCATGTTCGACATGCCTGCCTCAGTTGTTTCAATCGTGATTTTACTATATTACCCCTAAGTAATTATTATAAGTCATTTACATATTAAAAAATTTATAATATTTAATTAAAAAACTAAAATAGATATTTATGACCCGACTGTTTCAACTATTTCAATCGTAATTTTACTAAATTACCCATATTTAATTATTATAAGTAATTTAAGTATTAAAAAATTAGAAATATTTAATTAAAAAGGTAAAGTAGACGTAAAATGATAAATTATTTTTGGATATTTTAAATTAACATGACGTACTATATAAAGCCACTTAAAAAAAATCACAAGTATTTTTTACAATAATTTTACCATGTCACTTTTAATTAAAAGAATAGAAAAAAAATTATAAATCACAATAATTAAGAGCTTAAATTATTTTAAAAATATAATTGACTATCAATGTCACAAAAGTTTGAACAACTTAAAATATAGCTATACAAATTTCAACAATCTAAATATAATATTATATGCCTAACTTAGAATTTATCAACCAAACAAGTAAAGCTTTTAATTAAATGATAAAATTATATATAACGTAAAAATTTTAAGGAACATCATTGAGCCGTGCGTAGCACGGCGTAAGCCGGCTAGTCCTACCTAGAAGAAGGTACAAGAGCCCTTTTTTCAATTGTTTTAATTTAAAAAAGAATAGCCTTTTTAAGATCGTTCGAATACATTCATGGATCTCTTGACATCAATAAAAATTTGAATTCAACATTGTTTATGTCATTGTATCCTAAAACATTGTACATAATATCGGGGAAGATGGAAGAAGGATTTTGTCCTTATCTTGGAGAAAAAACAAATGAAAGTCTTCTGTTATATAAAAAATAAACTGATTTTTTTTTTAAATGACGCGTTTGTTCATAAATATTTCAAGTAGTTTTTGAAAGAAAAGGCGAAAAATATTTGATCATAAAACTTATTATTATTCGCCAAATATTTTTGACAAATATTCAAATTTCTAAGTAATAGGGAAAAAGTATTTGGGTCGAATTCTATTATTTAGAAACTTTTAAAACTTGAAACTTTACTCCAAATTTTTATATTTTGTAAAAACACCCCACCATTTACCAATTCAAACTAATATTTATCTATCAACCAACTTGACACTAATTGTAAGTCCCTCTTGTAAACTGAGGTTTTTTCCTCTCTATACGTGAGAGTTTATTTTCTCTTTTAGTGGGGGGATACATGAATAAAATTGCCAACCATGAAGAAAACTGATCATGATATATCCACTAAAACACACGTTCTCCTCACCCGTTCTTCCACAAACTAGTTAAAATACCCTTTTAATCTTGTGTTGCAGCTTCTTTGTGTTGTTTCTCTGTT
Source organism: Capsicum baccatum var. pendulum (assembly GCA_030864225.1). Lineage (NCBI taxonomy): Eukaryota > Viridiplantae > Streptophyta > Magnoliopsida > Solanales > Solanaceae > Capsicum > Capsicum baccatum. The sequence continues at coordinate 246,939,688 of CM061550.1, forward strand.
TTCTTTTACTTTCTCAAACAAAATCCACTTCGCTTAAAGCAATTAATAGGAAAAAGTTCAACGTAGATAATAAATTTAAAATAGCCGACGATATTGCAGATAGACTTCGTCAGTTTATCCTAACAAAGAAAAAAAAGACTATTGAAATCAGAGTTCAACATATTATTACTAGCATGAAATATTGTGAAGTTAGACTGCTTAGAAAGGTGATTACGGACAAATAAATAAGTGTGGTTGGGGTGAGGAACACAATGAATCATGTTTGGGATGGCCCGATTGGACTGAAACTCTTAATGATGGGCAAGAACTTGTTTCAATTTGTGTTTCGACACGAAGAAGACATGAAAAAGGTGTTATATGGGACCCATGGCTTTACAATAAGTATCTTCTCAACATTCAACAATAAAAATCAGGACTAAATGTTAATTCCCATGTATTTAACATATGTGAATTATGTATTTAAGTTTGGAACATGCCACTATATTGGATATCCTATGAAATAGATAGTAAAATTGGACATGCTTTGGAAGGAACAACTGATGTTGCTGTTCCAGAATTTGGAAACTAGGATGGATGATACATACATCTGAAGGTTCTAATGAGTATCAACAAACCGCTACCTCATGAAAAATTAATTAAAATGGGATCTGGGAGAAAATGTGTCAAAATTTGGTATGAAAATATGCCATATGTTTGTTATTATTGTGGGATACTCGGACACATAAAAAGATCCTGCGTTTTTCGTGAATAAGATGTACGCACAGGTAATATTAAGAAAGAGCAGTTTGGTGCTTGGATGAGGACAGAAAATCATGGTTGAAATGGCAAAAATTCAAGGTGTCAAGGTAATAACAACATACGAATTCATATATCCGCGAATGGTGAAGGAAAAAAGTGATGGATTGTGTTGAAGGTGCTGACTCAAATGAACTAATGCATCATGGAGATGGATTGAAAATACGACGTTATACTAGGAGTTACAAAAAGCCTCCATCGCTTTGTCACATGATTTTCTTAAGAATTCGAAGAATGAAAGTCCTATTGAGGAAGACCATTTCATTGGGGAGAAGGTAAATAACATTAGGAAAAGATTGTCTCGAGAATATGAAATTGATGAGAAAATTAAGAAGGAAAATCCAGTTGCTATGCATCAGATGAATATGCAGATGGATGCCTTGGTGCCGGGGAACTCACAGAAGATGATTGTATCAAATGAATCCGACTTTGCAGATAATAAAAGAGGCAAGAAAGTAAGAGAATACTATATTCTATCTAAAATGAGGCAGGGTGATACCTTTGATCAAGATGATATCGATAGATACTACAACAACATGATGACGACAGATCCAAAACAAGCAAAACAGACCATTACAGCTGACCAACGAGAATGATGCATGGCTGAAAACCATCTAACAAACATTGGTATGGCTACACAAATGGAGCAAGATCAAGATGTTTATCCAAAAAGATCAAAGAAACCAGTTGTACAAGGACAAAACCACTAGCTTCCCGAGGTGGAGAGTATGAACAAACAGGTATCTTCTATTCCGGAGAGTAGCAGTAAGGTAAAATCATATGTAAAAATGGCTAAAGAAATAGGGCATTCCCAAGGTTTTGGAACAGATTTTTCTAAGCAAAGTAAATCATATGAAAAGGTAGAAAGGAGTAGGAAAAACTGGAAAAAAATTTAGCTAGAGCTAATATGCTTAAAAAAGGGAAAGAAGCCATGATTTTGAATGTGTGAGACAAGAATTTGGTAGATGTTATGATTACCGAGTTGTGCATACAAAAATCTGGGAGAGAAACACAAAGGAAAGGGTAGCTAAACTAACTACAGAGAAAGCAAAAAAGAGAAAATCGAGGTGGATCGGGAAGCCAACCCTAAATGGCTTCCCTCACCTAAATGAAGACATTGGTGTGGAATTATCTAGAAGTAAGGGGGAGGGGGGCGCTTTGACAATTCTCTTTTTGAAGGAAACATCATGTTTTCATTTCTCGAGCATGATATTCTTATTTCATATGACAATTATTTATCTTATTTTGTATTGCTCTGATTTTATATTTTATTTTAGTATGTCTTATTCCTTTTTATGTTATGTCATCCATCATGCTGCATGTTTCATTACACTCTTGTTTACTATTCTCTATCTTGAGTCGGGGGTCTATCAAAAATAGTCTCTCTACTTTTTTAGAGGTAGCGGTATGAACTGCATATATTTTATCCTCCCCAGACCCCACTTTGTGGAAATGCATTGAGTTTGTTGTTGTTGTTGTTGATGATATTCTTAAGTGAAACAAAAAATCAAGAAAAAGTGCTAGTACGAGTTCAAAAGCAGTTTACTATGACGAAAATCATTACTGTGGATCCAATTGAACTATATGGAGGTTTGTGTTTACTTTGGAATGATGATATTCAGGTATGTCAATCTCACTCAATTTTTTTTATATCAAAACATACATACGTGACTTGGTGGTGGACTGTTAATATTGGTATAGTTTTGTTTACTTAAGTACCGATAAGATTCTTTGTAGAACTCAATTACAAGAACTTATTTAAAAATCGAATAACTGGGGTACACTTTGGGTAATGGCAGGAGATTTCAATGATATTATTGATCACTCTGAAAAGGTAGGAGTCAGAATTAGAGATGACTCGTCCTTTAGAGATTTTAAGAAATTTTTATGGGATATAGAAGCTAAAGACTTAGGATTCAAAGGAAAACCTTGGATGTGGTGGTGCTTTAGGGAAAATGATGGTGTTATCCAAGAGATATTAGATACAGTTATTAGCTCTCCGGAGTGGAAACTGGAATTCAATCTTGCTAATATTCATCACCTAGAAACAGAGACCTCTGATCATAGTGTTTTACTTTTAAATACAGAGGCCAAGTTTAGGAAAAAAAAAGATTTTATTTTGATAAATGTTGGATCGAAAAAAAAAGAAGTGAACAACACTATTATGGAGTCTTGGAATAAACAGGTGGGAGGGAGTAAACAGTTAAAAATTAGCTTTAAAATAAAAAATTGTCGAAATGCTTTAGTATCTTGGCTTCGAGGGGGGAAGGAAAACTCTAGGAAAAAAATTCAAGGTATTAAGGATAGAATCAACGAGCTTAAGAATAATCTTAGTATTTTTTATCTTAATAAGCTGAAGTTGCTCCGAAAAGAATTAGGACAGACTTATGAGGATGAAGAAGCCTACTAAAAACAAAAATTGAGAGCGTGATGGTTAATAAAAGGCGATAAAAAAATCTCGTTCTTTCATAAGCTGAAATTGCTCCAAAAAGAATTAGGACAGGCTTATGAGGATGAAGAAACCTACTGAAAACAAAAATTCAGAGTGTTATGGTTTACTAAAAGGCGATAAAAATACCTAATTCTTTCATATGAATACTATCTAGAGGCAAAAGTGTAACAATATTAGAGGGCTTCAATTAGAGAACGGACATTGGGTTTCTGAGCATAGTGATATTGTGGATGAATTCGCTAGATATTATAGAAATTTATTCACTACGTCTAGATCTACTAACTTGAATCCCATCCTGAATTTAATTCCTGTGCTAGTAGACAATTTCGTTAATGATATGCTTATTAGAGAGGTCACATATGATGAAATAAAAATTGCTACTTTTGATATGCATCCCTTAAAAGCTCTAGGAATAGATGGCATGGCCATTTGGTTCTTTCAAAAATATTGAAAAACTCTATCTAATGATATCTGTGAAGCCGTAACTAGGTTTTTTGCTTGGGATACTTGCTACCTTCTTGAAATCATACCCTTATAACGTTAATTTCTAAAGTGAAAAATTCCAGTAATAATAGTCAATTCAGACCCATAAGTTTATGTTCTATAGTGTATAAAATTATCATTAAAGTCATAGTCACAAGGCTCAATACTTATCTGCCAATATTATATCTCCGAACCAATCTACTTTCATCGATAAAGGACAGATAATTGACAATGTTATGCTTGCGCATCAATTCATCCATCTTCTGAAAAATAAAAGACAAGGAAAGCTAAAGTATATGGCTCTAAAACTAGACATGACCAAAGCTTATGACCGAGTGGAATGAAATTATGTGCATAAATTACTTCTTAAAATGGGACTTTATGAAAGCTTTGTTAAATGAATTATGCAATGTATCACCACTCCAACTTATAAATTTAATATTAATGAGGATATAGTTGGGGAAGTTAGACCTACTAGGGGACTAAGGCAAGGAGATCCTCTTTCTCCATATCTTTTCTTATTATGTGTTGAAGGCCTCTCTAGACTTCGAAATCAAGCAGAGTTGCGAGGAGATATTCAGGGTTTAAGTTTAGTTAGAGGGGGACCTACCGTTAACCATTTATTTTTTGCAGATGATTCCTTTATCTTTTATAATGCAAACCCTCAAAATGCTTAAAAAATTTCAAAAACTTTAATAACTTATGAAGAATGCTCCGATTAAAAAGTGAGTTTTGAAAAATCGACAGTCCTTTTTAGTAAAAATACTTCTGATGTAGAAATGGATGAAATTATCACGGAGTTAGTAAAACTTCGTAAAAATAATTTAGGAGTATATCTTGAGTTATCTGCAGTAGTTGGAAGATCAAGGAAAAAATGTTAGAGTTCATAAAAGATAGAGTGAAGGCGAAGATAAAAAAGGGTAAAAACATAATTTCTTAAGTCCTGACGGAAAATAAGTGATGCATAAATCTATATTATCTATAATTTCTTCGTATGCTTTATTCTGTTTTAATTTTTGGAGACATTATGTAAGGAAATTACTACTATTTTCTCAAACTTCTGATGGAGATAAGATGATAATAGGAGAAAAATACACTTTGAGAAATGGAAAAAATTTTGTTTTGTACAATCCAAAGGGGGTATAGGATTTAGAGAGTTAATCTCCTTTAATCAAGCGTTGTTAGCTAAATTAGCTTGGCGGATTTCGACCCAAGAAGAGTCTTTTCTAGCTAGAATTCTTAAAAGTAAATATTTTCAAAATACTTCTTTCCTCAAGGCCACTTGCTCGTCTGCTAGTTCTTAGATATGGAAAAGTATTATATGGGGAAGGGACCTCTTACAAAAAAGGATTAGATGTAGAATAGTTCGGATGAACATATCAATGTTTGGATGAATCCTTGAATACCAAACTTTAGTGGCTTTAAACCTAGCTTTTATCCGAGTCAAGTGAATGTGGATCTAAAAGTGAAGGATCTTATATAACAAAATACTCATACTTGAAAAATGCAAGAGCTTCAATTTTTGTTTTGCCCAGCTAATATACAAGCTATAGTCTCTATTCCAATCTCTACTACTGAAATAACGGATAGAATCATGTGGCATCATACTAAATCGGGTAAGTATGAGGTAAAATAGGGTTATTGTTTAGATAGAGATATTTTTAGATGTCAACAAGCTAGTTTGGAAAGACCTCAATCTGGTTATTAGTCCTTTTCAAAAAGGTTCTGGGATTTTCTATGGTCTATGAATATTAAAAATAAATATAAATATTTTATTCGAAAATGCGTTATAAATGTGCTTCCTGTTAACCATATTGTTTCAAAAAGGTTAAATAATAGCTCTGATATCTATAAAGGATGTGGTCTGAAAAGTGAAACAATTGAGCATATATTGTTTACATGTCCTACAGCTCAACTAGTTTGGAAAATATGTCCTATAAATTAGCCTGACGTAGAGAACACTATGACTTTTGCTAGCTTTGGGATGATAAATTTGATAATGCTAATCGATATCCAAATTCTATTGAGCTAACTAAGTTAAGTGTTTCTGTTATATGGCAAATTTGAAAATCTAAAAACACCCTAATCTTCAATGGATAAAATTATGAACCTAGTGAAATAGTAAACAAAACACTCTTTGATTGCTATGAATATGAAGATAACTTGCTTACTAATTATTTTACTCTGTGTATAACCGATTGTCCTAATAATAAGAACATTATTCTTGTACAATATGGTATTATTTTATTCACAGATATTAGCTTACACAAATAGAGAAAGATGGCAAGCATTAGAGTGGCAACGATGTATAGGTGCGGTAAATTGCTTCAAGCCTTTGATTTCCCAATTCAATTTGTTGGGAAGGTCATCACTGCTGAAGCACTAGCAATTCGTGAAGCACTGAAAAAAGTTATGAAAAATAGATGGACGAGAGTGCAAGTCTTGCCGGATGCAAAGAACATGGTGAATATGATACTAAAAAGAAGTGTTGTATCTTGGGAGATAGAAATAACCCGCGACGATATTTGGAAGTTGATGGGTTTCTTTGAAGATGTAGATGTAGTGCATATCCCTGGCTCTTGGAACAAAATAACACATGGTTTAGCTAAGTTCTCTACTTCGTTATTACAAAACACTGTTTGATTTGCTAATTCTCCTAGTTGAATTGTAAATGGTGCTATAACATCCTTTAACGCTCTGAGACTTATTATGACTTAATATAAATAGTATGTTGGATGTCAAAAAAAAAATAAAAAAATCAACCAACTTGATTAATAAATCTTGTTAAGCATATCTTGCCCCTCCCCCCCTCCATCTCTCCCCCAACAACTTTAATCAATAAGTATATTTTATGTATGTTTTTCCTTTTTTTTCTTATTTGTCTTTTTGTCAAATACCTATTTTACCCTTTTTCTATTAATCTTTATTTCTCTTTTATCTTTTTAAAATCACGATATTCATTTATTTTTTAAATATGTATAGTAAGTTTTTTAAAATTAAAATTAAATATTATTTTCTAGATGAAAAATAAAAGTAAGAATCATATATTTAGTATATAACTTAATGACATTCTAAATAAAATAAGTGATTAGGATAAGAAAAATAATTTATTAATAATAATTAAAATTATAATATTTATTTATACAAGTTAAATAACAAATAAAATAATTTTATAGACATATTTCAATATATGCAATATAATAATATTTAATAAACACGTAGATATTTTTGTACAACAAATTAATTCCTAAACTTTACTTATGTTGCAAATAAATTTTAATTTATTATTTTGAATATTTTCTCTCAGATAATGGTACCGACTGCTACACTTGTCCTCTTTATTTCACTGTATGAGAATATAATGTGTATATTGTTATTGTATTTAGATTATTTTATTAATGACAATCGAAACTTATTTATCTATCAAAATAATAGACAATAAGAAAGAAGTGAAAGTTAAATATCTACACATACGTATGCATAGATATGTATATATACATACTTAATGCATCTAATAAAATAACAATCATAAAAAACACTAGCTTTTGTGACAAGTTCATAAAGAAAATATTCTACTTATAATACTAAATAATTTAAATAAAAAATATATAAATACTCGAATAAAATAAATAATTTATAATATAAAAAGATATTATATAAATGAAGGATTACAAATGTCAAGACTAAAATAGATAATATAAATAAAAGAGGGGGAGAAGATAGTTTGAAATTTAAAATAAAGTTGATGGAGAAAATGATTTTCACCCATAAAATAGTTGATAAAGAATTAAAATGTATGTTTTTTTTTCAGGTGTTATTAATGGTTACTGGTGTATCCATAAGCTCTGTGATGAAATAAATGAAATTGCAATTCTTAACCAAAAAATTCATGTTTTTAAAATTTAAAGATAGTTTTCTTCTTTGTAAGTCTCACGCGACACTAATGTAAATTAATTGATTAATATATGTCATCTGTTAACGGGACAGACTAACCAATCCATTTCATAAAAATACAACTCCATTGCTCTAGGGTCAGGCTGATTTCTGAATTTGAGAAATTAATTTCGATCGGTTCACATCTTAGTGGGCAAATTTGGTGCCCAACTGAGTTATAATACAATAATATTTTTTTAAAAAAAATTTAAAACAATGTAGTGTGTAAAATAAAAATGTAACATATATAAACATTGAAGCAAATCAATAAGTAAATCTTAGTAGCCCAGTTTGAGAAAATTGAAGGAAAGGTGTCTTTTAAGTCTTGAATGAAGGATTAGAGATATTGACCAACTTAAAGGGTCAAACATCATTAGGAAACTTGATTAAGTCAATTGTGGACTTGATTAATATCTTCAAAACTTTCTAATCTTTTTTAAAATACAAATCAACTCAACCCACACCCCTCTTCAATCCAAATCAACCAGTCTCTCTCCTCTTTCTTTCGACAACTTCTCTCAACTCTCTTCCAACCAACAGTTCTGCAGATTTCTCCTTTCAATCCTCGGCGACTTCAACCTCCGACGATAAATAGTTGGGCTTCGAGTTTTTTTTCGACTTCAATCTTCAATCGACATGACAGCCTTGTTCTTCGGCCACAACAACTTCGAATTCTACATCGTTCCTTTTCTTCTTTCACAGGTAAAAATTTATAACCTTTTTAGTTTTGAAGAAAACGAGGAATTTGAGCCAACTTCTCTTATAGTATTGGTTAACAATTTCAATATTTGTTGCTTTAATTTGAAATGAGGTCTGAATAAAATCCTAATTTCTGGTATTTCTTCTCTTCTCTTTTCGAAGTGAATTATGATTTTTTGTTATTTGTTGCGTTATTTTATAGTTTGATTTTTGTTGTTTGTGTTTATACAAATAAAATAACGATTTGGGTTGATTTGTTCTGTTCTTATTCTTGGTAAAAATGGTGATATTGTTGTTTTCTGTTGAACAAAATTCTGTTACTATTTTTTTCTCCAACAGATTATTCATCTGGTGCAACATACTAACCATCTGATGCAGCAAATCAATCATCTGATGAAACAGATCAATCATCTGATGCATCAGAGAAACCATCGGATAGAAAATTTGATGCAACAGATTTATCATATGATGCAGCAGTTTAACTATTTGATGCAACAGATTAATCATATATTACAACAGATTAATCATCTGATGCAATAAATTTACTATCGGATGCAACAGAGGAACCATTGGATAAAAAATTTGATGCAACAGATTAACTATCTGATGCAGCTGAGGAACCATCGGATTAAAACTCTGATGTAATCGATGAATCTCCTATTGGATAAAATCCTATCAACTCTTCTAACAGGACATGTCTAAGACTTGATTTTTCCAACTGATCATTTATCTGCCGCGATAGACAACCCTTCTGTTGGAAAAAATCTAAACAATATTGACTGTTGATAACTGTTCCAACAGATCACTCATGTGTTGTAACAGATGTGCGAACTATTGCACAGACCATTCATCTTTCTCAATAGATGAGTGATATATTTTACGTAGTCACAATAGATTACTCAGCCGTTGTAGCAGGTTAGTTAACTATTCTAACAAATCACTCATATGTTGCAACAGATGTGTGATTTATTGCACAGACCATTCATCCTTCTCAACAGATGAGTGATATGTTTTGTATTATTACAACAGATTACTCAACCGTTGCTATAGGTTATTTAACTGTTCCAACAGATCACTCATATGTTACAACAGATAATATTGCAACAAATGTGTGATCTGTTGCATATACTATTTATTTTTTTCAACAGATGAGTGATATGTTTTGTATTATTGCAATAGGTTATTTTACTGTTCCAATAAATCACTCATATATTGCAACAATGTGTGATCTGTTGCACAAATCATTTATCTGTCTTAAAAGATAAGTTATACATTTTATATTGTAGCAACAGATTACTCATCCATTGTAACAGGTTGGTTATATGATGTAACAGATATACTACCTGGTGCAACAGATCAGTGATTTGTTGAAACTATTATTTTATTATTTTGCTTGTTAGATTTATTGTTATCCATTTTTAATGATGCATTAATCAACTATAATATATTTTTTTATGTTCCTGTTAATTTTAAATAATATGGCTCCCAAAAGAACAGAAACTGAATCAAGTCCAAGTAAAGGAACAAGTAAAACAACTAGGCTACATTCACCACTCTATGAGCTTGCTTTACAAGCGCTATCTTAATCAGGAGCAGAATATGATGAACACAGGGAGGAGAAATATTTCAAAAGAGATGATCCAAATGCTAATAACCCTTCCACCAAAGAGTTGGTTAAAACCTTCAGCATTGGTCATTATCTTGTGAAAATGTAGTGCGATGGTGCCACAGATTTAACGGGTGATTTCATGGTTAAGTCAGTCATGAGAAAATCTTTGACGCCTTCAGAAAAATACTTAGAGAACAAAAATTAGATGCTTATTTCAAGAACAACTGCTTTGGGAAATATCTTGATTTGCCAGAGGACAGTAATGCTCGTTTCTAAATGAAAATGGTATATGAATTTCTCAAGCGTAGGTTTATGTATAAAAACAAAGATAAGATGGATAAATTACTGTGGTTTTCCCATTTGTTTTGGTTTGAAGGAGTTTGTCATAGTTACTGAACTAAAATGTTATCATCCTTCTCAAGTTATACCTATTCTAACCCCAAAAAAGCACCCCGCACACCCAAAAAAGGCAAAGGCAAGTCGTGTGATCGTGTCCTGGTGTCCATTGTTGGTCCAAGCTTCAAAAATAAAAATTTGATAAAAGCGTTGAAAAGTAAAGGACTTTCAAAGAAGCACAAGCAGTCATTGTGCTTGGTTTGGTTTGTACATAATATTCTTTGGGCGAGAGATGTTAACAATAACATAAACGTCATTTTAATAAAGCTCTTTGAGGATCTTAAGGCGTTTAACAGCTATTGTGGGGTTACGAAAGCTTCAAAATAACTGTCAAATATTTGTTGACTCCGTTAGCCCCAAAGACAGTCAACTTATATGGCTTTCCATGGGCTTTCATGGTAAATGTTTCCTTCTTTTATTATGATATCATTCATTTTTTTACTCAATAATGGTTTTAATTTATTCGCGTTATTTTATAGGATTGGGAGTTTGAAGCCATTCCTTATTTGAGACAACAAGTGAACTACCAGGAAGAAGTTTTCTGTCCAAGAATCTTGAGATGGTTGTCGGTTAAAACTGATAAAAATGTAAAATTTCTTGATCTCTTCAATCCCGAAGGATGCAACAAGGATAATTATAATTAAGTTTTTGTTTTAATTAATGATTTTTTTGAATGATCTAATCATCATTCTAATATATGTAATGATTTATGTTAGATTGTGCATCCGTCGCTAGTTCCGACCAATCGAGAGTTGAAGATGCCATTTTTTCTTACTTTACTACCTGTGCAAACTTTATCGAACCCTATGGTCATTGACAGAATAAAAATAGAATTGTTTGGAGCAACAACCATTAAAAGAAAAATAATTTTGAAGGGTGGACTTGTTGTTGTTGATGGTGTTAGTGGTGATGGAGCTGTTGGTGCTAATGATGCTTCTCTTACAGTATTTAAAACAAACCATTATAAGTATGATCATACTGGTTATACATATTTTGCCTCTCCCAACGAATGTTCTGCATGCAAATGTCAAGACTGCAGGGCTACATATAATGTAGTGATTAATGTTATTAATGCATTAACTTCTTCCTTAAAGGTATTGACATCTAAGAGGGTGTCATTCCATCAAAGAGGATTTTATATTCATCCACTCTATTAGAGATTAAGGCTAAGAGGAGAAGAAAAGTGATTTTCAATGCATTATCAAGCATCCAAAAGGTGAAATTGCAACTCTTTTATCCGTGTGTTGCACTGAGCAATGTACAATATCCAAAGGAGACCAGCACGAGCTGAAAATATGTCTGTTCTAACTAATAAACAGACACATATTTATTTCAACAGATGACACATCTGCTGAAAATTATCAAACATATATATATATATATATATGCAACAGTTAAAGTATCAGTTGCGACATATGTCTCATCTGTTTTAGCAAATCAAACAACTCTCTACACCTCTTTTATTTGTACCAACAGATAACCTATCTGCTGCAACAGATGAGTCATATATTGCACAGGAGGTTCATCGGTAGAAAATTATCATACAGGTCTTTCTTATGTAGAAATTTATCCCAACAGTTGATTCATTATTGCAACAGAAATATAATCTGTTTGGGACAGGTTAAAATAAGAGGAAGGCCTATTTGATTTGCTAAAACAGATAAGTTATCCTTTTCTATTTTATTGTATCTCTGTGATTAGTATTGACCAATTCTGGCTTTCCAGGTGGATGTAGAAGCTACTGTTGAACAACATTGACAATATGCTACTTTTTTTCTGGAAATACGAAGAACAAAAAATGCAAAAATCATATGTAAGCGATAATAAAGATCCACGACGACCAAAGTCGAGTTCCATAGCACCTGATGAAGAACAACTTATCCATATTGAGTAGATCTTTATAGGTTGAGTCTGTCAAAGTAATAACCTGACCCCTTCTTAGGAATCCTTGGCACCAATACTTAAATTATTGATGTATTTGTTGAGATCTGTACCCATAGTAAATTTTTTACATTTTATTTATTCGTTGATTTATTTCAGCTAATTTTTGAAGGCTTCGATTTATTTTATTTTGTCTATGAATTTTATTTTTCATTAAATTTGAACTTATTAATTGAAATGGAATACTAGATTCAAATATTGCAACATATTTGTTGCAACAGACGAGACATCTGTTGGAAAATATTAAACAGATTTAGACATATGTTGCAACAAGCAGTTAATCTGTTAGAATTTATCAAACAGCTCTTCCCACTATTACAACAGATAGACTTAGATAGAAACATCGATATAATACAACAAATGACCAACCTATTGTAATAGATAAACTATATGTCAGAACAGGTAGAATATCTGTTACAACGAATGGAGAATATGTTGTATTACAAGAATTCAACTTTCATTGGACATAACTAATTGCCACTACATGTAAAAAAGTGAAAGTGAATTGAAATAAAAAAGGCGGAACTCATCGACAGTGTTCAGTTCAAAACACCTAAAATAAAATAGGCATCAAGTAGACAGTGTTCATTTTAAACACGTAAAATAAAATAGGCATCAAATGTGTCAGTTTGGCAATTTTTTTTCCTGTTGGCTGCTTGCATGTAATTCACACAGCCAAGGCTCGTTGAACCCTCATTTTTGCTGACTTTGGCGTCAGATTTGGCCCCCCACAGTCATTTTTTCTCATTGTCTTATATATTCATCTTCTTTCTAAAATTTAACTCTAAATTCTCAAATCTTCTTCTTCATCATTATTTTTTTTATCTATCCAAATTCTTCAAATTATTTGTATTTGGTCTTTCTTTTCTTCATCTTTTTTTCCCAACCGAGCTTGACAATGTCGAGCTCATCTTCCACTGTTTTTTATGATAAAGATTTTTGATATTGTAAGTGCGGTTTTGAAGCTCTATTGAAGACTTCTTGGACTCAACAAAATCCAGGGCGTAGGTTTTTTACATGTAAGATTTCAAAGGTATATTTTTTTTATTTAATTAGTTGATTTATTATTGACTTGTAATTATTTTGTAATTGTGTTCTTGTTTTTATAGAAATTGGATGGATGCGATTACTGTGATTGGTATGAAGAACGACACCCTTCACAAGCAAAACGTGTAATCTGGGGTTTGTTGAACAAAGTCAAGGCTTCTGGAGAGAAACAAAATCGAGCAAGAAAATGCTACATTATTGTCATTATTGCTACTGGTTTGGTGTTGTTAGGCACATGGATAGTCATGCCTAATTGCTAAAATTTTCATGGTGATGTATTTGCTATTGATTTGGTGTTGTCGAGCACAAGGATATTCAAACGTAATTATTGGAAAACATCAAACATATTTAGGCATATATTGTAAAATTTAGGTCATCTGTTGGAAATTATCAAACAGGGCTTCCCACTGTTGTAATAAATTAGATAGATATAACATAATCATAATGCAACAGATGACCAACCTATTGCAACAGATAAAATATATTTTACAACAGATTGACAATCTATTGCATTATAAAAAACTAAACTTTCATCAGAAAAAAATTATTGCCACTACATGTACATGTAATTTAAAGTAAAGTGAAGAGTGACTTATAATAAAAAATTATTATTTCACAAGCTCTTCTATATATACAGGCTCCAAGCGTCCAGTTAGTACCTCATAAGCCCAAACCTCTTGTAGGCTTGTCACAGCGTTGTCGCACAGAAAGGTCATTGCTTCAGCCATTTCTGTGCTGGTCAGCAAACATTTGATGTGTGCAAGAGCGTGCGAACCGCATGCGTAGCTGGTATAATTTTTTGGAATGTTCATGCCCTTGTTTTGACCTTCAAAATCTCATGATTTCTTCATCAACACTTGCTTTGACAAATGATTCATCAGTTTACTCTCTCTCAACAAGATGGGGAATAGCTCCATTAGTGGCTGCACGTGGAAAAAAAGTTTGACCTCGTCGACGGCAGGCACGTTGCAGTCATAAACTTTGATCTTTCCCTTCTCGAGTAGTATCTCAATAGCCCGATAAGGTATGTCGTCCACACTAAAGGTTGCAAGAATCCTCTTTGCCTTGGTCCAGCTCTTGTCGTATGGATTTGGCCTCTCTCCTCTAACATATTTTATCATTTCTTCTTCAGCTTTGCCTTGGTCCAGCTCTAACGCAACATTATTGAGTTGATCGTACTTATCCTTGAGCTTTTTGCAGAAGTCGAGGTCCATTATCCTATCGACAGCGTCATAAGCTTTTGGATATGTTAATTGCCTTTTTCTCATAAGAAAGAGAATTTTGTCAACATGTTGTGAGATAAAAAGTCAATTTTTAAATAGGTTAGTAATTGTAAGGACGCATCTCAAAATTAATAATCCAATGCAACTTATGCAATAGATAGATAATAATTTTCTACAGAACCACTACCAATAGCACTAGAATACCCAGCTGTTGCAATAAATTTCACATCTGTTGCGTAGCTTCTTCTTCATGGGGTAGATTAGAAGACTAGGTTAGGAAAAGTAAACTTCTCTTATCCTCATACCGCATACGCATATCTGTCATAATCTGGAAGTCTTGGGGGGAAAAGGGAGGCCTGGGGTAATCTGGTGCGCCTGGCTTGGCATTCTTGGTCTGTCGCAGATCCCTCTTATCTTTGGTGCCAAGTTCCACGTATATGTCCACCTCCTTGAATGACCCCTAAACTTTAACAGCTTTTAGAGAGGAAGGAGTTGTATTTTTTTTATTTCTGATCGGAGAGTACGTCGTTAATTGCTCTTTTCTTCCTCCTAACCGCTGCTGTAGGAGTGTATGGATCCCTCACCTTATTGGATGGAATGACACCCCTCTTGGATTTGAATTTCTCCATAACTTTAGAGATATCTTCTACTTTTTTAAAGAATTTATCGTGGTTGTCCTTGCACTCTTCCCATTGGCACGAAGAACACGAGGGTGGAGAGGGGTAAGTGGGACCTGTGTAAGGGTGAAAAGGGGTGTTTTAAAATATATTTATTTTTTATTAAGCATCAACATACTCATCATCACGAGTGGTACAAGCATCAACATGCCTGCCATAAATACCAACAACTCCACCGGAAAAAACACTCGGATCTGCCGTAGTAGGTTGGTCATGAAGAGCCTCAACATTAGGCTGACCTTGCCTAACTGCTCTTCTTATGGCTATTGCTCCAACCAATTCCTTCTTTATTAACTCTACCATTGGGTCTGCTATAGTATCAACATAATCTAGAGTAGTAATATTAGAAGTCATCACCGACTCCCGCTCAGTAGGCACTATCCGTGGATGCACAACCTGTTAAAAAATAGATATATTTAAATCATATAATATAATAATTTTCATAATTGGGTTATACATAGTCAACTTCTGCAATAGATTAACAATATATTGTATCAGATTACCCATTGTTGCATAGTTTTCAGTAGATGGTTAAAATCTGTTTGAGTTCAGTTCAGAGAACCAGAGCAACACATGGATAATCTGATGTCAAATATCAATTATCTGTCGCAACAGATTGGTTATTACACCAGCTTCACAAGACAGGTAATCTGTTGGGTTATATATTATGCAACAGATGATCTATTTATTGTAACAGATTAATAATATGTTACATCAGATTACACATCTATTGCATAATTTATAGTAGATGGTTAATCTGTTAGGAGTCGGGTTCAAAAAGATAAAGCAATAGATGGATAATCTAATGCAAAACATCAATTATTTGTCATAACAAATTATCCATCTGTTGCACCGGTCGGTACAAGATGGATAATCTATTGCAACAGATATCCCATCCGGTGCATCAGATATAACATCTGTTGCACCAGATATAACATCTATTTAATATCTTTCATTGAGTTAAATTATTTTACTTGAAGAAGACGTACTACATCATCCGAAGTGTTAAAGAGATCAGCCTCCTTAATTTTGGTGTTGTTCTTTGCAGTCAGCCACCTAAACATCCTTGGATGAGAAATCTCATTTGGATAATCCATTACCTGCTTTCGAAGGTAAGGAATAACTTCAAATTCCCAAGCCTAAAATATAAACAAGAAGTAAGCAAAAAAAAAGTCATAATAGTTATTTTCAATATAAATTAATGGGTGGGTAAAAATAGTGATTAATTTTACCATGAAAGGCTAAGGAAAGCCATATAATGTGGTCGTCCCTGAGGATAGCTTTGTCAGTAAATATTGGACAGTTAAGTGAAAGCACTCATATCCCCAGGAGTAATTATTGAATTTATCAAAATCCTCAGCATGCACCAACAAATCATCTTCTATAACCTTGTTGACGTCTCTTACCAATATAACCGAATGGGCAAAACAAACTAAGCACAATTGCTCCCTGTACTGCTTTGGTATGGATTTATCCATGAGATCTATCAACAAATTTGATGCTTTGTAGCCACGTCGAGCAATGTCAAACAACCCATCAATTTTTTCCTTGCATTCTCTTGCCTTGGATCTTTTACAGGGTATTCCCTTGGTGATAGGTGGTTCTTCTGGACGATGACATCTTAAGCCGTCACTATGGCAAACTCTTGCAAGATAAAACAAACTAGCACGTCACAGTAGTTGATCCAGATTTCATCCCTCTTTTTGCTCTCCTCCTTCGAATCTTTATCATCCCCCACGTACTTGATCCTACGCTTGAGAAGACCATATACCTCCTCATATAGAAACGGTCAGGGGGGTCCTCATGCATCTCAAGAAAGCATCCAAAGCAGCTCTTCTTTAAAAGTCCGTCTATGTTATCATTCTTCATAATTTTCCTAAAATAAATAAAATTTCTCTCCATCTAACATTTTAGTACAATTTCACCAGTTAGTTTTTTTTCTGCTTTGGGTTATTTATCAGCATCGCAACTTGAATCTTGTCAATACTAAAAGTTTTGACAGGATCATGCTGGGATATCGATATTAATTCACACCCCATTGGTGATCCATTATCATCATGTTGATGATCATTCACTTTCTCTTTCTCACTTTCATTTTCTTCATCACTATCTACAGGCCCTTGTCCACCTTTCTCAATCTTGTTTTCATATTTCTCCTCATCTTTATTTTTCCCTGATTGAGATTGTTCAGGAAGCTCCTCCGAATCCCTCTGTACTGTAGCCTTTTTTTTAGGTGGTCAGACGTTGATCCACTTTCACTTTCTTTTCTTTTAGGAGACATATTTTACCTACAAATAACAAAAAAACAAAAATTACATTACAATTGATATATGCATAAATTTTACAAAATACATTACAAACACCACCAATACTGACACACCAACAACCACCACTACCATAAACAACACTAACTAATGCCACAAACACCATGAATACCGATACCACCGACAGCCACCATAAACACCACCAATCAATGCTACTACAAACACCACCAACCAATGCCACCCACAGCCACCACCAGTGCCACCACAACGACAACGATCACCGCCACCTCCACCAGCACACACACCATCCAACAATACCACGCCAGTCAACCAAACACTGCGACAGAAACTAAGGTTTTCTCGAGTTCTTCCTACGATTTTACCATCAAAATTCAAAATTATAAACCCATTCTCGAAGATAATACAACTAAAAATTTTCTATTTCATCATTAACTTAAAAACCCTTATTTTATAGAAAAAATAACAAATATAACACTCTTCTCGAACTCTGTTACCTATGAAGACAAAGAAAATGACTGAGACAAGCAAGAATGAAGTAAAAAATAACACCTATGTGGTTAAAAATGAGAAGAAAATTGACCTGTTGTGAAGGGTAGAGTAATTTGTTGAGTAGTTGTGGTTTGTACTGTATAATTGAGTGAGAAAGAGAAAAGAGCGAGAACTCAAGATTTGAAATGGTAAAATATTTTTCTAGTAAATGGAAGATTTGTATGGGTTGATTTGTATTTTAGAAAAGAATGACAAGTTTTGAAAATATTAATTTGGTTCGAATTGATCTTAGTTATTTTTTAAAATTATAAAAGATATGCGTAAATTTTAACCTTCTCATCATGCAATTGCCAAAAGATTCAATTGAAGTTGTAGTTGACCCTATGAACTCACCCCTGGTCATAGATTAATCAATGTAGGTATTAGACTCTAACATATGAACTCAATTGAAATTGTATAAAAACAAATAATCAACTTGTTGTATGAGATTACTCATTGTCGTAAATAATCAAACAGATTAAGTCATCTATTGCGCTAGATTACCCATCTGTTGTAAATTATTAAATGAATTATCACATGTCGCAACATATTCCCCATATGTTGTAAATTATCAAATAGGCGTTGCCATCTATTATAATTGACCCTATAAGAACTTACCCCTAGTCCTAAATTAATCAATTAAGGTATTAATTGAACATATGAGGTAGTAAGAATCGATTCAGCTCAGAGTGATCGATCGACGACTCTGGTCGGGTGGAACGCAATATTGTCTCATTATGCAATTGCCAAAAGACTTAATTGAAGTTGTAGTTAACCCTATGAGAACTCACCCTTGGTCCTAGATTAATCAATTAAGGTATTAGTCTAACATACGAAATCAATTAAAATTGTATAAAAATAAATGTTCAACCTATTGCAATAGATTAACCATCTATTGTAAATTATCAAACAGATTAAGTTATTTGTTGCAACAGATTACTCATCTGTTGTAAATTATCAAACAGATTAAGTTATCTGTTGCAATAAATTATCCATCTATTGTAAATTATCAAATGGATTAAGTCATATACCACAACAGATTATCCATCTATTATAAATTATCAAATAGGTACTGCCATCTATTGTAGTCGACCCTATGAGAACTCACCCCCAATCCTAGATTAACCAATTAAAGTATTAGTCTAACATATGAGGTAGTAAGAATTAGTTTAGATCAGAGTGTTCGATCGACGACTCTAGTCGGGAGGAACGTAATACCATCTTATCATGCAATTGCCAAAAAACTCAATTGAAGTTGAAGTTAACCCTATGAGAACTCACCCCTAGTCCTAGATTAATCAATTAAGGTATTAGGCTAACATATGAGGTAATAAGAATAAGTTCATCTTAGAGTGATCGATCGACGACTCTGGTCAGGAGGAACGCAATATCGTCTCATCATTCAATTGCCAAAAGACTCAATTGAAGTTGTAGTTGACCCTATGAGAACTCACCCTTGGTCCTAGATTAATCAATTAAGGTATTAGTCTAATATATGAAATCAATTGAAATTATATAAAAATAAATGTTCAGCATGTTATAATAGATTAACCATTTGTTGTAAATTATCAAACAGATTAAGTCATTTATTACAACAGATTGCTCATTTATTATAAATTATCAAACAAATTAAGTCATCTGTTGCGATAAATTACCCATCTGTTGTAAATTATCAAATAGATTAAGTCATATGTCATAACAGATTACCCATCTATTGTAAATTATCAAATAGGCATTGTCATTTGTTATAGTTGACCCTATGAGAACTCACCCCTGATCCTAGATTAACAAATTAAGGTATCAGTCTAAAATATAAGGTAGTAAGAATTGGTTTGGCTCAAAGTGATCGATCAACGACTCTAGTCAGGAGAAACGTAATACCGTCTTACCATGCAATTGCCAAAAGGATCAATTAAAGTTGTAGTTGACCCTATGAGAACTCACCCCTGGTCCTAGATTAATCAATTAAGGTATTAGTCTAACATATAAAATCAATTGAAATTGTATAAAAATAAATATTCAACCTATTGTAATAGATTAACCCTCTGTTGTAAATTATCAAATAGATTAAGTCATTTGTTACAACAGATTACTCATCTGTCGTAAATAATCAAACAGATTAAGTCATCTGTTGCGATAGATTACCCATCTGTTGTAAATTATTAAATGAATTATCACATGTCGCAACATATTACCCATATGTTGTAAATTATCAAATAGGCGTTGCCATCTATTATAATTGACCCTATAAGAACTTACCCCTAGTCCTAAATTAATCAATTAAGGTATTAATTGAACATATGAGGTAGTAAGAATCGATTCAGCTCAGAGTGATCGATCGACGACTCTGGTCGGGTGAAACGCAATATTGTCTCATTATGCAATTGCCAAAAGACTTAATTGAAGTTGTAGTTAACCCTATGAGAACTCACCCCTGTTCCTAAATTAATTAATGAAAGTATAAGTTTAACATATAAAATTAATTGAAATTGTATAAAAACAAATGTTCAATCTGTTACAACATGTCTTTTCTATTGGATTTAATCAAACAGATTATGTCATCTGTTGCAATATATTACGCATCTGTTATGAATTATCAAATAGGTGTTGCATCTGTTGCGACAGATGATCGAGCTTTAGAAATTTTCAAACAGAAATTGTCATCTGTTGCACTTAGATGTTTTAAGACCCTTTTTAAAAGCAATTTAGGTATTTTCTCTCCGAGATAAAAAGGTTAAAATACTAAGGCGGTAAAAAATATTACTTGGATAACTCAAAAATTTCCTGAGTGAGTAGTCTTATTTGGTCTTTTCAATGTCACCGTCTCCTCGTGCCCTTCAAAAGTTATTAATGAATATTTAAAACCCATATCTAGAATACTCTCCCCTTAAACCATAAATTAACTTTACTCATCTCTCTTCTTTATTCATAATTCTCTTTTTCTTCTTTTTTCCTTTTTTTTTCTCTCCTTTTTTGGATGAGAATCCTTTCGGATCTCAATCGATCAATATCTTTTCTCAGCTAAATTAGATATTTTGATCCCTTTATTTTTTTATATTGCAGGTATGGTTCACTATTGCTCTTTCCATATCATATTCTTCTTTGTATGTCATTTAAATTATGTATTTATATCTGTTACTATTAATGATTTGCCCATTACCAGTTTTCTATTTATTGAGAAAATTAAAAGAAAGGTGACTTTTAAGTCTTGAATAAACGAACCGTTGTTTTTATATATGTTGCAAAATGCCTCATCGGTTGAACAGATAGGCAATCTATTGCATCAGATTGGTCATCTATTGATTCACTCAATTTTGTGTTACCCTTTTGTACAGACAGAGCAACTGTTTGAAGAAATCAAACCAGTAGCAAGGTTGGTTTGATTTATTTCAACAGATGAACCATCTATTGCAATATGTTATTCATCTATTACAACAGATGCCTAATTAGTTGAACAGATGGGTAATCTGTTGCATCAGATTCGTTATCTATTGATTCACTCAATTTTATGTTACCCTTTTGTAATGTTCTTTTTGTTTTTCTCTTGTTTGACATCAAATTTATTTCTCTTATTTACAGATAAAATGAAGTGTAACTGGATCCACTTTTGCAGACCAACATTAAAGGCTAGAGTAGAGATGGGTTCGGAGGAATAAGTTGCTTACAGATGGAACCACTTCATATGTGGGAGGTATGTATTACTAATCAACCTATCATGATAACCCACATCCAGTATAATGATTTTATAAATGTTTATTATTTACCTATTAGGCGTTAATCCTTCAAACAAGATATAATATTTTACAGTTAAGATTGTTAGGTTCAAACTGGTAAGGCTGAGGGACCAAGTAGGTGGTGTCGATACCCTATTATATTTAATGACCGTTTATGCTCATGTTTTTGTGTCAAGTTTTGGGAAGGGTTCAAGTTTTTGGTGGCAGTATAAATATCCAATAGTGATTGGACCAGTTTTAATGGCTCAATGGACTTCTTGAAAGGCCTCTGAAGCCTCGCACTGCAGCAAACAACGATTAAACCAATAGAAATTTTCCTGGTCCAAATTTATATGGATAGGTTGTTGGAAGAGACTATTATACAGCAGTAGGTGCTTCGGAGAATACCTGTGTAGGAAGGGGGAGGTTGAGAAGGCCATATATTATCTTAGACCTTGTTTAAGAGGAAACACAGGGTAGGAAGGAAAGTGTAGCGAAATTGACTGATGAAATTGACATGAAAAATTAAAAAACTGGATGAGCTGGGAATGTGAAAGTGTATCCAAAAATAAAAATCCATCAGTCGTTGAAGAAAAAAAAGAATGGTCAAGAGGACTGAAGCTGGTAACTTTGCTAGAGACTACAACTAGTGAGCATGGCCTTAATGAAGACCCATAAAATGCAGGAATAGAACTCTAAGGAAGCAGCTTCGCGAGCACATAAGGTGGTAAGATTGTCGGTCAGAATGAAAACCTGAACCAACCACTCCTAAATTAAAAATATGGGATCAAGTTAAGGTGACAATTTCTTAAGTTAAACTTGCATCCCATGCCTCCTATTTATGGCTCTGGTCAGGCCAAATGCAGTGGAAATAACAAGGCATGGGTCCCAACTTCAGACCGTTTTGTTTATACTGCCATTGACCTGATCATAGCCACAAACAGAAGGCGTGGCATGCAAGTTAGACTTCAGAAATTGAAGCCTTGGCTTTCCTTATTTTTAATTCAGGAGTTGTTGGTTCAGGTTTCAATTTTGACCAACAATCGTACCAATTTCCTGTGCTCATGAAGCTTCTTCTTAGAGTTCTGGTCCTACACTTTGTGAGAGTCTTTATTGAGGCCACGCTCGCTAGTTACATTCTCGAGCAAAGTGTCCAGCTCCAGTCCTGTTGGCCATTCTTTTTTTTCAATGACTGACGGATTTTTATATTTGGATACACTTTCACATTTGAAGCTTATCCAATTTTTTTGTTTCTCATGTCAATTTCATTGGCCAGATTCGCTAGAAGTTCCTTACTTACTTTCATGTGTTTTCTCTTAAACAAGGTCTGAGATAATATATGGCCTTCTCCACCCCCCCTTTTCCCACACAGGTATTCTCCCAAGCACCTTCTGCTGTATAAAAGTCTCCTCCAGCAATCCATCCATATAAATTTAGACCAGGTGAATTTCTATTAGTTCCATTGTTGTTTGCTGCAGTGCGAGGCTTCTGAGGCCTTTCAAAAAGTCCATTGCGCCATTAAAATCGATCCAATCATTATTGGTTATTTATACTGTCGCCAAAAACTTAAACCCTTCTCCAAACTTAACACAAAAACATAAGCATATACTGTCATTAAATTGTAACAGGGTATCGACACCACCGTCGTGGAACCCTTTGGCCTTATCAGTTCGCACTTATCAAACTAAACTATACAATGCAGGATCTTGTTTGAAGGATCTGTGTCTAATCGGTAAAAAACTACATTCACAAAATCATTGCACTCTATGTGTGTCTATCACGGTAGCCTGATCAATAATACATCACTCCCACGCATGAAAATGGATCCATTGCACGCACCTTATTCTTTCTACCCCATCAAGACATGTCAGACAGTGTTGTTTATTCATTTGCACGCATGTGATGACTATTAAAAAAGAGGTGTGAAGAGTCATGACTTTTTATCTTAACACATTCAAAACAGCTGATTAATTGAAATCTCCATCTGTTGTAATTGATGAATCAGTTGTTAGAAGAAATCAAAATATCTCCTCCAACATATGGTCCATCTGTCATAACAGATAATCCATGTGTTGCAACAGATGATAAACTGTTGCGACAGACCAGACATTGTTTATTCATTTGCACGTATGTGATGACTATTAAAAAAAGGTAGAGAGTCGTGACTTTTTATCTAACACAATCAAAACAATCGATGAATCGAATTCTCTATCTGTTGCAACTGATGAATCAGCTATTAGAAGAAATCAAAACATCTCCTCCAACATATGGTCCATTTGTCGCAACAGATAATCTATATGTTGCAAAAAATGGTAAATCTGTTGTGATAGACCAGACAGTGTTTATTCATATGCATGTGTGTGATGACTATTAAAAAATAGGTAGTCGTGACTTTTTATCTAACACATTCAAAACAATTGATGAATTGAATTCTCTATCTGTTGCAACTGATGAATCAACTGTTAGAAAAAATCAAAATATCTCCAAAATGGTCCATCTGTCGCAACATATAATACATATGTTACAATAGATGTCTCATCTATTACACATACAAACCATTTGTTGCAATAGATGGTGAATCTATTTTGACAGACCATCTGTTACACATACAGATAATCTATTGCAATAAATTGGAAATTTATTACGATAGATGGATGATCTGCTGCAACAACTCAATAATAACGACTGTTATCAACTTTTAAAAACTGTTTTGAAAAGGTGAGAAGTATTAATGTAAAAGAAAAAGTTGTGACTTTTCACAGAAAATAAAATGCCACCAGTTTGAATATAATTAATACAATGGAGCTTAACAGTTGTGCCTTTTAGCCTGACACATCCAGATGCAATCCTCTATGAATAGGTCCCTCCTTAATCTTTATTCTACTAAACTTTATTTATTTTTTGCATTATGTCCTTTCGTGTGACATCTTCAACCACTTCTCTTCAAAGTGCATATTTCTTTCTCGTTTCGATAAGTGTTTTTTGGGGTGTAAGTCTACCAATTGGTAGTATACATTGTATTATATTTGGACTCTTTTTCTTTACATTTGTCAATTCATGCGTGTTCTAAATATGACTGATCCTGTTTGGGACATTACTATTTAGCGCGACACAGTGCGGGAGCTTCAGAGTCAGGTTAATAACCTACAGAGAGAGTTAGTCACCATGAAAGCGACGATGTTCAGAGAGATGTGAGGCTGATGAGGGTCCTGCTGCTGCGAGTTGATTGGCCGGCTGTCATTAATGATGATGATGATAATAATAATAATTAGAATTAGAATGTGTTTTTTCTTTTAGCGTGTGTATTTTGATTTTTCTATATCGTATTTATACCTAATATATTTAATTTTTCATTTAATAAAAAAATTATTTTTAGTCAACTTTGGCTTTTTAATTCTTATTCAATTTTTATTTTGTCTATTTTTTCTAAACATACATGTTAATGTTAATATATCGACGGTTGGAGGTAAGGAATTATTTTGAATCCAGTGGCAATAGCAATTTTGAATTTGAGTTCTTTCAAGAGATAGACTATGTGTCAGAACAGATTGGTCATTTATTAGATTTCTGTCAACAGATTATCCATTTGTTGCGACAGATTTGTCATCTATTGGAGGAAAACATTCTACTTTGATGGAACTGTGTTGTGTTATTCCGGCTAATTTTCATCTGTTGCCACAGATGGTTAATCTGTTGAGAATAATTATAGTCTATTGTATTATTTAGTTTATATTTGGCCTCTTTTTATTGATGCACAAGTTATTAAAAAAGATATTTTATATATAATAAATGATAACATTACATTCACAATAATGAGTTAAATATATAAAAGTCCACAACAAACAACTACACAAGTTTCTGCAATTACAACGATCATGGTGGATTACGATCCGGGCATGTAGTTCTTTTGTGGCCAGCGTGCTTACATACGAAGCACTTGTTTCTTCTTGATGAAAATGATTGTCCGACTCCACGCCTCCTTTTATATGGCTTTCTTCCCGGTTTGATGGTGATTTGGTCAATATATGGAGGAGGTATTAATCTTCACAAAATCTTTGCAGGAACAACCTAAGATACTTCGGGAGGCACCGGAGTAATATGCCCATTATATGTTATTTCATATTCTTCCACCGAATAATATTGAGAGGAGTGCTCGTAAACTTTAGGTTCTTATTTTAGACCGTATTGAGCTTGAAGCACTGCCATGGCATGTGGAAAGGGTATTTTGTCTAAGTCAAAAACTATGCACATACAAGATCTTATTTGAAGATCGACCATGGCAACATCACCATGATCGGTGATACTGAATTTGTAATCTACTATTTTATGAGATAATAACCTATTCCCCGAACTGACTTTTTTTATATTAATCTTTTTGATTTCGAGAACAAATCGGGTTCTTTTGGGGCCATTGAACTGCACACGCCTTTCATTAAAAAACTGGTCATACTTCTTGTTTATTACTTCAAACATAACCTTGATGGAAAATTCTCTTTCATCGCCAAATAATAAATTCATCGATTCAGCTATGTTTGATGTCATAATATTGTACCTATATAAAAGAATCATTTAGTACGACATCATACTAAACTTGTAATTGAAACAAGACATTAAATTCATAAGAATGTACCTATCTGTCGGACAGAATGCCCGGCTCCATCTCTCAAAACTGACATATATGAGAAGTTCTGCGACCTTGGGATTCATATCTATTATTTGATTGAAATGGTCTAAAAACTCCTCTATACTATATGCTTTAGCTGCTCTATACAAAAAGGTCACGACCCTTTCATTGTGATAGTTGGTCCGAATGTTTTCTCCAAGATGTCTGATGCAACAACCAAAGTAAACTGAAGTGAAGAAAATTGAACCCATCTTTGGAATACTTGGATGCCTATCTGAAACAAACATAACTCTTCGGTATCTTTGACGCAGCTTCACAGTTGTTCAAAAAAAATTCATAAGAGGCATCACATTCCTTGTTCTCTACACAAAAAATGACAAGAAAGATGTGATTCTCCGCATCCTGCGCCATCGCCGTTAGCAGAACTCCATTATACCTGCTCCTCAAGAAGGTATTGTCGACGGCTATGCCTTTTCTCAAATGTCAAAAACCTTGAATTCAATCACCATAGGATAGAAAAAAGTACTTAAACCTTGTCATCAACATTCAATGTCGTCTTACTTCCAAAATTTGTGGACTCAATCATGTAACGGTAGGCCTCTAGGACTACATACCCATGCTCGTGTGTCCCTTAACCAAGTCTTTGGAAATCCCCATGGTCGTATCTATCTTCTAATAACTGACTAGGACACCTAATTCCATAAGGAGTTGATTGGCCATAACCCTTGTTGAAGGGTCTTTCCCATCGGGAAAATTACTTCTGAAATATTCAGCGAGGACCTTTGTCGTGGCGTGAGGATTTTGGCCTGAGATGTGCTACGAACCACATGTGTGATGCTTTTCATATTGATGAATGGCGAATCTGTCAGATCTTGCGTACTTCACCTCTCTCAACCACCACTTACAGTTCGCATTAGCACATTTGAAGCAAAAGACACTGCTCAAATTAATCACCTTCTTTATTCTGAAATATTTTTTCAAGAAAGAAATAAACAAAGTGGTAGATAGTTCATTCTTGTCCTTGAATGACATTCCAATAAAAAAGTTGGTCCCGTCATCTTGAATATTTCCAGATTGTGTCGATTGAAAAGAACTACCTATCATATTGGTCACATCAACGAACGTAGTGTTTGATCATCATTTGGAATATTCATGTCTAGATCATCCAACCTATCATCAAAGATGTCTTGTTGTTCTTCTTCTTCTACGTTCTGGTTCTCATTCTCTTTCGTCTTTTCAACCACGTACACTCTTAACACCGGCCTGGATGAATCACTAAGATAAGCACATAATCGAACATGATCGGTTATCTTGAAAGGCAGTACCCTCTGATTTTCAAAGGAGCTGTGCATATAGCTGATGACGAGTTCTTCCAATTGACAATTCAGTCCACAATAACTGATGATTAAGTTCACAAAATCATCATACGAAATATCACTTTGGACTGTCATAGCTATTGTCTCTACCATTTTACCTTCGTTCCAACGCCACACATATTGATTGCTCTTTTCAATCCATTGACCATGACAATCCACCCCTATTATTATTGATTTCTCCATTAGTGGTACCTAAATAAAGTCATTTGTTAAAAAAAAGTTAATAGTGATTTCATAGTGCCGTAAATGAATCCCAACAGATTGTAATCAGTCGCAACAGATTACTTACATGTTGGGATTCAGGTTACGCTACTGAAATTGATTTCAACAGACGAGTCATCTGTTGTAACATGTGAATCATATGTTGCAACAGACTATATATATGTTGGGTTTGATGTTACAGTACTGAGGCACCTTTAAAGCTGATTCCATCAGATGAGTGACAGGTTGCAATAGATAATTAACTTGTTGCGACAAATAACTTACTTGTTGCAACCGACGATGATCTGTTGGAATTGAGGTTAGGTTCTATCGCAATAGGTTACTGATATGTTGCAACAGATATTTATTGTCTGTTGGAATCGAGTTCAGGTTCTGTTGCAACAGGTTAATAATTTATTGCAATGGATACTTACCCTGTTGCAACAGACAACAGTCTGTTGGAATCGAGTTCAGGTTATGTTATAACAAGTTAATAATCTGTTGCAACAGATATTTATCACGTTTCACCAAATAACTAATCTATTTAAACAGATAAATCATCTGTTGCAACAGATGACCCATCTGTTTGATTCATGTTATGGCCTATAGAACCATAAACATGAATCCAACATATCAGTCTTTCGTTGAAACAGATGTTTCATCTATCGCAACAGATGATTTATCTATTTAAACAGATGGCTCTTATGTTGGATTCATGACCGGGTTATATCCATTGTTGGAAAAACATCGCAATAGCAGTTACCCAGATGACAAATTCAACTAAAAATCATAATTTGACTTACCAAAGTCTCCTATGAAGTAATGTCAGAGTGGAAAGTAATGTACGGAACAAAATTTGACCTAAGAAATTGGTCAAATAGCAACAGTAGTGGTAACAACAACAACAACAACAAATGGTCAACAAGAAGAAGATGAAGATGATAATGAAATAGAAGATGATGATAATGTAGAAGATGATGAATAAAGCAGCAACAACAATGAACAACAAAAATCGCTAAGAGAGAGAAAACAACAATGAATGAGACGAGAGAGAAAGACGCCTTTTTTTTCCTCCGTTTTTCGTTATAGTAGGTAAATATTTGGATCAAAGTGTAAATTTATAACCTTCTGGGTTATTCTCAAACTCACCAAACTTTCTTAATTCATAATAAAGTAATTGTCACCTTCACTCAATAATTAAAATTTGTGTCACCCATACATCATTTTAAAACTTTTTTGTTTCCTACAACTCAAAGCCCCTAATAGCTTAGTTAGTTAGTTTCTTAAATTTTGATCTTATTAATAAAGATTTGATTTTTTTTCACATTATATTCTTTTCTCATTTTCACTTCCTCTACCTCCACCTTTTAAAGGACGTAGCTGAGTACGTAGCTCATGATAAATGTAACTTTGCTAGTTGGAAATCATTAAATGGAAAATTTTAACTGCACGGGATCAGTCCAACACAAGCCTCCGCCCCCTTTACTTGAGCGAATTTGATCCCACAGAAAATCAATTCAATTCAATCCAATCCCATTCTGAATAATAGGAACTAGATAGTACTAAACATTAAATAATTACAGTAAAATCTCTCCAAAAATTAATATTACTGAAATCATATAATATTTTACTTTATAAAAATATTATTTGATCGATAAATAAACATTTATTAATTAAAAGGTACTTTCAAAATTCAAGGTAGATGAGTGATTTTGCGTATCTTACTAATTTATAAACTTATAAAAGCGACCTTCATGAATCTGAGATCATGAATAATAATTTTGATTATCATAATAAAATAAATGTCAATAACCTGTTGAATTTCTCGATAAAAATAATACATGTTTACAGATCCTATCTTGTCGTAAAGATAAAAGTTGGCAAAACTAGTCTTGCAATTTTCGAATAGCTAAATTAATTATTGACTAACTCTTTTCTTTATTTTCCAACAACTTTATTCCCTATTCAAATGGTTAAATAAGAAAGTAGTTACATCTAAATTTCTCCAACTACTTCCATTTGCAATTTGAAATTGAGAACTTTTTCCTGCAACTAACATTCATTTCTGAATTTATTTTGATATACTCTACTGAATTAAATAACTTAATTGCGATTTCAATTGTAATAACCATGGCTGGTGTTAGTTGATATTATTGATTAACATAGTATATAGTATTTGAAAAGGACGGTCTTCAATATCCTTACCGGTAAACTTCAACATCTCAATTGATCATTTAATTATATGATAAAATATTTTTATTAGAAATTACTATTCAACAACAACAACAAACTCAGTAGATTCCCACGGGGTTTGGGGAGGGTAGAGTGTACACAGATCATACCACTACCTCTAACGAAGTAGAGAGGCTGTTTCCGGTAGACCTCCGGCTCAAGACAAAGGACAGTATATAAAAATATCAAAAACATAGAACACGATAAAAAACCTAGATACGCCATCCACAAAAATATGCAACACTGCCAAACAAAATACACCCAAGCCCTCCTACCTACTGACTACGGCTCATCCACCCACCTTAACCCTTTATCCTAATGTTTTTCCTCCATACCTTCCTATGCAGGATCATGTCATCAGTCAATTGTAACTGCTTCATGTCACGTCAAATCACTTCCCTCCAGTATTTCTTAGGTCTACCCCTACCCCTCTTGAAACCATCCAAGGCCAACCTCTCACACCTACGAATCGGGGCATCCGCGCCCCTCCTCATCACATGACCAAACCAACTCAACCTCACTTTCGGTATTTTATCCTACACAGACACCACTCCCACCTTCTCCCGAATAATTTCATTCCTAATCCTGTCAGCCCTAGTAAAACCACACATCCAACGCAACATCCTCATTTTCGCCACCTTCAATTTTTAGATATAAAAATTCTTAACCGGCCAACACTGAGCTCCATATAACATAGTCGGCCTGACTGCAACTCTATAGAATTTTCCCTTCATCTTGGGGGCACCTTCTTATCGCATAAAATTCCCGAAGCGAGACTCCCTTTCATCCAACCTGCCCCAATACGGTGAGAGACATCCTCATCTATCTCTCCATTTTCCTGAATCATCGACCCAAAATACGTAAAACTATCCCTCTTACAAACCGTCTGAGAATCCAACTTCACTACCACCTCGTCCTCTTGCCTCGAGTCACTAAACTTGAACTCCAAGTACTCTGTCTTGGTCCTACTCAACCGGAAACCTTTAGACTCCAGGGTTTCTCTCCAAACCTCCAGCTTATTAGTAACACCTTGTCGGGACTCATCAATCAAAACTACATCATCCGCAAAAAGCATACACCAAGGCACCTCGCCTTGTATACTCCGCGTCAACACATTCATCACCAAAGTGAATAAAAAAGGGCTAAGAGTTGATCCCTGGCGTAACCCTGTCAAGACTGGGAAATGCTGGGAATCTCCTCGCACTATCCTCACCCGTGTCTTCGCCCCCTCGTACATGTCCTTAACCGCTCGAATGTACGCCACAGCGACCCCCCATCGCCTCCAAACATCTCCAAAGAACCTCCCTAGGTACCTTGTCATACGCCTTTTCCAAGTCAAGAAACACCATGTACAGATCCTTCTTCCTCTCTCTATACTGCTCTACCAGTCTCTGCACTAGGTGAATTGCCTCAGTCGTGGAGCGACCAGGCATAAAATCAAATTGATTCTTATAAATAGACACAATCTTCCTCAGCCTCCGCTCCATCACCCTCTCCCAAATCTTCATCGTGTGACTCAACAACTTAAATACCCGGTAGTTGTTGCAACTCTGAATGTCACCCTTGTTCTTATATAAAGAAATCATCGTGCTTCATCTCCATGCCTCGGGCATATTTACGGACTTGAAAATGTTGTTGAACAAGTTGGTCAGCTACCTTAACCCTGCCCCACCAGCAAACGTCCAAAAATCCACCGGATCTCGTCAGGCCCCGTCATCCTACCCCTTCACATCTTGC
This sequence comes from Capsicum baccatum var. pendulum, assembly GCA_030864225.1. Classification (NCBI taxonomy): domain Eukaryota; kingdom Viridiplantae; phylum Streptophyta; class Magnoliopsida; order Solanales; family Solanaceae; genus Capsicum; species Capsicum baccatum. Next base: position 246,971,639 of record CM061550.1, read on the forward strand.
GGATAGACTCTCTTACCTCCTTAACCTTAAAACGCCGATAATAGCTAAAATCGTGACGCTCCCCGAAGTGCTTCAACTCCCCTAACATAATACCTCTGTCCCCCTCCTCATTCAAGAGCCTGTGAAAATAAGACTGTCATCTTTCCTTAATGAGGACATCCTCCACCGATACTCTGTCATCCTCCCCCTTAATTACTATTCAAAATGTAAAAAATTTCTCTGTATGTCACACATTAAACTTAAATACTAATTAACGGTTTAAAAAGTGATTATAATTTTTCTCACAAAAATACTTATGACTATTATATTTCCTCGATTCATTTTAATTTTTTCATCATACTAAAAATAATTATCACATTTACTTGTTTAGTTTTAAAAAATAAGAGATAATTAATTATTTTAAATCTATTTCAATCTTGTTAGTATAAGTATTATCCACTTCTTCAATGACTGAGATGACTTACAATAATTAAATGTGATTATTTTATTAATTATTTCTCACTCTCTCTATTTATATTTTTGTTCATGTTTGACTTAGCATATTCCTTAAAAAATAATAAGTAAAAATAAAGTAATTTTGCTATTATTCATATTAGTAATTGTAGTCCTCCAAATGACGGAAAATATATAATAAAAATGGTAAAATAGATTTAAAAAATGATAAATTATTTCTTAATTTTTAAAATTAAATAAGTAAAGTCAAACAACTATTTTTTAATATATCGAATTAGTAAAGATAAATGAAGAATAAAAATAAGTCAATATTTGAATATGCAATTTCATTTCATTATTTTAAATCAATATTTGAATATGCGATTCGAGATCATGATTGAAATCATGACATAAATTTTTAAATTCTCAAAAAATTATATTTCAAATTTTAAGCTATGATGCAACATTTTAAAACATAAATTTTAGTGAAAGAAATTGTCCCTATGATATAAAATGATTATATTAAAAAATAATTAGTTATTACTGTAATTGTAGTCACAATTTTTTCTTTTAAAACAAGAAAAAACTTTCATGTGATACTTCTCTAGTTACAGTATCATAAATTTACTCTCAAAATTGATAAGGGAGTAAGAGATCATTTAATGGAAGGTATAAATTATAATAATTTTAAGATAAAATATAAAATTATTTTATTTTATATTTAATAAGAGGTATTAACTAGCAAAATATTATTTAATTTATTATTTATATTTTAATAATAAATAAATCATCTCATAATATATATATATATATATATATATATATATATATATATATATATATATATATATATATAATGAAATAACTAATTTTAAAACTGACTACTCTAACATTAATTATTCTGAATCACTAACTTATTTCCAACCATACAATCCTGGATGTCAAACAACAAGTCAAGTGGTGATTTATTAGGCCGTCCTACATTATCATTACAAAAGGACAGTATACTAGTACCAAAAAGGCTAGTGCAAAGACATCAAGAGGTCCCACTAAGGTTGGCAGTTGTGCACATACACCATGCACAAGAAATAGTAGTACTGGTATTGTTTATTTTAGGCCAAATTCATGGATAGTTATTTAAATTTGATGCGATTTTTTACTTTAAAATTTTAAGTGAATTTTATTTATTTTTTAATATTTTAAATGGCTTTAAAATGTGTTATTTTGATATTTTTTATTGAAACAGCAAAAATAATGTGCTACATGCACTGAAAATGCATTTGAAAAATATTTTCGTAACTTTTTCATCTTCCTTCTCTTTCTTCCTCATTCTTTTTCCTTTTTTTCATCATTTTTTTCTTTTACAAGCTTCCATTGTTGAAGAATTCATTTTTTTTACCATTAATTTTAATTTTTGATATTAATGAATTCTCTCCTTCATTCCTTACATTTTTGATAAATTTTAGTAGTATTTTACTGAGTTATACTATTAATTTTGTTTTTTCAATTTCAATTTGATCCAACATATAATTTTTTCACCATGAACAATACACACCATAAACAACAATAATACACACCATGAACATCAAATAATACTCCTTTTATTAATCAACGAAATACACCTACTGTTATTCATAACACTCAATTTTTTTCTAAATATATAGTATTAACATAATTTAAACTGTGCGTACCCATATACTTTTCTTAAAACTTCAACCAAATGGCATCAACTACTTAATGGTTGTAGGATTTTTTCTTAACACAGCATGATACGTAAATCAAAAACATAAGATGTCTCCGGTGGGCTCTGTGTGTGCACATTTTCGATGAGCCCTGTATGTGTAGCTGTGTGTATGTGTATTCAGATGAAATGGAAGTTGTGTGTCCGTTTTTTATGTTGAGGTGGGTGTCTCGATTTGGGAGTGGGGTGGATTGAGGAAAATGATGAGGTGGAGGGGGGCTGCCAAACAAAATGATAATTTGTAATGGGGGGAGGGGGGGAAGGGGTATGAAGAAGATGACGGTGGGGGTGGGAAGATTAAATTTTATAATTTTTTTTATAATTATTTAAATTAAAATTGTCAAGTGGCAATATTTGATAGGTATTTTTTATTTTAATTAATAATAGATATTTAATAATTAATTTTGAGAAAAATGACAAATGTCATAATGTTATTGGTCACTTTACATGTCATCGACGCGTGTAACACACGCACACAATATATTTTTGTTGATTCAGCAAAACGTGTCAAAATAACATCCGCGTCTGCTACTTGAGATGTCAAAAGTGAATAAGGTCCAATAAAGGTACCTAAATGAAATATGATGTCAAGTTCAGGGGGCTACCGATAGATTTTCAACTAATATGAATATCATCAATATAAATTCATTTTATGTTATGTTTGTATTTATTATATATCCTTCAATTTGATCTTAAAATAAAAATATACTTCATAACCATTTTTGAATATGGAGTTTATTTATACCATAAAATAATTTAGATTATAATTTTAAATTTTTTATCAATAAACATTAAATATTCATTTATCTTATAGACAACATAAATTAAGAAATAAATAAAACTTGAATATGCAAACACCTACATATTTAATGTACGCAACATTGAATAACAATCACAAAAAGTAATATTCCGTTCGTTTCAAAATAGTTGTCCCTTTTTGACGTGACACTTCCCTCAAGAAAGTATTTATTAGGGGTTTATTTATCAAATTAGCCTTATTAATTATACTTTAAAAATATAAATTTGAGTAAATATACTTTGTTTAGTCATTTAATATTGAGGATAGTATTGAAAAAATATAATAAAATACTCTTGATTTCGGAACAACTAAATTAAAACAAATATTTTTAGAAAGAGGACCAACTAAAACGAAACGGAAGGAATATTTAATTTTGCAACAAATTATGAATAATATCATAAAAATTATTCTACTTATTTCCTCCATTTTTAAATAAGTATTTGTTTAAGCCTTTAAAAATAAATTGATCATTTTATCCTAATTTATTTTTGTTTAAATAAAATATAATCAATATGAAAAGAAATAAATTTAATTAGGGTAAGTTGCTAAAATTACTTTTTATTTTGTAGATTAGAAGATAATTTGTTAAAGCACTTACTCAGGACGAAGGGAGTATAACATTAATGAATTTAAATAGAAAACAGTAAGAATCTATAAATTAGAGTACATCGGGGGAATAATTATTTTTCAAAGGTTGACAAAATCAAAGATATACTTCATTTGTTCCATTTTATTGATCATTTTACTAAAAATAAATTTTCTATATTAATTGATTACTTATTAAATTAAGATGAATAATTCATTTTTAATTTTACCTTTATAATTAATAATTAATAGTGTGTATATATATACTTCCTCCATTTCGTTTTAGTTAATCCTCTTTTTAAAATATTTGTTTCAATTTAGTTGTCTCTTTAATGAAATAAAAAGAATTTTATTATATTCTTTCAATACTACCCTTAATATTAAATGACTAAATAAAATATATTTACTCAAGTTTATATTTTCAAAGTATAATTAATAAGATTAATTTAGTAAATAAACCCCCTAATCAATATTTTCTTAATAGGTGTGTCAAGTCCATAGAGATCAACTAATATGAAATGAAGGGAGTACAATTAAAATTTCAATGTTCATTCTTATACCCAATAAATATCATTAAGATGGATAAAGGGTAAAATGATGAATGGATAATGGATAAAATTCATCATTCAATTTATAATCTTTTAATCATCATATAAAATTAAATTTGTCCAACTAAAATAATACCAAGAAAGTAATGATTTTCACCCATTATAAAATTTTTTTTTTTCTTATTTTAATCTTTTATCCTAAGAAATCTTAGCATTAGATTTTCTTTGAACAATTTGAGTAGAAAATTTTTTATATTGACAAAATAAAAAAAAAGAAAATGAAACGCACGAGAGTTGTGGTCCATTTTTGGATTCCTCATAGTATTAACTATGCTTTTAATGAAAGATTCCTTTTTTCTCGGTTATATGCCGTTATGTTCCCCGTTATCCTCTGTCTTTATTGTTATATTCCTATTTTACCCCTGTAACATCTTCGTATTCCCGAATAGGCCACTGTCTTATTGTGTGGTCCCAGTATTTCCTACTAGTAAGCGTTACGGATTTCTGACAGAAATATAAATGGGCACAAAATATTTGCTTTCCTATCCGGCTGAATCATCCAACACTCTCAAATGACAACGGACATGAGATTTTATGACAAGTATGATTAGAACTATAAGATAAAATTTTGATTATGATTTCAATGTTTCAAAAAATTATAAATTTACCTTCTAAGTTTATATATTTTTTAAAAAATTATTTTCTTCGTTTCATTTTTTGTATTGTTTTTTAAATAGATATGATGGTTAATAAAATAAATGACGGTTTTGTAAAATTTATAATATTGTTCCTTGGATGATGCTATTAAATAGTTGTGAAATAAGAAAAAGTGAGAACGGATCAAAAAAATGTTCACAAATAAAATGGGATGGAGGGAGTATCATTATAAAAGTTATAAGAAAAATTTTATGGTCATGGTGAAAGATTATTTGTATCAAGTGAAATGATTATATTAAAAATAGTTGGTTATTATTATTTGAAAATTTGTAATGACAAAATATTTATTTATAAAGAAAGATAAAGATGTGCAATTTATCAAAATGCGGCAATTTAAGATATTTTAATATTTTATTTATAAATTATGCTTTGCTTATGGTAGGACATATGAAACTTAAAATGTTTTTGATAGTTTTCGTATTTGTGGCGAAAAAAAAATTATAATTTTTAAAACTCAAATTGCAGTCCAAATAAAACTTTAGCTCCAAATCAATGTGATTTCAGATTGCATATCCAAATATGCCCTTGATATGCTCCCCATGAACCAATTTAGGTGATAGGTTTTGGATTTCGAAACTAACAATGACAATATTTTAGTGTAAACTCACAATTTTGTGATCTAGGAAAACTAGTGCGTGTCCGATCCTTACCCTCTACTATTTTACCTTGGAGCTATAGAGAACATTTTTTAAAATACATTTTAAAAATATCTGAATTGTTACTTATTATGATTTATAATATTTTTATGTAGTTTTTAAATATTTAATTTTTATTTCAAAAAATTTAATGATTTTATATTTGATTTTTGATCAAAATCTAAAAGTTTGATTTTCGAAATTTAAACCAGGCCACCTAAATTAAAATAGAAAAAGACTGTTTAGGCAAACTTCTGAGCAACCAAAAGTCTTAATTTTATAAATTTGAGGTGTTTGATAACTTTTTAGGAAAAAAAAAGTATCTTTAAAAAATAGCATCATTTTGTTATAAAATCCACCTTTCATAGCCACATTTTACATAATTATCATTTATATCCGATGTATTCGATTTTACATATAGTATGTATTCATGTAAAATATGAATACAGTCCCTATTTAGTCGTGTCAAAAATGAAATTCAATATTTTTTAAAAGAAAAAAATTTCAATCACGCTTATCTTATTGAACTGAATATTTTCATACCTAACACTACCATTATCTTTTTTTATATTTTATGTTTTTGCCTCTTCTTTTTTCTATTTTTCCTACTTTTTTTTTTTCCTTTTTTTTTTTCTCTTTAATCTCTAACTTCTATTTCTCTTTCTTCTTTATTTTTTTTGTACTTATTTTTTTTTTTGTTCTATTTTATATTTTTTTGTATTTTAAAAAAATATGACTAGTCGAGCACAATTCATGGATGATAATGTAAATATCACAATTGTTTAAGGTATTTGTAGTCACGCCGTCATTTTTATTTTTGTATTTTATTGATACAACTGTATTTATATTTTAAAGTTCGCACTTGTATTTATATTTTATAGTTCACATTTGTATTTGTATTTAATAGTTCGCACTTGTATTTGTATTTGTTAATTGCGCCATCATTTGTATTTTACATAATTCACACTTGTATTTTAAAGAACTATTTTGTATTTGTATTTTATAATTGATTGCATATTATATTGTATTATATTTATATTATGATTTTATTGTGTTTGTATATTTAGATTATACTTGCATTTGTATTCTATTTTCTTCATTACCTTTTTATTTTTAAGAAATTATTTTGTATTTGTATTTGTAAGTTGATTGCATATTGTATTTAGTCGTAACTATGTACAATTTATCATTTGTATTTGTATACAAACAAGTAAGTGCATTAATTGTATTTTCGTGATTCTAAAATATATAAATATGTAATGTATCATTTGATACAAATGCACCGTTTTATATTTGTATATCAAAACTATCATTCATATTTATAAATAAACAAATATAACTTGATACAAATACAATGACAAACAAATGAAACAAATGATTTTACAAATACAATATGTACTTGTATATATTGTATTTGTATAAAAATTTAAGTTGTATTTATTTGTATAAATAAATACAACTAATATTAATAAATACAAACAAGTGTTCGTAGAAAGAAAATCAATCGTTCCTTTTCAATAATTAAAAAATACAAATGATAGTTCACACTTGTATTTATACGTTATAGTTCACATTTGCATTTGTATTTATATTTTATAGTTCACACTTGTATTTATATGTTATAGTTCGCATTTGAATTTGTATTTTATAATTCTCATTTGTATTTGTATGTTATAGTTCACATTTATATTTGTATTTTATAGTTCACATTTGTATTTGTATTTGTATTTGCTAGTTCGCACAAATGAAATGAATGAGAGAAATTGAAAAGAAAAAAAAAAGAAGGAGAAAAATGAGAGAAAAAAAAGAAGAAAAAAATGAAGGAGAGAAAATACAAAAAAAAAGAAGAAGTAAAAAAAGAAAAAAAAAAGAAAAAAATGAATGAAAAATAAAAAGGAGAAAGTGAAAAAATAAAAAGAAAGCAACGAAAAAAGGAAAAGAAAAATTGAAGAAAAAAGACTGAAAAAGAAAAAAAGAAGAAGAGAATAATAGAAAACAGAAAAAAAAAAAATACATGAGAAATGTTATAAATTGTAATTAAGAATAATTAATAGGTTAAAGAGATTATGAATTGTAATTAATTAAAAATTAAATTTTAAGTGATAATAAAAGTTTAATAACGACTAATCTGAATAATTTTTTTTTTAAAAAAATATTTTTGAGCAGTATAATAAAAGACTATTTTCAACGATTTTTTTTCTTCATAAGCACTTTTAACATGACCAAATACAAGTTGTTTTTCTAATATGATAAAAATATACCTTTCAAAACGATTTTCTAACATACACCATCTTTTTCCAAATCTTTTTTCTTAAAATACTTTTTAAAATAAATAAATTTTAAAAATTTCACCTATCACACATAACTTATTTTAAATCATATATTGGTATAATTTTTTTTTTCAATTATTTCAATATATATTTATCTTAAATTGGGTAAATATTTTACTCTTTTACCATTATTTTTCCAAAATGAGAAAAGGAGTGTTTCCCTCTTCTGATCATTGTGTGGTCCATTTCTTCGTACGGATATGGCATAGGATGGTGACAGTGGCACCTTTTTCTTGATAGAGCTGTTTCGAATTTTGCCTTTAAAGTAAATTTTCCATAATTTAATGCATGGATTTGATATGCTTTGAAACTTTTTTAATCTGATTGAAGTAGTTTATCATTTCTATGCATTTTTTACGGTGTCTTATATTTAGTTAACTGGTGAATTTAATCGTGTTTCGCGCTGTTATAAAAAAAAAAAAAAAATTATAATAATTTATTTGAAAATATAGTTGAGATAGAAGATTTTAAATAGTTTCTTATATAACACATAAAAAAAGGTTGTAAGTTAATGAAATCATTAATAATATTTTCAATGATATCCATATAAATGTGCTTTTCTATACATCAAATAAAAATTAGAATACATATGGTTACATCTGATTTTGAGGACATACATGTATCAAAAAATTTAAATTAGCTAATATGTATATGTGAAGATGCTATGTATTTCAAAATTAAAAGAAAATTTCAAGAAAAATGATAATATTATTGCTGGAAATAATAAATAGAGTTTGAGGATGAACTTTATTTTATATTATTTAATTAATAAAGACAAAAGAGATTAATTTCATATACAAAAATTTAAGTGTAAACAACATAAATCTCCTAGATAATGAAAATAATTACGCAAAATCCCTTCTTGTTTTCTCTCTCCCTTTTTTTGCAAACATACTCATACATTCGGTCACATATTATACATTGGTCGAATGTATGATGTAACAGCTAATCTTATATTTAAGGTAAGAGAATCTTTAATTATTTAACAGTTCCTTAATTAAAGGCAGTAATTAGCCAACATTAAGTCATTTATTAATAGAACATGTAACTGATATTTGAATTTTAAAAAATTTGTTATACATTGTTTTCCTGTGATTCATGATCTGAAAAGCCAAAAAACAATCACTTTCTTCTACACCCGTTCTTCAAAACTAATAAAATCTTCTTCTACATACGTTTTTCAATACTAGTAAAATCAATATGAATATCCCCGTATTGTTGCGACATTCTGAAATTTGGGAGTCAGAAAGTAATGATACGTCATACAAAAGTGATGCAATAGTAATTTCGGTAAATGCGGACGAGTCGGTCACAACCGCAGGACTTGCGATTTCTTTCCAAAGGAATCATGAAGAATATAATATGGTTTTCTATGTGCGGATGCTTTGAATGATTTTGGTTGTATAAACATTTTTCATTAGTTTTTTTTTTTTGAATGCTGGAGCAAGTAATATATATTATTTTTATTGATTGTAGATGTTAATTTCTTTAATTAATGATTTATATTAGTATAAAAATTTTATGCTTTTTTCCTATATCATAGTTCGTAACCATATAACTTGAAGTTAGAACATGATTATAAATGCACATTAACTATGTAACTTACCCTCTATAGGAGTAAGTAATTGTTGAAACGCACGGTGTATTAAAATATTGTACATTAATAGTTAATGTGTAATAAATGTATGATATAACATTATATGTTTTTAACATGTATGAGGTTGGAAATACAATAACGAAATTTAACTGAATTCATTTTTTTTTTAAAAAAAATTATATACAATATCATTCCAGTAAATTTACGAATGTCTAATATGTTTTTATACAATCAAATCAATGTATAATAAATATGTGTCTTTCCAGTAAACGTTCGAATGTATAATAAGTTGTTATACATTCAAAGCAATGTATAGTGAAACTGTGCCATTCCAGTAGACTTACGAATGCATAATATTTGATTATATATTCATATCAATGTATGATATAGCATCATACATTATAAATGTGCATGCTATTAACAATTTCTGTAATTTGTTTACAAGTAATAAACGTTTTACAACATATAATACATACGTTTAAAACATAGTAGTCTTTAGTTCAATGCAAGATTCACTTATAAGCAAAGGTACATAACATGAAACATATTATGTGTTCAAAATATAATGTCAGATTAATTAGTAATATGTTGTTTTAATCATTAACAAATAAGTCAAAAGAAAATTCAATAAGTGAAAGGGAAAACCCCAGTAAATATTTTCTTTGGCTTTGGCCTTTAGTTTCGTCCCCCATAGTTGGTCAAAAAGACAGAATAATAAGCACCCACAATGCCTAACACCAACAAGTTCATAACTGACCCAGTCCTTTAAGGGCCGTACGAAGTTTGAATACATTCCAAGCCATCATTGTTCAAGATCTATACATAATTAATTCCTTCAATAAAAAATTCAAATTTTAAAAAAAAATTACGCAAAATAATAATCAAAGGGTTTTTTTCAATTTGATTTTGTTTTGTTATTGAGAGTGTTTATTTGATTAATTCGGGTTTAATTTTTTTTTTTTTTGAAAAAGAAAAAAAATAATTTTGGGTTTATGGATTCCGAGTAGAGAAAGTGGAATCCGTGGTTAAGGAGAAGTGAAATGATGAGGAAGAATGGAAGGTAAAATTGGAATTACAACTGCTACTCATAATCATAGATGGCATATTAAATAAATGAAGAGAAAAAGGTAGCAAGATTTTAGGAGAAAATATGGAGCATAATTTGGAGCAAAATATGGTTGTTTGGAATGTATAAGAAGGAAGAGAGAGAAAATAAAAAAGGTAGGAATTTAACTAATTAATTTGAGATTTTTGTAATTTCTTTTTTAACATGAGATGTAATGTAATAAGGCAAAGTTAGCATGTGTATATATATAATTTTTCCAAAATTTAAAGAGTTATTTCTACTTACGAGTGTTTTATCATAGTCACATCTTAAAAAAAATGATAATTAACTTTTTTTGTAATTAAATTTTACGCTTTCGGAAAACGTTTTTTTAAGAAAAAGTTCTCCGATCCTTTTTATTTAAATTCAAAAAATAAATATTTACTTTTACTCATATATGTACGAGTTTATAGTGTTTGTTATTGCATGTACCTTATTCTTTTTTGACTAATACATATTATATTTTCTATAGGAGTTTTACTCCCTCCGTTTGCACTTGCACATATGTTAAAAGTTGTCATATTCAAGTACTTGTCAAATCAAAAAGTTTAGAAAGAGTTAATTTTTTTCTTCGACTTTATTTTTAACATTATTTATCATAAAATAAAGAGGTGTCTGATATATTAATTAAATTACACTCTCAATTGTTTTTGTAATGACTCTAATGGAAAGGAAGAGAGTTATGAAATAGAAAACTTTTGCTCTTTAAAATAACATATTTGTTATAAAACAGAAAAGAACAAAGAAGAAGAGTACAGAGAATAGAGAGAGTGATTCTTATTTCTTCTCTTGGGGGATGAGAGATCATCAGATTGTAAATACAATGAACAAAACCCCTCTATTTATAGAAGAAATTTACTCCTAATCTGAGTAAAAGACGAATGCTTCAAATCCTAATAGATATCAAAGTAAATCTTGATAGACATTCACTATAACGCTTCACTCATGCATAGACTTTGTCCTTTAGAGACATAAAATAGGAGCACTTGCAGCTTAAATATGAGATGCGTTCGGCATTTGACTTGAATTATCTTTTGAATGAGGATCTGATGATAATTCCTAACATACTTCATGACTGCTTATTAATCTCCCCCCTTATGTTAGGAAAGCTAACATACATCCTCCATCTTCTTTGATGGATCCATCTTTGTGCATCATGGTACATTCATTAATCGTATACCGCACATCAAAACTATTAGATGGAATAGTTGGTTCATGACATTGAACCAATTGAGGGGAATAAATAATCATAATTTATTGGTTTAATACATACAAGTGTTATTGTATGCAACATATCATATTTCAGATCAACACATGAAGCTTTGTTCTCATAAGCGATGGTTTAGCTATTTATCAAAGGCATTCAATGCCAAACCATCATCATCAAGATAAATTATCTTGATTACAAAATCTGAAAATTATGCTCAATTTATATTGAACAGGTAACTTTATGAATGTCAAACGTAGGTTGATCATGAATGTACATGTAATCATCTTATTGATGCATCTTTTCAACATATCACATGATAGGTGAACGGGCCCATATTCACCTTTTACACTTTTCAGATTTTAAGGGATCCAATCCCAATATTAGTTGGTCCAACCAACTTTTCATGAGAACAAGCAACATTAAAGTTCATGAAGAATTTTTGAATTCTTCAATATATGTTATTCAGTAGGCACATGTCGATTGTTCATGTCAATTTATGAACTTTTATTCTAGAAAACTCCAAGTTTACCTTGACATGCACCTTTTACTATAGTAAATTTCAGATTTACTATTACATGAATAAATTTTAGATTTACTACTTCAGAAGTAGATTTAAAAATAACTTTTCTCAATTATTCAACCTCTTTCGGAGGTGAGTTGTGATACCATCACAATCAAGTACACATTTGCATTAATAAGCTTCTCATTCCCCAGGAATGAAATATAATCATGCCTTAAGCGTATCAAATTATGATAGCTACTACAAAAGCAAATTGAGGCTTACATATGATTTATTGCTACCATATTCAATTTAAGGAATGGAACATATTCAATGGGACATGTTTCATCAAATATTCATTATTTTTGCCTTAGCCATCATAATATCATTAATATGGTGCATTGAGATTCAAACTCAATGTCTTATCCATATAAAGACGACTTAGGCATAAATCGTTGGGACTTGAACCCAACATATTATCATCTCTTTTGATAATATTGTTCTTGAGGAATAAATTTAAAATATAATGGTCCCAAACCAAATATTTTTTCTCAAATCCAACAATACTTATATTATTAGTTACAAAAGACAGATAGCATAAGGAATTACTAACCTTGAAATTCCTTAGATTTATAATCTCACCTATTTGTCAGAGTCTCGTGCTGATAACGTAAATTAGTTATAGACTCAAAAACTTGTGTATCCACGTACGAATAGATCTCAATTGGTAAGAGACTTCGTACAAATCTTAATTGATAAGAGACTTCGTGCTGATAACGTGTTATAAAATAAGAAAGAACAAAGAAAAAGAGTAGAGAGAATAAAGAGAGTGATTCTTATTTCTTCTCTTGAGGGATGAAAGATCATCATATTATAAAGACAATGAACAAAATCCCTCTATTTATAGGCGAAATTTACTCCTAATCTGAGTAAAAGACGGATGCTTCAAATCCTAATAGATATCAAAGTAGATCTTAATAGATCTTGATAGACATTTACTATAATGTAAATACATTTATAACAGTATCTATATATCTATATATCTCCCTTTATATATAAAAGCAAAACATAAGCTAGACAAGATGCCATGTGTCAAGCTATTAAAATAGCCACGTGGCAATTTTTAAGACAATATTAAAAAATATTTTAAGACAAAGTTAAAAATACTGTAATAACAATTTTAAATTGAAAAATTAAGTATTTGAATTTGAATAAATTATCCTTTTAAAAAATAGATTTTCATTACCTTAAAAATAGAACTAATAATTAAAGAGTTCTAATAGATATATACTATTTCAAACTTATCTCATATAAAATTTAAATATTATAAAATATATTTAAATATAATTTATTTACATATTAGGGAATTTATATCTATAATAACAATTAGTTGTAGTAGTGTTGGCAATTGTATAGTACGTATATAGTATGTAGAACAACAACAACAACAACAACAACAACAACAACGACAATAAAAATAATAATAATAATAATAATAATAATAATAATAATAATAATAATAATAATCATCTCTATATATATAAAAGAAAAACATAAGCTAGACAAGATGTCATGTGTCAAGCTATTAAAATAGTCACGTGATAATTTTTAAGATAATATTAAATAATATTTTAAGAAAAAGTTAAAAATACTGTAATAACAATTTTAAATTGAAAAATTAAGTATTTGAATTTGAATAAATTATCCTTTTACAAAAAAGATTTTCATGATCTTAAAAATAGAAACTAATAATTAAAGAATTCTAATAGATATATACTGTTTCAAACTTATCTCATATAAAATTTAAATATTATAAAATATATTTAAATATAATTTATTTACATCTTAGGGAGTTTATATCTATGATAATAATTAGTTGTAGTAGTGTTGGCAATTGTATAGTACGTACATAGTATGTAGAATAACAATAACAACAACAACAACAACAACAACAATAATAATAATAATAATAATAATAATAATAAAAATAAAACAAAAATAGCAATGGTAGTACATACGTAAATGGTAAATAATATGATTTGATTTCAAATAATTTTTTAATTTAAATATAATATTAGAAGATAAATATGCATTATATTTAAAAAATTAAAGATAATGAAGAACTTATCTTCTTTCAACAAATTGAAATATTATTTGAATCTGAATGAAAGTTGAAATGGAATGAATTAGCATAAACATACCTGGTTCATAAAAATTTGTTGAAAGGTATTTGAAAAACCTATCCCAAATTGGTTTACCAAATGGTGGACTCATCATGGGCCATCTGTTAAAATCTTGCCATCTGAATATGCCGCTCTTTACTCAGCTTGGAAAAAATCCTCCCCTTTTCTAACCGAATTATATCTTTCCGAGCATATTTCAAAACTCGACACCATCGATCAAATGTATTTTTATATCGAATTCTCTATTCCATGGATACATCGATGGTCAGTGGAAATTGGTTATGACTCAGATCAAATCCCTGCGATATATCGCACCTTGATACCATTGACAGGATCTCTCGGGCTGGGGTAAGCCGCTCAGCCCGCCAGACCAAGTAATAATATCGGATATAAGCTTAAGTCGGAAAACCGAACCGAAGCACCAACCGAAATAGAAAAGAACTTAGAGAATTTCTGACTGTATGGTAAAATATTTTCACCCAGACAAGGGGCCTGTCGGAGATCAGTAAACCCATGTGTCTAGAAGTTCTAATTGTGCAAATAAATCGCCCTTTCTTTTCATCAATATGGGCTTCAATGGCACAACTCTCTAGACGGAGCCACAGAGGCAAAGTTTACCGACCCGACTGTACCACCATTCCGGAACCAAGTCGGAGAATTCCAAAAATTTCTTTTTTATCTAAGTAGAGTCTGGATCTTTCATAGTTAACCTACCTCGAGAGGTTAGAACTATAGTATGAACATAAAAGAAGTCTAGCCGGACATAGTCACGGCGTAGATTTGGGAGAGATTAAAAAAGACAAAACAAAAAGTAAATATGTACCTTAGTTCGCCGGAGGAAGGCCGGAAATAGTAAAGCAAACTTTTATTATGATAGAGAGATGTACAAGAGAGAACTAGAAAGAGAAAACTTATATCTAAAAACTTCTGCCTCTCTTAACAGAATGAGGCCTCTTATATAATAGAAAAGGAATATTGCACAGTGATATGTGGGTCCTGTGCACAGTGTTTCAATAGTGTTTTTACTATTACAGCAGTTTTTAAAGTAATTACAACAGTATTTAGTTTTTTGTACGTCCCCACTTCAGAAATTCTTCTGCATTTGCTAATACTTCCTCTTCATTTAGTGTTTCTGGGGGCTGAGAATCTGTGATATCGTCTGTGTTTGCCTCGGTGCTGTTCATTGAAGTGTCAGAGGATTGTTCCACATTAAGCAGCAATTTGCTTCGTACTTCGGCCAAATAATCTTCAATTAATTGGAGTTTGTTTCCGTCATGAGCAGATATGCGGCGGGAAACATAGTTCAGAGATTTATCCTCGATAAGAATAGATTTTTTAGGACTTTTTTCATAGATGGAAATTTTTTGTTTGATTTCTTCCCGCTGGTCATGTCCATAAGGTAGTTTAGTTGCGGGGTCTATTCTGAGTAACTTATCCCAGAAATTGCAGTAAAAGGTGCGATATATCGCAGGGATTTGATCTGAGTCATAACCAATTTCCACTGACCATCGATGTATCCATGGAATAGAGAATTCGATATAAAAATACATTTGATCGATGGTGTCGAGTTTTGAAATATGCTCGGAAAGATATAATTCGGTTAGAAAAGGGGAGGATTTTTTCCAAGCTGAGTAAAGAGCGGCATATTCAGATGGCAAGATTTTAACAGATGGCCCATGATGAGTCCACCATTTGGTAAACCAATTTGGGATAGGTTTTTCAAATACCTTTGAACAAATTTTTATGAACCAGGTATGTTTATGCTTATAATTATCATAGTATAAGACAGAAGAAAAAGCTTTTATGTAGTCCCAATAAGTGAAATTAGCAATTGTTTGCCCTTGAGGCCCCATAGGGAGATTTCTTAAGGTCATTGAAGAAATTCCCCACTCTTCAATAGGGATCAGTTTTTTGATAATTATTTTGGAGTAGCCGTGTACTCCAGGAGTGGATTCGCCCAAAGGGCTGTGTTCAAATGTTGCACTAGCGGTGTTAACCAGAATTTGTTCATAATACGTTCGAGTTTTGTATGATTCGCCTGCAACATATACATTAGCGGTTAAATAATCTTTCAAAATTCTCCATGCTTCTTCAGAATTTTCTTGAGGAGGAATATGCCGGTTTTCCAAATAAACTATGAGCTCTCTGGCTGTAAGTTTTTCATATGATGGCTTATCTTCAGAATTTTCAATAATAACTTCAGCAAAAGAATCTGCAGATTTTGCGGATTTTTCCTTTTCTTCCAAATAAGCCTTTATTTGCTGGAATAAAGGATGAGTTTCAGGAATATCTTCCAAATTAATATTCGGAGTTTGCGTTTGTTGTGATGAGGATGCCTCATCTTGAGATATTCTGGAATTTATCAAAGTTCTACTTCCATGTTGAAGCACTGGAAAATTAGAACTGGATGTGCTATATGCAGTAGTTCGGATAGTGTTCCGAGGATATGAAGGATTTGTCCTTCCCCCATACTGTAAATATGCAGAGTTTGAGTTTCGGCCACGGCCGCGGCCTCTGGCGGTTTGCCAGGGAGGATCTCCCATACTGCAATCAGTGATCATAAACATCAATGTCAATATAGGAATCAATATTAGTGTTTTCAAAATTGGTATACCACCGAAATTCTTCGTGTAAAAATTGATGCCACCAAATATCTTCAGTAATAATTTGTTCCATAAGATGCTCCAGAATTTTTCTTTTATTATCCTCAGGAAGAGGAAGACATTTAAGAATGGTTACTAGAGTTTTATCAGAGAAGAAAGTTGTAAACATATTCATGAAATGTATTCTCTAGATAAAAAATCAGGTAATGAATTTTCACTACCCTTTTTATACTGAATTTCGAAATCGAATGGGGCTAACTGCGCCTGCCATCTGGCAAATATTAGTTTAGAGGCGTCGTGTTTGAAATCTTTATCAAACATGAACTTAACAGATTGAGCATCTGTTCGAATTATAAATTTCTGATTATACAGATCATCTTGAAATTTCAACACACATTTAACAATAGTAAGCATTTCATGAGCCACGGTAGCGTATTTTTTCTGGCTCTCTGTCCATTTTCCTGAATAAAAGCGAATTAAACATTCAGTTTTTGTATGGGGATTTATTTGTTTAAGAATTCCACCATACCCTATATTTGATGCATCTGTCTCAATAATTTTCTGTCAAGCAGGATTAGCAAGAGAAGTGCAAGGAAGGGATTGAACCCGAGCTTTAATTAATTTTACTAAATCAGTGTGGGTTTTAGTCCACGGAGTTTTTAGATCTTTCTTTAATCTATCATACAGAGGTGTTAAGTCTCTAGATAGATTCTTGTAGAAAGGAGAGATATAATTGAGACTACCAAGAAATCGCTGAAGCTGTTTCTTGTCAGTAATCTCATCAGGGAATTTGGTAGCGAATTCAAGAACTCGCTGAATAGGTTCAATAGAACCTTGACAAATATTATGACCAAGAAATCTAACATTAGTCTGAAATAAATGCATTTTAGGTTTAGAAATAACTAAACCATTCTGAATAATGACCTGCTTAAAAATATGCAGATGTTTAAAATGATTTTCAAAAGTTTTTGAAAATACAAGAATGTCATCAATATAAACAACAATGAAATCCATATAAGGATTAAAGATGTCATTCATAATCTTCTGAAATTCAGAAGGAGCGTTTTTTAAACCGAATGGCATAACATTCCATTCATATTGCTCAAAAGGCACATTAAAAGCAGTTTTGTAAGTATGAGTTTTATCAACCTGAATTTGCCAATAGCCAGATTTTAAATCAAATTTGGAAAATATATTAGCATCATATAATCTAGAAAGAAGATCTTTTTTATTCGGAATTGGATACCTAATCCATTTCAGAACTTTATTCAGGGGTTTATAATTGATAACTAATCGAGGTACTCCTCTTTCTTTTTCTGCAGCGTTATTAACATAAAAAGCAGTGCAAGACCAACGAGATTTAGAGGGTTTAATAAGACCCTTTTGCAGGAGACTGTCGATTTCCTTTTTGCAGAATTCAACAAGTTCCGCATTCATCTGACAGGGTCGAGATTTTGTTGGGATTTTGGCTTCATTGAAGCCATCTTCATAAGGAAGAGAAACAATATGCTTCTTCCTGTTCCAAAAAGCGTTTGGATGGTCAGCGCAAATATCAGTCATTAATTGTGAAGAAATAGTTTTTATTTTTTCTTGTACTTTGACAGATTTTAAAGTGTCAGAGATGTTGATACTCATTATCTCCAATTGTAAGAAATTCAACTGATTTTGCTTCATGTTTATGAGAGTATTTATATCTCTTGTTACCGGTTGAGTAACAAAAGGATAAGAAATAGGCTGATTTTTATACGTAGCCCTAAAGCCATCAGCATCAATATGCGTATAAGGATAAATAGCATTTATAAAAGGTGTTCCTAAAATAATCGGAGGATAGATCTGGTTTTTAACTAAAAAGAAGAAATGCGGAATGCAAATCTTATCACGGCAAATATGCGCATTAGGCAGCTTATAATTAATATCAAGAGAATGCCCAGTTGCAGATTTTACAAGATGAGTGGTTTTTTGAAAATATTTAGTAGGTATTAAACCTTCTTGAATACAACTAACGTCTGCCCCACTATCAATCATGGCGACATTAGTAATAAAGAATTCTTTGTTTATTAAAATGGTGCAATTAATATACCACTTATGAGCAGTAACAATTTGCATCATTCCAAGAAAAGAATCATTTTGAAGGTTTTCTATATTAAATTTTTCAATTTGAAGAGTTTCTGTTTCTTCAGAAGTCATATCCTTTTCCTTTCCTTTTAAAGAAGTTGAAGAGTTTGAATTTGAAAAACTTTCTTTTTCTTCAAGCTTTGAAAGTCGATGATCAGTAATTATCTGGTTTTGTTTTAAAGAAACAATTTCCTTTTTTAGCTTTTCAATTTCAACTTTCAAATCATCAAAGGTAGTATCTCTACCTGGAGTTTTGCTCAAAGCTAATCTTCGATTAACTTCGGCCAAGGAATATGCCATAGGCTGTTGTTCAAAATCATCTTTTGCAGTATAAGGAATAGAGGACTTTTGAGTTGCAAGATGCAGAATTTTATCACGAAGTTTTTCATCCGTGACATCTTTCAGTAATTCAAGCACATTTTCAGCAGTTAAAGTTTTGACATCTAAATCAAGATCCTCAAATTGAGCTTGCAATTTATACATTACTTCATCACAATTACAATCGGGTTTGTCACAATCAGCACAAATTTTTTGATTGAAGTCATTATCAGAATTTGGTAATTCAAAATCATTTTCAGAAGTAGAATTGGAATCATAGTCAGAATCAGAAGTATATAACAAGTTGTAAACTTGATCATGTATTTCATCAGAAAGATTCAAAGATTTTAGTTTTTGCAATTTGCAGTTAGGAGCAATATGACCATACTGATTACATTTATAGCATTTAATTTTGGATAACGGACGTTTGGAGTAATTCTTCGCAAATCTAGTAGATTTACGAAATGATTTTCTAGCTTCTCGCTCTTCTCGACTTCTGCGACGAGGGTGTTTGGATTTGTACTGATATTTCGAATTCCTCTGGGGTTTTCGAATTATGGGTTTTTCCATGCCAAATTGTTCACAGAAATCACCCAGTTGAGATTTTTCTCGGATTTTATCAATTTTGATCTGTCTAGCCAGTTTTAACTCATTACAAAGGGCTAAGCCTTCTTGAGTACAAGCTACGATCAATTGACCATAAGTTTTTTCTGCATAAGGGATCGCTCCATACGATCCACGAAGAGTTTTCCGAACACGCTCCGCAAATAGCGGAGGAAGCCCATCAATGAATTTGGCTTTCCAGTGTTCATATCTACTTTCGGGTAAATCCATGACCCGACTTAGGAAGGTATCTTTATACCACCTGAATTCGCCTAAATGGCGGCATTTTAATCCATTCAAAAGAGTTCGAATATTTTCGTGGTGATTAGTAAATCTACCACCGAAGTGCTCAATAATAGTCAGCATAAGAGTATATACGGCATCGGATCGTCCTGCCGTTAGAGTGCGGCCGAGATTGTCTCTGCCTTCATTTGGATTTGTGGCATTATAGATTGCCTGGCGTTTGTCATCATCTAGGAAATTATCCCACCAGCCACGAAGCTGGCCGGTAAACCCAGCAACAATCATTTTGCAGATTGTCTGGTCAGATCTGTCATTTCGAACCGTAGCTCGAGTAGCCATACAAATAGTGGCATACATGGACATACGATGAATTAAGATAGAGATTTGGCGGTCGGATAATCCGTCAATATTCCACTCATAAATAGCATCACCATTATATGAAGTATTTGTAATATTCCAATCCCTTTCCTCTATCAGAACATCTTGAGGAGTAGGACGGGGGTAATATGCAGTGGTCATTCGAGGAATATCGGCATATTTTTTGCCAGGTTGATTTTTCATTATTCCTCGAAGTTTATTTAATTCTGACGAAAGAACTTCACCCGGGTCATTGGTAGAAGCAATATTGTCAGCAAAATTGGACTCAATAGTTTGAATATTTTCAATATCCATATTAAGAGGTTGGAGATTAAGACCCTTAAATTTTTTATCGAAAAGAGTTTCTAAGCGTTCCCAAGAGGTAGAAGAGGTCGTAGTGAATCCTTCTATCTCGAGTGGTGGTTGAATGCAAGGTGCAGAAAATATGAATCCTTTATCCTCTTCAGATGATTTGGAAGTTGAAGCGATATTAGAAGAGTTTAGCTGAGTACTAAGTTTACTAACTAATAAAATAAGTTCATCGAGTTTAGTATCCAAAGAACCAATATGTTCACCAAGAACTTTAACATAAAGACTCAAATAATTATTTTGAGAAATAAGATTATTTATTTCAGAAACTGTGATTTTTCCAATATCATCATGAATAAATTTTTGAAAAGCGGTAAAAGTCATACCAGTATTATTTGGTAAAATAAAAGAAGATTGAGGAGGGTATTTAGATTGAGTAGTCGTACCGTCAGGATGTTGGTAGGATCTCTCAATGAGTTTGATGTAAGAAGGCAAATATGCAGACATAAACCAAGGAACAAAGAAGATAATTTGATTATGCAGTGCACACATCTCATAAAATTCTTCAGAAATATTCCAAAGTTCATCTTTAGAATAGGTTTCAAAGAACCATGTTCTAAACGGTTGCCATTTTTCAGCAAAGAATTCTTTTTGAATGTATTTTCTGGCTTGTGAGCCAGGACTAAAATCAATAAGTTGTTTAGACATATTTAAACAGAATTTATATCAAAATCCATCTCCGAAGGAGTAGGGTTTTCATTATTGAAGTCTTGAACAATATTCGTTTTAGGATTGATTTTTATTTTTTCGACATTTCTAGAAGAAGTAGGAAGATCAGAAGAGTTTATTGTATGCAAAGATGCAGCGCGATTCCTAGCTGGACCATAAGTCTAAAAACTATGGATATGGGAGAAGTTAGTACGAAAAGTACTAAACTCGAAGAGGTAGATTTACCTCAAGATATAGATCTTCTGAATAAATGGACTATTCCTAAAGTCGATTTAAAAACTATATATGAATATGGATTTTTTGACAAAATCAAACACAAACAGATTATAAAAACAACTGAGCAATCCCTAGCTTTGAACGCTAATGAACAGACTATTCAATTGCTGAATAAAAGAGATGTTGAGATTTTTAGACGTAATTTCAATTACATGCATATTGGCTTAGTTCAAATTGCTTTCCGGCCTTTAACTTTAAAGGGTCTTCCGGAAACATTTTTAGCAGCTCTACGAGATGCTAGAAATTTAAATTTCCACAAATCGCTTATGGGATCTATAGAATCAACGCTGGCATATGGCCCTGTATATTTTAATACTCAACCTAATTTGTTATTATCCTTGACTGATGTGAATATTCTACATGCTTTAACACTGAATATTAAAACTCATGGTTACAATTATGCTCCTGGATCTGAGCTTATTGGTTTATCTTACCGCATATATTATCGGTTGTTATCTACTCTAAACCCTCGATGTAAATTGATGGATGACAACTCTGATTGTACTATGCTTATTGAGACTAATTTTATTAAATCCAAAATAACCACTCGAAGACCAATTCGATGGGATGAAATTGATTTCCCTCAGACTTGGATCTTAAACTCTGTTACTTCTCCTAAGCAATTGGTGGATGAAGCAACAAATTCTGAGTTAACTCATGTAACTCAAAATTCTGATGGACAGATTTGTCTACAGTTTGACAATAGTCTTCCTGTCTATCGAAACTCTTTTTCTATTCCAAGAAAACTCCCTCAAATTCAGCATATTTCTCCAATAGAACCTTCTGCACCAGTTTATGGTCCAGCTAGGAATCGCGCTGCATCTTTGCATACAATAAACTCTTCTGATCTTCCTACTTCTTCTAGAAATGTCGAAAAAATAAAAATCAATCCTAAAACGAATATTGTTCAAGACTTCAATAATGAAAACCCTACTCCTTCGGAGATGGATTTTGATATAAATTCTGTTTAAATATGTCTAAACAACTTATTGATTTTAGTCCTGGCTCACAAGCCAGAAAATACATTCAAAAAGAATTCTTTGCTGAAAAATGGCAACCGTTTAGAACATGGTTCTTTGAAACCTATTCTAAAGATGAACTTCGGAATATTTCTGAAGAATTTTATGAGATGTGTGCACTGCATAATCAAATTATCTTCTTTGTTCCTTGGTTTATGTCTGCATATTTGCCTTCTTACATCAAACTCATTGAGAGATCCTACCAACATCCTGACGGTACGACTACTCAATCTAAATACCCTCCTCAATCTTCTTTTATTTTACCAAATAATACTGGTATGACTTTTACCGCTTTTCAAAAATTTATTCATGATGATATTGGAAAAATCACAGTTTCTGAAATAAATAATCTTATTTCTCAAAATAATTATTTGAGTCTTTATGTTAAAGTTCTTGGTGAACATATTGGTTCTTTGGATACTAAACTCGATGAACTTATTTTATTAGTTAGTAAACTTAGTACTCAGCTAAACTCTTCTAATATCGCTTCAACTTCCAAATCATCTGAAGAGGATAAAGGATTCATATTTTCTGCACCTTGCATTCAACCACCACTCGAGATAGAAGGATTCACTACGACCTCTTCTACCTCTTGGGAACGCTTAGAAACTCTTTTCGATAAAAAATTTAAGGGTCTTAATCTCCAACCTCTTAATATGGATATTGAAAATATTCAAACTATTGAGTCCAATTTTGCTGACAATATTGCTTCTACCAATGACCCGGGTGAAGTTCTTTCGTCAGAATTAAATAAACTTCGAGGAATAATGAAAAATCAACCTGACAAAAAATATGCCGATATTCCTCGCATGACCACTGCATATTACCCCCGTCCTACTCCTCAAGATGTTCTGATAGAGGAAAGGGATTGGAATATTACAAATACTTCATATAATGGTGATGCTATTTATGAGTGGAATATTGACGGATTATCCGACCGCTAAATCTCTATCTTAATTCATCGTATGTCCATGTATGCCACTATTTGTATGGCTACTCGAGCTACGGTTCGAAATGACAGATCTGACCAGACAATCTGCAAAATGATTGTTGCTGGGTTTACCGGCCAGCTTCGTGGCTGGTGGGATAATTTCCTAGATGATGACAAACGCCAGGCAATCTATAATGCCACAAATCCAAATGAAGGCAGAGACAATCTCGGCCGCACTCTAACGGCAGGACGATCCGATGCCGTATATACTCTTATGCTGACTATTATTGAGCACTTCGGTGGTAGATTTACTAATCACCACGAAAATATTCGAACTCTTTTGAATGGATTAAAATGCCGCCATTTAGGCGAATTCAGGTGGTATAAAGATACCTTCCTAAGTCGGGTCATGGATTTACCCGAAAGTAGATATGAACACTGGAAAGCCAAATTCATTGATGGGCTTCCTCCGCTATTTGCGGAGCGTGTTCGGAAAACTCTTCGTGGATCGTATGGAGCGATCCCTTATGCAGAAAAAACTTATGGTCAATTGATCGTAGCTTGTACTCAAGAAGGCTTAGCCCTTTGTAATGAGTTAAAACTGGCTAGACAGATCAAAATTGATAAAATCCGAGAAAAATCTCAACTGGGTGATTTCTGTGAACAATTTGGCATGGAAAAACCCATAATTCGAAAACCCCAGAGGAATTCGAAATATCAGTACAAATCTAAACACCCTCGTCGCAGAAGTCGAGAAGAGCGAGAAGCTAGAAAATCATTTCGTAAATCTACTAGATTTGCGAAGAATTACTCCAAACGTCCGTTATCCAAAATTAAATGCTATAAATGTAATCAGTATGGTCATATTGCTCCTAACTGCAAATTGCAAAAACTAAAATCTTTGAATCTTTCTGATGAAATACATGATCAAGTTTACAACTTGTTATATACTTCTGATTCTGACTATGATTCCAATTCTACTTCTGAAAATGATTTTGAATTACCAAATTCTGATAATGACTTCAATCAAAAAATTTGTGCTGATTGTGACAAACCCGATTGTAATTGTGATGAAGTAATGTATAAATTGCAAGCTCAATTTGAGGATCTTGATTTAGATGTCAAAACTTTAACTGCTGAAAATGTGCTTGAATTACTGAAAGATGTCACGGATGAAAAACTTCGTGATAAAATTCTGCATCTTGCAACTCAAAAGTCCTCTATTCCTTATACTGCAAAAGATGATTTTGAACAACAGCCTATGGCATATTCCTTGGCCGAAGTTAATCGAAGATTAGCTTTGAGCAAAACTCCAGGTAGAGATACTACCTTTGATGATTTGAAAGTTGAAATTGAAAAGCTAAAAAAGGAAATTGTTTCTTTAAAACAAAACCAGATAATTACTGATCATCGACTTTCAAAGCTTGAAGAAAAAGAAAGTTTTTCAAATTCAAACTCTTCAACTTCTTTAAAAGGAAAGGAAAAGGATATGACTTCTGAAGAAACAGAAACTCTTCAAATTGAAAAATTTAACATAGAAAACCTTCAAAATGATTCTTTTCTTGGAATGATGCAAATTGT
Organism: Capsicum baccatum var. pendulum; assembly: GCA_030864225.1. NCBI lineage: Eukaryota > Viridiplantae > Streptophyta > Magnoliopsida > Solanales > Solanaceae > Capsicum > Capsicum baccatum. The sequence goes on from CM061550.1 coordinate 246,997,104, forward strand.
TACTGCTCATAAGTGGTATATTAATTGCACCATTTTAATAAACAAAGAATTCTTTATTACTAATGTCGCCATGATTGATAGTGGGTCAGACGTTAGTTGTATTCAAGAAGGTTTAATACCTACTAAATATTTTCAAAAAACCACTCATCTTGTAAAATCTGCAACTGGGCATTCTCTTGATATTAATTATAAGCTGCCTAATGCGCATATTTGCCGTGATAAGATTTGCATTCCACATTTCTTCTTTTTAGTTAAAAACCAGATCTATCCTCCGATTATTTTAGGAACACCTTTTATAAATGCTATTTATCCTTATACGCATATTGATGCTGATGGCTTTAGGGCTACGTATAAAAATCAGCCTATTTCTTATCCTTTTGTTACTCAACCGGTAACAAGAGATATAAATACTCTCATAAACATGAAGCAAAATCAGTTGAATTTCTTACAATTGGAGATAATGAGTATCAACATCTCTGACACTTTAAAATCTGTCAAAGTACAAGAAAAAATAAAAACTATTTCTTCACAATTAATGACTGATATTTGCGCTGACCATCCAAACGCTTTTTGGAACAGGAAGAAGCATATTGTTTCTCTTCCTTATGAAGATGGCTTCAATGAAGCCAAAATCCCAACAAAATCTCGACCCTGTCAGATGAATGCGGAACTTGTTGAATTCTGCAAAAAGGAAATCGACAGTCTCCTGCAAAAGGGTCTTATTAAACCCTCTAAATCTCCTTGGTCTTGCACTGCTTTTTATGTTAATAACGCTGCAGAAAAAGAAAGAGGAGTACCTCGATTAGTTATCAATTATAAACCCCTGAATAAAGTTCTGAAATGGATTAGGTATCCAATTCCGAATAAAAAAGATCTTCTTTCTAGATTATATGATGCTAATATATTTTCCAAATTTGATTTAAAATCTGGCTATTGGCAAATTCAGGTTGATAAAACTCATACTTACAAAACTGCTTTTAATGTGCCTTTTGGGCAATATGAATGGAATGTTATGCCATTCGGTTTAAAAAACGCTCCTTCTGAATTTCAGAAGATTATGAATGACATCTTTAATCCTTATATGGATTTCATTGTTGTTTATATTGATGACATTCTTGTATTTTCAAAAACTCTTGAAAATCATTTTAAACATCTGCATATTTTTAAGCAGGTCATTATTCAGAATGGTTTAGTTATTTCTAAACCTAAAATGCATTTATTTCAGACTAATGTTAGATTTCTTGGTCATAATATTTGTCAAGGTTCTATTGAACCTATTCAGCGAGTTCTTGAATTCGCTACCAAATTCCCTGATGAGATTACTGACAAGAAACAGCTTCAGCGATTTCTTGGTAGTCTCAATTATATCTCTCCTTTCTACAAGAATCTATCTAGAGACTTAGCACCTCTGTATGATAGATTAAAGAAAGATCTAAAAACTCCGTGGACTAAAACCCACACTGATTTAGTAAAATTAATTAAAGCTCGGGTTCAATCCCTTCCTTGCACTTCTCTTGCTAATCCTGCTTGGCAGAAAATTATTGAGACAGATGCGTCAAATATAGGGTATGGTGGAATTCTTAAACAAATAAATCCCCATACAAAAACTGAATGTTTAATTCGCTTTTATTCAGGAAAATGGACAGAGAGCCAGAAAAAATACGCTACCGTGGCTCATGAAATGCTTACTATTGTTAAATGTGTGTTGAAATTTCAAGATGATCTGTATAATCAAAAATTTATAATTCGAACAGATGCTCAATCTGTTAAGTTCATGTTTGATAAAGATTTCAAACACGACGCCTCTAAACTAATATTTGCCAGATGGCAGGCGCAGTTAGCCCCATTCGATTTCGAAATTCAGTATAAAAAGGGTAGTGAAAATTCATTACCTGATTTTTTATCTAGAGAATACATTTCATGAATATGTTTACAACTTTCTTCTCTGATAAAACTCTAGTAACCATTCTTAAATGTCTTCCTCTTCCTGAGGATAATAAAAGAAAAATTCTGGAGCATCTTATGGAACAAATTATTACTGAAGATATTTGGTGGCATCAATTTTTACACGAAGAATTTCGGTGGTATACCAATTTTGAAAACACTAATATTGATTCCTATATTGACATTGATGTTTATGATCACTGATTGCAGTATGGGAGATCCTCCCTGGCAAACCGCCAGAGGCCGCGGCCGTGGCCGAAACTCAAACTCTGCATATTTACAGTATGGGGGAAGGACAAATCCTTCATATCCTCGGAACACTATCCGAACTACTGCATATAGCACATCCAGTTCTAATTTTCCAGTGCTTCAACATGGAAGTAGAACTTTGATAAATTCCAGAATATCTCAAGATGAGGCATCCTCATCACAACAAACGCAAACTCCGAATATTAATTTGGAAGATATTCCTGAAACTCATCCTTTATTCCAGCAAATAAAGGCTTATTTGGAAGAAAAGGAAAAATCCGCAAAATCTGCAGATTCTTTTGCTGAAGTTATTATTGAAAATTCTGAAGATAAGCCATCATATGAAAAACTTACAGCCAGAGAGCTCATAGTTTATTTGGAAAACCGGCATATTCCTCCTCAAGAAAATTCTGAAGAAGCATGGAGAATTTTGAAAGATTATTTAACCGCTAATGTATATGTTGCAGGCGAATCATACAAAACTCGAACGTATTATGAACAAATTCTGGTTAACACCGCTAGTGCAACATTTGAACACAGCCCTTTGGGCGAATCCACTCCTGGAGTACACGGCTACTCCAAAATAATTATCAAAAAACTGATCCCTATTGAAGAGTGGGGAATTTCTTCAATGACCTTAAGAAATCTCCCTATGGGGCCTCAAGGGCAAACAATTGCTAATTTCACTTATTGGGACTACATAAAAGCTTTTTCTTCTGTCTTATACTATAATAATTATAAGCATAAACATACCTGGTTCATAAAAATTTGTTCAAAGGTATTTGAAAAACCTATCCCAAATTGGTTTACCAAATGGTGGACTCATCATGGGCCATCTGTTAAAATCTTGCCATCTGAATATGCCGCTCTTTACTCAGCTTGGAAAAAATCCTCCCCTTTTCTAACCGAATTATATCTTTCCGAGCATATTTCAAAACTCGACACCATCGATCAAATGTATTTTTATATCGAATTCTCTATTCCATGGATACATCGATGGTCAGTGGAAATTGGTTATGACTCAGATCAAATCCCTGCGATATATCGCACCTTTTACTGCAATTTCTGGGATAAGTTACTCAGAATAGACCCCGCAACTAAACTACCTTATGGACATGACCAGCGGGAAGAAATCAAACAAAAAATTTCCATCTATGAAAAAAGTCCTAAAAAATCTATTCTTATCGAGGATAAATCTCTGAACTATGTTTCCCGCCGCATATCTGCTCATGACGGAAACAAACTCCAATTAATTGAAGATTATTTGGCCGAAGTACGAAGCAAATTGCTGCTTAATGTGGAACAATCCTCTGACACTTCAATGAACAGCACCGAGGCAAACACAGACGATATCACAGATTCTCAGCCCCCAGAAACACTAAATGAAGAGGAAGTATTAGCAAATGCAGAAGAATTTCTGAAGTGGGGACGTACAAAAAACTAAATACTGTTGTAATTACTTTAAAAACTGCTGTAATAGTAAAAACACTATTGAAACACTGTGCACAGGACCCACATATCACTGTGCAATATTCCTTTTCTATTATATAAGAGGCCTCATTCTGTTAAGAGAGGCAGAAGTTTTTAGATATAAGTTTTCTCTTTCTAGTTCTCTCTTGTACATCTCTCTATCATAATAAAAGTTTGCTTTACTATTTCCGGCCTTCCTCCGGCGAACTAAGGTACATATTTACTTTTTGTTTTGTCTTTTTTAATCTCTCCCAAATCTACGCCGTGACTATGTCCGGCTAGACTTCTTTTATGTTCATACTATAGTTCTAACCTCTCGAGGTAGGTTAACTATGAAAGATCCAGACTCTACTTAGATAAAAAAGAAATTTTTGGAATTCTCCGACTTGGTTCCGGAATGGTGGTACAGTCGGGTCGGTAAACTTTGCCTCTGTGGCTCCGTCTAGAGAGTTGTGCCATTGAAGCCCGTATTGATGAAAAGAAAGAGCGATTTATTTACACAATTAGAACTTCTAGACACATGGGTTTACTGATCTCCGACAGGCCCCTTGTCTGGGTGAAAATATTTTACCATACAGTCAGAAATTCTCTAAGTTCTTTTCTATTTCGGTTGGTGCTTCGGTTCGGTTTTCCGACTTAAGCTTATATCCGATATTATTACTTGGTCTGGCGGGCTGAGCGGCTTACCCCAGCCCGAGAGATCCTGTCAATGGTATCAGAGCCTGGGAACTTTCATAGTAAATGTACTAGAGGTTGTAGTAGTGTTGGCAATTGTATAGTACGTACATAGTATGTAGAATAACAATAACAACAACAACAACAACAACAATAATAATAATAATAATAATAATAATAATAAAAATAAAACAAAAATAGCAATGGTAGTACATACGTAAATGGTAAATAATATGATTTGATTTCAAATAATTTTTTAATTTAAATATAATATTAGAAGATAAATATGCATTATATTTAAAAAATTAAAGATAATGAAGAACTTATCTTCTTTCAACAAATTGAAATATTATTTGAATCTGAATGAAAGTTGAAATGGAATGAAATTCTACTTCTTAATCTATTTGAATTTGAAGTACACTATCCTTTAAAAAAAGATTTTTAAATAATATGGTTTGATTTCGAATAATTTTTTTAATTCAAATATAATATTAGAATATAAATATGCATTGTATTTAAAAAATTAAAGAATTATTTTTAGTGGTAGTAGGGAATCTATAGTAACAGTAATAACAACAACATCTATTTATCTATCTATATATATATAAAAGCAAAACTAAAAGCAAGCCAAGATGTCACGTGGCAAGATATTAAAAAGCCACATGTCAATTCTTAGGACATAACAAAATAATGTTGTAATAATAATGTATCAAAAGATTTAAAATATTTAAATTTGAAAATACATTATTCTTTATTTGAAAAAAGATTTTATTAGCTTAAAAGTAAAAACTCATGGTTAAAAAGTTTTGAATGAACTTTTACTCTTTCATGTTTATCTCTTTAAAAATTCAAATAAATGTTATAAATTAAATAAAAGCAACAAAGTCATAGCCTATGTACAAAAGGGGATGGGAAGAGATATGGTGATAATATTAAACTTTAATTTAAAATTAAAATAAATTAAATAAATAATATTCAAATATATTATTAATAAATTTTCAAAAATATTATTAATAATTTTGGACACTTTAAGAATTGTAAAAATAATAACAATAATAATAATAATGATATATATCACAAGGAAAACAAATATTTATGACTATTATATAAAAAATTGGGAAGCTGATATGAAGCCACGTGTCATTTTTTAGGACGAGTTTAATAGTATTTTAATAATATTTTTATAATTATTTGAATTTTAAAATACATTGTCCTTTTAAATAAATATTATTAATTTGTTTTGAAATAGAAACCGCAATGAAAGAGTTTTAAATGAACTCTTATATTTCATAAACTTGTCTATATCAAATATAATGATACATATATTATTAGTTTAATTTTTTTTAATTATTATTATTATTATTATTATTATTTATAAATAAAAGTAATATAATATTTGCGGTGTGTATATAAAACTTTTTCTTACTTGCAATTATTTTAAAATTTTAAATATAAATTAAAATTTAATAATTGAATTCAACGTATATATATATTTGAAATACCTTTATATATCCAAGTTTTCAAATTTTTTTTATAAAAATAAAAAAATTAACAAACAAAAGAAAGAAAGAAAGAAAGGAAAGGAAAGAAAACAAAAGAAAATTAAGAAGAAAAAACGTGGAAAAAAGAAAAGGTAAACTATTAAAAGACAACTAAGACTAATAAATTATTAATTTTAAATTAAAAATAATTATAAAATAAAATTACATATTAGAAAAAGTTAGTTATAACATTAGAGAGTTCTAATTGGACTCTTATCAAGTTTTGAATTTGAAATATATTATCCTTTTAACAAAAAAAATTTCATTATCTGAAAAATAAAAACCTATAGTTGAAGAGTTCTAATAGATATTTGTTATTTCAAACTTATCTTTTTTAAATTTAAATTTTCTAAACTAAATTGAAATACAATTTATTTACATATTAATGAAAGATGAAAATATTATTAAATTATTTTTTTCTTCTTATTATTATATTATTAATAATAATAAGAATCATCATCATCATAATAATAATAATTAGTAGTAGTTGTACTAGTATAGTGATAGAAGCAATAGTAAAACGTAGTTGTAGTAGCATGGTAATAGAAGCAATAGTAGTAAAACGTGGGGAAAAAGGTAAACTATTAAAAAATAATTAAGACTAATAAATTATTAATTTAAATTAAAAATAATTATTAAATAAAATTAAATATTAAAAACAGTTAGTTACCACATTAGAGAGTTATTAGACTCTTATCAAGTTTTGAATTGAAAGATTATGTATTTGGATTTGAAATGCATTATTCTTTTAATAAAAGAAATTATTATCTTAAAAATAAAAACTCATAATTGAAGAGTTCTAATAGGTATTTGCTATTTCAAACTTATCTCTTTAAAATTTAAATGTTATAAAATATATTTAAATATAATTTATTTACATATTAATGAAAGATAAAAATTTTATTAAAATATTATTATTATTATTAATAATAATAATAATATCAAAATATAATTGAGACTAATAAATTATTGATTTTATATAAAAAAAATTACAAAATTAAATTACATACTAGAAATAGTTACTTATCACACTAGAGAGTTCTAATTGAACTCTTAAAAAGTTTTGAATTGAAAGATTAAGTATTTAAATTTGAAATGCATTATCCTTTTAATAAAAAAATCATTATCTTAAAAATAGAAACCCATAATTGAAGAATTCTAATAGATATTTGCTCTCTCAAACTTATCTCTTTAAAATTTAAATGCTATAAAATATATTTAAATATAATTTATTTACATATTAATGAAAGACGAAGTTTTATTAAAATATTATTATTATTATTATTATTATTATTAATAATAATAATAATATCAAAATATAATTAAAACTAATAAATTATTAATTTTAAATTAAAAAATTACAAAATAAAATTACATACTAGAAATAGTTAGTTATCACATTAGACATTTCTAATTGGACTCTTATCAAGTTTTAACAAAAAGATTTTCATTTCTTAAAAATAGAAAATTTGTTATTTTAAATTATCTCTCTGAAACTAAGAATTCATAATTAAAGAGTCATAAATAAACTCGAACTATACCATAATCATAATAATAAATAATATATGCATAAATTAAGTAGAAGTAAAAATAATATTACACACGTGTAGGGATGGTAATGGGGTGGTGTAAGTTTTAAGCTACGCTGGGCGGGTTAAAGTAACTTTTTTAAAAAATAGTGCGGTGCGGTGCGGTGCGAGTATATGCAGGTTTAAATTAAAAAAATATTGAAATTAAAAATATTAGATATTATATATACTTAAATTGAAAATAATATGATACTTAAATCTTTTTAAGGTAATATGATTTAATATGTTGGAATTAAAATATTATTTTAATATTATCCGTGCATCGCACGGTTACGTATACTAGTATTAATTATAAAAAACATTACACAAAAGATATAAAATTTATGAAATGAAGAAAAATGAGAAATACTATATTAAGTGATATTGTAAATTACGATATTTATTCGGGGACAAAGTCTCCAAATTATAAAAAAAGATTTTTTTATTGTTGATTTTTAGTTTTTCTTGAATCGTAGAATATTTAGTTTGCTCATCATCAAACTATCAATTATATAGACCTATATATTGCAGTTATTTTATGTTTTTTGATTTTTTTTCTCATGATTTATTAAGGCTGTTGAAAAAAATTTAGGAAACAAATTTTATTTGGTAATACTTGATATTGTAGAAATTTTCATGAACTCCTAGTTATGACACCTTTAAATGAATAGAAAGAAAATTTAATAATGAAATTATGTTCCTCCATTAAAGAGGAATAAGAAACATGGAATATGAGAAGATTGTAATGACGGGTCACAACATAAAAATAATTTTAAAATTAAAAAAAAGACAAAATGTTCATCAAAAAATGAGTAAAAATCCAAAATTAACAAAATAAATTAAAATAAAATATTATTATCGATCGTAGAAAATTATCACATCACCTACGCTAAGCTCAATTTTATATGATAGATAAAAGGAAGTAACTAATTCTTTTATTTAATTAGTTACTAATGACTAATTTCTTGAATTGAAATAAGTCACAAGTAAGTATTGTTATTTATCTTTTTTCTCAATTTTTTGGGATTTTCTTCATTTTTAAAAATTATTGACTAAGCTAAAAAAAAATAAATCAAAAGGTCAACTTTTAAAATTGAAACTATCGTTTTTCATGCTCTTTCGTTTTCTGACAATAGTCTCTTGAATGTTTTATGCACTTTCAGAATAATTTATATCTCAAATATTGTCAAGATGATTTACTTGTTATAAAATTTAATTAATCAAAAATATATTTATTTGCTTTTTCTAGATCAATTACACTCTATAAGCTTGAGAATGAAAAAAATCATTTTCATAAGTCTATTCGAAATGAAGTTGAATTAAATGAATTTTCAATGCGAATATCAAACACCACATGAGAAATAAAAAAAATAGTGTTTATTCATTAAACCGTCTTTCATTATCTATAATAATTTTTTCTTTATTATTTATATCATACTCGATCTCAACCAAAATATTCGTATATCAAAAATTAATATGTGCAAATTTACAAAAAAATTATCATTTAATTTAAGAAAAAAAAAGATGAAAACTAAGAGAATAAATCAAATAAAGAAGTAGAATAAAAGAAAAAAAAAAGAAAAAACAAATGATCCAAGTGTCTAAAATAATCGATTCTAAATTCTGCTAAAATCTTTTCAAATTTTGCTTTATGCGAAATGCCTCAAATCAATAAAAATCAATTCTATATTAATTAATAGATTAAACAAAAGAACGACAATACTTAAAAGATGTTTAAAACTGCCGTATAGATAAAATATTGAAGAGAAAAGAAAAAAAAATACATAGATAAAAGTTAAATCTCGCTCAAGTCCCAGTTATGGACATATGCTGCTCCTTCTTTTCAAATGGTCGAACGTATTCAAATATCAAATTTGTGCAGGAGACCTTCTCCTCTATCTCCCACTCTCCTTTCCTTTTATTTCTTCAAAGCTTGTAGTTTGAAAGTTTCATAGACTCAATCTTTTCTTAGTAACCTGAAACGGAAAAAAGTAAAGGAGAGAGATATCGAATAAGTATATATTTGAAAAACATGATATAATTTAAAGACAATTATAGAAATATTATATTTGAGATTTCAACATATGAAAAGTATAGAGACAAACACAGCAAAATAAATACCAAACACAAACACCCAATATCCATTATATAGATGGAGTTTGTCAAGTATGACTCTTCTTATTTATTTTATCATTAATTATTAATGTTAATAAATACCAAAAAACATTTTTTTCTTAATGTGAGTTTTGAATTTTAATTAAAACCTTTTTATTGCATGCTTTTGAGGTTTGATAATTAACAATTTTTTTCTTCCCTTTTTTAATTATTAAAAATAAATTTAATTAAAATAAATTATTAGAATGAGGAAAGGTTTTAAACTAATAACCCTTTAATATTCTTAAATGTTTGATGTTTTTAATTGAGCAATTATAGGACTAATTAAAGAGTAATTATTAAATATATTTTAATTTCTAACAAATTATTTTGAGGAAAGCAAAAGAGAAAAAAAAAATCTAAAAATTGAGAAAAAATATAAATAGGCTTTTTTGCATATAAGAGGTGCCACATCATCATTCTTCCAATCTTTTTTTATATATAACTAGTGAATTTGATCACGCTTCGCGCGATTATAAATTAACTTATCAAATTTATGATATAATATTTTTAATGATGAAAAGTAAAATAGTGGGATGTTAGTTCTATTCTTTAACACACACTGACAAAAAAAACATTTTCATGAAGCTATAAGATAACAAAAGTAAAATTCAAAATAAGTTATAAAAATTTATCTAATTTGCAAGGCACAATTCTTTATTAGTAAAGACAATCATTCATGGAATTAAATTTCACCATGAACTTTTTTTTTTGAAGCTCTACATGATAACTTAGAGTAATGGTTTTAAGTCTAAATACCAACCATAAGTCATCAAAGATTTGAAACCTATCGCCATAACTTATCTTCACTACAAACTTTTTTCGAGATTGTGTTCTTGTGCTGTTATCATTTGAAACTTTCAAATATATATTAAAATTTCAAATTAAAGACAAAGAATCAAAAATACATGGAAAGGAGAGGGAGGCAGGAATACATAATGAAAGCGAATTTTGTTGAAAGAGTGCAACTACAACAACTAAAATGATTTATTCATGTATGCATAATTTGGTAGTGTGAGATATATATAGAATAGTTTGTCTTTTTATCTCCCATTTTTTAGCACATTATTACTACACATTAGTAAAATTAATTAAGATTAAATATTGAAGGTGGTAGAATACATGAATACATATTAAAATCTCTAATAAATTAGGTAATCATAATGGGAAGTGAAAATTGATTAATTGAATAATTAATTTTTGAATTATGAAAAATAAAATAAATAGATAAATGAAGAAGAAATTGTCAAAAAATGAGAAAAGGAATAAATAAAAATGGAGGTTCTAGAAAATTGCTACATCACCTTTTCTATATTTCTTCGTTATTATTATTATTATTATCTATAGATTTAATTTAATACAAATCAATCACATAAATTATAGAGAAATAAAAACAATTAAAAATAAAAAACAAAAAATAAAAAGAGAAAAAGATAAATTGTCTTCTTGACATTAACTAATTGAGGGTTACGAATATGAAAGGTTTGCGAGTTATGGACATTACTAATATTTAAGATTATAATTTTTGTAATTGAATGTATGAATTAAGGACATAATTTTGTAAAATAAACTAATTGAAAGAAATGAGAAAAAGTGTCAAAAATCGGTGTTACATTATTTTATCTATATTTCTCCTTTATATTTATTTTTAGTATAACGACAAACAAAGTGAACAAATTGTGTGTGTAGTAATTTGAACTATTCAGATAAAACATATATATATATAATTCTTCAAATAACATGCATGTCAAGCGGTTCTTAAGTCATACTCCTCAAATCTTCACATAGTCATCATTTCATCCGTTCACTATTTGATCTTCTTCTTATCCCTAAAAAAAATAATACATCACAAAAATTAATACATTCTGAATAAGAATTGTAAGAAAATGGATTTAAATCATACACGTTCTTGCTTAGAAGTTACAAATAATATAGGATAATAATAACACCAAATTTAGTGTAAATCAAATCAATTAAAATGCCAAAAGAATAATACATGAAGAAGAAGAAAAAACAACATACCCAAAAGAAAAGAATAAGGAGGATATTTTAGAAGGTACACTAATGAATTTTTTTAAAAGAATATATGTAAGTTAAAAAAAATATATAGTGAATGAAATATTGTTAATTTTGTTGATGGGGGAAGAAGACCTATAATGCTTCTATTTATAGGACAACAATATGAAAAATAAAATGATATCATAAAAAGGAGTTATGATCATCAAAGGTCATGGAGTAATGAAAATAAAAAACATTAAAATTTTATATTAAAGGATATAAATAAATGTAGGAGTAGTAATTGATCCATTTATTTTGATTATTAAACAAATTGATTGATAAATGAAAAAAATGAAGAAAAAGTTCAAAAAAACCACAAAAAAGATAAATAGCTTTTCTTGATTCTTAGGCATACCACATAAGATGGACTAATATTCTCTTTTATATATATATATATATATATATATATATATATATATATATATTGATTCTATATTAATTTTAGAGTCGTTATCATTAAAATAAAGGATAAATTACATAAAATTCAAATTTAAGAGACTATATTACTCAATATTCCTTAGCTTTTTAAAATTTACATAAAATCCTGATTTTCAACTTTACTTTTGATACATATCAACAAAATCCCACATTCTATTTTTACTCCACCATTAACTCATGCAAACTATTTTTTTTTTCAAAAATTTTCTTTCCTAAAATCTATCCTAAATTATAATCAATTAAAACATCTTCCATCTCCAAGCCATTTTTTTTCAAAGGTTTACTTTTCTAAAATCTCTCCCAAATTATCATTAGTTAAAACATCTTCCATCTTCATTAATCCATGTTCTTCAAATCGTCAATGTAATACATTAAATTATAATTTTTTTCAGTTATTTCAAAAAGGTGAGTTAATTATTTAAATAAATTTTAAGTTAATATTAAAAAACACAAATACATATATAAAAATATTAATTTTCATTAATCCAATGCAGATACAAGTTGTGCATGGATTTTGTTAATCCACTTGATACATATATAAAAATATTAAATATTTGGATACATTTTCATAGTGTAACGGTGATTCATATGAATCATACTTTTGTTATTAGTATATGAGTGATACATTTGCTGACAGTGAATGAGTGATACATTTTGCTGTTAGATTTTTGGTGATACATTTTATTGATAATGTATGAGTGATACATTTGCGGTCAGATTATTGGTGATACAAATGTCCTAAATGTTTCTATATCTATTATATTTTTTGATTCATTTATAAATGGATGATACATTTAACATATGAATAAATGAATCATCTTTTAAACTGTGTTTTTCTCAGCACAATTTATTTCATCTATAAAAATGTATCACTAATATAACAGATAACCTCTTAAAACTAACGCGGACAATATTAATATGAATCACAGAACTTTTCATTAACATTTAATATGAATCATATAAATTTCAAACTCACACTCTTTAAATATGAATCAAAAATTTCAAACTTCAACTTATATGTCAAGTATGCTAAATTTAACATATATATATTGAATAACTAATTTTGAAAAAGAAAATCATAGAAATACAACCAAATGTATCACACATATTTCAGATGTACCACATAGTAATCCTCTACCGCCAAATAATAATTCAAATAATAATTCACATTTTAGATGTATCACGTATTCAAATAATAATTCCTCTTCTCTTCTTCATTCACTTCCATCGACGACGTCGTAGTCTGTACATGAGCAGAGAACTGTGCATAAACCCCCAAATTATTCTCTAAATTCAAGGTCGGAAACTCCTCTAAATCATTCAATTTCGAACAAACCCTAACCGCAGCACACCTCTCTGTACATACTTAGACACAAATTTTTCTGCAAATTTCTAGCGTTTATGTACGATGAAACCTTCAGGGGGAAGTGACCGGCGACGGAGAATGAGGTAAGTTCTAGCGACGGTAAAAGGAAGAACTTTTACCAAATGTATCACACCGAGGAATAAAGAAATTCAATTTGACTCGATTGTTCGCTTGAAATTTGAAAGTTGATTGGGGGTATTGCTGATTTTGTGAATCTCATTAATTTACTATGTAACTGATTATGCGTGATTTGCTCCACAGAATAAAAGAGAATCTGTTACTTCCTTAAATAAATATCAAGTCAGTTTTAAATGTATCACTTTTTATATGTATCACGTTAAAACATATGTACCACAATTTCAAAAAATCGAGATATGATGTAATTAACCAAATAGTTGGGATAAAATATGATAACACTTATACATTCAAGGATTTATGTAAATGGGCAAAATTCAGAAATAACATACTTATCCTATTAATTATGAGTTTCATAGCAACAGTTTCATAATTACATAATATAACAAGTTGTATTTTGTATTTTTGCAAACTGTTGCTACAAAAATACAAATACATATGATTTTTACTGCCCTTATGATCCATATGTATTCTGTATTTTTGCAAACTGTTGATACAAAAATACAAATACATATGCTACAAAATATAATTTAATAAAAGTGTTGCTATTTTTTATAATTTAATACTTAAGTATGTTACTTTATGTATTTTTTCCTATGTAAATTACCCTAAAATAAACTTGATTTTTGAGGTAGCCCAACTTAGTCTGCTATTTGGATTGGGTGATTAAGCTTTTTTAAGCCCATTTCAAATTGAGGCTTATAACCTAACCCTATTCAATCCATCGATTCTTGAGAATTAAGCGAGGCTAGGTCGACGTCAGCATATGGATCCTTCTTGTATGAAAGCATGGAGAAAAATAAAATTATAAAAAATTAACAAGGTAAAATTTTCAAAGCCTATTTAATAGCACAAACTAAAATTTTAAAAAATATTATGTATTAGAAGTAGAATTAAGAATAGAGATAACCAAATAAATTTAGTATCTGATAAAACAGTTTGCTCATTTATCGTTAGATCCCTCATACTAAAATTTCATTCATCATGAAAATATTGAAACACTTCTTATTGCTCAAGATTGATGGTAAAATGATAATATTTGAAAGTACATTTAGGTATTATTATTATTTTTTAAAATGAATTAATTTGATGACGTTTAATTAATTAATTTGTGTATGAGTATAAACAAAGATAATGCGTTGCATAAGACAACTCATCACAAAGATCGAAATGCACTTGACGATCTTTTGTGTTGACTATGTTATAAGTTGTCGTGAAATTATGTACTCCCATATAATCATGTTAGAAATGTAAGAAAATGATGTATTTATAGGTTTGAATATAGATTGAATACAATTTTTCTACTATTTTTTTTAAAAAGACAAAGGGCAACTTTGCCCCAGCTCCCGACCATTCTAAGGGTGGGTTAGGTTGGTCATATTAAGACCATTCCAAACAAAGAGTCAATCCGTCATAACATATTAAATTTCTTGATCTGTGAGGCTTGATTTGTGTTGTTCTGGCATGACTGTTTTGAGAGCTTTAATTGATATCAAGTAATTGCATTTTTTAAAAAATGTTTCATTTTATATAATTTTAGGTTTATTTTACTTCTTTTTAACATTTTCACTTATCATATTTTGATACCTATGTGCATTTATGAGTTGATGTCAAATAGATTTCAAGTAGCATTTCGCATGCTATTATCCATGTGTGGTACTAACTCCTTTTATGCGATGTTTAAACTTCATGGCGAATATGGTCATTTCAATCTTATCTGATTTGGTATTACTGCACATGTATCTTAGCATCTGCTTCTCGACAATACTCATTTTGTGAATATGTTGGACTTTAGCAACAAAACATTCACTATTATATAACACAATTAATCTTATTGTTTTTTTTATAAAATATATCTTTTACTTTGACATATATCTTTCTATCAAATAACACATTCCTATAGCACTTCATCGTTTCAATCATTTTGTTTCAATTCTATAAAATAATATATATCTTCATCAATTCTTTCATTCACGTGAAATATAGAGTCTAGATATCTAAATTGTTTGTCAGTACTAAAAATGGGCCTATAACAATAGTGTGAAAATCATTGTGCACATGATATAGCAACGGAGGTCATGACCGCCGCAACGACTCGCGTTATCATAGCTATATGGCAACGGTTCTTGTAATGATTTCAAAAATCGTTACTTAAAGCATATCTATCGCAATGATTTTTCATACCGCAAAAATGACTATTTCATATGTCAATTGAAATGGTTAAAATTATTGTCTTTGATGTTTACCAAAAATTTTCTTGTCTTTGTACAAATGAATTTGTTCGCTCAATTATAACGGTTAATGATATTTTGCAATAGTTGTTCAGTGTATGTTGCAACAAAATTGTTTATTCAACTGCAATAGTTGTTACAATTTTTTACTATATGTTGCAACAATTTTGATAGCTCAACTGAAACAGGTTTTATTATTATGACAATGAGTTTTTGACATTGATCAAAGGTGCTACTACAATAATTATATATTTCCTATTGTAACAATTCTCATATGTTTCTACAATTGATAGTCTGTGTTTTGAAAATGCTATTGCAACAAATTTATTTTACCTATTGAAATAATTCATATATGTTTCAATAGACTGTGTTGTAATTATATGTATTTGAAATACGAAATCATAAATACTATAAAAGATGATAATTACTAAACGAAATTGATTGATTTTAATTCAATAAATCTCAGTCAATCCAACGTCCTTCACAAGTGCAAAATATATAGTCATAGTGTCACTCGCCATATATGCGCAAAATGTATAAGTCATAATGTCATCCGCTATCATAGAAGCAAAAAATCAATCATAATACGATTCATGGGCAAAAATATACAACAACTGACACATGTTTCAACTGGATAACAAGATAAGACTTTATAATTATATCAACAAAAGAGCCATTGGTTGTCATACAAGAGCTTTAACCACTTTCAAGCAAATCTTAAATGTCGTCCTCATTCGTGATTTCATCATCACCCTGAATATTTTCTCCACCTACAAAAATCGATGAATAAAAGCTATGAACTATTTCTCATCATTTATTTGCTAGAACTTAAATTTTAAAATTGAAGATAAGCAGTGACATGAGGTGAAAGAAAAAAGACAATAAATTTTTCTCGATAACTAAAAGCATCATGACCAAGTCCAGGCTAACAGATGCATTACAAAGTCTTATACAAGACAGTGAGGTGAAATAAAAAAGCCAAAGTCTTATACATCTAGTTTACTAATGCATTACCAAACCTTATCTAAGACAACGTAGTTATAGGAGAAAATCAATATCTAGGCTACGGAAAACGTAGCCTAGTTAGAATGTTATTAGTCGCAACATTTTTGAGTTGTAATTCTACCAACATCTTAACTAAGAATTCATTTATATCTGTTCCAGCTTCACAAGTTAGAATATGAGATTGTTATTGCATTAGAAGTAGGGATGAAAATGGGCGGGTTGGGTCGAATTTGGGCGGGTTAAAATAGGCTAAAGAAATAAATGGGTCATTGACCAACCCACCCAAAATATAAATGGGCTAGGATGGGTTGGGCCAAGATAGGCTAAACAATGGATTATAGCCCAATCCGCCCAACTTAACCCATCTTTGAACAAGTTACCATTCTAGTAACAATTTAAGTTGAAATGATATTTTTATTTTCTTTTTATATTTATATTTATATTATTATTTTCACGTAAATATAACATATGAAAACTAAAAAAAATTAATAAAAGCATTTGCATATATATTTAACACAAAACAATAATAACGAATAAGATAAGAAAGGTGAAAAAAGAAAAAAATATAATTTTTTTATAAAATAAATTTTAAAGATTTTTTTAGGGGGGGAGGGGGAGAGAGGCAAGGGTAGGGGTGGTCTAAGAATTTTTTTTAAATTTTTTTCTAAAATATAAATTAAAAAAAATTAATTGGTAAAAGGGGGCTGGGGTAGGTTTGGGTGAGGGGGAGAGGATAGGGTAAGAATTTTTTTTTTTTAGTAAAAAATTAAATTTTAAGAAAAAAATAATTTTTTTAGGGGGGTGAGGGTAGGGGGTCATATTTAGGGAGCTGGGGGTAGAGGGATCGTGTAAGAATCTATTTTTTATTAAAATTATTTCAAAAGCTGATTTATTACTACAATTATTTCAAGATGAAAAAAGAATATAATTGAAGCAACTAAAAATATTAAAAGTGAAATTATAAATACTAGGATTAAACATCTTTATGGGTCAAAGTTGGGCATCATTATGAGCCCATTTGGGTTGATGATTTATGATGGGTTCACCTGGGTTAGCCCAAATCAACCCATCTTTAGAATCACTCTAGCCCAACCCATTAAAACATGAGCGGGTTGGGCGGGCTAATTTTGCTACCTCTAATTAGAAGTATCAGTGTCAAATATCAACAAGGATAGATTAACATATACTATACGAAAGTTGCATTTTAGCATACGATAAATGGATCAATGTCAAT
Source organism: Capsicum baccatum var. pendulum (assembly GCA_030864225.1). Lineage (NCBI taxonomy): Eukaryota > Viridiplantae > Streptophyta > Magnoliopsida > Solanales > Solanaceae > Capsicum > Capsicum baccatum. The sequence continues at coordinate 247,015,172 of CM061550.1, forward strand.
TAAACATACCAACAAATGCATTTTAGCATACTAAAAGTGTCAATGTAAATTGAACATACCAACAAATGCATTTCAGTATACTAAAAGTGTCAAGATGAAGTGCAAAACATATCAAAAAATACTACAAGGTCAAGGACAAGTGCACAACAACATATGTTCACTAAATTCGTCCTCCTTCCTTCAATACTTAACAGATGCATTACTAAATTTTTCAAGTGCATTAACAAGTCTTCATTTTGAATTTAATCTTATACTCTCAAATTTCGAAGAGCTCGTTAAATTTCTAAATATTAATATACATAACATTAATCAAATAGATTCTAAATACAATCATATATACAGAGAATCAAATTCAAAATCACATTGAATGCCAAAATTCAAATCGACCACATCATTTCAATAATAGTATTAAAATCATAAGTCAAATCATATCATTTGATTATCATTATCAAAATTAAAAATAAAACCACATCATTTAAATATAAAAATACATACCGCAACGTTTGAATTTCAAAACCACAATATTTAAACATCAGTACCAAAATAAAAAATGGGACCACATTATTTGAATGGAAAAAATTAAATAGTGAATCAAAATCACTATATTTTCATACCAAAAGCAAAATCAAAACTCAAATCACAATATTTGAATATATATTAGTATCCAAACAAAAAACAGAACCACATAAGTTGAATACAAAAATCAAACGATGAACTAAAATTAAAACTACTATATTTGAATACCAAAATCAAAACACAAACCACAATATTTGAATATTAGTACTAAAATAAAAAATAAAATCACATCGAATGTCAAAATCAAATGATGAACCAATATCAAAATTAAAATTACTATGATACGATCCAAGCCATGAGGACTCAAATCTAGATGCGGAAAAGTAAAGATAGAAAGATAGGATAATGATGATAGAAATATAGATAAAAAATTAATAACGAAAGGGCAATCGAAGAGCATTTTAAACCCTAAAACCTCCCTTAATGACTATCTATAAGCACCTATCTCTTACATGACCGCAAAAGGGATTAAATCTTCCTTACAACCAACGTTTCTAAACAAGGTTCAACATATGCCTTTCCAAGCTCTCAAATACTCCCATGGAGTCTCATAAATACATCATGCAAATTAATCAACAAAAAAACTAAGAAAATAAGCCTAACTACCAGGGATTTATAGTTTGACTAAATATTACATAATTAGGGCACAAAAGTGACCCAAATGTAAGAAAAAAACCTACTAGGGGCTGTTTTGACCCCCTCTTGAAATGCTAGAGCGGATCCAAAGAAACTTGGGCGCATGACCCTTCCAAGGGGCTTTCGAACCCCGTTTTGCACTCCTTCAACCTTGCCAAAGTCATTTGACCCTCTTTAATGGTAATCTTCCTCCATGTGACATCTTTTAAAAGCACTAAGGAGTCTTCAAGCACCTCGAACATCATATGTATCTCATCCAAAAGTCTAGAGGCAATTTGACTTATATCACACTATATCATAATATCAAAATCAAAATCAAAATTCAAACCACAATACTTGAACCAAGTTAAAAAACATAATCTTTTTTTTGAATGTCAAAATTAAATGATGAATCAAAATCAAAATTATTATATCTTAATATCAAAATCAAAATCGAAATTCAAACCACAACATTTAAATATATACCAATCCAAAATAAAAAATAACACATAATTTGAATGTCAAAATCAAAATTACGATATTTCAATATCAAAATTTAAATCAAAATTCAAACCACAACATTTGATATGTACTAATACCAAAATAAAAAACAGAACCACATCATTTGAATACAAAATTCAATGATGAACCAAAATCAAAATTATCACAGTTAAATATCAAAATCAAAGCATAAACCACAACATTTGAATACCAATATCAAAATCAAACATAGAACAATATCATTTGAATGTCAAAATCAAAATCACTATTCAAACCACAACATTTGAATATATATCAATATAAAAAAAACCCACATCATTTAAATGTCAAAATCAAATGATGAATCGAAACCAAAACTACTACATTTGAATATCAAAATTAAAATCAAAACTCAAATCATAATATTTGAATATATATCAGTACCAAAACAAAAAATAGAACCACATCATTTGAATGTCAAATCAAATAATGATTCACATTTAAAATCAAAATTAAAATCACTTTATTTTAATATCAAACTTAAAATTACAATATTTGAATATATACTAATACAAAAATAAAAACAGAACCACAATTTAAATGTCAAAATCAAACAAAGAATCAAAATCAAGACTATTACATTTGAATATAAATATCAAAATCAAAACTCAGACATAATATTTAAATATATATTAGTATCACAACACAAAACAGAATCACATCATTTGAAAATCAAATGATGAACCAAAACCAAAATCACTACATTTGAATACTAAAATCAAAGAAAAAATTCTCTAAAATATACTTAAAATTTAATGAAATTTATTGCAATACACCTGAATTTTGTGAGGGTCTTATGACCCCCTTAAAATTTTTCGAGAGTCGTATGACCCCCCTAAACTATTTATTAACGTATTTTATTGACATTTATTTGTACTAATTTTTTTAGCATTTTTTATTTTTTTATTAATTTATAAATGCCACTAAAATACACTAATAAATAGTTTAGGAAGGTCATAGGACCCGCATAAAGTTCAGGTGTGTTACAACAAATTTCACTAAAGTTTGAGTATATATTGAACATTTTTTTCAAAATAAAAACCTAAATCACAATATTTAAATATGTACTGGTGCCACAATAAAAAATAAAATCACATCATTTGAATAACAAAATCAAATGATTAATCAAAATCAAAATCAAAACCAACGCTAAAATATTTGAGGATTAAAATCAAAGATAAAGTAAAACTAAAATAAAAATCACTATTTTTGAACAACGAAATCCAAATCACAATATTTAAATATTAATATCAAAATCAAAATTAAACCTAAAATAAAAAGCACACATACATAAAATACATATATATACAAATTTTAAACTACAAATATCAAAATTACACAATGTGAATAAATTAAGATATAGAGAACAATATTTAACCTTGACAACAACTTTGAGATAATTGACATATGAATCAAAACTGAAATAAAGTAACAAAAAAAAAATTACCAGCACCTTCCAGACAGACAACTATGAATAAATAAGAACAAGGAGAAGGAAAATAATAGGGATAATAGTTTGAAAAATACTTGTACTTTGCCTAAATTTGTAGTTGCGCATACTGAACTTTGTGGGGGTCCTATTACCTCTTGAATTATTTTAAAGTGGAATTATTACATCCTTAAAGGCTTATGTGACAAAGAGAGTGTATCTCACTCTCTTTGAGAGAGTGAGTCATCCAAAAATATTTAAAAAATTATTTTTTACATTTCTTTTTAATATAAATATATATATTATTTAACTTATTATTATATTTTTTATTTATTAATTTCTTTCTTCTCCCACCACCAAATTTCTCCACCACCATCCAACTAAAGCCGTCGCACAACCACCACCATGTCTACCAATTGTCCACTTCTTCATCTTCCTCCATTTTCCCCATATAAATCATCAATAAATATTATTTAAATTGTTATTATTATTATTATTATTATTATTATATTTTTTATTTTTAATTTCTTTCTTCTTTCCATCACCATAGCTAAATTTTCTCTACCACCATTCGATTATTGTCACTGCGCAGCCACCACCATCTCCACCATTTGTCCATTTTCTCATCTTCTTTCATTTTTCGCCCTATATAAATCCTCAACCTAATTATTTAAATTATTATTATATTTTTTTATTGTTACTTTCTTTCTTCTTCCAATCACTATAGCCAAATTCTCTTCACCACCAACCCACCATTGTCGTCGCGCAACCACCATTATCTCTTTGTTCAATTCTTCACCTTCCTTCATTTAATTTCTTCCCCATACAAATCCTCAACCTTCTCTCTTTTTTCATTGCTAATGTCACTCAAAATCTTACCTAAATTTCAAGATTTAAGAATCAAGCATAAAATAAATCAAGAATCTTTAAGATATTTTTCAAAAATTTGGCTTATTTTTGCATTTTGAGCTATTAGTTGAACCTTTAATATGGCTGTAATGGTGAAAAAATGATGAAAAATGATGAAAAGAATAAGAATAGAGAAGAAATTAAATACAAATTAATTTTAAATAAAAAATACACGTGTAAATATGAGATTGACGCGTGTATTACACTGCCTACTCCAAAACTGGGTATAGCATTTTAGGAGAAAATTAATTTCACTTTAAATTAATTCAGCGGAGTAATAGGACCCCCGCAAAGTTCAGTATGCGCAACTACAAATTTAGGCAAAGTACAGGTATTTTTTGAACTGATACCCCAAAATAATATGAAGAGAAGAATCATACCTTGATTGTTGCTATTGGCAGACGATTGATTGGATATCTTCTTGTGGTGCCTGATCACAAGCTGCTACCAACATATCAACATTCAATTTAATTCTAGGGTACATACCATTAATGCATCAAAGGGCATCAACTATAACTTCACGCCGTATGTTTTTTTTTACAGTTCTAACTTTTTCGCTATCCTTTCTTCAAATTCATTCAATTTTTTTGCATCTCATTAAAAGCAGACACAGAGGACTCAACACTTTCTTTCTCTTTCAGATAATTTTTATTAACTTCTCAGTCATACAATCTTAAAAATCCTAGATGTTCAGGTCCTATCACAGTGGTAAAAAAATCAATAAATTCTTGTCTTTCTGCACTTTATTGACTTTGCACTCTTTTCATTTTAGCCTACAATTCAAGTTCAAATAAATATAATTAAATTTAAAAAAATTAGTCCTATATAATAATAACAACTAAATAATATAAAAAATAAAGATAATCAATACAATTTTAGTAATCGTATTTTCATCAGTGTCTTTATACGTTTGATCAAATTTTCTTGATCTTGTTGTCATAAAGATTTTCTTAAGTATACATCACCAGAGATTTTATTTACTTTTTGTAATTACATAAAATTTGGTATCAATAAACTTTTAATGCTAGAAAATTTAAAAATTAATGATTTAAGAAGAGAACATACCAATTTGTCGCCTATCACAACAAAATTGATTTATCAGCAGTATGCAAATTCTTCAATTTTTCTTTGATTATTTGAATCTATTTCACTCGTTTTCAGAAAATAATATAACTATGAAATGTACTTAAACAAGACATCAAGAACGTAAGAGTTAAGTCAAGAATGTAAGAGTTAAGTCAAGTCGTTGAGATTATAAATAACCCGCGTGATCAACTTCTTACTTTTTTCTTTCATAATGATCATACAAACAATGTTTCGATAATTGTAAAACTTTATTAAAAGCTATACATGAAGCAGGACCAACTTGAAGTATCCATTATTCATTTGTAACTTTGGATTCATCAGTGGCCCAATACTTGAGCAGATTCTTGAAATTTGAAATTTTGCTGGGCTTGTTTGCCAATCAAAGAGTGTTAATTGCAAATGATTTATAGTGGTGATTATACAAGTTCTTCTTGTATTTCCTCTGAGCAGACTTATATTCTTTCAAAACCGTAATGATCCTCTGCCTCTAGGTTACTTTTTTGTATTTTCACACTTTTTCGCCATTTAGAGCTTTTCTATAACTTTCCCAAGTCATTTATGACTTGTTGGAGCTGACAATTCAGTCATGGAGCAGTTTGTTAATTTTTAGACCCAAGTTTTTATTTTGAAGTCTTTGCTAGTAAGGATGGGTTGTCAGGCGTAAACTTTAAGTTAACAATTTTTTATGTTAATTTTAACAGTTTCATCAGCTCTAGAAAGTTGAATTTAGGTTAGGCAGACCTTTGGTTTGAGTCCCAAGTCTTTCAAAATCATTTAAGACTATTAGACGAATTTTGGTAAAAGTGACCATTGAGTGTCGGTCCAAAGTTCATTAGAATGAATCTGGATAAAAATTTTGATCGCGTCTTGAGTTCGAAATATGAAATTTTGATAGGGTAGCACAGTTTTTTTGTGTTAAAGGAATTTCGAGTGAATCCCGAGGGATCGATAAAAAACTTGACAAAATTCAGGTTCAGCTGGTGCAACCACTTAAGTGGACCTTTGGTCGCTTAAGCGGTCAATTGGTTACTTTAGTGTCCAAGGCTGGTCCCACGCACTACTACTTTAGTGGATGCCCAACCCATTTAGCGAACTTCGCTTCAGCGATTTGTTGTCCGCTAAAGCGGAGGTAGTCCAGAGGCAGATGTTACTTAAGAAACCTTATGCCGCTTTAGCGGTGACCGCTGAATCGATAACCACAAGGCATTTAATTCAGTCCCCACCCATTTTCCTCCCATTTTTTCTAAGTCAGTCCCAAGAGCATTTAACCCCAGAGAGTGTGGAAAATTGCAAGGTTGATTATTGGAAGATTATGGAGGTGTTGGTGAGCTCAGGAAAATTATTTTATCATCGTAATCCTTGTAAGTTATTTTTTAGTTGTTTGTTTAATTCACCAATTTAGTCATAAATCCCTAGTTCTTTGATGGTTTGAATTAGATGTCGTTTGAGATCGAAATTTACTCATTCTTAAGGATAAATGATCCTTGATCATAGAGGGACATATTGATGATTTCGAAAGTACGATTTCATTAGTGGGTCCCACATAGAATTTTGACTCAATTTTGGACCCAAAGCATAAAATGCCAGATAAGTATCATTTTATCATACTTATGTATAGATCAATATTTTAATAGGATGGCATCATGCAGAGGCTTCTCGAATGGTAAAATCTCCAGTTTCGCAGGCATTCTGCAGCGTTCAAGTAGGCTAGTCTTACTCTTCTTTTAGATTGAGCTTAATTATAGTATCGATATGATATTATGCTAGTTTTGGGTTGAGAATTATGACTTGTGGTATACTTAGTGAATTCAGAGTTTTTAATCAGTTAACGAATCATATTTTACTTAAATACCCTTTTCTCTAGGTTGTATTGATATCTTAGGACTCAATAAGCTTATTTATCACCTTGTAGTGGGGTTTTGGTACCTTTGCCTACTTTGGTGTCGTAATTTCCTTAGAACAGACTTTCTGGGATAGAGGTGGGCCCCTCTGACCCATTTTAGGTCGAGATGATTATTAGCTTTTTGTAGTGTCATTAGGACTTCTTATGTTATCTTATTTATTTTCTTGATCATGAGGAGGATTTAGGCATATTTTGACTTGTTCTATGCTTTTACTTGGGAGATATTAAGACCAGTTCAAGTACGACATCTATGATGATATTACTTTTGGTTCAAATCCAATATTCATGATATTAGTTTCGGTTTAAGTTCGGTATGTGAGATACTATTTCTAGTTTGAGTTCGGCATTGAGGGGTCACTTATGATGGTTATGGAACCAAATCGAGTATGATTTTTATGGTATGAGAGGATCCACAATTATGACTTTGGTATTTGGATGGCTGGGATATTTATTGTCACTACTTCTTCTTGGTTGCACCCACTAGGCTTATGGGGGCTCGCGTGGATTATTTACTCTTATTCTGTATTCTATGCTTATGAGGGTCCAATTATGTTATAGTTAGATATGTTCTCTTTGATATTACTTATTTGATTGTTTAATTTCAGTATTTAGAGCATTATTCCAAGTTTGCCCCTCTTTCCTTGACTTAGTTTCTTGTCTTGCATCTTTTTGTACTTATATTATGATTTAGCTTAGTTGGCCGATGATGCCTACTGAGTACCCATTGCTTTGGTACTCATAATACACTTTTGCATCATTTTCTAATGCAGATCCAAGTACTAGCTGTTGTCGTTAATGCTGTACTCATATTGGTTGAACTTTGAAGATAGGGTGAGCTTATGAAGTCAGAGCTGGCTTTCTCCCCTTCTTCTATTTTGGATGGTCTTTTTATTCGAGGCTATTGTATATTTGCTACTTATATTACTCTCATTGTTTTGCTAGAGGCTCTTGTACCGACCTTACTACGTCGTGGGGTATTTTACTCTTTCTCCTTATTTATCCCTACTTATGCTATCTTTCTTATATATTCGGGCTTGTAATGTATTTGCTTGCAAAATTTTGTTATTTATTCTATTTTCCACCAACTAGCCCATTACTTATCGTGGTAGGCTGTGGTTTGACTTACCTACTGGTGAGTCAACATAGGTGGCATCATAACTCATGAAATTTAAATGTGACAATTGATATCAGAGCCTAGATTTATCGATATTGTTGGTAGAAGAGGGAGTGTCTAGTAGAGTCCCACAGATCGAATCTTTAGAAAGCTATAGGATATTCTTAGGAGATCCTTACTTTGTTCATTTTGTGCTAAGAGTTTGTGTTGGTTTCTAAGATTCACTAGGTTTCAATCTTTAACAAATGACTAGGATGCGAGCTACTACTACTGGAGATGAGGACCTTGAGTCCGCCACTAGGGATTCTACCAGAGGTCGTGTTGACCTAGAGGTCGGGGCAAACAAGAGATGCAGCCCCAGTTAGAGGGACATATAGGGAGAATTCACCAGACCCTATTCGTGCTCCCATACTAGATATTCCTCCTCCCCTTCTAGTGGTGTGCCAGAGGGCAACCCAAGACTAATTAGGGTTTATTTATTCGTCGATACTCAGAGATTCTTTGGTTCAATTATTGGGTTTTTTGGTGATGCACCATTTGATGGTGTCCATTCTACAGATTAGAGTGGTACAGAGACAAGGCGCAACCTGTAGCTTCTCAAGACTCGAATCGGGGCCTGGCCATGACGGGTATCTCAAGTCCCATATGGACCGGAGATCACCCCTTCCACCTAACCTAACCAGTATAACAACCATAAGTGTCGGATGAATTCTGACATATAACAAGATAATGAAGAAATAAGACTAATGATGACTTATGAAGTGTCTAAAATAATACACCAAAAAACACACCCAAGTCCACAGTAATCCAAAAAAGTCTCTACAAATCTGAAGTCAATAAAATATCGGGACATGCCCCCGACAATAGCCAAAACCAAAATTTAAACAAGTTTAGGACATAGAATATAAAGACTATGAAATGAAGCCTTCCGAAGTATGGAAGCTCACTACTTCAATGTCAACTCACGAACCACTCAAACACCTAATCACTATACAGGTAAAGTAGAAAAAGTTTGGGTACCTGCTTCGCATGGCAATATAGTATCCGGAGACGGTTAGCGGTTAGAGCGCTAAAATGTAACTCAGTGACAGAGGAGTAAAATAATTCCATCATTAAAAACCAATTCAAATAACCATATGCATTCACATATATACATATATATATATATATCGTGTTGAGATAGGGAACAAAGCTTAGCATGAACTTTTAAAATCTTGACCTGGGCTGTGTAGCATAACCATCATAAAACAAGGCATCCACAAGCTATATGGGCTCAGCTATCCCCTAGCTGAAAGGGCCTCAGTGCGTGTTGCCGCACGAACCAGAGAATAAACATATCCGTATATGCCTTTATGGAGGACTCAAAGATCCGGACATAATCAAGGTGACTTAAGCACCAATACATATAATATGGGGAACTCAAACCCCCAATTAATATATCCATTTAGGGGACTCGAACCTCTTGGTCATATAGACACCTACACCGGCTAATGCTATTTCCAGTGTTAGTCCTTCGAACTCCACTTTTATGGCCCAGCTACACATCCCGCTTTAAAGCCCAATTTAGAACATTCATTACAAATACACAGAACCATTAATCCAATTACTTACCAAAGGCATCTCATTGGTATCATTATACCAACCCCACTTGCAAACGTAAAATATGCCATAATGATTATTAATCATCTTTGGTACTCAAACCCATTGTTTAAACCAAGACATCAATTCAATTCAACATTTAGGGATTCAAACCCATTTAGACAATAAAATTACCAAGATTATAATTCAAATCAATTTATGACCAACAAGGCCTTCATAAAACCACTTACCAATCATTAATAATCATAGGACAATGACTTAGTTCAAAACACAATTCATATGTGACAAGACTCTTCTCATTAATATTTTCACAAATAGGTTAAGCGCATACCATTGTGAAACACCCTAGTTTCTGGAACTTAGAAAATTTTCTGGAATTATGATCTCTAGACCCAATACGACTCATGGGTACAATCCATATATTGGGGTATGAATGGTATTGTCCGATCGTATACTGACCAATATTGGTTGGTGGGATGATTTTCATTACTGGAATGGGTACGACTTAGATGTACGAGTCGCATTGGTGGGTATGGATCATTTGGTTCCTTAACTTAATCTTAGACTTGGTTACTTAGGTTGGATCTAAGTAACAGTGGCTCACTATGAGCCATAAGCCATGGTACAAATCGTACCAAGGACTCGTATGGTGGACAGTGTTCAATCCTCCAGATATTTTATTTTTCCAGGGATACAAGTCATGGATACAGATCGTATGCTGTGGTTACGACTTAGTTGGATAAGTCGTATACTGGATAATATTTGATCCAAGGGTTGAGGCCAGGATACGAGTGGTGGATACCGATCGTATTGGGAGGGTACGACTCATGAGGATTAGTCATATCCTTGTGATAGGATTTTGGTGCAACTTAAGTGGGGGTATTCTGGACCATTCCCCACTTATCCTAATAGGGTCCCATGACTTCTAACCTACTTGCGAGGTTATTTACCCTATTATTCTATTTATTAACACTTAGAAACTCTTACTAGCACTCCATAATTCTCTCAAGAGCTTTTGGATAAGGAGAGCTAGGGTTTCAACTAAAGGATCAATTTGAGGCTTGTCTTGGTGATTTCTTTCCGTCATCATCTTGGTTTAAGGAAATCTCTCTTCCCTCATTTTTAATTTTACATGAAGGCATGTTTTTTATGATTTTTTTCATGATTTAGGTGATTGAATGATTTTTGTTTTAAGATATAATTTGGGGGTTTTGATGTTAAATGGTTGGTTATGGTTTTCCATGATTTTAATGATGCTTTTATATGCATTAATAGTGATTTTGGATAACTGGATTGCATGAGAATGATTTATTGATAATAGGAATTGGTTTTGGTCATATTATGCCCCCAATATTTTTGACAAAATGCTTATAAAGATATGTTCACTGCATTGACTACTTTTAATGAAAATCTTATATGTTTTAAAACTTGGTAAAGGAATTATGCATGGTTTAAATGAGTTGGAATGACAAAAGGCTAATTTGGTATGCTTGTGGGGAACACAAAAGTCTCCTAAGTAATTTAATATGGTAAATAGAAGGGCACTTGGAAGTATCCTTAAACCTATAAATGATTGGCTATGGATGATACTTGTAAGTAAGGGTTGGTATGATGATACCAATATCAATGCCCTTGATTAATAAATGGATAATGATTTGGTTATTTAGAAATTGGTTTTAATTGGCAATAATAGCGGGAGGTGTAGAAAATCCATGGAAGATGAAGGTACCGGAGGGACCAAAACTAGAAACTCATATTTGTCGATGTGAGGTTGGTTTTGGTGACCGTATGCATGATGTCACACTTTATTTGGGGGATGTACTAATCATTGCATGGGATACTTCCTTAGATATGCGGCTACACGTATTGGGGCCCTTTCAGCAGGGGAGCTGAACCCATTTAGCCCGTGGGATGTTTAGGACCACAAAGCTACACAACCCAGGTAAAGGTTTTGAAGGCATACTAAACCCGATCTCTTATCCTGGCATGGATATATACATACATAAATATATATATCTATGTATGTATATATGTATGGTTGTATGAATATGAATGGTTTTACTTGGTTTTATAAATGACATTATTTTATCCTTATCCTATGATCATGCTAGCAGTCACTCACTAACCTCGTTTACTGTCGGCTGTATACCCATGCTATGCAGGAATTGGCTGTTCTACTCCTTCTATATAGTGATTGGCTCGGGATTAGCATTTGGACTGAAGTGGTAAGCTTTCATCATTTCGAAAGTCTCCATTTTGTGTTATGGATATTTCTAGACATTTTGACTTTATTTTGGACATTGGTTTTAGCTATGGTTGGGGGCATGTCCCAGCTGGATTTCAGTACTCTTTTGGTTAGAGGCTTTGTGGTACTTCTATGGGTTGGAATTAGCGGGATCAGTATAGGTTTCAGCCTTGGCATTGGAATAAGCTAAGAGGATGGCATCATCAGACATAATTTCTTACTATTTCATCATATTTCATTTTAGGATTAATTATATTATGTTTTGGAACGTCTTTGGTTGTGGCTTGGTTTATGGACCTTGTTTTGATATAGTTTTGTATGGTATGGTTGGACTCGGTTGGGTTGGTCAGGGTTGTGATCTATTCCCAGAGTCTTTATGTGAGCTGTTACGCAATTTTGTTACATGCTCAGGAATTCAGCCAACTCAGGGCAGGCGGATGGAGGTTGGGTTGGTTAACGGGGGTAGTCTCCGATTCTGGTCGTACTTGGGACACCCATTACGACAAGGCCCCAGGGTGGGTCATGTCAAGTTTGTATTAAAACCTAGGTTTATGGTCAATTAAGAGTCCATAAAGCTGCGTCGAGTAGAGTCTCTTTTAGGTGTGTGTAGTGTGCCACACTCATAAAGGGAGAGGCAACAAGACATTTAGGAATGTTTCATTTCTTGGTATTCTATTTTCAAGCTTGGAGTCTCAGTTCTGGAGTCTTCTCAAATCCTTATTTATTCTTCTTTCAGATCATGCCTCATATATGAAACATAAGGAAATTCTTCTATCCCATTTGTGGATAATGCTGAAGTGGTGCATCCTACCTTTGGGGTTCATCTTCGTTCTCACGGTCCTATCCCTGATATTTCTGGAGTTCCACCGATTGCTACTAGTCCTCCTCAAGGCGAGGTAACTTATGTAAAATTCCATCAGTCTATTTATGTTATTGCAAAACTGGTTACTGCTCAGGCTGAGTGGGATGTGTCTGGTACTCTGTCTGCTGAGGCCGCAAGGGTTGGCCAATTTATGAAGATGGGTCCTCCTACTTTTTCTAGAGTAAGGGTAGAGGAGGATCCACAGAGATTTTTGGATAAGATGGAGAAGATATTTTGGGTAATGCAGGCTACCAACGTGGAGGGGGTAAATTTTTCAGCTTATCTACTCAAAGATATTGCATATTAGTGGTATGAAGAGTGGGATAGGGATAAAAGAGAAGTGGAAGAGTCCTCGCTATGGGATGCTTTCTCTGGTACTTTTTTGGATTATTTCTTTTCCCAAGAGTTAAGGGAAGCAAACATGGATGAGTTTGTTAACCTCAAATAGGGGAGAATATCTGTCAAGGAATATTTCTTGAAGTTTCGTCAATTGTCAAGGTATGCTCGTGGTTTAGTGGCTGAGATGCCGGCTAGAATAAAAAAGTTTGCTCCTGAGTTAAATTGGGATTTAATTTTGGAGATCAAGACTGTCTTACTGATTAAGGATATAGACATCTTTAGGTTGGCTGTTTATTGTAGAAAGTAGAGAAAGAAAAGAGAAAGTAGGCGGAGTTTGGGGATAGGCAGGGTAAGAGAAGCAGGTTTTCTAACCAGGAAGGTGCTCAGTCTTAGGAAGGTCGAGATGGTAGAAAGTGGCAGAAAAAAAGTAGGGGAGTCTGGTTCCTACTCTTCTGTTAGTGCTTCTTACCAATCAGGCGATAATCATCATCATGGTGGTGACAATTTTTGGGCTCAGAGGGCCCAATCTCAGGTAAACAGAGGTCAGTTAGTTTCTTTATACCCTTCTTATCAGTTCTGTGGTCATCCTCACTGGGGTTAATGCGATGAAGAAAAGGATAAATTCTTTAAGTGTTGCCTGACAGGTCATCAACTCAGGGATTATCCGGTTAATAAGGTCACTGCGGGGGTAAATAAGATTGGCGTGTCTTCATCTTCTGCTCCTGCACCTGGTGGTATGGCATCTGCTTCTGTTACTACTCCTGGTTTTAGTGTTGGTCGGCATAGGTTGTATGCTTTGGCGTCTCGACAGGAATCCGAGGCATCATCTAAGGTCATTATTGGTATGTTATAGTTTTTCTCTCGTGACGTATATTTTTTTCTTGATTTGGTGTTTACTCTCTCCTATATGACTTTTTATGTGGATGTATCTTCTGGTTTGGATCTGGAAGTTTTGTCAGATCCTTTTTCTGTTTCTACCCCAGCAGGTGACTCGGTTATTGCTAAGAGAGTCTATAGGGGTTGTATGGTATCTCTTGGTGGCAAGCAGACCTTGGTGGATCTGTTTGAGGTTGATATGGTGGATTTCAATGTTATTATGGGTATAGACTAGTTACACTCTTGTTAAGCGTCTTTGGATTGTCGGACTCATAGGGTTATCTTTAGGTTCCCTAGTGAGCCGATTATAGATTGGGAGGGTATTTTTTAGCTCCTAGGGGGTGGTTTATTTCTTATCTTAGAGCTCGGAGGTTAATCTCTAAAGGTTGCCTTTATCACATGGTTTGGGTTAAATATTCTAACTTTGAAGGTCCTTTTTTTTAGTCAGTTCGTGTGGTTAATGAGTTTCCAGAGGTTTTTCTGGATGATCTTCTTGGTGTTCTTTCAAATAGAAAAATAGAGTTTGGTAGTGATCTAATTCTGGACACTCGCCCAATTTCTATTCTTCTGTATAGAATTGCTCCGGTTGAGTTAAGGGAACTCAAGGAGCAACTTAAGGATCTTCTGGATAAGCGGTTTATACATCCTAGTCTTTCTCCTTGGGGTGCACTGGTGTTATTTGTGCGCAAGAAGGATAGTTCCCTTCGGATGTGCATTGACTATAAGCAGTTAAACAAGGTGACGGTCAAGAACAAGTATCCTCTTCCAAGGATAGATGATCTGTTTGACCAGTTTTAAGGTGACAGGTTTTTTTCTAATATAGATCTTTGGTCTAGGTACTATCAACTAAAGATTAAGGAGATGGATATCCCCAATACGACTATTCATACCCGATATGGGCACTTTGAGTTCTTGGTGATGTCATTTGGGTTGACTAATGCTCCGGCGGTGTTTATGGATTTGATGCACAAGGTTATTCGTCAGTACTAGATCTCTTTGTTATTATGTCCATTGATGACATTCTGGTTTATTCAAAGAGTGAGGTGGATCATGCTAATCACCTTCGTATGTTATTACAGACCTTAAAGGAACATTAGTTGTATGCCAAGTTCTCTAAGTGTGAGTTTTGGTTATACGCTGTAACTTTCTTGGGTCATATTATTTTTAGTGAAGGGATCATGGTGGATCCGCAGAAGGTTGTTGTGGTGAAGAGACGGCCTAAACCCACAACTTCATCCGACATTTGGAGCTTATTATGTTTAGTCGGGTATTACAGACGGTTTGGGGAAAACTTTTCATCAATACCGTTCCTTTGACTAAGTGTGATCAGAAGATTGTTAAATTTTCTTGGTCAGATGCTTGTGAAGGGAGTTTTGTGAATTTAAAGATAGGTTTACTTCAGCTCCAATTCTGACTTTGCCGAAAGACAATGATGGGTTTGTGGTTTATCATGATGCATCTTGGGTAGGTCTTGGCTGTGTATTGATGCAGCATGAGAAGGTGATTGCCTATGCTTCCATGCAGTTGAAGGTACATGAGAGGAATTATCCTGCTCATGATTTGGAGCTATTGTGGTTGTGTTTGCTTTGAAAATATGGAAACATTATTTGTATGGTGTTCACATGGATATCTTTTCTGCTCATAAGAGTCTGCAGTATGTGTTCACCCAGAAAGAGCTTAATCTTAGACAGAGGAGATGGATTGAGTTTCTCAAGGACTATGATATGGGTCTTCACTATCACCCAGGTTAGGCTAATGTGGTTGCTGATGCTCTTAGCAGGTTATCCATGGAGAGTTTGGCTCATAAAGAGGAAGGAAAACGGGAATTGGTGAAGGATATTCACCTCTTGGCAAATTTTGGAGTTTGCCTCTTGGACTCCAGGGATGGTGGTGTGATGGTGCAAGAAGTGGTTCGATCATCTCTTGGTGCGAATATTAAGGAGAAACAAGTGCTAGATCCTAACTTAATAAAAATCAAGAGTGACATTGGTTGGCAAAACATAGTGGTGTTTGAGATCAATGATGATAATACTTTATGGTACCAAGAGAGGTTGTATGTTCCTAATGTCGACGGTTTGCGACAAAGGGTTTTGGCTGAGGCGTATAATTCATGCTATGTTGTTCATCTCAGCTTGAATAAGAAGTATCATGATCTTTAGGAGATCTGTTGGTGGAATAGTATGAAGAAGGATGTGGTTTATTTTGTGGCCAAGTGCATGGTGTGTCAATAGGTTTAGGTTGAGAACATGAGGTCAGAAGGGTTGTATAAAAAATTAATTTGGTCGAGTGGAAGTGGGAAGTTATCAATATGGACTTCGTTACCGGTCTTCCTCGATCTCGGAGTCAATATGATTCGATTTGGGTCATCGTGGATAGGATGACTAAGTCTGCGCACTTTTTGCCAATGCGAACTACCTTCTCGGTGGAGGATTATACAAAGCTATATCTTCAGGAGATTGTGAAGCTGCTTGGTGTTCCTGTTTTTATTATTTCTGATCGAGGAACGTAATTTACGTCTTACTTCTAATGATGTTTTCAGAGAGGGTTGGGGACCAAGGTGAGTCTGAGTACTGCTTTTCATCCATTGACAGATGGGCAAGTGGAAAGAATTATTTAGACATTGGAGGATATTCTTCGGGCCTGTGTGATTAATTATGGTGGCAATTGGGTTGAGCATCTACCTTTGGTGTAGTTTTCTTACAACAATAGCTATTATTCTAGTATTGGTATGACCCCTTTTGAGGCATTGTATGGTAGGACGTGCAGATTTTCTATTGGTTGGTTTGAGCTTGGTGAGACAGACATGTTTGGTCATGATTTGGTCTGTCAGGCTATGATAAGGTAAAAGTGATTCGGGATTGGCTTAAGGCTGGCCGAATTCGCCAAAATTTCTATATGGATGTTACGCGTAGATACTTGAAGTTTGAGGTTGGGGTTAAAGTTTTTCTCAACGTATCTCCCATGAAGGGAGTAGTGCAGTTTGGCAAGAAGGGGACGCTCAGTCCCCGGTATGTGGGTCATTATGAGATTTTGTAGAAAATTGGTAATGTTGATTATGAGATGGAGTTTCCTTCTAGCTTGTGCTTGGTCCATCTGATCTTGTATGTTTCCATGATGAGGAAGTGCATTGGTGATCCTTTTTCGGTTGTTCCTTTGGAAGGATTGGGTGTCACAGATTCTTTGTCTTATGAAGAAGTCCCGGTTGATATCTTGGATAGGCAGGTTCATCGGTTGCAGACCAAGGATGTGGCTTCGATTAAGGTTCTTTGACGGAACCATAAGGTGGAAAAAGCTACATGGGAAGCGGAGGAGGACATGGGGTCCACATATCCACATTTGTTTTCTACTCTTCGGATTCGTGCTGAAGGTATGTGTCTTCAACACATCTTTACTTTCAGAGTTTTTTAAAAGAAAGATTAATATCTTTTCCTCCTTGTTTCAAACTTTGTAAAGATTAGGAATATATTTGATAATGTAAATGACTCCTGCGTGTGGTTACCCCTACCTTGTCCATCATTCGGGGATGAATGTTCCTAGTGGGGGAGACTGAAACACCCTAGTTTCTGGACCTTAGAAAATTTCCTGGAATTCTGATCTTTGGACCCAGTACAACTCATGGGTATGAGCCGTATGTTGGGGTACGGATGGTATGGCCCGGTCATATACTGACCAGTGTTGGTTGGTGGGATGGATTTTGATTATTGGAATGGGTACGACTTAGGGGTATGAGTCATATTGGTGGTTACGAATTATTTGGTTCCTTAATCTTAGACTTGGTTACTAAGGTTGGTTCTGAGTCTGAGTGGCTCACCATGAGCCGTAAGCCAGGGTACGAATCATACCAAGGACTGATATGGTGGACAATGTTCAATCCTCTAGGTATTTTATTTTGTCGGAAATACGGGTCATGGATACAGATCGTATTCTGTGGTTACAAATTGGTTAGATGAGTCATATACTGGACAATATTTGATCCAAGGGTTGAGGCCAGGATACGAGTAGTGGATATCGATTGTATTGGGAGGGTACGACTCGTGAGGGTCAGTCGTATCCCTGTGATGAAATTTTGGTGCAACTTAAATGGGGGTATTCTGGACCTTTCCCCACTTATCCAAATAGGGTCCCTCGACTTCTAACCTACTTAAAAGGTTATTTACCCTATTATTCTATTCATTAACACTTAGAAACTCTTACTAAATACTCCATAATTCTTTCTAGAGCTTTTGGGTAAGGAGAGCTAGAGTTACAACTAAAGGATCAATTTGGGGCTTGTCTTGGTGATTTCTTCCCATCATCATCTTGGTTTAAGGCATGTTCTCTTCCCTCATTTTTAATTTTACTTAAAAGAAATAGTTTTTATGAATGTTTACATAATTTAATTGAATGAATGATTTTTGTTTTCAGATATAATTTGGGGGTTTTGATGTTAAATGGTTGGTTATGGTTTCCCATGGTTTTAATTCTACTTTTATATGGATTAATGGTGGTTTTGGATAACTGGATTTCATGGGAATGACTTATTGGTAATTGAAATTGGTTTTGGTCATATTATGAGGCTCTTGGTTATGGATTTGGGTATAAAAAAGGTAGGAAGAGAAGGGGTGAGGAGTGTAGACCTAGAATTAAGTGGGGTGGCTTGACGCCAGTGAATGCATGTGAGATAGGGGAGAAGTTGGCGGGAATGGGGGTGTGGGAGTGTAGGGGGGACGTGGATAGTATATGGGATAGGGCGGCAAGGTGCATGAGGGAGAATGCTAGTGAGGTATTGGGTGTTTCTAGGGGCCGGTCTGGGCATCATCAGGGGGATTGATGGTGGAATGAAGAGGTTAAAAAGAAAGTGATGACCAAGAAAAGGGCGTATGCTAAGTTGGTTGAGAGTAAGGACGAAGAAAAGAAGCGGGTAAACAGGAAAGAGTATAAGTTAGCTAGGAAGGAGGCTAAGTTAGCAGCTACGGCGGCTAAGACGACAACATTTGAGATCTTGTATGTGGGGTTACAGGAAAAAGGAGGGGGAAAAAAGTTATTTAGACTCGCTAAGGCTAGGGAGAGGAAGGGTCGTGACCTCGATCAGGTGAAGTGCATTAAGGGGGAGGATGGTACAGTGTTGGTGGAGGACGGCCACATTAAGAATAGATGGTAGTCGTATTTTCATAGGCTCTTGAATGACGAAGGGGATAGAGCTATTGGGTTAGGGGAGCTGGATCACTCAGAGGAGTGTCGGGATTTTAGTTATTGTAGACGTTTTAAGGTAGATGAGGTTAGAGAAGCTGTTCGCAGGATACGAAGGGGTAGGGCGACGAGGCCTGATGAAATACCTGTGGATTTTTGGAAGTTTTCTGGCAAGGCTGGTTTAAGGTGGTTGACTGGATTATTTAACGGAATTTTCAAGACAACGAAAATGCCCGAGGCTTAGAGGTGGATTACTATGATCCCTCTTTATAAGAACAAAGGTGACATTCAGAGTTGCAATAACTATAGGGGTATTAAGTTTTGAGTCACTCTATGAAGATTTGGGAGAGAGTGGTCGAGGTGAGGATGAGACGGATAGTGTCTATTTCGGAGAACCAGTTTGGATTTATGCCTTGCCGCTCGATGATGGAGGCAATTTACCTGGTACGGAGGCCGGTGGAATAGTATAGGGAAAGGAAGAAGGACCTGCACATGGTGTTTATCGACTTGGAGAAGGCATACGACAAAGTCCCCAAGGAGGTGCTTTGGAGATACTTGGAGGTGAGTGGAGTCCCGGTGGCATATATCAGAGCAATTAAGGACATGTATGATGGAGCTAAAACCAAGGTGAGGACGGCGGGAGGAGACTCAGAGCATTTCACTGTCTTGACAGGATTGCATCAGGGATCTACTCTTAGTCCCTTTTTGTTTGCTTTGGTGATGGATGTGTTGACGCGGTGTATTCAAGGAGAGGTACCGTGGTGTATGCTTTTTGCAGATGATTTAGTTTTGATTGATGAGACACGGGGTGTGTGTGAATGATAAATTAGAGTTGTGGAGACAAACTCTTGAGTCTAAAGGGTTCAGGTTGAGTAGGAGCAAGACAGAGTATTTGGAATGCAAGTTTAATGATGTGAGGCTGGAGAATGAGGTGGTAGTGAAGTTGGAATCACAGGTGGTATGTAAGAGGGATAGTTTCAAGTATCTCGGGTCCGTGATTTAGGGTAACGGTGAGATTGATGAGGATGTCTCGCACCGTATTGGGGCGGGATGGATAAAGTTAAAGATCACCTCGGGGGTTTTGTGTTATAAGAAGGTGCCGCCCAAGCTTATAGGTAAATTCTACAAGGTGGAAGTCCGTCCGGCCATGTTGTATGGAGTGGAGTGTTGGCCAGTTAAGAACTCCCACATTCAAAAAATGAAGGTGGCGGAAATGCGGATGTTGCATTGGATGTGTGGGTTGACTAGGGTAGATAGAGTTCGGAATGAGATGATCAGGGAGAAGGTTGGTGTGACTCGAGTGGAGAATAAGATACGAGAAGTCAGATTGAGATGGTTCGGACACGTGATGAGGAGGGGCATGGATGCCCCGGTTTGTAGGTGTGAGAGGCTAGCTTTGGATGGTTTTTGGTGGGGTAGGGTAGGCCGAAGAAGTACTGGGGAGAGGTGATTAGGCGGTACATAGAGCAGTTACAGCTCACTGAGGACATGACCCTAGATAGGAAGATCTGGAAGACGCGAATTAAGGCAGAAAGCTAGGGTCAGTTTGGGTCGCTAGTGTAGGGAATTACTTGGTGGGGGTATTATTCCTGTTATGATACCTTGTTTCATGCTTTATTACAAATCTGTTTACTTTTCTCTATTTACTATTACTTGTGGGTGTCGTATTTATGTTATGCCATCTTATTCCATGCTTTACTATGAATTTGTTTAGTATTCCGTGTCTCGAGCTGGGGGTCTATCGGAAATAGCCTTTCTATTTCTTTAGAGGTAGAGGTATGGACTGTGTACATCTTACCTTCCCCAGACCTCACTATGTGGGAATACACTGGTTTTGTTATTGTTGTTGTTGTTGTTTTGGTCATATTATGCCCCAATGTATTTGTCAAAATGCTTATAAAGATATGTTCGTTGCATTGACTACTTTTAATAGAACTCTTGCTTGTTTTAAAACTTGGTAAATGAATTATGCATGGTTTAAATGGCTTGGAATGGTAAAAAGCTAATTGTTTATTCTTGTGGGGAACACGAAATCTCCCAAGTGGTTTAATAAGGTAAATGGAAGGGAACTTGAAAGTCCCCTTAAACCTATAAATGGTTGGCTATGGATGATACTTGCAAGTAAGGGTTGGTATGACGATACCAATATTAATTGCCTTGGTTAATAAATGGATAATGGCTTGGTTATTTGGAAATTGGTTTTAATTGGAAAATAATGGCAGGGTGTGTAGCAAAGCCATGAAAGGAGGATGTCCCGGGGGGATTAAAACTGGAAACTCATATTTGCCGATATGAGGTTGGTCTTGGTGACCGTGTGCATGATGTCACACTTTATTAGTGGGATGTACTAGTCATCCCATGGGATACTTCCCTGGTCGTCCGAATACACACACTGGGGCCCTTTTAGCAAGGGGAGAAGAACCCATATAGCCCGTGGGTGGTTTAGGATGGCAAAGCTACACAACCAGGTAAATGTTTTAAAGGCATGCTAAACCCGGTCTCTATTCCCGACATGGATATATTTATGTATGTATATATATATATATATATGGTTGTATGCATATAGATGGTTTTACTTGGCTTTATAAATGGCATTATTTCATTCTTACACTGAGATCATGCTAGCGATCACTCGCTAACTTTGTCTACTGGCGGCTGTATACCCACGCTATGCAGGAACCTACCGTTCTACTTTTCCTCTATAGTGATTGACTCGGGATCAGGATTTAGACTGAATTGGTGAGCTTCCATCCTTTAAGAAGGCTCCATTTCATGTATAGATATTTCTAGTCATTTTGACTTTATTTTGGACATTGGTTTTGGCTATGGTTGGGGGCATGTCCCAACCAGATTTCATTACTCTTTTGGTTAGAGGCTTTGTGGTACTTCTAGGGGTTGAATGGATGGGATTGGTATAGGTGTTAGCCTTGGCACTGGAATAAGATGAGAGACTGGCATCATTGGTCATAATTTATTAATGTTCGGTCATATTTCATTTTGAGATTAATTATATTATGTTTTGGAATGTCCTTGGTTGTGGCCTGGTTTATGTCCCTTATTTTGGTATTGTTTGGTATGGTTGGATTATTGGTATGAGATAGTTTGTGTCCCTAGAGAGTTTTGATTGTGTTTTGATCTTCTAAAGTGAAGAATAAAAGGCCAAAAAGTGTTATAAGATGTGATGCAAGAATGACGTAAATAGATGAAGACTAAGAGAAACAAGATAACAAACAAATGCAATAAAGTAAGATAGATAGCTTGACATAAGAGATTATAAGAAATAGGAACCAAATCATTTATCAAATGATAAGATTCCTAAGACCCGCAATAACAACACCAAACTCTTACGGCGACCATTAAGGGAATCAACTTCACCTTACAACCACTGTTTCTAAGCAAAGATCAATAATGGCTTTTCCAAGCCCTACACCACTTGGCTTTTCCAATCCCTACACTACACTCTCAAAGAGAAAAGAAGAAGTCTTTCAAATAAACAGAATCAACTAATGAGAAAATAAGCCAAAAGAGTCAATTTATAGCTTATTTCATAAAATACCAAAATACCCTTAATTAAAAGTGACTCCTATGGAATGTAAAGAAAAGGCACAAAAAGACTAAAACATCCTTAATCAGTGTTTACACTCCAAGTACGCCTCTCAAATGCTCCAATGCCGTGGGTCTCTCCTCCATCTTCAAGCTTCAAAATGTGAAACCTCTTGGAACCCTTTGGTAGGCATCAACACAAGTCCCAAGCAATCTTCCAAACATAGTTTTGCTCTATTGTAAGCTCAAAACGAGTCCTCCATGCATGTCCTTGTACCCTCAATATGAGCAAAGTTTGAATGTTCATGTATAGGCCTCGAATGCTGTCATCAAAAGCTATGATGGCCCTTTGGATCGTATCAAGACGTGGGGTCTTAAGGGCTTGGGGTGGGAATTGTCAAAAATTCCCTCAGCTTAAAAGCATTAAAACGAACGCAGAAGGGTATGTTTGGACCCCTCAACTCGTATCCACATCATACGAGTGGTACCTTCAACTCGTAACTTAATTAGAAAGTTGGACACCACATTCTGTCCAACATACCACTCTTTAGCCTAACTCATACCATCACCATATCACTAGTGCCCTTCAAGTCGTTCCCTAAGAAGAACATCAAAGGCTAGACAACAGACAACATACGGTTGGCACTATACCTCTCGTATCATAAACATTCGACTCGTATGGAGTTTTCTCGTACCTTGAACAGAACTTGGCCAAAATCACATTGTCCAACATAGGAGTAGAGTCCTAGACCTGTATCCATACTATACGACTAGCATCGTGTGAGTCATATGATGATCAGAAGGCTCAAAGCTTGAGAAATTTGCAAGGGCCAAATTTTGGGGTGTTTCAGTCTCCCTCTCTTAGAATTATTCATCCTCAAATGATGGGACGAGGCAATACAAGCACGATTAAACCCACAAACGTCTCTACTCTTACCTTTAAGACAGAAAACAATGTTCCAAGGAATTCACAATCCACCATTAACAAAGATAAAAAACAAAGAGGTTAAGAGCAACACATACCTCAAGCATGAATTTTTAGAATTGGAAATAGGAATGGATACTTGTACTTCATGTCTTTTTCGGCTTCCTAAGTAGCTTTCCTGGACTTTTGGTTCTGCCATAGAACCTTCACCAAAACCACGTCTTTCTTTTGCAACTGATGAACTTACTGATTCAAGATCCTCACCAGGACCTCTTATTAAGACAAAGAATCTGAAATACCAATGTTCTCCAAGGGAACAACCAACGAAGGAACACCCATGCATTGACGCAATGTAGACACATGGAATGCCGAGTGAATGAAACTCATGCTAGAGGGAAAATCTAACTCATATGCAATATTTCCAACTCTTCTCAAAACCATATATAGGCTAACATACCGGGGACTGAGCTTTCCCTTCTTTCCAAACCGTATTTCTCCCTTCATGGGAGACACCTTCAAGAAAACCCTATCTCCAAATCCCTTCACCTCACGTCCGCCTCTAGGATTTCCCTAGTCAAGTCTTCAAAGAGAATCTTCTCCCTTAGCTCTTTTTCTTCTCCGCTTACCATGTTGGTACCTACACAAATGTCCTTAGAAATAGAAGGACAAAAAAAGTTAGCTTGGTTTAGTGGAAACCCCCTCACTTCACTCCTTACAACCTCTTTTTTTTCCACTCTTGGATTGCTATCTTGCACACCCTTAATCCCCTCAATCTTTTGTCTCTCATAATTATTCGGCTTGGAGTAAGTGATCACATATCCTTGCGGTTTGGGAATAATTGAGGTAAAGAGATAATTGGAGTAAGTGATCACATATCACATATCTTTTGTCTCTCAATTTAGCATATTTGGAACTTTATGTTGTGCAAACCAATTGACACCCAAGCATACATGACCTGGTGTTAAGAGGAAGATATCACACCACACCTTCTCATAGTATTTAAATTGGGTGAAGACAATCCTCACTCACTCGGTAACCTTATACCCGTCCAAGGAATATGGAATAATGGTTCCCGAAACAGCCCCAAATAGTCAACCATGGGTGGAATAATGTAGTTCTTACGACGCCAATCATCTAGCATAAGGAGGCACACCATAAATGCTTACCTTTCTGGAGTGAATACTTCTGCTAGGATCAACATTGTAGAGTTTAGGACAACCCATGGGAACATGAGTACCCCTCGGCCTTGGAGATGTATTCTCTTTTGTTCTCATGGGACAACCTACACTATAGCTATACCCATTAACACCACTGCAACCTTCATAAAATGTACTACAAAGTGAAGAATATGAATCTTTATTCTCCACATGTGCACTCTCACAATGGCTCTCATAAGCTTTGTGAAGGAAGGGGTTATACCTTACACCAATTCTAGGTTCGGAGTGGAAGTGTAAGACTCTCACATGCCCCAACTTCATCATAAGAATCATCATAAGGCCCTACATAATCTCTATTTTCACCATAAGTCCTAGGAACTTCATTCACCTCATTTTCTCCCTCAAAACCATAACTCTCAAATTTTCCCATGTCTTGATCATGGCTATATTCATAGCCCCCATATTCTCCAACATCATTGTAGCCATAAAATCCCTCATTGCAATTATAGTCTCCCATGTTGTCGTCACGATAATCCGAGGATACCAAGATATGTTCCCCATATATCACCTTGTACCTAAAAAATGAACAAACAAGATTAGTAGTAAAATCTCCTCACCAACACTCGGATATACTCACCTTTGTTATCCTCACAATTGGAGCGGCGAATATTGAAAGTAGCTTATACTCCAGTAGTCAATAAGGTATCAATCACAACTTAGCGGCCAAAATAGATTCTTGTTTGATCGACTCAATACACAAAAAGAAACTACTTACGAACTTGAAGCAAAGAATTTCAATGAATCAAAACGAGAAAAGCACACAAAGAACAAAAACACAAAGAAAAGGGATTCAAAACTAACTCACAACATAGTCGGTGATTACTTATTTGTTAATTAGTACTAGAATCAACAAAAATGAAACTAAGGAAACAAGAAATGAAACAAAGAATTCCAAAATTTGAGCTTAGGGTTGCTTTACAAGGTGATGATGTGGCAGTTTGTCATTGGATGTTGAAATTCAAATTTTATTTTTCTTTGTCTCTAATTTGTAGTTGATCAATCTTCAACAAAGATTGTAGTTTTGGTTTTTTTGGGGGGGTGGGGTGGGGGGGATGCAAGGTTTGGAGCCTTCTTCAAGCTTAAATGAGTTTGAATTTGTAATGGTCCCGTGTACTTGATTATTCCTTCCTTTTTGTTGTTTTCTTTCTTTTGGATGACTAGGAAGGTGCTTGGAAATTTTGTTGAACAAGTACTACACTCTCTTTCTTCCTTTTTCAAGATAAAAAACCACTTTTGAATCTTCAACAAGATATAAAAATCTTGAAGAACACCAAGAACATTCAAGGTTTCACCAAAGTTGACCTTCAAGCAAACAAACTTGGAATCTGATTTTTCTTGAAGATCCAAGGTCACTTTTAGAAACCAAACACAATATCATACTTTCAAGCCCAAAACACCACAACACCCTTGTCAACAAAATGAGATACACCTCAAGTTTCTTCAAGCTCAAGTTCAACAATGGTGGATAGCTCAAATCACCTTCTGTTTAGCTCAAATTCGAACCCTAGACTCCTATAGTGTTAGAGAACACAAATCTAACACTAAAACACACAAGAGAAATTTAAAATCAAAAACTCAAAATTTGACCTGGGTAAAAAACGAGTTACATTTTTGGGGATTTTTGATTTTGACACTTCTTTTTGTTGCGATTTTCGATTTCTAGAATCTAATAGTGTTAGGAAACAAGAATCTAACACTAGAAACACACAAAACACAAAAAGATCTTCTAGATCTAAATCCAAAATTTTGGTCAAAACACAAAAATGGGTTTAGCAATTTTTTTGTGAGATTTTTGATTTTCTACACTCTTTGTGTTGATTTTCTCAAGGTAACAACAATTCAAGACTTAGATTGTAGGACAAATTAAAAAACGTGGCTCTTGATACAAAATGATACATGAATGACCTAAAGAGATGAAGACTAAGAGAAACAAGATAACAAAAAAATGCAATAAAGTAAGATAGATAGCTTGACATACGAGATTACAAGAAATAGGAACCAAACCGTGTATCAAACGATAAGACCCATAAGACCCGTAATAACAACACCAAACTCTTACGATGACTGCAAAGGAAATCAACTTTGCCTTACAACCACCATTTCTAAGAAAAGATCAATAATGGATTTTCCAAGACCTACACTAGTTGGCTTTTCTAAGCCTACACTACACTCTCAAAGAGAGAAGAAAAAGTCTTTCAAATATCCATAATTAACTAATGATAAAATAAGCCAAAAGAGTCAATTTATAGCTTATTACATAAAAGTAATCCTCACAGGCAAGAAATGAGCAAACTTAGTCATCCTATCCACAATGACCCAAATGGAGTCACACTGATTCCGCGACCGTGGAAGGCCGGTAACAAAATCGATATTAATTACTTCCTATTTCCACACTGGCAATTCAATCTCTTCAAGTAGCCCACAAGCCTCATGTGCTATCTATACTTGTTGACATACCATACACTTAGCCACAAAATCGGCTACATCCCATTTTATATTATTTCACCAATACATATCTTTGAGATCATGATACATCTTTATCAAATCGAGATGAACCATATACCACGACTCGTGGGCTTCAGCCAAAATCCTACCTCGCAACCCATCAATATCGGGAACACATATCCTTTCTTGGTACCTCAAGATACCATAACCGCCGATCTCGAAAGCCATCACCTTTTGCTTATCCACATCATCCTTGATCTTCATCAAGAGAGGGTCTAATGCCTGTTTCTCCTCTATTTTTGAACCAAGAGACGATTGCGCTACCTGTTGCATAAATACACCACCATGCTCAGAGTCCAAAATACGAACTCCAAGGTTAGCAAAATGGTGAATGTCCTTCACCGATTCCCACTTATCCTTATCCACATGAGCTAAACTCCACATGGGTAACCTCCTAAGAGCATCAAAAACTACATTAGCTTTACCTGGATGGTAGTGAAGACTCATATCATAGTTCTTCAGCAACTCAAGCCACCTCCCTTGCCTGAGATTATGTTCTTTCTTAGTGAATACACACTACAGGCTCTTATGATCTAAAGAGATACCCACATGCACCCCATACAGATAATGACGCCAAGTTTTCTATGCGAACACCACAACTAACAATTCCAAGTCATGAGTCGGATAGTTCTTCTCATGAACCTTCAACTGTATAGAGGCATAAGCAACAACCTTACCATGCTGCATCAACACACAATCCAAACCAACCCGAGACGCATCACAATAGACCACAAATCCCTCTGTACCCTCAGATAGATTCAAGACCGGAGCTGAAGTCAACTTATCATTTAGCTTCTCAAAACTACCCTCTCAACCATCAGACCACAAAAACTTCACCTTCTTCCGAGTCAACTTGGTCAATGGAGCAACAATAGAAGAAAAATTCTCCACGAACCTCCTATAATAATCCTCTGAATCTAAGAAGCTCCAAATATAGATTGGAGTCATGGGTCTAGGCCACTTCTTAACCACAACAACTTTTTGAGGACTACCATGATCCCTTCACTAGACAGAACATGACCCAGAAATGTAACAACGTTAAACCAAAATTCACATTTAGAGAACTTAGCATACAACTGCTGATCTTTCAAGGTCTGCAACATAATGCGAATGCGATCGACATGATCCTCCTCACTCTTAGAGTATACCAAAATGTCATTAATGAATACAATCAGAAACTGATCTAGAAATTGATGGAAGACCCTTTTATCAACTCCATGAATACCGCAGGGGCATTGGTCAAGACAAATAACATCACCAAGAACTCAAAATGCCGATAACGTGTATGGAAAACTGTCTTAGGTATATCCACCTCCCTAATTTTTAACTGATGATACCTGAATTGAAGATTGATCTTTCAGAAAAAACTTAGCACTGTAGAGCTGATCAAATAAATCATCCATCCTTAGAAGAGGGTATTTATTCTTTACTGGTACCTTATTCAATTGCCGGTAATCAATACACATCCAAAGGGAACCATCCTTCTTACTCAGAACAAGACAGGTGCACCTAATAAGGACATACTAGGATGGATGAAACCCTTCTCTAATAGATCCTTTAATTGCTCCTTTAGCTCAACTAAGGCTATTCTATATGCAGGAATAGAGATAGGACAAGCGTTCAAAACAAGGTCAATACCAAAATTGATCTCTCTATCGGGAGGGACACTAGGGAGGTCGTCAGGGAAGACCTCAAGAAATTCATTCACCACCGTGACAAAATGCAAAGAAGGACCCTCTGAGTTAAATTTTTTAACCCGGACCAGATGTTTGAGACAACCTATAGAGATTAATCTCTGAGCTCTAAGATATGATATGAACCTCTTCTTAGGAGCTAGCAAACTACTCTCCAATTTAATAATCGGCTCATTAGGGAATTTATAGATGACCTTATGGGTTCGAAAGTGTAAAGAAGTATATCACGATACAACCAATCCATCCCCAATATGACATCAAAATCGACCATGTCTAATTCAAATAGATCCACCAAAGTTTCTCGACCACCAACAGATACCACACATCCCCTATAGACTCTTCTAGCAACCACGAAGTCACCAACCAGGGTAGATAGAGAAAAAGGGTCTGAAATACACTCAGGACCAAAACTAAAATGCACAACCATTAGGGGTGTACATAGGTCGGGTTGGTTTGATTTTTTATTAAAAAGCCCAAACCAATTATGTCGGTTTATTAAAAACCAAACCAAATCAAACCAACATAAAATCGATTTTTCGATTTAGGTTTTAGTCGTTTCTTTCCATTTTTTTGATTTTTTTTGAGTTTTCTCAGGTTCTTTTATAATCTTTATTTTTTACAACTATATTGTGATTGAAGACTAGATAAAGTATGTTCTCACTCATGTGCTAATGAAAAAGCACAATTATGAAAAATTGAGGAGCGAAAAACTCTCTTGAAACTAAAAAGTAAGATGAAGAGTGAAAAGTTTAGATTTTAAGTTTATATTGAATTTTGGAACATTTTATTAGCAATTAATGGATAAATGGATAAATATTAAAACTTAAAGGTTCAAATATGAATATATATATATATATATATATATATATATATATACACACACATCTACTTTCTAAATATTGAAAATTAATAAAATTAATTAAAAAAGTATTTTTAAAGTAGATTATAAATAATATTTTATGTATAAAAAGTTAAATTATATATATGCATATATACATACATACTTATATATACATACATACATATATACATATATATATATATATTACGTCGGTTTGATTTGAGTTCGATTTGACTTTTTTTTGGTTAATACCAAACCAAACCAAGAATGGTCATTTTTTTTTCAAACGCTAAACCAACCAAACCAAACCAAATCATAATTCATTTTTTTTCTCATTTTGGTTTGGTTCTTCGGTTTGATTTAACTTGATGGTATGATATGTACACCCCTAACAACCATAAATGGGGTCACATAAGAAAGAGTAGACCCCAGATCAAGTAAACAGTACACATCAAGGGAAAAGAATTTCAACATACCAGTAATGACATCGGGATATGCCTTAGAGCCTTGATGAGAAGCAAGGGCTTATAAGAGATATCAGATACTAAGCAGGAACAACACCTTTTGGCGCAGGAGCTTATGAGGTAGCAATAGGGACCCTGTTGGCCCCAAAAGCAACATTAAAGGGACACTCGCGCGGCATATGACTAATATGAACACACATAAAACATCGGTTTCTCTCCTTCTCACACTAACCATAGTGTGGCTGACCACAAAATCTGTAAGGAGGATATTATAGAGCGACTGAGCCCCACCAGTCTGAGATTGGGTGCCCTGTGCCCTATACCCTCTGCCATGTTGAGAGAAATAATCACCCGACAGCTTCGGGTAAGGAGTACTAGCTGTAGAGAAGGAACCAAAACTCCCCCATTTCTTCTTAGTCCTCTTTCCCCCATCTCTACCACTCTACTACTGGCCTTTTCCCTAATAAAAAATTTGAACTTCTTACTCTGCCTCTCACCAATCTCAGCCTGTTTTTTCTTTTCTTTCTCAACCAGTTGCATATAAATCATAAGTCGAGAAATATCCATATGCTTATTCAACAAGGCAACCTTTTTCTCCCGAATCAACTCACAGGATAATCCAGAAGTAAACCTATGCACTCTAGCTCTCATGCTAGATACCAACTCAGGAGCATACTTGGACAACTATTGGAACTTCAAGGCATTCTCCTTGACCGACATCCTAGCTTGTCTCAGATTTACAAATTCCTTAACTTTCATCTCCCAAGGAAAGAAGTAGTCCAGAAAGGCATTAGAAAAGATATCCCACAATGCAGAATCAACATTACTTCCCTTAGACTGCTCCCACTTTTTGTACTACTGGTACTCCATATCTTTCAATTGGTAGGCAACAAACTCCACACCATCAACATATGAATAGATTGACAAAACTCAGCATTCGTCCCATCTACCGGAGGAGCTCGAGGAGGGCTAAAGAGAATTGGTGGAACTCTAAGAGGGCTATCAGCAACTGGACCCCTAGATCAGGTCAGTAGCCCATAAACAAGATGTGCCCCATCAATAGTATCCTCAAGTAGAACATTGTAATTCCCCGAGTCTATACCCTGGGCGTCACACGGTGGTTAGACCCCGAAGGACCACAACCTAACCCATGACTGGTACCTGCTATGAGCAATGAATAATAATCATGAAACATATGTGGAAGTAAACCTAAAAACGCCATAAGGTTCATAAAACTGAATCAGTAATGAGTACATCTATAGAATGACGGCTAACTGAGAGTGACTGAAAGCCTCTAATATATAAAATAAAAGAGTTGGTGGGACAGGCCCCAACTAACTCTAACTGCTGTCTGATAGAAACTGAAAAACCAAAACACTGTAAATAATAAAAAATCTAAATGAGTGTCACGTCCTCGATGAATAAAGACTCACAACTATAGCTGCCGCTGATAGACTGATATGACTAGGTATGGTTAGGAACTCGTGGATTCAAACCTATGATATGAGACATCATAACACAAAGAAAGAGTATGCATCAATACTTTGAATATACTGGTATGCTAGGTGAGGTTAGGCTGATATGTATGGGTTCACGTGTTTGAGAATAATAACTAAATATTAGGAAATAACTGGATAAGAGTATATGCAAGTCTGGGACTACTGTAAGTACTGAAGATGCAATACCAAGCATATATCGTCCGTCTGAGTTAATCTGAAGCTGAAGTACTAAGTTTTTTATAATTGAATAACTGATAACTGTAAGTCATGATCGTATAGAACTAACCTGAGTTTTATACTGAATACTGGATACTGATTACTGAATACTGAATACTAAAGTTGTAGAAAGTGGGAGCTATTATCTAACCAACATACCCTAATTATGGACTAATTTGGGGTCCAACCTATAACCCCAATTGGAAGGGTGTTAGCACCGTGCCACAGGTTACTAACATTAGCTGGATCAACTCAAATCTGGCAGGAAGACTCTTGAGATGTATATAGTTACGTCAACCCTAGTCTAACAGGAAGACGACTTGCCCTATGCTAGCTACATAGTTCCATAACTCAGGGACTTCTACTAAGGGTCAAACCCTCTGCTGACAGGAATGCCCCCATCCCTGGGTTCACTCAGTGCTAAATCCTACTCCTAACTGAATCGACACTGAACTGATCACTAGACTGTACTAGGCTTGACTGAACTCATATTGTTTCTATTGACTGACTGACTGCAAATGTTTGGGATACTATGGGATCATTCTACTTTAACTAAAGACTAGATAAACAGCTAGATTTCGGGCATTCAATACCCCATGACTCAATAATATAGATAATGGGACCATATCTCAACTTTAAAAGTATCACACATAGGTTATCATGAACAATTCCTCCACATAAACATTTTGTCAAACACCTAGGATGCATAAATCTTGTACATGAGAATGAGCAATATATGAATGTCATGACTACTATATTCCTCATCACAATTCAAGGATTTAACATGAGGGTTACATAAATAAACACACATTCTAGTTCATTTACATGAAACTCAAAATATTCTTGACTTGAAACCCAAACAACAACACATACAAGAACATAATTCCATTCAAGAATGTAAATCATAATCTAAGTTGTAAAAAGAAGAATTCTTGAACTCCAAGGGTGGAAGGAACCCAAGGATGAATACTTAAACATACCTTGATTGTTGAATTTGTGAGAATTATTGGTGAATTCTTGAAACTTAGACTTGAATTTAAAGAAAGTAGGGCTTTTTTCTTGAGAAAATTTGTGAAAAGATGAGTATATTTGCCCCTTTGGATCCTTAATTTCGTGATAAAGGTGGGTAAAGATGGGTGGAGAATAAATCTTTTGCCCCCACAACTCGTAATTTAGTAAGCAAAAGGTTCCCAGTGAAGCGACAAGCTTCACATCGCGTTGATGGTATCGATGTGATTACCAATGCGCCATGTCAATGGTGATGATGTGATAGCCAATGCGATGTGTCCTAATTGCATTGGCTTGCTATTTTGGTCATCCAAACTTATCTCAAACGATGTTCGAAAATTCTAAAACTCACCCAAGATGACCTATAGATAATCCTGATCATGAATCAATTTAAAAATCGATAATCTAAGGCTGAAAAGATCAAAACTGAGACCATTGAAATATCAAAGCCAAAAATAAGACTATCTTAACACTTCGCTGAAATTTTCTAAGTCTGGGACCTCTTTTGGAATGCTATAGGACTGAAATGGGCTAGGACTTTATGGGGTCTTACAAACCTAGGAGTTCCCATGAGCTTTGGATTGTCTGGGAGGCATGAATTGAAAAAGTGAGCAAATGAGAAGTTAGAGGAATTTAATACCTTAGACTCTATAGCTCGAAGTAAGACAAAAATAAAAGGAAACATTCCTAAAGGTCTCGTAGCCTCTTTCTTATAAGTGTGGCATACTACATACCCATAAAAGAGACTTTACTTGACACGACTTTGTGGACACTCAATTGACCATGAACCTGTCTCTGATATCAACTTTGTCACGAACCAAACCATGGCCTGGCTGTGGCGGGTATCTCAAGTTCCATGTAGATAGGAGATCACCCGTTCCACCTAATCTAACCAGTATAACAACCATAAGTGTTGGATGAATACCGACATATAACAAGGTAATAAATAAATAGTACTAATGATAACTCATGAAGTGTCTAAAACAATCTACCAAACAACACGCCCAAGTCCATAGTAATCCAACAAAGCCTCTATAAATCCAAAGTCAATAAAATATTGGGACATAAAACCAAAGTTTAAACAAGTCTAGGACATAGAAAATAAAGACTATGAAATGAAGTATTTCGAAGTATGAAAGCTCACAACTTCAATGTCAACTCATGAACCACTCAAACACCTGATCATTGTGCAGGTAAAGTAGAATAAGTTTCGGTACCTGTATTGTGTGAGGATACAATATCCGAAGGCGGTTAGCGATTGGAGCGCTAGCATATAACTCAGGGATAGAGAAGTATAACAATCCCATCATTCAAAACCAATTCAAATAACCATATGCAATCGTATATATATATATATTTATATATATTATGCCAAAATAGGGAACAAGGCTTAGCATGAACTTTGAAAACCTCAAACTGGGTTTGTAGCATAACCATCATAAAATAAGGCACCCATGGGCTATATGGGCCTAGCTCTCCCTAGTTGAAAAGGCCCTAGTGCGTGTAGCCGCACGAATCATACAATATCCATATCCGTATATGACTTTATGAGGGACCCAAACCTCCAGAGATAATCAAGGTGACTTAAGAACATATGTATAAAATATGGGGGAGTCAAACCTTTCGATCATATAGACACCCGCATCAGCTAGCGCGATTTCCAGTGTTAGTCCGTTGAACTACACTTTCATGGCTCAGCTACACATCCCACTTTAAAGCCTAATTTAAAATATTCCTTACACATACACACAACCATTAGTCCAATAACTTACCAAAGGAATCTCATTGGTATCGTCATACCAACCCTATTTGTAAGTGTACACATGCCATACCCATTATTAATCAACTTTACGACTCAAATCCATTATTTAAACCAAGACATCAATTCAATTCAACATTTAGGAATTCAAATCCATTTAGAAAATTAAATCACCAAGGTTATGATTCAAATCAATTTATGGCCAACAAGGCCTTCATAAAACCACTTACCAATCATCAATAATCATAGGACAATGCCTTAATTCAAAACACAATTCATATATGACAAGACTCTTCTTATTGATATTTTCACAAAAAGGTTGAGCGCATACCATTGTCAAACTATTATTTAATTAAAAAATTATCAAGTCTAGGGTTAACCATGACCCCTTTGTTTAAATCAAAATCCCTAAGCAATCACATGTGCAAAACTATTATCAAAGCATGTATAATCATAATTTAAGACATGACAAAACAATACTCAACATTATGCATTCAAAACCTCAACCATTGTTTTCAAAACCAACATTAATGATTTATGAACAATTTTTAAAACACATGATGTTTGGGAACTAACAATGAGGGAAGAGTCACATGCCTGAGTTATGAAGATTCACGGAGATATTTTGATCCTTAAGCTTCTAAATGACCACCTTAATAAAACCTTAGACCAATCTCCTTGAGAGGGTTTTTAGAGAGTTTTGAGAGTGTTTTGATCTTCTAAAGTGAAGAATAAAAGGCTAAAAAGTGTTGTAAGATGTGGGATATAAGGGCTTGGGGTGGAATTTTCCAAAATAACCTCAGCTTAAAAGCTATAAAAAGAATACAAGAGGGTACAATTGGACCTATCAACTCGTATCCACATCATACGAGTGGTACCCTCGACTCATAACTTAATAAAAAGTTGGACACCATATTCTGTCTAACATATGACTCCTTATACTTATTCACACCATCACCATATGACTAGTATACCCTTCAAGTCGTACCCTAAGTAGAACATTAAAGGCTAGACACTAGAAAATATATGGTTGAGCACTATACCTTCCATATTATGGACATACGACTCGTATGGAGTCTTCTCGTACCTTTTACAGAACTTGACCAATATCATACTGGACAACATACGACTAGGGTCCTAGACCCATATCCACACCATATGACTAGCATGGTGTGAGTCGTATGATGATCAAAAGGGTTAAATCTTGAGAAATTTACAAGGGCCAAAGTTTGGGGCGTTTTATAGTTGTAGCCTCTAGAGTTAAGATCCCTCCAATGCCGGTAGTTGCTAAGCGGTAGTCCCCCAGCCTGCTATGTCTATTGAGGAGAAAAAGTTGTTGGGCAGAGGTAAATTCTTGAGATCGACTTCGCCTAGGTTTTCTAGGGCACTGAGCGATAATGCATATGAGTTCTTGATTAATTGTGAGGATAGACTCTATAATTTGGGCCTAGTGGATACTCGTGGGGTCGATTATACTACTTTTTAGTTTGACTTGGCAACCAGGCACTATTAGAGAGGTTATCTTGATTCCAGTCAGCTGGATATCCTCCATTGACATGGTTCTCTGAGATTTTCTTGGAGAAGTATATGCTTTATAACCTTAGAAAACCTTTGAGAGATCAGTTTTTAAGATTGGATTAGGGTTCTATGACTATCTTGAAGTATGATGCTCAATTACATGAGTTAGCCAGACATGCTATGACTATTTTGCAGATCGAGTATGAGATGATTTGGTGTTATTAGGGGACTGCAACTTCTTCTTCATATGGCGACATAGAGTTTGGTTGTTGTTGGTAGGTCTTTTATTAAGGTATTTAATTATGCTCAGACCATGGAGGAGATGCATCGCGAGGACTAATGGGGCAACAATAAGAGGCCGTATTACCAGGATTGCTTTAGTGGGAGATAGAGAAGCTCATTATTTAAAAGTAGAGGTTCTCAGGGTAGGTACCCTTCACACTAGTCTTATCGGCATCAGGGCCAGTCTTATAGGCTCATTCATATTGCACTTTAGATTATTGATAGGGGTTATTCTAGCTACAGTGACTATCCTAGCCAGAGTAGCGGTCAGTCTTCAAGAGGTCCATATTCTGGGTTTTCTAGCCAAGGTAACCATTCTGGGTCAACTGAAGCTTACAGATAAGGTGCAGGACGAGTTGCGTGTTATAATAGTAGGGCCTTCGATCATTATTCTAGAAAATATTCCTAGCGTGGGACACTTGTACCTGCAACATAGAGTATTCCATTAATTAAGGAAGTGTCTCCCCTATTTATAGGTGGTATGCAGGGTTGTTGGGGGTGGTCCCTAGGTGTTTCAAAAAGGTCCTCAGGCAGGTAGGACACGCGATCAGTTAGGTGACTAGTTAGGTAGCGGGCAAGGTTATTTATATATTGTACTTGATAGATTAGAGATAGTGTTTTCAAATGTTTTTACTACAGGTGCGATCTTAGTATGCCATTAACCAACTTATGCTTTATTTGATCTGGGATCCACTTATTTTTAAGTGTCTGCTTATTGTGCACTGCGGTTAGAGTTGTTCTGGGATTCACTCCCCATGCCATTATGTGTATCTACTTTTATGGGTGAACTTTTAGTTGTGTATCAGGTGTATAAATCAATTGTTGTGATAGTTAGAGAGATACTCAGGCTAATCTTATTGTATTAGATATGGTGGCCTTTAATGTGATTCTGGACTGGTTATCCCCCATCATGCAGTCTTAGATTATTTCTCTAAGACAGTTACCTTATCATGCCCTGCATACCCCTAGTTGTGTGGCAGGGATCTTTTAACTGCACATCAATGGGGATTATTTCTTATGTTTAGGCTAGGAAACTTATATTGAGGGGTTGCGAGTCTCATCTTGCTTATATTTGTGATGTTAGTGCAGAAAGTCCCTCACTTGATTCTGTTTCTATAGTCCGTAATTTTCCTAATGTCTTTCTTATTATCACCTGGTCTTCTTCCTGAGTGTGATATTGAGTTTATTATTTATCTTAATCCAGAAACCCAATGTATTTCTATGGCACCTTATCATATGGATCCTATTGAGCTTAAGAAGCTGAATTCTTAACTTTAGAAACTTTTGGTTAAGGGTTTTTTTTGGCCGAGTATGTCATTTTGGTGTGTTCCTATCTTGTTCACGAAGAAAAAGGACAGTTCATTGCATATTGTATTGATTATATGTAGTTTAATAAGGTAATAGTGAAGAATAGGTATCATATGCCTTATATCGATAACTTGTTTGACCAACTTCAGGAAGAGACGATGTTCTTTGAGATTGACTTGAGATCTGGTTACCATCAGTTGAGGATTCAATCTGATGACATCCTAAAAACAACCTTCAGGACTCGTTATGGCCAATATGAGTTTCTGGTGATGTCTTTTGGGTTGACCAATTCCATAATAACATTTATGGATTTGATGAAACGCGTGTTTAAAACCTATTTATAGTCCTTCGCGATTGTGTTCACATTGACATTCTTGTGTATTCAAGGAGTATGGAGAAACATATGCAATATTTAAGATTGTGCTCCAGACTTTGAGAGTTCATCAACTTTTTTCCAAATTATCAATGTATGCATTCTAGTTTGAGTCTACTACATCCCTAGGATATGTGGTGTCTAAGGATAGGATTGTGGTAAATCAAATAAAGATTGAGATTATTTGATATTAGACTAGACCTAGATCTCCATCTTAGATCCACAACTTTATTGATTTGGGTTACTAATGGTGGTTTGTTGGGGGCTTCGCTACTATTGTAGCATCAATGATCAGATTGACTCAGAAAGAGGTTCCTTTCTAATGGTCTGAGGAGTTCAAGTCAATCTTTTGGAAGCTCAAGGATTTTCTCACTTTAGCCTTTATATTCACTCTTTCTATTGAGGATGAGGGGTTTACCATATATTCTGATGCTTTTAGTGTTAGGTTGGGTTGTGTTTTGATGCAGTACGACTGAGTTATTGCTTATGCATCGAGGCAACAAAGGTGCATGGGCGCAATTACCCTACTTATGATTTGAAGTTGGCAGTGGTAGTTTTTGCGCTACGATTTAGAGGCATTAATTGTATGGCATTCATTGTGATATCTACACTGATCACTATATTCAACACCTTATGACTCAGATATAGCTTAACTCAAGGCAATACAGATGGATGAAGTTGTTGAAGGATTATGACATCTCTATTCTATACCATTTGGGTAAGGTGAATGGGGTAGCAGAAGCCTTAATCCAGAAGATGGTGATATGGGTAGGTTGGCCTCTATTTTAGTCTTGAAAAAGAGTCCATTGGCATGGGACATCCAGTCCTTAGCTAACTTGATGGTGCAAATAGATATTTCAGACTCCAGGAGGATCCTTGCTAGTGTTGAGGAGAGGTCTACCTCATTTTAGTATATTCGGGGTCATCAATTTATGGATAAGTGTCTTTGTTTCATCCGTGATTAGGTGTTGAGGGGTGAGTCCAGGAGAGTTACCATGCACTTAGAGTTATGATGGTCGTATTTGAGTTTTGAAGGTTAGCGATTTGATTCAATTGATATTGCGGGAGGCACACAACTCCACATACTCTATTTACCTTGGGACATCTATGATGTATTAGGATTGGAGGCAGTATTACTAGTGGAGTGACATGAAGAGAGATATAGCAGACTTTATAGCGGGTTGCCTATGTTATCCGCAAGTGAAGGCCGAGCATTAGAGGCCTTGTGGCCTGATTCAGAGATTGCCCATTCCTGAATGAAGTGGGAGCGAATCACTATGGACTTTGTTAGTGGGTTGCCTCGCACCTCCCGTGGCTTTGACAGTATCTGGGTCATTTATAGATCGATTGACAAAATTAACATATTTTCTTCCTATTTATATGTCCTTTAGTACCGAGAGACTCACCTGTATCTATGTTTGTGAGATAGTTCTTCTACATGGACTACCCATATTTATTATTTTAGTCAAGGCTCAGTAATCACTTCTAGCTTCTACAGGGTTTTCCAGGAGGAGTTGCATACTCAGGTGGATCTTAGCACTGTTGTCCACCCTCAGACTTATGGTCAATTATTTTGGACTATTTAAATACTTCAATACATAGTTTGGGCTTGTGTTATAGACTTTGGGGGTCAATGGGAGCAACACTTAGCATTGGCAAAGTTCGCGTAAAATAACATCTACCATTCTAGTATTGATATGGCACCATTTGAGGCACTATATGGTATGCATTTTTTATCTCCAGTAGGATAATTCGAGACCTCTGAGGTTAGGCCCCGTGATACTAACTTACTTTGGGAGTCATTGGATAGAGTCTGGGTAATTAAGGATAGGCTGAGGGCAACTCAGAGTAGGCAGATGACCTATGCAAATTGTAGACTTTGTGCCTTGATGTTTGGAGTTGGAGGCCTAGTATTTCTTTGAGTATCTCCTATAGAGGACGTGATGAGGCTCTAGAAAAAGGGCAAGTTCAGTCCCAGATATATTAGACCTTTTGAAATACTTCACACTGCTAGAGAAGTGGCTTATGAGTTAGCCTCACCCCTAAATTTTGCCGTTGTTCATCCAGTGTTTTATGTTTCTATGCTACGACGTTCATTCCCGAAATGTCACTTCTGCATTGGTTGGACTCGATTTAGTTTGATGAGAGATTGATCTTCTTGGAAGAGCCACTTCCCATATTAGCCAGGGATGCCAGAAGGCTGCGCTCTAGAGAGATTCCAGTGGTTAAGGTTCAGTGGAGACACCGCCTAATAGAGGAGGCCACTTGGGAGATCGAGAGTGAGATGAGGGCCCAGTATCCCTACCTGTTTGAGCCTTTAGGTATATCCTAACCTTACTTTTGGGGAGCAAATTTCTTTTAATAGTGGATATTGTAACGAACCTTCGGGTCATTTTTTGTATTTCCATTTTTTTTTTCATTTAAAGCTTTTCTATAGTTGTCCCAAGTCATTTATGACTTGTTGGAGCTAATAGTTCAGTTATCGGTAGTTCGTTTGATTTTTAGAGATAATTTTCAGTTTTGAAGTCTTCACTGGTAATGATTGGCTATCGAGGATAAAATTCAGTTAACGGCCTCGTATGTCAATTTTGATAGTTCCAAAAGCGTTGAAACATTAATATTAAGCTAGACGGACCTTTGATTTCACAAGGCTTTCAAACTCATTTGGGATAGGATCCATATTTCATCAAAACAACTACGGATAGAAATATCGATGGTGTCACTGAGTTCGGAATGTCGTACTTGTTAGGGTAGAATTGTTTTTTTTTTGTTTTCGGGATTTCAAACGAATCTCGAGGGGTTGATGGAAACTTGGCAAAATCCAAGTTCAGCTAGTGCAACCGCTTAAGCGATGGTCACTTTAGTAGCCAATTGGTCTCTTTAGCGTCCAATGCTGGTCCTGCGCTCTACCTCTATAGTGGACGTTGTCGCTCCCTATTTCGAACCGGTTGAAACAACAAACAACATGTGGTGGCTTGTCATAACTCTCAGGTTTTGAAAATCATTTTTTAGAGTCACCACCTAACTTTTTAGGAAAATTAGGAAAAACCATTTTTCATATAAAACTCTGTTTTGGTCTATCGAAAATATTTTGAGATTCTGAGTAAGGATTTTGGTTACTCGAGTAGAAGGTGTTAGGCACCCTCAAAGCCTATCCAAAGATAATCCTTAGACTCAATTTAGGAAAATACATGAAAAATAATATTTGCTTTATCATTCACTAAAAATAGAGATGATGATAACATGGGAAAAAAAATCCTTTTATTTGATTTTTTTTTAAAAAGTAGGAAAGTGTACAAGGTATACCAAATATATGGCCACGGTTTTGCAAGGGCATATATCGTGAGGAACAACATGTGTTTGAAAACAATATATATAAAAAAGGTTTGTTAGCTTATGTATTCATTGAAAAGTAAAACATGCGTCGTGCTATGTATGAGATTTTAATAAATTGAGAAATAAAACAGTGGATAATAATAATAATAATAATAATAATAATAATAATAATAATAATAATATTAATAATATAGGTATATATGTAAAATTGTGTAAAATTTGTGACTTAGTTATACGATGGAAGCAAAAGTAAATTTGTATTTATATACATTGAAATGGAGCTTACTTTTAATTAATAATTAAAACATGATAG
Source organism: Capsicum baccatum var. pendulum (assembly GCA_030864225.1). Taxonomy (NCBI): domain Eukaryota; kingdom Viridiplantae; phylum Streptophyta; class Magnoliopsida; order Solanales; family Solanaceae; genus Capsicum; species Capsicum baccatum. The sequence continues at coordinate 247,057,235 of CM061550.1, forward strand.
CAAATGTAAAATAATTATGCTGATAACATGTAGTGCGGTGTACGGCATATAATAAAATAGTGCATGCAGTAATTATGAATTAAAATAAGAAATTAAGCAAAGATGTATAGAAAATACTAGATCTATGTATAGAATGAAAGAGCATAAATATACCTTGTATAGATCGGTGCACATAGGTATACATCTTGTAGCTTAATTTTCAAAGAAAAATTCCTAATAGGTAATGTTGAAACATTTAAACGTATGTATATTAAGGGCCTAATAATGTGTGGTGAATAACTAGTTGAACCAAATTTTAAATTTCGGCCATTTTTAAAGAAACGTGAAAGGCATCAGCCAAAATTCCAAAATGTGTCTTTGAAGATGATTATTTGATCTCAACTGAACCGATTTCAAAGCTTACTTGGAAACTCCTCTATAAAAAATATGCTTTAGTGAGTTAATTAGTGTTACGCCAATTACTTAAAATAGAGAGTGTAAGGGTGTTAAGTGGGCCGGGTCGAGTCCGGGTTCAACAGTAAAAATTTTAAAAATAATCCAAACCCGGTTCACTTAACCCAACCCGGTCAAATCTACCTAAATCCGGTGAAACCCGATTAAAAATCGGGTCAAACCCTGTCAAAAATAAAATAAAATAATTTCAATATACACTATATATACCCACCTATATACATTTTAAATATGTTAAACAATATATATACACTATATATATAGTATTTACTACATTAGAATTTAAAAAATATAAACACATATACACAATTACACATATATACGCACCATTCAATATATATGTACTACTTTAAATAAAACATATACTACAATATATATATAGTTATATACTAATTTATAAAACACATACACATGTATACGTTAAATATACACATCTATAGAAGATATATACACATATATACACACCATTCAATATTTATGTACTACTTTAAATAAAACATATACTACAATATATACTAATTTATAAAACAGAGAGAGAGAGAGAGAGAGCTATGTACTAATTTATAAAACATATACACATGTATACGTTAAATATACATATCTATAGAAGATATATACACATATATACGCACCATTCAATACATATGTACCACTTTAAATAAAACATATACTACAATATATATCTATACTACAATATATATACAATTTATAAAACATATATACATGTATACATTAAATATATACATCTATAAAAGATATATATACAAATATACAAAACATATGCTACTTCATATAATAAATTAATTATACTTGATAGTAAATTAATAATATATTAAAAGTAAGTTTTTAATTTAAACTAGAAATTCAATTTAAATCATTAAATGAAAAAAATTACAAAGTAAGGACTAAGGAGTGAGTGAATGTTGAATTTTATTGATTGAGAAATGATCCAAAATTTATAATTTACATGAATGAAAAATCTACAAATTATGCATCATTTTTTTCAACTCATTCATGTTAATATTAACGGGAACTTGCATAGGATATTCAAAATCAACGGGGGCAAAACTATGCATTGGACTTGATTCTGATGAGTTCTCCCGTGAAGATATAATTTCTTCAATTTTCTGCTCGTCGTTCGGCTCCGGTTCCATTCTTTGATTTCTTCTTTCCGCTCTAATCCAATCTCTGAAGCAAACTAGAACATTTATTGTATTGCTTCCCAATGAGTGTCGGTTGTCTCCAAGTTGTTGTCGTCCCTGACTAAAAGCGCTTTCTGATGCAACGGTTGACATTGGAACATTCAAGATATCTCTAGCTAATCTTAAAAGCACATGATATTGTGTTTCATTACTCCTCCACCAATCCAACGTATTGATCCATCGTCTGCGATCCTCTGGCGGTGACCGAAGATAATATTTAAGCTCTTTTCGATAAGTTGATGTGCAAGCTCTCTCATCAACACTGTTCCAACAAGGTAAATCATAAAAGAAATCAGGAAAACCATTATGTGCCGGCCTTTTAGAAGATGCTGGCTCCTCGGGAGGATGAGGAGCGAAAGTTGGAGTGATATTTGTAGGTACGGCTAAATCAACTAAATCAGCATAGTGATTATATCATTTTTCTATGTATTCATTCGCATCACCCATAGCCGTCCACAAATCAGGTTGTACTTGTTCAGAACATTGTTAGTATTTATTTCTAAGTTAGCATAAATAAGAGTATTAAAGTGGCACATAGTATTATATTTCATGCACGAATTTAACATAGCACCAACCAAGTAAATAAGAGAAATCGGGAAAAAATATTTTTACATTTAGTAAACATGACACCAATAACTTCTTTATAACCTTCTTTATTTTTATATTTTTTGAGCAAACTAGAAATATCGGCTATATATGCCAAAATATTACAAACAGTAGGATAATAAGCACCGAAAAATTCAACCGTAGCTATATAAATTTTTTCTAAAAACTTAACAAGATCATTAATTACAACCCAATCAGAATCATGTAGCATGCAATCAGCAGAATCAACAAATGAACCACAATATTAGTTAAAAGCTAGTGTAATAGGAACTCTATATTTATAACAAGTTTTTATAAAATTATACGTAGAATTCCATCTAATATCAATTTTCTCAAGCATCAAAACCAGTGCAAGTCCATTTTCTTGACATTTAACTTTAAATTCTCTAATTCTTTTTCTTCGATTATTTCCTTGAATAAAACCAACAGCAAGACAGATTTTTTCAATATAAAGCTCAAAAAACTCAAGACCATCTTTTACAATTAAATTATATATATGACATGCACACTTAATATGAAAAATTTCAGGTAACGGCGGAGATAACTTAGATTTTAACTTTGTTATAGCAGTCTTGTTGTTAGAAGCATTACTAAATGCAATACATAAGATTTTATTTTCGATACCATAAAATTCTGCAACTTTAACAATCGAATCAACAATAAAATCTCCAGTATGTTTATGATCTTCATCATATTAAAAAGCAAGAATAGGTTTTGCATCACAAAATTACTATCCACCCAGTGACAAGTAACGGTTAAATAATCATTTTTATTTACAGCGCGGCCAAGATCAGAAGTTAGGACAATCTACATTGAATATTTTTTAACAATGTTGATAAATAAAAATAATATTGTGAATGAAGTTTAAAAATATCAGACCGACAAGTACTTCTAAGAATATCATTAAACATAGGATTATAAATTGCTTGAATATAATGAATAAAGACATCAGAAGAAGGAAAACTAAAAGGCAAACAACCCACAACTACCATTTTAGCTATTTCTTCCCGGTCCCTCAATTTATTATACTTCTTCATTACCTGACCGGTTGCTGGGTCTATTCTAGTTTGCGTCGGCCCACCAACATCCCCACCACCTCGTGCAATATTTACCTCTCTTTCGTGAGCATCACCTATAGGTCTCATTAACGTACCCGTACCCCTTGTTTGCCTTCGCTTTTATGCTTATATATTTATTGACAAATATTGCATTGCACCTCAGTATCTAATATACGTTAAAAAAATTGTCATGCAATACTAATTGTTTTACGAGCTCTTGGGGCATGGGGAGGATGGGGAGGGAGATTAATCGATTCAGATCTAACGTTAGCATTTCCTACTGCGGGTGTCTCACCAATATTTTCATCATCTTCATCTAAATTAACCGCATCTACTTCGTTTTCTTCTTCTATACCGTAATTTTTTTGAGCTTCTACATAATTCATATCGTGAGCACCTACACCTATTTCTTCCTCAAAAGGTGTACCAAGCGGTACCGGAGGCGAAGGCACACGGGTATATCTATTACTTAAAGTACCTCTACCGCTAGTAATTCATTTTTTGCTACCACTACCACTTTCGGGATAAAAAATTTTAACACCTTCAATGGCGAGGTTTCTTAATTTATCCATAATATAAATTAAACTTAAAAAATTCAAAACACAAATATAATAAAATGAAATATTCAACAATTAATACACTAATTAAAAATTAAACGTAAGAGATGGAACGATAATACCAAATTTTGAAAGTATTTGAAGGTTGCGACTTTAGAAACTTCCACTCGTACTTTGTACTCACAAAATTAAAAAATTAAAGTGAGCACTTTAGGAATTTAAATATATAGAATATTTGAGAATTGAGAGAGAATGAAAATTTGCGTGAAAAATGATTTGAGAGTGTAGGGTATTTATAAAAAAAATTTTGGGATTAAGAAAATATTTAAAATATTTCTTTTAATTAAAAAATGTCATTTGAGCCGTTTTAAAGGCCCAAACGGTAATATAGCCGTTGGGCCCAACGGTCAAGTGGCCCAACGGTCCAATTTTATACAAAATCCAATTTTTTTATCTTTTCAAAAATATATCCGGGCCGGTTAACCGACGGGCCCAGATCGGGTTTGGTCTGGGCCGGGTTAACCGAGCCCAAACCAAAAAATAACCTGGCTCGGTACCCGATACCCTACAACCCATGGGCTGATCGGGACGGGTCATATTGGGCCGAGTTTGCTTAGTGGGCCGGACTGGGCCGGGTCTCTTTCGTGAGCGTAACCTATATGTCTCAATAATACTTCTTCATGATGTTTTAAATCATCTAAAATTTGATTTTAAGAAGATTTGAAAAATGTAGAAATAAATATAAAAATAAGAAAAATTTAAAAAGTAACACATTTTTAAAAGTTTTAAGTACGTAATAAGAATGTAATCAATGATTTTGTAAGAATTTGACTTTGAAAACAAGGAAAGATTTTAAATATAGAAAGAAAAAGAAAAATAATCATACCACATATATGATTCAAATTGATGCTTCTCTCTTAGTCTCTGGCATCAAGGAAAAAAGGTACTGCATGACAAATGCAAAAGCGATCATTTAGAATATATATGTGCTTCCATTGAAATATATGTTTTTGTTTATTTTATTATATTAAAGTGTGAAAAATCTTTAAAAGTGATTTGAACTTTTACACTTCATTAAAACTCTCCGCAATAGATAAAAGTATTTAAGTTTAAATAATTAAACGTTACACGTGCGAGACACGTGCATTTAAACTAGTATATATAAGTTTAAAGGAAGAGGTCAAGGAATACTAGACTCTTAAAGAGGTTGATTTTCTAGTTTTCGATACTGTGAGGCTCTGCAATCGTCCTATAACTATTGACCAGATAGTTGGGTCAAGACGAGTTTCGATTGAAACTCCAACTCCCGAGTTCACATGTAGAAAAAAAGAAGATTAGAAATCAATTAATTGATACCACAACGTAAGAATATAAAATAATTGATGTAAGCTGGAATGTTAAAGATTAGGCTAACACATCCACGATATAAAAATTCAAATGTGAAGGTAGAGGTAGATACTTATGTTAACACTACCAACAAAGTCATGAAAAACATTCGTGGCAACATAATTGAAATCATCCTATAGACATGTTGTCAGGATATAGGCTTATATTTATCACATATTCTCTACCATAATGGGGACCCTGTTTTACAATGCAATATAGTAAAAGAAAATACAAACCGGAGATCCAACATATGAGATTATATAAAGACGGTGAATATTTCAATCTAACTCGATTTGTGGACGTAAAGTCTCCTATTATTGTTATACCTGAAAAATAATGTATTAAGTGGCTACACAATAATAGTAATCAATAGTTAACTTTAACAGGTATTTACCACTTCTTGATGAAGTATAATTGCTTATATATAGCCAAAATCAAACATTATAATTAAAATCTTATTTTTATGACTCCTAAGCGTCTTTCGAGTCGACCGATATACATCATTTCGATGGCTTCATTTTCAGTGAGAAATAATGCAAAGCAAAAAGAGGATGTCGAAGCAAAAAGTTAATGTAAAATAAAGGGCTAATTTTCCATCTCTCATAGATATGTGTCGTCATTTGATCAGACACAGAATTTAATAAATATAGGAAGAATTGGAAATGTTTATCAAATTGTCCTTTATAAAAAAAATGTGCTACTAACTTTTTTTTTTAAATTAAGTGGGATCAATAAGGATAAAAGTGAAATTGTTTCTTTAAATAATTACCAAATAAGGAAAGAACACATTCTTTTTGGGATGGATCAAAAAGAAAATGATGACACATAAAATGGAACAGAGAGAGTATGTAAAAATAACTAAGAATTTTGAGATCTTTGGATTAGAAAGTAATCAATGGATCGGATTAATTTGTGTTTGCCGGGTGAGAATTGGATCGAGTTTTGGGTAAAAACAAAGTTGAAACTGAGTTATTATTGACTCGAATACTCTTTTATACCCAAATTAATTTTATCGATGCTTTGCCTTTTTTACTTTCCCTAAAATTATTTTTGGTATGTACGTATATAAATTATAAACATAATTTGTATACACACCTGATTAGTAATTTTGTGATTTAATATTTATAACATTAACAAAAATATGTATGCATATATATATATATATTATAAGAATGTAGATACATATATGTAGTCATAATATATCATCTGAAGATAAAATTAGAGGAAAAACATTCAAATGCAATTATCAAAAATATATCTGTGTAATTTCGATGTTAACATATTTAATTAAAATATTTCACATTATGATAGGTAAATAAATCCTCTTTTTTATTCTTTTCAAAATTCAAAGAAATAAAAATATGAATTTATTTTGAAAAATTATTTAGGGCCAAGAAGCATCGAAAAAATAATTAAAGAAAAAAAGCGAGCCAAAATTAGGTGTCAACAGACGTCACTTAAGAGACATGTTGTCCGGTAAAGAAGAGATAGATTAGAGGCGGATGTCGCTTAAGGAACCTGCTTTAGCGGTGGCCATTTTAGTGGTCAAGTGACCACTTAAACGATTATCGCAGAGCATTTAATTCAGACACACCTATTTTCCTCCCAAGTCCTGAGATCATTTAAGCCCTAGGGAGTGTAGAAAATAGGGAGGTTGATCATTGGGAGATTATAGGATATTGGTGAGCTCGGGAAAATTATTTTCGCATTGTAATCCTTGTAAGTTTCCATCGAATTCTTGGTTGAATTCTCTGATTTACTCATAAACCCTAGTTCTTTGATGGGTTGATATATCAAACATGAAAGTATTGCCAAGATTACAAGAAGTATGACTGCACTGATTATATTGTTGGAACATATCACCTAAATGTATGTCGATGAAGTCTGAGTAATCGATATCATTCACTTAATTAGTTTGTGTCAACAAATTAAGTGTGGGGTGGTGCCACTATTGTCTGTTTGTTGATTGAATCTTCCGAGATGAAGCTAACATGACTCTATTGAGATCTCAGGTACAATGGCACCAAAAGACAAGAAAAGCAACCACTTCACAAAGAGGCCAGAAAAGAGGAAGAAAAGAGCAAGGTGAATCCTCCGTGCTGCAAATACCTCGACGTACTCTTGGAAACAAGTGGGGTACTTATGAGGAACTTCTGAGGATGACAACTCCAATGATGATTTTGACGAAGGGGGTATGACCCCAGACATAGAGGAGGAGTCTGACTGACCAGGTTCTTTGTATTTATTTTCCACTGAGGGCAGTGTGTCCTGTCTAAGTGTGGGGTGGTGGTATTTGCATGCTATACTTCTCTATCTGCATTTGCATTTATGTTTGTTTTGTTTTTCTTTTTAGTAGTTATTTGTTTTTCTTTTTTTAGGAGTAAATTTTTTTTTATTAAGCTTAACTTCGCATGAAATTATTCTAATAGGCAGCATGAGATTATAACAAGAGTTTGTGCTAAAATCATGACTATTGAGACGTTCAGGCTCTAATTGTGACTCCCTATGTGATATTGTGTGGTTCAATTCCTTCATCTGTTGGGTCGAGAGTCTATGCTATTCCCAATAAAGTCGACCATGTGCCTTGTGTGAGTGAGATAATAGTATATTCTATGTTTGTGGCTGATGCTAGAACTTGTCTAGTATGTATGTAAAGCGAAAATAAAGAGTGTAAGTCTAGGAGATGATTTAGGCATTTCTTTGGCAACCTATACTTGTTTACCTTCTTTGTACCTACCCATGGACATTATCCTAGTTAACCCCTTGAGCCTTTAGCTTATTTTCTTTGACAACCTCATATGTAAGCCTAATCCATTTTTTTCAAGACCATAATTCGATCCAAATTCCTAAGTGCTTTAAAGTGTAAAGTCATGTGACAAAATAAGAGGAAATTGGGTGAGTATGATGCTTTAGAATGTAATGGTGCTTGAATTTGTTATGAAAAAGAATTGCTATCATAAGAGGTATGTCATGAAAAGAAAAAGGAAAAGAAAACTAAAAAGTTAGTTATGTTCAAAAAATGAAAAACAAAAGAGGTGACAAAGGGAGGTAGATTAAAAGAAAGCAAAAAGGTTGTTTGAAAGAAAAGTGTTAATGACATAATGAGATGTATTAAAGCACTTAGGGAACTTAGTCACTATTTCTGGCCAAAATAGTCCTACCCGCCCCTTAGCCTACATTACAACCATCAAAAGACCTATTTGATCCTAAGCTTAGTATTCTGATATTTAGTAGAGCATTACACTAAGGGCAAGCCTATGGTCATCAGTTGCAGCATATGAATTCTTTGTGAGAGTGAGAGCAAGGATACTCTTATACCCATGTTCGAAATATATACTATACTTGTGAGTGATTATGGGTAATATATGGTGAGACACGCATGGTTGATGAGTTTTGGGTAGTGGTGTATGATTCTTTGTACCTTAACTTTTGGATACGAATTAACTACCATCACGAGTCTATATTAGAGGTTGAATTGTTTCTACTAATGATCAGAAAACTACTCTTTGTTGATAATTGTTGTGTGTGTCTTGATGAATATTTTGTGTTGTTACTGTGAAACCCTAAGTAGATGTTTAGAAGGACATGATATTTTGTTCGAGGACGAACAAAGCTTTAAGTGTGGGGTGTTGATGATAGGCGAATTTACACACCTATAATGCTATATTTTACCCATATTTTAGCTAAGTTTTGAGGACAAATTATATAATTCATGCACTTTTAGTCCTTTTTCCTATAAGTGAGCTAACGAACATGATTAGCAAGTTTTCAGGTATAAATGATGCAAAATTCAGCATTTTATGGATAACTTGACGCCAAAGAAAGCTTCACGAAAGAAGGAGAGCAGCATTTGGGCGCCTATGGACTGAAAGTGATGCATGGAAAACCTGTCCCGGGCAAAAACAGCATTTCTGAAGACTTTGAGGACTAGCAGTAATTTATTAGGATTAGGATAATGATACTTTAACCTAGTAGGATTGGGTTAAGTATTTTATTAGCTTAGTAGGAATAGGATATGGGTATTATAAATACCCTATTTTTCTAGAGATTTTAATTCATTCCAATATTCCACACAATTCCCCCATTCCATCAATTCCCATCCATCCACCATCCATCCATCCATCAAAACAATTTTCTTTACTAATTCATTGTTGACATTATTTTTCATCTATTCAATTCTTAATTTCCGCAACAAGAGAAACGTCACTTTGCAAAGAAGTCACGCCTAACGCCATACCACACCTTACTACACGAGATCTTTATTGTGGTGCAATGATAATGTCTATTGTGATTTCCTTCGCACTCATGGGTAACTAAACTTCTCTGTTGGGGTTATGAAAGCCTTATGAGATACTATCTAAGGCTATGAGTTTTTGAATTCGTGACACATGTGTTGCTTATATCATTATTCTCTTCATCTTAATGCAAATTCTTGTGGCTGCAGACGCATAGAATAATTCCAGTATAGCATTAACTTGTTCGAAAGAAAAGTTATATGTCTGGAAAAGAGATAATGTCAAGGTAATAGGGTCCCATCCCCTATTAAAAAGTTAGTGTCGTAACTGGATTAACCTCTTGGAGAATTTGTACCATTAGATACGCTTTAAACTCGAAAGAGTTAAAGTGAAATAGTCCTTGTTAAGGTCGAAAGACGTTTGGATTTACCATAGAATACAATTCTCTATAATCACATGCATGTCTGAATTCCGCATAACTCATAGCCAATAGAGACGTACAACTCATAAGGTGGACATACCCCCAACTTCTCAATTCTCATTGTTTTATATCTTACCAAACATTTTTACTTTTTACTTTGCTATTTTTCGTTTTTACCTTATTACTTTGGTTACATTACTTGCACGACAAAACTCTCCCCTTTTTATGAGACTTGCACTAAAAGTCTAGTAATCTTTGCTTACTTGTTGACCAAGCTATTCCCTGTGGGATCGATACCCAACCCAGTTGGGTTATATATTTGACAACGACCGCTTTACACTCCTACGAGACCTGTAGATTGAGCGTTATCAAAAATTGGCGCCGTTGCCGGGGAATACGGTTGTCAACTAAGTTTGTGATAATTACTAGACCCTTTGGTCAAAGATTCTCGTACTTTTACTTTTAGTTGTTGTTTTTGTTTTATTCAGGTTTATTCAGTGCATCAATGGATGCACAACGTGAAATTGAAAGGATAACTGCTCAAGTGCATCAACAGAATATTGATAACCCAGGCTGTGCAACAAATCCTGATGATGAGGACCTGGGCGATGAGGAGCTACTAAACCCACGGCGTACTGCTGAGATGGCGGCACCCATGCAGAGAAGAGATCGTTAAGCGCGATTGAGGCCTGATCGCCGAGCTGTGCAAATTCCTTTTGATGACGATGATGACGATTTAGATGAAGCTGGTGCCACAGGAGCCATTATTCTGCCACCCTTGGCACCTGGAGCCAAGTTCAATATCACTGGCACCATGATTCAGTTATTGCAACTCAAGGGATTATTTGGTGGACTAGCAGGCGATGATCCGAATATGCATCTCATCAACTTTATTTCTATATGCAAGTCGTTTGACAATCCTGGTGTTGGTCAGAATGCAATTCGATTACGTCTATTTCCATTGTCTCTGTCTGGGGAGGCAATTCTATGGTTGAATGGGCTGACTCCTGATTCTATTACTAATTGGAGGCAATTGAAAGACGCTTTCCTAGAAAGATTCTTTCCGCCATCCAAAAGAGCACAGTTGAGAGATGAGATCACCAATTTTCGACAGCTTCCAACTGAAGCTCTCCACGAAACATGGGAGAGGTTCAAGACGAAGCTTATGAGGTGCCCAAACCATCACATGACTAATGTCCACTTGATGGAGATATTATACAGAGCTTTGAATTCGGTGACTAAGCCAGTGGTTGATAATGCGGCTGGAGGATCATTCATGGACCTCACCTTTGGTCAGGCAAGCAATATGCTAGATCGAATGAAGAAGCAAAGTAGAGCTTGGCATACCAGGGATTCTGAGGTAGCAAGCCCCACTTTATCTATTGGCATGACTGCAGACCAAAGAAGAAGAGAAGAAGAACGCGACCAAGATATGGCGCACATGAAAACACAAGTGGATCTTCTTACAAAGCATCTATTATCAGGGAAGACCGAAAAAGTTAAAGCTGTTACGTCAAAAGGAAGAAATGAATCTGATTCGGAAGAAGAAGCCAACTACTTGAACAATCAGGGGGGCTTTCGAGGCAATGCCCAAGGAAACCAAGGTCGGAACTATTATGATAATTCAGGATATAAGGACCGTGATCAAGGTAGTTGGAAGGATAAGACTGACAGGAGTGGTTTGTATGTTCCTCCTGGAAGACGTGACGTCGCTGCATCTGGTTCTGGAAATATGTCAATGTAAGATATGATGGCTAAACTATTGAAAGGAGTAGAGGCAACTAATACGGGAGTGAATGAGGTGAAGAACGACTTGTCCTCAATGAAGAAATTGGTTGACTCACATTCCACTTCAATCAAGCAAATAGAGCAGCAATTGAGCCAACTTTCAGCAGCACTTAATCAAAGAAAGGCTGGCACCTTACCTAGTGACACTATGCAAAATCCAAGGAATGACGGATCATGCATGGCTATTACTACCCGAAGTGGTAAGGTGCTGGAATCTTCATCAAAAGGCAAGCAAGTAGTTGACGAAGTAGCGGACATAGTTGATAACGCAAAAGGTGAAGAATCCGCAGAAGCTGGCCACGACGTCCATGACGTCAACCCCAGCGGTTTGCAGCCTGAAACTACCAAAATTTAGAAGCAAGAGGAGAAGAAATCCGTGGAGAAAACAATTCCGTATCCACCACCACCTTTTCCTCAAAGATTGAAGAAGATTGCGGATGATACAAAGTTCAGCAAATTCATAACGATGTTAAAGCAGCTGACCATTAATGTTCCGTTGGTAGAGGCACTGGAGCAAATACCTGGGTACGCAAAATTCATGAAGGAACTTTTAACAAAGAAGCGGGCGGTAAGCTATGAGCCGGCAGATAATGTTCACCATTGCAGTGCAATCGCTACAAGATCGCTAGTTCAGAAAAAGGCTGACCCTGGTGCCTTCACTATTCCTTACATTGTTGGCTCTTTGAACTTTGCCAAGGCATTGTGCGATCTGGGTGCTAGCATTAATTTGATGCCACTATCCGTCTACAGAAAGTTGGGGTTGGGTGACCCTACTCCAACCAATATGCAGCTCGTGATGGCAGATAGGTCGGTAAAACGACCTGTGGGTATCTTGAATGATGTGTTGGTGAAGGTGTCTACCTTCATTTTTCCTGCAGACTTTGTGATTTTGGATTGCGAGGTGGATTCTGAAGTTCCCATAATCTTGGGACGTCCTTTCCTTGCAACAGGAAGTGTGCTTATTGACATGAGAGCTAATGAGCTTTTATTTCGGTTGAATGACGAAGTGGTCCACTTTGATATATGCAAAGCAATGAAGCAACCCAGCGATATGAATGTGTTCTCTGTAGCTGATGGTCATCATGAGGATAAGAAAGCATTATCTGTAGAGAAACAGCTTACTGTTGAGCCTTTGTCTGCTCACTGAATGATGAGCATGAGGACGATGAAGATTATGAAGAACTTATGGGTGCTCTAACAGAAAAAGAGTCCTATTCTCATACACCTAAACAGCCGGACCTTGATCTTTAGAATCAACCGTCACCAACAACGAAGACTTCCATTGAAGAGCCACCAATGCTAGAATCGAAAGAGCTCCCCGATTATCTAAGGTATGTGTTCTTGGAAAGTGAAAATATACTTCCGGTAAGTACGGCGGATGATTTAAGTGAACAACACGTAGAGGCTCTCATCTCTGCTCTAAAGAGGTATAAGAGAGCTATGGGTTGGACTATTGATGATATAATTGGTATCCCTCCCGGGATAGGCATGCACAAGGGTCATCTCGAAGAAGATTGCATGCCTACAAGTAAGCCTCATTGTCGTCTGAATCCATTTAGAAAACGATGCCCCATCTATCTTGATGAAGTCTAAGTAATCGAGATAGCTATGTCGTGCCGCGACAATAAATCAAGCGCTTGGTGGGAGGCAACCCATCGTTCTAATCGTTTTTGTTGTTTTTGAGTGAATGTAGGTACAAGAGGTGTAAAACGAGGAGATCGGTTGCAAATTTTGATTTGGACGTATTGCATGTTAAAGGTGGTAAGTTAGGAATGAAGAAGCAAAAGGCCATGGATTGAGCATTGCTCATGAAAATATAGGCATCGAACAAGGCTAGGCATAGGTAAAACTAGGCCACGAACAAGGCAAGGCCTATACTATGGCCTAAGGTCTCGGAATCTAGTGTGCCATAGCATAGGCGCCGCCCATGCTCAAGTATGCCATAGCATAGGCGCCGCCTATGCTAAAGCCTTTTGTCTCTGAATCTCATATGCAAAGTGAAAGGCGCCGCCTATGGTCACCAAATGCTTTGCAAAAGGCGCCGCCTATGGTCACCAAATGCTTTGCAAAAGGCGCCGCCTATGCAAAAGCATTCTGCTCAACTAGGCATGGCCTATGCTATGGCATTCTGCTCAACTAGGCAAAGCCTTAGGCGCCGCCTATGGTTACTTTTGGTCTCCAAATCCGATTTTAAATGGGTCAAAATCCGACCCTACCTTTTCCTATAGATATGAGACTTAGTCTTGAACCAAAAACACATTGGAAACCTAGCTTATGCGCCGCCTACCACTCCAAATCCTCTCAAAAATTTTCCTTTTGCTCTTTTACCTTGCTAGAACATCATCCAAGGTCATCAACCAAGTAAGTACTTCTTTGTTCTTCATTTATATTCCGTAAGTACTACACTACTACGCATATTATGAATTGCTAAATCTTGAAGTAGTATTGGTGATTTGAATATGATTGAATTGTTGTGACACAACTAAGTGAGTAAACGAATACGTAAGGATGATCTTAACTTGTTCCCAACTTGAATTTGATTTTGATGCATTGTCATACTTTCTCGGAATTGACATGGTCACTAAAATTGCATAATCGTGTCACTTGCATACTTACATGTTGGAATGACTTGTTCATCGAGATAAGAATTATGGTTGACTACCAACATGTGAGGTTGTGATTATTTCTAGATGCTATACCTTGATTCAATCTCTATGTAATAGTCTTGATATATCAAACATGAAAGTATTGCCAAGATTACAAGAAGTATGACTGCACTGATTATATTGTTGGAACATATCACCTAAATGTATGTCGATGAAGTCTGAGTAATCGATATCATTCACTTAATTAGTTTGTGTCAACAAATTAAGTGTGGGGTGGTGCCACTATTGTCTGTTTGTTGATTGAATCTTCCGAGATGAAGCTAACATGACTCTATTGAGATCTCAGGTACAATGGCACCAAAAGACAAGAAAAGCAACCACTTCACAAAGAGGCCAGAAAAGAGGAAGAAAAGAGCAAGGTGAATCCTCCGTGCTGCAAATACCTCGACGTACTCTTGGAAACAAGTGGGGTACTTATGAGGAACTTCTGAGGATGACGACTCCAATGATGATTTTGACGAAGGGGGTATGACCCCAGACATAGAGGAGGAGTCCGACTGACCAGGTTCTTTGTATTTATTTTCCACTGAGGGCAGTGTGTCTTGTCTAAGAGTGGGGTGGTGGTATTTGCATGCTATACTTCTCTATCTGCATTTGCATTTATGTTTGTTTTGTTTTTCTTTTTAGTAGTTATTTGTTTTTCTTTTTTTAGGAGTAAATTTTTTTTTATTAAGCTTAACTTCGCATGAAATTATTCTAATAGGCAGCATGAGATTATAACAAGAGTTTGTGCTAAAATCATGACTATTGAGACGTTCAGGCTCTAATTGTGACTCCCTATGTGATATTGTGTTGTTCAATTCCTTCATCTGTTGGGTCGAGAGTCTATGCTACTCCCAATAAAGTCGACCATGTGCCTTGTGTGAGTGAGATAATAGTATATTCTATGTTTGTGGTTGATGCTAGAACTTGCCTGGTATGTATGTAAAGCGAAAATAAAGAGTGTAAGTCTAGGAGATGATTTAGGCATTTCTTTGGCAACCTATACTTGTTTACCTTCTTTGTACCTACCCATGGACATTATCCTAGTTAACCCCTTGAGCCTTTAGCTTATTTTCTTTGACAACCTCATATGTAAGCCTAATCCATTTTTTTCAAGACCATAATTCGATCCAAATTCCTAAGTGCTTTAAAGTGTAAAGTCATGTGACAAAATAAGAGGAAATTGGGTGAGTATGATGCTTTAGAATGTAATGGTGCTTGAATTTGTTATGAAAAAGAATTGCTATCATGAGAGGTATGTCATGAAAAGAAAAAGGAAAAGAAAACTAAAAAGTTAGTTATGTTCAAAAAATGAAAAACAAAAGAGGTGACAAAGGGAGGTAGATTAAAAGAAAGCAAAAAGGTTGTTTGAAAGAAAAGTGTTAATGACATAATGAGATGTATTAAAGCACTTAGGGAACTTAGTCACTATTTCTGGCCAAAATAGTCCTACCCGTCCCTTAGCCTACATTACAACCATCAAAAGACCTATTTGATCCTAAGCTTAGCATTCTGATATTTAGTAGAGCATTACACTAAGGGCAAGCCTATGGTCATCAGTTGCAGCATATGAATTCTTTGTGAGAGTGAGAGCAAGGATACTCTTATACCCATGTTCGAAATATATACTATACTTGTGAGTGATTATGGGTAATATATGGTGAGACACGCATGGTTGATGAGTTTTGGGTAGTGGTGTATGATTCTTTGTACCTTAACTTTTGGATACGAATTAACTACCATCACGAGTCTATATTAGAGGTTGAATTGTTTCTACTAATGATCAGAAAACTACTCTTTGTTGATAATTGTTGTGTGTGTCTTGATGAATATTTTGTGTTGTTACTGTGAAACTCTAAGTAGATGTTTAGAAGGACATGATATTTTGTTCGAGGACGAACAAAGCTTTAAGTGTGGGGTGTTGATGATAGGCGAATTTACACACCTATAATGCTATATTTTACCCATATTTTAGCTAAGTTTTGAGGACAAATTATATAATTCATGCACTTTTAGTCCTTTTTCCTGTAAGTGAGCTAACGAACATGATTAGCAAGTTTTCAGGTATAAATGATGCAGAATTCAGTATTTTATGGATAACTTGATGCCAAAGAAAGCTTTACGAAAGAAGGAGAGCAGCATTTGGGCACCTATGGACTGAAAGTGATGCATGGAAAACCTGTCCCGGGCAAAAACAGCATTTCTGAAGACTTTGGGGACTAGCAGTAATTTATTAGGATTAGGATAATGATACTTTAACCTAGTAGGATTGGGTTAAGTATTTTATTAGCTTAGTAGGAATAGGATATGGGTATTATAAATACCCTATTTTTCTAGAGATTTTAATTCATTCCAATATTCCACACAATTCCCCCATTCCATCAATTTCCATCCATCCACCATCCATCCATCCATCATAACAATTTTCTTTACTAATTCATTGTTGACATTATTTTTCATCTATTCAATTCTTAATTTTCGCAACAAGAGAAACGTCACTTTGCAAAGAAGTCACGCCTAACGCCATACCACACCTTACTACACGAGATCTTTATTGTGGTGCAATGATAATGTCTATTGTGATTTCCTTCGCACTCATGGGTAACTAAACTTCTCTGTTGGGGTTATGGAAGCCTTATGAGATACTATCTAAGGCTATGAGTTTGTGAATTCGTGACACGTGTGTTGCTTATATCATTATTCTCTTCATCTTAATGCAAATTCTTGTGGCTGCAGACGCATAGAATAATTCCAGTATAGCATTAACTTGTTCGAAAGAAAAGTTATATGTCTGGAAAAGAGATAATGTCAAGGTAATAGGGTCCCATCCCCTATTAAAAAGTTAGTGTCGTAACTGGATTAACCTCTTGGAGAATTTGTACCATTAGATACGCTTTAAGCTCGAAAGAGTTAAAGTGAAATAGTCCTTGTTAAGGTCGAAAGACATTTGGATTTACCATAGAATACAATTCTCTATAATCACATGCATGTCTGAATTCCGCATAACTCATAGCCAATAGAGACGTACAACTCATAAGGTGGACATATCCCCAACTTCTCAATTCTTATTGTTTTACATCTTACCAAACATTTTTACTTTTTACTTTGCTATTTTTCGTTTTTAACTTATTACTTTGGTTACATTACTTGCACGACAAAACTCCCCCCTTTTTACGAGACTTGCACTAAAAGTCTAGTAATCTTTGCTTACTTGTTGACCAAGCTATTCCCTGTGGGATCGATACCCAACCCAGTTGGGTTATATATTTGACAACGACCGCTTTACACTCCTACGAGAGCTGTAGATTGAGCGTTATCAGTTACGTAGATAGTATTAACAAGGAGCATCAAGTTGATACTATCAACAAAAGTGTACAAGAAACAAGGTTCTCATTTGTTACGACATAAACTACCAAATTGTGAGGCCACCTATGCTAATCCACCTAGATATATGTCACGATCCAAAAATCAAGGATCACAATGGCACTTGTCGCAAAAAGCCTTGACAAGTAAGCTTACCACCCAAACTGATATGAAAAGAGAAATCAACATCAAAATTCAAGGCAAGGCTTCGAGAATGAAGTCGAACCATACATATATAATAATAGAGAAAAGATACATAACAGAGATATCATAAATCTCTCAAAACTCGATGTCACAGTGTAAGAACCAACTAAATATATCTCAAAGTAAAAATATACAACTAATAGTCAAAAGAAACATAATCTGTCTCTAAATACAAAATATAAGATATAAACTAAATAAGAGGAGGTAGTAGATAAACTCTGGAAGCATAGACTGACTTCTACCTCGAAAGTACTTTAAACACTACCTGAATCAGCAACTGTACGGCGCACTCATACCTTGTCAAGAAACTTTTTCACTCCATCGATGAACTCACTACTGCTTCCTCTTAGGTTCATCCAACTTCTATCTAATATACCCATTTACATTTATGTGACACAAGAAATCAAAAATACTAGCTAACAAACATAAAAGGTAGCAATGTTCAACAACTAAACAATCTAATTAAACAATAATTTCTCAAACAAAACATAGATACTATGTAATTTAAGATTTAGTGCAAAAGCAATAGCAAGTAATACATAGTATTACTTTATGATCACCCAAAGACAAGCAAGACTAACATGTAGTTATAATTTTAGACATACTCCTAACTACTAAAACAAAAATTAAGAATCATTAATGTCCTTTATAGGATACGAAAAGTGAGATATTTTATCATTGTTTAGTTGAAAGAAAAAGTAGATTAACATAAAAGATAATGAAAGTTAATTCTACTACTTGATGGACTATTACTACTACTTCATGTTTAACACTGACATAAAAACAATCAGGAAAGATTCACACATCAACCACTTAATCAATAACTCATCTAGGTTCAACAAACAGAACTATTTCAAATTTAATTTAACTTTATCAAAAAATCAAGGTCACTTCAAACTTAAATATGAGAATACTTGATCAAATAATTTCTTTTTAATAAACATGAGAATACTGAAATAAACATGACAATGCTAGACCAAACAGATCCTTTTTAAGAAAAAAATATTTTTTAATTTTTCAATTTGTCCTGAGCAAAGCATAGTCCAAATAAGTATTCACATACTTAAGTAGACACATTAAGTAGAGACACTAAGTAGATGAAAGTAATGACACGCTAAAAAATAAGGAACTCTATAACAACTACTTGATAGACTATTACTAGTGCTTCATGTTTGACACTCTACGTCAACAATCAGATATGATTCACACATCAATAACTTTATCAAAAACTCATTTACATTCAACAAACAGAATCATTTCAAATTTTAATTTAACTGTACTTAAAAATAAAAAACAATTCAACTTAAACATAAGAATACTAGATCAAATAATTCCTTTTTAATAAATATGATAATACTGGACCAAACATGAGGATGTTGAACCAAACACTCTTTTAAATAAAAGATCATTTTTCAATTTGTCCTAAGCAAAGCATAGCCAAAATCAGTAACTTAACAAGAGACGTTGCTTCAATATAACAGATTCCTCACTTAAGTCGACACACTAAGTAAACAAACAACGTCATCAAAATCAGTAACTTATATGAAAGAAATGACACACTAAGTAAACTAACACCTTAGCCAAAATTAGTAACATACATAAAAGATGTGAGACAATAGGTAAACCAACACCATAGCCAAAATTAGTATAAAAAAAGTTACACGAAGTAAACTAATAACTTAGCCAGTTCTTGAACACTTTAAGTTAACAAATTCAAAAATTATATTTTTTGAACAATAATGATCCTTTCTTATAAAGAATCAGATACAATTTTATCTAACTTAGTGAACATTCGAGAAAGGAGATATCATTACAAAAATTGTTATTTAGAAAATAAAAAGATAAGAATTTAAATCATGCCTCAAAAATTTTTGTCTAATCAATATGTATCAGAAATTCAGCATCAACGACAAGAGAAATATGATTCACAGTAATCAATTTTACAAATCTATTATCAAAAAATAAAGAGAAACAAGATAAAAACACACTACCAAATTTATTAAAACCTAATGCAAAGTAAATCCAACATTAATGTCACACTGAACAATCTACAAAAAAGATTCTAACAACGATAAAATAAGATAACAAACAATAGCTAATGTAACACATATAACAACAAAATATTATATTTATATTATAACTAATAAGAACAAATTAAGACCACACTCATTAGCTAATTTAATAGCACATACAACAACAAAATTTCATAGATATACCATATCTAACAACAATAAATTAATACAAAAACAAAAATGCAATTAAATACTACATGCAACTGAAAAAACTAATAATTTTACAACACCTAATAACAACAAATAAATTACAACACACATAACTAACTACCAACAAAATTTAATAATTTCACTAATTCTGAAACAAACAAATAAAAGCCTACTCAAAGTTGCAACCTACTAGCACATGAAACAATAAAATTTGACAATTTTACGAAATTCATAGCTCAGAACTTAAAGAGCAAAAAAGAGATTAAAGGAAAAATACTTTAAAAGATCAAACTTATTGAAGAAAATTAGGTCCAACTCTTATCACAAATAGAAAACCAAGAGATGTGACTAAAAACACCGAAATACCAACTAAATCACAAAATCCTCAAAGAGATGAGAGGAACGTGTGAATTTTAGCTTCTAATAGTCAAATATGAGTTTACATTAGTGTAAATTTGAGAACATTAGGTCAAATTTACAGTGACACATTAGGTCTAAGAGGAAAAAAATTTAGAGAGAGATTCTAAATTGTATGAGTAGACTTGCTAAATAATTTATGAGAGTGATTCTATTTTTATATCTCCTTGATAAAATGAATAAAGAGAAATGAATAAAAATAACGGTATTGATGGGTGATGAAAAATAAAGAGAAAAAATGATGGAGAAAACGTGGATGATTAAATTATTGATACAATACATGTTAATTTTCAGATAACCGTTACCGTAGATGACTCGATTGCAATAGTTCAAAAATCATTGTTGTAGCTAGGTTATTGCAACAATCATATTACAATGGCAACGATCATATGACTAAGTCGTGTCAATATCTATCAAATCTTTTGGCGTTGCACTAGACGAGATATAGCAACAGTTACTAGCAAGTCTGTTTCATAGGCACATTTTCTAGTAGTGTGCATTTCAACACTGCATATCATCTAGTTTCATCTCAACTCTCTTCTCTTATGCTGATCAAACCGGCAATGCTTGTATTCACTCTTACTTTTATTTAATTAAAAATCATTACTCTCTGACGTGCTTCTCCATAGTTGAAGTTTCTCTTCAATTTTGGTTAGTTTTGTCAATTCACATGAGAAACAGCCTCTCTACTTCTTCTGGGGTAGCGGTATGGACTGCGTATATTTTACCCTCCCCAAACCCCACTGTGTGAAAATACACTGAACTTATTATTATCATTGCTGTTGTTTGTCAATTCACATAATAGATGGTCATTCAATTATCAAAAATTATTTAATAAAGTCATGTTTCTTTTATTGGTGACATAAAACATACGTAACACTTGTTTGGATTATTTTGACCTAAAAATAAATAGCTAAAATATAATTTAAATTTTATTCATATACTATAAAAATGATTAAACACTATTTTGACTTACATCAAATAGACAATTAACTGTGTGATTATGTCACTCAGAGGGTTAGTCAACATGCCTACTGTCTACTTTACCGTCCAAATTATTACTTATCTACTTTACTCTCCAAATTATCATTTTTATCACTTTTGTTCGTCCCTTTTTATTATTTATGATTTTTTTTTTCTTTTAAAGCTATATTACTAACTTAATTATAGAATAAATAAATTTTATGTACAAAATAAAATAGGCCTAATGTGTGAAAAGACCTAATAAATCTTATATGAAGACGGAATCATGTAATTAAGAAAATTCTTATTAGTATAAAAGGTACTTCGAGCTTAAGTTTGAATTTTTTTTGAAAAGTTAATTATAAGTTATTGTGCTCCATCGGAGTATATGATTAAGTTGCAAATTTTTGAATAGATATCCTACATCAAAATTGAATTATTAAGAATTAAAAAATTCTTTTCTAGAATAGTCTCAAAGGATTATACATGTGTCTACAAACCATAGTGTAGGAGGTTAAGTCCCTCCTTGCCCACAACCACATCAAACAAAGAGTATCGAGGATAGAAAAATCATGATTAAATATGTTTTTGTTGTTTTAAAATAAAAATATTTCGTATCTTAATGAATACATTTAATTTATTTTGAATCATGAAAACAAGATTCATTTTTTGAGAAATATAAGTTGATACCACTTGAAGTAAAGGGTTTCAAACTATAAAGGGATGAGTCTACTATTCAATCTTATGAACATGTTTTCTATAGTAAAAGGTCTTAAAACATTATTCCAACTTACAAATAATCACAAAATATGATTTGGATACAAACCCTTAAAACAAGGGATTAAAGTGTTACAACCAACTTATATGACTATAATAGATAATTCAATTCTATAGAAGGAAACCACAATATGAAGCTTAAATCTCTATAACAACATTAACTATTACACATAGTAAGGTGCAAGTCGCAAATGGCTTACTAGGGTCCTCAATCTACCTCCAATAATTACACGAAGACAAATATTTAAAAGCATAATGTAAATATTGTGCTATGTCATTCTCGTACATATCACACACAACAAATTCTAAGTACATGATCCAGATGTAAATGTATATTTATATAACAAAATAAAATAAAAAGACATAAATACACTCTTAAACTATACTAAAATTTTAACTACTCATTTAATGTTGCGAGGATTTTATTACCATCCCGAATTGTTTTAAAGTGAAATAAATTATAAAATCGGACTATAAAAAAGAATACATTCACAATTCTTTAATCAAGTTTCACTTCTGAATTAGATTGCTAGGTTAAATCATTTGATTACTGTTACGTCCGTTTTCGAAACTAATCAAAAACGTTTCATAACTTTGTGGCGAAAAAGAAAGGTCTATTTATACTTATTCTAAAAAATAATTTAAAGTCATCACTGAATTTATTAGTAAAACTAAGAAACCATCAAAGGTAAGTTTTTTTAAAAAAACTGTAATAAAAAATAACCAGAGTCTAGGTAAGGGTTTAAGTAAATTCAAAAGAAGGTGTTAAACACTTTTGAAAATCCATAAAGTGTGGTTCCCTACGGATTTAACTTGTTTGGCTAATTTTGAAAATTTCTTAAGTTTCTTGAAAAAATCTTAAATTTATTCAAAAATCTCATTTTAAGATGAGCAAAATTTATTAAAACTTGTCCATTCATTTTATTCCAAAATAATAAACTAAATGTAGAAGTTCCAATATAATTCTAACTTTAACACTTTTATCCAGATTAAGACTTTGGGCTAAATGATTAACCCAACTTCTTAAATGTGGATTTAAACTATTAATAACTATATAAAAAATTTCAATTTATTTTTCAAAAATTAAATTTGCTTAAGTAGAGGAATTAAAAATAACCAAATAAAGTAAATAATTTCAACATAAACTTGCTCCCTGAGAATTCATCTAGATTAATTTAAATTAAATTACAAACAAATAACTAAATAAATTACAATAAATTAAGCGTAACTTACATAAATCCCTGAATCTTTAAGTGATATTACATAAAATCTCAACTATTTTGTTAATTACATTTTATCCCGATTTTTTAAAATGGTGATATATATGTTATATGGTGATACATATAAAAAAGTGATACATTTGAAACTAATAAGATATTTATTTAAGGAAATAATAGGTTCTCTTTTATTCATTGTATTCTTTTATTTAAGGAAAGATATCTAATTTTTCTCTTTTTTTTAGATTTAATTTAGGTGTTTTAATTATGTTTCTCTTTTTTCGTCTTTAATTATGAAAGATATGATTTTTTTGGTCTTTTTCTCTTTTTTCGTCTTTGATTTTAGTCTGCTTTTTTTAGATTTAATTTTAATTATGTTTCAATTCTGCTTTTAGTCTTTTTAAAAAAAATATTATTACTTTTGTTTCCTACACTGACTACATCATTACCTTTCATTAATAACATATGAATCATCCAATAATTGAAATAAATAATTGTATCAACCATATGAATCATCATAATACCATATATATCACCCATTAATATCATATAAATCACCCAATAATTGAAATAAATAATTATATTTACCATATGAATCACCATAATACCATATATATGAATCACCTAATAATTGAAATAAATAATTGTATCTACCATATGAATCACCATAATACCATATATATCACCCATTAATATCATATGAATCACCCAGTAATTGAAATAAATAATTGTATCTACCATATGAATCACCATAATACAATATGTATCATCCGTTAAAATCATACAAAATATAGCTATAATATGAATCATCATAATACTCATATAATGATATCATATTTATCATTCATATGAATTACCATTAAAAGAATAAACATGTATGAATAACTAAATAAATTTATTTATGTATCAATAGATTTTTAAAAAAAAATGGGAGAGATTTTAGGAGAGGAAGAAAAAAAGTTGCATGCATTAATGAAGGAGTAAAAATCAGGAAGAAGATGATTTAAGCATTAATGGAAGAGAAAAAATCAGGAAGGAAGAGGATTTAATTGTTGATAATTAGGGAGATATTTTAGAGAAGAAAATCTTGAATGAGTTAATGATGGATTAAAAATAGGATATGGAGTTTTCTTGATATGTATCAAGAGTAAAGTTGAAAAATGAGATTTTATGTAAATTTTAAAAAGGACAAATTACACAAATCCCATATTTAAGAGACTATATTACCTAATATCCCTTACTTTTTAAAAATTTACATAAAATCCCATTTTCAACTTTACTCTTGATACATATCAAGAAAACCCCACATCCTATTTTTACTCCACCATTAATGCATTCAAGATTTCTTTTCCTAAAATATCTCCCTAATTATCAACAATTAAATCTTCCTTCTTGATTTTTTCTCTTTCATTAATGTTTAAATCATCTTTCTTCCTAATTTTTTTCTCCTCCATAATGCATGCAACTTTTTTTCCTCTCCTAAAATCTCTCCCATTTTTTAAAAAGAAAATCTATTGATACATATATAAATTTATTTAGTTATTCATACATGTTTATTTTTTTAATGTTGATTGATATGAATGATAAATATAATATCATTATATGGGTATTATGGTGATTCATACGATAGATACATTTTGTATTATTTTAACGGGTGATACATATGATATTAATGGGTGATACATATTGTATTATGGTGATTTATATGATAGATACAATTATTTATTTTAATTATTGGGTGATTCATATGATATTAATGGGTGATATATGTATGGTATTATGGTGATTTATATGATAAATATAATTATTTATTTCAATTATAGGTGATTCATATATATGATATTTTGGTGATTCATAAGGTAGATACAATTATTTATTTCAATTATTGGGTGATTCATATATATGATATTATGGTAATTCATATGGTAGATACAATTATTTATTTCAATTATTGGATGATTCATATGATATTAATGAGTGATATATATGATATTATGGGTGATTCATATGTTATTAATGAAAGGTAATGGTGTAGTCAGTGTAGGAAACAAAAATAATTATATTTAAAAAAAAAACAAAGCAAAATTGAAACATAATTAAAATTAAATCTAAAAAGGCAAACTAAAATTAAAGACAAAATAAAGACGAAAAAAAAAAAAGATCAAAAAAAACATATCTTTCATAATTAAAGACGAAAAAAGAGAAACATAATTAAAACACCTAAATTAAATCTAAAAAAAGAGAAAAATTAGATATCTTTCCTTAAATAAAAGAATACAATGAATAAAAAGGAATTCATTATTTCCTTAAATAAATATCTTGTTAGTTTTCAATGTATCACTTTTTTATATGTATCACCATATAACATATGTATCGCATTTCAAAAAACTGAGATAAAATGTAATTAATAAAATAGTCGGAATTTTATGTAATATCACTTAAAGATTCAGGGATTTATGTATATTAGATAATATAGTGATTTGTGTAATTTATCCATAAAATAGAGAAAGAAAAGTTGAGATTTGGACCCCTTTTTAGCCCATTTTCAAATCTGGCCAGCCTTGATTTTGGGCCCATTTTAATGGACCTTTTTCAACCCTCTTTAATTAGGTCGGGCTAGTGGGTTATGGGTTATGGATTGGGTATTGTATTGAACTGATGTTTGGTTTAAGTTGCTGATTTGTTTGGGCTGGGTGGATGGGCTGTTATTATTTTGGGATTGAGGTTTAAAATGAAGTTATTTAATAAATAGTCAAAATTTATAATTTTAGTCAACTTTTATTAAATTTAAATCATATTGAAAATCAATTGATCAATTACATTGAAATTATGGACAAATTGATTTCAATTATGATCAAAATTCAGTAAATTGGCTAAAATTAAATTAAAATTGAAAACAAATTATCAACCGATTTAATCTGAAGCTTCTTGGTTTAACAAAATTAAACAAATCTTTTCAAATAAATTACTTTTGTAAGAACAAATTACATTTGGATCAATATTTTACCCCCTTGACTTAATTTTAGAGACTACCTTTGATTAAGATTAAATTTTTAATAAAATAATTATTTAAGTAACAAAATTATATGATCTCATGTATACAAATACGAGGATATGTAGTCGCTATTAAAATGACAAAATTACCTTGAAGAGTTTTTGAATAAAATAAATGTTGTAACTTTATTTAAAATCAAAGAAACTCAAAATTAAACTTAGTTGTGAAGGGCAAAAATTAGGTGTCAACAACTGTTTTCTCTTTTTGGGTAGGGTGGATGCAAGTAACCCTACGCAAAGGGAGGTTGAAATTCCTAATTTTATCCGACCACAAATTTGCTTCTTGAAAGAGGTTGATTTCTGCACGAGTTTTAGGGAGTTACGGTCGAAACCCGATATTGGGTTTCTTATATATCTCAGATTATATGAAAATTCTGGCCACTTGTAGTTCATAAAACTTGATTCTAAAGCACGATTTTCAATGAATCCACAAGCTTTCTCAGTTTTCAAATTTTAGTGAAACCGAAAAGCTAGGGAATAAGAGGATTGGGGGGAGATTGAAGTGCAGTCGACTTTTCTACATAGAGCTCAACCTACATATCTCAATCTTTAGGGAATCAGAGTGCTTGTAGTTCGACTCAATCAGTAGATAAGATAATCTTTTATTTTAGACGATCTATGGGTTTGGATGAGTGACAAGTCAATTGAGTTAAGAAAAAGAGGTTTGTAACCTCTTAACCATGAATGTGTGATCCTTCACATCCATAGGCAAGAATTTGCCTAGACATATTTTTCAAAACTCTAAGTATGTTATCACTTAGATTTGAAGAAAAAAAGAAGGTTACTTCCAGTATGAGCTTAGAAATATCCTAAAAGTGCAACTAAAACCCGAATATTCAAAAATACCCCACATGCTTTCTAATAAGGGTGTGGTTTGATGGTGGTGGAAGTCGTCCTTCAGATCGCGTCCAAAGAGTTTGATATTCCTCTTTGGACTATGTCCCGATTTGTTTCTTAAAAAAAGTTCCACATTGTGCTGTGTCCTTTTTGGAGTCATCCACACCTGTTGTATTGACTTGAGAATTTCATCATTTGGGATGCTCTCGACAACATCTTAAATAAAATAGTTAGTTGTAAATGTAGCATTACAATAGTGTAAATTGGTGCAAACCTGTTAAAACATGTTATGTTGAGATAGTTGATGAACCAATTTGCACAACTTGTTCTAAAACATTATGCCACTTTGAACAGGGTGACAACCCAACATGTACTAGTAAAAGCGAATGACTTATCTTAAATGTAACATGCCACTTTGAATGGAGTGACGTTCCAATGTGTCTCATTGAAAAGCGAATAACTTATTTTTAATGTAACATGACTCTTTGAATGAAGTGACGATCCAACGTGTCTCATTGAAGGGCGGATGACCCATTTTAAATGTAACATGCCACTTTGAATGGAATGACGGTCTAACGCATCTCATTAAAGCTCGGACAAACCAAATTAAATATAACATGCCACTTTAAATAGAGTATTGGTCCAACGTATTTCATTGAAGAGCGAGCAACCCATTTTGAATATAATATGCCACTTTGAACGGAATAACGGTCCAACGTGTCTCATTGAAGAGCGGACGATCCATTTCAAATGTAACATACCACTTTGAATAGAGTGACGTTCCAACGTGTCTCATTGAAGGGCGAATGACCCATTTTGAATGTGACATTCCACTTTGAATGGAGTGACGGTCCAACGTGTCTCATTGAAGGGCGGACAACCCATTTTAAATGTAACATACCACTTTAAATGGAGTGATGGTCCAACGTGCCTCATTGAAGGATGGATGACCCATTTTAAATATAACATGCCATTTTGAACGAAGTGATGGTCCAACGTGTCTCATTGAAGGGCGAATGACTCAATTTAAATATAACATGCCATTTTATAAGGAGTGACGGTCCAGCATGTCTCATTGAGAAATAAACGGTCCATTTTGAATATAATGTGCCACTTTGAATATGGTGATGGCCCAACATATCTATTACTCACTTGGACCAAACTTATTAGTAGCAAATACAATATAAGGGCAATTGTCCAAACCTTGTTTTAGCACGCCACATTGAAGAAGGTGAAAATTCATAATGCAGTAACATATTATGTTGAAGGAGATAGCAATCCATATAATAACGTGTAACTTAAAGGAAGTGACAGTCTACTAACATGCCACTCTGAAGGAGGTGACGATCCATAAAGTGATTATATGTCACTTTGAAGAAGGTGGAGATCCATAACATAATCACATATCACTCCAAAGGAGGTGGCAGTTTATTATGTCACTATGACGGAGGTGATGATTTATTATGTCACTCTGAAAGAGGTGATGGTCCATAACGTGATAACATGTCACTCTGAAGGAGGGGACAATCCATATAATAACATGTCACTCTGAAGGAGGTGACGGTCCATAACATAATAATATGTCACTCTGAAGAAGGTGACGATCCATAATATAATAACATGTCACGTTGAAGGAAGTGACGGTCCATAATATAATAACATGTCACTCTGAAGGATGTGATTGTTTATATAATAACATGTCACTCTGAAGGAGGTGATGGTCCATATAATAACATGTTACTCTGAAAGAGGTGATGATCCATAACATAATAATATGTCACTCTGAAGGGGTGACGGTCTATAACATAATAATATGTCACTCTGAAGGAGGTGATAGTCCATAACATAATAACATGTCACTTTGAAGGTGATACGATTCAAATGGCCGCCTTAGCTTTCAATGACATCATTCAAAGTCAGTACATGGGGCATCAAGCTTTGGTCGCATTAAGAAAATGGGATCCTATATGGAGGGGCCGATTTGAGTACACCAAAGAGCAATCCCACGTGTGAAAGATTGCTTGGAGCATTGAAGATTGAGGACTCACGGTTTTGGGACTTCATTAAGGACATTTTGGTTACTTAGCCTTGTCCAAGTAACACTCCATGACCACCCCTTTTCATTAAGGGTATTGTGGTTATTTTGTTATATAATAAGTTAGACTATAAATAGGTTTTATTAGTTCATTTGCTAGTTAGTTTATGAAAGATGAAAGATGAAAGATTGAAATACTTGAAATCCTCTCTCTTGAGAGTAGACCACCTTAGCATAGTCTTAGTTAGGACTTGGAAAAGTCATCCTTAGTATAGGGCTTGGAAAAGTCAATATTGTTCTTTGTTTGGAAACGGTGGATCTTGAGGTTAGTCGATTACCTTGGCGATCACCGTAAGAGTGTGGTTTTGATTATTACATTCATTAGGGGTTAATGTTGAAATATACTTGGTTCTTAATCTTGTAATAATCTTGGTCTCACTATCTATCCTTTCATTATTTTGCAAATCCGTGTGTTTTTGTGTTTGTCATCTTGTATCCCTTTGTGTTGCTTGTTCTTCTCACGTTTTGTGGACTGTTTTGACATCTTGGTGGACTAATTTGTATCATTTGGTATCAAAGCATGGCTTGATCTTGTTCCTACAAGATCAATCTTGGGCTTGCTTTTTAGAAAATTTAAAAAAAAAATTATTGTTGAAAAAACTGAAAATTTCAAAAAAAGAAAGAGCAATCTATCCATTTAGTGTTCTTGGCCAAAAATTGTGTTTTTTTTGTGTATTGGACAATATTTTTACTTGTCTTTGTTGTCTCTAAGTGTTATTTTTGTTCCTCACTAACACGTTGAGTCTATATCTTAGATTTGAGCTTGAAATGTTGATGTTGTTAATGTGAACAAAGTGTGGCCGATTGTTGTTGGTATTGTTGTTGCGGGTTCAAGACTTGATCGTGTGATGTGTTGTTAGTTCAAGTTTTGAACGTGTATTATGGAGATTGTGTTGTGGAATTTAAGCTTGGGAAGTGTTGTTGTTGTTTGGCCGAATTTGTGTCTAGATTTAGGTGTTGTTTTGATTGTCTTTGTTGTTTCTTGTGTTGGTTTTCTTTCTCTCTAACACTGATTGAGTCTAACCCAAGTTCTTGAGCAAAGAAAAATTGCAAGTTGTTGTGAGAAGAATGGACGGTTTTGTTGAAGTTCTTGTGTTGTGTTGAAGAAGTCTTGTAAAAGGTTGTTGTTTGATCCAAATTCAAAGGGAAGAGAGTATAGGTTCTTGTTAGTCTTGAAACAACTTTCAAGACATTACCAAAGGGGAAAAAATAAAAAAACCTCCCAAAAGTCTTCATACCAAAAAGAAGTAAGTTTATTTTTCTAGACAATCCAAAAGAGGAAAGGGAGACAAGACCTCTAAAAGGTTGTCATGCCAAAAAGGTGAAAGTTGGTCAAGGTTTGAATTTTGAAAAAAAGGACTTAAAGTCTTGTTTGTTAAGCTATCAAAACCGAAATTTCCCCCATCTTTGTGAAATTTGAACAACCAAAATTGTGGAACAAAAATTTCAACTTCAACAATATTTTTTTTTTCCATTGACCAATAGTCAAGTGCTACGTCATCAATAGCTCAAGAACGTTGGAATTCTTAGTTTCACTTTTTTGATTCGATTGGTTTCCATTTTGTTGGTTTTCATACTAATTAGCAAACTAGTAAATACCTACTAGATTGTAGATTAGTTTTTGAGTACGTTTTCTTTCGTGTTAAGCGTTGTATTTTATGCTTTTCTCGTTAATAAGTCATAGTATTTTCTTTGTTTCAAGTTCGTAAGTAAATTTTATTTTTGTATCTTGAGTCGATCAAACAAGAATTCATTCCGTCCGCCAAGTAGAATTGACATCCTATTGACTACCGGAGTATAAGCAACTTTCAATTTTCGTCGCTCCAATTGTGAGAATCACAAAAGTGGGTATATACGAGTGTTGGTGAGGAGTTTTTACTACTAATCTTGTTTGTTCATTGTGTAGGTACAAAGGTGATATAAGGGGAACATGTCTTCGATAGCCGGGGATTATTGTGACTACAACATGGGAGATTATGGTTGTAGTGAGGGGTTTTATGGCTACAAAGTTGCGGGAGATTGCGGAGGCTATGAAAATAGCCATGATAAAAACTTGGACAGATTTGAGAGTTTCGGTTTTGAGGAGGGAAATGAGGTGAATGGAGTGCTTAGTGTTTATGGTGAATTTAGAGATAATGTAGGACCTCGTGATGGATCTTATGATGACGTTAGGGCATATGAGGAGTCTTACACTTCTCACTCCGAACCTAGATTTGGTGTTAGGTATAACCCTTTTGTTCGCAAAGTTTATGAGAGCTATGATGAGAGTACACATGAGGAGTGTTAAGATTCATACTCTCCACCTTGTAGTACTTCTTATCAAGGTCGATATAGTGTGAATGTTTATACTAGCTCTAGTGGAAGGTGTCCAACGAGAAGAAGAGGGTATGCATCTCCAACACTGAGGGGTACTCGTGTGCTTTATAATGTTGATCTGAGAAGGAGTGTACACTCCAAAAAGGTGACCATTTGTGGGATACCAAGATGCCTCATTGTGTTAAATGATAGGTACTATAGAAACTACATCGTTCCATCCAAGGTTGACTACTTGGGGTTGTTTTGTGAGCCTTTACTTGTTCCATACTTCTTGGACGGGTATAAGGTTACCAAGAGGGTCAAAGTTGTCTTCTCCCGATTTGAATACCATGAGGTGGTGTGGTGCGATATTCTTCCATTGACATACGGTCATATATGCTTAGGTGACGATTGGTTTGCACAACATAGAGTTCCAAATATGCAAAATTGGCCAAATATTGTAAGAGTCCGGTGGGGAAATCACCTCGTGACATACATGATACCCGAGCCGCAAAGAGAAGTGGATACTTACTTCAATCCGAATTCTTATGAGAGACAGAATATTGAGAGGAGTAAAGGTGTGCAAGGTGGTAATCTGAGAGTGGAAAAGGAGAGGTTGTGTGGAGCAAAGTGAGGGGATTTCCTCCAAACCGAGCTAACATTGTTTGTCCTTTTATTTCTAAGGACATTTGTGTAGGTACCAACATGGCAAGTGAAGGAGAGCAATGCCAAGTGAAGTTGCTGCCCAAGCTTGTGGAGGTCCTTCACAACATGGCAAAGGAAAGTCGACTCAAGAACTTCAAGGTAAAATAGCTAACTCTTACACTTTTGTGCATGCGAATGATAATTGTGTGGCTAGTAGCCCATTGAGTATGAGTAGTAGCTTACTTACTTGTGAGTCTAATGATTCTTTACCTTTTGTTGATGGTGTACATGTTGTGAGTGTGGATACACTAGTTGATCCTATTGATGACCAAATTGACTCTTCCTGTAAGATCAATTTATGTCCACCTAGTGTTGAAGCCTATATGTTGAATGGAAGTACATCGTCTTGTGTAATTGGTGTTAATCAACCTATTTGTGAAAATTATCCACCATTTAAGTATGTGTGTAATGTGATTAATCAAACTCAAGTGAGTGAAGTATTTGAAAAAGTTGGTAAACAAAAGGGGAGTAAACCCGAGAGCTATTCTTGGGATAATCTTGTTCTTGAAACCACTTTGAAACTTGATATTGATCTCTTAGAGAGTGAGGAACTTGCTTGTTCCAAATCTGCCCGTGGGTTGGATCATGCACTCTTTAGGTATAATATCTTGTTTGAAAATGATATAAACAATCCTAATGAGCCTAGTGGTGAAAAAGATGGTATAGCTTACCTTGGAGGCTATAGCCTATATGTTAACCCACTATGGTATGACAACATTCCTCCTAAAGATGAAAATCTCTTCTTGGAAGATGAGAGTAATCTTAAGGGTAAGGAATGTGAAGTCTTGGAAGTTACTCGTGCTTCTACTTTGTGTGATTTTATTGTTGAGAGTTCTTATGGTGATGATTGGGAAACTAGTAGTGAGTACACACATGAGGGCACCTTAGAAGAAGTCGACTTGAGTGATACTTTTCTCTGTTCTCTATTTTCTTTCGATGATATGTATGTTATTGTAGAGAGTATGTCATTTAGTTTGGATAGAGACCATGGGAAAGGGGAATATTGTCTAGACCCGTGTCAATGGCCACTCTTCCCGTTTGACCCCGGTGCCAAATATGAAAATGGTGATGTTGGTGTACCCAACTTGTTGCTTGGTCTACATGAAAAACAAAGTTTCATTCTTGGTGAATCCCATAACCAAATCCTTCGTACATTTTTTATTGAGTTTTTAATATTTCATTCAAAGGATCCTTGGTTATATTCTAAATATGTGCAACCTTGGCATGTTGAGGTGATTTGTTGTGCTTACCCTAACCCTCATGCCATGAGGAGTTTGTATTTGTGTGTCCTTTCTTTGGTTTTGCAAGGTTTGGATTCGAGGTCGAATCCTTTTCAAGAAGGGGAGGATGATACGATTCAAATGACCGTCTTAGCTTTCAATGACATCATTCGAAGTCAGTACGTGGGGCATCAAACTTTGGTCACATTAAGGAAACGAGATCCTACATGGAGGGGCCGATTTGAGTACACCAAAGAGCAATTCCACATGTGAAAGATTGCTTGGAGCATTGAAGATTGAGGACTCACGATTTTTGGCCTTCATTAAGGGCATTTTGGTTACTTATCCTTGTCCAAGTAACACTCCATGACCACCCCTTTTCATTAAGGGTATTGTGGTTATTTTGTTATATAATAAGTTAGACTATAAATAGGTTTTATTAGTTCATTTGCTAGTTAGTTTATGAAAGATGAAAGATGAAAGATTGAAATACTTGAAATCCTCTCTCTTGAGAGTAGACCACCTTAGCATAGTCTTAGTTAGGACTTGGAAAAGTCATCCTTAGTATAGGGCTTGGAAAAGCCAATATTGTTCTTTGCTTGGAAACGGTGGATCTTGAGGTTAGTCGATTACCTTGGCGGTCACCATAAGAGTGTGGTTTTGATTATTACATTCATTAGGGGTTAATGTTGAAATATACTTGGTTCTTAATCTTGTAATAATCTTGGTCTCACTATCTATCCTTTCATTATTTTGCAAATCCGTGTGTTTTTGTGTTTGTTATCTTGTATCCCTTTGTGTTGCTTGTTCTTCTCACGTTTTTTGGACTGTTTTGGCATCTTGGTGGACTGATTTGTATCAGAAGGAGGTGATAATTCATATAATAATATGTCACTCTGAAGAAGGTGACGGTCCATATAATAACATGTCACTTTGAAGAAGGTGACGATCCATAACATAATAATATGTCCCTCTGAAGGAGGTGACGATCCATAACGTAATAACATGATATCATAAATAAAGTGATGGTCCGATGCATCCTATTAAAGAATGGAAAACCAAAATATAATAATATATGTACTTTTAAAAGGGCGGATGACCTTAACATAATAAGATGTATCACCTCAAACGAAGTAACAATTCGGTATGTCCTCTTGAAAGGGTGGATGACCCAAATATAATAAGATATGTCACCTCAAATAGTTTGACAATCCATTACAATATATATATATATATATACTAATTTATAAAACACATACACATATATACGTTAAATATACACGTATATAGAAGATATATACACATGTATACACACCATTCAATGTATATATACTACTACTAATAAAATATACTACAATATATATATATATATGTGTGTGTGTGTGTGTGTGTGTGTATAGTTATATACTAATTTATAAAACATATATACATGTATACGTTAAATATACATGTCTATAGAAGATATATATACACATGTATACGCACCATTCAATATATATATACTACTACTAATAAAATATACTACAATATATATACATTACAATATATATATATATATATATATATATATATATATATATATATATATATATATATATATATATATATATATATAGTTATAGTTATATAGTTATATACTAATTTATAAAATATATACACATGTATACGTTAAATTTACATATCTATAGAAGATATATACACATTTATACACATCATTCAATGTATATACACTAATACTAATAAAATATACTACAATATATATACATTACAATATATATATAGATATAGTTATATACTAATTTATAAAGCATGTACACATGTATACGTTAAATATACATGTCTATAGAAGATAGATTCACATATATACACTCTATTCAATGTATATATACTACTACTAATAAAATATACTACAATATATATACATTACAATATATATATATATATAGTTATATACTAATTTACAAAATATATGTACATGTATACATTAAATATACACATCTATAGAAGATATCTACACAAATATACAAAACGTATGCTACTTAATATAATAAATTAATAATACTTGGTAGTAAATTAATAAACTATTAGAAGTAAGTTTTTAATTTAAAGTAGAAAACTAGAAATTCAATTTAAAATTTTAAAATCATTAAATGAAAAAATATAAAAAGTAAGGACTAAGGAGTGAATGAATTTGGAAAATTTTATTGATTGCAAAATGATCCAAAATTTATCATTTACATAAATTTTAAAACACAAAAATAAAAAAAAATTGAATCCGAGCCGGTTAACCGACGGGGCTGGATCGGGCTAGGTTCAGGCCGGGTTAACCGGGCCCAAAGTAAAAAATAACCGGCTTAGGACCCAGAACTCTAAAGCCCTAGGTGTTATCGGGCGGGTCAAACCGGGCCGGGTCCTTTCAGTGGGCTAGGTAGGGCCGAGTCAGCCCAGCCCACTTGACAGGCTTAGTTCCTATGTATGAAACCTCAAATACCATAATTCATATTTGCGTGCATGTATTATGATCATTAAGCTAGTGAGAAGAGAGCTTATGATGTATAAAACATGTTCATAAGAGTCACTTAGAGTAATGCGAGCTAGGAGCTTTTGAATCGACCAAGTTTTGATGTTTGATTTCACAAGGGTCATCTTTAAACGAGTATAACTTTATGTATATGTGAAATTTGGCAGATTAAGATCCACCAAATTGTAGATAATTGAGTTATCTTTCCAACGATAACAATTTGTCTTAATCCGATACCCGAGCGAAAAGTTATGGCTTTGCAAAGGGGTGTGCGTTGCCTAACAATCGCAAACGTTCACTAAAAAGGATATACCATTGGGTGTGCGACTCAAACCTTAAGGTTTTCCATAGGTTGTGTGACGTAAACCTTAAGGTTTGCCATAGGCTGTGCAATGCAAACCTATGGCCAAGTGGCGTAGATACTTTGTTTTTGAGTTATTCCGATGGAAACTAAGTCATTTGACACTTGATAAACATCCCTAAACATAACAACACGAAATTAATAGCTCCTAAACACATCTTAACCCTATTAACATCACCAGTTCATCATCTAAAACACAAGAGGAGAAAGATAGCTAGGGTTTGCACAATCAAGCTTGAAGGTTCAATCTTTCTGGAATTTCGTCGTCATCAAGGTATGTGAGGTTATGAACAAGGATACTTCTTTCATCCTTGTGCACTAAAATAGTTTTTAAAGTCGAATTTATATGAGTTTCAATTTAGGGTGCATACCCAATTATTATTATTTGAAGATTATGATGTTACAAGTGATTTAAATATTGAATTACATGTCTGTTTTCACATATTTATGCGTGTGATATGATTTTGCAGATTTCCAATTGAGTTTTAACCATGATATCGTGATTCTTGATTTCAGTATCTTGATATTATTGAAGTATTTCAAGAAGTATATTGAGCATGACATTTTTCTATGAATTTGCATGAGTTTAAAGCATGGGTTTTAAGCCCTTAGTCTAAGTATTGATATTTCAAGAAGAGTACGATTTTAAGCCTCTTTTATAAGTTGTTTACCAATATTTAAGAAAGAAATTTATCTTTTGATCCTAAGATAAGATAAGGAATCTACATTGTTCATATAGTTTGAGATTTTAAGAAAAAGAAACATAATTAGTTTTCACTGTAAACCCTTGCTCTGTTTTAAGGTGGATTTCCTAAAGTTCTGAGCAATAAGTATGGAAGTAGTATTTATCACCGAGTTGGGTATGATTCCAAGGTCTCATGCCCTAGAACTACAACCCACTGTAGGTTTAAGTGCCCATAGTGGGCTAAGTTAGTGATAACTTTAGATAAGGTTCTATTCTGATGGCAAGGGTAGAACGACTCTCCCCAATGTGGGTAAGACGTTGGACTCCAAGATGGCTCACATGGTTTATGTTGGTTAGAAGAAACTCCCAATAGAAAGAGTAAAAGTACAACTTTTAGAACTAAGTGTTATGACCCACAAAGATTTTCTATGCTCTACATATTTATGTTTTATCATTTCGTAGTATATGTTTTATTCGAGACAAGGTGAGTCATTTACACTTATCATGTATCCTTTGAAAGAATTCGCTTAAATATTGCATTGTTGTTTTACTTATGCATTCACCCCTATATGCTCATTACATTCCAAAAGTATTGATCCACATATATGTCTATGTGTTGCATTGTTTAATAATATAGGTACAGGTGCTCAGTTCCAGCAGCGTGATTGACCACGAGCATCTCCATATACATCCTGACAGTTGGTGAGTCCTCATAGTTCGAAGACCCATTTATTCAGACTTTCAGCTTTATGTAATATTTGATTAGTTGTTTTCAGTTTGTTTCGAGTCATCTGGGGGTATGTCCCAGGGACTCTCTAGTTAGTTGAAGTAGAGGCTTGTCAGACTGTTAGCTATAATTCAGATTCTTAGTGTTGGTTGTTCAGAATTTTAAATTAAGTACTCAAAAACATTAAGTTCATTTAAACTCAGTCCATTTAAGACAGTAAATTTATTATTTTAGTTTTTAATATTCCTAAGTTATCTTTACTATGAGCTTCAGAATTACTAGAAGGCTCAAAGGGTTAGCTTGAAGCTACTCATAGTCTTGAGTACCGTGTGATGTCTCGGGACCTATTTTTGGGGCGTTACAAACTTGGTATCAGAGTTTAAGGTTTAAAGAGTCCAAGGGAGTCAGACAAGCCACATTACATAGAGTCTTGATCATGGGTGTGAATCGCGCCATATTTATGAGCAAGAGACTACGGAATAATTTAGGAAATCATCTTTTTTTCTTTCATAATCTATCATGTTTACATTTGTCTCTACCTGCATTAACTTGTGCTCTTATGTGACAGTTGAATATGCCTCCTCACCGAACTAATACATGTAGAAATGATACTAGCCACCGCAGCCTGCTGATCCTTTGAATGAAAATGTATCCCATGATGAATTTCGGGCTGCCTATTAGGCGTTGGCCCAAGTTGTGAATGCCAATTTTTAGGGCAACCATCAGGATGCAGTCCCACTTCAGCAGAATGGTGAGCTAGCTACAACCAGACTTTATGACTTTATGAGAATAAATCTGCCTGAATTCTTTGGGTCAAAAGTAGGTGAGGACCCACAAATCTATATCGATGAGGTGAGAAAGATCACCCAAATTATGCATGTTACTGAGGAGGAAAGTGTATAATTGGCTTCCAATATATAGGCTAAAAGATGTTATGTATGATTGGGTGGTTATGTGAAAAAATGGTAGAGGTGAGAATGCAGCTCCCATGAGTTGGCAGGTATTTTAGGATGCATTTCTAGACAGGTTCTTTCCATGTGAGATGAGAGAATCTAAGATAGAGGAGTTCATGAACCTGAGACAGGGCTCAATGACAGTGAATGAGTATTGCCATTAGTTCAATTAGTTGTCTAAGTATGCTCCTAACTTGCTAGCTGACCCTAGATCGAGTATGAGTAAGTTTGTTATTGGAGTGTCTAGTTTGGTAGTCAAGAAATGTAGGACTGCCAAGATTATTGGGGATATGGATCTTGCTAGGCTGATGATTTATGCTCAACAGATTGAGGCAAAAAAGTTGAAAGGGAGAGAGGCTAGGACTGGATAGTTTGATTATGGCCAAGCAAGGTTTAGAGGGGGAAATCATTCGCAATTTCAGGGTGACTCATATATGCTAGCGCCATCTTCAGCCAGTGCCCCTACACCTAGAACCAAGAAGGAATAGTGGAGAAGAATTTCTATGTCCAGATCTCAGAATAGTATGGGTGGAAGGCCTAATTATCTGACATGTGCTAAGTGTGGTAAAAATCATCCTGGTGAGTATTTCAGAGGAACAAAGGGTTGCTATGGTTGTGGTACGTTGGGTCACAGAATCAAAGAATGTACGTATGCTAAGCAAGGAAACAAGAATATTCATCTCCAGACTCAGGCTACTAGTGCAACAGCTCCACTAGGTCGCCCAGTCCCTCTTTAGGGTACATCATCCAGTACCGATGACGGTCAGCGCCAGAATCAGTTTTATACTTTACCATCCCATCAGGAGCAGGAGAGTTCACCAGACGTTGTTACTGGTATGCTTTGTGTCTTTCATATTGATGTTTATGTGTTTTAGACCCCGAATCAAATCTCTCCTATGTGTCTTCATTAGTTGCGGTAAATTTTGGGGTAGGTCCTGAAAAGCTCTCTAAGCCCTTCTTAGTTTCCACCCAGTGGGTGAGTCAATTGTCGCCAAACGAGTCTATAGAAAGGGTTCTATCACTGTTCTTCATAAGATTATATTAGCAGACTTAATAGAGTTAGACATGGTCAATTTTGACATTATTCTAGGCATGGATTGACTCCATTCCTATTATGCATCTATAGATTGTTGCACCCGAGTTGTGAAATTTTTGTTTCCTGATGAGTCAGTCTTTGAGTGGGAAGGAAATTCAGTGCCTCCCAAGAGTCATTTTATATCCTATCTTAAGGCGAGAAAGTCGAGTCAAAGACACTTAGTCTAAAGATTCAATAGTTCAGTCAGTCCGTGTAGTCAACGTGTTTCCTGAAGTTTTTCTCGAAGACCTGCCAGGGGTACCTCCCGATAGAGAAATAGAATTTGATATTGATCTTCTCCCAAATACTTAGCCCATCTCTATTCCTCCTTATCGTATGGCTCCAGCCGAGCTTAAAGATTTAAAAGAGCAACTTAAAGACCTCTTAGATAAAGGTTTCATAAGGCCTAGTGTTTCTCTATGGGGCGCCCCTGTTCTATTCGTGCGTACGAAAGATGGCTCTCTCTGAATGTGCATCGACTACCATCAGTTTAATAAAGTCACAATAAAAAACAAATATCCTCTTCCTAGGATTGATGACTTATTCAATGCACTCCAAGGTGCAAGCTACTTCTCCAAGATAGACCTTAGATCCGGCTATCACCTGCTTAAATTAAGAGAATGTGATATTCTAAAGACAATTTTCAGAATTCGTTATGGTCACTTTGAGTTTCTAGTCATGTCCTTCGGGCTAACAAGTGTCCCAACAACCTTTATGGACTTGATGAACCGAGTGTTCAAACAGTACCAAGACATGTTTGTCATAGGCTTTATCGGTGATATCCTTGTCTATTCCCGTAGTGAGGATGACCATACAGACCATCTTATAATCATGTTGCAAACTCTTAGAGATCACCAGTTATTCGCCAAATTCAGCAAGTGTGAATTTTGGCTAATCTCAGTAGCTTTTCTCGGTCATATTATTTTCGATGATGGCATTAGAGTTGATTCTCAAAAGACCAAAATAGTGAGAAACTGGCCTAGACCCATCTCTCCATCAGATATCAGGAGTTTCTTGGGTTTAGCTGTCTATTACCAATGGTTTGTTGAGGGATTTTTGTCTATTGCATCCCCCATGTCTAGATTGACTCAAAAAAAGTTAAGTTTTAGTGGTCAGATTCCTGTGAGAAGAGCTTTCAGGAGTTGAAGACTCGGTTCACTTCAGCCCCAGTTTTGCCATTACCTGATGGTACAAAAGGATTTATTCTCTATTGTGATGCTTCTAGAGTTGGACTGGGTTGTGTTTTGATGCAGAGGGGTAAGGTCATAGCCTATTCCTCTAGACCGCTTAAGCCTCACAAAAATAACTATCCTACCTATAATCTTGTAATACCCCAGGAAATGTTTCGCAGAAATTTTGTGCGTAAACATGTTGGGTTCTATCTTCTAGAATGAATTATAAATTTTTCGTGCGGAATGTCTTAGATTATGACCCATCATTGCGTAGAGTATCGAATAAGCTTTCCAAAAATATGTGGATCATCCAAAACGAACACCCGAGCCACGAGTTATGAACATTCTGATCGAACCGTGAATAGTAGTGAACAGTAAAACGTGCAGGAAAAAGTACTGAGGCCTGGCGTATTTATGCTCCAACTTTAAATGATCATAACTCCTTGTACATAATGATCTGGGTGATCTACTATATATCAACGGAAAGCTCTGCGAGTCTTCTTTCCAATGAAATTGGTTTCATCCAATTTTTCTATCGAAGAAAAAAGTTATGGTCGATCTACTTCAGCCTACCAAAAGTGAATTTTTGGGTCAATTCAAACGATTATAACTCCTCGTACACAATGATCTAGATTAGATACTATATATCAACGGAAAGATATGAGAGTCCTTTTTCTAATAAAATTAGTTTCATCCAATTTGGATATTGGAGTAAAACATTATGGTTGATCTACTTTGGACTATTAAAACAGTCCACCAAAGGACAGATTCGAGAATTATTTAATTTTTAGGGGCATTTTGGTCATTTCCCCTCACCCAAAATCCGTCCAAACCCTATATTAAAGCCTATTAGAACCATTATATGTTATATTTCATTAAATCCCCCCAAAAAGAAAAACCTAAGCTCCTACATCCAACTTCAAGAACCTCCAAAGTTCACCATTAATTCTGCAAATTTATTCAAGATTCCAAGTTCCTAGTTCAAGAACTCTAAGAACCATCATTCAAAGGCACGATTAACATCTCCAAAATGAGTATCTATCTAGAGTTCATCATTCAAGGTATGTGGGGTTTTTTCAACAATAACTCTCTTTCGTTCTTGTGCCCAAAAGTAATTTTCTTTACAAAGGCATGATTTTTATTTGATTTTTACGAATTTGAAGCATGAACCCATATCTTAAGATGATTATTATAAAATCTTGATGTTTATGATTTGAAAGATGAATTTACATGTGTGGAGATATAAAGCATGAATCTTAAACAATATTTATCATGATTTTGATATTTGGATCGTGAATCCCTATTGGAAATTGTATTTTTTTTGAGAAAGTGTGTGTTATAAGCACATTGATATTGAATATTTGAGATATTTTGAATGATTTGACCTTTTGGTCCTAATGGACTTGTTTTGAACTCGAGTGTGAAAGAAATCCACAACGTGGTTGATTTTGATAGATGGGAAGCATGATGACTCCCGATGTATATTTATATATTACTAAAATTGGTTTGTTGTGGATTGTCTTTGAAATGATCTGAGCTAAGTCCGAGAGAAATCTTTAGCACCGAGTGGGAGGTATAAAGCGACCTTACTTTCCTAGAACTACGTGCCCCCGTAGGAGTGAGGCTGAGGTTGATTTATATAGTGATCACTAGTTTGTTTGGATTTGATATCGATAGTCCTACTCTGATGGCAAGGATAGGACGGATCTCCCCAATGTGGGTTGTACGTTGGACTCCATGTAGCTCACATGGTTTATGTCGGTTATAGGATCTCCCAGTGTGTGTTTGTTTCCTTGTGTCTATGGTGAATGGTGAAGTGATTTGAAAGTGGAATTATGAAAGTTATTCTTTCGAAAGATTTAAATGATATTTACATTATGAGAATTGATATTTTGGATGAACTGAAAGTGATTGACAAATTATATGATGACTCACATGTGTTATTGTACTTATTTCATCCTCTCATGATTATGATGATTTTCTTCGGGCCATGTGAGTCTTTCATACATCTTGTATATTTCTTATAAAGATTTATGATGATGATGTTTATACAACTGCATACACCCCTATATACTTGGTTTCTTTCCATGGTACTGACCTACATCTTCGTATGTGGGCTGCATTTTCTCAGTATGTAGGTTCAGGTGCTCAGTTCCAGGTTTGGCAGTGATTCTTTGGGCGTGCTGTTCTACATCCTCTGTTGTGGTGAGTCCTCATGTTCCGAGGACGTGATGTCTGATATTGGTTTCACAAAATTATTTACATTTGATAATTGAGTATGAGTCAGTTGGGGCATGTCTCAATGGCTCTCTGGTTTTATTGATTTTCTTAGAGGCTTGTCAGACTAGTATAGATATTGGGAGTTGACTAATAAGTCATATTTTGTTATCTTTCTAAAATTCTTTTATTCTTGGATGATGATTACTCTCTTGATATTTGAGGGTTATTTATGGAAACCCCATTGATTTATGTTGAACTGAATGAAAATGGCTTAAAGGGTTAGCTTGGGGCTACTCATAGCCTCAAGCATCGTATGACGCTCTAGGACCCATTTTTCGGGGCATTTCAAACTTGGTATCAGAGCCTAAGGTTTTAAGGTGTCTTAGGGAGTCTGACAAGCCGTGTTAAGTAGAGTCTTGATCATTGGTGTGTAGCGCGACACATCTATGAGCAAGAGGC
Organism: Capsicum baccatum var. pendulum; assembly: GCA_030864225.1. Taxonomy (NCBI): domain Eukaryota; kingdom Viridiplantae; phylum Streptophyta; class Magnoliopsida; order Solanales; family Solanaceae; genus Capsicum; species Capsicum baccatum. The sequence goes on from CM061550.1 coordinate 247,101,128, forward strand.
TACAAGACGTTTTAGGAAAAAGTGTGATTCTTTCTTTCAGAAGTCTATCATGCTTAAAGTGTATCTCTCTACTATTGATTTGTGCTCTCCTCTTTCAGAAATATGCCTCCACGTCGAACGAGAAGAAATAGTAATGGTCAGCAACCTCAACCCGCTGACCCATTGAATGAAAACGTGTCTCATACTGAATTTCGGGCAGCCTTTCAGGCGCTGGCCCAAGCTGTTACTGCAAATGTTCAGGCCAACCCGGCCCCGGCTCCACAGCTGTAGGGGGTGATTCAGCTTCTTCCAGGATCCATGACTTCATGCGGATGAATCCGCCGGAATTCTATGGGTCCAAGTCTGATGAGGATCCACAATTATTTGTAGAGGAGATGCGGAAGATTACTCAGGTGATGCATGTATCTGAGGAACATAGTATGGAGTTGGCTGTGTATAGGTTGAAAGACCATGCTTATGACTGGGTTGTTGCTTGGAGGAAAGGTAGAGGTGAGAGAGCTGTCCCTACAACTTAGCAAGAGTTCCAAGATGCATTCCTGGATAAGTTTTTCCCTTTGGAGATGAGGGAGGCGAAGGTGGAAGAGTTTATGAACCTACGACAGGGCTCTATGACTGCTAGGGAGTACTGTCTAAAGTTCAATCAGTTGGCCAAGTATGCTCCTGACTTAGTGGCTGATAATCGGGCTAGTATGAGTAAGTTTATGACTGAAGTGTCTAGTTATGTGGTTAAGGAGTGTAGGTCTGCTATGCTGAATAGTGAGATGAATCTTTCTAGGCTGATGACTCATACCTAATAGATTGAGGCTGACAAAATTAAGGAGAGAGATATAATGAGAGGGAATAAAAGAGCTAGGTTCGAGCAGCACGGACAAGGTCAGACTAGATCACAGGGAGGGAGTCACCCTCAATATCAGGATCGTTCATCTATGCTAGCATCGTTATCTGCTAGTGCTATCGTGCCTAGAGGTAGGAAGGAGCAAGGTAACAGGTTATATGCATCCAGGTCCTAGTATAGTGCTGGTAGTAAGCCAAATCTTCCCCTGTGTCCTAAGTGTGGTAGGGCTCATTCGAGTGAGTGTTGGGGTGAGAAGAGGGGTTGTTTCTATTGTGGTGACATGGGTCATAGAGTTAGAGATTGTCCACAGGATGGACAAGGGCATCATGACTATCGCCCTCAGACCCAGACTCAGACTGTTAGTGCTCCAGTTCCAGCGAATCGCCCAGCCCCAGCTCAGGGCGCCTCTTCTACCAATGCTGGCGGGCAATGCCAAAATAGATTCTATGCTTTACCGTCCCGCCAGGAACAAGAGGACTCTCCCGATGTTGTTACTAGTATGCTTTGTATATTTCAGTTTGATGTGTATGCTTTGTTGGATCCTGGATCCAGTTTCTCATATGTTACACCATTGATTGCTGTGAATTTTGAAATGAGTCCTAAGATTATTCCTGAGCCTATCCTAGTTTCTACCTCAGTGGGTGATTTGATTGTTGCCCAGAAAGTGTATAAAATGTGTCCTGTTACCGTTCTTCATAGAGTCTTGTTGGCTGATCTGATTGAGTTAGACATGGTAGATTTTGATGTGATTCTGGGTATGGACTGGCTGTATTCTTCTTATGCCTCTATTGATTGTCGGACCCGAGTGGTCAAGTTTCAGTTTCCGGGTGCATCCGTGTTTGAGTGGTCTGGGAATTCTGTGTCACCCAAGAGTCATTTTATCTCTTACCTCAAAGCTAGAAAGTTTATTTCCAAGAGGTGTATTTACCATTTGGTTAGAGTCAAAGACACTAAGTCTGAGACTCCAACTCTCCAGTCTGTTAACGTCGTCAATGAGTTTTCTGATGTCTTTTCAGATGATCTCCCAGGGATACCTCCTGATAGAGAGATAAAGTTTGGGATTGATCTTCTTCCCGATACTCAGCCCATTTCTATTTCTCCTTATCGTATGGCCCCTGCAGAACTTAAGGAGTTAAAAGAGCAACTCAAAGATCTACTAGATAAGGGTTTCATAAGGCCCAGTATTTCTCCTTGGGGTGCTCCTGTGTTGTTTGTGAGAAAGAAAGTTGGCTCTTTGCATATGTGCATTGATTACCGCCAACTACATAAAGTCATCATAAAAAATAAGTACCCCTTTTCCGAGAATAGATGATTTGTTTTACCAATTGCAAGGTGCAAGTTATTTCTCAAAGATAGACCTTCGTTCCGGCTATTATCAACTCAAAGTTAGGGAGTGTGGCATCCCAAAAACCGCTTTCCGAACTCGTTATAGCCATTTTGAGTTTCTTGTTATGTCTTCCGGGTTAAATAATGCCCCAGCAGCTTTCATGGACCTCATGAATCGAGTGTTCAGACCATATCTGGATATGTTTGTCATAGTGTTCATCGATGATATACTGGTGTACTCCCGTAGTGAGGATGAACATTCTGATCATCTCCGAACTGTCTTGCAAACCCTTAGAGATCACAAGATGTTTGCCAAGTTCAGTAAGTGTGAGTTTTGGCTAAGGTCAGTTGCTTTTCTAGGTCATATGATTTCTTTCGAGGATATTAGAGTTGATCCCCAAAAGATCGAAGCTTTTAGAAATTAACCTAGACCTATTTCTCCGACTGATATCCGAAGTTTCTTAGGTTTAGCTGGCTATTACCGTCGTTTTGTTGAGGGTTTCTCCTCTATAACGTCTCCTATGACTCGGTTGACCCAAAAGAAAGTGAAGTTCTTGTGGTCTGAATCTTGTGAGAAGAGTCTTCAGGAGTTGAAGACTCGACTCACTTCAGCCCCTGTTTTAACTTTGCCTGATAGTGTTGATGATTTTGTGGTGTACTGTGATGCTTTGAGAGTTGGGTTGGCTTGTGTATTGATGCAGAAAGGTAAGGTGATAGCTTATGCTTCTAGACAGTTGAAATCCCATGAGAAAAATTACCCCACCCATGGCCTTGAGTTGGCTGCTGTTGTGTTTGCTTTGAAAATCTGTAGACAATTTTTTTATGGTGTCCATGTTGATGTTTTCACTTATCATAAGAGTCTGCAGTATATGTTTACCCAGAGAGAATTGAATCTTAGGCAGAGATGATGGTTAGAATTATTAAAGGACTATGACATGAGTGTGCTGTACCATCTGGGCAAGGCCAATGTTGTGGCGGATGCCCTAAGTAGAGTTTCCATGGGTAGTGTTTTGCATGTGGTAGAAGGTAAGAAAGAGTTGGCTCGTGATGTACATCGTTTGGCTAGATTGGGGGTTAGGTTGTTTGACTCTGCTGAAGGTAGTATAGGGGTTCAGAGTAGTTTCGAATCCTCCTTTGTTTCGAAAGTGAAGGAAAATCAATACTTAGATGCTAGTTTGGTCAGACTGAAGGAGTCAGTCAAGGATCAAAAAGTAGAGTTTTTCTCCCAAGAGGGAGGGGAGATAGTGTGTTGAGATTGCAGAGTAGATTGTGTGTCCCGAATATTGATGATCTGAGACAGAGGATTATGGCTGAAGCGCACGGGGTGCGATATTCTATTCATCCTGGTGCCACCAAGATGTACCAAGACTTGCGGGAAATCTATTGGTAGAGTGGCATGAAGAAAGATATAACAGCGTTTGTAACTAAGTGTGCAACATGCCAATAGGTTAAGGTTGAACACCAAAGACCTAGTGGTATGATGCAAGAGTTTAGTATTCCCTCCTGTAAGTGGGAATAGATAAATATGGACTTCGTGATTGGTTTATCTCCTTCCCGATGCCATCATGATTCCATTTGGGTTGTGTTTGATAGGTTGACTAAGTTTGCTTATTTATTGCCTGTTCATATTTTATATACTGCTGAGGATTACGCTAGATTGTATATCCGAGAGCTAGTCAGACTGCATGGAGTTCCCTTGTCTATTATTTTGGATAGGGGTACTCAATTTACTTCGCAATTTTGGAAAGCTTTTCAGAAGGGTCTTGGTACCCAAGTGCTTTTGAGTTCTGTTTTTCATCCGTAGACCGATGGTCAGGCTGAGCGGACCATCCAGACCTTAGAGGATATGTTGAGAGCTTGTGCACTTGACTTTAAGAGAAGTTGGGATGATCACTTACCGTTGATAGAGTTTGCTTACAATAACAGTTTCCACTCTAGTATTGGCATGGCTCCATTTGAAGCCTTATATGGGAGGAAGTGTAGATCACCCATAGGTTGGTTCGAGGTGGGTGAAGCGGCTGTAAGTGGTCATGATTCAGCATTTGAGGCTATGGAAAAAGTTAAGTTGATTAGAGAAAGGTTGAAAACTGCGCAGAGTCGTTAGAAGTCATATACGGATGTTAGAAAGAGAGACCTTGAGTTTGTAGTTGGTGACCTAGTGTATCTGAAAATTTCACCCATGAGGGGGGTGAAGAGATTCGAAAAGAAGGGAAAACTTAGTCCCTGTTATGTTGGTCCTTACAAAATTCTTAGCCGTGTTGGTAAGGTAGCTTATGAGGTCGAGTTGCCTTCCGAGTTGTCCTCTGTTCATCCAATATTCCATGTCTCCATGCTTAGAAAGCATATTAGCAATTCTGTGGTAGTGGATTCCTCTGTGAGTGCTGATATTCAAGAAAATCTTTCTTTTGATGAGATTCCTGTTGAGATTCTTGATTTCAGTGTCCGAAGACTAAGAAACAAAGAAGTTCCCTTGTTCAAGGTGTTGTGGCGAAACCAATCGGTTGAGGGTGCAACTTGGGAAGTTGAGGTAGATATGCGATCCAAGTGCCCGCACCTATTTTTCGCGAACTCCAATCAAGCCGAAGTTACCGTTCGTTCCTAAATCATGCATTTTTGATAAAAGTTGCAGCAGTTCAGCTGTCATTTAATATGTGTTCAGCTGTAGTTTCTTGAATTTATGCATTCTATGTTGCATTCGGAGTGAGAAACGATGTGGTGATGAGTCTAATGAATGTTTTCAGCTGTATGCTCTATTCCCTATCTAATCTTGGCATGTCTAGCATTATTCAAGGATGAATATTTCCAAGGGGGGGATGATGTAATACCCCGGGAAATTTTTCGTTGAAATTTTGTGAGTAAACGTGTTGGGTTCTATCTTCTAGAATGAATTATAAATTTTTCGTGCGGAATGTCATAGATTATGACCCACCATTACGTAGAGTATCGAATAAGCTTTCCAACGATATGTGGATCATCCAAAATGGACACCCGAGCGATGAGTTATGAACATTCCGATCGAACTGTGAATAGTAGTGAACAGTAAAACGTGCAGGAAAAAATACTGAGGCCTGACATATTTTTTCTCCAACTTTAAATGATCATAACTTATTATACATAATGATCTGGGTGATCTACTATATATCAACGTAAATCTTTGCGAGTCCTCTTTCCAATGAAATTGGTTTTATCCAATTTGTCTATCGGAGCAAAAAGTTAAGGTCGATCTACTTTAGCCTATCAAAAGTAAATTTTTAGGTCAACTTCAAATGCTCATAACTCCTCGTACACAATGATCTGGATGAGATACTATATATCAACGGAAAGATATGAGAGTCCTCTTTCTAATGAAATTGGTTTCATCCAATTTGGATATCGGAGTAAAACGTTATGGTTGATCTACTTCAGACTATCAAAACAGTCCATCAAAGGACAGATTCGAGAATTATTTGATTTTTAGGGGCGTTTTGGTCATTCCCCCTCACCCAAAATCCGTCCAAACCCTATATTAAAGCCTATTAGAACCATTATATGTTATATTTCATCAAATTCCCTCAAAAAGAAAATCCTAAGCTCTTACATCCAACTTAAGAACCTCCAAAGTTCACCATTAATTCTGCAAATTTATTCAAGATTCTAAGTTCCTAGTTCAAGAACTCTAAGAACCATCATTCAAAGGCACGATTAACATCTCCAAAATGAGTATCGATCTAGAGTTCATCATTCAAGGTATGTGAGGTTTTTTCAACAAGAACTCTCTTTCGTTCTTGTGCCCAAAAGTAATTTTCTTTACAAAGGCATGATTTTTATTTGATTTTTATGAATTTGAAGCATGAACCCATATCTTATGATGATTATTATAAAATCTTGATGTTTATGATTTTGAAAGATGAATTTACATGTGTGGAGATATAAAGCATGGATCTTGAACGATATTTATCATGATTTTGATATTTGGGTCGTGAATCCCCATTGGAAATTGTGTTTTTGTTTAGAAAGTGTGTGTTATAAGCACATTGATGTTGAATATTTGAGATATATTGAATGATTTGACCTTTTGTTCTTAATGGAGTTGTTTTGAACTCGAGTGTGAAAGAAATCCACAACGTGGTTGATTTTGATAGATGTGAAGCATGATGGCTCCCGATGTATATTTATATATTACTAAAATTGTTTTGTTGTGGATTATCTTTGAAATGATCTGAGCTAAGTCCGGGCGAAATCTTTAGCACCAAGTGGGAGGTATAAAGTGACCTTACTTTCCTAGAACTACGTGCCCTCGTAGGAGTGAGCCTGAGGCTGATTTATATAGCGATCACTAGTTTGTGTGGATTTTATATCGATAGTCCTACTCCGATGGCAAGGATAGGACGGCTCTCCCCAACGTGGGTTGTACGTTGGACTCCATGTAGCTCACATGGTTTTTGTCGGTTATAGGATCTCCCAGTGTGTGTGTGTTTTCTTGTGTCTATGGTGAATGGTGAAGTGATTTGAAAGTGGAATTATGAAAGTTATTCTTTTGAAAGATTTAAATGATATTTACATTATGAGAATTGATATTCTTGATGAACTGAAAGTGATTGACAAATTATATGATGACTCACATGTGTTATTGTACTTATTTCATTCTCTCATGATTATGAAAAATTTTCTTCGGGCCATGTGAGTCTTTCATACTTCCTGTATATTTCTTATAAATATTTATGATGATGATGTTTATACAACTTCATACACCCCCATATACTCGATTCCTTTCCATGGTACTGACCCACATCTTCGGATATGGGCTGCATTTTCTCAGAATGTAGGTTCAGGTACTTAGTTTCAGGTTCGACAGTGATTCTTTGGGCACGCTATTCTACATCCTCTATTGCGGTGAGTCCTCATGTTCCAAGGACGTGATGTCTGATGTTGGTTTCACGGAATTATTTACATTTGATAACTGAGTATAAGTCAGTTGGGGCATGTCTCAATGGCTCGCTGGTTTTATTGATTTTCTTAGAGGCTTGTCAGACTAGTATAGATGTTGGGAGTTGACTAATAAGTCGTATTTTCTTATCTTTCTGAAATTCTTTTATTCTTAGATGATGATTACTCTGTTGATATCTGAGGGTTATTTATGGAAACCCCATTGATTTGTGTTGAACTGAATGAAAATGACTCAAAGGGTTAGCTTGGGGCTACTCGTAGCCTCAAGCACCGTGTGACGCTCGGGGACCATTTTCTGAGGCGTTACAAATCTTGAGTCAACTGTTGTTGTGTTTGCCTTGAAAATCTAGAGGTACTATCTTTATGGGGTGCATGTTGATGTGTTTACAGACCACAAAAAGTTGCAATATATATTTTCACAAAGAGAGTTAAATCTTCACCAGAGAAGGTGGTTAGAATTGTTAAAAGACTACGACATGAGTATTTTGTATTATCCAAGCAAGGCTAATGTTGTGGGAGACACCCTTAGTAGACTGTCTATGGATAGAATTGCTCATGTGGACAGTGATGAGAAAGAATTAGTTTGGGAAGTTCATCGGTTGGTTAGATTGTGTGCGGTTGGTTGACGCAGCTGAGGGAAACATTTGGGTTCAAAGTAGTTCAAAATCTTTCTTAGTTTCCAAAGTGAAAATGAAACAAGATAATGGCTCCAGTTTAGTTAAGCTGAAGGAGTCAGTTAAAGATCAGAAGGTAAAGGTTTTCTCCCAAGGGGGAGATGGTGTATTGATATACCAGAGTAGACTATGTGTGCCATGTGTTGATGATTTGAGGCAGCAAATTATAGTAGAAGTGTGAGGTGCACGTTACTTTATTCATCCAAAAGCGACTAAGATATACTGCAATTTACAGAAAATCTATTGGTAGATTGGTATAAAGAAAGATATCGCAGAATTCATGGCCAAGTGTGCCATTTGTCAACAGGTTAAAGTAGAGCACCAAAGGCCTAGTGGTACCTTGCAAAGTTTAGTATTCCCACTTAGAAATGGGAAGAGGTGAATATGGACTTTGTGATAGGGTTACTTTGTTCGCGTCGGCAGCATAATTCGATTTGGGTTATTGTAAATAGATTGACCAAATTAGCCCATTTCTTAACAGTTCGCACGTCCTACTCAGCCGAAGATTATGCTAAGCTGTATATTAGAGAGTTGGTCTGATTGCACGGAATCCCTCTTTCCATTATTTTTTATAGGGGTACTCAGTTTACCTCTCACTTTTGGAAAGCCTTTCAGAAGGGTCTTGTTACCCAAGTTCACCTCCGTTCAGCTTTTCACCCTTAGGCGGATGGTCAAGCAGAGAGGACCATTCATACCCTTGAGGATATTTTGAGGGCATGTGTTCTTGACTTCAAACGTAGTTGGGATGATCACTTTCTGTTGATTGAATTTTCCTACAATAATAGTTACCATTCTAGCATTCAGATAGCCTCATTTAAGGCTCTTTATATGAGAAGGTGTAGATTACCCATCGATTGGTTTGAAGTGGGTGAGGTCGCTTTGATAGGGCCAAATGTGGTATTTAAAGCCATGGAGAAAGTCCAATTGATTCGAGAGCGGTTGAAAATAGCCCAGATTCATTAGAAATCCTATGCAGATATGAGGAGAAGGGATCTCGAGTTTGAGGTGGATGACTTAGTTTACTTGAAGGTTTCACCCATGAAAGGGTGAAGAGATTTGGCTAAAAGGGGAAGCTTAGTCCCCGATATGTAGGCCCTTTCAGAATAATAAGTCGTGTTGGGAAGGTAGCATATGAGCTTAAATTGCCCGCAGACTTGACATCTGTTCATCCAGTGTTTTCTGTCTCCATGTTAAGGAAGTCCATTGGTGATCAAGCTATTGTAGTACCTAGAAAGTTCAGATATTCAAGATAGACTTTCATACGAAGAACTTCCAGTTGATATCATTGATCACTAGATTAGTAGACTAAGGAACAAAGAAGTTCCCTTAGTCAAAGTTCTTTGGCGAAATCATTCTGTTGAGGGCACCACTTGGGAAGCGGAAGCAGACATGCGAGCCAAGTAACCTAATCTTTTCTCCGCAGGTCCAGACTCAGTTTAAGGTAACAAGTTTCCTCAGATTACCTCTTTTCCATTCTCTATTCTAGCTCTATATAGTCAGTTTCATGATAATTCGTGCATTCAGAGATCAATTTAGTCATACAGTCATGTTTTGAGTCATGCGAAGTTTAAAACGTAATCTCAGACCCTTAGTATTCTCAGTTTAGCAAATCTCATTCGAGGACGAATGTTCCTAAGGGAGAGATATTGTATTACCCCGTACGCTTCTAAGCTAAAAAATGAACCGTTATTCCTACGTGTGAAACCTCTAATCCCGTAATTCATATTTGAGTGCATGTATTATGATCATTAACCTAGTGAGAAGAGAGCTTATGATGTATAAAACATGTTCATAAGAGTTACTTAGAGTAATGCGAGCTAGGAACTTTTGAATCGACCAAGTTTTGGTGTTTGATTTCACAAAGGTCATTTTTGAACAAGTATAACTATATGTATATGTGGAATTTGGCAGATTAAGACCCACCAAATTGTAGATAATTGAGTTAGCTTTCCAACGATACCAATTTCGCCTTAACCCGATACCCGAGTGAAAAGTTATGGCCTTGCAAAGGGGTATGTGTCGCCTAACAATCGCAAACGTTCACTGGAAAGGGTTTGTCATAGGGTGTGCGACGCAAACCTTAAGATTTTCCATAGGTTGTACAACGCAAACCTTAAGGTTTACTATAGGTTGTGCGGCACAAACCTTATGGCCAAGCGGCGTAGACACTTTATTTTTGAGTTATTTAGAGGGCAACTAAGTCATTTGACACTTGATAAATGTCCCTAAACATAACTACATGAAATTAATAGCTCCTAAACATATCTTAACCCTATTAACATCATCAGTTCATCATCTAAAACACAAGAGGAGAAAGACAACTAGGGTTTGCACAATTAAGTTTGAAGGTCCAATGTTTTTGCAATTTCGTCGTCATCAAGGTATGTGGGGTTATGAACAAGGATACTTCTTTCATACTTGTGACCAAAACTAGTTTTTAAAGTTGAATTTACATGATTTTCAATTTAGGTTTCATACCCAATTATCATTATTTGAAAATTATGATGTTACAAGTGATTTAAATGTTGAATTGCATATCTATTTTCACATCTTTATGCGTGTGATATGATTTTACAGATTTCCAATTGAGTTTTAAGCATGATATTGTGATTCTTGATTTCAGTATCTTGATATTGTTGAAGTATTTCAAGAAGTATATTGAGCATGACGTTTTGCTATGAATTTGCACTAGTTTAAAGCATGGATTTTAAGCCCTAAGTCAAAGTATTGATATTTCAAGAAGATTATGATTTTAAGCCTCTTTTATAAGTTGTTTACCAAGATTTAAGAAAAAAATTGATCTTTTGATCCTAAGCTAAGATAAGGAATCCATATTGTTTATATAGTTTAAGATTTTAAGAAAAATAAGCGTAATTGATTTTTATTATAAAGCTTTGTGTTGTTTTAAGGTGGATTTCCTAAAGTTCAGAGCATAAGTATGGGAGTAGTATTTAGCACTGAGTTGGGTATAATTCCAAGGTCTCATGCCCCAAAACTATGAGCCACCATAGGTTTAAGTGCCCTTAGTGGGCTAAGTTAGTGATCACTTTAGATAAGGTTCTATTCCGATGGGAAGGGTAGAACAACTCTTCCCAATGTGGGTAAGACGTTGGACTCCATGACGGCTCACATGGTTTATGTCGGTTAGAAGAAACTCCCAATAGAAAGAGTAAAAGTACAACTTTTAGAACTAAGTGTTATGAATCACAAAGATTTTCTATGCTCTACATATTCATGTTTAATCATTTCGTAGTATATGTTTTATTCGAGCCAAGGTGAGTCATTTACACTTAGCATGCATCTTTTGAAAGAATTTGCTTAAATATTGCATTGTTGTTTAAGCATTCACCCTTATATGCTCAGTAAATTTCAAAAGTATTGATCCACATATATGTTTGTGCTGCATTGTTTAATAATGTAGGTACAGGTGCTCAGTTCCAGTAGCGCGATTGACCGCGAGCATCTCCATATACATCCAGACAGTTGGTGAGTCCTCATAGTTCGAGGATCTATTTATTCAGACTTTCAGTTTTATGCAATATCTGATCAGTTGTTTTTAGTTTGTTTCGAGTCAGCTAAGGGTCTATCCCAGTGACTCTCTAGTTAGTTGAAGTAGTGGCTTGTCAGACTATTAGCTACAATTCAGATTTTCAGTGTTGGTTGCTTAGACTTTTAAGTTAAGAACTCACAGACGTTATATTCATTTAAACTCAGTCCAGTTAAGATAGTAAATTCAGTATTTCATATGCCTAAGTTATCTTTATTATGAGCTTCAGAATTTGTAGAAGGCTCAAAGAGTTAGCTTGGGGCTACTCATAGTCCTGAGTACCGTGTGACCTCTCGAGACCCATTTTTGGGGCAGTATAAGATCCCTCTAGACTCTAATCAAGAAGGATCCCTCTAGACTCAAATTAAGATGAGACTCTAGACCAAGCAATTACACGAATTCAACTTTTAGCCAAAATCAACACGAGTCATATAAAAAACTCTAGGCGTCTCAAAGAAGTCATTCAATTCATTACACGTGCTTTGACTTTCAAAACCAACTTGTATCATGTAATCATATATAACACCTAGCAAGAACATCTTTAGTTTTTTCCTAATTACAAATAGTTTAAAATTACTTTGACAATCAAAAAGGATACTGGGTTTAAAGAGCTTCCCCTTGGAAAGGAACCAGAAGAAAAAACAAGGGGTGGGTGAAGTGTGCTTCTACTAAACAAACACAACAAACACTGAAAATAAACAAAGATTAAATATTTTTGTATTTTTTTTTAAATTAGTCAAAAACAAGAAAATAAATCAAAATAAACATTCTACAACTCACTTCACCCTAAACAAATCGAAAGATTCTCCACCCCTCACTTAAAAACATACTTTGTCCCAAAAGTATAAATCAAACATTAAGGATTAGGAATATTCCTTGAGGCCTCTAGGACGGGCTAGTAGCATCTCATCCATCTCCTTAGCTCAGATCTCCGATACTCAGATTTTTCTTACCTGTTAACACAAAACAAAAATAAAGCCTAAGGTGATACTAAAGCAAAATTAAAAATAACTATCTTAACTTGGGTTGCCTCCCAAGCAGAGCCTGATTTATTATCGCAAAACGACTAAACTCATAACTCTTAACCACAGTCTCTCATCCTTTTCCTCCTACTTGGAGCGGATCTTCTTATTTTTTTCTTACCTCTTGAGTGCTTACTCTCAAGGTCTACAACTCTTTCTACATTTACCTTTTCAGACTCCCTTCCAAGTTTCTCAATTTCAGGCTTAATTGTTAATTTGGGAAACTTCATGAGAGAGTCTAAAGAGATAATTGGAAGTTTACACTTCTTCACTCCACACTCACCCACTTCCATATCTATGATCAAACATAAATCTTTATAGTGTGAGGGTGTATTTAGTGCTTTGTATATTCTGAAAACCACCTCTCCGTCATTTAATCTCATTTTGAGGGTGCCCTCTCTCACATACTTCACTGATCCTCCACTAGCCAAGAATGAACATTCTAATATGTTTGGTACCATGTCATCTGCCTCATAATCAAGAATAATAAAGTCAGCAGGAATAATAAACTTATCAACCTTAATGAGAACATTCTCTATAATTTCTCCGAGAATCACTCTTATCAAGTACATCATTTGGAGCACAACTAAATAGTTAGTTTTCCCAATCCCGGAGTTTTAAATAAGAAGGTTGATCAAATTTATGGTTTCCCCTAAATCACTCAAAGCATGGACCATATTACTTTCGCCAATTTATATGAAGAGGGTGAAACTCCCAGGGTCCTTAAGCTTCTTAGGCATCTTGCTTATCACCACAGAACTGTACTCTTCCATAAGTACTACCAGCTTAATGTTACCAAACTTTTTCTTTTTTGTCACCACATATTTCAAGTACGTAACATACTTCATCATTTCCTGCAAAATATCTAATAAATGAAAATTTAAGTGAATCTCTCTAAATGCATCAAAGAATTTCTTAAAACAAGCACCCTCTTTGGCTTTCTTAAGTTTTTGAGGAAATGGTGGTGGTGGTATCTCTTATGTTTGATCTGCTGCCTTTTTTAGGTACTCAGATTTCCCCAAATTTTTAGCTTCTTTGGATGCCATTTGCTTCTCATCTACTTAAGGTATGATCAACTTTGCTTTCACATCATGATTTTTCTTTGGAGGTCTGTCAATCAAGTATCTACCACTCCTCAAGTTGATTGCCATCACTTGCTTTGAATTTTTTGTATCACTAGGCAAACCCCCTTAAGGACTGAAATTTCATGCATGAGCTAACTGGCCCAATTGTGTCTCTAAATTCTTTTGAGCTAATTGCTGATTTTTTATTTTTACAGTTATTTGTTCATGGTTAGCTAGAATTTTTTTCAAAATCTCTTATATATTGATGGATTAATTGTTGTTTTGAATACCTTACTTTTGGTGATATTGCTGAGGTTGAGCCTGATTAGTTCCCCATAAGTAGTTGGGTTGACTCTGGCAGTTGCGATTATAGGAATTATCGTAATTTGAATTTCCCTTTTGTGCATTGCCCATAAAATTTATTGACTCTGGATTTAATCCACAAAAGTCTGTAGAATGGACACTGCCTCCACAAATTTCACACCAAGTCTAAATCTGCTGATTGCATTAACTTGGGCCTAAGGTTGATTAGCACTCAACTTGTTGAACTCATCATCATTTAATTTTGAAAAGAGGCCAACTGTGCTGTCAAGACTGTGATACTATCTACCTCGATCATACTTGTCGGCTTCTTCACCATACTTCTAGATACATCACCCTATTATTTGGGATTACCTTGTGCAATTTGGTTAAGGAGAGTATACAACTCGTCATGGTTTCCTCCAAAGCCTGACCACCTATAGCTAAATCTAGCAAAATAGTTGTGTTAATATCAAGTACTTCAACAAAAGTATGAGCTAATATCTCATTTACGTATTGGTGAAGTGGGAAATCTTTGAGGAGGAACTTGAAATCTGGTTTCTGCTTGAAACTTAAGATCTCACTCCTCAACTTTGCAGTTTCGCCAGAAGGAAAAAATTGGATGAGGAACTTCTTTGCCAAGTCGTCCTAAGTTGTGATTGAGTTTAAAGGTTTTGCCTTCAACTATTTCTTTACTTCCCCCAGTAATGAGAATGGAAAGAGTGTAAGCCTCACGTAGTCTGTGGAGACTTCAAAGGGAATGACCGTGTCACATTTCTCCAAGAAATTTTGTAAGTGAACTTATGGATCCTCATGTCACAAACCTGTGAACTGCCCGCTATTGTGAAAAAATTACACCATCATCTGTTTAAGATCAAATCGACTTCCCGTATCCGGTTTTGAAATACTGGAGGTAACATTAGTTGTGAGTAGGATTGCCACTTCGCGTACTATCCTACGGGCTAGTTGTTCATTACCCATGACTACAGGAATGAGCTCGCCTTGTTGAACTTGTGGGATTGGATAGACAAGTATTGTTTCTCTCTGCAATTGGTGCAAACGTCACTCAGGTTCGGAATAGGGTTCAACCAAATCCCTTTTCCTTGCCAGCTTACTTCATATTCAAACCTGTACCTGCAAGTTCAGTAGCTCAGATCAGGTTGTCAGCACTTATCGAACATAATAGCAAAGCTACAAATCAAAATGTTGTTAGTTTTTAATTCCTCAACAAAGACACCAAAAACTTATTGTGGCCAACATCACACGTAAGTGTAAGAGGTCGTGCAAGTAATAAATTAGCCCTTTCAAGTCGAATATCGATCCCACAGGGACTTGGTATTTAAACAACAATCCATTTTTTGTGTTACTAATGAGATTACATAAGTGCGAGTTGTAACCAAAAGATATTTTGAGTTTTGGCAATTTGAAAGTAACAGTAACGAGAATTTAAAGTGTTTGAAATAATAATAAGGAGGAATCCAGGGTCAAGGCAATTTGAACAATCCTACAAAGCGATATAATCTCGTTGGTTAAGTTAACTATCTTGGTTATTGATTCACGGGATTGATAAAATGATTATGATCTTTCGAACTTCCAATCGTCTATTTAAATTAGCCCTACAACTATATTATTAAGTAAGGATGTGAGAACTAATTCAAACACATTTTTATTCATCCTGTAGCTGAATCAAATAGGGCGAATTAGATATATTCCTATCCTAACCGCGAATTCTATCTTTAATTTATTTACAAGACAAGAACCCATTTCATATGTTTCGCATTCTAATCTAATGCTATTTCTTTCGGGTTCACAATAGAAATATAGATGTATTCTAAAGATCACGAAATAATAAAATATTAATAACAAGAACATTTGAACAACCAAATATGATATTCAACTTGAGACCAACTTGATTGAACTCTAACTAATCATGTCCGTAGCCTCAACCCTAGAAAGAGGGCTTTTAGCCACTATCTACTCTACAATTACAAAATTAATCTAGTTAATATAAGAATTAAAGTAATGAAAAGAGAAGAATTAAAATCCTATTTTAGGAGCCTCTCCCATCTATTTTTCTCTCCTAAGTTGTCCAAGAATGTTTAGAATAGAAGCTAAGAGTTGTCTTTATAATGTAGGACAAGTTGTACCCAAAAAAATCCAAGATCGTGACACTTTAATATCATGGAGGCTTAGCAGCGTGTCACACCCTTATCACGCTTATCTCTTGCAAATCACTTTTTGGCCAGCTTCGTGCCACACCAATAAAATGGAGCTTGGTTTTAGTGGCATGGAGGCATGTTTCAACCTCCAATTTTCCACTATCATACAATCTTTCCATTTTTCTTTGAGTCCCATAGCTTGTAGTTGCCTTTAGACATCCATGTAAGCTCTTCTTGCTTCCTGATATAGATCCTAACGCTACATCCAAATCTAGCTCAATCTTTGTGCAAGTCTCAACTTAAAATGTTAATCATATCCATCGGTTCATGAACACAAGTTAAGCTTAATCAAATGAATATATATGCAATGTAGCTCACAAAATTGACAAAAGTATGGACAGTAATTAATCATTGGGCATATAAAATACGTCCAAGATCAAAAGTGAAAATAATTAAATCTAACTATTTGTCATGGTTCATATATACTCAAGCCTCAAGATCACGCAAAGTACAAAGTAAAATTTTGACTTTTATGTTTGCAAAGTAAGTCAAGCAATCACAATTTTTTTCTCCCATTACAGGTCAATTTCTTTATAACACTTCCTAAGTACAATCTCTTGACTCACGGTCACTGTGCATCGAATTTGACACCAACTATTAAAAACTATATTAAGTTGCAAATATGTCAGCAACAACCTCGATCCCTTTAGGTTTTTCCTTAATCATATTATAAGGTTCCAAGTACAATACAATTTTTTTCTTCCATTACAGGTCAATTTCTTTATAACACTTCCTAAGTACAATCTCTTGACTCACGGTCACTGCGCATCGAATTTGACACCAAATATTAAAAACTATGTTAAGTTGCAAATATGTTAGCAACTACCTCGATCCCCTTAGGTTTCTCCTTAATCATATTATAAGGTTTCAAGTACAATATGCAAAGTCTCAAAACATGATTTTAAAGACAAACATAAAGACATAGAGACAGATAACTACAATCAACTTATATAAATAAAGGAGGATTACTCACTTTTGTAAAAGAAAATCACAATATGAAACTCAAATTTTTGTAACAATGTAAAATATTAGCACTTACATGCAGTAATATGGTGTGAGTCACAAAGACCAAGTTAGATCCTCGAGTAAATTCAATTATCACACAAGGACAAATATTTAAGAGCATAATCCAAATACTTTATCATGTCATTCTCACATACATCACACATAATAGTTTTAGATCCTCGAGTAAATACAATTATTACACAAGAACAAATATTTAAAAGCATAATTCAAATCTTTATCATGTCATCCTCACATACATAACACACAATAGTTTCAAAAATGAATGATTAAGATATAGTTGCATATATCTACAACAAATATAAAATGTACAATGCATATGATAAAGACATGACATGATATCCACATACGTAATACAAAGCGATATATTTGATCATTCACATATCTTGTCTTGCTGCGGTAATGACACATTTTATGCTCGTTGTCTTGCTATACCAATCACACTCCTTACTTTTTAAGTATAATATTACGAGAGTTATCTACATTTCCTACATCTCAATACCTTGTTTTATTACTTAGCCATATATCTTACATTCTCTATCTTGTCACGTTAATCCCATGTCTTATGTTCTTAGTGCAATAATATTATGAATTATAATAGAGAAAAGACATCAAAATCCCCTGAACTTATCTCCAAAACTTACTTTAGACTCTAAACTGATTGGGCAATTATTTACCCCCTTAACAACTTTCAAGTGAATTAAATTCACCCCATATGGTTGATGTGGCAAAAAAAAAGCGAGTGAATTTTTTTTTCTTTTAAAAAGGGTCCACTTTATTATATATATACACACACACACACACACACACTCAAATACATAATTAAAAAAAATTAAGAACCCAACTTCATCTTCTTTTTTTACCAGCCCCCATTCCCATCACCCCCTCCCCACCCCAACCCACCACCACCATTATCATCATCATCTTACACCTTCTCTTCAAAGTCTTCCTTCAATATATATTTCAAAAAAAGCTCTACCAACAAACACAAAGCTGAAAATAAAGTAAAATTTTAGTAAGGTTAAACAATTTTCATCTAATTCTTACAAAAAATCTTCATTTTAGTTTATCTTTTTTTTTTTATTTGCATAATAATAATAAACTGAATTTGCAAGTATTTTGAAGTGAAGATTGAAATAATGTGGAAAAACTTTAAATTGGTGTGTTCATGATTGTTCTCTAATGGTATTAATGGAAAAAATGAAAAAAAATTGGAGGGATTTCGTGGTAGGGGAGAAAGAGAGGGGGTGAGGGGGGTGGGGGGCATGGTTTGACAAGAAGAAAAAAATGAGTGGGGGGGGGGGGGGAGGGGCTGGAAGAGCGGGAGGAGGGGGGATTTGATCTGAAGCAGGGGTGGGGGGTGTGAAGAAAAAAGAGATTTTCTTTTTTATTTTTATTATATATATATATATTATTTTTTAAAATATATATACTTTATATATATATATATATATATATATATAAATAGTGAATATTTTTTTTTGTTTTGTTAATAAAATATATAAAAATAATATGTGGGGGGGGGGGATTTTTTTTAAAATTATAATTTCTTACGTGGAAATGACATGACACTAGTGTGATACTGATTTGGCAATGACATGGCGCGCGTATAGTACACTCTCCGTTGTGAGAGTGGAATTTGAGGTTGAAATTAATTCAGTTGAAAGTTGTTAAGGGGGTAAATAATTGTCCGATTAGTTTATGGTCTAAAGTAAATTTTGGCGACAAGTTCAGGGAGATTTTGATGTCTTTTCTCATTATAATATCATCATTTAACTAAAATAACTATTATGATATACTAATACAAAATTTTGAATTAGTACTTTGCTCATTTTAGATTTTCTTTTCTCAAATATATTCAATCCCAAACAATTTGGACATGACACGATCTCCACATACGCAATACAAAGCGATATATTTGATCATTCACATATCTTATTTTGCTGTGGTAATGACACATTTTACGCTTGCTGTCTTGTTACACCAATCACACACCTTACTTTTTATATATAATATTACGAGAGTTATCCACATTTCCCACATCTCAATACCTTGTTTATTACTTAGCCATATATCTTACACTCTCTATCTTGTCACGTTAATCCCACGTCTTGTGTTCTTAGTGCGATAATATTATGAATTATGATATCATCATTTAACTAAAATAACTATTATGATACTAATACAAAATTTTGCTCGTTTTAGATTTTCTTTTCTCAAATATTTTTCAACCCCAAACAATTTGGCTTCATTACAACCATTAATAAAAACCAACCCTTCATTTTATCTTCTTTTACTAAAAATAGAAAAGAAGTTTCATTTTCTTGTTCCTCTTCTTGTTTGTCCCAACATTCCTCTTTCCTAAATCTGCAACATCTTTCCCCTTTCAAACATCTCCTCTCCCAAAAGAGAAATGGCGGAGCAGCTGACTGATGATCAGATCTCTGAGTTCAAAGAAGCCTTCAGTCTCTTTGATAAAGATGGAGATGGTCAGTTTATACATTTTTTGAATTTAATTTTCATTTTTTAGCCATATTTTCTTCAGATCCCATGCTTGTTTCTTTGTATTTTGCATGTTTATGTGTTTATCTTTACTGTTTCTTGCTTTTCTTGACTTGATTTTTGATTTATGCGAAATTGCAAATATGGGTTCACAATTTTTATATGAAGGTGATTTCTTTTTATCTGTCTTAGCTTTGGTAGATAGAGTTAGCTAGTACTTGTTGTTGGTGGGAGATGACAGCTATCTCGCGGAGTTAGTCGAGGCCCATGTTAGAAGAAAGAGAAGAAAGTCCCACATTGGTGGTTAATGAGATGGGTGGTTATAAGGCTTACCCCAAAAGCTAGCTCAAGAGGAGGAGGATTGCCAAGCAAGCTAGCTCACTGTTAAAATTGGACTTGGGCCTAAATCACACCCCAGAAGCTAGCTCAAGAGGAGGAGGATTGCCCAAGCAAGCTAGCTCAAGAGGAGGAGGATTGCCCAAGCCTTATAAGGAGACCACCCATCTCATTAACCACCAATGTGGGAATTTCTTCTCTTTCTTCTAACAGCCCAGGATACCATGCCTATCAATTTTTATTTTTTATTAACTATTAGGCAATATCAAAAACTCTTAAGTGATTTCTTTCCATCTATCCTTGCTTTAATGGATATAGTTGCTTGTTGTTAGTGGAAGGTGGCAGATATCCCGTGGAATTAGTTGAGGCCCAGGATGCCATGACTATCAATTTTTTTTTAATAATTATTAGGCAATATCAAAAACTCTTAAGTGATTTCTTCCTGGATATAGTTGCTTGGTACCTGCTGGCTGTCGCTGGTGGGAGGTGAAAGGTATCCCGTGGAATTAGTTGAGATTCTCAGGACGCTATGGTTATCCAGAAAAATAAATATATTTTTTTATAACTATTGGCTAATTTCAAAAATACTTGGTGATTTCTTCTAATATGTCCTATCGTTGGTTAATAGAATTGCCTAGTACCTATTGTCGTTGAGGGTTGGTATGTATCACGTGGAATTAGTTGAGGTGCGCGCAAGCTGGCTCAGACACCGGTTAGATAGATAAGCTTTCAAACCTAGTGTCTACCTCTCTGGATTTCCAAAGAGCCGACCATCATCCTTACTGTATTTCAAAGTCGGATCCATTAGGCAATATCAAAGACACTGGGTGATTTCTTTCCATCCGTCTTATCCTTGGTGGTGGAGTTACTTAATACATATTGTTGGTGGGGGTTAGCAGGTATCACGTGGAATTAGTTGAGGTGCATTCAAGCTGGCCCAGACGCCATGGTTATCAAAAATGAAATAATTTTTTTATAACTATTATTAGGAAATATTTGGATCACAGGTGAAGAAAAGATAGTTTTAGATTTTTTCAATAGTAATTGTGTGATATGAAGGTTGGTGGCATAGGGAATATTTGATTTGATTTCATTGTGAGGGAAGTTTACACTTCTGAGGTCACATTATACATGCTGTTTATTTGTTACTACTTCGATTTTGTTTGAGTTTTATTTGATTTTGAACATCGGTTTTGATTCAGATCTTCATAGAAATGGGTATAATGAGCTATTTATGTGAACTTGGTGGATTTTTTAATATTGGTTAATAGCATAAATTGATGTAACCTAGGGAGAACTACATTCCCCAAAACTGCCTATTGAGGTGGGAGAGCTCAAGGTTATGTGTGACTGAAGGGCAGCCAATACACACTGTAATAATGCCATATCCCGTATCGCTATATCTGTAAGGATCTCCTCTATAACCACCAACTCATAAAACATTATAATTTGGAGGGCCGCCATGCCAAGATAGTTGAGGTAGTTTGGAAGTGAAATTAGAAGCATAAAGAGGATTTTGGAACGCCATTAATGAATGCACACAAAGCAGGCGATTGCTCTGATACCCGTCATATAGCCCAGATGAACCAGACCCCAAAAAGTAGCTATTGAGGCAGGAGAGACCAAGGCTATAAAACCCCCACATAAAACTTCCCATTTAATCGATGTGCGACTCTACTCCCGTACCTTGCAATAGGATCATAACATAAATGCTCATCGCTATAGTTGAGAGTTTGGTTGGTCTTGATAGGACCCTGAGGAGTGTTTAGCATTGCAAATGAGTTCTATTTCGGGTTTCAATCACAATGGGAGCTGGTTGAAATTATTTTGGATTGAAATTAGTTGGCAAGTCTTGAAAAGGTTATCCTTTATTCCTTTTTAGGTGCTTACTATATGTTGTTGATTTTCCTGTTGATCTGTGTTTTACTGTTTTACTTTGTTTTGTTTCTTGATAAATTGTTAATCTGTTTTTCTTATAGCATAATTTTCTTAAACTTGTAGATTGTATAACTTACCATACACTGCCATAACACGCAGAAGTTTATGGAAGTTTTTAACAGGGACACAAGCTTTTGCTTTTGCTTGAATTCTCTTCTAACGTATGGCAGAAGCACGCACTGGTCACTCTGTCTAAGATTGACTAAAGCTGATTTTCTTTCTTCTATATTTGAAGTATGGAGCAATTTGTTAATTATTCTGGTGCATATAGAGGTTCGTCAGTGTATAGTTACTTAAAAATACCCTTTCCCGTTTATTATGTATGTATATGCGTGTGTGTGACTGTGTCCGGCTAACCCGTGTGCACTCGGTGTCGTTTGGTTGGGAACAAGTTATCCCAGGATAATTAATTCCGGGATTAGTTATCCCACCATATATATGGGATAACTTATCCCATCACTAAAGCATAAGTGGTGGGATAAATAATCCCTTGACTAACTAATACCTCCAACCAAACATGGGATAAAATAATCCTACATTTTATCCCGGGACTATTATAACTTGTACCTCACACCAAACGACCCCTAAGTGTATAATGTATACACTCTGATTATACACATTGTACTAGAATTATACACTGCATACAAAGTGTATAATGTGTGATAAGCAATGTAAAGGGTTAATAAGGTCCAGTATGATGAATGGATACTAACATGAAGCAAGCTAACTCTCTAATTTCTAATGGCGATCCAAATTAAGGTTCAAGATGTTGAATAAACACCAAGATGATGCAAATTAGCCCTAGTATCGTGATACAAATTTGGCTCAATCAATATTTGTACTTCTGTTTCAATGCAAAAACTTTGGTAATAAGGCTAGTAAAGCAACAACGACAACAACATACTCCACTGTAGTTGCACAAGTGAGGTTCGGGAAGGGTGAGACGTACACAAAGCTTATCCTTACCTTCGTGGGGTAGAGATGTCGTTTCTGATAGACATTGCTGACATTTGATTCCCAAGAGAAGCTTGCCCTCTCTTTCTGGCAGAAGGAGAATCAGCTGAGGCTTCACTATCAGCCCTTAGCCTGACCTCCCTTATGCTTTGTGGTTTCCTTGGTTTATTTTCTAAGTCCTGCACATTCAGGAAAATAACAAGGTTAGTCTGTCAAAAACAGCATAGGGACATTTTACATTCACAAAAGTAACCGAAAAGTTTTAGTTACTAGCTTCAAAAAAAAAACCCCCCCGAAAAGTAGTTTTTTGAAGTAAATATGAAACTAGTTCAATTAACAAGAGCCAAAAGTCTTTCGAAATCATCTATTTAACAAAGAATTTCCTTCAGCTAGTTTAAGCATATTAGTAACACCTGTTCTCTCTAGGAAATGACTTTTGCAGTACTTAAGACATCATAAAGCAAGCTAATAGTTACAATGATAAATAGTTATGGTAGACAAAGTTGCCAAAGGGACTTTTAGATGTCAAGAGAAAGGTTTTTGAGAGAGAGAGAGAGAGACAGAGAGTAGCAGCTCGGGGCAGGAGAATATGCATTAGAAGGGCACATAGAAGGGCTAGAAGTTGGTGCTCAAATAGTAATTTCTACCAAAAGCAGAAGGTGTTCTTGATTATGAGAACTTTTTCTAGCGTTAGAAACAAAAAACAGTCGGATTGAAGAAAAGGCTGAACTTATCATCAGGAAAAAGATTGGACAAAAAGCTAATGGGTTAGACACTATTAACTTTAAGGAGATTATTATTGCATTTTCTTATTAAGGTGGATTATCTGTCCAGAATTAGAACTGCAGTAGGCAAAGTGCGTGTAATTCTTTTAGACAAGAATCCAGTACTATTGCTTTGAATATATATTGGTTAAGCATTCTCTTACAGATTTATTTGAATAAATATTGGTTTAGCATTCTCTTCAGATTTTCTGAATCCTCAGATGCCCATCGGTCTTTAGCTGCTCTATTTACATCATCCCACATGTACTCCTCTTCCTCAGCATGTCAAAGTACTTGTTCTATTTGGTAGGGACTGTATCAGTTGTAATTCCACGAGGTACGTTCTATCTCTGACCAACACAGATACCGGGTAACTCTGTCTACAAAGGCATGGACAGACGGAGAGAAATCACCTAGTATTTTTTCTCCATTGGCACTTGAACCTGAGACCTCATGGTTCTTACGCTACTACATTAACCACTGGGCCACACCCTTGGGTACACATATACTTGTTTATCATGACATCACCTAAACCTATTTAGTCTAGGTATATCATTTAAACAAAGTGATTTTGTTCTATTAACATTTTCTTTTCAGATTCTGAGGATGAGCTGGCCAATCCTAAATCAGCCGCCTCCTCAGATTAAGGTGAATGTGCTACTATTTCAGCAAGAACGACATTTCCTTTTGTGATTTTTTTGGCAAGTTGAGTAGATCAGTAAAGAGGGATAAAGGAGAGATGCTTTCTGACGTGATTTGCATCTGAAGATAATATTCCAACCAAAGGAATCTTCATGCTTGCATTCTCTTTAGAAATATAGTTCTTTTTCCTTTGTAGAAAGATTGAGGTGATTAGCGCCCTTAGTTATTTGTTCACATGCTTTGTTTGAACATTATTCATTGGTTTCAGTCTTTCTGATGGAAATCTGTGATTCTTTCGGATTCTGTTGATTTCTTCTCATCTTGTAAGAACAGACAGTCCAAGTCTTATGTTAAACTTGTTTCTCCAGAATAGAGAAATAAGGGAAAAGCAGTAAGTTTTAAGCAGTTAGCATGATGGCTACAAGCCTACAAATGTTCAATAATTATTTCCTAATATGCTGCAGGTTGCATCACAACTAAGGAACTTGGAACTGTAATGCGGTCTTTGGGGCAGAACCCAACCGAGGCTGAGCTTCAAGACATGATCAATGAAGTTGATGCTGATGGAAATGGGACCATTGATTTCCCAGAGTTCCTTAACCTGATGGCTCGCAAGATGAAGGACACTGATTCCGAGGAGGAGCTCAAGGAAGCTTTCAGAGTGTTTGACAAGGATCAGAATGGATTCATCTCCGCAGCTGAGCTTCGTCATGTCATGACAAACCTAGGAGAGAAGCTTACAGATGAAGAGGTTGATGAGATGATTCGTGAAGCTGATGTGGATGGCGATGGGCAGATCAACTACGAGGAGTTCGTCAAGGTTATGATGGCCAAGTGAGAACTGATCAATCCAACATAATCTTTAGAAGTAAAAATACAAAAGAGAAGGAAACAGGGCGGATAAGTTTGTGAGATTTCTATTCCAAATTAGGATGTGCTCTTTGTGTTATTACCTTTGTCTTGGTGCTTGCCTATTTTCCTATTCACATGGTTATGTAGTGCTGTTTTCCAGTATATCCTGTTTGCCCTGTTCCTTGTCTTAGTAGTTTGGGTTGCTAGCACCTTCTAGTAATTTCTCCTGAATTCAGTATTTTGAAACTATGACGTGTCAAACTTTTTTGTTTTGTATTCTAAGTGACTAATTTTGTTGATATTCCACATTCTTGCCTATGCTTATGTGTGTTTTGTACTCTTCTGATTTTTGCATTAACTGGGTTCCTCAACTTCCTCTAAAAACCTCAAATCTTAAGAGTACATAGGTCGTCTATCAGTTATACAACTTGGTTTCTGTTTTACTTTGACACACACAACTTGTAAGATGATACTTTCAACATCCTTAGCAAGAGTATCTGTTCTTAGTTTTTTGCTTTTGGTTTCGCCTCGACCACCATGCAGCTTTGTGAATGTTTAGAGCAGATATTTGGTGCATTACAAGGTCGAACATCGGTATATATGGAGGAGTTTTTGGTTGTAGTTATGACAAATGTATTTCATGATTACAGGGAAGTCTTCTTTCTTTGTTGTAGAAGGAAGCTTTTCCAACTTTTTATTAGTGTGTGGGTGGGGGGTGAATCAAGTGATCTTGATGTTGTTTTTCGATCCCAGGTTTGATTTGTTCCAGTGACGGGTTTCTTCCCATCTCTTAAGCTTTTTGGTAGGGCATAGTTACTCGGTGCCTGTAGTGATGGTGGAGGTAGCAGGCTATGTTGCTTGGATTCTCCAAAATTTTGCTGCACCTGTGTTGGATCCTCCAAAAGTGCATTACTTTTTGAGGATCCTGACACGCATCCATCAGCATTTTTTGAAGAGTTAAGCACCATAGGTAGCAGGTACCTGGTTTTGTAGTAGTCAAGGTGTGTGCAAGCTCTCGGCAAAAGTAGTGGAGTATAACCATTCAGTAAATTCCTTCGAGTTCCTGTTATAACATTCACTCAATTTTGTGTTCAAAGTCTGGTTCTTGTTTCATATTCATTATGGTAAAGATATTTGATACGCTACAACTTCAAAAGGATGGAAAGGGAAGAGATCTCCTGCAAACTGCAAAACTAGGGGGATCCTGAATCCCAGCTCTTGTATCTTTATACAGCAATTGGATTTAAGCAAAGTAGAAAATGGTGTGAAAAGGGAATTCATGAAAGTGATGATACTATTCAATCAGCTTGGGCTTTATGGTTGGAACAAAATGTTCTTTATTTCCCCATCATGGGTCATGGCTTCTGCATCATTGTATTTCCTTTCCATACTTGATTTGACATGCTTTACTTAGGAGGGGCCGGGGTGGGGGATCAGAAACAACCTCTAAAGTTAGTGGTAAGGTTGTGTATACATCACTCTTTCCAGACCCTTACCGTTGGGATTACACTGAGTGTATTGTTGTCGAAAACAATACCATTATTGTTTGAGACCATGAGTTTATTTGATTTTAAAAAGTTTTCCATACTAAAACTTGATTTACATACTAATTTTTTTAATTTTATTTTTATGTCCAATTTCAATATTTTCTTTTTCTTCTGTTGTGTTTTTGTGGGTAAAATGACGTACAGAAAAGGAATATGGGCTGCAGACACTCCACGATACAGCAAAAAAGAGAGGAGTAGCAGTAGAAGTAGTGGAGTGAAAAAATGGCTATGTTGTTGTCGCTAGTAATTATAAAATGAAGGGGGAAGATTATGCTCCGTCGTCTATTGGGAGAAAATATTTACGCCACGTAATCCAATATAAATATTATATGATGCTATGTTCGGTTTAGCCCATATTTGTGTATAGACACTTTTTATATACTGTTAATACGCTTTTATACAAGATTGATGTATCATGTACAATGCTTTCCCATATATAAATATTGCATAGTGTTGTATATAGCATTACATGGTGTAATATTTTATATTGGATTGAGAAATCCCCCACCACCACACCAAAAAAAAAAAAAGATGGAAAAAGAAAAATTAAAGGAAAAAAACTTAATTGAGAAAAGGTGAACTGATTATTCTGTCCATCGAGTCTAATCATGATATTTTTAATCACATAAGAAAAACATTTTTAAAGCTTATGTACTGATTATGGGGAAGTAATGAAGAACTTGTATTGTTCCTGCGGCTGATTATATAAAGCCAATGTACGGACAATTGATTATTTAGAATAAAAGTGACACTTGAACCGAGATCTTTTAGTTCAACTTTATCCTGTTTTGTTGAGGGAAATAATGACGGATGATTACTAGACATCTTGTGGAGTTTTTATTTTGTAGTTTCTAAATATTAGCAATTCGTTGCAACTTTCAAGTCTATCTTGTTAATATTCTTGTACACACACTTTAAATAATTGTCATACTATTAATAACAATACAATTATTTTTTCATCTTCTACTCTCGTCTCTTTATGGTATTAGGGCAAATCTAAACTTCTACAGGCTGATCCTCTCTGATTTTTTTTTCCTGCTTACTTGCACAAATTGCCTCTAAGATTTCTGTGACCAATGCCGATGGAATCAATGATGCCATCACTATTTTTCAATTCAATCCAGTTACCCAATTGCTTAAGTATAAAATTAACGACAGTCACAATTTTTCTTTGTGGAAAGCTCAAGTTTCAATGCTTATGCGTGGTCACAATCTTTATGGCCATCTCGATGGTTCCATCCCTGCCTCCACTCGCACCATCTGTCAAAACAATTAAGATGTTGATAACCCTGAGTTCGTTCCTTGGTATTGCCAAAATCAGCTAATTTAAGATGCTATCTTGGCCTCCGTCGATCCTACGCTTACCTCCATTATTGTTGCAGTCTCCCCCAAAATTGTCAAGGATGTTTCGCATAATACATATGCAAACAAATCTCAAAGAAAATTCTTTAGCTTGTGGGACCGATTGGCCGGCCTCACTAAAGAACCTCGTCCAGACACAGATTATCTTCATCAAGTTTGCTCGCTTTGTGATGAACTTGTAATTGCTGGTTCATCGGTATCAAACCCAAAATTCATCGTGAAAATCCTTAGTGGCCTTGAATTTGAATCCTAGAACTCTTTGCTGCAATTCATTCTCGTGATTCTATTATTTCATATGAAGAGCTTTATGAAAAACTCCTAAATTATGAACTTTTCCTATAACATGAGGAGGACATGAAGCCACTATCAACTCCTATTACAACTGTTGTAGCACAAAAGACAAGTTCAACTCCTTCTTGCCAAGGTAACAATAATCATCCCAACAATCATCGTCCAACTATGAAAACTCCTGCCAACAATCAGTAATGACAAACACAACGCCCATAAAGAAACAGCCAGCAACCCTTTGACAAAAACCTTCGCTGCCTATTATATGATCACGTAGGTCATTCTGCTAAAGTCTAATGATTGCAACCACATAACCATCTGCAAAACCAGACAAACTTTGCTGCTCATTTTTCTTCTCAACAAACCCATTGGATCATGAATAGTGGAGCCACTCATCATATTGCATATGATACTCAAAGCCTAGCCACTATACATGACTACCACAACACCGAAGAGATAACTATGGGCAATGGTCACACCATTTCAATATCCCATACCGGTAATGCAACATGAGTACATCAAATCATCATTTCAAACTTCTCAATATCTTGTGCTCCCTTGTCATGAAAAATAATCTTATTTCTGTTTCTAAGTTTTATCGTGATAATCATCCCTTTATTGAATTTTTCCTTTTCATTGTCTCGTGAAGAATCTGAGTACGGGGGTGTCTTTTGTTCGTGGGCAGAATAAATGTGGGTTATATGAGTGGCCACCAGGCTGTACATATCGTTCTCCTCAATGCAATGTGGCTATTTTAATTCACCCGTGGCATCGACGTTTAGACCATCCTAATCGCTGTATTTTAAATACTATCTTGAATAATTTTTCCCTTTTTGTTTCAGATCCTAAAGCTAACTCCATTTGTAATTCTTGTTCTTCAAATAAAATGCACAAATTGAATTTCTCAGAAAATTCATTGCGAAGTAATAAGCTTCTGCAAATCCTTTATAGCAATTTATGGGGTCCATCTCTAGTCTTGTCAATTGATAAAAAAAGATTTTATGTGTTATTTGTTGATCAATTTTCAAAATACATGTGGTTATTCACTTTAAAATTAAAAAATAAAACTCTGAAAGTTTTCCAAAATATGCATCCATTACTTAAACGCAAATTCAACACTAAAATTCAATCTTTTTACTCTAATGGTGGTGGTGAATTTCAGAGTCTAGAGTCGTATCTCAAAACATATGACATTGAGCACTTAGTGTCACCTCCATGTACTTCACAGAGAGTTGCTTTTGATACGGGTGTAACAAGCTGTCCAATAAGTTCACGACCATTCACACGTAGCCAAGCTCGGGAGTTACCAAAACCCCAAGCCTTGTTCATGCAAATGGCCATTTGTGAGTTGGTGATTGATACACCTAATGGTCTAAATATTTTTAAGTGTGAAGAGGGTTCTTGAGGTGTAATAAACTTACACTCCAAGGCCACACCATGGAAAGGGCAATCTGGTCATTTCTCCTTTATTTATGGTGTAATATAAATAGACAATATTAGGGTTATTTGGCAGCTAGTTCTTTCATAATATTTTGAGACATAAACACTTGTAATATTGAGGAACTTCTCACTCTTCCATTGGAGAAGCCCCAAATCTGAAAACTCACAAGTAGAGTGATACTTGTATTGTATCTTGGCTAGAAACAAGGATCTTGAGGTCATAGAGTTCCTCTTGGTCCAAGTAAGAACTTGGTGTTAATATTCTTTAGTCTTAGGGTCCTCTCTTGTTGTTAGGGTTCTTAGACTCTTGAATATTACATGTCAAGTTACTATCTTCTTGTAATCTTGTTAAGATTGTGTTTTGTAATCTTGAAGTCTAGTGAAGCCGTGTGGGGCTCTTTCGATTCACTAGCACCTTGTTGACTTGCTGGTTCTTGTTGAAAACTTCATCATCTTGTTCTAAAAACGTGATTCTTAAAGCCTAGTGAAGCCGTGTGTGACCTATTTCGATTCACTAGCACTTGTTGTTCAACTTGTTGTTTTTGGTATTAATTTGTTCATCTTGTTGTTCTTGCTGAATTCTTGCATTGTGGAATTGATATTGTATCATTTGGTATCAAAGCAAGGCTGGTTAAAAAAAAATTATTGAAATCTGAAAATTCCAGAAAAAGAAAAAGAGAAATCTGTCCATCTTGTTGTCTTGGCCAAGATTGGTGTTTGTATGTTTAGATCTAAGTGTTATTTTACTTGTTTAGTGTGTTTCTAGTGTTGGTTTCTTTCTCACCAACACTAAAAGTGTCTATATCTAAAGTTGATCTTATAATATTAACCATTGTTGTGGTAACTTGAAGTGGGCCGTAGGTTGTACCTTGTTGATGACAATTGGTGGTTTTGTGTTGTGTTCTTGAAGAAGTTGATATTGTGTTCTTGAAGGTTGTTGTGGTGTTCATCTTGTTCTTCATCTATTCTTAAAACTTAAGACAACAAAGGTGTAAAATAGATCCAAAAGGTTGTAACACAAGAGTTATAAAGTTGTTGGTGAGAAGACTTGCACACAACACTTCCTAGACTTGACAACCACTTTTCCTTAAATCAAGGGACCTTGTTTTGTGGGATTAGTATAGTCAAATCTCACCTTTTTGAGTTTGAAAAGTGAAAAAGATTACAAGACTTTTACTTTCATTCCAAAACCAATTGTCATCCATTACAAGTTGTGTGACTATTGAAATTTCAGATTTGTGACCAAAAAATTGTTGTGTGGGACCAAGACCAATTACAACTTCCACATTACCATTGCTACTGCCACATCACTAATAAGATCAAATTTGGATATTTTATAGCTTTTAATTGTTGATTCTTGGTTTCCTTACTTTGTTCTAGAGCTAATTAACAAACTAGTACATTCCTACTAGGTGTCAATTAGTCCTTTGAATTCGTTTGTTCGTGTCAACGATTACTTGGGTGCTTTTATCTTTTGAATACGTTGCTACTTCTTGGTTCTAGTCTGAAAATAATTCTTTGAGTCTTCAAAAAAGAATCCACTCTGGATAAGAGCTTACTCATACCTTAAGGAGTCACGGGTTACGACCCAATCTACAACACTTGTGGAACTAAAGTGTAAGGTGATCCAAAGAGTGTAAGTGAGGAGAGGATTTTTTTTCACTAACTTGTTTGCTGATTTTGTAGGTAATGCCTTGACAATGGAAGGGACTACATCCCAAAATATGGATACTAATTCTCTTGACTCTATGAGGGCCACTCTTGAGGCCGTTACCCGAACAGTTGAAAGGTTGAATAGAGCTGTGAGAGGGGATTTGACAACAATAAAGGGAGATGTGTCGGTTATTTTTTGGGAGATTAGAACAAGTGGAGAGTCAAAGGAACTCTCGCCCTTCTACTCCTCTACATGTTTCTTCAAGTGGGCACGATAGAACTTCATCCGCAACCATCACTCCCAAAACAGTGCACCAAATGCTAAATCCACCCCAAGCTCCACTAAATGCCGCAAGCCAAACCACTCCTTTCCCTCCAAACCATGACCCCACTAGAACAATACATTTCCAAACTCCTCAACTTCCACAAGAGGGACTTAGATGTCAAGTACCTCCGCTAAATCCGAACCCTCCCTTCCAAGCTCCATTAAACCAAAGACCACCACCTCCACAAAATCCAATTCCTCCAAATCAAGTTCAAAATGTCCAAAACCGTCCAGCCCACTTTGAGGAATATGGTAGAGAGGGATATGAAGGATATAAAGCCTTTGAGGATGCTTACATGAGAGAGGGGGAGATGAGAGGGGTCGTGGAGATCAAAGGAGATATCGAGGGTATGGAGAAAGGGGAAACCGACGCCAAAAGAGAGATGTAGGCATCAACATCATTAAGTTGAGCCTACCAATCTTTAAAGGTGAAAGTGACCCCGAGGTCTACTTATCTTGGGAATCATCTTGTGACAAAGTTTTCTAGGTTAATGATATCTCAGAAGAAAAGAAAAATTGTTATGCCATAGCTCATTTTGAGGGTTATGCTAATACTTGGTGGGAGTACGTCAAACGGTTTGGTAATGGATTAGTTGATGGGCATCCATCACCTTGGTTTCGGTTGAGGTACTTGATGAGACAACGGTACCTTCCCGAGAGTTAACGCCATGAATTTCTTGCTAGATTGTACAACTTGCGTCAAGGTAACAAAAGTGTGATGACGTATTATGATGAGTTTCAACAACTCATGTTGAAGCTTGATCATCGTGGGGAACAAATCAGTCATGACATCATACGATTCAAATGTGGTTAGAACAAAGAGATCTCCACTCATTTAACACTTCACAAGTTTGATACTGTTGAAGGTATTTTTTAAGCGGCTCTTGAGATTGAAAAGGAACTTAAAGAGAGGTCGTCGTTCAAGGACAAGGGAAAATCCACCTCGAGTTGGCCTAGAAGCAAGGAGATAGCTCAATCCTCTTCAGGTTGGCCCAAAAACAAGGACCAAACCGCCACTACAAGGCTGCCCGAGCCCAAAACAGTCCACAAAATTCCTCCAAAGCAAGAAGTTCATAAGTATCCTAACCCAAAGGGATTCCAGTGTTTCAAGTGCCAAGGTTGGGGACATAAAGCCAATGAATGTCCAAACCAACACACCGTGATTCTACGGGAAAGGAGATTATATTACCTTGGTAAAGAGGTGGGTCTTGAAAAAGGGAAGGATGAGGCCGAGCCTGAGGAACCCGAGAATGGACCACATGATGATGATGATGATGATGTTGGTGAAGATGTTTATCCGCAAGAAGGGGAGTGTATGGTTCCAAACTTTGTAGTTAGGCGCGTCATTATTAGTAAGGCAATAGATGACCCAAGTCAAAGGGAAAATCTATTCCATACTAAATGTCTTGTAAAGGGGAGTTTGTGCACTTTGGTGATCGATAGTGATAGTTGTGCAAATGTTGTTAGTGTGGCTATGGTACAATTTTTGAAGTTGCCAACTACACCGCACACTAGTCCTTACAAGTTGCAATAGTTGAATGAATGTGGTAGGAAACTACCACGATGAAGTGCTTTGTGACGTGATACCAATGCAAGTGTGTTACCTGTTGTTAGGTAGACCTCGGCAATATGATAGGTCTACCAAAAATGATGGGAGGTCTAATCGATATACACTTGAGAAGGATGGCTGAAAGGTCACACTTTAACCTCTTTTTCCTTCCCAAGTAAATGAGTGGCATCAAAAGATGAGAGAATTGAAGGAAAAGGGAAAAAAATCTAAAAAGAAAGAAAAAAGACAGGGACCCGTAGGTGGGGCAGTAGGGGTATCCAAGGCTACCTCAACATCAAAGGGGAAGGAAAACATGGTGATGTTGGTTAGAAAGAAGGAACTCTTCATGGATCATGATGAGGACATGCCTATGTTACTTTTGGCTCATTGTTTTAGCACTAACCCCACTAATTCTTCCATTTCTCCTTTGATTTCTTGTGTGTTGCAGGATTATGAAGATGTATTTCCCAAAGAACTTCCGCAAGGATTGCCTCCACTTTGGGGAATTGGGCACTAAATTGACTTTGTGTCGGGCTCACAATTGCCAAACAAGACAGCTTATAGAAGCAACCCTACGGACACCAAGGAATTGCAAGGTCAAGTTTATGAACTCCTCAACAAAGGGTATATCAAGGAGAGCATGATCCGTGTGCGGTTCTGGTTCTACTAGTTCCTAAGAAATATGAAACATGGCATATGTGTTTGGATTGCCGAGCCATCAATAAGATTACGGTAAAATATCATCACCCCATCCCTAGATTAGATGATATGCTTGATGAATTGAATGGTTCGTGTTTATTGTCCAAGATTGATTTAAGGAGTGACTATCACCAAATAAGAATACAACCCGGTGATGAATGGAAAACCGCCTTCAAGACCAAGTTTGGTCTCTATGAATGGATGGTTATGCCATTCGGACTAACAAATGCTCCAAGTACTTTTATGAGGCTAATGAATCATGTGATGAAGCCATTTATTGGAAAGTTTGTTGTTGTCTATTTTGATGATGTCTTGGTTTATAGCAAGTTTTTAGATGAGCATGTGATGTATTTACAATGTGTGTTTGATGTCCTTAGAAAGGAAAAACTGTACGCAAATCTGAAAAAATGCTCCTTTAGTGTTAATGAAATTGTTTTCTTGGGTTTTGTTGTTAGTTCAAGAGGGGTCGAAGTGGATGAATCCAAGATAAACGCTATAAAAAATTGGCCAATCCCACAAACCGTTGGAAAAGTAAGAAGCTTCCATGGGTTGGCTAGTTTTTATAGAAGGTTTGTCAAAGGATTTAGCACCATAGACGCCCCCTTAACCGAGGTCATTCGGAAAGATCAACCCTTCAAGTGGGGTGACGAGCAAGCTAAGAATTTTGAAGCTTTGAAAGCTATGCTCATATCTGCGCCTTTGTTATAATTGCCCAAATTTGATAAGACATTCAAAGTCGAGTGCGATGCGAGTAAAGTAGGCATAGGGGCTGTTTTGATGCAAAGTTTAAAACCCATTGGTCACTTTAGCGAAAAGATTAAAGGAGCAACTCTAAACTACTCCACGTATGATTTAGAGTTTTATGCCTTGATTAGAGCCGTGGCCACTTGGCAATACTACTTATGGCCTAAGGAGTTCATGACCCGAACAGACCATGAATCCTTAAAGCATCTTTGGGCATAAGACAAGTTTAACAAACGGCATGCCAAATGGATTGAGTTTCTTAAGACCTTCCCTTATGTTATCCAATACAAGAAGGGTAAGGACAATGTAGTAGCTGATGCCTTGTTTAGAAAACATGTTCTTGCGTCCACTTTGTCATCAAAATTAATGGGTTTCGAGAGCTTAAGAGGATTGTATCCCAAGGACCCTCACTTTACTCCTATCTTTAGGGAATGCGAAGAATTGGGTAGGGACAAGTGGGATTCGTCTAGGGGTTCAAATCCCTATGCCAAGTTTGATGGTTACTTATTTAAAGGTAGACGATTGTGTGTACCCTTTAGCTCTTGGAGAGAGTTGTTTGTGAAAGAAGCACATGATGGCGGTCTAATGGGTCATTTTGGGGTCGAAAAGACCCTCGGAATATTGGAGGAGCAATTCTATTGGCCAAGAATGCAGAAGGATGTGGTTAGGATTTGCGGCCAATGTGTAGAATGCAAAGGAGCCAAATCTCAGCTCCTACCTCATGGGTTGTACACCCCGCTGTCCACCCCTCTACATCATTGGCTTGATATATCTATGGATTTCGTGTTGGGGCTGCCAAGGACTAGACAAGGCCAGAATAGTATCTTTGTCATAGTCGATCGATTTTCTAAGATGGCGCACTTTATTCCTTGCTATAAATGTGATGACACACCTAGCATGGCCTCTTTATTTATTGATAATGTTGTCAAATTGCATGGTGTTCTGAGGACCATTATGAGTGATAGGGACTCTAAGTTCCTAAGTCACTTTTGGAAGTCCATGTGGGGTAGGCTTGGTGCCAAGTTGTTGTTCTCTCCATCTTGCCACCCAAAAAATGATGGCCAAACAAAAGTAGTAAATAGGACTTTGGGTGCTATGCTACATTCCATGTCTAAGGTAAAAATGACTTCTTGGGAGGATCACTTACCATTGATTGAGTTTGCCTATAACTGTGTCATACACTCAAGTACAGGAATGACTTCCGTTGAGTGTGTATACGGACTCAACCCCCTTACCCCTTTGGATTTAACGCCTTTGCCAATTGATCTCATGATTAGCTTAGATGGAAGCAAGCGGGCAGATTCTATGAAGAAGTTACATTAGAAGGTGCGGCTTCGACTTGAGAAGAAAAATCAAGAAATTGCAAGGAGGGCCAACAAGGGGAAAAAGAAACTCATTCTTGAACCGGGAGATTGGGTGTGGGTGAATCTTTGAAAGGATCGATTTCCATCTCAAAGAAAGTCCAAATTGATGCCGAGGGGTGATGGTCCATTCCAAGTACTTGAGAAAATCAATGACAACGCCTATAAGATTGACCTTCCACCGGAATATCAAGTGCACAACACTTTCAACGTGTGTGATCTTTCTCTCGTGGATACGGTTGAAGATGAACAAATGCCGGATTTGAGGTCAAATTCCTCTCAAGATGGAGAGGATGATACGAATGTAGCAAGCTGTCCAACAAGTTCACGACCATTCACACGTAGCCCAGCTCGGGAGTTACAAAAACCCCAAGCCTTGTTCATGCAAATGGCCATTTGTGAGTTGGTGATTGATACACCTAATGGTCTAAATATTTTTAAGTGTGAAGAGGGTCCTTGAGGTGTAATAAACTTACACTCCAAGGCCACACCATGGAAAGGGCAATCTGGTCATTTCTCCTTTATTTATGGTGTAATATAAATATACAATATTAGGGTTATTTGGCAGCTAGTTCTTTCATAATATTTTGAGACATAAACACTTGTAATATTGAGGAACTTCTCAGTCTTCCATTGGAGAAGCCCCAAATCTGAAAACTCACAAGTAGAGTGATACTTGTGTTGTATCTTGGCTAGAAACAAGGATCTTGAGGTCATAGAGTTCCTCTTGGTCCAAGTAAGAACTTGGTGTTAATATTCTTTAGTCTTAGGGTCCTCTCTTGTTGTTAGGGTTCTTAGACTCTTGAATATTACATGTCAAGTTACTATCTTCTTGTAATCTTGTTAAGATTGTGTTTTGTAATCTTGAAGTCTAGTGAAGCCGTGTGGGGCTCTTTCGATTCACTAGCACCTTGTTGACTGGCTGGTTCTTGTTGAAAACTTCATCATCTTGTTCTAAAAACGTGATTCTTAAAGCCTAGTGAAGTCGTGTGTGACCTATTTCGATTCACTAGCACTTGTTGTTCAACTTGTTATTTTTGGTATTAATTTGTTCATCTTGTTGTTCTTGCTGAATTCTTGCATTGTGGACTTGATATTGTATCAGCTTTAGTTGAACGACAACACCAGCAATGTTATTGAAACTACTAGAGCCTTGTTGCATTAAGCATCTTTACCCTCACACTTTTAGAGTTTTTCCTGTCATCAGGATGTTTATCTTCTAAATAGGCTAACTACACTCAATCTTCAGTATAAAAGTCCCTTTTGAAATTTTATTTCAAACTATGACCACGTATGACTCCATTAAAGTATTTTGTTTCTTGTATTATCCATGGCTCAAACCATATATCAAAAACAAATTAGAGCCCCATTCGACACCGTGTGTTTATTTATGATTTTTGAGTAAACATTATTGCCATCAATATTTTGATCCTATAACTTCAATATATGTTTATCTTGTTATGTCTTATTTTCAAAAAATTAGTTACCTTTTGAAAATATTTTTTCCCATTTAAAAAATACACAAAATAAAAACATATCTTGAAAAATTTGTTCAGCTGAACAATAGCCACAAGATAATACTCAAAGTTCGAATGATTCTTATGAGCTTCCTACTCACATTGTGCAACAACCCGTTGACATGCATTCATCTATTTCCTCTGCCCCAAAAAGTACCATTATCTAAGGTAATTCAATTTTTCCCTTATCTGATACTTCTTATCCTTCTCCAACATCTCTACTGCTCCCCCCTCACCATATAAAATTCAGTTTTCAACCGCAATTCACCTCAACCAAATATTTTGGTCTCACCAATTCATCCCTTTTCCTATTTAAACGTGCAGTGCAATCCACAGTAATCACTTACTAGCGTCAAAATAAGTCCACTAGACCTTTTACCCAGAACCCTGTGGTATAACCCTTTTCCTCGTCACTTGTCCAACTTCTTGTGGCCCCATAATCTTCTCTTGTTGCCCCTAGCTCTACATCAATGCCCATTCATAACATATTACTTCATCTAAGACGAATATCCTTAAGCCTAAACAATTCCATACTATTGTTTAAATCACTTTCTCCCTACCTATAACCTTTAAGCAATCTCAACAAGTCCCAAACTGGCGTGAAGCTATGAAAAATAAATTTGATGCCTTATTCAAAATCAAACATGAGAGTTGGTACCATGTGATCCTTTAAAAAATATGGTGGATTGTAAGTGACTTTTTGGGTTAAATATCATTTTGATGGGTTCTGTTGATATATTCAAAGCTCGTTTGGTTGCTAAAAGATTCACATAATGACCTGACCTTAACTTTCAATGCACTTTTAGCCTCGTGGTTAAGCTTGTAACTGTTCGTATAGTTCTTGCGATTGCAACTCAACAAAGTTGGACCATTCGTCAACTTGATATAAATAATGCCTTCCTGCAATGCCATCTTGATGAGGAAGGCTATATATGCCAACCAACCAATTTTGGATCTTCTGTACATCCGGCACATGTTTGTAAGGCGAAAAAGCTACTTATGGACTCAACCAGGCCCTCAGGACTTGGTACATTGAACTCGAATATTATTTAGTTACTTTGGAGTTTATTAAGTCCCGATCTGGTTCTTCATTGTTCATCCTGCATAATTTTGAGTTTAGTATTTATGTCCTAGAATATGTTGATGGCATAATTGTTATGGGTAATTAGATTCGTGGAGTTAAAAACATTATTGATAATCTTGCAATCCGATTCTCACTGAAGGATCTTGGTCCACTTTATTATTTTCTTGGTGTTCAAGTCTTTTCTTATCCTATTGATCTTCTGTTGTCTCAGCAGAAATACATTACAATTTTTTTTGCAGGAAGCGAATATGAAAAATTGCAAGGATGTTCCAACATCAATGGATTCTGCTATAATTTTTTTAGAGTCTGCTGAAGATTCTCTAGTTGATGGCTTTATTTATAGGCGGATCATTGGTAAATTTCATTACCTCTGTGTTACACGTTCGGACATAGCATTTGCTGTTAACAAACTCTCACAGTTCATGCACCAGCCCTCATATCTCATTGGATAATCATGAAACGTCTCCTTGGGTATCTACCCTAAACATCTTCATTTAGCCTCCAAATTGGCCAAAAACATAATCATCGTCTTCTAGCCTACTTAGATTATGACTGGGCTGGAGATCCTCTTGACCGAAACTCCACCATAAGTTGTGTTGTTTATCTTGGCAGCTCTTTAATATCATGGTCCACTAAAAAGAAAAGATTTATCTCCCGTTCCTTCACAGAAGTAGAATATCTAGCTGTTGTAGCTATTGTTTCTGAGATCAATTGGCTAATAAGTTTACTCCATGAGCTTCAATTTTGTATTTCAGTCATTTCACAAATATCTTTTTAATGTTAGCATCACCTATGTTTTTGTCAACTCAGTGTTTCATAGTTAGATGAAACATATTGTTATTGATTTTCACTTTGTTTGTGAATAAGTTCAAAACAAGGATATCGCAGTTCAATACCTTCACTAGGCTGATCAAATGGAAGATATACTTACCAAACCACTTCCAAAAGCCTCTTTTGTCAAGAATTTTTTCAACTTGCGGGAGCGTAATAAAGGGTAATTACTAAACACCTTGTTGTAGAGTTCTTATTTTGTAGTTCCTAAATATTAGGAATTTGTTGTAACTTTCAAGTCTATCCTTGTTAATATAGGTCTTGTACAAACTCTTTACATAGTTGTCATACGATTAATAATAATACGATTATTTTTCCATCTTAATTCTACTCTAGTCTCTTTAGGAGCAACCCAATTTTTACCTTGAATTGTTCTAAATATGTGGATTTTCTTAGTTTTGGGGGTTTGTGTTTGATTGTTGGGTTCAAAGTGTGAAGAAATTGTGAATGGAAAATGGAGAAAAAAATAGTGGAGGGAAGGAGACACCGATTTGGAAAGTGTACTCCAAAAATTGAAAAGTTCACTAAGTCTCCCACATTCGTGGGAGAAGGAAACTTTGGAGTGTTTATAATAATGAACACTTACTCCACATGATAAGTGAGGCAAGAAAATAGAGATGCCTCGCATCGTCGTCGTCGTCGCTCGCTCGACTTCAGCTTCGGATTTAGAAAATGATCGATCGATGAGATCTATCTTTTTGGACAAACTTAATTTGAATTCTGAAAAATACCAAAGGAAAAACGCAAACACAGTAAAAAAATTTTCTTTTTCCTGCAGTGTTTTGAACCTCCATTTATACATGCATGTAGAATTCGAAACAGTGTTTCAAACTGATGCAATACTTCATCGAACTGGTGCCACTGTTTCGTGAACTGGTACACTGTTTCGTCAACTGGTATGCCTGTTCAAGAAAAGACATGTTCTTTGGATGAGCGGACATGAATTTCCAGAAAAAACATACCATTTAATTGAACTAATGCCACCTTTTCAAAGAGGAATGTTCTGGCTATATAAACTTGCTTTTATTCATAGGTTTAGATACAAAATTTTCAGAATACAAAATTCTTCCTAACTTCAAAATTACGCTGTGTGATCAATAACAATGTTCTGTGCGTTCGAAGATATTCCAGTTGTTTTTGAGGTACCACTACAATTGGTTTGTTTGGTCATTTTATCTTGAGAGGAAAATTCCACAACCTCGGGTATAGTGGGGGGAATTATTTCCTTAAGGAAAGTCCGTGAATTCGGGCGACTTGGCCATTTCTGTTTTCATCTTTATTTCTAAAATTTAAATACACCTCTTAGAAAGATCACTTTGATCTTGTGTTGAGGGTATTTACTGCAATTTATTGTGTTCTTGTTTTTAAACATAGAACTAAAGTTGAAGTTGTTGTTCTACATATACAGATTCTGTGTACCCGTAGAAGGAAATAACAATCTTAAGGAAATAAGCTATTATTACAGAATCCGTATTGCTTGGTTTGGAGATTAAAGTTTTAACTTTCTACTCCGCCTGAACTTAACTAGTGATTTGAAGTCATAAAAACTTCATCACAAGTTAAAGATCATTCGGTTGACAATTGAAAGTCATAAAAACTTCATTGTCAACTAGAAACAAGAAGAAAAGTTTAAGGTTGCTTAACTTTATAAGTAGTATTCTGAAAATACTAAGTATTTTTTGTCTTGTGGTGACAGGAAAAATGACAAGCGATAGTCAAATGCAAGATGCGGCAACGTCTGTGGGGGAAATTAATATTGCCACATCAAGTCGCACAAATGCTCCGCCTAAAATGGCACCGGTGGAGAAGCCCAAAAAATTTGTGGGCATTGACTTTAAGCGATGGCAGCAAAAGATGTTCTTTTACCTCACTACTTTGTGTCTGCAACGGTTCACTAGTGAAGACGCTCTTGAGTTGCCCGAAGGAACCTCGGACAAAGAGAGTTTCGTAATTGTAGAAGCTTGGAAACATTCAGACTTTCTTTGCAGGAATTATATTCTTGTGGTCTCCAAGACGACCTCTACAATATTTACAGTGGAACTAACACATCGAAGAAATTGTGGGGTGCACTTGAACAAAAATATTAAAACAGAGGATACGCGAATTAAAAAATTCCTTGCTGCACGATTCCTGGACTTTAAAATGATAGATAGAAAGTCGATTGTCTCTCAAGTGCAGGAGTTGTAAGTCATCATATATGATCTCCTAGCAGAAGTTATATCTTTGAAAAATACCTTAGTTGAACAAATTTAAAAGGTTCTTAATACTCACATAAACTGTTTTGTAGGTTTGATTGTGAATGATGCATTTCAAGTAACAGCGATAGTTGAGAAGATACCACCTTTGTAGAAAGACTTCAAAAACTACTTGAAGCATAAACACAAGGAGATGACTGTTAAAGATCTTATTGTCCGACTGCGTATTGAAGAGGATAATAAGGCTGCCGAGAGAAGGTCAAAACGGAATTCTATAATTAATGGAGCAAATATTGTAGAAGATGATCAAAATAATTCTAAGAAAAGGAAGAAAGTTGAACAAGGAAGCAATCAATCTAAGAAGAAATTCAAGGGAAAATGCTTCAATTGTGGTAAGATTGGCCACAAGTCCACGGATTGTCGTTCCCCTAAGAAAGACAAAAAAAAAGACAAAGCTAATATGGTTGAGTCCAACAAAGAATGTGATGATCTGTGTGCTATGTTCTCAGAATGCAACTTGGTGGGGAATCCTCGCGAATGGTGGATGGATTCTGGTGCCACCCGCCATGTATGTGCCAACAAAGAGTTTTTTTTTATCATTTGCTCCGGCTCAAGTAGAAGAAATGATCTACATGGCTAACTCCGCTACTGCTAAGATGGAAGGAACAGGGAAAGTGTGCTTGAAAATGACTTCGGGCAAGGTCTTGACACTTAATAATGTGTTGTATGTTTCAGAATTACGTAGGAACTTAATTTCTATTTCACTTCTAGACAAGAACAGATTCAAATGTGTAACCGTTTCTGAAAAAATTATAATTTGTAAAGGAGAAATGTATATAGGAAAATGCTATCTCACTGAGGGCCTTTATAAGATGAATTTAATGACTATTGAAATAAATAAAATTTTAAATTCTTCTTATTTGCTTGAGTCTTATGATTTATGGTGTGAACGTTTAGGCCATATTAATTACAAAATGTTATGAAAACTGATTAACTTAGAAGTTTTGCCAAACTTTGAGTGCAATAAATCAAAGTATCAAACATGTGTAGAATCGAAGTATGCAAAGCATCCTTATAAATCTATTTTATAATCTAGTTATCCGCACCCCCCTCCAAATGGTATCAGAGCCCAGTAATTTAAAAAGTACAGCAGTAGGATATGAGTTAGTTAGTTATGTATATTTATTAAATTAATTATGAGAAGACCATTTAAAAATAGAGAAGCTTTTAGAAAAATTAAAGAATCTTTAGTTAGAAATTATTCAGAATATATAAGTCTAAATAAAACAAAAGAAAATTCACAAAGATTAGCCTACCTAATTATATTAATATCTAGTATTGAAGCAAAATTAATAATCCATTTAAAATCTAGTAGAATGGAACACATACCACCTAATTATGATAAAATTAGATTTAGATATCCGCCAAGATATTATAAAAGTAATTTAAATGAATAAAGAGCAAAAATACAAAGAATTAAAACAATTTATTTCTGAAAAACGTAAAGAATTAAAAATGAGAATAGAAAGACTACATTATAATATATTTGCCGGAGTTAGTAAAAACTCAATAAATACACAAAAAGATGAAATATCAAAATTAGAATCACAAATAGATAGTTTAGAATATATATACCAACATGAACTATTCACAATAAAATGAACAAAGAAGAATTTATAATAGATGAAAAAATATATGAAAATCACGAAGGATTAAAAATAAAAATAGTATTTTCTAATATAGGAAGAAGATATAAGAAAATAGGTGAACATTTATATCTTATGTTAGAAAAAGAAGAATTAAAATTAGAAGATAAATTGACAGCAATTGTAAGAATAGAAAAAGAAAATGAAGAAATAGATAGAAAAAAGGAAATAGAAAAAATAAAACAACAAACTACGGAAGAAATACGAAAAATAGAAGAAACTAAAAATAGTAGAATTGTTGAATTAGAAAAAGAACTGCAAATGTTAAAAGATCTGTATGAACAAAGACAAAAAGAAAAAGGAGAAAAAGATAGAGAACAAAAATTACTAAACGAGATAAATCAATTTAAGGAAAAATTAGAAATAAATAATATAGATGTTGAAGAGACAGATAATTATGATTCGGAAGATAGTGAAACATATACAGAAATATTAACAAATATAAAAAATTTAGAAATTAACGAAAAA
The DNA here is from genome assembly GCA_030864225.1 of Capsicum baccatum var. pendulum. Taxonomy (NCBI): domain Eukaryota; kingdom Viridiplantae; phylum Streptophyta; class Magnoliopsida; order Solanales; family Solanaceae; genus Capsicum; species Capsicum baccatum. The sequence goes on from CM061550.1 coordinate 247,144,821, forward strand.
CAAGAACTAATTAATGGAGAAAACTTAGAAAATACCAACACAGAAATAAATACTCTTGATAAAAAAGAAGATGACAATATAATACCTAAAACAACAGAAATAAGAAAACCCATATATTATAAAAGTAAATTTAAAAGATATAATGAATATGACAAATGGACACCAAGACAAATAGTTAATAAAAATTATAACTTTTTAGACCTAGACTGTGTAATAGATACAGAAAAAATAATACAATTATGGATATGATATATGACAAAAAAATTATTAGATAATAATATAAACATAACAGATGCACCAGAATATATAGAAAGAACACTAATAGGATCGGTAAAACTATGGTTTTCAAACTTAACTGAAAATAGTAAGAAAGTATTAAGAGCTAATAAACCTATAGAAGGAACATCATCAACAACAACTAAACTAACACCTATAGAATTATTAAAAAAATATGAAACAACTATAAAAGATGAATTTGGTAGTATGACAACAGTAGAAGAAGAACAAGATGAAGAAAAAGATACAAATAGAAATTTAATGATAAAATTAACAATATGTAATATGTGTTATATAGACGAATATACTTGCGCATTTAAAGAATATTATTATAAAGGAGCATATAGTATAGAAGAAAGTAAGGAAATAAGAAAATTATATTTTAATAAATTACCCGAACCATTTAGTTCAAAGATAATAAAAAGTTGGGAAGAAGCGAAAATAGTAGATACATTAGGAGCTAGAATAAAATTTTTACAACAATGGTATAGGAATTTATCTGAGAAATATAGAGAAGAAATAAAAATGGAAAAAACATTAATAAGAAATTTAGCATGTTGCAAAAATAAAATAGCACCTCAATTTGGATGTGAAGAAAGATATTATAAGAAAAGAAAAAGACATAAGAAATATAAGAAATATAAAAAATCAAAATACAAATACAAGAAACCAAGAAAAAGATATTATGTAAGAAATTATAAAAATAAAAGACCATATAGAAAGAAGAAATCTATAAAAGAACGTACTTGTTATAATTGTGGAAAGTTAGGACATTTAGCTAGAGATTGTAAATTACCTAAAAATCCAAAAAATAAACAAAGATCAGAAATAAAAATAGATAATACAGAATATATGCAAATAGATTATATAGATTATGAATTAGAAAGTGAGGATAGTATATATGAAATTTCAGAAAACGAAACAGATACTGAAATAGATAGTGAAATAAATGAATCAAATGACTGAAGAAGATATAAAAATAATAACAAAGGAAGAATATTTAAATGATGAAGGAATAGAACAAAAAATAATATTTTACAGTAATATATTTGATGAAATAAAAGGAAAAAAATTAGATTTAAGTGTAGAAAAAATATTTAAAATACCAACAATAAAAAATATTTTTACTAGGAAAAAAGACGAATATTATGTAGTATGCCAAAAAGAACATGTAATAGACTGTAGATATGCAAAAGGCAAAGCTAGTATACCACTAGTAACAAAAAGAATAATTAATAAAGAAATAAATGATATAAAAAGTAAAGGAGACCCAATAAAATATGTACACCTTGGAGGTACAGAGATATTAATAAAAGCATGTTTTAGAGAAGGAATAGATACACCGATAGAATTATATCTAGCAGATGATAGAATTATAAAACCTATAGAAAAGAGCATAATAACTGCCGTAAAGGGAAATTTAATATACCAAAAATTCAAATTCATAATAAGCGCAAACTATTCAGTAGCGGTAACAAATAGAAATATAGATAAATCACTAGTATTGTATTGGAAGATATCAGGAATAGAATTAACCCCAGGAAGTAAAATATTTACAGCAAGATGCAAAAATTTATATGTATTAACAACAAAACATAAAATAACAGGAAAAAATAAAATTAACAAGATACGAATAGAAAGCCCATTTGAACAAATTGTAAAAACAATAGATTATAATGTTATAGCTATAGAGACATAGATATAGAAGGAAATTTAGAAATAGTAAATGATAGAATAAGTACAACAAAAAGAATAGCTAATGAAAAACCAGAATCATCAAGTTCATCAAAAAGAACAAGTTATGAAACAAATTCAATAAGTAATTTAAACCAATATTATATAACAGGAAAAATAAATGAAAAAAAATATTTAATACTCTTAAATACAGGACAAGAAGAAAATTATATAGCAAAATATCTAGTAAAAAATGAAGAAATAAAAACTGATAATGATATGTGCCCAGATCTACCAAAAAGTTTAATAAATAATAAAAATATAGAAGAAAAAGAAATAATAATAGGAGTTAGAAAATTAAAAATAGAATTTGAAGTAAAGGAAGAAATACAAAAAGCAGATATAATATTAGGAATAAAATGGTTAGAACAAGTAAAACCATATAATATAGAACATACACAATTAACCTTAACATATAATAAAGAAAAACTATTCTTAAAAAGAGGCTTAACATAAAAATGAAAATATATGTATTAATGAAGATAGTAGTGGAAGGATATTACAGTAGATATTATACGCCTATGATAGATACAGGAGCAGAAGCTAATTTAAGTAGATATAATTGCTTACCAGAAAGTAAATGGGATAAATTAAAAACACCAATAATAGTTAAAAGATTTAATAATGAAGGAGGCTTAATTACTTATAAAGCTAGGAATGTAAAAGCACAAATATGGGATAAGATATTAACAATAGAAAAAATTTATAATTATGAACTAACGTCAAAAGATATACTTTTAGGAATGCCATTTTTAGATAAACTATACCCACATATAATAACTAGAAACGACTGGTGGTTTACAAAAAGAGTTAATAATAAAATAAGAAAGAAAACTGATTGGATAAAAGGAAGTGAAAAAATTACACAAAAATTGGAAAATATAAAAAATACTGAAGATACAATAGAAATTTTTGATAAATAAAACAGAAATAACTATATTTTCAATAAATAAGATAGAAATAGTTAAGAAAAAATTAGAACAATTATATCGTGAAGATTCATTAAAAGGATGGGAAAAACATAAAACTACCATAAAAATTGAATTAATAGATAAAAATAGTATAATAACCCAAAAATCATTAACCTATAATTTTGAAGATTTAAAAGAATTTAAAATGCATATAGATGAATTATTAGAAAAACAATATATACAAAAAAGTAATAGTAAGCATAATAGTCCAGCATTTATAGTAAATAAACATAGTGGACAAAAAAGAGGAAAAAGTAGGATGGTTATTGATTATAGAAATTTAAATGCAAAAACTATAACATATAATTATCCAATACTAAATAAGATATTAAAAATAAGACAAATACAATGATATAATTATTTTACCAAATTCGATTGTAAATCAGGATTTTACCATCTAAAGTTAGAAGAAGAATCTAAAGAATTAACCGCATTTACGGTACCACAAGGATTTTATGAATGGAATATATTACCATTTGGATATAAAAATGCACCAGGTAGATATCAACATTTTATGGATAATTATTTTAAACAATTATCTAGTTGTATAGTATACATAGATGATATATTATTATATACAAAAACTAAAGAAGAACATATAAAATTATTGGAACAGTTTACAGATATAATAGAAAAATCGGGAATAAGTCTAAGTGAAAAGAAAGCTGAAATTATGAAAAACTAGATAGAATTTCTAGGAATACAAATAGATAAAAGTGGAGTAAAAATGCAACAACATATAGTACAAAAAATAATAAATTCAAAAGAAGAATTAGATACAAAAAAGAAATTACAATCATTTTTAGGATTAGTAAACCAAGTAAGAGAATATATTCCAAAATTAGTAGAAAACTTAAAACCACTACAGAAAAAAATTAAAAAAGGATATAGAATATAACTATAATGAAGAAGATAAAAAACAAGTTCAAAAAATAAAATTACTTTGTAAAGAATTACCAAAATTACAATTTCCAGATGAAAATAGAAAATTTATATACATAGTAGAAGCAGATGCTAGTGAATATAGTTATGGAGGAGTACTTAAATATCGATATGAAGCAGAAAAAATAGAACACCATTGTAGATACTAATCAGGTACATTCAATGAGACAGAAATAAAATGGGAAATAAATAGGAAAGAATTATGTTCATTATATAAATGTTTGTTAGCGTTTGAGCCATATATTGTATATAACAAATTTATTGTGCGAACAGATAATACACAGGTATGCTGGTGGTTAACAAAGAAAATACAAAATTCAGTTACAACGAAAGAGATTCGAAGACTAGCTTTAAATATATTAAATTTCACATTTATAATAGAAGTAATCAGTACTAACAAAAATGTTATTGCAGATTACATATCAAGACAAAGCTACACAGACTGAAATTATAGAAGAAGATACTCTAGAAAAAATACTCAACACCCTAACTACGCTTTCATTGAAAGTGGACAGTATGGGTACTGAGATAGAAAAGCTAAAGACTAATGAAGATAAACTGAAGTCCATAGCTATAAATCAGCTAACTCAGCAGTGTGCAGAGCTATGTCGATCGGAAGACAATAAAATTCCAGAGCTAGAAGGAGACGTTGGGATACTCCATAAAACCCATAACATTTATCAATCTACTTCTGCAGGTACAAGCAAAGGAGTTAGTTGACCAAGATACCAGAACATAAACATGAATAAAATATTTGAAAAACCATTTACACCAAAAACACAAAAAGACCATTTATTCATACCCCCACAAATTACCACATACCGAGATAGCCTAAACCAAGACAAAAAAGTTTATAATTATACAACCCAGAAATATATAGAAAACATCTATAGAGTACAAACTTTTCTAAACCATAACCCAAGAGCTACAAACATCAAAGAACCAAACACCAACTATATAACCCAAAAATTACAAGGATATAACAAGCTAATCGCAATACCCAAAACTAACCCAAGCCTAGTAAAAACCTATTTTGACTACGGACTATTAAACACCATATACACCCAGGATGGAGAAGAATTAACAGCTATGGAAGAATTATACAAGATATTCACTACCTATAAAAGAATAACGAAAGGCAATCTATTTTATATAAAGTGTTATACTGCACCCACAGAGATATTATATGAAGAGATAAAACCAGTTATACAAGTTGTAAAGATAGGACTAACTAGAGACATGATCATACCAGAAGATATTACGCAGCAACCGGAGATACCCAGAATCGAGATACCCGAGTTCTACGCAAATAAAAGACTTATTGGACTAGCTACGATTATACAAGAACTAGCAAATAATTATACTAATGGAAACCCAATATGGAGCTACTATTCGAGAGATCATCAAATGATTTACTCAAATTCAAAAGAGCTACGACCAACAGATATGGAGGATGTCAGACAATGGATAATGACACTACTCAACCTAGAGAAACAATCTACCGCAAGAGCTATTAGAAAAGGATTTATTTGAGACGGACTACTAACAAGATATTGTAAAATAATTGGACATAAATATCCAGATCACCAATGTTCAAGGTGTAATGGAGAAGATAATATTATTCCAGAGGTACATCTAGAATAATCAAGAAGACAAAATGCCAGCTGGAAAGATAAGATAAGAAGCAATAATGGAGATATAGCAGATACGACAACACCAACGGGAGGCAAGATATCAAGATATTGGACCATATATTGTATAGATTTGTAATATTTACGTAAAGTTTGATAAGATAGTAGGCTTGCATTATTGTAAAGTATTAAATGTAGTTTGAACTTTTCTTAGCCTTTAAAGGCTATGTAGACTTTTTAGGCCTAGGTAGCTTATAAGCTTTTTGACTTTTTTTAGTTCTTTTTTAACATTTAGTTGACATTTAAAAAACGTGTAAACAAATGTAAAGATTATTTCTTTCGTTTTATAAATAAAGAGAGCTGAAGGCATTGCAAGGCAAGCCTTCTCATGTTAAAGAAAATACTCTCTCCATTCCATAACAAATATTTTGCTCAGTTAATTAAAAAATATACATAGTTCAATGGAAAAAGCTATGGAGAAACAAACTGCAGAAATATCAAAGCTACCCGAACAGGTATATCTATTTATGATTATGAATAGCTAAATTCATAGTTCCCAACAATCATGATATGATAAAATAAATTCATATTAGTTACTTTATAGTAGAATTATTCGAAGAATAATATGTTAAGAAGTTTATTAGCAAAGTGGAAATAGAGAAAAATCCCTAAGAACTATGCCATCCTAAAGGTGAAACCAATGAGGCAAGAAGCCGTGGCGGGGAGTAACCAGAGTCGAGGCGCTGTTTAAGGGAAAAAGTATCCAAATTATCATGCTAATAGTGACCGAAGAACATGTTATTTAAGAATAATCTAGTATATAGTAATCTAAGATGACCATATTTTGTTATGTACATGGTTGAAGGGAATATTTTGAAAAAAACAATTTTATGAAAATGAATGATAATTTATCTGATGTGATGGTAGATAGATTTAAAATACTTATTTTGTATGCACTTAGAGATATAAAAGTAGCAGATATAAGAAAAATCATATTAGAAAAAACATTTGGTGAATATTACATGGCTAGAGTAAATTATATACCATGCCTACCTAACTACTCGTATAAATACTTATCATGATAAATTACATTGAATTTTTAGAAAAAAGAAAACTTAGAAAATACCAACACAGAAATAAATACTCTTGATAAAAAAGAAGATGACAATATAATACCTAGAACAACAGAAATAAGAAAACCTATATATTATAAAAGTAAATTTAAAAGATACAATGAATATGACAAATGGACACCAAAACAAATAGTTAATAAAAATTATAACTTTTTAGACCTAGACTATGTAACAGATACAGAAAAAACAATACAATTATGGATAGGATATATGACAAAATAATTATTAGATAATAATATAAACATAACAGATGCACCAGAATGTATAGAAAGAACACTAATAGGATCGGTAAAACTATGGTTTTCAAACTTAACTGAAAATAGTAAGAAAATATTAAGAGCTAATAAACCCATGGAAGGAACATCATCAACAACAACTAAACTAACACCTATAGAATTATTAAAAAAATATGAAACAGCTATAAAAGATGAATTTGGTAGTATGACAACGATAGAAGAAGAACAAGATGAAGAAAAAGATACAAATAGGAATTTAATGTTAAAATTAGCAATATGTAATATGCGCTATATAGACGAATATACTTGCGCATTTAAAGAATATTATTATAAAGGAGCATATATTATAGAAGAAAGTAAAGAAATAAGAAAATTATATTTTAATAAATTACTTGAACCATTTAGTTCAAAGATAATAAAAAGTTGGGAAGAAGCAAAAATAGTAGATACGTTAGGAGCAAGAATAAAATTTTTACAACAATGGTATAGAAACTTATGTGAAAAATATAGAGAAGAATTAAAAATGGAAAAAACATTAATAAGAAATTTAGCATGTTGCAAAAATAAAATAGCACCTCAATTTGGATGTGAAGAAAGATATTATAAGAAAAGAAAAAAACATAAGAAATATAAGAAATATAAAAAATCAAAATACAAATACAAGAAACCAAGAAAAAGATATTATGTAAGAAATTATAAAAGACATTTGTGATATGAAGTCAACACCATCACGTGGTGGGAAAAAGTAGTTCATAACTTTTTTTGACGATTGTACTAGATACTGTTATGTCTCCTTGCTAAATAGTAAGGATGAAGCAATAGATGCGTTTAGGTAATAGAAAACTGAAGTTGAAAATCAGTTATACAAAAAGATTAAAATGATAAGAAGTGATAGGGGCGGATAATATGAATCTCTCTTTGCGCAAACATGTGTAGAGAATGGAATCGTCCATAAAACTATGGCCCCGTATTCACCTAAATCTAATGGAATTGCGGAAAGAAAAAAATAAAATTTGAAGGAAATGATGAATGCCTTACTTATAAGTTCTGGTTTACCGCAAAACTTATGGGGGGGAGGCTATCCTTACAGCCAATAATATACTCAACAGAGTTCCCCATAGTAAGACACAATACATTCCTTATGAAAAATGGAAAGGAAGGAAACCCAACTTGAAATATTTCAAAGTGTTGGGGTGTCTAGCAAAGGTCCAAGTTCCTATGCCCAAAAGGGTTAAGATAGGACCTAAGACGGTGGACTGTGTGTTTATAGGATATGCTAAAAGCAGTAAAGCATGTCGATTTTTGATTCATAAATTCAAACATCCGGATATTAATGAAAATACAGTAATGCTGAATTCTTTGAAAATATTTACCCGTATAAAATTAGACATGAACAGTCTAGTGGAGGATTTAAATAGAATCGATATGAACTAAGTGACAATGTACATAATGAAGAAAATCCAAGACGTAGTACACGTCAAAGAACGTCTACTTTATTTGGACCGGATTTTGTAATATTTCTCTTAGAAAATGAGCCTCAAACATTTAAGGAAGTGATGGCATCTTCGGATTCATCCTTTTAGAAAGAGGCAGTCAATAGTGAGATTGATTCAATTTTAAGCAACCATACATGGGAATTGGTTGATCTTCCTCCCGAAAATAAACCTTTAGGTTCTAAATGGATCTTCAAAAGGAAAATGAACGCAGATGGAATTATTGACAAATACAAGACAAGACTTGTAGTAAAAGGCTTCAAACAAAAAGAAGGCTTTGATTACTTTGATACATACTCGCCAGTAACAAGGATAACATTGATTCGAATGTTAATTGCCTTGGCTGAGGTATATGGTCTTGAAATCCATCAAATGGATGTGAAAACCGCTTTTCTAAATGGAGAATTGGAGGAAGAAATATACATGGAACAACCTGAGGATTTTGTGGTTCCAGAGAAGGAGAATAAGGTGTGTAGACTTATTAAGTCATTGTATGGACTAAAGCAAACACCTAAACAATGGCATGCAAAGTTTGACCAAACCATGTTGGCAAACAGGTTCAAGATAAATGAATGTGATAAATGTGTATATATAAAAGACACTCCAAATCACCAAGTCATTATTTGTTTATATGTGGATGATATGTTGATCATCAGCAGAGACATTTCTGACATAAATGCAACCAAACGAATTCTCAAGAGCAAGTTTGATATGAAAGACCTTGGAGTTGCAGATATGATCTTAGGTGTAAGAATCCATCAAACTCCATAAGGATTAGCATTGTCACAGTATCATTATATCAAAAAAGTACTTGACAAGTTCAAATATATGGAATTCGGTATTGCCAAGACTCCATTGGATCTGAACTTTTCACTTCGAAAGAATAAAGGTGAAAGTGACTCACAATTAGAGTACGCAAGAGTATTGGGATGTTTAATGTATATAATGAACTGTACACGACCAGACATAGCATGTGCTATTAGTAAATTGAGTCGGTACATGAGTAATCCCAATAAAACTCATTGAGTGTCAATGAAAAGAGTTTTAGGGTATCTTAAATACGCTCAAGATTATGCTTTGCATTATAATAAATATCCTGCGGTACTTAAAAGATATAGTGATGCAAATTGGATCACCGGATCAAACGAAGTAAAATTCACAAATATATATGTATTTACTATCGGTGGAGGAGCATTCTCTTGGAAATCATCCAAACAGACTTGTATTGCTCGCTCTACAATGGAATCTAAATTTATCACATTGGATAAAGCCGATGAAGAAGCAGGATGACTTCGAAATTTCTTAGAATATATTCCTTATTGGCCCAAGCCAGTGGCACTAGTATGTATACACTGTGATAGCCAAGCGACAATAGGTAGGGCAGGGAGCATGTTGTACAACAGTAAATCTCGTCACATATGAAGAAGACATAATACCGTTAGGGAACTTCTCTCTAGTGGAATTATCACTATTGACTATGTAAAGTCAAAGGATAATATGTTGGATCCACTTACAAAAGGCCTATCTAAAGAAGGACTGGAAAGGACATCCAAGGGAATGGGTTTAAGTCCTAGGACAAGTCAGCATGACGGTAACTCTATCTAGCAGACTGGATATCCCAAGTTCTAGGTTCAAGGAGATCAAAGAAAGTTGTGTCTGACAGGTTCAACATTGTCAATTACCCAACCCATTCTCATGATGTAGACAATGTATAGTAATCAAGGATAAGACTTAAAGTGAAAAGGCTTTTATTGATTGTCTAAATTTGATAGATTTGGCCAAATAGTTTAATTTATAGGATTGAATGTTTTAGAAATCACCTATGTGAGGGTGAAGTGGAAGCCGCTTCAAGGAGAATGTTAGTTAAGGCCTATTCTCTAAGCTCTCATGAAACCGAAACGTGTTCATGGCTGAAAAGAACAAAACTGTGAGAACCATAAACGTTAAAAAGTTGGTTGTGTGACATGTATTATCTAGGTGTACATTAAAGCTTGATGGTTCAACGATATCAAATCTACCGATTGACCGAGTACATCCAATGCATGTTCACTACGGAAATTTCAAAGGAAAACCCACTTATTCAGATGGAATCAGTCTTTGCTTGATGATCACATACTTATCTGTAAAACTTTTATGAAAAATAGTCATTCCCCATTCATGTGGGGGATTGTTGGGTTCAAAGTGTGAAGAAAGTGTGAGTGGAAAATGGGGAGAAAAATGGTGGAGGAAAGGAGACACCAATTTGGAAAGTGTACTGCCAAAATTAAAAAGTTCACTAAGTTTCCCACATTGGTGGGAGAAGGAAACTTTGGAGTGTTTATAATAATGAACACTTACTTCACATGATAAGTGAGGCAAGAAAATAGAGATGTCTCGCGCCGTCGTCGTCGTCGCTCGCTCGGCTTCGGCTTCGGATTGGGCTTCGGATTTGGATTTGTCAACTGATCGATCGATGAGATCTATTTTTTTGGACAAACTTTATTTGAATTCCGAAAAATACCAAAGGGAAAACGCAAACGTAGTAAAAAAAATTTCTTTTTCCTGCAGTGTTTCGAACCTCCATTTATAAATGCATGCAGAATTTGAAACAATGTTTCGAACTGGTGCAATACTTCATCGAACTGGTGCCACTGCTTCGTGAAATGGTACACTGTTTCGTGAACTGGTATGCCTATTCGGGAAAAGACATGTTATTTGGATGAACGGACATGAATTTCCAAAAAAGACACACCATTAATTGAACCAATGCCACCTTTTCAAAGAGGCATGTTATGACTATATAAACCTTCTTTCATTCATAGATTTAGATACGAAATTTTCAGAATATAAAATTCTTCCTGACTTCAAAATTACTCTGTGTGATCAATAAAAACGTTCTGTGCGTTCGAAGATATTCCAGTTGTTTGAGGTACCACTACAATGGTTGTTTGGCCATTTTATCCTGGGAGGAAAATTTCGCAACCTCGGTTACAATGAGGGGAATTATTTCCTTAAGGAAAGTCCGTGAATTCGGGCGACTTGGCCATTTCTGTTTTCATCTTTATTTCTAAAATTCAAATACACCTCTTAGAAAGATCACTTTGATCTTGTGTTGAGGGTATTTACTGCACTTTATTGTGTTCTTGCTTTTAAACATAGAATTAAAGTTAAAGTTGTTATTCTACATATACAGATTCTGTGTACCCGTAGAAGGAAACAACATGTATTGTCCATCACCAATTGCAATACTAGTCCTGATAGCAGGTCACATGTAGAGGACCAACTGAAGTACTGATCATATTGAATATTTATTGGGAAAAGGCTATATAAACACTACATTATACTTATAAAATTATATTGAGCATATCATTATTGTTGTTCTTCTTTGTTGCAATAATGCCTATTTCATATATTGCATGCATTATATGAAAATGAGTTTAATTTAGATGGCGGGAAAAGACATCATTTCCACCCCATACTATACAAGAAAAGTCTAAGCCATACCTAAATTATATAAGTGACCTATTACACACCTTAACTATATAAAAGTGATATTATTATCTCCCCGCGACCCTCATTCTAAGGCGCGTGTGTTACACTTATTTTAGGTGCGTCCAGCCTATTAAATAATAAAAGTAAACGGCTAAAAACATTAAGGGAAAAGGCATCGTTTCCACCCCAAACTATAGTCGAAAAGTCAAATCCACACCTAAACTATATAAGTGACCTATTACACACCTTAACTATAAAAAAATGATATTTTTTACTGACGTGGCAACGCGTGTAAAACACTACACCACATGCAAGTGGTGGTAGCCTGACAGGGTGTAAATAGTTTTACTTTTTTATAGTTTAGGTGTGTAATAGGTCACTAGTATAGTTTAGGTGTGACTTCGACTTCTCGAGTATAGTTTGAGATAGAAACGATGCCTTCTCCCTTTAGATGGCTAAATGAAATATTGAGACTAGTTAGGGGTCCGTCCATGAAGCTAAACGCTATTGTTTATAGGGAATAGGGTAAAATTACCAGTGAACGATACGAAATACATTAAATATACTTTCCGTTATGTTTTTGCTAAAAAGATATCCTTGTCGTCATATTTTAGGCTTAATCATACCGAATCTATGCCGTCAGTTCAAACCCATAAATTATGCCTTGACATAGTTTAGTTCTTATGGAATTTACGTCGATAGGGGCCTACGTGCAGTTTCAGAGCCCACAACGTTATACCGTAACAGGCATTACTTATTCCTACATAACCTATGCCTGAGAAGATAAAAGTTTTTTAAATTTGTATCGGAATTAAATCATAAATAAGGATGCTCTGGACCGTAAATTTTTATCAATGATCAGCAGAAGGAAAAATTTAAAACTATCATATTTGAGGATAAAAATTGAAGACTACCCAAAATAAAAACAATCCGTCCAAAAACTTAAGAAGAGCTGCAGGTCTTCAGGGCCATCTCATGTCAGCCCAATCAATATTTTCAGTACAAACAAGCAAGATAGACACTCCTATAACTAAAAACTTCATAAAAGAAAAATAACATAAACATACATCTTTTAACTTATCATATTTATACAAATTTTCATTTTTACAAAGTAATTATAAAAATTTCAACTAATTTTGTATCTTCGTTGGATATATCGTGAGCTAATTATGTATCTCGACAGACCCCAAATCAGAAAAAATATATTGAAAGCTAATTATGTATCTATACAAAGGAAAAAATGTATCTTCGTTGGATGTATTATGTATCTAATTATGTATATTTACAAAGGAAAAAAATGTATCTTCACTGAAGGTATGGGGAGTTAATTATATATCTTGACAGATTCAAAATCAAAATTTTCAGTAATTATGTAAAGTGACAGGATTTTTTGTAATCAAACTTTAAACTGTCGAAATTTATGTTGTTTATCTTAAATTTATTTGTTCAGATCTAGGGGCACAGCCAAAATATTAAGTTATAACGCAAACATTATTTATTTATTTATTTATTTTGAACAAGGATAGTAAGTGTTTGAAGCTCGAACTCACTCCCTAAATATTGACATCAATATATGCCCATATTCGAGAACATTGGTGGCCTAAGATAAGAGTCAAAGACAGTTGATGCCACTAGTCGGGCAACCTGAATAGCATGGAGGTGGTGGGCCACAATGGATGACACAAGAGATTGCTTGTTTGTAGGCAAGAGTACAACAAACAAGCAAACTAGACATTCACATTACTATAACTAAAAACCTCATAAATTTATTTGTTCAAAACTAAAGACGCATCTTGAACAAGAAGTTATGTCAGGAGCTTTATTTATTTATATAAACAAGGACAGTGAGCGTTTGAAGCTCGAATTCACTCCCTATATTGTAACATCTATGTCCATGTCCGAGATCCTTGGTAGATCAATGTTGGTGGTGTAGCATAGGTGGCCTGAGACAGGAGATCAAACAGTCGAGGCCACTAGTTGCGAAGTCGGTGGGCTACACAGGATAATACAAGAGATTGCTTGTTTGTACGTAGGCAAGAATACTACAAACAAGCAAGCTAGACACTACTATAACTAAAAACCTCATAAATTTGTTTGTTCAGAACTAGCTAGGAAGTGCATCCAGAACATAATACAAAGTTTATTTATTTATTTTGAATATCGACATCGAGTATCTAAAGCTTGAATTAACTCCCTAAATACTGATATCTTTGCCCATGTCCTCCAAGCTCCTTGGTGGCGATGTTGGTGGTGCGGGTGGCCTTAGGCAGGAGGTCAGACAATCGATGCCACTACTTGCGCAATCTGTATAGCAAGTAATCGGCGGAGGCGGTGGGCCACACCGGATAATACAAGAGATTGCTTGTTGGCCACAGTTGATGACACACATCCCTGATTGACCTTGGACATGGTGAATTGTGGTGGTGCATGCAACAAGGAACATGAGCAAAGATAGAAATGGAATTTGTAAAATTCTTGCAAGAAAGGCCATGTTTGGAAATATGAATTTGAAGTTAGCATTATTAGTATATAAACTTGTTTGATGACATAAAAAGAGAATATGGAAGGAACTTTTTCGGGGTTTTAGGGACAACTTTATTTATTCATAGGAAACATGTGAATAAAGTCTAATACTAAAAGTGAAAAGAGAAGGCAAGTTTTACGAAAGGCGGCCATCAGGATTCATAAGGGCAACTCACCACAGCCAACAACATATTTAATATAGTGTTGGGTTCAATTGGTGTCAACACAACCCTTCGAGGAAAAGTGTAACTCCCCGTATTCAAGTACGTATATTGGCGTATTCAAGTACGTGTATTAGTCTTATTTATATAGAATTAATTTTATTTTATTTTATTTATACCGGAATTTGCCCGTCGATGGTTCCATACGAAGGTTATTGAATAAGCTTTCCAACGATATAAAGATTTTCAAAAATGGATAGGTTTCGGATATAATCGAGCACGTTTGAAACTATAAAACGGTGGCCGGGATATTGGGAATAGTAAATGTGCAGGAAAATTTTCTGCACACAAACTACTGAGGCCAGCCAATTTTTTGGATCAACTTTGAACTATCATAACTCCCTTAATATAATGAACTGGGAGAGATGCGACCTATCAAAAGAACGATCGTTGAGTCTTCTTTCCAATGCAATTGGTTTCATCCAAATCCAACATCTGAGTAAGGTGTTATACTCGTTTCACTTCAGCCTCTCAAAACAGATTTTTAGTGTCAACTTCAAACGACCATAACTCCTTGTACAGGACGAACTGGGTGGCCTACTTTATATGAAATAAAAGACCTTTGAATTATCTTTCCAACGATACCAATTTCACCCAAATCCGATATCGGAGAAAAGAGTTATGGTCAATCTACTTTAGCTTATCAAAACAGTCCACCAAAGGACAGATTTGACATTATTTAAATTTTAAAGGCACTTTGGTCATTCCTTATGATATTATGGACGAGAATATGTATATATATACATGTATATGAGTTCAAAAACTCATTTTCATCATCAATCATTGAGAAAGAGCAAACCCTAGCCAAATTTGACCTCAAAAT
Organism: Capsicum baccatum var. pendulum; assembly: GCA_030864225.1. Taxonomy (NCBI): domain Eukaryota; kingdom Viridiplantae; phylum Streptophyta; class Magnoliopsida; order Solanales; family Solanaceae; genus Capsicum; species Capsicum baccatum. Next base: position 247,160,275 of record CM061550.1, read on the forward strand.
TACTTTTGATTCAACCGTAGAAATTCCAAAGTAATCCGATAACTGTGTTTGTCATCTCGAGAGCTTCGAACGACACCTATTATTTGTGCAAACAGGATTACATAATCAAGATTAATTGTACTGGAGGTAGCCTAATGGTCACAATACAGTACAGTAATGATTACAAAGATGATAAGAACGAAGGTAAAGTGATTGAATAAATACAATGTACAGGTTGTCACAAGTTCTAGTAAGTGTGGTCCACTCCTATTATGATTTATTCACTTTTTTTTTATTTCTATTGAGCTCCTATATCATATGTGATTATCTACAGCTTTACATACTCAGTACATATTTGGTACTGACGTCCCCCATGGGGGACCTGCATTTCATACTGCAGGCACAGGTACCTCAGCTCATACACCGCACAAGTAGGAGCCAGGATACCCAGCTGCTTTTGGTGAGCTCCAGTTTGCTTCGGGGCTTTCCGTGTCATATCCAGTCACTTTTGGTATTGTATAGAAGTTAGTTATATGGCGGGGTGTGTCCCTACCTTAGTTAAACTCTGTGTATTATCTAGAGGCTTTGTAGACCTAATGTACAGTCAAGGTGGTGTTTTGTTAATAGACGTGATGGCTCCAACGGCCAAGTATTGTATATACATATATATGTGTGTTCGAGCTTATACAGGTGATTATTTCCTTTTATATGCAACATGATGCTGTCCGAATTTTGGGTTGTCATAGAGGTATGCATGGGAAGTATAAGGTTATGAGCTGGTTCTCCCGAGCTTCCTCGGTTATGGATGCCAGTCCGCCCCAATAGGATTTAAGGCGTGACAAAAGTGGTATCAGAGAAGTTCGTCCTAGTGAGTCTACAAAGCCGTGTCTATGTAGAGTCTTGTTTATCGGTGTGTCGTGCACCGCATCTATAAACAGAAGGCTATGGACATTTAGGAATTGTTTCTTTTCTTCATGTCTTAGATTGTGCGATAGAGCCTATATTGTATATGAAGTCATAGTTGACCACTGAATCCGTTTGTTTCTCTTATTATAGTAATGATGCCGGTTACCAGAAGCAAGAATACCGGTAAACAAGTAGATGTGGCTATCCGAGAGGGGACTAGTAAGTCACCCACTATACCAGCTAATCAAAGTGAGGCTCCAGCTGAGCATGCATCACAAACTTCCTCCAGTCCAGAAGAAATAAAGGGGAGGAGAACTATATCCGCAGAGCCACCTATTAATGCTGTTGATCAAGATCTTAAAAATACAGTGCAACTTTTGACTCGTATAATTGTTGGGCAAGCTCAAGGGCAAGCCATTCCTACCAGGGGTCCTAGTGGTACAGATAGGGCGGCTAGCCTTCGAACACAGGATTTTCTTAAGATGGATCCTCCCACTTTTACTGGATCAGATCTTAACGAGGACCCATAGGACTTTATTGATCAAATTCAAAGGGCCTTAGATGTTATGCATGTAACGGGTAGAGAGATAGTAGAGTTAGCGGTGTATAGATTTAAAGGGGAGGCTATATATTGGTATGAAGACTGAAAACGATCTAGGGGTATTGATGCACCCCCAGCTACTTGGAAAGAGTTCAAAGAGGCATTTCTTGATCATTATCTTCCATTCGAGATTCGTCAGGCCCGTGCAGATCAGTTTTTAAATCTTCGTCAGGGGAATATGAGCGTAAGGGAGTACAGTCTCCGATTTAATTCCTTATCGAGATATGCTCCTAATGTTGTAGCTACTATGGGTGACAGAGTTCATCAATATGTGGATAGGCTAGATCCATATCTGGTTAGAGATTGTACTATTGCCGCTTTGAACAAAGATATGGACATAGCGAGGATCCAAGCTTTTGCACAGAAAATAGAAGATCAGAGGCAGAGGAGAAGAACACAGGACTTAGAAAGAGGATATTCTAAGAGGGCCAGATCTACAGGGCAGTTCATGGCATCCCAAGGAGGGTTCAGACCACAGTTTTCTGCTAGACCACCTAGGCCATTATCTTCTTATTCTGCAGCTAGTGCCTCACCACAGTTCCAAGGGTCCAGAGGAAATCAATTTGGGCAGAAAAGTGAGAGTCAGAGTTCGCGGACAGTGGGGTACCAAGGGCAAGGAATATGAGCCAATCGAGACCTCCTCGAGAGCCATGCAATAAATGTGAAAGGTATTATTTGGGTGCATGTTGGCTGGGGACCAATGTTTGCTTTTGGTGTGGTATGTCGGGGAATATGATGAGAGAATGCCCACGAAGGGGCATAGGGGGTATGGCACGACCTACGAGGTCATTTGTTGCATCATCATTATCGATGCCTTATTTAGGAAGGGGTGCACAACCAATGGGTCGTGTTAGAGGTGATAGATGAGCCACGATTTCTAGCGGGGCTCAAAATCGTACGTATGCTCTAGCGGATCGACAGAATTTAGAAGTTTCCCCAGATGTGGTTACGGGTACATTGTCTATCTTTTCATTTGATTTATATGCCTTAATTGATCCCGGTTCTACATTATCTTATGTTACTCCATTAGTTGCTGGAAAGTTCGAAAGAATACCCGAACTATTTGTTAATCCATTTAAAGTGTCCACACCGGTTGGGGAATCTATTATAGCTAGAAAGGTTTATCAAAACTGCATAGTAACTGTTTGTGGTCGTGATACGATGGTTGATCTTATGGAGTTAGAAATGGTAGATTTTGATGTTATAATGGGTATGGACTGGTTGGCGTCTTGTTATGCCACAATTGATTGCTGCACGAAAAATGTATATTTCTATTTTCTAAATGAATCAGTCCTTGAATGGAAAGGTGAAATTAGTGCGCCAAGAGGTAGATTTATTTCTTATTTTAAGGCAAGAAGAATGATTTCCAAGGGATACATATATCATTTAGTTAGAGTAAGGGATACAGAAGCGGAGCCACCAACTCTTCACGCTGTTCCGATGGTAAATGAATTTTCTGATGTATTTTCTAAAGATCTTCCAGGTTTGCCTCCTGAACGAGAAGTAGATTTTGGTATTGATGTAATACTAGGCACCCAACCAATCTCCATTCCTCCGTATAGAATGGCCCCAGTAGAATTACGAGAATTGAAAGAGCAATTGAAAGATTTGCTAGAGAAGGGATTCATAAGGCCTAGTATGTCCCCCTGGGGAGCACCAGTGTTATTTGTGCGCAAAAAGGATGGCTCGCTGAGGATGTGTATTGATTATCGGCAATTGAATAAGGTGACTATTAAGAATAAATATCCTCTCCCAAGAATTGATGATTTATTTGATCAGTTACAGGGCGCCAAGTGTTTTTCTAAGATTGATTTGAGATCAGGTTACCACCAAGTGAGGGTCAAAGAGAATGATATACCCAAGACAACTTTTCGAACACGGTATGGTCATTATGAGTTTCTAGTTATGTCATTTGGGCTAACTAATGCACCCGCAACTTTTATGGATTTGATGAATAGGGTGTTTAAGCCATTCCTGGATGTATTTGTGATAGTTTTTATAGATGATATTCTTGTTTATTCTAGATCAGAAGAGGACCATGCCAATCACTTACGACAGGCATTGCAGACTCTTCGTGATTGTAAGCTTTATGCAAAGTTATCTAAATGTGAGTTTTGGTTAAAGTCGGTGGCATTTTTGGGTCATATTGTATCTAGTGAAGGGATAAAGGTTGATGCTCAAAAGATAGAAGCTGTGAAGAACTGGCCAAGGCCCACAACGCCTACGGAGATTCGTAGTTTTCTCGGGTTGGCCGGTTATTATAGAAGGTTTGTTAAAGACTTTTCTTCCATTTCAGCACCCTTAACCAAGCTAACCCATAAAGCATCCAAATTCCAATGGAATGATGCCTGCGAGAAGAGTTTTCAAGATTTAAAGAACTAGTTGATTTCTACACCTGTGTTGGTACTTTCAGAAGGCACCGAAGGGTATAAAGTGTATTGTGATGCTTCCAGAATTGGTTTAGGATGTGTATTGATGTAACATGGTAAGGTAATAGCATATGCTTCTAGACAATTGCGGCCACATGAGAAAAATTATCCTACACACGATCTTGAGCTGGCAGCAGTTATTTTTGCTTTAAAGATATGGCGCCACTACTTATATGGGGTTCATGTTGATATATATACTGATCATAAGAGCTTTCAATATATTTTAATCAGAAGGATCTAAATTTAAGGAAGTGGAGATGGCTTGAACTATTAAAGGACTACGATGTTGATATCTTGTACCATCCAGGGAAAGCAAATGTGGTAGCTGATGCATTAAGTCGTAAGGCTATGATGGCGCCTATAGAAAGGCAAGGGATGGTTAAAGATCTTCACTAGTTAGCTAGTTTGGGAGTTCGCCTTCTTGAAACTCCGAATAAAGAGCTTATCGTACATAATACTGCGGAATCTTCATTAGTAGCTGAAGTGAAAGAGAAGCAATATGCAGATCCTATTTTATTACAGGTTAAGGAGAATGTTCAGAGTGGTACGACCAAGGCATTTGAGCTTACGCGAGAAGGAGTACTTCAGTGCCAAAACCGATTGTGTGTGCCGGATGTAGACGGGCTAAGAAAGAAGATTATGACAGAGGCACATTTTTCAAGGTATTCCATTCATCCAGGATCAACCAAAATGTATCAATATTTGAAAGATATGTATTGGTGGAATGACATGAAGAAGAGCATTGCAGAATTTGTAGCTGAATGTCCAAATTGTCAAAGAGTTAAAGTTGAGCACCAAAAACCCGGAGGTTATATGCAATGCATTGATCTTCCAAGATGGAAGTGGGACATGATCAACATGGATTTCGTTATTGGTTTACCTCGTACATCCCGGAAGTTTGATTCTATATGGGTGATTGTTGATAGGCTTACCAAATCAGCACATTTCCTACCAGTTAGGACCACTTACACAGTTGAAGAGTATGTGAAGCTGTACATTAAAGAGATAGTCCGATTACATGGAGTGCCAATCTCTATTATATCAGATCGGGGAACCCAATTTACCTCAATCTTTTAGAAGTCTTTTCAGAGGTGTTTGGGAACACAAATGAAGTTGAGTACAGCTTTTCACCCTCAAACAGATGGACAAGCAGAACGTACCATTCAAACAATTGAAGATATGCTACGACCTTGTGTAATAGATTTTAAGGGCAACTGGGATGATCATTTACCTCTTATTGAGTTTGCCTACAATAATAGCTATCATTCAAGTATCAAAATGGAACCATATGAAGCTTTATATGGAAGGAAGTGTAGATCACCAATAGGATGGTTCGAAGTGGGTGAAACTCTTTTGTTCGGACCGGATCTTGTTATCAAGCCATAGAGAAGGTTAAAGTAATTCAGCAACAATTGAAAACAGCCCAAAGTCGACACAAGTCATATGCGGATAGTAGAAGGAGAGGGCTAGAGTTTTCTATAGGTGATTGGGTATTTTTGAAGGTATCACCAATAAAAAGGGTAATGAGATTTAGCAAGAAACGGAAGTTGAGTCCACGTTATATAGGCCCATATAAAATCACTCGAAGGTTTGGACAAGTTGCATATGAATTAGAGCTACCCCAAGAGCTCTCATTAGTACATCCGGTATTTCATATGTCAATGCTTCGAAAGTGCATCGGAGATCCATCACATATCACTTCTACTGAGGATGTGCGAATTATGAAAGATCTTACCTATGAGGAAGTGCCTATTGCTATTCTAAATCGCCAAGTTAAGAAGATGAGAAATAAAGAGATAGCATCGGTGAAAGTACGCTGGAGAAATCATCAAAGGGAAGAGATTACATGGAAAGCTGAGGAATCAATGAAATCTAAGTACCCTCATTTGTTCAAAGATGAAGAGGAAGTTCAAGAAATGGAGTTACAACATTATAAAGTAAGTTTTTGTTTATATATGCATAGTATTTATGTGATGATGTGAATGTTAATGGTGGACTTGAACTTGTTTTGGTTGAATAACTACACTAACATTCGAGGACGAATGTCCTAAAGGGGGGAAGGATGTAACGCCCCGTATTCAAGTACGTGTATTGGCGTATTCAAGTACGTGTATTAGTCTTATTTATATGTAATTAATTTTATTTTATTTTATTTATACCGGAATTAGCCCGTCGATGGTTCCATACGAAGGTTATTGAATAAGCTTTCCAACGATATAAAGATTTTCAAAAATGGATAGGTTTCGAATATAATCGAGCACGTTCGAAACTATAAAACGGTGGCCGGGATATTGGGAATAGTAAATGTGCAGGAAAATTTTCTGCACACAAACTACTGAGGCCAGCCAATTTTTTGGGTCAAATTTGAACGATTATAACTCCCTTAATATAATGTACTGGGAGAGTTGCGACCTATCAAAAGAAATATATTGGAGTCTTCTTTCCAATGCAATTGGTTTCATCCAAATCCAACATCTAAGTAAGGTGTTATACTCGTTTCACTTCAGCCTCTCAAAACAGATTTTTAGGGTCAACTTCAAACGACCATAACTCCTTGTACAGGACGAACTGGGTGGCCTACTTTATATGAAATGAAATAACTTTGAATTATATTTCCAACGATACTAATTTCACCCAAATCCGATATCGGAGCAAAGAGTTATGATCGATCTACTTTAGCTTATCAAAACAGTCCACCAAAGGACAGATTTGACATTATTTAAATTTTAAAGGCACTTTGGTCATTCCCTATGATATTATGGACGGGAATATGTACATATATACATGTATATGAGTTCAAAAACTCATTTTCATCATCAATCATTGAGAAAGAACAAACCCTAGCCAAATTTGACCTCAAAATTACTTTTGATTCAACCGTAGAAATTCCAAAGTAATCCGATAACTGCGTTTGTCATCTCGAGAGCTTCGAACGACACATATTATTTGTGCAAACAGGATTGCATAATCAAGAGGTGAATTCTAAGGTATGAATATTGTTTGCCTTTGTTCGCTTCCATATGTATATGTGTGATAAAGGATTATATGTATTGGTTGTTATTTAAAGGTGATGAAAATAGGGTTATGGACTATTTTGCATGGTTTGGTTATATTGAATTGTGGAAGGTGGATATGGTAATTGAGTTATGGAAGGTGGATATGGTGATATACTATTGAATTGATGATTATTTATGTCTATGGCTCAATTTGGTTTAATGGATTGGTTGAAAGGATAAATGAATCCAAACTTGATATTGGAGGATGCTGTATGAATATGCATGGCATGTGAATGTAATTGGAGTATAAGAGGATTAAAGTGACACCCTTTATGGTGTAATTAAGGCTTACTACTTAACCACTAGTTTGGTGAATTCAAATAATTGAATTGTGACATTTGGTCGCTAATACTAGATTGCTATATATGTTCATTGTAGATAAGTAATCCGAAAAGACGGGAAGTCCATTTGGGACTAGTATTGAAGGTTGATAGTCAGGTATGTAAAGCATACTCTATACCATAACTTTGGCATGAAAGTGAACAATTGTTCTATTAAGAAAGTTTCCAAAGTTATTCAGTAACATGTGATCCATAATGATTTTGTATGATGTCCTACGTTACGAATGAACTTGTTTTCACCCTACAAGATGTCAAGACATTCCAATACTTACTTGTTTTTCAAATCTTACATATTTATTGCACTAATGAATGTCAAAAGGTATCCGGTTACTCGAACAAGATCCATGTGCTATTAATGACTCCAAAACGTTTCATTGATATACCAATAAGTTCCTACTTCACTGTTATGGCATTGGTGACTCCAAAACACTTTATTGATGTGCCAATGAGTTCTTAATTCATTGTTATTGCATTGATGGTCTATTTATATGTCTCTTATTGATGTATCATTGTTTCAAAGTATCAAAAATGTGGTGGCGAGCGAAATAACAATCTCAGAGATTAATTGAACTAAGTGATGGAAGTTCTCTCTTATCGGGTGGTATCCCAGGGGCATAAGCCTATCATGGGTCAATCCCTATTTATGTGTTTATGGGTGGTATCCCAGGGGCATAAGCCTAGCATGGGTCGATCCCAGTTGATTTGTACTGGAGGTAGCCTAATGGTCACAATACAGTACAGTAATGATTACAAAGATGATAAGAACGAAGGTAAAGTGATTGAATAAATACAATGTACAGGTTGTCACAAGTTCTAGTAAGTGTGGTCCACTCCTATTACGATTTATTCACTTGTTTCTGATTTCTATTGAGCTCCTATATCATATGTGATTATCTACAGCTTTACATACTCAGTACATATTTGGTACTGACATCCCCCACCGGGGACCTGCATTTCATACTGCAGGCACAGGTACCTCAGCTCATACACCGCACAAGTAGGAGCCAGGATACCCAGCTGCTTTTGGTGAGCTCCAGTTTGCTTCGGGGCTTTCCGTGTCATATCCAGTCACTTTTGGTATTGTATAGAAGTTAGTTATGTGGCGGGGTGTGTCCCGACCTTAGTTAAACTCTGTGTATTGTCTAGAGGCTTTGTAGACCTAATGTACAGTCAAGGTGGTGTTTTGTTAATAGGCGTGATGACTCCAACGGCCAAGTATTGTATATACATATATATGTGTGCTCGAGCTTATACAGGTGATTATTTCTTTTTATATGCGACATGATGTTGTCCGAATTTTGGGTTGTCATAGAGGTATGCATGGGAAGTATAAGGTTATGAGTTGGTTCTCCCGGGCCTCCTCGATTACGGGTGCTAGTCCGCCCCAATAGGATTTGAGGCGTGACAAAAAGACACACTATTTCAAAAAAAGGGGTGACTGTTCAGTTGGATATGACTATTCAGAAAAAACATGTTGTTTCGGAATAGACATATATACATGACTGTCCGAAATGATACACCCTTCCATGAACCATTGCTTCCTTTCTGAAGGGGCATTTAATGGCTATAAGCACCTGAACTTGTTTCCTCAGGTAAAAAGAAAAATTTCTACATTAAAACCGCTCTTCTACTTCTTAAAAAAATCTTTGTGATCATCTATCGTTGAGTGTGTTCGAAGAATTAGAAGATTTGAAGTACTGCTACATTCTGATTGTGAGCCATTTTATCCTGGAAGATAAAATTCCTCAACCTCGGATACTTGAGGGGAATTAATTCCTTAAGGACACTCTGTGAAGTGTGTCCTTTCTTCTTCATCTTCATCTTATTTCTTTTAATAACATACTTCTTTGATAGTTCTTGAAGAACTTGTGTTGCAGGTGTTAAAATCTTCATGAGTGTTATTGATATAGTATTGAACTTGTGTTGAAGTGTTCGTACAAACATACAGATTGTGTACCCGAAAACAACAATCTTAAGGAATTAATTTGAAAAAAAAATAAAAAACTCTGCTTGTTTGGTGAAATTTTCTTTTCACTAAAGTACTTTTATAATCTGTATTGTTTGGCTTATGAAGATTAAAGCTTTATGCGTTCTATTCTGTTCGAACTTAACAAATGATTTGAAGAAATAAAAACTTCATCACAAGTTAAAGGTCATTCGATTAACGATTGAAAGACATAAAAACTTCATCGTTAAACTATAAATAAGTAATGTTTATAGTTACTACAAACTTGTAATTAGTATTTTGATATACTAAAGTTGACTGTCTTTATGTGACAGAAAAAGATGACTACTGAGGGCCATATAACTAAAGGTGTGACAAGTGTGGCAGCAACGAATGTTGCTATAACTTGTCGCACAACTGTGCCACTCACTATGGCACTAGAAAAAAAGCCCGAATTTTTTTTTGGAAGAGATCTTAAGCGGTGGCAACAAAAGGTGTTCTTCTATCTGACAACCTTGTATCTTCAAAGATTTATATTTAAAGATAATTCAGAAGTGCGTGAAGAAACTTCGGACAAGGAGCAGTTCGTTGTAATAGAGGCATAGAAACATTCTGATTCTCTATGTAGGAATTATATCCTAAGTGGCCTCCAAGATGATTTATCCAATATTTACAGCAGAATAAAGACATCAAAAGAGTTGTGGAATGCGCTGGAAAAAAAAATATAAGACTGAGGAAGTTGGAACTAAGTTCTTTGTTGCAAGATTCCTTGAGTACAAAATGATTGATAGTAAGACTATTGTGTCTCAAGTACAGGAATTGCAAGTCATCATCCACGATCTCCTTTATTAAGGTATGAATTTAGTGAATACCTTATTTAAACATGTTAAAAAATTTCTTAATATTCACAAGAACTTTGTTGTAGGTTTGGTTGTGAACGAGGCATTTCAAGTTGCTACAATAATAAAAAAGTTGCTACCTTTGTGGAAGGACTTCAAGAGTTACTTGAAACACAAACTAAAGGAGATGACAGTCGAAGACCTTATTGTGAGGTTGAGCATTAAGGAAGAAAACAAAGCCACAGAGAGGACGTCTAAATAAAATTCTACAATGAATTAAGCTAATATTGAGAAGACAACCCCAACAACTCAAAAAAGGAGGAGGAAAGCTGGACAACACAACAATAAATTTAAGAAGAAATTCAAAGGAAATTGCTTTAATTGTGGCAAGATTGACCACAAATTTACAGATTGTCGTGCCCCCAAAAAGGTAAAAAAAAAGATCAAGAAAATATGGCTGAATCCAAGAACGAAATAGACGATCTATGTGCCTTTCTTTCTGAATGTAACCTGGTGGGAAATCCTTGGGGATGGTGGATAGATTCTAGTGCCACCCGCCACATTTGTGTAAATAAAGAGTTGTTTGCTGCGTTCGCTTTAGCTCAAGTTGAAGAGAAGATCTATATGGCAAACTCCGCAACTGCAAAAGTTGAAGGAACAGGAAAAGTCTACTTGAAAATGACGCCAGACAAAGTGTTGACTCTCAACAATGTTTTTTATGTATCAGAGTTAAGAAAGAACTTGATTTCCATATCACTTCTTGACAAAAATGGATTCAAATATGTATTTGTTTCTGGCAAAATTATAATTTGCAAAGGGGAAGTGTACGTAGGAAAATGCTACCTCATTGAGAGCTTATTTAAGATGAACGTAATGACAGTTGAAATCAATAAAAGTTCAGTTTCTTCTTACTTTTTTGAGTCTGATGAATTGTCACATGAACGATTAGGACATGTCAATTACAAAACTTTATGAAAACTGATTAGATTAGAAGTTTTTCCAAACTTTCAGTGCAATAAATCAAAATGTCAAACGTGTCTGGAATCAAAGCATGTTAAGCATCTGTATAAGTCCGTTGAAAGGAATTCCAACCCCTTAGACTTAATACACACTGACATTTGTGATATGAAGTTAACACCATCTCATAGTGGTAAAAAGTATTTTATAAATTTTATTAACGATTGCACTAGATACTGTTATGTCTATTTTCTAAATAGTAAGGATGAAGCAATAAATGCATTTAGGCAATATAAAACAAAAGTTGAAAATCAGTTAGAGAAAAAGATCAAAATGATAAGAAGTGATAAGGGGTGGAGAATATAAATCTTCCTTTGTAGAGATATGTGTAGAGAATGAAATTTTCCATCAAACTACGGCCTGCCCCATATTCACCTCAATCTAATAGAATTGAGAAAAGGAAAAACCGAACCCTAAAGAAAATGATAAATGCCTTATTAATAAGTTCAAGTTTACCGCAAAACTTGTGAGGGGAAGCTATCCTTACAACTAACTAAATACTCAATAGAGTATCCATAGTAAGACACAATCAATTCCATATGAAAAATAGAAAGGAAGAAAACTCAACTTGAAATATTTTAAAGTGTGGGGATGTCTAGCGAAAGTCCAAGTTCTTATGCCTAAAAGGGTGAAAATAGGACCTAAGACAGTGGACTGCATATTCATAAGATATGCTAAAAGTAGTAAAGCATGTCGATTTTTGGTTCATAAATCCAAACATTCGAATATCAATGAAAATGTGGTAATTAAATCAGATAATATTGAGTTCTTTGAACACATTTATCCGTATAAAATAGACATGAATAGTTTAGTGGAAGGTCTAAACGGCCTCAAGATGAATCAAGTGAGGATGTAGAGAATAATGAGAATCCAAGAAGTAGTACACGTCAAAGAACATCAACCTTGTTTGGATTGGATTTTGAAATATTTCTCTTAAAAAATGAGCCTCAAACATTTAAAAAAGCGATGTCATCTTCAAACTCATCCTTTTGAAAGAGGCCGTCAATAGTGAGATTGATTCAATCTTTAGCAACCATACTTAGGGGTTAGTTGATCTTCCTCCAGGAAATAAACCTTGAGGTTCTAAATGGATCTTCAAAATAAAAATAAAAGCAGATGGTACTATTAAAAAATACAAAGCAACACTTGTAGTAAAAGGCTTTAAACAGAAGAAAGGCCCTGATTACTTTCATACATACTCGCCTGTAACAAGGATAACGTCAATTCAGATGTTAATTGCGTTGGCTGTATATGTTCTTGAAATCCATCAAATGGATGTGAAAATAACATTCCTAAATAGAGAATTGGAGGAAGAAATTTACATGGAACAATCCGAGGGTTTTGTCATTCCTGATAAAAAAAAGGTGTGCAGATTTGTTAAGTCACTCTATGGACTAAAACAAGCACCTAAACAGTGACATGCAAAGTTTTACCAAACCATGTTGGCAAACGAATTTAAGATAAACGAATGTAATAAATGTGTTTACATTAAAGACACTCCAAATCACAAGGTCACTGTTTGTTTGTATGTGGATGATATGTTGATCATCAGTAGAGACATTTCTGACATAAATGCTACGAAATGAATGCTTGAAAGCAAGTTTGATATGAAAGACCTTAAAGTTGCGGATGTGATTTTAGGAATAAGAATTCATAGAAATCCACAAAGGTTGGCGTTGTCACTGTCTCATTACATTTAAAAGGTGCTTGAGAAGTTCAAGTAATTGAAATTTGGTATTGTCAAGACTCCATTGGACGTGAGCTTTGCACTTCAAAAGAATGAAGGTGAAAGTGACTCACAGTTGGACTACGTAAGAGTGTTGGGATGTTGAATATATATCATGAATTGTACATGATCATACATAACATGTGTTATTAGTAAGTTGAGTCAGTACACGAGTAATCCCAATAAAACTCATTGAATGGCAATGAAAAGAGTTTTGGGGTATCTTAAATACACTCAAGACTATGTTTTGCATTATAATAAATATCCCGCGGTAATTGAAGGATATAGTGATGTAAATTGGATCACCGGATCAAATGAAGTAAAATCCACGAGTGAATATGTATTTACTATAGGTGGGAGAAGCAGTCTCTTAGAAATCATCCAAACAGACATGTATTGCTCGCTCTACAATGGAGTATGAATTTATAATATTAGATAAAGCCGATGAGGAAGTTGAATGGCTCCGAAATTTCTTGAAAGATATTCCTTATTGGCCCAAACCATTGGCACCAGTATGTATACACTGTGATAGCCAAGTGGCGATAGGTAGGGCAGGGAGAATTATGTATAGTGGTAAATCTTGTCATATAAAATAAAGACATATTACCGTTAAAGAACTTCTCTCTAGTAGAATTATCACTGTTAACTATGTGAAGTCAAAGGATAATGTATCAGATCAACTTACAAAAGGCTTATCTAGAGAAGGAGTTGAGAAAACATCAAAGGGAAAGAGTTTATTATAGCCTAGGACAAGTTAGCATGACGGTAACTCTACCTAGCAGAATGGAGATCCAAAGAACTAGGTTCAAGGAGAACAAATAAAGTTGTGACTGATAGGTTCAACATTATCAATATACCTAACCCATTCTCATGATGTAGACAATATTTAGTAAATAAGGATAAGGCTTATGGCGTGAAACCTTTTAATGATTATCTAAATTTGACAGATTTAATCAAATAGTTTAATCTATAGGATTGAACGTTTAGAAATCACCTATGTGTGGGTGAAGTGGAAGTCGCTTCAAGGAGAATGTCAGTAAAGGCCTATTCTTTAAGCTCTCATAAAATCAGGACGTGTTCATAGATAAAACGAACAAAACGGTGAGAACCATAAATGGTAAAAGGCTAGTTATGTGACATGTGTTGTCTAGGTGTACAGTGAAGCTCGACGGTTCAAAGATATCAAATCTACTGATTGACCAAGTGCATCCAATGCATGTTCACTACGGAAAGTTTAAAGGAAAACCCACTTATCCAGATGCAATCAGTCTTTGCTTGCTGATCACATACTTGTCGGTAAAGTTTTATAAAGAGTAGTTATTCCCCATTAATGGTAGGGTTTGTTGGGTTTAATTGGTGTGAATGAAAAATGGAGGGACACAACCCGTCGAGAAAAAGACACACCATTTCAAAAAAAAGGGTGATTGTTCGGTCGGATGTGACTGCTCAGAAAAGACATGTTGTTTCGAAATGGACATATCTGACTGTTGCGAAATGATACACCCTTCCATGACCCATTGCTTCCTTTTCGAAGGGGTATTTGATGGCTATAAATACCTGAACTTTTTTCCTCATGTAAAAAAAAAAATTACTTCATTAAAACCACTCTTGTACTTCTAAAAAAATCCGTGTGATCATCTACTGTTGAGTGTGTTCAAAGAATTAGAAGGTTTGAGGTACTGTTACATTCTGATTGTGAGCCATTTTATCCTGGGAGGAAAAATTCCACAACCTCGGATACTTGAGGGAAACTAATTTCTTAAGGACACTCCGTAAAATCGGGGGACTTGATTCTATTTCTTCTTCATCTTATTTTGTTAAATAACATACTTCTTTGATAGTTCTTGAAGAACTTGTGTTGAAGGCGTTAAAAACTTCATAGGTGTTCTTGATATAGTCTTGAACTTGTGTTGAAGTGTTTGTGCAAACATATAGATTGTGTACCCGAAAACAACATATAGTTTGATAACTGAGGTTAGAAGAAGGTGGAATGTATGTATAAAAACCTTATCCATATGTTTGTGGAGTAGATCAGTGATTATCTTCGATAGACCCTCGACTTGAATAATAAAAATCGTCAAAATAACTAAAGTAGAAAATGCAACTTAAGTACTTTATGAATAAACGGGGTTAAATTATCGATTGACATTCCAATTTTTGTTTTACATGTTTACTATAATCGTATATATATATTTTAATCGTCCTAAAAATTGGTATACTGGGCGAAATACACATACGACTTCCTAAAATTGACCACTATTTTCACTTGACTATCTCAACTACGAACTGTACCTATTTGATACTTTAACCTCACTCAATGTATGTCTATTAAATTAAGAAGCATCCAAATTAAATCATAATTATAGACTTACACGATCCTTTTCAAGAAGATTACTCCAGATGAATCCACAGAGCGATTTCAATTAGAAAGATTAGCTAGTAAAGGTGCAAAGATACATTGCTTGAAAACGTGAGAATAAGAGGAAAAACAAGGTGTGGTAAAAAAAAATGACAACGAAACGACAGTTAGCAGTCTAATTTGCATGATCAAGCAACTATGATGAGAAATAAGAATAGTTACTCAAAAGTTTTGGTTTAATGATCATATAGTAATGTATAATTTATAATCTATAATCTATAATCTATAATCTATATCAATAATCTATAATCTATAATCTATATAATATATTAGAAAAATGATTTAAACTTTTTACCCTTTATTAAAAGACTCTTTTTTAAATAAAACTGTCTTTTCACTATATTTTTTAATTTATTATTTAATTATTTTTTATTATATTAACTAGACTTCTTAAAATATATGGTAGGAGAATTAATTAATATTTTTCTTTCTATTAGACTTCCTAAAATATATGGGACTCCTAAAATATATGATAGGAGAATTAATTAATATTTTCCTTTCTACTGTTCAATTAGAAGAATACTCCTAAAATAGGACTCTATTAAGGAAATACTCCTATAAATATTGAGATGTACGATAAACTAGAGAACAAACCGATTTGTCTATTGGAAAAATATGATTGATGTTCATCTAACTTGATTCGATTGCATGTCTAGATTGGTAGATCCCTGATTTTCTAGCTCTCAACTTCTTCACTGTTTTTGTCAGCATAGTATAATTTAACATGTGTATATATATATATATATATATATATATATATATATATATATATGTATGTATCTTCTTTGTCTTCATTCAAAATCATTCTTTAGGGTCAAAATTTTCGCTCAGACAAGAGTTAGTTGGATAAAAAATTGAAGCTTTGTGATCACTATTATATTGTTTTCTTATAGTTTACAGGTCATAGATGAATATCGGTTGAATTTGAAGAATTTCTTGTGTAAAGGTTAGGTTTAATTGTATTGTTTTGATATCTTTATTATATTATTGTTTTATTTTAATTTACAAATGCTAGATGAATGTGGACCGACTTTGAATTTTTTTTTAGGTAAAAGTTAGGTTTAATTGTATTATCGTAATATCTCTATTAATTTGTTATTTTATGGTAGTTTATAGTTCATAAATGAATCTCGATTGGTTTTGAAATTTTTTTTTGTGTAATTTAAGTTTAATTGTATTGTTTTGATATCAGTTTTATCCTATTATTTTGTTGCAGTTTATAAGTGATAGATAAATATTGGTCGACTTTGAGAAATTTTTTTATGTAAAGGTTAGGTTTAGTTGTATTATTTTGATGTCGGCTTTAATTTGAGGAATTTTTTTTATGTAAAGTTTAGGTTTAGTTGTATTACTTTGATATCTCTATTATCGTATTATTTTGTTATTGTTTACAGGTGGTAGATGAGTGTCAGACGACTTTGAGAAAATTTTTGTGTGTAAAGATTAGATTTAATTATATTATTTTGATGTCTCTATCATTGTATTATTTTATTGCAATTTATAAATGGTAGATGAATGTCGATCGATTTTTAAAAATATTTTTGGTAAATTTTAGGTTTAATAAACAAATTCTCTATCTTTACATACTCAAAAGATATTAAATTTAATTATTATATTCATCTTTATTATTTAACTAAATATCCGATTATTTAAAGATATTAAATTTTATGAATCCAATGCCTTGGACAAACCCAAAGTACTCGTTTTCCTAAAATAAAATTGTGTTGTATTTAATTGGCGGTAAAATACTAAAATTTAATCCACTATCAAACCACCTCAAATATTTAAAAGCCAGTTGTCAAAGGAAAGTTTCAGAGTAATAAATAAAAAGTTCCCAAGTTACACAGAGGAAGTTTCAATATTTTCATACAAGTGGCGAGTAAATTACTTTTTTTTTTTTTTAACCACCCGGTGTTCGGTACTCACTTTTTAGGAGTCCGACTATATCCTAATTCATTCCGCGTCGGGCCCCATTTTGGGGGAGAGCTCCCAACGGAGTGTTTGTCCATGACATGGTAATTTTAGGAAAACAACCACTTATCCATTTACTTGTTCATTTTTCAGGAGAATTTTATTACTTCTTTTCTACACTTTTAATATTAAAAAAGTATACATATCCGCACATAATATTAAAAAAAAAATCTCTTAATAATTTCATATAAAAATGTCTTGTTTAAATCATATTCAATCAAATTATCTTAAAAAATATAACTATCATACTATTTCTCCACAAAATATTAAAATAAATTTTAAAAATTCTACGTCCACCCCACCCACCTCCACCTTCACCTACCCCACTGCACCTTTTTTTTTTTACCCCTCCCCAATCAAAACCCCAATTCACCTATCTCTAACTAAATCTACGAAGAAAAACAATCATGTGATTTTTCAAATAATTTTACGCTTTAGTTTTTACTTTATTATGTTATTTACAATTTAAAAATATTAGATTACTAATATTTTCTCTCTCCGACTCCTAATAAAATTTATATGAGTAAAAACAATCATATGATTATAAAAAACTTTTATGTTTCGTATTTACTTTTACAATTTAAAAATTTTAAATTGTTAATGTTGATTGTTTTATAGTTAATTTTTTATTCTATTCTCCCTCGTTTGTTCCGTTTAAAACTTATAAATAGTAATATGTGTATGATCTAATTACTTCGTATATTCTCAAAATTAGTTCAAATTTCCCTCACTCCCGCTCGTAATGAATCTATTTTATAATCTAGTTATCCGCACCCCCAACAAATGGTATCAGAGCACAGTAATTTAAAAGGTATAGAAGTGAGATATATGTTAGGGTTAGTCATAAAATTAGTTATAGAGTAAAATTAATTATGAAGAGACCATATAAAAATAGAGAAACTTTTAGAAAAATTAAAGAATCTTTAGTTAGTAATTATTCAGAATATATAAGTCTAAATAAAACAAAAGAAAATCCAGAAAGATTAGCCTATCCAATTACATTAATATCTAGTATTGAAGCAAAATTAATAATCCATTTAAAATCTAGAAGAATGAGACATATACCACCTAATTATGATAAAATTAGATTTAGATATCCACCAAGATATTATAAATATAATTTAAATGAATAAAGAGCAAAAATACAAAGATTTAAAACAATTTATCTCTGAAAAACGTAAAGAATTAAAAATAAGAAAAGAAAGACTACATTATAATATATTTGCCGGAGTTAGCAAAAACTCAATAAATACACAAAAAGATGAAATATCAAAATTAGAATCACAAATAGATAGTTTAGAATATATATACCAACATGAACTATTCACAATAAGATGAATAAAAAAGAATTTATAATAGATGTGAAAAAATATACGAAAATCACGAAGGATCAAAAATAAAAATAGTATTTTCTAATCTAGAAAGAAGATATAAGAAAATAGGTGAACATTTATCTCTAATGTTAGAAAAAGAAGAATTAAAATTAGAAGATAAATTAATAGCAATGGTAAGAATAGAAAAAGAAAATGAAGAAATAGATAGAAAAAAAGAAATAGAAAAAATTAAACAGCAAACTACGGAAGAAATACGAAAAATAGAAGAAACTAAAAATAGTAGAATTGCTGAATTAGAAAAAGAACTACAAATGTTAAAAGGTTTGTACGAACAAAGACAAAAAGATAAAGAACAAAAATTAATAAACGAGATAAATCAATTTAAAGAAAAATTAGAAATAAATAATATAGAGGTTGAAGAGTCAGATAATTATGACTCAGAAGATAGTGAAACATATACAGAGATATTAACAAATATAAAAAATTTAGAAATTAACGAAAAACAAGAAATAATTAATAAAGAAAACCTAGAAAATACCAACACAGAAATAAATACTCTTGATAAAAAAGAAGATGATAATATAATACCTAAAACAACAGAAATAAGAAAACCCATATATTATAAAGGTAAATTTAAAAAATATAATAAATATGACAAATGGACACCAAAACAAATAGTTAATAAGAATTATAACTTTTTAGATCTAGACTGTGTAATAGATACAGAAAAAACAATACAATTATGGATAGGATATATGACAAAACAATTATTAGATAATAATATAAACATAACAGATGCACCAGAATATATAGAAAGAACATTAATAGGATCAGTAAAACTATGGTTTTCAAACTTAACTGAAAATAGTAATAAAGTATTAAGAGCTAATAAACCTATGGAAGGAACATCATCAACAACAACTAAACTAACACCTATAGAATTATTAAAAAAATATGAAACAGCTATAAAAGATGAATTTGGTAGTATGACAACAATAGAAGAAGAACAAGATGAAGAAAAAGATACAAATAAGAATTTAATGATAAAATTAACAATATGTAATATGTGTTATATAGACGAATATACTTGCGCATTTAAAGAATATTATTATAAAGGAGCATATAGTATAGAAGAAAGTAAAGAAATAAGAAAATTATATTTTAATAAATTACCCGAACCATTTAGTTCAAAGATAATAAAAAGTTGGGAAGAAGCGAAAATAGTAGATACATTAGGAGCTAGAATAAAATTTTTACAACAATGGTATAGGAATTTATCTGAGAAATATAGAGAAGAAATAAAAATGGAAAAAACATTAATAAGAAATTTAGCATGTTGCAAAAATAAAATAGCACCCCAATTTGGATGCGAAGAAAGATATTATAAGAAAAGAAAAAGACATAAGAAATATAAAAAATATAAAAAATCAAAATATAAATATAAGAAACCAAGAAAAAGATATTATGTAAAAAACTACAAAAATAAAAGACCATATAGAAAGAAAAAATCTATGAAAGAATGTACATGTTATAATTGTGGAAAGTTAGGACATTTAGCTAAAGATTGTAAATTACCCAAAAATCCAAAAAATAAACAAATATCCGAAATAAAAATAGAAAATACAGAATATATGCAAATAGATTATATAGATTATGAATTGGAAAGTGAAGATAGTATATATGAAATTTCAGAAAACGAAACAGATACTGAAATAGATAGTGAAATAGATGAATCAAATGACTGAAGAAGATATAAAAATAATAACAAAGGAAGAATATTTAAATGATGAAGGAACAGAACAAAAAATAATATTTTACAGTAATATATTTGATGAAATAAAAGGAAAAGAGTTAGATTTAAGTGTAGAAAAAATATTTAAAATACCAACAATAAAAAATATGTTTACTAGGAAAAAAGATGAATATTATGTAGTATGCCAAAAAGAACATGTAATAGACTGTAGATATGCAAAAGGTAAAGCTAGTATACCACTAGTAACAAAAAGAATAATTAATAAAGAAATAAATGATATAAAAGGTAAAGGAGATCGAATAAAATATGTACACCTTGGAGGTACAGAAATATTAATAAAAGCATGTTTTAGAGAAGGAATAGATACACCGATAGAATTATATTTAGCAGATGATAAAATTATAAAACCTATAGAAAAAAGCATAATAACTGTCGTAAAAGGAAATTTAATATACCAAAAATTTAAATTTATAATAAGTGCAAATTATTCAGTAGTGGTAACAGAAAGAAATATAGATAAATCACTAGTATTTTATTGGAAGATATCAGGTATAGAATTAACCCCAGGAAGTAAAATATTTACAGCAAGATGTAAAAATTTATATGTATTAACAACAAAACATAAAATAACAGGGAAAAATAAGATTAACAAAATACAAATAGATAGCCCATTTGAACAAATTGTAAAAACAATAGATTATAATGATTATAGCTATAGAGACATAGACATACAAGAAAATTTAGAAATAGTAAATGATAGAATAAGTACAACAAAAAGAATAGCTAATGAAAAATCAGAATCATCAAGCTCATCAAAAAGAACAAGTTATGAAACGAATTCAATAAGTAATTTAAATCAATATTATATAACAGGAAAAATAAATGAAAAAGAATATTTAATACTATTAAATACAGGACAAGAAGAAAATTATATAGCAAAATATCTAGTAAAAGATGAAGAAATAAAAATTGATAATGATATATGCCCAGATCTACCAAGAAGTTTAATAAATAGTAAAAATATAGCAGAAAAAGAAATAATAATCGGAGTTAGAAAAATAAAAATAGAATTTGAAGTAAAAAAAGAGATGCAAAAAGCAGATATAATATTAGGAATAAAATGGTTAGAACTAGTAAAACCATATAATATAGAACATACACAATTGACCATAACATATAATAGAGAGAAATTATTCTTAAAAAGAGCCTTAACATAAAATGAAGATATATGTATTAATGAAGATAGTAGTGGAAAGATATTACAGTAGATATTATACGCCTATGATAGATACAGGAGCAGAAGCTAATCTATGTAGATATAATTGCTTACCAGAAAGTAAATGGGATAAATTAAAAATACCAATAGTAGTTAAAGGATTTAATAATGAAGGAAGCTTAATTACTTATAAAGCTAAGAATGTAAAAGCACAAATATGGGATAAGATATTGACAATAGAAGAAATTTATAATTATGAACTAACGTCAAAAGATATACTTTTAGGAATGCCATTTTTAGATAAATTATACCCACACATAATAACTAGAAAAGATTGGTGGTTTACAACACCGTGTAAACAAAAAGTAAGAGCAAAAAGAGTTAATAATAAAATAAGAAAGAAAACTGATTGGATAAAAGGAAGTGAAAAAATTACACAAAAGTTAGAAAATATAAAATCTACTGAAGATACAATAGAACTAGTAGTATTCTCAATAAATAAAACAGAAATAACTATATTTTCAATAAATAAGATAGAAATAGTTAAGAAAAAATTAGAACAATTATATAGTGAAGATCCATTAAAAGGATGGGAAAAACATAAAACTACCATAAAAATTGAATTAATAGATAAAAATAGTATAATAACCCAAAAACCATTAACATATAATTTTGACGATTTAAAAGAATTTAAAATGCATATAGATGAATTATTAGAAAAACAATATATACAAAAAAGTAATAGCAAACATAATAGTCCAGCATTTATAGTAAATAAACATAGTGAAAAAAAAAGAGGAAAAAGTAGGATGGTTATTGATTATAGAAATTTAAATGCAAAAACTATAACATATAATTATCCAATACCAAATAAGATATTAAAAATAAGACAGATACAAGGATATAATTATTTTAGCAAATTTGATTGTAAATCAGGATTTTACCATCTAAAGTTAGAAGAAGAATCTAAAGAATTAACCGCATTTACGGTACCACAAGGATTTTATGAGTGGAATGTATTACCCTTTGGTTATAAAAATGCACCAGGTAGATATCAACATTTTATGGATAACTATTTTAAACAATTACCTAATTGTATAGTATACATAGATGATATATTATTATATACAAAAACTAAAGAAGAACATATAAAATTATTAGAACAGTTTACAGATATAATAGAAAAATCAGGAATAAGTCTAAGTGAAAAGAAAGCCAAAATTATGAAAACCAGATAGAATTTTTAGGAATACAAATAGATAAAAGTGGAGTAAAAATGCAACAACATATAGTACAAAAAATAATAAATTCGAAAGAAGAATTAGATACAAAAAAAAAATTACAATCATTTTTAGGATTAGTAAACCAAGTAAGAGAATATATTCCAAAATTAGCAGAAAATCTAAAACCACTACAGAAAAAATTAAAAAAGGATATAGAATATAACTATGACGAAGAAGATAAAAAACAAGTTCAAAAAATAAAATTACTTTGCAAGAAATTACCAAAATTGCAATTTCCAGATGAAAATAGAAAATTTTCATATATAGTAGAAGCAGATGCCAGTGAATATAGTTACGGAGGAGTACTTAAATATAGATATGAGGCAGAAAAAATAGAATACCATTGTAGATACTACTCAGGTACGTTTAATGAGACAGAAATAAAATGGGAAATAAATAGGAAAGAATTATGTTCATTATATAAATGTTTGTTAGCATTTGAGCCATATATTGTATATAACAAATTTATTGTGCGAACAAATAATACACAGGTACGCTGGTGGCTAACAAAGAAAATACAAAACTCAGTTACAACAAAAGAGATTCGGAGACTAGTTTTAAACATATTAAATTTCACATTCACAATAGAAGTGATCAGTACTAACAAGAATGTTATTGCAGATTACATATCAAGACAAAGCTACACAGACTGAAATGATAGAAGAAAATATACATGAAAAGATACTCAATGCCCTAACTACGCTTTCATTGAAAGTGGACAGTATGGGTACTGAGATAGAAAAGCTAAAGCTAAAGACTAGTGAAGATAAACTGAAGTCTATAGCTATGAATCAGCTAACTCAGCAATGCGCAGAGCTATGTCGATCGGAAGACAGTAAAATTTCAGAGCTAGAAGAAGACGTTGGGATACTCCATAAAACCCATAACGTTTATCAATCTACTTCTGCAGGTACAAGCAAAGGAGTTAGAAAAAATATGAACCTAAACAAGCTATTTGATAAACCATATACCCCAAATACATCAAAAGATCCCATGTTTATACCTCCACAAGTTACCACATACCGAGATAGTCTAAACCAAGACAAAAAGACTTACAACTACACAGCCTGCACATATATAGAAAATATCTACAATGTACAAACCTTTTTAAATAGCAACCCCAAAGCTACAAATATCCAAGAACCAGATACAAACTATATAACCCAGAGATTGACCGGATATAATAAACTAATTGCCTTACCTAAAACCAAACCAAGTTTAGTTAAAACTTGCTACGAATATGGACTACTTAGTACCGTATATACCACGGACGGAACTGAGATATCCACTATACCAGAGATATATGAAGCATTTATCACTTTTAAAAGAATAACCAAAGGTACTTTGTTTTTTATAAAAATTTACACGGCACCAGCAGAGATATTATTTGATGAAGTTAAAAAACCTATACAAGTTGTAAAGATAGGAATGACACGAGATATGATTATACCACAAGATATTATTTCACAGCCAGAGATACCTAGAATCGAGATACCAAAATTTTATGCGAACAAAAGGATTATTGGACTATCTACAATTTTGCAAGAGCTAGCAAATACATATTGCAACCAAAATCTTATATGGAGCTACTATTCAAGAAATCATGTACTTATATATTCAAATTCAAAAGAGTTACGAAAAATAGATATGGAAACTATTAGGCAATGGATTCTCACATTGCTTAAACCAGAAACGGAACCTATCGCCAGAGCTATCAGAGAAAAATTTATTTCGGAAGAATTATTAACCAGATATTGCAAGACTATTGGACATAAATATCTAGATAACAAATGTTCAAAATGTAATGGAGGAGATAATGATGTCCCAGCAGTTCAGCTAGAATAAAAAGAGATAAGAACGCCAGCTGGAAAGATAAGACCAGAGCAATGATGGAAATACAACAGATATGACAAAATAAACAGAAGACAAGATATTTAATATATTGTATCTTTTTACGTAAAAGATAAGTAGTTGGTAGATTGGTAGCATTTAATGTAAAGTTTGAATATTAGCTTTATAGGCTTAGGTAGGCTTTATAGAGTAGAAGACTTTTAAGTCTTTTCTTTGTTTGTTTTTTGTGTTTTTATCTTTAGCCATTAAGGCTTTTTTGACTTTTAGTAGAAATAAGAAAAACGTGTACACAAATGTACACAAATGTAAAGATGTATTCTTTTCTATAAATAAAAGAGAAGAAGGCATTGCAGAGGGCAAGCCTTCTCACATTCAAGCCATTCTCTCCGTTCAAAAATATTTAGCCCAGTTAATTAAATATATACACTGCAATGGAAAAAGCTATGGAGCAACAAACCTCAGAAATATCAAAGCTACCGGAACAGGTATATCTATTTACGATTATGAATAGCTAAATTCATAATTCCCAACAATCATGATATGATAAAGTAAATTCATATTAGTTACTTTATAGTAGAATTATTCGAAAAATAATATGTTAAGAAGTTTATTAGCAAAGTGGAAACGGAGAAAAATTCCTAAGAACTATGCCATCCTAAAGGTGAAACCAATGAGGAAAAAAACCGTGGCGGGGAGTAACCAAAGTCGAAGCGCTGTTTATGGGAAAAAGTATCCGAATTACCATGCTAATAGTGACCGAAGAACATGTTATTTAAGAATAATCTAGTATATAGTAATCTGAGATGACTATATTTTATTATGTACATGGTTGAAGGGAATATTTTGAAAAAAACAATTTTATGATAATGAATAATAATTTATCTGATGTCATGGTAGATAAATTTAAAATACTTATTTTGTATGCACTTAGAGATATAAATGTTGCAGATATAAGAAAAATTATACTAAAAAAAGCATTTGGAGAATACTACATGACTAGAGTAAATTATATACCATGTCTACCTAGCTACTCTTATAAATATTTATTAGGTTAAGATCACGTAAATTTTAAAGATATACGAAATATACAGTTACTAGAAAAACAGATAAAAATAAATATAGACAAATACATGGAAAATAAAAAATATATAAAATCTCTTAATAAAAATATGTAAGAACTACTAAGGCTAAAACAAATAACTATAAAATATCAATTTTAGAAAATAGCTCATTTAGACTACCTTAAAGTTTTAATCTTATATATACTTAACGATATAGAAATTATAGATATTAAGAAAATAATATTAGAAGAAGTAATAAACTACGAAATCGAAACAATAAATGCGTTAGAACAGATATATGAAGACATTTACCCAGAAGGATATTATTCAGATCAAGAATGCGGATGTTAGAATATATTAGAAAAACTAGGGAAAACCAAGATAATCTAAATAATGAAATTAATTATAGAAACCGAATTAGAAAAATAATGGAAGATTTAAAAAAAAAGTTAATATGGATAGAAAAAACCTTAGAAAATTTAGAAAAAAGTACATGTGATAGTTTATATAATTTAAAAAACTCACTACGAGAAGAACAACACAAGATAATAAATGACATAGAAAATCTAGAATTAGATATATACGTAGTACAAATAGAATAAATTATTATACAGAAATTTGTAACTCTGCAGTTACTACAGGATAAAAATAATAAACCAAATAAATTAATGGATACATCTTACAAAAATTTAAGAAATAACCACGCACAAAAAAGAATAGATTCATTACCTACAATTAATCTATTTTATAATCTAGTTATCCGCACCCCCTACAAATGAAATATTTTAATTGCTTAATTTTTTTTCTAATTTGAATTTAAAAAATTGGTGTTACACGCATAAGCAGTTAAGTTTTCTTTTCTTTTAATTCATAATATAGAAATTAAAATAGATAAGTATTGTTATGCATAACAAAATAATTGAAATATAGATTAGAAGAAGACTCCAAAATAATTTAATATGTTAGATAATTATCATTTTCACCCATATTAAGTGTCAGTAAAATATGAATTGGGTGATTAATGAATAGATTGGATATGAGCTTACCTATATTTTACCCTTAAGAGTTGTTTCGTGTGAGATATAAGGTATAATAATATGAGGATATCAAGTTTATTTTATCATGTGTTTGGTTAGAGGTATTAGTTAGTCTCAAAATTATTTATACCATAGTGATGAGATGAGATAAGTTATCTCATATACATGATAAGATAACTTATTCCGAAACAGATAATCCGATGATAACTTGTCCCTAATCAAACAACCCTTTAGAGAATTGAACAATTTTAAATTTTCAATCTGTTTTTTTTCTATCCACTACCTCCAACCTACCCATGCCCCTAATTTATTTATTTTTTTAAATTTTTTTCCACTCATCCCCCCCCCCCCCCCCCCCCCCGCCCACATCTCCGTTTGACCTTTCAATGATCTACCAACCTACGACATCTGATGTCGTAGGCCGCTTCTAACATTATCAAAAAAATCAAATTTTTTGTTTCCAACTACCTTAGCTTCCCCCCTCCTCGCCCCAAACCTCAATTTTTTATTTTCTTATGTTTTTGAAAAATAAAATTAAAAAATTAGAATTTTTTTCTTCCCCACCCGTAGTTCTTTTTTAAAAATTATTTTTTATTCTGCCCCCTCCCCCGAAACTCCACAACCCCCCCCCCCCCTCCCCCCTTCCTATTTTTTTTTTTAAATATTTTCTTTTCTTAAGACCCCCATTTCTACCCAAGCACTCCTACTTTTTAAAAATTATTTTTTTTTAGTGCAATTTTAAATTTTTAGTAGAAGTGGACAATCGGTTATAAGTCTAATAAGATTCTAAAATGTCATGATTATCTTATAGTTTACATATTTTGAGTTTGGAAAAAATTATATATGAAATTAATGATACCAATTGGGAGTTTTCTACAATAGAAATAAAAAAAATAATATTCTAAATTAATGATATTAATTCTAAAATATTAGTATCAGCTTATTTTAACTTTTTTCATATGTTTTTTTCCTTTTTGTTCTCTTTTATTCCTTTTTATTACAAAATAAATTAATTTGTTTTAAATCTTAAATAATTCTTATCTATTATTATTATTATTATTATTATTATTATTATTATTATTATTATTATTATCATATACGTATGTACTACTGCAACTATTGCTTCTATCATTACTATTAATTATTATTATTATTATTATTTTAATAATTTTATCTTTCTCTAATATATAAATAAATTATATTTAAATATATTTTATAAGATTTAAATTTTATTAGAGATAAGTTTGAAATAGTATATGTCTATTAGAACTCCTTAAATATGAGTTTCTATTTTTAAGATAATGAACTTTTTTTTGTAAAACTATGATTGAAATAGATTTTATAAAAATTACTTTTGATACATGTTAAAATATTTTGATAAATAGAATACTCCTTATCTATATTTGTAATCTATATCTATCTGTCTATATCTAATATCTATAATCTAGTACTTTTATCATCTTATAATCAAGATAGAAGAATGATTTAATCATCTCATAAAGTAAAAAAAAATAGAAAAATAGATTTATACTTCCTCCGTTTTAAAATAATTGAATTGTTGGAGTATTTTTTAGTGTTCAAAATAATTGAATTGTTCATGGTTCAAGATAGATGTTGAATTTTTTTTTTTTTTCAATTTTACCCTTCATTAATTAAATTTCCAAGGATGAGTTTCAATGATCATTACTAATGTTTTGGAGTATGAAAAGGACAAAATGAAAAAACATGACCAATTTATTATTGGGTTCAATTGGTGTGAATAGAAAACGGAGGAAAAGTCTTGGAGGAAAAGTATACTTCTCCCACATTGGTGAGAGAAAGAAACCTTAATGTGTTTCTATTGAGTAACACTCCTTCAAGTGGAAAGTGAGGGAAGAACTAAGAGGTACCTCGCGCCGTCGTCATTGTCGCTCACTCGGCTTCAGCATTGGCATCGGCTTCGGATTTGAAAAATGATTGATCAGATTAATTTTTAGACAAAGTTTATTTGAAACTTGGATAAACAAGTGATCCGAAAAATTCAAGGAAAAATGAAAATATTTTTTTCTTTCCTCTCCACAAAAATGCCATGCAAAAACGCACCTAGAAAGAGACACTATCCTTCGATGAAAAGACACACTGTTTCAAAAAAGGGATGACTGTTCGGTCGGACGTGGCTGTTCAGAAAAGGCATACTATTTTGGAATGGACAGACATGACTATTCTAAAGTGATACACCCTTCAATGAACCATTGCTTTCTTTTCGAAGGGGCATTTGATGGCTATAAATACCTGAACTTTTTTTCTCAGGTAGTAAGAAAATTTTTGTATTAAAAACTCTCTTCTACTTCTAAAAAAATAACTTTGCATGATAAGCTACCATTGAATGTGTTTGAAGAATCAAAAGGTTTGAGGTACTGCTACATTCTGATTGTGAGCCATTTTATCCTGCGAGGAAAAATTCCTCAACCTCGAATACTTGAGGGAAATTAATTCCTTAAGGACACTCCGTAAAATTGAAGGACTTGATTCTGTTTTCTACTTCATCTTGTTTGTTTAAATAACATACTTCTTTGATAGTTCTTGATGAACTTGTGTTGAATGTGTTAAAAACTTCATAAGTTTTCTTGAAACTCTCTTAAACAAACGTTGAAGTGTTTGTGCAAACATACAAATTGTGTACCCAAAACAACAATCTTAAGGAATTAATCTCGTAATTTGTTTGTTTTGTTTCTGGAGATTAAAGCTTTATTCTTTCTACTCTATTTTAACTTAGCAAATTATTTGAAGAAATAAAAACTTCATCACAAGTTAAAGGTCATTCGGTTAACAATTGAAAGACATAAAAACTTCATCGTGAAACTAGAAACAAGTACTGTTTAAAGTTGCTAAAAACTTGAAATTAGTATTTTGATATACTAAATTGGACTGTCATTTTGTGACAGGAAAGATGAATACTAATGGTCAAGTAACTGATGGTGTGACAAGTGTGGCAACAATGAATGTTGCTACAACAAGTAGCACAATTGCGTCACTCCCTGTGGCACTAGTGGAAAAGCCCAAAAAAATTTTTGGAATAGATTTTAAGCAGCGGCAACAAAAGATGTTCTTTTATCTGACAAACTTGTGTCTTCAAAGATTTATATATGAAGATGATCCAGAAGTTCCCGAAGAAACTTCGGACAAGGAGCGATTCGTTGTAATAGAGGTATGAAAACATTCTGATTTCTTATGTAGGAATCATATCCTAAATAGCCTCCAAGATGATTTATAAAATGTTTACAATGGAATGAAGACATCAAAAGAGTTGTGGAATGTGCTGCAAAAGAAATATAAGCCTGAGGATACTGGAACTAAGAAGTTCTTTGTTGTAAAATTCCTTGAGTACAAAAGGATTGACAGTAAGATTGTTGTATCTCAAGTACAAGAATTGTAAGTCATCATCCATGATCTCCTTTCTGAAGGTATGGATTTAGTGATTTCCTTATTTGAACATGTTAAAAATGTTCTTAATGATCACATGAACTTTATTGTAGGTTTAGTTGTGAACGAGGCATTTCAAGTTGCTGCAATAATAGGGAAGTTGCCACCTTTGTAGAAGGACTTCAATAATTACTTGAAACACAAACGAAAGGAAATGACAATCGAAGACCTCATTATGAGGTTGCGTATTGAGTAATACAACAAAAGCGCAGAGAGGAGGTCAAAAAGAAATTTTGTAATGAGTGGAGCTAACATTGTAGAAGACAACTCCAATAACTCGAAGAAGCGGAAGAAAGCTGGAAAAGAAAACAATTAACCAAAGAAGAAATTCAAGGGAAAATGTTTTAATTGTGACAATGTTGACCATAAGTCAACAGATTATCGTGCTCCAAAGAAAGGCAAAAAGAGGTATCAAGCCAATATGGCTGAATCCAAGAATGAAATAGACGATCTATGCGCCATGCTTTCTGAATGTAACTTGGTGGGAAATCCAAGAGAATAGTGGATCGATTTCGGTGCCACCCGCCACGTTTGTGCCAATAAAGAGGTTTTTGGTGCATTTGCTCTGGATCAAGGTGAAGAAAAGATCTATATAGCAAACTCCGCAACTGCAAAAGTTGAAGGGATGGAAAAAGTTTGCTTAAAATGATGTCAGGCAAAGCGTTGACTCTCAACAATGTCCTTTATGTATCAAAGTTAAGAAAGAACTTGATTTTAGTATAACTTCTTGACAAAAATAGATTCAAATGTGTATTTATTTCAGGAAAGATTGTACTTAGCAAAGAAGAAGTGTACATAGAAAAAGGCTACCTCACTGAGGGTCTATTTAAGATGAATGTAATGACAGTTGAAATAAATAAAAGTTTTATTTCTTCTTACTTTTTTGAGTCTAATGAATTATAGAATGAACGATTAGGACATATCAATTAAAAAAATTTGCAAAAACTGATTACCTTAGAAGTTTTGCCAAACTTTGAGTGCAATAAATTAAAATGTCAAACGTATGTGGAATCAAAGTATGCTAAGCATCCGTATAAGTCCATTGAAAAGAATTCTAATCCCTTAGACTTAATCCATACTGATATTTGTGATATGAAGTTAACACTATCTCGTGGTGGAAAAAAGTATTTTATAACTTCTATTGATGATTGCACTAGATACTGTTATGACTATTAGCTAAACAGTAAGGATGAAGTAAAAGATGCGTTTAGAAAATATAAAATAGAATTTGAAAAATAGTTAGAGAAAAAGATCAAAACGATAAGAAATGATAGGGGTGGAGAATATGAATCTCCCTTTACAGAAATTTATGTAGAAAATGGAATTGTCCATCAAACTACGACCCCATATTTACCTCAATCTAATGGAATTGCAGAAAGAAAAAATTAAACCTTAAAGGAAATGATTAATTTCTTTTTATAAGTTCAGGTTTTCTACAAACTTGTAGGGGGAAATTATCCTTACAGCTAACCAAATACTCAATAGAGTGTGATACTGGTCAAAGAGGCATCTTCGCTTTTGAGGACATGATTGGGGGGGGGGGTGCCTAACTAAGAGAAATAACTTTGAAGTGTGAAGGGGACTTCTAACACTCCAAAGTCTTCCCAATGGCACACTACGGCCGCCCCATGTGATGAGCTCATTAAGGGCCTTTTGGTCATTTTGTGTAATAAGTTTAACCTAGACTATAAGTAGAACCTTTTAGGTTATTTTTCCATAACTTTGATGGATATTTTGAGTGCTCTTGAGAAAGTATTGAAAGTATGGATTTTACTTATGATAAGTGTGGATATCACTTGTGTTGGTAACTAGCTTAGAAATGGTGGTTGCTTGGGGATTTTGATTTCCTTGAGGTATCTGTAAGAGTGTAGGTGTTGTTATTCTAATTATTAAGGATTTTGGTGTTTGATACACACCTTAGTTCTTAGTTATTGTAATAATCTATGTCACACTTATCTTTACATTTCATGTACTAGTTTGTCTTGTTTAGTGAAAACCGTTGGTTCTTGTGTTTTTGTAACTCTTGTTCATCTTGTTCATCGTGTATTGTGGCTGTTTTTGTGTTGAAACACCTTGTTAACTCGTCATTCTTGTGTAATTTTTGTTGGCCGAGATAAGCTCTCATTTGGTCCTCGGTTTGTGCCTTATTGAGTGGACTATTTTATGCCATTTTTGTGTGTTTTATAGATCATTTTGTATCACTTGGTATTAGATACAAGGCTTATTTTGTTCCCATAAGATCAATCTTGGGTTTGGTTAGTTGAAAAATAAAAAAAATGGTGTTCTTGAGTTTGGTGTTCTTGGCCGAGAAGTGTGTTCTTGTTGTTGTTGTCTTGGCCAAAAGTTTGAGTCTAGATATAGGTGTCCTTCATGTGTTTTGGTAGTTTGTTGTGTTAGATTCTTGTTCACTATAACTTCTTGAGTCTAGATCCAAATTTTTGACCTAAATTTTAAAGTTGTTGTTGAACCTTGTGGACGACTATTGTTGTTGTTGTTCTTGATATTCTTGTGTTGTGTTGAAGAAGAAACTTCAAAAGAGTTTGTTTGATCTTAAGTCAAGAAAAGAAGAGTGTGACTTTTTGTTTGTCTTGGAAATATTTTCAAGACAACACCAAAGTAGTAAAGAAATAAAAGTCTTCCAAAACATTTAGTTACCATAAAAGAGTAAGGCCACTTTTTCAAGATTGACTAAACAGGAAAAGGAGACAAGACATCCAAAAAGGTTGTCTTACCAAAAAAGTGAAAGTAGGTCAAGATTTTTAAATCTTGAAAAGGAAGCCAAAAGTCTTGTTTGTCTAACTACCTTGGCCTCAAATTCCTCTCCATCATTTGAAGATTGAACACTCAAGTTTGTAACAATTTTTTTTCTTAGTTTCAACGCCATTTCAATGACCAATAGTTGGTTGTCACGTCATCATAGGCTTAAGAATTTGGAATTCCTAGTTTCTTTTCCTTGATTCAATTAGTTTCAAATTTGTGATTCTAATACTAATTGGAAAGCTAGTACTCACCTAATAGACTGTAAGTTTTTGTGTTTGTTTATTTGTGTTTAGCATTTTGTTGTGTGCTTTTATTGCTTTTGTAACTCATTGTAGTTTATTTACTCAAATTCATACATATTTTCTTTGAGTCATTCAAAAGAGAATTCATTCTGACCCCGAGCCACAATTGGGACCAAGTAACCTCATTGGAGTATAAAGGGATACCAACACTTGTGTGAGGCCAATTAAGTGATACTTCAAAGGTGTGAGATTGAGACTTTGTGAGGCTTTTTTTACTAACCTTTAATGTGTTTACTATTTTGTGTTGTTTTTTAGTGGTTCTTGATAGGTACAATAACGGATGGAGGTGAAATGCCTAGTTGGGTTAAATCAATCATGGCAAAGTTTGATGCCATAGATAGCCGATTGGAATCTCATGAAAGTGCAATGACAAGGATGAAAGGGAAGGTGGAAGGGATAGAAAGTTCCCTCTGCAAGAAGTTAGATAACTTGATAAAACATCCAAACTTTCCTAAATCCATACTTATCGTTCCTCTAAATTGTTAAGTCCCCTTGAGTGGACATGTTAAAAAAGACTTCCTTACACTACCCCAAACTCCACTAAACCAAGGCCAACCTAATCAAGTTGAGGATGAAAGGAAAGTGGAAGCTAAGAATGGGGAAAAGAACTTGGCTAAAGAAGGAGAGTTATGTGAGAGTGTTGAGCCAAGGGTTGAATTGATTGATGGTGACAAGGAATACCTAGTTGTGGAACATGTAAAACCTATGGAGGACAAGGAAATAAATTCAAGGCATTGCTTCCAAGGTATGTACCTACCCCCTCTTATTACTAGTGATCCTTGGAGACATAATGATATTTTTCTTATATTGAATAGACCCATGAGGATGATTGAAATTATGTCGCACTATGGTAGTATTAGTGTCTTCATGAATCCTTTATGGTGTTTACCTTTGGTGCTTGAATTGTGTGGGCCTTACAATCTTAATGCCAAATCTATTTGTTGCTTAGGGAAGAGTCCTTGGTGTGTGCTTGACGTATAACTTTTGTTTCCTAATCCTTGTTACACTTGTGTGGTTGGATACATTGAAATAATATGGACTTTGTAATGCCCCAAGAACCTATCCCGAGATGTCACACGGTGCTTAAGGCCACACACAGCCTTAAGCTAACCCTCTGAGCCTATCTTTACTCCTATAAATCACCATGACAATAATCGAGCGGTAATAAGAAAAGATAATCATGCCATGAACATACTGAGATACAAAGTAATACTGTCCTGTACAATCAAAATACTAATGTTCTGGACATACTGGTACTCTAGTCTGACAAAGCCTCTACTACATAAGACTGAAGAGCCACTGGGACAGATCCCCAACTGGCTCGTACTGAACTGAAAGTAAACAACCATCTATTAACAAGACAAAATCAAAGACACAGGTCCTCTAACCATGAGGACTCACCAACTGCAGAAATATAGAAAAGGTACTCAAAGATCACTGTCGCTGCTGAGACTGAGCACCAAAACTTATATCATGAGGAAATATAGAATACAAAAGAGTATGAGAGTTAGTACTTGGGAATGTACTGAGTATATGGGTGTGGATGCAACATTTTAAATAATATCATAAATGTATACGAAAATCATGCATGCTGACAATAATAACTCTCTTTGCTTGAATTATCTAAACCATCATTTTAGTAAGTCATCAGTAATAACATATGCTTCATAAATCTCATAAATCATTTAACTCAACTCAAACTCTTTGAATCATGACTTAGAGTGACTCGGTATCTCATGGTACTTAGATCATTATGGACGTGGGAGTTTCTTATAACCGACATAACTACTCCATGTGAGCTGCATAGAGTCCAACGTTTTGCCCTCCTAAAAAGAGAACCCCACATTGGCAGGGGTGTCGTACTCTTGCCAGGGAGTACAACCTCAATCTCATCATCACAATCTCATACTCGGCCTTTGGCCCATAATTATCATCATCAGTCCAAGTTCCTATGCCTAAACGGGTAAAGATAGGACCTAAGACAGTGGACTACATGTTCACAGGATATGATAAAAGTAGTAAAGCATGTCGGTATTTGGTTCATAAATCTGAGCATTCGAATATTCATGAAAATACGATAACTGAATCAGATAATGGTAAGTTCTTTAAATACATTTAGCTATTTAAAACTAGACATAAACAGTCTAGTAGAGGGTCTGAACTACCTCGAGATGAACTAAGAGAGACTGTATATAATAATGAGAATCCAAGATGTACTACATGTAAAAGACCATCAACTTCGTTTGGATCGAATTTTGTAACATTTCTCTTAGAAAATGAGTCTCAAACATTTAAAGAAGCGATGTCATCTTTCGACTCATCCCTTTGGAAAGAGGCAGTCAATAGTGAGATTGAATGAGCAACCATACTTAGGAGTTGGTAAATCTTCCTCCAGTTAATAAACCTTTAGGTTCTAAATAGATCTTCAAAAGGAAAATGAAAGCAGATGGTACTATTAAAAAATACAAGGCAAGACTTATAGTGAAAGACTTCAATAGAAGGAAGGCCTTGATTACTTTGATACATACTTGCCTATAACAAGGATATTGTCAATTCAAATGTTAATTGCCTTGACGGCAATATATGATCTTGAAATTCATTAAATGGATGTGAAAACAGCAATCCTAATGGAGAATTGGAGGAAGAAATTTACATAGAAAAACCTGAGGGTTTTGTGGTTCCTAGTAAAGAAAATAAGGTGTGCAAACTAGTTAAGTCACTTTATGAACTAAAATAAGTACCTAAATAGTAGCATGCGAAGTTTGACCAAACTATGTCGGTAAATGGGTTCAAGATAAATGAATATGATAAATGTGCTTACATTAAAGACACTCAAAATCATAAGGTCACTAGAGATATTGTATGTGGATGATACGTTGATAATCAGTAGAGATATTTTTTACATAAATGCTATGAAATGAATGCTTGAGAGCAAGTTTGATGTGAAAGACCTTGGAGTTGTGGATGTGATCTTAGGAATAAGAATCCATAAAACTCCACAAGGATTGGCGTTGTCACAGTCTCATTACATTGAAAAGGTACTTGGCAAGTTTAAGTATTTGGAATTTGGTATTGCCAAGACTCCATTGGATGTGAGCTTTGCACTTCAAAAGAATAAAAGTTAAAGTGACTCACAGTTGGATTACGCAAGAGTGTTGGGATGTTTAATGTATATTACGAATTGTACACGGCCAGACATAGCATGTGCTATTAGTAAATTAAGTCCGTACTCGAGTAATCCCAATAAAACTCATTGGATGGCAATGAAAAGAGTTTTGGGGTATCTTAAATACACTCAAGACTATGCATTACATTATAATAAATATCCAGCGGTAATTGAAGGATATAGTGATGCAAATTGTATCACCAGATTGAATGAAGTAAAATCCACGAGTGGATATGTATTACTTTAGGTGGAGGAGCAGTCTCTTAGAAATCATCCAAACAGATATGTATTGCTCGCTCTACAATAGAATATGAATTTATCGCATTAGATAAAACTGGTAAAGAAACTGAATGGATCTATAATTTTTTGGAAAATATTCTATATTTACCCAAGCCAGTGGCACCAGTATGTATACACTGTGATAGGCAAGTGACGATAGGTAGGGCAAGGAGCATGATGTATAACGGTAAATCTAATCATATAAGATGAAGACATAATACTGTTATAGAACTTCTGTCTAGTAGAATTATTACTGTTGGCTATGTAAAGCCAAAGGATAATATGCCTGATACACTTACAAAAGGCCTATTTAGAGAAGGATTTGAGAGAACATCAAAGGGAATAGGTTTATTATGGGCTAGGACAAGTCAGCATGACGGTAACTCCACCTAGCAGACT
Source organism: Capsicum baccatum var. pendulum (assembly GCA_030864225.1). Lineage (NCBI taxonomy): Eukaryota > Viridiplantae > Streptophyta > Magnoliopsida > Solanales > Solanaceae > Capsicum > Capsicum baccatum. The sequence continues at coordinate 247,197,407 of CM061550.1, forward strand.
GGAGTTTCCAAGAGCTAGGTTCAAGGAGATCAAACAAATTTGTGATTGACAGGTTCAACATTGTCAATATACCCAACCCATTCTCATGATGTTGACAATGTTTAGTAAACAAAGATAAGGCTTATGGTGTGAAGCCTTTTAATGATTATCTAAATTTGGTAGATTTGACCAAATAGTTTAATCTCTAGGATTGAACGTTTAGAAATCACCTATGTGAGGGTGAAGTCGAAGCCACTTTAAAGAAAATGTTAGTAAAGTCCTACTCTAAGCTCTCATAAAACCAGGACGTATGGATTAAACAAACAAAATCGTGAGAACCATAAATGGTAAAAGGCTGGTTGTGTGACATGTGTTGTCTAGATATACATTAAAGCTCGATGGTTCAAAGATATCAAATCAATCGATTGACCGAGTGCATCTGATGTATGTTCACTACGAAAAGTTCAAAGGAAAACCTACTTATCCAGAAGCAATCAGTCTTTGCTTTCTAATCACATATTTTTCCGTAAAGTTTTATAAAAAATAGTAATTCCCCATTTATGTGGGGGATTGTTGGGTTCAATTGGTGTGAATAGAAAATGAAGAGAAAGTCTTGGAGAGAAAGTGTACTCATTTAAGGAAAATATAGTTCTCCCATATTGATGGGAGAAAGCAATTTTAATGTGTTTTTATTGAGTAACACTCCTTCAAGTGGATAATGAGGCAAGAACCAAGAGGTGCCTAGCGCCGTCGTCGTCGTCGCTCGCTCGGCTCACACTACTAACAAAATCAGTAAAATCGACCACACGTGGTCGGTTCTTTTTTTTAAAAAAAAAAAAGCGACCACAAGTGGTTGCTTTTATATTTTAAAAAATTAAAATAATTATTATTCATTTAACAAATAATAATAATAATAAAAAAACGGCCACCAGTGGTCTTTTTTTTAAAAATATAATTAAAAATATTTATAAAAACCAACCACTTGTGGTCATTTTTTATTTTTTTTTAAATTTATTTTAAAAAAACCAACCACAATTGGTCGGTTTTCTAGTTAAAATAAAAATAATAATTTTAAAAAAGGTTTATGAAATAAAAAAATTAAATAATTTCATAATTATATATATAATCAAAAACTAATATATTAAGCTAATCAAATATAATTAATAGATCATTAATCTATGTATGTATAAGAAACACATCGCATTATATTATTGAATAATATACTTGTATATGTATGTATGTATGTATATAGTACCTATTTTGAACCTGATATAGTCGATAGTGTGAATATGTGTGTGTATGTATATGTATATATATAATATATATACATATTATACAGTGATGGTATATTAATGACATAAGATAAATCAACCGATAATTTATTTGAGTATATGTGAAATACAATGGGGTAGTAAAATCGGATATGTGATGTATATAATACGTATATGAAATACGTCGCATTATATTATTGGATAAGATACTTGTGTACGTATGTGATGTATATAATACGTATTTATATAGTCGATAATGTGTATATATATGTGTGTGTATGTATAGGTATATAAATATATAGTATATACATATTATATAGTGAAGGTATATATATTAATGACATAAGATAAACCAACCGATAATTCAACTGAGTTTCTATGAAATACGTTGTATATTATTATGGGGTAGTAAAATCGGGTATGTGATGTATATAGTACGTATTTGAATGTTGATAGCCAATTGAATATATTTATATATACGTATATCTCGTGTAGTGATGAAATAGATATACTATTTTGTGTCAATATAATGTAGACACATGTATATTGTTGAATTTGTAATAACGTAAGACAAGTATTACGATGTATATGGGGGAGGGGGGGGGAGGAAGGAAGTAGGGGAAGGAAAAATTGAATCATGAAACTGTCATATACTTACCATTTGCTTTGAATTTTGAATTTTGAACGACCGCCAAATTTTGATGGTGAATTTGAGTTTTTTCGCATAAAATTTTTGTATATGCGTATATGTGAAATACGTTGAATATTATTATGCGCTAGAAAAATCATGTATGTGATATTTAAATTACGTATTTAAACGGTGATAGACAATTGAATATATGTATATATACATATATCTCGTGTAGTGACATATGCAGTAAACGAAAGCTCGATAACTGAATCTATATATCAAAATATTTTGAATAATACATTGATATCATACTATTGAATAAATAGATATACTAATTTGTGTCAATGTAGATACGCGTATATTGTTAAAGTTGTAATAACGTAAGACATGGATAATTTATCTGATTAACACGTGTATATATATATATATATATATATATATATATATATATATATATATATATATATATAATATCGTAATTAAAAGCTAATGAACAAAAAACTTATCGTAATTTGCAAAATTCAATGATATTATTATAGGATGGAGGAAATATACTACTCATGTTAATGTGATGATAAAATAACTAATTATCTGATTTATATATATACACATTGTATTAAATTAATTGGATATTGTTATAAATATTATAGCATTTATTAAAAAATTTAATTAATTAAAAATTAATTTTAATTTATTAATTAATTTTTTAATTGTAGTTTATTAAAATTTAATTTATCAAAAATTTTGTAAAAACCGACCACAAGTGGTCAGTTTTCAAAAATATTTTCCAAAAACTGACCACATGTGGTCGGTTTTCAAAAATATTTTTAGAAAATCGACCACGTGTGGTCGGTTTTACTGTTAAATAAATAATAAATAAAAATAATTTATAACCCGATCCGACCCACCTAAATAATTAACTTTCTCAATTGATATACACAAAAACAAACGGGAAACAACATACACACACAAACACTCAACCCGCATACACACACAAACATATGCTGACACTTGAAATTAGTCGAAGAAGTGGGTTCTCGTAGAAAATCTTGATTTCTCCAACTCAAATAAGTAAGATTTTGTTATTTGTTGACCTTATTTTGAGTTAACTTCACTTTATTTTGAATTTTGAAACCCTAGTTCTTATGTTTTGGTTGAAAATGGGATTTGGGGAAAAACTTGAATGGAGTATGGATTGTGTGTGTTATGTGGACTGAAATGAGTAATATATTGCATAGAGTAGATGGGTATTTTGGAGAAAATTGCACTAGTCTATCTTTTAATTTACTAAGCTCATCATTTTCGATATTGCAACTTCCCGTGAGAGAATCTATAAGCAGATTGAAGCTGCCATTTTGAAATATCAAGAAATTAAGGAAAATATCAAAGGTATGTTAACATAGTGAAGCCGTGTGGGGCATTGTGAGATTCATTATTGTTGTTATATCTTCCTTTCATTGTTCATAGTGAAGTCTAGTGAAGTTGTGTGTGGCCTTGTGCGATTCACTAGCATTGTTCTTGACATGTTGTTGGTTTTGTTGGTCTTGTTGACGTTTTGATTTGAATGTGGTTTTGTTTCGATACTTAGTTGGTTGAAAATATTTAAATTTAGGGACTTTAAAGGGAATTTTTTTGTTTTCAATGTGGTTTGGTAGGTGACTTAGAAGGTTGAAAATGGTTAAGTCTAGAAACTTTGAAGGAGATTTTGTGTTTTGAATGTGGCTTTGTTTTTAATACTTAGTTGGTTAAAAATGGTTGTGTAGGGACTTTAAAGAGGATTTTTTTGTTTTGAATGTGATTTGGTAAGTGACTTAATTGCTTGAAAATTGTTAAGTTTAGGGACTTTAAAGGGGATTTTTTTATTTTGAATGTGGTTTGGTAGGTGACTTAGTCACTTGAATATGGTTAAGTTTAGGAACTTTAAAGGAAATTTTTTTGTTTTAATTGTGGTTTTGTTTTGATACTTAGTTGGTTGAAAATAGTTAAGTGTAGGGACTTTAAAGGGGATTTTTTAATTTTGAATGTGGTTTGGTAGGTGACTGAAAATGGTTAAGTTTAGGGATTTTTTTGTTTTGAATGTGGTCTGGTGGGTGACTTAGTTGGTTGAAAATGGTTAAGTCTAAGAAATTTGTAGGGGATTTTGTGTTTTGAATGTGGTTTTGTTTTGATACTTAGTTGGTTGAAAATGGTTAAGTGTAGGGACTTTAAAGTGGATTTTTTTGTTTTTAATGTGGTTTTGTTTTGATACTTAGTTGATTGAAAATGGTTAAGTGTAGGGACTTTAAAGAGAATTTTTTTTAATATGGTTTGGTTGGTGACTTAGTTGCTTGAAAATGGTTAGGTTTAGGGACTTTAAAGGAGATTTTTATGTTTTGAATGTGGTTTGATAGGTGACTTAGTTGCTTGAAAATGATTAAGTTTAGGGACTTTAAAGGGGATTTTTTCGTTTTGAATGTGGTTTGGTTAGTGACTTAGTTGGTTGAAAATGATTAAGTCTAGGGACTTTGAAGGGGATTTTTTATTTTGATACGTAGTTGGTTGAAAATGGTTAAGTGTAGGGACTTTAAAGGAATTTTTTTGTTTTGAATGTGGTTTTGTTTTGATACTTAGTTGGTTGAAAATGGTTAAGTGTAGAGGATTATTTTTTGGTTTGAATGTAGTTTGGTAAGTGAATTAATTGCTTGGAAAAAGTTAAGTTTAGGAACTTTAAAGGGGATTTTTTTTGTTTTGAATGTGGTTTGGTAGGTAACTTAGTCACTTGAATATGGTTAAGTTTAGGTACTTTAAAGGGGATTTTTTTGTTTTGAATATGGTTTGGTAGGTGACTTAGTTGCTTGAAAATGGTTAAGTTTAGGGACTTTAAAGGGGATTTTTTTGTTTAGAATGTGGTTTGGAAGGTGACTTAGTTGGTTGAAAATGGTTAAGTCTAGGGACTTTGATGGGGATTTTGTGTTTTGAATGTGGTTTTATTTTGATACTTAATTGGTTGAAAATAGTTAAGTGTAGGGACTTTAAAGAGGATTTTTTTTGTTTTGAATGTGGTTTTGTTTTGATACTCATTTGGTTGAAAATGGTTAAGTTTAGGGACTTTAAAGGGATTTTTTTTGTTTTGAATGTGGTTTGGTAGGTGACTAAGTTGGTTGAAAATGGTTAAGTCTAGAGACTTTAAAGGGGATTTTTTTTGTTTTGAATGTGGTTGGTAGGTGACTTAGTTGGTTGAAAATGGTTAAGTCTAGGGACTTTGAAGGGGATTTTGTGTTTTGAATGTGATTTTGTTTTGATACTTAGTTGGTTGAAAATGGTTAAGTGTAGGGACTTTAAAGGGGATTTTTCTGTTTTGAATGTGGTTTTGTTTTGATACTTAGTTGGTTGAAAATTTTTAAGTGTAGAGACTTTAAAGAGGATTTTTTTTGTTTTGAATGTGGTTTGGTAAGTGACTTAGTTGGTTGAAAATGGTCAAGTTTAGGGACTTTAAAGGGGATTTTTTGTTTTGAATGTGGTTTGGTGGGTGACTTAGTCACTTTAATATGGTTAAGTTTAGGGACTTTAAAGGGGATTTTTTTGTTTTGAATGTGGTTTGGTATGTGACTTAGTTGCTTGAAAATGGTTAAGTTTAGGGACTTTAAAGGGGATTTTTTTTGTTTTGAATGTGGTTTGGTTAGTGACTTAGTTGGTTGAAAATGGTTAAGTCTAGGGACTTTGAAGGAGATTTTGTGTTTTGAATGTGGTTTTGTTTTGATACGTAGTTGGTTAAAAATGGTTAAGTGTAGGGACTTTAAAGAGAATTTTGTGTTTTGAATGTGATTTTGTTTTTATACTTAGTTGGTTGAAAACGGTTAAGTCTAGGGACTTTAAAGAGGATTTTTTTTAATTTTGAATGTGGTTTTGTTTTGATACTTAGTTGGTTAAAAATGGTTAAGTATAGGGACTTTAAAGAGGATTTTTTTTTGTTTTGAATGTGGTTTTGTTTTGATACTTAGTTGGTTGAAAATGGTTAAGTGTAGGGACTTTAAAGGGGATTTTTTTTTTGAATGTAGTTTGATAGGTGACTTAGTTGCTTGAAAATGGTTAAATTTTCGTGACTTGATCAAATTCGTTGAATTTGATTGATTATCTAGATGGAACCTGATTATAGCTGGATATATCAATGGAACAATGATAATAGAATGGGTATTAGGGAGGAATTTGTTGAAGGTGTCAAAACATTTATTGAACATGCTAAGACACTTGATATGTAGACACGTTATCGGGTTATTAGTTGTCCTTGTGTTAGATGTGATGGTATAAATCTTGTAAGTGAAGAAGATATAAAGGAACATCTTTATAGAAAGGGGTTTCACGATGACTTTTTAAGATTGCGTGGTATTCATGGGGATGTTGCACAAAATAACTTTGTTGTTAGAGAAACTAGTAGGTCTGCAGGGCATAATGAATATCAAGATATTAGGATGATAGAAATGGTGCACGATGCTTTTGGGATGCAACACGGGGTTGACTTTAGGGAAAATGTTAAAGATGTTCCTAATAGCTAAGCGGGCAATTTCTACGAAGAATTGCATGCTGCTAGTTATCCTTTGTTTGACGGGTGTTCGCACTCTCGTTTGTCTATTTCTGTTAGATTATTAAGTATTAAATCTGACTGGAATATTGCTGAAGGAGGAATGGACTCAATGATAGACTTTATTAAAGAGTTAGTTGACCCCGGCTTGGAGGTTCCTAATTCTTTCTATAAGGAAAAAAGATTGGTGTCAAAGTTAGGTCTCTCATCGGTTAGAATTGATTGTTGTGAAAATGGCTGCATGTTATACTTTAAGGAAGATGCTAAGCTAGAGTTATGTAAGTTTTTTCTGCACTCTCAGTATAAGTATGGTTCTACTGGAAATAAAGTTGTTATTAAGGCGATGCATTATTTACCTCTTATACCAAGGTTGAAGAGGTTGAATTCTTCAAATAGCTCAGCTCCTCATATGAGATGGCACAATGAAAATAGAAGGCCCACTGGTGTTATGTGTCATCTATCTGATGGAGAGGCTTGGAAGCATTTTGATGCGACTTATTGAGATTTTGTAGCTGAGTCACGAAATATTCAATTGTGATTATGTGCGGATGGGTTCTCTCCTTTTTCAGTTGGTGGTGCGCCATATTCATGTTGGCCTGTATTTATCACTCCTTATAATCTTCCTCCTGAACTGTTGATGACTAGTCCCTATATATTTCTGAATTATGTTATTCCTAGACCGCGTAATTCAAAAAGCGAAATAAATGTCTACTTGCAACCTTTGATTGATGAATTTCAATTTTTATGGCATGAGGAGGTTAAAACTTAGGACATCTCTCTTAAACAGAATTTCGATCTGCGTGCATATCTAATATGGACTGTTAATGATTTTCCTGCTTATGGAATATTGTCTGGGCGAATGACAGCTGGAAAGATGGCTTGTCCATAATGCATGGAAAAAGCAAAATCTTTCACATTGAGACATGGTAGGAAAAATTCATGGTTTGATTGTCATCGTTGTTTCTTGCCACCTGATCATGAATTTTGGAGACTTAAGAATGCGTTCAGAAGGAATAAAAGGGAACATGATGGTCCACCTCCAAGGTTGTCTGGTCATGACGTCTGGAAAATAGTTCAGGATTTGCCTAAAGCCAGCGAGGAACGATTGTACAGTCTTGATGGATATGACATTTCGCATAACTGGACTAAGCAAAGTATATTTTGGGAGTTAGAATATTGACCAGATAATTTACTGTCAAATAATGTTGATGTCATGCATACTGAGAAGAACTATATTGACACTTGTTCAACACAGTTATGAATGTCACCGACAAAACAAAGGATAATCCTAAGGCCAAACTTGACTTACCAGAATATTGCAATCGCAGAGAACTACACTTACAGCAGTGGCCCAACGGAAATGTTCTTAATCCCAAGGATAGTTTTACATTCAAGTTAGACCAAAAATGTCAAATATATGAGTGGGTTCAAAGTTTGAAGATGCCCGATGGCTATGCCTCAAATTTGGAAAAGAGGGTTGATATGAACTAGGAATCTTGCATGAAATGAAAAGCCATGATTGTCATATTTTCATGGAACAATTACTTCCAATTGCTTTTATTGGTTTACCTGAAAATATATGGAAACCAATAGCAAAGATCAGTTTGTTCTTCAAAGAATTATGTGCCACCACATTAAAAGAAGAAAATCTGGCGCGAATAGAAAGTAATATTGTTGTTATCACCAACAAGATGGAGAAGATTTTTCCGCCAGCATTCTTCGATGTTATGGAACATCTTCCCATTCACTTTGTGCATGAAGCTCAGCTAGGCGGTTCAGTTCAAACTAGGTGGATGTATCCATTCGAACGGTAAGCATTTGCAACATATTTTAAATTCATACTTATCTTTTTTAAATATAGTAAATATCTAACCTTAAGATTGTACAGGGCAATTGGAAAATTGAAAAGGGGTCCCAAAAACAAACATAGGGTTGAAGGCTCTATAGTTAAGGCATATCTTGCGAGAGAAACTTCTCAATTTTATTCATACTACTTTCGTGATGAAGTTGCTTGTTCAAGAAACCGACCGAATCGTCATCAGGACGATGTGAATAAGCCTCATTTGCAATCGATATCAATTTTCAATCAATCTGGTTGTAATACTAAAAATACCATACCTCTCTGGCTCACTCCAATGGAGAGCAAATCAGCAACTTTGAATGTTATGCTGAATTGCCCGAAAATTGAGCCCTTTCTGAAGTAAGGAGATTAAAATTTTAACATATCTTATTTGTTTACTCATTCCCTTAAAGAAACTAATTGTGTTTCCCATGTGGGATGCCCAGTTCATTTAAGACTTAATTCCACAAAAATCAAGTGTATGCATCTTTGCAACATGGTTTAAAAATGAGGTTCGTAAGTTTATTAATATTTTTACAATTTTTAAGCATTTACACATTCCTCAACTAATATATATATATGTATAATATTTTTAGGTACACCATTCACCAAATGCAGCCGCATACGATCAACTCTTGACAGATATTTCTTTGGGTCTAGTTGAAGCTAATGCAATGTCCCAATACAAAGTAAATGAATTTAAATTTTCCACCGAACAACTCTCCAAAACAAGGAAAACAAATAATAGTGGTGCTTGGGTTAAGGGTGATCATGATGTTGCTTACTTTGGCATCATACACGAGATCTTAGAACTGGAGTATGCCGATTTCCCAATACAAAAATTATCCTCTTTCGATGTAAGTGGTTTGATCCAAGACAAGAGGCACAAGATTACATAGGGACATCATTGAAGTGAAGCACAATAACTCATATCCTATTTATGATCCATTTGTTCTAGCACAAAATGCTAAATAAGTGTATTATGCTCCTTATCCGTTGTGCAATGACAAGTCTGATTGGTGGGCTATAATTAAAACAAAGCCTATAGGCCGGGTGGAAGTTGAGAATGTGCTGGAGATTACGTATCAAAATGAAATGCAGATTGATCATCAGCTAGTGGACGTTGAATTAGTGGACCGCTTGAATCACCCAAAAAATATATTTGAAGAAGTTAATATTGCGGAATAAGAGGCTGAGTTGGTAGGAGATGAGGAAACCTCCGAAGAGGATGAATGGCTTAGTGAAGAGTCTTCAGAAGAGGAAGATTAGTTGTGTAGGTTGTATTTATTATGTATTGATGTCTATATGCTTTGTACTATATATTTACCTTTATGTTTCTTGTTTAAGATTGATATGTAATATACTGTTTAAGTTTGTTGTTTCCACTTTTCCATGATTTATATAGTAATAAATTTTTGTTTGTCTATATGTCGTGTTGTTGGAGCGATTTGAAATATGAATTAGTAACTTGAAATTATTTACTTGGAATGTTTTTTGTACATTCATTTTGTAGGAACTAACTACTTGTTAACTTAATATAATTTAGATGTCAAGCAGAGGTAACAAAGGTAAAGAAAAAGTTGATACTATGAAACCAAAAAAGAAAAGACAACCTCCGCGACAACTGACAGGTATTCATATATTTGAGGGTCGGTTTGCTGATGTGATAACATAGCCCTCATATTCTAGGTCGTTCGAGGATTCGATACCTACTCCTACGCATGTGGGGCCACTACATGGGTCTACACCGACTCATTCTGCTCGTATGACCATGCCACTACCAGCGCAGTACTATCGGACGACCGCTGGCCCCTCCAGACATCTGCCATCATCGATACCCTCCTGCAGCAGTCACGCAGCTTTGCATAGTGATTCAACCGAATCTATTAGGTTTTCAGATTTCAGCTTGGAGGCACTCCATCTGGTGATTCATATACGCCCACGTCTGTGCATCCACCATCACTTACTAGGAAGCCAGGAGACAAAGATGATTCTGGGAGGATTTATCTTGTTCCAGTTGCGAGAGGGTAAGATTTCTAAATATAATAACGTTACTCATTTTTTCATTACTATATTATTATGCTCTATGAAATTACTGTTTGATCTTGTGTTATAGGTTTAGGCTGGATGCTGGACTTGGACAAAAGGCGCGAATATGCATTACTCGGCATTTCAACGGCTACTGGACAAGATGGCAAAAGGTTCCAGAACTTGATAGGGATAGAATGTTTGAAGAATTTAAGGTAAAGATTTAACTTATCGACTACTTATTAGCACTTTGTTAGAACAAAAGATTAAATATTATATTTTTATTGTAGAAATTTTAATGGTGGGATGATGCAAATATATTTCTTATAAAGAAGAACTTTCTCATAAGATGTAGAGCCAGATTTAACTATCTCTTGGATTATGCCCGAAAGAAATTGGTAAAACCTAAGTGGATTCTTGAAGCCGCATGGCAACTGTACCTTCGCCATTGGAGTAGCGCAAAATATCAATTGTTGAGTGAAAAAGAAAAGAAAGACCGGGCATCATCCAAGGGTGGATCCCTACATACTGCGGGTGCCAGAAGTACTCTTGTTGTGAAGTAAAAACTGGTATGTAACTTTTACAGTTTTAATTATTTTTTTCTATTTAAATTTTTTTATTATTTGAACATTGATAATTTTTCATATGCAGGAAAAAGAAGAGGGTAGGGAAATACCAATTGATGAGCTATTCGAGCAGACTCATCTGAAAAAGAAAAAGAACCCGACTGATGAAGATGTCTGGGTTGAAGCTTGTGCAAAAGTTATCCACGTAAGAAACAAATTTTGAATTTATGAATCTTCTTCTCAAAGTTGATATTATTCAATTATAACTACTTTAATATTTATTGACTTTTAGTATTAACTTTACTTTGAATATAGGACGAATATACGCGTCTTGTTGGTGAGTATCATAGTAGTCAGCCTCCTGAAAGTTAGGGTGACCCAATACCACAGCATGTACAGGAGAAGTTATGGACAAAAGCTGCGGCTCCTGCAAATAGAGGCCATTTCTATGGATACCACACAAAATTTTGTGGCGATAATATTAGGTGTTCGTCTGGCACTGCATACTCTAGCTCTTCAGTTGATAGAGAAATCATTAAAAGACTGCAAAATACAATTTCTCAACTCACTAAAGAGCTTGCTGAACAGAGAGAGAGGTTTGCTGAATAGAGAAAGAGGTAGAAGAAGACGGAGAAGCAACAACATCACAAATCAAGATGCTGCAGCAAAAGTTCAGCTCTTTCATTCTGACGGTGGGGGTTATTCCTCTGTGTCCTGGTGATGTAGTTCGGGCTACAAAAGGTCTAGGCCCCCTGAATGATTTCAGCATGGATGATGATATGGAAGACGAGGACGAATTCGATGATGATGACTTTTAGTTTTCTTATTTTTGTATGTGTTCTACTTTGAATTTAGACATTTTGTTGTTTGAAACTATTGTTCTAGTTTTTTCATACTAACTTTTGTTGGACATTTTGTATGTGTTGTACACTTTTGAAAGTATTTACATTTGGTTTTTGGTTGTTGTTGCTGTTATATTTGATTTGGTTACTATTGTATTAGATTGTTGTTGTTGCATGCTGTATTTGAGTTTTGATTTTTATTTATTAAAAATATTTCCAGAAAAACCGACCACAAGTGGTCGGTTTAATATTAAAATTAATTAATTAATTTAATAAAAAATCAACCACTTATGGTCTTTTTTTTTCCTAAAATTATTTTTTTCAATTTTAATAAAATAATAATGAATTTTAAAAATATATATATATTTTTTAAAAAACCGACCACTTGTGGTCGGTTTTTAAAAAACTACCACTACTTTACCGACCACACATTTTGGTCGGTTTTGTGGTCGAAAATTTAGGAAAATCGATCGCATGTGGTTGGTTTTTTTCTTTTTTTTAGTAGTGTCGGCTTCCAATTTGGATTTGAAAAATGATCGATCGATGAGATTAACTTTTTAGACAAAGTTTATTTGAAACTTGGATTAACAAGTGATCCAGAAAATCCAAGGAAGAACAAAAATATTTTTTTCCTCTCCATAAAAATGCCATGCAGAAGCATGCAGAAATGCACCTTGAAAGGAACACAACCCTTCAAGGAAAAGACACACAGTTTCAGAAAAGGGGTGACTGTTCAGTCGGACATGACTGTTTAGAAAAGACATACTATTTCGAAATGGACAGACATCACTATTCCGAAGTGATACACCCTTCAATGAACCGTTGCTTCCTTTTTGAAGGAGCATTTGATGGCTATAAATACCTGAATTTTTTCCTCAGGTAGAACGGAAATTTCTGCATTGAAAAACTCTCTTCTACTTCTAAAAAAAATAACTCTGTGTGATCATCTACCGTTGAGTGTGTTCGAAGAATTAGAAGGTTTGAGGTACCGCTACATTCTGATTGTGAGACATTTTACTATGGGAGAAAAAATTTCGCATCTCGGGTACTTGAGGGGAATTACTTACTTAAGGACACTCTGTGAAATCGGAGGACTTGATTCCGTTTTCTACTTCACCTTGTTTCTTTAAATAACATATTTCCTTGATAGTTCTTGATGAACTTGTATTGAAGGTGTTAAAAACTTCATAAGTGTTCTTGAAACTGTCTTGAACAAATGTTGAAGTGCTTGTGCAAACATACAGATTGTGTACCCAAAATAACATTTATATCTTTGTCTTTTTTTCTTAACATGTGTGTCATATTCCAACAATTCAATTATTTTGGAACGGAGAGAGTATCTAGTTGTTTTAGAGAATGTGACAGTGATGAAGTTAATATACTGCACAATACAAGCCAATCACAAAGATCAGTCCAACATGCTGTCCTCCTTTTGAGATGGAACAGGATGGAATTCAATTCTTTCTTTGTGAAGAAGAACTAAAAAGTTGTATTGTGATAACAAACCATGGAAAAGCTTTTGTGCTGAAGGAAAGCTATGAACACTAGAATCCCCAATATCAACGGGCACGCACAAGGAAAAGTCTTTTGATAATGTGCATGGACGGGTTCAAGACAGTTTCAAGAACATAGCTAAGATCTTTTGATAATGTGCATGGAGGGGTTCAAGACAGTTTCAAGAACATAGCTAAGTCACCAACAAATAACTACATCCCTCCTATACTTATTGATAATATAGCTAAGTCACCAACAAATAACTACAAAACTATAGCAATAACAACCGATAATGTCCAAATCATTTTCATAGTAACATACTTCTCAGTGGAAAGAAATGAATCTTATATGCAACTATGGTAAGTATCCTATCGGGTTTTGATAGCATCAAAATACAAGGACGTCTCCAAGCGTGTGACCGAACTTGGCTAAGGAATTTCTTTTATTCATTCGGTGCTTAGTGATTGTAAGATTACTTTTATGTGATACTCATTATGACTTTTGGCTCTCAGAGTAGCATGCTTTGTGTTACGAGATTCTCTAAATTTTGTTGTTCTACAAATCATAGAGCTCTCACATTTTAGAAATTTGAATTGAGAAGATACTTATGAAGTTTGTGGGCTAGTAGACGTGAATGGATCTGTGTTACATAGAGATTTTCGTAAAAAGGAGTGTCATACAGTGACTAATTATTGAAAAATTGGGGAGACAACAATATTAGTACTGGTGACATCTAATTTTTGCCATTCACGACTAAATTTAATCTTGATTTCTTTAATTTTGAATAAAATTGAAATATTTATTTCATCCAGATAAATACGCTCTAAAATATTTATTTGGGTTAATTTTTTCATTTAATTGACGATTATACGTTTTCGTATTTAGATATGCAAAATTATATAAAATTTGTTACTTAAATCAACACTTTTATCAAAATTAAACTTTTACTAATTAAGCTTGAATATTAATCAAAACGGATAAAGTCTTGATTCAAATAATTTTTTTCCTCAATTGATGAAATCAGCCAATTGATTTTCAATTTGGTCAAAATTAAATATATTTGGCAATATTTTAAATCTCAATTGGGGTTATATTTTAAATTACCCTAAATTCCCAAAAACTCTTATAATTTCTACTCAATTCCCACCAAAATCAAATTCAAATCTCAAAATTTAAATTTTGAAATTCAAAAATTGTACTACATTGTACAATTCCTCCTCAATCTTATCATTTTTTCAATTTTGAAATTCAAAATAGTACTACATTGTACAATTCCCCCTCAACCTTTTCCTTTTTCCAATTTTGTTAGTCAAAAATAGTACTAAATTATACAATTTCCCCTCAACCTTGTTCTTTTTTCAAATTTGAAATTCAAAAATTATACTACATTGTACAATTGCCCCCCCCCCCCCCCCCCCTTTATCTTCCATCTCACCTTATATTTAATTTTAAAAATTCATAAAACACCCCTAATTTCTTTCTCCTACATTGGTGATTAATAGAATTGGATCCCCATCCTTTCCTATAAATACTACCATTATTTTGGTAGAAAGAAGTCTCAAAGTCAAAAGTCTCAAAGTTGAAAAAAAAAAGAAGCTTTGAGCAAAGAAGAGTTTTTTTATTTTAGTAAAATGTTCCCTTTTCGTGAAATTCGTGGGCTAATTGAAGTTCTCGAGTTGAATGCCTTCCAGTGGTGATCAAGACTTCGAAGAAATGCTCGTAGTTCTGTTTTGCTTCCCCAAAAAAGGTAAACACAATTTTTCCTCTTTTTAGTTTTATTATCATTGCCTTCTTCATTTTTTTCTTCTTCGTAGTTCGTAGTTGTAATTTTGTTTGCTGGGATTGTTTGTTTTAGATGGCCTTGAAGGCCATAGGACGTTATGGTATCGATATTATGGCTATTTTCATATTCATGGTATAAAAAATGAGCTAGCAATAGTTGAACATATTTTTTTGGCTTTATTCTAAAATAAAAGACTATTTTTTATACCGATCGAGTCAAACTACAAGCAGTCTGATTCCCTGAGTCTCAAGGATATGTAGGCTGGGTTCTTTATTGAAAATCGACTGCATTTCAACCTCCCCCCAATCCGCTTACTCCCCAGCTTTCTGATTTCACTAAAATTCAAAATCGAGATAGCTTGTGATTTCTTGAAAAATTGTGCTTTAAGTCAAGCTTTATAAACTACAAGTAGCCTGAATTCTCATGTAACCTAAGATATGTAGAAAACCTGATATCAAGGTCCGGCCATAACTCCATGAAACTCGTGCAAAAGCCAATCTCTTTCAGAAATGAATTTGTGGTCGGACAAAAATTAGGAATGTCAAACTCCTTTTACCCAGGGTTACTTACGTTCAATCTACCAAAAGGGAGGGACAGTTGTTGACACCTATGTTTTGTCTTCCACGACTAAATTTAACCTTGGATTTCTTCAATTTTTAATAAAATTAAAATATTTATTTCATCCAGATAAATGCGCTCTAAAATATTTATTTGGGTTAATTTTATCATTTAATTGACGATTATACATTTTCGTATTTACATATGCGAAATTACATAAATTTTATTACTTAAATGAACACTTTTATCAAAATTGAGCTTTTACTGATTAAGCTTGAATATTAATCTAAACGGATAAAGTCTTGATCCAAATAAAATTTATTCTCAAAATTAATTTACTTGGAAAAATATTTATTTGATTTTATTAAATCAAGAAGCTCAGAATTAAAAGAAGTATTAATTTGTATTGCTTTTTTAATTCAATTTAGCCAATCTATTATATTTGGACATAATTAAAATTAAATTGGCCATAATTGCAATGCAATCGGCCAATTGATTTTCAATTTGGTTAAAATTAAATATATTTGGTTAAATTTTAAATCCTAATTATATTTTAGATAGCCCTAAATTCACAAAACCTCTCATAATTTCTATCCAATTCCCACCAAAATCAAATTCAAATCCTGAAATTCAACTTTTAAAATTCAGAAATTATACTACATTGTACAATTTTCCCTCAACCTTATCCTTTTTTTAATTTTGAAATTCAAAAATTGTACTACATTGAACAAGTTCTCTCACCTTATCTTCCACCTCATCTTATTTTCAATTTTAAAAATTCAAAAAACACCCCTAAATTTTTCTCGCATATTGGTGATTAATAGAATTGGATCCCCATACTTTCCTATAAATACTACCATTATTTTGGTAGAAAGAAGTCTCAAAGTAAAAAAAGTCTCAAGGTTGAAAAAAAAACTTTGAGCAAAGAAGAGTTTTTTTTTTATTTTAGTAAAAATTATCCTTTTTCATGAAATTCGTGAATTAATCGAAGTTCTCGAGTTGAACGTCTTCAGGTGGTGATCAAGACTTTGAAAAAATCTTGTAGTTCCATTTTGCTTCTCCAAAAAAGGTAAACACACCTTTCCCTTTTTTTAGTTTTATTGTCGTTGTCTTCTTCATCTTTTTCTTCTTCGTAGTTCGTAGCTGTAATTTTATTTGTTAGAATTGTTTATTGTAGATGGCCTTGAAGGCCATAAAACGTTATGGTATCGATATTATGGCTATTTTCATATTCATGGTATAAAAAATGAGCTAGCAATAGTTGGAACATATTTTTTTGGACTTTATTTTTTGATTATATAGATAAAGTTTTGATCTTTGTTTAAAATATATACTCATGCTTTGTTTAAATTCATTGTTGGCGTATATGTTTGTTTTTATCATATAAAATTGTTTCCTTTGTGTTTGAAAAGAATAGTCAATATTGATTGTTTCGCCTTTTGACTTTAATCTTTAATTATTATGGATAAAGTGTTGATCTTTGCTTAAAATATGTACTCATGGTTTGTTTAAATTCATTGTTGGTGGATATATTTATTTTTAGCATGTAAAGTTGTTTACCTTACGTTGAAAAGAACAGTAAATATTGATTGTTTCGCCTTTTGGCTTTATTCTTTGATTATTATGGGTAAAGTTTTATTTTTGCTTAAAATGCATGCTCATGCTTTGTTTAAATTCATTATTGGTGGATCTGTTTGCTTTTAGTATGTAAAGTTGTTTCCTTTATATCAAAAATGAATGGTTACAATTGTTAAGGGTATGTAAAATTGTTTCTCAATTTGAAGTAGTGATTTACTCATTTTCATGGTCAAAATTGTCTTTGATTTTCTCTTGTTTATATTGAAAAGCTGTTGGGGTTATAGGTTTTGTTGAAATGGTGTAGAACTAAAATAAGAGTTGACATAATTGGACACTTTTTCTAAGAATTAATCTGTTACTATTTCTTCTATTTTGTCTTAGAATATCATTTCTCAAAGTTGCTTAATATATGTTATTTGTTTCACTATGCTTATTGGTCTTAAAGTGATTTTATTCATTTAGACATCCCATTGTTATTCACATGCTATATTGATTTTGTTTCTTCTAAGTTATAGATATGTTGATTGATCCACTTTGTATTAAAAAATATTGTTACATTAGTATGTCTTGTATTTTATATTTGAGGTGCTATGAAAGATTTCCTCATCTCTTGCTCATTCTCCTTTTCTTTGCTTAATGAAAACATGTCTTAGACTTTATCACATCATAATATTTAGAGCAAATATGCGTTAATCTTTTTGTCCAAATTTTAAGCAACTATGATTGTGGATTCATGTCTTCTTTTCAAAGGCTAGTTAATTATATTGTGCTAGATTCGATTTTTTGTAAGATTTTTAGGGGATAGGTTAACTTCTTTTTCGTTGGATAATTTGGCTTGCTTTGATATCATAGCTTTCTATTTCTTTATACTTGAGAATGCTATTTTTTCCATCTCATCATTTATCTATTAAGTGTAGAAATTTCAAACACATATTAATTCTTTTTCTTTTATCTTTTCCTTTGCACGAATCTGTTTTGGAGTCCAAATGGACTCTTTTCCTCTTGCATTTCATAATGGGCCAATGAGGTCCATCTCTCTGAGGCAAGTCCGAAGTTTTAAATCCAAAATCGATTATATGGCGTGCGGGTGCAAGAAGATGAAAGAAGAAGGAAAATGGGTGAAAACCCATTGACGAGGTTACTAAGAGACTTGAAAATTCTTGATTTTTATTTATTCATTTAGTCATTTATTTATTCATTCATTTGGGCCTCGAAGCCAAAGTTGTAATTTAATACAGGTGAAACAGATTTTGGGCCTCAAAGGTCTAGAAACTAGCTTAGAACAGGTTATAGGCCAAAAGCCCAAGGTTTAGATTAGGACAGGTTAAAATAGGCAAAAAACCCAAATTAGCTTAGGACAGGATTTATGGATTTGGGTCTAATGACTTAAGTCATTTAGTCTCTCCTTTCCTTTTTATATTCTAATTGTTCTTAGTTTTCTTAGACTTAGTTAAAAATATCTGCTAAGTCGTTAAATTTGTTTTGCACAAATCTTGAAGATAATTTTTTCATTAATCGTTTATTAAAAAAAAATAATTTTCCTTTTAAAGTTAGTCAAAAAAGTTACTTTCAAATAATCCAGATAACCGTAAGTTAGCGGATACTCTTGGTACCTTAACAACCTTCAAGAGTATTAATAGGAATCACTTACTCAGAATTTCTAAACTTAAAAGATTTTTTCTGTTTTAAATCTTTTAAGTAATATTTTTAGTTTTTCTTGATATTTTCTTAAAAATCAAGTGGTGACTCTGTAATTTCTTAAATTATTTCAAATTTTCTTTAAAGTTTTGAAATAGTTTAAAAAGTCAAAACCAAATATTTTTCAATCCTTCGAATAGAAAAAGGGGCAAAACAGAAATGGTGACTCCGTTGGGAAACTTTAACTAGGATCTAACCAAATATTTGAATTAGATTCTTTGACTAATTATTAAATTATTTATGTGCTTATATATTTAAATTCTGCGAAATTTAACTATTGCATTTCATGACATAATCCCGCATGATGATTATTAAACTATTTTGGGATTTTGTGGATGTGCCGACCCTGTTGATCAACTCCAAATCAAGTGTTTGGAATACGACAGTTTACCGACACGTTAGGTGGTTGGAGGCTGTTCGTATTTTCAAACCCAAGTTGTTCATTTGAAAACCTATGTTTAAACCCATTCTAGACACCCAGGATAGAGCTAAACCAAAATCTTGTTAAGGCATGAGCCTAGAACGAACCATCACCTGAGGAGGTATTGGGACCATTAGAAAACCTACCTTACGTCTAATTGATCACGAGTCATAATAGACGATCATTCTTTATGTGTTAAATTAAAGGATATAATGTCAAATTGTAAGAAACATTATCCCCTAGATATGAAGATCTTATTTATATAGTTTTGTTTAATCAAAAGAAGATCTTTATAGGAAGGATATTCAAACGTTTCAAGAAGTTCAAAGATTGACAGGATTCCAAGGAGGCTTACTTTAGATTTTCTCCCCTACGCGGGATTGATATCATGTATTTCCCTTTTTCTCATTTTGTATCCCCCGTTTAATTTATTAATGAAGATTGTATAATATTTTGGGGGCAATGGAATGTCTTACAAACGGTATATATAACTTTCAAACGTTAGGCTTACCTTTGGCTTAAAAGGTCCCAAATATGTTAGGACGCGTTAAAAATTATTTATGTGCTAAAGTGCTTCATTATTTTGCTTTGACTATGTTTGTTTGATTTGTCTCATTACTTTGGTCAATTATTACAATTTATGAACTAACATTTTACTTTTTGAGTGTTTTTTCTTTTCTTTTAGAGAGAGGCTGATTTGTATTGGTAATCAAACTTGTTTTCTTCACAAAGACTAAAAGCAAAATAATCATTGACGTTATTAGTCACGAAGAAGAATGAAGTTTCATCCAAGGCTCACTTTTGGCGTTCTTCTATCTTAAGTTATTGTCTTACTTTCTAGTAATCATACTTTATTGTTTTTGATTTCCTTACAATCGTACT
This sequence comes from Capsicum baccatum var. pendulum, assembly GCA_030864225.1. NCBI lineage: Eukaryota > Viridiplantae > Streptophyta > Magnoliopsida > Solanales > Solanaceae > Capsicum > Capsicum baccatum. Next base: position 247,217,536 of record CM061550.1, read on the forward strand.
TTATGGTTTGATTTCCTTGTAATTTCACTTTGTGATTTTCTTGTAATCGTACTTTCTAGTTGTAATGAACTGCGTTCGACCTGATTTTCTTAGGGGAATATGTAGGCTGCCTGTTCTGGCTTTGGTCACATTATCAAAAATATTAAATCTCTCTTTTTATTTTATATAAACTATGTTTGACCTGAATTTCCAAGAATAGAATACGTAGACGGCCTATGTCGGCTTTGGTCAATTCCTTTACAAAAAAATTTCATCTTATGGTGGAACTACGTTTGGTATGATGCCTACCTCAATGGAATACGTGAGCAGCACACTGACTCAATCATATTCCCCATAGGACTTTCATACAAACTGGGGCAAATTTGTGAGAGGATCTCAAAAATTTTTTAAGAGGATCTTCTTACAAGTTACATGGAGATGACGTTGAAGAATGTAACTGGGGTAGAAATTTTTGAGTATATTTAAAAAATTTCACAAGAATTTGACATTTTCTACAAAGTTAGACACCAGACATTGCTAAAGCTGAGATCGGGACATATTTTTTCAGAAGCTCTTAAATTTCAAGCTACATTACATCCGAAAGAACTTGAGATCAGGGAAGAATTTTGAGGAAATCTCAAAAAATTTCATACTGTCATAAGTTACAAGGAAATTCGAGAGTTTCTATTTTATAAACTGGGGCAGAATTTTTGAGGAAGATCCTCAAAAAAATTCACCGAGACTGCATTTCAAGCTTGCAAATCCATGATCAACAAGGAACACCAGGGGAGCAAGTAAAAAACAACACAGTCAGTCTCTCAAAACTAAAAAATTTTCTTTGGATGCAGGAACGGTGAAGTCACAATGTTGATAACGTTAAGTATGACAAAGAGCATTACCAATCCACCATTCAAAATAATCCAGAAAACTTCTCTTCTCTCATTTTCTGATGATTTACGTTTCTTTTACTTTGTTATGATCTCTAACACTTCCTTTAATTTTGTAGGAAAATGATCGGGCATAACGATTAAGATATGGGGATATCATTTAAAATATTATATCCAAATCATCATGAGTGACTTTATGCAAGACCGCCTCGGATTGTCACCCCATTTGATATGATGTATCTTATTATATTTTTGTCATCCATTCTTTCGATCAAGAGGACATAACAGATTGTCACTCTATCTTATTATATTCGGGCCATCCATCATTTCAAGAGGACATACCCAATCATCACTTTATTCGAGGTGACACATCTTATTATATTTGATACATCCCCCTTTTGAAAGGACACATCTTATTATATTTGGATTTTTTATCCTTTAAGAGAGTGCATCTGCTCATCTCTTTATTTGAGACAACATGTTATTATATTATGGATCGTCACCTCCTTCTGAGTGACATGTTATTATGTTTTGGATCGTCACTTTCCTTAGAGTGACATGTTATTTTGTTATGGATTATCACTTCCTTCAATGTGACATGTTATTATGTTTAGATCATCACCACCTTCAGAGTGACATGTTATCATGTTATGGATCGTCATCTCCTTCAGTGTGATATGTTATTATGTTTGAATCATCACCTTCTTCAGAGTGACGTGTTATTATGTTATGGACCGTCACCTCCTTAAGTATGACATGTTATTATGTTATGGATCATCACCTCCTTCAGAGTGAATGTTATTATGTTATGGATTATCACCTTTCTTAGAGTAACAAATTACTATGTTATGAACCGTCACCTCCTTCAGCATGACATATTATTTATGTTATGGAGTCACCTCCTTTAGAGTGATCTATTATTATGTTATGGACAATCACCTCCTTTAGCGTGATATATTATTATGTTATGGACCGTCACCTTCTTCAGAGTGACACGTTATTGTATGGACTGTCACTAGGGGTGTTCATGGGTTGGTTATTGGTCAAAACCATAACCAAATTAACTTAGTCGATTTTTAAATTTCTAAAACCAAACCAAGCCAACACAAAAAAATAACTGTTGGTTTGGTTCTTGTTAGTTTAGTTCAGTTTGATTTGTTTTTTCGGTTTATAACTTTAGTTAATGATAAAAGTTGAAATTTTTCTTTAAAAAATCCAATACAACATATGAAATGTCAATCGAGTGTTGTTCCTCAACCTTAAAACCAAGATGTCAATTTAGTGTTATACTTAGGCAAAACCATGAACAACACTATGTGAACTCTTCGACAAAAGAATTTAGAAACTATATATAAGAGAATGATATGATAAACCCCCAAAAGGTAAACACATAATTTTTTTGCTCAATAGGGACCAAAAGGAAAGTTCAAAACTAGTGATTATCTATGGTCTAATAAAACTCACCTATAAAATCCCATAGACAACAAGGTAATTTTCACAATTAATATCATTTGTCATTCAAAGTGCGAAAATCATATAAAATCTCATAACGTACCATCAACTAGATGAAGACATGACTAAAGTTAAATTCATGATTAGAATTTAAAATATAAAAAATATTTATATTTTATTTATGAGTAATATTTAAATAATTTATATATGTATGTGTGTGTATACATATATATATATACATATATATACATATATATATATTTATATTATTTTTATTGGTTCGGTTTGATTATTTTAGAGAAAACCAAAACCAAAAACACATAGGTATCGATTTTAAAAATTTAAAACCAAACCAAACCAAATCTAATCAAATATCAATTTGTTTTAATCGATTTAATTTGGTTCGCGGTTCGATTTGGTTTTTAACCAAACCATGAACACCCCTAACTGTCACCTCCTTCAGCATGACATGTTATCATGTTAGGGAAATCTACCTCCTTCAAATTGACATATTATTATGTTATGAATCCACCTCTCTCCGAGTGACATGTTATCGTGTTATGGATCGTCACCTCCTTCAGAGTGACATATTGTTATGTTATTAGACTGTCACTTTCTTTAGAGTGACACGTTATTATTTGGATTGAAATCCCCTTCAACATATTATGTTACTACATTATGAATTTTCACCTCCCTCAGTGTGGCAGACTAAAGCAAGGTATGCATGATTGCCCTCATATTGCATTTGATGCTAATAAGTGTAATGCAGGTAACTAATAGACAGGTTAGACCGTCACTCTGTTCAAAGTGGCATGTTACATTTAAATTGGGTCGTACCCCCTTCAATGAGACACATTGGACCGTCACTCCATTCAAAGTGACATATTATATTTAAATTGGGCGTCCGCCCTTCAATGAGACACGTTGGACCGTCACTCAGTTCAAAGTGGCATGTTGCATTTAAATTGGGTCGCCCATCCTTCAATGAGAAACATTGGACCGTCACTCTGTTCAAAATGGCATGTTGCATTTAAATTGGGTCGTCCGCCTTTTTATGAGACACATTGGACCATCACTCCATTCAACGTGGCATGTTGTATTTAAATTGGGTCGTCCGCCCTTCAATGAGATACGTTAGACCGTCACTCCATTCAAAGTGGCATGTTATAGTTAAATTGAGTTGTACGCCCTTCAATGTGACACGTTGGGCGATCACTTCGTTCAAAGTGGCACAATATTCTTAGAACAGGTTGTGCAACTTGGTTCATCAACTATCTCAGCATAGCATGTTCAAATAAATTTGTGCTAATTTATATTTGTGTAATGCTATATTTACAACTAATTATGTTTTTTGAGTTGTTGTCGAGAGCATCCAAAAGGATGAAATTCTCAAATCAAAGACACAGGTGTGGACGACTCCAAAAAGGATGCAGCACAACGTAAAACTTTTTCTCAGCAGCAAAATGGGACTTAGTCTAGAGAGGGACGTCAAAATCTTGGGACACTACCCTCAAACCACACCCTGTTAGAAGGCATGTGGGTACCTTGGGATATTCTGGTTTCAACTTTACCTTTGAGATATTTCTACACTCATATCAAGGATAACCTTCTCTATCCATAAATCGAGTGATAGAACACCTAGAGTTGTGAAAATTATGTCCGAGTAAATTTTTGTCGATTGATATGAATGATCCCAGATTCATGGTTAAGATGTTTCAAGCCTCTTTTTCATAACTTGAACAACTTGTCACTCATTTCGAGCCAAAGATTGTCTAAAATAAAAGGCTATCTTTTCTATTGATCGAGTCGAACTACAAGCAGTCTGATTTCCTGAGTCTCGAGGATATGTAAACTGGGCTCTTTGTTGAAAACTCAACTGCATTTCAACCTTTCTCCAAATCTCCTTACTCCCCAGTTTTCTAACTTCACTAAAATTCTAAATCGAGATAGCTTGTGATTTCTTAGAAAATCGTGCTTTAAGTCAAACTTTATGAACTACAAGTGAACTGAATTCTCATGTAACCTGAGATATGTTGGAAACTAGTTACCGGGGTCCGGACATAACTCCATGAAACTCGTGTGAAAACCAATCTCTTTCATAAATGAATTTGTGATCGAACAAAAATTAGAAATGTCAAACTCCCTTTGCCCAGAGTTACTTGCATCCACCTTACCCAAAGGGAGTGGACAGTTGTTGACACCTAATTTTTGCTCTCTACGACTAAATTTAATCCTGAATTTCTTCAATTTTTAATAAAAGTAAAATATTTATTTCATTCAGATAAATACGCTCTAAAATATTTATTTGGGTTAATTTTGTCATTTAATTGACGATTATATGTTTTCGTATTTACATATACGAAATTACATAAATTTTATTACTTAAATGAACACTTTTATCAAAATTGAACTTTTACTGATTAAGGTTAAGTATTAATCCAAACAGATAAAGTCTTGATTCAAATAAAATTTATTCTCAAAATTAATTTATTTGGAGAAATATTTATTTGATTTTATTAAATCAAGAAGCTCAGAATTAAAATAAGTCTTAATTCGTATTGATTTTTTAATTCAATTAAGCCAATCTATTATATTTGACCATAATTAAAATTAAATTGGCCATAATTGCAATGCAATCGGCCAATTAATTTTCAATTTGGTCAAAATTAAATATATATGGCTAAATTTTAAATCCTAACTGGGGTTATATTTTAAATAGCCCTAAATTCCCAAAATCTCTCATAATTTCTATCCAATTCCCACCAAAATCAAATTCAAATCCTGAAATTCAAATTTTGAAATTCAAAAATTTTAATATATTGTACAATTTTCCCTCAACTTTGTCCTTTATTCAATTTTAAAATTCAAAAATAGTGCTACATTATACAATTTTCCCTCAACCTTGTCCTTTTTCCAATTTTAAAATTCAAAAATAGTACTACATTGTACAATCCCCCCAACTTTGCCCTTTTTTCAATTTTGAAATTCAAAAATTGTACTACATTGTACAATTTTTTCCATCTTATCTTCCACCTCACCTTATCTTCAATTTTGAAAATTCTAAAAACACCCCTATATTCTTTCTCCCATATTGGTGATTAATAAAATTGGATCCACATCCTTTTCTATAAATACTACCATTATTTTGGTAAAAGGAAGTCTCAAAGTCAAAAAATTCTCAAGGTTGAAAAAAAAACTTTGAGCAAAGAAGAGTTTTTTTTTTAGTAAAAATGTCCTTTTCCGTGAAATTCATGAGCTAATCAATGTTCACGAGTTGAACGCCTTCCCGTGGTGATCAAGTCTCCGAAGAAATCTTGTAGTTCTATTTTGCTGCCCAAAAAAGGTAAAGACACCATTCCCCTTTTTTAGTTTTATTATCGTTGTCTTGTTCATTTTTTTCTTCTTCGTAGTTCGTAGTTGTAATTTTGTTTGCTTAGATTGTTTGTTGTAGATGGACTTGAAGACCATAGGACGTTATGGTATCGATATTATTACTATTTTCATATCTATGGTATAAAAATAAGCTAGCAATAGTTGAACATATTATTTTTTTTGGCTTTATTGTTTGATTATTAGAGATAAAGCTTTGATCTTTGTTTAAAATATGTACTCATGCTTTGTTTAAATTCATTGTTGATGTATTTGTTTGTTAAGCATGTAAAGTTGTTTTCTTTATGTTTGAAAAGAATAGTCAATATTTATTGTTTCCCTTTTGGCTTTATTCTTTAATTATTATAGATAAAGTTTTGATCTTTGCTTAAAATCTGTATTCATGCTTTGTTTAAATTTATTGTTGGCGGATATGTTTTTTTTAGCATGTAAAGTTATTTCCCTTACGTTAAAAAGAATAGTTAATATTGATTGTTTCGCCTTTTGGCTTTATCTTTGTTTATTATGGGTAAAGTTTTGATCTTTGCTTAAAATGCATGCTCATGCTTTGATTAAATTCATTATTGGTGGATGTGTTTGCTTTTAGTATGTAAAGTTGTTTCCTTTATGTCGAAAAAGAATGGTTACTTTTGTTAAGGGTCAGTGAAATTGTTTCTCAATTTGAAATAGTGAGTTACTCATTTTCATGGTCAAAATTGTCTTTGATTTTCTCTTGTTTAGATTGAAAAGTTGTTAGGGCTATAGCAACAACAAAAACAACAACAAACCCAGTGTATTCCCATATAATGGGGTCTGGGGAGGGTAAGATGTACACAGTCCATACCACTACCTCCGATGAGGTAGAGAGGCTGTTTTCGATAGACATTGTTAGGGCTGTAGGTTTTGTTGAATTGGTGTAGAACTAAAATAGGAGTTGACATAATTAGACTTTTTTTTCTTAGAATTAATCTTTTACTATTTCTCCTATCTTGTCTTCGAATATCATTTCTCAAGTATGCTTAATATATGCTATTTGTTTCACTTCGCTTATTGGTTTACTTATTAAAGGAATTTTATTCATTTAGACGTCCCATTTTTATTCACATGCTATAGTGATTTTTTTTCTTCTAAGTTATAGATATGTGATTGATTCACTTTGTATTAAAAAGTGTTGTTGAATTAGTATTTCTTGTATTTCATATTTGAGGTGCTATGAAAGATCTCCTTATCTCTTGCTCATTTTTCTTTTCTTTGCTTGATAAAAACATGTCTTAGACTTTGTCATATCATAGTATTTGGAGCAAATATATGTTAATCTAGTTGTCCAAATTTTAAGCAACTATACTTGTGGATTCATGTCTTCTTTTCAAGGGCTAGTTAATTATATTGTGCTAGATTCAATTTTTTGTAAGATTTTTTAGGAGATGGGTTAATTTTCTTATCGTTGGATGATTTGGCTTGCTTTGATATCACAACTTACTATTTCTTTATTCTTGAGAATGCTATTTTTTCCATCTCATCATTTATCTATAAGTGTAGAATTCTTGAACACATTAACTCTTTTTCTTTTATCTTTTCCTTTGCATGAATCTATTTTGGAGTTCAAATAGACTCCTTTCCTCTTGCATTTCGTAATGGGCCAATGAGGCCCATCTCTCCAAGTCAAGTCCAAAGTTTTAAATTCAAAGTCGATTATATGGCGTGTGGGTGCAAGAAGATGAAAGAAGAAGGAAAATAGGTGAAAATCCATTGATGAAGTTACTAAGAGATTTGAAAAGTCTCGATTTTTATTATTGCTTTATTTTTATTTATTCATTAATTTGGGCCTCGAAGCTAAAATTGTAATTTAATACAATTGAAGCAAATTTTGGGCCTCAAAGGTTCGAAAACTAGCTTAGAATAGGTTATGGGCCAAAACCCAAATTAGATGAGGACAGGATTTATGGATTTGGGCTTAATGGCTTAAGTCATTTAGGGTGTATTTGTACGAAGGAAAACATTTTCTGAAAAGTGTTTTTCAATTTTCTCATGTTTGGTTGACTTATAGATTTTGACAAATATTTTCCAAATCAACTTATATTCTTCAAATCTAAGGAAAAGGACTTTCCTTCAAAAAGTAAGGAAAACATTTTTCAAAAACTCTCTTTCTACCTCACTCGTAAGTTGAAATATTCACACAACTCTCAAAATCACTCATCCATACTCCGACCCTCAATCTCTCACCCCCGCCCCCGCCCCCCGCCCCCACCCCCTACCATCCTATTTAAAAAAAATATTTTAAATTTTTTTCTCACCTCACCCCTACCTAAAACCCTACTCCCTTCCCCTTTTCAATTTTTTTTTTTTAAATTCAAACTTTTCTTACCTCCCCTACCCGACCACCCTACCAACTTCCTCCCCCACCCCCCCACTCCCACCCAAAAAATAATTTATTTTTTGAAAAATTATAATTTTTTCCTTACCCCACCCTCACTCCCTTACCCCGACCCCCACCACCATTTAAAAAAAAATATTTTAAATTTTTTTCTTACCCCACTCTTACTCCCCTACCCCTACCCCCACCCCGTACTAGCCCTCCCCCTCTCCCCTCTCCCCCCCCCCCCTCCCCCCCCAAAAAAAAAATTATTTTCTAAAAAATCAAATTACTCTCTTAACCGCCCTTACTATCTATTTTGACAACCCCACCCCCACCTACCAAACCCTTCTTCAAAAAACATAAAATGTTTTTAATTTATTTCTTAAAAAAATTCAAATTTTTTTTCTTATGCCACCCTTTTTATCATATTCGTTCTTATTGTTTTTGTTAAATATATACAAATACTTTTTAAAAACATATACTTATCCAATTTGCATAACGAACACACGAATATAAGTTACAAATAACTTATTTTTCTAGAAAATATTTTTCCTCCTTCATATCGAACACACCCTAAACAAAATTTGTTTTAGATCAAAAATTATTTTTTTAAAATGTATTTTTACACTTTAGCTAAATACTAAAATGTATTTTTTGAAAAATATTTTTTCATTCACTAACCAAACACTATAAAAAAAATTAGAAAAATATTTTCATTCACCAACCAAACATAGGAAAACAAGTAAGAAATCAACTTATTTTTCAAGAAAACATTTTCCTTCATACCAAACACACCCTTAGTCTCCCATTTTTTCCTTTATATGCTAATTGTTCTTAGTTTTTTTAGACTTGGTTAAAAATTCCCCTAAGTCGCTAAATTTGTTTTGCACAAATCTTGAAGACAATTTTTTCCTTAATCGTTTTCTTTTCAAAAACTAATTTTCCTTTTTAAAGTTCGTCCAAAAAGTTATTTTCAAATAGTCCGAATAATCACAAGTTAGCGGATACTCTTGGTGCCTTAATAACCTTCCAAGAGTATTAATAGGAACCACTTACTCATAATTTTTAAATTTAAAAGATTTTTTCTGTTTTGAATCTTCTAAGTAATATTTTTATTTTTATTTTGATATTTTTCCAAAAATCAAGTGGCGACTCTGTAATTTTTTAAATTATTTTAAAATTTTTCTTGAAAGTTTTGAAATAGTTTAAAAAGTCGAAACCAACTATTTTTTCAACCCTTCGAATAGAAAAAAAGGGCAAAACAAGAACTCCGTTTGATTTTGTGACGAAATTTGATTAGGCACATAGTTAAAGAAACTCATGACATGCAAGTCAAATACAAGCAAAGTATCAAAAGTATCCTTTTCCTTTTAAATGAGTGATGGTTAGAGTTACCGCCTATCTTTTCCTTTTAAATTAGTGGCGGCGAGGTTCCAAAATGTCATATCATTAAGAGATCGTTTGATAGAGTATATTAAAAATATAATGCATGCATTAATCTTTGTATATTAATAATACCTTATTTGGTATCATATTTTTACTATGCATAACTAATACTTGCATATTATACATTCTTTTGTGTATTGAGGTGTGTATTAAGTAATACACACTATTTTTCATGTATTAATAATGCAAGACTTTCAACACATGTATTAATTTATTAAATGACATTACTACCCCTTAAATTATTTTTCAGCCTTCTTTTCCCACCATATCATATTTCTTATCCTTTTCATTTCCCACCATATTAAAAAATTGCTCTCTCTGTTTTTGTACTCTGCCATGGAAAAGAGGATGTTGTTTGATGAACTTGGATAAAAAACAACAAGAAGGGCTCATCCGAGAAGAAATTCTCTTTATTTTCTGCAATGAATTCGGTACCAAATGGGAAGCCTGTAGGCATTTTATCTCCTGTAGACGGGGTTCAAATGAAGCAAAAATCCAAAAGAGATACATCTTCAGTTGGTGCGAAAGGGAAGTCCGAAGGAAATGTCCATCCTGCTGATAGACAATCCAGACTTAACTAGGGAAATAATTCATCCATAGGCCACAGAGAGAATGCAAATCACATGGATTCCATAAATTCTGCAGAAAACTATGTTGCATAGGGATTTGTTCGAACTTTGTTGCTTGAACGCCTTGAAAACAGATTGTACAAGGGAAGGTAGAAGAAAGGGCAATTTAGTAAAAACATCTTTTTATAAAAATTATATAAATATATATTTTTAATACATCAAACCAAACACAACATTGTGTAAAAAATAATGTATGTGCAATTAATATCAGCATTATCAACACTTATATCAATAATACAAACATTACTAATACGCTTTATTTAATATTATTCTTATATATTCTGTCAAACGACCCCAAAAGTAAAATGGGGATGCTTAGACTATATAGTTTCCAAAAAGTGAAAGGTATCATTTTTGGGACAAATAAAAAAGGAAACTGCGCATCACCTAATATTAACGGAAGGATTAGTCAATTATAGGCAGGGGCGGATCCAGAATTTTCAGTGAGGAGGGTTTAGTAGTACATATATGGATTAGTCGAAGAAGGGTCAACCTCTATTATTTATACATATAAAAAAATTTTACTATGTAAAAATAGTATAATTTTTCGACGAACGAGATTCGGATGACCCCTGGACCCTATGTAGATCCGCCACACTGATTATAGGACCTAAGTCTACGTCTAGATTCAGAGAATACTCTATGACTGATTGGAATATCCTTATCCTTGAAATGTAGTTTTGCTAGAGCGACCCGTACAATTTTTCGGGTCACTGTTTTTCTAAGTTAGGGAACTCCTTTACTTTCACTACTTAATAAGATGTTTCACTGGAAATCCAATCAAGAAGCATATGACGTTTGACTAATATATGTGCATAAGTAAAACATTCACTTTGGTGGAGCATAGTTGATTTATAGTTTAGTACTGCTGTTGTGATGATGTTTTAATCCCTACTCACAGTGGTTTCCATATTCCTATTATTGAAACATCTATTACTACGATGAGGATGGAATTTAATTAATGGTATTCGTTTACCTATGCTTAGGGATTGGCAGAGCACAAGGATACATTGGGGCCACCACTCTGCCCCTGCAAGTAAATATCCGTTCCTAACACATATGTTTAGATGCTTTTCATGATTTGCACCTTACCAGTTACCAGGGAACCTTTGTAATGTTATTAGCACAACTTGTACAATGTTGATGTCATTTTAAATTTTCAGGCATTATGATGACAAGCTGCAGAAGCGCAGCAGGGTTTTTGGAATTGTCCATGTGTACCAGTGAGAGAGAGGTAGAATGTTTTTGCTTGTGTGCATATACTTGGTTGTATTTTGGTCATGTCACGGTTTGTTTTTGCTTGCTGGGAATAAAAACTACAGTTGCCCATGTCAGCAACTACAGTTATGGTTGCATGAATTTAATGATAACTTATCAGTTTTCCTTGTGTCCTTTGATTGTTCAACATGCTTAGGTCCTAATTGTACAGAAGGGCTTGATATATTGTATTTCTGTATAAATCTGCAAAGAAAATCTTATCTGCTTGACGAGAAAAGGAAACCCTGATCGAAGAAGCCATTTAGTGTTTCGAGCTCAGTTATGTGTGCCATCATGTATATGATGGTCACCACCATTTGAGTCTGTATTGTCTCAATCCAAATAATCATGGATAATTATTTTATCATTGGCGAAGTCTCCAAATAAGCCTCTGTGTTAATCAATCTACTTTTGTTGTTTTACATCTTTCTTACCCTCCTTCAAACTTGCATTACAGGAAGGAGTGTCACTGCATGCTTTTCTGACCCCTGACAATGAGTTTGCTGGAGAAGAACAGGTAAACCAAATGCAAATATGCAAATATGACTTCCGACCGAAACTAATGCACAGAAGAAGGCAAAGGGAAATTCTTCGACAGATTGAAGAAATAAAAATGGAGCAGCGTAAGAGGATGATAGCAAGTGTTCAATCTGCAGAACAATCTCAAAGGAGGTCTGTCACCAGCAGCCAACCGATGTCAAGAGATAGTGAATTGCTTCAGATAGAGGCAATTAGGTACTCCTATGCATCTCAAACTGCTGGTGTTGTTAGACCACGATCCCCAAATAGACTTGCAAAAGATTCTAGAGAAGTTGCTTCTTCAAGAAATATCAGTGCAGCTCAACATGTTCCGTCAGTAAGGCCAGCTGAAGCTTCAAGAATGGTTCGTATGGTGGGAAGTGACCTCGTCGACCCTTCTCAGCTAAAACCCCTTATCCCTTTGACGATGAGGTCGGCACTGGCTGCCAGGAATCCATTGTCACGTCTTCCCTCTGCAAATGGAAACATGCTGCCAAGTCCATATCCCGTATGAACCTAGTTATTATTTCGCTTACTGGTTTTCTATCTTGAATCATTGCTGATAGAGTGCTGGTCTTATTTTGAACTGGATAACTGAAGTAGGCATACTATGTGACTTTCAAATCATAAGCTGAGCTCTAACCTCTTTAGCTGTTGTCATTCTGGGGAACAACATATAAAGTGTTACTTTTAGCAGATAAGTTTTCTAAAAAATACTTTTTCTGGCTTTAATCCACCATGACATGCTTCCTAGTGGTTTTTTGTCAGGCCAAATTGTTGCCTATATTTTCTTTGAATGCCTATATTTAAAATATCGGATTGCTGATGGAAGTTGAATTACTATGACATTGTTAAACCATGCCTTGGTTGCTAATGCTCAATGAAATTTCTTTTGTCTGCATTGTTTTACTATTATCTGTGTGATTTTTCATCATTGTTTCTATTTCTCCTGCCTGCAACGCAGCAGTGTTTGCATTCCTTTTCTGGTATTGAAATTACAGTGAGTTTTAATGCATTGAAAACTTATGAGTTGTTTATTCATATGTCAATATTTCTGCATTTTTATTCATATGTCAATATTTCTGCATTGCTTGTCAACAAAGTCCAAATTAGTTCTCACATTTTATGTCTTTCTCATGACACACCATCTTTTTTTAACTACTGTGGATTTTGTCTCATTTCTCTTTATGGCTGGGATGAAGGAGAAAGAGAAATATCTGAAAATGGACATGACCCTAGATAGGAAGGTCTGGAGGGCGAGGATTAGGGCAGAAGATTAGGGCCAGTTTGGGGGCGCAAGGGTAGGGAGTGGGGGATTATTCCTGTTATTCTTCCTACTCTTATTTTTATTCCTATTCCTATTCTTCTTCTTGTTACGATTTCGGTGTTCCATGTTTTATTATGTATCTGAGTGCTTCCCGATGTTTCCTACTACCATGCGTTACTTTATATTTATATTTATATTTATATTTATATTTATATTTATATTTATATTTATATTTATATTTGTGTGGCGACTGTCTTGAGCCGGGGGTCTATCGGAAACAGCCTTTCTACTTCTTCAGAGGTAGAGGTATGGACTGCGTACATCTTACCCCCCCAGACCCCACTAGGTGGGAATACACTGGATTTGTTGTTGTTGTTGTTGTTGTTGTTGTTCTATCTGGTGTTGTACAGGATCAACCTCCCATGACCGTAATCTCTATTAAATTTGATCGGTTTGGGGAAGTATGCTATCCACTTTCAAGCTGAGGATGTGAATAGTACCATTGTTAATTGATTGATCATGTGTTTTAGGTTTTCTTAATCATTTCTTTGTTGTTACATTATCTCATCATTATGAACATTTTTAATATCAATACTAGTTCTGTAGCTGAAAAAGTTTGAAGGTTGAACAAGATTTCAGTGCAAAAGTAACAAGGTTATGCATCAAGTAGTTTCATGATGGATAGACAAGAATTAAAAGTGGGAATAGGAATTCATGATTTAAATGTGAGCTCTCTTCAATCTTGGAGTAAAAAGTTATGCCCATGCCAGTAGCTAGATCATACATAGTGTAGAGACAATCTATAGGACAAAAGACAAATTTAACACCATCAACCAATTTCCAATTTAAGAGAGTGGTTTCTTGTTGTTAGACTCTCTCCGTCGTCTCTCTCCAACGTCTCGCCGGGAAAACCCCTCATTTTCCGCAGGCAATTCACTCACCAGATCTTCGATTACTAACAAAATCCGACGTCTTTCTCTTTAAATCCCTCTCTGTAATGTTTTTGCATCAGCGCCGACGACCAGCAGGAGAGGCCGGTGCCGACGGCCATATTTTCAGGTGATATTTTCACTACTGGAATCTCCAGTCCGGCGACTACCAAGAAGCAGTGGTAAACCAGATTCGGTGAAGCTACGACGGATTACTCCGGCAATAGGTTTTTGTCGGCGGCTAGCGCACTTTCCGGCGTCCAAGTCGGGGTGATATCAACAGTGGGTAAAAACGGCGACAGTAATATTCCGACGATCAATTTCTCCACTATATTACCGGAATCCGACAAAGGTTCAAGAAAACACCATCACTTCCCCTTTCTACAGGATCAGGTGCACTTGTTTCATCTCTTGTAGTTTATACGCCTTGTGTCTTATTATAGATCCTCAGCTATTTCTTTCCTGGTTGCTTGATTGTTTATCTTGACTGTTTCTTGTGGGAGTATTCGCTAGTTAAAATTTCTCACATGTAAGATACGAAAGTGACGAATATAAAGAGGTTGTGATGGATGCATGGGTATACTAAAAGAGATGTAATTAGAAAATAAAATATTCGAGACAAGATTAGAGTGACTTTGGTGGAAAAAAGATTCAAAAAGTGAGGTTGAAATATCTCAGATATACCATAAGAAGATGCACAAATACCCTAGCATAGAGGTGTGAGAGGTTGGTTATGAATAGTTTTTTGAGAGGTGGATATAGATCAAATAAGTATTGAAGAGAGATGATTAGAAAAAAACATGACAAAGTTTTAGCTTACCGAGGATATGACCTTAGATACGAGGTTATGGAGGAGGCAGATTGTGGTAGAAGGTTAGTAAGTGGAAGTACAATGTCTTTATGTTCATCCACACCTGTAGTTGTAGTATTGATCTTGTAGTTTCTTGCCTTTCAATTTTCTGTTACTATTTGTTATTTCTTATAGTTTGACTATCATATTGTTTTTGTTGTGCCAGAGTCGAATTTGAGACTTGACAAAAATTAATCATAATCATCGTGTTAATGTGAAAAAATTAGTTGTTTCTAGTATCTATACTGATTATTTTATACATTACAGGTAGGGTTCAGAAGGACAAACCAATAGGCTAATTTGTACCCCTTATGTGTCGACCTGCCCCAATAGCTATTTTCAACACTATATCTATATGATATTGAAAGTGTAAAGAGTCTTATAGGTATTGTTTGAATTTTTTGTCTTTCACTAAAAATTTTTTCAATAGACAAATTTGTCTTTTCACCTTTTTTCCTTTCAATTATTACTAATTATATGACTATAATAAATATATGAAAAAAATAAATAGGGAGGTTTTCTAATAACAACTAAATTCTAAGTTTATGGAAACTTTATTTTTAGTACAAATCTATATATATATATATAATAGGAGAGGCAAAACGCCACGTGTCAGCACCACAAAAAAGCAATTTAAAATTTTATTTTTTTAAACATAAAAATTAATTTTTAAACACGTATAGGACTCCTTTTTTGTGAGAAGTTGTAAGATCTTTTATACTTATATTTTTACATTATCTTCCCGCAACTCCTCTACAACAAAAAAATATATTTTGTTTAAAAGTGAAATGTAGAATTAAAAAGAATTAAAAATTAATAATCTGTAAAATCAGAAAATCAACGAACAAAACTTGAGTTTGAAAATTATTTTAAGTTTTTTAAATTTATCCAATCACCCACGAATTAGGAACCAATTTAAACCTGAAAAGTTGAAATTTAAAAATTATTTTAAATTAAAAAAGATAACTATCAAATAAGGATTTTCATCCACTCCATCAATCTTAACCACGAATCTAGGAAGCAGTTTGAAAACAGTTAAAATGTGATATAAAAATAAATTATTTCATCAATTTCAACTTTCATCTAATTAACCTCCAACAACATCAGAGTCCCTTTCAAACTCTCCTCTTCCTTTTATTTTTTTTGGAAAAACTTAGTAGAGTTTTGCCATTATAATGTTTGATTCCATTTCTTTATTATAATTTATTCATATATAGTCTGTCATTCGTCTTCTACATTTCACTTTGCAGTTGTGCTATTAAATTATTTCAATTTTTATGATTTTAGATGTGAGTTTTTTTATGTAATAATTTTTTGGAAATATTCATGATTTTCTTTTATGATTTTCATATATAGTGTCTGCATCGCCTGAATTTAGTTGCATATGCATATACATAAATATACGCATTATCTAACATGATTTGTGCAGGATAAAAGTACTGATGTTAATATGAAGAAGATTTGCCTAATATACTTTCCTAGCATTTATCAAGTGAGATCGGTTAAAATTAACAATATGATCTTAATAACAATATTATGTATTATCATCATCTGCAATTTTAAAAATTTGTCATTCATATTTTTGCTTTATAACATTTGTGTTATCTAATTATAATAACCTTTGCATAATTTTTTTGTTATAGTGTAGTATTCATGTTGACTTTGAAATGCAGGATTAAATCATTAATCACAATATACTTTTGATGAAATTGAAGAAAAAAAGAAGAATAAAAATGTATTTGTTGTCAAGAAGTTGATAAGAGTAGATGGAGAATATTATGTTACGATAACATGATATGCAATACGGAACAGTACAGTATATGGCAACTTGGAAGTATCAGTAAGAATATTGTCTTAGGTACAGTTTTTGTTGCTTCTTAATGTTATCTGAAAATAAAAGAATGCTTTGGAGGTATCTTTACTAAATTTTTGCACCATATGATTTCTTTGTGTTTGTTTTTTTATGTTATATAATACATTTTTAGGGATCGTTTGATACACCATATATACTGGATGAAATTGAAAGAGATATTTCATGGGTCAATTTTATTTTATTTTATTTCATCTTCTAGATCAGATAGTAATCCCACTTTGTTGGTACAAATATATGAATAAAATAGTCCTCAAATTAATTAATATATCATATCAAACACTATCTCGCGATTATTTTTCTTATTTGAATTAGTTAAATACCCCCAACCTTTACCCCAAATTCCAACTACACATTTATACTTTGAGAGGGTCCTAGACCCCCTGAACTATTTTAAATAAAATTATTACCCCAAACTATTTTAAAGTGGAATATATACCCCTCTAAAAACTCATACCCATATTTTATTTTAATTTGTGGTCTACACGCGCTGCCACGTGTCATGCCACGTAATTCCACATCATATATCATTTTTTTACTATAAAAAATTAATTTTACGTCTTGCCACGTCATCATCATCATCATCATCTTCTTCTTCTTCTTCAATGGCATAATGAATCATATGAAATTCACACGATATGTAATCTTATCAAAATCAGATCAACAATTAATGTCCAAAAAATATTCGATTTTCACAAAATAGCGTCGCGACAGTGATGGCGCCGGAAAATTTAAAATTCCGGTGACTTTATTTTCCAATCTGAATTGATTCAACATTCTCACGTAATTCGAGTTCTTGAATGCCATTGAAAAAGAAAAATAACAAAAAAAAATGTCATTGATGAGTTCTTGGATGCCATTGAAAAGAAGAAGAAAAAAATTAATTGCCATTGATGGGTTCTTGAATGCCATTGAAAAAGAAGAAAAAAATTAATTTTCATTGATGGGTTCTTGGATGTCATTGAAAAAGAAGAATTGAAGAAGAAGAAGAAAAAGAAAAAGAAAAAAATTTAATTGTTATTGATGGGTTTTTGGATGCCATTGAAGAAGAAGAAGAAAAAATTAATTGCCATTCTTGGATGCCATTGAAGAAGAAGAAGAATTGGAGAATTGGAGAAAAAGAAGAAGAAGAAGAAGAAGAAGAAGAAGAAGAAGAAGAAGAAGAAGAAGAAGAAGAAGAAGAAAGAAAGAAAAATAATAATTAAAATTATATATATTTATTTAAAGAAATATTAAACATAATTTTTTAATAAAATATTTTCGTTCTCACTCTCTTTAAAGAGAGTGAAACACACTCTCTTTCCATATCAGTGTTGGAGGGGTAATAATTTAATTTTAAAATAGTTTAGAGGGGTCATAGGACCTTGTCAAAGTATAAGTGTGTAGTTGGAATTTGGGGTAAAGGTTGGGGGGGTATTTGACCATTTTCTCTTATCTGGAAATAAAAGAATGCTTTGGAGGTATATTTACTAAATTTTTGCACCATATGGTTTCTTTGTGTTTTTTTTTTATGTTATATGATACATTTTTAGAGATCGTTTGATACACCATATATACTGGATGAAATTGAAAGAGATATTTCATGGGTCAATTTCATTTCATTTTATCTTATCCTCTATATTAGATAGTAATCCCACTTTGTTGGTACAAATAATTGAATAAAACAGTCCTCAAATTAATTAATATATCATATCAAACACTATCTCGCGATTCTTTTCCTTATTTGAATTAGTCTTGATTATGTAGAGATTCTTAATGTTTGATGATAATTCGAAAAGTAATGTAATGACCTACCAATCACTATCTTAAATTGAGAGAATGAGGAGAGAAATTCAAATATGTGACGATTGAAGATTATTTGAATAAATATGGTCTGAGGTTTCATGGTTTTACCAAGGCTTGCTGCCATCAAGGTCAGAAAAGAAGACGTAAAAAGCTATTCAATTAAAAAGATTAAGGTAAATAATAAAAGGTAATAGATATATTAAGTCAAAGCAAGCTAATGTGTAGTCACTTTGATACAATAGTAGTATTAAGCAGTGAAAAATATAATTAAAAAATGGAGAACAAATAAAAATTATTCATAAATATTGATCTATTTGTTTCTTTTTAACAAAATAAAAATTAATATTTTGTTAAAATATTATGATCTAAATTTTTGCGGCAATTGGATGAATTCTATCACTATATGTATAATCTTCTCAATGGCTTTTAATAAAACAAAAAAATACATATAGATTACATAAAGTTCAACACAAGTTAGTTACGTTTTAATTTTATATATTGCTTTTCAATTTTAATTTGTTACTTTCTATTTTAAAAGATTTTGCAAAATAATATAGTGCAGTTTATAAAGTTATTGTAATCTATTATTTTCACTAGATAGACACCAAAATTTTAGTTATTATTAATATTTTTTTTCTATTGCTTATTTATTCTAGTTAAAACATCATTATGATATATACTAAATAAATGCTTCCTACTTTTCTTTTTTCATCTAGAATATAATAAAAAATTCTAAAGTAATTTAATATATAAATTTAAAAAATAAAATATCATAATTTTTAGGAAGACGAGAAAAATAAAGATGAGTGCAGGGTTAAATTGGAGTTTAAAAAAGACAAATAGGATAAAGGGGGAGAATGAATATTGTTAAAAGTTGAGTAGTGAGTTTAATTTTTAAATCAATATTGTGGAGAGTAAATGATTTTCACCTATAAAAGACATTAGCAAGAAACTTTTATCTGATTTATTACATAAGAAAACACCAATTTAAGAAAAAAAATATTTATTTTATTTTATACTATACCTTCTGTTGTAAATATTCATGATTGAAAGCAGATTAACTCGATTATAACTTCATAAGAATATAAAATACATCTATTCTTAAGAGTGTGACATGCTTTATGCCACTATTTATATCTGCACTTATCCAACAAGTTGATATTAAATTGATTTCACTAATTTCTTTTTCGGATCCTTTAATTAATTTTGAATATTTTTTCAATTCTTTAAGTTGATACCCATTAAGAGAAAATGAAAAAATTGCACAATTAGTTGCTAGGTTTTCCATGAGAATGATCGAGGTGATGGCAGTGGTACTGCCGAACGACATAGATAGTAGTTATAGTGGATTTATCACCAGTACCACGTATACATGCATCAAACATATGTATCAGATAAATGTATTTAATACATATATAGATATACATCAAAAATTTGTGCACCCTTTTAGAATTTAAGGATAATACATATGTTTTTTTTAGTCATTTAGTGGTTTCATCACCCTTATCCAGTTTGATTATTTTTTTAGTAGATACAGTTGAATTTTAATTTATTCTATGATACATTTTGTATGTACATCATTTAAATATTATTTTAAAATATTTTAACTTGCAAGAACCGTATCTGTAACACTGATATAACAAGTTGATACATTTTGTATATGTGTTAATATTTATCTTTATTCAATGCTCATTATATTTTATTTAAACTATAGAATACGTATGATGCATATCGAAATCTGTCTTTATATTTTGTGTACACGCTTTCTAATTTAATTTGATACATATGTAAGTCAAAGTGATACATATATTGTTTAATTTTATAGAACATTAAATTGGTCATCAAAAATGACCTTTCTACAATTTGAGGTATAACAGCTAACATAATCTTCAGATCATTTTAGATGGAAGAAATTGAGCCAATCGATATGAAGAAAAGAAAAGATTGATAGAGATGAAAGAAATTAAGTCAAATTATTTTAGAGATGGAAGAAATTGAACCGATCGATATGATCTGATGGAAAGTTTCTAAAAATTTTCATTAAATACCAACTTTTATGAAATTATATGTAATATGATAAAGTTGTGACAGAAGTTGTATTGACTCTTCACTTATTAAATTTCTATAGCTTATCTTATTTTTATTTTCATTCAAAAGCTATTCAATATTTATAGGATTAATTTTTTTTTCATGGATTTTTTTTTAGGTATATTGTATAAAAAAAAACATAAAATGGAATTTTAAAAATATGTTTAAGCAATTATATTTATTCTGCTTAAGGTAATAATATTACAAGTTCTTAGAATTAACTTTTTTAAATACGAACCACGCATCACGCGGATATAATTACTAATTTCAAAGTAGAAAGGAATAAACCTATAGTTATAAAGAAAGAAATATTACTTCTACCTGCAGATGCAACTCCTGAAATAGACTTCTTATAGGACACTTAACCTTTACACATTAACGTAAATTAAGCAATTAACATAAATTTCTAAGTGTAATTTGACATGAAGAAAGCAGTATAATGTACAAAGAATTAGATATTTAAATGGATACTTACAAGGCCAAGAAATACAGTTTCAACCAAACAATACTCCAATCCAACGTTGATTTTGTGCCTTTATAAGACAGATTATTGACCCTTCAATTTTTACCTCTGCAAATCAATCTTCTCTACGCCTTGATTGTACAGAGAAAATTTAATTTAGCTATAATTACGCCGTATGATACAAGTATAGCAGGTTAAGAAGAGGCAAAAATAGTTAGGACTCAAAAGTTAGTTAAGTCTGTTAAAGTACTGTATTTTTATTGTTGTAATAGAATTACTGTAGCAAAGTCCAAGAGTTAGTTAGGCGGTTATTGATCAATGATTAGCTATAAATACTGCCTTTCTACTTCTTTAGAGGTAGACGTATGGACTGCATACATCTTACCCTCCCCAGACCTCCCTATGTGGGAATACACTGGGTTTGTTGTTGTTGTTGTTGTTGTTGATTAGCTATAAATACTCATGTATAATGATTCAAAGCTAATCAGAAAATCATCATGCAATTTTCTTTTTCTCTTATTCTTCTCAATTTAGCTATTTTCTCAGTTAAATACCCTGATCTTAGCTTCCCCCTTCCTCGAGGTTAACATACTAGATTGATTCAGTTCATCAAGGTACATCAATTGGTATCAGAGCTCATGATTCTCAGCTGAATAATCATGATTATGCATGAAAAACGTGGATAAATCAACAGAAGAGGTCGATGGGAAATTGTCACAAATCCAAGATCAACTACAGAAATTGATGGATGGAATGTTGAGCATGAATGATCAAAATGCGCGTATAGATAAGGAATTAATGGAGATTAAACAAGCTTTGGGGAATTAGAATCAGAAGGAAAGAGATGTAAATGAAGGCAGGGCTGAGTCTTCAGTAGGTGATGATGAACCAAGAGGGCAAGGGTGTTCCCAACAGAATAGAAAATTTCAGAATTTTAGTGGTAAATTTCTTACTCATTGTCCTAAGCTTGAATTCCCTCAATTTTTTGGCCATGATTTATGAACCTGGTTGTATAAGGTGGACTAGTTTTTTGCTGTGGATGAGGTTCCACCTAATCAAATGGATAGGGTAGCTTCAATTCATCTTGATGGTGATGTTATAGCCTGGCATAGGTCATATATGAGAGCTAGAATTGCTACAAACAATCCTTCTTAGTCTGGGTATGTACTAGCCATTAATAATAGATTTGGTGATTATTTTGAAGAACCAATGAAAGCTACTAAGAATTTACAACATACTGGTAGTATGAAGGCTTATTAAGCTGAGTTTGATAGGTTGTTATATGGGGTAAATTTATCGGATGAAAATGGCTTAAGTTGTTACTTAGGAGGGTTGAAATCTGAACTTAACAAAGCTGTTAGGATTCATAATCCAAGAACACTACAACAGGCTTACAAAATCACTAGATTTCAAGAAGAGGTTTTTAAAACTCAAGTTCAATCTTGGGGTTTCAAGATACCAGGCTTATTACCTACACCTAAACCTTTCTTTCAACCAAGACCCTCTACTAACACATCTATAGTTAATAAGAATGTTGGACATAATCAGGTGACTATTCAAATAGTATATCAAAATATTGTTAGTAAGTTCCCAGGAAGAAGACTTTCTACTACTGAAATGAATGAGAAAAAGGCAAAAGGCCTTTGTTTTTTCTGTGATGAACCTTATATACAAGGACATAAATGTAGAAGTAAAAAGCAAATATATATGGAAGAGGTATTGAAAGATAAATATATTGTACAGATAAGTGATGGTGATATAGTACAAGAATTATTGAATAAACCTGAAGATAGTATGCCTACATCACTTCAGTCTTTTACTGGTGATTCTGGTTATCAAACTATTAGAGTCACAGGGTATCATGAGAAAAAGACCTTACAAGTGTTAATTGGCACTGTGATTACACATAATTTCATTGATAAATCTGTAGCCACAAGGTTGGGTTATCGGGCTGATCTTATAGTGGAACAATCTATTAGTATTGCAGATGGTATAAAAGTGTAGACTATTGCTGTGTGTAAAAATCTGCAATGTTTACTACAAGGTACCACCTTCTCTTTAGACTTTTCATTATTACCTTTAAGGAATATGGATGTTGTATTGGGAGTTCAGTGGTTAAGCACATTAGAAAGGATACTATTTGATTTCTACAAAGGACCAATAAAATTTGTTTACAAGGAAAAGAAACATGTGTTGAGAGGAGCTAGTGATAAACTTAAGTCTGCTAAGGTAAAAGAGGTGTTTAAATAATAAGCACAAGATGCTCAATTACTTATGTTATCACTGGTGGATAGTACAATAACTGACACTAGTTGTTACAATATCCAAGCTACTTCATCTACTGGTATAAATTCGGTGATAGATTCTCTAGTTAAGCAGTACTCTTGTTTCTTTAAAATACCTAGAACAATACCTTCACACAGAGATTCATTTGACCATAAAATTCATTTGATTGAATCTGCTAATCCAGTCGGTAAAAGACTTTATAGATATCCTGCTTTCAAGAAGGATATCATTGAGAAACTTGTCCATGAAATGATGGAACAAAGGGTAATAAAAAATAACACTAGCCCTTATGCTTCTCCTGTGGTGTTTGTAGGGAAAAAAATAGTACATAGAAGCTTTGTGTGGATTATAAAAGCTTGAATTATTTAACTATCAAATATAAATTCCCTATACCTATGATTGAAGACTTGCTTGATGAATTAGAGGGTGTTGTATTATTTTCCAAAATAAACTTGAGGGTAGTGTATTATCAGTTGAGAATGGACAAGAATTACACTTATAAAAGTGCTTTTAAGACTCATGAAGGTCACTATGAGCTTTTAGTAATACCTTTTGGCTTAACTAATGCACCCTCTTCTTTTCAAGGGTCAATGAATGTTGATTTTAAATCTCTACTGAGGAAATCAGTTCTTGTGTTCTTTGATGACATACTCATCTATAATAAGACTTTGAATGATCATGTTGAACATGTTAAGGCTATATTTGAATTGATGAAGCAATATCAGTTGTATACAAAGATGTCCAAGTGTGCATTTGGGGTGGATAAGGTAGAATACTTAGGACATTACATAAGTGCTGAAGGTGTTTTAACTGATCCTAAAAATATTAGTGTTCTGCAGCAATGGCCACTTTCAAGCAACATCAAGCAATTGAAGGGTTTCTTAGGTCTTGCTGAATACTATAGGAGCTTTATTCAAGGATATGGTGCTATTTTTATACCATTATATAGCTTGTTGAAAAATGAAGGATTCAATTGGTTTGAATAGACTACTACAACATTTCGTGCACTCAAACAAGCTCTAATTTCTACACCTGTGTCGGCTATACCTAATTATTCCTTGCTTTTAGTAGTTGAGATAGATGCACATGGAAAGGGAATTGGTGTTATGTTAATGTAATAGGGTCAGCCCATTTCATATATCAGTAAATCCTTGGATCCAAAACATCAAGCCATGTCTGTGTATGACAGGGAATTGTTGGCTCTTATATTTGTTGTTACAAAGTGGTTCCATTACTTGATGGGGAGACACCTTGTTGTTAGGACTGATCAAAAGGCATTAAAACTTTTGTTAGATCAACAGATACACATTGAATTTCAAGTTTCAAGAATTTCTAAACTTATGGTGTTTGATTTCTCTATTGAGTATAAAAAGGGGTCTGAGAACAAGGTTGCTGATGCCTTGTCTAAAATGCCTGATGCTGAACTCTTGGGTGTATCCATTTTGTCTCCACATGATGTTCTATATGATGAAATTAAATAGAATTGGATACAAGATCCTAAGTTGTAGGAAATTATTACAAGATTGCAAGTTCAACCTTTTAAGCACTATAGATGGTGTCATGAACAGTTGAGATGGAAAGAAAGTTTGGTGGTGGGTGATGATCCACAATTGAAAAGGAAGATCATGGAATTGAGGCATAATACTCCTTAAGGAAGACACCCAGGTATGGATGCTACTACATGGAGATTGCAGTCACTATTTTATTGGAAATCTCTTTTGCAGGATGTTAGATCTTATTTATAACATGTGACATATGCCAAAGAAACAAGTATGATGCAACTGCTTATCCTGGTTATTTAAAATCTCTTTCTATTCCTGAAGGTGTGTGGAC
Organism: Capsicum baccatum var. pendulum; assembly: GCA_030864225.1. Lineage (NCBI taxonomy): Eukaryota > Viridiplantae > Streptophyta > Magnoliopsida > Solanales > Solanaceae > Capsicum > Capsicum baccatum. The sequence continues at coordinate 247,242,801 of CM061550.1, forward strand.
TGATATTTGCTTAGATTTCATCGAAGGTCTTTCTAAATCTAATGGAAAAGATGTCATATTGGTTGTGGTTGATAGACTGAGCAAGTATGGTTATTTCTTGTGCTTGTACCATCCTTATACTACTCAATCAGTAGCCCAATGTTATTTGGACCTTGTTTTTAAGCTTCATGGTATGCCAGTAACTATGACAAGTATTAGAGATCCTATTTTCTTAAGCTATTTTTGGCAAGATCTTTTTACATTTCAAGGAGCGCAATTGCAGAGATCCATAACTTACCATACTCAGAATGATGGTCAAACTGAGGTGCTCAACAGGACTCTTGAGACTTACTTGAGATTCTTTTGCTCAGACGAACCTAAGGAGTGGACTACCTATATACCCTTGACTGAGTGGTGGTACAATAGCACTTACCATTCCACTATCAAGTGCACCCATTATGAGGTATTTTATGGTTAAAAACCTCTTCTTCATTTGCCTTACTTGGTCAGTGAGAGTTCTTCTGAGATGGTTAATAGGTTACTAGAAGATAGAGAATCCAACATTTAATTATTGAAATTTCACATGGCTAGAGCTCAACAAAGAATTAAAGACATTATTGATAAACATAAAACTGACAGGTCATTTTTAGTGGGTGATTGGGTGTACTTAAAACTTCAACCTTATAGCCAAGTTACAGTAGCTACTAAACCATTTAATAAGCTTTCAACCAAGTATTATGGACCTTAGATAGTGGAGTCTAGGATTGGAGCTATTGCTTACAGGTTGTTGTTGCCTAAGGATGTTCTTGTTCATCCTACTTTCCTTATCTCTCAACTCAGGAAGTGTTATAAGTCCCCATGAGCTTCAACCATCCACTTATTCTACACTTATCTAGTCCCTTTTGTCCTGAGCTTGAGTCAGTTCTAGATAGGAGAATGGTCAAGCATTGAAACAAGAAAGTAGGTTAGATCCTAATCAAATAAAGTGATCTTGATGAAAGTCAAGCTACTTGGGAGTTTGTTTCAGAGTTGCACACTAGGTTTCCTGCTTTCCATCTTTGAGGACAGGGATGCTCTTCACAGAAGGGTATTGATACAAGTATAGTAGGTTAAGAAGAGGAAAAAACAGTTAGGACTCAAAAGTTAGTAAAGTCTATTAAAATACTGTAGCTGTTGTTTGTTTTTACTATTGTAATAGAATTACTATAGCAGAGTCCAAGAGTTCGCTGGGCAGTTATTGATCAATGATTAGCTATAAATACTCATGTGTAATGATTCAAAGTTATTTAGAAAATCATAATACAATTCTCCCTTTCTCTTATTCTTCTCAATTTAGCTATTTTTCTCTGTTAAATACCTTGATCTTAGCTTTCCTTTTCCTCGAGGTTAACCTATTGTATTGATTCAGTTCATCAAGATGCATCAACATATTGAGTTATCAATTCTAAGTTTGATTCTCAATTTCTTCAACTTCTACCTTTTCTCATTATTTTATCTTTGATTCAGGTCATCTTCTTGTATTCATTCATATTTTCTTACTTTGTATTTACATAATTTGTTGTTGTATGTCCAACTAATAATTGTAAAATTTTATTGTGCTTCTTATTATTTCTAATTAACTTTAAACGTGATTAGGGACATTCGTGCAATACATGTATGTATAAACTAGTAATCTTAAAAAAAAAGATAAAAACAGACGTAGTCAAGCCCAAAATATTTATTGCTTTTTGTTGCCCTAAAAATAAGTTATCAAAAACTAGACAAAAAATAATATGACCATATTAAATTTATGAACCTTTTTATCTGTACAAAATTATGACATTGCAACGACCTGAATTTCTGATGTTATTTGTGAAAAATATGTTTTAGTGAGATTTGAATATTTTACACCTTCTCATAGTTGCATTGTGGTATATATGGAGTGTGGGGTTGATTGGCATAGGTCTCAATGCATTTTGGTGCCCTTTATGTGATATTGTGGTTTTGGTAGCTTCGAGAGCCTCAGTATGGACTTCTGTGGCTATATTTTGATCCGTGCAATGGATTTCAAAACGAACTGCGCCAGTAGATTCAAAACATTAATTTTAGGGTGGTAACATATTTGGTGTGGTTTTACAGCTTTTAAATCTCATTTCGACCCTCGATTTGAAAAATTATGATTTTGGATTTTGGGGATCAACTTTGTGAAAATGATGTCTTTAAAAAATATGATATCACCCTTGAACCCAGAGCATCAAATTTAGTATGGTTACATAGTTTGCTTGTGTATATCAGATTTTGAATGATTTTTGAGGCCTTAGCAGAAACTTGAACCAGTGTATGCATACAGGTTAGTGTGATCATACTAAGGGTGTTGGAAATTACCACACCTCCTGCTGCTGCCAGGGTGTGTAATTGCACATCTTGGTGTGTGATTGCAATACCTGATTACTTGAAAAAGGTATAAATAGACCTTTTAGGTCGTAATTAGCTCATTATTCATCTTGCCTCTTGAGATATAAATCCTAAAATATCATGAGAGATTAAAAGTTAAGCTTATGGGTTCTTGGATATCTAGATTAACATCCATTTCTTGATTCTCTTATCAATTTAGGGTAAAAATCTACCCTTTCCGTAGTTGAATTTCTTGATTAATTGCTCAAAATCTCAAAAACCTTAGGATTTGATTTTAAACCCCAATCTTACTCCTTTTCACTTGAATAATGTTCCTAATCCTATAATTACTTGTTTTCCTCGATTTCATTTTCAAAACAACTTTGATTCTTGATTTTAAAAACAAATTTCAAAGGTTTTACTCGGTAAGTTTAGAAATATTTTTTCTTCTATTTGGACCTCATTTTTAACTCGATTTGACTAGGATTTTCAGTTGTAGGTTCCTAAAAGTATGAAAAACATGTCTTTGAAATAAAGTTATGATTTTGCTCTTCTTTTTTTGAAACCTCATTTTGGGGGTCCGTTTTGACCCCAAACTGAGAGTAGGCAATATGGGTATCATTGGATTTGTTTTGATATTTAGATTCTATATTTCTTGATTTTAGTTGATTTTAGGATTATTCATGAGAAGGTCATGGCTCGATGTGTATCGGATCAGTTTCGACATTCGAGGTGGGTTATGACTTAATTCTTTCAGACTGGGCTGAGTAGTTAAATTGTATGCAAAATACATGTTAAAGAGATGAGAACTAATTATGAACTTGGATATCTTAATGTGTTGAGCTCGTATGGGGGCCTATATATGGTATAATTGTTGGTTTTGAGTCATTATGTGATATGTGTGACCGTAAAGGGTCTTTTATGAAGTTGATAGCCTTATACACATGTGAATATTTATAACTTCTTAATGTTAAAGTGTGTTGTGGTACCATTTGTGTATTATGATTTATTCATACTTTATTGGCACATGAAACAGATGGAAATTCATGGATGGTTGGAAAATAATGAGTGGATATTGGCTCACGTGGATGTGGAAATATATCATTATGGTTGGTTATGGAAATACATTATGTGGTTGGTTGTAGAAATACTCACTGTGATTGGTTGTGAGCATTCATTCTCATATCATACTCATTCATGAAATATTGCTACCATCGTGGCAACATTTGAGAAACACTAGCGAGACCTTTTTGAAACTCTTCCTGAAGGATTAGTGGGAAGAAGATATTATGATATCTTATAAAAGCCCTCCTTGAGGGTTGTGCAAGAGAGGAGATATGATATATGGACTGTAATAGGTTGACGAACCACCATGGGTCCTACCTCGGGAGGCTTGCCTCCATAGGTGTATACGGAGGTTGTGCTACAACCACGTGCATCGTCATTATCATCATCATCATTCTTATTATGTTTACTTCATTATGGTTGCGATATGATAGTACTTCTTCTTTAACTTATTACCTACCTAATTTTTCTATTTTCCTATACTTATACTTAATAATCTCTTATGTATATCATCCTTCCTTGTCCTACTTGTATGTGGTATATGGTATACTTATGGTTTTTCTGTGTTTGTTGCAATAAATGTGATATATTAGAATTGTTAGTACAAACATATGGGATACCATTGTGGGATATTTTCTGATTACAGGTGGCGTACCCTTAGTATGTATTTTGTATGTCTTATTTTCTACTTTGTTCAGTCGGCCTATGATACCTACTGATTACACGTGGACCATACTCACTCCTACTATACCCTTCTGGTGCAGATTTAGGTTTAGGTGTGCCCCACATTGCTTGAATCGGGTGATTGTTGGAGCTTTCAAGGTAGTGGATGATTTTTAGGCATTCAAATGTCTTCTACTATCTCTTTTATCATGAGATATGTCTTTACTAGTTTTCAAAGACAGAGTTGTATCTATTGGATTTCTTATGTGTTTTATTTGTATTCGAGTTGTACTAGATATGATCTTTGGGAGTTATGGTTGTATTGTTGATTATATTCTTTCCGCATTTATTATACGTATCTTGTTCGGCTTCGTTCTAGAAGCCTTACCTTGGGGGTATTTCTATTTTCCCCTTTGTGTATCAGTTTGGATGATAGGATTTCTTGTCAAGGTAAGCCAAAACAAATACCATCATGGCCCTTAAATATTGGGTCATGACAAATTTATATTAGAGTAGTCTGGATTGTAGGTTTCAATGGTGTAAGAATGGGATGTCTAATAAAGTTTCGTGGATCGGTATGTAGACGTCTGTATCTATCTTTTAAGATGTCTGTATCTATCTTTTAAAGGCTATATGATGTCTTTAGTAAACTTTTCTCATTTTATTCCTTATTGTGTGAATTTTCTTTATACCTCAAGTCCTGAGTTGTGTTTCACTCTTTCTACGTTGATGGTATTGACTAGGTTCTGTGAGATTAAAGATGTAGTCTTTTCCCAGAGGGCGTTCCTCAAGTCATGGGTGGACTCAAGAGAGTGGATAGGCTCATGAATTAGTCTCTCTAGGATGAGTGCTAGGGACTCTCCCTTGTGCCTAAGGTTAAGCATATTGGGAGTCTAAGTTAAGCTCCAATTCCTCATAGTTTATCTGCCTCAGTCTTGGAGGGGTTGTTCATGCATTTGATGACCCACTTAGAGGGTTCTCCCTTAGTTTTATTGGGTGTTCCTCCGGTTCCAAGTGTGGATACTCCTCAAACCCAGAGTACTATTCATATTTCAGTATCGACATCTAAGTATAGTGTTCAGGGATCAGGAGTTAAGCCTTCATCTATGTTATCTCCTCGAACAGGATCTCAATCAGCCAAATTCACCATGTCTCCTCTTATTTCTAGTACCATGATGTCTTCTAAAGATTAAAAGAGGTTTGAGAAATTTACTCAGTTGGGTCCTTCTAGTTTTAGTGGTGCTCTGGGCGAGGATGCCTATGAATTCTTGATTGATTACCGTGAGAAGTTGCATAACTTGGGTTTTCTTGAGTTGCATAGAGTGGTTTATACTACCTATCAGCTGAGAGATATTGCGAGAGACTGGTGGAGATTACTTGTTGATTGTAGACCTCTTAATGCTCCTGAGATGACATGTGATCAATTTACTGATGCCTTTTTGGAGAGATTTATGCCTTACAGTCTGAGGGATCTAATGTGTGATGAGTTTGATCGCTTGGAGTAGGTCTCTATGAAAGTTGCAGAGTATGAGGCACACTTTCATGCCTTGTCAAGATATTCTCATGCTAGTATTTCCACCGAGTCTTAGAAGATTTAGAAGTTTGTGAAAGGGTTTAGATGTATCCCTTTAGTTGGCTACTTCTCAGATGGTTATATTTGGAGCGTATTTTTACAGCATTGTGGATCATGTAAAGATGAGAAAGGCATTCTTAGAGCATCTCAGGGAGGCACTAAGAAGGTGTACCATTTTGGTAAGTTCAGGGGCTAGACTTCTCAAAGTAGAGATTTTAGAGGTTCTCGTGGGTATAAAGGTAGGCCAGTGCAGGTGCCCTTACAGAATTCAGGTGGTGGACCTTCTGATCAATAGTTTAAGGTGGTTTTTTGGTCCCAGTAGTATCTTCTCCTGTTGAGTCATTCCATAGAGCTTATTATATGTGTCATAAAGTTGGCCATTTGGCCAAGGACTATCCCCATCATGTGATTAGAGCTGCCTTTATTTTGATTATAGGAGATAGGGATACTACTAAAGTTATGAGAGGTAGAGGTAGGGGATCTTGTGGTGATAGTCGTAGGACTACTTAACCAGTCGGTGGTCATGGTCAGATCTAGAGGTGGAGGCTTTTGATGATGTGATCACAGGTATTGTCCCTGTTTGTTTCAGATTTGCATCAGTGTTATTTGATCTTGGATTAACTTTCTCCTACGTGTATGCATATTTTACTATGAGTTTTGATTTTGTTAGTGATCTTCTTAATATGCCTATTTATGTATCTACCCATGTAGGTGATTCTTTAGTGGTGGATTGGGTGTATCAATCTTGGTGTTGTGACTTTTGTTGGGCGTGACACTTGGGTAGATTTTCTTGTGTTTGATATGGTGGATTTTGATATTATTTTGGGTATGGATTGGTTTGCTCTTAATTATGTTGTCCTAGATTATTTTGGTAAGATTGTGACTCTAGCTTCACCGGGTGTGCTAAGGATAACTTAGAGGGTACGCTTCATTCGTGTCCTAAGAGGGCTCTATCTTATGTTTAGTCTCGTAGATTAGTTAAGAGGGGATCTTTATCTTATTTGGCTTATATTCATAAGCTAGTGTTGTTTCACCTTCTTCCTTGAATTTTGTTCGTGTTGTCCCTGAGTTTATGGATGTGTTCCCTATGAATTTACCAGGTATGCCTCTAAATTGTGATATTGATTTTCCCATTAAAGTTAAGCCGGACACCAAACCCATTTCTTTTCCTCCTTATAAGATGACCCCAACTAAGTTGAAGGAATTGAAGGATCAATTGCAGGAATTGTTGGATAAGGGATTTATTCGATCTAGTGTATCACCTTGGGGTGTGCATGTCTTGTTTGTGAAGAACAAGGATGGGTCTAAGTGTATGTGTATTGATTACCGACAATTAAATAAGGTGACAATTAAGAATAAGTATCTTTTTTCTCATATTGATGGTTTATTTGATCAACTTTAGGATGTTGCGGTGTTTTCAAAGATTGATTTGAGATTTGGTTATCACCAATTGAGGATTAGAGCTTTGAATATTTTGAAAAAAGATTTTTGGACTCGATATGGCCATTATGAGTTCTTGGTCAAGTCTTTTGGGTTGACCAATGCCCCAGCTGAATTCATGGATTGATGAATTGGGTGTTTCAACTATATCTTAACTCCTTCATCATTGTATTTATAGATGATATCTTGGTTTATTCTAAGAGTGAGGTTGAGCATGAGGATCATTTGTAGATTGTGCTTTGGAGATTAAGGGATGAGAAGTTGTATGCTAAGTTTTCCAAGTGTAAGTTTTGGTTGGAGTTTCTTTCTTTCTTGGGTCATGTGGTAACAAAGAAAGGTATTAGGGTTAATACAACTAAGGTTGCAACAGTTTGTGATTGGGCTAGACCTACTTTGCCCATCGAGATTTGGAGGTTTATCGGCTTGGTAGAATATTATCGGTGTTTCATTGAGGGTTTCTCATCTATTGCATCTCCTTTAACCAAGTTGAATCAAAAGAAAATTTCTTTTTAGTGGTCTGATGCTTTGAGGTGAGCTTCCAAAAGCTTAAGGATTTGTTGACTTCAGTTTCTATCTTGACCTTGCCCAAGGAGGGTGTGTGTTTCACCATCTTTTTTTATGCTTCAGGTGTTGGGTCAGTTGTTGTGTTGATGGAGGAGGGTAAGGTGATTGCCTATGATTCTAGTAAGTTGAAGCCTATAAGAGGAATTACCCTACCCATGATTTAGAGTTATGCATAGTTGTTTTGGCTTTGAAGTTGTGGAGGACATACTTGTATGGAGTCCACTGTGATATTTTCTTAGATCATTATAGCCTTCAGTACTTCTTCACCCAATGGGATCTTAATATGGGGTAGCACCATTGGCTTTAGTTGCTTAAGGATTGTGACTTGACTATTCTCTATCATTTGAACAAGGCTAATATAGTTACAGATACCTTGAGCTGGAAGTCAACTAGCATAGTTAGCTTGGCGTATCTTTTGACCCAGAAGAGGACTTTGGCCTTAGAGTTCAGTCGTTAGCTAACCAGATAGTTAGGTTAGATATTTCGACACCTGGGTATGTTTGGGATTTGTGAAGGCTAGGTCTTCTTTGATGGATTAGATTCAAACTCATCAGTTTGATGATGTTAGATTGAGATAGATTTGAGATAAGGTGTTAAGTGGTGAGGCTAAGGAAGACTCACTTGATTTTGATGAATTTCTTAGGATTGGAGGTCGAGTTTGTATGCCAAGAGTGGTGATTGGATTAGATTGATTTTTGGTGGAGGCTCATTGTTCCAGGCATTCCATCTATTCGGGAGTGACTAAGATATATCGTGATTTGAGGCAGCATTAATAGTGGGTGGTATGAGGAAGGATGTAGAGGATTTTGTAGCCCGTTTCCTTTTTTGTCAGTAGGTGAAGGCCGAGCATTTGAGGCCTAGTGGATTTCTTTAACAATTACCTATTCTCGAGTGGAAGTGGGAATGGATCTCTATGGATTTCGTGACCAGGTTGCCTCGCACTTTCCATGGATCTGATAGTGTTTGGGTCATCGTAGATTGATTGAACAAGTCTATGTATTTTATTCTGGTGTGTAATACCCCATGTTTTTAGACTCTGAATATTTTTGAGGGTTAACGACACTTCCCAGGCAACGACTCAAGTCATGAGTCGTTATCACTCATGATGAGTCATTAGGTAGGACTCGTTATCTCACTAGTGAAGTCGCTGAAGGATACTGTCGTGGTCACAACTAGACCCCCTTGAGTCGTAAGGCGAGGTCACAAGTCGTGGCAAGGGAATTGTGACTATCATAGTGTTATTTCCACGAGTTGATGCCCAGACCAAGAGTCCAGGCAACGACTACCACGAGTTGCTACCTAACCCAAAATAACTAGGAGCTACTTTCTTGCATATTTTTTATTAAGGGTAACTTGGTCTTTTCCCCTCCCTTACACTTTACCCTTGACTTAGAAAACCTCAGGGGTATTTTTTCATCATTTACCCAATCATAGACATCATTCTTTCCTCTCAAACTTCTAAAGTCAAGAAAAAGCTAGGGTTTCAAAGGATTAATCATCTAGGCTTCAATTGGTGGTTTTCTCTCCAAATTTCTTTGTGTTTCAGGTATGTCTCTCTTCCCTAACTTGATTTTACATAAAAGCATGTGTATAATTATTATCTATGTAAAGTTAAATTGTTGGATTTTGAAATTAGGTTGAGGGATTTGAATGGTTATTACTTGAATTGTTTTTCCGTTGTTTTGAACTTATCATTCATTCTTTATCTTATGGTTTTTGAACTAAATAAGTGCATGGGTAGGACAATTGGACTCGTGAACATGGGTTTCCCCAAATTTATGTATTTTTTATGGAATTTACATGAACCTCAACCTACTTTGTGAAATTGGTTTTAAAACATGGATATATGCACAATTTAACTCACTCTTAGAACCTTGCATTGCATAAAAGGTTAATGAAACATAAAAATAGATTTTAAGGGGCTTTGATGGTTGTGGTCTAGTTTTAAATTTGAAATTGGGAGTCAATTGGTTTAAATAGATTTGAATAACATAATTGGACTTAGCTTACAACATAATTGGTAAGACGATACCAACAGTAAATGCCTTAATAAATGACTCCTGGGTTAATGAATGGAATTCTGTGTAAATGTTTTAATTTGGGCTTAAAGAGGGTTGTGTAGCTCGCTGTTAGGGTGGAGGTCCCGAAGGGACCAATACTGAAAACCACCTTTTCCAGCGTAGGGGTCTTTATGACCGTGTGCATAGCTCACACACTATATATAATTTGGAATGGCTAGAACATTGGTGTCTCTGGCCCTGCCTATGATTTTCCTGGTTCGTGGGGTTAATACGCACTGAAACCCTTTCAGCAGATAGAGCATAAACCATATAGTTTATGGGTGCCCTTAGGATGGATAGATCTACACAGTCTAGGTTAATAGTTTTTAAATCTCATGTTTATAACCTTCTACCCTACCCCAACATTATATATATATATATATATGGATATATAGATATTGATATGAATGTGTGCATGTTGTTTTGATTAGTTTTGGACATGACATTATTTTATCTCTTCCTTGAGTTACATGTCAGTGCTTATCCTATTGACAATCCTTGGGCACTAAATTATTTCATGATGTAAGGTCCTAGGGTTCTTTGTTTACTTATTTCCAATCTTAAGTGGAGAGGATATCTGTTGAGTTTTTGTGAAGTTGTGAGCCTCCATCCTCTGAAAAACTTTACCATTTCCTTAGGTTTCTTTTTAGATTTTGGGAATTAAAGAATTTCACTGTCATGGTGGAGGGGCATGTCCCGACCTAATTTGGTATTCTGGTTTTAGAGGTTTTGTGGACAAAAGTGTGGGTTGGTTTTTTGTTTTGGGATCTTTAAAACCTTTATTTTGGTTTATATATCATTCTTATTGTTTGGTTTTGCTTCCACTATTATTTTATTGTGCTCAAGTGGTTAAGATAGGGGGTGGTCTTTGGCCCACGGTGGGCTTCAGATATCCATCATTGCCAGGCTCTAGTTTGGGTTATGACAAACCTTGTATCAAAGCATGATTTAGGGTCGTTGGTTGTCTACAAAGACATGTCGAGTAGAGTCCTTTTTATGGATGTATGCGCCACACTTATAAGGAGAAGGCTATAAGGAATTTAGGAATGTTTTCCTTTCTTGTGTTCTATTTTGAGCTATAGAGTCTAGTTGTCTTGAAACTTCTCTAAATCTCGATTTACTCATATTTTAGATCATACCTCCTCAAAGATCTGATGTTCGTAGAAACTTTACTGGACCCTTTGTCCTACCTGAGTACAATGTGGAGGGAAATTGCCCTGCTTATGGATCGCAGACCCAGTCTAAGGTCCCTGCTCCTGATTTCACTGCCCTGTATGGAGGTCCACCTATCCCTACTAGTCCTCTTCGAGCTTCTCAGGGTGGTGATTCTTTTGATCAGCCTTCTCAAGGGGATATCTTTAATGTGGAGATACCCCGGTCTATTTATTTGCTTACTTAGTTGGTGACATCTTAGTCTCATCATACGGATCATGTTAGTTCTATTGCTTCATAATCTAAGGTCACTCTAGTTGGCCATTTCATAAGGTTGAATCACCCAACCTTTACAGGATTGAAGGTTGAGGAGGATCCCCAGGGGTTTGTAGATGAGATAGAGAAGATTTTTAGAGTGATGCATGCTATTGATTCTGGACTTATAGCATTTGCTACATATCAGCTGAAAGGTGTAGCATATCAGTGGTATGAGAAGTAGGAGTAGTTAAGAGGTGATAATGTTAAGCTGTCATTATGGGTTTAGTTTTTGGGTTTCTTTCTTGATCATTTCTTTCTTCAAGAATTAGGGAAGCTAAAGTCGAGGAGTTTGTGAATCTGAAGCAGGGTAAGATGAGTGTGAAAGAGTATGTCTTGAAATTTCAGCAGTTGTCTAGTTACGCTTCAGAGTTGGTGTATAGCCAGAGATCTAAAATGAAGAAGTTTGCTTTTGGTTTGTCTTGTAACCTGGTATTGGAATGTAAGGATGCAATGATGAACAATGAAAAAAATATCTCTAGGTGTGTGGTTCATATGTAGTAGGTAGAGGATGAGAAAAAGAGACAAGTAGAGATGAGAGAAAGACAGAATAAGAAGTTCAAGTATTCAGAGTAGGGTACGAATCAGCCAAATAGTGGAAAGGATGGAAGATAATGGACTAAGAAGAAGACTTAGGGAAATTCTAATTCATATTCTTGTCTAGTGCTCCTTATCCTAATCCATTTGGTGATCATCGTTTCCAAACTTGCAGTGGCCCTAAGGCACATGGTGCCCCGTCTCAGGATAGTGGAGCTCAGTTAGCCCTACCTTATCCTCCTTGTAGATTTTATGGACAACTTCACTATATTTACTGTGATGAGGGGAGGAACTTGTGTTTCCATTATGGCCAGTAGAGACACATGCAGAGGAACTATCCCGAAGCTAAGGTAGCCACTGGGCTAATAAGGTTCTAGTCACTACTTCTTCAGCTCCTGCACCATAGGGCGCCACTTCTGGAACCGGTATTGGTTGGGATCGTCCCTACACTCTTACCATCCATCAGGAATCTGAGGCATCTTTGGACATTGTTATTGGTACGTTACAGCTCTTCTCCTATGATGTCTACTATTTAATTAACCCCGGGTCCACTCTTTCTTATGTGACCCCTTATGTTGTTGTGCATTTTGGTTTTGGTTCTGAAAATATTTTTTACCCCTTCTTTGTGTCTACTCTGGTGGGTGATTCTATAGTTGCTAGAAAAATCTATAAGGGTTGTATGGTGTCCATCTTTCATAGGGAGATATTGATGGATTTGACAGAGTTGGATATGGTGAATTTTGATGTTATCTTAGGGATAGATTGGCTTCATTCATGCTATGATTCTCTAGATTGTAGGTCTTAAAAGGTCAGTTCCAATTCCCTAACAGACCGGTAATTGAATGGGAGATAAGTTCCTTAGTGCCAAAAGGGAAGTTTATTTCTTATATTAGAGCTCAAAAGTTAATTTCAGAAGGGTGTTTGCATCATCTAGTTTGGTTTAAGGATTCTGACTCTAAAAGTCCTTCTTTGCAATCTGTCCCTGTGGTTAGTGAGTTTCCTAAAGTGTTTCCCATTGATCTTCTTGGAATTCCTCCCGATAGGGAAATAAGCTTTTGGATTGATGTTCTTCCGGATACCCATCCTATTTCCATTCCTCTTTATAGAATGGCTCTAGCAGAATTAAAGGAGCTAAAGAAGCAGTTAAAGAATCTTCTTGATAATGGTTTTATTCTTCCTAGCGTTTCCCCATGGGGTGCTCCTGTACTTTTCGTGCGTAAGAAGGATGGGTCCCTTCGGATATGTATAAAATATAAACTAACTTTAGGGTGCTAGATGTTTCTCTTAGATTGATCTTTGTTCAGGGTATCATCAGTCAAAAATAAGGGAGGTTGATATTCCTAAGAATATTTTTCAAATTTGGTATGGCCATTATGAGTTCCTAGTTATTTTATTTGGGTTGACTAATTCTCCAAATGCTTTTATGGATCTTATGAATCGGGTATTTAGGCAGTCTATAGATGTATTTGTGATAGTCTTCGTTGCTGGTATATTGGTGTATTCTAAGAGTAAGGAGGATCATGCCAACCATCTCTAAATTTTGTTAAAAACTATTAAGGAGCAGAAGTTGTATGCTAAATTTTTTAAGTGTGAGTTTCGGTTGAACGTTGTGACCTTTCTTGGGCATATTGTTTCTAGTGAAGGGATCAAGGTGGATCCACAAAACGTCGAGGTATTTAAGAGGTGGCCTATACCTATGGCTCTAATTGACATTAGGAGCTTCTTGGGCTTAGCTGGGTATTATAGGATTTTTGTGGAGAGTTTCTCTTCTATTGTTGCTCCGTTGACAAGATTGACTCAGACAAAGGTAAAGTTCTTGTGGTCCAATACTTGTGAGGGTAGTTTTGAGAAGTTGAAGGATAAGTTGACTTCTACACCAGTTTTGACCCTTTCTGAGGATACTAATGTGTTTGTGGTATACTATGATGCATCCCATGTGGGATTGGGTTGTGTCGTAATGCAACATGAAAGAGTTGTGGCTTATGCTTCTAGGCAGCTCAAGGTTCATGAGAGGAACTATCTGACTCATGGTTTAGAGTTGGCGGTTGTGGTCTTTTTATTAAAAATCTATCACCATTATCTATATGGGCTGTATGTGAACATTTACTCCGATCATAAGAGTTTACCGTACATATTCACTTAGAGGGAACTAAATCTTAGGTAGAGGTGGTGGCTTGAGTTAATTAAGGGCTATGACATGAGTTTGTACTATAATCCAGGTAAAGATAATATTGTTGATGGTGCTCTTAACAGGTTTTTGATGGAGGAGCTTATCTCATATAGATGAGGAGAAGGGAGGGTTTGTGAAAGACATTCACCGGTTGGATAACTTGGGAGTTCATCTATTGGACTCCTAGGATGGGAGAGTGATTGTATCGAGGTGATCAAATCATCTCTTGGTGCTGAAGGGAAGGAGAAACAGGTTTTAGATCTCATATTTATACAAATTAAGGATGATGTGGGTCAGCAGAAGATTATGGAATTCGTGATTGGGGGAGATGAAATTCTGAGGTATCAAGGCAGGTTGTGGGTACCTGATGTTGATGGTCTGCAGGAAATTATCTTAGTTGAGGCTCATGAGCCTAGATATATGGTTTATTCGGGTTTGACTAATATGTACTAGGACTTGAAGAAAACATATTAGTGAAACAATATGAAGAGAGATGCGGTGAATTTTGTGGCTAAGTGTATGGTCTGATAGAAAGTTAAGGTAGAACATTGAGGTCTGGTAGCATGTCTCAAGAGATAGAGTTTCCTATATGGAAGTGGGAGATAATCAATATGGATTTCATTACGGGCCTTCCACGGTCTCAGAATCAGTATGATTCCATTTGGGTCATTGTGGATAGGATGACTAAGTCTGACCACTTCTTGCCCATGAGGACTAACTACTCTGGAGAGGACTATGCCAAGTTGTTCATTTAGGAGTTTATCAAGTTGCATGGAGCACATATGTCCATCATTTTAGACCGAGGTACGCAATTTACTTGTCACTTTTGGTGTTTGTTTCATAGAGGTTTGGGGAATAGGCTGAACCTTAGCACTGTTTTCTACCCTCAAATAGATGGAAAAGTGGAATAAACTATTCAGACATTGGAGGATATACTAAGGGCATGTGCGGTTGATTTTAAGGAAGTTGGGTTGATCACTTACCTCTCATTGAATTTGCGTACAATAATAGATATCATTCGAGTATTCAGATGGATCCTTTTGAGGCTCTTTATGGCAGGAGGTATAGGTCTTCTAGTGGATGTTTTGAGGTTGGTGAAACTAGGTTTTTTGGTTCTGACTTGGTTCACCAAGCCATAAAAAAGGTGAATGTGATTAGAGAAAGACTTAAGACTGCTCATAGTTGCCAAAAGTCTTATGAGGACATGAGGCGAAGAGAGTTGGAGTTTGAGGTTAGTGATTGAGTGTTCTTGAAAGTTTCTCCTATGAAAGGAGTGATGAGGTTTGGGAAAAAGGTGAAACTTAGTCCTCTTTATATCGGTTTGTATCAGATTTTGAGGATAGTTGGGAATGTTGCTCATGAGTATGAGAAAAAGTGCAGAAATGGTACGTGGGTGATCCTTCTTTGGTTGTTCCTATGAAGGATGTTGGTATTTCGGATTCCTTGTCTAATAAAGAAGTTCAGTAGAGATATTGGACAGGCAAGTCCGTCGAATGAGAACTATGGATGTGGCTTTGGTTATGGTTCTTTGGAGGAACCAGAAGTGGAAGAAGCTACATGGGGAGCTGAGGAAGATATGAAGGTCAAGTATCCATTCTTATTCCCCGTGTTGGATGGTAATGCTTGAGGTATGATTTTCATTCTCCTTCTTATGGCATTTTGAATTTGTCATTTTCTTTTGAGTGTATTCTTTCTTGTTTTCGTGCCAAAGAGGTGTCCTAACTTCTCATTCTGGGATGAATGATCCCAGGGGAGGGGTAATGTAAGACCTCAAGTTTTTGGACTTTGAAAATTTTTGAGTGTTGACAACATTGCATAGGTAATGACTCAAGTGGTGAGTAAACATTACTCATCACGAATCATTAGGTGAGACTCATTGTCTCACCAGTGAAGTTACGTTAGGATACTGTCATGGTCACAACTAGACCTTCCCAAGTCGTAGGGTAAAGTCACGAGTCAAGGTGAGGGACTCGTGACCATAACAGTGTGATTTCCCTGAGTTGCTTCCCAGGCCATGAGTCCAGGCAATGACTCGTGACCAATTATTATGAGTCGTTACCTCACCTGTAATGATTGGGAGCTATTTTCCTACACATTTTATGTTAACGATAACTTGGTCTTTTCCCCTCCCTTACACTTTATCCACGACTTAAAACACCCCAAGGGTCCCCTTTTTATCACTTACCCAATCATAAACATTATTCTCCCCTATCAAACTTGTAGAGTCAAGAACAAGTATTTCAAAAGATTAATCATCTAGGCTTCAATTGGTGGTTTCATCTAAAAATTTCTTGGTGTTTTGAGCTTGTCTCTCTTCCCTAATGTGGTTTTACATTAAAAAATATGTATAATTTTTATCCACATGAAGTTAATTGTTGGATTTTGAAATTGAGTGGAGGGATTTGAATGGTTATTACTCGGATTGTTTTTCCATGGTTTTGAACTTATCATTCATGCTTTATAAGTTCATGGGGATGGGAATTGGACTGGAGAACATGAGTTTCCAAAAATTTATGGATTTTGGTATGGAATTTACATAAACGTCAACGCATATTGTGAAGTTAGTTTTAAAACATCGATATATGCATAATTTAACTCACTCTTAGAACCTTGCATGGCATAAAAAGGTTAATGTAACAAAAAAATGGGTTTTTAGGGGCCTTGGTGGTCATGGTTTGGTTTTAAGTTGTAACTTGGGAGTCAATTTGTTTAAATGGATTGGAATGACATAATTGGACTTAGCTTGCAAGCATAATTTGTGTGACGATATCAACAGTAAATGACTTAATAAATGACTCCTGGATTAATAGATGGGATTATGTGTAAATGTTTTAATTAGGTTTAAAGGGGGTATGTAGCTTTCCGTATAGGTGGATCTCCCAGAGGGACCAATACTAGAAACTGTTGGGTTCAATTGGTGTGAATGGAAAATGGAGAGACACAACCCTTCGAGGAAAAGACACACTATTTCGAAAAAGGGGTGACTGTTCAGTTGGATGTGACCGTTCAGAAAAGACATGTTGTTTCAAAATGGATAGACATGACTATTTCAAAATGATACAACCTTCCATGAACCATTTCTTTCTTTCTTTCTTTCCTAAGGGGCATTTGATGGCTGTAAATACCTGAACTTTTTTTCTTGGGTAGTATGAAAAAATTTCTGCATTAAAAACACTCTCTACTTCTAAAAAACTTTGTGTGATCATCTACCATTGAGTGTGTTTGAAGAATCAAAAGGTTTGTGGTACTGCTACATTCTGATTGTGAGCCATTTTATCCTGAGAGGAAAAATTCTACAACCTTGGGTACTTGAGGGGAATTAATTCCTTAAGGACACTCCGTGAAATCAGAGGACTTGATTATGCTTTTTATTTCATCTTGTTTCTTTTAATTAACATACTTCTTTGATAGTTATTGATGAGCTTGCGTTGAAGGAGTTAATAGCTTCATAGGTGTTCTTGAAACTGTCTTGAACAAAAGTTGAAGTGTTTGTACAAACATACAGATTGTGTACCCGATGAAAACAATCTTAAGGAATTAAGTTACTAATCCATATTATTTCTTTTACTATTTTTTCAGTAAATAGGTTGAACTTCATATTGATAGTTCTTTAAATTTTTGAAATTGTGTTTGAAGTTCTTGAAACTTAATTTTGATAGTTCATAAGTTGGTTGAACTTGTGTTGAAGTTCTTAACATTTGATTTTGCTATTTTCCAGAAAATAGTTTGAACTTCATTTTGTTGATGTTCATAAGTCGGGTTGAACTTATTGTTAAAAGTTCAAAGTTGTAAATACAGAGTTAAAACTTTATTTGATTGTTCATATGTTAATTTGAACATGTGTTTGAAGTTTTTGTTGAAAAATACAGATTTTATCAAAATTGAGAAAAACAACAATTTTAAGAAAAGTATAAAAATATTTATTTTTGTGCTTGTTTGGTGAAGGGAAAAAAATTTATTGCCATTTATAAATCAAATATTTGATTAATTTGTATTGGGTCTGATTTTGTGGAGACTAAAATCTTTTGATTTCTACTCCCTCGATTAGAAGAATATAAAAACTTCATCAAGAAATCAGTTTGAGAATTCGGTTTGAAGAATATAAAAACTTCACCGACTCGTTAAAATTCCTGTATTGGTTTCTGGAGTTTAAAATCTGAAGGATTTCACTCTATTTAAATTTGATTATGATTTTAATTCACAAAAAATTCGTCATGTTTCATAGTTTATTCGGTTGATGATTTGAAGATATAAAAAAATTCATCATTGACCAGAAACAAGTTGGCTAAAGATTAAATTCTTTATTGTTAATATTCTAAAATACTAAAGAGTATGTCAAAGATTGACAGAAAAATGATGAATGAAACTAAACAATAAATTGATTTGGTTGTGAATGGTTTTGTCCCAACGACAACCAATGTTGTGTCATTAAGTCGTTCAGGTGTTGCTCTAGCAATGAAAACGACAGAGAAATTAGAAAAATATTTTTGTGTGAACTTCAAAGAATGGCAGCACATGATGTTATTTTGGCTGGACAAACTTGCAATGCAAATGTTCACAAGTACAGATCCTCATATTCTTGAAAAAAAATAATGATTGAAAATCAATTGTCTGATTTGAAAGATCTTATGAGTCATTCCAAGATAGACGAGGATAATGAGTTGAATGAAAAATCATCAATGGTGGTTGCAAATCTTTTTAAGGATGATGCTCCAAATGATAAGAAGATGAAGAAGTCTTTTGTACAAGAGAAAGAGAAGAATAAGAAAATGTAAAAGGCAATTGGTATATTTGTAGTGATGATGGCCACGTAGCTCAAAATAGTCAAGTTCTAAATAAAAACAAGATAAGAAATTAGATAAATGTGTTGGAAACTACTAGAAAAATTGAAAATCTATGTGATATGATCACTAAAAACAATCTAGTCTAGTTGGATATCCAAATGAATGGTGGTTTAATTTAGGAGCTACTAGACATGATTGAGCGGACAAAGAAGTTTTTGCTACTTATGATCCCGTTGGTCCCAAAGAAGCGATCTTCATGGGAAATAATATAGTAACTAAGTTTAATGGAAGTGGGAAGATATTCCCAAAAGTGACTTCCGGCAAGGTGTTGACTCTCAACAATGTTCTCCACGTTTCTACTATTAGGAAAAATTTAGTGTCGACAACATTTCTCATTAAAAATAGGTTTAAGCGTGTGTTTGTTTTGGAGAAAGTTGTAATAAGCAAGAATGAAACATATGTAGGAAAGGGCTACCTCATTGAGGGAATTTTCAAAACATTATGTAATGATGAAGAAAGTTGAGGATTGTTCTTACTTACTAGAGTCAAACGATTTGTGGCATAGTCGTTTAGGACATGTCAAGTATAAAATCTTCCAAAAATTGATTAACTTAGAAGTTTTGCCAAACTTTAAGTGCAATAAATCAACATGTCAAACGTGTGTGGAATCAAAGTATGTTAAGGATTCGTATAAGTCTGTTGAAAGGAATTTCAGTCCCTTAGACTTAATCCATACACACATTTGTGATATAAAAATCAACACCATCTCGTGGTGGGAAAAAGTATTTTATAACTTTTATTGATGATTGCACTAGGTACTGTTATGTCTATTTCCAAAACAGTAAGGATTAAGCAATAGATGCATTTAGACAATATAAAACAAAGTTAAAAATCAATTTGAGAAAAAAATTAAAATGATAAAAAAGTGATAGGGGTGGAGAATATGAATATCCCTTTGCAGAAATTTGTGTAGAAAATGGAATTGTCCATCAAACTACGACTCTGTATTCACCTTAATCTAATGAAATTACAGAAATAAAAAACTGAACCTTAAAGAAAATGATGAATGCCTTACTTAAATGTTCAGGTTTACCGCAAAACTTGTGGGGGAAGCTATCCTTATAGTTAACTGAATACTCAATAGAGTGCCCTACAATAAAATACTATCAATTCCACATGACATATGGAAAGGAAGAAAACCCAACTTAAAATATTTCAAAGTGTGTGGGTGTCTAGCAAAAGTCCAAATTTCTATGCCTAAAAGGGTAAAAATATGACATAAGACAGTGGACTGCATATTCATAGGATATGCTAAAAGTAGTAAAGTATGTCAATTTTTGGTTCATAAATTTGAACGTCCGGATATCTATAAAAATATGGTAATTGAATCAGATAATGCTGAGTTCTTTAAACATATTTATCCATATAAAACTAAATATGAATAATCTAGTGGAGGGTCTAAACGAGCTCGAGATGAACCAAGCGAGGATGTACATAATGATGAGAATCTAAGACGTAGTACACATAAAATAACATCAACTTCATTTGGATTGGATTTTGTAACATTTCTCTTAGAAAATAAGCCTCAAATATTTACAGAAGGATGTCGTCATCAGACTCATCCTTTTGGAAAGAGGCAGTTAATAATGAGATTGATTCAATCTTGAGAAACCATACTTGGGAGTTGGTTGATCTTCCTCCAGAAAATAAACCTTTAGGTTCTAAATGAATCTTCAAAAGAAAAATGAAAGCGGATGATACTGATGACAAATACAAGGCAAGACTTGTAGTAAAAGGTTTCAAACAGAAAGAAGACCTTGATTACTTTGATACATACTAGGCTGTAACAAGGATAATATCAATTCGGATGTTAATTGCCATGGAAGCGGTAAATGGTCTTGAAATCCATCAAATGGATGTGAAAACAACATTCTTAAATGGAGAATTGGAGGAAAAAATTTACATAAAACAACTTGAGAGTTTTGTGAAGAAGGTGTTCAACTAGTTAAGTCACTTTATAGACTAAAACAAGCTCCTAAACAATGGCATGGAAAGTTTGACCAAACCATGTTGGCAAATGGTTTTAGATAAATGAATGTGATAAATCTGTTAATATTAAAGATACTCCAATATAAATTCTATGAAATAAATGCTTGAGATCATTTTTGATATAAAAAACCTTGGAGTTGCGGATGTGATCTTAGGAATAAGAAGGGTTGCCATTGTCACAATCTCATTACATCAAAAAGGTACTTGACAAGTTTAAGTATTTGAATTTCGATATTTCCAAGACTCCATTGGAAGTGAGCTTTGCACTTCAAAAGAATAAAAGTGAAAGTGACTCATAGTTGGAATATGAAAGAGTGTTAGGATGGTTAATGTATATCATGAACTCTACACGGCCAAACATAGCATGTGCTGTTAGTAAGTTGAGTCGGTAAACGAGTAATCCCAATAAAACTTACTGGATGGCAATGAATAGAGTTTTGGGGTATCCCAAATACACTCAAGACTATGATTTGCATTATAATAAATATCTCGTGGTAATTGAAGGATATAATGACACAAATCGGATCACCAAATAGAATGAAGTAAAATACATGAGTGGATATGTATTTACTATAGATGGAGGAACAGTCTCTTGAAAATCGTCCAACCAAACATGTATTGCTCGCTTTATAATGGAATCTGAATTTATCGCACTAGATAAAGTCGGTGAAAAAGATGAATGGCTCCAGAATTTCTTGAAAGATATTCCTTATTGGCCCAAACCATTGGCACCAGTATGTATACATTGTGATATCCAAGTGGCAATAGGTAGGGCAGGGAGCATGATGTATAACAATAAATCTTGTCATATAAAACGAAGACATAATACCATTAGAGAGCTTCTCTCTAGTGGAATTATCACTATTGACTATGTGAAGTCAAAGGATAATATTTTGGATCAACTTACAAAAGGTTTGTCTAGAGAGGGAGTTGAGAAAACATTAAAGGGAATGGGTTTACGACCTAGGACAAGTCAGAATGGCGGTAAATCTACCTAGCAGACTAGAGATCCCAAGATCTAGGTTCAAGGAGATCAAACAAAGTTGTATCTGACAGGTTCAATATTATCAATATAGACAACCCATTCTTATGATGTAGACAATGTTTAGTAAGCAAGGATAAGACTTATGGTGTGAAGTATTTTAATGATTAACTAAATTTGGCAAGTTTGACCAAATTGTTTAATCTATAGGATTGAACGTTTAGAAATCACCTATGTGAGGGTGAATTTGAAGTTGCTTCAAGGAGAATTTTAATAAAGGCCTATTCTCTAAGCTCTCATGAAATTAGGACATGTTCATGGCTAAAATGAATAAAATCATGAGAACCATAAACGGTAAAAGGCTGGTTGTTTGACATGTGTTTTCTAGGTGTACATTAAGCTCGACGGTTCAAAGATATCAAATCTACCAATTGACCGAGTGCATCCGATGCATGCTCACTATAAAAAGTTCAAAGGGAAACCCACTTATCCATATACAATCAGTCTTTGCTTGCTAACAACATACTTGTCCATAAAGTTTTATAAAGAGTAGACATTCGCCATTTATGTGGGGGATTGTTGGGTTTAATTGGTGAATAGAAAGTGGAGGGACACAACCCTTCGAGGAAAAGACACACTATTTCTAAAAGGGGTGACAATTCAGTTGGATTTGACTATTCAGAAAAGACATGTTGTTTTGAAATAGACAGACCTGACTATTCCAAAATGATACAACATTCTATGAGCCATTGCTTCATTTCCAAAGGGGCATTTGATGTTTATAAATACCTAAAAAAATTTCCTCAGGTAGTATGAAAAAATTTCTGCATTAAAAACACTCTTCTACTTCTAAAAAACTTTGTGTGATCATCCACCGTAGAGTGTGTTTGAAGAATCAAAAGGTTTGATGTACCGCTACATTCTGATTGTGAGCTATTTTATCCTGGGAGGAAAAATTCTGCAACCTCTGGTACTTGAGGGGAATTAATTCCTTAAGGACACTCCGTGAAATCGGAGGACTTGATTATATTTTCTAATTCATCTTGTTTCTTTTAAATAACATACTTCTTTGATAGTTCTTGATGAGCTTGTGTTGAAGGTGTTAATAACTTTATAGTTGTTCTTGAAACTGTCTTGAACAAAAGTTGAAGTTTTTGTACAAGCATACAGATTCTGTACCCAAAAACAACAGAAACCACATTTGCCAGTGAGGGGGTCTTTATGACCATGTGCATAGCTTACACACTATGTATATTTTAGAATGGCTAGATCCTTGGTGTCTCTGGACCTTTCTCGGATTTTCCTGGTTCATGTGGCTGAACCCATATAGTTCGTGGATGCCTTTAGGATGACTAGAGCTACACAATCCAGGTTAAAGGTTTTTAAATCTCATGTTCATAACCTTGTACACTACCCTAACATGATATATATACATATGAATGTGTGCATATAATTTTAATTAGTTTTGGACATGACATTATTTTATCCCTTTCCTAAGTTATATGCCAATGCTTATCCTACTAATCATCCATAAACGCTACATAGTTTTATGATGTAGGGTCCTAGGGTTCCTTATTTACTCATGTAAAGTCTTAGGTAGAGCGCATATTAGTTGAGTTGCTATAAAGTGGTGCCTCCATCCTCCGGAAAGCTTTACATTTCATTAGGTTTCATTTTAAATTTTAGGAACTGACGAGTTCCATTTTCATGGTCGGAGGAATGTCCTAACCTTATTTGGTATTCTGGTTTTAGAGGTTTAATGGACAAAAGTGTGGGTTGGTTATTTGTTTTGGTATTTTTACAATCTCTCTATTGGTTTATATATCATTATTATTATATGGTTTTGCTTCCACTATTACTTTATTATGATCAGGTGGTCTCTGGCATATGGTGGGCTTTAAATACCCATCCAGCCAGGCCTGGTTTAGGTCATGACATGATTTAGGTCTCTTCAAGTGCTGAGAGGCTAGCCTATATCTATATTTATGAGATTGTGTGACTTTATGGTGTGTCGGTGTCTATCATATCAGATTGTGGTTTGGTGTTGACTTCTCACTTTTGGAAGACTTTTAAAGATGAGCTGGATACTCGGGTTGACATTAGCACAACATTTCACCCCTAGACTGATGGTCAGAGCGAACTATTCAGGTTTTAAAAGATATGCTCTGCACGTGTATGATGGATTTTGGTGGCCAGTGGGAGCAGCATTTGGCTTTAGCAGAGTTTGCATATAATAATAGCTATCATTCCAATACCAATATGAGTCCTTTTATGGCTTTGTATGGAAGGCGTTGTTGCTCTCCAATTTATTGTTTTGATGTTTTTTAGGTTAGGCCTCGAGGTATGGACTTGCTCCATGAGTCCTTGGATAGTTTTTGAATTATTTAGGATAGACTTTGAGTGCCTCAGAGTAGGCAGAAGTGCTCTGATGATCGTAGATTGCGTGCCTTAAGATTTAGTGTTGGTGATCGTGTTATCCTTCGGGTTTCAACCATGAAGGTTGTGATGAGTATTGGGAGGAGGGGCAAGCTTAGTCTTAGGTATATTGGTCCATTTGAGATTCTTCAGATAGTTGGTGAGATGGCTTATAAGTTAGCTTTGCCCCCAAATTTATCAATTTTCATCCAGCTTATATTGTTTCTATGCTTTACCGTTACGTTCCTAATAAGTCTCATGTCACTTTTTGGGAGTTGTTTCAGTTGAATAAGTGATTGTCTTTCGATGAGAATCCAGTCTCTATTTTGGCTAGGGATGTTAGACGGTTACACTTTAGGGTTATCCCTATGGTTAAGATTCAGTGGTGACATTGACCTGTACATGAGGCTACTTTAGTGGTTGAGTCTAACATGCGTAGTTCTTATCCCTAGATCTTTGTTGATTCGGGTATTTCTTTGCCTTAGTTCTAGGATGAACTAGATTTTTAGTGGTGGATGATGTAGTGACCTAAATTTTTTATATTATATGTGAAAATGTATTTTTGTATGATTTGACTATTTTACCCCTCACTATAGTTGCATTCTAGTATTTTTGGGATTTATTGGCATGGTTCTCAATGCATTTTGGTGTCCTTAATGCGATATTGTGGATTTTGGTGCTTTGAAAGCCTCATTATGGACTTGTGTGGTTATATTTTGATCAGTGTGATGGATGGCTAAACGGACCATGCCAGCAGATACAAAATGTCGATTTTAGGGTGGTAACATATTTGGTGTGGTTTTACAGCTTTTAAATCTCATTTTCAATCCTTGGTTTAAAATTATGATTTTAGATTTTGGGGGTCAACTTTATGAAAATAATGTCTTTCCAAAAATCTAATATTGCCATTGAGTCTGGAGCATCAAATTTAGTATGGTTACATAGTTTGTTTGCGTATATAGGATTCCGAATGATTCCTGAGGGCTTTGTAGAAACTTGGAATAATTTCCAAGTTTTGGCTAGTTTTTGGTACAACTGCAATCGAACCACTTGAGTGCTGATTGTACTAGTGTGTGCAGAGAGGGTAGTGCGATCGCACTAAGGGTGTTGGCGATTGCCACACCTTCTCTTGCTGCCAGGGTGTGCGATTGCACACCTGGGAGTGCGATTTCAACACCTGATTACCTGAAAGGGGTATAAATAAATAAACCCCTTAGGTTGTGAATTAGCTCATTATTCATCTTGCCTCTTGAGGGATAAACCCTAAAATAGTATGAGATCTTAAAAGTGAAGCTTAGGGGTGCTTTGAGAGCTAGATTAACATCTATTTCTTGATTCTTTTACGGATTTAAGGTAAGAATCCACCCTTTTCTTGGTTGAATTTCTTGATTAATTGTTCAAAACCCCAAAAAACTTAGGGCTTGATGTTAAGCCTCAATCTCACTCTTTTTTCACTTGAATAGTGTTCCTAATCCTATAATTACTTGTTTTCCTCGATTTTATCTTCAAAACAACTTTGATTTTTTATTTTAAAAATGAATTTCAAAGGTTTTATCCAGTAAAGTTTATAGATTTTTTTTCAATTTAGACCTCGTTTGTAACTTGATTTGACTTGGGTTTTCAGCTGTAGGTTCCTAAAAGTATGGGAGCACATTTTTGAAAGAAATTTATGATTTTCTCTTCTTTTTCAAAAACTCATTTCAGGAGTCCATTTTGACCCTGAAATGATAGTAGGAAATATGAGTGTTGTTCTCTTTGTTTTGACGCGTAGATTCTATATATCTTGGTTTTATTTAATTTCAGAATCGTTCGTGAGAAGTAAGGTCGTGGGTCAAAATATAGCGGGCTGATTTTGACATTCGAGGTAGGTTACGTCTTAACTCTTTCAGACCGTGATGGGTAGTTAAATTGTATACAAAATGCATGTTAAGGGGATGGGAACTAATCATGAACTTGGCTATCTTAATGTTTTGAGCCCGTGTGAGGGCCTATATGTGGTATAATTGTTGGTTTTGAGACATTATGTGATATGTCTGATCGTAAGGGGTCTTTTGAGTAGTTGATATCCTTATACACATGTGAATAATTGTATCTTATTGATGAAAAAGTGTGTTGTGGTACCATTTGTGCATTGTGATGTATTCATACTTTATTGGCACATGAAAATGTGAAAATTCATGGATGGTTGGAAAATAATTAGTGTATATTAGCTCACATGATTGTGAAAATATATCATTGTGGTTGGTTGTGGAAATACATCATGTGGTTAGTTGTAGAAATACTCATTGTGATTAGTTGTGAGAATTTCATTCTTATATCATACTCATTCATGAAACATTGGTACCACAATGGTAACATCTGAGAAACACTGGCAAGACCTTTTTAAACCCTTCTAAAGGGATATGCCAGGAAGGAGATATTGTGATATATTATAAAAACCCTGTCCAAGGGATGTGTTGGGGTGGAGTTATGATATATGGATTGTATATGGGTTGACGAACCCCCCATAGGTTCTACGTTGGGAGGCTTACTTCTGTAGGTGTATACGGAGGTTGTGCGACAACCTCGTACATCATCATCATCACTCTTATTGTTTTTACTTCATTATGGTTGCGATTGTACTCATGCTTTGAGTTATTACCTACCTAATTGTTCTATCATCTTATACCTGTGCTCAATGATCTTGTAAGTATATCATCCTTCCATGTCCCACTTGTATGTGTTATATTGTACACTTGTGGTCTTTTTTGTATTTGTTGCAATATATATGATATATTAGAACTGTTAGTGCAAGTGGTGTGGGCTACCGGTGTAGAAAATTTCTGATTGCAGGTGGCGTGCCTGTAGTGTATATTTTGTATGTCTTATTTTTTACTTTTCTCGGTCAGCCTATTATACCTACTGAGTACAAATGGACCGTACTCAATCCTACTATACCCTTCTGGTGCAGATTCAAGTTCGGGTGTACCCCGTGTTGCTTGACTCGGGTGATTGTTGGAGTTTTCAAGGTAGTGGATGATTTTCAAGCGTTCAAACCTCTATCATTAGACTCTGTATTTACTAGTTTTTAGAGATAGAATTGCATTTATTAAATTTCTTATATATTTCATTTAGATTCGAGTTGTACTAGATATGTACTTATACTGTTGACATTAGGTTTTAGGAGTTATAGTTGTATTGTTGATTATATTCTTTCCAAATTTATTATACTTATATGGTTCGGCTTCGTTCTAGAAGCCTTACCTTGGGGGTATTTCTATCTTTTTCCCTTTGTGTATTAGTTTGGGTGATAGGCTTACTTGTCAAATCACGCTGCGACAAGTGCCATAATGACCCTTAAATTTTGGGTCGTGGCAGACATTACACGTCGTTCATTCTTATTCTGTAT
This sequence comes from Capsicum baccatum var. pendulum, assembly GCA_030864225.1. Classification (NCBI taxonomy): domain Eukaryota; kingdom Viridiplantae; phylum Streptophyta; class Magnoliopsida; order Solanales; family Solanaceae; genus Capsicum; species Capsicum baccatum. Next base: position 247,270,310 of record CM061550.1, read on the forward strand.
TTTATGCACCTTTTTATAAAGGTAGAACTCACGTGCAACACCCGTAAAGTTCATTATTGTAAGTGTGATGGTGATTTATCATGTATTCAGTATCAAAATAAATCAAATCATAAGAAATAACAACAAAAATAATAACAAACCCCATGTAATCATGCAAGTATAGTCCGAAGAAAGTACAATATACAAAATTTTTACCTACCTAGAAATCATTATATCTCATAAGCAACTCAAATAAATAACTATACAAAGTTAAAACAGTAACAATCAAACTCCCTATGATCAAACAAGTGTAGTTTGACGAGGATAAAATGTAAACATACCTTACTCCTATCTCAAAATCATCTAATTACATAAATAATTCAAACAAATAACTATACAAATTTGAAACAGTAATAATCAAACCCCGTGTAATCACACAAGTTGAGTCTGACAAGGATACAATATACACATACTTTATCCCTATCTCAAAATCATCAATTTACACAAACAATAACAACAACAACAACAATAAACCAGTATAATTTCATATGTGGAGTTTGATAAAGATACAATATTTACACACCTTACTCATACCTCAAAATCTTTGAATCACAACAACAACAACAACAAACCCAGTATAATCCCCCACAAGTGGAGTGTGATGAGGATACAATATTCACACACCTTACTTATACCTCAAAATCATCAAATCACACTGATAATAAATTCAATATAATCCCACAAGTGGAGTTTGACGAGGATACAATATTCAAACACCTTACGCAAACCTTGAAATCATCGAATCAAACCAACAACAACATTAAACCCAATATAACCCCACAAGTTGAGTCTGATGAGGATACAATATTTACATACCTTACTCATACATCAAAATCATTGAATCGCAACAACAACAATAATAACAATAATAAAAATAAACATAATATAATCTCACAAGTGGATTTTGGAGAGGATACGATATTCACACACCTTACTCACACCTTAAAATATCAAATCACAACAAGTGTAGTTCGGCATGATGGTACAAATACAATTTGTAGTAGTAGTAGTAGTAGTAGTAGTAGTAAATATAATGAAAGAAGAACCCTAAACATTATAATAAAACAGTGTGGTGCATTAAAAATCTCATATTTACTTTGAATTCAAATATTATGTCAATATAATATATAATATTATATTATATTTACCTCTACGTCATATGGTATCACACATATTTCATTCTTATTCTTTATTTTATACACCTTTGGTTTAATCAATGTAGACCTCACGTGCAACGCACGTAGAGTACACTATTTTTGATTTGATGGTGAGTTATCATGTTTTTCTTTAAGAAAACTTTTTATCATAGAACTTTATATTTTTTTTAAAATATAATTTTACTTATAACATAACATACACACAACAATATGTTCTTTTGATATACATTTACTATTAATTAACGTGATATATATGTGCAAAAATAACTATACAAATTTAAAATGGTAATAATCAAACTCATTGTGATTGAATAAATGGAGTCAAACAAGAATACAATATGTGCATACCTTACTCCTACCACGAAATCATCAGATCACACAAACAACAACAATAACAATAATAAATCTAGTATAATCCTACAAGTGGAGGTTGACGAGGACACAATATTCACATATCATATTTATACCTCAAAATCATGGAATCACTACAATAACAAAAACAATAATAAATCCACTATGATTTTACAAGTGGAGTCTGATAAGGATACAATATTCACACGCCTTACTCATACCTCGAAATCATCAAATCACAACAACAATAATAAACTCAATACAATCCCACAAATAGAGTCTAACGAGGATACTATATTCACAAACCTTACTCATACCTTGAAATCATCGAATCACAAAAACTACAACAACAATAAACCCAATATAATTTCTAAAGTGGAGTCTGGCGAGGATACAATATACCTTATTCATACCTCGAAATCATCGAATCACAATAACAACAACAATAATAAATTTAACACAAGTGGAGTCTGGCGAGAATACAATATTAATACACTTTACTCATACCTTGAAATAAGCTAATCACAACAACAACAATAATAAGTTCAATACAATCCGATAAGCAGAGTTTGACTAGGGTACAATATTCACACACCTTACTCATACCTCAAAATCATCAAATCACACTACCACCAACAGCAACAACAATATAAAACCTAGTATAATTCCACAAGTGGATTCTGCTACAAGGGTGAAAATACAACATACACAAATCGTACCTCTTTATCACACAAAACAACTTAAACAAATAATTTTAAAAAATATAAAATAATAAAATTCAAACCAAAACCCAAATATTTATAATTAAATTCAACATATCTAAGCTTAAACTTTGTCCAAAATTTAATCTAATTTATTTTTTAAGTAAATACTAACCCTTAACCCAGTAACTGAAATAGAGAGTTGCTAATCACAACAAAATTTAGTCAGCTTGTAATTTGCTTTGAATTTTTATAGTAAAAAAGTACCCAAACTCTAATATTCTACCCAAAAAAATTATAAAAAATATATGGTGATAGTGAAAAATTAAATTCTAAATTATTGATTGTTGAAAAATTAATAAATTTAAAATACAGATGAATCTTTTTTTTTAATTTTTTCTTGTTAATTTTTTTCCTTATTTGGGTAATAAAATTTCAGATAATAAAGATCAAATAAAGGTACAACGCTTGAAAAAAATTAGTATTGTAATTTACCTTTGAGTAAAAAAAATATGAAATAATAATAATAATAATAATAATTATAATAATAATAATAATAATAATAATAATAGTAACAAATATAATAAAAGAATAACCCTAAACACTATACTAAAATGGTGTGGTGCATTAAAACTCTCATATTTACTTTGAATTCAAATATTATGTCAATATAATATACAGTATTCTATTTACCTCAACGTCAGATGACATCACACACATTTCATTCTTATTCTTTATTTTATACATCTTTCGTTTAATCAATATAGAACTCACGTGCGATGCATGTAGAGTCTATTGTTTTTAGTTTGATGGTGAGTTATCATGTTTTTATTTAAGTAAACTTTTTATCTTAAAACATTATGTTGCTTTTTTTAAAAAAAAAAATTGTACTTGTAACATAACATACACACACCAATATGTTATTTTGATGTATATTTATTATTAGTTAATGTGATATACACATGTTAAAATAACTATATAAATTTAATTCAGTAATAATCAAAAATTTTGTGATCACAGAAGTGGAGTCTGACAAGGATACTATATACACACACCTATAACTACCTGAAAATTAGATGAAATATGTGAAATTTGTAATTTTATGTAATTTGATTATTTTACCCCTCTCGGTAGTTGTATTATAGTATTTATGGGGTATGAGGGTGACTGGCATGGTTTTTGATGCATTTTGGTACCATTTATGTAATATTGTGGCTTTTGATGACTTCGGGAGCCTTGTTTTAGACTTATGGAGATATCTTGTGATTCGTGTGACGAATGGATGAATGGACTATGCCAGTAGATCTGGAATATCGAATTTAGGCTGGATAGACCTCTGTTCTGGGTCCTGGTGCACCCGAGCTCATTTCGACCTATTGATTGGAAAGTTGAAAATGGGAAATATGAGTGTGGGACCCACATTTGATCGAAACGACCTCGAATGAAAAATTCGACTTTGTCAAAAGATTCTAAATATCTATTTTAGGGTTGGAAGATATTTGGTGTGATTTTATGGCTTTTAAGTCTCATTTCGACCCTCGATTTGTAAAATTACGATTTCGGGTTTTGGGGGTCAACTTTTTGAAAATGATGGTTTTTCGAAAATCCAAATTCTCCAGCACATACGGAACATCAAATTTAGTATGGTTGCATAGTTCATTACATATATCAGACTCTAAACAAATCTCGGGCACCCCGTTGAAGTCCGGATTGGACTTTAAAAAAATAGTTTTTTGTGCAGATTTTTCTGCAATATATATATAGCAGTTTTGGGCCCATTTCGTTCATTTTTCATCTTGTCTCTTGAGAGTTATATCCTAAAATAGTGTGGGAGCTTAAAAGTAAAGTTTGTGGGAGTTTGGAAAGCTAGATTAACATCTATTTCTTGATTTTATTACGGATTTAAGGTAAAAATTCACCCTTTTCTTAGTAATTTTTTGATTAATTTTTCAAAACCTCAAAAATATTAGAGCTTGATTTTTAAACCTAAATTTCACTCCTTATCACTTGAATAATGTTTTTATCTTATAATTACTACTTTTTCATCAATTTAACCTTCAAAACAACTCCGATTCTTGATTTCAACCTGAATTTCAAAGATTTTACTAAGTAAAGCTCAAAAATAATTTTTCTTCGATTTGAACCTCATTTTTGAATTGATTTAAATTGATTTTTAAGCTGTAGGTTCTCAAAAATATGAATAAAATGTATTTGAAATAAAGTTTTGATTTTACCCTTCTTTTTTGAAAATCCGTTCCGAGGGGCCATTTTGATCATGAACCAAAAGTAATTAATATGGATGTTGTTGATTTATTTTGATGAGTAGATTCCATATTTTATGTTTTTAGTGCAGTTCAGGATTATTAGTGAAAAGTAAGGTCGTAGGTTCAAAGTGTAGCGGACCAGTTTCAACTTTTGAGGTAGGTTATGGCTTAACTCTTTCAGACTAGGCTGGGTAGTAAATGATGGTATAAAATTTATGTTAAGTGTGGTAAATAATCATGAAAATGGCTATTTATGTGTTGTGCTCATGTAGGGGCCTATATATGATGTAATTATCGAAATTGAGTTATTATGTGGTATGTGTAACCGTGTGGAGTCCTATGTTATATTGATAGTCTTGAATACATGTGAATAATTGTATTGTGTTGTTAAAATGCTTAATGTGGTACCATTGGTGTATTATGATTGTATTCATACTTTATTGACATACGAGACATGTGAAAATTCATAGATGAAATGAAAATAAGGAGTGAATATTGGCTCACATGGTTGTGGTTATGTATTATTGTGGTTTGTTGTGGAACTATATCATGTGGTTGGTTGTAGAAATACTCATTGTGATTGATTGTGAGAATTACATTCTTATATCATAATCATTTATAAAATATTGGTACCATCGTGGCAACACCTGAGTAACATTGACAACGCCTTTTTAAAACCCTCTCCAAGGGATGTGCCGAGGAGGAGATATTGCAACACCTTATAAAACTCTTTTCTAGAAATATACCGTAAAGGAGATATGAGATATGTGAATTTTATATGGGTTGACGAACCCTCATGGGTCCTGCGTTGGGAGGCTTGCTTCCGTAGGTGTATACGGGAATTGTGCAACGACCTCGTGCATCATCATCATCATCATCATCATATACATTATACTTACTTTATATTGTTTATATTATGTTGTATTGCCATATTGACTTGCCATCTATGTATTCTCTTATCTTCTTTTACTTGTATTTTGATGATCTTGTACATGCATGTTCCCCCTTGTTCTACTTATATGTGATATAATGCATACTTGTGTTCTATCTTGGTGCGATTTTACAATATATGTAATATATTAGAATTGTTAGTAAAAGCAGTGTGAGCTACCATTGTGGGATATTTTTTAATTGCAGGTGACGTGCCCTAAGTATATATTTTGTATTCTTTATTTACTACTTTGTGTGGTTGGCCTATGATACCTACTGAGTACAAGTGGACTGTACTCATGTCTACTGTGCCCTTTCTGTGCAGATCCTAGCTTGAGTGCGCCTCAGCTTACTTAAATTGGACGATTGTTGGAGCTTCCAAGGTAGTGGTTGGACATTCATGCGTCTGGAGTTCACCTCTATCTTTCTATAGTAGTTATGTCTTTATTAGTATTCGGAGATAGATATTATTCCTTTATAGTTATTTTTCTGATGTATTTGACTCCTGAGTTGTATTAGTAGTTCTTACACTATTGACACCTAATTTTGGGCATGATTGGTATTTTGGATAAGTTCTTTCCGCATTGTTATGATTACTTGTATGGTTCGGCTACATTTTAGAAGCCTTACCTTGGGGTATTTTTGTCTTTTTTCTCTTTTTGTATTAGTTTGGGTGATAGGTTTACTTGTCAAGGTACATCGCGACAAGTGCCATCATGACCCTCATTTGTGGATGGTGACAATACCTTACTCCTACATTGAAATCATCAAATCACACAAATAACAATAACAACAACAACAAACTCACCATAATCTTACACGTGGAGTCTGATAAGGATACAATATTCACACATCTTACAGATACCTCGAAATCATAGAATCACGATAATAACAAAAACAAGAATAAATTCAGTATAATTTCACAAGTAGAGTATAATGCGAATACAATATTCACACACTTTACTTATACCTCGAAATCATCAAATCACAACAACGATAACAAATCCAGTATAGTTCCACAAATGGAGTTTGATGAGGATACAATATTTACACACCTTACTCATACCTCAAAATTATCGAATCAACAATAACAATAATAAATCTAATATAATCCCATTAGTGGAGTCTGACGAGGATACAATATTCAGACACCTTACTTATTCTTCGAAATCATCGAATCACAATAACAAAAAAGTAACAACAACAATAACAAAATCAGTATAATCCCACAAGTGGAGTCTGACGAGGATACAATATTCACACACTTTGCTGATACCTAAAAATTATCGAATTACAACAACAATAATAATAAACTCAATATAATCCCACAAGTGGAGTCTAACTAGGATAAAATATTCACACACCTTACTCATACCTCAAAATTATTAAATTACACCACCATCACTACCACTATCAACAACAACAAACCGAATGTAATTCCACAAGTAAAATCTGCTACAAGGTACAAATACAATTTTTACAGACCTTACCATTGCTTTGTAATCATTGAATCATATAAATCAACTCAAACAAATAATTATACAAACATAAAACAATAAAAATCAAACCAAAAATCAAATATTTATAATTTTATTCAATAGGTCTAAGGTTAAACTTCACCAAAAAAATTAATTTAATTTATTTTTTAAATAATTACTAAACCTAACCTAGTAACTTGAACAGAGAGCTCCTTATCACAACAAAATTCAATCAACTTGTGGTTTTTTTTGATTTTCACCAAAAAAACACCCAAACTCTGATTTTCTACCAAAAAATATTTATAACGAATATATGGTCATAGTGAAAAATTAAATCCTAAATTATAGATTGTTGAAAAATTAATTCATCTAAAATACAGATGAATCTTCTTTTTATTTTTTCCTATTAATTGTTTTTCTTAATTTGGGTAAGAAAAATTAAGATTATAATTATCGGATAAAGGTACAACACTTGAAAAAAATTAATATTGTAATTTACCTTCGACCAAATTTTTTTGAAATAATAATAATAATAGAAATAAATACAATTTAAAAAGAACCCTAAACACTATAATAAAATGATGTGGTGCATTAAAACTCTCGTATTTATTTTGAATTCAAATATTATGTCAATATAATATACAGTATCTATTTACCTCAACATTGATGGCATTACACACATTTCATTCTTATTTTTTTTATTTTATACACCTTTGGTCTAATCAATGGTAGAACTCATGTGCAACGTATGTGTGCCCATTGTTGTTCGTGTGATAGTGAGTTATCATGTTTTTGTTTGTGCAAATTTTTTATCTTAGAACCTTAAGTTGTCTTTTTTAAAAAAATAATTGTACTTATAACATAACGTACACACAACAATATGTTAGTTTGATATACATTTATTATTAATTAATGGAATATACACGTGTAAAGATAACTATACGAATTTAAAATAGTAATAATCAAATACCTTATGGTCACACAAGTGGAGTCTGAGAAGGATACAATATACACATAACTTGCTCCTACGTCAAAATCATAGAATTACACAAACAACAACAATAATAACTCAATATAATTCCACAAGTGGAGTCTGACGAGGATACAATATTCACATATTTTACTCATACCTCAAAATCATCGAATCACAACTACAACAAAAAATAATAAACTCAGTATAATTTTACAAGTGGAGTTTGGCGAGGTGCAATATTCACACACCTTACTCATACCTCAAAATCATCAAATTACAACAACAATAATAAACTCAGTATAATCTCACAAATGGAGTCTGACGAGGATACAATACTCACACACCTTACTCATACCTCAAAATCATCGAATCACATCAATATGTTGTAATAATAAATCAAATATAACCCTACAAGTGGAGTCTGACGAGGATACAATATTCTGACACTTTACTCATACATCAAAATCATCAAATCATAACAACAACAAAAAAAACCAATATAATTCCACAAGTGGAGTCTGATGAGGATGCCATATTCACACACACCTTACTCATACCTCGAAATGATCAAATCACAACAACAATAATAATAAACCCTATATAATCCCACAAATAGATTCTGACGAGGATACAATACTCACATACCTATACCTCAAAATCATCGAATCACAACAACAACAACAACCACAATAATAATCCAAATATAATCCGATAAGTGGAATATGATGAGGATACAATATTCTGACTCCTTACTGAAACCTCAAAACCATTGAATCACAATAACAACAATAATAACAACAACAATAACAACAATAAATCCAATATAATCGCACAAGTGGTGTCTGACAAGGATACAATATTCACACACTTCGCTCATACCTCGAAATCATTAAATCAAAAACATAACAATAATAAACTCAATATAATCCCACAAGTGTAGTCTAATGAGGATACAATATTCACACACCTTGCTCATACCTCAAAATCATCAGATCACACCACCACTACCATCGCCCACAACAACAAAGCTAGTGTAATTCCATAAGTGGAGTCTGCTAGAAGGGTACAAATAAAATTTACACAAACCTACCTTATAATCATCGAATCATATAAAACAACTCAAACAAATAATTATGAAAATATAATACAATAAAAATCAAACCAAAAATCAAATATTTATAATTAAATTCAACATATCCAACCTTACACTTTGCCCACAAATTTAATTTAATTTATTTTTAAATAAAAACCAACCCTAACCCACTAACTGAATCGAAGAGCTCCTGGTTACAATAAAATTCAATCAACTTGTAATTTGCTTTGAATTTTCATCCCAAAATATGAAAAATCTATTTTCTACCAAAAAAGCTTTTAACAAATATATGATCATAGCAAAAAAATCAAATCCTAAATTATAAATTTTTGAAAACTTAATTAATCTAAAATACAAATGAATCTTCTTTTTTATTTTTTTTTCCTATTAAATTTTATTCCTAATTTGAGTAGGAAAAATTGAGATGATAAAGATTGGATAAAGGTACAACGCTTGAAAAAAATTAATATTGTAATTTACCTTTGATTATTTTTTTAAAACAATAATAATAATAATCATAATTGTAACAAATATATTGAAAGAAGAACCCTAAACACTATAATAAAATAGTGTGGTGCATGAAAACTCTCATATTTACTTTGAATTCAAATATTATATCAATATAATGTACAATATCATATTTATCACAACATTAGATGACATTACACACATTTCATTCTTATTCTTTATTTTATACACCTTTGATTTAATCAATGTAGAACTCACGTGCAACGCACGTGGAGTCCATTGTTGTTAGAATGATGGTGAGTTATTATGTTTTTCTTTAAGTAAACTATTTATCTTAGAATATTATGTTGGTTTTTTACAAAAATAATTGTACTTATAACATAACGTACACAAAAATGTGTTCTTTTGATATACATATATTATTAATTAATGTGATATACATGTGCAAAAATAACTATACAAATTTTAAACAGTAATGATCAAACCCGTTGTGATTACACAAGTAGAGTTTGACAAAGATAAAATATATGCATACCTTACTCCTACATCAAAATCATCTAATCAAACAAACAACAACAACAATAACTCAGTATAATTCTACAAGTGGAGTCTGACGAGGATACAATATCCACATAACTAACTCATACCTTGAAATCGTCGAATCATAACAAAAATAAAAAGAACAATAAACTCAGTATAATTTCACAAGTGGAATTTGATGAGGATAAAATATTCACACACCTTACTCATACCTTAAAATCATTGAATCACAACAAAAATAATTAATTGAGTATAATTTCACAAATGGAGTCTAACGAGGATACAATATTCACACGCCTTACTCATACCTTAAAATCATTGAATCACAACAAAAATAATTAACTGAGTATAATTTCACAAATAGAGTCTAACAAGGATACAATATTCACACACCTTACTCATAACTCGATATTATTGAATCCCAACAACAATAGTAATAATAAATCAAATATAATTCTATAAGTGGATTTGTCACGACCCGATTTCTCAAGTCATGATGGCGCTTACCCTATCCTACCAGTAGACAAGCCAAGCCATAGCCCAAAATAATAGGTAGTGAGCTAATGGGCAGAAATTGGTAAAAGACTATATATAATGATAACTATAGCAATGATAAGTGATAAACAAAAAGGAACCATGTGTAATATAGAAAAACAAGAGAGAGAGAAAGGATCAAATATACAAACGAATCCCTTACAAGGCCTGATATGATCAGTACTAGAGTCACTACTAAATATTAACCAGAGTAATGACAGTATTCAAAATATACACAATATATACAAGCATTCTTGAGTACAAGAGATTAAACTAAAACATATAGAGAAAGATCAACTTCAGATGACAATAAGCTCACCTTGCTTTGAATTAGTACTGAAAGGTAAGAACCACGTTAACGCCGACTATTAGTACCCGGATCTACATTAGGAAAAATATCCTGAAGTGTAGTATGAGTACCAAAGCAACGGATACTCAGTAAGCATCATCGATCAACTGAGCTCAATACAAAAAAGTATAATTCAAATTCCATGGTGTAATCTGTAACACCCTGTAGTCATAATACCCCTTTGATGCTTCTAAAATAATCTATAGGACCCCCGTAGTAATGGTATATCATGTGTTGATGCGGTGGGGGGTGTTGGGAGTGTTTAAGAACCTCAAAACTAAGTTAGTGTCACAAACTAGAGCTCAGGCGATGTCTAGGCATCGCCATACTATTGTAAACATTTACTGGAAAATATTTTCCATAGGGTTTGCATTGCAAAACCTAATGTTTGCCATAGGGTTTGCGTCTCAAAGCCTAATATTTACCATAGGGTTTTCATCACAAATCCTAATGTTTGCCATAGGGTTTGTGCCGCAAAGCCTAATGTTTTTCATGGATTTTGCGCCATAACGCCTATGGCCAAGTGGTGTAAAAACTCTATTTTTGAGTTATTTCTAGGGCAACCAAGTCATTTGACACTACATAACCGTCCTTAAACATAACTATACAGGATTAATAGTACCTAAACACGTTTAACCCGATCAAAATCATTAGTTCATCATCTACTATACAAGAAGAGAAAAATAACTTAGGGTTTGGGCAATCAAGATTAAAGATTCAATTTTTTCACAATTTCTTCGTCATTAAGGTATGTGGAATTTTGAACAAGGATACCTCTTTCATCCTTGTGCCCAAAACTTATTTTTTCCATAAGATTTCATGATTTGTAAATTAGGGTTCATACCCAAACTACTTCATTTTGAGTTTATGAATTTACAAGTGATTTACATATTGAAGTGTATGTTTATTGATGATAGGCGAATTTACGTGCCTATATCAATATATTTTGCCCATAGTTTAGCCTAGTTTTGAGAACTAATTATCTATTTCATGCACTTTTAGTCCTTTTTCCTATAAATGAGCTAACAAACATGATTAGCAAAGTTTCAGGTATAAATGATGCAAAATACAACATTTTACGGCTTACTTGACGCAAAAGAAAGCTCACAAATGAAGCAAAAGGGAGCTGGACGCCTAAAGGACCAAATCTGCTGCATGGAAAATCTGTCCCGGGCTAAAACAGCATTTCTGAAGACTTTGGGGACTTACAGACACAAAGCTGGAATTTTACCAAGATACATTAACCTAGTATAATTAGGTTATATGTTTCACTAATCTATTTGGATTATGATATTGTAACCTTACCCTAGTACATTTGGGTCAAGGATTTCACTAGTCTATTAGGATTTGGTTATTTATTTCATTAGCTTAGTAGGAGTAGGATAGGAGTATTATAAATACCCTATCATGTTAGAGATTTTTAATCACTTCTTCAATAATCAACTCAACAATTAATTTTCTTCCATCCCTCTCATCTTCCACTACAAACACTTCTAATCTACTCTTCTACTCTTAAATTCCACAACAAGAGAATCGTTACTTGCTACGGAATCACCAAAACCACACGCCAAACACCTACTATTCACGCCAACCACCCTGCAAAACGTGATATCCTTCGCATTCATGGGTAACTAAACCTCTTAGTTGGGGTTATGGAAGCCGAATGAGTTACTATCTATAGCTGTGAGTTTGTGAGTTCAAGACAAGTATATTGCTTATATCATTACGCTCTTCATCTTAATCTACATTCTTTGCGGTTGCAAACGCAAGAATAACGCCAGTCTAACATTTAACTTGTTCGAGAGAAAGGTTATTTGTCTGGAAAAGAGATAATGTCAAGGTAGTAGGACACCCTTTCCTATTAAAAAGCTAGTGCCATAACTGGACTAACCTCTTGGAGAATTCGTACCATTAGACACACTTTAAGCTCGAGAGAGTTAAAGTGAAATAGTCCTTGTTGAGGTCGAGAGACGCTTGGATTTACCATCGACTACAATTCTCTATAAGCAATTGCATGTCAAGACTCTACACACTCATAGCCAATAGAGACGTATACCTCAGAAGGTGGACATAACCCCAACGCTTCAATTCTCATTGTTTACAACCAACGTGACAATCTTTCTCTTTTACTTTGCTATTTTCAGCTTTTATTTCATTACTTTGGTTACTTATTACAATCCCCCCTTCTTACGAGACTTGCATCAAAAGTCTATTAATTTTGCTTACTTGTTGACCAAGCTATTCCCTGTGGGATCGACACCCAACCCAGGTTGGGTTCTATATTTGCTATCGACCGCTTTACACTCCCACGAGAGCTGTAGATTGAGCGTTATAAAAAATTGGCGCCGTTGCCGGGGAATACGAGTGTCAATCAAGTTCGTGATAATTACCAAACCCTTTGGTCAAAGATTCTCGTACTTTTACGTTTAGTTTTTGTTTTTGTTTATTGCAGGTTTTTCTTTTAGTGCATGCCCCATACTAGAAGTTCAGGTCAACCGTTATTACCAATCAATCCTGAACCACAACGAATTAGAAGAATGGAAGCACAAGCTGAAATCGACAGGATGGCTGCTCAACATGAGCAACCAAGATTAGCTGCTCTTGCCGCTGCTCAAGTCCAACAACAAAACATTGATAATCCTGGACGAGCAACAAATCCTGACGAAGAAGATTTAGGAGATGACGAGTTGATAAACCCAAGGCATAGCACTGAAATCGCAACACCTGCCAATCGAAGAGGGCGACAAGCTCGGTATAGATTTGATCGCCAACCTTTGCAACCAGCTTTCGACGATGATGATGATGATCTTGATGGTGCCGGAGCCACAGGAGCTATAATTCCACCACCATTAGCACCTGGAGCCAAGTTCAACATCACAAGCACCATGATTCAGTTATTGCAACTCAAGGGGTTATTTGGTGGACTAGCAGGCGATGATCCGAATATGCATCTCATCAACTTTATTTCCACATGCAAGTCTTTTGACAATCCTGGTGTTGGTTAGAATGCTATTCGATTACGTCTATTTCCATTGTCTCTTTCTGGGGAGGCAACATTATGGTTGAATGGGCTGACTCCTGATTCTATTACAAATTGGAGGCAATTGAGAGACGCTTTCCTAGAAAGATTCTTTCCGCCATCCAAGAGGGCTCAATTAAGAGATGAAATCAGCAACTTTCGTCAGCTTCCCTCTGAAGCTCTTCACGAAACATGGGAGAGGTTCAAGACAAAACTAACGAGATGCCCAAACCATCACATGACTAATGTTCACCTCATGGAGATCTTGTATAGAGCCCTGAATTCAGTAACTAAACCAGTGGTGGACAACGCAGCTGGAGGTTCTTTTATGGACCTTACCTTTGGTCAAGCAAGCAACATGCTAGATCGTATGACGAAACAAAGTAGAGCTTGGCATACCAGGGATTCTGAGGTAGCAAGCCCCACTTTATCTATTGGCATGTCTGCAGACCAAAGAAGAAGAGAAGAAGAACGTGATCAAGATATGACGTACATGAAAACCCAAATGGATCTTCTTACAAAGCATCTATTAGGGAAGACGGAAAAAGTGAAAGCTATTGCGTCAAAAGGAAGAGACGAATCTGATTCGGAAGAGGAGGCCAACTACTTGAACAATCAGGGGGGTTTCCGTGGGAATGCCCAAGGAAACCAAGGTCGGAACTATTATGATAAATCTGGAGGTAAAGACCAAGGTAGTTGGAAGAAAAATAATGAAAATAGTGGTTTGTACGTTCCCCCTGGTAGACGTGATATCACCACATCTAATTCTATGGAAGGCATGATGGCGAAGTTATTGAAAGGAGTGGAAGCAACGAGCGCAGGAGTGAAGGAGGTAATTGATGATTTGGCCTCCATGAAGCAACTAGTTGATTCTCATTCCACTTCTATCAAGCAAATAGAGCAGCAATTAAGCCAACTTTCAGCAGCATTCAATCAAAGAAAGGCTGGCACCTTACCGAGCGATACAGTCCAAAACCCAAGGAATGATGGGTCATGTATGGCCATCACTACCAGAAGTGGTAAGGTGCTGGAAACTTCAGAAAAAGGCAAGCAAGTGGTTGATGGAACAGCATATATGGACGCCACACCTAGTGACGCCACTAGAGAAGATGCCGCAATATCTACTTCCAACGTCAAGGACGTTTTACCTAGTGATGTGCATCCTGAAAAAAATGATAAACGGAAGCAAGAGGAGAAGAAAGCCATGGAGAGAACACTTCCATACCCACCACCACCTTTTCCACAAAGATTGAAGAAGGTGGCCGATGACACTAAGTTCAGCAAATTTATGACCATGTTGAAGCAGCTGACTATTAATGTCCCATTGGTCGAGGCACTGGAACAAATGCCTGGGTATGCGAAGTTTATGAAAGATCTTTTGACTAAGAAGAGGGCAGCAAGCTATGAGATGAAAGATGATGTGCATCATTGTAGTGCAATTGCTACCCGATCCATAGTTCAGAAGAAGGCCGACCCCAGAGCTTTCACTATTCCTTGCACCGTCGGATCTTTGGACTTTGCTAAAGCATTGTGTGACTTAGGAGCCAGCATCAACTTGATGCCGTTATCGATCTATAAGAAGTTGGGGTTAAGAGATCCTGCACCAACTAATATGAGGCTTGTGATGGCGGATAGGTCGATAAAACGACCGGTTGGTATTCTATGCGATGTCTTGGTAAAGGTTTCTTCATTTATCTTTCCAGCAGACTTTGTCATCTTGGATTGCGAAGCAGATTCAGAGGTTCCCATAATCTTGGGACGCCCTTTCCTTGCTACGGGAAGTGTGCTCATAGATTTGAGAGCTAATGAGCTTTCATTCCGAATAAATGATGAAGTGGTTCGCTTTGATGTTTGCAAATCAATGAAGCAACCCAAAGATCTAAGTGTATTTTCTGTGGCTGATGTTTTCTTTGATGATGAGAAAGAGTTACTTGCTGAAGAGCAAATTCTTGATGATCCTTTGGAGGTTTTGCTCATGAAAGAAGAGAATGATGATGCTGAAATTTCTGAAGATGATATTTGTGCTCTATCGGGATTAGGAACATATCGTTATACTCCCAAGAAGCTGGATCTTGATCTCAAGAATCGACCCACACCACCAGCTAAGCCATCTATTGAAGAACCACCCACGTTAGAATTGAAGGAGCTGCCAAGCCATTTGAAGTACGCATTCTTAGGAAGCGAAAACACTCTTCCAGTCATTGTAGCAGCCGATTTGGGTGAGCAACAAGTTGCAGCTCTTATTGCAATCTTACGCAAGTATATTAGAGCTATTGGATGGACCATTGCGGATATCATTGGTATTCCACCTGGGATTTGCACACATAAAATTCAGCTTCAAGAAAAGTGCACACCCACCATTGAACATCAAAGACGTCTAAACCCACCAATGCAAGAAGTGGTGAAAAAGGAGATTATTAAGTGGTTAGACGCAGGAGTTGTGTACCCTATTTCTGACAGTACATGGGTAAGCCCAGTACAATGTGTTCCCAAGAAAGGAGGTATGACGGTGGTTACGAATACAAAGAATGAGCTTATTCCACTCAGGCCCGTTACTGGATGGAGAGTATGCATGGACTACCGCAAGCTGAATTCTTGGACGCTCAAGGATCACTTCCCCATGCCATTTATGGACCAAATGCTAGATCGATTAGCGGGGAAAGGATGGTTTTGCTTTCTTGATGGTTATTCAGGTT
Source organism: Capsicum baccatum var. pendulum (assembly GCA_030864225.1). NCBI lineage: Eukaryota > Viridiplantae > Streptophyta > Magnoliopsida > Solanales > Solanaceae > Capsicum > Capsicum baccatum. The sequence goes on from CM061550.1 coordinate 247,286,902, forward strand.
ATAATCAGATTTGTATTGCACCAGAAGACCAAGAGAAGACAACATTTACATGCCCATATGGTACGTTTGCCTTCAAACGTATGCCATTCGGGTTATGTAACGCACCAGCCACCTTTCAGCGATGTATGATGTCTATTTTCTCTGATATGGTAGAAGACACTTTGGAGGTATTTATGGATGACTTTTTAGTTGTTGGTGAGTCTTTTGAAGCATGTTTGGTGAACTTGAGCATGGCATTACAAAGATGTGTAGAGTTCAACCTTGTGCTGAATTGGGAGAAGTGCCACTTCATGGTAAAAGAAGGAATTGTTCTTGGGCACAAGATCTCCGAAAGAGGAATAGAGGTTGATCGCGCCAAAATAGAGGTAATTGAGAAGCTACCACCTCCAATTTCGGTGAAGGGAGTTCGTAGTTTTCTTGGCCATGCTGGGTTTTATCGTAGATTCATCAAAGACTTTTCCAAAATTTCTAGTCCATTGTGCAAACTATTGGAGAAAGATGCGAAGTTTGACTTTAATGATGATTGCTTAAAGCCATTCGAATGCCTTAAAGAAAAACTCATTGAAGCCCCTATCATGGTAGCACCAGATTAGACGCTCCCGTTCGAAGTCATGTGTGATGCTAGTGGTGTAGCCGTTGGTGCTGTTCTTGGACAGAGAAAGGAGAAATTATTTCATCCTATCTACTATGCGAGTAAGGTCCTAAATGAAGCCCAAAGGAACTACACTGTCACTGAACAAGAGCTCTTAGCGGTTGTGTATGCGTTTGAGAAGTTCCGTGCCTATCTATTGGGTACTAAGGTGATTGTTCATACAGACCATGCAGCTCTTAGGTATCTAATGACAAAGAAGGATGCAAAACCAAGGCTGATTCGATGGGTATTGCTGCTGCAAGAGTTCGATTTCGAAGTCAAAGATAGAAGAGGTTGCGAGAACCAAGTGGCTGATCACCTATCTAGACTTGAGAATGAGTATGTGGCGCAACCAGAAAATCAGATTGATGATGCATTCCCTGACGAGGAGATACTAGCGACAACAATGGAGAAATTACCATGGTATGCCGACTTTGCAAATTTCGTGGTGAGTAATGTATTACCCTCCAATTTATCTTACAACCAGAGGAGGAAGTTTATGCATGACGTTCAGCACTACTATTGGGATGAGCCTTATTTGTTTCGAAGATGCGCGGATGGTATCATTCGACGATGTATATCCCATGAAGAAGTGCCTACTATATTGGAAGCATGCCACACTTCGCAAGTTGGAGGACATCATGCAGGGAATCGAACGGCAAGGAAAGTCTTACAAAGTGGTTATTATTGGCCTACAATATTCAGAGATGCACACGACTATGTGAGAAGGTGTGTCCAATGCCAACGTCAAGGTGCTATTTCAAAACACCATGAAATGCCCATGTCTAAAATTCTGGAGGTAGAACTCTTTGATGTGTGGGGTATTGATTTCATGGGACCATTCGTGAATTCGTTTGGAATGAAGTACATCTTGGTTGCTGTGGATTATGTGTCGAAATGGGTTGAAGCTGTAGCATTGGCCGATAACGAAGGAAAGCGTGTGGTAGCATTTTTAAAGAAGAATATCTTCTCTCGCTTTGGAGTACCTCGTACTATCATAAGTGATGGAGGATCTCACTTTTACAACAAGCTATTCAAATCTGTATTGGCCAAGTATGGAGTCAAGCAACACAAGGTAGCTACGCCTTACCATCCCCAAACTAGTGGACAAGTAGAGGTTTCCAATCGTGAGATCAAGCAAATCCTTGCCAAGACGGTTAATGCGAATCGGAAGGATTGGTCTCGAAAGCTAGATGATGCACTATGGGCGTATAGGACTGCATTCAAGACACCCATTGGCATGTCACCTTATCAGCTAGTTTATGGGAAGGCTTGTCATCTACCCATCGAGCTTGAATACAAGGCATTGTGGGCATTGAAGCACTTGAATCTGAATTGGGATGATGTGAAGAACCTGAGGTTGGAGCAGCTGAACGAACTAGATGAATTCCGTCTCCATGCATATGAAAGATCAGATTTATACAAGGAGCGGATGAAGAAGTATCATGATCAGCGGATTGTTCGACGAAACTTCCAAAAAGGTGACATGGTACTACTCTTTAATTCCAGACTCAAGCTCTTCCCAGGTAAGTTAAAATCAAAGTGGTCTGGTCCATTTAAAGTCATTCAAGTCTACTCGTCGGGAGTAGTCGAATTGGAAAACAATGAGGGTGTTATCTTCAAAGTGAATGGCCAACGTGTCAAGCCATATATCGGTCCTCTTGACTCGATGAATGACATAGCCATCACTTATCTCGACGAAGTCTAAGTACTCGAGATTACTACGTCGAGCCACGACAATAAATAAGGCGCTAGATGGGAGGCAACCCATCGTTTTATTGTTTTATCATTTTGTCGTTTCATCGTTTTAAGTATTTTTCTTTTTGATAAATGAAAATCCAAAAATAAGAGTCGTGCCACGACCAAAACTAAGGCGCTTGGTGGGAGGCAACCCATCGTACTAATCGTTTTCATTGTGTTTTGAGCAAATATAGGTGCAAGAAGTATGCAACGAGGAGATTGATTTCAATTGACGATTTGGTCGCATTGTATGGTAAAGTCGGTAAGTTAGGAATGGTGATGCATAAGGCTATGAATTGAGCCTTTCTCACGTCATAATAGGCTTCTAGGAAGGCTAGGCCTTGGTAAAAATAGGCCACGAACGATGCACACCCTATTCTATAGCCTAAGGACTCGGAATCTAGTGTGCTATACACTATGCACCGCCTATTCCTAGGTGTGCTTTTGACTATGCGCCGCCTATGCTATGGCATTTGAGATACTGAGACCAAATGCCATAGACTATGCGGCGCATATGTCTAGAAATGCCATAGACTATGCGGCGCATATGTCCCATTATGCCATGGACAATGCGCCGCATATGTAAGTGATATGCCGAGGGATATGCGCCGCATATGTGGTGATTTTGTCCCCAAATCCGATTGTAAATGGGTCATAACCCGACCCATACTCCTCCTATATAAAGGGGACTTGGTTTTTTATCACAAACACATTAGAAGCAACCCTAAAGGCGCCGCATATCATCCCAAATCCTCACAAGTTTTTCTTCCTTTGTTCTTCCAATCCACAACAACTTCCCCACAATCTTCAAGCAAGTAAGTGCTCTCTTATTCTTCATCTATTTATCGTAAGTACTACGTTGCTATGCTTATTATAATTTGCTAAATCATGTGAGATTGGTGGTGATGTTTATGTGTTTGGATAATTGTTGCAAAATCGTGTGATTGAATGTATACGTATGGACTTCTTGACTTGTTTCCAACTTGAATTTTTTTTTCAATGGCATTGTTGTGATGCTTGCTGAATATATGTGGCTATGAATATTGCTTGAGAGTGTTGTTTGGATGCTTGCATGATTAACCATCCCGGCCATCGGGATAAGGTTATAGTGACTATCGACTTAGGAGATGGTGTTTGTTGTACGTATAGCAATTTCATGTGGTAACCCCTATGTTGTAGTGTTGATATATGCACCATGAAAGTCGTCCAAATGGCTGCACATAAGTGATGTAATGCTGATTTTCTTGTCGGAATACAATCCTAAGACGTATGTCGACGAAGTCTGAGTACTCGACCACTTTCACTTCACTGATTTATGCTAACAAGATTAAGTGTGGGGTGGTACCCCTAGTGCTTGCATGTAGATTGTATAAAGTGAGATTGTGCTGCAACTAACATTATTTCTAGTCTCAGGTACAATGGCACCCAAAGCAAAGCAAGGCAAGGAGAAGGCTACCACGACCCGAAAGGACAAAAAGAGAAGCCGAAAAGACCAAGGAGAATCATCTTCAGCACACCTACCACGCAGAATGTTCGGAATCAAATGGGTTCTTGAGGAAGAAGCCAAGGCATGGTACAGCAGCAACAAAGAAAAGAAATATGTGCACGTCGACTTGATTAACAAGGAGACCTTAGCAAAGAAGGAGCCGCAACTGTTGGCTAAAATAATGGCTTTGAAGCTGGATTTCATCTTCCGTGACATGGGAGAGTGCAATCTTGACTTGACAAGAGAGTTTTATGCCAACTGGTCGCCAAACACAACAGGCAACGAAGTCAAAATTCGGGGCCAAGTGTTACAGCTTACAGCGGATTGGATCAACTCTTTTCTAGGCCTACCTTCGGTCGACACTGCACCATACAAAGAGCTGTACAGCAGGCCTCCTTACAGAGCAATAAGACACACGCTTTGTGGAAGCAGATCAATGGCAAGATGGGGCAGACATAAGGAAACAGGCCGTCACAACACATTCCCCTATGCTCCACTAAATAGGGAAGCAAGAATCTGGATGCGCATTGTCAACTCATGCCTTATTCCTGGGATGCAATACACAAAGATATCGAGAGATAGAGTGTGTTTGGTTTATGCGTTGATGATGAATGTCCCTATCAACTTTGGGGCAATCATTCGATCTACCATGAGGAAGGCCAGACTCCACAGAAGGTCCCATTTCACATTTGGCAATTTGTTGACAGCAATGTTGCAGAAGGAGGATATAGAAGAGGAACCAGCTGACCACAAACTCCCACATAACCCAAAGAAGGTTGACCTCACCAAGGTCAAAGATGCTGAAACAACGCATGGAGTCAACCTTACTACTGCGGAGAGACATGCTCGTGACGAGAGTTTCTTCCGTCATCTCTATGGCATGACACGATTCACTATGATGAGTGGTGGACGTATTCCAACTGCTGAAGAGCTCCAACAGCTGGACCACGACTACCCAATGAATAGGCATGCCCGGGAGATGTGTGGAGTGGGCGTATATTTTGAGGAACCTCTTGACGATGACGTACCAACTGATGATAATAGACGCTTGCCTGATTCTGATGCTGAGGAGGACTCTGACGATGACTCTTATGATGATTCTGACGAAGGGGGTATGACCCCCGACATTGATGAGGAGTCCGACTAATCAGGTTCTTCGACTTTATTTTCCACTGAGGGCAGTGTCTAGTCTAAGTGTGGGGTGGCAGAATCTGCATGCTATACTTCTTTCTTTGCACCTATGTTTGTATGTTTGCTTGTTTACTTTGTTTTTTTAGTCTAGTCCATTTTTTTTTAAGTTTTTAGGAGTAAAATTTTTCTAGCTATGCATGAAATTATTTTGATAGGCAGCATGAGATTAGAACAAGAGTATGTGCTACAATTGTGACTATTGAGACATTTAGGCTCTAGTTGTGACTTATTATGTGATATTGTGTGATTCAATTCCTTCACTTGTTGGGTTGAGAGTCTATATTACTTCCAATCAAGTCGACCATGTGCCTTGTGTGTGTGAGGTAACAGTATATTCTATGTTTGTGGCTGATGCTAGAACTTGCCTGGTATGTATGCAAAGCGAAAATAAGGAGTGTAAGTTTAGGATATGATTTAGGCATTTCTTTGGCAACCTATACATGTTTACCTTCAGTTTTTCCTACCCATGTACATCATCCTAGTTAAACCCTTTTGAGCCTTTAGCCTATTTCTTTGACAACCTTGTATGTAAGCCTAATCCATTTTTTTTCAAGACCATAATTTGATCCAAATTCCTAAGTGCTTTAAAGTGAAAAAGTCATGTGACAACATAAGAGGAAATTGGGTGAGTATGATGCTTTAAATTGTAATGGTGCTTGAATGTGTTATGAAAAAGGAAGAAAGTGCTATCATAAGAGGTATGTTGTGGAAAGAAAAAGGAAAAAGAAAGCTGAAAAGTGAGTTGTGCTTAAAATTGAAAAACAAAATAGGAGAACAAGGGTGGTAGAATAAAAGAGTAAAGAAAGGTTGAAAGAAAAAAGTGTCATTGATACAAAGTGATGTATTAAAGTGCTTAGGAACCTAGTCACTATTCTTGGCCAAAATAGTCCTACCCGTCCCTTAGCCTACATTACAACCATCTAAAGACCTACTTGATCCTAATCTTAACATTCCGACATTTAGTAGAGTACTACATTAAAGGCAAGCTTATGGTCATTAGTTGCTACATATGAATTCTTTGTGAGAGTGAGTGCAAGGACACTTTGATACCCATGTTTGAAAAATATGCTATATTTGTGAGTGATTATGGGTACTATATTGTGAGACACACATGGTTGATGAGTTTTGGATAGTTGTATATGATTCTATGTACCTTAACGTTTGCATGCGAGTTGATCACCATCCCGAGTCTATGCTTGAGGTTAAATTGTTTCTACTTAATCGGAAAGCTACTCTTTGTTGATAATTGTTGTGCTTGTCTTGAAGAATGTTTTGTGTTGTTGCTGTAAAAACCTTAAGTCGATGCTTAGAAGGACATGATATGTTGTTCGAGGACGAACAAAGCTCTAAGTGTGGGGTGTTGATGATAGGCGAATTTACGTGCCTATATCAATATATTTTGCCCATATTTTAGCCTAGTTTTGAGAACTAATTATCTATTTCATGCACTTTTAGTCCTTTTTCCTATAAATGAGCTAACAAACATGATTAGCAAAGTTTCAGGTATAAATGATGCAAAATACAGCATTTTACGGCTTACTTGACGCAAAAGAAAGCTCACAAATGAAGCAAAAGGGAGCTGGACGCCTAAAGGACCAAATCTGCTGCATGGAAAATCTGTCCCGGGCTAAAACAGCATTTCTGAAGACTTTGGGGACTTACAGACACAAAGCTGGAATTTTACCAAGATACATTAACCTAGTATAATTAGGTTATATGTTTCACTAATCTATTTGGATTATGATATTGTAACCTTACCCTAGTACATTTGGGTCAAGGATTTCACTAGTCTATTAGGATTTGGTTATTTATTTCATTAGCTTAGTAGGAGTAGGATAGGAGTATTATAAATACCCTATCATGTTAGAGATTTTTAATCACTTCTTCAATAATCAACTCAACAATTAATTTTCTTCCATCCCTCTCATCTTCCACTACAAACACTTCTAATCTACTCTTCTACTCTTAAATTCCACAACAAGAGAATCGTTACTTGCTACGGAATCACCAAAACCACACGCCAAACACCTACTATTCACGCCAACCACCATGCAAAACGTGATATCCTTCGCATTCATGGGTAACTAAACCTCTTAGTTGGGGTTATGGAAGCCGAATGAGTTACTATCTATAGCTGTGAGTTTGTGAGTTCAAGACAAGTATATTGCTTATATCATTACGCTCTTCATCTTAATCTACATTCTTTGCGGTTGCAAACGCAAGAATAACGCCAGTCTAACATTTAACTTGTTCGAGAGAAAGGTTATTTGTTTGGAAAAGAGATAATGTCAAGGTAGTAGGACACCCTTTCCTATTAAAAAACTAGTGCCATAACTGGACTAACCTCTTGGAGAATTCGTACCGTTAGACACACTTTAAGCTCGAGAGAGTTAAAGTGAAATAGTCCTTGTTGAGGTCGAGAGACGCTTGGATTTACCATCGACTACAATTCTTTATAAGCAATTGCATGTCAAGACTCTACACACTCATAGCCAATAGAGACGTATACCTCAGAAGGTGGACATAACCCCAACGCTTCAATTCTCATTGTTTACAACCAACATGACAATCTTTCTCTTTTACTTTGCTATTTTCAGCTTTTATTTCATTACTTTGGTTACTTATTACAATCCCCCCTTCTTACGAGACTTGCACCAAAAGTCTATTAATTTTGCTTACTTGTTGACCAAGCTATTCCCTGTGGGATCGACACCCAACCCAGGTTGGGTTCTATATTTGCTATCGACCGCTTTACACTCCCACGAGAGCTGTAGATTGAGCGTTATCATTTATCGCATTTATTTATTCTTTGACTTGAAGGTTTATATCATGAATTGCACCTCTTCATTGTGAATTGATATTGTTGAATGATTTCAAGATGATTGTTGAGAATGAAGCTTTATTGTGAAATTCTGAAAATTTAAGTACATATGCTTTAAACCCAAGTATGAGTTTTGGGATTTCAAGAAGACTATGATCTTAAGCCTCTTTTATAAGTTGTTTACCAAGATTTAAGAAAGAAATTGATCTTTTGATCTTATGCTAAGATAAGGAATCCACATTGTTTATATAGTTTATAATTTAAAGAAAGAGAAGCACAATTGGTTTTCATTATAAACTCTTCTGCTATTTTAAGGTGGATTTCCTAAAAGTATGAACATATAAGTATAAGAGTATTATTTATCACCGAGCTGGGTATGATTCCAAGGTATTATGCCCCAGAACTATGAGCCACCGTAAGTTTAAGTGCCCATAGTGAGCTAAGTCAGTGATCACTTAAGATAGGTTCTATTTGATGGAAAGGGTAGAACAACTCTCCCCAACGTAGGTAAGACAATGGAATCCATAACGGCTTACATGGTTTATGTCGGTTAGAAGAAACTCCCAATAAAAAGAGTAAAAGTACAACTTTTAGAACTAAGCGTTATGGCTCACAAAGATTATCTATGTTTTATATACTCATGTTTATTATTTCACAGTACACGTATTATTCAAGCGTAGGTGAGTCATTTATACTTAGCATGGATCCTTTTAAAGTTTTATATGAATATTAGACTTTTGTTTTTACTTATGCATTCACCCCCACATGCTCAGTATATTCCAAAAGTACTGATCCACATATACGTCTATGTGCTATATTGTTTAATAATGTAGGTACAAGTTGTAGCATGCACATCATAATCAAACAGTTGTAGCTTCCAGTCAGTAGGTGATGATCTCTTTTAATTTAAGGGTTCGAGTCAGTCATAGTTCGAATAGTATTCTATTTTCTTTATTCAGTCATATTGATTTGGGATAGATGGGGGTCATGTCCCTGCTATCTATAGTCAATACTAGTAGCGTTAATGGATTTGATCCCAGTTTTGTGTTATATAATCAGAGTTGTAATCATTTCAATATAGTTTTATATTGATCATATTCAGAAAAGATTTATCTTCCATATTATTCTTTTAGACTTATGTATTTTATTCAGTTGCTCTTGAGTTATGTCGATACAAGGGTTAGCTTGGGATCACTTATGGTCCTAAGCACCGTGTGATGACTAGGGGTAGCCTCGAGTCATTACAAACTTGGTATCAGAGCACAGAGTTTAAGTATCCTAGGGTATCTATGAAGTCGTGTCTAATAGAGTCTTGCAGAATGCTACAGAGATATCTATACTTTTCTTCAAGAGGCTGTAGGGCATTTAAGAAATGTGTCCTTTCTTTCATACTCTAGATTGTGCTATAAAGTTCTTCTCTCAGAAACTTTTGTCGATTCATGTGTTATTCCATAATTCTCCATCTATTTTATATTCTTGAGATAATATGATTAGCGTTCCAATTCCTCCTAAGATGGTGCTCTCAGATTTACTATAAGTAACTTCAGAAGTTATACAAAGAGGATTGAGAGGAGCTCTCTAGTGTGTTATAAGTTCCTCAAATCGAAAGTTATGTCCTTATTTATATAAGTTTCTTATTTAAGATAGAATAAGATATGCATTCAGATTCCTCATTATCCCTTTAATATAGATAATACTCATAAGAGGAGATAGTATAAACCTAGATTATTGAATAGAGTTTGCATTCAAGGGATATTAAAACCTGGAGTGTTATGATTCATAAGTACTAGAACCTTCTTATAGTTGGAAGCATGGGTATAGAAGTGTGTGACAAGAAAATCAGAAATGACGATTGATAGAAAGTGTAGAAATAAACTTATGCATGTTTTTGAGTTTGTATTAAGGTGATAGGCCCTTTTGTGTCAGCTTAGGGGTATATGGTACAAGTTTCTTGGTAAAGGGTAGAGAAAGAGTTATTAGTTAAGGTGAATTATTGCTAGCTTGGAGTAGAAAAGGAGTTATTGATGGTAATTATTGTGTTTGAAAAGTATAGGTTATTAATGAGAATATTTGGTTGTTGAGTATTGTTAATGAAGGTTTCCCCGCGTGGTTGTGAGAAAGACCATTAGCCCATTGGGACGCTAATGAATTAATGTGTAAATTAGATATAATTAACCCTGAATATACTATAAAAACAGCTCCTATAGAAGCAAATAATGAAGACACCAACGAATTTCATCCTCTTATTTTGGTATCAAAGCGAGAAGGTTTTGGGAACATTACTTATTAACTCGCAAAAGTTTATAAACTCTGTATGAAAAGACACAGATCATTCCAAGATATAAGGTGTAGTTATTTTTATTTATATAGAGAAATTAGAAAACGATATAGTATAATAGCTAGAAAAAACCATTTAGAAGAAAGTTTAGAAAGATTACTAAGAGCCTGTAGAATTAATAAATCAATTAATAAATCTAGGCGAACTTGTGAATTAGTAAGCGCGATAAATTGGGAAATACAAGGTTGTGAGAGAGACTTAGAACAAAGTGTTAGAGCAGTAAAGTGGCTTAAAGAACGTATTAAGAGAAAAGCTTATCAGTTAGGATAGTAAATGCCAATAAGATATATAGAGTGTATTAGAGAAATACAACGTCAATATTATAGAGAATTCATTTATAAACATCAACTTGTAAAAATTCGGAAACAATTTATAGAAAGACTAGATTTGTTAAATAAAGAAATAAGAAACCTAGAAACAGATATCCTAAACTTTAGAGAAACAGACGTAATAATTACTATAACTTCTAATTATTATAAAAAAGCTTTAATCAGTGAAAAATCTAGATTAATAGAAACCATACAAGAAGTAGACTTAGATATAACCTATACAAACAATAGATTAAGATATCAAACTAAATTGAGTAAAAAATATCTTAACTTAAATCACTTAGGATAACAACATAGCTTCGTTAAAACGCCAATCACTTAGGATAACAACATAGCTTTGTTAAAACGCCTAGACTACTTAGATCTTAGATTTCAACCAGAAAAGAAATATAGAGCATTAAAAGATAACTCTACTATAAGGTGTAATTTCAACCAGGGAGAGCATATTTTACACTCAGAAGATAAACAATACAACACAATAATAGACCTTTTGATTAATTCGAGCGAAAAAACCCAAGAAAAAGATAACAGTATAATAAGAACTTTAGAACAAATAGAAGTTACTCAAAGTAAACATAAAAAGACCCTAGATAAAATAGAACAAAATTTAGATTATCTGAAAGCACAAGAAATAGAAATAGATAGAAAAATTCAGTATCTAAACCATAAATTTAATTTAGAACAAATACCTACAAAAATAGAAATTGAAAAACTAATAAAAACATTAATAGAAAAACCTAAAGAGTTAGAAGAAAAAACTACACAATTAATATCTAAGCTTGTAAGACAAGTAGAAACTATAACTAAAGAAATCAAAGACTTGCAAGAACTAATAAAAAGATTAGAAGAAATATCACTTTCATGAGTGAAGAAGATAAAAACTATATAAAGGCACTAGAAAAATCAAGAATTCATCATAGCGAACCAGAAGGATTATCTAGGTATATACCCTCAAGTCAAACAGACAAAGTTTTACTAAAACAAAATAATACCATAATAGAACTACTTTTAGATTTGCATAAAAAGATAGATAGTCTAATTCAAAATAAAGAAATAGTTACAACACCAAAAGAACCAGAACTACCTGAATTACATAAAAAGATAGATATCTTAATAAAAGATAAAGAAACCAAAGAAAAACAAAAACCTATTTCGGAAATAGAAGAACTAGTAAATCAATTAAAGAAAATAGAAATAACCCCTCAAAACGAACGCAAGAAAATAATAAGAAAACCACAAAGATGGACCTTTTATCAAATAGACGGAGAACCATCGAAAATAACAACGAAAGACAAAGAATCAGTTTCTCAGAAAACAGGATAGGAAATAACAATATATTATCTAGAATATGTAGAAGACAATCTAATATAGAACAGAACCAAGAACTTAATGAAATAATAGATGTAGATAAAGATTTACAAATCTTTTAACAACATCAGTTAAAATTACTAAATCCTAAGACGTTATGGTTTCGTACCATAAATGCTGCTGATCTATGTCTAGAGGTGGATCTTCTTATTACTCCTAATTGTAAAAGTTCTTTTATCTGTATATCAAATTCGTTGGTGTCTTCATTATTTGCTTCTATAGGAGCTGTTTTTATAGTATATTCAGGGTTAATTATATCTAATTTACACATTAATTCATTAGCGTCCCAATGGGATAATAGTCTTTCTCCTATTATTTCCATTTCGTCTAATATAGATATTATATTTTCCAAGTCTTTTGGACTATTTATTATTCCTATTTTATCTATTCCTTTTCTAAAATTATAAAACTGAGTTTCTATGCTTATTAATGTATATTTTTTTTCTATATATTCTAGGCATTCTTCGCCTTCTGCATTAAGTAACGTATAGTTTATAACTTCTTCCATGTTTTCCTTTAACAGATTGTTGCATTTATTATTTTGGCAATCTTCACAGCAAGGTTCTGGGGAGGATAATTTAGACGGTGTTTTTAATGTTCTATATATTGTGGGTAGTATTTTTGTCTGTACTGGTGTATAAGTTAAGTTTTTAAATAGCATCATTCCGTCTCGTGTTAGGAGACATCCTCCCTTATTTTGTATACAAAATTTTAGTCCTATAACAAAATCGGATCCTATATTTAGATCTCGTGCTAATATCTTGTTAATATTGTATACTGGTTTATAGAATTGATTGCATGTATTTAAAAAACTTATTTGTGCATTTTCTATGTAATAATGATAAATATTATGTGATCCATCCATTTGAGTGGCTGCTATCGGTCTTTCAAGTGTCTTTAATAAGTGTTCGGGTACTATTTCTTTGTTAATTAAACAACTCGTACATCTCGGATCTACCAATGCTAAAGTCTCTATTTCTATGTCTTTTATTTTGATTTTTACCAAGACTATTATGGTGGAGAATTCTTTATCTTTGTTACATATTAAACCGGTATTATTGTCTTCTAAATTCATAAGTTCTGCTTCTATTTTTTCTAAATGTATTGTTTCTTGTGTATCTGTGTCTTCTATGGCTACTTTAGTTTTTCCCTTTTCTAAGGTAATTAGTCTTTGCTCTAGATCATTTAATCGGGTTTCGAGAGTTGACACCCTTAGGTTTAAGATATATATATATATATATATATATATATATGAGTACTAGAGATGTGTGGAAGAGGGATGTGCTTATGGATTGTAATTAGATAGACTATAAGATTATGATTAAATATTATTGTTATTATGAGGTTCTAGTCGGCTAGTGTTTCTTGATGTTTTATTTTATAGCTTCCAGGCGAGAATTGTATGTAAGGTTGGGTTGTTAATCATTCCTATCACTAGACACTAAGTTTGAACAGTGGATGATCATAAAGGTGGAAATAATGATTGCTTGGTTGGTGATGCTAGTTATATGGAAGTAATCTAGTTGGCTTGAATAGTTTATGTAAGAGTTTACGTTCATGTATTTGTAATTAAGTATGATGTTGTGGGTATGATGTAGAGGTGTGCCCAAGGTGATATGGGGTTGCATTATTTTCGAAGTTTATTAAGTATTATGTGTGATTAATAGTACCCTTGACTAGTTAAGTGGAAGAAGGCTAGCTATATTGTACATGGTGTTAGTAGTAGACAAGATGAGGAGTTATGGATAGTTGGTGGTGAGTCTTTAAAGTATGATTTTGATTCTTATGGTTTGGGAAAAATATAATTTTGAGATACGATCTTGGTAGGATATGATTACATGTTTAGTGAGGTAAGTATGCTTGCCGAGTTAATAGAGTATGTCTGTTTAACGGGCCGGGCTGGGTCAACCCGGAACCGGCCCCCTCTCTCTAACCGGGTTACGGGCCGGTGACGGGCCAGTTTTGGCCTTAACCGGGCCGGGCCGGGCCGGGCCACACAGTAAAAAAAATAAAACCCACCCGGAACCGGCCCACTTAACCCAATCCGGTCAAACCGCTAAAACCCGGTCAAACCCGGTCAAACCCGGTCAAACCCGGATAAAAACCGGTCAAATATACACTATATATACGCTATATACACAATATATACATTAAATATACACTTCTATAGAAGATATATACAATGTATACATTAAATATACACTTCTATAGAAGATATATACACGTGTATACATTAAATATACACTTCTATAAAAGATATATACACATGTATACATTAAATATACACTTCTATAGAAGATATATACACGTGTATACATTAAATATACACTTCTATAAAAGATATATACACGTGTATACATTAAATATACACTTCTATAGAAGATATATATAATGTATACATTAAATATACACTTCTATAGAAGATATATACACGTGTATACATTAAATATACACTTCTATAGAAGATATATATAATGTATACATTAAATATACACTTCTATAGAAGATATATACACGTGTATACATTAAATATACACTTCTATATAAGATATATAAACATATACACATGTATACATTAAATATACAGTTGTATAGAAGATATTAAAACTTTAAATTGATAAATAAAAAAAAATAAAAAACAACGACTAAGGAGTGAATGAATTTGTGGAATTTTATTGATTGCAAAATGATCCAAAATTTATAATTTACATGAATGAAAAATCTATAAATTATGCATCATTTTTTCCAACTCATTCATGTTAATATTAATTGGAATTTGCATAGGATAGTCGAAGTCAACGGGGGCAAACCCATGCATTGGACTTGATTCTGTTGAGTTCTCCCGTGAAGTCATTATTTCTTCAAGTTTGAGGTCGTTGCTTGGCTCTGGTTCCATTCCTTGGTTTCTTCTTTCTGCTCTAATCCAATCTCTAAGGCAAACTAAAACATTCATTGCGTTGCTTCCCAATGAGTGTCGGTTGTCTCCAAGCTGCTGTCGTCCCTGACTGAAGGCGCTCTCTGATGCAACGGTTGACATTGGAACATTCAAGATATCTCTGGCTAATCTTGAAAGTACAGGATATTGTGATTCATTATTTCTCCACCAATCCAGCGAGTTGATCCGTCGTCTGCGATCCTCTGGTGGCGTCCGCAGATAATATTTCAGCTCTTCCCGATAAGTTGATGTGTAAGCTCTCTCATCCACACTGTTCCAACAAGTTAAATCATAAAACGAATCAGGAAAACCACTATGTGCCGACCTTTTAGAAGATGATGGCTCCTCGGGAGGATGAGGAGCGACAGTTGGACTGATATTTGTAGGTACGGCTGAATCAAATAAATCAGCATAGTGATTATATAATTTTTCTATATAATCTTTTGCATCAGCCGTAGCCGTCCACAAATCAGGCTGCTCTTGTTCAGACTCACGGTTAGTATTTATTTCTAAGTTAGCATAAATAAGAGTACTAAAGTGACACATATGATTAAATTTCATGCAAGGATTTAAAATAGCACCAACCAAGTAAATAGGGGGAATCGGGAAGAAATATTTTTTAAATTTCGTAAACATAGCGCCAACAGCTTCTTTATAACCTTCTTTATTTTTATATTGTTGGAGCAAACCAGAAATATCGGCTATATATGCCAAAATATTACAAACAGTAGGATAGTATGCACCGGAAAATTCAACCGTAGCTACATAAAATTTTTCTAAAAACTTAACAAGATCATTAATTATAACCCAATCAGAATTATGTAACATGCAATCAGCAGAATCAGCAAAAGAACCACAGTGTTGGTTAAAAGTTAGTGTAATAGGAATTCTATATTTATAACAATTTTTTAAAAATTCATACGTAGAATTCCATCTAATATCAATTTCCTCAGGCATTAAAATCGGTGTAAGTCCATTTTCTTGACATTTAACTTTAAATTCTTTAATTCTCGCTCTACGATTATTTCCTTGAATGAAACCTACGGCAAGACGAATTTTTTCAATATAAACCTCAAAAAAGTCAAGACTATCTTTTACAATTAAATTATAGATATGACATGCACACTTAATATGGAAAATTTCAGGAAAGGGTGGAGATAACGTAGATTTTATTTTTGTTATAGCACTCTTATTGTTAGAAGCATTATCAAAAGCAATACATAAAATTTTATTTTCTATACCATAATATCCGGCAATTTTAATAATAGAATCAGCAATAAATTGTCCAGTATGTTTGCGATCTTCATCATATAAAAAAGCAAGAATACGTTTTTGCATTATGAAATTACTATCCATCCAATGACAAGTAACGGTTAAATAATCATTTTTATTAATAGCACGACCAAGATCAGAAGTTAGGGACAATCTACATTGAATATTTTTTAAGAATGTTGATAAATAAAAACAATATTGTGAATGGAGTTTAAAAATATCAGACCGACAAGTAGTTCTAGGAATACCATTAAACATAGGATTATAAATTGCTTGTATATAACGGATAAAAGCATCAGAAGAAGGAAAAGTAAAAGGCAAACAACCCACAGCTACCATTTTAGCTATTTCTTCCCGGTCCCTCAATTTATTATACTTTTTCTCTACTTGACCGGTTGTTGGGTCCATTCTAGTTTGCGTTGACCCACCAACATCCCCACCACCTTTTGCAATATTTAACTCTCTTTTGTGATCTTCAGCTATATGTCTCATTAACGTACTCGTACCCCCTTGCTTACCGCCACTTCTATGCTTATATATTTGTTGACAAATATTGCACTGCACCTCAATATCTGATATACGTTCAAAAAATTGCCATGCAATACTAGTTCTTTTACGGGGTTTTGGGGCACTGGGAGGACGGGAAGGGAGATTAACTGATTCAGATCTAACGTTAGCATCTCCTACTGCGGGTGTTTCAGCAATATTTTCATCATCTTCGTCTACATTAACTGCATCTACTTCATTTTCTTCTTCTATACCGTAATTTTCTTGAAATTCTACATAATCCATATCGTGAGCACCTACACCTATTTCTTCCTCAAAAGGTGTACCAAGCGGTACCGGAGGCGAAGTCACACGGGTATATCTATTACTTGAACTACCTCTACCGCTAATAATTTGCTTTTTACTACCACTACCGCTTCCGGGACAAAAATTTTAAACACCTTTAGCAGCGAGGTTTTTTAATTTATCCATAATATAAATTAAATTAAACTAAAAATATTCAAAATACACAAATATAACAAAATTAAATATTAAACAATTAATACAATAAATAAAAATTAAACGTAAGAGATGGAACGACAATACCAAATTTTGGAAGTATCCGAAGATTGCGACTTTAGAAACTTCCGCTCTTACTTTGTAAACGAAAAATTAAAAAATTAAAGTGAACACTTTAAGAAATTAAATATATTGAATATTTGAGAATTGAGAATTGAGATTTGAGAGAGAATGAGATTTGAGAGAGTGAAAAATTGTGTGAGAAATGATTTGAAGTTGTAGGGTATTTACAGATTTATTTTGAGGATTAAAAAATATTTTATATATATATATTTTTTTTTTAATCAAATGGGCCCAAACTAGCCGTTTGGACCCAAAAAACGGTAATATTACCGTTGGGCCAACGGCTAGTTTGGCCCAACAGATTTTTTTTTTTTTTTTTTTTAATTTTTTTGGGTTACCGGGCTGGGTCGGGCCGGTTAACCGGCGGGCCTGGACCGGGTTGGTCCGGGCCGGGTTAACCGGGCCCAATTTTAAAAAAAAACCGGACCGGGACCCGGTACCCTAAAGCCCTAGGGCTTTCCGGGCCGGGTCAAACCGGTCCGGTTTGGCGTTTCGGGCCGGGTCGGGCCGGGTCAGCCCGGCCCGTTTGACACCTTTATAATAGAGTGTAAGTCTATGATGATGACTATTGAAGCTAAAGGAAGTTAAGGGTGGTATGTACTAAGAGAGTGACCAAGAATGAAGTTAGTATGGTTTATTAAAGGTTTGGGGATATCCATAGTAAGTGTTAAAATCTAAGTTTGAATATTTGAAGATTGAGCTAATAGAAATAAGAGTTGAAGCTCTAAGATGGTGTGAACTCAGGGTATGGTGATACTCATGAAGATTCTAAGCTAGTAAGTGTTCAAGTTATTATATAATGATTATTGGGCTATAGAAAGATAGAGTTGTATCTCAAAATCAAGTATAAGTAGTGGGTTTCACACTCTCAGGTGTAGTCTTTCAGGGTAAGTTTATTATTTATGTATATTTTTATACCCCAGACTCTAGAGTAAAGTGGTTGTAGTTTATATTAGAGTTTAGTAAAGGGTTCCACAGACTTAAAATGATGGCTTAAAGCTAAGGAGGAGATGATAGAACAAGGAACTAAGTTAGCCCCCTATATTCTTGTAGTAATGCTAATATGTTATAGAACAACAGTAAGGGAATATGATGCCCAACCCATCCTTATCTCGGTGCAAAGTTTTTTGCCATCACAGTATCTTCTCATGCTACACTCCTTATGATCAACGAGATTCAATTTATGTCATGAATGCCCTCAATTTAGATCTCTTTAATGAATCCATGCCTTTGAAATTCTATTCCTCAAGCCTCAGTTAAGTGTAAAGTTATGTATAGTATTTCTTTGTGCTTCAGGTCCTTATGTGTTAGCCCTTCAGTGACCTCTTCTTATGTAAATATAGTGGTGATGATAATGTACAAGCAACGGTTTAGATGAGAGAGAGTTGATGATCCTCACTAAGAAAAATTATTTATGCTTTTCTAACTAAGGCTAAAGAATGAAGGAATATTAAGGTAAATCTTTGGTATATGTCATAGTTAGTTGAGAATTTTGGATATGTCTTCATAAGCATAGTGAAAGAAAATGGTTGTTGATAAAGGTTTAGAGAATATGAGAAAGATGCCTTTATGGGTGTTTGCCTTAAAGTTCACATGTGGTTATAATGATAGGCTTGAATATCATGTTGGGATATAAGCGGAGGAACGCTATATACGATAATGAACCCATAATAAGAGTTCATAGTTAGTCATTAAAGTGTTAAGGCATGTTATGGTTAGGGTGTGAGCTCAAAAAGAGACATAGAAGATTGAATCATGTGGTCTAGACTAGTATTATGGTGTAGCATGTTGTATCTTATGATTTCGAGTTAGGCTTGATCGTGATGAGAGAATTTAGTTTAGACTTTAGTAGATGGATTCATCAATTCCCATGTGAAAATTATAAGTTGAATCAAATGAGTATGGTATTTAAAGGGATAGTATAGTTGAGGGAGTGTTTGAGAAGTGTTGCTAAGCTTGAAAGTAAGAAGTTGCATTTCCTATGGCCTAGTAATTCTATTATAGTTTATGATTTATAAGTCAATGTTCCATGCTATAGCGTTGTATCAATGTTGTGATTCCTTAGTCAGATGTCTTGTTCAGATTATGCCCAAAATTCTTTGCTCCATAATATTATTAGAATTTCTTAGAAGAGTGTTGAAGAAATACTCCATTTGAGAATGGGCAGTCAGTATGGTATGGTCCATAGAACCTGTGATCCAGTTTAGCAATCAAGTAGATAAGCTCCTATAGATTTTCAACTTTTCATTTAGTCTTACTACCCCAAGTTTCCATGTCCTGAACCTTTCAACTTTTATTCACAAAACTAGATCCAGCTTGAGGCAATGGTTACTCATATGATGGACTCTCATTTCTATCTCAACCTTTTAACTATTCTCATGTAAGTGCATGTATTCAAGAAATAAGCTCAGTCATGATATTCAGTTCATGTATCATGGTTCAGCCCATAAGTGTTTAGTTTATGATTTCAGCCTTCTTAGTGCTCCATCTTAATAATTTCATTCGAGGGCGAATGATCCCAATGGGGGATAATGTAACACCCCATAGTTGTAACGTACCCTTTTAATGCTTCTAAAATAATCTTTAGGACCCCCGTAGTGATGGTGATCATGTATTGATATTGTGGGGGGTGTTGGGAGTGTTTAAGGACCTCAAAACTAAGTTGGCGTCGCAAACTAGAGCTTAGGCAATGGCTAGGCATCGCTATACCGTCGCAAATGTTCACTGTAAAATGTTTGCCATAGAGTTTGCATCGCAAAGCCTAATGTTTTCCATAGGGTTTGTGTCACAACGCCTAATGTTTGTTGTAGGGTTTGCATCACAAAGCCAAATGTTTGCCATAGGGTTTGCGCCGCAAAGCCTAATGTTTGTCATGGAGTTTGCACCGCAAAGCCTATGACCAAATGGTTTAAAAACTCCATTTTTGAGTTATTTTGAGGGCAACCAAGTCATTTGACACTACATAACCGTCCTTAAACATAACTACACAAGATTAATAGTCCTTAAACACATTTTAATCCTATAAAAATCATTAGTTCATCATCTAATACACAAGAGGAGAAAAACAACTTAGAATTTGGGAAATCAAGCTTAAAGGTTCAATCTTTTAACAATTTCTTCTTCATTAAGGTATGTGGGTTTATGAACAAGGATACCTCTTTCATCCTTATGCCCAAAACTTATTTTTTTCTTAAGATTTCGTGATTTGAAAATTAGGGTTCATACCCAAACTACTTCGTTTTGAGTTTATGAATTTACAAGTGATTTACGTATTGAAGTTAATGTTTATCTCATCTATTTATGATTTAACTTGAAGGTTTATATCATGAATTGCACCTCTTTATTGTGAATTTATATAATTTTGAATGATTTTAATATGATTGTTAAGAATGAAGTTTTATTGTGAAATTCTAAAAATTTAAGTACATATGTTTTAAACCCAAGTATGAGTTTTGAGGTTTCAAGAAGATTATGATCTTAAGCCTCTTTTATAAGTTGTTTGCCAAGATTTAAGAAAGAAATTGATATTTTGATCCTAAGCTAATATAAGAAATCCACATTGTTCATATAGTTTATGATTTAAATAAAGAGAAGCACAATTGATTTTCATTATAAACCCTTTTGCTATTTTAAGGTGGAATTCCTAAAATTTTGAGCATATAAGTATACGAGTAGTATTTAGCACCGAGTTGCGTATGATTCCAAGGTCTTATGTCCCATAACTACAAGACACCGTAGGTTTAAGTGCCCATAGTGGGCTAAGTCAATGATCACTTAAGATAAGGTTCTATTTCGATGGGAAGGGTGGAACAACTTTCCCCAACATTTGTAAGACGTTAGACTCCATGACGGCTCACATAGTTTATTTCGATTAGAAGAAACTCCCAATAGAAACACTAAAAGTACAACTTATAGAACTAAGTGTTATGGCTTAGAAAGTTCTATGTTTTACATACTCATGTTTTATTATTTTGCAGTACCCGTTTTATTCGAGCCAAGGTAAGTCATTTACATTTAGTATGCATCCTTTGAAAGTTTTGTATGAATATTGAAATTTTGTTCTTACTTATGTATTCACCCCCATATGCTCAATACATTCCAAAAGTACCGATCCACATATACGTCTAATTGCTACATTATTTAATAATGTAGGTACAAGTTGTAGCATGCACATCATAATCAGACAGTTGCAGCTTCCAGTCAGAAAGTGATGGGCCCTTTTGATTCAAGGGTTCGAGTCAGTCTTAGTTTGAGTAGCATTTTATTTTCTTTATTCAGTCGTGTTGATTTGGGATAGCTGGGGTCATGTCCCGGCTACTTATAGTCAATACTAGTAGAGGTTTCATAGATAGTTAGTAGAGTTAATGTATTTGATCCCAGTTTTGTTTTATATAATCAGAGTTGTAATCATTTCAATATAGTTTTGTATTGATCATATTCAATAAATATTTATCTTTCGCATTATTCTTTTAGACTTATGTATTTTATTCAGTTGCCCTTAAGTTATGCCAGTACAAGGGTTAGCTTGGGATTAGTTGTGCTCCTAAGCATCGTGTGAAAACTAAGAGGTAGCCTCGGGTCGTTACATAATCTAAGCCAATAGTAAACAGGGATTGAAATGTAAACAACTACCAAGCTACACAAATATGGCAAAGAATAATTATTAGTGATACATAAAATAAATAATGCAGTAATAACAGACAAATCGAACATAACCTAACTAGGCCTCCATAAGCCCGCTAGGCACACTGAGGAAAACAATTAACCCAACCGTATTGCTATAAGCCGGTGAAACACACAAGAAGTAATTAATAAAAATAAACATAAATAATCTGTAACTGAACCCCATCCCACAAATCATAGTAGTCATCCAGATGTGTATCGGACTTGAACCGACACCAATGGGTAGTAATGAGAGGCCAGATGCCAAACTTCAATCTGTAGTGGTAGATAGTAACAAGAGGTCATATGCTAGATTCAAATCGAAAATAGTGGGTAATAACGATAGGTCACATATATGATTTACAATAGAACTCATAATTAGATGGCGGACTAGAACCGAAACTCAGAGGAACCACAACTCTCCAAACAACCATAATCAGTACTAGAACTCCCTAACCATAATAGCCAGATATCAGACTCGAACCAGAACTAATAGTAACCTTACCCAACTGTAGAAATTAATACTCAAACTATACCAAAACCAATGCTAAAGTGGTATCAAAATTCACAATTAATAATAGACATAAAGTAAATGTTGAACCTAAAGTGAAACTAAAATACATTTAATTAACCATTCACACATCTTAAAAAAATGGAGAAAATCTAAAGTTTTGCAACTTAATTCCACGTTCTCAAGTAATAGATGTTATATCATTCTGAAAGGTAAGATACCAAAATTTACTAGAACGGGATCCTAACCGGATAAATAAGGTGTGTATATATATACACATATATATCAAATGGTACGCAACAATAAATACTTATCCAAAACTAGCATAATAGTACACAATTTTCGTAAATAAGCTCAATCTAAAGGTAGGATAAGCCTAGCCTACCTAGACGTCAAAGTTAAAAAAATCTCTCCGAGAAGCTTTCGAATAGTGTCCCTCTAAAAGTCGAGTTTAATAAATGTAGCAGTATGTTAAAATTTCCTCCGTGATGCAATCAAGAATGGATGCAAATTCATTAGCAAACCTCCTTTTAAGAAAATTACATGAACAAAATGTTTGTTTGTTGTTTTTTTCTTAAACTTTCGATATTGAATGAAATCAGTACTTAATATAAGAATGTTAAATTTTCTTAACACTTAAGTTATCATGATTTGGCACTTGACATGCTAACCTAATGACACAACTTAATGTGGTGTCCTTCTACGTGGAGGGTGTGTGGCAACACCATTTCCTGTCCTCCTTTATATTCGCACTCAAGTATTGCATAGGTTTATGATAAAATAAATATAATATTTTAAATATGTCATAATTAATAGAAAATTATTTTTAATAAAATCTCTATTATATAATAATAATAATTTAACATTTCTAAATTTACTATCTCCACTTAAAATATTACTAATAGATTACAAAAACTATTATAAGGTAATATAAATATACCATAACTTAAAGAATTTTATACCTATAAAAAATATTCTAGAAGGGTGATAAATTATATTTCTACCAAATGCTAATTTAAATTAAGTATTCCATAATATATTTGGTATTACTAAAATTTTCAAATGAACAACCCAAAAATCGAACTATCAGTCCCAACAAGTCATAAATAACTTGATGCAGTTTTAGAAAAGCTCTAGACACCGAAATTGTATGAAAACAAGAAAAATGACCGTGAAGGTTATTACAAGAGTCTGACAAGGATACAATATTCAGACACTTTACTCATACCTCAAACTCATCGATTCACAATAATAACAACGACAATAATAACAACAACAACAATAATAAGCACAATATAATTTCACAAGTGGAATCTGATGAAGATACAATATTCATATACTTTAGTCATAAATCACAACAACAACAACAATAATAAACTCAATATAATTCCACAAATGAAGATTAACGAGGATACAGTATTCACACACCTTATTCATACCTTAAAATCATCGAATCACACCTCCTCCATCATCAACAACAACAAACCTAGTGTCAGCCCATAATGGTGTGTGCTACAAGGGTACAAATACAATGTACACAAACCTTATCCCTACACTGTAATCATCGAATCACATAAAACAACTCAAGCAAATAATTATATAAGTACAAAACAATAAAAATCAAACCAAAAATAAAATATTTATAATTAAATTCAACAGATCTAAGCTTAAACTTCATCAAAAAATTAATTTAATTTATTTTATAAATAAATATTAACCTTATCCCAATAATTGAAACAAAGAGCTTCTGGTCAAAACAAAATTCAATCTTGTAATTTGCTTTGAATTTTCATCCAAAAAATACCCACACTCTAATTTTCTACCCCAAAAACTTATAACAAATATATGGTCATAGTGAAAAATTATAACCTAAATTAGATTGTTGAAAAATTAATTAATTTAAAATACAGATGGATCTTCTTTTTATGTTTTTTTGTACTAATTGCTTTTCCTAATTTGGTTAAGACGAATTCAGATAATAAAGATCGGATAAAGATATAACGCTTGAAAAAATTAATTTTGTAATTCACCTTTTGAGTGAAAATAATAATAATAATAATAATAATAATAATAATAATAATAATAATAATAATAATAATAATAATAATAATAATGTCAAATATAATGAAAGAAGAATCCTTAACGCTATATTAAAATGCTATGGTGCATTAAAACTCTCATTTTTACTTGGAAATTCAAATATTATGTCTATATAATATATAATATCATATTTACCTCAATGTTGGATGACATTAAACACATCTCTTTCTTATTATTTATTTTATACCCCTTTGGTTTAATCAATATAAAACTCACGTGCAACACACATAGAGTCCATCGTTGTTAGTTTAATGGTGAGTTATCACATTTTTCTTTAAGTAAACTTTTTATCTTAGAACTTTATGTTGAATTTTTTTTAAAGAAAATTATAGTTATAACATAACGTGCACACAACAATATGTTCTTTTGATAAACATTATTAATTAAAGTGATATACACATGCAAAAATAGCTATAAAAATTTAAAACAGTAATAATCAAATCTCTTGTGATCACACAAGTGAAATCTGACAAGGAGACAATATACGCATAACTTACTCCTACCTCGAAATCATCAAATCACACAACAACAATAACAACAAACTGAGTATAATTCTATAAGTGGAGTCTGACGAGTATACAATATTCACACATCTTACTCATACCTCGAAATCATCAAATCACAACAACAACAGAAACAATAATAAACTCAGTATGATTTCACAAGGGGAATCTGATGAGGGTGCAATATTCACACACTTTACGCATACATCAAAATCACTGAATCACAACAACAATAATAAATTTAGTATAATCATGCAAATGAAGTTTGATGAGGATACAATATTCACACACCTTACTCATACTACAAAATTATTGAATCACAAGAACAACAACAACAATAAACCCAATATAATCTCATAAGTGGAGTCTAGCGAAGATACAATATCCAGACACCTTACTCATACCTCAAAATCATCTAATCACAACAGCAGCAGGAACAATAACAACAACAACAATAAAACAATAATAAACTCCATATAGAGTCTGGCGAGGATACCTCAATATCATTGAATTACAACAATGACAACAATAAACTAAATATAATTCCATAAGTGGAGTCTAGCGAGGATATAATATTCACACACCTTAGTCATACCTTAAAATCATCGAATCACACCACCACTACTACCAACAAAACAATAACAAATCTAGTGCAATCTCACAAGTGAAATTTGCTACAAGGGTACAAATATAATTTAAACATACCTTGTCCATACTGTGTAATCATCGAATCACATAAAACAACACAAAAAAATAATTATACAAATATTAAATAGTAAAACTCAAACCACAAATCAAATATTTATAACTAAATTCAATAGTTCTAAGCATAAACTTCCCCAAAAAATTTAATATAATTTATTTTTTAAAAATAAATACTAACCCTAATCCAATAACTGAAACGGAGAGCTCCTGTCACAACAAAATTCAATCAACTTGTAATTTGCTTTAAATTTTCACCCAAAAAGAATACCTGAACTCTAATATTCTACCAAAATAATTTGTAGCAAATATATGGTCATGGTGAAAAATTAATTAATCTAAAATACAGATGAATCTTCATTTTATTTTTTTCCTATTTTTTTTCCTAATTTGGGTAAGAAAATTTCAGATAATATAAATCAGATAAAGGTACAATGCTTGAAAAGAATTAGTTTATAATTTAACTTTTAGTAAAAAAAAACTTGTGAAATAATAATAATAATAATAATAGTAACAAATATAATGAAAGAAGAACACTAAACACTCTAATAAAATGGCATGGTGCATTAAAACTCTCATATTTATTTTGAATTCGAGTATTATGTCAAATATAATATAAAGTATCATCTTTACCTCACCGACAGATGACATACACAGAGTTCATTATTATTCTCTATTTTATACACCTTTCTTTCAAAAAATATAAAACTCACGTGCAACATACATAGAGTCCATTATTGTTAGTTTCATGGTAAGTTATCATGGTTTTCTGTGAGTGAACATTTTATATTAGAAATTTTTTATTTTTTTTAATGTACTTATAACATAATGTACACACAAATATGTTCTTTTGATATGCATATATTAATGTGATATACACGTGTAAAACACACATTCTTAATAATATGTTCTTTTGATTTACCTTAGAAGGAAATATTGTGAAACAGCAGCAACAACAACAACAACAGTAATAATACTCCCTCCGTCTCATTTTATGTGTCGCCATTTTCTTTTTGGTTCGTCCCAAAAAGAATGTCATTTTTACTTATTTGGTAACTATTTAATGGTATCATTCCCATTTTATCCTTCGTGGGTCCCACTTATTAAGAAAAGACAACAAAAAAGTAAACATTAAAATAACTTTAAAAGGAACAATTTTGTAAACTTTACAAAGTTATCACTTATTTCTTAAACTCTGTTTTCGATCAAATGGCGATACATAAAATAAGATGGAGGTAGTAATAATAAGGTAAAAGGCCTAAAATGTCCTTCAACTATGTGAAATGGTGCAAAAATATCTTCCGTCTATCTATTCGGCCTAAAATGCCATTTTCGTTTGCCTATTGGGCCTAAAATGTCCTTCCCATCCACCTAATAGGTCTATTTTGACCTTTTATATAACAAATCTCAATTCATTAATGACGTGTCTTTTTTATTAGCCAACTGCTAATTAATTAAAATAATTAATCTGTCGTGTGTTAAGCTGCAATTTCTTGGATATAATACCCATTCAAATTGAAAAGTACAGACTTATAATGGAGTGACTTTTTGTTGAAATTGTACCTAATTGTTCTTTGTTCACTATATTGTACTTTATCTTTTAAAATATCAGACTCAAATTAGAACTTATAATTAAATACCATTTCAAAAGGATAGGGGAGGTAGTGATTAATAAAATACCAAGTGAAAAAATGGAAATTACTAAATTACTAGTATTAGAAACTTGAAAGAAAGATAATTATGTACTTAATATCCATGTTAATAATCAATATCTTCTCATATGCCAGTAACTGCTTTTTTCTGTTCTTTGATTGGTTAGTATTCCTAAATCTTGTACTTTTAATGATAACCTTGATTGTTGAAATTCAAACAATGTTTGTGCTAGTTAACATGTCATTTGGAATTAATTAGCCATGGTTTTGCTCTTTTTTAGAAAAGACTTTCTTGTTGGAATTAGCTATGGGCTTGCTCTCTTCATGCTTCAGACTCGGATGTTAAAGTTCGTTTCCTTCCAGAAATTATAAACTTTTAGAAGAGCGATATGATCTCCCATGTTTCCCATATGACTCAGACCAAGAAGGAAAATAAATACTTGACTCAAAAATTTCAAATACAATTAACCAACCTGCATTTTGACTTGGGTTTGGTCTATGCTTTCATTGAGAAAAGCGCAGAAGAAGAGAGAAAATTTGAGAAAAGAGATTATTGACTTGGTTTTTATTTTTAAGGTTGTTCGTTTTAGGTGGGTTGGGTTATTAGTAGATCGATTTATTAGGTTTGGGAGGGTAAAGATTTTAGAAGTGATAAATTATTTTAATTAATTATTAGTTGATCAATAAAAAAGAAACTTCATTAATGAATTGGGGTCTGTTAAATAAAGGGAAAATTTTAGAAATAACAATTATACAGCCTTAATTGTAACTTTTATAGCAACAGTTTCATAATTACGAAAAATAGCAAATTATATTTTATATTTAAGTAAACTGTTGCTATACAAATACATATATAACAAGATTTACTGCCCTTATTTTACTCAAATTAGTTGAGTTAAATAAGGAATAATTATCACATCTAATTAAATTCCCATAAATTACTCTTATTTAAATGAGTATATTCTTTTTCTAAATCAAACTCAAATATAAAGATTATTATTTTATGATCTTCAAAATTTCAAAATATCATTCTCTTCTCTCTCTAACTATTTTTTCTTGTTAGCTTTTTCAATTTTTTTTAATTCTTTTTTTTTATTTTAATTTATTTTTCTTTTTCAATTTTTCCTTCCACTTTATTTTCTCTCTTATACTTCTCTTTTTTTTTTGGTTTATTTATTTATTTTTTCTTTTTTTCGTTTACTTTTTTTTTCCTTTTCTCATATTTTTTTTCGTTTTCTTCTTCTTCTTTCGTTTTTTTTTTTAAATTTCTTTTTGCTTTTATTTTTACATTTATATTTCTAGTTTCTATTTCTCTTCCCCCCCCTTTCACTTCTTTTTTTTTTTGAATTTTTATTTTTTGTTTTTGTTTTATTTTGATTTTTTTTTTTACTGTTCTATCTCTATCTTTTATTTTTAAAAGACAAATATATATGTATATATATATATATATTTATATTTATATATATCATATATACATATTCAAAAAATATACAAAATAAATAGACACACAGATCTGCATATGTATTTACGGTAAAAAACATACATATATATCTGCATATATATATTTAAAGAAATACATAGCTAACTCACATGTATATATAAACATATAGGATATAAAATCTCTATAACAAAAAGGACAATTAACGGCATGTTATAAATATGCTACAAACTCATGCAACTCCATTCAATCTCGTAGGACATGTAGTTTTTTTGTGGTCAATGCTTCTACACAAAGAGCATCTATTTCTCTTCTTTGAAACCACTTCTCCTATAGTAGGCATTCGTTTTCGCCGCTTTCTTCCCGTTTTAGTCTTCTTTTCAGGTGGAGGTATTACTCTCTCTAAAACTTTCGGTGGAAGGGTCTAAAATTCTTTAGCTAGCACCGGATAAATTGGGTCTGCATATTCAAGTATGTATGATTCTACCTTATAATACGGAGAAGAATACTCATAAATCATCTTGCCATACTCATCTCCAAATTTATGTCTAAGTGTTGCCATAGCATGTTGACATGGTATATTTTCCAAATCAAACTCTCGACACGAACACATTTTACTTTGTAGATGGACCATTGTAATCCTATTTTCTGCAGTAACGCTGAACGTGTCTTCATCTATTTGCTGGACCAATAGCTTATTTCCTAGATTCTTCTTAGCCATTATTTTAGTTTCTGCTGAAGGGACAAAGGTGGTTTTTAACTTGGCATATTTCATCTGTCTCTCATAAAATAATTCTGACCATCTCTTACTTATATCATTGAACAAGGTAGTAATGAGGAATTCTCTTTCTTCCTTGAGCATTGTATTAACAGACTAGCAATATTTGAGGTCAATACATCATATCTGAAGTTTAAAAATTTAAAAATATCAAGAAACTAAAATACAACCGATTACAGATCCTCAACAACTATTGCAATTTTTGGAACAACCATCGTAGTTGTTGGAACAACTATGAAAGTTGTGGAAACAACTATTGTAGTTGTTGGGGACCTACATTGTTTATATTTGAACCAGTAATAAAAGTTTACCTGTTTCCTGGAAAATATGCTCTACTCCATTTGTCAAAGCCGATATTCTATAGATAATTAGCAACTTCCGCATTGATAATTCTAATTTGTTCAAAATAATCATGAAACATTTCTCTTCGGTATGCCTTTATTGCTGGATAATAATGTCCAATAAAATCTCCACAATGAAAATTCGTATGAGCATTTTCATCAAGATGCCTCGTACAACATCCGTGGTGCACTTCAGAATAAAATTTTAATATTGCTTTTCCTATGCTTGGATTCCTATAAAAAATGATGCACAATTCTGAAGTATTAGGGACTATCTCTAACGGTTTCTCAAAAAAGTATTGATATACGACATCACACTCCTTATCTACTACATAAAATGTAACACGAAAAATAAGATTCTCTGTGTCTTGCGCCACAACAACCAACAAAACTCCATCATAACGACCACTTAAGAATGTTCCGTCAATAGCTAAGACTTTGCTCATGTGCATAAATCCCCTAATCCAAGCTCCAAGAGATACAAAAAAATATTTAAACCTTTCCTGGTCATCAAGCTTTAAGGATATCTTGCTTCCTTCATTTACACTCATAAGAATATGACGGTAACCATCCAGAACGGCATACTCATACTCTGGTGTCTCTCTTATCATAGCCTTTACTATCTCACTACTTTTCAAACACTTCCAGTAGCTAATCTTGCAGCCCAAATCTACTTGAACTATAATTTTTATATCTTTTGTGAATGGATCTTTTCCATTCAAGAAACTAGGTAGCATGTATTATGCAATGACATCTGCAGAAGCATGTGGATGATGACTTGTAATATGTTGTTCTCCACATGAGTGAGTGTTGGGATACTTAAAAATTCAAATCTATTAAAACTTTTAAGCTTTGTATCTCACAACCAACAATCACAATTTTGATCTACGCATCTAGCATAATACATAGTAAAAACTTGTGTCGTCATCATCTATGTGGCTGCCTTGTGTTGGTATAGAATGATGTGAAACTTCTTTATTTATTAGAATATCCATAGTAACATGATGGTCTTCATTATTTAGAACTGAATTTGTTGTTTGTACCATCATCTCAGACACATATATTCTTAAAATGGGCCTACTTTGATCATCCAAAAACAATCGCAAATCAGGATCATCTTTTATCTTAGAAGAAGCTCCTTTTTATTTTTCCACAAAGCCAAGCATGTAACTAATGGAGAGACCATCTTTATCACAAGATAATCCAAACCTAGAACTAATGATCTCAACCAACTCATCATACTAATATTCGCACGTATCTTTATAGGTTTTGTCTCACGGCCCTTCGAACGCCAAGTATAACGAGTAGGATTTTCTATCCATTCTTCATGTAAATCAATTCCTATTATTATTTGATCTTCCATAGATGGGCACAGTACCTGAAGGCATCAAAAAGTATTTCAGTAATACTAACAAGTGAGATATTCATCAAATAATTTCAAAATTGCTAAAGAATTTTGATTACTCATCTTTACACCTATTTAGTTGTCTCACAGCTATCGACAACTGTCAGAAAACTTTAGTAGCTTTAGGTACTTCTATAATTTTTCAAATATTTATTTCAACAATTAATAAGTTGCTCCAAATTTACATTATTTGTCCAAATAATTAATTAGTTGACCAATAACAGTACATAATTGTCGAACAACTTTAAAAGTTGTTGAGACAACTAACTGTAACACCCTGAGTCTGTACCCCAAATGCTACACGGTGCTCATAATCCCGAGAGACCACAAGCTAACCCATGACTGGTACCTGGTGCAATAACTTAATAATAATACTAAATAATATGCAAAATTAGGCGAAAACATGCCATAAGGTTCAATCTGTAAATAATACTGAATGAGGTATTAAATACCAAAACTGAAAAAAGTACTGAAATCTGAATGACTATCTGAAAACACTCTAGTCTGGGAAGTCTCTAAACTGTCTGAACTATGGAGTTGATGGGACAAGCCCCTAACTACTCCATCTACTGAAATAAATTGGAAAATATACTAGAAATGATCAGAACGTCCTTGAACTATGAGGGCTCACCACTACTCTGAAATGCTGAGAGTTTGGTCTATTGAGGGTGCTCTGGAGCTCATGCATCTGAACCTATCATATAAGACATCATAGCGCAAATACAGGAGTTCATATGAATGAACAATAATAATTGTATAACATGAGTATAACTGAATAAGAGTACATGCATGAATACAAATACCGTAACTGAAATCGTGATAACACTGAACACTGAGTCTGAATACTGATCAACTAATTTACGGGATAACTAATACTATATAATTAATAACTAAGTGATTATATTCGACAATCCCAAATTCTGGGAAACTATACTGAGTTCTGTACTAAGCTGAGTGACTATGTCTGATAGTTTTGAATCTGTAGAATTGGACTGAGTTCTATTCTGAGACTGAGACTGAAAATGATACTGTAGGAGGTAATTATCTAACCGACATGCCCCTCTCTAGACTGATTAGGGTCCAAACTATAACCCCAGTTGGAAGGGTGTCAATACCATGCCACGGATAAGGATAAGTTGTGAGTTAACCCTCTCTGGTAGGAAGCTCTTTCGTCAACCCTCATTGGCAGGATAACTCGGGTGGAAAGTATCAACCCTCATAATGTCTGATAGAAAGAGATCTCCACCTACACTAGCTATGTAGTTCTGTAACGCAGGGATTGCTATTAATGGTCAAACCCTCTGCTGACAGGAATGCCCCCATCCCTGGGCTAACTCGGTTTTGAATCCTACTCCCAATTGAATAGATATTGAAATAATTTCTAGTTTGTACTAGGCTAGACTAACCTGTTACTGAGATTACTATTTAGTTGAGCTGAAATTGAATTCACTGAATTTTGTTGACTGATGGAATACTATTGAATTCTGTTAGTTGATAGAGTTTACTAAGGTCTGAACTGAATACTAAGTTAGACTGAACTATTACTGACTCTACTGAGTTTTCCTACGTTCTGTAACTGATTGAGAGTACTACTGATCGTGACATGACTGATACTGTTCTATGACTGACCATGGCTCTAGACAAGCAGCTAAATTGTCGGGTACAAGTACCCCCAGGACTCGATAGCATAAATTAAGAGACATGGCATAAACATGAAACAAGTAAACTATGAACTTGATTATCATTCATTCATTGGGGCATTTTAACAAACACTTGCATGATATATCTTGCACATAGGCTAACTTGACATGAATTCTTGCTCTTATTAGTTCACATGAACAATTTATCAAACACTTGGAAGGCATAGAACATGCGCATAACACTAATCAACATGTGAACACACAAATTCAATCCTCAAATTCACAATTTGAAGGCTTTAACATGATCTCACATGTTAAGACATATAAATCAATAAACTTGTAACGCCCCAGAAAATGGATCCCGGAGCGTCACACGGTACTTGAGGCTACGAGCAGCCCCAAGCTAACCCTTTGAGCCATTTTCATTCAGTTTAACACAAATCAACGGGGTTTCCATAAATAACCCTCAAATATCAACAGAGTAATCATCATCCAAGAATAAAAGAATTTTAGAAACAAAATATTACTTATTAGTCAACACCCAATATCTATACTAGTCTGAAAAGCCTCTAAGAAAATCAATAAAACCAGCGAGCCATTGAGACATGCCCCAACTAACTCATACTCAGTTATCAAATGTAAATAATTCCGTGAAAACAACATCAGACATCACGTCCTCGGAACATGAGGACTCACCACAACAGAGGATGTAGAACAGCATGTCCAAAGAATCACTGTCGAACCTGGAACTGAGCACCTGAACCTACATTCCAAGAAAATGCAACCCACATTCGAAGATGTGGGTCAGTACCATGGAAAGAAACCGAGTATATGGGGGAAAATATTTCATAAATATTTATAAGAAATATACAGGATGTATGAAAGACTCACATAGCCCGAAGAAAATCATCATAATCATGAGAGGATGAAATAAGTACAATAACACATGTGAGTCATCATATAATTTATCAATCACTTTTAGTTCATCAAGAATATCAATTCTCATAATGTAAATATCTTTTAAATCTTTTGAAAGAATAACTTTCACAATTCCATTTACAAATCACTTCACCATTCACCATAGACACAAGGAAACACACACACACTGGGAGATCCTATAACCGACATAAACCATGTGAGCTACATAGAGTCCAATGTACAACCCACACTGGGGAGAGCTATCCTATCCTTTCCATCAAAGTAGGACTATCGATATCAAATTCACACAAACTAGTGATCACTATATAAATCAGCCTCAGGCTCACTCCTACGGGGGCACGTAGTTCTAAGGAAGTAAGGTCGCTTTATACCTCCCACTCGATGCTAAAGATTTATACTGGACTTAGCTCAGATCATTTCAAAGACAATCCACAATAAAATAATTTCAGTAATATATAAATATACATCGGGAGCCATCATGCTTCTCATCTATTAAAATCAACCACGTTGTGGATTTCTTTCACACTCGAGTTCAAAACAACTCCATTAAGACCAAAAGGTCAAATCATTCAAAATATCTCAAATACTCAACATCAACGTGCTTATAACACACACTCTCTAAAAAAACACAATTTCCAATGAGGATTCACAACACAAATATCAAAATCATGATAAATATCGTTCAAGATTCATGCTTTATATCACCACACATGTAAATTCATCTTTCAAAATCATAAACATCAAGATTTCATAATAATCATCATAAGATATGGGTTCATGCTTCAAATTCATAAAAATCAAATAAAAATAATGCCTTTGTAAAGAAAATTACTTTTGGGCACAAGAACGAAAGAGAGTTCTTGTTGAAAAACCCTACATACCTTGAATGATGAACTTTAGATCGATACTCATTTTTGAGAAGTTAATCGTGCCTTTGAATAATGGTTCTTGGAGTTCTTGAACTAGGAACTTGGAATCTTGAATAAATTTGCAGAATTAATGGTGAACTTTGGAGGTTCTTGAAGTTTGATGTAGGAGCTTAGGGTTTTCTTTTTGAGGGAGTTTGATGAAATATAACATATAATAATTCTAATAGGATTTAATATAGGATTTGGACGGATTTTGGGTGGGGGAAATGACCAAAACGCCCCTAAAAATCAAAAAAATTCTCGAATCTGTCGTTCGGTGGACTGTTTTGATAGTCTGAAGTAGATCAACCATAATGTTTTACTCCGATATTCAAATTGGATGAAACTGATTTCATTAGAAAGAGGACTCTCATATCTTTCCGTTGATATATAGTATCTCACCCAGATCATTATGTACGAGTAGTTATGATCGTTTGAAGTTGATCCAAAAATTTACTTTTGATAGGCTGAAGTAGATCGACCATATCTTTTTGTTTCGATAGAAAAAATGGATGAAACTAATTTCATTGGAAAGAAGACTCACAGAGCTTTCCGTTGATATATAGTAGATCACCCAGATCATTATGTACAAAGAATTATGATCGTTTAAAGTTGGAGGAAAAATACACCAGGCCTCAGTACTTTTTCCTGCAAGTTTTACTGTTCACTACTATTCACGGTTCAATCGGAATGTTCATAACTCGTCGCTCGGGTGTCCGTTTTGGATGATCCACACATAGTTGGAAATATTATTCGATACTCTACGCAATGGTGGGTCATAATCTAAGACATTTCGCACAAAAAATTTATAATTCATTCTAGAAGATAGAACCCAACACGTTTACGCACAAAATTTCAACGAAAATTTTTTTGGGGTATTACATCATCCCCCCTTGGAGACATTCATCTTAGAATGATGCTAGGCATGCCAAGATTAGATAGGTAATAGAGCATACAGCTGAAACCATTCGTTAGACTCATCACCACATCGTTTCTCACTCCGAATGCAACATAGAATGTATAAATTCAAGAAACTACAGCTGAACACAAAATAAATGACAGCTGAACTGCTGCAACTTTTATCAAAAGTGCATGATTTAGGAAAGAACGGTACCTTCGGCTTGATCGGAGTTCGCGGAAAATAGGTGTGGGTACTTGGATCGCATATCCGCCTCAGCTTCCCAAGTTGCACCCTCAACAGATTGGTTTCGCCACAATACCTTGACCAAGGAAACTTCTTTGTTCCTTAGTCTTTGGACACTGAAATCAAGAATCTCAATAGGAATCTCATCAAAAGAAAGATTTTCTTGAATGTCAGCACTCACAGAGGAATCCACTACCACAGCATTGCTAATATGCTTTCTAAGCATGGAGACATGGAATATTGGATGAACAGAGTACAACTCGGAAGGCAACTCGACTTCATAAGCTACCTTACCAACACGGCTAAGAATTTTGTAAGGACTAACATAACGGGGACTAAGCTTCCCTTTCTTTCCGGATCTCTTCACCCCCTCATGGGTGAAATTTTCAGATACACTAGGTCACCAACTTCAAACTCAAGGTCTCTCTTTCTAACATCCGCATATGACTTCTGACGACTCTGCGCAGTTTTCAACCTCTCCTTAATCAACTTAAATTTTTCCATAGCCTCAAATACCGAACCAGGACCACTCACATCCGCTTCACCCACCTCAAACCAACCTATGGGTGATATACACTTCCGCCAATATAAGGCTTCAAACGAAGCCATGCCAATACTAGAGTGGAAACTGTTATTGAAAGCAAACTCTATCAACGGTAAGTGATCATCCCAACTTCCTTAAAAGTCAAGTGTACAAGCTCTCAACATATCCTCTAAGGTATGGATGGTCCGCTCAGCCTAACCACCGATTTGCGGATGAAAAGCAGAACTCAAAAGCACTTGGGTACCAAGACCCTTCTGAAAAGCTTTCCAAAATTGCGAAGTGAACTGAGTACCCCTATCCGAAATGATAGACAAGGGAACTCCATGCAGTCTGACTAGCTCTCGGATATACAATCTAGCATAATCCTCAGCAGTATATGAAGTATGAACAGGAAATAAATGACCAGACTTAGTCAACCTATCAACCACAACCCAAATGGAATCATGATGGCGTCGGGAAGGAGGTAAACCAATCACAAAGTCCATATTTATCTCTTCCTACTTCCAGGTGGGAATACTAAACTCTTGCATCATACCACCAGGTCTTTGGGGTTCAACCTTAACCTGTTGGCATATTGCACAGTTAGCTACAAACGCTGCTATATCTTTCTTCATGCCACTCCACCAATAGATTTCCCGCAAGTCTCGATACATCTTGGTGGCACCAGGATGAATAGAATATCGCGCCCCGTGCGCTTCAGCCATAATCCTCTGTCTTAGATCATCAACATTCGGGAAACACAATCTACCCTACAATCTCAACACACCATCTCTCCCTTGGTAGAAAACCTCTACTCTTTGGTCCTTGACTGACTCCTTTAGTTAGACCAAACTAGCATCTAAGTATTGCTTTTCCTTCACTTCCAAAACCAAGGAGGATTCGAAAATACTCTGAGCCCCTATACTACCTTCAGCAGAGTTAAACAACCTAACCCCTAATCTAGCCAAACGATGTACATCACGATCCAACTCTTTCTTACCTTATACCACATGCGAAACACTACCCATGGACACTCTACTTAGGGTATCCGCCACAACATTGGCCTTGCCCGTATGGTACAACACACTCATATCATAGTCCTTTAGCAATTCTAACCATCGTCTCTGCCTAAGATTCAATTCTCTCTGGGTAAACACATACTGCAGACTCTTATGATCAGTGAAAACATCAACATGGACATCATACAAATAGTGTCTCCAGATTTTCAAAGCAAACACAACAGCAGCCAACTCAAGGTCATGGGTGGGGTAATTGTTTTCATGGGGTTTCAACTGTCTAGAAGCATAAGCTATCACCTTACCCTTTTGCATCAATACGCAACCCAACCCAACTCTCGAAGTATCACAATACACCACAAAATCATCAACACCATCAGGCAAAGTCAAAATAGGGGTTGAAGTGAGTCGTGTCTTCAACTCCTGACAACTCTTCTAACAAGATTTGGACCATAAGAACTTTACTTTCTTTTGGGTTAACCGAGTCATAGGAGACGCTATAGAGGAGAAACCCTCAACAAAATGGTGGTAATAGCCATCTAAACCCAAGAAACTTCGGATATCAGTCAGAGAAATAGGTCTAGGCCAATTTCTAACAGCTTCGGTCTTTTGGGGATCAACTCTAATACCCTTGAAAGAAATGATATGACCCAGAAAAGCAACTGACCTTAGCCAAAACTCACACTTACTGAACTTGGCAAACAATTTATGATCTCTAAGGGTTTGCAAGACAGGTCGGAGATGATCAGAATGTTCATCCTCACTATGGGAGTACACCAGTATATCATCGATGAACACTATGACAAACATATCCAGATATGATCTGAACACTCGATTCATAAGGTCCATGAAAGCTGATGGGGCATTAGTTAACCCGAAAGACACAACAAAAACTCAAAATGGCCATAACGAGTTCGAAAAGCGGTTTTTGGGATGTCACACTCCCTAAATTTGAGTTGATTATAGCCGGAATGAAGGTCTATCTTTG
Source organism: Capsicum baccatum var. pendulum (assembly GCA_030864225.1). Taxonomy (NCBI): domain Eukaryota; kingdom Viridiplantae; phylum Streptophyta; class Magnoliopsida; order Solanales; family Solanaceae; genus Capsicum; species Capsicum baccatum. Next base: position 247,325,391 of record CM061550.1, read on the forward strand.
AGAAATAACTTGCACCTTGCAATTGGTCAAACAAATCATCTATTCTGGAAAGGGGGTACTTATTTTTTATGGTGACTTTATTCAGTTTGTGGTAATCAATGCACATATGCAAAGAGCCATCTTTCTTTCTCACAAACAACACAAGAGCACCCCAAGGAGAAACACTGGGCCTTATGAAAACCTTATCTAGTAGACATTTGATTTGCTCTTTCAACTCCTTAAGTTCTGCAGGGGCCATACGATAAGGAGGAATAGAAATGGGATGAGTATCGGGAAGAAGATCAATCCCAAACTCTATCTCTCTATCAGGAGGTATCCCTGGGAGATCATCCAAAAAGACATCAGAAAACTCATTGACGACGTTAACAGACTGGAGAGTTGGAGTCTCAGACTTAGTGTCTTTGACTCTAACCAAATGGTAAATACACCCCTTGGAAATAATCTTTCTAACTTTGAGGTAAGAGATAAAATGACTCTTGGGTGACACAGAATTCCCAGACCACTCAAATACAGATGCACCCAGAAACTGAAACTTGACCACTCGGGTCTGATAATCAATAGAGGCATAAGAAGAATACAGCCAGTCCATACCCAGAATCACATCAAAATCTACCATGTCTAACTCAATCAGATCAGCCAACAAGACTCTTTGAAGAACGGTAACAGGACACTTTTTATACACTTTTTGGGCAATAATCGAATCACCCACTGGGGTAGAAACTAGGATAGGCTCAGGAATAATCTCAGGACTCATTTCAAAATTCACAGGAATCAAAGGTGTAACATATGAGAAACTGGATCCAAGATCCAACAAAGCATACACATAAAACTGAAATATACGAAGCATACCAGTAACAACATCGGGAGAGTCCTCCTATTCCTGGAGGGATGGTAAAGCATAGAATCTATTCTGGCGCTGCCCGCCAGTATTGCTAGAAGAGGTGCCCTGAGCTGGGGCTGGGCGAGTCGCTGGAACTGGAGCACTAATAGTCTGAGTCTGGGTTTGAGGTCGATAGTCACGATGCCCTTGACCATCCTTTGGACAGTATCTAACTCTGTGACCCATGTCACCACACCATAAACAACCCCTCTTCTCACCCCAACACTCACCCGAATGATCCCTACCACACTTAGGACACAAGGGATGATTTCGCTTACTGCCAGCACTGTACTGGGACCTGGATACATATGACCTGGTACCTTGCTCCTGCCTATCTCTAGGCATGGGAGCACTAGAAGATGACGGTGATGGCATAGACGAACGATCCTGATACTGAGGGCGACTCCCTTCCTGCGATCTAGTCTGACCCTGTCCGTGCTGCTCGGACCTAGCTCTCTTATTCCCTCTCATTCTATCTCTCTCCTTAATCTTTTCTGCCTCAATCTGTTGGGCATGAGTCATCAGCCTAGAAAGATTTATCTCAGTATTCAGCATAGCAGACCTATACTCCTTAACCACATAACTAGACACTCCAGTTATAAACTTACTCATACTAGCCCGATTATCAGCCACTAAGCCAGGAGCATACTTGGCCAACTGATTGAACTTTAGACCGTACTCCCTAACAGTAATAGAGCCCTGTCGTAGGTTCATAAAATCTTCCACCTTCTCCTCCCTCATCTCCCAAGGGAAAAACTTATCCAGGATTACATCCTGGAACTCTTGCCAAGTTGTAGGGACAGCTCCCTCACCTCTACCTTTCCTCCAAGCAACAACCCAGTCATAAGCAAGGTCTTTCAACCTATACGCAGCCAACTCCACACTATATTCCTCAAATACATGCATCACTTGAGTAATCTTCCGCACTTCCTCTAAAAACAACCGTGGATCCCCATCAGACTTAGACCCATAAAATTCCAGCGGATTCATTCGCATGAAGTCATAGATCTTAGTAGCAGCTGAATCACCTCCCTGCTGCTGTGGAGCCGGGGCCGGGTTGGCCTGAATATTTGTAGTAACAACTTGGGCTAGCGCCTGAAAGGCTGCCCGAAATTTAGCATGAGATACATTTTCATTCAATGGGTCAGCGGGTTGAGGTTGCTGACCATCATTATTTTTTCTCACTCGACGTGGAGGCATATTTCTGAAAGAGGAGAGCACGAATCAATAGCTGAGAGAGACACTTTAAGCATGATAGACTTCTGAAAGAAAGAATCACACTTTTTCCTAAAATGCCTTGTAGCCTCTTGCTCATAGATGTGGCGCGCTACACACCGATGATCAAGATTCTACTTAACGCGGCTTGCGAGACTCCCTAGGACACCATAAAACCTTAGGCTCTGATACCAAGTTTGTAACGCCCCAAAAAATGGGTCCCAGAGCGTCACACGATGCTTAAGGCTACGAGTAGTCCCAAGCTAACCCTTTGAGCCATTTTCATTCAGTTCAACACAAATCAACGGGGTTTCCAGAAATAACCCTCAAATATCAATAGAGTAATCATCATCCAAGAATAAAAGATATTCAGAAAGATAACAAAATATGACTTATTAGTCAACTCCCAACATCTATACTAGTCTGAAAAGCCTCTAAGAAAATCAATAAAACCAGCGAGCCATTGAGACATGCCCCAACTGACTCATACTCAGTTATCAAATGTAAACAATTTCGTGAAACCAACATCAGACATCACATCCTCGGAACATGAGAAATCACCACAACAGAGGATGTAGAACAATGTGCCTAAAGAATCACTGTCAAACCTGGAACTGAGCACCTAAACCTATATTTTGAGAAAATACAGCCCACATCCGAAGATATGGGTCAGTACCATGGAAAAGAACTGAGTATATGGGGGTGTATACAGTTGTATAAACATCATCATTATAAATATTTATAAGAAATATGCAGGATGTATGAAAGACTCACATAGCCTGAAGAAAATCATCATAATCATGAGAGGATGAAATAAGTACAATAACACATGTGAGTCATCATATAATTTGTCAATCACTTTCAATTTATCAAGAATATCAATTCTCATAATGTAAATATCATTTAAATCTTTCAAAAGAATAACTTTCACAATTCCACTTTCAAATCACTTCACCATTCACCATAGATACAAGGACACATACACACACTGGGAAATCCTATAACCGACATAAACTATGTGAGCTACATGGAATCCAACGTACAACCCACACTGGGGAGAGCCGTCCTATCCTTGCCATTGGAGTAGGACTATCGATATCAAATCCATACAAACTAGTGATCACTCTATCAATCAGCCTCAGGCTCACTCCTACGGGGGCACGTAGTTCTAGCGAAGTGAGGTCGCTTTATACCTCCCACTCGATGCTAAAGATTTCTCCCATACTTAACTCAGATCATTTCAAAGACAATCCATAATAAAACAATGTCAGTAATATATAAATATACATCGGGAGCCATCATGCTTCCCATCTATCAAAATCAACCACATTGTAGATTTCTTTCACACTCGAGTTCAAAACAACTCCATTAAGACCAAAAGGTCAAATCATTCAAAATATCTAAAATATTCAATATCAACGTGCTTATAACACACACTTTCTCAAAAAACACAATTTCCAATGGGGATTGACGACCCAAATATCAAAATCATGATAAATATCGTTCAAGATTCAAGCTTTATATCACCACACATGTAAATTCATATTTCAAAATCATAAACATCAAGATTTCATAATAATCATCATAAGATATGGGTTCATGCTTTAAATTCATAAAAATCAAACAAAAATCATGCCTTTGTAAAGAAAATTACTTTTGGGCACAAGAACGAAAGAGAGTTCTTGTTGAAAAACCCTACATACCTTGAATAATGAACTTTAGATCGATACTTATTTTTGAGATGTTAATCGTGCCTTTGAATGATGGTTCTTGGAGTTCTTGAACTAGGAACTTGGAATCTTGAATAAATTTGCAGAATTAATGGTGAACTTTGGAGGTTCTTGAAGATGGATGTAGGAGCTTAGGGTTTTCTTTTTGAGGGAGTTTGATGAAATATAACATATAATGCTTCTAATAGGCTTTAATATAGGGTTTAGACGGATTTTAGGTGAGGAGGAATGGCCAAAACGCCCCTAAAAATCAAAAAAATTCTCGAATCTATCTTTTGGTGGACTTTTTCGATAGTCTGAAGTAGATCAACCATATCGTTTTCCTCCGATATTCAAATTGGATGAAACCAATTTCATGAAAAAGAGGACTCTCATATCTTTCCGTTGATATATAGTATCTCACCCAGATCATTGTGTACGAGGAGTTATGATCGTTTGAAGTTGACCCAAAAATTCACTTTTGATAGGCTGAAGTAGATCGACCATAAATTTTTGCTCCGATAGACAAATTGGATGAAACCAATTTCATTGGAAAGAGGACTCATAGAGATTTCCGTTGATATATAGTAGATCACCTAGATCATTATGTACAAGGAGTTATGATCATTTAAAGTTGGAGCAAAAATACGCCAGGCCTCTTTACTTTTTCCTGCACGTTTTACTGTTCACTACTATTTACGGTTCGATCGAAATGTTCATAACTCGTCGCTCAGGTGTCCGTTTTGGATGATCCACATATCATTGGAAAGATTATTCAATACTCTACCCAATGGTGGGTCATAATCTAAGACATTTCTCACAGAAAATTAATAATTCATTTTGAAAGATAGAACCCAACACTTTTACGCACAAAATTTCAACGAAAAATTTCCTGGGGTTTTACAGAACTCCACCTGAAACTTAGCATAACACATGGATTTAAAACTCAAATAATCATTATAAATATGAGTATTATCAAACCCATCATGGTATTCATGAAATACATATACTTGAAGTTTAAAAACTGATTCTTGGACTCCAAGGTGGAAGAGACCCTTGGATGAACACTTCACATACCTTTGTTAAAGAATTTTTGAAAACTTATGGTTGAATATTGAGTTCTTGATTTGAAATTTGAGCACCTAGGGTTTTGTTCTTGAGCTAATTGGAGAATGAATGAGTATATTTGCTCTCCAAAGGGCTTAATTTCATATTTTTGGGGCTGAAGGACGTAGGGAAAAGACCCAAATAACCCCAAAAATATGGTCTTTTAATGACTAAAAACTTGGTTGTCGATGCGCAGGTCTACGTGGTGTGTCGATGGCATCAACGCAATAGCCAACGCTTCGCGCCATGTTCACGTCAATTCACTGAAATTGGATGCTGATAGCTGGGGAAATTATTAATCAACGAATAGTCGACACGGCGCGCCAAGATCGCGTTGATCCACTATTTTGGGATTCCAAAGGAGCTTCAAACGAAGTCCTAAAAATCCAAAACTTGTTCAGAAACACCTATGGACATTCTTGACCATGAATCAACCTAAACATCAACATTTAAGGGACGTAAATATTACAAAATAAGATTTCCAACCTTCGTAGGCTAAAATGACACTAAGTCTGAGTATTTAACTAAAATATTCTAAGTCCGAGTCCACTTGACAAGCCTAAAGGACTGAATAAAGCTTAGGATTTTGCGAGGTCTTACCTTATCTCCCCCTTGGGAACATTCGTCCTCGAATGAGACTGCTAACACTAAGAATACTGAGAGACTGACTTACTTGCTGGACATGAACATTTGGAACATGACTATATGACTGATATTACTGGTATTCTGAATTATCATACTGAACATGAATATCTGATGCATGAGTATAGCTGAACATGATTCATAAATGCATGACTTGGATTACTGATAAACTGAATCTATATACTGAACATGCATATCTGATGCATGGATACATGACTGAACTGGCTTATGAACATTAAACCGAATATGCAATGGTAACTAATATCAAGTTTGTGACTAGAATTTGAACATAAAACTTATTAAGCTCAAGGAAACTATTACCTTGAGCTAAGTCTGGATTAGTGAAGAATAGATAACGATACTTGGTTCGCATGTATGATTTTGCTTCCCAAGTAGCTCTCTCAATGGATTAATTTCGCCAAAGAACTTTGACTAAAGGGACTTTTTTGTTCCTTAGTCTGTGAATCTGATAGTCAAGGATTTTGACCAGGATCTCTTCATAAGAGAGGTTGTTCTGAATATCTATACCCTCAATAGGGACTACAACTGCATAGTCCACCTATGCATTTCTTTAGAAATGATACATGGAACACTGGATGAACTAAAGATAAATCTGAAGGTAACTCAAGCTCGTAAGCTACCCTTTAAAAATGGCTAAAAATTTGGTAAGGACCGACATATCGGGGACTGAGTTTCCCCTTCTTTCCAAAACACTTTACTCTTTTCATAGGAGAGATCTTCAAGTACACATAGTCACCAATCTCGAACTTGAGATCCCTTCTGTGCATATCTGCATATGATTTCTGTCGGCTCTGAGCTGTCTTAAGCCTTTTCCTGATCAACCAGACCTTCTCTATGGTATCAAACACCAAGTCAGGACCTACCACTATGGCCTCACCCACTTCAAACCAACCAATGGAAGATCTACACCTTCTTCCATAAAGTGCCTCAAATAGAGATATCTGAATACTGGAGTGATAGTTGTTGTTATATGTGAACTCAATCAAAGGCAAGTGGTCATCCCAACTACCTTGAAAGTCTATCGCACATTCTCGCATCATATCTTTTAAGGTCTGAATAGTCCTTTTTGATTGACCATTTGTCTGAGGATGAAAGGCTGTACTGAGATGAACTCAGGTACCAAGACCCTTTTGGAATGCTTTCCAGAAATGAGAGGTAAACTGGGTACCTCTATCTGAGATAATAGAAAATGGAACACCATGCAATCTGACCAACTCCTTGATATGGAGTTTGGCATAATCCTGTACTGAATAGGAGGTATGAATAAGAAGAAAATGAGCTGATTTGGTTATCCTGTCTACAATGACCCAAATAGAATCATGCTGATGACGAGTACAATGCAAAACCATCACAAAGTCTGTTCACTTCTTCCCCTTTCCAAGAGGGGATACTAAAATCCTACATGGACCCATTAGGCTTCTGATGCTTAATTAACCTGCAGACATATTGGACACTTAGCCATAAACTTTGTATGTTTCTTTTTATCCCACTCCACCAATAGATCTCCTGTAAATCGTGGTACATTTTTGTGGCCCCCAGATGGATAGAGTAACGCACACTATGCGCTTCTGCGAGAATTCACTGTCTTAAGTCATCTACACCTGGCATACACAGACGACCCTGACGATGCAAAACACCATCTCCCCCTTAGGAGAAAACCTCTACCTTCTTATTTCTGACTGATTCCTTTAACTGGACTAGACTGGGATCCCTATCCTGCTTTTCCTTTACTTCGAAAACTAGGGATGACTTTGAGCTACTCTTCACCCATACACTACTTCTGCTGAATCGACTAAGAGAACACCTAGTGGGGCTAGCTGATGAACTTTCTAGGCTAACTTCTTCTTACTGTTCCTCACATGGGCAACACTACCCATACACATTCTACTGAGAGCATCAACTATTATATTGGCCTTGCCCGGATGATACAGAATGCTCATGTCATAGTCTTTCAATAATTCTATCCACCTTCTCTGACGGAGGTTGAGGTCTTCCTAAGAGAAGACATATTCCAGGCTCTTATGATTAGTGAACACATCAACGTGAACACCATACAAGTAATGCCTACAAATCTTTAAGGCAAAAAATATTGTTGCTAACTCAAGATCATGAGTAGAATAGTTCTTCTCATGGGGCTTAAGTTGTCTAGAGGCATAGTCTATGGCCCTACCTTTCTGAATCAAAACACAACCCAATATGACTCTGGAAGCATCACAGTACACAACAAAGATGTCGGAACCATCTGGTAGGGTCAAAACTAGAGATGTGGTGAGTCGAGTCTTCAACTCCTGAAAACTCTTTTCACAAGAATTTGACCCCTGGAATTTGACTTTCTTCTGAGTCAATCTGAACATAGGGGATGAAATAGATGAAAATACCTTAACAAACCATTGGTAATAGCCAGCCAAACCCAAAAAACTCCTGATATCTGATGAGAAGATGGGCCTGGGCCAATTTCTCACTACTTCAGTCTTTTGGGGATCAAATCTAATGCCATCACCAGAAATTATATGGCCAAGGAATGCTAATGACCTTTGCCAAAATTTTCACTTACTGAATTTGGTGAATAGCTGATGGTTTCTGAGAGTCTGCAGTACTATTCTGAGATGGTCTGCATGATCGTGTTCACTACGGGAGTAAACAAAAATGTTATCTATGAAGACTATGATGAACATGTCCAAGTACTTCTTGAACACACAGTTCATCAAGTCTATAAAAGCTGTTGGGGCATTGGTAAGACTAAAGGACTTGACTAAAAATTCAAAGTGACCATACCAAATTCAGAAAGCTATTTTTGGGATGCCACTTTCCCTGATTCTAAGATGATGATAGCCTGATCAGAGGTCTATCTTAGAGAAATAATTGGCACCCTAAAGTTGGTCAAAAAAGTCATCAATCCTGGAGAGTGGATACGTATTCTTGACCATAACTTTACTCAACTTACGGTAATCTAAGCACATTCGAAGAAAACTATTTTTCTTACACACGAATTAAATTGGTGTGCCCCATTTGGACACACTGGGTCTGATGAATCCCTTATCTAAGAGATTTTTTAAATGTTCCTTTAACTCTTTGAGTTATGTTAGAGCCATTCTGTATGGTGAGATAGAGATAGGCTGAGTGTCTGGGAAAAGATCAATTCCGAAATCAATTTCCCTTTTGGGAGGAACTCTGGGAAGGTCTTCGAAAAACATATTTGGGAATTCATATGCTACTGATACTGACTCAAGATTAGGGGTTTCTAAACTAAAGTACTGGACTCGAACGAGATGGTATACGTATCCCTTAGATATCATCTTTCTATCTTGAAGGTAATAAATAAGTTGACCCCTAAGTGCTAAAGTACTACCCTTCTATTCTAGGACGGGTTTATTTGGAAACTAAAATTGGACAATTCTATTTCTGCAGTCGACTGAGGCATAGAAAAAATAAATCCAATCCATGCCCAGAATGACATCAAAATCAGTCATCTCTAATTTTACTAAGTCTGATGTAGTGACTTTCTGAGATATCATAGTCGGACAGTTCCTGTATACCCGCCTGGCTATGATGGATTTACCCATTGAGGTAGAGACTAAGAAAGGTTCTGCTAGAATTTTGGGACTGACTCTGAAATCAACTGCTATATATGGAGTAACAAAGATAAAGAAGCTCCTGGATCTAGGAAAGCGTAAACATGCAAATAGAAAACTTGCAACGTACCAGTGACCATATCAGGATGCATTTCTTTAGCAAGGAGACATGGAACATTAGATGAACTGAAGATAAATCTGAAGGTAACTCAAGATCGTAAGCTACCTTTTTAAAACGGCTAAAAATTTGGTAAGGACCAATATATCGGGGACTGAGTTTCCCTATTCTTTCCAAAACACTTTACTCTTTTCATAGGAGAGATATTCTAGTACATATAGTCATCAATCTCAAACTCGAGATCCCTTCTACGCATATTTGCATATGATTTCTGTCGACTTTGAGCTGTCTTAAGCCTTTTCCTAATCAACCAAACCTTCTCTATGGTATCAAACACCAAGTCAGGCCCTACTACAGTGGCCTCACCCACTTCAAACCAACCAATGGGAGATCTACACCTCCTTTTATAAAGTGCCTCAAATGGAGACATCTGAATACTGGAGTGATAGCTGTTGTTAGATATGAACTCAATCAAAGGAAAGTGGTCATCCCAACTACCTTAAAAGTATATCGTACATGCTTACATCATATCTTCTAAGGTATGAATAGTCCTTTCTGCTTGACCATCTGTCTAAGGATGAAAGGTTGTACTGAGATAAACTCAGGTACCAAGACCCTTTGGAGTGCTTTATAGAAATGAGAGGTGAACTGGGTACCTCTATCTGAGATAATGGAAAATGGAATACCATGCAATCTGACCAACTCCCTAATATAAAGTTTGGCGTAATCTTGGACTGAATAGGAGGTATGAACAGGAAGAAAATAATCTGATTTGGTTATCCTATCTACAATGACCCAAACAGAATAGTGCTGATGACGAGTACGATGCAAAGCCATCACAAATTCTATGTTCACTTCTTCCCATTTCTAGGTGGGAATACTGTACTCTTGTATGGACCCATTAGGATTCTGATGCTCAATATTAACCTGCTAACATGTTGAGCACTTAGCCACAAACTTTGCATGTTTTTTTTCATCCCACTCCCCTAATATATCTCCCGCAAATTGAGATACATCTTCGTATCCCCCAGATGAATATATTAACGCGCACCATGCGCTTCTGCGAGAATTCACTTCCTTAATTCATCTACACCTGGCTTACACAGATGACCCTGACAATGTAAAACAACATCTCCCCTTTAGGAGAAAACCTCTACCTTCTTATTTCTGATTGATTTCTTTAACTGGACTAGACTGAGATCCCTATCCTACTTTTCCTTCACTTTAAAAACTAGGGATGACTCTGAGCTACTCTTCACCCACACACTACTTCTGCTGAATTGACTAAGCAAAAACTTAGTTGGGATAGCTGACGAACTTCCTAGGATAACTTCTTCTTACTGTTCTCAACATGGGTAACAGTACCCATAGATATTCTACTGAGAGCGTCAACCACTACATTGGCCTTGCCCGGATGATACAGAACACTCATGTCATAGTCTTTCAATAATTCTATCCACCTTCTCTGAGGTTGAGGTCATTCTGAAAGAACACATATTCCAGGATCTTATGATTAGTGAACACATCAATGTGCACACTATACAAGTAATGCCTACAAATCTTTAAGGCAAAAACTACTATTGCTAACTCAAGATCAAGAGTAGGATAGTTCTTCTCATAAGGCTTAAGCTTTCTAGAGGCATAGGCTATGACCCTACCTCCTTGCATCAAAACACAACCCAGTCTGACTCTGGAACCATCAAGTACACAACAAAGCTGTCAGAACCATCTGGTAGGGTCGAAATTGGAGCTGTGGTGAGTCGAGTCTTCAACTCCTGAAAACTCTTTTCTCAAGAATTTGACCCCTGGAATTTGACTTTCTTTTGAGTCAATCTGAACATAGGGGATGAAATAGATGAAAATACCTTAACAAACCATCGATAATAGCCAGCCAAACCCAAGAAACTCCTAATATCTGATGGGGAGATAGGCCTGGGCTAGTTTCTCACTACTTCGGTCTTTTGGGGATCAACTCTAATGCCATCACCAGAAATTATATGGCCAAGGAATGCTACTTACCTTTGCCAAAAATTTCACTTACTGAATTTGGCAAATATTTGATGGTTTCTGAGAGTTTGTAGTACTATTCTGAGATAGTCTACATGATCGTGTTCACTACGGGAGTAAACAAGAATGTCATCTATGAAGACTATGATGAACATGTCCAAGTACTTCTTGAACACACTGTTCATTAAGTCTATGAAAGCTGCTGAGACATTCGGAGACTGACGGTAATCTATGCATATTCGGAGAAAACTATCTTTCTTACGCACGAATAAAATTGGTGTGCCCCATTTGGACACACTGGGTCTGATGAATCCCTTATCTAAGAGATTCTTTAACTATTCCTTTAATTCTATGAGTTCTGCTGGAGCCATTCTATATGGTGGGATAGAGATGGGCTGAGTATCTGGGAAAAAATCAATTTCGAAATCAATTTCCCTTTTGGGAGAAACTCCAGGAAGGTCTTCAAAAAATACATCTGGGAATTCACATGCTACTGATACTGACATAAGAGTAGGAGTTTCTAAACTAAAGTCCTGGACCCAAACAAGATGGTAGACACATCTCTTAGATATCATCTTTCTATCCTGAAGGTAAGAAATAAGTTGACCCCTAAGTGCTAAAGTACTACCCTTCCACTCTAGGACGGGTTCATTTGGAAACTAAAATTGGACAATTCTATTTCTGCAGTCGACTGAGGCATAGCATAAATAAATCCAATCCATGCCAAGAATGACATCAAAATCAGTCATCTCTAATTTGACTAAGTCTGCTGTAGTGACTTTCTAAGATATCATAGTCGGACAGTTCCTGTATACCCTCCTGGCTATGATGGATTTACCACTGGGGTAGAGACTAAGAAAGGTTCTGCTAGAATTATGGGACTGACTCTGAAATCAACTTCTATATATGGAGTAACAAAGAAAAAGAAGCTCCTGGATCTAGCAAAGCGTAAACACGCAAATGGAAAACTTGTAATGTACCAGTGACCATATCAGGAGAACTTTCCTAATCATTTCAGGACTGAAGAGCATAGAGTCTATTTGGGTGCTACCCGCTCGTGGCACTGGAAGAGACACCCTGCTGATTCGGGCGACCGGACTGAGCTGGGGCACGGTTATGCTAACTCTACGAACCCACCTGAGGACACTGTCTGACTCTATGGCATGGCTTGACACATTCGAAACACATATCATACCAGCTCTGCAGATACCCTGGTGGTTTCTGCCACACTGCTGGCAGAGAGGATTTGTTCGGCCACTTTTTAGCCTAGACATTCTGGCACTCTTATTCTTTTTCCCTTCTTTCCTATACCTTTTCTCCTCTCTTTGTAGAGTATGAGCCATAAGGCTTAATAGTATAATGGCCAGATGATTGTTCTGAGCAGCTACTACATAATCTTAGGCGATGAAAGCAACTCTAAATTTAGAGTGGGAAACATGCTCATTCAGGGGATCTGCCTGAATGGGCGGAGGGGCTGACAAATTTTCATTACTTCTCTTATTATCTTTTTTGGAATGCATGTTCTGGAAGCATAAGGAAGAGTGGAATTAGACTGAGATTTCAACTTAAGCTTCTGCTCACTCTCACGATGTGAATATTGAAAGAAGGGAAAATTTTTCTAAAATTTGTTGTAGCCTCTTATCCATAAGTATAGCGTGCAACACACCCATGCATAAAACTTTACTAGATGTGGCTTCCAAACTTCCTAGGACTCGATTTCTGATACCAAGTTTGTAATGCCCCAATTCTGTACCTCGAATGCTACACAGTGTTCATAATCCTTAGGGACCATAAGCTAACCCATAACCGGTACCTACTGTAATAACTGAATAATTATACTGAATAATATGCAGAATTAGGCGGAAACATTCCATAAGGTTCAATCTATAAATAATACTGAACGCGGTATTAAATACCAAAACTAAACAAAGTACTAAAATCTGAACGACTATCTGAAAACACTCTAGTCTGGGAAGCCTCTAAAATGTCTGAACTGCGGAGTTGATGGGACAATCCCCCAACTAACTCCATCTACTAAAATAAATTGGAAAATATAATATAAATGATAAGCATGTCATTGAACTATGAGGGCTCACCACTACTCTAAAATATTGAGAGTCTGGTCTACTAAGGGTGCTCTGGAGCTCATGCATCGGAACCTATGATATAAGACATCATAGCGCAGAAAGCATGCGTCAATACTTTGAATGTACTGGTATGCTAAGTTAGGTAGGCTGAAATATAGGGGTTCATAAGCATGAACAATAATAATTGTATAACATAAGTATGACTAAATAAGAGTACATGCATGAATACAAATACCTTAACTAAAATTGTGATAACATTGAACACTGAGTCTGAATACTGATCAAATAATTTACTGGATAAATGATACTGTATAACTGATAATTGGGTGACTATATCTGACAGTCCTAAATTCTGGGAAACTATACTGAGTTTCATACTGAGCTGAGTGACTATGTCTGATACTCCTAAATCTGTAGAACTGGACTGAGTTCTATTCTGAGACTGGGACTGAAACTAAGATTGTGGGAGGTAATCATCTAACCGACATTCCCCTCTCTAATCTGATTAGTGTCCAACCTATAACTTCAGTTGGAAAGGTGTTAATACCGTGCCACGGGTAAGGACAAGCTATGAGTAAACCCTCTCTGGCCGGAAGCTCTTCTATCAACCCTCACTGGCAGGATAACTCGGGTGTGAAGTATCAACCCTCATAATGTCTGGTAGGAAGATATCTCCACCTACACTGGCTACATATTTCTATAATCTAGGGATTTCTAAGGGTCAAACCCTCTGTGTAACGACCTAATTTTTTGAAACCAAAATGTCACACAGTGCTCATAATCCCAAAGGACCACAAGATAATTCTCTACTGGTATTTGTACCTGAGCACTGCATAATATAGATAATAAATACGAAAATTAGCCATAAGGTTCAAAACATCTATAAATACTCAAAACTATAAACTAAATACTGATACATTTGTTCAAAATGCCTCTAAACTGTCTGGACTGTGGAGTTGATGGGACATGTCCCCAACTAACTCCATCTACAAAAAATAAACTAAATCTGAAGCGATAATGAAATAAGGATCATCCTCGACTGAAGAGGACTCACTGCTACGTCTACTGCTATTGACTGAGACTGAGCTGATAAGGGTTCTTTGGATCTCATTCCTATTAATCTATGGTGTCAAATAAAACACCATAGAATAAATGCGCCAGTCTGGGAATGTACTAAGTATGAAGATGAGGCAAGGCTAAATGTAAGGGCTTATGCATGGACAATTACTTAACTGAATAATCATGAGAGTACTACATGAGAATACATATATGAATGCACAAACCATAACTGAAATCATCATGACTCTGAATACTGAAACTCGGATACTACTTTACTGTTATCTGAACTCACTACTAATACTGAGATACTGAATAACTAAATTTTCTGATATCGATAACTGAGTACTGAATTTGAGATCAGTCTTATATAGCGAGTGATCTAAAAAACTAATGATACTGAAGCTGATTAACTGAATCTACTCATATCAATGAATGAACTCTAATCTTTCTACTCTCGACTGACTAAATCTGAGATCAAACCTCTCTAATGGATTATTCCCAAATCTACTATCAATGGTAAGAAAAGATTATGTCTGAGATCAAACCTATCTAGGGGAAGATCTCTAAATCTGATAATGAGAATACTCAACTGAATCTGAGACTGAGATCAAGCCTATCTAATGGGTGATCTCTGGATCTGATAATGAGATTGCTCAACTAAATCTGAGATTGAGATCAAGCCTATCTAATGGGTAATCTTTGGATCTGATAATGAGACTACTCAACTGAATCTGAGACTGAGATTAAGCCTATTTAATGGGTGATCTCTGGATCTGATAATGAGATTACTCAACTGAATCTGAGACTGAGATCAAGCCTATCTAATGGGTGATCTCTGGATCTGATAATACTGATACTAATAACTTTATGAGGGACCAGGCCTATTTAGCGAGTGGTCCATGAATCTATGGAACTATCTAAGTTCCTTACTGAGATAGGTGACTGTATTTGACAGTCCTGATTTTTGAGTTCTACACTGAGGACTGAAACTGAAATTGCAACTGTGGGAGTGCTCACTTTATCGAGATGCCCCGAATCTTAACTGGTGGGGTCCAACCTGTAACCCCAACTAGAAGGATATCAATACCGTGCCACAGGTAAAGACCTCTACTCTGGTCAATCCTCTTTAATAGATGACCCTCACAGAAAGTCAAGCCTAAGGCAGTATAACAGTCAAGCCTTAGAGTAAGAAAAAGTGCTATGTGGGTCATAGGCTTTGTGCCTTGAGATTTGGTGTTGGTGATCATGTTTTCCTTAGAGTTTCACCTATGAAGGGTGTGATGAGGTTTAGAAAGAGGGGTAATCTTAGCCCCAGTTATAGTGGTCCATTTGAGATTCTTCGGACTGTTAGTAATGTGGCTTATGAGTTGGCTTTGCCCCCCAATTTATCCGATGTTCATCTAGTTTTTTGTGTTTCTATGATTCGCAACTATATTCCTGAAGAGTCATATGTCATTTGTTGATAGTCGGTTCAGTTAGATGAGTGATTGTCCCTTTTTGAGGAGCTAGTCCTATTTTGGCTAGGGATGTTAAACGGTTGAGCTCTAGAGTAATCCATGTGGTTAAGTTTTAGTGGAGACATCGACCTATAGACAAGGCTGCTTGGGAGGTCGAGTCTGATATTCGTAGTTCTTATCCTCAGCT
Source organism: Capsicum baccatum var. pendulum (assembly GCA_030864225.1). Classification (NCBI taxonomy): domain Eukaryota; kingdom Viridiplantae; phylum Streptophyta; class Magnoliopsida; order Solanales; family Solanaceae; genus Capsicum; species Capsicum baccatum. The sequence goes on from CM061550.1 coordinate 247,341,452, forward strand.
CTTCATTGATTCAGGTATTTCTTTGCCTTAGTTCGAGGACGAACTAGATTTTTAGTGGTGGCTGATGTAACGACCTAAAAATTTGATGAAATTTGTAATTTTGTATGAATTGACTATTTTAACCCTTCCAGTAGTTGCATTATGGTATTTATAGGGTTTGGGGATGATTGGCATGATTTTCGATGCATTTTGGTACCATTTATGCGATATTATCGTTTTTGATGGCTACGAAAGCCTTATTTTAGACTTATATGAATATCTTTTGATCCATGTGATAGATGGTCGAACGAAGTGTGCCAGCAGCTCTGAGATATCGATCTTAGGCTAGGTATACCTTTGGTTTGGGTCCCAGTGCACCCAAGATCATTTCGACCTAGTGATCGAAATGTTGGAAAATTAGAAATATGGGTATAGACTCACATTTGTTCGAAACAACCTCAAATGGAAAATCCGATGTCACTAGAAGATTTGGAATGTCGATTTCAGGGTGTTTGCATGTTTGGTGTGATTTTATGGCTTTTAAATCTCATTTTGATCCTCGACTTGACAAATTATAATTTCGGATTTCGGGGATCAACTTTCTAAAAATGATATTTTTTCAAAAATCCGACTTCGCCAACGCATCTGAAATATCGAATTTAGTGTGGTTGCATAGTTCGTTTGCATATATCGGAGTCCGAACGAATTTTGGGTACCCCGTCGAAGTCCGAATTGACTTAAAAAAATAGTTTTTCAGCTATATCTGTGCAGAAAAAATCTGCAATAATAAATAGCAATTTCGGGCCTATTTTTGCTCATTTTTCATATTGCCTCTTAGGAGTTAAGCCCTAAAATAGTGTGGGAGCTTAAATGTGATGCTTGTGGGAGCTTGGGAAGCTAGATTTACATATATTTCTTGGTTTTATTATGGATTAAAGGTAAGAATTCACCCTTTTCTTAGTATTTATTTTAATTAATTTCTCAAAACTCAAAAATCTTAGGGCTTGATTTTAAACCTCAATTTCGCTTCTTTTCACTTGAATAATGTTTTTATCTTATAATTACTAGGTTTTCATCAATTTGACCTTCAAAATAACTCTGATTCTTGATTTTAATCCAAATTTTAAAGATTTTACCCAATCAAGCTTGAAAATAATTTTTCTTCAATTTGAACCTCATTTTTTTTTACTTGATTTGACTTGGATTTTCATATGTATGTTCCTAAAAATATGGGAAACTCATTTTTAAAGTAAAATTCTGATTTTGCCCTTCTTTTTCGAAAACTTATTCCGAGGATCTATTTTGATCCCAAACCAAAAGTAGTCAATATGGGTGTTGTTGGTTTTGTTTTGAAGCATAGATTTCATATTTGATATTTTTAGTGGAGTTTGGGATCATTCGCGAAAAGTAAGATCGTGAGTTCAAAGTGTAGCGGACCGATTTTGGCTTTCAAGGTAGGTTATGACTTAACTCTTTCAGACTGGGCAGGGTAGTAAATGATGATATAAAATGCATGTTAAGGATGTAAACTAATCATGAAAAATGGATATCTATATGTTGTGCCCATGTGGGGGCCTATATGTGATGTAATTTTCGAAATTAAGATACTATGTGATGTATGTGACTGTGTGGAGTCCTATGTGATGTTGATAACCCTAAATATATGTGAATAATTGTATTTTATTTTTTAAATACCTAATATGGTACCATTGGTGTATTGTGATATATTCATATTTGTTGTTATATAAGACATGTGGAAATTCATGGATTAAACGAAAATAACGAGTGGATATTGACTCACATGGTTGTGGAAATGTATCATTATAGTTGGTTATGAAACTATATCATGTGGCTGGTTGTGTAAATACTCCTTGTTATTGGTTGCGAGCATTACATCTTCATATCATACTCATTCATGAAACATTGGTACCACCGTGGCAACACCTGAGTAACACTGGAAACACCTTTTTAAAATCCTCCTCGAGGGATGTGTCAGGGAGGAGATATTATAACACCTTATAAAACCCCTTTTGAGGAATGTACTGGAAAGGAGATATAAGATATGTAGATTGTATATGGTTTAACGAACCCCCCATGGGTCCTACATCGAGAAGTTTTACCTTCGTAGGTGTATACAGGGATTATACGACGATCCCGGAGGTTGTGCGATGACCTCGTGCATCATCATCGTCATCATCATATACATAACACTTACTTTATTATGTTTATACTGTGTTGTATTGTCATATTGACTTATCATCTATGTATTTGTCTTATGTTCCTTTACTTGTATTTGATGATCTTATATCTATATGTTCTATCTTATTTGACTAATATGTGACATAATGTATACTTCTGTTCTATATCTTTGTATGTTGTATTATATGTGATACATTAGAACTGTTAGTGCAAGCTGTGTGGGCTACCGTTGTGGGATATTTTCTGATTGCATGTGATGAGCCCTTAGTGTGTATTTTGTATGCTTTATTTTCTACTTTGATCAGTCGGTCTATGATACCTACTGAGTACAAGTGGACCGTACTCATTCCTACTGTACCCTTTTAGTGCAAGTCCTAGCCCGAGTGCGCCTCAGATTGGTTGATTTCGAGCGCCTTCGGATTTCTTAAGGTAGCGGTTGGACATTCATACGTCTGGAGTTCACATCTATATTTCTTTATTAGTTATATCTTTATTAGTGTTCGTATATAGATATTTTCATTTGTGGCTAGTTTTTTGATGTATTTAACTCCAGAATTATATTAGTTGTTCTTATACTATTGACACCAGGTTTTGGAAGTTGTGGCTGCTTGTGTTATTTTATTATTTCCGCTTTTATTATATCATAGTGGTTCATCTTTGTTCTAAAAGTCTTACCTTGGGGATATTTTTATCTTTTTTCCCTTTGTATATCAATTTGGGTGATAGGCTTATAAGTTAAGGTTCGCCGTGATAAGTGCCATCATGACTTTTTTCTGGGGGGTCATGACAATTATGGATCATAGCATTATTTGATCCTTTATCCCTGAGTTACATGTTATCTCTCCAAGCACTAATCGTCTTCAGACGTTGTATCCCCACGTGATATAGGAACTGACCATACTTCTACTCCTTCTGGACAGTGACTAGATGATCATGGGAAAACCCGTGAGTCAGACTAATGTGGTGAGCTTCCATTATTTGGAAGACCCTATTTCATGCTTTGGGTTTTCTTATGATTTGACTCTTTCTTTGGATTTGTTTTTGGCTATGGTCAGGGGCATGTCCAGACCATACTATCTTTGGTTTTGTTAGAGGCTTTTTTGACATTATTGTGGATATAGGATTGGTTGTTGAATTTTTAGACTTCTTTTGACTCATACTTATCTATCTTGTGATATGTTTAAAATTCCACTGCTATACTTATACTATGCTCTATTAGATTAGGATAAGGAGGTGTCTCCGATCCACAGCAGACTTGAGGTACCGGTCATGGCCAGGCCCTATTTTGGTTCATGAAAAAGTTGGTATCAGAGCCTAGGTTCTGGGTCATTGGATGTCCATAAAGTCATGTCTAGTAGAGTCTTGCTTATAGGTATGTCGTGCAACATACTTATAATCAAGAGGCTGTGAGGCATTTAGGAAATGTTTCTCATTCTTTCATACTCTAGATCATGCAATTGTGTTGTCCATATGAAGGTTATCCAACTTCTTTTCTTGCTCTAATTTGTGGGCTATGTCCCATTAATGAGGCAATACAAGTGCAAAGGCTTAGCTTTTTGAATATTTTTGAATAAGTCAACAAAATCTATAAAAAGAATAGTGCAAGGACTTGAAAGGAGTCCATTAGTGCGTCAAGGTGTATTAGTTAAAGCGTGTACCTCTAACTTCATGAATCGTGATTTTTAGCCTAAGGTAAGTTGTGTAAATTGTCCTTTTTGAAAACTTAATTGCAGATGTCTAGTTTAAGAAAAGGATACGTATCTAAATATTGGGGTGGTATTTCAGTCATAAGTGGTAGTATAAATTAGGGTGTTATGACATATGATTAGTAAGGTGATCTCAAGGGTAACTTCTTAGTGAAAAAAAGATAATTGTGTTTGCATGACCTTTAAGTGAGTGTTTGAGGTAGTATGCTTTTATGGTGTTGGTTAAGATGCACCAAAGATTAGCAAACTTATGGTAGTCGGTAAAAGAGAGTGGTTAGTTGCAATATTTGTGTCTTTAGTTGAAATAAGAAATTAGCTCATGATGACTAGATATGATAGTAGTGAAATAAATCATAAGTTATGAATGGAAGGATTGGTCAGCTAATAACTTCTAAATTTAGCATTCACTTGGGGAGATCATAGAAAGAGGGACTCAGTGGTGTTTATAGAATCTTAGAGATAGTTGGGGTATATGCATGGGTAAGCGGATGTAATATGAGGAGGTGAATATTCCATAGACCATAAGGAATTAGGTAACAAGATTAAGATCGACTATCCTTATTAGGTGATTTTAATACACTAAGGGTCCCTTGATTTTTATCCAGTATTTGTAAGTTATTTGGTATGTGAGAAGACGTGTAAGGAATATTAAGGTGTAATAGAAATGAGGTGAGGAAAATGTGCTTGTGGGCCATAGTTAAGTTAAATAAGGAATTTAGGTGTATTTATCTATTTGGTGGACTAGTATATTATGCGGAATATTTTATTGATGGTACATGATTGTTGCTAGACACTAAGTTTGAACTTTAGATGTTAATTGTGGTGATAAGAATGTTAGCTCGAGGATAGTGATGCAAGATTTGTGGGAGTGAATTGGTAGGTTTGATGTAATGTACGAAAAAGTTTAGGTTGATGACTTATGAAATATTGGAATATGTAATTGTGATGTATACATGAGGTCCAGTGTTGAAGTAGAAATGGTGGCTAAATCAATAGTTGGATAAGAGCCTTAGTTTATATGAATAAAGTGTGCTTGGTCTTGTGTTATGAGTGCTATGTATGCCTAGCTTATGCTCTTAAATTTCTTAGTATAGAGAAGTTGTAACGACCTAAGAATTTGATGAAATATGTAAAATTTGTGATTTTATGTGATTTGACTATTTTACCCCTCTCCATAGTTGCGTTATGGTATTTATGGGGTGTGGGATGATTGTCATGGTTTTTGATGCATTTTGGTACCATTTATGCGATATTGTGATTTTTGATGGCTTCGAGAGCTTATTTTGGACTTATAAGGATATATTTTGATTCGTGCGATGGATGACCAAATGGACTACGTCAGAAGCTTTGAAATATCAATTTTAGGCTAGGTAGACCTTTGGTTCAGGTCCCGGTGCACCCGAACTCATTTCGACCTATTGATCGAAAAGTTAAAAAATTGAAAATATAGGTGTGGGACCATATTGGGTCGAAACGACCTCGAATGGAAAATCTTACTTCCCTAGCAGATCCGGAATGTCGATGTTAGGGTGTTAGCATGTTTGGTATGATTTTATGGGTTTTAAATTTTATTTCGACCCTCGGTTTAAAAAATTATAATTTTATGTTTCGGGGGTCAAATTGATGAAAATGATATTTTTTTTGAAAATCTGACTTCGCCAACGCGTTCAAAATATCGAATTTAGTGTGGTTTCATAGTTTATTTTTGTATATTGGACCCCGTATAAATTCCGGGCACCCCGTCGAAATCTGGGGTGAATTTGAGGGGGAAATTCTGGTGCAAAAACCAAAAAATCTGCACTATTTATAGCAGTTTTGGGTCCATTTTGCTCATTTTTCATCTTGTTTCTTCAGAGTTAAATCCTAAAATAGTATGGGAGCTTAAAGGTGAAGCTTGTGGGGCTTGGATAGGTAGATTAACATCTATTTCTTGATTCTATTATTGATTTAAGGTAAGAATTCACCTCTTTCTTAGTAATTTTCTAATTAATTTCTCAAAATTCCAAAAATCTTAGTGCTTCATTTTAAATCTCAATTCCACTTCTTTTCACTTGAATAATATTTTTATCTTATAATTACTAATTTTTCATCAATTTAACCCTTAAAATAATTCTGATTCTTGATTTAATGCGGATTTCAAAGATTTTTATCCGGTAAAGCTTAAAAATAGTTTTCTTTAATTTGAACCTCGTTTTTTACTCAATTTGACTTGAATTTTTAGCTATAGATTCCTAAAAATATAGGAAACATGTTTTTAAAGTAAAATAATGATTTTGCCGTTCTTTTTTGAAAACTCATTTTGGGGTTTGTTTTGACCCCGAACCAAAAGTAGTCAATATAGATATTTTTTATTTTGTTTTGATGTATAGATCTCATATTAAATATTTTTAGTGGAGTTTGTAATTATTCGTGAAAAGTAAGGTTGTGGGTTCGAAGTGTAGCAGACCGGTTTCGACTTTTGAGATAAGTTATGGCTTAACTCTTTCAGACTGTGTTAGGTAGTAAATGATGGTACAAAATGCATGTTAAGGGTGGGAACTAATCATGAAAAATGATTATTTATATATTGTGCCCATGTGGGGGCCTATATGTGATGTAATTGACGAAATTGAGATATTATGTGATAGGTGTGACATTGTGGGGTCCTGTGTGATATTGATAGCCTTGAATCAATAACAGCAAACCCAGTGTATTCCCATTAAGTGGGGTCTGGGAAGGGTAAAATGTACGTAGTTCATACTGCTACCTCCGAAGAAGTAGAGAGGTTGTTTTCGATAGACCCCCGACTCATTGATAGCCTTGAATACATGTGAATAATTGTATTGTGTTGTTAAAATATTTAATGTGTTACCATTGGTGTATTGTAATTTTATTCATACTTTATTGACATATGAGAAATGTGGAAATTCATGGATGAAATAAATATAATGAGTGGATATTGGCTCACATAATTGTGGAAATATATTATTATGTTTGGTTGTGGAAATATATTATCTGGTTTGTTATGGAAATACTCATTATGATTGGTTCTAAGAATTACATGATCATATCATACTCATTCATGAAACATTGGTACCACCGTGGCAACACCTGAGTAACGCTGGCAACGCCTTCTTAAAAACCCTCCTCGAGGGATATGTTGGGGAGAAGATACTGTAACATATTATAAAACCCTTTCTGGAGGATGTGCCAGAAAGGAGATATAAGATATGTGGATTGTATACGGATTGATGAACCCCCCATGGGTCCTGCGCTGGGAGGCTTGCCTCCGTAGGTGTATACGAGGATTGTGCGATGATCCCGGAGGTTGTGTGATGACCTCGTGCATCATCATCATTATCATCATTATATACATTGCACTTACTTTATTGTGTTTATATTGTGTTGTATTGCCATATTGACTTGCCCTTTATGTAATTTTCTTATCTTCTTTTACTTGTATTTAATGATCTTGTATATGTATGTTCCCTCTTATTCTACTTATATGTGATATAATGCATACTTTTGTTCTATCTGGTTATGATGTTGCAATATATATATATATATATTAGAACTATTAGTGCAAGCGGTGTAGGATACCGTTTTGAAAGATTTTTTGATTGTAGGTGACGTGCCCTTAGTGTATATTTTGTATTCTTTATTTACTACTTTGCCTGGTCGGCCTATGATACCTACTGAGTACAAGTGAACTGCACTCATGCCTACTGCGCCCTTTCGGTGCAGGTCCTAGCTCGAGTGTGTTTCAACTTACTTTATCCGGGTGATTATTGGAGCTTCCAAGGTAACGGTTGGAAATTCATGCATCCAAAGTTCACCTCTATATTTATATAGAAGTATGTCTTTATTAGTATTCGGAGACAGATATTATTCCTTTATGTTTATTTTTTGATGTATTTGACTCTTGAATTGTATTAGTAGTTCTTACACTATTGACACCTGGATTTGGTCATAGTTGGTAATAAGTTTTTTTCACATTGTTATGATTACTTATATGGTTCAGCTTCATTCTAGAAGCCTTACCTTGATATATTTCTATGTTTTCCTATTTTTGTATCAGTTTGAGTAATAGACTTACTTGTAAAGGTACGCCTCGACAAGTGCCATCATGACCCTTATTTTGGGGTTGTGACAAATTGGTATCAGAGCAGCCAGATTCATTGGTCTTAATGGTGGAGATTATTTGTTGTTTATAGTCCTGTTGATGCTCTCGAAATGTCATGGGATCAGTTTGTTGATGCCTTTCTGGAGAGATCCATGCCTTACAGTTTGAGGGATCGAATGTGGAACGAGTCTAATTGCTTGTAACAAGGATCCATAACTGTTGTTAAGTATAAGTCAAGCTTCCATACCCTGTCCAGATATTTCTAGGATAATATTTTCACCAAGTCTGAGAAGATTCAAAAGTTTGGGAAGATTTGGATGTCTCCTTTCAGTTGACTACATCTCAAATGATTGTGGTTGGGTCTTCTTTTTAGATTATTGTTGATCATGCTAAGATGATAGAGGTTATTCTTAGTGCATCTCGGGAAGGTGCCGAGAAGGAGCGGTGTTTTGGTGAGTTTAGGAGTCAGACCTCTCGAGAAAGAGATTTTAGAGGTTCTCATTGATACCATGGTAGGCTAGTGGCGACTTTATAGAGTTCAAGTGGTAGATGTTCTAGTTCAGCAGTTCAAGGTGTCTGTTAGGGCCCAGTTGGACCTTCTCCTATTGGGACTGGTTGTAGGAGTTGTTATGTATATGATGATATTGGCCATGTGGCCCGGGAATGTCCCCACCGAGTGATTTTATCTACTCATATTTTATCTGTGAGAGGTAGGGGTCCTACTAGAGGTGCAGAGATAGAGGTAGTAGAGCTCGTGGGGGTCGTTGTGGGGCCACTAAGGTAGTTGGTGGTCGTGGGGCTATCCTGACAGCTGGTGATCGTGGTCAGTGTTATTCTATAACACTCAAACCTGAGGCAGAGGCTTTTGATATTGTGGTTACAAGTATCATCCCTATTGTTTTTAGACCTGCATCTATATTATTTAATCTAGGATTGACTTTCTCCTACGTGTTTGTGTATTTTGCTTCAAGTTTTGATTCTTTTAGTAAGCTCTTGACATGTCTATTCGTGTATCTACCCCGATAGGTAATTCTTTAGTGGTGGATCGGGTGCACCGATCTTATGTTGTGACTTTTATCGGACGTGAGACTTTAGTAGACTTGCTTATGTTAGATATGATTGATTTCGATGTTGTTTTAGGTATGGATTGGTTGGATCCTTATCATGCAATCTTAGATTGTTATGCCAAGACCGCGACCTTAACTTTACTGCGTGTGCCAAGGATAGCTTGGAAGGGTGCACTTTATTTGGGTCCTAATTATATCTTTTATTCAGGCTCGAAAATTAGTTGAGAGGGGATGTTTATCTTACTTGGCTCATATTCATGATACTAGTATTGTTTTGCCTCTTTTCTAAGGATTCTATCCGTGTTGACCGTGAGTTTATGTATGTGTTCCCTACAAACTTGCCTGGTATGCCTCTGAATTAAGATATTGATTTCGCTATTGATGGTGAGCCGACACCAAGCCCATTCTATTCCTCCTTATAGGATGGCCCCAGTAAAGTTGAAAGAACTGAAGGATCAGTTGCAGGAGTTGTTGGATAAGGGATTTATCCAACCTAGTATTTCACCTTGGGGTGCGCCTGTCTTGTTTGTGAAGAAAAAAGATGGGTCTATGCGGATGTGTATTGATTATCGATAATTAAATAAGGTGACGATTAAGAATAAATATCCTCTTCCTCGCATTGATAATTTATTTGATCGTCTTTAGGGTGCTGCAGTGTTTTCAAAAAATGATTTGAGGTCCGATTATCACCAGTTCAGGATTAGAGCTTTGGATATTCTGAAGATAGCTTTTCGTACTCGATATGGTCATTATGAGTTCTTGGTCATGTCTTTTGGGTTGACCAATTTCCCTGTCACGTTCATGGAGTTGATAAACCGGGTGTTTCGATTGTATCATGACTCTTTTGCTCTTGTATTTAGAGATGATATCTTGGTTTATTCCCAGAGTGAGGTTTAGCATGAAGAGCATTTGCGGATTCTTCTTCAGAGATTGAGGGATGAGAAGTTGTATGCTAAGTTCTTTAAGTGTGAGTTTTAGTTAGAGTCTGTTGCTTTCTTGGACCATGTGGTGATTAAGGAAGGTAATATAGTTGATCCAACCAAGGTTGCAGCAGTCCGTGATTGGGCTGGACCTACTTCACCCACTGAAATTTAAAGTTTTGTTGGCTTGTCCGGGTATTATCGGTGTTTTGTTGAGGGTTTTTCATTCATTACAGCTCTATTGACCAAGTTAACCCAGAAGAAGATTTCTTTTGGTGGTCTGATGCTTGTGAGGCGAGCTTTCAAAAGCTTAAGAATTTGTTGACTTAGATCTTATCTTGACTTTGCCCAAGGAGGGCGTGCGTTTTACCATCTTTTGGTGATGCTTTAGGTGTTAGGTTAGGTGTCGTGTTGATGTAAGAAGTCAAGGTAATTGCTTATGCATCTCGTCAGTTGAAGCCTCGTGAGAAAAATTATCCTACCTATGTTTTGGAGTTGTGCGCAGTTGTGTTTGCCCTGAAGTTGTGGAGGCACTACTTGTATGAAGTCCGTTATGAGATCATCTCGGATCATCATAGCCTTCAGTACTTCTTTACCTAGAGAGTTCTTAATATAAGGCAACATCATTGGCTTGAGTTGCTTAAGGACTATGAATTGACTATTCTCTATAATCCGGGAAAGTCTAATATGGTTGCGGATGCTTTGAGCCGAAAGTTGACTAGCATGGGTAGCTTGGCAAATCTTTTAACCCAAGAGAGGCCGTTGGACATAGAGGTTCAGTCTTTGGCTAACCTGATGGTTAGGCTTGATATTTCAACACTGGGCGTATTTTGGCATTTGTAAAGGCTAGATCTTCTTTGATGGAGCAGATTTGAGCTCATCAGTTTGATAATGTTGGATTAAGGTTAATTCGAGATAAGGTGTTGAGTGGGGAGGCTAAGGAAGCCTTACTTGATTCAGATGGAGTTTTACGAATTGGAGGCTGAGTTTGTGTGCCGAGAATGGGTGATTGGATTAGGTTAATCTTAGAGGAGGCCCATTGTTCTAGATATTTTACCCATCCAGGTGTGACTAAGATGTATTATGATTTGAGGCAGCATCACTTGCGGGGTGGTATGAGGTGAGATGTAGTAGATTTTATGGCTCGTTGCCTATGTTGTCAGCAGGTGAAGGCTGATCATATGAAGCCTGGTGGGTTTCTTCAGAGGTTACCCATTCCCAAGTGGAAAATACATCACCATAGAATTTGTGAGTGGTTTGCCTCGTACATTTCATAGTTCTGACAGTGTTTAGGTCATTGTGGATCGATCGACCAAGTCAGCACATTTTATTCTGATTCAGGTCTCATTCAGTGCTGAGAGGTTGGTCGGTATCTATATTTGTGAGATTATGCGTCTACATGGTATGCTGATGTCTATTATTTTAGATCGAGGTTCTGTATTCACAGCTCATTTTTGGTAGACATTTCAGAATGAGTTGGGTACTCGAGTTGATCTTAGCACAGTGTTTCACCCCCAGACTAATGGCCAGTCAGAGCGGACTATCCAGGTTTTGAAGGATATGTTTTGTGCATGCGTGATGGATTTTAGTGGCTAGTGGGAGCAGTATTTGGCTTTAGCAGAGTTTGTATATAATAATAACTACCATTCCAGTATTAATATGGCTCCTGTTTAGGCATTGTATGGTAGGCGTTGTCACTCCCCAATGGGTTTGTTTGATGTTTCAGAGGTGAGACCTCTAGGTACATACTTGCTTTGTGAGTCTTTGGATAGAGTTTGGGTCATTCAGGATAGACTTAGAGCGGCTTAGAGTAGGCAGAAGTGCTATGTTGATCGTAGACTTCGTGCCTTGAGATTTGGTGTTGGTGATCGTGTTTTTCTTCGAGTTTCACCATGAAGGGTGTGGTGAGGTTTAGGAAGAGGGGCAAGCTTAGCCCTATGTATTGGTCCATTTGAGATTCTTCGGGCTGTTGGTGATATAGCTTATGAGTTGGCTTTGCCCCCTGATCTATTAGTTGTTCATCCAGTTTTTCATATTTCTATGTTTCATCGCTATATTCCCGATAAGTCTCATATTATTCATTGGGATTTAGTTCAGCTAGATGAGCAATTGTCATTTGTTAAGGAGCCGATCTCCATTTTGGCTAGGGATGTTAGGTGATTGCACTCTAAAGTGATCAATGTGGTTAAGGTCCAGTGGCAACATCAACCTGTAGATGAAGCTACTTGGGAAGTTGAGTATGATATGCGTAGTTCTTATCCTCAACACTTCATTGATTCAAGTATTTTTGTGCCTTAGTTTCAGGACGAACTAGATTTTTAGTGGTGGATAATGTAACGACCTAAAAATTTGATGAAATATGTGAAATTTGTGATTTTGTATAATTTGACTGTTTTACCCCTCCCCGTAGTTGCATTATGGTGTTTATGGGGTGTGGAGATAATTGACATGATTTTTGATGCATTTTGGTTCCATTTATGTGATATTGTAGTTTTTATGGCTTCATAAGCCTTATTTTGCACTTATGTGGATGTATTTTGATTCGTGCAACGGATGGTTGAATGAAATTCTCCAGCAGCTTCAGAATATCGATTTTAGGTTAGGTAGACCTTTGGTTCAGGTCCTGATGCACCGGAGCTCAATTCGACCTATTGGTCGAAAAGTCGAAATTTTGGAAATATGGGTGTGGGATCCACATTTGGTCGAAACGACCTCGGATGGAAAATCCGACTTCGCCAGCAGATCCGAAATGTCAATTTTACGATGTTAGCATATTTGGTATGATTTTACGGATTTTAAATTTTATTTCGACCCTCGATTTTAAAAATTATGATTTTGGGTTTTTGAGGTCAACTTTGTGAAAATGATATTTTTTTTCGAAAATTCGACTTCGCCAATGCGTCTGAAACATCGAATTTAGTGTGGTTTCATAGTTTGTTTTTGTATATTGGACCCCGTATAAATCCCGGGCATCCCGTCGAAATCTGAGGTGAAAATCTGGTGCAAAAACCAGAAAATCTGCACTATTTATAGCAGCTTTTGTATCCATTTTGCTCATTTTTCATCTTGCCACTTGAGATTTAAATCCTAAAATAGTATGGGATCTTAAAAGTGAAGCTTATGGGAACTTGGATAGCTAGATTAACATTTATTTCTTGATTCTATTATTGATTTAAGGTAAGAATTCACCTCTTTCTTAGTAATTTCCTAATTAATTTCTCAAAACCCCAAAATCTTAGGGCTTGATTTTAAACCCCAATTTCTCCTCTATTCACTTGAATAATATTTGTATCTTATAATTACTAGTTTTTCATCAATTTAACCCTTAAAACAACTCTGATTCTTTATTTTAATCGGATTTCAAAGATTTTTACCCGATAAAGCTTAAAAATGGTTTTTCTTCAATTTGAACCTCGTTTTTAACTTGATTTGACTTGAATTTTCAGCTTTAGATTTCTAAAAATATGGGGAACATGTTTTTGAAGTAAAGTTCTGATTTTTTCCTTTTTTCGAAAATCCATTTCGGGGGCTCGTTTTGACCCCGAACTAAAAGTAGTCAATATGGGTGTCGTTGATTTTGTTTTGATGGGTAGATTCCATATTTGATGTTTTTAGTGGAGTTTGTAATTGTTCGTGAACAGTAAGGTCGTGTATTCGAAGAGTAGCAGATCGGTTTCGGCTTTTTAGGTAAGTTATGGCTTAACTCTTTCAGACTATGTTGGGTAGCAAATAATGGTACAAAATGCATGTTAAGGGTGGGAACTAATCATGAAAAATGGCTACCTATGTGTTGTGCCCTTGTGGGGGCCTATACGTGATGTAATTGTCAAAATTGAGATATTATGTGATAGGTGTGACTTTGAGTATTCCTATGTGGTATTAATAGCGTTGAATACATGTAAATAATTGTATGCGTTGTTAAAATGTTTAATGTGTTACCATTGGTTATTGTAATTTTATTCATACTTTATTGACATATGAGAAATGTGGAAATTCATGGATGAAACGAATATAATTGTAAACACCTAATTTTTTTACCAAGCCTAAGTGTTTTTACGCCATTTTAGTGTTCAATTTATTTTTTTAGGGTCTAAATTAGATATTTTAAGTTTATCTTATTTTTATTAAGTTTTTTTAAAAGTTTTGACAAGTACAAAAATGAAGTCACATTTTAGGATAAATCTTTATCTTTATTTTAGTTTTCAAAAAGGAAATTTTCTTTAAAAAAAATATTTTCTTTTAATTTAGGACTAGCTATGAATTCAACTAAAAGAGAAGCACAAACGATATACCTAGCTATGTATTCAATTAAAAGAGAAGCACAAACGATATACCTAGCTATGAATTCACCTCAATCATATTTTTTAGGACTAGCTATTTAATTTCTTGTATATCTTATCAGTTCAAAATAATATTCTTATTATTTTTATTTTTAACTTAAACAAGATTCTAAAGAAAAAAAAGAAAAAAAATCCTAGCCTAAAACTACCCCATTCATCCCATAACCATTAATCCCTATTTTTCCTCCAACACACACCCATGTCGCCCCCACCCCACCCCCCACCCCCCCCAACACTCATTATACAACACACACGACACACAAAAAAAACATACACACTATATTACACACACAGGGACAAACCAAAAGAGAAAAAGAGGGGGAAGCAAAGAAAGCAAAAAATCAAAGAAGAAAAATAGGAAATCAGAAAGAAACCAGAAGAAGAAACTAAAAGTGAAAAGGGAGTAGAAACTTAAGGAAAGAAGGATGACCAGAAAAAGAGGAGATGAGTTGGGGATTTTGTTTGAGGCTTTGGTGATATCGTTTGTGCTTCTCTTTTAATTAATTCAATTTTACAGGTTCTTATTCAATTCTATATTACTTATTTTATAAGTTTTATTGTGAATCGAAGTATGAATGAAATTATCGCAAGGACTTTTTATATTATCTAGCGCGTGTAGTTTGTTATTTTTATGAAGTTTGCGCTTTACGTCTTTATTTATGACTTGTTTGGTGACTTGAAATAATGTTGATTTGGTTGGTTTTGAATTTCGAATGATATGATTTTAAAAATTAATAACGTTAAAAGATTGAAAAGGTTACGTTCAGTCTATATGTAATTAGGACGTATTTATGATAAATCCTAACACGTGACCCATGCATGCATAAAAAATAAATAAATGAAACAAATACATGCCCACACATACACCATATATGCATGCATTAGGAACAGAAAAGGAAAATACATAAGACTTACAAGAAACAAAGGAATAGGGAACGGGAAATAAGAAAAGAAGAAAAAATCTGAGAGAAAACAAAAAGGGAAGAAAGGAAATGAGAGAAAAAAAAACAATGAAACCGAAAGGAAAAGTTCTAAGAATGTGAGAGGTTTATTTATAGTAGTTTTGTTTCGTTCTTAATTTGAGAGGAATGTTTGAATAGACTCAAATCTTTATTGTCTTTTCTATCTTGTGGATAAAAATGGAATATTTCTTTGGCAATCCATTCCAGTGTAGTAACTAAAGGAATTTGTAATACTTGCATGTTTAGTCTCGACACTAGACTTAAGGATAACTAAAACCTAAATGTATCAAAATTAATCATATACTGTGTCCAAGCTTTAGATACGTCACCATGTAAAATCATCTACTTATTGACTCATTTGTTGAACTTACTCATTTTATTATGAAGTGTTTAATATTAGTGTATTTGAGTTAAAAGATAAGTAGTCATTTTCATTGGATCATATTTTTAAAAATAATCATAATATGTTATGAACGAAGGTGAAAAGATTAAATGGGTTCAAACCCGACTATTAACTTCCAGGAATATTAATAGACCTGCTCTAATTATGTGTTTTTTTTTTATGTTGTTGCGTTCTTGTCATTTCTTCTCCTCACTTGAATGACAATATGGTGTATGTTGGGTGTTGTGTGGGGACTGAAATTTCTAATAGTTTTATCCATTATGTTTGATTGGGACTTTTAGATCTCTAATTGTACTATCCAGACACTCTCAGGCCTAGATTTGAAATTTATAGCCCCAATTTAATATTTTGTTTATATTTAGAGTAAGTTTGAGTGAAATGGGTTTCGAATTTATCTAAGACCTGTCATAATATTAAAATAAAAGAGATGAAAAAATCATTTGTAAGGGAGCGAACTTGAAAAAGAATGAGTTATGTTCTTAACCTTTAGAAAATCAAAAGTTTAATATACAAGAGAAAGTTAACGATGAAGTTGGAAATCCCTGCTACCGACCATTCGTTATAATAAAATTAACATGTCATTTTAAAGTTGATCTAATGGGGTTGAGTGGATTTTGAACATGTTAGGTGCCTACTTAAACTTAGAAAAATGGGGACGATCCATAAAAAGCGCGAGAGCCATACGTTCATATAATAAGGCAGCTTTTAATAAATTCTTAATAAATAAAAGCGGGATAGAAATCACTTTTAGGTTAACAAATATTTTATATCTAAAAGATTAATTTAAGACAGACGTAAGTCATTAAAGAGACCGTGCTAGAACCACGGGACTCGAGGGGGGTCTCGCACCTTCCCCTCGGTCAAAAGAATTTCTTATTCGAATTACTAGTTCCCAGATAAAAAATTAAGAGTTATTTCCTTTTGAATAGAAATTCAATAAGGTGACATGGAACACCCAAACTCAATTCCAAGTGGCAACTCTATAAAATAAATAATCCTTTTTCAAAACATCACTTTAATTGAAAAAACCTATTTTCTCTAAAACCAACTCCCTAGCGGGGTTGGAGCGGTAAGAAATAGGGGTGTGACAATAATGAGTGGATATTGGCTCACAGGGTTGTGAAAATATATCGTTGTGGTTGGTTGTGAAAATATATCATGTGGTTGGCTGTGGAAATGCTTATTGTGATTGGTTCTAAGCATTACATTGTCATATTATACTCATTCATGAAACATTGGTACCACCATGGCAACACCTGAGTAACACTGGCAACAACTTTTTAAAAACCCTCTCTGAGGGATGTACCGGGGAGGAGATATTGTAACTTCTTATAAAACCCTTTCCGAGGAATGTGTCGAAAAGGAGATATGAGATATGTGGATTATATATGGGTTGACGAACCCCCCATGGGTCCTGCGTTGGGAGGCTTGCCTCCATAGGTGTATACGGGGATTGTGCGATGATCCAGGAGGTTGTGTGATGACCTTATGCATTAGCATCATCATCATATACAATGCACTTACTTTATTGTATTTATATTGTATTGTATTGCCAGATTGACTTGCCCTTTATGTAATTGTCTTATCTTCTTTTACTTGTATTTGATGATCTTGTATATGTATGTTCCCTCTTGTTTTACTTATATGTGATATAATGCATACTTGTGTTCTATCTGGTTGTGATGTTGCAATTCATGTGATATATATATATATATATATATATATATATATATATATATATATAACTGTTAGTGCAATTGGTGTGGGCTACCATTGTAGGATATTTTCTGATTGCAGGTGACATGCCCTTAGTGTATATTTTGTATGCTTTATTTACTACTTTACTTGGTCGGCCTATGATACCTACTGAGTATAAGTGGACCGTGCTCATGTATACTGCGCCCTTTCGGTGCAGGTCCTAGCTCGAGTGTGCCTCAATTTGCTTGATTCGGGCAATTGTTGGAGCTTCCAAGGTAGCGGTTGTATATTCATGCATCCAAAGTTCACCTCTATCTTTCTATAGTAGTATGTTTTTATTAGTATTGAGAGACAAATATTATTCCTTTATGTTTATTTTTCCGATGCATTTACTTTTGGATTGTATTAGTAGTTTTTACACTATTGACACTTGGTTTTGGGCATTATTTGTATTTTTGATAAGTTCTTTTCGCATTGTTATGATTACTTATGTGGTTCGTCTTCATTCTAGAAGTCTTACCTTGGGATATTTCTGTTTTTTCTCTTTTTGTATCAGTTTGGGTAATAGGCTTACTTGTCAAGGTACGCCATGACAAATGCCATCATGACCCTCATTTTTGGGTCGTGACAGAAGTCTAGGGAGTTGTTATATGGTGTTATGTAGAGATGAATTAAGGTAGAAATATATAGACTATCTGAACCCTTGTTATAGTTTTAAAAGTTTTGTTAAGTTATGAGGATATGATATTAGAGGTGTATGCTAGTATTCTAAGGAGTTAAAAATAGAGTGTTAAGTGTTTAGAATCATGGATACCTTTGCCCATGAAAATGTTATTATAAGGTATTGACCTTGGAGGTAGTTATGTGTTATTCCCCAAAAATGGTTCCGAGACGTCACACGGTGCTTGGGACCACAAGTGATCCCAAGCTAACCCTTCTACTGGCATAACTCATAAGCAACTGAATAAAATATATAAATCTGAATAAAATAAGCAAAAGATAACTCTTTTCTGAATCTGATCAATACCAAACTAAATTAAAATAATTACAACTCTGGTTTTACAAACAAAACTGGAGTCAAATACCTTAACTCTACTGACTGTCTATGAAGCCTCTACTAGTATTGACTATAGGTAACCAGGACATGGCCCCCAACTATCCCAAATTAATACGACTGAATAAAGAAAAAAAAATATTTCTCAAACTGTATAACTGACTCGAGCCCTTGAATCAAGAGGACTCATCACCTGCTGACTGGAATCTGCAGCTATTTGAATATGGTATGCATGCTACAACTCATACCTACATTATGAGATATGTAGCACATAGACATATATGTGGATCAGTACTTTGAGGATGTACTAAGTATATGGGGGTTGAAATGCATAAGTAAAACATCATCTTATCATCATAACTTGTAAAACAATGCATGCTAAATGTAAATGACTCACATAAGCTGGAATATCTGAAATACTGAAAATAGTAATCATGAGAAACAAATCATACTTGTAAATCTAGTGAGCCATATCATTTAGTTCTAAAAGTTGTGCTATTACTCTGTTTTTAAATCATACTGTCTAAGTGTAGAAAGGACTCGCTTCTAAGTCTAAAATCTGAAAGTTGGAATCCGTAACTCTTATCTTACTATAAAGCATAATCTAAGTAAAACGGTGAGCCTTTACACTTAGTTTTCTAAAAATCTGGAAAATACTTTATCTTAGATCTTAAGAATCTTAAAGCCATAACTTCCAAAACACATGTTTTTATATTAAAGCTTCAAATTAATAGACTGTTGAAGAGTGAGGGGCATCTGTTGGGAGGTTCTTCTAACTGACATACACCATGTGAACATCCATGGAGTCCCACATCTGGCCCCCGTTAGGTAGGATTATTCTACCCTTGCCATCGGAATAGAACTTCTCTCTTAATGATCACAATCTGAGTCATCCACGTAGAAGTGGGAATAATATTAGTACTACGGTGGCACGTAGTTCTGGGGCATAAAACCTTGGTAACATACCCATCTCGGTGCTAAATACCACTCTCATTCTTATGCTCAAAATCTTAAGAAATCCATTTCAAAAATAGCACAAGGGTTTACAAGAAAATCAATCATGCTCTTTCATTTCTTTAAATCTCAAGTCTTATGAACAAAGTGGATTCTTTATCTTAGCTTAGGACCAAAAAGATCAAATCTTTATCAAAATCTGAGAATAATCTTATCTGAGGATACTCATAGCATAAACAATCTTGAAATAACAATCTTTAATTACGGCTTAATGACCCATGCATCAAACTCATGTTAAAACATCATAATATTCATGCTTGGTGATGTAAATATTTATAAATCAACTTAAAATCTGAAAATTTCTGCAACAGGCATGAAAATATGAACACAATCATGTAATTCAGCTTCTAAATCATTGAAAATCTCATAAGTTTGTAAACAACAATAGTGGATATAAACCCTAACTTCAAATTCATAGAAAATCACATAAAATTCATTAAATTCATAATTAAAATAAGTTTTGGGTACAAGGACGAAAGAATTGTCCTTGTTCATAACCCCACATACCTTGAATGATGAACTAGATGAACAAGTTTGCTTTTGGGATTCTATTTGTGCTCTTGAATGATGATTCTTGGTGTTCTTGAATTGGGAACTTTGAATCTGGAACTGATTTTAGAAAAGAATAGTGGAATCTTGAGAATTCTTAAAGTAGAATGATGAAGCTTATGGTTTTGGTTGAGAGAAATTTCGATGAACATAAGCATAGAAGGCTTGTAATAGGGTTAAATCGTGTGTTTGGATGGATTTGGGGGATTGGGAATTGACCAAAACACCCCCTTAAACTTTTAAACGATACTAGAAAAGCAGCAAAAATCCCAATTTGACTGGCCACCGTGACGCGCCACAATCGCAGTGGATCACTGGAAAAGGATGGTGGGAACTAGGCTTTCTCCGCAACGCGGAGCTATTGCAGTGCCCTATAATTTTGTTATTTTGGCCACTAGAGCGACGTGCCACTATCGCGTAGGCTTGCTGAAAATTGACAAATGTTAAATGAGACTCCTCCGCGATGCAGTGGAATTGTGGAGTCTCACTGGAATTTGACAACTCCTAATTTTCTTAGCTCCGTGATGCGCTGAGAGTATAGGTGGCACATGATCAACTTTAAAATGTCATAACTCCTTCACCGAGTGTCAAATTTGGGCGAATTTGGTATCGATGGAAAACTTATTCAATTTTTCACACAATGAAAAGTCAAAATCTTGAAAATTCCATATGGAATAAATATTATTCATTTTGGAAGCTATCCCTTAATATTCTAGGAATGAATTTAAGCTAGAAAAGTTTGGGGTATTACAATATCTCACCCTTGAGAGCATTCATCCTCGAATATTGCTAATTAGGCTGAAATCACTAAGTAATCTGAGGCTATAAGCTATCATGCACAACTGAAATAAACTGTATGACTGAATCTCAACGTAGTGGGCTACTGAACTGACCTATGAGTGCATGAACTTTCATGAGAATAGCTATATGGCTAAGATCAAAACGAGAGCGTCAACTTATGACTAACCATTACTTTAGGATGGATCTGATTTCATGAGGAAAGAATGAGAGGTTTATGATATAAAAACTCAGGGTATAACATTATGATTATTATCCCTGAGAGGGATGTCCTAAAAAGAATTTAGTATTTTCATATTAAAGTTATCAAGGGGATTTTGTGTTTTTATGCATAGTGAAACCCCCACCATTGTGAGGAGTGTTGTGCGTATAGATTTAATGAGGGGATATGCTTTTAAGATTGGGATAGTGACCTTAGAGCTAAGGGGGAGACGATGCAAATCTTGAATTTTCTCATGGTGGTGAGTTTTAGGGGCGAGTTATGATAATCTATTCTTACTCTAGCAAATTCCTCCTATTTTGGTTTAAGAGGACATCCTACAAACATCCCCCGTATTCAATTGGTGTCTACGCCTAAGTTTCTATTTCTCTATACAACCTATGTCCATGTTTTGACCCTCTAATTATGACCTAGGTGTTTTGATGTGTGAAACTCTTCGTGCTTATTGGATCATATCTTACGTCACAGACCCCACCTTGAGTAGTGCAACAAATATATGATGTAATTGAATACTAGCGCTCCTATCTCCAAAGCTCGTACTCTGTTCCTTCAGTTACTCTCCTTGTGTCTGATGGTAATGGTTTTTGAATGCATAGTATTGTTCTAGATTAGAGAGTGGTTCACCTTTACTATAAAATTTTGGTATGGCTACTCGAACTAAGGTTATAGATAAAGCGGGAAGACTGAGACAAAACTTTTGTTATGTAAAATAGTTAGGAGGGGAATATGTGGTGAAAATCCTTGTGAAAGTGATTAAAGTTGTTGGGTTTTTGGTAGGCAAATCTATAAAGTGAATGTATTAAAGATAGAATTGAATGTTGTTATTGATAGATACACAAACCATTGTGTTATGTCGCTATTACTCTTAATAAGACCTGATGTTATTTGACTACAGTGATAGGATGGAAGTATTCTTATATTGATGTAAGGTATAGAGCCCTGCAGCTAGCACCTTTTAACTCCAAAGTAGACTTTAATATTGAAGCAATGTGTAGTTAGACTCAAGTTCTTGTGGTGATGTGACTTGTGGGGAAATTGCAAGATTAAAATAGTGAAGTGTGGTATTCGTAGTTGAATTCATAGTTTAGAAGTATTGCGATATTTAAGGACTATTAGTATAATACCCTAAAAATTTCTATCATTTTATTTTTGACCCTTCAGTGTTTGAAACATTAATTTTTGACTTAAATGGTATTTTGGTATGTTAATAGGATCATCCGAGGGAGTTTTGAAATTTTCAAAATGGATTCGGGGTGATTTTGGAACACGGAGGCAGTAAGCCTCCGCGATATCAACGTGTCACAGAGGCTACTCTCTGTGATAAGCGATGTGGCACAGGGGTTAGCCTCCGCGATAGGCAGTGTGGTACGCCAAGGTGTAAAATCTCGTCCAATTTTTATTTTCTCACTTGGGGTGAGGGGCTTTGTGTTATTTACCCGTTGTACGACCTTAGTCTCGTTATCTCATGATTAGTGCTTACATAATTTACTTGGTGACGCCATGAAACCATTTTCTTTTGATTCTTATACCTATTTTGTTGAGGGAGAATTCTTAATGTGAAGTTACATACTTTGTTCCATACTTCTAAAGCTTTAAAAGATTCCTATCCATTATTCGAGGACGAATGATTCCAAGGGAGAGATAATGTAACACCCCACATTTTTAGGCTAGAATTTGAAACATTATTCCTACGTGTATAAACTCGAATCCAATTATTTGTATATAAATGCAAGTGTAATGATCATTTACTTATTGCTGAAAGTACTTTTTAGAGGAAGAATGTTCATAGTAAACACTTAGAATGAAGTGGAGTTAAGAACTTTTGATTCGACCAAATTGTGAAATTCAATTCTACAAGGGGCAACTTTGAACATGTATAACTTCTGGAATATATGGAATTTTGTAGCTTAAGACCCATCAATGATAGATAATTGTGTCCTCTTTTCAATGCATCCAATTTCACCTTAATTCGATATCCGAGCAAAAAGTTATGAGCATTTTTGTGAGGAATCAATGAGGGTTCACGATTTCGATGTGGCACGGATCTTGTGCTTCGTGATAGGCAGTGTGGAATGAACCTATGTTAAAAAATGCTAAAATTTGTTTTTCTCTTCAATTTTTTGAGGATAAACTGGTTATTTATGTCCTAAACAATCCTAAAACTGATAACAACGTGAATTCATCATCCCATAACCCCAAAACATACCAAATATCCAATCCCTCTTCTCCCAAATTCTCAAGAACACCAATTAAGGGTTCTTCTCCAAAAATTCAACTTCCAAGGCTTCTAATTCAAGTTTTTTCTCCATGTTTCCTCATCAATTTCACCATCAAGGGTATGAAAAATAAATTCAAGTGTTCATATCAATTTCAAGGTAGGGTTCAAGCTTTAAAGTCACGGATTCAAGTTTTTCTCTGAATTACTTCTGTCAAAATATATGTGCCTTTTCCCTATACTTGCATTTTCTTAATGGCATGAAAATTGATTTATTATTCATGATTTTGATGTTAGCTTTTGAACTATGGGTTGAGGGTTTTGGATATAAATTGTTTGAATGTTTTCTCATGATTACTATTGAACTACTATGTTTTACATTGTTGATTTATACACTCATTGAGACTCATGGGAATGGTGAATGGAATAGGGGTACAATGAATTCCTCAAATAATTGATTTTGGTATGGAAATTGGTAATAACCTCAACCCACTTGCATAATTGATTTTAGAATGTGAATTATCATTTGGTTTGGCTACTCTCTTTGAAACTAATGCATTGCATAAATGGTTAAATGGATAAGAAATATACTGAAAACCTTGCGGGGTACGATGGAATCCTCCAAGTGATTTTAATATTGAAAACCTTGTAGGATATGAAGGAATCCCCCAAGTGATTTTAATAATGGAGTCTGTGGGGTATGAAGGAATCCCCTAAGTGTTGGCTTAATGACATTGTTTGCAAGCTATAGACGGTATGACGATAGCACTTAATGATGCCTTAATAATTGACTACTGGAATTGGTGGATGGATTGTATATTAAATGTTTTAATTTGAGTTTAATGGGGATTGTATTAGCTGGTCGTGAAGGTGTGAGTCTAAAGGATTGATACTGGAAACTCATATTTGCCGACATAATGGGAGGTCTTGATGAACAGGTTTTTTGGGGTACGACGGAATCCTCCAAGTGTATATATAATTGTATCATGGTTGGCGAAGAGTACGTCAAAATCTGCGGCCTTTCATATGGTATCTCCCAGTTCGTGTGACTAACACGCATCGGGGCTCTTTCAGCAGGAGGAGCTGAACCCATATAGCCTGTGGGTGCCTTTTTAGGATGGTAAAGCTACACAATCCAAGTTAAGGTTTTAAATTTTATGCTAATCTCTATTCCCTTTCCTAGCATGTGATATATGTGTGTATGTATATGTATGTATTTATTGCATATAATGTTGTGCATTGATTTTAATGGTTTCTTTATTATAGATCATGGCATTATTTTATCCTTTATTCCTGAGTTGCATGCTAGCGCTCCAACCGCTAACCGTCTTCAGACGTTATAGCCCCACGCGATGTAGAAACTACCCATACTTCTACTCCTTCTGCACAACGACTAGGTGATCGTGGGACAGCTCATGAGTCAGACTGAAGTGGTGAGCTTCCATCCTTCGGAAGACCCCATTTCATGCTTTGGGTTTCTGTATGATTTGACTTTTTCTTTGGATTTGTTTTTGGCTATGGTTGGGGGCATGTCCCGACTAGACTATCTTTGGTTTTGTTAGATGTTTTGTTGGACATTACTGTGGACATGAAATTGATTGTTGAATTCTTAGACTTCTTTTGAGTCATACTTATCTATCTTGTGATATGTTTGAAATTTCACTGCTATGCTTATATTATGTTCTGTTGGATTAGGCTAGGCTAAGGGGGTGGTCTCCGACCTCGGCGGACTTGAGATACCCGTCACGGCCAGGCCCTGATTCGGGTCACGACAGGAATGCATGAAGTTATTGTGTTATTAAGATCAACGATGATGAGGATTTTTAAAAAAAAATAGATATTCCCCACAGATAGATATATTTACCGTATAAGATATTTGTTCAATTACATCATAATTTATTTAAGATATAGTTAAATGTTAAAATACATTATTACTGAGTTAAAATTCTTACTATGTCATTTTTTTAAAAATATAATCCAAATTTCGATAGTGAACAAGTCACAGATGAAGACACATGTGACTAATTTAAACGTTTTCCTTTCTAACTTTTCATCAACACTACGGCTGTGATAGTTTATTTTATATTACAGGAACCTTCACTATTTTTCATTTATGGAATTTCATGGTTTATAATTAGATGGTCTATTCGACCAAGACCGTTGACAAGAGAAGTACAGAAGAGAATGAAATTTCTATAACAGATGTGATAATTAACTTGCATATAGTACAACTAGGTTAAGAAAGGGTTAAAAAGGAAAGAGAATTAATAAGTGATGCACCTACGAGATTTTAACTGAGATAACTGAAATGGAAAAGATACGAATATACCCCTGAACTTCGATAAATAGTATAGATATACCCCTCGTTATACTTTAGGTACATATATACCCTCGTCGTTAATGAAAAGGTACAAATATACCCTTATTTCTAACGAAGGGACACGTGTAAATTTCCTATTCGCTAGTCTTTTTTAATTAAATTCAGTTAAAATAAATCCCAAATCCAACCCAAATTAAAACCAAACCCGACCCAAATTAAAACCACACCCGACCTAGTTTATTAATTATCCAAACGCATCTATACTAATCAGTCCCAATTTCTAGTATTGCGACTAGTACTTACAAATCTAGTTTGTTATTCTTGACCGAAGAAGCAAAAGTTGGTATGAGTCTTTACTCAAGATGAATAAACGCGATAGATATAAGGTTCTCAGTTCTCTGTTTCAACTCATTGTTTTGCAGATATTAAAGATGAAGTTCGTTACAAGAATGAGCAAACAGTAGCTCTCTGGATGACTGGGCATTAGACTATCTAAGGGGAGGAGAATTCCTGAGGGAAATGGTTGACCCAACTTTAAGTTCTTTTAAAGAGGAGCAGGTAGAGAGAATATCTGGTGTGATTAAAATGTTTGTACATCCCGAGCCAAGACGACGACCGACAATGAGAGAGATTTCTGCCAGATTGAGAGAAATAACAAGTATAGGATCAGATGGGGCAACGCTAAGACTCTCTCCTCTATGGTGGGCTGAGCTTGAGATTATATCAACAGGGGCTTGTTGATGCATAGGCACTACAGGTTTGCCTTGGTAATCAATATAGAAGCTGTATATACAAAGATGAAAAGCCTTTTCCCATTTGTTTTTTCTTTTGGGTGAATCACAAGAGCATATCGACTTTGGGGGATAAGAGAAGTTTTTGTTTGAACCCAAAATATCCAACTTCTGGGAAGCCATGCGAGAGAGTAAGACGTGAGAGAAATTGGGACAGATTAATACGCGTAGTATAGGCATGTTTAGATAATTAATAAATCGGGTCGGGTGTGATTTTAATTTGAGTCAGGTTGGTTTTAATTTGGGTTGAATTTGAGATTTATTTTAACTGAATTTAATTAAAAAAAACTAATGAATAGGAAATTGACACGTGTCCCTCCATTAGTGATAAGGGTATATTTATACCAAATCAAACATTGTATAAGAATATTGTACCAAATCAAATATGGGTCAGACCTGTTGGGCTAGGCTGGCTCGACCCTACCTGTAATTTGATAGGATTGGGCTATGATTTTTGTAGTTCGTTTAAGAAAAGAGTTTTTTTAGTTCGGTCCGGATAAGCCCATTTAATTTACTCATGGGCTTGATAAATATGAATTGGGCTGGCTCGTGGATCAAACAAAAAATGATTAAAAATAGAATAGAGTACCAAGAATAACAAAAGGAGTTCAAACTCGAAGTCTATTTACACCATCATAGATATTTGAGAAAAAGATAAGGTATAACTCTTTTTAAAAAAAAAAAAAGTTTGGGCCTATGGACATAAAATGTCCTGCCGGGTATATTAATACCACATAATAGTCATTTCCTATTCTTTCCTAATTTGGGTCATTTTAGCCCATGTAGTTCAAATACAGTTTATATACCATATTGATACAATCCATATACAATACTGATACAGTTTTCAACTTAGACCATTCGGTCCTTTTGCAATAAATTTTTTAACTGAAAAATATTTTATTTTTTAGTTGTTTAAAAATAATAATTAAATATAATTATATAAAAAAAGGGTATAATTGTTATATAGAATATGTATCTATATAAGATATATGTATAGAAATTGTATAGTTCTATCAAATATGTATATGTATGAAATATATATAAAAAATATATAGAAAGTATATAAAAACTATATAATTGTTGTATAAAATGTATAAAAAAAAGTACAGTTATTTTATAAATTGTGTATCGAAACTATATAATTTTTGTATAGAATATTTATATGTATAAGATATGTATAGAAACTGTATAGAAGGTATTTAGAAACTATATAGAATAAGCCAGCAAATTAAAATGGCTAGAAAGTGAAATTTAAATTTCATGGCTATTTTCGTGAAATTTATTTGATATGAAGTGTCATTTCTGTCCTTTTTCCTAGATATTTAAACATTGATTATATTTATAAAATATATAACTAATTAAAATGCAAAATACTAATTTTTTTAACGAATTAGATATGTTTGATGAAGATAATGTGACGGTGTTGAACATGCCATAAGTGTTATGAGCGATTTTTTTTTTGAGTAGTTCATTTTCATTTTGAATGGATTAAATGTTGACATATTTTTATGTTTTATTATGATCAATTGAAAAAAATAGGTTAATATTGCTATTAACTAGCTATATCATTACTCATTAACTGTTTAGTTTATTTATCAACATCTTTATTTGATTTCAATTTGGTGTCATGTCAAAAGTTATTTAATTTCGTAGATTATTAGGATATTTTTTGTAAATTTGGGACGTGATTAACAAGTAATTTCATGTAATATTATATGGTATATATTTACGTAATTAACATTTTAAAATTTAAATTATGATGATAAAAATAATATATGTTAAAAAGTGAGTTGACCCATGAAGGTCCATAACCCACAAAGTGATGGGTTGGGCTTACTGTTTTCTTGCCCATCATCTAGATGGGCCAGTCTGACCTGATCCGTCAAGCTTCAAAGTTCGTGTAGGCTAGCTTGGTAGGGTTGGACCGGCTCGAATTGACAACTCTAATTAATACCAAATAGAGTGTACAACTAATGCATAAGTTGAAAAAAAATATATCAAATAAGATACTAATAACATTGAAGGGAGCTTTGGAGTAACTGGTAAAGTTGTTGCCATGTGACTACGAGGTCACGAGTTCAAGCCTTGAGAACAGCCTCTGACAAAAAACCAAGATTAGGCTGCGTACAATACAACTTTGTGATGGGGCTCTTCCCTTCCCCCGGACCCTGATAAAGCTAAAGCATACATTATCTTCTCTAATTCTCTCTACCAAACGAACGGTAATTCTCTCATGATCCAGGTAAGGCAATTAAACATCATAGACTTGCTTGTGTTCCGTCTTTGCCAGTTGGAATATCTTTTAGTAATCTTTAATAGACTAATTCAGAAATTAGAATAGGAATAACAAGATCTATTATTTGAGAAATTAAAAGAAGAATATATGCAATATCAACTAGACAAATCCAATTTAGGTGTTTTGACAACTACTTTAGGTTAAATTCCAACTTCAAACACTTGAAGATGCATGATTTTAATCCAAAATTCATGAGAAATCTTGTATTTAATCCCAAACTAATCTTATAAATCATACCTCAAAGGAACAAGTAGATTACTCTTCAACAACATATCTGGTATAGTCTCAGAAAGTGAGGCTTATTCCATACCTTAGAAAGGTTGTTCCAATACTATCGACTTGAGAAAGTTGATTACTCTTCTAAAAAGGCAAAATTCGTAGCTTAAAATTCCCAAAACTTAAACAAAGATATTTGATGTTAATTTGAAAAATCTATAGCCTTGAAAAACATAATTACCACTATCACGAACCCAATGCCACGATCGTGGTGGCAATTGACTCTCCTTAGTTACCGCGGTCCAAAGGCGTGTCCTGAACATTTTCTGGTGGGGTTGGTTAAGGCACTACTATCGCGGACACCTCCACGATCACAATGTTTTTCTTTATTGTTAAGATATACTATAAATGTTTTGATGTTGTATTGTTTATTGAATGATTTTTATTTATTTATTCAATTTAATAAATTGTTACATTCAATAGATCATTGTCATGCATGTGTTCTTAACTTATATGGAAGATGATTTGGTAGATAGAGTTTAGCTTATACACAGAAGATTAAATCATCGATTCTTATAAGTTAAAGTTATATTTCACAATCGTAGATGAAAATTTGGACAAATCTTCAGAATGATTGTAGAATGAGATTAAATGTAATTTCTCTTGATTACGAGAATGATATAGTTCTAACTTCTCGTGCTAGTACATTTTGTATGCATTGAATAAGACAGAGTAGAGATAGTTATTTTAGATTGACTGATAAAAATTTATTCTTTAAACTATTAAATATACTTATATTTTCAATCATGATATAACTATTATAATCTGTATATATTGTTTATTATTTTGATTTATTAAAAGGTGAGATTCTGAGATGAGTCAATATTCCTGATAGATTGGATGATAATAATATATATTGGTGAAATAATAAGTTAGTTGATAGAAGTTATGTCTCGACATAGAGATTGATGAATGTCTTTTATGAGAATATTATAAGCTTTCATGTATAACACCGGCCAGTAGATTTCATCTCGGTTATCGTGATTATAAGAAAAATAGAATAAGCTGAATTTTTTGGGTTTTATCTTTGCTTCTTTCACGTTTCTTTTGATTAGATGTATACATTCAAGTGTTGGTTGTTGGTTGCGCCTTTGAGTTGCTCTAGCTGTTTTGTATGCACGAGTTCACTGAATGTTACAAATTACAATAATGTTTTGAAAAAATCGTTTTCTACCTTTGCTTCTGTGCACTTAATGAATGGTCCGTGGAATCTTATTAGGCAGTGATGATTTTTTTTCAATTTTGTTTGAAAATTTCTTTTAAGAGATTCCTTGATTGAAATCACCTGAATGACAAGATCAATAATCCATGATTCTTCGAACTCAAGAGAGGATCAAAGTTAATTTTCTTTCAAAAATTATTTTCACTATGTGTTATTTTCTCATATATATGAAATTATATATATTTGTGTGTGAGATAGTATTTCACATGAAAAGAAAAATTCAATTTGATAATATAATGAGCATCGTGTTTCTCTAATGCACAATATAACATAATATTGTATAAATTTAAAATTTTATGATTAGTAAATAGGTATCACAAAAGTGATTTATTTATTTGAAATTATTGAAAATTTAAAGCTTTGTACATGTGATATTATATAAGTACATGAATTGAGAATTATGATTAATAAATAGGATCTACAAAAATGGTCTATTTATTTGAATCATTGAAATTCTCTCAATGTATTATGTATAAATTGTCCTGAACAAGTGTACATAAGAAGAGATATTAAAGGTTTTCACCCAAAAGGAGAAGAGTAAAATCTTGTACTCTCAGGTATATTAATGAAGAGAAATTATTTTGGTAAAAAGGGTTCATCCTCATGATTATCAAGATTAAATAGTAATAAAGTATAAGTTTTTGTGTTGGCTTAGACCTTCCTCCCTATCGGATGAATTCAGTACAAGTCATTACGTATTTAATCGCTAATTTGATAATCCGTATTAACTCTCCTAAACTGAGTAATATATGATTGGATTAATGTAACTAGAGTTAGATTTTCCCTTAAACTAACAGTATTCTCTCCATTTGAGCTAGGTCTGTGAAAGTTTATGGAGTGAATAATCGGTCATTATATATGCGTATTGCATGAGTAGCTTTCCGATCTCACCAATTAACTATTTGATATGCATGAATATATATTTGTATGGTGAATTTGAATTTAACTGTTCAATATTTGTATGACTGTGTTGTTGATTTATTATAACGTTTTTCAATCTCAAATTCAATATGCCTCCTTTTATCTCCTTTAGCATTATTTTGAGTCAAAATAAACTTAAGAGTCATAATTTTGTTGATAAAAGTTCTACTTCTAAATCGAAAGGTGGAAAGAAGAAGAAAAAGACTTGCAATGCTAAGAAAGTTGTAGCTCTAACTGACGGCGTGAAAAATCCTAACAATAAGTGTTTTTATTGCAAAATATTAGGCCATTGAAAGATATATTATTCAGTTTTTCTAGTCACGCAGAAAAACAAGCTAGATTCACTTTCACTTGTCTTTGAAACATGGTTAACAGTTGTTTCTACCACATCGTGGTATGTAAATTTAGGAGCCACTGATCACATCTGCACTACTTTATAGGGGTTTTAAGAAACACATAAGTCTAATAGAGGTGAAGTTTGTGTTTATTAGGTTGATGGTTCAGCACCTCCATCTTTAGCATTAGGAAATATTAATATTTTGTTTAGTAATTATAGATTTTTAATTTTGAAAGACACATTATATGCACTTACTGTTAGAAGAAATTTGATTTCAGTTTCTAGAGCTATGAGATATGGTTCTGATGTTAATTTTTCTGATAACGGCTAATTTTTTTTATAATGATTGTGTTATTAGCTATAATAAATATTTTCTCTCTGTTGGTACATTGATTAATGGTCTTTTTATTATTAATGTCTCTTCTAAACTACAATAAATTATTGAGCTGAATAATGTTAGCCTTTCAAGTAAAAGAAAACATTCTTCTGAATTTAATGAGACTTATTTATAATATTTACATCTATGTCACATAAATCTAGACAGGATTTTTAGGTTGGTTCGAGATGGAGCTCTAGGTTCATTAAAAGTGAAGGAACCATCAACATGTGAATCCTAATTAGAAGGAAAAATGAATGAAAGACCTTTTCCCTACAAAATAGAGCAACTACTAAACTAGAGTTGATTTATTCTGATTTGTGTAGCCCAATGAACGTTCAAACGAAAGGTGGTTATGAGTATTTCATGACTTTCATTGATGATTACTCAAAATATAAATGCATTTATTTGTTGCATCATAAGTCTGAATGCTTTGAAAAATTTAAATAATTTAAGACAAAAATGGAGAAACGACATGAGAAATATCCCTACGATCTGATTGTGGTAGTGAATACCTCTCCAATGATTTCATTAGTTACTTATAAGAACAAGAAGTTGCGTCTCAAATGACTGCACCTAGAGCTCCACAACAAAATGGTGTAGCAGAAAGAAGAACCATGATTTTTTTAGAAATGGTTAGATCTATGATGAGTACTCTGATTTGCCTTCTTCGTTATAGGGTTATGCACTACAAATTGCAAATTATATTTTGAACTTAGTTCCTTTCAAGTTGGTATCTATGACACCCATAGAACTGTGGACTGAGCATAAACCTAGTACGAAACATGTTCGAATTTGAAGACGCCCAACACGTATGCTTAAAGGGAAGGTAGAAATGTTAAAACTCAGATTAAAAGTATGTGTTTTTATTGGGTACCTCAAAGAAACGAAAGGTGGTATGTTTTACAATCCTACAGAAAAGAAGGTTGTTGTAAGTACAAACGCTATTTCTAGAAAATGATTTTATAACAAACTACATTTCCAGAAGTAAATTAATTTTATGAAAATTAAGCAAAGAGGTAACGAGTCAACCTACTTACTATAATAAAAATTAAATCCAAACTTCAAATGTCAGAGTTAACATACTATTGCATTTCAGTAGTGGGAGAGATATTATTAGATATACATTTCCACAAATACAAGTTTTTGAAAATAAATTGCATCAAAGTTGTGAGGGTGTACTAGAGAAAGAAGTCATTAATGTCCTAAGACCACAGGGTGATAAGGATAACATAGAGACTAAAAAACCAGCATTGATGGGGTTTAACCACAAGATTATAATACTTCAATTTCCTCTATACCAACCCTTACAACTACAGTGCCTCATCGTAGTGGGAGAGAGATAAGAAAATCATCTTGATATATACTATTAGAAGAGTCTTTTGACAGAATACTTGAAGAGTTTAATATCGAGCTCATGAATTATGATGAAGAACTACATGATAAAGATGCAAATAAATAGATTATTGTTATGAAATCAGAAATGGAGTCCATGTACTCTAATAAATTATGAGATCTTTTAGAACCGCTTGTAGATGGAGTCAAATCCATTGAATGCAAGTGTATCTATAAGAAAAAGAGAGAAGTATAAAAAAAGTGCAAACTTACAAAGCTAGACTTGTTGTAAAAAGGAGTTCCACAGAAAAAAGGGATTGATTATGGAGAAACCTTTTTGCCAGTAGCCATGCTTAAGTATATTATAATTCTCTTATCTATTATTACTCATTATGATTATGATACTTGACAAATAAATGTCAAGACAACTTTCCTTAGTGAAAGTCTTGATAAGAGCATTTTTATGCCGCAAACAGATAGTTTCATTGAAGACAAGAAAGAAGAAATATTGTGCAAGCTTAATAGATCCATTTATGAATTAAAAAAAGCATCTAGGACGTGGAACATATTTTTTGACAATTCAGTTAAGACTTTTGGCTTTGACCATTGTCTTGTTGAGTCTTGTGTGTACAAAAAAAGGAACGGGGACAAAGTGGTGTTTCTAGTGTTGTATGTAGATGATATGTTGCTCATAGAAAATAATGTGGACTTGTTGAATTCAGTTAAGGAAGGGTTTTCTAGTAATTTGATATGAAAAATTCGGCATAAGCTGCTCACATAATTGGGATCAAGGTTCTACGTGATCGCAAGAAAAGAATGTTAGACTTATCTTAAGCTCTTTATATTTATACAATTTTTACAGGTTCAGCATGCATGATTTCAAAAAGGGATTCCTTCATTTTAGACATAAAATTTCTCTATCTAAGTTATATGGTAAAGAACTCTTTGGAGAGTTTGTGTTTAAATAGAGGGAGTGATATTCAAAGTCACTCATGTACTTATACAACAAAAGATAATTGACAAATTGACTTGGCAGTTTCCATCTTGTGGGAGCACGTAGTTGAATCTGATTCTATTACTTAGAAAGTAAAGTGTCTTAGTTTCTATGTATTAGGTTTGGTTATTGAGTTATAAAATTGATGTAATTCTAGTTAAAGTGAAGTATAAACTAAATTAGTATTATTGTTCTCAAGTTAGGAAACTCGAAGATTGGGATCACATACCTTAGAAGGTTTGCACATTGTGTTGTGTAGGATTTTGAGTTTAAAATTCCTAGATTACAAAAGTCTTGTAATTTATCATTTTCTGAGGCTTCAAGTTGTTTAGTGAAGTTTGAAAAAAAATCTTGTAGAGGTACAGGTTAAGGTTTTTCACACATTTTTTAGCCGGGTGTTTTTCATGTGAAAATCATTTTCTTATTTACTTATATTGTTACAACTTCATTGAAATATGTTAGGCAACTTGTTTCACTCATAGGTTACTGTTAAGGTAAAATAAGCAAATTAGTAGGTCACGTACTCTATCAATTGATATTAGAGTAGGATTGTTTCAACAAGGGTTAGTACCTAAGATAATATCATCATGATGAACTCCGCACCACCTACTGGACATAGTGAAGGAAAATTAATCACTCAACCATCACTTTTTTATTCATTAGGTGGAAGGCTAGAATGAAAAATAAATTTAAAGAGAAGATTATGAGCTATGGGATAGGATCACTGTGGACCAATAGTTTCTATGAAAATAACTGATAGAAAGTAAGTAAAAAGGTTACAAGTGAATTCACTCCTGAGGATCTGTTTGCATTAAGGAAAAATGCAAAAGCCAAAAATATTTTGATTTATCAACTAGGGCCTGCTGAGTATAATAGGGTGTCAAATTGCACCACTGCTAAACAAATTTAGGATGCTTTGATAAATGCACATGAGGGTACTACTCAAGTGAGGAAATTCAAAATTTCTTTACTTTTCATGGAATATAAGGCCGTCAAAATGAAAGAAAATGAATCATTACATGAAATGATGACCAGATTGACTTGTTTGACTAATGGGTTTACATCTTTGGGAAAGGTTATTGCAAATGAGGAACAAGTAGAAAAATTCGTGATGGTTTTGCCTAAGTCCAAATGAGATGTCATGGTCACAACAATTAGAGAAGCAAAGGACCTCACTAGGATGACCTTGAATGAGCTAGTTGGTAACTTAAAGAGATATGAAATGAACATGGATGAAGTAAAAAAAAAAGGATGAAGCTACTCATAAAAAGATACTAGCACTGAAGGAATCTCATATTAATGAGGATGTTGAACTAGATAACGAACAAGTAGCACTCATCACAAAGAACTTTAGCAAGTTCCTTAAAAGAAAGAATTCTGACAAGAAAGGAACACGTAGCGAGAACTAGTCTAATGATAATCAGACCAAATACTAAAAATATCTCAAGATAGACCACCAAATTAGGGATTGTCCTCTTTAAAAAATTGAGTGGATAAAGGAGAGAGCTAAGAAAGAACTGAAAGAAAAATCTAAGAAAAAAAGAAAAGTATCCTATGATAGTTTCTTGGGGGTCTGACTTAGAAGAATCAGATGATGAGGATGTTGATGAGATTTCTCTCATCGCCATTTGTGACTCTGACATGGAAGAGGAAGAGGCAACATCTGTGGTAAGTATCTTGAACTCAAAGAAAATTTGCATTTGTTTTAAAAGAAAAAACTTATTTCTTTAATGATGCATTAATTGATGATTTTCAAAAACTAATCTCTGACAGGGATGAAATCATCAGTAGTCTTGCAAGCCTAAAGTTTGATTATATTGATCTAAAGGCCTATAAAATCACGGTTGAGAAAGAAAATTACACCCTAAAGGAACAGGTTAGCAAACTTGATTCATCAAACCTGAACCACATGTCTAAAGTTTTAAAATTATCTCTTTCTAAAAAAAGGCAAACAGGTTAAGAGTGAGGAAATAAGAAAGAACTGAGCCAGAACTAATCAATTATAAACATGTCTATGCCTGTGATCAAGAAATATTAAGGAGTCAAGAAGTGACCAAACTAAAAATTGACCATGAAAGAGCTAACAAATAGACAAATTCTTCTAGAATTGTTCATAAGCTGAGTGAAAGAACTGACAATGAAAAAGATGGATTAGGTTTTTACAAAGTCCTAATGCTACAAAAAATATGTGCTACATATGTGGAAACCTTGTGCATTCAACAACTGAATGTCCAGTTGCTGCAAAAAGCAGGGCTAGAAGCATAAATCTAGAAAAAGAGTATGACTATAAATTAGCCCAAGCTAACAGAAAAGAGTGAAGACTAGTTGGAGAAATAGGTTATCCAACCTGTTAGCTCGATGGGCTAGAAGAAATCCTATTCACCCTTTTTATCATAAGAAAGGACTCAAGCTTGTCTGGGTTCCTAAGAAGAACCCCTAAATTATTTTGCAGGTCAGAGAGAAAGGAGGCAAGTGACACTTGTACATGGATAGTGCTTGCTCAAGGCATATGACTGGAGATAAATAAAAATTTCTTTTACTCTTTATATTTAAAGGGGAAATGTGTCATTTACAGATGGTAAAAAAGGTATTAGCACTAGAGTTGGAAAGATTGGCAAACCTGAATCAAGAGTATTGGAAGATGTATCATGTGGAAGGATTAAAACACAACTTGCTCAGAATTTCATAATTATTTGACAAAAGTAATAAGGTAATTTTTACTTCTGCAGGATGCAAAGTGAAGAAGATGAAGAGCAACGAGACTGCTCTAACTGCTAAAAGGCACAAAAATATATGCAAAGTTGATATCATGGGAATGCCTGGTACAAGGGTGACATGTCTAAGTGCAATTAAAAATGATCCCCTCCTTTGACATAAAAGACTTGAACATGCAAGTCTAGAGCAACTAAACAAACAAAATTCTAAGGACGTGGTGGTGGGCTTGCCCAAAACTAAGTTTAAAGAAGAAAACGTTTGTAGTGCTTGTGTAAGGGGAAAATGGTAAGGTCATCCTTCAAACCAAATAACCATGTTAGTACAACCAAGTATCTTGATTTGGTCTATATAAACCTCTGTGGACCAATGAGAGCACAAAGCATGTGAGGCAAAAGGTATGTTTTTGTAATTATTGATGACTACTCCAGGTTCACCTGGACACTATTTCTAACTTCTAAGGAAGATGCCTTTTATGTTTTTTCTATCTTCATTAAGAAAA
Source organism: Capsicum baccatum var. pendulum (assembly GCA_030864225.1). Taxonomy (NCBI): domain Eukaryota; kingdom Viridiplantae; phylum Streptophyta; class Magnoliopsida; order Solanales; family Solanaceae; genus Capsicum; species Capsicum baccatum. Next base: position 247,378,760 of record CM061550.1, read on the forward strand.
TAGAAACAAACCTAGGCACCTCACTAATTTTCATAAGATCTAACCATGAAACTGAATTTGAAAATGCAAAATTCTTGAAATTATGTTCAATAAATTGTATAGAACATAATTTCTCTACTTGTTAAACACCACAACAAAATAGAGTAGTAGAAAGGAAAAATATAACCTTAGAAGATATGGCTAGAACAATGATGATTGCAGAAAATCTTACAAAAAATCTTTGGACTGAGGCCATTAATACTGCATGCTACATTGTGAATAAATGTATGAGTAGGTAAATCCTTGAGAAAACTCCCTACGAATTACTCAAAAGAAGAAAACCAAATATTTCTCATAATAATGAAAAAGATAAGTTGAAAAAATTTGATGCAAGAAGTGATGAGGGAATATTTCTAGGATATTCTCACCATAATAAATCATATAGAGTCTTGAATAAAAGAACAAATTATGTTGAAGAGAATGTGTATGTTGTTTTTGATAAATATTGTGTTGAGACTAACATGTAAAATGAAACTGAAGAACAGGAGTAGAAACAACTTATTAATCCGGATCAAACTACAGAACAAACTGGAGGCATATTGATAGGGGGAAATGAACGAACAACAACTCCAGTTCAAGCCATTCACGGTGATCCTAGTAGCTCACAAGGGTTGATTTCTAAAAGCTATAAGTATCAAGGATCTCATAAAATTGAGAATATTCTTACTAATCTTACTTCTAGGATCACCACTAGATCAAGACTAAAGAACTTGTGTTCCTTCAAAACTTTTCTATCGATGAGTAAACTAAAAAAGAAGAATGAAGTACTTCTTGATACAAACTATATCATTGTCATGCAAGAGGAGCTTTACCAGTTTGAAAAAAGATAAGTTTGGCACTTAGTACCACCCCCACAAGACAGATCTATAATTGGAACAAAGTGGGTGTAAAGAACAATTGTAATTGTTCCTTGTAATTTTTTCATGTTCATCTACCGTGTTTTTGTACACCCACATAGTTCTAATTACAGATCTATATTGCGGGGATGGTACTAAGTGTCAAACTTTTCTTCTTTTAAAATGGTGAAGCTTCTCTTGCATGACAATGATCCAGTCTTCATCAAGAAGTGATTCATTCACCTTTTTTAGTTTAACCATTGATAGAAAAGCATTGAAGTCACACAAATTCTTTAATCCTAATCTAGTGGTGATTCCAAAAGTAAGATCAGTGAGAACATTATTAATTGGATTTGATACTTGTAGATTTTAGCAATCAACCCTTGTGAGCTACTAGGCTCACTGTGAATGGCTTGAGATAGAGTCGCTGGTGGTTCAGTTCCCTCTATCAATGTGCCTCTAGTTTTTTTTGTAGTTAGACCAGGTTGTAGAACCTATTCCTGCTCCTGTTTGTATGTTTCACTTCCATCCTGCATGTTAGTCTCAGCACAAGATTTTCAAAAACAACATGCACACTCTATTCAACACAGTTTGTTCTTTTATTCAAGACTCTATAAGCTCTACTATGGTAAGAATATTCTATGAAGATTCCTTCATCACTTCTTGCATCAAATTTTTCCAAATTATCTTTTCCATTATTAAGAATGAAATATTTACAATAAAAGCTCCTAAAATGATAATTTTTTTGTTCATAATAAGTCTTCTCAAGGATAGGCCTATTCATATATCTATTCCCAATGTAACATGTGATACTAATGGCCTTAGACCAAAGTTTTTTTGTAGGAGTTTCTGCAATATCAGTGTTCTAGCCATATCTTCCAGGGTTATATTTTTCCTTTCTACTACTCTATTTTGTTGTGGTGTTCTAGGAGTAGAGACATTATGTTCTATACCATTTATTGAACAGAATTCCAAGAATTCTGCATTTTCAAATTCAGTTCCATGGTTAAATCTTATGGAAATTAGTGAGCTGCCTTGATTATTTTCTACATTCTTAATGAAGATAGAAAAGACATCAAAGACATCTTCCTTGGAAGTTATAAATAGTGTCTAGGTAAACCTTGAATAGTCATCAATTATTACAAAAATATACCTCTTACCTCCCCTGCTTTGTACTCTCATTGGTCTACAAAGGTCCATATAGGCCAGATCAAGACACTTGGTTGTACTGAAGTGGTTCTTGATTATGACATTACCTTCTCCCCCCTTATACAAGCATTACAAAATTTTTCTTCTTTGAACTTAGTTTTGGACAGACCTACCATCATGTCCTTAGAATTTAGTTTGTTTAGTTGTTTTAGACTTGTATGTCCAAATCATTTATGGAAAAGAAGGGGATCATTTTCAATTGCACTTTGGCATGCCAGCCTTGTACTAGGCATTCCCATGATATCAACTTTGCACGTATTTTTGTGCATTTTAGCAGTTAGAACAATCCCCTTGGTATCTATCTTCTTCTCTTCGCATGCTGCAGAAGTAAAGATTACCATATTACCTTTGTCATATTATTATGAAATACTGAGCAATTTATGCTTTAGTGCTTCCACATGATAGACATATTTTTATGTTCTTCATTCAGATTTGTCAATCTTTCCAACTCTAGTGATAGTACCCTTTTTACCATTACCAAATAACATATTTTCCCTATTAAATATAGAGAGTGAAATAATTTTTTGTTTATCTCCAGAAATATGCCTTGATCAAGCACTATCCATGTACCAGAGTCACTTGCCTCCTTTCACTCTGGCCTATAAAATAATTTAGGGGTTAGTCTTAGGACTCAGACAAGCTTGGGTCCTTTCTTATGATTAAGAGGGTGAATAAGGTTCCTTCTAGCCCATCGAGGAAATAGGTTGGATAACCTATTTCTCTAACTAGTTTTGAGTCTTTTTCTATTATCTTGGGCTAATTTAGAGTCATTCTCTTTTGCTATATTTGTGTGTCTAGCCCTGCTTTTTGTAGCAACTGGACAATCAGTGGTTGAATGCAAAAGGTTTCCATATATATATCATAGATCTTTTGTAGCACTAGAATTTTTGTGAAAATCTTATCCAACTTTTTCATTGTAAGTTCTTTCTCAGCTTATGAACGGTTTTAGAAGAATTTGTCCATTTGTTAGCTCTTTCAAGATCAATTTTCAGTTTGGTTATTTCTTGACTTAATTTCCTCACTTTTCTTTCTCACATGCATAGTCATGTTTATATTTGATTAGTTCTGACTCAGTTCTTTCTTGTTCCTCACTTTTAACTTGTTTTATTTTTTTAGAAAGAGATAGTTTTAAAACTTCAGACTTGATGTTCAAGTTTGATAAATCAAGTTTGTCAACCTGTTCCTTTAAGGTATAATTTTTTCCTCATCAATGATTTTATAGGCCTCTAGATCAATATAATCAAACTTTAGGCTTGCAATACTACTTTCATCCCTATCAGAGATTAGTTCTTGAAAATCATCAATTAATGCATTTATTAAAGAAACAAATTTTCTTTTTGAAAATAAATAAAACTTTTCTTTTAGTTCAATAATACTTACCTCATATGTTTCCTCTTCTTCTTCCGTGTCAAAGTCATAAATGGTCACGAGAGCAAACATCATCATCATTTGATTCTTCTGAACCAGACCACCAAGTAGCTATCATAGCATACTCTTCTTTTTCCCTTTTCTTAGCTTTTTGTTTCAGTTTTTTCTTAGTCCTATCCTTTCTCCACTCAATTTCCTAAAAAGGACAATACCTAATTTGGTGATCTGTCTTGTCACATTTGTAGCATCTAGTTTGACTATTATTAGACCGCTTCTTAATACATATTCCTTTCTTGTTAAAATTCTTTCTTTTAAAGAGCATGCTAAAGTTATGTGTGATGAATGCTACTTGTTCCTCATCCAGTTTAGCATCATTGTCACTATCATATACCTTCAGTGCCAGTGTCTTTTTAGGAGCAACTTCATCCTTTTTTATTTCATCCATGTTCATTTCATAAGTCTTTAAGTTACCAACTAGCTCATCTAAGGTCATCCTAGTGAGGTCCTTTACTTCTCTAATTGTTATGACCTTGATATCCCATTAGGATTTAGGCAAAACCCCCAAGACTTTTTATACCTATTCCTTAATAGTAATAACCTTTCCTAAAGATTTCATATCATTAGTCAAAGAAGTCAATCTAATCATCATTTCAATATGTAGTGATTCATTTTCTTTCATTTTGACGACCTCATATTCAGGGAAAAGTAAAGCAATTCTGAATTTTATCACTTGAGTAGTACTCTCATGTACATTTATCAAAGCATCCCAAATTTGTTTTGCAGTGGTGCAATTTGACACCCTATTATAATCAGCAGTACCTAGTCCACAAACTAGAATAATTTTGGCTTTTGCATTTTTCCTTAATGCAACCAAATCCTCAGGAGTGAATTCATTTCGTACCTTTTTACTTGCTCTCCATCAACTATTTTCATAGGAATTGTTGGTCCATCATTAATCCTATCCCATAAATCATAATCTTCTCCCTGAAGAAACATTTCCATTCTAGCCTTCCACCAAATGAAATGAGTACTATCAAAAAGTGGTAGTCAAGTGGTTGATTTTCTTTCACTGTGTCTAGTAGGTGGTGCGGAGTTCATCATGATGATCTTATCTTAGGTGCTGACCCTTGTTAATATAACCCTGCTCTAATATCAATAGATGGAGTATGTGACCTACTAATTTACTTACTTCACCTTAACATTAAACTATAAGTGAAACAAGTTGCCTAACATGTTTCAATAAAGTTGTAATAGTATAAGAAAATGAGACAGTAATTTTCACGTGAAAACACCCAAATCAAAATGGTGTGAAAAATCATGACCTATACCTCTATAGGATTTCTCCTCAAACATCACTAAGCAACTTTGAGCCTCAACAAATGACAAATTATAAGACTTATGTAATCTAAAAATATTAAACTCTAACTCCTACTCAACATAATTCACAAACCTCTCAAGGTATGTGATCCCAAGTCTTCAAGTTCTCCAACTTGAAGATAATAATCTTAATTCAGTTTATACTTCACTTAAACTAGAATTACATCAATAGTTACAACTCAAGAACCAAACCTAATACACAGAAACTAAGACACCTTACTGTTTAAGTAATAGAACTAGGTTTAACTACAAGTTTCTCCAAGATGTGAACTTCCAAGTCAATTTGTCAATTGTCTTTTGCTTTGTAAGTGCATTAGTGACTGTGAATGTCACTCCCTCTATTTTAACACAAACTCTCCAAAGAGTTCTTTATTATATTAGACTTCTATCTCTAGTGAAACTCTTAACTATTTATAGTTTTATGTAAAGTAGAATTCCTTTTTCAACTCAACCTCTATTCATTTTAAGTGTTGTATTCAAACTCAACCTCTTTATCTTAGCATATGATAGTTAAATAGAGTTTATCAACTTCACTATCTTATCCATTTCTTTAATTTAACAATTTTATCTTTAGCCTGTCCTGTTGTACCTTCAATCATGTTTCAAGTTTATTAGCTTTCACCTGAGTAAACTGATGAACCAACTGACACAACACATTTCATTTATTTTGTCATTCAACAAAACTTCATAGACTCCAACATTAAAGATTAATTTCCTAAGACATATTAGGAGATAGAAAACATGAAGGCAGTTTCTTATGCATCAGCTGTGGGAAGCCTCATATATGCAATGTTGTCCACTAGGGCTAATATCTGTTTTGCCATAGGCATGATTAGTAGATTTAAATCTAACCCTAAAAGAGAACACTGGATAAAAGTTACGTATATAATCAAGTACCAAAAAGGGACTAGGGATTACATGCTAGTTTACCATTCAAATGAGTTGGTTCCTATAGGGTACACAAACTCATATTTTCAATCTGATAAGGACTCTAAAAAGTCAACCTCTGGAAATGTGTTTACTTTGGAAGGTACAACTGTTGTTTAGAGGAGCATCAAAAAATTTGTATTATTGATTACACCATGGAAGTCGAGTATGCAGCAGCCTCTAAGGCAGCTAAGGAGGCATTATGGCTCAGAAACATTCTCAAAGACTTGGTGGTTGTCCCAGTGATAAAAGTGTCACTTATAATTTATTATGACAATAGTGATGCGGTTGCAAATTCAAACAAACCATGGGACCATAAGAAGGCAAAACACATTGAGCGTAAATAACAATTGATTCAAGACATAGTGAAAAGTAAAGAGGTGGTGATTGTGAATATTGCATCAGAAAACAACCTGACAGGCCATTTTACAAAAGTTTTACAGCAGAAACCTTTTAAAAAGCATGTTATATTGGGAGTCCAAGTTGAGGGTTCATGGTTATGAGTCTAAGTGGAGATTATTATGATATACTATAAACCATGTTGTTTTGATATAGTATTATTTATTGAATAATTATTTATTTATCTATTTATTCAATTCAATAAATCATTACATTAAATAGATCATCGTCATGCATGTGTCCTCAACTTATATAGTAGATGATTTGGTGTATAGAGTTTAGCTTATACATAGAAGATTAAATTATTGATTCTTATAAGTTAAAGTTATATTTCTACAATCGTAGATGGAAATTTGGAAAAACCTTTAGAATGATTGTAGCACGAGATTAAATGTAATTTATCTTGATTACGAGAATGGTATAGTTCTAACTTCTCGTGCTAATACATTTTGTATGTATTGAACAAGACAGAGTAGAGATAGTTGTTTTTGACTGACTGATAAAAACATATTCTTTAAACTATTCAATGTACTTATATTCTCAATCTTGATATAGCTATTATGATCTGTATATATTGTTTATCACTTTGATTTATTAAAAGGTGAGATTCTGAGATGAGTCAATATTCCTGGTAGATTGAATGATAATAATATATATTGGTGAAATAATAAGTTAGTTGATGGAATTCATGTCTCGGTATAGATATTGGTGACACGCCTTTTATGAGAAGATTATAAGTTTCCATGTGTAGACCATGCCGATAAATTTATGAATCTGACATATGAAATAAGTTAAGCATTGTTCTAAAGGAAATTAATCATTATATTAAATTCGTCAGTTATTTAATTTATTGATTAGTATCTATAAATTTAACATGGAGAATAAAATAAGTGTTTAATGGAGAATTTCAAAATAAAAATAGAGGAGTGCAATTATGATATTTTAGTAAAATAATATATAATTTGTTATGGTAAAAACAACTCACATCAGCTGTAACATCCAAGAGTTTTTCCTCTAAAAATTTTCTTGACTTTGAGCTTACTGCTCCGACGATGACTCTTCTAACGAGTCATAAGGTGTCCTTATGGGTCTTAGCACCTTAATCATAGGATGACCAGTAAAGATGGTCTAAGTTTCTGCCTTAGTGATGACTGGACCCAACAAGTCATCAAGACTAATTATAAGTCATATAGTGTTCTTCATAGCCTAATCAAAAAGGGTGCCTAACTTTTCTGCCTTGATGATGATTAGACTTAGCGAGTCGTAATAACTGAGTACAAGCTGTAGGGTACGACTCATACCCTGACTAGTGTTTTATCCCAAAATTCCCCATCTTGAATATGATTGAGATTATATGAGTCATATAGAATCTTTACGAGTCATAGTGTGCCTACCATAGCCAAACCAGTGTTGGGGACTTTTGATTCCGTCTTGGGTAATATTTAGACCCTGCGAGTCGTAGGGTCACTATACGAGTAGTAAGGTGACCCATGATCACTGGCGATAATTTTTAGTGTTTTAATTAAAGGAACTTTGGACATTTTCCTTTTTTCAAACTTAAGACCCATGACTTAAAAACACATTAGGGACCTCATTTTTAACACTTTAGAAATCAAATATGTACTCTTTCTCTCGCAAATCCTTAAGTTAAGAACACTATAGTTTAAAAGAGTTTGGCAACTAGGGCTTCAAAGGGGTGATTTCTCTCCATAATTGTGATACTCTCAGGCATGTTACTCTTCCCAAAATCTTATTTTGTTAAAGCATGTAATTTATATTAATATTCAAGTGGTTTGAATGTTAGCTTTGGAATGTGAGTTGAGGGTTTTGAGTGATTGTTTTCTTAAATGAATATCTGATGATTTATATGTAAATTTTCAAGCTTTAATGATGGTTTTGAACATGTGGGGTGCATGGGCATGGTGAATAAACTAGGGGATTGTGGATTTCCTCAATTATGTGGATTTTGATAATTGAATTGGTGATAACCTTAACTCAATCTTGTGAAATTGGTTAATATGAGTGCATGCACATTGAACTACTCTTGAATTATGCCAATTGCATAAAAGGACTAATGAAATACGAATAATTTGAAAGGCCTTTATGGCCATGAATTGATTTTGAAATGGAAATTTGGAGCCCATATGGCTAAATAAGTTCGAGTCCTAATTGGCTATATATTTTAAAGTCCTATTGGCTGATAGATTAGAGTCCCAGTTGGCTAAATAGGTCGAAGTCCTATTGGTTAGTGGGTTAAATTCCTATCAGCTATTTGATTTGGCATGATGACATTCCCTTAGAAGCTATAGTTGGTATAACGATACCACTTGATATTGTTGTAATGAATGACTCCTTGGTTAAGTGAATGGGTTACGTGTTAAATATTTTAATTGGGCTTAAAGGAGGTTGTGTAGTTCACCGTGAAAGTGGAGGTCCCGAGAGGACTAACACTAGAAACATTCACTGGTGTGGGGGTCTAAATGATCGGGTGTTTGAGTCACCCTTGATATATGATCGAAAGGCTTGATTCCACAGTGCATGTGTGTTACTGATTATTTTCTGGTTCATGCGACTACATACACTGAGGCTCGATCAGGATGTGAGAGTTGGGGACCATATAGCCCATTGGTACTATTATGACAGTTACATTATACAGCCCAGGCTAATGTTTTACCTTCATATTATGACTTGTTCCCTATCCCGACTTGGTATACTTATACATGTACATGCATATGATTGTGTGCATTGGTTTTGAATGGTTTTGAATGGTTGATAATGGCATTATTTTATCCCTTCCCTGAGTTACACGCTAGAGCTCACACCACTAATCGTCTTCAAATGATGTATCCCCATGCGATGCAGAAAGTGGAGACACTTCTACTTTCCTGTGTGGTGATAGAATTTCTGAGTTGTCAGCAATCAGCTTTGAAGTGGTATGCTTTTATTTTCTGAAACCTCTATCATTTTAAAGTTTGTTTCCGATATGTCTCAGGCTACTTTTATTGGAATCATCTAGCTACGTCAGGGGAATGTCTCGACTTAGATTGATTTTGGTCTGTTTAGAGGATTTATGGATAACTATGGATTGGGAGTTAGTACTATAGAGTTTTAGTACATTCTTATTATTGCGTATTATATCTTCTTATATGTTTGAAAATCACCCGCTACTAGCTGTATTATGTTCTATTTGTCTAGTCAAAGGAGCTGGTCTCTGATCAACGATGGACTTGAGATACCCATCACGGTCAGGACCTAGTTTGGGTCATTATAGGTTGGTATTAGAGCCTAGTTTCATGGCCAATTGGTGTTCACAAAGCCGCGTCAAGTAGAGTCTTTTTTATGGGTGTATAGCATGCCACACTTATAAGGGAAAGGCTACTGGGCATTTAGGAATATTTTCCTTTCTTGTGATCTATTTTTTATGCTATAGAGTCTAAGGTCTTGAAATCTTCTCTAAATTTATTTGTTCGCTCCTCCCCAAAGATTTAATGCTTGTGGCAACTCTTCTGTCCTACCTAAGGATAATATGGATGGAACTCATTCTACTTATGGGGTACAGACCTGGTTTAGGGTCCCTGCTCCTGACTGTACTGCCCCTCATAGAGTTTCACCAATCCCTACTAGTCCTTTTTGGGTTTCTTGGGCTGATAATACTCATTCCCCGATGCCTCAGGGTGGGGTGTCTACTATTGAGTTTCACCATTCTATTCATCTGTTAACCCAGATAGTGGCTTTTCTATCACGCTAGTCTGGTCTTATTAATGGGAAAAAGAATCAGGCAAAGTTGGGAGAAAGGCAGAATAAGAAGTTTAGATATTTAGAGCAGGGTAGAGGTGATAAAAATAATGGTAGGCATGGGAAATAATAGACTGAGGAGAGGAATTGGGGGAGTTTTTATGCAACTGTTGGGGCTCCTTATCCTAGGTCATCTAGTGATCATTACTTTCAGTCCAATAGTGGGTTTAAAACATAAAGAGACCAACTTTAGGCCAGTAGAGCTCAGTCATCCCCACTCTATCCCTCTTGCAGAGTTTGTGGCTAGTTGCACCATGGTTATTACGATAAAAGAAGGAACTTGTGCTTTAATTGTGGTCATCCTGGTCATATGCTGCGATAGTGTACTTCCGCTAGTGTTGCTACTAGAGCTAATAAGGTTCTGGGTTTTGCTTTTTCAACTCCTGCACCAAAGGATTCTACTTCTGGCTTTGGCACTAGTCGGAATTATCTTTATATTCTTGTCACCTTTCAGGAATTTGAGGTATCTTCTGATGTTGTCACAGGTATGTTACAACTTTAATCTCGTGATGTATATTGTCTGCTTGATCCAGGGTCTACTCTCTCTTATGTGACCCCATATATGGTTATTCATTTTGGTTTTAGCCCTGAGTACAGTTTCGATCCCTCTTCTGTGTCTATCTCGATGGGTGATTCTGTTCTGGCTAGAAAAGTCTATAGTAATTGTGTGTTATTGATCTATGGTCAGGAGATATTAGTGGATCTGATAGAGTTGGATATGTTAGATTTTAATGTGATATTGGGGATGGATTGGCTCCATTCGTGCTATGCGTCTCTTGATTGTAGAACCCAAAAAGTCAGTTTCCAATTCTCGAATGAACTGGTGATTGGGTGGGAAAATAGTTCTCTAGCACCTAAGGGGAGGTTCATTTCTTATCTTAGTGCTCGAATATTTATTTCCAAGAGGTGTCTATATCATTTAGTATGGGTTAAGGATTCTATTTTTGAGTTCCCCTCTTTGTAATCTATCCCTGTAGCCAATGAGTTTCCCAAATTATTTCCTGATGACCTTCCTGTTACTCCTCCTGACAGAGAAACAAACTTTGGGATTGATCTTCTATCGGGTACCTATCCCATCTCTATCCCTCCATATAGAATGGCTCCAGATAAGTTGAAAGAACTTAAGAAGTAGTTAAAGGATCTTCTTAATAAGGGTCTCATCCATCCTAGTGTCTCTCTCCATAGGGTGCTCTCATTCTTTTCATGCATACAAAAGATAGGTCTATTCGGATATGTATAGACTATCGATAATCAAGGTTGTTGTGAAGGAGAATATGTTTGTGGGTCATAGCTAAGTTAAATAAGGAATTTTAGGTTGATTTCTTTATTGGATGGACTAGTATGTTATGCGGTATTTTCATTGGTGGTGCATGATTGTTGCTAGACCCTAAGTTTGAACCTTAGGTATTGATGGTGGTGATAAGAATGTTAGCTCGAGGATAGTGATATGAAATTTGTAGGAATAAATTAGTAGGCTTGATATGATGGTGGAAGAGACTAGGTTGATAACTTACGAAATATTGGAGTGGGTAATTGTGATATATATACCAGAGGTCTAGTGTCGAAGCTATGAGTTGGGACTAAGTCATTAGGTGTAAGACCCCGTAAAGTCGTAGTCCATCTTAGTCCTATGTAGCATGCCACAAGAGGTCTCAGACTTAGAAAAAAATTTCAGCTATGCATCAAGACTTAGTCTCATTTTTGGCCTCGATATTTCAACGGTCTTATTTTTTATCTTTCCGGCCTTAGATTGTTGATATTTAAATTGATTAATGATCACGGTTATCTATAGGTTATCTCGGGTGAGTTTTGAAATTTTCTAACATCGTTTGAGATATGTTTGGATGACCAAAATAGTGAGCTAATGTGATCAGGACACGTTGCGTTGGCTATCACATCGTCACCATCGACAAAGTGCGTTGGTCATCGTATCGGGTTAATCAATGTGGCGTGTCACCTGTCGCGTCACGGGGCATATTTTGTTTATTAAATGATGAGTTTGTGGCGCAGTTGAGTCATTTTCCCCTTACATTATTCAGCCATAACATAAAATTAAGCCTCCCAAAAGGCAAATTCACTCATTATTTCATAAAATTATCTCAAGAGCAAATCCTAGGTTCATCAAAGTTCAAGTGCAAATCTCAAGAATTCACCAACAATTCTCACAAATTCAGAAAACAAGGTATGTTAAATGTTCATTCATGGGCCCTTTTCACCCATGGAGTTCAATAACCCAATTTCAAATTCAAAGTTATGGATTATACAAGTTATTGTCATTTTAACCATGAATCCCCATAAATTTTGATTCTATATCATGTTTTCATGAAATTGTTGTTGTTATTAAACCCTACATGTTTTGAATGGTGTTGTTCACTGATTTAAGCCTTATTTTGGGGATTTAGTATCAAAATTATTCTACTACTAGTTGCTTTAAAATAAAACTATTTCTATGTTTAAGCCATGCATTACAAGTGTTTGATGAAATGCCTCAAAGAATGAGTATTGAATAAATGCTTACATATCATGTCCTTAAAGTGTTAGTATTAGAGTATTATCTGTTCAGTCAGTGCATCATGTAGGTAAGCTCAGTTCAGTCCAGTGATTAGATTTAGTTTAGTTTGGAGTAGGATTTATCACTGAGCGAACCTAGGGATGGGGGCTCACCTACCAGTTGAGGGTATGACCTTTAGTAGCAGTCCTTGCGTTCTATAACTATGTAGCCAGCGTAGGTTAAGATGTTAACCTACCAGTTCAGGGTTGATCTCATAAGAGTACCTGCTAGTTGAGGGTAACCCTTAGTCCTTTAGGACAACACTTTAGTGGATCCATGCAGCCAGTGTTAGTACCCGTGGCATGGTACTGACACCCTTCTAACTGGGGTCACAGGTCGGACCCCAATTAGCTCATTGGGGAATGCCAGTTAGATGATAGCTCCCACAGTCTCAATTCAGTATTCAGTATACTTCATTTCAGGCTTTCATTGACCATAGCATACAGTGATCAGTTATCAGTTATTCAGTTATCAAATTTCAGTATTTCAATTTATAGATTATTTCAGAATCATGTTATATGTTTGGTTATGCATTCTCAGATTTTACAGCATTCATGCATTCATATCAGTTATTTAATTATCTCATGCGATTAAGTCAATAATTATTCATGTACATAAGCCCATGCTTATCAGCCTAACCCCATTTATCATACCAGTGTATTCAAAGTGCTGACCGCATACTCGTTTCTTGCGCTATGATGTCTCATATCATAGGTTCGGATGCTTAGGTCCCCGACCGCACTCAGACATCCCAAGACATTAGCAACAGTAGTCATGGTGAGTCTTTATATTTTGAGGACCGACTATATTTATTTTAATGCTTTCAGTTCAGTAGTTAGTTGGAGTTAGTTAGGGCCTGTCCTATCAATTCTTATTTAGTCAGTTTTAAAGGCTTCCGAACACTTTAGATAGACAGTCAGTTTGTCATTATTTCTATCAATTTCAGACAGTTTTTTCCAGATTTATGACTCGGAAATGTTTTAGAACTTAAGACCTTGTGGCATATTTAGATACTCCTCACTTGTTTTTTATTATTATTCAATGCTCACAACAGGTACCAGCTCATAGGTTAGTTTGTGGTCACTTATGACCGTAAGCACCGTATGGCATCCAGGGTGTACTTTCGGGGCATTACAAACTTGGTATCAGAGCCTAAGGTTTTAAAGTGTACCAGGGAGTCTGAAATTCGCGTCCAGTAGAGTCTTGTGCATAGGTATGAAGCATGTCATACTTATGGAAAAGAGGCTATAAGTCATTTTTAGGAAAAGTTCCCTTCTTTCAGTGTTCATATCTTACAAGTGAGCATGAGCTTAAGTTAAACTCTCTGTCTAATCCAACTTTTCATTCCATTTATAAAACATGTCTCCCAGAAAGACTAATGAAAGAAGAACTAAGAACCATCCAGCACCTCCGCCCGTTCAGAAAGATCCCCTGAATGAGCACATTTCTCACGCAGAATTCAGAGTAGTATTCACCACTCTAGCCCATTCTGTGGAAGCTCAGAATGTTCATACATCTGTTGTTTAGGACAACCCAATGTCCAATACTACTGCAGCTAGAATTTGGGACTTCACCCGAATGAACCCTCCTTCATTTTTGGGGTCTAATCTTGAAGAGGATCCACAGGAATTCCTTGACATGGTGCAGAAACTAACAGACATTATGGGGGTAACTACTAGTGAGAGTGCTGAGTTTGCTGCCTATCAGTTGCAAGATATAGCTAATACATGGTTAAGCAGTGAAAAATAGGTAGAGGTGCAAATGTTGGGCCTATAGAATAGAAAGAGTTTGCTACTACCTTTCTAGATAGGTTTTTCCGTTGGAGTTAAGGGAGTCTAAGGTGTTAGAGTTTATCAACCTAAAGCAGGGTAACATCAGTGTGAAAGAGTATTCCCTTAAGTTTACTCAGTTGGCCAAGTATGCTCATCATATGGTAGCTGATAGCAGGTCTAAGATAAGCAAGTTCATATCTAGTGTATCTGACAGTGTGGTCAAGGAGTGTAGGACCGCAATGCTGATTAAGGAGATGGACTTGTCTAGGTTGATGGTCCATTCTCAACATATTAAGTAATAGAAGACTAAGGAGAAAAAGAGGGAGAACAAGAGGACTAGAACAAATAGCTTTAATTTTACTCAGCCAAAGTCAGAGGGTGGTAATAGCCCTCAGTTCTGCCCAAAATCTTCATTCCCAACTCTGTCTTTGTCTAGTTTACCAATGCCCAAATTCAAAAATAATAATAGGGATAGAGCGTCAGGCTCTAAGTCTCAGAGTAGTATTAACAGTGCTCGAACAAATCCTCTTTGCCATAAATGTAGGAGAAACCATCAAGGTATTTGTAGAGCCGGCAGTGACGTATATTTTGGGTATGTTAATATAGGACACCAAGTCAAGCATTTTCCAAAGAGTGGTCAGCAGGGTCAGTCCATTCGTCTCCCAGTTCAGTTCGGTCGCCCTTCTCAGCAGGGTGCCGCTTCCAGTGCCACCAGTGGGTAGCGCCCAAACAGGATTTATGCACTTCAATCCCGATAGGATCAGGAGAGTCTTCCAGATGTAGTTACTGGTATGTTGCAAGTCTTTAATTTACATGAATATGCTTTGTTAAATCCTGAAGCTTCTCTGTCTTTTGTAACTCTTTACATATCCATCAACTTTGAAGTCGGCCTCGAAATCCTAATAGAGCCTTTCTCAGTTTCTACCCCAGTGGGTAAGTCTATCATAGCCCGGCGGGTATTTAGGAACTATCTGATTATGGTGTCTTAGAAAGTTACTTCAACAGACCTTGTAGAGCTAGAGATGACGGATTTTGAGGTCATTATTAGCATGGATTATCTCCATTCATTCTATGCTTCAGTTGATTGTAGGAGCAGAATGTCTATTTTCAGTTCCCGAATAAACCTATCCTAGAATGGAGGGGTAGTACCACATCACTTAAGGATCAACTTGTTTCATACCTCAAAATGAGAAAAATGATATCCAAGGGGTTTGTCTATTATCTAGTGCAATTCAAAGACTCTAGTTCTAAGACTCCTAATCTTGAGTCAGTTCCAATCGCAAGTGAATTTCCAAATGTGTTTCCCGAAGATCTCCCCGGAGTTTCTCCCGAAAGGGAAATTGACTTCGAAATAGACTTTCTTCCTGACACTCAGCCCATCTCTATTTCTCCAAATATAATGGCTCCATCTAAACTTAAAGAGTTGAAAGAACAGTTGAAAGACCTCTTAGATAAAGGGTTCATCAGGCCCAGCGTATTCGTCTGAAAGAAAGACGGTTCTCTTAGAATGTGTATAGACTACCGCTAGTTGAATAAATTCACCATCAAGAATAAATACCCACTTCCTAGAATCAATGACTTGTTTGACCAACTTCAGGGTGCCAGTAACTTTTCTAAGACAAACCTCAGATCCGGTTATCATTAGCTCAGAGTAAGAGAATGTGACATTCCAAAAATAACTTTTAGAACTCGATATGCTTACTTTGCATTTCTAGTCATGTCAATTGGTCTTACCAATGCCCCAGCAGCTTTCATGGACTTGATGAACCATGTTTTCAAGCAGTACTTGAAAATGTTCATCATAATCTTCATCGATGATATCCTTATTTACTCCTGTAATGAAAATGATCATGTAGACCATCTCAGAATAGTATTACAGACTCTCAGAGCCCATCAGTTTTTTGCCAAATTCAGTAAAATGCAAATTTTAACTAAGTTCAGTAGCTTTCCTCAGTCACATAGTTTGCGATGATGGCATTTAGGTTGACCCTCAAAAGACCAAAGAAGTGAGAAACTGGCCCAGACCTATCTCTCCATCAGATATTAGAAGTTTATTGGGTTTGGTTGGCTATTACCGATGATTTGTTGAAGGATTTTTTGTCTATTGCATCCCCCATGTCTAGATTGACTCAAAAGAAAGTCAAGTTCTAGTGGTCAGATTCTTGTAAAAAGAGTTTTCACGAGTTGAAGACTCGACTCACTATAGCCCCAGTTTTGACTTTGCCGGATGGTTCAGACGGATTTGTTATATACTGTGATGCTTCCAGAGTCGGCTTGGGGTGTATTTTGATTCAGAAGGGTAAGGTCGTAACCTACGCCTTTAGACAGCTTAAGCCCCATGAAAAGAATTATCCCACCCATGATCTTGAACTAGCAGCGATTGTGTTTGCCTTAAAAATTTGGAGGCACTATTTGTATAGGGTGCGTGTTGATGTATTCGCAGACCACGAAATCCTATAGTATATATTTTTGCAGAAAGACCTGAACTTTCTATTAGAGAAGGTGGTTAAAGTTATTGAAAAACTATGACATAAGTGTTCTGTATCATTTGGACAAGGCCAATATATTGACAGACACCCTCAGTAGGTTGTCCATGGGTAGTGTTGCTCACATTGAGAATGGTAAGAAAAAGTTCATTCATAAAGTTCATCAGCTTGCCAGACTAGGTGTCCATTTGGTTGATTCGGTTGAGGGTAGTGTTTGGGTGCAGAGTAGTTCAGAATCTTCTTTAGTTTCCGAGGTAAAAGAAAAGCAGGATAGGGATCCCAGTTTAGTTAAGCTGAAGAGTCAGCCAGAGACCAGAAAGTAGAGGTTTTCTCCTAAAGGGGAGATGATGTATTGCGTTGCCAGGGTAGGCTATGTGTGCCAGGTGTAGATGACATAAGACACCAAATTATTGTTAAAGCGCATGGTGCGCATTACTCTATTTATCTAGGGGCCACTAAGATGTACCGCGACTTGCGGGAAGTCTATTGGTGGAATGGGATGAAGAGGGACATTGCAAAGTTTGTGGCTAAATGCTCTACTTGTTAGCAGGTGAAGATTGAGCACCAAAAGCCTAGTGGTTCCATGCAGGAGTTCATTATTCCCATATAGAAGTGATAAGAAATGAACATGGACTTCGTGATGGGTTTTCCTCGTACTCATCGTCATCACGATTTGATTTAGGTCATTGTAGACAGGATGACAAGGTTCACCCATTTCTTGTCAATCCATACTTCCTATTTAGCCGAGGACTATGCCAAGCTCTATATCAAAGAGTTGGTAAGGCTACACGGTGTCTCGTTGTCCAACATTTTAGATAGAGGTATCTCACTTTTGGAAAGCCTTCTAAAAGCGTCTTGGTACCCAAGTCTACCTTGGTACAGACTTCCACCTTAGACAGATGGTCAAGAACAAAGGACAATAAAGGACCATTCAGACTTTAGAGGATATGTTGAGAGAATGTGTCGTTGACTTTAAGGGCCACTGGAAGGACCACTTACCTTTGATTAAGTTCGCGTATAATAAACAACTATCATTCCAGTATTCAATGGCTCCATTTGAGGCTATTTATGGGAGGAGATGTTGATCTCTGATTAGTTGGTTTGAAATAGGTAAGGCTGCGGTGGTGGGGCCTAACTTGGTATTTAATGCTTTAGAGAAAGTACAGTTGATCAGGAAGAGGCTTAAGACAGTCCAGAGTCAACAAAAATCGTATGTAGATGTGAGAAGAAAAGATCTCGAATTTCAGATTGATGACTTTGTGTATTTGAAAATCTCTCCCATAAAAGGAGTGAAGAGTTTTGGTAATAAGGGGAAGCTTAGTCCCCAATATGTTGATCCTTATAGGATTCTGAGTCATTTCAGAAAGGTAGCCTATGAACTTGAGTTGCCTACAGAATTAACATCAGTGTACCCAGTATTTTATGTCTCCTTGCTAGAGATGTGTATAGGTAACCCAACAGTTGTAGTCCCCGTAGTGTGTGTAGATGTTCAGAATAGTCTCTTTATGAAAAAGTCCCAGTCGAAATCCTCGATCGTCAGACTTGCAAACTAAGGAACAAAGAAGTTCCCTTAGTCAAAGTTCTTTGGCAAAACCATTCCGTTGAGGGAGCCACTTGGGAAAAAGACATGTGAACCAAGTACCCTCATCTCTTATCCAGAAACTCAAACTCATCCTAAGGTGTCTTTCTTAGATTTACTCTGTTCCATTCTTAGTTCCAGCAGCATATTATTCTCATATCATTCATTCATTCATTCATTAATTAGTTTAGTCATGTGTCATGTCTTAAGATTCGGTCATGTTTCAGCTATGCACGTTAGTATAGTCAGAGTACCTCAGTTCCTCTCAACTTAATCAGTCTCATTCAAGGACAAATGTTCCCAAGACGGAGACATTGTAAGACCCCATAAAGTCCTAGTCCATCTCAGTCCTATATAGCATGCCATAAGAGGTCTCAAACTTAGAAAAAAAATTCAACTAAGTGTAAAGACTTAGTCTTATTTTTTGCTTTGATATTTCAATGATCTTATTTTTTATCTGTCAGGACTTAGATTGTCAATTTTTAAATTGATTCATGATTAAGGTTATCTATAGGTCATCTAGAGTGAGTTTTGGAATTTTCGCACATCATTTGAGACATGTTTGGACGACCAAAACGGTGAGCCAACATGATTAGGATGTGTCACATTGGCTATCGCATCAGCACCATTGATGCAATGCGTCGTTCATCGCATTTAGTTGATCGATGCGGCGCATCATCTATCACGTCACTGGGCATATTTTGTTTATTAAATTATGGGTTTGTAGGGATAGTTGAGTCATTTTCCCCTTATATTATTCAGACATAACACGAATTTAAGCCTCCAAAAATGCAAATTCACTCATTATTTCATAAAATTTTCTTAAGAGCAAACCCAAGGTTCATAAAAGTTCAAGTCCAAATCTCAAGAATTCATCAACAATTCTCACAAATTCAGAAACCAAGGTATGTTAAATGTTCATTCATGGTCCCTTTTCACCCATGGAGTTCAATAACCCAATTTCAAATTCAAAGTTATGGATTATACAAGTTATTGTGATTTTAACCATAAATCCCCAAGAATTTTGATTCTATATCATGTTTTCATGAAATTGTTGTTGTTATTAAAACCTACTTATTTTGAATGGTG
Source organism: Capsicum baccatum var. pendulum (assembly GCA_030864225.1). Taxonomy (NCBI): domain Eukaryota; kingdom Viridiplantae; phylum Streptophyta; class Magnoliopsida; order Solanales; family Solanaceae; genus Capsicum; species Capsicum baccatum. The sequence goes on from CM061550.1 coordinate 247,398,187, forward strand.
TTGTTCGTTGATTTAATCCTTATATTGGGGATTTAGTATCAAAATTATTCTATTACTAGTTGCTTTAAAATAAAACTATTTCCATGTTTAAGCCATGCATTGTAAGTGTTTGATGAAATACCTCAAAGAATAAGTTTTGAATAAATGCTTACATATCATGTCCTTAAAGTGTTAGTATGATCTCGCTATCATTGATATCGAGTCCTGGGGGTTATGAATACCCAAAAACTTAGTTTTTTACTTAGCTTAAGTACTTTCAGAGGAGTTTTGAATCTATTAGAGTATTATCAATTCAGTCAGTGCATCATGTTAGTACGCTTAGTTCATTCCAGTGATTAGAGTTAGTTCAGTTGAGAGTAGGATTTAGCACCAAGCAAACCCAGGGATGGGGGCTAACCTACCAGTTGAGGGTGTGACCTTTAGTAGTAGTCCTTGCATTTCATAACTACGTAGCTAGTGTAGGTTGAGATGTTAACCTGCCAGTTGATGGTTGATCTCATAATGGTACCTGCCAGTTGAGGGTAACCCTTGGTCCGTCGAGACAACACTTTAGTCGATCCACGCGGCCAGTATTAGTACCCATGGCACGGTACTGACACCCTTCTAACTGGGGTCACAGGTTGGACCCCAATTAGTTGATTAGGGCATATTGGTTAGATGATAGCTCTCACAGTCTCAGTTCAGTATTCAATATACTTCAGTTCAGGATTGCATTGACCATAGCATACAGTTATAGTTATTCAGTTATCATATTTTAGTATTTTAGTTTACAGACTATTTCAAAATCATGTTATATACTTGGTCATGCATTCTTAAATCTTACAGCATTCACGCATTCATATCAATTATTCAATTATCTCATGATATTCAGTCAATTATTATTCATGTACATGAGCCTATGTATATCAGCCTAACCCCATTTAGCATACTAGTACATTCAAAGTACTGACCGCATACTTGTTTTTTGTACTATGATGTCTCATATCATAGGGTTGGACGCTAAGGTTCCTGGCCGTACTTAGACATCCCAGCACATTAGCAGCAGTAGTCGTGGTAAGTCCTCATATTTCAAGGACCGACTATATTTATTTTCTTGCTTTCAGTTCAGTAGTTAGTTGGAGGTAGTTAGGGCATGTCCCATCAACTCTTATTCAGTTAGTTGTAGAGGCTTTCGAACACTTTAGACAGTCAGTCAATTTGTCATTATTTCTATCAGTTTCAGATAGTTGTTTTCCGGCAGTTGTTTCTAGATTTATGATTTGGAAATATTTTAGTACTTAAAACCTTATGGTGTATTCAGATATTTCGAATATGTTATTTTGTTGTTATTATTCAATGCTCATAACAGGTACTAGCTCATGGGTTAGCTTGTGGACACTTGTGACCATAAACATCGTATGGCATCCATGGTGTACTCTCGGGGCATTGCATTAGGTGGATACGAGTATTAAGTTTATATGAATATGTTGAACCCCAGGCAGCCTCTTGTTAGATGAGGTTTTAAGTATGCACACTCGTGAACAGTTCTTCAAATGAGAAGCAATAGTTTCAAATGACAACCCTTGTCTTATTTCTTGAATATATAAATCTTACTCTCTTATAGTTATGTGTTTGGCAAGGGAATCATAAAATTGAAATGGTGAAGTGTTGTATCCATAGTTAAAAGCATAGTAGGGAGCGTGGCTATATTTAAGGGCTATTAGATGTGTTATTTCAGGTGGAGAATGTTTTTATTTTATTTTTATGTCTCGTGAGAATCTTAATTTGTGTTTTGTATCAACGTTTCAAAGAACTAATGCCCTAGATCATGTTTATGTCATGTCTCATTATCACATGATTTGTTCTTAAGGTATGTGTTTTCTTTATCATCTTTGTTTTCTGACTTTGTGAATGGAAATTATGGTTTCATTATGTCTTATAATTGTTCTAGTGGATGCCTTGACTCATCATTCGGAGATGAATGATCCTAGGGGGAGAATATAACACCACAAATTTCTGCCTCTAAAAAATTTCTTGACTTTGAGCTTACTTCTCAGATGACGACTCTTCTAACGAGTCGTATGGTGTCCTTATGGTTCTTGGGACCCTAATTGTAGGGTGACTAGTGAAGATGGTCTAAGTTTCTACCTCGGTGACAACTAAACCCAACGAGTCATCAAGACTCATTACGAGTCGTTTAGCGTTTTTTGTAGCCAAACCAAAAAGGGTGCCTAACCTTTCTACCTTGATAATTGTTAGGCTAAACGAGTCATAATGACTAAGTATGAGTCATAGGGTATGATTCGTACCCTGAACAGTGTGTTACCCAAAAGTCCCTGTCCTGAGTACAATTGAGAATATACGAGTCATATAGACTCTTTACGAGTCGTAGTGTGCCTTCCATAGCCAAACTAGTGTAGGGGACCTTTGATTTTTTCCTGACTATGACTTAGTCCCTACAAGTCATAGGTTCACCATACGAGACGTAAGGTGAGTCGTGGTCACGGGCGATAATTTTCAGTATTTTTACTAAGGTCTCTTTGGACATTTTTCTCTTTCCCCCACTTAAGACCCCACAACTTAAAAACACATTGGGGGTCCTATTTTCAACACTTTAAAAATCAAATATGTTCTCTCTTCTCTCTCAAATCCCTAAGTCAAGAATACTAGGATTTTCAAGAGTTTGGCAATTAATCCTTCCAAGAGGTGATTTCTCTCCATAATTGTGATACTCTTAAGCATGTTACTATTTTTCAAATCTTATTTTGTTAAAGCATGTGTTTTAAATTGTTATTCAAGTGGTTTGAATATTGGCTTTGGAATGTGAGTTGAGGGTTTTGAATGTTTATTTTTTAAAATGATGTTTTCATGATTTATATGTTAATTTTCATGCTTTAATGGTGGTTTTGAATGTGTGGGGTGGATGGGCATAGTGAATAAACTATGGGGTTATGTGAATTTTGATAATTGAATTGGTGATAACCTCAACCCAATCTTGTGAAATTGGTTTTTAATATAAGTATATGCACATTGAACTACTCTTGAATTATGGAAATTGCATAAAAAAAGCTAATGAAACATGAATGATTTGAAAGGTCTTTATGGCCATGGATTGATTTTGAAATGGAACTTTGGAGTCCAGATGTCTAAATGGGTTCAAGTCCCAATTGGGTAAATATCTTGAAGTCCTATTGGCTGATGGGCTAGAGTCTCAGTTGGCTAAATAGGTCGGAGTCCTATTGGTTGGTGGGTTAGAGTCCCATTGACTATTTGATTTGGCATGATGACATTCCCTTGCAAGCTATAGTCGGTACGACGATACCACTTGATATTGTTATAATGAATGACTCCTTGATTAAGTGAATGGGTTATGTGTTAAATTTTTTAATTGGGCTTAAAGGAGATTATGTAGTTTGCCGTGAAAGTGGGGGTCCCGAGAGAATTAACACTGAAAACCACGTTTACTGGCATGGGGGTCTAAATGACTGGGTATTCGAGTCACCCTTAATATATGATCAGAAGGTTCGAGTCCCCTGTGCATGTATGTTTATGATTATTCTCCGGTTCGTGCGGCTACACGCATTGGGCCCCAACTAGGGGGTGAGAGCAAGGGCCCATATAGCTCGTGGGTACTATTATGAAGGTTACTTTATACATCCCAGTCTAATGTTTTACCTTCATGCTAGCCTTGTTCCCTAACCCGGCATAGTATACTTATACATGTACGTGTATATGATTGTGTGCATTGGTTTTGAATGGTGTTGAACTTTTGATCATGGCATTATTTTATCTCTTTCCTGAGTTACATGCTAGCGCTCATCCTGCTAACCTTCTCCAGATGTTGTATCCCCATGCGATGCAGGAACTGAAGATACTTCTATTTTTCTTTGCAGTGATAGGATTTTTGGGTTGTCAGCAGTTAAATTTGAAGTGGTGATCTTCCATTTTCTGGAAGGTCTAATCATTTTAAAGTCTTTTTTCCTTTATGTATTAGGCTATTTCTATTGGATTCTTTTGGCTATCGTCGGGGCATGTCCCGACTTAGATTGATATTGATTTGTTTAGAGGCTTTGTGGATAACTGTGGATTGGGAGTTGGTATTATGAATTTTTAGCACATTTTTACTGTTGCGTATTCTATCTTGTTATATGTTTGGAATTCACCCGTTGCTTGTTGTATTGTGTTCTGTTTGGCCAGGCAAAGAGGTGGTCTCCGGTTCACGACGGACTTGAGATACTTGTCATGGACAAGCCCTGGTTCAAGTCGTGACATTAGTATTTTGAATTATTTCCATAATAGGGAGCCTCTGTAATTAATTTCATGGTCCTATAGTGCCCATATTATACTAAAACTCAGAATCATATTTCCTATGGGAAAAGGAGAAGTCACTGTGTCCTTGTTCAAGTAGAAACAAACTTGTGTTTTTCTTTCCTCCTTGGACTTAGAGAGTATCTCTATAAATAGGGATTCCCCTAGTCCAGAAATTAAATTGAGTATTCTATTCGGTACTTGCCCACCCAAGTATTGAGAGAGTTTGGCTGTGAATTTGGGATCACTGCAGAAGATCGGAGATTCAAAGACCGACTTGCTTCAATATATCTGTTCACTCTTCAAGAGTAATCATCTTTTGTGTGTGTATATTTATATTGATTGTCTACGCAGCAGTATGATTCTGGTATGCTTTCTCTGCGTCTGTCTGTTTTCTAACAGCTTCATGGTACTTCATTCTTTGCATTCACGCATTTGGGGAGAGTGTTTACGGAGTAGCAGATATCAACAAAAAGTTGCACTATCTTCTAAACGGTCTGAAACTCACCCCTAGATGGATTTACTATTTCTCCATCTCTCACAATCACAATAGTCATGCTCACTACAGTAAATCCTTCACACATTATTTGATTGCACCAAGATCAACTTATTCAAAATGCACTGATAGCATCTGTTGCAATGTCTGAAATCCTCTGTGAAAGGTGTGTTATCGATCCCTCTCTTCTCAAAGGATCAGTAAATTTGTTGAACGTGTGATGAAATGTTCACGGATCGAATATTCAGAACAATCGTTGGTCCTATTACCAAAATCCTGAATGAAGTTTGTAGAGACTGCTAAGAAATGTTTGGCTGATAATGGTTCAGACCGACTGACTATGGAAGTTGGAGTATGCATCAGAACTTCAAGGGAAAGACGAGAAAACGAAGCAAGGGAAGAGATCTCAGATAATCAGTTGGATATCAGTGTTTTAAGTACATAATACAACATGGGGAGTATGGCTGATCTTGTTGGTGTTTTAATGAGCAAAGTTTTTCGCCAAAAGATCAGATCTGAAAACAAAGACTCCTGTGATATATGTTTAGGACAAAGTGCAGGTCCATCTAATGAACTCTGCCTATATGAATTGTATGCTTGTATTCTCTTTTTTTTAGATTTTGTGTTCTAATTGATACTTACATTGCTTCGATTGATTTGAAAGATGGTTATACTTTTCATATATAGTTTGCATGAAGGGGTGTTATTTTCCTAATTGTTCACAAGCCACCCTATTGCACGATACAGCAATTCAAACGTGTGTGGTTCAGAGGCTGATGACTATTTTATTTGAAGTGTTGTGTCTCTATTAATCACCACAAATTGACAATTCAATGTCATTAATTATGGCATTGCATTTATCATTTTTGGCCAGTTTATGATGTTCTTTAGCTATACTAAAACAAAGCTATAGCCTATACAAGATTGAGGGGGGGTTTGATGATATATTAATTCTTTTGACATATTAAGTACAAAAGGAATCTTGCTGTATCTCAAGGCTGGTGAGTCAATGATGTACATTGTATGATATTTACATGAAGTTTATATTTTTGGAATAGTTATAGAATTAAACTTTTTGTATGATATTTACATGAGGACTTTCTTTAAGAAAAGTTTTCGAAAAGTCTTAATTGATTCATGATTTATGTTTTATTTTTTATTTTATTTTATTTTTGTTTGTTTCGAGAAATTCCTTTTATATGATATTTACATGAGGGTTTTCTTTAAGAAAAATTCTCGAAAAGTCTTAATTGATTCATAATTTATTTTTTATTTTTTATTTTATTTTTGTTTGTTTCGAGAAATTCATCTATCAATTCTGATTCTTTCTATTTTCCTTCAAATTTTTTTTTAATAATGATTGTTCCAATAAATTTGTTGCACTTACATTCGTGGTTGCCAAGTGTTAATATTAGGTCATGATAATATTGATGTTAATTTATATTGTAGATTTATATTCCTGGTTTATAAAGACATAAACTATGACATTTCTCTTAAAGAAGAATGTTTATTTTTGTGTTTGTGTTTACCTTTTCTACCCTTTTATCTTGCCAAAAGTACTAATAATTTTGGTTCTTTCTTCTTTGATTAATCTATACTCACTCCACCTCAATTTATATAAGTTAGTTTGACTTGGTCTGAAATTTAAGAAAAAAAAAGTTTTTTAAGACTTATTATTTAAACTAATTAATAATAGACGTTTGTGTTACTATAAATAATTTTAATAAGGATAAAATGAGCATCTTAATATAAAGTTATTACCAAATATAAATATGTGTAATTCATTTTTGGTCTGACTAAAGATAAAATGAGCACTTTAAAGTTATATTATTATCAAATATAGAAGTGTGTAATACTTTCTGGATCTGACTAAGGATAAAATGAATATTTTAAAGTTAAATTATTATCGAATAGAGAAATGTGTAATTTTTTTTTTGGTCTGATTAAAAAGAAAAATGAGTCATATAAATTAAAATGGAAGAACTTATTTTAGTATTGAGAGGCCCTTTAAGGGTGACCATGAAATTTGATTTAAAACGAATAATATCAGACCATTAAATAAATTGAGATGTAATATTAGTTCCAAAAGTAATTGATCTCATGCATAATATATAGTCAGGCAATCAATATAATGGCACGATAAGTGAGTTCGATATAAACAAAACAATAATTTTATGTCAGAATATTAACCCAATGCCTGAAATATTACCAACCATTAGTTTCAAATTAATATAATTAGTTTCATAAAATATATTTTTAATTAAAATTTATTTAAAAAATATGGCACGTAAATATGACCAAATAAAACAAAAAGCAGGGGTATTTGTGATTTACTTACAGCCGTTGGTGATTTCCCATTGTATGGTATGGTATGATATGGTATGGTTACCAATGAAACCATGTTTATTTTGGTTGTTTTCTAAAAGGTGTGGTATGGTATGGTATGTTTTCATGGTTTTCAAATCATGAAATCCTTAAATTTTTAGAACCACCGATTGGGTAGTATCCCATGGTTCTATTAATTTTTTTCCAATTATACCCTTATATAATATTTTTTTAATCCTATTTTACCCTTTATCTTATATTACTTCTAACCCTAATATAATTTTCTTTTAACACTTTTCTTCTCATAATCTCTCCTCTATGTTGTTCTTTGGGTTCTTCCTTTTTCGGCCTCCTTCTTCTTCTATGCTCATTGGTATATTTTTTAAAAATTTAACTGTTTATTATTTTCTCATAAAATTTACTATATTTACCTATCATTAAAATAAAATGATTTGATACAATCAGCAAACTCCAGTTGCTTAAACATATGTAATTACGCCAAATAATATTAGTTTTTGCTAAAGCATGTTAAGCTAAATCCAGGAAAACTTCTAATTAGCATTTACGCGGGTTGATCCTGATTTAACAGGCCTTAGATTATTATTATTTTTAATCTTCATGATCCTGAAAATTTCAGAATATTTATATATGTTGAATGTTAATTATTCATATTACTTCATATAAATAATGAACATTCAAGATATCTGCCATGATAATCACTTTTGATATGTCTACAACATAGCACAATATGCTTCATAAAGTTAGTTCCTTCACGTTTTTAAAGTTTTATGACCCAATCAATTGCAAATGAGTCGTGATTGAAAAAAAATTGCAGATGAATCAATTGGGGAGTAAAAGTTCATTATTCAATGTGAACCAATAAATACTTACCTACACCTCTATAAAGTGCACGGAGTCCTCCTTGGCTCCTTCCTTGTAGACAACCTCTAGAACATTTTTAGTGCCATTATATTGAGGATGAGAGTTGGCCTATATATATTCTGGAATTTCTTTGTTAATAATGTGTTAATATTCTGGAATTTCTATGTTAATAATGTGTTAATAATCAGGGGCATTTTAGTAAAATTACTCATTACTATACAGTATCATACCATCAAACCAAACAAAAAAATTATTATTAAACAGCAGTGAATAATACAATCTATCCAAATATTATATTTTTTAAGTTTGTGGGTTCCCAATAAAATAAAAAAAATGGTTGTTCCAAGGGGATTTGAACTGGGGTATATAGCATATGAGACATTTCTTCAAGCCCTTTTTGAACCAATAAGCTAACTAACAACTTTGTTTTTGGATTCCTCACTTATAATTCTTATATATTTAATATATTTATAATATAATTACAAGGTATACGAAAATACTTGGGGATTCCCGGGAACCCACATTCGTAGTGCTACATCCGCCCCTGAGTATCATACCATACCATACCATATTATACCGTACATTATGAAACTATGGCAAACCATCATCCAAACAGAGTGTTAGTAGTACCTTCTTATAAAGTAGGTATTTGGCCATAAAAATTAAAAAAAAATTAAATTGGAGTTGGAGTTGAAGTTGAAGTTGGGTTGGAGTTGTGTTGGCCATGTGTTTTTGGAAGATTTTTTTGACTTTTGAAAAGTTTATTTTAAATGTAATTTTATGCCCCACCTTTTAAATACTATCAAAATTGCCCAAATAACTAATTTACCTGATTCCCCTCTATAATTGATTTTCATTTCATCTGTAATTCTTTGCACATTACTTTGATGAACTCTGTGCCAATTTTTCAATTTTGCTAATTATATTTTGACGGAAACTTTACACAAAATGGCTGGTGAAAGCTTGAAAAGCAATTTGAACACAATGCATTTTGTTAGATTACATAGTTAACTAGATTCATCTAATGGGTGGTTTAGGTGGAAAATGTGATATTATGGGACTACTATATCCGCCTTCCATGTAGGATGGTACTTCCACATTGCAATTTATTTGCATCTAAAAAGAAATTCTTACCTAAGTTACTCGAACTTTTCACTTTCGGTGCCACACTCGTGTCGTATTAATTTTAACCCAAAGTATTTGTATACCTTGTTTTGAAATATTTGTTGTATTCTGTTGATTTGGAATTTTCATTGAAGCTGTAAACATGTGAACTTGTTATTACATTTGTTTACCTATTGTTCAATTTGTTCATCGCATATTATTTTGTAATTTTTCAACTTAAAAGTTCATTTCAATTTGTTCATAGTTGTTGGTGGATGGATAACTACAGTTAATAAAGATGGACTTTGTGTAATATTAAAAAATTTAGGGTTATATGTAATAATAAAAAAAATTAAAATTAGAATTGGAAAAAAGTGAAAACAATAAAAAGTTATTTTCACTTTTCAGAAAATAATTTTGGAATTTCTATGGCCAAACACCCCAAATCTTATAAAGTGAAAAAAAAAATTAAAAAAAAATGATAATATCCATGACCAAACGGTAAGATAAATTATAAATCTAGGAATTAAAATTTGTAATTATTTTTGGACAAGTGTTTCGTATTCTGTTTCAAGTAGTCCCCAATTTTCATAAACTTTCTCCTACAACCAGTCAAATCTTAACGTTGCTTTTTCGTTGAAACAAAAGGTAGTTTGTTGCTTATTTCTCCGTTTTATATTAATTAATTATTTTTAATTTTAGATGATTCAGTAATAAATTATAAATAAAAAATATTTATACTAAATTACTTTTTAAGATATTTTTTATAACTTTACAAATTTATTTTTATACTTTTAAAATATTAATCGTAAAGATAAAATGAGAAAAATTTATTTTATTCATTTATATTAATTGATAACTTTCTTACTTATATGCTTCTTAAATATTTATAAATTAAAAAAATTATATTATTAATTTATCCTTTAAAATATTTTATTGTATTTATTTAAACATTGAAAGAGAATTAGTTGAAAGGGTGAAATGAAAATCCTTTAAGATATACATTCAATAATTACAATAATTAATAAAAGTATATTATTATATCACTTTTTGAATATAATAAATTGAATGTTTTGAAAAATATATAGAATAGTGACTATAGTTAATAGCTAAGGACAAAATGAACAAAAATAAATGACTCTTTTATAATATAATTAATAGCTAAAAGTAAAATAGACACAAATAAATAAAAAAAGATTTAAATTTTTTAAATTAAATAAATATTATTGATCATCTATTTTTCATAACATGATTAATAAATTGGGGAGGGTAATTATTTATAGAGCAACTAATATGAGATGGTAATTTAGTAAATGGACAACTAATTTGAGGCATATATTTTTATTTTTAATAAGGAAGAAGAGGAAATAAATTTATTTATATTTTATGAGTTTAAATTTTATGCACCGTCAGTTTATAAGTTTTGTACACCATCAGGTAACTTTAACCTGCTATAGGAGGTCACCTATTTTCCCTAACTCTTTTCTCTTTTTTTAAATTTAAAATAAAATTAGCAAATTAATTTTACTTTTTCCCTCTCTATTCCCTTAAAATCCTCATTTTCGTCTAAAATAATTATTTCCTTTTCTTTGATTCAGTATAGGATTTTCAATTACATCTTAAATGTCTTATCCAAAAATTTATTGTTTCTTTGATCTCAACTTTCAAGCTTCCAGGTAAAATTAAATTCTTTATTTCTACTTTCAATTGCTTCTCATATTATGCATAAAATAATGTTTCATTGAAATGGCTTCTCATCAACTGTTTCTTCGAAATGGCGATAATCGTGCTCTTCATATTCAAGACACCATTGAGAAAGCTTGTAATAATAAGGCAGGACCGTGTTAAAAGAGGGCAGGGTCCAATCATCGTGAAAACTATGGGTGTATTCGCCGTGACTTTAAATTAATCTAGTTTAATCTAGCTTCATAGATTAGTCAAATTGATTCTCGTGGAGCAAAACATGATAAGTAAAAGTGAACAGGGGTATTTTTTTGGTAACTTTTGTTGCTAATATTACAAAATGTGTACTGGTGCTCAAATAATTGTACCTTATATGGTAGAAGTATCTATATCATCTTTTATTTTTATGTGACCAGGAGATCACGAGTTCAAGCCTTGAAAACATACTCTGACAGAAATGTAAGGTAAGGTTGCATACAATACACCCTTGTTGTGGGGCCTTTCCCTGGAAACCGTGCATAACAGTAGCTTTAATGCAACGGACTGCCCTTTTATTGAGGGAAGATGGAATTTTCTTAATAATGTTGTTGCCTTGCTTATATTTATGCAGTACATGATTAATTTCTTCCTTGGCTATTGATGTCATTGTCCATTACTATAAATTTCTTTTAGAGTAAAAAGTCTGGTGCAAGTTCTCCAATAGCTTACAGTGCATGTCTCAATTGATCATAATGGTTCTTTTTCTATTTCTACTGATGACTTTTTTCCAGATGTTACTTGATAATTTGATCGAATGTTGTTTCAATTACCCAATGTCATTTTTCCAATTCTTATGAGTTTTTCTAAGTTGATGTTTTCGTACTTGTTTTTCTTAATTTATTGATCAATCAAAATGGTTGTGTTGGGGTCAAATTTTTATGATTTGGTATGAAAATGGTCGTGGTCATAAAGAATTGTGTGATCATTGTGTTGTTTGGGCGATGAACCAGTACGGTGAAATGGAGTCATGGACTCACAAATTTGTAGAGGTTTCGGAGGAAGAATATCACATGCTATTGGGTTCGTGAGAAATGAGGAATTTCTAGTAGAGAACCATAGTGGGGATCTTCTATCATATGATCCTGAGAGCAAGGAATTTAAGAATCTCAGTATCCATGGAGGGAAAGATTATTTCTTCTTGAGTGAATATGTTGAGTCTTGTGTTGCTTGATGGAAGCAGGGGTGCTACAACTGATCCTAAATATGCGAATAGTGTCCACCCTCGAATTCAGTATGCACACATTGAGGAGGAGCTGTTTCAGAAATGGTCTTGGAGTATCCTTAATGCAAAAAACAGCCTTTGTGATTAGCCATACATTTGAGTCTCTATATGTTTTACTTTTGATTGGTTACAAAGCTAAAGAATGTGCACTTATTTGCAGTTTTGAAACTGATCCTTCTTTTGTTCCATTTCTGTTTTTCAGTTATTTCTTTTGTTGCGAAGTTATTTTTAGTTTAGCATATATAAGAGTAGCTTCTCCTTGGCCTCTCAAACCAAACATTTAGAGTAGCACAACATATTACACTGGTTGCATCCCATTAATTATACCTAAGATTTTTCTTTCCTAATGTGTGATTAGGTTGCTATAGGAATGTTGCATGAATGAATTATGATACAAGCACAAGGAGCATCAAAAGTACAAGGAATTATCTAAGGGGTCAAAGTTTCGGAATTAGCAAGCAATTGAAGACTTTTTGGAGTATTTTGAAGCCTTGGTCAAGAGAAGGAAGGAGGGAAGATTATGCACTCAATAGGTGCCTCAAGTGAAGGTTAATGAAGACATTTTGCACTCCAAGGAAACACTCAAGAGGCGCCCAATTCCCTTAGCTCATTAAGGGTAGTTTTGTCATTTGGCATGTAATAGTATAAATAGACCATTTTGCTTCTCTTTTCATTAGACTTTGATGAAATTATTGAGAGATGCTCTTTAGTTATAGTTTTATTCCTCTCTTAGAGAGAGAATATGAAATTAGGGTTTACACTAAGTGATGTATTTCACTTGTGTTGACAAATTGGCAAGAAAGGTTGGTGCTTGGAGAAGGTGACTCCCTTTGTGTCTACCTAAGAGAGTGGTTTGAACTTTCATTTGTGAGGTGTGATTGGAGATTTGATACATCTCCTTTTGTTAATCATCTAGTGGAAGTAAGGGTCACTCTACTATGTTTACATTTATGCAATCTTTCTTCTTCATCTCCTTTCTAAGTGTTGTTTCTCTTTCTGTGCTTGCTGATTTTTGCATATCTAGTGTCAATTTCGTGTTTTAGCCTTTATTTAGGCTATCATTTGGTATCAAAGCCTTATTTAGGATTGTTCCTACAACCCTAAGTCTTGGATCTAAGAAAATCTCAACAAAAAAGAGTGTAGAAAATTAAAAATCTCACAAAAAAATTATAAACCCGCTTTTGTGTTTTGACAGATTTTTAAATCTTAGATCTACTTTTTTTTGGTGCTTTGTTGGTTTCAAGTGCTAGATCCTTGATCCCTAGCACCTAAGGAGTCTAGATCTACATTTGAAACAAGATTTGGTCAATTTTGAGCTAGATCCACCATGGTTATGGCATTTTGAAGCTTCAAGAAGCTAGATCCGTGTGGTTTTTGTGTTGTGGACGTTGGTTGGTTGTGATTTACTGTTATTTGAGCTCACCTTGGCCTAAGGAACCTAGATCTACAAAAAAAAATCAGATTTGGAGTTCATTTGGTTAGGGGTCAAACTTTGGTCAACTCTTAAATATTCATCTTGTTCTTCCATGTTCATCAAGTAAGAATATTCAAAGAGTGTGTTTGATCTAAAAAAGGATAAGAAACAGAGTGTACTTGGTGTTTGTGAAAGAATATTCCTTGGCATATTCATTGTCATCCAAAGAAAGAAGAGACAAAGAATAATCAAAGTACAAAATCAAGTACATTCCAAGTACAAAGGGAGGACCATTTGTTTTTTAATTCATTTGAAGCTCCAAAAAGGCTTTCAAACCTTCATTTTTCCCTCCCAAACTAAATTCTTCTTCACCAAAGGGGTTCTAGGTCTAGACTTGAGAATTAGGGTTGAAAAATTGAAAACTCAACGTCCAATCACAAGTTGCCACATCATCACTAGCTAATCGGCCAAATTGAGTTCTTAGGTAGATTTCCTAGTTTCTAATTTTTTATTCTAGTTTCTTTTAAGTTAATTCTATCACTAATTAGTAAACTAGTAAGTACCTACTAGGTTGGTAATTAGTTTAGAGTTCGTTTATTTCGTGTCTTCGATTTTTTGTGTGTTTTTCTCGTTTTCAAGTCGTAGTATTTTGTTGGTTAAAGTTCATGCATCACTTATTTTGAGTTGTTTCAAACAAAGATCAATTCCGAGTCAAATTTTCTCACCCCTCAAGTAACTTGCCAAGTAGTGCCGATTCTCCAACACTTGTGAAGCCAAGTGTGAGGTGAGATTGAGAGTGAGTGAAATGAGGCTTTTGAACTAACGTGTTTGCTCGTTTTGTAGGTTGTTTCTTGTTGTTTTTGCACTTTTTAGGTACATTTTCCATGGAATCCGAAGGTACTACTTCCCAACCATTGGGAAATGATGCTATTGGAGCCTTGATGGCACGAATTGATGCCTTGGGTCGAGACTTTGCTCAAAGAATAGAAGATAGTCATGATTCCTTGAGAAGAGACATGAAGAGTGATATAGATGTTATGCGGACTGAAATTCCCACTTTTAGTGGAAGACTTGATCGTGTTGAAAGTAGGAGGAACTCACGATCTTCTACTCCTATTCCCTACCATGCATCCTTTAGTGTCCAAGCCAATAACTCTTCCATGACTATAACCCCCGAAACCCTCCACCAAATGCTTAGTACTCCAAGAGCTCCACAAAATCAGCCACTAAACCCACCCCAAACCTCTCCTAACTGAACCCTACAAAGACCACTACATTCCCAAATAAACCAAGTCCAACAAGAGGGACTTGGAACTCAAACTCCACCACCAAATCCGAACCAAATACCTCCACAAGTTCAAACCCCTCAACAAGTTCAAACCACTTAAAACCAAATATCCTACACTTCACCAAATCTAGATCCACCAACCCAAATCCATCTTCAATCAAAACCGATACCCCCTCTCTAAACTACACTAAATTGAATTCCCTTAATCCAAGTAGAAGAAAAGGAGAAAAGAGAATCCAAAGAGAATGAGTCCAAGCCTCAAGATGGAGAGAAAATAGATGGTGAAGTGCAAGAAGAATATAAATAAAATAGGGAAAAGAAAAGGAAAGTCATGGGTAGTGAAGTTAGGATGGAAGCAGAATGCTTGATTGTGGATCTTGTCCACAAAGAACCTTTGTTACTCACTAACCCAAGTGCTAGCATTTTGTCTAGCATTGATTCTTCTTACTTTTAGGTACATGAAGATATATTTCCAAAGGAGAATTCAAAATAACTCCATCCTAAACATGTGGAAGTTCCAAAGGCACCAATGGCTGAAAGCACCAAACTAGTGGACTGCCCAAGTCTAACCCGAGGTAACATCACTACTTCTTACATTTCCTTGAACTTAAAATGTTGTGATTTAGTGTCTTGTGAAGTGGTGATTGGTTTATAAGTGCATTCTTCTTTACTTGGTAGCTCTTTAGTTATGAACAAAACTCCTAAGGCTAGTCCATGTACTTCTTTGAGCTTGAAATATTGTGATGTACCCTCTAGCGTGTTGGGTTCGAGTTTGTTTGACATAGGGGTACATGTTTCTTCTCTTAATATATTCCTTAATTTGTACCATGATCAACTTGCTCTTAAAACTAGTTCACTACTTAAACATGAGAAGAGTGTGATTAAAAACTTTCAAGTTAGTGTTGATGCTAGTAATGATGGTCTTAATATTGAACATGGTCCTTTGAACTTGTGTGATAAAATCCCTTATAAATATATTTTTCATTGTGTCTTTGTGTCTGTCCAAATGGTGGGTAATGCCTTGAATTATAGTGGGCTTGGTAACCTAGTGAAAGTAGTGGGCCATCTCGGCTTAAGTCCTTATCCTTGGATCCCATTTGACCCCGGAATACTCTTGAGGTGTGAAGGTTATAATTGCTAGTCATGCTACCTTATCTTTGATATTAATGTTATTCATGTCTTTGGTTTCATTTATGCTAAGCTTTTCATGTCAAATACTAAGGATATGTATGTATATGTCAAGTGTGAGCAACCATGGGTTGATGATATGAGTGTGTTACTAATACTAACCCTCCTACTAAGAGGATTGTGTGTTTGTTTTGCTCTATCTTTGGTTTTTGAAAGATCTGAATTTGAGGACAAATTCCTTCAAGATGGAGAGGATGACACAAGCACAAGGAGCATCAAAAGTACAAGGAATTATCTACGAGGTCAAGGCTTCGGAATTAGCAAGCAATTAAAGAATTTTTGGAGTATTTTGAAGCCTTGGTCAAGAGAATAAAGGAGGGGAACTTATGCACTCAATAGGCGCCTCGAGTGAAGGTTAATGAAGACATTTTTCACTCCAAGAAAACACTAAAGAGGTGCCCAATTCCCTTAGCTCATTAAGGGTAGTTTTGTCATTTGGCATGTAATAGTATAAATAGACCATTTTGCTTCTCTTTTCATTAGACTTTGATGAAATTATTGAGAGATACTCTTTAGTTATAGTTTTATTCCTCTCTTAGAGAGAGAATTTGAAATTAGGGTTTACACTAAGTGATGGATTTCACTTATGTTGACAAATTGGCAAGAAAGGTTGGTGCTTGGAGAAGGTGACTCCCTTTGTGTCTGCCTAAGAGAGTCTTTTGAACTTTCATTTGTGAGGTATGATTGGAGATTTGATACATCTTCATTTGTTAATCATCTAGTGGAAGTAAGGGTCACTCTACTATCTTTACATTTATGCAATCTTTCTTCTTCATCTCCTTTCTAAGTGTTGTTTTCTCTTTGTGTGCTTGCTGATTTTTGTATCTTAGTAGCCAATTTCGTGTGTTTGGTAGTCTTTAGACTATCAATGTATTATACAATATCCTAATATCTTTTTCCTTTTTGGTATACTTGAAGTGCAATGTTTATGAATTATGCCTTTGAAATCACTTGACCCAAGTATATATGAAGTTGAAGCATAAACCCTTGTAACCTCTACATGACTTTTGGCTTTCAAATCTAGAATGCTTATCAAAGCTCGAGTTTTGTCTTTATCAAATTTGATACTCAACTGCTGCCTCGACCCATTTCTTAATTACCTAATCAACTATCTCGGATTCTCCAAACAAGAAGCTATCTCGGTTTCTGCTAAGTTTGGTTACCGTATAAACTCATTCAAGAATTCTGATTTATCTGTCAATCCCTTCAAACAGACTGATTTTAAAGACACTCACATCAAAATTTTGGTTTTCAAGTACCTCAGTTATTCATTTATTAACTGCGAAGTGATGCTTCTTTTGTCATCTTTTAAAGTTTTTGAATTCAGTCATTCAATGAATTGAATTATCAGTTATATTTGATCAATAAGTTGTAGATTTTCTTGGATGAGGATTAGCTAAACACTTAAATAGTAGGGATCAAGTAGGTGTAAAAGATATGTACAAGTTGTTTATATGACTTAAATTCATTCATAGGTACCTATGAAGTTTGCTAGTTCTCTATAAAACATTATATTCTTGCATTGCACAATATACAAGTTAAATGAAAAGGATCTTTTCAGGGATTGAAAGATCCCTTTTAGCTTTAATTGTCTGTCTTTTAACAACTTTACATCTGTAGGTTTGTGTTCTGAATTTTTCCTAAGCAGCACTAAAGGATGGTTGATGTGCAATATCCAAGCGATCATACATCATATTTGAAGCAAGGGCTTCTACAACGAATATACAACTTCCTTTTCCACCCAAAAAACATGTATACTCTATGGGATAAAAGTAATGGAAGATACCTCAAAGAGAAAAAGGAGACGTTTTACGTTTTCAAGTATAAATGTACTAAGAAATTGTACAATTGTATGAAATGAAATTTTATTTAAATGTATTCATACTTGATGAACTTGTTAGCACCTAAATATGTAACGTAATACAAGTTTAAATTTTTGTGTTTCTCGTGGTACCATCTTGGTATTGTCTATTAATAGAAAGTTATTTGATAAGTGATTTCACATACATTTTATGATCTTTTGCATATATCTCTTGTTTTTCCATTTCATCCATAGCTGCTTTTGTATAATGTTAAGCAATCTTTTAAACTTTTAGAGCAACGTACTTCTATTCCTCATAAGAAATAACCAATAATTAGATCACATAATCCACATTTCAAACAAATTTTACAAAAATGCAGAGAACTCATAAGCACCATAAACACAAGTGCACAGATGTGGAATAATCAGTTCAACACACAAATATTTTTCTTTCTCACATTAGTTCTCTTATCCAAAGTCTCGATCAATATCAAGCTTCTATGAAAGATTTTAACAAACACTAGTTAACAACATTTAGAGAGGTTGCCCGATAAAGAGATTATTTTCGGTAGACCCTCGACTTCTCTAAACCAAAAACACAATATTTATGAGGACATAATTAGTACTTTAACTAATGTACGCATACCTTACGGCTACTTTACTACTTCGTGAAGGTGAAGAGAACTTTCACACCTATTATGAAATCAAATTTCTTTAACCCAAAAATAGATGACAAACTTCTATAATGTTCAGTTACCAAAACTATTTTTATAACATACACATGTTAAATAGACGACTAAAGGATTATTGAGAATTCAAAAGTAAAACAAAGCAAAACTAATAAACTAAAGTGTAAGGAACTGTTTCTTCCTACTTCCTTTATATCCTAAAGCTCCAAATCTTCTATCTTCTTACTCACTAACTAGGATGATGTTGTTGGAATGGTGTTGAATTTGCTTTCATCAGATACTAAAAGAAAGAGTTATAATTCATCAACGTACATTTCAATATGTTAACAACGTATAAACGACAAGATCAAGGTAAGAGCAGTTTTTTAACCATAAATGAGGTGGCATAAGTACAATCAGTGTTCTCTATATATCCTTAATAAAACTTTGAATATTGCTGAAATTGGTTCCAAATTAAATAAAAATTTTTGAAGGTATTTTGTTATTTGAAGAGTAAGGTACAGGAAAATAAATCAATTGACAAAAACTGCATATAATATTTTTTATCATTGCATGAGCCTCATCAGATGTTGTTGTAATTTCTGTTTCGACTTCGCCATTAGAGTTTGAACTACATATAAAATTTTAAAAGTTATTAACGAAGTAACTCCAAATAAAAATAATATGCATTGTGCAAAGAAAATTTACCTTGTCCCCTTTCTCTTACGTTTAATACTTTTTGTTTGCATTTTTTGTTTTTGAGTGGAACGTTTTTTGACCTTTTGAGAACAATCTTCTTTTGTCTTTTGAGAAGAAACTTTTTAGCCTTCTTGGTAACTTCTATACCAGCTTTGTTTCTCAAAGAATTCGGATGTTCTTTGGTTATCATTATGGGAGGGTCAAACAGTCTAGTATCTTGTATTATTTCACATGAATTCATTTCACAATCTTTCTCATGAACTTGACCATCCGATACACAATCTTTCTCAGATTCATAAGGAAGTTCATCAAGTTCTCTACATAATTGCAATAACTTTTAATGTGCAAATTGGTAATATTTTTTTGACCTTGTAGCTCGTTCGAATAGGCTCATAGACTGCATCATAATATTATTAAACCATAAAGTGGAAGGTTTCAAAATTTGTTTATCATCTGGGGATCATTAACTTTTTCTTTGATTGCATTTCTAGTCCATCGATCTAATAAATATTATGCTAGAAGAGAGTGAATCTATTTCTTGATGAATACCATTAGTATATGTCTACATAGAATTCTCATGAACTCAAACTTGTAACATGAACAAACAGCTCTTTTCAATGCAAGATTTAAATTGACGACATATGTAGGCTTTTGTCTTTCACGCTAATGAACTTTATAGAGGTTTATTTCATCCTTGATCTCAATCTTTTCACAGATAAATTTTTGAGACTAAATTAGTTCTTCTTAAAAAATTTGAAACAGTTTTCTAGTGTATTTCTTCGCTGCTTCATCCTCCATAGGATACAAAATTTTCAAGATAGGTCTTGAATATTTTGTCTTGTAATTCTTCTCCCTTACTTTATCATATCTAGCATCAATCGCCTTATCGTATTGCACCACAAATACACTCACAAGAGTACTAGTATTTAAATAATCTTTACAAAATTTATTCATACTCTCACTTCTTTGACTTGTTGACATGCCTCATGCCTGCACAAAAAGTAGCACGCACATATGTTGGTACCTATTTTTAACGAATCACATAAATCCTTTATAACCAGCTATTTTCTCCTAAATCATACATTTCTATTATTTCAGCCCACTCTGCTTCAAATTCCTCGAGAATGGTCGTTCCATGAATACACCAACTAGACTTGCTATTAAAATCTTTATTCTGACGGTAAACATGACTTAAATATTCTGAAATCTTTTTCGTTATATGCCACATACAAAAGCGGTGTGCACTATCAGGGAATACCGCTGTAACTGCATTTGTTATATAGAATCCTGATCTGTTATGATTGTATGTGGTGCAACCCCAAACATTGCCTCTTTTCAAGTATGAAGTAACCATTCGAAAGTATCTTGAGTGTCATCCCAAAGTAAAGCACAACCAAACAAAATAGATTGATGACGATTGCTAACCCCGATAAATCAAATAAAAGGCATCTTATATTTATTTGTCAGATAGAATAAAAAAACAACTACTTTCTTGAAATTCTTATAAGCAATCCTAGATCTAGCATCAACCCAAAAACAATTAGCTAAACGGTTATCTACATCTATCTGCATTGCATAAAAGAAACCTGGATTCTCAAATTGACGCCTTTGAAAATATTGCAGCATCAATTGTGCATCTCCTTTCTCGAGATCTTTTTGTCTCCTGATTTGCAAATAATTCTGAATATCTTACCTGTCAAATTAAGATGATCTACACCCCCAACTTCAGTTATCAACACTGACGCTTTTTACCTGGACGAACTCCAGAGTTATCTGATATAATTTAATAATAATTAATCTTATTGATATTGAAGGGGTTACAGCTGTATATATAGAGAACTGAAGAATAACTAATTACAGAATAACCCAGATGTATTTAATAATTATATATGTAGTCTATTATCCCCCCGCAAGCTGATCAGCGGTAACGAGGGGCAGCTTAGAGCAGAGATACTGAAAAGGCTGTAACGGAAGAGGCTTGGTGAGAATATCAGCAAGCTGGTCAGTAGATGGGACATAGTGCGTGGCCATCGTTCCTGCAAGTACCTCATCGCGAACAAAGTGACAGTCGGACCCAACATGCTTCATACGATCATGAAGGACTGGATTTTTGGTAACACAAATAGTGGACTGATTGTCACAATAAATCTGTGGTTTCGTCGGGGAAATGCCAAGTGCATCTGTAAGGTATCATAACCACATGGCTTCAGCAATACCCGCAGCCATGGCACGATATTATGCTTCTGTGGAGGAACGGGACACTCGCGTTTGCTTCTTGGTGCACCAGGAAATCAGATTCGGTCCCATCATAACAATATATCCAGTAGTGGACTTTCGATCATCTTTGTCGTTAGCCCAATCCGAATCAGAAAAAACAGATATATCAAACGAGCCCTTTTGAAATAAAATTCCACATTGAAGAGTACCTTTAAGATAGCGCAGAATGCGTTTCAAGGCCTGAAAGTGTTGTTCTGTGGGAGCATGCATTGATTCGGAGACTCGATTGACTGCATATTGGATGTCCGGACGAGTAACAGCAAGATAATGAAGTCTACCGACGAGGCTCCGATATAGTGTAGGATCGGCAAAGGGAGTATTCAGCCCTGGGGATTGGCGGACTGCCATGGGAGTGACCGCGGGTTTGCAGTCTGTCATTCCAGCTCGATTTAGAAGTTCAAGGGTATATTTTGTCTGATGCATCAATATGGTTCCCGATTTGCGGATGAGTTCGAGGCCAAGAAAGAACTCCAGAGGACCGAGGTCCTTAAGTTTGAAGTCACGATGCATAGCCTCAGTAATTTCAGTGATGAGTGATGACGAGCTGCCTGTAATAACAATATCATCCACATAGATAAGAATGATGACTGTCCCTCGAGAACAGTGAAGGGTGAAGAGGCTGTTGTCATGATGGTAGGTGCGAAAACCAAGACCCTGCAGAAAAGTAGAGAGGCGTGTGTACCAGGCACGTGGGGCCTGTTTTAGGCCATACAGTGATTTGCGAAGCTTGCAAACATAGTGAGGACGGTTGGGATTAACATATCCCGGTGGCTGAACCATATAGATGTCTTCCTCAAGATGACCATGAAGAAAGGCATTGCTGACGTCTAACTGATGAAGCGGCCAATCATAGTGAAGAGCAAGAGACAAGACCAGACGAATAGTCTGTTGCTTAACAACAGGGCTGAAGGTCTCCGTATAATCCACACCATACTCCTGATGATACCCTTTTGCAACCAGACGTGCTTTATAGCGAGAAAGAGATCCATCTGAATTTCGTTTGATGCGAAACACCCATTTGCACCCAATAGACTTTCGGTTACTAGGCAGAGGTACCAAATCCCATGTACGTTGTTCATTCAGAGCCTGAAATTCCTCATCCATAGCTTGGCACTAGAAACTATTTTTGGAGGCTTGGTTGTAGGTAGTAGGCTCAGTTATGGGATGTGCATCAAAGGGTATTTGAGTGTGGTAGACTTTGGGTTTGAAGGTACCGGCCTTGGCTTGGGTTGTCATAGGGTGAGTGCTGAGTGGAGGGTGATTAGGAAGGGGTGGTGGAGTTGTATGATGTGTGGACGGGGGTTGGGTGGGGCTGCCGTGGGAGCTGGGATGTGCAGCGGTGGATGGGGTGGCTGTATGTGTGTTAGGAGTATGATGTAGGGAAGAGGTGGGTTGTGTGGCAGTCGGCTGGGTGTTCGGGTGGGGGGTTTGGGGGTTCGGGTGGGTGGGTGGTTGGTTCGAGTGGGTAGTGGCGTAGTGGGGTACCGGGTTAGGTGCCGAGTGAGCCGGAGCATGAGCGTGTGAAAAGGACGGAAATAATGGCACAATGCCAAGTGGATTGGGGGAGTATGGAGTAGAGGAAAGACTTGTGTAAGGAAATTGTTCCTCCACAAAACGAACATGACGGGAAACATATGTTTTCTGAGATACAGGATCGAAACATTTGTAACCTTTGATAGTGGGATGATAGCCTAGAAAGACACAAGGGGTGGACCGAGGTTGAAGTTTATGTTGAGTGTGTGGACGCAACCAGGGATAAACCAGACACCCAAATGGGCGGAGATGGATGTAGTCGGGTGGATGATTGTAGAGACGGGCATATGGAGTGGAGTTGGAGAGAGTGTGAGTGGGCATACGATTTATGAGGTAGTTGGCAGTAGCAAGGGCATCAACCCAAAAGGAAACAGGTAAGGTGGAATCATGGAGGAGCGCAACAACTGTTTCTATTAGGTGACGGTGTTTGCGCTCAGCAACGCCATTTTGTTCAGGGGTATATGGACATGAAGTGTGATGAAGAGCCCCTAGACTTTGAAGAAAAACACCAAATGCATTGTTGACAAATTCTTTGCCATTGTCACTTCGAAAAATTTTGATTTTGGCATTAAATTGATTTTGAACCATTCGGTCAAAGTTGACAAAAACAGTATAAGCTTCGGATTTAAATTTCAGAGGATAAAGCCAAGTGAATTTACTGTAATCATCAACAAAACAGATATAATAACGAAAACCTTGAACAGAAGGAACTGAGGTTGGACCCCAAACATCAGAATGAATTAATTGAAATGGCGCAGTGTCCTTGTGTTCAGACAGTGAAAAAGGTAAACGACAAGATTTAGACACTGAACAGGACTCGCAATGTAATTTCCCTGAAAAATTAAAACCTAAGGAAGATAAAATGGATTTGGTGATGGCGGATGATGGGTGCCCAAGCCGGCGATGCCAGGTGGACGAGAGAATGGCTTGACTCACAACAGACGGAGACCTGGATGGAAGAGTGTATAGCCCATGCTCACAGCGGCCCGTGTACCGCACCCGGTTTGTGGTATTGTCCACTATCTGGAAATTGGTGTCATTAAAAATGAGGGTGCAGTTATTTTCTTTAGTAAAGCGATAAACAGATAAAAGATTGGATGTGAGGGAAGGGACGTGGTGAAGGGTTGAGAGATGAAATTTACCATTTGGGGTATAGACATACCCAGAGCCGGTGTTTGTGATGGGAAGGGATTGACCATTGCCTACTGTAATAGTTTCTGAGCCATGATACGGATGAGGAGCTTGAAGTTGTGAATAATCCGACGTCACATGGATGTTAGCACCTGTGTCTAGATACCAATCGCCAGATTGAGCGTTTGTGGATGCATGCATCGCCCTTGATCCGCCGGACTGGCGATTTACATTCTGCGAGTCATCATAACGATACCAGCAATTAGCCGCAGAATGGCCCCGTTTAGCACAAATTTGGCACGTCGGAAGATCTCGTGTGGGCCCCCGCTAGTTTCCTCGTCCCTGTCCGCGGCCTGACTGGAAGCCGTCCCTCGGTGGAGGCCCGCCTCTGCCTTGCTGCCCGGCGTTCCGACGGTCACCGCCTCCGCTGCCTCGCCCTTGGTTACGGCGAGCGTCACCGCGACCCCTGGCCGAGCCCCCGCTGCCAGCCGAGTAAAGAGCCGTGACGCCAGGGGTGGAACTGGCTTCTCCGAGCAGTAATTTGTGTTCCATGTCTAGATTCAATTCTTCTGCATTAAGCCATCCAGACAGTTGATTCAGAGTGATTTCGACAGGTGAGAGGCGAATATGCTGTTTGAGAGAGGAATAGCCAGACGGAAGACCACGTATCACGGCATTCACCACGTCTCGTTCAGGAATAATCTCGTTCACAGCATCTAGGTCAGACAGAATAGAGGCCACATCATCAAGGTATTGAGTCATCGTCTTCGTTCCCTTCCGAAGAGTATGCAATCTGTCACGCAACTGAAAAATATGAGCCGTGGACACAGAGTTGTACCTTGTGGCTAGTGCGTCCCAAAGTAAAGCCGATGTGAGAAAACCCCGGGCGTGTTTGTGCACAGAGGGGCTAATAACGGCGAGAAGACAGGCTCGGATCTGAGTGTCTACGATCATCCACGGAAGGTAGTCGGGATTTGGGAGCATGACGCCGTCCTCCTCGGCTGTCTCGGGCGGCGGCTTCTCCGCACCGTCAATCCATCCGAGCAGCAAGTTGGCTGCGAGGGCGGTGCGGACGTTAAGTGCCCAGGCCGGGTAGTTGTTGTCAGATAATTTTTCGGGGATGAGATTGTGGAGATTCCTGAGCAGTAATTTTACTCCAGACGGTAAATTTGACAGAGGATCAACAACCTTGTCCATGGCGCCGACCTACGGCGGAGGAGGGAGGCCGTGCGGCGTGGTGTAGACGGTGGCGGCAGCGCACACACGTCGAAAAAGAGGAGAGATTAGGGTTTGGGCGGAAGAAGAAACCCTAGCTTTGATACCATGATATAATTTAATAATAATTGATCTTATTGATATTGAAGGGGTTACAGCTGTATATATAGAGAACTGAAGAATAACTAATTACAGAATAACCCAAATGTATTTAATAATTATATATGTAGTCTATTATTATCAAGCAAATCAATAAGATTTTTTCGGGCTTCAGATTTTTTTCTTTTTGACCGCAAGAACTTTTGACTATTTGGAGATGCAAGTTCATGATTGTGTTTAGCGATAAGCCTGCAAACAACCCATTATCTTCTTCTTCCTTCGATATATATAACAATGCTTTGTATCCTTCTCTGGTTTCATCTTGTGATTTATTTCTTTCTAAATCTTTCTTTGAACGAAATTCTTTCTTTGAACAAAGAAACTCTTGACCAATTATCGATTTATCTTTTCTTGATCTAGTCATACGACCTCGACGCACACTAAAATCAGTACGACGAGCATAATCAAGATAAAACTTGAATGAATCATCAAGTGGCTAAAACTTCTTACCGATATAGGGGTCGAAAACAATCTGTCCAGTTTCATACATGTCAGTTTCTTCTAATGAAACGTCAACTCCTATATTTTTCTCATCTGAGTTTGAGTTTTTCATTAATTCTGCAAAATACAATTATGAATGTTAGAGAACTTACAAAGTCTATCTCCTTTAAATGTTGATTATAAATTAAAGTGTTGAATTTTACATGTTAATGAAAATATATCTAGAAGAGTTTTTGACTATTTCTTAAATAAAGAATTATATTAACTCCTTCATCATTCGCGTTTAGTTATAGAATTTGATGGTTTTCCTGAAATTTTTTGCTCCGCATATTTCTGTGGCGTTCAAACAATTGGTTTCTGAACCAATTACAGCTTAATGAAGCTTCTAATAATCTTCCACTATCAATAATTAGATCTGTTATGCTAGCAAACAAGAAAAGAATCTAAAATTTATTTGAAATATATGATTACATACCGCAAAGAAAAAGAAACTTGTCGTAATCTTTGAAACTTAGTTGAAAAATATTTTTTTACAAGCGGTGCGTACAATTTAAACTCGTATTTTATTTATGAGCAAATAGATTTTTCGAAAACTCATACGCCTCTTTGGCCCACACGTATACTGCAAATGTGGACGTGGGAAGAATTTGGAAGAATTACAAGAATGACTCAATAGTTCCAACCCAATTGCTTATGCAAAATCAATTTCAACTATATCCCAATTGGCATAAAGAACAGAAAAAAATCCAAGGAAGAAAACATGAGTTAATATTTCAAATAAGGGTTTTGGTGCAGAAAAAGCAGGTGATTCAATAGCAGATAAATAGCAAATTAAAGCAAAAGAAAGACGCAACGATGGAGAAAGCTGTGAGAAAGGAGGAACCAAAGGTGACATCTTAATGCTTTCTGCTTCTTGATTTATTCTCCTTTAGCTGTCATGGTAATTCTCCTCATCTAGGGGTAGTTTGTTTGAGTGTATAAGGTTAACGCTCAATATTTTGTATTACTAATGCTTGTATTAGAAGCATTAGTAACGATATTAGTTATGTTTATGTTAGTTATGCATGCATTATTTTTCATGCAGTCCTTGGTTTGTGTTTGTATTAAAAATAACATGCATTACAAAAATACCTTCCACGAATATGATAAAAAGGACGTGGAAAAAGTTTTGACAGATGCAGTGACGGACTCAGGATTTAAACATAGTGAGTCCTTAAAAAATTTAAAAAGGAAATCATCTCAATGAGGTTCGAACCCAAGACCTCTTTCCAATGAAGCATCTTAAGATCAACACAAATGTCAATGCACCCAACCACCTTTTTGTTGTAGTGGATGCTTTTATATTTTATATCTATTTTCATATATTTTTTTTATGTAATTATACCTTTTCCGCCTCGAGTTTAGAGGGAGCCACAACACTCCAAAATACAACGTAGGCCCGCCTTGAAGTTTCCATTTTCGCATAGTTGCGTTTGTTTAGTAGTTCTGGGTGGTCCGTCAGAGGCAAACCCAGGATTTGAAGTCTCGAGGTGCACCAATATTGTTAAAGGCGCACATAAGTTTTGAATAAAGATTCAAATTTGTGTTGATCGCTCACCTCGTTTAATGTGCAGTTTAGGTTCTAATTTATAAGATATACTTTCAATGAGGTTTTTCTGGAGATACGAACACTAAACAATTGATATTTCACTTAATAAAAAAAAAATTATGTTCTTATATTTGTCATTCATGCTTATATTATTAGTCTTGAACTAGACATATGTTTATATTTTTTCTTCTTTATGCTTATTTTTGTTAAATCTCACGCTTTATTTGTAACTTGTGCTTAAATATAATGGACCTTGAAGCTTTTTTTTGCCCTTTTTTGCTTTTGCTAAGGCGATGAGAATTGTCTTTAAAACTAGAACTTGATTGAGGAGAGTAATATCTATCCATTTCAAATTTTCAATTCACAAGAATCAATAACAAAATCCTACAAAATAAAAAATTCATTGAGAATATAAATAAACTTAACTATTCATTTTTAATCAAAGTCCATAAACTTAAATAGAAGCAAGAAAAAAAAATACAAATAAATTTTACACACTAACTTTCAAGCAACAAATAAATATTAAAAGCATTTATTATTTAACATTATCTAAAGTTAAATAAAAAAAATAAAAATAAAAACAAAAGGAAGAGATGTATACCTGTTAGGGTCAGAATTGAAATTGTAATTCTAGTTTCCATTTTCAGGGAGTTTGGCTTTTTGGGGTATTTGGAAATACATAATAGGGCTTGGAATTTAGGGAAGTCAAATGGAGAATTGAAATTGCTCCTTGTAATTCTAGTTTTCACTTTTGGTGTTGTGGGGCTAGCTGAGCTGGTGACAATTAAATGTTACTATATTAGGTAAATGAAAAAAAAAGGGGCATTCATCAAGAATTGAACCCGAAACGCCGGGGCCCAAAGGATGCTAGCATATGAGTTCAAAATCAGTGCACCCAGACATTTTTTGTTATTGAGGGTACCCAATTATATATATTAACTCTTTAGTAGGATATCTATACATATATATACAATTTTTTTTAAAAAGTTACCGGGTGCACGTGCACCCTCGGCTAACCACGTAGGTCCGCTTCTGTGGTCCGTGCATGCTACTTAAGTGCTGACAAAGTTGATATGCAGTAAAGTGAAACCTGTTTACTACTTGAAGTGCTGCCAAAGTTGATATGTTAAATACATGTGAGACATGGAAATGATGGAGCTCCTTATATTTTCAAATGTGTAGTTGATAATGCAGAATACTAAGTTAATTGGACTCTTCACTTTTCGGTGTCGCACCCGGTGTCGATACTATATGGGTGTGGGTCTGGTATTCATAACCAATCTGATCAACCGATTTTGGAAACTTTGACCAAAATCAACGGAAAAGTCCTGACAAATTTAATAATTTTTGTAATCAAAACAAAATCTAAAGTGAAATGAAAGAATATGAAATACATTGTATACAGAAATTTACTGTTTTTTCTTTTTTCTCCTTTCAATATTATTCTCCTCTTGATCGATATATTCTCTCAAGTTCTCCACATAATTATAATTTAAGTTTTATAATTTTATTTTTAGACATATGAATTATTTTTAATCGGATCGCGCACCCGTATCTATACCTGGATTCATATCCCTCAATTTTAAAATTGAGATCATGAATGATCCGACCTCTATATTCACAACCGTATCTGTGCAGGAACTATATGAAGAAACAGAGGACAATGCAAGGAAAATCATGCAAGAACTAAAGTTCAAAGAAGAAGGAATCCAGGATGAGCCTAGACAGAGAGCTGAGGCAGATAGAGAAGCAGCAGCTGCTATGTGACGCTATTTTCCTTGTGTCCGGTTAATATGTTAGTAATATGAATTTACAGAGACATTAGGTGTTAAATGTCTCTAAATTAAGACAAATAAGCATGCAAACAGACGTGTAGATTATCGGACTTCTATGTATATGCATCCATTTCGGGTCTAATCACTCGTGTTGCTAGTCCTGAAATCATATTATGAAGTCTATTTTGTTTTGGATGTTGAACAGGGGAAGTGCAGCAAAAACGAATATCTATAGTGCAATGGGGAATCTAACAGATTCTATCAAGGAGAAGTTAACAATGCCAAGTGACATAGTCGAGGAGACACGTGCAGCGCGAGAGCTGGGTGGAACAAAGACGGATAAGAAGACGGATATTGATGAGGAGAGTCATGTTGCTAAATCAGGTTTTGTTTTCACAACAGCAAAGGATGACACAAATTCATAGACTGATCTTTAGCTTGCAGGATGAGTGTCAAGTTGTTCCCACTTATTTTCTTTTAGTCTATGTTGCTAGGACTTCAAAAAGTGTGTCGAAACCTTCAAAAGGAGTGCATTTTTGGAGGATCCTACTCGGTGTAATACATTTTTGGAGAGTCCGAGCAACTTAGTCTTTAGTTATAGCGACTCCCTTCCGGGCTTCTCCTATAAAAGAAACTAGGCATGTGTAAGTGCCTCTGTGTTGTGTCCAATTCTTTTCTATTTTGTTTATAGAGAAAGTATTATGTAAGCAAATTTGAAGTAATGATAAGTATGTCCATCACGTCTACCAAAGCTTATATTATGATCGTTTCATCTGCTGGATGCTAGGATGTTGTAACTTGTGAGGAAGTATTGTGTTATTAAAGAACTCTTTCCAATATATCGAATGATTTCAACTTTTGATGTGGAAGTTGTGATGGTGCAAAGATGGAAACAGGAGTCGATGCATCTAGATTTCCATGTAGATCATGGTCATGCATTAACATGGAAAATTGTGCCTTCTCGAAGTTGTGATTTACAGTTTGTTGGGGTCTATCGAAAATAATAAATGTTTTAGACCAACAGATAAAAAAATATTTTTTAAATTATTACATGTACTTATATTTAGAAGTGTACAGATCAAACTGTCAAGTCAAACCAAACCGAAGAATCAAATCAAATCGAGAAAAAAAATCGACTTATGGTTTGGTTTGGTTGGTTTGACGTTTGAAAAAAAAAAATCGACCATTCTTGGTTTGGTTTGGTGTTAATAAAAAAAAAGTCAAACCGAATTCAAATCAAACCGACATAATATATATATATATATATATATATATATATATATATATATATATATATATATATATATATATATATATAATTTAACTTTTTATACATAAAATATTAATTATAAATTACTTTTTAAAATACTTTTGCAATTAGTTTTATTAATTTTCAATATTTAGAAAGTATATGTATATATATATATTTTCATATTTGGGCCTTTAAGTTGTAATATTTACTAAAAATTACATAAATACACAACTTATGTTTCCACTATTACAAAAAATCTCAACTCTCTAAACATACTACAAAAATCCCAACACATAAACAGAATGCTATGTATAGGTCGGCTATATTATGTATATTAATAGGGAGAGAGAGTAAAGTAATTAAAAAAATGGGAGAGAGTGTAATTAGTTTCAAAAGAGTTCGTATTTATGTTATTTATACATATATTTATTCATTAATTGCTAATAAAATGATCCAAAATCCAATATAAACTTAAAACCTAAATTTTTTATTCTTCATCTTATTTTTTAGTTTCAATAGAGTTTTTCGCTCCTCAATTTTTCATAATTATGATTTTTCATTAGCACATGAGTGAAAACATACTTGATCTAAACTTCAATCATAATATAATTGTAAAAAATAAAGATTATAAAAAAAATCGAGAAAAAACGAAATAACCGACTAAAACCTAAACCATAAAAATCAATTTTATGTTGGTTTGATTTGGTTTATAGTTTTAATAAACCGACATAATTGATTGATTTTTTTTCAATAGAAAACCAAACCAACCCGACCTATGTACACCCCTACTTATATTATTATTATTATGAGCTCTGTGTATTAAAAAAATATCTACTCCCTTCGTTTAAAAAAGAATGACCTATTTTCCTTTTTAGTCCGTTTAAAAAAGAATGACCACTTTCCTTTTTTGGCAATACTTTAGTTTCAACTTTCCACATAACATGTTTATGACCACAAGATTAAAGGGCAATTTGGTACATTTGACACTACTTTAATTTAAACCGCAAGATTCAAAAGTCTTCTTTATTCTTTTAAATTTTGTGTCAAGTCAAAGTAGGTCATTTTTTTTTAAACGAAGGGAGTAATATATTACCATCAAGTGAGCACTATATATTAATTATTCTTTTAATTAATTTATTAAAATGTGAGATTTATGAGTCTGCATGCCTTGATTGGATGATAAAAATATATATGGATAAAATAATAAGTTAGTTGATAAAATTTATGTTTCGATATAAACATTGAAGATATACTTTTTTCAGAAACTTATAAATTTTCATTGTGTCAAATCGTGCAAGTGGATTTTATAAATCCGACACATGAAATAAGTTTAAAATGTACTAAAAAAAATTAATCACTGGATTGAATTCGTCAGTAATTTAATTTATTAATTAATTTCTGTAATCTTAACATGAAAAAATTCGCAATATGAATAGAGGTGTGCAATCCATAATAGGGAGCTCAATATTGAATTCATCAGTAATTTAATTTATTAATTAATTTTTGTAATCTTAACATGAAAATTTTTTCAATATGAATAGAGGAGTGCAATCCATAATAGGGAGCTTAATAATTAATTGTGTGATCCCTGCAGTATCTACATTTAATTAGAGGTTGAAAATCTATATTTTAGAAAAAAAGGAAGAAAACAGGCATTTGTTTTCTAGTTAGAACGCAAACGAAATTTTGTTCTCCTTTTTGAATTAGTAAAAATATCTTTATAAGTAGGAATTATGCTAACCTAGAAAGAGAATCAATTTTTTATTTCACCTAAGAAGTAATAGGGTTCACTATTAATTTCGGATCACACAAAATCAGAGTCGTACTTGCTTAATGATACGTATTCACAAAGACCTACTTGATAATAATGTTCACGCTTCAAAGATATTTATCGAAGTAAATTTTCACAAATTTATATAATCTAACATAACCGTATGTGTTCTAACATAAACTATGTGTTTCTATTATTCACGTAAGCAGTATGTTTCTGAAATATTTCTGCTATGCATAATGTTTTCCAACACTTTCACGTTAGCATCATTCGTATGTTGATGCCAACTGCATAAATGTTTCATACCAGAGCTAGCATAATCGTATGTGTTCTAGCGTAAACTATGTTTTATCAATTATTCACGTAAGTAGTATGTTTCTAAAATGCTTCCGCCATGCATAATATTTTCCAAAACTTTCACGTTAGCATCATTCGAAGATAAGTATTTCCAGACTCAGGTGTACTCACGGATGCCAACTGCACAAATGTCTCATATCAGAGCAACTATTAATCTTCACTTCTCTAAGAAATGGAAATTCCAGAGCATTCCTCGACAAGGAAGAAGTGCCTGGAAATATGGAATTGTTAAGTCATTTCCACTCCTAGATGCAGACATCTAGTCTCTCAACTTGCCACAACCCCATATGTCAATTAGTTCCACTTTGCTGAAGTAGCCAGACAAAAATTTGGTAAAGCAGAGAGTAGTTATGCGTAGTTACGCTGTCAACCTCGTTTTAGAATTTTCAGTCTGGGAAAAGTTACCTTCAAAGAGAACTGGACCGTATCTTATCTTGTATCTTAACAAGTGAAAACTAACCAGTAAATAGAGGTTGGAATTAGAATTAATGTTATATTTTTAATCCATAAAATTACTCGAGTTCAAACTGAGAAAAAGTTCCCCCAGACATGGCTCTAATATAAGATGAAATTCAAAGTATGGTTGGTGAAATTGTAACTGCGTGCGAAGTCACACACCTACTTATTTTCCCATTAAATTAACTAAACTTTATCCACTTTGACTGTGAAGTTACTGAACTGTTGTTTATCGCATTGAAGTAACTGAATTATGTATGAATTACTTAAAAGATACAAATG
This sequence comes from Capsicum baccatum var. pendulum, assembly GCA_030864225.1. Taxonomy (NCBI): domain Eukaryota; kingdom Viridiplantae; phylum Streptophyta; class Magnoliopsida; order Solanales; family Solanaceae; genus Capsicum; species Capsicum baccatum. The sequence continues at coordinate 247,431,520 of CM061550.1, forward strand.
ATTGGAAGGTCAAATTTTTGGCAACGGATTGTGATACGTTACGAAACATTAGTGGTTTGCCACTGTATAAGATTATTTGAAAGAATCATTATGTTTATTATTAAAACAAAAGACAACTGAAAAAAGGAAGAAAAACGGGTTACATTTGAAAATTACATAATCCAACATATAGTAATTCATAATTTTCTAGAACTAAACAACTTCTATACTGTAATTCTTTTTTTGCATCTTTTGATTGTTTTTAGTTATCCATTGTTTTCCTGAACTAATAACAGTTGTTTGGTTTTCCAAACACCTAACATGGAACCCCATTATCAACTTGGCCATGGATGAACTTGAGAAGTTTCAAGGTACTTTATGCTAAAAGCCAAACACAGATAGTTATCTGAACACGAAGTACTATTTATGGAATAGTTAAAATCGATATATAACACTACAGCAGGGGTGTATTAACGCATGCAACAAATATAGTTCAATTGCACAGTGGCAAACCTTCGAATTAAAGAATTGTTGATATCGCTTTATTCAGATCATCTTGCACCTCAACAAATTTGCTCGGTCATTTCACCGTCAACATTTCCAGACTCGGTGTACTCACAGATCCCAGCTGGACAGAAGTCCTCATTTCAGGGCACTGATTAATCTTGAAATGGAAATTCTAGAGAAAGCTCCTTTTAGAAAGAAATGCCCCAACTTTTTTATTCTTAAAAAGCTGCAGCTCTTCCAACAGGGGAAAACAGGACTCATTAGTCATTTCTTCTCTGGGTTCCTCCTTTGTGATCACTTAATCTTTCCATTGACGGACAGTGTTATCTCTAGTATTCGGAGATTAAGAACACCGCAGGCCACTGATGGAGACACCAAGCTTCTCAATTTCTCAGCATTCCATATTACCAACATTTCAAGTTTACTGAAGCATCCTGTTGGAAGTTTGTGAGAGCATCGAGCCGTTATGCTCTCAGCATTCTCGAGTCTCTGCCATTCCAGGTTTGGACAGGAAACCTGCAAAAACAAAAGGCATTGCATTTATCAGTAAGAATCAAAACTCAATATAATTTCATGTTGACACCAATCAAAACTTGAAAGGAAGATATGCAAAATCAAAAACTAAAAACCCAAAAAGAGAAGTATCATAATTATCATGATATGTCATATGTAGAAGGCACCTTTCCATCGAAAAAAGGATTTGAATCTGTGAGAGTTTCCTTCTGACATACGTAGAAGGTACCATTAACTTGGACCATCTTCATTTCTGGTCCGATATGTTTCCTCCGATAAATCTCCTCTTCCCCATCATAAGAGCAAGCTACTGTCACGTCTATATGTTTAAACGAACTTCCAGCCAAGGACACAGAAAAAAGATACTGTAGACTACCACAGCGGCGAACATCCAGTCTTCCCAGTTGGGCGAAGGTGATATTATCCTGACGGTATATTTTCAATTAAGTGTCAATGAGGACAGATCACCAATAAAAAGCCATCCAAATTCCAAAATAACTCTAGTGGAAGTGGAGAACAGCAGCATATCCCTTCGACATTCCAAAGGGAAAGGCGTCCCAAAGATTCCAATTCCAACAAAGGGAAAACAAAATTTCCCGAGGTTGCAACAAAATCAACATCTGTATCGAGAAGCTGCTCAACAGATTCACAATCACCAAGGCTAAGATCTTTCAAGTTCTGAAATCTATCCATCAGCAACTTGATCAGCACATTCTTGGAGCCTTTTCTGCATAAAAGTACAAGAGCGCTCTTCCTCAACATATGGCTGATCCAAGCACCCAATGGAGTGGTCTCAGTGACCTGGAGATCCATGATCCTGCCGTAAATGTCGAAGTAAACGGGACTCTGGCCCACCTTAAGAGCGTACCATGTCAACTTGAAGGAAAGGCCCAAGTTACTGTGAATCACTTCTCTAGAACATTCAATTCATGTCAGGGCAGTCAATTTCGATAAGGATTCCAGCTCCCTCACAAAAATGGGGTAACTACAGTATTCCACTCCCACCATATATAACTCCTCTAACCGAATTATTCTAGAATCTTTGATAAGACCCCTGGTGAAATCCTTTTAAGTAATACTTGCTTATCCCACCACCCTAAACATAATTAGATTGATCAATTTCCCCATCAACACTGGAAGAACCTCTAAGAGAGAATCTCTAATGTTGAGGATTTCTAAATTGATAAGTTCGCCAATAGTAGAAATGCCACCTAATTCTACATCAATCATAAATAGCATCCTCAGATTCGACAACAACTTAACCAATGCCGGGAAAGTGGCATGGAGTGCCCATATTTGTTCCTCTCACACTTAAAGGCATTTACTCATTCCAAAAAAAATAGCATCCTGTGATTTGAATGGCTCTTCAAATAGTTTGAACATTACAAACCAAGACTTGGCAGGATATTGGTTCACGAAGCCCACAAATTCCGTGCATAACTGAGATGTGACTCTAACATTCGTAAGTTCTTAGAAACTCTTCCAAGTTGACATCATGGCTTACTAGACATTCTTGCCCTAAGCCGCAAATGATACAGCCATCTGATGGATAACATCATGCATTTTGACATAATTTTCGCCCAGAACCCGCGACAGTAACAAACGATCTTTCAATGTTTCTAACAGATGATACACCCTCTTTACTGCTGCTTCTAAAAATTTAATTTCCAAAAAGATGTCAAGCCCCATTCTGGATCAAAGTAATTCTTCAATCTAGATATTACTATTGTCTTCGACCAAGGAACAAAGAAAAGAAGGGTACCTGATTTCATCACTTTCCAATTGATCATAGCTTAGCTTTAGAGGTTGAAACACATTTTTAGTCACTCCTGGGATATTCATTGGAACTCATCTTTGTAATTGTACAAGGGCATCCTCCCATGAGGGTTTTGCTTTTATGCTTTACCACTCTTGCAACTGTAATAATTGAAAGCGGCAAACCTTTGCACTCTTATGCGGAGAACATCATTTGAGTCACCGCATTTCTACCCAAAAAAAAATCCATTTCACAGACGCATTGTGAACATCACCTTGCACCTCTGATTGTAGTTGCTACCACTGGGAATTCCAAGTTTCTTTAGATCAAGAGCCTCCAAAATATCACCCACAATAACATAAGACACTGTCCTGACCCATTAACCTTGATGCAGATCTCTACGACTCCACAAATTGTCCCATTATTAAGTCGGACAGATTCCTCCTGCAATGCAATATCACTTTGGATAAGTTGGATAAGTCTGTTTCCTGACTGAACATTGTCATGAAAACCTCAACAAACAACCTTTCCGATTCACCTCACTTTGGATTCTTTCCAAGTCTGTTTACTATCACTATGGATTCTTTCCAAGTCTGTCTACTGACTGAGATTGTCATGATAACCTCATCAAACAACCTTGGGGGAGAATTGGCCTGACTTTATAAGGGGACAATGTCGTGGAGATCAGCTACATTCAATGTCAATGGGGGCAAAACAGTGTCTTTATTTCTTTAATTCTGGAGGATGATATTTAGGAGGATCTTGATCTAAAGAACTTGGATTTCCCAGTGGTAGCAACCACAACCACAGGTGCAAGGTGACGTTCACAATGCGTCTCTGAGATGGATTCCTTCTAGGCAGAAATCCGGTGACTCAATTAATGTTCTTTGCTTCTTCATATAGCAACAGAGTGCAAAGGTTTGCCGCTTTCAATTATTACAGTTGCAGGAGTGCTAAAGCGTAAAAGCAAGCCTTCATGGGAGGATGCCCTTGTACAATTACAAAGATCAATACCGGTGAATATTCCAAGAGTGACTAAAAATGTGTATCAACCTCTGAAGCTAAACTATCATCAATTGGAAAGTGATAATATCAGGTACCTTTTTTTGCTTTGTTCCTTGTTTGAGGACAATAGTAATATCCAGACCGAAGACTGACTTAGATTCGGAATGGAGCTTGGCATTTTTTTGGAAATTAAAAATTTAGAAGAAGCAATAAAGAGGGTGAATCATCTATTAGAAACATTGAAAGATCAATTTCTTACTATCGCGGGTTTCAGGCAAAAATTAAGTCAAAATGCTGATATGATCCGTCACATGGCTATATCAATTGCAGCCGAGGGAAAGCATGCCTTGATGGTATGTCATGATGTGAACTTGGAGAGTTCCCCACTTGGGTTCGACACCTCTCAAGTGTCTGAAGTTCATGATGCAGCCATGAATGATAAGGAAAACTATCATAGACTTGCTGGCTTTTCTGTGTTTCCTTCCCTTTGGCAGTTGGTAAATGATAAATTATTCAGCCGGCCTGCACCAAGCAACTTTCATAAACATACTAATAACCAACGAAAACATGAAAGAAATTTAGGTGGGAATGCTTTTCAATATGAAGGACTAAGAAAGTACTGTATTGGTTAATTCAAAAGCACCAAATGGATGGCAGCACAATTCCCCATTGTGAGAGTCTGTTACTCTCTTAAAGGGCTGCATACGTAGTAAACTTACCGCATTGAAGACCTTGAAGGACGATTATGGAGTTAACTTGTTCTACCAAGCCCGATTTTGTGTGCAACATACTTGAAGAAATCTTTTACACTAACTGGAGAAGTAAAATTATATACAAGACTGTCAGTTTAATGCCAGCTAGATACTTGCTTTAGTTTTGAAATAGGAGCTCAAATTTCTACTCAAATCAAGAGAACCATTAATAAATGGAGTATCCTATTAGCAATCTTTAATAAACTAATTCAGAAATTGGAAAAGGACTAGTGTATCAGAATAGGAATAACATGAGCTTTTGTTTTTAATTCAACCCAAAAGAACATAATGGTGAAAATGAAAAATCTATGCAATCTCAACTAGTTGTCACTTCCTTCTTTCCAATTTATGTGCAACCATTTGATTTGACAAAAACATTTAAAAGGAAATGAAAGACTCTTGAAATTTGTGATCTAAAAACAAGCATCATACATTTGTATGACTATAAAAATCAATTCATTAGGGGTAAACAAGGAATTTTAAAATTATATTGTTTCTAATTGTCGAAAGATGAGATTCTTTTTGAAACAATTTTTTTTTATAACAAAAGTGTGTTACATCAATCAATTAGGCCGCAGGGAGTATTAGATTAGGTCCAAAGTTTGTTAGAAGACTTCTTTTATCTTGTTAACTCGTCCGTTCCAGTAATCAAAAATTCTAATTTTAGATAACTCCTTTAATATGAATGAAACAGACCTAAACACAATGGAACAGAAACAAATAATTCAAGCTAATTATAAACTAACTTGACATTGAGAAGTAACTGATTAAACTAGTTGATGTTCCTCAATGAGTACATCTCAAAATATACCAGACGTGCTATACTCTCATAATAGTCCTTTTTCATAACTGAACACCATCGAATTAATATGCGGAAAAACTAATTAATATGCAGAGAAACTACTTAACCTCATAATGATAACAATTTATTTATAATCCACGAATTCAAAAATTAAGGGGGCTTGTTTGGTATGAACTCTGTACCAAACACAACCTAAAAGGGTAACCTTACTTACAATCTACACGATACAAGCAGTCTTCCCCGGATGTATTACAGTGGTGACAAGTTTGACGAGGTCCAAGTACCTGCAAATTACAAGGAGCATAAGTGGTAAAGCTTGATGCTTTCTATCCTTCTATATGAAGCTGCTGGCAGAGGATAGTTACAAAAGGCAAAGGATGCCAAGATTTTACTACATATAGCACCAAGGGGAAGTCCAAAACAAAAGAAGAATCACAATGGCACTTAATAATTTCCTTGTACAAATATATGTGCACACTTTTCTTTATAATCCATCCTAAAAAGAATGTCCGATTTTAATAATTAGAAACTACTTTAAAATTTCTTCTTTACCTTTCATGAAATGATTTGTAGTCGCTTAAATAATCTAGGAGTGTTTCAGATCATCAATTTCAGACTTGCTTTCTTAAACTTTGTGTCAAGTCAAATGGTACAACAACATAAACAGAAGCCATATACATAAAGAAACAAAGTCTCAAACTTGGCCTCACAAATGAGCGCTCCCAACTTTCAATGTATATATCTAGACTGCATAACTCGCCTCCATTGCGTCGATTGTGTTGCTTGAATGATAATTTTGACACCTCAAAAATCTATGTCACATCAACTTTAAGTATCCATGAGACATAGTGGGTAAGAATTGGAGCATGTAGAGTTGATCAAGTTGAAGTAAACATGCCTCCTCAAAGTTAGACTACTCACTTGCCTAGTCAAATGGTGTCATATAAATTGATGGAGGAAATAAAGACTTACATGATCTTCATGTTCCACTTCATCATTTTAATTAAATTTTCATATAAACAATCATAAGAACTTGGCAACAAAAAGTGAAGCAAACATATACAAGTTCTTTACAAAATCAGAACAATATTTTTACTTTGCACAAAAAAAATTCATAATTTTCCAAAAATCAACCTCAATATGAAGAATCAAAATGAACTCATTTCAAGAGAGTAACACCGCTCCAACTTCACCAACTCTCTTGCAACTTCATCAAACACTTTCCCCTCTTTCCCGTCTCCTACAAAACCAAACCCTTTCGCCACCAAATCTCCGCCATCATCGGCCTTACTCCACTCCTCCACAGGCTTTACGACCACCAACGTCGCCCCTTTCATCACACATCCTTCCCTAACCACCTCTAGTTCCGGTACATACCACATTTTCACCTTCAATGCCGGCATTTTTGACGAAATCACCCCCATATTCCTCCTCATTTCTTCCACTTGCTCCTCATTCATACAACACTTCCCTTGACCAATATCATCGGTGATCACTACCTTCTTTATCGTCCTCTTCTCCTTAATGATTTCCTCTAACAAACTATACCGCGCTGATGCTGCTAATAACGATGAAATTATCCATACAATTCGCAACTTCAAGTCCTCATTCGTCATCCTTTGGAACTCCATCAAATCACCTCGTTGTTGACTAATTGGAAAATTTTCCAAAGCATCCTCATCATGATCATTGTTATTATTATCACGAACAGCTGAAAATGATGTTCCACCAACAATCAAGCAACTCTTCAACTGACTACCAAACTCCGCTTTCCATTTCAACAATGGATCACAAGGAGGAGATGTAAGTCGAATTTCGAACTCCTTGATCTCCCTGAAATTCCTCAGAATTTCGGCAGGAGAACTGCAAGTACAAGCACAGGTACAAGTAAAACAATTATTGCATCTATCTTCTTTTCGGGTATTATAAGTAACTGGCATGCAAATAGGGTTCCATTTATTGATTTGCTTAAGAACAAACAGAAATGGATTAAAAAGAAGTTTGTTGAGAAAATGAGTGAGTTGATTTTTGTTGGGATTAGTATTATTGTGGGATTTTTTGGGAGGTGGGATTGTGAGGGAAATGTGGTGTGTTTGGGTTGTAAGGAAGTGAAAACGTTTGGAAAGAGATGAGGAAATGCAAAGGGATTTAGCATCTTGAAGTTTATCGAAGATTGTTAGTATAATTGAATCTGGCAGTCGATCAAATAAGTCTTCATTTTCTTCAACAATTGACATTGTTGGTACTTCTGCTTTTGATTTCTTTTTCTTGGTTGTCTTATTTATGGAGGGGTTTGAGAAGGAAAAGAGGAGTGTTCATCGAGTAGTAGTAGTACTAGATTGTACACGTTTTTGGTGGGCGTGGCAGCTATTTTTTGGCTATGGGGGGTAAGGGGGAGGCTAAAAGCTAGATCACAGACTTACAGTAGCACACAGTTGATGCGCTCGTGTTGTGTTGACAGGTAGTATTACTACCTCGGAGTGCGTGGCAAGCTTATCTTTATCCACAATAAGGATGTTGGGTAGAGGATTAGGTATATTTTGATGGGAGGGGTAAGAGATAATTAATTTTAAGATTAAATTTAAAGTAGATTTATTTTATTTTTAGTTGGATTAAATTTATTGAATAATTTATTTTGAGATTAATTATGTCCGAATTATAATGTTATTTTTATTTTTTAAATATGAGATAATTAATTTGGAATAATTATCTCTCAACAAATAATTTCTTGTTTGGTAGTGAATTAGACATGCTATATAAACGTATTTTTTAATTTTGTCATAAATGAGTTCTTTAACTTGATATTAATTGATATCGATAATTTTTTTCTTTAATGTGCATAATTAAATGCTTAAATATATATAAAGTTAAATATACATGTATAATTAGACGCTTAAATATATTGCGTTTGTGATTCAAATATGTCGCCACTTTATAAAACGATATAACTATGTTATGGATATAAAAGTTATTAAAATAGGTTTAGTACACTATTTTTATGTACTATATACTTTTTCTTTAACGACATTATGATAACAAAATCAAAGTTGTATGTAGACATGTAATTCTGTCCTTCCCGAAAATTAATTTAGCTCGATTACCTTATCGAGTACCCTATCCACATGGTAATTTTTTCACAAGAAAAACAAAATAAACGACCATCTCATCATTTTTTTATCCTTACCCTAAATAACAAAATTACAACAAATTAACACTCACCCAATCAAATTTAACCACCTCACCTTATCCTAACAACTTTCCACCCACCCTCTATCCCTACCCACGTGCCCCCTTCCCCTAGCCCTTATAATGTTTTTGGGAGGCTGTCTCACAATACATATACACACACACATTGTCACTCTCATACAGAGAATTCACTCTCACAATAGATATATATATATACACAATACCCACACAACAAAAGGGGGATTCTCATAGAGGATATAGACACACCTCACATATAGACACTATCACACATATAGATGCGCAGACCTTACCACAAAACTCACACCTTACCAAAAAAACACATAGCTCGTTGAAAAAATCCACATTAATGAAAAACTAGACATAACACTCACACACATACATATAGAAATGCGGGAAAGAGATGGAACAATGAGTGGTTTGTGCGAGAGACAAAGAGAGTAGAATTGCGAAAGAGAGAAAGGGGGTGAACAAATAAATGATCGGAAAGGGAGTCTACAAAATCGACGGGTTGTGTTGAGTTTTTCGGAAAGTAATTCCTCACCGAATATCATCACAAAGATCGAAAATCGGCTCCACCAGTCGGAGACCGGCAAAACCCAACCAAAACCCAATAGTGGTGACCTTATTTCAGTTCTTTTTATGGCGAAGTTTTTGGTAGAAATCGTACACGGGTTTTCCCAATTTATTTTCATAATTTCTGCCTCGATTTGTTCGATCTTTTGCGAATTTTTTTGGTTCGAATCGGGGAGAATTTCTATGGTTGCTATTTCTTGATATCGAGTTGATTTTGTCGTTGTTGAGATTTTCCATTGTAAGACTTCGAGTTTGGGCTTTATCAATTCATTATTATCAATGAAAAGTCGGTTCTTCTGATGTCCATCTCTTAACTTTACTCTTTTATTATTTTCAACTTGGTTGATGTTGTGATTTGTGATGTGGTTTCGAGTATATTTGAGTAATGTTGATTGTCGTTGTCTTGGTTTGTGTTTTAAAAGTAGAGTAGTCAAATGATTGGGAATTGAGTAATTGCGTGATTGATATTAAATTAGGATGGGATTCAAAAGTTGATGAAGTAAATGTTGACTTGCTTTGGTTCATTGATTAAGTTAATTTGAAATAGATATTAATTTTCTCGAACTCGATAGTATCATATGTTAAGCCGTCAAATGGATAGGGAAATGATAGGGGTAGGCAATTTTAGAGATAAAGGATTGTTGAATATTTAAAATATTTGTTGAACGGTTTTGGTTTTCTCACATTGAAAAAATGTGTTCATTTACTCGGAGAATGCCCCGATGTCATTTGTATTCATTCATCGGGGAATATCCCGATGTATTTTATACGTGAAGGGCGTTCGTGATGAAGGCCCGAGGCGTCGGGTAGGGCATAGTTCAGGGTTAGTAAGGTTAATTTAGGTTTCATTTCAGCATTTTTATTTCGGTCTATAATAATTAAACTGGACACTATTTCTTGGATTTGTTTTGTGTGGTTTGTTTATTCGTTTGTGTGTTTTATGTGGTTTATTCACTTCATAGCATCAGATTATTCAATACAAGTCAAGAAGCGAACGTGCTGAAACCATGGGACCGGGGGTACCTAACATCTTCTCCTCGATCAACAGAATTCCTTAATCAAAATCTCTATTCGTGGATCAGATTTTTAGAGTCAAACCGTTTGAAAAAGGATTTTCAAAGGTAACTTAGCACACTTGATTTATGCCAAGTGGCGACTCTGGGTTTAAACATAACAATTATTTTTCGAAACAAATTTTTCTTTTTGTCACTTAATAATAAAATCTTTTTCAAACTTAAAAACAATTTTTTTGGTTAAAAAGGGATGTGACAACTCTGGCGACTCTGCTGGGGAACTTTTCAAAATTCGAGCTTATTTTTTAAAATTGTATCGGCTTAGTTTGACATTATAGGTGTATAAACATTGTTTGTGTTATCGTTTGTATTTGTTGTATCATTATTGAGTGCTTATGTGCTACGTGTTTACAGTTTTTCTCTTATATATTACCGCTTTATATCTGTCATCATTTTCATAACCCGAGTCATTTCTTTCGCAACAAGTCCCGCAGTACACGTGTGTACACGACCTCTAGTTGAGTACCCTTATTTTAGGAGGGGGAGCCGTTGGGTGTATGGAGTAGGTGGAACTATTGCAACCACTATCGACCATACGCTCCCCCGAACAGCCTTGTCAGTGGACCCCAACCAAGGTCAGCCTTTAGGTCATGCTTATCTGCATCATATTGAGACCTAGCCGGACCCACTAGGTCCTTTGTAGGAGACTACACCTAAAGCATTCCTACGTGCTAATTGTAGCATCTTTGAGGGTAATAGGTCATTTGACTGACTAATTTTGGTAAGTATGTACCAGAATTAAAGGAAAGATTGTATTTAGGCTAGGAAAAGTTTCAAAAAAAAAAAAGAGGAAAAAGAAAGGAAAAAGTGAGTCAAAAAAGAGTTTTGTAGTTTTTAGAGTTCTTTATGACTTTTGTTTTTCACAATCCAAAAATTAAAAAAAAAATTATCTTTTGCACTAATCTTCTCAAAAACAAACAAACAAAAAAATATCAAAAAGATTTTTCTTTTGTTCTCTTTAGCAAGCATTCATAATTCGAAAATTTCAAAAAAGATTTTTTTCAATAGGAGTTTTCTACAAAAGAAAATTCAAAAAGATGGTAGAAGTTTTATATATTGCATATAACGAAAATACCAAAAAGATTTTTCTTTCGTAGTTGTTGGTGTCAGTTTTATGTGAAGTGTCAAATTAAAAATTCAAAAAAGATTTTATTGACGTTGTTCATCGTCTATCTTTGATCGTGTCTCTTAAGTCAAGGTTTAGTATGTTATTAATTCGTAGTTATCCAACCTGGACGAACTACGCATGCCTGATTCACGTCTTTCAGGGCAGGATACGTAGGCAACCCTCGATGGGTCCGATAATCTTTTAGTTTGGTCATTGTTTTAGTCCTAGCCAAGGGACATTTTTCTCTTAGTCTTGTGTTAATTAGCTGATCATAGCCAAATAGGTTGATTTCATTAGTAGAGCCATTTGGTGGACTTGAGTTACAAGTCGGTCTGTCCCTTCTTATCATATGATACTTTTTCATGTTAAAATCTCAAGGGTCGAGAATTCTTATTATTTTATTGAATTTTGAGTGGTAAGTCTGGTGTGTTATTACAGGATGGATCCGTACATAGGGTCTAGAGTCTTGATGATTTCCAAGGTGCCCAAAAAGTTAATCAAGTGGTGGGGCATGTTCAACTACTCTAACATGCAGGAGCTAAATAAAATATTGGGCGATCTTAAGGCATTTCTGCATATCATACCTTGTCTGGATCTATTAAATGTTGTGTTGACCTTCTAGGATCCAAGTAGTTTGAATTTTAGGTTTGGAAGATGTGAAATGATGCCTACTTTGGCAGAAATATCCAATCTATTTCATTTGCCTTATATTGATAAAGATATGATCCGAGCTCGAAATCATTCTAGCACAAGGTTTCTACAAGGTTGTGGGTTTAAAAGTAGTAACAGGCCTTTGGGTTGTCTGAATCAATCATTGATTTCCTTAAACCTTTTGTTCGCTAGATTCGGGTCCTTGGAAGGTTTCAATTGCTTTTAGGACAAATTTTATGTGACTAAGAAGGATTGGGAAATAAAGTGTCTAGAAGTATTCACCCTGGATTTGCTAGGCACTTTAGTGTTTCCCCTAGAAGAAAGGCGTGTTAATACTCGTTTGCAATCCGTAGTTATAGCCTTATTCAATGAGGAGAAAGGGGATATGTTCACCATCGTACCTATGATCTTAGCAGAAATATATAAGGCTTTAACTGAAGTAAAAGGTGGATGAGATTTTTTAGGGAAGTAACCTGATATTGCAATTGTGAAAGATGGAGCATTTGCTTGTGCCTTCTTTGATCAAACCGAATGTGGTTGAATGTTGTTTGCCCGATCGAGTGAAATCTATGGAATAGAGAATGCTTTGATAAGTTCGCATTACCTGTGAGAGTCGATACTTAGATTGAATTTCTCGGGTCAAGAACTGAGGACAACATTCTGTGGACCTATCAGTGGCTTCATCCAAAAATAATCTTGAGTAATTATCGGATGCAACTCTGTCTAGTTCTGTTAGGGCTCAACTGCTCTAGACCATACTCTCCTTTTAGGGTAATACGCCAATTGGGTAGATTGCAAGACGTCCCACTAGTAATGGATCTTCTAAAGGATGTGGAGCACTTTAAGAACTGATGATAAGCGAATTTACACGCCTATATCAATATATTTTGCCCATATTTTAGCCTAGTTTTGAGAACTAATTATCTATTTCATGCATTTTTAGTCCTTTTTCCTATAAATGAGCTAACAAACATGATTAGTAAAGTTTCAGGTATAAATGATGCAAAATACAGCATTTTATGGCTTACTTGACGCAAAAGAAAGCTCACGAACGAGATGGAAAGGAGCTGGACGCCTAAAGGACCAAATCTGCTGCATGGAAAATCTGTCCCGGGCTAAAACAGCAATTCTGAAGACTTTGGGGACTTACAGACACAAAGCTGGATTTTTTTTCCAAGATACATTAACCTAGTGCAATTAGGTTATGTGTTTCACTAATCTATTTGGATTATGATATTGTAACCTTACCCTAGTACATTTGGGTCAAGGATTTCATTAGTATATTAGGATTTGGTTATTTATTTCATTAGTTTAGTAGGAGTAGGATAGGAGTATTATAAATACCCTATCATGCTAGAGATTTTTATTCATCTTCTAACATTCTTAATTCTTCAATTCCTAAACTATTAATTTTCTTCCATCCCTCTCATCTTCCACTACAAACACTTCTAATCTATTCTTCTATTCATCTATTCCACAACAAGAGAATCGTTACTTGCTACGGAATCACAAAAACCACACGCCTAAACACCTACTTTTCACGCCATCCACCATGCAAAACGTGATATCCTCCGCATTTATGGGTAACTAAACCTCTTAGTTGGGGTTATGGAAGCCGAATGAGTTACTATCTATAGCTGTGAGTTTGTGAGTTCAAGACACGTATATTGCTTATATCATTACGCTCTTCATCTTAATCTACATTCTTTGCGGTTGCAAACGCAAGAATAACGCCAGTCTAACACTTAACTTGTTCGAGAGAAAGGTTATTTGTCTGGAAAAGAGAGAATGTCAAGGTAGTAGGACACCCTTTCCTATTAAAAAGCTAGTGCCGTAACTGGACTAACCTCTTGGAGAATTTGTACCGTTAGACACGCTTTAAGCTCGAGAGAGTTAAAGTGAAATAGTCCTTGTTTAGGTCGAGAGACGCTTGGATTTACCATCGACTACAATTCTCTATAAGCAATTGCATGTCAAGACTCTACACACTCATAGCCAATAGAGACGTATAACTCATAAGGTGGACATACCCCCAACGCTTCAATTCTCATTGTTTATAACTTACGTAACAATCTTTCTCTCTTTACTTTATTATTTTCAGCTTTTACTTTATTGTTTTCGCTACACATTACAATCCCCCCTTTTACGAGACTTGCATCAAAAGTCTAATAATTTCGCTTACTTGTTGGCCAAGCTATTCCCTGTGGGATCGACACCCAACCCAGGTTGGGTTCTATATTTGCTAACGACCGCTTTACACTCCCACGAGAGCTGTAGATTGAGCGTTATCAAAAATTGGCGCCGTTGCCGGGGAATACGAGTGTCAATCAAGTTCGTAATAATTACTAGACCCTTTGGTCAAAGATTCTCGTACTTTTACGTTTAGTTTTTGTTTTTGCTTATTGTAGGTTTTTCTTTTAGTGCATGCCCCATACTAGAAGTTCAGGTCAACCGTTATTACCAATCAATCCGGAACCACAACGAATTAGAAGAATGGAAGCACAAGCTGAAATCGACAGGATGGCTGCTCAACACGAGCAAACAAGATTAGTTGCTCTTGCCGCTGCTCAAGTCCAACAACAAAACATTGATAATCCTGGACGAGCAACAAATCCTGACGATGAAGATTTAGGTGATGACGAGTTACTGAACCCTAGGCGTGATGCTGAAATTATAACACCTGCCAATCGAAGAGGTCGACAAGCGCGGTATAGGTATGATCGCCAACCTTTGCAACCAGCTTTCGACGATGATGATGATGATCTTGATGGTGCCGGAGCCACTGGAGCTATAATTCCACCACCATTAGCGCCCGGAGCCAAGTTCAACATCACAAGCACCATGATTCAGTTATTGCAACTCAAGGGATTATTTGGTGGACTAGCAGGCGATGATCCGAATATGCATCTCATCAACTTTATTTCTACATGCAAGTCTTTTGACAATCCTGGTGTTGGTCAGAATGCTATTCGATTACGTCTATTTCCATTGTCTCTGTCTGGGGAGGCAACATTATGGTTGAATGGGCTGACTCCTGATTCAATTACAAATTGGAGGCAATTGAGAGACGCTTTCCTAGAAAGATTCTTTCCGCCATCCAAAAGGGCTCAATTGAGAGATGAAATCAGCAACTTTCGTCAGCTTCCCTCTGAAGCTCTTCACGAAACATGGGAGAGGTTCAAGACAAAGCTAACGAGATGCCCAAACCATCACATGACTAATGTTCACCTCATGGAGATCTTGTATAGAGCCTTGAATTCAATAACTAAACCAGTGGTGGACAACGCAACTGGAGGTTCTTTTATGGACCTCACCTTTGGTCAAGCAAGCAACATGCTAGATCGTATGACGAAACAAAGTAGAGCTTGGCATACCAGGGATTCTGAGGTAGCAAGCCCCACTTTATCTATTGGCATGTCTGCAGACCAAAGAAGAAGAGAAGAAGAACGTGATCAAGATATGGCGCACATGAAAACCCAAATGGATCTTCTTACAAAGCATCTATTAGGGAAGACTGAAAAAGTGAAAGCTATTGCGTCAAAAGGAAGAGACGAATCTGATTCGGAAGAGGAGGCCAACTACTTGAACAATCAGGGGGTTTCCGTGGGAATGCCCAAGGAAACCAAGGTCGGAACTATTATGTTAAATCTGGAAGCAAAGACCAAGGTAGTTGGAAGAAAAATAATGAAAATAGTGGTTTGTACGTTCCCCCTGGTAAACGTGATACCACCACATCTAATTCTATGGAAGACATGATGGCTAAGTTATTGAAAGGAGTGGAAGCAACGAGCGCAGGAGTGAAGGAAGTAATTGACGATTTGGCCTCCATGAAGCAACTAGTTGATTCTCATTCCACTTCTATCAAGCAAATAGAGCAGCAATTAAGAACTTTCAGCAGCATTCAATCAAAGAAAGGCTGGCACCTTACCGAGCGATACAGTCCAAAACCCAAGGAATGATGGGTCATGCATGACCATCACTACCAGGAGTGGTAAGGTGCTGGAAACTTCAGAAAAAGGCAAGCAAGTGGTTGACGGAACAGCAGATATGGACGCCACACCTAGTGACGTCACAAGAGAAGAAGCCGCAACATCTACTTCCAACGTCAAGGACGTTTCACCTAGTGACGTGCAGCCTGAAAAAAATAATAAACGGAAGCAAGAGGACAAGAAAGCCATGGAGAGAACACTTCCATACCCACCACCACCTTTTCCACAAAGATTGAAGAAGGTGGCCGATGACACTAAGTTCAGCAAATTTATGACCATGTTGAAGCAGCTGACTATTAATGTCCCATTGGTAGAGGCACTTGAACAAATGCCTGGGTATGTGAAGTTTATGAAAGATCTTTTGACTAAGAAGAGGGCAGCAAGCTATGAGCTGAAAGATGATGTGCATCATTGTAGTGCAATTGCTACTCGATCGATAGTTCAGAAGAAGGCCGACCCCGGAGCTTTCACGATTCCTTGCACCGTCGGATCTTTGGACTTTGCTAAAGCATTGTGTGACTGAGGAGCCAGCATCAACTTAATGCCATTATCAATCTATAAGAAGTTGGGGTTAGGAGATCCTACACCAACTAATATGAGGCTTGTGATGGCGGATAGGTCGGTAAAACGACCGGTTGGTATTCTATGCGATGTCTTGGTAAAGGTATCTTCATTCATATTTCCAGCAGACTTTGTCATCTTGGATTGTGAAGCAGATTCAGAGGTTCCCATAATCTTGGGACGCCCCTTCCTTGCTACAGGAAGTGTGCTCATAGATTTGAGAGCTAATGAGCTTTCATTCCGAATAAATGATGAAGTGGTTCGCTTTGATGTTTGCAAATCAATGAAGCAACCCAAAGATCTAAGTGTATTTTCGGTGGCTGATGTTGTCTTTGATGACGAGAAAGAGTTACTTGCAGAAGAGCACATTCTTGATGATCCTTTGGAGGCTTTGTTCATGAAAGAAGAGGATGATGATGCTGAAATTTCTAAAGATGATATTTGTGCTCTATCGGGATTAGGAACATATCGTTATACTCCCAAGAAGCTGGATCTTGATCTCAAGAATCGACCCACACCACCAGCTAAGCCATCTATTGAAGAACCACCCACGTTAGAATTGAAGGAGCTGCCAAGCCATTTGAAGTACACATTCTTAGGAAGCGGAAACACTCTTCCAGTCATAGTAGCAGCCGATTTAGGTGAGCAACAAGTTGCAGCTCTTATCGCAATCTTACGCAAGTATATTAGAGTTATTGGATGGACCATTGCGGATATCATTGGTATTCCACCTGGGATTTGCACACATAAAATTCAGCTTCAAGAAAAGTGCACACCCACCATTGAACATCAAAGACGTCTAAACCCACCAATGCAAGAAGTGGTGAAAAAGGAGATTATCAAGTGGTTAGACGCAGGAGTCGTGTATCCTATTTCTGATAGCACATGGGTAAGCCCAGTACAATGTGTTCCCAAGAAAGGAGGTATGACGGTGGTTGCGAATGCAAAGAATGAGCTTATTCCACTCAGGCCCGTTACTGGATGGAGAGTATGCATGGACTACCGCAAGCTGAATTCTTGGACTCTCAAGGATCACTTTCCCATGCCATTTATGGACCAAATGCTAGATAAATTAGCGGGGAAAGGATGGTTTTGCTTCTTGGATGGTTATTCAGGTTACAATCAGATTTGTATTGCCCCCGAAGACCAAGAGAAGACAACGTTTACATGCCCATATGGTACTTTTGCCTTCAAACGCATGTCATTCGGGTTGTGCAACGCACCAGCCACCTTTCAACGTTGTATGATATCTATTTTCTCTGATATGGTAGAAGACACTTTGGAGGTATTTATGGACGACTTTTCAGTTGTTGGTGAGTCCTTTGATGCATGTTTGGTGAACTTGAGCATGGCATTACAAAGATGTGTAGAGTTCAACCTTGTGCTGAATTGGGAGAAGTGCCACTTCATGGTAAAAGAAGGAATCGTTCTTGGGCACAAGATTTCCAAAAGAGGAATAGAGGTTGATCGCGCCAAAATAGAGGTAATTGAGAAGCTACCACCTCCAATTTCGGTGAAGGAAGTTCGTAGTTTTCTTGGCCATGCTGGGTTTTATCGTAGATTCATCAAAGACTTCTCCAAAATTTCTAGTCCATTGTGCAAACTATTGGAGAAAGATGCGAAGTTTGACTTTAATGATGATTGCGTAAAGGCATTTGAATGCCTTAAAGTAAAACTCATTGAAGCCCCTATCATGGTAGCACCAGATTGGACGCTCCCATTTGAAATCATGTGTGATGCTAGTGGTGTAGCCGTTGGTGCTGTTCTTGGACAGAGAAAGGAGAAAATATTTCATCCTATCTACTATGCGAGTAAGGTCCTTAATGAAGCCCAAAGGAACTACACTGTTACTGAACAAGAGCTCCTAGCAGTTGTGTATGCATTCGAGAAGTTTCGTGCCTATCTATTGGGTACTAAGGTGATCGTTCATACAGACCATGCAGCTCTTAGGTATCTAATGACTAAGAAGGATGCAAAACCAAGGCTGATTCGATGGGTATTGCTGCTGCAAGAGTTCGATTTCGAAGTCAAAGATAGAAGAGGTTGCGAGAACCAAGTGGCTGATCACCTATCTAGACTTGAGAATGAGTATGTGGCGCAACCAGAAAATCAGATTGATGATGCATTCCCTGACGAGGAGATACTAGCGACAACAATGGAGAAATTACCATGGTATGCCGATTTTGCAAATTTCGTGGTGAGTCATGTGTTACCCTCCAATTTATCTTACCACCAGAGGAGGAAGTTTATGCATGACGTTCAGCACTACTATTGGGATGAGCCTTATTTGTTTCGAAGATGCGCGGATGGTATCATTCGACGATGTATATCCCATGAAGAAGTGCCTACTATATTGGAAGCATGCCACACTTCGCAAGTTGGAGGACATCATGCAGGGAATCGAACGGCAAGGAAAGTCTTGCAAAGTGGTTATTATTGGCCTACAATATTCAGAGATGCACACGACTATGTGAGAAGGTGTGACCAATGCCAACGTCAAGGTGCTATTTCAAAACACCATGAAATGTCCATGTCCAAAATTCTGGAGATAGAACTCTTTGATGTGTGGGGTATTGATTTCATGGGACCATTCGTGAATTCGTTTGGAATCAAGTACATCTTGGTTGTTGTGGATTATGTGTCGAAATGGGTTGAAGCTGTAGCATTGGCCGATAACGAAGGAAAGCGTGTTGTAGCATTTTTAAAGAAGAATATCTTCTCTCGCTTTGGAGTACCCCGTACTATCATAAGTGATGGAGGATCTCACTTTTGCAACAAGCTATTCAAATCTATATTGGCCAAGTATGGAGTCAAGCAACACAAGGTAGCTACGCCTTATCATCCCCAAACTAGTGGACAAGTAGAGGTTTCCAATCGTGAGATCAAGCAAATCCTTGCCAAGACGGTTAATGCGAATCGGAAGGATTGGTCTCGAAAGCTAGATGATGCACTATGGGCGTATAGGACTGCATTCAAGACACCCATTGGCATGTCACCTTATCAGCTAGTTTATGGGAAAGCTTGTCATCTACCCATCGAGCTTGAATACAAGGCATTGTGGGCATTGAAGCACTTGAATCTGAATTGGGATGATGTGAAGAACCTGAGGTTGGAGCAGCTGAACGAACTAGATGAATTTCGTCTCCATGCATATGAAAGATCAGATTTATATAAGGAGCGGATGAAGAAGTATCATGATCAGCGGATTGTTCGACGAAACTTCCAAAAAGGTGACATGGTACTACTCTTTAATTCCAGACTCAAGCTCTTCCCAGGTAAGTTAAAATCAAAATGGTCTGGTCCATTTAAAGTCATTCAAGTCTACTCATCTGGAGTAGTCGAATTAGAAAACAATGAGGGTGTTATCTTCAAAGTGAATGGCCAACGTGTCAAGCCATATATCGGTCCTCTTGACTCGATGAATGACATGGTCATCACTTATCTCGACGAAGTCTAAGTACTCGAGATTACTATGTTGAGCCACGACAATAAATAAGGCGCTAGATGGGAGGCAACCCATCGTTTTATTGTTTTATCGTTTTGTCGTTTTATCGTTTTATCATTTTATCGTTTTAGTATTTTTTCTTTTTGATAAATGAAAATCCAAAAATAAGAGTCGTGCCACGACCAAAACTAAGGCGCTTGGTGGGAGGCAACCCATCGTACTAATCGTTTTCATTTTGATTTGAGCAAATTAGGTGCAAGAAGTACGCGATGAGAAGATTGATCTCACTCGACGATTTGGACGCATTGTATGGTAAAGTCGGTAAGTTAGGAATGGTGATGCATAAGGCTATGAATTGAGCCTTTCTCACGTCATAATAGGCTTCAAGGAAGGATAGGCCTTGGTAAAAATAGGCCACGAACGATGCACAACCTATTCTATAGCCTAAGGACTCGGAATCTAGTGTGCTATACACTATGCGCCGCCTATTCCTAGGTATGCTTTTGACTATGCGCCGCCTATGCTATGGCATTTGAGATACTGAGACCAAATGCCATAGACTATGCGGCGCATATGTCTACAAATGCCATAGACTATGCGGCGCATATGTCCCATTATGCCATGGACAATGCGCCGCATATGTCATTGATATGCCGAGGGATATGCGCCGCATATGTGGTGATTTTGTCCCCAAATCCGATTGTAAATGGGTCATAACCCGACCCATACTCTTCCTATATAAAGGGGACTTGGTTTTATAACACAATCACATTAGAAACAACCCTAAAGGCGCCGCATATCACTCCAAATCCTCTCAAAATTTTCTTCCTTTGTTCTTCCAATCCACAACAACTTCTCCACAATCGTCAAGCAAGTAAGTGCTCTCTTATTCTTCATCTATTTATAGTAAGTACTACGTTGCTATGCTTATTATATTTTGCTAAATCATGTGAGATTGATGGTGATGTTCATGTGTTTGGATAATTGTTGCAAAAACGTGTGAGTGAATATCTACGTAGGGAATTCTTGACTTGTTTCCGACTTGAATTTTGCTCCGATAGCATTGTTATGATAATTGCTGAATTAATATGGCTATGAATATTGCTTAAGATTGTTGGTTGGATGATTACATGATAGACTATCCCGGCCATCGGGATAAGGTTATAGTGTCTATCGACTTAGGAGGTTGTGCTTGTTGTAAGAATAATAATTCCATGTGGTATCCCCTAGGTTGTAGTGTTGCTATATCCACCATGAAAGTAGTCCAATGGCTGTAAATAAGTGATGTAATGCTGATTTTCTTGTCGGAATACAATCCTAAAACGGATGTCGACGAAATCTGAGTACTCGACCACTTTCACTTCACTGATTTGTGTTAACAAGATTAAGTGTGGGGTGGTACCCCTAGTGCCTGCATATAGATTGTATAAAGTGAGATTGTGCTGCAACTAACATTATTTCTAGTCTCAGGTACAATGGCACCTAAAGCAAAGCAAGGCAAGGAGAAGGCTACCACGTCCCGAAAGGACAAGAAGAGAAGTCGAAAAGACCAAGGAGAATCATCTTCAGCACACCTACCACGAAGAATGTTCGGAATAAAGTGGGTTCTTGAGGAAGAAGCCAAAGCATGGTACAGCAGCAACAAAGAAAAGAAATATGTGCACGTCGACTTGATCAACAAGGAGACCTTAGCAAAGAAGGAGCCGCAAATGTTGGCTAAAATAATGGCTTTGAAGCTAGATTTCATCTTCCGCGACATGGGAGAGTGTAATCTTGACTTAACTAGAGAGTTTTATGCCAACTGGTCGCCGAACACAACAGTCAATGAAGTAAAAATTCGGGGCCAAGTGTTACAGCTTACAGCGGATTGGATCAACTCTTTTCTTGGCCTACCTTCGGTCGACACTGCACCATACAAAGAGCTGTACAGCAGGCCTCCTTACAGAGCAATAAGACACACGCTTTGTGGAAGCAGATCAATGGCAAGATGGGGCAGACATAAGGAAACAGGCCGTCACAACACATTCCCCTATGCTCCACTAAATAGGGAAGCAAGAATCTGGATGCGCATTGTCAACTCATGCCTTATTCCTGGGACGCAATACACCAAGATATCAAGAGATAGAGTGTGTTTGGTTTATGCGTTGATGACAAATGTCCCTATCAACTTTGGGGCAATCATTCGATCTACCATGAGGAAGGCCAGACTCCACCGAAGGTCCCATTTCACATTCGGCAATTTGTTGACAGCAATGTTGCAGAAGGAGGATATAGAAGAGGAACCAGCTGACCACAAACTCCCACATAACCCAAAGAAGGTTGACCTCACAAAGGTCAAAGATGCTGAAACAACTCATGGAGTCAACCTTACTACTGCGGAGAGACATGCTCGTGACGAGAGTTTCTTCTGTCATCTCTATGGCATGACACAATTCACTATGATGAGTGGTGGACGTATTCCAACTGCTGAAGAGCTCCAACAGCTGGACCACGACTACCCAATGAACAGGCATGCCCGGGAGATGTGTGGAGTGGGCGTATATTTTGAGGAACCTCTTGACGATGACGTGCCAACTGATGATGATAGACGCTTGCCTGATTCTGATGCTGAGGAGAACTCTGAGGATGACTCTTATGATGATTCTGACGAAGGGGGTATGACCCCCGACATTGATGAGGAGTCCGACTAATCAGGTTCTTCGACTTTATTTTCCACTGAGGGCAGTGTCCAGTCTAAGTGTGGGGTGGCAGAATCTGCATGCTATACTTCTTTGTTTGCACCTATGTTTGTATGTTTGCTTGTTTTTCTTGTTTATTTTGTTTTTTTGTTTGACGTTTTTTTTTAATTTTTTAGGAGTAAAATTTTTCTAGCTACGCATGAAATTATTTTGATAGGCAGCATGAGATTAGAACAAGAGTATGTGCTACAATTATGACTATTGAGACATTTAGGCTCTAGTTGTGACTTATTATGTGATATTGTGTGACTCAATTCCTTCAATTGTTGGGTCAAGAGTCTATATTACTTCCAATCAAGTCGACCATGTGCCTTGTGTGTGTGAGATAATAGTATATTCTATGTTTGTGGTTGATGCTAGAACTTGCCTGGTATGTATGCAAAGCGAAAATAAGGAGTGTAAGTTTAGGATATGATTTAGGCATTTCTTTGGCAACCTATACATGTTTACCTTCAGTTTTTCCTACCCATGTAAATCATCCTAGTTAAACCCTTTTGAGCCTTTAGCCTATTTCTTTGACAACCTTGTATGTAAGCCTAATCCATTTCTTTCAAGACCATAATTTGATCCAAAATCCTGAGTGCTTTAAAGTGAAAAAGTCATGTGACAACATAAGAGGAAATTGGGTGAGTATGATGCTTTAAATTTAAATGGTGCTTGAATGTGTTATGAAAAAGGAAGAAAGTGCTATCATAAGAGGTATGTTGTGAAAAGAAAAAGGAAAAGAAAGCTGAAAAGTGAGTTGTGCTTAAAATTGAAAAACAAAATAGGAGAACAAGGGTGGTAGAATAAAAGAGTAAAGAAAGGATGAAAGAAAAAAGTGTCCATGATACAATGTGATGTATTAAAGTGCTTAGGAACCTAGTCACTATTCTTGGCCAAAATAGTCCTACCAGTCCCTTAGCCTACATTACAACCATCAAAAGACCTACTTGATCCTAATCTTAACATTCCGACATTTAGTAGAGTACTACATTAAAGGCAAGCTTATGGTCATTAGTTGCTACATATGAATTCTTTGTGAGAGTGAGTGCAAGGATACTTTGATACCCATGTTTGAAAAATATGCTATATTTGTGAGTGATTATGGGTACTATATTGTGAGACACACATGGTTGATGAGTTTTGGATAGTTGTATATGATTCTAGGTACCTTAACGTTTGCATGCGAGCTGATCACCATCACGAGTCTATGCTGGAGGTTAAAATTGTTTCTACTTATAATCGAAAAGCTACTCTTTGTTGATAATTTTTGTGCTTGTCTTGAAGAATGTTTTGTGTTGTTGCTGTAAAAACCCTAAGTTGATGCTTAGAAGGACATGATATTTTGTTCGAGGACGAACAAAGCTGCAAGTGTGGGGTGTTGATGATAGGCGAATTTACACGCCTATATCAATATATTTTGCCCATATTTTAGCCTAGTTTTGAGAACTAATTATCTATTTCATGCACTTTTAGTCCTTTTTCCTATAAATGAGCTAACAAACATGATTAGTAAAGTTTCAGGTATAAATGATGCAAAATACAGCATTTTATGGCTTACTTGACGCAAAAGAAAGCTCACGAACGAGATGGAAAGGAGCTGGACGCCTAAAGGACCAAATCTGCTGCATGGAAAATCTGTCCCGGGCTAAAACAGCAATTCTGAAGACTTTGGGGACTTACAGACACAAAGCTGGATTTTTTTTCCAAGATACATTAACCTAGTGCAATTAGGTTATGTGTTTCACTAATCTATTTGGATTATGATATTGTAACCTTACCCTAGTACATTTGGGTCAAGGATTTCATTAGTATATTAGGATTTGGTTATTTATTTCATTAGTTTAGTAGGAGTAGGATAGGAGTATTATAAATACCCTATCATGCTAGAGATTTTTATTCATCTTCTAACATTCTTAATTCTTCAATTCCTAAACTATTAATTTTCTTCCATCCCTCTCATCTTCCACTATAAACACTTCTAATCTATTCTTCTATTCATCTATTCCACAATAAGAGAATCGTTACTTGCTACGGAATCACAAAAACCACACGCCTAAACACCTACTTTTCACGCCATCCACCATGCAAAATGTGATATCCTCCGCATTCATGGGTAACTAAACCTCTTAGTTGGGGTTATGGAAGCCGAATGAGTTACTATCTATAGCTGTGAGTTTGTGAGTTCAAGACACGTATATTGCTTATATCATTACGCTCTTCATCTTAATCTACATTCTTTGTGGTTGCAAACGCAAGAATAACGCCAGTCTAACATTTAACTTGTTCGAGAGAAAGGTTATTTGTCTGGAAAAGAGAGAATGTCAAGGTAGTAGGACACCCTTTCCTATTAAAAAGCTAGTGCCGTAACTGGACTAACCTCTTGGAGAATTCGTACCGTTAGACACGCTTTAAGCTCGAGAGAGTTAAAGTGAAATAGTCCTTGTTTAGGTCGAGAGACGCTTGGATTTACCATCGACTACAATTCTCTATAAGCAATTGCATGTCAAGACTCTACACACTCATAGCCAATAGAGACGTATAACTCATAAGGTGGACATACCCCCAACGCTTCAATTCTCATTGTTTATAACTTACGTAACAATCTTTCTCTCTTTACTTTATTATTTTCAGCTTTTACTTTATTGTTTTCGCTACACATTACAATCCCCCCTTTTACGAGACTTGCATCAAAAGTCTAATAATTTCGCTTACTTGTTGGCCAAGCTATTCCCTGTGGGATCGACACCCAACCCAGGTTGGGTTCTATATTTGCTAACGACCGTTTTACACTCCCACGAGAGCTGTAGATTGAGCGTTATCAAGAACCAACCCTTAGGTGAGAGTAAATACGAGCAGTTCTGGCGTCACGCAACAAAGTTAGGTGTGGATAATCTTAAAAAAAGTTCGAATAATCTGGGGTACACTCAGAGATATGAGATCTGGCTACAATCCACACCTCAGGGTATTAGCAGGTCATTACCAGTGCAACTTCGAGGACGGATACGTGAAGCAGGCATAGGTGATGACAATGAGGACGCAGGTGTGAGGGCCAAAGTGAAGCTATTGGGAATTCAGTTATCAAGTTTGCTCACAACTGTGGAGAGGTACCTGAAAAATTATTTTAGATGTACTTCTCAAGAGGCTGGGACACGTGCTAGAAGTTTCTTCCCAAATATCAAAGTTTCCTTGCAGGATATGTTACAAAGTTTGAGTGGGAGAGTGAGAACTTCACAGACAAGTCCATCTCAGCCAGGATCATCACACGGCACAACAGTTTAAAGGGGCATTTCCTATCTTTTATTTAGTTTGAGTCCCTTTGTTTTTTCTGTCACTGTATTATTGTGTCTTTGTAGGTGTCAAGTTTGTTTCAACTTTGGAATTTTCATTATGAGTGTTATGTATGTTGTCCTGTTGGTCTAGAGTATTGTTCAGTTTTTACGTGATTAGTATCAAGGTTGTCTTAATGTCGGAGTCTGTTTTAGTTGTTTCGTCTATTAAAAAAATGTTGTGATGTTCTTATTTTTTTTTTAATTTTTTTGTTTGTTTTTCGTCATTAAAAAGATCAAAAATCAAAATTATCAACTCTGTGGTATTTATGCATACTTCCCGAACTACTCAAGATCTGATTCATGTACAACATGATACGTAGGCAACCTATTTGTAGGTTCGATCTATGCATTTTGTTTCTTTGTTCTCTTTGTTTCCTTAAGAAAACAAAAGTTATAAAGAATGACAAAAAGAGGGAAAATAGCGAGAGAAGAATGATGAAAAGAAAGAATAGTGAGAGAAGAAAAGAGAAGGAGAAGAGACTGATGCAAAGAAAGGAGAAGCGAGGAAGAAAAGTAGAAAAAAAATAAAGTATAATAGGAGGGTATGAAGTAGCAAGTGTAAGGAAAAGACTGGGATAATGTTAAAATGGCCTCATTATTCTCAAAGACAGGTAGAAATGCGCATGAATCTAGGACAAATATACATGTGATTTTCATGTTGTTTGTGTGACCTAATCCTAACGGGTTTTGTGTTTGATGAGCATGTTCTTTCGGATAAAAAGTAGTTGATTTGTAGTACTCTGGCTAGTCAGTGGTTGATTTGTAGCACTCTGGCTAGTCATCCTTACTTCTCCAAATCAAAAGTAAAGTTTGTCATGGCTAACAAAAAGGTAGAAAACTCACTCATTGACCCGAATCAGAGTCCTAAAAAAGGGGGTTCAGAGCATAATGAAGAGATATTGAAACTCAAAAAACAACTCGAAGAGATGCACAGAGCATGGGCCAGTGGCATGCCTCCTCCTCCATACCCGGATGATCTCGGCAACACTTTAAATTACCCGCTGCTGTCTCAAGCATAATTTTTTGATCCCACTGATACGTCCCAACATGATCCAGGATTCATGCCACATCAGGACTATACTGGAACTTCTAGTGTGACCTTGACAGTTTTGCAATGAAGGCCCACTGCCCATCCAGCACCACATGGGGCACCTGTGTTCGTGGCTCCATCACCACCTGAATCTCCTACATATGTTGTTCGTCCAATAATCATGCTCCTTTGATCTGCTAGTGAGCTGATGTTGAAGGTTTTGAATGATCAGTATTATACCCCAGAGCTTACTTTGAAGATGAATGATCAGTATGGGTATAATTAACTACATGCATTTCCAATTCGATACAGAGAAACTTTTCACGACAAAAGAACAGAAGGACATGGCGCGAAAGTTGAAGAGTTTGGAACAGACTATGGGGAACTTGTAGGGACTTGGGGGTTATAAAAGTGTCTCATATAAAGATTTATGCATGTTCCCAAGTGTTAATCTTCCTCTTGATTTTAAGATGTCGAAGTTTGAGAAGTATGACAGATACAGTGATCCGCTGGCACATTTAAGGTGTTATTATAACCAATTAAGGGGTGCTAGAGGGAAAGAAGAATTACTCATGGCTTATTTCAGTGAGAGCCTTTCGAGTCTATCCTTAGAGTGGTTTGTGGATCAGGACATCGACAAATAGAATAGTTGGGATTACCTGGCTAATGAATTCGTGTAATAATTTCAGTTCAATGTAGATCTGATTCCTGATGAGAAATCCCTGACTAATATGAAGAAGAAGAAGAAGAAGAAGAAGAGTACTAAAAGTTTAATGGAGTATTGGATAAGGTGGCGTGAACAGGATGCTAGGGTAACACCTTCAATAAAAGAGAGTAAATTGGTAGAGGTTTTCATACAGGCACAAGATGAGGCATATTTCCAACACTTGCTTCCGGCAATGGGTAAGCCATTTGTCGAAGTCCTCAAAATGGAACAAGATGATAGAAGAAGGTATTAATACTAAACGAATCATGAGTTTTTTCGCATTAAAGCCACCACCCAAGCAATTCAGAGTGGTTCTGAAAACTTTGGAGGGAAAAAAAGAAGGAGGATATAGCGACTGTTGTAGCTGCTGGACCACACGCATATCCAAAAAGACCTTCTCACCCCTAACCCCAGTCTCAAGCCCAAGCCTATGCCCAACCTCTATATACCCCCTCTAATTATTACTGCTTTTTGTAAAACCCACTATATTTTATTCCACTACCTTTATACCTAGTATATAATGCACAACCATATGTCCAAACCCCTTCTTACCCACAATAGTGTGCACCAACTTCTCAAAATCGTCCTTCAACTCCATAAAATTACCAAAACCCTTCCAAATCTTGTTTTTAACCTAGGCCCGAGTTTAACAAAAAAAAGGCAATCAAGAATGAGTTCACACCTATCGGGGAGTCGTACGCTAGTTTATTCTAGAGGTTGAGAAATGTGAAGGTCTTGAGCCCATTAAAGGAAAACTTTCGAATTTACCTCTAAGAAATTTTGATTATTCTCTAAGATACGCATATTGTTCTGATATGCCGAGGCATGATATAGAAAGATACTGGTATTTGAAGAGAGCAATTCAGGATCTGATTGACATAATCAGATTATGATACAAGCCCGGAGGTGCCAAACATCAACCAAAATCCATTATTGGTTCATGTTGAAACAAATATATTAGAGTTGATATATGATGGTAAAGAGTGTACGATGTCTTACAAGCCTTTAGGATATAAACTAATGAGGAAAAATCAGTGAATGTTGCAGATTCGATGAAGGTGATATCGTTAGAAAATAAAGCTCAAGCAAATACAAGGAAATCTGTGATCATCATAAAAAGAGTTGAAAAAACTTGTGGTCTAAGTTAGGACAAACCCAAGTTAACGGTAGTAGGAGCTCCGAGCAAGCCTATTTTAACTATAAAATGAGTACTTGCAACACCTATTATCATCAAGCCGATGACCCAACTCCTGCTAGTTGACACTAAAAAGGTCCCCTGGAATTATAAGTAGACTGTATGACTTACCAGGGGAGAGAAATTATGGATGAAGTAAATGAAGTAGGGGGTTTGACTCATTCTTAAAAGCGTTTTGTTCTAGAAGGTTTGAGGGAGTCTAAACCAATGACAAATGGGAAATCGAATTTCAAAAAGCCTATCACTGAGATAGAAGCCGAAGAGTTCTTGAAAAAAGATAAAATTGCCAAAATATTCAATCATAGATTAGTTGAAGAAGACTCCAGCTTAAATCTCCCCTCTTTCTTTGATGTTGCATTCTGATGAACATCGTAATGCTATACTGAAGGTGTTGAATGAATCTTATGTCCCTGATAAATTATGGTGAATTAGTCGGAGAAACTTATTGGAAAAATCTTTGAGGTAAACAGGATTAGCTTTTCTGATGATGAATTGCCTGTGGAAGGTACGGGGCATAATCGGGGCCTTTATATTACTGTGAAGTGTGAAAATTTCTATGTCACTCATGTCATGATTGATGAAGAATCTGGAGCTAATATTTTTCCTCTGTCTACTTTGCAAAAGTTGAACATCAGTACCGAGAAGGTTCAACCTAACAATGTATGTGTCAAAGCTTTCGATGGAACAAAAATAAATTTCATTGGTGAAATAAAGCTAGTGTTAACTATAGGGCCTGTTGAATTTTTCATAGAATTTTAAGTGTTGAATATCAATGCCTCTTACAATTTGTTATTTGGAAGACTATGGGTTCACAAGGATGGGGAAGTTGCCTCTACATTACACCAAATTGTCAAATTTGAAAGCGACAACTAAGAAATTGTTGTTCATGGTAAAGGGGACTTATCCGTGAGCAAAGATTATTCTATTTCCTCTATTGAGATAGGCAATGCAGATAGAGAACTAATTTACAGGATTTTGAGGCGGTAACTATTGAGCAAATACTCAAGGGAAATCTTATTCTGAGGCCATAACTGCGCTCCACATCTGTTATGGTCATGAATGTAATGTTAAAGCATGGTTTCAAACCTGGAAAGGGTTTAGGGACATCTTTACAAGGCAGGGCTCATCCAGTATACCTACGCGAGAATTTTGGTACCTTTAGTTTGGGGTACGGACCTACTTTTAAGGATAGAAAGAGGGCTAAGAAGTGGAAGAAAAATGTATAGACACTTACCAAGCCAATACCGCTACTCAACGAATCCTTCATCAAGGTCAATGTTATTGAGTCCTCCATATTATCTGTCGTAGAAATAATAAATGATGACAATGCAGATTTGATCTTCCCTTTCCAGAACATATTTATTAAAGCTGATGTAGTTTAAATTGGGGAAGGTACTAGCAACGTAAATGTGTAGTTTATTGGCCCTGTTGTCTATCTCAACAATTGGAAAGTCACTTTTCTCCCCATCAGGAGAGAGTTTTGGTAGTTTGGTTTGTTTTTCTTTCTATTTATCCGAGTTATTTCAGGGTTGTAATTCAAAATATATCTTGCTTATGTTCAGTTGTCGTTTATGTCTAAACCCTCCCATATTTCCCTTTTAATGAAATAAAATGTCCCTTTTGTTCTTGTGTCTAATATATTTTATTTGTCTTTTTCTTTATACAGTTCTCTTTATGGTTATTCTAGTGATATGATATGCACGCAAAATTTTCAGCCTACTCTTAAAATCCAATCTAATCAAGATATAGTGAAGCAAGAAGTGGAATATGATGAAGAAGAGGCATTAGAAGAAGTAAGCAAAAAGTTGAAACAATGTTAAGATAAGATGAATCCTAATTTGAATGAAACTGAGCCAATTAATCTTTGAGATCAAGGAGATGTTAGGAAAACTAAAATAAGTGTGCATGCTTCACCATAATTAAAAGAGGGAATGATTCAAGAATTAATTAATTATAAGGAAGTTTTTGCATGGTCTTATGATGATATGCCTGGTTTAAGCACTGAATTAGTGGCTCATAAATTCTCAACTGATCTTGCATTTCCCCCTGTCAAACAAAAGTTGGAAAAGTTTAAAACTCATGTAAATGTGAAAATTCAAGAGAAAATTATGAAACAATTTGATGCCAAAGTCATTCGAGTGGCTCGTTATCCTACTTGGTTATCTAACATTGTTCCTGTCCCAAATAAAGATGGCAAGATTTGAGTATGTGTCGATTATCATGATTTGAACAAAGCAAGTCTGAAGGATGATTTTCCACTGCCCAATATCCATATTTTGCTTGATAATTGTTCTAAACATGAGGTGGCATCTTTTGTGGATTGATATGATGGGTACCACCAAATCATTATGGATGACGACGACCCAAAAAAGATGTCTTTTATTACATCGTGTGGAACTTATTATTATCGAGTGATTGTCGTTTGGTTTGAAAAATGTAGGAGCAACATACATGAGAGCAATTACCACTATGTTTCATAATATGATGGATAAGGAAATTGAAGTGTATGTAGATGATATGATCATTAAGTCAAAGAGTAAGGATCTAAGGAAGTTCTTTGAAAGGCTTAGCAAGTATAATCTCAAACTTAATGTAGTAAAATATGTATTTAGAGTGTCGTACAGGAAGCTGTTGGGATTTGTAGTCAGTTGTCTGGGTATTGAATTGGATTCTTGAAAGATCAAAGCCATTCAGGATTTTCTGCCGCCCAAGAATAGAACAGAGGTGATGAGTTTTCTTAGTAGATTGAACTATATTAATAGGTTCATTTCTCAACTTAAAACCACTTGTGAGCCCATTTTCAAGTTGCTAAAGAAGAGTATTGTGTTTCAGTGGACTGAGGAATGTCAAGAAGCATTCGATAAAATGAAAAGATATCTGTAAAATCTACCTATATTGGTACTACCTGATCCTGGTAGGCCTTTGATTTTGTACTTATCGGTTATGGATAATTCCTTCGATTGTGTATTGGGTCAACATGATATCACAGGAAAAAAGGAGCAAGTTATCTATTATCTTAGCAAGAAGTTCCAACGTGTGAATCTAAGTACACTCTTCTTGAAAGGACGTGTTGTGCCCTAACTTGGGTAGCACAGAAGTTAAAAACATTATCTTTCATCCTATATTATTTATCTCATCTCTCACATGGATCCTTTAAAGTATATCTTTCAAAAAAACTATGCCAACAGGTCAATTGGCAAAGGAAAAATATTTCTTACTGAGTTTGACATAGTATATGTAACTCAAACAGCCATGAAATCACAAGCTTTGGCAGATCATCTTGCTGAGACCCCCATTGACGAAGATTATAAACAATTGAAGACATATTTCCCTGATGAAGAAGTGTTGTGTATTGATGAAGTTATTATAGATGTTGACCCAAGTTGGAAGTTGTTCTTTGATGAATCCATTAAGATGAAAGGAATCAGAATAGGTGCAGTTCCTATCTCTGAATTGGGGCAACATTTCCCAGTAACAATGCAACTTTGATTTTATTGTACCTACAACATGGCAAAATATAAAGCTTGCATTTTGGGGTTGAGGTTAGCTTTTGACATTAAAGTTCAAAAATTATTAATATTGGGAGACTCAGACTTGCTTGTCCATCAAATTCAAGGTGATTAGGAGACAGGGGATATAAAAATCATACTGTATCGACAATGCTTGCAAGATCTATGTCAATGGTTCGTGTCAGTAAAGTTTAGGCATATTCTAAGAATTTGCAATAAGATTGTTGATGCTTTAGACACCTTGTCTTCGATTCTTAAACATCCTGATAAGGCTTACATCGATCTGATGCATATACAGAGTGGTAATCAACATGCTTATTGTAATACAGTTTAAGAAGAACTCTATGGTGAACCATGATTCTTTGATATCAAGCGACACATGTAGGCGAGAGAATACCCAACACATGCCACCAGTGATCAAAAGAGGACTATTCGGCGTTTGGCTAGTGGATTTTTCTTAAGTGGGGGAATATTGTACAAGAAAACCTTTGATTTGGGACTCTTGAGGTGTGTAGATGCAAAAGAAGATTCGGTAATCATCGTTGAAATATATTATAGAGTATGCAGACCGCATATGAATGATTATGTCTTGTCAAAGAAGATACTTCGATCAGGTTATTATTGACTTACTATGGAAAGATTTTATTTGTTTCATGTGAAAATGTCATCAATGTCAGATACATGGTGATCTGATACATTCTCCTCCTACTGAGTTACATACAATGTATGCTTCATGGCCTTTTGTAGCTTAGGGAATGGACGTGATTGGATCAATCGAACCAAAAACATCAAATGAACATAGATTTATTTTTGTGGCCATCGATTATTTTACAAAGTTGGTAGAAGCGACAACTTCCAAGTTAGTAACAAAGAAGGCAGTGGTAGATTTTGTTCATGCTAACATTATTTGTAGATTTAGCATTCCAAAGGTGATCATCTTAGATAATATTGCCAACCTCAATAGTTATTTGATGCAAGAGGTGTGCCAGCAATTCAAGATTGCACATCAAAATTCCACCCTATATCGTCCAAAGGCAAATGGCGTCGTAGAAGACACCAATAAGAATATCAAGAAGATACTATGGAAAATGATACAAGGCTATAGACAATGGCATGAGAAGTTATCATTTACATTACTAGGTTATCGTACTACTATTCGCACTTCAACAGGGGCAACTCCATATTTATTAGAGTATGGGACAGAAGCGATCATACCTGCAAAAGTTGAAATTCTATCTCTTCGAGTCATTGTGGAAGCAAAGATTGATGATAATCAGTGGATCAAAACTCGATTGGAGCAATCGAGTTTGATTGATGAAAAAAACTGATATTAGTATGTCATGGAAAATTGAATCAAAAGAGAATGGACCGAGCATACAATAGAAAGGTGCATCCCAGACGTTTTGAAATCGGGAAATTAGTATTGAAATGCATCCTCCCCCATCAGATCAAAGCTAAAGGCAAGTTCTCCCCAAATTGGCAAAGGCCCTTCATTGTGAAGAAAGTGTTGTCCAATGGATCTTTATATTTGATAAATGTAAAAGGAAAAATGGCAGAAATGCCCGTCAATACCGATGCAGTTAAAAGATATTATGTATGCTTTACCCTTCATTACTTCTACTGCATGTTCATTACTTACATTTTTAAGGATTGATATGATGAAGGCATTTTATTCTGCTATCTCAATGTTGTGTCTTCCTTTGTCTACCCTCTTGAGCTTTGGTCCTACTTTTCTTTCATATCCCTCTTTTGGAATCAAAATTGAGTAAAAAAGCTAGAGTATCTAGAAAATAAAAAAAAAATTTATTCAAAAGAAAGTATAAGAAAAAGAAAAAGAAAACCAAAACAAAGAAAAAGTTATTGGAACTACGTGTGACCTGATTCTCTCCTCTCGAGGGTGAGATACGTAGGCCGCCCTACTCTGGACTCAGTCTAATTAAGTAAGTAATTTAAAATGATCCAGTCAAAAGAAACTGGGCATGAGTTTAATTTTTGTTGTTTGAGTCGATTCCAAATATTGTAAGTCCCACTCCACTTCAGGTGTCATTTGAGTCTCCTGCCATATTTTCTTTCTAACCCACTATCCAAAAGCTGGATTACAACCAAATAAAGACCTTCAGATCAATCTTTGAGAATGTTGATACTGACATACGATAGATATATGATAATATTTTTGGCATTATATTTTTTGCATCATCATAGGGAAATATGAGGAACAAAACGAGAGAGTCTTATTGGTGAAAATCCTCGCAGGAACCATAAGGCAATGATGAGTTGAGATAGATAAAAATGAGAAAGTCTTATTGGGGAAAACACTCGTGGGCACCATAAGGCGATGGTGAGTTGAGAGAAATATAAATCAGAGAGTCTTATTGGTGAAAACCCTCAAGGATACCGTAAAGCGATGGTGAGTTGAGAGAAATATAAATGAGAGAATCTTATTGGTGAAAACCCTCACAGGCACTATAAGGCGATGGCAAGTTGAGGGAAATAAAAAAGAGAGAGTCTTATTGGTGAAAACCCTCATGGGCACCGTAAGCCGATGGTGAGTTTGATAGGAATAAAAAAAAAGGCTTGTTGGCGAAAACCCTTTGAGGCGTCGTTTATTGGATGAGGTATATGAGTCCAATGGATTTGAAGAGGCGAATCATTTGCAAGGGCATTAACTCAACAACAAATAGTAAAGTTTGGGGGAAAGATCAGGTAGCTTAGTAAAAAATGCTTGTCATAATCATTAGAGTTGGTTGTTGTATTCAGATAAGTTTTTCACTAGTCATTTTGAAAGAGGAAAATTGTCTTTTCCTTTCTTTTACATATTCATATTTTTGTCTTTTTATGTCATTTATCAAAATAAAAATCACCATTATTTCTTTACATCTTTGAGTCAAGTCAGTGTCAAAACAAGTGAGAAAGGATTTCAAAACTGACTACCAGTCTCCTCAATTGCATGAAGAAAGGACCAGGACCAGTACTTGAAAGGAAAATGATCCTAAACCAAGACCAGCAAAGAAATTTTATCAACCGATAGGTTACTGGATTTGAGGGAGTATCAGGTTTCAAAAGGTGCATCTTAGATACATGGTAAAATAGAAATTCGGAGTTTCAATCAGAGTCACTTCCCTTAATTTGGGTTTAGGTCAATGATGCGACAAGACAGGGGAAAATGTCTGCAATCTGAAACAAAGATTAAGGGAATGAGCGTTGGAGCAGATGCCTGGAAAGCCAAGTGTTGCAAGCCATCACTAAGTTTTTAACTGACAAATTTTTCTTTGATGAAACAGGGGCAAAGTTCTGTTCATTAAGTTCATCTACCTTTGGGGGAGCATATCCATGAGCTACCGTACTAATCAGGACCCTCCTGAAAAATGAGATTTTATTTTTTTTAAAACAAAAAAAAGAAGAAAAAATGGAATATTTCTCTATCATAATCTTTTTTGGGATAATTTTTGTCTAGTTTTGACTTTAATTTTAGGAACTTGCCTGAAGAATAGGGTGATAAAATTACAAATCAGGATCCTGCCTGGAGAACATGGTGATGAAATTGAAAGTCAGGAGCTCGCCTAAAGAAAAGGGTGATAAAATTACAAGTCAAGAACCCACAGCCTAGAGAACAGGGTGATGAAATTAAAAGTCAAGAGCCTATCTGAAGAACAGGGTGATGAAATTGCAAGTCAGGAGCCCGCCTGGAGAACAAGGTGATAAAATTGCAAGTCAGGAACCCACCTGAAAAATTGGGTGATGAAATTGAAAGTCAAGAACCCGCCTGAAGAACAGGGATGATGAAATTGCAAGTCAGGAGCCTTCCTGAAGAACAAGGCGATGAAATTGCAAGTTAGGAGCCCACTTGAAGAACAAGGTGATGAAATTGAAAGTCAGGAGCTCGCCTGAAGAACATGGTGATGAAATTGCAAGTCAGGAGTTCGCTTGGAGAACAAGGTGATGAAATTGAAAGTCAGGAGCTCGCCTGAAGAACAGGGTGATGAAATTGAAATTTAGGAGCCCGCCTGAAGAATAGGATGATGAAATTACAAGACATGATCTCGTATGGATAATAGGGTAATAAAATTGAAAGTCAAAATTCCGCCTGAAGAATAGGGTGATGAAATTGCAAGTCAGGAGCACGCCTAAAGAACAGAGTGATGAAATTGAAAGTCAAGAGCCCGCCTGAAGAAGGGGATGATGAAATTGCAAGTCAGGAGCCCACCTAGTGAATAGGGTGATAAAATTGAAAGTCAGGAGCCCGCCCGAAAAATAGGGTGATGAAATCGATAGTCAGGATCCGCCTGAAAAATAGGGTGAAAAAAATTAAAAATCATGCAATATGGCGAGGAAATTGAAAGTCAACAAATTGTAGAAAAAGTAAGTCAGGAGCCATCCTGAAAAACATGATGAATAAATTAAAAGTTAAGCAACAAGGTGGAGAAATTGTAAGTCAGAAACCCGCTTGGAAAATAGGGTGAAGATTTTCAAATTCAGGTTCAAATGCAGAAGTGCCGTCTAGAGAACATGGTCAATTTTTGAGTTTATCTCCAACATTAAATATTTTATTGAGAAAGAATCTATTCTTAAGCTCAACCCAAAGAAGATCAGATATTTTGTCAATTTGAAAAGCATCAAAAACTCAGGTCAGGAGTCCAGAGAAGCTGCATAGATAGGGCTTTTGTAATTTTAATTATCTTTTAACTTGTAATTTTTATTTTTGATGTAATGACAGAGCCGGGGACCGGAACCTCGACGGGACATCACTCGACCCTCTAATCGGTATAGCCCCTCTATTTTTTAACCCTGCAACTTATGTGCCTTGACTCCCACATAATGTTAGATAGGTAGAAGGCCCAAAATTTAGACTTAGTTGCCTTTCTTTCTTCCATTTATTTCTTTTGAAAATAATGGTTGGGTTAAAATTCTATCTTGTTGTTTACTTCTTTGTCTGATTACACGTTGTGTTTATATACAAAGAGGGGCATGTTGTAGACACGTAATTTTATCTTTCCCCAAAAATCAATTCAACTTGATTAGCTTATCACGTACCCCATCCACATGGTAATTTTCCCACAAAGAAATAAAATAAACAACTATCTCATCATTTTTTATCCTTACCCCAAATAACAAAATTACAACAAATTCATGAAAAATTAACAGCCCACTCAATCAAATTTAGCCATCTCACCTTATCCTAACAACTTCTTACCCTACCTCCTAACCCTACCCTCGTGCCCCCTACCCCTACCCCTTATCACATTTTTGGGAGGTTGCCTCACAATACATATACACACACCATCACTCCCATATAGAGAATCCATTCTCATAATAGATACATTTATATATATACACAATACCTACACAACAAAAGAGGGGATTCTCATAGATAATATAGACACACCTCATAGATAGACACCATCACACAAACAGACGTACAAACCTCACCACAAAACTCACACCTCACCAAAAAAAAACACCTCGCTGAAAAAACCCACACACATGAAAAAATACACATAACACTCATACATATTCACATAAAATGCGGGGGAAGAGATGGAATAGAGGGGAACAGTGAGTGGCTTGTACGAGAGAGAGTAGAATTACAAAAGAGAGAGAGAAGGGAATGAACATAAAAACGATCGAAAAGGGAGTCTAGGAAATCGACAGGTTGTGTTGAGTTTTTTGGTGTGAAAATTCTCGCCGAATTTAGTCACACAAATAAGAAATCGGCTCCACCAGATAAAGACTGGTAAAATCGGATTGAAATCCAATAGCGGTGGCCTCATTTCAGTTCTTTTTCTGGCAAAGGTTTTGGTAGAAATAATATACGTTTTCTCATTTTATTTTCATAATTTCTACCTTGATTTTTTCGATCTTTTGCAGGTTTTTCTTTCTGTTCAAATCGGGGAGAATTTTTGTGGTTGTTATTTCTTGATATCGAGTTGATTTCATCGTTGTTGAGGTTTTTCATTTGAGGACTTCTAGTTTGGAATTTATTAATTCATTATTATCAATGAAAAGCCAGTTCTTTTGAGGGACATCTCTCAACTTTACTCTTTTATTATTTTCAACTTGGTTGATGTTGTGATTTGTGGTGTGGTTTCAAGTATATTTGAGCAATGTTGATTGTCGTTGTCTTGATTTCTGTTTTAAAAGTTGAGTAATTGTATGATTGGGAATTGAGTAATTGTGTGATTGGTATTAAATTTGTATGAGATTCGAAAATTGAGGAAGTAAATATTGGCTTGCTTTGGTTCATTGGATATTAATTTTCTCAAACTTGATAGTTTCATATGTTAGGCCGTCAAATGGATAGGCAAATGATAGGGGGTAGGCAAATTTAGAAATTATGGATTGTTGAATATTTGAAATATTTGTTGAATGCTTTTGGGTTTCTCACATTGAAAAAATGTATTCATTTAGCCGAGGAATCCCTTGAGGTCATTTGTATTTATTCACCAGTGAATGTCCCGAAGTACCTTGTATGCGAAGGACATTCGTGATGAATGCCCAAGGCATCAGTTAGAGCATAGTTCAGGGTTAGTATAGGTTATTTTAGGTTTTATTTCAACATTTTTATTTTAGACTGTAATAATTGAACTGGACACTATTTTTCGGATTTGTTTTGTGTGATTGGTTTGTTTATTCGTTGTGTGTTTAATGTGGTTTATTCACTTCATAGCATTAGATTAGCTAATACAAGTCAAGAAGCGACTATGCTAGAACCATGGGACTGAAGGGTGCCTAACACCTTTCCGAGGTCAACAAAATTTCTTAACCGGAATTTCTATTCATGGATCAGTTTTTTAGAGTCAAACATTTTTGAAAAGGATTTTCAAAGGTGACTTGACACACCCGCTTTATGCCAAGTGGCGACTCTGGGTATAAACGTAACAATTCTTTTTCGAAACAAAATTTCCTTTTTGTCACTTAATAATAAAACCATTTTCAAACTTAAAAACAATTCTTTTTGTTAAAAAAAAGGAGTGTAATATTGTAGAATAGTGGATAGTGCACAAAATAGTGCACCGTTCATTTTTTTCATATAGTACACTATTTTTGTGCATTACGTAAAAGATATATGTAGCGTACAAAATAAGTGCACTATATAGAAATGTGAGATAACTACATTATTTGACAAACATAAGCTACTAATTATCAGTTTTAGCCTAAGTTTTAATTAATTACAATGCATAATTTCTCAGGCCAATTAAATACAATTTATAACCTCTCTTCTCTATTTTTCTCGCTTTCTCTATCTTCTATTTCTCTTTCTTTTTTATGTCAAATTTTTTCTTCTTCTTCTTCTCTTTTCTTTTCATTCTTTCTTTCTTTTTCATTTCTTTTTTATCTTTTTATTTTTTTCTCAATTTTTTTTTCTTTTTCTTTTTTATTTTAATTTTTTTCCATCTTTTTTTGTTTTTATTTCATTTTTTCTTTGTAATTTTTTTTTGTATTTTTTCTTTTTTTTTTCTATCATTTTTCTCCTTTTTTTCATTTTTTTATTTTTTTCTCTCATTTATTGTTGTTGTATTTTATATATTATATAGTTTTTTCTATTTTATATTTATTTATATCATATAATATATTTTAAACAAAATTATTTTTGTATTTGAATATTTTAATCGTAAATATGCATAATTTATCATTCATATTTGTAAACAAATAAGTATATTAATTAGTTGTATTTACTTGAATCTAAAATATATAAATATACCATGTGTTATTGAATACAAATGTATCATTAGTATTTCTATGTCAAATTTATTATGTATACTTTTATATGAACTAGTATTATTTTGCATATGTATGGTTCAAGTTATATAAACATGTATCATTTGATATAAATGTAATATTTATATTTGTATAATTTAATATTTGTATTTATATTATTTACCATT
This sequence comes from Capsicum baccatum var. pendulum, assembly GCA_030864225.1. Classification (NCBI taxonomy): domain Eukaryota; kingdom Viridiplantae; phylum Streptophyta; class Magnoliopsida; order Solanales; family Solanaceae; genus Capsicum; species Capsicum baccatum. The sequence goes on from CM061550.1 coordinate 247,471,816, forward strand.
TGTATTTGTATTGTTCAATTTGTATCAATAAAATACATTTCATATCAATGAATACAAATACAAGTATTCATAGAAAGAAAAATAATAAGTTTTTCTCAATTGTTTAAAAATACAAATGATGTTGTCAACGACAAATTTAAATACAAACAAATGAAATTACAAGTTACAAAAGATAATATCAGGTCAACTTACAAATACAAATACAAAATATTTCTTTAAAAATACAAGTGCAACCACGAAAATAGAATACAAATATAAATATAAATAAAATAAAATCAAAAAATATAAATACAAAATGCAGTCAACTCTAAAATACAAATGCAAAACAGTTTATTAAAATACAAGTCTGGATTATATAAAATATAAATGATGGAGCGAATCGTAAAATACAAATATAAGTGCGAACTACAAAATATAAATACAAATATAAATACAAATGCGAACCTCAAAGTATAAATACAAATATAAGTGTGAATTATAAAATACAAATACAAAAATAATTATATCAATAAATATAAAAATATAAATGATGGTGACAATACAAATACAATAAGTTATTATTGTACTTTTATTATCATCTATAACTTGTGCTTGACGTAGTCATATTTTCTGAAAATACAAAATATAAAATAGAATAAGAAAATGAGAAAGAAAAAAATGAAAAGAAAGAAACTAAAAAAGAAGAAAAAAATAAAAATAGGGAAAAAAAGAAATAATAGGGAAACAGAAAAAACACAAAAAATTAAAAAAAATGAGAAAAAATAATACAAAAAAAAAGAAAAATAAAAAAAATCAATAGAAAAAAATGGAAAAGAAAAATGAAAAAAATGAAATAGAAGTTAGAGATAAAAAGGAGGAAAAAATGAAAAGAAGAAATTGAAAAAAAATAAAAAATAGAAAAAATAAAAATAAAAAAGGATAAAAGGGTAAAGGGAAAAAAATAATGGTGAATACAAATACAATGAGTGGTTATAATATTTCATCATCATCCATGACTTGTACTCGACGTAATCATGTTTTTCAAAAATACAAAAAAAATATATAAAATATAACCAAAAAAAGAAAGAGAAAAAAAGTAGAGAATTAGAGACTAGAGATAGAAGAAAGAGAGACAAAAAGAATAAAAAGAAGAAGATAAAAAAAAGAGAAAGAGACATTGTGGATTGTAATTTAGAAAGTTAGGCTAGAGGCACTCTCATTTTGCTGAAACATAGGTTATTTTCTATAAGTGCCTCATATTCATATATATATATATATATATATATATATATATATATATATATATATATATATATATATATATATGCAACGCCCTGAGTCTGGTACGTCGGACGCTACACGGTGCTCATAATCTCAAAGGACCACAAGCTAATCCTTGACTGATATCTATAACTGAGCATTGAATAATACACTGTAAAAATTCAAAAAACTAACAGAAAACTTGCCATAAGGTTCAAATATCTAAAATATAACTAAAAATTGAAAACTGAATACTGATACATCTGTATGAAAAGCCTCTGAATTGTCTGAACTGTGGAGTTGATGGGACAGGTCCCCAACTAACTCCGTCTACTAAAATACTGAATGTAGTGCAATAGTAAAATAAAGATTGTTCTCGAATGATGAGGACTCACTGCTACATCTACTGTTGCTGACTGAATTTGAACTGCTAAGAATGCTCTGGATCTTGTGCTTTTGAACCTATGGTACAAAACACCATAGCACAGAAAAGTATAAGTCAGTATGATGGAATGTACTGGTGTACTAGAGGAGGTAAGGCTAAATGCAGGGGTTTATATGAACGAACAATTCTAACTAAATAATCTGAGTATATTGAATGAGGATACATGCATGAATGCACAAACTATAACTGAAATCGTAGGAACACTGAACACTGAACACCGAATTCTAATAACTGGATTTCTGATAACTGAGTCTATGATACTGATATCTGATTGACTGAGGTTGAGATCAGTCCTATCTAGCAGTTGATCTCTGAATATACTGATAATAAAGATGATTAACTGAATCTGAGATCAGTCCAATCTTGCGGGTGATCTCTAAATCTAATGGTACTTGATACTAATTAACTGTATTTGAGATCAGTTCTATCTAACGGGTGATCTCTGAATTTGTTGGTACTGATACTGATACTGCTTGATTAAATCTGAGATCAGTCCTATCTAGCGGGTGATCTCTAAATCCATTGATAATACTAATGAGTGACTGGATCTAACAGTCCTAAATCTGTGCTACTGAGATGAGTTCTTTTACTAAAACTGATTTTAAAGCTGAGATTGTGGGAGGTAGTCATCTAACTGACATGCCCCGAATTGAACTAGTGGGGTCCAACCTGTAACCACAGCTGGAAGGGTGTCAATATCGTGCCATGGGTAAAGACAACTACTATGGAGTCAGTCCTAATCTAGCGGCTGACCCCTGAGATCAGTCCTGTACTAGCGGGTGATCCCCGAGTATGTCAGTCCTATCTAACGGGTGACATCTCATGCCTATGCTAGCTATATAGTTCTGGAACTTAGGGATTGCTTCTAGGGACCTTAGTCCTATCTAGAGGGTGATCCCCCATCCCTAGGTTCGCTCGGTGCTAAATTCTACTCTCAACTGAAAGACACTGAACTGATTACTAATTCATACTAGGCTTGACTTAACTGCTACTGATCGTACTTGTTTGACTGAGCTAAACTGAATTTACTGAGTTTCGTTGACTTACTGAATATTACTGTTTTCTGAATCGATTACTGAACTGAAGCTGGAATGCTACTGATACTAAGATTACTGAGATTTCTTAAGTTTTGTAACTGTCTGAGTTCTACTGAGTTCTATAACTAACTGAGAGTACTACTAATCATGGCATGACTGAAATTATCATGAAACTGACACTGGCTCTAGACAAGCAACTAATTTTTTGGGTATAAATACCCCCAGAACTTGATAACATAAATAATACAAGACAAGACAACTCATACATAACATGACAATAGGCTACCATTCACAACACAATCAATGAGGCATATCTTCAAGCACTTGGAAGTCTTAATCATGTAAATGTATAGGGAGTGCATACTATTATCTCATAATTCATTCAATAAGGAATGCACATGAGTAGGAATGCATGCAACATATCATAATTCATTCACTAAGGCCTTTCAACAAACACTTGGCATGCATTAACTTATACACAATTGGGGATTTCTTGTCAACATGCTATAATGACTCTATTTTATTCACATAAGTATTTTATCAAACATATGGGGAGCATATTCAATACACCTAATTAACATGGTTACATTAATCAACATGCATCTTGAAGGGGTTTATCATGAACATCACATAAATATCATATACTAGGATCAAAGCTTGGAACTTTGTAAATAAAACATGAATTAAAACTCAATAACAACATGAACTTCAATTTCAATTCATGAATCATGAAAATTCATAAATGTATAATCTTTGAATTTAGTAAAGGATTCTTGAACTTCTTGTGTGGAAGGAACCAAGAATCAACATCTAACATACCTCAATTCTTAATTTTACGAAAATTGACGGTGGAATTTTCTTGAATTTGGATCTTCAATTGGAAACCTTAAACTTGTTCTTGAGGGAAATTGAGAGAAACCACTATAGTTTGGGTGAAATATGGTTGAATCACGTGTTTTAGGGTTATATAAGAGTGAGAAAAAAACTGAAATAACCCTGGGGTTGCGACTATTTTAATGTCTGACAAACTGGGTGCCGACGCGATACCCGATGCATTGCATCATGATCGTATTGAGCCTCAGTACTTTTGACTCTTTCAGCCTGCAACAATGTTAACCAACGCAATAGGCGATGCGGTGCGCGAAGATCGTGTTGGTCTACTATTTTGAGACCCCAAACATGGTCTAAACGAGGCCCAAAAAATTTAAAACTTGTCCAAAAATCCCTATTGACATTCTGAATCATGAATCAGCTAATATCAACTACCGAAGGTCGGGAAGGTCATGAAATAAATCATCAAAGTTCAAAGGCTTATGAAATGAAGAAGTTCCAACACTTAGCCAATTTTTTTTCTAAGTGTGAAGTTTCTCTTGACATACTTTAAAGCGCTTTAACGACTAGGAAGATTTGCGGGGTCTTCATATATATATATATATATATATATATATATATATATATACACATACATATATATATATATATGTATATTTATATATACTATATAGAAAAGTCACCAAAGGAACGACCAGGGGTAAAATAGTTAATTTACTTAACAAAAGATCTTCCACTATTACTTTTTTGAGTTATCTGTATCCTTATTATCTGTTTTCTCGGTCCTTCTTGTTCTTTCTACTCTCCTTTCTACTAATCAATTCCATTTTGTTTTGTCATCTCTTTTGACGATTTTTTGTGGAGTTTTTGGTCGACTAATTATCAAGTAGAAAAAGGAAAAGATCCTGAAATGGATAATAATAAAGTTGTTGTTCCTCGTACTTTACCAGAGGTACTAATCAAATTCCACCCCCTTTTTATGCTCTCTATGTTTTTTATTTCTTCATATAAAAGACCTAAGAAGAAAAATGTGTTTTGTGTGTATTTGCGGTTATAGTGGGGTTTGAATGAAAATTTCGACTTTAGTTTCTCTATCACCCAACTTTTTTATTCCTGGTTGAGTTTCAATTGAATTCCATCTGCATTTTTTTTATGTGGTCTAAAGTAGTTAGTAAAAGATCATTGTCTCTCTAGAACAAAGGTGAAGAAGATAGACAAACAATCGGGTATTTGAGTTCTCAATACTATTATCTCTATGTTTTCTCCTTTTGTTAAAGTTAGACAACGACATTTTAGTTAAAGATTTATCTGATATTTATACATCAAATTCTTTGAACTAATCTTGTTCTATTGTTGAAGTAATTTGTTTTTTGTTCAATTTTGTTGATTCTGTAATGACCCAAGACTACCCCCTAGATGTCACACGGTGCTTACGACCCCAAAGGATCATAAGCTAACCCATGACTGATATCTGTTATGAGCACTAAATAATAATACTGAATAAATATAGAAAAATAAGATGAAATGCCATAAGGTTCAAAATCTGAAATAATGATAAATAACAGCATCTGATAAAACACCTGTATCTGGAATGTTGTTTGAACTAGTCTAGTCTGAAAGCCTCTAACTGAACTGTCTGGATATAGAGTTGATGGGAAAAGCTCCCAACTAACTCCAACTACTATAATACTGAAACTACTGAAATGCTAAAATAAAAGCATATCCTTGATAGATGAGGACTCACTACTAAATCTGCGACTGCTGACTGGATCTGTTTATGCATGGTCGGGAAACCTGGGCGTCCGAACTTATGATATGAGACATCATAGCGCCAAGAAAGAGTATGCGTCAGTATGTGGAATGTATTGGTATGCAAGATGAGGTAAGGCTAAATGCAAGGGCTCATGTGCATGAATAGTAACTGACTGAATAGTATTGAGTAAATGTATATAAGGGTGCGTGAATAACTAATAATTTTAAAATCACTGAGTACGCAATATTGTGGACCTACATAGATGTATACTATATCTGAACTTTTCTGAAGCTAAGTACTGAGTCCTGATGTCTGAGTAATTAATATCTGAAGTTACTGATAACTGAATTACTAATACTGATTAACTGTGTCTGACAGTCATGATTCTATAAAACTGAACTGAGTTCTAAACTGAAGACTGAAACTGTGGGAGGTCATCATCTAACCGACATGCCCCTCTTTAAACTAATTGGGGTCAACCTGTAGCCCCAGTTAGAAGGGTGCTAATACCGTGCCACGGGTGCTAATACTAGAAAACCAAGATGCCAATCCTAACTGATAGGTGACACCTGGGCGGAGCCAAGCCTAATCTGACGGGTGACCCCTGGGAGGTAGTCAAGCCTAGTATGACGGGTGATTCTTCATCCTACGGTGGCTACGTAGTTCTGGAGTACAGGGACTGTTGTTAACGATTCTGCCTATCTGACGGGGAAGCCGTCAAATACCCCTAGAATAATTTAAAAACTCAGAATTTAAAACTAGAAATTAACTGAAAAATCCCGATCTAGGCCCTTGACGCGATGCGGCACTATCGCGTCGTGTCACTGGAAAGTGGACAACTGAGAATTAGACTATCAATGCGATGCGGTGGAATCGCATTACCCCTTGGATGCGATCTGGAAGTTCACCGCGACGCGGTGGGATAGCGTTGGTGTACTGGAAACTGACAAATGTGAAAATAAGTTGTCAGTTTTTTGGCAAAGTGGGTAGGTACGAACTCTTTTTATGCTACCCTGAGACTTAGAGTCTGATGTGCTATCTCAGCTTACATTTCTAAACTTTCGCACTGGAGCACTGGCTATAGAATGATTTGGGGATGAGAATTTCTGATGAAACTGGAACCGGTTACCACTATTGACCTTGGCCTAAAACCACTTGTTCTTGCTCTTTTTTTTATTCTTTCTATCTTTATTCCTATTCTTCTTCCCCTTGCTTTTATGAGTATGAACCCCAAGCCTAGATAGGACAACAACCTATAGGTTGTTATGAGCAACTATTGAATTGGCTAATGTAGTGAAAACAGCTCTAAATTTTGCATGAGAGATATGCCCATCTAGGGGATCTGCCTAAACGGGCTGAGGTGCTGATTGATTTTTATTACTTCTTTCATTAGCTTCTTTGGAAGGCATGTTCTAGAAGCATAAGGAAGAGATGAATTAGACTGATAGTTTAACTTGAGCTCATGCTCACTCGCACGACATGAATACTAAAAGAAGGAAAACTTTTCCTAAAACATCTCATAGCCTCCTGTCCATAAGTATGGTGCACTACATGATGAGCAAGACTCTACGTGATGTGGCTTTAAGACTCCCTAGGACTCTATTGAACCTTAGGCTCTGATACCAAGTTTGTAACAACCCAAGACTACCCCTTAGTCATCACACAGTGCTTACGACCCCGACGGACCACAAGCTAACCCATGACTGATATCTTTTGTGAGCACTGAACAAAAATGGTGAATAAATTCAAAAAAAAAGGCTGAAATACCATAAGTTTCAAAATTTGAAATAATGATAAATTACAACATCTAATAAGACACTTATATCTGAAATACCGTCTGAACTAGTCTAGTTTGAAAGCCTCTAACTGAACTTTCTGTATATGGAGTTGATGGGACAAACCCCCAACTAACTCCAACTACTACAATACTAAAACTACTAAAATTTTGAAATAAAAGCATGTCCTCGATAGATGAGGACACACTACTAAATCTGCAATTGTTGACTAGATCTGTCTATGCACAATCGGGAAACCAGAGCATCCGATCCTATGATATGAGACATCATAGTGCAAAGAAAGAGTATGCATCAGTACATAGAATGTACTGGTATGCTAGATGAGGTAAGGCTGAATGCAAGGGCTCAAATGCATGAACAGTAACTAACTGAATAATATTAAGTAAATATATATAACAGTGCGTGAATAACTGATACTTTTGAAATCACTGAGTACACAATACTGTGGACATACATAGATGTATACTGTATCTGAACTTTTCTAAAGCTAAGTACTAAGTCCTGATGATTGAGTAACTGATATCTGAAGTTACTGATACTGATTGACTGTGTCTGATATTCTTGATTCTGTAAAACTGAACTGAGTTCTAAACTGAAGACTGAAACTGAAACTGTTGGAGGTAATCATCTAAACGACATGCCCCTCTCTGAACTGATTGGGGTCCAACCTGTAACCCCAGCTAGAAGGGTGGTAATACCGTGCCACGGGTACTAACACTAGAAAACCAGAATGCCAAGCCTAACTGACGGGTGACACCTAGGCGGAGCCAAGCCTAATCTGACGGGTAACCCCTAGGAGGTAGTCAAGCCTAGTCTAATGGGTGAATCCTTATCCTGCGGTGGCTATATAGTTCTGGAGTACAGTGATTGCTGCTAACGACTCTGCCTATCTGATGGGGAAGCCATCATCCCTGCACTCGCTCGGTGCTAAATCCTACTCCTAACTGAATAGACAATGAACAGTTATACTGGATTGAACTGGACTGAATTCACTGAGTTTCCTGAGTTCTATAACTGACTAAGTTCTATTGAGTTCTGTATCTAACTGAGAGTATTGTTAATCGTGACAAGACTGACACTATTCTGTAACAGACAATGGCTCTAAATAAATAGCTAAATTATTGGATATTAAATACCCCCAGGACACATAGCATGAAAAGTATTGCATCACATGATCTTGCAAAGCATAACAATGCATACATGTTCTATATCATCTATAGGGACATTTTATCAAACACTTTTAGGGAATAACCTTGTTCATATACTAACATGTCATGATTTCATCACTTTATTCACATGGACATTCTATCACAGACTTGGGGAGCACAACTTCATGCACATATTCATGGATAACATATAAACATGGCAACTACAATGCCTAACTTACAATTCCATGGGTTTAGCATGTAATTCATATAATTCCCCATAAAATACTAATCTAATTACATGAATCATACAATAATCATGGATTAAAACCCAATTAATAGCATAGACACATTAATTACTTTGTAAATTCAAGGATTTATCAAGATAATCAAATATTCATCACACATGCTATTCGATTTCATGAAACTTGCACTTAAATCATAGATTGAAACCCAACTACCACCATGAACCTGAATTCAATCTAATTCAAACATGAAAATCATAAATCTGAGATCTTGTATATTTAAAAAGGGATTCTTGGACTCTATGGGTTAAAGGAATCCATAAATGAACACCTAACATACCTGAGAAGGAGTGTTCTTGAAGGTTCTTGGGGAGATTCTTGAGTATTGATCTTGATTCTCAAACTAGGATTTCTGCCTCTTGAGAGAGAATGATTTAATTTAGGGAAAACTGAATGAATAATAGTGTAACTAGGTTTATTAGGGTTGAATTTTGTGTTAAAGGATGACTAGGGTCGTGGAAAAAGACTCAAATACCCCTAGAATGATTTAAAAACTCAGAATTTAAAACTGAAAATTAACTGAAAAATCTCGATCAAGGCCCTTGGCGCGATGTGGTGCTATCGCGCCATGTCACTGGAAAGTGAACAACTATGAATAGGACCATCAATGCAACGCTGTGGAATCTCGTTACCCCTTGGATGGGACCTGAAAGTTCACCGCGACGTGGTGGGATCGCGTTGGAGTACTAGAAACTGAAAAATATGAAAATAAGTTGTGGTGCGACGCGCCGGTATCACGGTAGCTCACTGAAAACTGACAATTGCCATTTTGACATGCTCCGCTACGCGTTACTGGCCTGAATGATGGTGTTTAACAACTGAAACTTAAAATCATCATAACTTCTCACCCGGTTATTGGATTTAGGCGAATTTTATATCGTTGGAAAGCTAATTGAATTCCTACGCAATGGAAGACTCTATACTAAAAAATAATGTGTGTTTTGAAATTTTTTTATACGAATACTCATGCACTGAGTCTTAGATTATACTAGGCAAATATGGGTTGTTACAGATTCATCTCATGTAGTTGCTATAATTATTAATCAATTGTTCTTTGTATGCTTGTTTTTGCAATTATTGGCACTTTCTGGTGTAAATATGAATTATTCGGGCCCAACGTGAATACCGAACACCGAGTAGGAAGTGTAATTTCTCCATAATAAATATTTTTCTATTTTTCAGTACTGGCAACCTAATAATATTTATGTTTAACTATTTATAGTGCAATGGAATTATGCAGCATTAGCCTTCCAGTTTCTTGAGTGCAAGACCATTTTCATCACTTGTGTAACGGGCTACCTAGTAAAGAGTACTTTCTCTTTTTCTCTCTCTCCTTTAGGTTGCACAATAATACTTTGTGAATAATGTTAGTGTTTTTAATGCTTCTATTGTAAATTCTTGTAGTTCTCTCCCGTCAAATGTAAAGAAGCTCTACTTGCTAATTAGAGCTCCAGATGCAAATTCTACTAAACACAGCTTTAACAACGAGGTACTAGAATACTTCTACAAGTTTTCTATAATTTTACCATCTTATAAAATGCTATGAGGGTCAAATTTATCTTCATCTTTAATGATAAGCAATTTTTAAATATTCGAGTTATATGTTTGAAAATAGGACCGACAGTAATATGCCTGTGGGGGTATCACCTTGACAAAAACACAGAGAATACCCATCTCAAATTTGCCTCAAAAAACTACTTAGACTGTATGAATTGTATGATACCATTTAAATACTTCTTCCATTCATAATTTGGGGTATTACCCTCCTTTAATGTGTCATTATTTATTTTCGTTACTTTTAGATTTTTCATAAACCTTATGTTAAAGTAAATTCTTTGTACTTGTACCAACTAATGTTGTTGTTAATTTATTACAGGTTACATCCACTAATTTGATTAAAATAGCAGCAAGTAGATGTATTGTATATATAAAAAATATGATATATATATATATATGTGTGTGTGTGTGTGTGTATGCAATAGAACTAAACGAAATTGGTTGAGGACCAAATGAGACATAGCGTGTGATGTTTCAAATTGGCTTGGTGATATTGCTTACATTGGAGTTTCTCAGATGAGAGACAGACCAATTGGTGATTTGATTGATGGTCTTAAGCAGCTTAGTGCAGAGGTTGATTGTTTTCTTGGTAAGAAATGTCCTGCTGTTCAAATTGAAAGCGAAGGAGGCCTTCCTGGGGTAAAATAAGGACTGAAAATTCTATGAAGCCATATTTATGATTTTCTAAAACAAATCTTAAACTATAATATGAACAAATAACTAGGTTCAAAAGCAGAGAAGACTTTGCTTATAAAGTTAAAGTAATCTATGGCCGAAAGAAATTGGCATAGTCTAACCTATTTCTAGGATACAGTTGAGTACATATCCTGGCTAACTAAGCCATTTTTGAATACTATAAATTTATAAGAAATGAAATGTATTGCCCTCTTACAATTTGAATAGAATAAAATGATCTTTCAGATCTCTTATGTGCATAAATGAAAATCTTGTAAAAAGGACATAAAACTAAAAAAAAAAAGCTTGTAAAGGGATAGAAAATCATTTCTACCATGAATATTTAGTGCATTAGACAAATATTTTTTCCTATATGATTAAAAGAAACTATTCTGTTCCGATAGGTTAATATTCCAAATTCAATTTTTTTGTTGACAAAGAGATCATTTCCAACTTAAGATCCAACTGAAATAAGCTTGGAGATGGGCCTACATATGGGAGAGAAGGGGCTGAAGTTCATTTTCCTTGTTTTATGTTTTGGTGTAACTACTGGAGATTTAAATCTTGCAGAAAATGTATCGTCTCTTTGTCTGAGAAAATCTATAGTAGTTTACCTGGTTTTGATCATGGCTGCATCTTTATAAACAAGGCATCTTAATGCAAGTAGAGCCAGTAGAAAACCAAGGAAGACTACTAGAAGGCTTATTAAAGCAAAGAAATTTCTATGTTCTATGACTAAAATAAAAATCCAAATCTTGAATTTTTCATTAGTAGTTAGTTCAATGATTACAAAATTATATTAATCCCAAAGCAATGTATCTATCTGTATTTTTAGGATACAATTTGATGGGCAGAGAGATGAGTGTCATGCAGTTATACTCTCGCTATTTCGTGGGTACTAACAAGTAAGGTGGTTGGAATTGCTAAGTGAGTTATTTTTGGTATTTTAAGGATAAAGTATCATGTGGAGTTCACTCCATCATTCTCTTCTGAAGTTTGAACTTCCCAAGGCATACTGTGCAACTGCAGAGAGTGTTCGAGATATGCTCATTATAAATTGGAATGCCACATACGATTTCTATGAAAATATGAATATAAATCAGTCGTATTACTTGTCTGTGGAGTTCCTTCAGGATAGATTAGGCTTTCCGTTTAATTGGTGTATAAATACAATGGTTGTTCATTAGAGTGAGTTATTAATATGCTTTTGGTGCTTGCAGGGAAAAACTTTACTTCACACAATTGAAAACTTGGGGGTTATAGGACCTTATGTAGATGCTTTAACTAAACTCGAATACAGTTTAGAAGATGTCGCCATGCAGGTATGGCGTTTGCAGAAATGATAATTTGACTATTATTGACACTTAAATCTTCTCTAAAGGAGAAATGTAGCTTCATTTACTGTACAAGTACTTGATTGATATGCTTTTCCAAAATGATCTAATAACACATCAATATAGTCAAACTCTCCCACTCTCATCACCGTTGTTTCGATATTATCATATTAGTCATATAGAGTATTTGTGCCTTCCACTTAGGTCTATCTCATGGTAATTATGTCATTTGATGTTCGATATACAAATCACCATTGATGTGTGACATACTCGATATAGTTGTCTATTTTAATTAGCTTAAGCTGGGTAGTGTAATGACTGATAGGAACCAGATGCGACTTTAGCGAATGGAGGTTTAGGAAGACTTGCTTCTTGCTTTCTAGACTCAATCTTGATTTTTTTGTCTAATTTATTGAACCAAGTACACTATTCCCTCCATATTTATGTTGTCTAGCTTTATTTTTTGAAGAAAAAGGGAAAAGGGTGTCCAAATCTTGGATTTTCCCCTTACAATTTATTATTAGAAACTTATTGTTACTGTAACTTACTATTCTTCCTTTTTCATGCTTTCCCAATATAGAAAGTTACTAATCCCATTCTCTCACTATTTTGTGTTATTTAGGTATCTAAACTTCCCTTCTTGAAAAAGGGTATTAAAGTATGTGCAAATCTTGAATTTACTCTTATCCTTTTGTGATCTTTGCTGGGAAACCAAATTTCGGGTAGGTAAAAGTGTGTTTGTATTTTTTCTTATTCTTGAATAGTTTTTAAAATCTTCTTTTTCCTTTTTTCGAAAACAACCTCTCTACCTCCAACAGGTAGTGGTAAGGTCTGCGTACGCTCTACATCTCGAAACCCCACTTTATTGAATTTCACTGGGTATGTTGTCGTTGTAGAAGGGGGAGCCTTGGAGTAACTGATGAAGTTGGTGATGTTCTCTAGGCTTGATTCGCTAGAATTAGAGTTGGTGCTGCTTACCATGGTCTGAAGCCCATTATAGAATTCATTACTTTCAACTTTTCAATACAAGTGAAATTTCTATTCACTCGGATGCTATGTTCTTATGAAGATTTTTACTATATTTATTTATTATTACCTCAGATATAAATATGCAAAAACCATCCAAAAATATCATTGATGTAGGCTTTCATATCTGTCTGTATTAGTTAAGTGATTTAATAAGATGTTAAGCTTGTTGAGATGTTGCATGAAACATTTGAGCACAAGCATAACTTGCAAGAGGTTGGATTATGGCATGGCCAATGATTTGAGATGGTATAACTCGTAGTGTCTGTATTTGGTGTTTTGTATGGATTGTGTTAAATTTAGTGCAAAGAAATGTAAACAAAATCCTAAACGGGTAGGGGTATTTGGTTGTAGTTTGAGGAAAAAGGTGCTTTTGTCTTATTTTGGTGTCGAGCCTCAGAGTTTGACTGCATTTTTGAACTCTCTCTTCTACTTTCCTTTCATCTTCTTGTGTTTATTATGGGGTAATAGATGACTATCACTACTTAAGTTACTAATAGCTTGCAAACAAGAATGCGACACAGACACAACTACAATATTGTTATATTAAGATTGTCTTACGTAAGAGAAACTGTGGTCTGAATTAAATATAACATTAGGTGGCATCACTGATGCTTTGTTCTGAAATTACATCAACCATCTCAAATGTAAAATACGAATTTAAGAACCACGTTTTTAAATATATTGAACTAAAAGCTAGGAGGTTAATACTAGGTCCTTATTTGTGTTTTGAATATTAAGTTAATATGGATAAAAGGAGTTTGATGTCCCTTATGGTAATTTGTAACTCTTAGATGCACAAAACTGTAACTTAGTCGTGAATATCTGGGTTGGCACATAGCTATACAATCAATTAATTGTTGGCAAAATGGTATTTATCTTTATGGGGCTTGTTTTCTTCCAAATTGAAACTAACAGCTTCCTCCAGCTGTTCTATTAGACGGAATGGGGATTGCTAATGTATTACTTTCTCTAGGCAAAATTTTCTTGTTGCATCTTGTCTTTCTCTTTGAATAAACAATAGAGACTCTACTACATCGGATCATGACAATCTGGTTCTGGCATGTGACTAACATCTCAATTAAGGGATTTTATCGAAGTCACTGCATCATAATGTGATGTTTGTACAAACTTCTTATATGGATAGGATTTCTTGATTTTTGGTTTATACCCTAGAGTGCTGACCGAAGGAATAATTTTTCTTGAAGTCATGCAGGCAATTGGACATATCATCAATTCTACTGCAAAATCAAATTACATGTCAGCTGGTTAGATACCCGTTCCCATCGTCTTCAGGGGTCCTAATGGCGCTGCAGCTGGAGTTGGTGCCTAGCATTCTCAGGTATGCCATTGAACTCAAACACAACTTGTTGTGTTTCATGGAGCGGCTCTTGGAGTTTCTCTAAGTTAGGTTAACCAAGCTAAGCATCACGTATCTGATCAATATCTGTTCTTTGTTTGAGACTGAAGATTAATGTGTGTTAATGTATGGATCGGCGGATAAACTGGAACCATAGGACAATGTAATATTGATGTTTTATACTGTTTTCTTGGTTTCTATTGGGTGTAAAAAGTTGTTGCCTACAGTTAAATTTTTTGTGTGTAAAGGATTAATGAAGCAACATGCCAACAACTTGTGAAACAATCTCGTACTTTTATCTGACCACAATCCTGCTTGTTGAAGTTGTTGTGACATTACCATCAGAGTAATAGGATGTTAGCGGTTTGGTTATTTTTAACATTGTTACATTTGTTTAGTTTCTCAGAAACAACCTATCTTTTCTGATCTTTGCCTCTTAAAGCTATTGCTCATGAGCTAAAACTAGAATGGGTGAGAGTTTATCTTTAGAGATGGATTGATAAGAAATGAGACTTGTAACTCAAATCAGGTTAGACTCCTTAAAAAGGTGAGGAAATTACAAAATAGTTACTCAGTTTGTGTGGTTTGCAATGGAAAGCAGTAGTTGAGAAGAGTTAAAGCCCAAAGAAAAGAATACGTGGTCTAGCATATTGCTAAATGATGGTCAAACACTACAGATGATTAAAGGTTTAAATATCTGATTTATCCCCTGAGGTTGTGCATAACGCCCTTTATTCATCCCTTGACCAGGGAAAATTTCTTGTTTACTGAACCTTTCTCCAATAGTAGCCTTTAGACACCTATTTAGTATTTGACCAATCTTTTCCAACATGTGTATGCCATTTAAGTATATTGTGACTCATCTATTTATCTAGAGGAGAAAGCAGAATAAGTGCACAGACATTAATATAAATCCATCGAAACAATGCAAAAGTAGAAAACATACCAGTATAAGTTGTCACTCAGTCATCAAGCTCTATGATGTGAATACACCTAAGTCGCGATTCACATTTTGTGATAAACATTTGTAATGACTAAGTAGGACTTACTTTTTCACTAGTTACTACTTTAGGCTATAGTGTATATAATAGTACTAATTGTAAATATACTCTATTTCAAAGTTATAATTCTCTGTTTAGCCTCCTTCAATAAAATTCGGAAGATGATAATTTGATTAGCTTATTACCATCTGATCTACCTGTACTATTATTTCTTATCTTTGACTATAGAAACAAGTTATTGATTGAGTGAATCTTGTCCAAAGCTATGCTTATTGGCATCTGATTTCTTGGCAATGAGCTAGAACATAAAAGTCCTATTTTCAATACTGAGACCAAGCATCCTTCTATCATATTGTTGGCATTTAGCCTGAGTATATACTCATCATCTTGAAGTATTGCCTTTTCTTCTAAATAATTTGCATTGTCATTGTGTATGTTGTGTTTATCATACAGTAAAAGCAATGATGGATCAACAATATCCATGACATGTCTAGGCAAATTGGTTTTGACATATTGCTGAATATTCAGTCCATCTTTAAAGATCTTATTAGTCGGCCTTCTACTAGTGAACAACTCTAACAACATGATACCAAAGCTATAAACATCTCCAAAAGTGGATATATTTACACCTGATCCATATTCTGTAACATAAAGATGAATTATGTTGGGACACTGAACATATGTTCATTACATACGTTAGCATCAAAAATACATATATGAGATTGAGGTACACAAATATTTACATGTTAGGACCCCTGATAAGGGAAATAGAAATAATCCAAGAGAAATCAATATAGATTAATGACATACCTGGTGGGATATAACCTATAGAACCCTTTAATGCAATAGATTTTTGTTCAATGATGATTTGAAGAGAAATTTTGCCAATCTAAAGTCACCAACATGGGCAGTCATCTCTTCATTGAGGAGTATGTTGCTCGATTTTAAGTCACGGTGAGCAATTGCCATTTGGCATCTAATACCTCTGCCTTGTGATTCTTCTAATATTTTATGTTTGATTAGAATTTGAATAGCACATGCTGAATTTTTTAACATTTATTCACGGAGTAATAGCCTTTTGGTAATTTGTGCAGGTTCTTTTTGGAGCTGAGTTAACTTCACAAGTGAAAAGAGGGAGAAGCTTCATTTTCCATATATTTTATCTTCTTGTTCTAATTATGGTCTACTGTGTTACATTCTTTTGTAAGGACCATGATTAAGTTATTTAAAGTAAAGGAGAAACAGAGAGAGCTTTCTAAAAATGCAAATGAAAAGCAACCAGTTAAGAAACAAAAGTCCTGGAGAGTTGCATCTTCATAAAGGTATTCTCTTCCCTCCCCCCCCCCCCCCCCCCCCGCAAAATCTTCTTAATCATAAGCACTTTATCCATTTTATTTTTCAGTGAGATATTTTTCCTATTGCTTTTTGCATTCCAAATTGGTCAATTTTGTTTTGATCAGCTAGGTTTCATTTCAGTTTTGTACACCCTTCTTGATAGATCTTACATGTAAAGTTTCGGATGAAATTGTTTACTTTGGTTATAATTTGATATGATAAGTTTTTTCCCATAACGTGTGCCAGTATTCTCCTCTTTGGTACCATGAACATGTGGCAGTGCCAGTGACAATGTGTAGTGAATAATCTACCAAATGTAAGATGATCTTTAGAAAGGTCATAGGTTATCTCGGTAAGCTAAAAATATGGTAAGTTAAGAGAGATGTAGTACTTTACTGGAGGGGATGGGTGTCATTGGTATCAGTATTTCACAACAATGCAGCTACTTTGCCAATAGGTATTTAAATGTTTATCCAAAATTTTAAAGACAAAGAGATACGTAAAGTATTACTAATGCTACCTACAATGTAATTCTTTTAATTTACAAATGTATTTTCATTACCATAAGGGGTCGTTTGGTGTGCGGTATTAAAGAAAATAATCTCGAGATAAAAAATTTAATCAGTCGTTTGGTTGTCAATATTCGGGATAACTTATCCCGGGATTAATAATTAGTCCCGGGATAAGTTATCCACACATATGGTGGTATTACTATCCTAACTTAATTTAACTTTGGTATAAAATTATAAACTGACAAAAATACCCTCATGATTAACATTGAACTGACACTTTCATATATTATCACAGTGAATAATTCATTCAGAGATACTATTTTGGTTTGTTATTTTCTAGAAGATCTTGTTGATGAATTGAATAACTCATTCAAAGATACTCATTCCAGAGATATACCGTCTCACTGGCAAAATAGTGGTTTTTTTAGTCATTTTGTCCTTGCAATTTGTGTAATATTTTCCTCGTGATGATTGTTCTCATGGTATAGAAACTTCGCAGGGTGTCTTCATAAATCCAACTGTAGCTGAACCCTTTGGACTTACTCTAATCGAGGTTTGTTCTATACTTAATCCATTTCCGGCATTGTCCTTCAAGTTTTTGTTATTGTTAATTCCTAAATTTGGTTATGTATCTGTACAATTCTTTAGACTGCCGCACATGGACTTCCTATGGTGGCTACTAATAATGGTGGTCCAGTTGATATTCATGGGGTAAAAAGACCTGCATTCCATGGTTTAGTTATCGTTAGTCCTCCTCCAGTTCATCACTAATCCGATTTTTACTATGGTCTGCCATTGCATTAATAACAACAATTCGAGCATGATATCTTAAATCATATTAATCTATCCCAAAGTTGTCAATAAGGTAGATACCAATGGAAAGGAACATCAAAATAAAAGGATTTATTCTAAGTATCAGCATAATTTTCATTTTATATGTTAATTCTATTATTATTGCTATATAAGCACGAAATAATCTATTGATGGCAATTGTGGAAACTTCTCTTTATTAGGCACTCCACAATGTTAATTATTTTTCTTAATGATGTTGAGATCAAGGATAACTTATCCTGGTACAACTAATCCCGGTATAACTTGTCTTCAAACCAAACGACCCCTTAATAGTTTAGGTTATTAGAACTTTTATTCTAATAACTATTGTGTTTGTCATCTTTGAATAAAGATTTGTTTTTGTGTCATATTTTGAACTTCTTAACTAATTTAATCATTAAATCTAATTTAACAGGTGTTTGATCGTTAATACTCAAGAGATTGATCACAACAACAAAAATGCATCTTCTATTGTAGAATTTATAAATATTATCTGTATCAATGTAAATAGGCAACCGTCACTATGTTATAGGGATGTGAGCATCCAATAGTAAGTTATTCACATGATTGTACATCATCCTTGATCTGCATCAAGATGGTATCCAACACCTGTTTCTCCTTCACCTCAGCACCAAGAGATAACCTCGCCATCTCTTGCACAAACACACTACCATCCTCAGAATCTAGGAGACAAACTCTAATATTAGCCAAATGGTGAATATCTTTCACCAAATTTCACTTTTTTTCTTCCACATGAGACAAGCTACCCATAGATAACCTACTAAGAGCATCAACAACCACGTTAGCCTTACCTGAATGATAATGGAGACTCATGTTATAGTCCTTGAGCAATTCAAGCCATCTCCTCTGCCTGAGATTCAACTCTTTCTGGGTGAAAACATACTCAGGCTCTTATGACTAGAAAAGATGTCAACATGAACCCCATTCAGATAATGTCGCTAAATCTTCAATGCGAACGCCACAGTTAATTACTCCAAATCATGAATTGGATAATTCCTCTCATGAACTTTCAATATCCTAGAAGCATATGCTACCACCTTTCCATGATGCATCAGTACACAACCAAGTCCCACACTGGACGCATCACAATAAACCACGAAACCCATCACTACCCTCAAGCAAAGTCAAAACTGGAGCAGAAGTCAATTTATCTTCCAGCTTCTCAAAACTCCCCTCACAAGCATCGGACTATAGAAACTTCACTTTCTTCTGAGTCAACCTAGTCAAAGGTGAAGCAATCGACGAAAATCTCTCCACAAATCTCCTATAATAACCTGTTAAACCCAAGAAACTTTAAATATCGGTTGGAGTCATGGCCCGAGGCCACTTCTTAACCACCGCAACCTTCTGCGGATCCGCCATGATCCCTTCACTAGAAACAACATGAACCAGAGAAGTAAGAACATTCAATCAAAACTCACACTTTGAAAACTTAACATACAATTGCTAATATTTTAGGTTCTGTAATATGGCACAGAGGTGATTGCATGATACACCTCACTCTTTGAATATACCAGAATATCATCTATAAAAACAATCATAAACAAATCTAAGAATTGACGAAATATCTGGTTCATAAGATCTATAAATGCATCGAGAAAATTTGTCAATTAACAAAAAGTCTAGCTTAAACTTATTGTACATCATGCAAAGAGTGGGGAATTTTAAAAAGAAATCCATGTTCCAGAAAATTCTAATGCTACACTTTGAAAAAGTTTTAAAAATCAAGTGACGTCTTAAAGAAGTGGGGCCCATTGTTTTTCTTCAAAAGGTTTTGGAGAAGTTCTTCTCTTAAAATTTAATTTATGTAATAGCTTTAGAATTAATGATCATACACCTTCTTTCTTTTTTTCTTATTTATGTAAATAATGTACTTGAATCAAATGAAAAGAATAATTTTAAATTTAAAGAGAAATTATATTTGAAGTTTGTTCCATTTAAATATTTTTAATTTCGATTTCAGACAAACTTTCTCTACTCTTATCCAAAACCACAGAATAAACATTGTGAAGTTTTTTCATGTATCTTGAATTCGATGTTTAATCAAAGTTATATAAATTGAAATATTGGGAGACATAGTTTATCAATGAATGTGTAAATACTCACATATGTTCCATAAATGATAAAAAAGTAAAATTAATTTTGGCCACATATTTAATTGCATAAAGTAGTTATTACTATATTATAGTAAAATAATAAAGAAAATACTCATAATAATTGAATAAGCGTGTATCTATTATACACAATAAGTGAATTCCTCCATAATTTCAAAACTTCACTTGATACATATAATTACAAATTTACTATACATATAAATTATGGAAACATAATTACTAACTAATCATCTGTTAAAATTATTTTAAACAACTTATTTAAAATGTAATATTAACTACCTCATCTTAAATTACTACAATAGATATCATGTTAACTTTTGTTAATTATTTAAATTCTTCTTATTTAAGATAGTAAATTTCCTCATCAAATAGACAAACCATTTTAAAAGAAATTTTTTACTTAATATATTAAATTAATCTCCTATTCTTGACGTATATAAGACAAGACATAAAAGAAATCTTTTAACACTATGATTCATTAAAACTTTCATCCATATCCTTATTTTTGTTTGTTAAACAGACATAAAATGAATTTAAATGTATTTAAAATCAATCTATGTATGGATTAGTATTCTTTATTGCTTCGTATGATTCTATTAAAAAATATTAATAAATAAATATTTATAATTTTAATTTATTCTCTTGTATAGTTTTTAAATAAAGTAGAACATTAGTTGTTTAATATAATAGAATGTGTTTGATCTGACATTAAAATAAGCACTAGGGTGTATGATATTTTAATGTTAATTATGAAAACTTAAATAATTTGTAAGATATCATTTGATTTTATAAAAATAAGAAGTTATATTTTATTATATAGTGTGATTTCTACTTATGCTTTCTATTGTGTTTATTCAAAAATATTAATAATTATTTAAAAAAAACATTAATTAAGTAACTATAAATATATTTAAAATTATAATATTGGGCCCGTAAACGGGACTTTCATTATCTAGTATATACATACATATATATATATATATATATATATATACTAGATATTGACAGCCCGTGCTAGCACGAGCACAATATATGTTATTTTTTAATCTCAATTTATGTGACATAAATAGAATTTAAGTAATCAATTATTAAAATAATTTAAGCTTTTAATTATTATGATTTATAATATTTTTTATTCTATTCCAATTTAAGTGACACTGATGTAATTTCAATAGTCAACCAAATATTTTATATCTTTTAAACTTTTTAAGTTGTTAATTATGTGATTTGTAATTTTTTTACATAATTTTTCAAGAAGATATGAAACTCTCCCTGTCTCAATTTATGTGGCACAGATAAAATTTCGACAATCAATTAACCTTTTTTATATTTTTTTATTAAGTTCTTAATTATTGTGATTTGCAATATTTTTTATCTCATTTTTAAATAATATATGTTACTTTTTAGCTGTCCGATTCAAATTATGTGCATTAATATAATTTCGATAGTCAATCTCATTTCTTGTGTTGACATATCGTTTTGTATCTATTTTATTTCTTTTATGAAATATTATTAATTTTTTAATACTTAGATGACCATAATAATTAATTAGGAGTGATATAGTAAAATTACGATCGAAGTAGATGAAGCAGACATGTCATAAATGTCTATTTTACTTTTTTATTAAATATTATTAATTTTTTAATACGTAACTGACTTATAATAATTAATTAGGGGTGATACAGTAAAATTACGGCTGAAGCAGCTAAAGCAGGCGACACAAGCAGGTATGTCGCCCTCGTGCCTGCTTGAGCTGCATAACTCCCTCTTATTATTTTTTTTATGAAATATTATTAATTTTAAATACTTAGATGACCATAATAATTAATTAGGAGTGATACAGTAAAATTACGATTGAAGTAGCTGAAGCAGACATGTCATAAATGTCTATTTTACTTTTTTGTTAAATATTATTAATTTTTAATACGTAAATGACTTATAATAATTAATTATGGGTGATACAGTAAAATTACGACTGAAGCAACTGAAGCAGGTAGCACAAGCAGGCATGTCGACCTCGTGCCTGCTTGAGCTGCTTAACTTTCTCTTATAAATAAGAGAATCTCTCTCTCTCTCTCTCTCTCTCTCTCTCTCTATCTATCTATCTATATATATATATATATATATATATATATATATATATATATATATATATATATATATATATATATATAAATTCACATTCATACATATACATATATATACATACACGCATACACACACACACACACACACACACACATATATATATATATATCAAGTTCTATTGTATTGGGGGTGTATTCAAAGCGTAGGTGACGATCCTATTATTCAATTTCGTACAAAAAAATGTTAATTTAGATTTTTTTTATTTTTTGTATATATTTTGATAATTTTTTTTTTCAATGCAGCATGTACATTTGAAATTAATTCAATATAACTCTAATTGTTGCAGACATATAATTTTGTTCCTTCCAGAAGCCGAATTTACCTATTTGCCCCGCCTTACCATTTACCTTACTCCCATGTGATTGTTTTTCAACAAAAAGACAAAAATAACAAAAATTTTAACAAATTAACACCCCATCAATCAAATTTAACCACCTCACCCTAACAAAAAAATAACAACTTCCTACCCCACCCCCTACTCTTACCCCTCACCCCTGACCCACGTGATTCTACTCACCTCCCTTAATAATATTTTTTGCCTCACCTCATAATACAACTCAAAGAGGGTCATTCCAATATAACAACAATACATATTCCCTAACAAAGGACTCTTTACACACACTATATAATTCACACACAGCTACACAATAGACCCACTGAAAATTCACACAACACACACTATTTGGTTATATATACACATATATATGGGTATACAGGTACACGCACACATCAGAGATGGAAAGGTGGTCAAAGAGAAGAAAATCGAGAGATAAGGGAGATCGAGATAGAGAAGATTTGAGAGAAGGTTGAGGAATTGAGGAAGAACATGAGAGAAAGATAGGCGGCCAATCATGCGAGAGAGATAAAACAGGCGGAGGTTGACTATTTCGGCAATTTCTCATCGGAAAAACGTCATTATCGCTCGAAATTTAGCCTGGTTTTCTGTTTTTCATTCTTTCTGAGTTCACCAGAGCTTCAGCGAGATGAAAATGGGAACCCAACTCTAATTCCTACGAGATTCGTATAAGGTTAGTTGAAAATCGGTGATTTGTGGTTCAAATTAAGATTTTTTATTGTGTTTGATTTTTGTTCGGGTTTGTGAGTCATTCATTTTGAGGTTTTCCGTCGGTTTCCAAATTTTTCCAGATTTTATTTCTTGATACCAAGTCAAGTTTTGTTGTTGTTGAGGTTCGACTCGAGGTTTATGGGGGTGGACTCTCTTTATTCGAGTAACCTTGAGTTTGAAAGCTTCATATTGAGGTCCAATTCTACTCTTTCCCTCTTTTTTTTATTGCTGGTGATATCTGATGCATTGGATTGAATATCGTGTGTTGGTTGATCTTAATTGGTGATGAATTGCTACCTTTTTTATTCCTTTGATTATGAACTATGTGATGAAATGCTATCTCATTCGAGAGGCAAAATTAGTTATTTGGAGAGGCAAAAATTGAAAATTGATAAAAAAGCAAGTGTTAGTTATTTTGATTCATTGATGTTGTTGATTGTGATAGTGTCATGATAGGTCGAGCTAGGTAGACAAACAGTAGGCTTGGGTAGGAAAATTTAAAGATTGTGGATTGTTGAATGCTTGATATGTTTGTTGAATGGTTTTGGTTTTCTCTTATTGAAAAATGTATTTATTTAGTTGGGAATGCCCTGAGGCCATTTGTATTTATTTAGCGGGGAATGCCCCGAAGTATCTTTACGCAAATGAAATTCATGATGAAGGCACGAGGCATCAGGTAAAACATAGTTAGGGTTATTAGAATAGTTTAGGTTTTTATTTAGGTATTTTTATTTTAGTTTATAATAAATTAAACTGGACACTATTTTTGAAGTTTTGGGTTGTTTGATTGTTTGTTTTCTTGTTGTGTATTTTATTTGGTTTATTTATTTCGTTGTGTCATACTATTCGTTATACTTCACAAAGCGACCGTGTTTGAACCAGGGGATCGAGGGGTGCCTAACACCTACCCTTCGGTCAACAGAATTCTTTAGTTGGAATCTCTGTTCGCAAACCAGTTTTAAAGAGTCAAAAATCATTTTGAAAAAAAGATTTCCAAAGGTGACTTGACACACTAGATTTATGCTAAGTGATGACTCTGAGTTTTGATTGTTAAAAATTCTTTTCGAAACAAATTTTCATCTTTTTTCACTTAATAATAAAACCCCTTTGAAACTGAAAAATAATTTATTTTGGTTAAAAAGGGAGTGTGACAACTCTAGTGACTCTGTTGGGAATTTTTAGAATTCGAGTGTCACTTTTTAGGTGTATCAGCTTAGTGTGACACTAGAGGTGTATAGATGCTTTGTTTGTGTTATTGTTTTCTATGTGTTTACAGTTTTTTTCTTATGTGTTACCGCTTTATATCTGTTATCATTTACATTACCCAAGTCATTTCTTTCAAACAAGTCTCGGAGTACACATCGTATACACGAACTCTAGTTGAGTCACCCTAATTTTAGGAAGGGGAGCCGTCGGACGTTGGAGTGGATGAAAAGCTCTCGAAGCCACTATCGACCATACGTTTCCCCAAATAGCCTTGTTAGTGGACCCCAGCCTAGGTCAGTCTTTAGGTCATGCTTATTTGTATCATATTAAGACCTAGCGGGACCCACTTGGTCATTTATAGGAGAATCACCTTAAAAGTATCCCTACGTGCTAAATGTTGCATCTTTGAGGGTGACATAGTCATTTTATGAACTAATTTGGGAAAAGCATGTGCTAGAATTAAAGGAAAGTGTGTAGGCAAGGAAATGTTGAAAAGAAAGGGAAAAAGAAAAGTGAGTCAAAAAAGAGTTTCGTAGTTTTTAGAGTTCTTTATGACTTTTGTTTTTCACAATTCAAAAAGATTTTGTACCTTTTGCAATCATTTTCTCAAAAAAAAAAAACAAATGCATCAAAAAAGATTTCCCCTTTATTTTTCTTCGGCACCGTTCATGAATTAAAAATGTCAAAAAGATTTTACTTTGTCTTTTGGTTTTCTGTGTCAAAAAATGAAAAAATTAAATAAATTTATTAGGGTTTTATTTTAGAGCATCTTCTTCCAAATATACCAAAAAAAAATTCCTTTAATAGTTGTTGGTGTCAGTTTTATGTAAATTGTCAAATTGAAAAATCTAAAAAGATTTTATTGATGTTTTTCATCATTTGTCTTTGGTCGTGTCTCTTAAGTTAGGGTCAATCTATTAGTTACTCCCTAATTGTCCAATCTGTATGAACTACGCACACCTGATTCTCTTCTCTCGGGAGTGAGATACGTAAGCGCCCTTCTAGGGTTCGGTGATCCTTAAAAAAATAAAAAAAGAGATAAAGAGTTTTTGAAAAAGTGTTGCATTCTAACGGCTTTGTTATTTCCTATTCAGTTGGTTTAAGGTGGTTTGTTTGTGGCACGTTGGTTGGTCCTCCACATCATATCAAATTCAAGGAATGGTTAGTTGTGTCCTGCAAGGATATAGAGAGTGACATCATGGACCAAACAAAGAGTTAGGAAAATGAGAGTTTAAAGCAAGAGATTGCGAGGCTAAAGCACCAAATGATGGAAATGTATCGAGCTTGGGCCTGTGGGTTGCCTCCTCCTCCATTTTCCACTATTGACCCTGCAAATACCTTGAAATTTCCATCACAATTGAAAAGTCAGTTTCCTACTGTTATTGATGCACCACAACATGTCTCAGAATTCACTCCAAGCCAAAAGCATCCTAATGCTTCCATCACTCATTCTCTAGCTCTTCGATGTAATTCTACCACGTTGATAGCACCACATATCTTCTCTACTTCTGTTGCTCAACCCTCTACTGAGGCTTCCAACTTGGTTTTTCATCAACAACTGTGGTTCCCCAATCTTCTAGATAGCAAGAGAAAATGGCTAGGAAAATAAAGAGTGCAGAAAAGACTATGAAAAATTCTCTGTGACTTAAAAATTATGAAGATGTTGCATATAAGGACTAGGGAATGTCTTCAAGTGTTAACCTTTCTCCTAACTTTGAGGTATCATAATTTGTAGAGCATGATGGACATGAGGATGCCATGAAACATCTAGTACGTATTACAATCAACTAAGGAAAACATACCTATTGTCGTTCCAGGGTCAGAGTAGAGATCGAGAGGTCCAAATAAAAAATATTGTCAGTTTCAATCCCGATCTTACACATCAAATCCACATAATCACCTATAATAAGGTTCCTCTTTGAAAAATTCAAGATATTCCATTCCACTTCCTCAGTATTCTTGGACAATGCACAGTGGTATACTCATCCGTCTTCTTATCAACAATGGCGTGCACTGGTCAAACAACATCGTCCTCAACCCCCATATATCTACCAAGGAACTTCTAAGTTCAAGTTTTAACCGAGGCCAGAGTTTGCAAAAAGGAGGAAGTTAAAGGATAATTTTACATCAATTGGGAAATCATATGCCAATTTATTCCATAGATTGAGAGAGTTGGGCATGATCAATCCTCTCCTTGGGTGTACTCCTGATCCATATTTAAGAAATTTTGATCCCCATATACGATGTCCATATCATTCTGATATTCAGGGTCATAGTATTGAAGGTTGTAGTACTTTGAAAAGAAAAATAGAAAGGATGATTCAAGAAAATTAATCATACTACAAAACATTGACACTACAAAGGTCACACAGAATCCTTCATCAACGCACAATAATGCAAACTATATGGGAAGAAATGAGTTAAGAATGGAGATCTAGAATTTATTTGTTGAAGAGAATGTGTCTGGCAGTGGTGGAAGCTCTAGTCATGCTGATATGCAAACCAGTGGTTAAGATGTCAGGCTCAACAATTAAGAAGTCCTTCCTCTCCCTACTAGAAGAGGTTTGGTAGTTTATTTTGTTTTATTTTCTATTATCCAAATTATTTCAGGGTTGTAATTTGGGATCTATGTTGTTTTGTCCCTTTGTCGTTTTAAGTTCAAGACCTTCTATCTTACATTTTAATTAAATGGAGTGTCTCTTTCCCTTTGTGTTTTAAATGTCTTGTTTGTTTTTTCTTTACATAGTATATTTTATGTTGGTTCTAATGATATGACATGCTTGCAGAATTTTTAGCTCGATCTTAAAATCCAGTTTAAGCATGAACTTTGAATCAGAGGGCTAAAGTTAGAAAGAGGCATTTGAGAAAAAAGGTAGAGTGTTGAGACATTGCATGACCAAGTTGAAGCCTTCTTTGAAAATTAAGGCAATTATTTTGAGAATCGCGTGAATAACTTGGTCATCAATTGAAAGGCATATCTCAATTAGGTCAAACAATGGATGCGCGATCCTATATCAAGAAGAACAGCAGAAAATTAGCTCCATGAAATCATGAATCATTCAGTGTGAAGAATGTACAACAAAAGTTGAGTTGTATGTTGGAAAGACACAAAGAAGTAATAACGCACAGTCTCAGTTAAAGTTAGTGCTGTAAAAATGTCATAAATGATCTTCATCTTTCACTATCATATTGCATGATATATCCTTGCAGTTTCAAGGATTGATATGATGAAGGCATTTCATTTTGCTAGCCAAACATTGTGTCATCCTTTGTTTACCCCGTTTGAGCTTTAGTTCTATTTTCTTTCATATCCCTCTTTTGGAATCAAGATAGAGTCAGGAAAATTCAAGAGAAAAAGTGTCGAGCAAAAAATAGAGTCTGAAAAGTTCTAAAAAAAAATGTGTCCAGAAAGAAATAAAAAGAAGAGTGTCAAAAAAATAGAGTCATAAAGAGTCCCAAAGAGAAAAGATTCAATAAAAGAACAAAAAAAAATTAGAATCAAGAAAAAAATAAGTTGTCGGAACTACATGTGACCTGATTCTCCCCCTTGGGGGTGAGATACGTAGTCAGTCCTACTTTGGACTCGGTCTAACCAAATGAACAATTTAGAATTACCCAGTTAAAAGACACTGGGGCATGAGTTATTTCCATTGTTTGAGTCGATTCCAAAAGTTGGAAGTTCCCTCCACTTCAAGTGTCGTTTGGGCCTCATGCCATCCTTTCTTTCTAAATCTATCCAAAAGCTAAGTGGCAACCAAAGAAAGACCTTCAGATCAATCTTTGAGAATTTTAAGGCTATGCATGCAATGGATATGATGACACATTTTGGATTCTACTTGTCTTCCTCAGCATAAGAAATTAAAAGAGAAATAAAAATGAGAGTCTTATCGGTGAAAACCCACACGGGCACCGAAAGGCGATGGTAAGTTGATAGATAAAATGAGAGATTCTTACTAGTGAAAACCCTCACGGGTACCGTACGAAAATTTTGAGTTCAGAGAAAGGAAAATAAGAGAATCTCATTGGTGGAAACCCGCACGGATACCATAGGGCAATGGTAAGCTGGGAGAAATAAAATGAGAGAGGCTTGTTGGCAAAAATCCTCCAATATGTCACTAGCCTAATGAGGTCTCTGAATGCGATTGGTACAAGAAAGTAACTCAATTTCAAGGTCATTAAATCAACAACAATTGGTGAAAGTTTGGATGAAAAGATCAGGCAGCTTAATGCAAAATGCATGTCATAATCATTAGAGTTGTCTGTTACTTTCAGACAAATTTTTCTTTTCTCCATTTCAAAGGGAGCATTCATTATCTTTTATTTCTTCTCTATATTTCTTTTTTTTATTTTCTTGAGTCAGTTATTCAAATAAAAAGTCATTTTTTCTTATGTCTTTGAGTCAAATCAATGTCAAAGAAAGTGAGAAAAAATTTCAAAACTTGCTACCAACTTCTTAAATTGCACAAAGTAAGACAAAAGTCCAGCATATGAAAAAAGCATGATTGTAAGTCAGAACAAGGCATGCCAAAAGTTGTTGTCAACAGACAAATTTGGGAGATTCGTGGAAATACCAAGATTTAAAGGGGGTTGTTTGAGAAACATAGCAAAACACAAATATTGTGTTTGTTTTAGAGCCACTCTTAATAATATGAATTTATATCAATGGTGCAGAAGGACCACGATATGTCAATAGATGGAAACAAGATTAGAGGTTACAAACGCAAGAGCAATCGCCTTAAAATCTAAAGCCACAGGCCAACCACCATGTTTTTAGACTCACAATTTTTCTTTGTATGAAACAGGAACACATGTTACCTTCAAATTAAGGACTTCAGAGAATAAATATCAAGGGTTGTAATGCCTCACTTCTACAAATGCAAGAAGCAAGGTTGCTCCATAGGTTTGATAATTAAAACTGTGGTAAAAATTCATCATCCTATATCCCTCGGAGACATACTTCCTTATCCAGGTATTTCAGTTTTCAATTGTTAGGTGATGCACTTTCTAAATTAAACCTTCACTTCTAGAAGACACACTTTCTAGTTGAGTCCTTCCATTTAATATTTAGGAGATGCATTTCCTTAGTTGGGTAATTCAAGCGGCATTTGTAAGGAGACAAATTTCTTGGTCTGGGTAATTTAAGTGTCATTTGTAAGGAGATGCATTTCCTTGTTTGGATAATTCAAGTGGCATTTCTATGGAGAACGTATTTTCTTGTTTGGGTAATTCAAGCGGCATTTGTACGGAGACACATTTCCTTGGGTAATTCAAGTGGAATTTGTAAGGAGACACATTTTCTTATCTGGTAATTCAAGAGGCATTTGTAAGGAGACGTATTTTCTTGTTTAGGTAATTCAAGCGGCATATGTAAGGAGACGCATTTCCTTTTTTAGGTAATTCAAGCTACATTTGTAAGAAGACGTATTTCCTTGGGTAATTCAAGTGGAATTTGTAAGAAAATGCATTTCCTTGTCTGGGTAATTTAAGTGGAATTTGTAAGAAAATTCATTTCCTTGTTTGGGTAATTCAATAGACATTTGTAAGGAGATACATTTCCTTGTTTGGGTAATTCAAGTGGCATTTGTAAGGAGACACATTTTCTTGTCTGAGTAATTTAAGTGGCATTTTTAAGAAAACACATTTCTTTATCTAGGTAATTCAAGTGGCATTTGTAAGGAGATGCACTTCCTTGATTGGGTAATTCGAATTTTACTTGTTCGGTGATGCACTTCCTAACTTAAGTCTTGACTCCTAGAAAATTCACTTTCTGGTCTAGTCATTCCACTTGACCCTTAGGAGACACACTTCCTTGGTGGGTATTCAAGTTTGGCTTGTTAGGTAGTTCACTTCCTAACTTAAGCCTTTACTCATAGAAAATGCATTTTCTAGTCGAGTCATTCCACTTAACCCTTAGGAGACACACTCCCTTGTCAGGGTAGTTCAAGTATTTTCTTGCTAGGTGACATACTTCCTAACTTAATCCTTTACTCCTAGAAGATGAACTTTCTGGCTGAGTCCTTCCATGCAACCCTTTGGAGATGCACCTCCTTATCTGAGTAATTCAGGTTTCATTTATTAGGCGATGCACTTCCTAAATTGAACCTTCACTCCTAGAGGCCGCATTTTCTTGTCGAGTCATTGCACTTAACCCTTAGGAGACGCACTTCCTTGTCAATTTTCATTTATCAAGTGGCACACTTTCTAACTTAAACCTTTATCTCTAGAAGACGCATTTTCTAGTCAGAATTCCTTACTTTAATTCTTAGGAGACGCACTTCCTAGTCTTAGTCATTTAATTTTACGCTCAAGAAATGCATTTCTTGGTCAGAGTCTTGATTCATTATTGCAACATGCAAGTATTTATGATTGGATTTGACATTCACAAAAGTTTTTGGATGACAAACTGGGGAAAAAATTTAATTCATGTTATTGAAAGCATCATTTGGACCTCCGTCAAAAATGGAACTTTATTTTTGAAAAGGGAGATTTCGATCATAACCTTTGTTTGGGATAATTTTATTTCTAGTTTTGATGTAATTTCAGGAGCCCGCCTGAAGAACAAGACGAATAAATAGAAAGTCAATCAACAAGATGAAGAAGTTGAAAGTCAAGCAACAAGGTAAAGAAATTGAAAGTCAACAGATTGAGGACATAGCAAGTAAGGAGCCCGCCTGGAGAATAGGGTGAAGAAATTGAAAGCCAAGCAACAAGCAAGGTGATGAAATTGTAAGTTGGGAGCTCGCTTGAAGAACAGAGTAAGAAAATTGCAAGTCAGCAGCCCGCCTGAAGAATAGGGTGATGAAATAGTAAATCAAGAGCCAAGAAAAACTGCATAGATAGGACTTTTGTAATTTTATTTATGTTTGTAACTTGTAATTTTTATTTTTGATATAATGACAGAGATGCAGACCAGAACCTCGACAAGACCTCACTCGACTCTCTAACTCTTTATAGTCCTTCTCCTTCCAAACCTTTGAGATACTTGTGACTTGATTCTCTCAAAACTTGGGTAGGTAGGATTTCCAAAATAAATACTCGATTACGTCTATCCTTCTTTTTCTTTCTTTTGAATAAAGGTCGGGTCAAAATTCTGTCTCTTTGTCTACTTCTTTGTCTGAAAATACTTTGTGTTTACATCCAAAGAGGGGTATAATTTAGACATGTAATTTTGTCCCTTCCAGAAGCAGAAATTATCCATTCACCCTGCCTTACCATGTACCTTACCCCCACATGATTATTCTTCCACAATAAGACAAAAATAACAAAAAGCTTAACAAATTAACACCCCACCAATCAAATTTAACCACCTCACCCTAACAAAAATAACAACTTCCTACCCCACCACTAATCTTACCACTCACCCCTACCCACGTGCCTCTACTCACACTCCTTAATCACATTTTTACCTCACCTCATAACAGAATTCAGAGAGGGCCATTCCAATAAAACAATAATACACATTCCCTAACAGAGGACTCTCTACACACACTATACAATTCACACACAGCTATACAATAAACCCACTAGAAATTTACATAACACATACTATTTGCTTATATACACTGACTATTACACACACGCATATATATGTGTACACACACGATACATGTACAAATCAGAGATGGAACGGTGGACACATAGAAGAAAATTAAGAAAGAATAGAGATTGAGAGAGAGAAGATTTAAGGAAGGGTTGAGGAATTGAGGAACGTGAGAGAGAGAGAGAGACGGCTAATCGCCAGAGAAATAAAACATGTGGAGGTTGACTGTTTCGGTGATTTCTCACCGGAAAAACATCACTACCACTCAAAATTTGGTCGGGTTCTCTATTTTCCATTCTTTTTGAATTTACTAGAGCTCCAGCGAGATGAAAACGGGAACCAAGCCCCGATTCTAGTGAGATTCGTGCAAGGTTAGTTGGAAATCGGTTATTTGGGGTTTGAATTGAGATCTTTTGTAGTGTTTGATTTTTATTTGGGTTTGCGGGTTATTCATTTTGAGGTTTTCCATCTATTTCCAAATCTGTTCGGGTTATATTTCTTAATACCAAGTCGAGTTTGGTCGTTGTTGGGGTTTGAATCAAGGTTTTTGGGTGCGGTCTCTCTTTATTCGAGTAACATTGAGTTTGAAAGCTTCAAATTGATGTCCAATTCTACTCTCTCTCTCTCTCTCTCTCTTTATTTCATTATTGATGATATCTGATGCATTGAATTGAATATCGTGCATTGGTTAATCTTGATCGATGATGAATTGCAACTTGTTTGATTCCCTTGATTATGAACTGTGTGATCAAATGATATCTCATTCGAGAGGTTAAATTGATTATTTGGGGAGGTAGAAATTAAAATTTGATAAAAAAGCAAGTGTTAGTTGTTTTGATTCATTGATGCTTTGACTATGATAGTGCCATGATAGGTCGAGCTAGGTAGGAAAATAGTAGGCTTGGGTAGGACAATTTAAAGATTATGGATTGTTGATTGCTTGAAATGTTGGTTGAATGGTTTTGGTTTTCTCGCATTGGAAAATGTATTTATTTAGCTAGGGAATTCCCTGAGGCTATTTATATTTATTTAGCTGGGGAATGCCCCGAAGTATCTTGTATGCGAAGGATGTTCATGATGAAGGCCCAAGGCATCGGGTAAACCATAGTTAGGCTAATTAGAATAGTTTAGGCTTTCATTTTGGCATTTTTACTTTGGTTTGTAATAAATTGGACTAGACACTATTTTTGAAGTTTTGGGTTGTTTGATTGTTTGTTTTCTTGTTGTGTGTTTTGTTTGGTTTATACATTTCGCGATGTCATATTAGCCGATATACTTCACGAAGCAACCTTGGTTGAACCACGGGACCGAGGGATGCCTAACACCTTCCCTTCGGTCAACAGAATGTCTTAGCCAGAATCTCTATTCGCAAATCAGTTTTAAAGAGTCAAAAAATTATTTTAAAAAAGGATTTCCAAAGGTGACTTGACACACTAGATTTATATCAAGTGGTGACTTTGAGTTTTGATTGTTAAAAGTTCTTTTCAAAATAATTTTTCATCCTTTTTCACTAAATAACCCCTTTGAAACTTAAAAACAATCTTTTTTGGTTAAAAAAGGGGTGTGACAATTATGTCTCCTGCACAAATTTATTTTGTAGGTGTCATGATAAAATATAGGCATATTTGTTGAACTTTTGAATAGATGGTAAAACTTTATTTTACTTATCTGTTACATATTCTTGTACAGCTACTTAATAATGTGTTGCTGAATATGTTGTCATCTATTTTCTAGAGAGAAAAAAGCATATCGAGTGTAACGACCTAAAAATTTGATGAATTATGTGAAATTTATGATTTTATGTGATTTAACTATTTTACCCCTCTCCATAGTTGCATTATAGTACTTCTGGGGTGTGAGAGTAATTGACATATTTTCCGATGCATTTTGGTATTATTTATGCGATCTTGTGGTTTTTGATGTCTTCGAGAGCCTTATTTTAGACTTATGAGGATATCTTTTGATTCGTGCGATGGATAGCCGAACGGACTACGCCAGCAGCTCTAAAATATCAATTTTAGGCCAAGTATACCTTTGGTTTGGGTCCCAGTGCCCCCGAGCTCATTTTGACCTATTGATCGAAAAGTTGAAAAATTGAATATATGGGTGTGAGACCCACATTTGATCGAAACAACCTCGGATGGAAAATTCTGACTTTGTCAGCAAATCCAAAATGTCGATTTTAGGGTGTTAGGATATTTGGTATGATTTTATAGCTTTTAAATCTTATTTCGACCCTCGATTTGGAAAATTATGATTTCGGATTTCGGGGGTCAACTTTTTGAAAACGATGTTTTTTTGAAAAACTGATATCACCATCGCATTTATAACGTCAAATTTAGTGTGTTTGCGTAGTTCGTTTGTGTATATCGGACTCCGAATGAATTTCGGGCACCCCGCCGAAGTCTGTTTCGACTTAAGGGAAAAATCTGCACTAAATGTTGCAAAAAATCTACAATAAATACAGCTTTTCACTCTTTTTGGCCCATTTTGTTCATTTTTTCATCTTGCCCCTTGAGAGTTAAACCCCAAAATAGTGTGGGAGCTATAAAGAGAAGCTTGTGGGAGCTTGGGAAGCTAGATTAACACCAATTTCTTGATTTTATTATGAATTTAAGGTAAGAATTCACACTTTTCTTAGTAATTTCTTGATTAACTTCTCAAAACCCCAAAAATCTTAAGGCATGATTTTAAACCAAATTTCACTTCTTTTCACTTTAATAATGTTTTTATCTTATAATTACTAGTTTTTCATCAATTTAACCTTCAAAACAACTTCGATTCTTGATTTTAGCACAGATTTCAAAGATTTTACCCGGTAAAGCTCAAAAATAGTTTTTCTTCAATTTGAACCGCGTTTTTAATTCGATTTAACTTAGATTTTTAGTTGTAGATTCCTAAAAATATGGGGAACATGTTTTTAAAGTAAAGTTTCGATTTTGCCCTTGTTTTTCAAAAATCCATTTTGGGGATCCGTTTTGACCTCGAACCAAAAGTAGTCAATATGGGTGCCGTTGGTTTTTTTTATGCGTAGATTTCATATTTTATTTTTTTAGTGGATTTCAAGATTTTTTGTAAAAAGTAAGGTCGAGATTCGAAGTGTAGCAAACCGGTTTTGACTTTTGAGGTAGGTTATGGTTTAACTCTTTCAGATTGGGATGGGTAGTAAATGATGATACAAAATATATGTTAAGGGTGGGAACTAATCATGAAAAATAGGTATCTATGTGTTGTGACCGTATGGGGACCTATATGTGATATAATTATTGAAATTGAGATATCATGTGATATGTGTGACCGTGTAGGGTCTTATGTGATATTGATAGCCTTGAATGCATGTGAATAATTTTATTATATTTTTAAAATGCTTAATGTGGTACCATTGGTGTATTGTGATTATATTCATACTTTATTGGCATATGAGACATGTGGAAATTCATGGATGAAACGAAAATAATGAGTGGATATTGCCTCATGTGGTTGTGGAAATGTATTATTGTGGTTGGTTGTGAAGATATATCATGTGGTTGGTTATAGAAATATATCATGTAGTTGGTTGTGAAAATACTCATTGTGATTGACTGTAAGCATTATATCTTCATATCATACTCATTCATAAAATATCGGTACCACCATGACAACATCTGAGAAATACTGGCAACACCTGATAACACCTTTTCAAGGTATGTGTCGGAAAAGAAGATATGAGATATGTGGATTGTATACAGGTTGACAAACCATCATGGGTCCTACGGTGGGAGGCTTGCCGCCGTAGGTGTATACATGGATTGTGCAAC
The DNA here is from genome assembly GCA_030864225.1 of Capsicum baccatum var. pendulum. Classification (NCBI taxonomy): domain Eukaryota; kingdom Viridiplantae; phylum Streptophyta; class Magnoliopsida; order Solanales; family Solanaceae; genus Capsicum; species Capsicum baccatum. Next base: position 247,507,890 of record CM061550.1, read on the forward strand.
GATGCCAGAGGTTGTGCGATGGCCTCGTGCATCATCATCATCATCATCATATACATTGCACTCAGAGGCGGATCCAATATTTCAAGTAAGGGGGTTCAATATTCAAAGAAAACTAAATTGAAGGGGGTTCAACACCTACTATAACCACCAAAAAAATAATTTTAATCATGTATAAATAGTATATTTTTCCGTCGAAGGGGGTTCGAACGAACCCCTTAAGAGGGCTGGCTCCGCCTCTAATCGCAGTTACTTTATTGGGTTTATATTATGTTGTATTTTCATGTTAACTTGTCATTTATGTAATTGTTTTATCTTCTTTTACTTGTATTTGATGATCTTAATATGCATGTTCCCTCTTGTTCTACTTATATATGATATAATGCATAATTGTGTTCTATCATGTTGTAATGTTGCAATATATGTGATATAACTGTTAGTGAAAGCGGTGTGGGCTACCATTGTGGGACATTTTTTGATTGCAGGTGATGTTCCCTTAGTGTATATTTTGTATGCTTTATTTACTACTTTGCTTGGTCGGCCTATGATACCTACTGAGTACAAGTGAACTGTACTCATGCCTACTGCACCCTTTCGATGCAGGTCCTAGCTCAAGTGTGCCTCAACTTGCTTGACTCGGGCGATTGTTGGAGCTTCCAAGGTAGCAGTTGAACATTCATGCGTCCGAAGTTCACCTCTATCTTTCTATAGTAGTTATGTCTTAATTAGTATTCAGAGACAGATATTATTTCTTTGTGGTTATTTTTTTGATGTATTTGAATCTTGGACTGTATTAGTAGTTCTTACACTATTGACAACCTAGTTTTGATCATGATTGGTATTTTGGAAAAGTTTTTTTTTTGCGTTGTTATGATTACTTATATGGTTCGACTTCGTTCTAGAAGTCTTAGCTTGGGATATTTCATTCTTTTCTCTTTCTTTATCGGTTTGGGTTATAGGCTTAATTGTCAAGGTAAGCCACGACAAGTGTCATCATAACCTTCATTTTTGGGTTGTGATATTGAGTAGCCTTTTTGACACTTGCACATGCAAAATGGTTAGGTCTGTAGTTGAAAGAATTTTATAAAAGATGGGTGTTTTGTTTCTAGATGATGTTGTATGATGTTTTGAGTTGGTTTGGAGACTAAGATAATACCTAATCTCTCTTTTGTCTTTTTCTTTAAGTGGAGGGATGTGTGGTATGGGTCAAGGAGAGAAGATTAATTATTGAAAGGTTGGTAACATCTTCTCTCAAGTTGGTATTATTTCTACAAAAAAATATGTGCTTGACATTTGTGGTCTTTGATCTCCTTTAGTTAAATTGGAATAAATGTTGTTGATGGTAATTTCATAAAGAATTTTTATTATTTCTTCAGTGAGTTTAGTGAAAATTTATTTATTGCACTTCACGAGTATTCATGATTGGTCTAAAGATACTAGAACATATTGGGTTGCACAATAATTAGAGTTTGGTAATCTAATAAAATGAATTCATTATACGATAAATTTGTTAGGATTCTGTAGCTATGGAAGTAATAGCAATTCAGCTTCATAAGATAAACTAATTGGTATTAAACTCTCCTTTATAGATACAATAATTATATATATATATATATATATATGATATATATATATATATATATATGTAATACATATATATATATACATATATATACATATATAGATATAAATACACATACACATATATATCAAGTTCTATGTATTGGAGGTGTATTCAAAGCATAGGTGACGATCGTATTATTCAATTTCGTTAAAAAAAAGTGTTAATTTAGATATTTTTTTTATTTTGCATATATGTTTATAATCTTCTCTTTCAATGCAGCATGTCCATTTGGAGTTAATTCAATATAACTCTAATTGTGTCTCCTACAAAAATTTATTTTGTTGGTGTCATGATAAAAAAAATAAGCATATTTGTTGAACTTTCGAATAGATGGTAAAACTTTTTTTTACTTCTCTGTTACATATACTCGTATAGATACTTAATATTGTGTTGCTGAATATATTGTCATTTATTTTCTAGAAAAAAAAGCATATCGAATAGCCTTTTTGACACTTGCGCATGCAAGATGGTTAGGTCTGTACTTGAAAGAATTTTATAAAAGATGGGTGTTTTGTTTCTAGGTGATGTTGTATGATGTTTTGAGTTGGTTTGGAGACTAAGATAATATCTAATCTCTTTTTTATCTTTTTTTTTAAGTGGAGGGATGTGCGGTATAGGGCAGGGAGTGAAGACTAATTATTGAAAGGTTGGTGACATCTGCTATCAAGTTGGTATTATTTCTACGAAAAAATATGTGCATGACATTTGTGGTCTTTGATCCCCTTTAGTTAAATTGGAATAAATGTTGTTGATGGTAATTTCAAAAAGAATTTTTATTATTTCTTCAGTGTATTTAGTGGAAATTTATTTATTGCACTTCATGAGTATTCATGATTGGTCTAAAGATACTAGAACATATTGGGCTGCACAATAATTACAATTGGTAATCTAATAAAATGAATTCAGTATATGTAAATTTGTTAGGATTTTATATCTATAGAAGTAATAGCAATTCAGTTTCATAAGATAAACTAATTGGTATTAAACTCTCCTTTATAGATACAATAATTAACATTCATTTGACTCGATTAGTGTACATGGTTGGTTTAAAGGGTATTGAACACATTAGTACTAAAACAGTTAGCATTGGATAACTAATAAATAAATTTAATACATTGCAAACTAGTTAGGATGAAATAGCTTAGGAAGTATTAAGAATTCAGTTTTATAATATAGATATAATAGTCATTTATGTAGTAATAAATATTTTCTTTGAACATGGAATACTGAAATTTGTCTATATCAAATGCTTAACAGTTAAGATACTTATCTTATAATTATATATATCATCCTGCAGGATTCATGTTCTATAAACAGACTCGGAGGAACATTTATTATATTCGATGATGATGAAGTGCAGCAATCTGAACCACTGACTATATCCTATTTTCGCTCAAATTAGGGTGTTAAAGAAGGTTGAGTTAGTTGTCTGATTGCAGCGGGGTCTGTTCAGGTTCTTACTATTCACTTCTTTGATGCCTAAATTTTAACTTTTTTTCTTAAAAAGAAGAAAAAAAATCTTTTGGTGCCAATATGGATTCAAAGTATCAGGTTTTATATCTCCCAAATAAGTACTAGTTATGAAACATTTATGGAGGCCTCATTAATACTATGCATGTTTATATAATAAATATTATCATGGACATGAATTTTATATTTCATTTTTATTTTAATCTTCTCAAGGACAATGTAGATAAAAAGGTCCATTCGAGTAGTTTCAATTATTCTCTTTATTCTTTTTGTGTAATTATTATTATCATCTTGTTGTTACATAAGACTCATAAAACTCATTATTTACAATATATTATATAAAACTCATAAAAAAATTGAAACTACTCAGATGAACCTTTTTATCTACATTGCCTTGAAGAAGATTAAAACAAAAATGAAATACAAAATTTATGTCTATTATAATGTTTATTCTATTTAAATATGTATAATATTAGTGATGCCTCCATAAATATTTCGTTACTAGTGCGTGTTTGGGTGACATAGAATCTGATACTTCGAATTCGTATATGCATCAAAAGATTTTTTTTGTAAAATAAAAAAATAATAATTTAGGCATCAAAAAAATAAATAGTATGTACCTAAACAGGCCCCACTGCAATTAGACAACTAAGTCGATCTTCTTTAATACCTCAATTTGGAGAAAACTATGATATAGTCAGTAGTCCAAATTGATGCACTCATCGGAGATAATAAATGTTTCTCCAAGACTATTTATAAAACATGAATCCTGCAGAATGACATGTATAATTACAAGATAAGTATCTTAGCTCTCAAACATTCGAGATAGACAAATTTTAATATTCCATGGTTAAAGAAAATATTTACTACTACATAAAAAAATATTATATCTATATTATGAGTCTAAATACTTTCTAAGCTACTTTATGTTAGGGTTTTTGCCCTGATTTTCTTACTATATTTAAGTTTTACTTTTTCTTAGAAGGAAAATAAAAGTTACCGTAATTACTTTTACTTTTCCTAGAAGAAAAAATATAATTGTTTTCCATATTTGGTACCTCTTTCTTGGAGGAAAGGTTTTGAACATCTATAAATATAAGACCCCCTTCTCATACCATAACACAATAGCATCCACAATGTAGTCTTTAAAGAATTTTTGTTTAAGGGAGATTTCTCCCAATAGATTTAAATTTTTTGATTTAGTTTTCAATATGTGGGCTTCTTGGCCAATCATATCAAATAATATGTGTTTTTATTACAATTTTTTTTGTCGTCTAATTTATCATCTTATAGTTTGCAACTAGAAGCATCCGCATGACATCCTCTCGATTTCGAACCTAACAAGTGGTATCAGAGCTCATGGTTCAATGATTCAATGGTTCAAAGATCAGATGGTTCGATTGAGGATAGTTTAAGATCAAAGTTGCAACCAATTTGATGATAATGAAAATATTTTGTCAAAATAAAGCTGCACGTGGAGAAAAGTTTCAAACAAATTTTCAACGATCCTGCTGTTAATCCATCTTTAAAAACAAAATCAATTTTCAACCCATATTTATGGGTTTCAATTTAAAACTCATACTTGTTTTAACGCTTGGGCTCCTTTCAACTCATACATTTACTTTTACGCATGAGCTCCACTTTTAACCTGTGCTCACTTTCAATGCACAAGGCTCCACTTTTAACCCTGTTACTTATAATACGGGGCTCTAATAATATTAACTCATGCTTTTATTTTCAACGCATAGGGCTCCAATTTTCAATAAATATCAAATTTTAATCATGGTAAGCAGCAGTGATATATGAAGAATATATATGAAGAACGAAGATCATGCATAAGAAGAAGGAGGATCAAGAATATTTTGAAAAAAATCAAGCCAAAATGGGGAGATTTGTTAGGGTTTTTGCCCTGATTTTCTTACTATATTTAAGTTTTACTTTTTCTTAGAAGGAAAATAAAAGTTACCATAATTACTTTTACTTTTCCTGAAAGAAAAAAATATAATTCTTTTTTATATTTGGCTAATCTCTTTCTTGGAGGAAAGATTTTGGACATCTATAAATAGAAGACCCCCTTCTCATACATAACACAATAGCATTCATAATGTAGTCTTTACAAAATTTTTGTTTAAGGAAGATTTCTCCCAATAGATTTTAAATTTTTTTATTTAGTTTTTAATATGTAGGCTTCTTGGCCAATCATATCAAATAATATGAATTTTATTACAATTTTTTTTATTGTCTAATTTATCGTCTCATAGTTTGCAACTAGAAGCTTCCGCATGACGCCCTCTCGATTTCGAACCCAACACTTCATTCTATCAAGTTTGCAGTATATTAAATTTATTTATTAGCTTATCTGATGCCAGTTGTTGTAGGAATAATTTGCTCAACATCCTTTAGACCAGTCAGGCACACTAGTCAGGTCAAATGAATGTTAAGTACTATATCTATAAAGAAGAATTTCATACCAATTAGTTTATCTTATGAAACTAAAATTCTATTACTTTCATAGCTACAGAATCCTAATTAGTTTACAGTATATTGAATTCATTTTATTAGATTATCAAATGCTAATTATTGTGCAATCCAGTGTGTTCTAGTATCATTATATCGATCAAAGATAATCATTCAGCGCAATAAATAAATTCCCACTAAACTCACTGAAAAAGCAGTAAAATTTCTTTTTGAGATTCCAATTTAACTACAAGGGGATCAAAGACCACAAATATCAAACAAATATTTTTTCATAAAAATGACACCAACTTAATTGCAAATGTCATCAACCTTTCAATAATTAGTCTTTCCTCCCTGCCCTACGCCACAACATCTCTCCCCTCAAAGAAAAGACAAAGGAGAAACTAGGCATCATCCCAGTCTCCAAACCAACTCAAAACAGCATAAAACATCATATAAAAATAAAACACCCATCTTTTATTAAATTCTTCAAAGTACAAGCCTAATTCCTTTGCACATCCAAGTGTCAAAAAGCCTACTCAGTGTTACAATTCATTTTTGAAAAGTTAAAAATATTTCATAACTTCGTGGTTCTAGTTCATTTAATAAATATTAAACTCAAGTTATGTTGGATCACTCAACATCTATGCCACCGAACAAATGTTTTAGCAACAAAGTCATAATCTAAAATTGTGAAGGCTCTAATTTTGTCATCTCACGTAATGTCCCATATCAAGAAATATACCACTACAAGAACACCCATAGAGGTGTTTTTATTTGAATTGTTTAGTGGTAAAAGAAAAAGGATAGGTGAGTTTAAACATGTATACAAAAACAGTAAGGGAGATACATTTCCTTTTTCCTTCAATTTAATTTGGCAAAGATAAATGTATTACATCATCAAAAGGCTTGGTCATTATTGAAGAATTCCTTTACAGAAGATTTGGCCATATAATTGATTTCCAAATTAATCCCAAAGGAATTTCTTAACGATGTCTTATTCTTAAAAAAATTGAATTGATCAAGAACTAATATTTGCGCAAAACACCTCGTCTTTAATACATATCATTAAATGATATTAAGGAAGAAGAAAGCTGTATATCATTTAAAGAAATTTCAAGTCAAATTGCATTAAAGGAAAAACAAACAGAATCAATTTTTCACAAAGCTAAGACAAGAATTTTCCAACAAAAAATAACAAGAACAGAACACTAACTAAAAAACTAGGGCTCTCGAGAGCTTTCTACAGTAAATAATTTCATCAACAGAAGAAAAACTACAACAATTATGATAAGAACAAATCTACTGTACCAAGAAAAAGATAAGGAAGAATAAGTAACTAAAATATTTAAAGAGAAGGATGTGTTTACCTTTTTTGAAGCAGCAAAATCGGACTATGAATTGATGACGACTATATCACTACTTTATTTGATTGGAGAACGATAAGAAAAAATATAAAACTTAGAGCCAAAATTCTCACAACTCCAGATTGGGGACAGAAGCCCAAATCCTAACCGAGTAGAGAATTTTTGACTCTTTTGTGGTTCAAGAAAATCTTTCTTTTAACAGTGAGTGCTGTTGGTTTATATAGAAATAGATATGGGGATTTTTTGATAGGAAAGATCGATGTGGGACTTGGGATTTTCAGGGGTATTTTGGAGATTTTGAAGAGAATTTTGAATTTGAGATAAGGATTAGTACAAGATCATGCAACTCCTCTTGAATCGCAGAATGTTGAAGGACGGTGAAGTGTCCTTTGTCAAGTGGCGTCGGATTGACGAGCTGGACGAATTTCTGGGTCGGGTGGTTGAAGCTGTTGTTGAAATTCTGTTGTTGAAGTTGTTGTCAATTTTTCTAGTGTTTACGGGTTTGATTACATTGTTGTTGGTTTGTGTTTGTCGTTGTGTCTATTGAAAGTATTGGTGTTAGGTACCGCTGGAGTTACTGTTGAAGTCGTTGTTTGTGTTTACTGTAGTTGTTGTTGGACTTGGTAAAGGGGTGGAGATAAGGGTGAACCGAGTTTGGGTTGGGTTAGCTTGGCACTTGGGCTGGGGTGATGCTGATTTGGGAGTGTATTGTCGAGCTACACCGATCCTGGCTAACAATTTTAAAGGGAATGGGGCTGGTTTTAGAATTAAAATTTAAAGAGGCTAGAGGTTAGGCTATTTTAAGTAGCCTACTTTAGAATTTTAGTCAATTGTATTTAAATATTAATCAAACTAAAAATCAGTTGGCCAACTGCATTGCAATTTTGGCCAATTTGATTTCAATTATGGTCAATTTAATAAATTGGCTAAATTAAAATAAAATCCAATATGAATCATCAATCGGTAAATCCTGAGTTTTTTAGTTGAATAACATTATCAAACAAATATTTTTGGAATAAATCTTTTATTTTAGATAAAATTATATTTAAATCATGATTTTACCTATTTGAATTAATTTTGAAGGTAAATCTTGATTAAAATTTAATTTTCATAAAATAATTATTTAAGTAGCAAAATACGATTTCGTATATACGAATACGAAAATATACAATCGCTACTTAAAATGACAAATTACCTAGATAAATATTTAAAAAGAAAATTATTCGGATAAAATAAATGAATAAATTTAATTTAAAATCAAAGAAACTTAGAATTAAACTTAATCATGGAGGGCAAAAATTAGGTGTCAACAACTACCCCCTTCCTTTAGGTAGGGTGGATGCAAGTAACCCTAGACAAAGGGAGTTGGACATTCCTAATTTTGTTTGATCATAAATTCATTTCTCGAAATAGGTTGATTTTTGCAAGAGTTTTAGGAAGTTATGGCCAGACTCCGGTATCGAGTTTCCTACATATCTCGAATTACATGAGAATTCAAGGTACTTGTAGTTCATAACTCTTGATTTTAAGCACAATTTTTAAAAAATTCACAAGCAATCCCGATTTTTGATTTTGGTAAAACGATGAAAGTTGGAGAATAAGATGATTGGGAGGAGGGGGAGTTTGGAATGCAGTCGAGTAGCCTACATATTCCCAAGACTTAGAGTATCAGACTGCTTGTAGTTCGACTTAATTGGTAGAAAAGATAATCTTTTATTTTTGACGATCTTTGATTTGAAATGAGTGACAAATACATTGAATTATGGAAAAGAAACTTGTATTTATCTCAATTACGAATATGAGTCTCCTTTACACCCGCAACTGAGAGCAACATGGACATCATATTTGAAGATCTAGGCATGTTGTCACCTGAATTTTAAGGAAGAGGAAGGTAACCTCTAGTGCGAGTTTAGAATTGCCCCGGAGGTGAAACTAAAATTAAAAATGTCCTAAAATACTTGTATGCCTTCTGATAGGGGTATGGTTTGATGGTGGTGGAAGTTTTCGTTCAGCTCGCATCGAAAGAATATGGTATTCCTCTTCAGACTATGTCCCAATTTGCTACGAAGAAAAAGTTTCACATTATGTTGCATCATTTTTGGAGTCATCCATGCCGTTGACTTTTATTTGAAAATTTCATCCTTCGGATGCTCTCGACAACTTCTCAAACAAAATAGTTAGTTTTAAATGTAGTAAGAAACAAACATAACTTGGTACAAACCTTTTTTAACTTGTTATGCTGAGATAGTTGATGAATCAATTTGCATAACCTGTTTTTTAAAAGTATCATTCCATTTTGAGCGGGGTGACAACCCAACTCGTACCATTAAAAAGCAAATGACATATCTTGAATATGTTGCACACTTTAAATAGAGTGATGGCCCAATGTGTCTTATTAAAAGGCGGACGACCAATCTTGAATATTTTTGTGCCATATTGAATGGGGTGACGACCCAACGTGTCTCATTGAAAGGGATATGACCTATCTTGAATGTTTTGGGTCACTTTGAATAGGGTGATTGCCCAAAATATCTCATTGAAAGGCGAACAACCTATCTTGAATATTTTGTACCACCTTGAACGGGGTGAGGGACTAATGTGTCTCATTGAAAGGCGCACAACCTATCTTGAATGTTTTGTACCACTTTTAATGGGTGGACGGTTAGATGTGTCTCATTGAAATGTGGATAACCTATCTTGAATATTTTGTACCACCTTGAATGGGGTCATGGCCCTACATGTCTTAATACAAGGCGAATGACCTATCTTAAGTATTTTATGTCACTTTGAATGGGGTGATGGCCCAACGTGTTTCATTGAATGACAGACAACCTATCTTGAATATAACATGCCACTTTGAATGGGGTGACTACCCAATGTGTACCATCGAAAGGTGGACAAACTATCTTGAATATTTTGTGTCACATTGACCAGGGTGACGACCCAATGTGCCTATTAATCACCTGCACTAAACTTATTAGTAGCAAATGTAATATAAGGGCAATTGTGCAAATCTTGTTTTAGTATGCCACACTGAAAAAAGTGAAAATCCATAATGTAGTAACAAATCATGTTGAAGGAGGTGACAATCCATATAATAACGTGTCACTCTAAAGGAAGTGACAATCTAAAAACATGCCACATTGAACGAGGCAACAATTCATAACGTACTAACATATCACTCTGAATGAGGTGATGATCCATAATATAATAGTGTATCACTTTGAAGCAGGTGACGATCCATAACATATTAATATGTCACGCTGAAAGAGGTGACAATATATAACGTGATAACATGTCACTCTGAAAGAGTTGATGATTCATAACATAATAATATGTCACGTTGAAGAAGGTGACAGTACATAACATAATAATATGTCACTCTGAAAGAGGTGACGATCCATAAAATAATCATATGTCACACCGAAAGAGGTGATGATCCATAACATAATAATGTGGCATCTCAAATAAAGTGACTATCCAATGCATCCTCTCAAAGGGTGGAAAACTCAAATATAATAAGATGTGTCCTTTTGAAAGAGTAGATGACCCCAATATAATAAGATGTGTCACCTCAAATGAAGTGACAATTTGTTATATCCTTTTAAAAGGGGTGGATGACCTAAATATAATAAGACGTGTCACGTCTAATGGGCTGACAATCTAGTAAGCTTCTTGGAGGGTAAAAACCCCTAATATATAAGAAAAGATGGAAGTTGATCTGAACTTCATCCTTTGAATCAGGAATTCTTAAAAGGACTTGTGCATGTCCTGAGCTTCTGGATTAAATTCTCAAACTTTGAGAAAATACGTTTTCATTATCTCTTAGAGGCGATCTTACATAACATCACCTACATAGCTCAAACAACACTCATTGATAACATAGCAATTTGTTGTAACTAAGTCAAGAGTGTAATATAAGATTGAGATTAAAGATAAAGTTGTTTAACTCAAAATGATTTAGAGATAATGGTTTGGGTAATATCTCCATATATTATACCTGATCATTTTTCTACAAAATCAGAGAAAATATTAGATATCCTAACGAAGTAATAGAAATAATAATCAAGAGGAAAAGAGAAAACAGAAGTTGTTTGGATTATTATGGCAAGGCCATGGTGGGTCTAGTAATGTCCTTTGTCATGCTTAACATTGTAAAATTTTGGTGACTTCATTGTACCTGTACCCAAAGAAACATTCTTAGTATTGAGAGACTGACTATGTTTGTTTTACCTTGCTCTCCTGATGCTACTTGTTGATCATTGATTTACAAGCTTTTCAAATCTTGAAGTATAGTTTTTGTGGAATTTTTGAGGATCTTTCTCAAAAATTCATCCCTAGTCTATAACATACACAATCTCAAGCTTCCTTGTAACTTATTTCTTTGGTATGAAATTTTTGAGATTTTCTCAAAAATCTGCCTTAATTTAAAATGCAAAATACTTGAATTCTTTCTGACGTAGCGTGGCTTGAAATTTTGAGAACTTTTCAAAAATTATGTCTCAATTTCAGCTTCAGCAACATCTAGTGTAAAACTTTGTAGCAAATATCAAGTTTTGTGAAATTTTTGAGACCTTCTCAAAAATTTCTGCCGCAACTACAGGCTTTAATGTCATCTTCATATAACTTGAAAAAAAAAATCCTCTTAATGAATTTTTGAGATTCTTTTAAAAAAATTTCCCCAGTTTCTATGGAAATATTATTGGAAATATGACCGAACCGATATGGCAGTTGTATATCCCATTGAGGTAGGAATCATGTCAAACGAAGTTCCAACACACAATGAAAAGACAAATTTCTTAAGGGATTGGCCGAAGTCGACATAGGCCGCCTACGTATCTCATTTTTAAAAATTCAAATCAAACATAATTCATTCAAAATAAAAAGAGATATTTAATATTTTTGATAACATGAACAAAATCAATACAGGTTGTCTAGGAAAATCAGGTCAAACGCAGTTTATTACAATTAAAAGATGCGATTATAAGGAAATAAAGTGACAAAGTGTGACTAAAAAATAAAAATGAGAAAGTAAGATTACAATCAAAGAAAATAATGACTTCAAAATGCAAGATGAAAGGACGTCAAAAGTTCATCTTTAAAGGAACTCCATTTTTCTTTACGACTGATAATGCCAATGACTACTTCTTGTGATTGGAAAATGGATTGTTGTTGACATAAGTTGGAGCTTATACAAGTGTTATCACTTTTTTGTCAATCAGATCCTGAATTTTGTGCTTGAGAGTGATACTTTTCTCGGTATCAATGTCCAACAAATCCAGAGTGGTAAGCATATTGCTTGTTTGGGTCATACAAATTAGCGGAAGTGTTTACAGGCTTTGCTTCCACTTGAATAAGTAGTCTTGCCTTTTTCAACCTTTCATAAAGTTGAGTAAGTGATTCTGCCAATGGCGTAAAAATTTTAGGAGGTTTCCTTTCATGATTAGCACGATGAGCATTATTTTGATAGTTTTATAATGGAGGTTGAGCATGATATGTTGCTTGTGCATTATAGACTGGATAGTGAGCATGCCAAGCATTGGGTTGATATCGTAGGGATCACTTGTAGTTTGATGACCTTCCTTGAGTCATCAACCCCATTAATTATTTCTCATTTTTCTTTTCATTTTTAAAAGAGCTAGTCTAGAAACCCTTATGAGTGGATTATAGATATGTCAAATTTATTATCATTCCTGTCTTGAGTCCATCCTCAATTATTTCTCTAGTTTTGACAATTTCAATAAATGTTTTTCCATCCATCATAGCATGCAGATAAAATATTTTGAACTTAGTGCATGAATGAAGTAACTAATTATTTCAGCTTCTTCCATGGGAGGATGTACCCTGGTTGCCTTTTTTTACATCATATGACATATTCACGAAAACTCTCATTTGATTTCTGCTTTAACTTCGGGATAAATATTCTGTCAGGAATAATATCGACATAAAACTTGTAATGATCCACAAAATCATTTGTCAAGTTATCCCAAATGCACCACTTAGTCACATCTTGTTTAGCGTACCACTCTAGAGCCTTTGCACTCAAACATTGACTAAATAGCTTGACCCAAATTCCTTCATTTTTGCCCACACCAGTCAAGTTTTAAAAATAAGTTTTCAAATAAAAGAAGGGATTTCCAAACCCATACACTTTTTAAATTTTGGGATCTTGTAATCAGGAGGCACTTCGATCTGGAGAAATGCACATAATTCTTCATACTTCACACTTTGGTTACTTCCAAGCCCTCGAAGGCTTATTATTTCATCTTCTAAGGCTTTGAGATTTCTATTCACCGTATCATCAGTGCACTCCCTTGGATCATTCTCAATTTCAATAGAATGATCAACATCTAGGTAGTATAACCCCAAAGGCTGTATCGCTGGCTGGGTGGTAGCATAGGTATACACTGGCGGAGCGTGGTGTGACAATAACATGCTATGAAACTTTGGAGGAGAAAATGTGTACACTAAAGAAGCATTTTAAGAAGCATGAAAATTTTGAGAAGTGGTAAAATGACCTCCATGATCCACTCCTTTGAATGTCGAAAACATAGTCTCTTTTTGTCGGGTATGAGGAGGTAGAGTCATGTTTGGGGGAGTCCGAGAAGGTGTTCTTCTTTGCATTAGCATGAACCTTAGTTTAGAAATTTGCTTCTCCAAAACAGCAACGACCTCTGGGGTTATTTATCTTACTATCGATGGATTAGGGTTCATTGCCACAGACAAACTGCGAACTAACTCAAATAAAGTGTTTGTGCTGATCAAACTAGGATCCATAGTTGATTGATTTTTTTTGTTATCCCAAGTAAGAACTGATGAGTCTATAATGAGTCTATAGTTGCTTTTTTTTACCTTAGACCATGTGAAATACTAATGTTTTTCCAAAGATTAATTTGTTTTTTGTCTTTGCAAAATGAGCAAGTTTGATTACCAACATAAATACCTCTTTCTAAAATAAAATAAAAACACTCAAAAGATAAAATGTTAGTTCATGATCATAATAATTTACCAACATAAAATACAGAACAAATGATATATATTTGATTTGAAACAGACTAGTCTAGAAGTCGAAGAATAGAACACTTTGGGAAAGTGACCGAATGATCAGAAATTTGCTCATTTGATGGATTTTGAACTTAATGGGGAAAACATATTTAAAATAAAATGAACTAAATGATTTGAAAAGAGCGGGTATTTATGAATGAACATCCTAAAAGACTTATTTGGAAAGCTCTTTTGAAGACAACATAGTCTTTCCATTAATAGAATATCTTAATAGCTCTAACTATAATTAAGTGAGAGAAAAAGTGAATTGTAAGGGTAACATGGTCAATGTGAATTGGACAATGACCTAATGAATTTTTGAATAAATTTTGGGTGAATTGGAAGAAATTTTATCGATGGACTTTTAAGAGCTTTTTAGGAAGATCCAAATTTTGCATCTTTTATGTCTAATAATGCTCTAAAACTTCAAAATAGAACAATGGACTAGTATTGCTTAAAGCCAAATGTATATTATTTAAGCACACAAATCAAGCAAATATACACAACACAACCTGATGAAACATTTTAGCACATCAACAATTTTAACGTATCCTAGCATACATGGGAACTTTTAAGTCAAAGGCAAACCTAGCGTTTCAAGGATATAAATATTGTTTGTAAGAAGTTCCATTGCCCCAAAATATATTTTAAAAATTTTATAGATAAGTCACACGGGGATACAAAATGAGTAAAAGGAAAAATAAATTATATCAATCCCACGCAGGGGAACAAATCTAAACTAAACCTCTTTGGGTCCTTCAATCTTGAACTTCTTGAAATTTCTGAATACCTTTCGGATGAATATCACCTCTTGATTACAATAAAAGAAACTATACCCTCAAACACAAGGGTAAATGGTCCATACAATCCATCATTATATTCTTCAATTTAACACATAAGGGATTATCGCTTGTTATGACTTGTGGTCAATAAATGCAAGGTAGGTTTAATACCCCCTTAGGTATTGGATCATCCTAGGTTATGAGTCACAAATTTAATAATTTATCAACACATTTTAAGCCTAAATTCTCATAATTTTCCATTGATTTGACGTTAATCTCATACATAATGCTCACTTGTGTAGGTAAAAATTGAAAAGAGAAGAAATGCAAAGAAACGAGCAAAAATGCTGAAAAATCAGGCCCAAGAATCGACCCTTGGGTACTACGATCGCAGCCTGAGGGTCGCGATCAATAGTCAAGTCAACCAATGGTGATTATGATAGGATCACTGTGATCTCGGTGTCGCGACCGAAGTTAAGATATGGTGATTGTGATAGGGCGAAAATAGTTCATGAGAAAAATTGCAATTTGCTTAAAGAGACTAAGAGAAAGGTGAAATTTTTGTAATATTGGACAAATGTGGAATTGGGGCAAAAATAGGGGTTTATAACTCATCTTTGATCCAACTATCCATCCATCATCTATCTTCTAATTTTTGGGAAAACACTATTTTACTACTCTTGTGTAAAAAATACATTAGAGTAATTCCTAAGTGAAGAATTGACAATTTTCATTGAAGATTTGTTGAAATTTAAAGTTTGGATTTGCATTCTCTTTAACTTTCATGGATCAATTTGGTGAAAATTTTGGTATATCGTTGCTTTCTATCTTTATGAGTAGCTAATTCTTCCTCTTAGGGTTATGCTTGAATAGGTTGTGATTAATGCATGGATGTTGTTTATTTATCTACCTAATTAGCTATTTGTTGTGGGTTTTGCTATTATTCTAGGTTTGAATTGAGAATTTTAGGTGAAAAACCCAATTGACTTGGATCCCTATCATCCTTGAAAGAGGGATATGGATGATGAGTAATAGTGAACTACACTCTGACTTAGCTTCGCTCATGGCGTTATCTTAGAAATAGGTATTTTGTGTGGATATTTTATGTTCATAAGCATCATCGTAGAAATAAGTATGCTAGTATGAGGTATTGGATTGATGATTTTGTCACGCTCATGAGGTATTTGAAAGAATCCATGAGTGAAATTTAGTATTTTGTTGAAAGATTAACACTAACACCTTAAAATCTAGCCTACACACGACTCTTAGCTAAATTTGGATAAGTTCTCAATTACCTATGTATAAAGTCACACCTAGAATAGCATAACCCTAAGATCCGTTCCTAATTGATTACACTCTAATTATTCTTAACCTTGAGTTAGTATTCTAGAAGCCCAAAAATTGCTATATCTTTGAATACGTTCAAAAATCCCAACTATTTGTATCCCCAATTTGAATTTTAGCAAGTAACTTTCATTTCGAACTTACTGGATAACCATTCACATTCCTTGTGGATTCGATCCCGACTCAAAGTTGGGTAATTATATTGACAACAATTGCCTTGCAATTAATTTGACATGTAAGTTGAGTGTTATCACTAGGCTCATGCCTACGTAAGATTTTGGTTTCGTGCTATCTTAGGTATCTAAAGTAGGCTTCTATTAGGTTCTCAAGTGGACAACTGGGGATTGAAAATACAAACAGTCATCGAACTCCTATCGTACCAATAAAATATTGTATTTCTAATACTTATATAAAAAACTGATCAATAGAGGTCGCGACAATCGCTAAACTTCAAATAGTTTAAATATGAAATGAGGAAGCATGTCATGAATGCAACAATTAATAATTACAAAAAGTTAAGCACATAATTACAAAAGTAATAATTAATAAAAATATTATCCAAACACATATGATCCTTGTGGTTAAAACTTAGACAAATCCCGAGTAGAGTAGTCATTCTGTTACAATTTATTTTCAAATAGTCAAAAATATTCCATAACTTTATGCGAAAAATTCTAATCCATTTGATAAATATTAAACTCAAGCTATGTTAGATCACACAATATCTATGACACCGAGCAAACGTTTTAGCAACAAATTCACAATCTAAAATTGTAAAGGCTCTACTTTTATCATCTCACATAATGTCCCATATCAAGGAATATACCACTACAAAAACAACCATAGAGGTGCTTTTATTAAACTTTTCAGTGGTTGAAGAAAACGGATAGGGGAGTTTAAACATGCGCAAGAAAAACAGTAAGAGAGATACTTTTCCTTTTTTCGTCAGTTTAATCTGGAAAAGATAAATGTATTGAATCATAGAAAGGCTGGGTCATTATTGAAGAATTATTTTACAAGAGATTTGGCCATATAATTCATTTCTAGATTAATCCTGTAATGACCCTCACGGCCACTCTCTTGTTTTCATATACTTTCAATAGGCAGGGTTTTTTAATAACTGTCCCAAATTATTTATGATTTGCTGAGACTGATAGTTCGGTTTCTAGGAAGTTCGTTTGATTAATTTTAGTAATATCTAGTGTATTGTGGAATATTTAATTTGAATTGACATTTGGTAAAAATATAATTTATTACGCTTCTAAAATAGTGTTGTTATTGATAAAATTCTTTAAGTTATGCTATATTCTTATTATTTTATAATAACTTTTATAATCTATTAGTATTTGATCGGAGATAGTGAATCTAGAAATATTAAAATATTAATATTATATAATAAAGATATATTAGAAATATTTTTCTATTACTTATAGTATATTTAAAATATTATAATTATTTTACCATGAACCTATGTAATACCCGAGTGAAAATTTAACAGAGAGCAAAAATGATATTTCCACAAACCTGCACGTGGGATCTATGTATAATGATACCACAATCATATCAACTTATTAAGTGAAATTAGTGTTAATATGCACTTTTATATATAAATATATAAATGTCAACTTCACTTAACATTTTTATGTTTAAACATCCTGCATCCTGTAACATTACTTAAAAGGTTGCTATATTATTCAACTCGTGATCTACCGGGATACTTTTCGAAGGTTTTTCGGAGAGGGCTTTAGCTTTGTTGTTCAGGTAGGTTAGATTTACCCTATTTTTAAATTAAGTTTATTTACTGAAATTGTAGATTATTATGCTAGTTTTAGATAATTATTTGTAGTTGCATACCATTATACATATATAGCATGCATTATTTATTCAGATTAGTACCCCATTTTAGTAGATTTTGGTGTTATCTTTCAATATTATATAGCATCTATCACTTAAGGATGTGGAATTAAATAGCAAACCTTGAATCTGTCCCTTTAAAATTAAGAGATGCGTACGGTAATTAGACGTATTTTAGCTTCTGTTTAGGTTCAGTATATACTTTATTTTTGTCATTGGTTGTGAACTTTTGTACTATGTTGACCTTATAATGTTATGGTATGAATTTTAATATTACACTGGGGTATGGTTACTATGAGTTCGGGTTCAAGTTCGGCATCTGATTATGGTTGTGGTTCTTTTGAATTTCGGTTCGAGTCCGACATCTGATTATGGTTGTGGTTCCGTTGAGTTCCGACATCTGATTATGAGTTTTGTTGTATATTATATATGTGGCCTCTCGTTATTACCCATTATGTATGGTTCAAGCCCGGCACGTGTCCTCTTGTTATTATCTATCACTACCGATTCGAGTCTGGTATCTGGCCTCTCGTTACTACCCATTGGTGCCTGTTCAAGTCCGTTGCACATATCATGATTTCTTGGGATTGACTCAGTTGCAAATTATTTATTTTTATTTTCTTTAATTGCTACTTGTGTGTCCCACCGGCTTATGGGGTACAGTTGAGTTAATTATCTTCTTCAGTGTACCTAGTAGGTTTATGGGGCCCAGTTCGGTTATGTTTATGTGACTATAGGGCTTATGGGGCCCAGTTAGGTTATGTTTAATTTGTTTGTAATTACTGCGTTATTTACTTTTTGTATCGCTTACATTTATTCCTCTATCTTATTGGTGTAGCTTGGCAATTGTTTACCATTCTGTCCCTTTTTACTGTTGACTTAGATTACGTCCTTGCATTGTAGTTATGCTTTTTCTGTATTGAGCTCAGTCGGTCGATGATGCCTACTGAGTACCTATTGCTTTGGTACTCACACTACACTTCTGTATCTTTTCTCTTATGCACATCCGAGTCGTAGCAGTCTACATTGACATGATTCCTACCTTCCAGTACTGATTCAGAGAAGGGTGAGCTTACTGTCGTTAGAGACTGATCTTCCTCTATCTACTCTGGTTTAGTCTTTACTCGAGACTACTTATGTATATTTTGGATTTTGTCTAGTACTCTGGGTATATTTTAGTAGTGGCTCTTATACCGACCTTACCAGGTCTTGGTAGGGATTCTTTTGTGTATTGTCTTTTTCCTTCCCTTGTTTTAGTATATGAGAAATGTTTACATTCTATTTGTTACTTGTTATTACTATTGCTATCATTATAAGTGATATTTTCTGATTTCTACCTATTAGCCTATTTCCTATTATTCTAAGCTATGGTTTGGCTTACCTACTGGGGGATAAGGTAGGCACCATCACGACTTGAGAAATTGGGTCCTAACAGCATGGTATCAGAGCTTAGGTTTCACCGGTACTGTTCGTACTAGAGTCAATGTTTAGTAAAGTCCTGCGGATCTACACAGAGATGTCTGTATCCTATCTACGGGAGGCTACAGAGCATTTTAGGGAACAATCTCATTTTCTTGATCCATTTTCATGTGTTGGGTTTAAGTTGGTAGTAATTTTTATTGGTTCACTCTTTACGCAGATGGCTAGGACGCGAGATTCTAGAGCTGGGGATTGAGACCTCAGTTCTGCTTCTAAAGTTCCAATTAGAGGGTCGAGGTCGACCTAGAGGTTAGGGGCAGGATAGAGCAGTAGCCCCAGTTCGAGATCAGACCAGGGATCTATCACCTGATCTTGTTATCGCTCTGGGGACTGAGAGAGCTCCAAATATTTTGCCACGATAGTAGGTGGGCTAGGGGGCATCCCTGTCTCTATCTGGCTTTATATCCTCTTCCATCCTTCGAGATGCATTGGTACAGTTATTTAGGTTAGTTGGCGGTCCATAGAATGAGAGATCTCAGCAAGCAGCACATGCTGGTATTGATTTAGGGGCACAGCCTAAAGCAGCGGCGCCTAGGGTAGAGGTTCCTCCGGCCCCAGTAGTCTCCCAGCCAGTTATGTCTTCAGAAGAGAAAAAGATGTTAAGCCAATTTCTTAGATTGACTACACCCAGGTTTGTCGGGACCCCAGGAGAGGATACTAATGAGTTTCTATCTAGTTGTGAGGAGCGGTTACAGAATTTAGGGTTGGTTGAGGTGCGGAGAGTGGACTTTGTTGCTTATCAGTTAGACATGATAGCGAGGAGGTGGTGGAGTGGTTATCTTGATTCTAGGCCAGCTGTATCTCCACCAGTGACTTGGACTCAGTTCTTCGAGGTTTTATTGGGGAAGTATATACCTCTCAGCATGTGTGAGCGTCTTCGGGATGAGGTTACAGCATTGAGACAGGGTTCTATGTCTGTGGCTGAGTATGAGGCAAGATTCCATGAGTTATCCAGGCATGCCACTATGATTCTGCCTAGGAGTATGAGCGGATTCGATGCTTCGCCAGGGGATTAAGATTATCACTTCATAAGGCTACACAGAGTTTGGTGACTTTGGGTAAGTATTTTTTTGAGATAGTTGAGCATATTTATTCTATAGAAAAGATAGATCGTGATGCCCAAGGGGGAAGCGATAAGAGACCACATTACCAGGGTAGCTACAATGATTCACAGCTCACAAGAGAATTTCATGATAGGTACCCCCAGCAGTAACCTTCTCAGCATCAGGGTCAGCCTAGTTATCCAGTCCAAGCATTGCTTCAGATATCAGATAAGGATCAGCCCATTTTTAGTAGTTTTAATTGTCAGAGCAGCAGCCAGCCGTAAAGGGGTGTTCAGTCAGGATCGTCAAGTCAGGGTGGCCATTCTGGATCTGCTAGATCTTCCAGATAAAGCAGGGTGCCCAGGGCATGTTATGGTTGCGGGGTTGTTGGTCACTTTTCCTTTAAGTGTCCTCGGCGAACGATGGTTGAGCCTTCAGTTTTGACTGCACAGCCGATCAGGTCAGTTCCACCATTAGGTAGGGGTGATACGTAAATTCATGTGGATGATCATCAGGGTTTTATAGGTGGTCGGATAGGCACCCAGTCCAGTAATGGACAGGGTCATTTGTATGTTGTATCAGGTAGATCTGAGACTGAGGCATTGGATGCTTTGATCACATGAAAGATTGTCGTATGCTACCAGCCAGTTTCTGCTTTATTTGATCCCGATTTCACATTCTCATATATTTTGGCTTATTTTACATCGTTGTTAGGTTGTGTGTTCAAAGTTTTTATTTGTGTCATTGCATATAGCTATCCCTGTGGGTAATTTTTTAATAGTGTATCAGGTATATAGATCGTGTTTGGTGATTGTTTGGGAACTTGGTACTCAGGTTGATCTCATTGTCCTAGATATGGTAGATTTCGATGTGACTTAAGGCATGGATTAGTTATCTCTTTATCATGTGATCTTCGATTATTTTATTAGGACCATTACTTTAGCCTTGCCTGGCGTACCTAGATTGTGTGGCAAGGTTCTATTAGCCACGCACCGACGGGAATCATTTTTTGCAATCAAGATAGGAGACTAATATTGAGGGCTTGTGATTCATTTCTTACTTATGTTCGGGATGTCAGTGCTGAAATTCTATCGCATGAATCCATTCCTGTGGTTTGCGAGCTTCCTGATATGTTTTCAACCGACCTACCTGGCCTTCCTCCCGGGCGTGATATGGCCCAGTATCCCTGCCTGTTTGAGTCCTCATGTACGTCCTTATGTTTTACTTTCGCGGACGAACGTCCTTTTAGTTGTTGATATTGTAATGACCCTTAGGGTCATTTCCTTGTTTTCATATACTTTCGATATGCTGAGCTTTTGTATAACTGCTCCAAGTTATTTATGATTTGCCGGGACTGATAGTTCGGTTTTCAGATAGTTCGTTTGATTAATTTTAGTAATATCTAGTTTATTGTGGAATATTTAATTTAAATTGACATTTGGTAAAAATATAATTTATTACGCTTCTAAAATAGTTTTGTTATTGATAAAATTCTTTAAGTTATGCTATATTCTTATTATTTTATAATAGCTTTTATAATCTATTAGTATTTAATCGGAGATAGTAAATCTAGAAATGTTAAAATATTAATATTATATAATAAAGATATATTAGAAATATTTTGCTATTAATTATAGTATATTTAAAATATTATAATTATTTTACCATGAATCTATGCAATACCCGAGTGCAAATTTAACGGAGAGCAGGAATGGTATTTCCACAAACCTGCACGTGGGATCTATGTATAATGACACCACACTAATAGGTGTAATCATATTAACTTATTAAGTGCCAAGTCATTATGAAATTAGTGTTAATATGCACTTATATATATAAATATATAAATGTCAACTTCACTTTAACATTTTTAAGTTTAAACATCCTGCCTCCTGTAACATTACTTAAAAGGTTGCTATATTATTCAACTCGGGATTTACCGGAATACTATTCGGAGGCTTCTCGGAGAGGTCTTTAGCTTTGGAATCCAGGTAAGTTAGGCTTATTCTATCTTTAGATTGAGCGTATTTACTAAAATTGTGGACTATTATGCTAGTTCTAGATAATTACTTGTAGTTACGCACCATTATACATATATAGCATGCCTTATTTATCCAGATTAGTACCCCATTTTAGTAGATTTTGATGTTTTTTCTTTCAATATTATATAGCATCTATCACTTTAGGATGTGGAATCAAATAGCAAACCTTGAATCTTTCCCTTTAAAATTAAGACATGTGTACGGTAATTAGACATATTTTAGCCTCTATTTAGGTTAAGTATATACTTTATTTCTGTCATTGATTGTGAACTTTTGTACCATGTTTATATTATAATGATATGGTATGAATTTTAATATTACAGTAGGGTATGGTTACTATGAGTTCGGGTTTGAGTCCGACATCTGATTATGGTTGTGGTTCCTTTGAGTTTCGGTTCGAGTCCGACATTTAATTATGGTTGTGGTTCCACTAAGTTCTGGCATCTGATTATGAGTTCTGTTGTATATTATATATGTGGCCTCTCGTTATTACCCACTATGTCCGGTTCAAGTCCGGCACTTGTCCTCTTGTTATTATCTATCACTACCGGTTCGAGTCTGGTATCTGACCTCTCGCTACTACCCATTGGTGCCGGTTCAAGTTCAGTGCACATCAGGATTACTATCATGATTTCTTGGGATTAACTCAGTCACAAATTATTTATATTTATTTTCTTTAATTGCTATTTGTGTGTCTCACCGGCTTATGGGGATACGGTTGAGTTAATTGTCTTCTTTAGTGTACCTAGTGGGATTTTGGGGGTCCAGTTAGGTTATGTTTGTGTGCCTAGCGGGCTTATGGGGGGCCAGTTAGGTTATGTTTGATTTGTCTATAATTACTATGTTATTTACTTTCTGTATCGCTTACATTTATTCCTCTATCTCATTGGTGTAGCTTGGCAGTTGTTTACCTTTCTGTCCCTTTTTACTGTTGACTTAGATTACGTCCTTGCATTGTAGTTATACCTTTTCTGTATTGATCTCATTCGGTCGATGATGTCTACTGAGTACCTGTTGCTTTGGTACTCACACTACACTTCGGTATCTTTTTCCTAGTGCATATCCGAGTCATAGCAGCCTACATTAACGTGATATCTACCTTCCAGTACTGATTCAGAGCAGGATGAGCTTACTGTCGTTAAAGGTTGATCCTCTTCTATCTACTCTGGTTTAGTCTTTTGTACTCGAGACTACTTGTGTATATTGAGTGTATTTTAGATTTTGTCTAGTACTCTGGGTACATTTTAGTAGTGTCTCTTGTACTGATCTTATCAGGTCTTGGGAGCAATTCTTTTGTGTATTTTGTCCTTTTTCTTCCCTCATTTTAATATATGAGAAATGTTTACTTTCTGTTTGTTACTTATTATTATTGCTATCATTATAAGTGATTTTTTCTGATTTTTTCCTAATAGCCCGTTACCTATTATTCCGGGCTATGATTTGGCTTGCCTACTGGGGGATAAGATAGACGTCATCACAACTTGAAAAATCCGGTCGTGACAAATCCCAAAGGAATTTTTAACAATTTTTATTCGTATAAAAATTGAATTGATAATGAACTAATATTTGGGCAAAACACCTCGTCTTTAAAGCATACCATTAAATGACATTAAGGGGTCATTTGGTTTGAAAATGGTTATCCTGGGATAACTAATTATCTCGGAATAAAATAAAAGAATACATTTTCTTTTTTTTGGTTGGAGGGATTAATCCAACCCGGGATAACTTATCCCACCATTTTTCCCTTAGTTTCGGGATAACTTATCCCATATACATGGTGGGATAAGTTATCCTGGGTAATCTCGAGATAACTAATCCCGGTATTAGTTATCTCAGGATAACCATTTTCAAACCAAACGACCCCTAAGGGAGAATAAATCCACATATCATTTAAAGAAATTTCAAGTCAGACTGCATTAAAGGCAAAATAAACAGAATTAATTTTTTACAGCACTAAGGCTGCATTTGTTTTTCTATTAAGATTCAGACGTCTGAATCTAAATGCATATCTGTATAATTAAGATGTTGTCTTTAGATCTAAAAATTGAATGGTTAAGACAATTTGTCTTTCAATATCTGAATATGCAAAATTTATATATTTACATATATAATAAAAACTATAATTCAAATAAAAATAAATATATATTAGAAAAATATTTAATTTAATACAATAAAATTATTATTTGCTTGAAAAAAATATTTATATTTGTTAGTGATAATTAAAAACTATAATTCAAATAAAAATAAATATATATTAGAAAAATATTTAATTTAATACAATAAAATTATTATTTGCTTGAAAAAAATATTTATATTTGTTAGTGATAATGGAGATGCTTTGTAATGGTGGTAGCGGTGGTAATGATTGATATTAGTGATTAGTATTGGAGGTGACAATTGTGATGGTGGAGATGTTTAGTATTGTAGTGACTGTTATGATAGGGCGATTGGTAGTGATGGCGGTAGTGATGTAACGTTTGTTGGTGTTAGTAGTTAGAGGTGTTGATTGTAATAGCTTAAAAATGATGCATGATGATTGACGATGTGTTGATGGTAGTTGGAGGTGTTAGTAGCTGTGATAGTGAAGATGATTATTAGTAGAGATATACTGTAGCAATGATGGTAGTTGAAGCAGTGGTAACATCGATGACAATGATGGTGGTGGTGGTGGCCGAAGAATGTGTGGATGTTGATGATGTGGTAGTGGTAGTTAGCGGTGGCGCTAGTTGTGATAGATGTGCTAGTTAGTAGTTATGATTGGCCGATAGTGGTTGATGATGGTGGTGGTGTTGGCATTGGCATTAGCATCAACGGTGGTGACAGCGGCAGATATAATTAAAATAATGAAGGTGGTAGATACGATAGTGACTGAAAATAATGGTTAGTAGCAATTATGATTGTGAATGGTGGAGGTAGTTGGTGGTGATGGTATTTGGTGGCTAGGTGGTGGTTGACAATGGCGGTGGTGGAAGAGGTGGTTAGTGGTGGTGACTGGTGATTATGGATAGAGTGGTGGTGAATATTATCCAACACAAGAATATCTCTTCATGATTAATACTTAGTTCAAGATCTTAATGATTAAGACCTGTTCAAACCTATTAAGAGCCAAAATCTTAATGAAAAACAAATGCACTTAATGGTTTAAACTCTGAATCATTCAGATTCAGACCTCCATTAAGTGCAAACAAATGAGGCCTAAGATAAGAATTTCATAATCAAACATAACAAGAACAAAACATCAACTAAAAACCTAGGGTTCTCGAGAGCTTTCTACAACAAATAATTCCACTAGCAAAAGAAAAACTACTATCATTATGAGAAGAACAAAAGTTATTATATGAAAAAAAAAATGAGGAAAAATAATTAACTAAAATATTTAAAGATAAGGATGTGTTTACCTTTTTCGAAACAGCAGAATGGAGACTACGAATTGACGACGACTATTTCACCACTTTCTTTGATTCGAGAATGATAAGTAAAAAAATGAAACTTAGATCCAAAATTCTCACAACTCTAGGTTGGGGACAGAAGTCCAAATCCTAATCGAGTAGAGAATTTTTATCTCTTTTGTGATTTGAATAACTTGCCTTTCAACAGTGAGAATGATGAGTTTATATAGAAACAAATTTGGGAATTTCTGGACAGGAAAAATCGATGTAGGGCATGGGATTTTCAAGGGTTTTTTTGGGATTTTGAATAGAATAATTTGAGATAAGGATTAGTACAAGATCATACAAATCCCCTAGAATCGCGGAATGTTGAAGGACGATGATATGTCCTTTGGCTTGTGGCGTCAGATTGCTGAGCTGGACGAGTTGCTGGGTCGAGTTGTTGAAGTTGTTGAAATTTTGTTGTTGAAGTTGTTGTCACTTTTGTTGATGTTTACGGGTTTGTTATGTTGTTTTCGGGTTGCGTTTGTCGTTGTTTTTGTTGAAATTATTGTTGCTGACTATCGTTGGAGTTGTTATTGAAGTCGTTGTTTCTATTTGTTGTAGTTGTTGTTGGATCGGGTAAAGGGGTACATATAAGGGTGAATCGAGTTTGTGACGGGTCAGGTGTGCACTTGGTCTGGGGCGGTGCTGATTTGGGAGTGTATTACCGGGTAATCGATTTTAAACGGAATGGGATTGGTTTAGAAGTAAAATTTAAAGAGGGTAGAGGTAAGGCTATTTAACATGTTAGAATTTTAGTCAAATATATTTAAATTTTAATCAAATTAAAAATCAGTTGGTCAATTGCATTGCAGTTTCAGACAAATTAATTTCAATTATGGTCAAATCTAATGAATTGGCTAAATTGAAACAAAATCCAATATGAATCATAAATTGGCTAATCTCGAGTTTCTTGGTTGAGTAAAAATCAAACAAATATTTTTTAAATATTTTTTTTAAAAATAAATTATATTTATATCAAGATTTTACCCATTAAAATTAATTTTTAAGATAAACCTTGATCAAAATTTAATTTTTGTCAAAGTAATTATTTAAGTAGCAAAATTATACGATTTCGTATATAAGAATACGAAAGTATATAATCGCTAATTAAAATGAAAAAATTACCTAGATAAATATTTTGAAAAGTTTTTATCTGAATAAAATAAATGTAGTAATTTTATTTAAAATAGAAAAAATTCAAAATTAAACTTAATCGTTGAGGATAAATATTAGGTGTCAACACTTAGTATGCTTCTTTTTCCTAGCAAATAGACGGCAACATATTCATCAACACAATATCAAGTAGCTGTAAGGGTATATATAACCAAGAAATAAAATAAATTATTGTACCATCTATTCGAAAGCTCAACAAATATACATATTTCTTATCACCAACAAAATAAATTTTCATAGGAGACACAACTAAGATTATGTTGAATTAATTTCAAATGGACATGCTCCATTGAGAGAGGAGATTATCAAAATATATAAAAATATATATATATATATATATATATATATATATATATATATATATATATATATATATATATCTAAATTGATGTTTTTTGAGCGAAATTGAACTAAACATCGTCACCTACGCGTTGAATACACCTCCAATATGTCTTTTTGTGAAAAAATATGTGTGATTATTAGGGGGTGGGGGAACCATCGGACTTGAGATTTCTAGATAGAAGGTTGGGGGGGAGAGGGAGGTCCGGCGGTGGGGAGATGAAGATCTAAGTTTTTGAATTAAAAAGATAGTGCATAAAAATAGTGCACAATACATATTATAACTATATATAAGGGAGAATCTCCCTTTTTGGTAGTCCTCACAAATTTTTTTGGTGCAATTAAATAGTCATACATGTTTATTTTTTTTTCATGCATTTTGTTATATTTGTTCTCATTTATTATTTTATTTTATGATATTTTTATTTGAAATTTTGTAATTGAACTATATATAGTATTTTTTTTATAGATCAATTCTTGTTCCTCATTAAATTACTTGTTCTTTTTTACTTATTTCTTATATTAAAAATTAATTATTTTTCGTACTTATTTATTTTAGTAAATCATGAAAATTTTATAATATTTTTATATTATTATTATTATCAAATAATTACATAAAGTATTCATAGCTAAACCTAAATTTTTAAAACATAATTAATAAGGATAATTTCATATGTTTTAATCAAAATATATTAAATTTTTAAGTTATTTGTCAAGTCAAAAAAATAAGTAAGAAGGAATTGAGAAAGTTTAAGAAGGAATTGAGAAAGTACCCGTTTCTCTTTTTCATTTTTCTTGACCCTTGTATTAAAAATAAAATTTTCTTTTTACTTATTATTCAGCGAATAAAGAAAGGTTTATTATTTTAATTTCTTTCAATATTACTTTTATCATCAAATAACTATACAATATAATAGTTGTCAATCATATACTTTCAAATCATAATTATCGAGATAAATAAACAAATTTCTATTAAATAGTTTCTTATTAATAGGAGTATCAAGTCAACAGATGCAAAATAAAATAAAACAGATAGAGTGCATATTTATTTTTTTTATATTTTAGTAAAATTTGTGCAATTTTGAAGCTATGGCCTCATTTTCAATCAAAGCATTTATTATTTTTTAACAATACTTATTTTCTTTTTGGGTGTGTTTGGTACAAACATGTATTTTTAGTTGAAAAATATTTTGAATTGAAAAATATTATTTTCAAAATATTTTTCAAAAAAATAGTGTGTTTCTTCCTTATTTTCTTATATTTGATATGTAAGTAAATATTACTTAAAAATCATTTATATATAATTTAGATAAGTACTATGAGAGGTAGAGTATGGGGTGACAGGGATGGGAGCTACTGATGGGGCGAAGACAAGGTGTATTGAAGAGCAAAAGACTCAATGAATCTGAATTATAGAATATAATTTTTCTACTTCCACGAAATCATTTTTATAAGTCTAAAAAAATTTATTTTCCTAGATAAAATGATTTATCAAAAATCTATTAAATATGAAAATTTTGTTAAAGCATGTAACACACCATTTATTTATTTTAAATTGAATTCTATGTCTATTCGTATTTGCTAGTTATCACTTCATACTTGCTTTCTCATAAATAAAGTCCTTTAAAAGTTATTCAAATATAACAAGAAAAACTTTAATTATCATAATGACTTACCAGATAAGACATAATCAACGGATCACTAAACTAAATTAATTATGTAAAAGAAAAATGTGACTTAAGTTATATTTTTTCTAAAATTAAATTTATATTTTTTACCATAAGTTTAGGCTCGGGCTTTGCACGAGTCTTATGCAACTAGTTTTTTTATATAGTGCAATTATTTTATACAATATATATTTTTCTTTCATATAATGCACTATATATTTTTTTTCATATAGTGCATAAAAATTGTGCACTATATGACAAAAAAAAAAAATGGGCAATGCACTATTCACTTTTCTACCACTTTGATGCCGTTAACGTTGTACCGTTAAAGAAAAAGTATATAGTGCATAAAAATAGTACACTATACCTATTTTGATCACTTTTTATATAATGAAATAGTTGTGTCATTTTTAAAGTGACGACATATTTCAGTCGCAGACTCAAATATGTAAAAGTTGAATAAATAGATATGTACATTCTACATGTGTATACATGTCAATTAATTGTATTATGCTATATAGAATATATGTGTCTACTTATTCAATTTTATGCAAATTTAAGTGTCTAATTATGCACACTCAAAATTAAAAGGTATAAATAATCGTTAAGATCAAATTAAAGACATATTTATATATTATGCTTTTTATTTAAATATATATCTAAATAATTTTCTATTACTTCTCACACTTTCTTATAATTTCCCATAATATGAAAATAACTAGTAACGTCTTTATTGTCATATATAATAAGTCATTGTTAAGCAGTTAAAGCAGGTTGCTCGTGATCAATGTCTATTCCGTTGTTTTAATTGTGATTTTGTTATAGCGCTCCTAATAAATTATATTAAGTTATTTAATATTAGAAAATAAATAATTTATTAAAAAATAAAATAGACATAAAATTATTAATAAAACAAACACAAAATAATTTATTCTTTTTTTAAATTGAACAAATAAAATTCGATAACTATTTTTAATAAATATACTAGATAAGTAAAAATGAACATATGAAATACTTTTCAATAATTATGTCCGGGACGAAAGGAAGTAATTCGTAAAAATATAATATAAAATAAACAAAAAAATTCTTACCTTTTATTGAGTTGATTTACTACCTCATCCATATATAACTTATTTAAAGCATAAATTTTAAAGCATAACATAATGTGAAAGATGAATAAACAAATAATAGTATACAAAATCGTAATTTCACAATCAACACATAGCATGAAAGATGAAAAAGTAAATAATAGTATACAAAATCGTAATTTCACATATCGTCTATTTTTTATAAATACAATAAAAATATTATTACAAAGAAGAGAATAAAAACAATAACATTGAGCCCGTGCATCGCAAGAAAAATAATACCTAGTAGTATAAAATAGTGCAAAATCTAATTTAGATAAGATTAGAAAATCTATTCTCAAAGTATTTAGATCAAAATTTATTTTGATATGAATTGAATAAATATTTAAACTCCAAACTAATTTAATTTTCTACTCTAATTTAAATTATTCTTCCAACATCAACTTATATTAATTCATCTATTTCATATTAAAAAAAATTAATTGAAGATTTATTTTACTAAATAAATTTTATTAATGATGCTTGAAACTCTAAATTAATTTGACTAATGTAATTTTATGTAGTTATTTAATATTAAGGATGATATGAGAGAAAAAAAGTAGTGTAAACAACATAAATCCCCTAGTTAATGAAACTAATTACACAAAATTCCTTCTTGTTTTCTCTCTCCCGATTTTTGCAAAGATACTCATACATTCGACCAATGTATAATAGAAGGTCGAATGTATGATGAAACAGCTAATCCTAAATTTAAAGTAAGAGAAATCATAAATTATTTTACAGTTCCTTAATTAACGGCAATAATTAGCTAACATTAACTCATTTATGGATAAAACTAGTAACTGATATTTGAATTTCAAAAAAATTCTTAAACATAAAAAAAAAATTATTTTTTTCTGGGAATCAAGATTTGGAAAGCCAAAAACAACCAATTTCTTCTACATACATTCTTCAATACTACTAAAATCAATATAAATATCCCCATATTGTTGCGACATTCTGAAATTTGTGAGTCAGAAATTAGTTATCAGTCATACAAAAGTAACACAATAATTGTTTTGAAAAGTATAACTTTCTTGAAATTGATTGCTACGATCGCCATGGAATTGGATATCGACGAAATATGTAAAAATATTGAAGTTAAATATGTGGTTGAAGGAAATTCTTCTCCAATTGTCATAAGGAATGATAATGGAGTGACAGTTTATGTTGAGTTGAAGAAATAATTTTCTGGATTGGTTAATTTTTCGCTTTGTATTTTCACTTTCGACAAATCTAATAAGAAAATAGAGTTTGATAAAGAAACAGGTGTTGTATTGTGTATCGAGGATAGTGAATATGATTCGATTGCGTTGACGGTTGATGAAACGCATAATCAGTATGCTCTATATGTTCTTGAAATTAAAGTGAAAAACTTCATTACTGATTACAAAAACATCGAAATAAAGAAAAATCAGCTTTATAAGGATAAGCAAACTCTTTTTTAGTAATGGCAAGACATGCAATAGCTAATGGCTTCAACACCAAAGCGAAATAATCCAATAAAAAAAGTTATGATATAAAAGTGTCAATTTTATTTGTTGATCTTATAATCTATGGTAATATGATTTTAGAGGTTTTGAAGAAGTTTATGTTCTAAAGTTGAGTTCTGTGTTTCTGAAGCTCATAAAGGTACGAATGTATAATGTGTTAATACACATTCATTCCAATGTATAATGAAATTGTGCCAGTCCAAGAAATGTATGTTAATATAGTTTTAGACATTCAGAAGTAGCTTGTGTTTTATAGTTGGGTTTTGTGTAGTTGAATAATTAAATTACGAATGTATAATATTTGATTATACATTCAGACAAATGTATAATGAAACTGGGGCAGTGCCAAGAATTACATTTTGTCCATATATTTTTATTTGTAATACTTTTGTTTAATACAATCACTCGGTGTAGAAAAATTGATATAGTTATGTACTGAATTTTCGTAACAAAGATTACAAGTGGGTCTTGAAGGCGTCTTCTATGAATGAATCAGAATTGTTTGTGATAAAAAGATTTGAGTCGGAGCATACTTACAGTCTTAGCAATAGAGTGTTGAATAATTTGGTTGCAACAATAAATTTTGTAACTGAATTTACAGCTTCAAAATTAATCAATCACAAGAGAATACACACCCCCGCGGACATTATTGAAGAGATAAAATCTATTTACGGAGTTGATATTAACTACATGAAAGCCTGGCACGCAAAAGAGAAGGCGATTGCGATGCCTAGAGGTGGACCAACAGATGGATATAGAAAAATGCCCCATTATATCTATATGATGAACCAAATATATCCGCAATTGTACATTCGGATGCATAAGGCAGTAGATAACGAGTTTAAATACTTGTTTATTGTCTTGCATCCCATGATAAGGGGTTTTTAATTTCATCGACCTGTTGCAGTTGTTGATGGGGCTCATTTAAGCGGTCCATACCAAGGAACCTTTAAATCGACAAGCACATTAGATGGTGCAGGTGCGTTCATGTTTTATTTTACTCTTTGATTGTTATGTTGTTTACTATGTATTATAAGAGCTTATACATTGATATTTTATGTATAATGATTCATGAAGCTGCTAAATTAGTATCTATATCGTTGACATTCTATTTTTTTTCTTTTTGATTGTTTTCCTTGTTTCTTTTATATTTAGGTTGTATTCTGCCATTAGCTTACGGTGATGTTAATTCGGAGAATGACAATGCGTGGACTTGATTTTTTCAACAGTTTAGGGAGGCATTTGGTGAACGAGACAACTTGTGTGTTGTATCAGACAGAAATGAAAGTATCATAAAAGGTGTAAGAATTGTTTATCCTAATGTCCCTCGTCTAACATGTATTTGGCATTTATGGAAAAACGTTTGCACCCATTATAGAAAAGTAAATATAGACTTAGTGACCTTTATTATTCCATGGCTAAAGCTTATAGAAAAAAAGATTTTAATTATATTATGTCAAAGGTTGCTAAGATTGATCAAAGAGTTAAGGAATATCTGAAAGTTGTTGGGTATAAAAAATGATCTCGATGTCACGCGCCTGTAAATAGTGGTAGAATGATGATCTCTAATATAACTGAATGTATTAACGGTTGTTTGGTTGAGGCGAAAGAACTTCCAATTTTAGGTTTCCTTGAAGAAGTTAGAATTTTATTTGCCTCCTGGAATTGTAAGAACAACGAAATTGCATCTGACACCAATACAACCCTCGGAAGAAGATTTGAAGAAGTACTGACTCTTAATGGGGTTAAAGCTCTAGGGATGACGGTATATATTAGAATAATTATGTAACCAAAACTTTATTTTTCATTGATTATATATTCTTATTTTATCATTTGTACTAAATGAGCATTTTTTAACAAGTTAAGCCAGCAGGTAGTTATCGTTATTGTGTATATGAATCGGGACGGAGGTACATTGTCGATATTGAGCGTGACACGTGCAACTGTGGCCGGTATCAAATTGATGAAATACCGTGTCCACACGAAATTGTCGTATTAAAAAGTAAAAATGTTGATGGAGAGGATTATGGTCGTTATTGCTCTGAATTGTACAGGCCAAACACCCTAGTCAAGACATATGAACTCCCGATAGTTCCAATGCCAGATAAGAGGGATTGGAATGTTTCAGGTTTTATTGATGATGAAGAAGTTTTGTCGCCCAAATATAGAAGTGAATCACTGTCTTTAAGTTCAAATCACTGTGGTTAATGCGGACGAGCCGGTCATAACTGGAGGACGTGCGGTTTCTTTCCAATGGAATCATGAAGAAGATAATATATTTTTCTATATGCTGATGCTTTGAATGGTTTTATTTGTATAAATTTTTTTATTAGTTTTTGTTGGAAAGATGGAGCAACTAATATTTATGTATTTAATTGCTATTTGATGTTCACTTCTTTAATCAATGTTTTATATTATAATAACAATTTTAAGCATTTTTCATATATCATATTTCGTCACCATATAACTTGTTATAACAGATGGGTATATTTAGTATGTAACTTGAAAACTATTACAGTAAACAATTGTATGATATAGCATTATACTTTATTAACGTGTATGATGTTAGACAAACAACAATGACATTTAACTGACTTTAATTTTCTTTTTAAAATAGTATATGAAATATCAGACTCATGTTTTATGTGTATGATTATACATTATACTTTATTGAAAAATATATGATGTAAATTTACGAATGTATAATATTAGATTATACATTCGTATCAATGTATGATATAGTATCATACTTTATAAAAGTGTATGGTGCAAACTATTTTCGTAATTTTTTTTCAAGAAAAAAAACGTATAACAACGTGTATGATGTTATCTAATACATAAATTTAAACGTATTATACATTAGTTCAATGTATTATTAACTTATAAGAAAATGTACGTAACAATAAACATACAATGTGTTCAAATACAATATCAGATTAATTTGTAATTTATTTTTACACATTTAAAAAAAGTGAAAGGGAAACTCAATAACTACCAAGAATCAGTTAGTAACATTACAGTAATGTGTTAGTAACTGCAAAGCATTTTTTCAAAAGATGAAGACATCCATAAAATGTAAATTAACATCCAGAAAGTAATCTTGAAATTGTTTAACATCAACCACAAAACTTAGAATTAGTTGTTTCAATGCCGACTATTATAAAATAATGCTACTCTAAAGTAACAATTGCACTTTCATCAATTTCTTGGAGAACACTATTCCATAGCCAAGGAGGATCGTCATTATCACTCGTTTACCCTTCATTCGAATTTTTCACTTCATAATACCATAGTAATGAAGCATAGCGTGCACATTGACGTCCAGTATCTAATCAATATGATGCACTTGCTGCCCTTTACTTAATATTTTTGCATAGGTAGACACAAAGACGCCACAGACCCTAGTTTCAAAAAATAAAAAATAAATTAAGAGTAAGCACATTAATTATAACATCGTTATACATAAAAAAAAAATACTGTAATTTACTTATAAACTATCAGACGCTTGCTGTGGTATGTTTTGAACATAGTCAACATCAAATAAGATTTCATTGACAAGACCAGTTTGCTGAGCAAGATGCCCTTTGTATGCTTCAAGTGTTGACCAGTCAGTCCGCTCGGTCTTTTCAAAAAAACTACTGTCTGAAAAGTAAGTAGGCAGTATCACTGCAAGCTTTTGTATTTTGATTGGTGGTTCTTTTTTTCTATTACTTGACAATGAGACATACACACGTATCAATCTTTCCTTCAAGACAATCACAGTCAATACCAGTGAAATTCTTTGCCACAGTTAACTGGAACATATACCTCATCAACCATGTGTTATGGTAACCCAGCAGGAATACAGAATTCATTAATTATATTTGTAATAGCATCTTCATTCTTAGCCACCACAAATGATTCTGCATAGTCTTCTTGCGTGGATAGCTCAACTGTCGGTTCCGATGGATAATATCGACTATGTGTCTTATCGATATATGCCAGTAGTTGTATATCTATAATTATCACACAGCTGCAGCTTCAATTTCTTTCTCAAGTGGTAGAAGATCACATCTAGATGCTACACATGCAAACAGGATAAAAAAAAGTAAAAACTATTGAAAGAAATCACTAGCTTCATTAAAGGTTGTTTCATGTTAGTTAAGGGCATTTCATTATAAGGGACTGACACTACATGTATGATGTACAGTTATACATCCTTAAATTTGTAAGAATTTATATTCTAGGAGTGGATGTAATAAAAAGTTCATTTCCCCTAATTAAAACATACATGATATGGTGTTAATATGATGTTTCTAACAATAACTAGTGTTACATGGTATTATAGATAACATGTTGATTAAAGTTGGATATTTGATAATGAAAAATGCTACATATATGATATCATATTATACATAGGTTTACATGTGTGATAAACATGTTGATTGTATTAGGCCTAGTTAGTACAATATGCTACATTGTACAAAATGTAATACAACATTCAACCTTCATTATTAGTATTTCAGATTACATTTTAAAATTAGACTTCAAAAGTATTTAGAGCATATTGTAAGAGTAACAGAAGTCATAAGTTGTCAGATTTATGATATGGTGTTGTAGTAAATTAACTATCAGTAAAAACACTTATGATATGGATCATATTTAGATTAATTCACCTCAGCGTTCCAGCATGTCTTACGTTTCGACATCAAGTAGAACCAATTCTTGGACTGTGGTTGTGCAACGACAAAGTCCAATTGAGGGTAATCTAATTTTGAAGCATTTACTCGATAGTGGTTATCCGTTTTTTTTCTGGAAAATCATCATTAATTATACATCACAAATATTTATGATGCCATAGTATTGTTAGAAAAAAAATTCTAAATTTCTTACTTGGCAGAATGAGTTTTCAGTAATCCTACGACAATTCACTGGGAGTAATCGGTCATCAATTGGTTTGAAAAATCTTGGTTAATGGTATAACCATAAAAAGCATACTTCAGCTTCTCCTCTTTATCGAAATTGCCCGCATCCTTAGAGCCAGAACTATACTTTGTGATGTACGGTGACATTAAAACCCTGGAATTCTTTCTTTTCCTTTTGGCAGGTGCTTTTGCTTTTGTGGTTTCACGCTTCCGAACCTGAGCATTAGGGAAATCAGGTGAAAACTGATTGTCCAAAAGTTCCCATTGGCTTTCGATCATTTTATTTGAAGTACCAACATCCAGTGAATTTGTAGTCGAAGGTGTTAACAAACCAAATAAAATTGTATCTACAGCGGCCTGAATTGAATCAGTTATTGTGCCACCAACTTCATCCTACATGAACACGTAAGAATGTATAATGTATAAATACAATATCTGAATGTATAACTATATTTATGCTTATGACATGTATGTCTAAGGTGAACGATACTTAGTATTACATATTACATTAAACGTAATTCCACATGTATAATGTTATTTATTCATATATGCAATACAATCAGTAATCTGGAACATTTATCCTTGCAATAAAAACACCAGTGCATATCCAACAATTTTTAGTAGGGTAAGTTAATGGCTTTTCACAAAATGAGCAGTTTGTAGTAGATAATACATAACCAAATTTCCATAAGCAACATGTTTAAGGAATCAGTTATCAGGAAATCATCATCACCCAATGTGCATCAAGTTTAAAACTACTTGTTAAGAAACGACTTTACAACAAAGTTATAAATCATGGAAGCATCAATATCCCAAAAAATTGATATGCACCAGAGAAATATTAAGTTCTTTTTTCTACCTTTACCAGGTCTTACACGTAGATAGACATATTTTGTACTAAAAATCTAATATTAGGGACAAAAAAATATCTGCACATCTTCCATATCAGTATAGTGTTATTTTTTCAAATTCACTTCGTGACCATCTTCTTTAGCGGTCACATTCACGTCCTATATTATATAACAATCATCATGTGTGAACATTTATTCAAAGTAAGAGAAAAAAGAATGAAATGAAGTTTTATACCAGTAATAAGAAATTTCTATCTGTAATGGATGCATATGAATGTATAGATCTTTGGCTTACATATCTTATGTTTGTACAAGGTCAACCATTCACTATGACCCCCATTTGAATAAACATAACATGTATATATGTGTTAGGTGATTCATGAATGATGTTATATAAGTAATTTTAAATAACATAAATATGTATGATGATATTCATAAACTACATGCTTCATGTTCAAGAAATTGTTTGTATGTTCAATGTATGATACTTCTTTATACATTTCATTGAATGTTTGATAAAAATGTAACTGCCCCAATTGAAAGAAGTTAATAGGTTCTACATGTGTATAGACATATTTTATAGTAAATAAGCAATTTTAGGGACAAAAAAATACCGATAAATCTTCCACATTCGAAATTTGCTTTTATTTCAATTCAGCATCACTACCTTCTTCTTCATAGGCCATAATCCCATCCTATTAGTCATGAGATAATTATCATCATCCAATTTGCATCAACACAAAAATTAGTAGTTAATAAGACAACTGTTAAACAATGTAAGAAATATTGAAAACGTCAAGATCCAAATAACTTTATATTCAGCCGAGAACATTACGACCTTTTCAACCAATAACAGGTGTTGCATTTATATAGACATGTATTGTATAAAAAAAATAATATGATGTACAGAAATATACCTCCAAAGTTTTCAAATCAGATCAGTGTTTTTTTTCCAAATCCTCATCTCGACCTTCCTCTTTATTGGCCGCACTTACATCATAAATTAAATAATAATCAGCGTGTATGAACAGTTATTCATAAATGTGTTTTAGTTAAATCAAGAATGATGTTATTTAAGTAATTGTAAATAACATACATATGTATGAAGATATTCATAAATAACATGTTTTTTGTTGAAGAAAAAAATAGTATGATTAATGTAAAACTGATCATTATACATTCGAGATAATGTATGATGAAAATAAAACAGCCCAAATTTAAAGATTTAAACTGGTGCTACATGTGTATAGACATATAGTTTAGTGCATAACAAATATTAGGGACAAAAAAATACAAGAACTCTTGCACATCAGGAATGTGTTGCTTGTTAAATTCTTCATCACGAGTTTCTTCTATATTGTTGATTGATCCCTTATCATAATCTTCATGTTGTATAAAAAATAAAGAACATTTGGTTTTGATATGGGAGTTATACAAAGTTATAGTAACACAACAACATAATTGACAAAAAGTACCTGCATATCCTCTTTATATGGACTCTCGTGTTTCTTCGATCCTTCTTCTTGACTTTGTTGTTGATCAATAATTTTCTCCTCCTATATAACACGAATAATCCGAATGTATGAACATTTCATCAACGTAAGACAAAATTAAATGAAATTAAATTGTTATACCTCTAATTGTTTATTTTCTTCATTCTTCAATGCTTTGACGACCTCAGCAGGTATTTTTGATATTTGTGTAACCAGCTCAACCATCTTTTCAGCAAACTTATAACGTAAAGAAAAAAATAAATTAGTAGAAACACATCATGCTTTTCTAAAACAAAAATTATCAATAAGAAAGTTAACTTACACATTTGTTGATGTAATTCTTTATGTCATCATCAATCTAAACTTAATTTAGATGTCTATTCTGGCTATGTGGAAGATGAAGGAACAGACTTGTGTTGGTGACGCTCAGAAGACACACCAATTTCTCGTTTTTGACAACGTTCAAATTCAGACACACTAATTTCTCTTTTATCTACTGCATTCTTTTGCGTTTTAAAATACAAACTAGGCACATGATGTACTGGACGATCACGTGTAGATATATCATCATCCATCACCGCTGGACTATCTTCCTGAAATATCACAGTTCTTCTTCTCTTCAAAGGTTGGTTAGGTGATACAGGCAAAGCTAAACTAGCCTTTATGAGAATTTCTCAAGGTGGTATAGTGCTGAAATCACCAAATTATTCAACAATAGTACTGACACGCTGACGGATGTTAAAGCAGCAGTTGTTGAATCAAATGTCTTAAAATCTTCAGAAAAGGACAAATCCAACCTACGAACTTCTTCGATTGTAGGTTGTATATTCTTGTACGAATGCTAAAAAAAATAATTTCAGAATGAAATATTTGCACATAAATAAAATGACTTAAAAATAACAAAATAATTAAAAAGTTAAACAATTACCTTACTGAACATGCCAAATATAAAAGATTCGTGCGTAGGCCTTGTACACTCCACAAACTAGTTTAGTATTCTTGGGATTATGTTTCTCTGACGGACAGCAATTTTTTATTCTACCTCAGAGCAGCACTCAAACATCTAAACATTTAGAGTGTGCGACATTCTACCCAATGAAAAGTGAATGTACCGACCGTCCTCGATCATTTGAAAGTGAGCTAAACTGATTGGTGCTTCCTTATGCTGAGAAAACATGAATGTATGAACAAAGAACAATATCGCCAGGTTCAGATCATCTTTAGAGTTATCGAAGCTTCCCATCTTCACACGTGTTATTGGTTTTGACCTAGTTATTCCTCCTTTACTGTCGGGAAAATACTTCGACATCAATGATGATTTTGATAATGAAGTATACATATAATCATCAATATTACCTAAAGATCGGTAATAATGGTAAATTCAAGCATTGTAAATTTGAGGATTTACCCTTGTACCCAAACATGAATCTCGTCCTCATTATCCTACTGAATTTCTAGCATAAGGAGACATTTCGAAATCTGGCCTATCCAGTTACACTAAGGCAAGTCCAGAAATATCCCAAAAATTGTATTTCTAAATGCACCTAAAACATCCTCTCCAAAATATTCCTTAATGTCTTCACCGAAAGCCTGGTTACATAAGCTCCTAATATGCAATGGGTGTGTTGGGACTTTGTCAATGCGGTATTTCATGCCCTAAAAAAAAATACCATAATTACACAACAGTTACACATTGTATGAGGGTCATTTATACATTCAAAAACTAAATCAGACCCACATTAAATAACTGTTAGACATGTATGAGGGTAACTTATACATTTACAAATAAACTGCAGTAATGTATAATAAAATCAGACCATAATTACCCTAGACTTACACATGTATGAGGGTAACTTATACATCTAATAATTTATATCAGACCCTAAATAAAACAACAGTTAAATCGGTATGAGGGTAACTTATATATCTAAAAATTTAAATCGGGACCATAATTAAACAACAGATACAAATGTATGATGATTATTTATACATCTAACAATTTATATTAGACCCTAAATAAACAACAATTATACATTTATGAGGGTGTGGACACATAAAATTTATTGGATCAAATTCATATAAAATTTAAATTTGATCCACATTTTATTGGGTTTAAACTTATTTTGGGCTTAAAAAAAATAATAAGCCTATTGTATTCCTCATCAAGGTCCATCTCACCTTAAAGCCTAAACTCATCAAGTGACGTGGCATCCCAGTCAAATCCAAGATCAATGAGACGCCGCCACATGTACAAATGATGTGGAAATCTCATTCAAATTCAACAACCAGTCAAAAGACGTCAAGTGGAAAAGTGACATATTTTGGCCAATCACAAGCAACTAGGCCTACCCCTACAACTATAAATAGGGGAGTAACATAACATTCTAAAGGGAAAAAAAGAAGAAAAGAGGACATTCTGCAAGCATTGGATGAAGCTTCTACATTGACTACACAACTCTTCAACGAATTAACAAACTGAGTTCTGCCCGAAGATCAACTCGGCAAGACGAAGTGCTGTCAGACAATTTTTGGAGAACCAAACACATTTCTAGGAGGCTCAAATCATCCTACATTCGAGAATCACGCTGCAAAGGCCCTCGAATCACGGAAAAACTTAGGAGAGAATCATCGAGAGAATAACGGAATTTTACCCGCAAAATTCATTTATATTATTCTTTTTGTTTATTTTATTTTTGCATGCAGTTAATTTTCAGCGTCGACAAAAATTTGTTGCAAACAAATTGGCACGCCCAGTGGGACCAGTTCTGCTCTTCATCTCTTCCTTCTACAAGTCAAAGGAAATCACATATTCAACTACTACAATGGACTTCAGAAAAATCAATGAAGTTTCATGCAAGAAGTCTACTACTGCCACGTCTACTGAGATCAAACTTTTTGGCCCCATCAATCGACGCAATCTCAATGCTTGTGATTTAGATGGATCCCAATACTTCACCATTTTGGAGATGACAAAAAGGATAAAATCTTAAATTTCGGCAGTAACTACAACCCTTGGGGGAAACTTTGCATCTGTTTTATCAAATGAACTATCTGAAACTGGCTGCAACTTTGGAGAATCTGAAAACTTAATAAATTCTCCAACTTCAACGAAAGTCAACCCCTTCAAGGTTGATGCAATTAACTTGGACGAAAAGTTTGCAATGATGGAGCAAACCATTAAAGCCTTGAAGAAGTCCATTAATGAGAAAGATCATTAAATCGCCCGACTTAAGAGCAAGTTAGATCTCTACAATCCTGGAGAGTCAAATAATAATCTAACACTACGAGAAAAAGTTGATGGTGAATCTCTCATCAAGACAAGTAAAAATTACTGAGTTGATCGATCTGCTTCAGTGGCTACTCTAACAATTAAACAATTGCAAGATATGATTGCAAACACCATCAAGGCACAATATAGCGGTCTATCACAAAGTTTCATAGGATACTCAAAGTCATATTCTAATAGAATCGAGGGCTTACCGATGCCAATTGGATATCAACCGCCAAAGTTTCAACAATTTAATGGAAAGGGAAATCTAAGGCAACACATTGCTCATTTCGTTGAGACTTGTAGTAGTGCTAGTACACATGGCGATCTTCTTGTCAAGAATTTTTTTCGCTCCTTGAAAAGCAACGTATTTTATTGGTACACAGACTTGGAGTCTGGATCAATTGATTTTTAGAAGAAACTAGAAAGTCAGTTCCTAAATAGTTTCTACAGTACCCATCGTATGGTCAGCATGATGGAGTTGACAAACACAAAATAAATTAAAGATGAGTCTGTACTGGATTACATAAATCGCTGGCGAACATTAAGCTTTGATTACAAGGATCAACTTTCTAAAACTTCCGCGGTTGAAGTTTAAATTCAAGGGATGCATTG
This sequence comes from Capsicum baccatum var. pendulum, assembly GCA_030864225.1. Classification (NCBI taxonomy): domain Eukaryota; kingdom Viridiplantae; phylum Streptophyta; class Magnoliopsida; order Solanales; family Solanaceae; genus Capsicum; species Capsicum baccatum. The sequence continues at coordinate 247,550,757 of CM061550.1, forward strand.
GTGCCTTGTGTATATCCTCCGAGGAATTGAGCCTCGAACTTTTAAAGAATTAGCTACGCGCGCTCATGACATGGAGCTAAGTATTGCAAGTCATAGAATGGCGTCACATATTTTTTATCCTAGGAAGGAAGTCAGAAAATTCGAAGGCTCGTCTGAAAACCAAATTGGGGAATCTATGACGACAACTGTGAGTTTTACGATATCCCCTACAAGACAAAAGTTAAAAGAGGAAGCTCCAAAGCAACAAATGCGGGAGGTAAAAAATCAACCAACCTTGAAAGAGTTACAAGCAAGGGTATATCCTTTTTTCGACTCTGATGTTCCTGAAATTCTTGACGAGTTGTTAGCCAAAGAAGTCATTGAACTTCCTAAGTCAAAGCAACCCGAAGAATCAAACAAAGTTAATGATCCTAAATACAGCAAATTTCACCGCATTGTTGGTCATCACACCACAAAATACTTCATCCTAAAGAAAAAGATCATGACATTAATGCAAGAGGGAAAGATCGTCATTGATGAAGGCGATACGGTTGATGCAAATCATGTTAGCGCCAAACTGTACCATATGAAAGGTTCAATTTCAAAAGCTCTACAAGCCATGCACTCTGTGGAATCACCAAAAGTTGTAGAAATTATCATGCGACAATTTAGGAGTTTTGACCCATTTGGGGTGCCAGCCTTGAAGAAAACAACAGGAAAATCCATGCAAAATAACTTTTCCAATAGAAAGAAGGGTGATACTTGGACATCGATCACTTGAAAAAGAAGAAAATATCAAAGGACTTCTAAACTCCAACTTTCAAAAGTCGACACAAGATCAAGTGCAAATCTACTTCAACCAATTGGGGCAACAAATATCAAACTGAAGAGCAACAATACTCCATTACAAAGAGTTGGAAGGAAATTTACATTACAAGAATTCCTCCCCAAAATGCTCCTCGATGCACGAGCCTAAACTGCAAGTCAAGATGCTTCTCGACGCACGATCCTAAACTGTAAGTCAAACGCTCCTTAAGGCACGAGCTTAAACTGCATGTAACTCCTAGACCGCATGAGTCTAAACTGTGAACGTCTCTCAAAAAAATAAGGAAAAGTATGAAGCTTGAATGCATATTTGGAGTCCTTTGAAGATGTCGTCTTAAAGCAAAAGGATTATTCATTATCTCTCAAGCAATAAAGTCTTCTCAATAAGAAAAAGACTTGTGGTACTTTGAATATTACTCTAGTCTAGCCTTCAACATATTGCGGAAGTGATGCGGCCCAAAACTTGAAGTAGATGATGAAATTCATGAAGTATCCCAAATCTGAAGAGAAATAGAATATCACAAGATTTAGGCAGCAACTTTGGAAAAGTACCTGAGAAAATATAAAGGTTATATGCCAATGGATTTCACGGTTAATGTATATATGTGAGTCTACTTTCCAATGCAAAAAATGAAACCTGATTCTGATACTTTCATATGAAGATATGGAATTTATCGTGATGCTACGCAAAGCTGAAATAACCAGCAAACTATGATTAGAAGGCTGTTTTGGGAGAAATATCTGGGACGATTCTTATGCAACCTAATTGTGGTTTCCACGAGATACGTATATCTTCGAGTCTACTTTCCAATTCAAAAAATGGAACCTAATTCCGATACTTCCATATCAAGATATGGAATTTATCGAGACGCTGTGCAAAGCTGAAATAACCAGCGAACCAAGATTAGAAGGCTATTTTTAGAGAAATATCTGGGATGATTTGGATGTAATCTAATTGTGGTTTCCTCGTGAGACGAATATTTTTGAATTTACTTTCTAATGCAAAAAATAAAACCTGATTCTGATACTTCCACGTTAAGATATGGAATTTATCGTGACGCTGTGCAAAGATGAAATAACCAGCGAACCAAGATTAGAAGGCTATTTTTGGAGAAATATCTGGGATGATTCGGATGTAATCTAATTGCAATTCCCACGTAATACGTAGCTCTACGAGTCTAGTTTCTAACACAAGAAAATGGCTCCTGATTTCTATACTCCTACATCAAAATATGGAATTTATCGTGATGCTGTGTAAAACTGATAAAATAGAACATTGAATTCCATTTTTTATGAATCAAACAACTCAGATTTTTGTTCTCCCATCAGAGAATAAATATTTTTGTGGACATGTGCCTAGTACTTGCTCACCAAAGTCAGAAAAGGCTACTCCCTGTGTCAATATTATCAAGCTGGATGGCACCACGTACATACTCCTTGAAAAGAATGGGATGCTCTCACTCGAAGCCTCTTTATCGCCGAGCCCCACGGATGAGATGCACCACATGCTTGTTTTGCAATGATGGACTGTAGATATTCAGAACTTCATCATCACAAGGTTATAAGAATGACACCAAATACATGCTCACTGAAAGTAAAATAGAAAACTTCCAACATCGTCAAGGATAAAATCAGATCATTCCAAGTCACTTTCTTATCAAGCAGTAAGGAAGTAGTGCACTAAATGGTTTAATATCAATCATGTCGAATTTTTTGGTCTGACATCAAGACCACTTGCATAAACCTGCACAAAAAAATAAAGATGTAACACATCTACGGTGTTGACAGGATGAAGCTTCTCGATTCTATGCGGATTGATGCCAACTACGTGAAACTTTAATCTGGCAATAAGTGTCGGTACCAAACGCACGATGCTTTAATTTGACATGATCAATATTGAGAGAAACAAATACCTTTGAAATCACGAGAATGAAAATACATTCATGAGTACTTCAAGTCTCGCCGCCAAGTTTCGGCAAGCCTACACGTCGACCAACCTTGAAGTAGGGGGCGTCTGTGGACACATAAAATTTATTGGATCAAATTCATAGAAAATTTAAATTTGATCCACATTTTATTGGGTTTAAACTTATTTTGGGCTTAAAAAAATAATAAGCCTATTGTATTCCTCATCAACGTCCATCTCACCTTGAAACCCAAACTCATCAAGTGATGTGGCATCCCAGTCAAATCCAAGACCAATGAGACATCGCCACATGTACAAATGAAGTTTCGGCCAAAAGGCTCCAAGTGGCAAAGTGACATGTTTCGGCCAATCATAAGTAACTAGGCCTACCCCCTACAACTATAAATAGGGGAGTAACATAACATTCTAAATGAGAAAAGAAGAAAGGAGGACATTCTGGAAGCATTGGAGGAAGCTTCTGCATTGACTACACAACTCTTCAACGTATTGGCTAACGAAGTTCTGCCCGGAGATCAACTCGACAAGACGAAATGTTGTCAGACAATTTCTGGAGATCCGAACATATTTCTAGGAGGCTCAAATCATCCTACATTTGAGAATCACTCTGCAAAGGCCCTCGAATCACAGAAAAACTTAGGAGATAAGAATCGAGAGAATAACAGAATTGTACCCACAAAATTCATTTATATAAAATTATTCTTTTTGTTTATTTTATTTTTGTTTGCAGTTAATTTTCAGCGTCGACGAAAATTTGTTGCGAACAGAGGGTAACTTATACATCTCAAAATTAATATCATCTTAATTAAGCAACAGATATACATGTATGAAGGTAGTTTACACATTTAAAAAATAAACTGTTGTAATGTATAATGTCACCTTATACAAAATTAATACTTTATAACTGTTTGTTTTTTCATAAATGCCAATGTATAACCTATAGAAATATATTTCATAATACCTACATTATACATTAGTGGGATAAAATAGCTAATGTATAATGTCTTATTATACATATGTCAACTTATACATAAACTCATAATCAATACCTTCGGAAGACGTGGTTGACACGTGGTCGACCGAAATCATCAAACTTCTTTTTACTTGTTGCTTTTGAATCAGACTTCTTCGATCTAGAAGCGGCAACTTTCTTCAATTTTTTCATTGTAACGGGGTCGTTTCTGTGCTTTGACCGATTTTATGCGAATTTCGGATCCTGTTCACCAAATGTACCAGGAACAAATCCAAGGAGAATATCTTTTTCTTTTGCATCTAACTGAGTAATTCCTAAACTAAAACTTGGAGGATAATCCATTACCAATTAACACTATATTGACTTAACAGTAGTGTTAAATCGAACTACAAAACAAGAAAATCAAAGATCTAACTTGTACTATATGAAAAATAACGAAAAAATCAAACTACTGAACTTGAATATGATTGAATGATACGGTAATTTCAACATAAAAAAATGGAAAAAACCCTGAATTGGTAAAGTTGAACAAAAAAATTTTAAGAAAATTAATGAAGTAAATTATTAAAAACAATTAAAGTTTGATAACTTATAATTTGATAACCACTAAGTAGACGTTACTTCAATTTTACTGTAAAAGATGGATTTCAAATATGGATTACAATTCAAATGGATAATGGGAGAAATAGAGAGAAAAATACGGAAGCCAAAAACTGTGTTTTACATATATAATATTTAGGAGAGAGAAAGTACCAATTAAGGAGATTTTTGTAATTAGCTTGAGATTTGTGTAAATACTTTACCAATTTGGGATTTAATGTAATTATATAACTTTACCTTGTGTATATATGTAAATTTTAGAAAAAATTAACAAATCTTTCTTGATATGTTAAAATAGATAAGTAAGATGAAATTGTTATAAATAATAATATAACAAGAATAAGAAGTAGGGAGAAGAGAGAAAACTTCTTAAATCTCTTGATGAAGTCTTGAAAGATGAATTATAATAAAGTAAAGCCCGTTTACTTATAGAAAAATATTAACTTGATCCAAAATTAGGGTTCCAAATTGTTCTTCAAGAAAACATAAAGATAGATATTCATTATAATATCAGTACAATTACAACAAAAGCATCTATTTAAAGTGAGATTACAAGAGGAATTGGGACTCTAATACAACTGCCAGAGTGAAGTCATTGTTGATATTTATGTTGGGTTCAAAATCGAGAGGGCGTCATGCGGAAGCTATTAGTTGCAAACTATCGTAGTGATAATTCAGACGACAAAGAAAAACATACTAAAAAACATATTATTGATGTTATTTGGTCAAGTGACCTACATATTGAAAACTAATATCAAAAAACATTAAAAACTATTTGGAGAAAATCTCCCCCTAAACGAGACTCTTTAAACGAGTATATTGTGGATGCTACTATGTTATGGTATGAGAAGGGGGTGTTCTATTTATAGAGTTTCAAAACATTTCCTCCAAGAAAGAGGTTAGTCAAATATGAAAAAAAAAATATTTTTATTTCAGGAAAAGTAAAAGTAATTATGGTAACTTTTATTTTACTTCTAAGAAAAAATAAAACTTAAATATAGTAAGAAAATCAGGGCAAAAACCCTAACAAATCTCCCCTTTTTGGCTTGATTTTTTTCACTTGATCCGTCTTCTCTTCATATCACATGCATGAACTTCGTTCTTGATATAATCTTCATAACTGCTGCTTTCCATGGTTGAAAATAAGGTTTAAAATATCATGGTTAAAAATTAGTTTAAAAGTAATATTTTATTTTCATTTTTAAAGATGCAGCAGTAGGAGTGTTGAAAATATGGTTGAAACTTATTCTCCACATGTAGTTGACAAAATCTTCATTATCATCCAAATTATTGAAGCTTGATTTTGAAACCGCTTTGAACCTGTTTAATCTCGTCTCACCACACCATTGGACCATTGAACCGTAAGCTCTGATACCACTTGTTGGGTTTGAAATCTAGAGACTGTCATGCGGAAACTATTAGTTGCAAACTATCGTAGTGATAATTCAGACGACAAAGAAAAACATACTAAAATATATGTTATTGATGTAATTTGGTCAAGTGGCCTACATATTGAAAACTAATATCAAAAAACATTAAAACCTATTCGGAGAAAATCTCCCCCTAAACGAGTGCCTTTAAATGACTACATTGTGGATGCTACTATGTTTCGATATGAGAAGGGGGTGTTCTATTTATAGAGTTCCAAAACCTTTCCTCCAAAAAAGAGGTTATCCAAATATGGAAAAGAATTATATTTTTTCTTTCAGAAAAGTAAAAGCAATTATGGTAACTTTTATTTTCCTTCTAAGAAAAAATAAAACTTAAATATAGTAAGAAAATCAGGGCAAAAACCCTAACAATTTGTCCTTCTTCTATTCTATAATTTTTATTAATGGTAGAATATTTTATTTTTTATTTTTTAGTCTAAGAATATTTTACATTATTTACTTCCTGTCAAGTTTAAGATTTATTAATTACAGAATATTTAGTCTAATACCTATAAAAAAAATATCATATTCTCCTTATTTATTTTATTTGGTTGCTTATAAATAGAGATACTCTTATATTTGAATCAATTAAAGTATCAATACCAAGAGTTATCATTCAGTATTTCTTTAATCTTCTTTCTTGTCTCTTCCATTCCATAAAAGTGGTATCAACAGCCTTCACCGATCCTCATAGATCTGTGAATTTATTGAAGAAAAACTTTCAACCACTTTTTAATTCATACCTATTTTCAGCCTACTTTTAATCCTTACTTTTATTTTAAATGTAGAACTATTTTTAAACATAGGGCTATTTTAATCGATTTTTAACCCATCTTATTTTAAATCTTATTTTTCAAACTATGACAAGCAACACTCTCTCTTTCAATGCCCCACAAATCTTCACTGGTGAAAATTATCAAATTTGGACAGTAAAGATGAAATCTTATTTTGAAGCTTAAGATTTATGAAAAGTTGTAAAGGAAGACAAACTTATACAACTACTCCAGGAAAATTCTTCTGCTGCCGAAATTAAATTTCACTCAGAAGAGAAATCCAAAAAATATAAAGCTAAAATTGCAATTCAAAATTCAGTTCTTGAATCAATTTTTTCTAAAATCATTGCATGTAAAACAACAAATGAAGCTTGAGAAAAACTTGGAAAGGAATACCAAGGAAGTAAACGAGCAAGATAAAATCAAATTCTGAATTTGAAAAGAGATTTTGAATCTCTTAGGATGCAAAAAGGTGAGACAATCACTAACTATTCTAATAGAATATCTTTAATTGTCAATAGAATCACGTTGCTTGGCGAAGGTTTTAAAGATAATAGAATAGTTGAAAAAAATTGGTGACTATTCTGAGAGATTTGAGTCTAAAATCTCTGCTTTGGAAGAGTCTAAAGATCTCTCTTACCATCTCTCTTGCTGAATTGATAAGTACACTTCAAGGACAAGAGCAAAGAAGAGCTTACAAGTAAGAAAAAATTATTGTTTGCTTGTGGAGATCCGATGCACTATGTGAAAGTTGCAAACAAAAAGGTCATGTTACAAAAGTATGCAAGTTCAAAGACACTTAAGATAATTCAAAAGCATTACTTGAAGAAGAACATGAGGAAGACCAACTTTTTTAGATTATTGCAACAAAATCAAGGAAAAACATGTTTTTTTCAAGAATGATTAAGTGTTCAAACTCAAGTTGGATATACCAACTTGGATTTGAGGGAAAATGTTGGTATTTGTCTTCCTTCTATTCTATGATTTTCATTAATGATACAACATTTTTATTTTCTCTTTTTTAGTCTAAGAATATTATACATTATTTACTTCCTTTCAAGTTTAGGATTTATTAATTGCATAATATTTAGTCTAATACCTATAAGAAAAAAATTATATTTTTCCTATTTATTTTATTTAGTTACTTATAAATAGAGATGTAATCTTCTATTTGAATAAATGAAAGTAACAATACTAAGAGTTATCATTCATTCTCTCTTTAATTTTCTTTCTCGTCTCTTTCATTCCATAACAGTCATTTCCATTTTTGAATATTAAAATTTTAAAAATGGAAAAAATCCCAAATATGCCACTGAACTATCAGAAATAATTTATTTATACCATTAGTTAAAAGTTTGGTTCATTCATGTCATCACCTTTACAATATCAGCTCATCCATGTCATTACTTTTTAACGGTGGATTTTCAAAAACACCTGTGCCATGTGACCTCTTATTAGAGGTCCACATCATTAAATTGAACCCATTAAAAATTTGATCCATTAAAAAGAACCAACCCGCACCCGACCTATTAGCTTAACCCACTTTCATACTTTTTTCTTCCACGCGAGAATCAATCAGATATCTAAAAAATCCTAAAATCATTTTTGTATATCATCTTCTTCGAGCTTTGATGTCTGAAATCTATGATTATAAGGATGGAGGACCATTTCGTTATCAAGGATTCTTAAGCAGGTGTAGTAGGAAATAAAAGTGCCTACTGCCTAGTGAGTACTAATTCATTTTTATATTTTTATCATAATTATCAATGTTTTTACTTAGCATCGTGATTTTAAATAAGAGGTTGATGCATAATTTAAATTTGTTGTAATAATGAGATGCAAAAGAGTAATCATTGTTCTCTCATGAAATAATATTATTCAGTACTAATTATGTGAAGAATTGCATTATCTAAGATAGTGCTTATACTGTGTAACATGTAGAAACTAAAACAGAGAATTTACCTTTTCACCAGTTTGGGACATATGTCTTAAATTCTGAACACAATTTTGTTCGTATATTGAATATAAAGTGTTAGGCCATGTGAAGTTTTGATGATGAACATATGAATGAAACATGTTGTGCAAGTTGTTCCACACAAGTGAAACTACTGCTGTCATTTGAACTGCATGTTAAAATTATTGCAAGACTAAAAATGCATTAGGACAAAAGTGGATCAGCAAGGACGTTCAGATTTGTTTAAATTGCTATGATTAAGGAGAAGGTAATTACAGCATTCAAAAGTTGGTTTGATCAAGGAGTCTACAAGACTAAAACATAAACAAGAAGAGTCCTACTCAATCTAGAAGAGAGAGAGAGAAAGAGAGAGAGAGACGACAGCAAAGAGGGAAGCAAAGAGGGAGTGAAACCACATGGGAGTCCTACTAAAGATAGAAGAGTACATCAACCAGAGGACTCTATCAGGTGTGGACTTAAATGGAAGAAATGACATTCAAAGCATTCACTCATTCACTGATAGATAGTTAACAATCATCAAAATAATTCACTTACTTGAAGAAGAACTTAGTCCTTTACTTAGCAAGTTGTAGAGGTACAGATCGTGGTTAGGTTCTTTGAGTTGTAATGAGTCATTATTCTAGTCTCAGTGATCTATAAACTGAATTAGGAGTTGTCTTCAAGTTAGGGAACTTGAAGACTTAGGAACACTTATCTTGGGAAGATTTGTGTTTTTGTTATTATAGGAGTTAGAAGTTTAATTCCTAGTTTACAAGAAGTCTTGTAATTTTGTTGATTGTTGAGGCTCAAGAGTTATCGTGAAGTTTGGGTTAAATGTTGTAGAGGTACATGTTGTATTTTTTTACACCTTTCTTGAGCTGGGTGTTTTCCACATAAAAACACTATGTTCAGATTTTACTTCTGTGAATCACGTTTACTTACTTGTTCCACAGATAGTCAACCAGGAGAGTAAAATATTAAAATTAGTAGAGCACATACTCTAACAAGTGGTATCAGAGCGAGATTTTCTTAAATAAGGTTAGCACCTAAGAAAATATTACTATGATGAATTCCGCACCTCCTACTAGTCACAGTGAAGGTCAGTCAACTACTAGACCTCCACCCTTTGATGGTACTCATTTCATCTGGTGAAAATCTAGAATGGAGATATTTATTAAAGGAAAATACTATGAGTTATGGGATAGGATTACTGATGGTCCAACTATCCCAATGAAGATAGAAAATGGTGAACAAGTCAAGAAAGTAAGGAGTGAGTTTACTGCTGATGACCTGATGGCATTGAAGAAAAATGCTAAGGCAAAGAATATCCTAGTTTGTGGATTAGGACCTTCTAAATACAATAGAGTATCAACTTGTACCACTGCTATGAAAATTTGGGATGCTTTAGTTAATGCTCATGAGGGTACCTCTCAGGTAAGAAATTTAGAATCTTCCTTTTTTTTACTGAATATGAAGTTTTTAAGATAAAGGAAAATGAATCCTTGCATGACATAATGACAAGGCTTAGTACTCTAACAAATGAGTTGAATTCTTTGGGAAAAGTTATCACTGATGAGGAACAAGTAGAAAAGGTACTAAGAGTGCTACCAAAATCCAAATGGAATGTTAAAGTCACTGCAATTAGGGAGGCAAATAAGGATCTCACACGTATGACATTGGATAAAATGGTAGGGAATTTAAGAACCTATGAAATGGAAATTTATGGCACCAAAGAACAAAAAGCTTCTGAAAAAATCTTGGCTTTGAAGGCTTCAGATAGTGATGAAGAGATTAAACTGGACAAGGAACAAGTTGCCTTCATAACTAAAAATTTCAGCAAGTTCTTTAAAAAGAAGAAGGGAACAGGTAGCAAGACATGTTTCAATGACAATCCAAATGGATGTTACAAATGTGATAAGACTGATCATTAGATCAAAGATTGTCCTCTCTGGGAAATAGAATGGAGGAAGGAAAGGGCTGGAAAAGAGCTAAAGAAAAAGAAAGAACATTCTATGATAGCTACATGGGGATCTGATTCTGATGATGATGAAGTTGATAAGAAAGAATTTATGGCTCTTGGAGGTTCAGACATAGAGGAAAAAGATGATGCATCTAAGGTAAGTATCCTTGAACTCAAAGAAAAGTTGCATCTGTTTTCTAAAACTAAACTTGTTTCCTTGATGAGTGTTTTAATTGACAATCTCCAAGAATTAACTTCTGATAGGGATAAACTGTTCAACAGTCTTACAAGTTTAAAATTTAATTTCATTGATTTAAAAACTTGCAAACACACTATTGAAAAAGAAAACTACTTTCTCAAGAAATAAGTCACACTACTTGAGTCCTCAAACAATGATCTTAAGTTTGAAGTTCTTAAATTAACTCTCACTAAAAGTGAATGAGTAGAGAACAAGAAAATGTTGAACTTGAGTTAACCAAGTATAAACAAATGTCATGACTTTACTGAGAAAATGAATAAGTTGAATCAAGAAGTTTCTAAACTAAAACTGGATCTGGAAAGAGTAAACAGGAGGACAAATTCTTCAAGAATTGTTCATCAGTTAGGTGAAAAAAATCATAGTGAAAAAGCAGGCTTAGGTTTCTACAAAAATATTGATAATCCTCAAGACTTGTTCTATATCTGTGGTAACCTTGGACATCCAACCACTGAATGTCCTGTGGTTGCCAAAAGCAGATCAAGAAGCCAAAATCTGGCAAATAAATTCTCTCAGACCAAGAAAATAAGCACTAATACTAGTTAGAGAAATAGGTCATCTTACATGTTTCATGCATGGACTAGAAAGAATTTAATTCATCCTTTTACTAACAAAACAGGACCCAATCTTGTTTGGGTTCCTAAGTCTGACCATTGATTTCTTCTGCAGGAGAAGGTGAAAGGAATCAAAAGGCATTGGTACTTAGACAGTGCTTGCTCAAGACATATGACTGGTGATAAGAAAAAGTTCCGTTCACTCTCCAAAATAGATGGAGGAGGAGTTTCTTTTGGTGATGGAAAAAAGAGAATCATTACTAGAGTTGGAAAAATTGGCTCATCTGAGTCAAAAGTATTGGAGGATGTCTATCTTGTAGAAGGATTGAAGCATAACCTGCTGAGCATCTCACAATTGTGTGACAAAGGTAATAAAGTTATTTTTACTGTTGCAGGAGTCAAAGTCAAAAGGATGGACACCAAAGAGATTATGCTCACTGCAAGAAGATACAGAAATGTATACAAAGCTGATATAATGGCTATACCAGGACCTGAGTTGACTTGTCTAAGTTCAATAGAAAATGATCCCCTCTTTTGGCACAGGAGACTTGGACATGCAAGTGTGAAACAACTAAACATACTTTCCTCCAAAGACATGGTATTGGGACTACCCAAGACCAAGTCTAAGGAAGAAAAGTTATGTAGTGCATGTGTAAGGGGGAAGCAGGTAATATCTTCTTTTAAGTTAAAGAACCATGTTAGCACTACCAAGTGCCTTGACCTGGTTCATATAGACTTGTGTGGACCAATGAGACTTCAAAGTAGAGGTGGAAAAAGATATGTTTTTGTAATTATTGACGATTATTTCAGTTTTACCTGGTGATAACGCTCAATCTACAGCTCTCGTAGGAGTGTAAAGCGGTCGTTGTCAAATATATAACCCAACTGGGTTGGGTATCGATCCCACAGGGAATAGCTTGGTCAACAAGTAAGCAAAGATTACTAGACTTTTAGTGCAAGTCTCGTAAAAAGGGGGGATTGTAATGTGCAAGTACTGTAAGCAAAATAGTAAAGTAAAAACAGAAATAGCAAAGTAAACAGAAAGAATGTTTAGTGAGATGTAAAACAATGAGAATTGAGAAGTTGGGGTTATGTCCACCTTATGAGTTGTACGTCTCTATTGGCTATGAGTTATGCGGAATTCAGACATGCATGTGCTTATAGAGAATTGTATTCGATGGTAAATCCAAGCGTCTTTCCACCTCAACAAGGACTATTTCACTTTAACTCTTTCGAGCTTAAAGCGTATCTAACGGTACAAATTCTCCACGAGGTTAATCCAGTTATGGCACTAACTTTTTAACAGGGGATGGGACCCTATTACCTTGACATTATCTCTTTTCCAGACATATAACTTTTCTTTCGAACAAGTTAATGCTATACTGGTGTTATTTTATGCGTCTGCAGCCACAAGAATTTGCATTAAGATGAAGAGAATAATGATATAAGCAGCATACTTGTCACGAATTCACAAACTCATAGCCTTAGATAGTATCTCATAAGGCTTCCATAACCCCAACAGAGAAGTTTAGTTACCCATGAGTGCGAAGGAAATCACAATCGACATTGTTATTATACCACAATAAAGATTTCGTATAGCAAAGTGTGGTAGGCGTTAGGCGTGAATTTCGTGCAAAGTAACGTTTCTCTTGTTGCGGAAATTAAGAATTAAATAGATGAATAGAAGAAGAATAAAAAGTAGAATTAATGGAATAGTTAGAAGAAGAGTTATAGAGTAATAGAATTAATGAGGAATGTATAAAAATCTCTAGCAAGATAGGGTATTTATAATACCCATATCCTATTCCTACTAAGCTAATGAATTACTTAACTCAATCCTACTAGGTTAATGTATCATTATCCTAATCCTAATAAATTACTGCTAGTCCCCAAAGTCTTTAGAATTGTTGTTTTTGCCCGGGACAGATTTTCCATGCGCCACTTTTGGTCCTTGGCGTGTAAGCTTTCCCTTCCTTCTTTCGTGAAGCTTTCTTTGGCGTCAAGTTATCCATAAAATGCTGAATTCTGCATCATTTATACCTGAAAACTTGCTAATCATGTTCGTTAGCTCACTTACAGGAAAAAGGACTAAAAGTGCATGAAATATGTAATTTGTTCTCAAAATTTGGCTAAAATATGGGCAAAATCTAGTGCTATAGGCGTGTAAATTTGCCTATCATCACCTGGACCTTGTTTCTAACCTCTAAAGAAGATGCCTTTGATGTCTTTGAAATTTTTATTAAGAAAATTAAAAAGAAACTGGGCACTTTATTAGTTTCCATAACGTCTAACCATGGTACAGAATTTGAGAATGTAAAGTTCTTAAAATTTTATTTAGTAAATGGTAAAGATCATAACTTCTCAGTTCCTACAACACCACAACAAAATGGAGTAGTGGAAAAGAAGAATAGAACCTTGGAAGATATGGCTAGAACAATGATGCTTGCAACAAATAATGCTAAAAACCTTTGGGCTGAGGCAATAAGTACTGCAGCCTATATCATAAATAGATTCTTGATAAGATCTATGTTAGAGAAGGCTCCCTATGAATTACTAAAAGGAAAAAAGCCAAACATTTTTCATTTTAGGACCTTTTGTTGTAAATGTTTCATACATAATAATGGAAAGATAATATGGGAAAATTTGATGCTCAAAGTGATAAGGGAATCTTCTTAGGTTATTCACTTCATAGTAAGGCTTATACGGTTTTAAACAACAGAACTAACTGTGTTGAAAAAAGCATGCATGTGGTTTTTGATCAATCCGGTGTTAAGACTAACTGCAGGAAGGAAGTGACATTGAGGAACAGGTTACACAACCCGATTCATTGACTAAAGATACCACACATGGAGGAACCTCAACAAGGGAACTGAAGCTGAAGGCACAGTGACAGGGGGAACTAAACCAGCAGCTACCCCAGCTCAAAACATCAGCAGTGATCCTAGTAGCTCACTAGGCTTGATCCCAAGAGGATACAAGTATCAAAGATCACATCCTATTTAGAATGTTCTCACTGATCTCACCTCTGGGATCACTACAAGGGCTAGATTGAGAAGTATGTGTGCCTTCAAGTTATTCCTATCAGAGATTAAGCCAAAGAAGATAACTAAAGTATTGCTTGATGCTTATTGGTAGCCTAATGATTGGATCATAGCCATGCAGGAAGAGTTGAATCAGTTTAAGAGAAGCAAAATATGGCACTTAGTTCCTCTCCCAAAATATAGATCAGTAATTGGAACAAAGTGGGTGTACAGAAATAAAGTTGATGAGCATAGAATAGTTACAAGAAAAAAGGCAAGATTGGTAGTCCAAGGATATAATCAAGAAGAAGGAATAGACTTTGATGAGACTTTTGCTCCTATAGCAAGACTTGAAGCTATAAGATTACTTGTTGCCTTTGCTGCCTATATGGGGTTTATTCTCTATCATATGGATGTGAAGAGTCCATTCTTGAATGACATTCTCAAAGAGGAGGTTTATGTCAAGCAATCTCCAGGATTTGAAAGCAAGGAATTTCCTGATCATGTGTATAAACTGAATAAGGCTTTGTATGGGTTGAAACAAGCTCCAAGTGCTTGGTATGAGAGATTTTCAAAGTTTTTGTTGGAGCATGGTCATACCAGAGGTAAAATTGACAGCCCTCTTCTTAAAAACTAATGGAAAGGGCTTGTTAGTTATGCAGGTATATGTGGATGACATTATCTTTGGTTCAACCAACATGAATATGACTCATGAGTTTGCCAAACTTATGAGTTGTGAATTTGAGATGACCATGATAGGGGACCAGAACTACTTCTTGTGATTGCAAATAAAAAAGTCAGCATCAGGGACAATTATCCATCAACAGAAGTATGTCAAAGAACTTCTCAAAAGATTTTCCATGGAAGAGGCAAAAGAGATCAGTACTTCCATTGCCACTACCACAAAGCTTGATTTAGATGAAACAGGTCCTGATGTGGAACAAAAAATATATAGAGGTATGATAGGGTCATTATTGTACCTCACAGCAAGTCGGCCTGACATTGTGTTCAGTATAGGTATATGTGTTAGGTTTCGAGCAAAGTCCAAAGAATCACACCTAAAATCAATAAAAAAAAAATCAGATACTTGAAGGAAACCAGTGATCTTAGATCATGGTACCCTAAAGGTAGCAACTTTAATTTGGTAGGATACTCTGATGCTGATTATACAGGATATTAGGTGGACAAGAAAAGCACCACAGGTATGGCACACTTCTTGGGATCATGTTTGATTACCTGGTCTACAAATAAGCAAAACTAAGTAGCCTTGTCTACTGTTGAGGCTGAATATGTTGCTGAGTCATGCTGTGCTCAGTTGTTATGGATCAAACAACAACTTCTAGATTTTAGGATAGATGTAGGTTGTGTTCTCATTTTTTGTGATAACACCAGTGCTATAAATATTACCAAAAATCCTGTCCAACACAAGAGAACTAAGCATATTGATATTCATCATCACTTTCTTAGAGACAATGTTGAAAAAGGTCATATATCAATTATGTTTTGTTCTACTGAGGAGCAAATTGCTGACATTTTCACTAAGGCTTAAGTAGAGAATAGTTTGAAAAAAATAGGTTAGCCTTGGGGATGATTAAAATTGCATAAGTCTCCCTCAATGCCTGATTAGAATAAGTTGATCTTAAAGTGATTGTTGATTAATTCAGTCCCACACATTAAGTTTTGTATCCTAATACCAAGATTTTAAAGTATACTGACTCATGTATGTGTTAATTTTATAGTAAGACTGGATCACAGAAGCAATTTTGTACATTCTTGCATTCAGGTATAATTGTTTTTACCTATAGTGGCATAAAGAGAAACAAGTTGTCTACCTGGTTCCTTATTGTTACACTTAAACCTCCAAAACTTCAAGAGTCATTTTTAATTAAAAAAGTTGCTCACTGCTTGACCATCAATGCAGAACCTCTAATCATTACGTTTCTAAGATGATACAGTCCCTCACCCATTCAACTTCCTCTTTTTCTTCCTTAAATACGTTTTCTCTTCTTAATTCTTATTCATTCTCTCCTCAACTCTTCACAACTAAGAAAAATTTCTTGTTTCACAAATGGCATCCTCCGCATCCACTGACTCTGTCACAAATCCCTTCACTGTCATTGTACTTCATCCAAATATCATCCTACCCTTTGTAATCTCTTCTCAAATTCCCCCAAAATTAATCGATTTTGCTACATTCAAAAATTTTCCAAACCCTTTCACCCAAATTTCTCCACCTTCCCCATCCTTCTCGAAACCCTCACTCCCCCCTCTAATCCCACTCCAAATTATTGATGTTGATGATATTCCTCTGGATAGAGATGACATTCCTATTGCAGACTTAATTCTAAGAAGGTCCAAATCTAAGCTACCCAGAAAACCCCCTACCATCACCATCAATGTTGAGGATACTGCTTCTGTAAAACCCTCTTCAATTATCTCTACTCCTCGAACCCCTCACACTCGAGGGAAAAAGCAATGAAAAGATGTTTTCTTGGCTGAAGCTCTTAGAGCTAGCAAGAAAAAATGTGTGGCTACATCTGATCCCATCCCTTCTCCTACATCTTATCCTGATCTTCTTCTTTGGTCAGTAAGAAAGCGTAAGACTATCATGGCCAAAGTCCCAAAACCCTCTTTGTCTCAAAAAACTTCTCCTAAACCTACTCAGAAAGCTTCCAAATATACTTCCTCTGTTAAAGATTCCACATCCTCCAGAGTTTCTCCTCCAAAGTCCTCTACTTGTTCAAAGAAATAGGTCAACAAACCTATTCTTTCTGACTCATCTAACTCTGAGTTCACTCTAGATGCCACTGATGAGTTAGATCTTGAGTTTGACGTTCCCCAACTATCCTCTCATCTAGATACTCCTGAGGTATATCATCTTCACTTTCAAAAGCACAAATTAGCTAGAGGGAGGGTTGTTAGTGGTTTTGGGAGGGGCTAAGATACAGATTTTACTGGAAAAATTGGAGTTTTAAGGATGGTCGCATTTATTTCTTCAGGGAGACCTGCAGAGAAGATTTGCCAAACCTGAAGTATATGAGTTCTACACAAATGGGGTGGGCATTGGTGAGATGTTGTCTACTACTATTAGAAAGGTTACAATGAACCTTTATGTTGCTGACATTGCTAGGATCTTGCATATTTCTTATCGGGGTTGGGGTCACTATGTCAAGGAAACTTGGCCACCTCTGGATAATCTTGCCTCTGCTCTTGACATGTGTAGAAAGTTCTCTAGGAATCCTCACTTGATCCATCATAGAAGAGTCCTTAAGAGGGAGATATCCCCACTTTACTAGCTCTATTTTGATGTAGTGCATAAGATGATTATCCCTAGGAAGAAAAGAAGGAGTGTGGCTAGTTTTATTGATCTTACACTCATGGAACTGTTGGACACTGAAATAAGAATTGATTTGCCTCGACTTATACTGAAATATATAGAAAGGGTTATCCTCAAGGAAATCAATGGACATGCTCTCCTTTATGGATTCTGGCTCACTCCTATATTTGAGGAGTTTGGGATGTCTGCCAAAGTGTGGTCTTCACAGACTACCAAGGATATCATAAGAAGTGTAAACCACATGATGCTACCTGTTTTTATGAAGAGTGTTGACAACCCAATGGAGAGATTGGGGAATGCACTAGTTGCAAAATAGGGTGAGGTAAAAATTGCTCAGGATGCTTTAGAGGCTGCACAAGCTGCTCATGAAGATGAAAAAAGGCTCCTTCAAGATCAGATTGTCTCCCTCACAGTCTTGTTGGAAAAGAGAGAGCTGAGAAAGTTGATATTATTAGGAAATTGACTTCCCTTATCCCCTCCTCTTCATCTACTTAGCCTCCTTCCTGATGTCCTAGGCCTATCCTTTTTGTCCTTTCTTAATGACTTGTTCTTCTTTATGTTGCTTTTGGTAAATGTAGTTATATTCTGGCAATGGATAAAATGGTTTTCTTTGCTTTAATGTGTTCTACTCCTATTTTATTATATTGCATTCATGTTCTATTACTTTGAATTTTGATTGTCTTAGTGATAGCCTCAATGGCCATGAATTATTAGACGTTTTCACTTGGTATCAGCTTTTTGATGATGTCAAAAGGGGGAAAAGTAGACTATGCAGTGATTATAACTCAATTGGACTAAGCCTAACCTGTTTTATTTTGTTATTCTGTTATTTAAATTCCTTATTGAGTATGTCAGATTTTTGTGATGTTGTGATGCAAAGTTTGTCATCATCAAAAAGGGGGAATTTGTTAGGGCATGTGATTTTGATGATGGATATATGAATGAAACATATTGTGCAAGATGTTCCACACAAGTGAACTACTGCTGTCATTTGAACTGCATGTTAAAATTATTGCAAGACTAGAAATGCATTAGGACAAGAGTGGATAAGCAAGGACGTTCAGATCTGTTTTAATTGCTATGATTAAGGAGAAAATAATTGCAGCATTCAGAAGTTGGTTTATCAAGGAGTCTACCAGACTAAGAGATAAAGAAGAAGAGTCCTACTCAATCTAGAAGAGAGAGAGAAACGGCAGCAAAAAGGGAGTGAAACCACATGAGAGTACTACTGAAGATAGAAGAGTACATCAACCAAAGGACTCTATCAGGTGTGGGCTTAAATAGAAGAAACGACATTCAAAGAATTCACTCATGCACTGATAGATAGTTAACAATCAGCAAAACGGTTCACTCACTTGAAGAAGAACCTGGTCCTTTACTTAGCAAGTTGTAGAGGTACAGGTCGTGGTTAGGTTCGTTGAGTTGTAATGAGTCATTGTTCTAGTCTCAGTGATCTATAAACTGAGATAGAAGTTGTGTCTTCAAGTTAGGGAACTCGAAGACTTGAAAAAACTTATCTTGGGAAGATTTGTGTTTTTGTTGTTATAGGAGTTAGAAGTTTAATTCCTAGTTTACAAGAAGTTTTGTAATTTTGTTGATTGTTGAGGCTCAAGTGTTATAGTGAAGTTGGGGTTAAATCTTGTAGAGGTACAGGTCGTGGTTTTTTACACCTTTCTTGAGCCGGATGTTTTCCACATAAAAACACTGTGTTCAGATTTTACTTCTGTGAACCACGTTTACTTACTTGTTCCACAGATAGTCAACCAGGAGAGTAAAATATTAAAATTAGTAGGGCACACACTCTAACTTAAAAGTCTACCAAAAGTTTTGATCTTCTACTGAATATAAAGAGTCGTCCAAATTTGGATTGTTTTCCTTGGGTCGAGGTTCCATCAGAACACTCTCTGTACCTTTGAGGTCTTATATATACTCTACCCTCCCAGGCCGCACTGAATATGTTGTTGTAACCTTTTGGTTCAACACCTAAAAGGCTAAAGGCAATGTTCTCTTTCCTAATTTGTTGTCTTCAGAAATGACCACAAAGTTTGTAAGCGCAGCAAAGCATAAAGCTTGAATTTCATCTGCAGAGAAACAAGTACCGGAAAGTACACTTTCAGTAGATTTTTTAACCCCAACTTATAATCAAGCAAAGTAAGTTGGCTTACATAGTAAATCAAATTAATATTGATTTATTTTAAACAATGACGTGGACCTCTAATAAGAGGCCACATTACAAAATTGTTTTTGAAAACACATCATTAAAAAATAATGGCATAGATGAGCTGGTTTTGTAACGGCAATAGCATGAATAAACCAAATTTTTAACTGATGGCATAATTGAACCATTTCTGATAGTTCAGTGGCATATTTGAGATTTTTTCCTTTAAAAATTAATTAAATCTGTTCTCATGAAATCAATGTAACAAACAAAAACCAAGAAGATAAAATTCTCTTTTTAATAACTTTAAAACAACTGAGAGTCAGAGTTGATTCCTAATGGAGCGAATAGCCTAGCTTATTGTATTGAAAAAAGTTAAAACATAAACACATAACCTCTTAGAATAATGGGATACTTGGCATCAGAATGAAATCAGATAAAAAATTAAACAAAGGTACCGAAAAGGGCTTCCTCCCTAGATGTCGTTATTTTGATACCTGAAATATAGCATGTTCGATTTGATCACTAGGCTTTGTTGCTGAATTAATTGAATGATCGTTGTTAAAAATAAATGGCGAAATTTTTCGCTCAATATTATTTTAAAAAAAGAAGATACAAATTCCTGAACACGACAAAAGAATAAACATTTCAGCTAGATTTTAATTATTGAATGTTGATTATGTGTATTCTTTATTTGTTCGTTTTTGATAAGTGTGTCGAGAGATAAGAGGGTGGTCGTCTTACTTGGATAATCATCTCCTTGTCTTAGTAATGAGTGTAGATGAGACCGAATTTTAAGCAAAATTATCAAAGGATAGTTTGAAAGCTATCAACTTAAAATCAGAAACGTTGTACAAATAATAACATAGGGTTTCCGAGGTAAAAATCTTTCACCTAACCTACTTAGTGAGTCAAATGGGGTTTAAAAATGACACTGTAGATTAAGAAACTCAAATTTAGATAATTATGGTGTCAAAATATCATATGTATAGTTTTCTTTAAGAGATAAAAACATATGCTCCATGAAAAAAGAAAAAAATATTGCAGTACATGTTTCATAGAATGTGTGTTAATGTCAGTCAGTTGTGTGAGATCGAGAGCCTTTATGATGGCTTAAGATATATGCGTTTAGTGACTCTGATCAGATATTCGAGACTTACTTTGACGTTAGTTATCTCAGTATATATTCTCAAAAAATCATGAACATAGATTTATATTCAATTTGAAGGAGCATATCTAAAAAAATATAGTTAAATTAATGTTAAGAAAATCGTGAGAAGAGGAAGATCATTAATGAAAAATCATTAAGTTGTGTTCATTAGTCCACCAGTTATAACTTATAAGTTATAATTGTGAATACAAAAAATAATTATATATGAGGTTTTGAGATTATATCAAATGTGATTCATATAATCCGAAGTACTGCATACTTTATGATCTACTTGATTCATCGAATTATACGTTATTCATAGAATCTAAAGTACTCCTAACAGATGTTTAACACTTAACTTTCACAGCATGTTAGTTGCTCGATTTACTTTTCTGTATGAATGATTGTGTCATAAAACGATAATATGTTTCTCAGATTTGAAAAGCACTTCCATATATAGGTGTGAGTAAGAGAGAGATATAGGAATTCAACCCCAGTCCTGAGGGGTGCTTTCACACCTATTTGGTAATTAAGTTAACTGTAATATTTTCAAGTTAACAAATAATGTTTGGGCACTTTGAAGTAAGTTGATATTAGAAGACTAACCTCGTAGCTCACTTAGATCAATCAGTTCAAGCATTGACAAATCCTCATTTTTTATGTGAAACTCACTTTGTTGGATTGTTGGAAGCAGATGAGCCCGTGCAAGCATTAGAACATGCATTCTCGCGATCTACAGAGTCCTTATGACTTGCTCAGGATAATGGGATCCTTTTCTATCAGATATGAACCGTCTCATCTAAAAAACTTAGATATCAGAGAAGCTTATCAAAAGAGGAGGAAAGTTGAAAAAGAAATAAAGCATGATTGCGAACTGTAGATAAACTTGTTAGCGGGGAATAACAACGACTAGCCGTATGATGAAACCAGATAAAATACGGAGTAGGCCAGATAATCAAGTTGCACCGGAATGTCTACGCTCCCATAAGAAGAGTTAAGATACCTCTTTAATATCGGGCGAAAGACAACCCTTTCCGCTGCGATGTTTGACAACTTTATTTCCCCCTTGGCCTTAGATGAGGCAAAAGTTTGCGACTCTTTCTCTTAAGTTAAAGGGAGAAATTTTAAATTCTTACTTTCTCTTTTTATAAACACATTTATTGTTGTATAATTAAATATACTAAAACGTATAAATCAATGCTTTCATAGATTCGATTGCAGTTTAATTACCATTATAACTTTCGTACCTGTTTTTTTATCATCTTCTAGATAAAGAACGAATATGAGTACAATGAAGTTGATTTGAATAACGATTTTTCTTGAATCTTATGTCGATAAAAATAACGGAAAGAAAATAAGGGCAAAAGAAGATATCAAAGCAATATTTATCGTTTTCCTTTTAGCTGGATTTTCATGTTTTTGGAATGCTCTATATTTTACTTAAGCATCTAAGTTTGGGTCGTCAATATCATTGAAAATATCTTTGAACAAGGTTCTAGCATCATGTCAAATTGTAGAACTGCAGTGAGTTGCTTCTCAACTTGGAACCTATTCCTAAATTGACTCAAATAGCAAGAACTAGGAGAAACATCATAGTAAAGTGCAAGAATAAGTAAATAGTAGACACAATAGTTTTACGTGGAAACTCCTTGCTCAAGGGAGAAAAACCACGACCTGCCTTCAGGATTTCTAAGCTCTACTATATTCAAGCAACTTGAATTCAGACTCCAAACTTAGGATTTATCTCTCTTAATCCCTTCTCTCCTAGTAATAACTCTATTACAAGGAAAAATGCACAACAACTACTGCACCCACACTCCAGCTAACTCTAACTGGAAAGCTAAGCTAACTCTAGCTTGAAAATCACCTAACTCTAGATAATTATAGAGAACAGAGGTTTACACCACAACACCTACTAATAATCATACAAGAAGAAGTAGGCAACATTTTAGATCATAATACGAAGACTCAAATACAACAAGAAAAAAAATACAACTTGATGAGCTATCAATTTCCTGTTGCAACGTGAGTCTTTGATCCAAGAGCTTCTAGCAAGATATGTGTTGTAAGTATATGGAAGCTTAGTTTTCTTGTTTGAGAAGATGAGGAATATATGTATGACACAATAAAACCTAGGAGGAATGTTATTGGTTGAGACAAAAAGGTGGCAGCAGCTTTTCACCAACTTTTGTACTTGTGTCTAGCTGTGGGGTTGACTGTGACAGTGAAAGGTAAGCCCAAATTGTTCCCTAAGTAGTAGAAGCTTTGTCATCAAATAATCTTTAGGAAATAGGTTCCCAACATGCAGTTTGTCAATCATCAAAACTAAGGACTTAACAATTTCCCCCTTTTTTATGATGACAAACCCATGCAGGTCTTCAACATCTTCAAGCATCTACACAGTACAACAAACACAACAACGCATTCCCTCGAGCTTTCAACCCCACTGTTCCCCCTGTCTATGATACCCCTAAGCATTCTTCACCTTATTCTCCCTGTTTAAGAGCACCTAAAGTTCTCTCTAAGTATGGGAACTCTTGTCTTTATTCACCATCCACCATCCATGTTCCTTTAAACTCCAATACTATTACCAGCTATATCTCAATATCTATGCAAAACTTCACACATTATGCACAACTACATCTCAACATCTATGCACAACTATATCCAATGTCCCCCTTTTAGCATCATCGAAGAGGCTAAGAAGTAAACCAATCATAGATAAGAATGCATGTTAATTCATAACCATTGAGGCTACATTACTATGAGCAAAAAAGATTAGATAAAAATAAAAAAAGTGATAGCACAAAAGGAAATCATTCATAGATCAAATAAGTCAGTATCAAACATTATTCAAACATAATAACCACAAAAACATAATGACAATTGTGCCAAATACATCTCAGAAACAACAAACTTAAGAGAATAGATTTTGACAAGGCTAAGAGGGGAAAGGAATAGGGACCAGTTCGGGAAGGATTCAGGAAGAAGGACCAGAAGCATGAGATAGTTGCCTGAGAAGTATAGTCATCCTTTTACTCTTAGCAGCATGAGCCTTGATGATCTGTTATGTTAGGTCTTCATTCTTCTCCGTTAAGACTCCAACTCTTGCTTTTAAATTCTTCACCCTCTCCTATAGGGTAATATTTTCATCTTTCAACTTCCCATTTGAACTGACCCTTTTCTCTATTTTTTACAGATGTTGCCTTCAATGCAGCAATCTCAGCATCTTTTTGGGCCACAAGAGCTGTCATAACGTCTAACTCTTTCCTCAACTTATTTTGAATATCCACTGACTCTGAAAAAATTGACTTAGATTTTTCGTCTCCCCTTCTAGAAACACATTCATTATCCTCAAAGGTAGTCATGTTGAACACCATCTTGATAGAGCCAATATTTTCTTTGCCACATTCAACACTAAAGTAGGCTAAACCTTTGTATAGCCAGAACCCATAGGCGAACCTATTGGCTAAACCATGTTTTCTATCTTTGGCAGTCATCACAGTGTTTATGTGTTCAATCACATAGCAGCCAAATTAACCTTCTTGTACTTAGACAACGCTTTCATAAGAAAAAAGTCAAGACCAGTCACAGTGGTTCTTTTCTCAGATCTAGGAAGGGGGGTTTTGTTTACCAACTTAAAGAGCCGTGGGTATTCACTTTTCATAGACTTCTTTTTTACATTCTTGATGTTCATGTCATCTAGCCTTCCACAGATGCCTAAAAACTTCACAGAACCCTATTCCTCTCTCAAAGTTCTAATTTCTTCAGTTGGTGCTCCTAGGATCTCAGAAAATACATCCCCATCCATAACAATATTCACTCCATTTACTTGAGAAGTCAAGTATGTCCCATCCTCAGAAATAATCAGGTTGTGATAAAACATCCACACTTTCTATTCGTGTAGAAGTAGAATAGGTCCCTCAAACAGGTGCTCCAAATGTTGAAACTTTACCCATTCAATCAACTTCTTCATCCTTTGTGACTCAGCAACAGCAGGATCAAAAACTCTCCTTCTTAAGACTTCTTGAGCCTTAAGGATCTCTTTTCTTGCCTCCTTAATCAACCCTTTCTATTTTTCATTTTAAGTAGTGGCTTTTTTAAAAGGACCAGTTCCCTTAGCAGTTTTGGCTGACTTAGAACTAGGACTTGGTCCCTTACTAATATCCTTCTCTGAACTCTTCCTCTTGCCAGCGACTTTAGACTCTGGTTTCTTCACCAACAATCTATTTCCTTTATTTGTAGAGGTAAATCCTTTTTCTCTCACTTTGGCCTTGGTAGCAGCTATACTTCTCTCAGCATCAGAGTCAAGTGATTCATTCTCATAGTCACTTATGCTCTCAAACAACCTATCAAAGTCATTTTCATCACTATCCCCACTTTCATTGAACAAACTCTCAATGTCCTCCTTTGAATCTTCAACTTTCACCACCTTTTCAGTAGTAGGCTTAATCACATTTATCCCCTTCATCTTAGGTATTCTTTTTTACTTCTTGCTTCTTTCCAAGGCTTATCTCATCAGGTTCTTGAAACTCAATCTGGTCCCAAAAGGTTTGATAGTTTAAAAGGAAGCCTTGGTAAAGGAGGAGGACCCTTTCTTAGATAATTCCATGATAAAGGTTTGTTGTCATCAATGTCTAAATCATCCTTAGCACCCTTATTATTTCCTGATAGATCAAGAACATGAGTAAGCATTATATTTTCATCATCAATAATTTTAGGAGGGTCATTTTTCCTTCTGGTAAATAATGTTGCTAGGAGCGTTTCCCACCTGGGGGTTCAGCACTCAAGACAGTCTAAGTGTCAAACCTTGTACCTTCCTGAATATTGGAAGAGATTACCTTAAAAGTTGGTAGATACTCAAACAAATTTTCATTTATGGAGGCACTTCTAGATTTGCTAAGAGACTCGGATTTATCAGATGAAAGGGTTTTGAAGGAACAGTCCAAACCCTGATGTGAAGGAATTATTTGGTCGGAGATTTGGTCTTTAGAGAGGTTTTTTTTAAGATCATCTTCAGGAGTTTGATTTTTAGAGGAATTAATTTTGGGAACTTCTTCTCTTTCAAAAGAAGAATTGCCCAGATGGGTAATCTTTCTTTCTTTCACCATCTTTTCCACAATGGATGCATAAAAGATTATCCTTGCTCCTTATACTCCTGACAAAAGGATTTGAAGCATCACCTTGACTATGGTATACTAAGCCTCTCCTGCTACTGGACACTTGGATGGTGAGGGTAGTTAGAGTTTGTGATAAATCAGTCCGCTTGAGAGCCTTTTCAAGCTGAGTCTTCACCCGAACCAGTTCTCTTTAAAGTACTGAATTTCTTTTAAGTGAAGCAGTCATATTATCTGTAACCTCATCTACTTCTTCTTTTAGTTGAAACTGTACTCTGCTTCCTTCACCTTTTCCCTTTGAATCATGCTTAGATATTTCACTAAGTTTCTCATTTAATAGATCATTTTCACAAGAAAGAGTTTTGCAGATTGCTTGATGTTCATTCACTTTTCATTTCTTCCTCACATTTTGAAAGATCTTCCTTCAGCTTTGCCTTTTCATTGGTGAGTTCAGTTACCTGGACACTCAACTTAATTACGTCTTCCTTATATTTCTCCAAAACTTTCTTCAGATTTTTCTTGTCTTTAGTAAGCTCATTCACAGAATCAATCAGGATTGAGGCAAGAGATCTCATCTTACTAAGGGAGTAATCCTTCATATTTTCCTTGATGTTCAGGAGTGTCACTGGTTTATTTACATCATTATCAGTATCTGTCATCAGATCAAAAAATGAGTCAAATACTTATACCTCATCTTTCATTACCATCATGGAGACATCTTCTCCTTGTTTTGATTGATCTGAGTCGCTTGAGGAATCACCCCAGGCTATCAACACTTGATTTGTAACTTTGCCAGCTTCAGTTTTCCTTCTACTTCAAAGGGACCGGATCCTTGCCTTTTTCTTTCTCAACAGCTTGCTTGAGATATTCCTTGTACTCTACCTTGTGCATTGGGCAATCCTTAATGTAGTGATCCAGCTTCCTATATTTTTGAAAAGTGTCACTTATCTTTGCTTTCTTGAAGTGCTTTCTTGATTCTCCACTTCTTGGTAGAGCCCCTGGCCTTCTCAAGGCTTTGAGAACTCGTTTGGAAATATAAGTTATTTCCCCATCTTTAACACTTGAGGTTTCTTTAGTAGTCTTTAGAATCAACTTCTTTTCCACTTTGGCTCTTTCTTTGACTTACCCAGCTTCTTCAACATCTCATAGGTTTTGACATTGCCAATAAACTCATCCATGATCAGTATCTTTAAATTCCTAGCTTCAGTGATGGCATTGACTTTGCTCTCCCACTGCTTAGGAAGAATGCTCAGAACTTTGTGCACTTGTTTGGTGGTTCTGATATCCTCTCTCAAATAGTGAAGAAACCCGGTGTGCATCTCCTGAATGGACTCTCCTTCTTACAGGGAAAACATCTCATATTGATTGGTTAGTATGTTCGTTTTGGATTCCTTCACCTGACTGGTTCCTTCATGAGTTGTTTGAAGGCTGTCCCAGATCTCTTTAGATGATTAATAGACAAAGATCCTATTGTACTCATCAGGACCAATAACACAGACCAACAACTTCTTGGCCTTGTAGTTCTTTTCTATCTTCTTCCTGTCTACATTATCAAACTCTTTTTTGGTTTTGGGAACATGTGAGATCATATCACCAACCTTCACTACCCTTGTGGGAACAAAAGGGTCATCCTCAATCACATTCTATAGTTCTGAATCCTCAGCTATAATAAAATCATGCATTCTTATATCCACCACCTATAATAGTCATCATTGAACCTATGTGGCCTGGTGGTTAACTGGCCTTCTTCAAGGTTGGGAGAAGCAGTCATTCTTAAGATCATTCCAAGGTGTTAGCCCTATTAGGAAGATCTCGCTCTGATACCAAATGTAGAACTGCAGTGGGTTGCTCCTCAACTTGGAACTTGTTCCCAAGCTGACTCAAATAGCAAGAACTAGGAGAAAAATAACGGTAAAGCACAAGGAAAAAGGTAAAAATTAGACACAACAGTTTTACGTGATAACTCTTTGCTCAAGAAAGAAAAATCACGACCTGCCTCCGGGATTTTTAAGCTTCACTATATTCAAGCAACTTGAATATAGACTCCAAATTTCAGGATTAAACTCTTAATCCTTTCTCTCCTAATAATAACTCTATTTCAAGAAAAAATGCATAACAACTCTACTGCACCCATACTCCAGCTAACTCTAACTGGAAATCCAAGCTAACTCTAGCTTGAGAATCACCTAACTCTAGATGATTATAAAGAAAAGAGGTTTACGTCACAACACCAACTAATAATCATACAAGCAGAAGTAGGCAATGTTTTGGATCACAATACAAAGACTCAAATACAATAAGAAAAGAAAATATAACTTGATGACCTATCAGTTTCCTGTTGCAAAGTGAGTCTTTGATCCAAGAATTTTGAGCAAGATATGTGTTGTAAGTATATGGAAGCTTGATTTTCTTGTTTGAGAAGATGAGCAATATATGTATGACACAAGAAAATCTAGAAGGAATGTCATTGATTGAGACAAAAAATGGCAACAACTTTTCACCAACTCTTACTTGTGTCCAACTGTGGAGTTGACTATGATAGTGATAGGTAAGTCCAACTTTTTCCCTAAGTAGTAGCAGTTTTGTCATCACAATCTTTAGGAAACAGGTTCTCAACATGCAATTTGTCAATCAGCAAAACTAAGGACTTAACACAAATGTTTTTGAAGAAAACAATATTTTCTACGCTTGTTCTCTTCTCACAATCAATTAGGATTTAAATTATGATATAGGGAGGTCGATCCAACATATCAAAATAATTACCATCGACCAATAATTTTAATCATGGTTCAATCAAATCATTCCATTAATAGTAAGTTTTCATTTTATGATTTACGTGTTATTTAATCAGTTTAGATTAATATTGTATGCAATCATTCACCCCAAACTCTCAATCCGACTATCATCTTTATTGAACTACATTAAATATATTTGGATAATTCATTAAAATATATTTGGATAATTTTTTCTTACTCCACTTATCAAACATTAAAAATAAATAAGAAACTCATTTATTTATTTTATAAAAAAAAAATATTTTTATCGTACAAAAAACATCTTGTATGTTGACACCTTTAGCCACCTTTTAATAAGGGTTGATGAGGGTACGTGGAATGAATTCGTACCCATTGTGGGCAATACAATTTTATTAAATTTAAATCCGTACAAAATTCAAATTATATTAAATTCAAAATATATTAGTCCCAAATAAATATTACGGATTAATATAATTGAATTAATTATTTAAGTCCAAACAAGTATGGATTTAAATAAGGCCTAATATTTATTGGGTGAGTCCATTAATTTGGGCTACAAATGATGAGCCCACTTTACTAAGCCCAAGATATTGTCATATTCTAGAGGCCCAAATAAGCGTCACGTGTCAAATGACGTGGCATGCCAAGTCAAGTGAAGGAGCCGATAGGACCGTGCCACATGTCAAACTGATGCAGCAGGCCCATGAAATAAAAACCCATAAAAGGCGCCACATCACTTAAATCTGATTAGTCAAAGTAAGTTCATATTCATCATGACTGTTCCTTTCCTACAACTATAAATAGGGGTCTCATAATTCAGAAAAAGGGAACCCAGAACTCTAACAAGTAGCAAGAGAAAGCTTGTGGATCAAACGCCGCAATTTCTCTAAAAAGCTTAAACATTCAAATCAAGTTCATCAAAGTTCAAGATCAAGACCTTAATATTCAAGAACAAGCTCAAAAGCTCTTGAATTCAAGCATAAGTCAAGATCAAGCCCCTCAAGTTCATCAAATCAAATTCAAATTCAAGACTAAGCTTATAGCCCTTGAATTTATACTCGAAAAGGCAAATCAGAGGATTCATAGCGATTGTAACACTCATTTATTGAAATCAATAAAATTGATTGTTTCAATATTTTCTTGTCTCAAATTATTTATTTTTCAATCTCGAAAATTTATTGTCCAACAAATTCTGGCACGCCCAGTGGGACAATCTCTGCCTCTCATCTCAACTTTTCATACTTCAAAGTTTAAGAACAACGAAATGACTTCCAAGAAGATCAACTCTCAATCAACTACTTCCAAGGCTGCTGACTCAAAGTTCTCTGTTGGAGTAGAAAGCATCCTTGGTGTTACTTTCGGAACCTTAGGAGCTGTCACAAGGAACAAGGCAGGCTTGCTAGGACAACAAACACATCCAATGTCGTCCGTGCCGACTCCAATTTTTGAATCTTCAACCCCGAAAAGAATGAAGTCCAATGCAGGTACTTTAGAAGGAGGAAGCAGTATGGCCGAATCGCTGAAAAAGACTCTAGCTCTACTTGAGCATTCCGGTTCCAAATACTCTAGAGCCAAGAGTGATGGTCGTTCAACAAATGCGTCATCTCCACTTACACCACATAAGCTAAGTACTTCAAATATCAACTTATGTGATGATCCGTGTTACTCTCCAATATCTCTGATGATCATGCAAGCAATGGTAACTGATGCCTCGTCTGTGAAGGAGCAGCTTGCGAATCTGACAAAGGTAATTGAAGGCCTGACCAACCATGTTCAGAATCAAGAGGCTAGGATTGATAAGATAGTGGATAGGGTGGAAGGCTTGATAGACGGACAATCTAGCTATGCATCGAAAAAAGCTCCAGAGGTTCATGTGATAGAAAATCCTATGAAACAAACACCATCGACTAAAGAGGTGCAAGTTTCTGCTGAGGGAATGATCCCTATTGGGCAATTGAGGAAATTTATTGAAGGAACCCTCAAAGACAAGTATGATGTTGTCACCAAGTCCTCTTTTTCATATGCCAAGCCTTACACTGCAAGAATAAATAGCCTCAAAATACCTGCTGGCTATCAACCCCCAAATTTCAACAATTTGAGGGCAAAGGTAACTCAAAACAACATGTCGCACACTTTGTCGAGACATGTAATAATGCTGAAACTTACGGTGACTATCTTGTCAAATAATTTGTTCGTTCCTTAAAGGAAAATGTCTTTGATCGGTATACGAATCTTGAGCCTAACTTTATCGATAGTTGGGAGCAATTAGAACATGAGTTCCTGAATCGCTTTTATAGCACAAGGCGTACAGTGAGCATGGTAGAGCTCACAAATACTCGGCAAAGAAAGGATGAACCAGTCATTGACTTCATCAATCGATGGAGACATGCTAGCCTAAACTATAAAGATAGGCTCAGCGAAGCTTCTGCGATAGAGATGTGCATCCAAGGAATGCACTGGGGCTTCTCTACATCTTGTAAGGCATTAAGCCAAAATTCTTTGAAGAGTTAGCCACTCGTGCTCACGACATAGAGTTGAGCATGTCTTCTGTTGGAAAGAAAAGAGCGTCTATCCATGACCCTCGAAGGGGAAAGAATAAGCAAGAACCCAAGAGATGGGGTAAGTTTGTCCCCAAAAATGATAACAAAGAATCCATGAATGTTGATGTGTCTCCTGTGAAAGTCACCACAAAGGTGAGCAAGAAGCAATGTGTAAAAACGACTTCTGGAGCACGTCCAAATCAGAAAACATTAAAGGAGATGCAAGAAAAAGAATATCCCTTCCTTGATTCTGATGTTGCTGAGATTTTCGATGAACTCCTCCAACATAAGCTCATCGAACTCCTAGAGATGAAGCGTCCCAACGAAGCCGGAAGGACCAATGATCCTAATTATTGCAAATATCATAGGCTCATAAGTCACCCTCTGGAGAAATGATTTGTCTTTAAAGATAAAGTTATGCAACTGGCAAAAGAGAAGAAAATCTTCTTCAACGAGGAGACAGCCAGTTCTCATCAAATCTCTATCACTTTTAGCTCACTCAACCCGGTTAAAATTTGTGTCAAGGAGAATAATGAGGAGATATTAGAGCCTGACAGGTCTTTGTTGATGAAAACGATGATGAAGGTTGGACTCTAGTGACTAGCCACAAATGCAAGAAGATGAGCCTACGAAAAGAGACGTACGAGCAGCCAACCGAAAGAAAAGTAGTGAAGAAACTAAGGAAATAGAAGTTGGTTGTACTTCCAAGAAGGACAACGGTGACGGAGCTTCACCATCAGAAACCTCAGCGTCCAGTAACTTTAGAGGAATTCTTATCAAGTTGGTTCCGCAATAAGACTGCCCAAGTCAACCTTGAAGCATCTTGTTTTAATACCGCCAAAGAGGGGGCAAAGGGTGAGAATCTACCCATGGAAGTTCCTTCATCTTTCGAAAGGTTGGCTGAAACTCTTGGCGAAGAGGCACATATATGTGATACAAAAATCACATTCACAAATAACAATATTCTGCTTGGTGAGACCCTACATAACTGTCCCTTATACATGGTGGGTCAAATTCTAGGAAAGAAGATCAATAGAATCTTGATAGATGAAGGATATGGAGTTAATTTCCTGCCTATCCGTACGATGAAGGAGCTTGGCATCACTACTAGAAAATTGGACGAAAGTCGTATAATGATCCAAGGCTTCAACCAAGGGGGCCAAAGGGCCATGGGATGTATCAAGTTGGGGATTAGTATGGATGATTTTCAATCAAACCCATTGATGCATGCGATCGATGCCAAAACTTCATACAATGTATTGCTTGGTAGGCCATGGGTGCACGGGAACAAAATTATCTCGTCCTCTTACTATCAATGTTTGAAGTACCTCGAAAATGGAGTGGAAAAAATGATAGCCGTCGATGATAAGCCATTCACTGAAGCTGAGTCATATTTTGCCGATGCAAAATTCTACTTAAAGAATTATATTGTAGATGAGAAAAGAATTGAAGATTTCACCAAGACCAAGTGTGATGATCTTGCATCTAAGAAGTTCGCGATGACTATCGAAAAATTCATCAATAGGAACCCTTTCTTCACTTTGAATAAAGAAAGCGTCGCTCCTACGAAGAAGAAGATAGCTCATGTTCTTCGTTACGTGCCAAAGGTAAAGAAAGAGGAAGATTACTCACCTGATGCCCAAGATAATGTGCTAAAGGGGCTAACTTTACCTGTCAGGACGATTGACGCAATAAATCCATCCTCAAGGCCACTTGGAGAATCTGTGGCTCAAAGTCTGCCACCAGATACGGCACTCCCTACGAAGCGTACAAAAGAGGGCTTTGATCCAAATGCATACAAGCTACTTGTAAAGGCTGGATACAATCCTAATGAGCCATCAAGGTTGGGCAAACTTCCATCGGAGGGTAACACCAGGCAAGAACATGAAGGACTAGGATACACGCAGCCACCTCCAATTCGTATCTCCATAAGAAGGGCAGTCAGTAACTATATCATCGTGGAAGAAGAATCCACTGCCGCTAACAAAAGACCCTCTGTATTTGATCGACTTGGAGAATCAACCGCAAGAACTTCTGTGTTCGAAAGGTTGGGTCCTATAAATAAGAATAAAAACAACAAGCGTCAAAGAAGTCATCGAAGTACGATGCTGCACTCTTCATTTAAAATCCAGAAGGATTTCCAAAGTTTGATTCCTTCTAGAATGAAGCGACAGACAGAACTGGTAATTTCATGCAACAAGGTGTTAAAAGCGAAGGTGCATACTGTGGTTTATACCAAGCAATGCAAATAAGATGAAGAGAGTCTTGGCTCCTCATATCATTTTATGACCCAGAACGAGAAAGACGTCTCGTCTCAAATAAAGGTTGATGAAGAGATAGAAAATACCTTTTGATGTTATCATATATCCATCAATAAAGAAGATCCTCAAGAGGAGAAAGGTGCTGAAGATGCTCCATCGCAACTTAAAAAGAGAGTAAAGGCCACAATAGATCTCTTAAAGGAAGTTAATCTTAAAACTGATGAAGAACCAAGACCGACTTACCTGAGTGCGTTTCTAGAAGTAGGGGAGGAAATCGCTTATATGGACATACTCAAAGAATATATGGATGTCTTCGCCTAGAGATATAAGGAAATGCCTAGCTTAGATACAAAAGTAGCGGTCCATCAATTAGCAGTCAAGAATGGTGCCCGTCCTGTTAAGCAAGCCCAAAGACGCTTTAGGCCGGAGTTGGTTCCACTGATCGAAAATAAAGTTAACAAAATTATAGAAGCTGGATTTATTCGTGAAGTCAAATATCCCAAGTGGATTTCAAGTATTGTTCCAGTACGGAAGAAGAATGGCCAAATTCAAGTTTGTATCGACTTTCGAGTTCTCAACAACGCATACCCTAAGGATAATTTTCCAATCCCCATACCGGAGTTAATGATTGATGCCACCACTGGTTATGAGGCAATGTCCTTCATGGATGGTTCATCCGGCTACAATCAAATCCGTATGGCGCCAAAGAATGAAGAACTCACTGTATTTCATATGCCTAAAGGTATTTATTACTACAAGGTGATGCCTTTTGGTTTGAAGAACGTTGGCGCCACTTATCAAAGGGCTATGCAGAACATCTTTGAGGGCCTACTACATAAAAATGTTGAATGTTATGTAGATGATCTAGTGGTGAAGTCAAAAAAAAGAGACGACTACTTAAAATACCTAAGAATGGTATTCGAGTTACTTCAAAGATATCAACTTAGTATGAATCCATTGAAGTGTGCCTTTGGAGTTACTTCAGGAAAATTTCTTGGCTTCATTGTGCAACACCGAGGAATTAAAATTAATCAAGCTAAGCTTAATGCAATTTTGAAGATGCCCGAGCCTCAGGATATTCATGAGTTAAAAAGCCTTCAAGGAAGGCTAGCATATTTAAGGAGGCTCATCTCAAACCTGGCTGGAAAATGTCAACCATTTAGCCATCTTATGAAGAAGGACACTCCCTTTGAATGGGACCAAGCCTATAGTAATCACTTTGAGAGTATTAAATCGTACTTAATGAAACCTCCAGTTCTTGCGGCACCCATACCTGGGAAGCCGTTGATACTCTATATCGCAGCACAAGAAAGGTCGGTTGGAGCACTACTGTCTTAAGAAAATAGTGAAGCCAAAGAAAAATCTCTTTACTAGCTGAACAGAATGGTGACACCAAATAAGCTAAAGTATTCTCCAATTGAAAAGTTATGTTTGGCATTGGCCTTCTCAATTCAAAAGATGAAACACTACTTTCAAGCTCATGTGGTTCGTCTCGTGTCTAGGGCAAATCCCATCAAGTCCGGAATGTCGAAACCTGTCCTTAGTAACCGACTTGCAAGATGGTACCTTCAATTTCAACAGTTTGAGATTGTGTATGTTCCCCAAAAGGCCATAAAGGGACAAGCATTGGCTGACTTCTTAGCAGACCACCCGATACCTGATGATTAGGAACTGAGTAATAAACCTCCTGATGAAGATGCAATGGTCATTGAAGCTAGACCCCCATGGAAGATGTACTTTGATGGTGCCGCACATCGAGATGGAGCTGGTGCCGGGGTGGTATTCATCACTCCACAAGAAGAGGTAATTCCATACTCTTTTACCCTAATAAATCATTGCTCTAATAATGTTGCTGAATATCAAGCTTTAATACTTGGACTTGAGATGGCAGTGGACATGAAACAACTGCAATTACAAGTCTTTGGTGACTCCCAATTGGTGATCAAACAACTTTTGGGAGGCTATGAAGTCAGAAAGTCTGAGCTTCGACCATACCATGATTATGCACAGAAGTTGATGGGGTGGCTTGGAGGAGTAACCCTCCAACATGTGCCAACGAGAGAAAATAAGCAAGTTGATTCCCTAGCTGCTCTGGCCTCAACCCTAACTCTTCCAAATCAGACCCAAGTTACTGTCCGCCAAGAATGGGTATTACCGCTGTCAGATGAGTATGTGGAAAACAAGGTTGAATACCTCGTTGTCGTGTATGAAGCTGTAAAACAAGATTGACAACAACCTATTATTAATTACTTATGTTATAGGATACTTCCAGAAGATTCAAGGAGAAAGACTGACATTCGTCGTCATGCACCTCGCTTCCTTTACTACAAAGACACACTGTACAGATGATCATTTGAAGGAGTACTCTTACGGTATTTGGGAGAGAAAGAAGCAATTAAAGCTTTGCAAGAAGCGCACTCGGGAGTTTGTGGATCACATCAGTCTGGACCGAAGCTCCATTTTCACATTAAAATGATGGAATATTATTGGCCAGCGATGGTGAAAGATTGCTTAGACTATGCGAGAAGATGCAAAGCTTGCTAATTCCATGCAAATTTCATACATCAACCTCCAGAGATGCTACATCCAACTGTAGCATTTTGGCCATTCAATGCTTGGGGAATGGATGTTGTTGGTCCACTACCAAAGTCTTCTGGTGGACACTTATACATCTTGGCTACGACAGATTACTTCTCAAGATGGGCCGAAGTTGTTGCTCTCAAAGAAGTAAAGAAAAAAAATGTTGCGAACTTCATCCAAGTGAATATCGTCTACCGCTTTGGAATCCCTCAATATATGATAACTAACAATGGCAAGTCGTTTGATAACAAGTTGATGAACAAGATCTGTGACCTCTTTGGCTTCAAGCAGCGCAAGTTTTCAATGTATCATGTTGCCGCCAATGGTCTAGCTGAAGCCTTCAATAAAACTTTATGCAACTTATTGAAGAAAGTCGTCTCCAAATCCAAACGAGACTGGTATGAGCGAATGGAAGAAGCTTTATGGGCATATAGGAAAACTTACCGTACACCAACATAAGAAACCCCATACTCACTTGTTTTTAGAGTTGAAGCAATCCTATCACTTGAGCGTTAAATACCTTCTTTGAGACTGACTATTCAAGAAGGGCTCACCGATGAAGAAAATGATAAGTTGCGTCTTGCAGAGTTAGAAGCTCTTGATGAGAAGAAACTGGAGGCTCAATAAAATATTGAATGCTATCAATACCGGCTATCTCGTTCTTTCAACAAAAGGGTTCACTTGAGGTGCTTCCAAGTTGGAGATTAAGTTCTTGCAGTAAGAAGGCCCATTATCACTTCTCATAAGTCTGGGGGGAAATTCACCTCGAAGTGAGATGGACCATATGTCGTACAAGAGGCATATTCAAATGGTGTTTACAAGCTTGTTGATACAGATGGCGTGAGGATTGGCCCCATCAATGCCAAGTTCTTGAAGAAGTACTATCCTTGAAGGGAGATGACACTCCTTAAGGCACGAGTATAAACTGCATGTACACTCCTTAAGGCACGAGTATAAACTGCATGTACACTCCTTAAGGCACGAGTATAAACTGCATGTCTACTCCTGGCCCGCAAGAATATAAACTGTAGGTTGAAAACCTCGAAAGAGGCGGCCTAGGCAAAACTTAGGACACATAAAAAAAAACTCACCCAGAACTACATTGTGACTTGATCCTCTTCATTGAGGTATGTAGGCGCTTAGAATTTCATTCTGAGTTCAGTTGCATGAGTGTCAAAAAAAAAAATATGTTCCTGTAGTATCTACCATATGGATACCAAGTATGAAAACATTCTAATTCAATTTTGGACTCACTCCACATATTGGTGGCTCAATGGGGGCAAACTCCAATAAAATATGAGCTTCATTTATATAAGATGAAGTCTCTAAAATCCCTAAAAGTTGAACCACTCAAAATGCCAAATTTGGGAGCGAAAGTTGACAAAATTTCCAAGTTTTC
The DNA here is from genome assembly GCA_030864225.1 of Capsicum baccatum var. pendulum. Classification (NCBI taxonomy): domain Eukaryota; kingdom Viridiplantae; phylum Streptophyta; class Magnoliopsida; order Solanales; family Solanaceae; genus Capsicum; species Capsicum baccatum. The sequence goes on from CM061550.1 coordinate 247,588,303, forward strand.
AAATCAAGGCCTCTCAGGGGTTTATCCTTAAAAGGATCTCAAATGTTCCATGCCTTAAGGTGGGCAAAATTTGTCCCTTTGCACCTTAAGCTGGCCGCTCTCGGGTTTATCCTTAAAAGAATCTCAAAAGTTTCATGCCTTAAGGTGGACAAAATTTGTCCCTTTGCACCTTAAGCTGGCCTCTTACGTGTTTATCCTTAAAAGGATATAAAAAAAATTCCATGCCTTAAGGTGGAAAAAATTTGTCCCTTTGCACCTTAAGTTGGCCTCTTACTGTTTATCCTTAAAAGGATATAAAAAAAATTTCATGCCTTAAGGTGGATAAAATTTGTCCCTTTACACCTTAAGCTGGCATTCTGATGGATTTGTTATGTAAAGGAACCGTCTTGAAGTCAAATTGGTCGGTCTTAGAGTGTACGGAGGCGAAGTTAAACTCTCGCACCCTAAGCCGATTATTGCAAAGTCGACATCTTGAAGTCAAATTGGTCGGTCTTAGAGTGTACGGAGGCGAAGTTAAACTCTCGCACCCTAAGCTGATTGTTGCAAAGTCAGCATCTTGAAGTCAAATTGGTCGATCTTAGAGTGTACGGAGGCGAAGTTAAACTCTCTCACCCTAAGCCGATTGTTGCAAAGTCAGCATCTTAAAGTCAAATTGGTCGGTCTTAGAGTATACGAAGGCGAAGTTAAACTCTCGCACCTTAAGCCAATTGTTGCATATTTTTTTCAACCCTACAAAAAAAAAAGGAGAAAACAAGAAAGAAAGTAAAAACACAAATAGAAAGGATGTTACCTGTCAGAGCGTTGCGATTTTGAAAATTGTACATTACCAACTTGGATTAAGACAAGATGCCTTGATGAGAATAAAGCCCTCAAAATCTAGTTTGAGGCAATCAAAATTCCCTTTGGTGGTGATGGTCCCACATCAAGAAATAAATTATTTGGGAAAGCAATGCAAATCTGGAATCTCTGTCGGATAGCATATAAGATTGACCTTAAAAACAAATCATCTAGAACAATCAAAAAGGTGTTAGAATTCAAATTTTGGATATGTTATACATGCATGTTTCCGAAATCTATAGGATCAATCGGATCATAATTTTGATACTATCACATTGAGATATAATTTTTTTTGGTGACGTCGCATAAATCTGAAATTGTTGATGCATCAAAACTCAATGTTGATTTCGGAATAACACCTGAAAATATCTCAATTGTATTAAATTATGAATTTTGTATATGTTATAGATATTTGTGTCTAGTTTCAGAAGAATAAAGCGGCTTGTGATTTCATCCTCCCTACTTCAAGATATGAAAGTTTTAGTAAAGACGCGTAAATCTGAAATTTTCAGCATGATAAAATTCAGGGCTAAATTTAAAAAATTATCAAGAATTATATTGAATGAGTTTAATTCTTAATTTTGAATATGTTGTATATCTTGAAGTCTAGTTTATGGAACATCAAACGGATCATGATTTCAATATTCCTACAATGAGATATGAATTTTCTACCACTAACATGTTGTGCTGAAAAAAGTGACGAAAATAAGAGAAAAGTGGGAGCAAAAGAAATTACCTCAATATTATTGATGGCTTGAAAACCCCAAAATAGATATTGAAAAAGTGGGGAAACTACCTCCTTTTATAGAGTTGTAGGATGGATGTTTCCTTCTCCAATATAAATTCAGATTGGAATAATTTTCATCTCCAAATTCAAATTGGAGATTGTTTTCTTCTCCAATATAAATTTAGATTGAAATAGCTTCCATCTCCAAATTCAAATTGGAGATTGTTTCCTTCTCCAATATAAATTCAGATTGGAATAACTTCCATCTCCAAATTCAAATTGGAGATTATTTCCTTTTCTCATAGAAATTCAAATTGGAAGTTCTTTGTTTCTCCAATCTAAGTTCAAATTGAAAGATTTTTTATTCCTGATTAAGTAAGTCGATGAAAAAGTCTTCCAAAATCTGTTTGAAATTGAATATCACGCCTCACCAATAGGTCTTAAGTGTAGAGATTCATGGAAAAAATGAGAGAGTTTTGAGAGGCAATATCAATATGGTTCGGCTTTAATTTTTTTAAATGAGGTATTCATAGGTATGAGGATCGTTGAAGCACGAAGGAAACATGCTTACATAATCATACTTCAAGGCTAGTCTCCAAAATAATAAATGTCTCGACAAGTCTTGAAGTAGGGGGCATTTGTGGGCAATACAATTTTATTAAATTTAAATCTGTACAAAATTCAAATTATATTAAATTCAAAATATATTAGTCTCAAATAAATATTGCAGATTAATATAATTGAATTAATTATTTAAGTCCAAATAAGTATGGATTTAAATAAGGCCCAATATTTATTGGGTTAGTCCATTAATTTGTGCTACAAATGATGAGTCCACTTTACTAAGCCCAAGATATTGTCATATTCTAGAAGCCCAAATAAGCGTCACGTGTCAAATGTCGTGGCATGCCAAGTCAAGTGAAGGAGCCAATAGGACCATGCCACATGTCAAACTGATGCAGCAGGCCCATGAAATAAAAGCCCATAAAAGGCGTCACATCACTTAAATCTGATTGGTCAAAGGAAGTCTATATTCATCATGACTCTTCCTTTCCTACAACTATAAATAGGGGTCTCATAATTCAGAAAAAGGGACCCCAGAACTCTAACAAGTAGCAAGAGAAAGCTCGTGGATCAAACGCCACAATTTCTCTAAAAAGCTCAAACATTCAAGTTAAGTTCATCAAAGTTCAAGATCAAGACCGCAATATTCAAGAACAAGCTCAAAAGCTCTTGAATTCAAGCACAAGTCAAGACCAAGTCCATCAAATCAAATTCAAATTCAAGACTAAGCTTTTAGCCCTTGAATTTATATTCGAAAAGGCGAATCAGAGGATTCATAGAGATTGTAACACTCACTTATTGAAATCAATAAAATCGCTTGTTGCTATATTTTCTTGTCTCGAATTATTTATTTTTCGGTCTAAAAATTTTATTGTCCAACACTCATACTCCAAATCTTGCTACAATTTGTGCAGAAATGGATCTTGCTCCCTGTCTTTTTTTTTTCCCTTAAAAAAATTATTTTTTAATATATACTTTTCATAATCCTGTTCCTTGTTACATTCCAAAGCGATCTAGGATTAAAAAAAAAGAGTAAAAGAAATTGAAAGAAAATAAAAGAAAAGCCAAAGAAACAAATAGAAGTGGAATATGTATGGACCACAAAAGGTAAATGCCGGAGAATTAAAAAGAAAACGAAAATAAAAATAAGAAAAAAAATAAAAATATTTTTTGACATTAAAATGTTATTTTCTATGTTTTCTTGAAAGTTTTATAGATCAATGGTTATAGAATATTTTTGTTTTCTCAATTATCGATAAATTTTTATTTTAATTTCTATAACAGGTCCCTCAAGTACACACCATCTTTCACTTAGGCACCTCAAGTGGACATTGTTCTATTTTGGCACCTCAAGTGGCCTTCGTCTGTGCCACTTTAGCACTTTTTCCTGAGTTGACAAGGTGCGTGTGACACACTCATTGAAGGTGCGTTTGGGTGGCATTTTTGTAATTTTTATTTTTCTTCTCTTTTCTTCTTTCTTCAATCCATTAACTTACCACCACTTTTTCCCTTAACACATCCTTATGCTAAAATGGTCAAATCAAGAATCTTACTTCTTTTATGAAAGAAGAAATCAAAAAACAAAAATGATTAAATCAAGAAATAAGAATGCTTAATTATAAGAAATAAAAATGCTTAAGAAATAAAGCTAAATCCATGAAGAAAAATTGAATTCAAACAAAATCAATAAAAAAAATCGAAGCATAAAAATCAAGAAAAATCAATGAAGGAGATTGAAAGTCGAAGCAAAATTGATGAAAGGAATTAAAAAATAAAGCTAAATCCGTGAAGAAAAATTAAAATCAAATAAAATCAATTAAAAAAATAAAAATTGACTGGTGCGATGGGTGGGGTGAGAGGGGCAGCGGGATGGGTGGACTGGTGGGGTAGGGATGGGTGGGTGGACTGATGGGGTAGGGGTAGGGGTGGTGGGTAGGTGGGTGGGTGGGGTGTCTGAAGAAGAAGATTGGTGGGGTGGGTAGGTTAGGGGGAGGGAGCACTTTTTATTTAAATTAATTATTTATAAATTATTTGAGTATTTTTTATTTAAAATTAATTATTGGGGAAAAGGGTGATTATTGATTTTATTTTGAAAAAAATTATTAATTAAATTTATTTATTTTTAAATGACACGTGTCGGCATATTATTTGTCACTTTCCACATCATCAGGCTCGTGTAATACACGCACACAATATAAATTTGTTGATTCAGTAAAAGGTGCCAAAGTGGCACACTTTATACCTAGAGGTGCCAAAATGAAACAATGTCCACTTGAGGTGCCTAAGTGAAAAATGATGCGTACTTAAGGGGGCTGCGTATGGATTTTGCCTTTTTTTTTTCTTTGCAACTTGATGCGTTGATGTTAAGACAGACGTGTCCTCGTCTTAATGGCTTCGGGGCAATTTGCATTCAAAAATTCGATGATTCACGAAATTCTGTAATTCACATTAAGTATCGCATTTCACTATGTACTTACGCAACATAAAGTTGGCAAACTTTTGTGAGAATTGCCTCTATTTGGGGGTGGTCTTTAATATTTGCCCTTAAATATAATTATTTTTATTTTTCGTTTTCTACTAATTAATAAAACGAAAAAGGATCTAAAATGTCCTTCAATTATGTGAAATGGTGCAAAAATATCCTCCGTCTATCTATTGAACCTAAAATGCCCTTCTTGTCTACCTATTGGACCTAAAATGTCTTTTTCGTCTACCTATTGGGGTTATTTTGCCCTTTTATTTAAGAAAAAATTACATAATACTACAACTTATCTTTATTAAACTACATAAAATTTCTATCATTTTTTATTAATATAGACCAAATAAACAGTGCACAATATCAATTTTTTGTCGTTCTAAATTGATCTGATCTGATAAATAAGAAAAAGCAACATAAATAGTTATTTTAAAAAAATTGTTGCATATACATAACCGTATTAGTTGGTTGTCAGATATAACATATGAAATATTTACTTTTATAACAAATTCTAATATATAGAAAAATAATATTAAATTTTCATATTTCTTATTTATTGCCTATTTTCTGGAAGCCCCTGTTCATTCATTTTTTATATATTATATCAAAATTTTATGCTTTTTATTTTTATTGCCTGCTTTCACGATGCCTATATACAAATATATGGTACATTTATACCATAAAAATTCATGGTATATTGATACATTAGATAAATTATATTTATATCATAAAAATATATGGTATAATTATACCATAGAAATTATATTTAAACCATAAATACATGATACATTATACCATATAAATTATATTTATTCCATAAACATACATGATATATTTAGATATGAAAAAGTTTATAGCATGTAATACTGAAAATATATATTTATATTTAATAAATATTTTTTTAACAAGGAAAGTACTTCCGACATAATGAGATATACCATGAATATTTATCCCTTAAATTATGTAGGAAATATAATAATAATTTGACTTTAACATAAATTATATTTATACAACAAAAATACATGATATATTTGTACTTCCAACATAATGATTTTTATTCCATGAATATTTATCCATAAAAAATTATGGTTAATCCATTACATTAGAATTAAAAATATATGATAATGAAATAATACTAGATGATTAATATACATGAAAAAAAAAAAGGAAACATACGCGAGCAAATAATGGAATATTTAGTTTATTTTAAAATATTTGAATTTTGAATACAAAAGAGAGAAAGATTTGGAAGCAGGAATATCTTTTCCACTTTTAATTTGATTTGAAAATATATCTCTTTTAAATTAAGGTGAATTGATAGTTAGTTATAAAATTAAATTAAGAATTATAATTATCTTTTTAAAAAAATTTAAATGTCTATATATGTAAAAAAAAATTGTAATATTGAAAAATACTATTATTTATGTAGTTAAATCTGGAGGATGACATTTTCATGTAATTTTCCTAAATAAAATGGGCAAAATAGACTCAATAGGTAGACGGGAAGGGCATTTTAAGCCTAATAGGTAGACGAGGAGGACATTTTAAGCCTAATAGGTAGTGAGAAGGGCATTTTAGGCCTAATAGGTAGACGAGAAGAGGATTTTAGGCCAATAGGTAAACGGAGGACATTTTTGCACCATTTTACATAGTTGAAGGGCATTTTAGGCCCTTTTCAGTTAATAAAAATTTGTGGGCCAATGTATTGTTATTTTGTGTCTTAATTTCGCTCGTCGTAAGTTTAAAGAACTTTTGCCTTGTCCTAGCATAATTTATGTAGGAATTAACTCATCCAATGTAGTATAGTATTTAATTTGCTCGACATAAGTCATGTAGGAATCAAATTATTCAACATAAGTTGTGTATTATCTAATTTACTTGGCTTAAATTCAAAGAACTTTTGCCTTTTCGATAGGTAGGGGTGTACAGACCAAACCATCAAGTCAAACCGAACCGACGAACCAAATCAAACCGAGAAAAAAAACCGACTTATGATTTGGTTTGATTGGTTTGGCGTTAGAAAAAAAAAACTCGACCATTCTTGGTTTGGTTTGGTGTTGCCTAAAAAAAAGTCAAACCAAACCCGAATCAAACCGACATAATATATATATATATATATATATATATATATATATATATATATATATATATATATAATATTCAAACTTTTTTAAACATAAAATATTAATTATAATCTACTTTTTAAATACTTTTTCAACTAGTTTTAGTAATTTTCAATAATTTGAAAATAGATGTAGATATATATTTAGATTTGGGCCTTTAAGTTGTAATATTTGTCCATTAATTGTTAATTAAATGATTCAAAACCCAATATAAACTTAAAGCCTAAACTTTTCACTCTTCATCTGACTTTTTAGTTTCAAGAGAGTTTTTCGCTCCTCATTTTTTCATAATTATGATTTTTCATTAGCACATGAGTGAAAACATATTTGATTTAGTCTTCAATCACAATATAATTGTAAAAACTAAATATTATAAAGAAAAAACCAAAAAAAAAAATAAAAAATTAAAAAAAAAAACGACTAAAACCTAAATCGAAAAAACCAATTTTATGTTGGTTTGATTTGATTTATATTTTTAATAAACCGACATGATTGGTTTGGGTTTATTTTTAATAAAAATCGAACCAAACCGCCCTATGTACACCCCTACCGATAGGGGTGATAAATAGGCGAATTGGATTGGGGTGGATTCAGTATGGGTTGACCTTAATGAATTGGATTGTAATCCACTCGTATATTATATGGGTAAATATGGATTGAGTAAAAATAATTGGAACTCAGTTAAAATCATAAAGCCTAGAAATTTTAAATTTTCTATATACATATCAACTTAATATTTTTTACCTCCCACCCCCACTCCCTACCAACCTTGGACCCCTACTCGTGCCATCCCCCTCCCTCGCCTCCCCCTGCCCCCCGCCGGTCTCCAAAAAGAAAAAAGAAAAAATTATGCAGAATGGCAGACCACTATAATTATTAACAAGTAAAATGACCCAATTTTGCAAAAATTATCCAAAATGGCCCATATTGTATATTGTTCTATAGTAATGCACATGTATTATGGAAAAACTACAAGAAATAACATATTTAAGACTTAAATTATGAAAAATAGCAATACTTCAATGAAATTATATTGTGTAGCAAACATAGCATTATTTTAAGTGTGGTCCTCCACGTACTGCATTTGAGAAGTTACCATGTATAAGGTTCCCTTTTTCATGTCACTTGTCTTTCTCTTTCCTTTAACTAATTTCTACTTTACCTTTTTTTGTTTGAAATCTCTTAAATTCATCTTTCAATATTTTCCTTTCCTATAAATTATTCTTATTTAAATTAGATAGATTCCTTTTTCAAATCAAACTCAATTATGAAGATTATTATCTTCATCATATTCAAAATATCACTCTCTTATATCTCTAACTTTTTTCTTGCTAGTTTTTTCATTTTTTTATCGTTTTATTTTTTAATTTTAATTTTTTTTCTTTTTCTTTTTTTCTTTCCACTTTATTTTCTCTCTTCTACTTCTCTTTTTTTTTTTTTTCATTTTTTCATTTTTTCTTTATTTTTTGCGTTTTTTTTTTCTTATTTTTTCCTTTCTCATATTTTTTTTCATTTTCTTCTTCTTCTTTTCGTTTTCTTTTTTTAATTTTTTCGCTTTTGCTTTTACAGTTCTATTTCTAGTTTCTATTTCTCTTTCTTTTTTTCTCCTTTTTCACTTCTTCTTTTTTTCAGAATTTTATTTTTCGTTTTTGTCTTTTTCTTTTTTTCATTTTTTTACACTTCTATCTCTATTTTTTATTTTTAAAATATAAATATCTATATAACATAGACATATTCAAAAAATATACAAAATAGACATACAAATCTATATATGTATTTACGGTAAAAAATATACATATATATCTGCATATGTATTTATAGAAATACATGTCTAACTCACATGTATATATAAACATATAGGATATGTATCATGTATTTTTTGATTTCCTATATGTATACTTTTTGTTATAGAGATTTTGTGTCTTATATCTATAATATATTAAAAGTGTGAATACCCTTAAAAAAGTGATTCGAACTTTTTGCCCTTCATTAAAAATTTCTCCTTTAGATAAAATCGTCTTTTCACTATTTTCTTAAATTATTATTTAATTATATTTATAATATTGTCTCCTAAAATATATGGGATCAGGAGTTTAAAATATATGGCAAGACTTTTTCTTAAATTAAAAGTCCTAAAATATATGATAAGAGATAATTTTAACCAATTATAGTTTACCTTAAATAAAAATTGTATCTTATTATAATTATGCTCACTATAAAGATTAGAACTAATTTTAGAAGTAGGAATCTACTTTTTTTTTCCTTACACGAGCAATAACTTTGGCGTAGAATCTTTACTAATATTCTTATCTATAATCTGTATCTATCTATATATCTATACAATGTATTAAAAGCGTGAAGGGCGTTAAAAATGTTATTTGAGCTTTTTGCCCTTCTTTAAAAGAATTCATAATAGACAAAATTGTCATTTCACTAGTTTTTATTGTATTTGAAAAATAAAATTTTTTAATTATTTTTTATAAACTAGACATATAATAGGAGTCCTAACAAACATTGCCTTATTTTTTGGCAAAAGAAAAATGTAGGAGTATATTTGGAAAAATTAAAAAGTAGTCATTACTTTTAACAAACTAAAACACTATGGTAACAATTATACATTCAATAGAGTCCTAATTTACTGTCTTACTTTTAAAAAATAAAAACTGTTATTACTTTTGACCAACTATTATAGAATTATATTTTTGACAAAATAAAAATTACCTTATTTTTTTATAAATAAAAAACTGTTGCTGGAAATAAATTTTTGTTAAATTAAAATTAACATGAGAGTCTTTTTTATTATAAATAGGAGTCCTCTTTTCAATTTGACAATCAATGGATGATGTTCTAATACAAATTATATAGGAGTCTAAAATTAAGTTTTTTTTTAGTTTATGAATACTCCTTTCATAAAAGGAGTTCTTCTATGCGGTGATTAAATCATTACTTAAATAAAAGGTACGTATAAATAGTTATTTTTTCCTTTAATTTTTTTGTTTCTTTATTATTATACTTTTAATTGTGTCTTTGGATTGATAATAAATCATTACATATAATAAAATAGAGTTAATAAGTTTTTATAGTAATTGATTTGTGTTATATGTATAGATATTTATTTTTGCAATCAACAGATGAAACAATGGTAATATGCCAAAATCCGTTTGTATGATCCTTTGAAATTGTTTTTCAGCAATTAATTAGATACTGTTATTTTATTTAAAAAATTTATTCATTCGTTTTTTAAAAGGTCTTATCAATTGTTCAACATATATTTAAAAAGTAGGAAGTGATACCTTTACTTTGCAATATATAGCAATTGAATTATAGCACATAAGATCAAGATGAGGACTTGAAACTTCGATTATTAAATTATTACAGATTTCTGACCTTTTTAATACTCATCTTTACTTCGTTTCAAGTTCCAAATTTGAATATTAGTCTGCAAGCATTCATAAATGCATCTGAGTTTTTAAATTTGATTGTCGACATTATATTTATAGTTAAAGTTTCGCACTGATAACATTATCCAAACTCTTTTGTTTTAATAATATTAAGTCTCCTGCATGTTAATTTTTCTTCTTGGCACCCATAATCTTGCTTGATATTTGGAGAAGAATTTGAATAAGTAATTATAATTAGTCATGGTGCAAAAAGAACAACTAAAAATGGTACAGTTAATTGACTGTATATTTAAACTATTCTTGACTTTATCACTTGAATTTCATTACAAATCTATATCTATCTATATTATATTAAAGTGTGAAGGAATCTATGTATATTATATTAATTTTGTTTAAAGCAAAAAAATATGAACTCTCTTATATTAAATAAAAGGGAAGCAAAAGTCTACCAAAATTTTAAAAAGGTTCAATAGACATCTTTAAAAAAATATAATATTTATTTTAGTTTGGTTTATTTGAAATTCAGAAAAATTTAATATTGATAAATAATTTATGAAAAAAGTAAAAATCTATCATATTTAGATAATTTTTTTACTAAAAAAAATATTTTAGACTTTCATAAATTGAGGATTCTTCTATAACAATATAATAATATCTAATATGAATATATGCAACAAGATTTATTTATTTTTGTTCTTAAATGATTCTTTGTCGTTACGAAATATATTTTTGTAATATTTGATTTACTTTGATGCATTGCTTTTGTAGGTTTCTTTTTCACCTAGTTTTTGTAGGTATCTTGAAGATGAATGATAATGATGATAATATAGACAATTGACGATCAAAATTTTGAGCCATACAAAATATTATGATTATTTTTCACTTTCTAAGACAACAACCGTAATTTAAAGAGTTATCAATGTATTTTTTACCTACCTCATTTGTATGTTAGATATTTACAATTACTATATAACTAATTAAATAAATTCTTTTATTATTTAATTATCATATTTAATGTAACGTTTAAACTCATTACAGTGAGGTACACGCGCGAAGTGTGTACACCTAAACTAGTGTTTATATATACATATGAGTGAGATATGTATTTTTGTAAATACATATGCAGATACATATGTATGTTTTGTACTGTAAATACATATCTAAATCTGTATGGTTATGTATTTTGTATATTTTTTGAATATGTGTATGTGATATACATAGTTGTATTTGTATTTTCAAAATAAAAGTTAGAGATAAAAGAGTGAACAACGAAAAAAACAAAAATAGAAAAAAAGAAAAAAAAAGTGAAAAAGAAAAAAAATTGAGTTTGAGCAGCTTGAAAAATCGATTTTGATCACTATATTGTTCGATCAGTTCAATTTACTGTTGCATTACTTTTTTTTTCGAAATTTATTTTTAAAATATTCAAAAATAATTTAACGAAATAAATTGTTAAATTGTACAACATAACAATAAATTGATTTTGATCACTCTAACAAAAAATCATTAATGGCTCAAAATATTCAAAAATAATTTAACAAAAAAATAATTTTGATCACTATATTTGAACGAAACATCAGTAATGGCTCGAAAAAAATTTGAACGAAATAACAGTAATGGTTAAAAAAAAAATCAGAACAAAATTTTTTTGATTGATTTCAAACAACTGATGAAATTCATACAAAGAAACAATATTACGGTAAATACCTTCAACACAAGTAATGGTTTAATTTAAATTTTTGAAGATATTGAACAAAAGAAGTTTCAGTTGAATTTGATTTTGATTTTTGGGGGGATGAAAACGATAATGTGAAACTGAAATTTGAATTTTTATTTCAGTTGGTAACAAATAACGAAAATTATGTTAATTAAAAGGTTTTAATGGAAAAAGAATCTCCACATTTAATTCATGGCTGATTATACCAAATTTAACTCAACTGATTTGAGTTAAATATGAGCAGTAAAATGATTTATATATATATTTTTATAGTAACAGTTTATTCAAATACAAAATACAAGTTGTTAGTTTAGGTAATTATAAAAGTGTTGATATGAATCTCATAATTATGATTGTGCTATTTATGAATTTTACCCTATTATTATCTATTCTTTCTTGCACATTACTCCATCTCTCCAAGCTTTCCTCTTTCAGTTTCTGTCATTATTTTATTTTTTCCTCAAAATCTCTATAAATTCCTCCGATGAGCTTCAACGTAGGTATATTCCTTCATCTTTGTTGATTATTTATTGGTTTTATGTGCATTTTGCCTCAATTTAAACTTTAATATAGATTACTAAAGTGTCTAAATGGTTGATTATTTGGTGGTGTTAAGTCTATTTGAGGGAAAATATTACCATCTCCATCTTGAGTAAGTTGAGACTGAGTTTTGCATTTAGTTGGCTGGAGCTCCGTCACCTGAATTTTGAATTTTTTTACTATTAGGAACTCTAATTCTTAAATTCGATAAAATATGCTCCAATTTAGTTGGGGCTTTTGAGCTGGTGAGTTGTAGCTTTTTCCCTGAGCATTTTGGTATTGCGATTTACCGAAAAAGTTTGTCCGAGCCCCTACATCAGCAACAGTTAGTATCTCGACGGAGATGGAACTCATTTTTGATTTGTTGGTGTTTTCTCTATTGTTGAAACTATTTGTTGTTGACTGTGTTGTTTGTTGGATTTCAATTTAGTCACAGCTTAGAGCTCACTGTTAATGGTGGAACTCAAGAAAAATGAGAAGATGAGGAAATAGGTTGTGGTTGGTGGAACAATTGGTGATTGTTGTGGGTATCTGTGGTGGTGTATGATGACTACTGGGTGGAGAAGAAAAGACAAGAGTCACTTGAATTTTGGCTTCAATACATGTCATATATCCACATTTATTTGATATCAATACATTTTATATACATTAGATAACTATTTATACAAGATCGATACATTTTTATACATTATTTATACAATATCGATATACTACATATACACTACATAACTACTTGTACATCATATATACATCATTTATACAATATTAATATGTTATATAACTATAACTATAACTCTCTCTCTATATATATATATATCATTCATATAATATTTGATATATGAATATAAGTTATACTAAAAAAAACTTGAGAAAAAATGAAAATATTTTTTCAATAAAAAAATGCAGTAAAAAAACAATAGAAAAATGTTTTTTAAAAAAAATTACAACTAAAAAATAGAAAGAAGGAAGAGGATGGCGTAATAGTTATTTTGTTGTAAACAAAAACTTGCCTATTTTTGATACAAACTATTTACATTTTTATAGTTTACTCTTTTGTACATACTTGAAATTATCCTCAAAAAAAATAATTATTTAAAAATTTATTTTTAACTTTTTTTAAAAAAAAATTCTTATCCCACCACCACCCCGATCTCCACCCTCCAACTTCGTATTTTTTAAAAAAAAAATTTTAAAATTTAATTTTTTTGAAAATTCCAAAAGTTTTATCTTAGCCTTGGATAGGCCCCTCCTATCCCACCAACCCCCAAAAGTTAAATTTATCTTTTAAAAAAATTTCAAAATTTTTCTTATCCAACCCCCTACCAATCACCCCACATACCCCAATCCCCTCCCTAAAAACAATCTTAACCCCACTCCACCCTTCTACCCCTACAGACCACCAAACCCAAACCCCTACCCCAAACCTGTCTCCCCTAAAAAAAAATATTTTTAAAAAAAAATCTTTTCTTACCCTCCTACCCCAAAACCACCTCCCACCTCCCTCATCAAAGAAATAAGTATTTTTTTTCAAAAGAAAATTCTTGTCTTACCCTCCCCTCCCACACCCCATAATCCCCGCACCTTAAAAAACATTTTAAAAGTAATTTAAAAATTTTTAAAAAAGAAATATTTTAAAAAAAAATTGTTCCCCCACCCCTTCAAACCACCCTACCCAGCTCAGTCCACCCCTTATTTTTATTTTTACAAAAAGTAAAAAATTTAGTGCAATTAAAGATTTTTAGCATAAGTCAGGGATTTATAGGCTTATATGAATATCCATGCACTTGCTAACTTTTGCTAAAATTGTATCATTATGTCAATTTCTCCATATTTCACCTAGAAAGTTACATGAGATGATCTCATAACGGGTGACTTTACTTTTTTATCCTCCATAAGAAATTATTTTAAAGATTGTCCTTTCTTTTTTAATGTACAGAACAAATGCATTTTTGCTTTTTTACATCTTAAATATTTTTTAACTTTTCATGTTCATTTGTCTCCTAAATTCTATTTTTAATTCTTCTCTTGTTTTCTTTTTTTTTCTACTCTTTTCTTAATTTTTATTTTTTCTTTTCTTATATTTTTGATCTTATTTTAATTCATTTTTCTCAACCTTTATCTTTTCCCCCTCCCCTCAAACACTGTTTTTTTATTTCTCTTTTTTATTCTTTAATTTATCAGTCTCAATTTTTTCTTTTATTTTTATTTTTGTCTTCTCATTTTTCTTTCTTTAAAAAAAAAAAAAACTCAAACTTTATTTTTATATTTTTCTTCTCATTTTTTGTTTTTCTCAATCTTTTTTGATAAACAGACTTTTCATTCCACCAAATTTAACATTACAAAATCAGGTAATTGCTGATCAATTACCTCTCACATTCTACTATTACTCATATACATACATATCCTGGCTAGCTACACATTCATCAAGGATAAAAATTTAACTTTTGTAACTGTTTGTGCAACTTATTTACATAATTTCCTTTCATATGTATATGCAATGCTATACTTCTACAAATTGCATCACTAGAATAAGGTCTCTTCTGAAATCTGAGGTGATTCCTAGCTGTCCAGATGGAATGTAGCATCAATATTTTTGTTTTTACTATTCCTCTCTCTTTTTTTTACTATTTTTCTTCTCTTTTTTTTCCTTTTTCTTAAACTTTATTATTTTTTCTTTTCTCTTTTATCTCAATTTTTATTATATTTTGCTAATGAACATAAAGTTGAAATGAGTTGAAATTGACACCCCCGCTCTCTAACATAAGTTCTATAGGAATCATGTTATGCTTCTCAGGACATAATTTGTGGGTTTTAAAATTTTACTTTTGTCTGACTTGACATACAGTAGTTTTATAAAAATTATTTTATTATCGGATAAAAAAAAAGCAAAATCACCCAAGGGTCATTTTATAGTTTATCTTATTTTACTCATTTTATCTATATTAGTTGTACGAGCTTTTAAAATAGGTTGAAGCTCATATATACTCATTTAAAACATATGTCATTATATTAAATAAGAGATAATAGTGCGAAAAATATCTGTACTTTGTCTAAATTTACAGTTGCGCATATTGAACTTTGTGGTGGTCTTATGACCCTCCTGAACTATTTAAAACTGAAATTATAACACCCTTAAAGGCTGACATGGCAAAACGAGTGTGTTTCACCCTCTTTAAGAGAGTGAGCACCAAAAAATATTGAAACTTTATTTTTAATAATTCTTTTATATATTAAACTCTTATATATATATATATATATATATATATATATATATATATATATATATATATATATATATTAATTAATTTCTTTTTTCGTTCACCGTACCCAAAATTTCTTCACCACCACCCACCAATGCAGCCACAGCCGCCAACGTCATCTTCATCATTTGACCACTTCTTCACCTTCCTCCACCCTCACACCCCATATAAATGTTCAATCTTTTCTCTTTTTTCATTGTCCAATTTTTTTAAAATCTTATCGAAGTTTTAAGAATTAAGAATCGAACATCAAAAAAATTAAGAATATTTAAGATAACATTATATTATCAATTTCATGTTATTTTTCACCACACTTTAATTCAAACAAATCTTTTAATTCAAATTATGAATTTCATCATAAATTCAACATCAATTTTCATAGTTGATAAATTAAAAAAAAGGGAAAGAAAAAGAAAAAAGATTGGCAGATAGGTATTCACAGTTTGATTTTTGAAATTGAAGAAAATGATAGAAAGTGAAAGTCAAGAAAATTTAATGAGTATTTTCATTTTGACTTTTGAGATTGAAGAAAAGAAGATAAAAAAAAAAGGGGGAAAGGATTTGAGATTGAAGAAAATAAGATGAAGAGAAAGGGAAAAAAAAAAGAAGAGCAAAAGAATGGGGTAAAGAATTGATGAGAAAGATTTACACGTGTCAAAACGCGTGTGTTTCACCACTAAACATAAATGTGATTGTGGCTTTTTAGGGGTGTTATAGTTTCGTTTTTAAATAGTTCAGGGGTCATATGACCCCTCAAAGTTCAGTATGCGCAATTGTAAATTTAAGTAAAGTACAGATATTTTTCAAATTATTATTTCATTAATTAAATATAGATTAATTTAACTCTTTTCACTTATATGAGTTGAAATTGCCACTCCCGCTCTCTAACATAAGTTTTATACAAATCGTGTTATGCTTCTCGGGACATAATTTGTGGGTTTTAAAATTTTACTTTTATCTGACTTGACATATAATAGTTTTATAAAAACTAAGTTATGCCTTATTCAATATAACTCATGGACTATAAAATTGATTTATATTTTCATCAACATAAGTTCAGTGAGAATTAAACGATGTAACTTGTTATGTCTTTAAGATATAACATGTTTTATATTATAAACTTCTTTTATCAAGTTATTAGGCATATGTTTGGCTACTAAATTACTATTATTCAAAATGAAAAGGATTTTTTTGACATTGCCTCGTATTTGAATTAATTGGATTTTGATAAAAATATCAAAATAGGAAATAAAATAAATACTTTTTTCGTTTGTTTTTACTTCTCGCCAATTTTCTAATTAAATTTCTATTTTTACTTATCAATTTTGACTATTTAGAGAAGACAATATTTTTTTTTATATATTTTTTTAAAATTAATTTTAAGATATAATGTAAAAAATATTTAATAAGGATAATATAATAAAATTATCATATTATTAATTATTTTTATTAATAAATATGTCAATTCAAAATATAACACATAAAAATAAATAAAAAAAATTTATTCACCACAAGACAAAAATATAGGCAAGCTCTGCCGTTACAGGTTCGCCATTTGATGACGCGCTTGCATTTTCACCGGCCATTTGATGTACTTTCACTTTCATATGCCAACACATCCGTCGTACTATACTGTTTATACTAGTCCAAGTAAGGGCTCGTTTGCCGTGTTTTTTTTTATTAAATACAATTTCAAATTGATATTTGATGATAGAGAATTTTTCAAATACAATTTAAAGTTATATTTGAAAAAGTAAAAAATAAAAAAAAAAAATTTTTTAGTTTTTTTGATCTTCCTTCTCTCACAACACAACAACAACATACCCAGTATATTCCCCCAAGTAAGGTCTGGGAAGGTAAGTGTACGCAGTGCAGTCTATACCACTAATTCATGTGTGAGATAAAAAAGTTGTTTCTGATAGACCTCTGACTTAAAATAAAATAATTTAAACAAAGAATAATAAAAGAATAAGATACAATTTTTTTTTTAGCATATTCAATAATACTATAAACAAGATACTCCAAGTAGTACAACAAAAGATGCAATATCCTAAACTCATACTAACGTTCTACCCTAAATCGCATTCTCCACAACTTCCTATCTAGGGTCATGTCCTCGGTAAGCTGGAGCTGCTTCATGTCATGTCTAATCACCTTCCTCTAATATTTCTTTGATCTACCTCTACCTCCATTGAAATTATCTCTAGCCAACCTTCGCACTGAGACATTCGTGCTCCTTCTTATTACCATCTCAACCTCGCTTCCTCATCTTGACTTTCATCGAAGCCACTCCCACCTTATCTCGAATAACTTAATTTCTAATCCTATCTTTTCAGTACACCCACACATTCATCGAAGTATTTTCATCTCCACCAATTTCATCTTTTAAGTGTGGACCTTTTTAATAAGCCAACACTCCGCCCATTTAACAAAGTAGATCTTTTTTTTCTCACAAAAATTTAAAATCAATTTCAATTATATTCAGGACAAATATAATTTCAACTCCAACTTCAATTCAGATTTCCTCCAATTTTAAATTTTTTAATTTTCATGGCTAAATGCCCACTAAAACTAATACTATAATTTAGGATGTGTTTGATATAAGGTAAATATTCTTTTGAAAATGTCTGTTTTTCTTTTTAATATTTAACTGGATAAAATTTTTGAAATATTTTTTTTTTAAAATTAAATTTGTTGATTAAAAACTTGACTTTCTTAATGAAAGTAAAAAAACAAGTTCTCTAATATTCTATGCTTATTGTATCTTTCTACCAACCTAACGCTTTCGATCTTTATCCCTTGATTATTTTATCTCCGCCACCTGTGAAGCCCCCACACTCTATCCCTTCAGCCCATCATTATAACTTTATGCTAAATTATATATAAAAATTTAGTTTGGTCATAATTTTTTTTTTAAAAAAAAATTATTTTACTTTTGATGAAATTAGAGTATTTGATCATAAAAATTTTAAATTATTTTTATATTTTTTTAGCTTCAATTTTAACTTTATTTTAGGTCCTGATTGGTCATAAAAATTATAATTTTTTCGGAATTAGAATTTAGAGTTGAAGTTGTGTTTAACCATGAATATAAATTAAAGTTATTTTTAAAATTTTGAGAAGTATAAGTGGAAAAAGTTTTTCAAATATAATTTCGAAATTATATTTAAAATTTTTAAGGCCAAACGCATCTTGTTTTCATTAAAATGAAATAATTTTTTTTAAAAAAATAATTTTCATGATCAAACGGCTAGTTATTGTTATAAATGACCCATTTTTTTATTTTTACAAAAACACTAGTATTAATTTCATCAAACAATCGGAGTTAAATATCTAACTACCACATTACCCACTTCTTTCTACTTCCATCAATAAAAGATCTCAAAATTAAAGACAACCATCAATTTTTTTCTTCTTTCTCAAAATCTATTCATGATACAACAAAATCTTAATTTGTTTATTTTTGTGACTTTTTATGCAACACCAATAATAAAGACAATATTATTGTTTGCTGTCACATTTGATTGTATGTTGTAAGTAAATTAGTTAAGTTTGGTGATTTGTTAGTTTTTAAAAATTGAAGGTATAAAATATATTTAAAAAAGTCTTTTCAAAGTCTAAAGTTTTTTTCAAAAAGATTTGGCTCAACATAACTCCAATTCTAACTTTAACTCTAATTTCAACTGCAATTTTTTTTTTTAATTTTCATGACTAAATACCTATAAATACTTTTGAGTTAATACTTAATATCTTTATTTTTTTTTATTTCCAAGGTATTTCCACAATCAGCAACTGTGGGACTAATCGTTCATACTGTCGCACTAAACGATAGAAAATTGATCACAAAGTTTTTTTTATTCACCAGAAGTGGGGATCGAACCCCTAACCTCTTACTTAAAATGATAAAAAACTGACCACAGAGTTTTTTCTATTCACTAAAAATGGAAATCGAATTCCTAACCTCTTACTTAAGAGGTGAGGTATTGAACTACCACTCAAACCCTGTGATTCTTGATATCTTTACTTAACGAGCATTAGAAAACAAGTAACAACTCGATTTATTCCCAAAAAACATTTTTATTCTCCTTCATACCAAACGCACCCTTATTCAAAAAAAATCACAGTAAATTTCAAGAATGGAGAAGCATTGGAAGTAAGCAGCTTCAGTAAAAAAAACAAAAAATGAAGCTTTGTAACACTTCAAGATTGTAACTTTTTGCTTCAAACACTTCAAGATTGTAACTTTTATTTGCTTCAATGGAGTGTTTTACCCCAATCCCATCTTCCTTTTCTTCTTCTTGGTCCTCACATACCTGGTTTTCTCCTCCTCCTCTTGGAGTGAAAAGTAACAGTAAACTTATTAGTCTGAGTAGAAAATGTAGAAGTTCTAACAAAGTTGGAAGTAGGTGTATGAGTATGGGTCAAACAGCAAATGAAAACTCTGGTTTTTCTTATAAGAAGTTGATGCATTTTGCTTTAGAAGAAACTAATCTACATACCTCTTTGGTCCCTTCTCCATTGCAGGTATCTGTATTTTGGGTTTTCTTTGTTTTCCACAATCTTTCACTATCTTTGTACTAAGCATGTGATTTAGTTGCTGTATGTGTTTCTGTTTTATTGTTCTTTTTGCTTTGTTATGTGTGAAACTTTGTCTGGTTCTGCAAATTGTCGCAGAAGGAACAAAATCTGTGTTAAAAAGATTAGCATTTTTAGGCTGAGACAGAAAAAAAAAAAGAGTCACCTTTAGTACATATATGAAATTGGTTTTGCAAATTCTTGAAGAAGGCGTGCCACCGTAGCTTAGGATAAGAGTCCTCATGTCAAAACATAGGAGAAATGTTGGGTATATAAGTAAGCAGACGTTACACCCTAATGATGCGTTTTAAAGCGTATTGGTCTTGGTCGAGAGTGGACAATATCACTATTGGGCTGAGCTGTTACAGAAGGAACAAAATCTGATTTAAAAAGAATAGCTTTTTTTAGGTTGGGACAAAAAAATGAGCCATCCTTATTACATGTATGAAATTGGTTTTGCAAATTCTTGAAGAAGAAACAAAATCTGACTTAAAAAGCTTAGGGTTTTTAGGTTGGGACGAAGAAATGAGCCACCCTTATTACATGTAAGAAATTGGTTCTTCAAATTCTTGAATCAGGAACAAAATCTGATAAGCTTTTTAGGCTGAGACGAAAAACCACCCTTATTACATGTATGAAATATTCTGAGCGAGGGTGCGGATCAAGGTTTTGAGATTTTTTTATCTATGAATCAAGTTATTTACGTGTTCCACACAAAAGGAATATAGGTAGTAATTACTCTCACTCGGATTGTTGTTCCATATGTGGTGAAGCTCGTTGAGTAATTTGGAACATGGTGAATTGAATGTACCATGCATAGAATTTCAGGTTTGTGGTTTAGAAGGGGAAGTGGGCTGGTAATAGTGAGGACTCCAGAGGATTTTACCCAACGATGTATTGGATTTATGAAATACTACCCCAGCTGGTTTATACTTCCATTTGTTACCAAACAATCGTAGAGGATGATGACTAAATACTTGTCCAAATGGAAGTAAAAGAATAGATACTCCTCCCTTTCCTTGAACTGGAAATAGCATTAACACTACTCTGTTAAAGGACAAGGTACTCATTTCTTGAACTGGAGTGTCAACTGGTCAGAATATGTACTACACCCTTCAATTGTAGGCTGTGTTGTAGCTGATGATCTGATGTCTCGGAGCATATATATCTAAAGGAGTTGAACTTGGAAAAGAATTAAGAGGGTCTGGGAGGGGGGATATCAAGTGAGCTCAAATAGTGACAGGCGTTGGCAGGTAAAACATGTAATCTTCATCTTTTAGGGAAGGGAATTGAGCTATATTCACTCCTTTTAGGTGATTCAGTAGGTTGGAAATAAGTTAATGATGGTAAAGCAAGTGCATAACGCGTAAATGAGCCTGAGAGAAAAAAGCAGTTGATAGTTGGTATGTTCAGTAGCAAATACTAGTTAATTGTGGTTCTTGTATAGGGCTAAATTTAAGTTGTATACTAGTGGTAATGCAACAGGATTCTGTTGTTTTTCTCTTTGGATAACTAGAAGTTAATATATCATCCTCATTCTCTTAATCTAATTGAGTGTTGATCTTTTGTGATTGCTCATTTTACTCGTCCTGTTCTTCTCTTTGGAAAATTCTTGGCAGTATCTGAAGATAAATGTGCATTTCAACTCTAAACTAGCTACATGGTATTGTAATTGTTTTCAAGTTCTCCTTGTTTTGAATGCATGATTTTCATGCCAAGCTTTATGCTTGTTTCGTTTTTCGGTTTAAGGCTGTAAAGATGATAACTTTCATGATGTCTCTAGGAGTTTAAGTTGCATTTGAAATTCACCTTTTCATAAAACTTTACAAGGATTCAAGTGGCAGATTTGCTGTTGTTAAAGTTATCAGCAGAACTATCCTTGCCCCCACAAAAAAAAGATTTTCTACAGAACTGTTACTGGCTAATTATGGTTGCCCTTTTCCCTTTTCTACAGGAGAAATACAGTTCTTTGTTGGCCATGGATGACAAAACGGAGCTACAAATGCTTTCTTTTGAAGCCCCTAAAATTCGACTCCTTCGCAGTCTAGGTATAGAAGGGAGCGACGGCATGCAGGTCCAATTACATTCAAGTTCATGTTATATCTAGTCTTTGGTTTCATAAGGAAAAATTTTAGAGTACAAATTATGGCTATTTCTTAATTTAATATACAAATATAATTTCTAGTCAATTCAAATTCTAGTTTGGGGATATCTCTATCCCTCAGAGTGTTAGTATTCTTCAGTCTCTAGTCTGACATGTCAAGGCTGTTCTTTTCTTCGATAAAAAGATATGAAGGGAGGGGGACATTAATTGAGTATTTCTTGATTTTTCAAAACGTTTACGTAGTCCAGTCTGACTATCAAAAGTTATCAAAGACGAAAATTAAATCCTACACTCCTTTTGGAAATTTTTTTGTGAAATGGAGAAACAAATTAAGAAACCTGAGTAAGATGCTGCCATATACCTGTGCGAACTTAGTACTGACTTCTTAGTTGGAGCAGAGAACCATCTTCAACCATTGGGATAATGGTAGTTGATTGATTGATATATCTTGTGTCGACCATTGAGAAATGAGGACATATTTAGAAGAATAACAGAAGCATAGTAAAGGGAGTGGTGAAATGCAGTATCGAGGAGTACTTTGAGAGAAAAGATATAGGTGTGTAATACTGTTAAACATCATTTTAGTGCAATCTGGTGAAAAAGAGAATAGTTGGGCCATCAAATCACATGTGAACCAAAAATACTTGCTAAGGAAGAGCTTCATTTATCTGTTATAATATTATATGTGCCAGACAAGTCATTAGACGCATGTTGTTTGAATTATGATGAACTGAATCCAAAGAATCTTTTATTATATTCACTTATTTAAGAAAAGTATTATGTTATTTATTTATTTATTTATTCTCGTGAATGATAAAGTACGCAATATCGTTAAAACAGCACCAACTGGGTGGAACTGATAGAGAGTAGACCAAAAATTACTTCAACTGACAGGGAAAGTTATCTTGTAATCTGTTATTGGTGTAAAACAATAAGAAAGTGAGTCCACGAATAAGGAGTGGTGGCGGGCAGATTCCTTGTTTCCAATTTTATTCTAAGAGATTACCCAAGTCACTGGAGAGAATTAACACAAAAGTCACCTAAATATCTTTTTGTCATAGGCGGCTGGGATCTCTTTTTTATAGTTGGGAGATTTTGTTGGCGATGCCCTCCTTGTTTATAGGGTTTTTGCTGGTGTGGAATCAATGTTGTGTAGGAAGGAAAAACAAATTTTCATATTGAAAAGAACTGGTGCCAACCGCTAACACGCGAACCAGGTTCCTGTGCAGATAAGCAAGCACAATAAAGTAAAGAACACAAGATTTTATGTGGGAAACCTCCTTGGTCAAGGGAGTAACTACCACGACCTACGATGTATAGGATTTCTCAACCCAAATCCACCAACTTCAACGGCAAGTTTTATGTTACGACTCAATAATCAAAGGAACTAACTCTAGCCCTCGACCTCACAGTTTTCTCCGCTGTCTCACAAAAACTCTCTAAGAAGTCAAACTCGCTTCTTGTTACAAATCTCGCCAATTAAGCAAACACCTACTACAATAGAATAGCTATAACTCAATAACTAACTATTAAAGACTCGCACAATGCCCTCTTTAAGATCAATTTCAAGAATAATCAACTCAGAGTTATTCTTGAAGCTTCAATAGTTGCCACCTTGATGTTCTCCTATTGCTTGAGAATAATGCCTTCTCTATATATGCAATAGGTGATCTCTCACAAATTAGGTCTCCGCCTTATATACTATTGATTTTTGTGGGTATTGTCCCAAGTATATAAGGTTTCCCTCTTCCTTGTTTGGCACAGATTCAACGAGTAGAATCCTCATGTAGTTCTATTTCCAAAAACAGAATTTCCCTTGACTTTTGACTTTGTATCATTGACACACATGCACCCTCCTGAACATGATAAGAACCTGGCACACACTTTGTCTATCATTTTTTTTTTTTTTGACGAAGTAATTGTTATATTGACTGGCATCAAGAAGATGCTGAAAACAGTACTAAGAAAATTAGGGAAAGCTCCTAGATACAGATATAACATTGATCCATTTCCCTAAATGTGCAAAAAGTATGGCTGTTAAGCCAAAGACAAGGAACTAATGAAATTTACAAGAGGATAACATCTTTTGTAGGGGCTAAATTGCTCCAGCTGAAAAGAAACATCAAACACTTAAAACTTCAGAGAAGAGTTAGGAGTTGAAATCCCATCAAAACATCTTCGATTTCTTTCCAACCAGATACTCCAAAAAATGCATGCTGGTATCATTTGCCATATCTGCTTGATGGTTCTGTCAACTACCCAATGGTTCCAGCTTTCCATAGTTTCCTTCTCATCCCGCGGCACTACCCAACTAACCCCAGAAATTGATAAGAACATGTTCCACAAATCAGATGCAACTGAGCTATGCAATAGTGAATGGTTCTGTTTCTGAGCTATGTTGGCACATAAAACACCTGTTTGTTAGTTGAAACTTTCTTCTGCAAAGGTTGTCTTGAGTTAGGATTGCCTCCCTGATGGCTGTCCATGTAAAGCACATGATTTTATTGGGGAGTTTAGTTCTCCAAATCAGCTTCCAAGGCCAGTGTTCAGTCACTTCATTTTGAGCACACAATTTACTATAACCTGCCTTGACTGAGTAAGACCCCTTACTTGAACTACCCCATCTTAGCTTGTCACTGGCCCGGGAATTTGTTGTGCAGTCTTCTAAAATTCTGTAAAGGTCAAAGATCTCCTCTAGTTCCCAATCTTGCAACTTTCTTCTAATGAGGAGGTTCCATGAGGTTCCGACTCTATTTTGTGCTACTATGGGGTCGGGGTTCACAGCTAGTTGATAGAGGTTTGGGTGAGAGATCTTCAAGGGTTGGTCGATAAGCCATTTGTCATTCCAGAAACTCACTAAATTTCGATTTCCAACTGAAAACGAGACGTCATTTATCTCTGAGCTTGCTTAACGAGACGTCAAGGAAGAAATCATCTCTGAGCTTGCTTATGTGTTTCCAGGGTCCAAGGGTCCAACACCATGGGGAGCTGTGCCTGTGCTGGTGCTCCAATGATTTTGTTTCCCGTACTTGGCAGTCACTACCCTTTCCAAAGACTAGCAGTTTCTTGACCATATATCCACCACCATTTCATAAGCAAGCTACTATTGTGTTTCGATAAGTCTTTGATTCACAAACCACCCAAGTTTTTTGGTTTGATAACGTGTGATCAGTCCACCAAATGAAATTTATGACCTTCACTGATGCCTTTCCATAGAAACGTTCGGCATAGCAACGTTCTCCTTACTTTATTAAGATGCTTCAGGACCTTAGATGGTATAGGAAAGAGGGACATGATGTAGGTAGGTATACTATCAAGAACACTGTTAAGTAAAACCAACCTACCACCCATGGAGAGGTACTGCATCTGCCAGAAAGCTAATTTCTTCTCCACCCTTTCTATCACTCCATTCCATACTTCAGCAGCCTTGTATTTTGCTCCCAGAGGAAAACCTAAATAGGTTGTAGGGAAGGAGCCTATACCACAACCCATAATTCCAGCCAATTCATGCATGTTTGCCGCCTCATTAATCGGGAAGATAATACTTTTTGACATGTTGATATGCAGACTTGAGATTGCTTCAAAGAGAAGCAATGTGAGGTTAAGATATTGCATTTGTAGTTTCTCGACCCCACAAAAAACAAGGGTATCATCAGCATAGAGTAGATGTGAGACTGAAACTGAGTTGTCATCACTGATGCCTACTCAAAACCCTTTTATCCACTTTAACTGCCTTGCTTTTTCAAGCACCTTGCTTGGGCCTTCCATGTCTAGAATAAAAAGAAAAGGGGACAAGGGATCGCTTGTCTAATCTTTTTTTGTGGTGAGAAAAAGCCAACTGGGGATCTGTTAACAAGAATAGAATATTTCACAGTGGCAAGGCTGAATTTGATCCATCTGATCCATCGATCCCCAAACCCCATTTCCTTTAACATAGACAGTAGGTAGGCCCAACTAACTTTATCAAAAGCTTTCTCAACATCAAGCTTGCAAAGTATATCAGGAATACCACTCTTTAACCTCTCGTCAAGCAATTCATTGGCCACCAGTGCTGCATCTGTTATTTGTCTATCTTTAAGGAAAGCATTTTGCTCCCGTGGGATCGATTACAGATTTAATCAAAGAATATTAGTTAGTAAACAAAATGTTGAGAGCTAAATCCAGTTTTCCCCCTTTTTGATTATGACAAACTCTTTGCAAGTTAGCAACCCTGTTCTTGTGTCTCGTAGCCATACAACCATATATAAGTCAAGTCACACCACACCATCAGACCATGTATCATGTGACATATTACTCAACATGTATCATGTGACACATTACTCAATATTTCGGCTCCGTCCACAACACAATACTTCCACAATAATATATATATAACCCCCCACCCCCGGCATCATTAAAAACAAGGGGTTAAAAGAGAGGCATAGCAGAAATAGAGTGCACAACATAAAAGAACCCGACACACACTTTATCTATCATCAAAACATACAAGTAAACAAAATATTGAGTGCTAAATCCCTTCAAGGATTCTTCAATTTTCCCTTTTTTTTGATGATGACAAACTCTTTGTAAGTTGGCAACCCTGCTCTTGTGTCTCATAGCCATACATAAGTCGTCACACCACACCATTAGACCATGTATCACGTGACACTTTATTCGGCATTTATCATGTGACACATTACTCAACATTTCCGCCCTGTCCATAACAGAACACCACAATACGTCCAAAATAATATATATATATATATATATATATATATATATATATATATATATATATATATATTCCCTCTTTTGGCATCATTAAAAACAAGGGGTTAAAAGAGAGGCATAGCGAAATAAAGTGCACAACATAGATGCTCATGGCGATTGGGGCAGCAGAGCCACATACCAAAGAAAACACCACATAAATGCTGAGGATATTAGCCATCTCAAACATCAGCAAATCAATCCAACAACAAGAGACATAGCCGTTGAAGATATCTCAGAAATAAAGTAGAAGTAGATAACTATTAGTAGTTTTAAATTATTAGAGTTCTATGTGGGTTAGACTTAAGAATTAGTTATCCCTTTGTTATTTGAATTTGAATTGAAATTTAGTTAGAAATTTAGCTATAAATATATGTTTTGAGTTATTAATAAAATAATTGTTGAGTTTTACATTTAGTTACTGCAGTAATTTTAGTTTAATAAATTGTTTAGGTTAGAATGAATTTAAATTTTGAATTTTGAATTAGGTTTTTTTAATTGTTGAAAATTTTTAGGATTTTAAATTTAAATTATGCAGATTTTTTATTGTATGTTGGCTATTTAAAGTAGGGCTGGGCATATTTTGGTTTAAACCGAAAAAATCGAAAAGCCGAACCGAAATTTAATTTTGGAAGAGTTGGTTACATTTTGCAGAATGGTGGTACAATACAAACTACCATTCTAGTTTGCAATGCACCCCTTTTGAAGCTCTATATGGTTTCTCACTCTCACAACTATCCATGGGACCCTTATTAGAAACTATGGTTCCAGCTGCTGATGATGCAATGATAAGGAGACAACAAATGTTATAGCTTTTAAAGGATAATCTTCACAAAGCTCAAGAGAGAATGAAGTTGTTTGCTGATAAGAGAAGATCTGAAAGAGTGTTTCAAGGGGGAGATATGGTTTACCTGAAACTACAACCATATAGACAATCTTCCATTGCTGTCAGGAAGAATTTAAAATTGTGTTCTAAGTATTTTGGCCCTTATTAGGTGATCAGCTGAGTGGGGCAAGTTGCTTACAAATTACAGCTATCACCTACTTCCAAAATACATCCAGTGTTCCATGTTTCTTTGCTCAAATAGAAGTTGAGTATCCATGTTGTTGTCCAAACAAATCTGCCTATCACTAATGAAGAGGGTCAAATGTTGGTGCAACCTACTACTATTTTGCAGACAATTGGTCAAAAGAGGTAACTCAGCTGCTGTTAAGGTACTTGTGCAGTGGTCTAACTTGGCTGCAGAAGATGCTTTTTGGGAGGACTATGATGACCTTAAGGCGAAATTTCCAAATTTTGATGCCAATCCTGTTGGATTCGAAATCGAGAGGGCGTCATGCGGAAGCTATTAGTTGCAAACTATGAGACGATAAATAAGATGACAACGAAAAACAATACTAAAAGCATGAAATTATTATATGTTTTGGCCAATCGGCCTACATATTATAAAGCCTAATATCAAAACACATTAAACCTATTGGGAGAAATTCCCCCCTAAACAAGACTCTTTAAAGACTACATTGTGGATGCTATTGTGTTATGGTATAAGAAGGGGCTTCTATTTATAGATGTCCAAAACTTTTCCTCCGAGAAAGAGGTTAGCCAAATATGAAAAAGAATTATATTTTTTTCTTTCAGGAAAAGTAAAAGTAATTATGGTAACTTTTATTTTCCTTCTAAGAAAAAGTAAAACGTAAATATAGTAAGAGAATCAGGGAAAAACCCTAACAAATCTCTCCTTTTTTGCTTGATTTTCTTCAAAATATTCTTGATCCTCTTTCTTCTTGTGCATGATCTTCGTTCTTCATATATATTCTTCATATATCACTGCTGTTTGGCATGTTTAAAAATGGAGCTTTTGGGGTTAAAAAATATATTACCCCTTTTCGGGTTAAAAATATTGGAGCCCTTTTACAGGGTTAAAAGTGAGCTTTATTTTCAAATATGTGATAGCAGGATTGTTGAAAATATGATTGACAATTATCTCCACATGTAGCTTTTGGACATATATCTTCATTATCATCAAATTGGTTGCAACTTTGATCTTAAACTATCCTCAATCGAACCATCTGATCTTTGAACCATCGGCTTTGATACCACTTGTTAGGTTCGAAATCGAGAGGGCGTCATGCGGAAGCTATTAGTTGCAAACTATGAGACGATAAATAAGATGACAACGAAAAACAATACTAAATTGTGGATGCTATTGTGTTATGGTATGAGAAGGGGGTCTTCTATTTATAGATTTTCAAAACCTTTCCTCCAAGAAAGAGGTTAGTCAAATACGGAAAAGAATTATATTTTTTTCTTTCAGAAAAAGTAAAAGTAATTATGGTAACTTTTATTTTCCTTCTAAGAAAAAGTAAAAACTTAAATATAGTAAGAAAATCAGGGCAAAAATCCTAACAAATCCTTGAGGTCAAAGATTGAATAAAAGGGGGCGGTATGTCATGGTCACCACTCTTTTTTTTGAATTTCAATTATTACTGTTAGAGGTAGTAGAGTTAATTGAAGAGAATAAACGGCTAGGATTAGATGAGAGTTAGTGAACCTTAATGGTCCAGATGATGCCAGCTTAACAACTAACAGCTTAGCTCCAAGCCTATTAAAACACAACAACCAGGAGAGAGAAGACAAGCAATTACCGGTATTTTTCTCACCTTGTCTTCTTCCAGATTCCCTCTTTTCTTCTTTTCCACTCCTTGCCCATTTCTAAATCTATCTCCTTCTTCTATTGCAGATCTCGGATTCCAT
Source organism: Capsicum baccatum var. pendulum (assembly GCA_030864225.1). Lineage (NCBI taxonomy): Eukaryota > Viridiplantae > Streptophyta > Magnoliopsida > Solanales > Solanaceae > Capsicum > Capsicum baccatum. Next base: position 247,618,128 of record CM061550.1, read on the forward strand.
GGCGGCTATCTAGTTAAATCTAGTTTTCAATTTCATTCAGTTTTTCATTCCTGTATTTTCTAATTCCATTTCAGTTATATAAAAAACCAAAAAATTGTCCCAAAACAAACTGTTTCCTTCTTATTTTGTTACTGTTTAATTGAATTAGAAGGCTCGATTCTGACAACTTGTCCCCTCTAGGATATAACAACCCATCAACGATGTACAACTCAAGCAACTCCGGATTAGTTGAAGAGTTCAAAGTTCCACAATAAGAACACCTTCCTTCAATATATAAAACTCTTTTTTTTATAGTGAATATAGTTAAAAACTTATAATATTTTCTTTGTCTCAGCTCTATCTTTCACTAGTATAGTTGCTCTCTTTTGTATAGTGAATTTAGTTGAAGATTTAGAATATTTTCTTAGTCTCAACTCTCTCTTTTACTATTTAACCTCAATAATATAAACTCTATATGTATTTCTCTCTAATATGCAGAACATTCAAGACCACCACTATTTATAGATGATAAATTCTTCCTTGTAGTGAATTGAAGAAATAGTGCAAAGATAAATGGAATAGAGGTTACAAGAGTTACAACAGTAATGAGGTGGAATAATGGTAGAAGTTACAAGAAACTTATGTCCACATTCTTACCACTAACTATGAAGTCAATAAGCATAAATCCACAAATGAATAGGGAGTTAATTGTTGCACCTTACGACAATACAATGGCAGAAGTAATGGGTATATAGTGCTTTCCGAGCAATGCAACAAACCAGCAAACCCACTAACTGTCAAATATTAAAGTGCTTAATGCTTAATAAAGGTGCAATTTAAGACTAAGCAATTTAAGACAACTTCCCCAATCAAACAATGCACCTTAATGACACTTAATATATAGGAGCCAAATATAATGTAATGTTATTAAAATGCTCCAATGAACCATCAAAAACCATTTCAACCTCTCCAACTTTAGACTAACCACCCATCTATCAAGAATATTCAAGTTAACATAGAACTCGTACCACTTCTTGTTGGTGTAATATACCACAATTATAACAAATTACAATTGAAATGATAAAATGAACAAAAAAATGAAGAAAATAAGATCATCTTCTTCTTGGCTGAAACACGGATATCTCACTCTCTTTAAGGAGATTCAAGCCCACTGTGGCATAATCTACACCGATCCAGCAGTATCAACTCTTCACTTGTCCCCTCCAGGATACAACAACCCATTGATAATGTACAACTCAAGCAACTCCGGATTAGTTGAAGAGTCCAAAGCTCCACCATAAGAACACCTTTCTTTAACATTTTATAAACTCTCTTTTGTATAGTGAATATAATTGTAGACCTAGAATATTTTCTTTATCTTAATTCTCTTTTTTACTTATATAGTTGCTCTCATTTGTATAGTGAATATAGTTGGAGACTTAACTCTTTCACTACTATATTTTTCTCTTATCATCTTTTTCTTATCACACAACAAAGAAAGAAACACCTCTATTTATAGGTTAAGAATTCTTTCATGTAATGAATAAGATGAATGAGGGATAATAATGTGGATAAATAGTCTTGATGTTACATATGTTACATGCAACTGATGTCCTGGAGTTACAAGAATTAATGATCATTTTTTACCACAATTTATCCCCACCAACACCAAAGGATAATGTGGTGAGTTACAAGACTTAATGTGGTAGATGAACAAATGAAGTGGAAGAAGTTACAAGAGTTATCAAAATATAATAACACCATTTTCTGCTCTTTATGTTCACAAATTATCATGCAATTTAACATTTTAATATTAACATGCATAATAACACCAACACTTTCATATACAACAATACCGACAACCTTAAACAGATGTTCCCACCATTGAAAAGCAAGTCTATCCAAGAGATTTTGAACAAAGAATCATCCATTACCTTACCTTAGGGTCAAAGACCCTTCCCTTCAAGATTGTTTTAGATCCATAGTAGTCTTCTTTCCCCATTGCCAAGAACTTTTTGATAATTCTTGTTTATCCTTTCTTTCTTGGTGGGAGGAGGGACACATTTTTCTTTTCTTCATCTTTCTCAATTTCAATGGGCTCATCATCTGTCCTAACCTTCTTACCCTGAGTCTAGCAAAAAGGGCTAGGACATCTAAGGGTAAGAAGAAGATTGGGGAAGATGACGATCCCATTGAAATTGAGGAAGATGAAGAAGAATTTGTCCCTCTCCCCACTTAAGAAAGAAAGGATAAACAAGAATATCAAAAGTGTTTGGCAATGGGGAAAGAAGCCTACTATGGCTTTAAAACAGTCTTAAGGGAAGAGTCTTTGACCCGGAGGTAATGGATAATCCTTTTGTTCAAAATCTCTTGGATAGGCTTGGTCGGTATTGTTGTTTATGAAAGAGAAGTAGAGTTTTATGTTAACTTGAATATTCTTGAGGGATGGGTGGTTAGGTCTAAGGTTGAAGGGGTTGAAATTGTTTTTGATTCTGTCTAGCTTCGTGAGATGTTGTAGGTCCCTGCTGAGGGGTTAGAGGTATATGAATGGGATACTGATGAGGATTGTATTCTAACTAGAAAATTCACTAAAGGGAGAGGGAAGAAAAATCCTGGTGTTGAAGGGAAAAATGCAGCCCTCTCACAAACTCTTGTTTGAGATTGTGAATAAGGAGATGCTGCCTTGAGATGGTAGAAGGCCTATTTTAGGGATATGGGGATCATGAATGCCATAGAGCTTGATGAGTGTTACAAAATGTATATAGACATCATTCTTTGTAATATACATAGGCATAATTAGCTAGCCGAATTTGTAAGAATCCTTCATTATTTTCTTTCCTAAGTTAGCACCTAATGTATTTATGTCTTGCTTACCTATTGGAATAATTCATTCACTTCCATTCGATTACATGGTATCAGAGCTTATAGTCTTGTTGATCTTGTTTTGGCTCTATCTCAATATACAAGCCAATTGTCTTCTGTTGTCTTACAGAAATGTGGTTAGATTTCCAATCGATCACTTTTAAATGGTCATTTTGCGTCAGCGCCGCCATAGGAGGAGGTTGATCATTATTTCCGGCCGGACCAGCCTTCGCTGACAATTGGTGTGAAGCGAGTGACCTTTGTTATTTTGTTTGTACTTCGGTTACACAGAATCTGTATATTACAACACCAACTTCAACTTGAGTTCAAGTATAAACAAGAACACAATGAAGTATATCAAATACCCTCAACACAAAATCAAAATGACCTTTCCAAGAGGTGTATTTTATTTTGCAGAAATTAAGATGAAACAGAAAATAGCCAAGTCGTCCGAATTCACGGATTTTCCTTAAGGAAATAATCCCCCTCACTGTACCCGAGGTTGTGAAATTTTTTCTCCCAGGATAAAATGGCTAACAGACCAACAGTAGCAGTACCTCAAACGGTTGGAATATCTTCGAACTCACAGAACGTTTTGAGTGATCACACAGAATAGTTTTGAGACAAAAAGAGAGTTTTTAATCTGAAAATTTCGTCCTAAACCTGTGGAAGAAACCAGGTTTATATAGCCACAACATGCCTCTTCTTAAAAAAGCAATGGTTCACTCCAAAGGTTACACCTTTGCTGTAAGTTCATGTCTGTTCATCAAAGATTGCATCTTTTCCTGAACAGTCATCTCATTTCATGAATCAGTGTGTCACTTCATTGAAGGATTACATCCTTCTGAAGCATCATTTCGAACCATTGCAACCTTCTGTAGCCTCAGTTCAGAACAATGTATCATTTCTGAAGCACTAGTTTGAAAACAATGCATCAGTTCACTTGAAACAGTGCAACGGTTATTGCATGTATATATAAATGGAGGTCCGAAACTGCAGAAAATTTTTTTACTGCATTTTTCCTTGGCATTCTTCGGAATTCAAATAAAGTTTGTCCAAAAAGATAGATCTCATCGATTGATCATTTGCCAAATCCAAATCCAAATCCGAAGCCGAAGCCGAGCCGAGCGAGCGACGACGACGGTGCGAGGCATCTATTATTTCTTGCCTCACTTGCCATGTGGAGTAAGTGTTCTTGATTATAAACACTTTCAAGTTCTCTTCTTCCACCAATGTGGGAGAAAGAGTAAACTTTCTAATTTGGGAGTACACTTTCCATTTTAGTGTCTCCTTCATCTCCACCATTTTGTTCTCCATTTTTTCATTCATATTTCTTTCATATACTATGAACCCAACAATCCCCCACATGAATGGGGAATGACTTTTTCATAAATTTTTTTTTCCGGACAAGTATGTGATCATCAAGCAAAGACTGATTGCATCTGGATAAGTGGGTTTTCCTTTAAACTTTCCATAGTGAACATGCATCGGATGCTCTCGGTCAATCGGTAGATTTGATATCTTTGAACCGTCGAGCTTTAATGTACACCTAGACAATACATGTCACACAACCAGCCTTTTAACGTTTATGGTTCTCATGGTTTTGTTCTTTTCAGCTATGAACACGTCCCGGTTTCATGAGAGCTTAGAGAATAGACCTTTACTAACATTCTCTTTGAAGCGGCTTCCATTTCACCCTCGCATAAGTGATTTCTAAACGTTTAATCCTGTAGATTAAACTATTTGGTCAAATCTACCAAATTTAGATAATCATTAAAAGACTTTTCACCTTAAGTCTTATCCTAGTTTTCTATACATTGTCTACATCATGAGAATGGGTTGGGTAATTGACAATGTTGAACCTGTCAGACACAACTTTGTTTGATCTCCTTGAACCTAGCTCTTGGTATCTCCCGTCTGCTAGGTACAGTTACCGCTATGCTGACTCGTCCTAGGCCATAAACCCATTCCCTTGGATGTTCTTTTCACTCCTTCTCTAGATAGACCTTTTGTAAGTGGATCCGACACATTATCCTTTGACTCTACATAGTCAATAGTGATGATTCCACTAGAGAGAAGTTCCCCAACGGTATTATGTCTCCGTCGTATGTGACGAGATTTACCGTTGTACATCATGTTCCTTGCCCTACCTATTGTCGCTTGGCTATCACAGTGTATACATACTGGTGCCACTGGTTTGGGCCAATATGGAATATCTTCCAAGAAATTCCAGAGCCATTTTGCTTCTTCACCGGCTTTATCTAATGCGATAAATTCAGATTCCATTGTAGAGTGAGCGATACAAGTTTGTTTGGATGATTTCCAAGAAACTGCTCCTCCACCAATAGTAAATACATATCCACTTGTGGATTTTACTTCGTTCGATCCAGTGATCCAATTTGCATCACTATATTCTTCAAGTACCGCATGATATTTATTATAATGCAAAGCATAGTTTTGAGTGTATTTAAGATACCCCAAAACTCTTTTCATTGCCATCCAATGAGTTTTGTTGGGATTACTCGTGTACCGACTCAATTTACTAATTGCACATGCTATGTCTGGTCGTGTACAGTTCATTATATACATTGAACATCCCAATACTCTTGCGTACTCCAATTGTGAGTCACTTTCACCTTCATTCTTTCGAAGTGCAAAGTTCACATCCAATGGAGTCTTGGCAATACCGAATTTCATATCCTTGAACTTGTCAAGTGCTTTTTCGATATAATGAGACTGTGACAATGCTAACCCTTGTGGAGTTCGATGGATTCTTATACCTAAGATCACATCTGCAATTCCAAGGTCTTTCATATCAAACTTGTTCTCGAGCATTCGTTTGGTTGCATTTATGTCACAAATATCTCTGCTGATGATCAACATATCATCCACATATAAATAAACAATGACTTGGTGATTTGGTGTGTCTTTAATATATACACATTTGTCACATTCATTTATCTTGAATCCGTTTGTCAACATGGTTTGGTCAAACTTTGCATGCCATTGCTTAGGTGCTTGTTTTAGTCCATAAAGTGACTTAACAAGTTTACACACCTTATTTTCTTTTTCTGGAACCACAAAACCCTCAGGTTGTTCCATGCATATTTCTTCTTCCAAATCTCCATTTAGGAATGCGGTCTTTACATCCATTTGGTGGATTTGAAGATCATATACCGCCGCCAAGGCAATTAACATTCGAATCGAGGTTATCCTTGTTACTGGCGAGTATGTATCAAAGTAATCAAGGCCTTCCTTCTGTTTGAAGCCTTTTACTACAAGTCTTGCCTTGTATTTGTCAATAGTACCATCCGCCTTCATTTTTCTTTTGAAAATCCATTTAGAACCTAACGGTTTATTTTCGGGAGGAAGGTCAACCAATTCCCATGTATGGTTGCTTAAGATTGAATCTATCTCACTATTGACTACCTCTTTTCAAAAGGATAAGTCTGACGACGACATCGCTTCTTTAAATGTTTGAGGCTCATTTTCTAAGAGAAATGTTACAAAATCCGATCCAATCGAAGTTGACGTTATTTGACGTGTATTACGTCTTGGATTTTCTTCATTATGTACATTCTCACTTGGTTCATCTCGAGGTTGTTTAGATCCTCTACTTGACTGTTCATGTTTAATTTTATACGGGTAAATGTTTTCAAAGAATTCAACATTGTCTGATTCAATTACCGTATTTTCATTAATATCCGGATGTTCGGATTTATGAATCAAAAATCGACATGCTTTACTACTTTTAGCATATCCTATGAACACACAGTCCACCGTTTTAGGTCCTATCTTAACCCTTTTAGGTATAGGAACTTGAACCTTCGCTAGACACCCCCACACTTTGAAATATTTCAAGTTGGGTTTCCTTTCTTTCCATTTTTCATAAGGAATTGATTGTCTTACTATGGGAAACTCTGTTGAGTATACGATTGGCTGTAAGGATAGCCTCCCCCCATAAGTTTTGCGGTAAACCAGAACTTATAAGTAAGGCATTCATTATTTCCTTCAAAGTTTGGTTTTTCCTTTCCGCAATTCCATTAGATTGAGGTGAATATGGGGCCGTAGTTTGATGGATTATTCCATTCTCTACACATATTTGCGCAAAGGAAGATTCATATTCTCCGCCCCTATCACTTCTTATCATTTTGATCTTTTTGTCTAACTGATTTTCAACTTCAGTTTTATATTGCCTAAACGCATCTATTGCTCCATCCTTACTATTTAACAAGTAGACATAACAATATCTAGTGCAATCGTCAATAAAAGTTATGAAATACTTTTTCCCACCACGTGATGGTGTTGACTTCATATCACAAATGTCAGTGTGTATTAAGTCTAAGAGATTGGAATTCCTTTCAACAGAAGGATGTTTTGCATACTTCGAGTCCACACACGTTTGACACTTTGATTTATTGCACTCAAAGTTTGGCAAAACTTCTAAGTTAATCAGTTTTTGTAACGTTTTGTAATTAATATGACCTAAACGTTCATGCCATAAATCATAAGACTCAAACAAATAAGAAGAATTCAAACTTTTATTTATTTTAACAGTCATTACACTCATCTTATAAAGGCGTTCGGTCAGATAGCTTTTTCCTACATACATTTCTTCTTTGCTAATTACAATTTTTCCAGAAATGGTTACACATTTGAATCCATTCTTATCTAGAAGTGAAACAGAAATTAAGTTCCTACGTAACTTCGGAACATATAACACATTGTTTAGTGTCAATACCTTGGCGGAAGTCATCTTTAAGCAAATTTTTCCTGTTCCCTCCACCTTAGCAGTAGCGGAGTTAGCCATATAGATCATTTCTTCTGCTTGAGCCGAAGCAAATGACGAAAACAACTCCTTGTTGGCACATACATGGCGGGTGGCACCAGAATCCATTCACCATTTGCGAGGATTCCCCGTCAAGTTGCATTTTGAGAATATAGCACACATATCATCGCATTCTTTGTTTGATTCAATCATATTTGCTTGATCCTTCTTCTTGCCTTTCTTTGGGGCACGACAATCTGTGGACTTGTGGACAATCTTGCTACAGTTGAAGCATTTTCCCTTGAACTTTTTCTTGGGTTGATTGCTTCCTTGTTCAGCTTTCTTCCTTTTCTTGGAATTGTTTTGGTCATCTTTTACAATGTGCTCCATTAATTGTAGAATTCCCCTTTGACCTTCTTTCGGCAGCTTTATTATGCTCTTCAATACGAAGTCGGACAATAAGATCTTCAACAGTCATCTCCTTGTGTTTATGCTTTAAGTAGTTTTTGAAGTCTTTCCACAAAGGTGGTAGCTTCTCAACTATCGCTGCTACTTGAAAAACATCATTCGCAATTAAACCTACAAAACAGTTTATGTGAGTATTAAGAACATTTTTAATTTGTTGAACTAAGGTATTTTTCAAAGATATACCTTCTGCTAGGAGATCATGTATGATGACTTGCAACTCCTGTACTTGAGAGAGAACAGATTTGCTATCTATCATTTTGAAATCCAGGAACCGTGCAACAAGGAATTTCTTAATTCCCGCATCCTCCGTCTTATATTTTAGTTTAAGTGCCCCCCACAGTTCCTTTGATGTCTTGGTTCCACTATAAACATTGTAGAGGTCGTCTTGGAGACCACTCAGAATATAATTCTTGCAAAGGAAGTTCGAATGTTTCCAAGCTTCTACAATAACGAAGCGGTCTTTGTCCGAGGTTTCCTTGGGTACCTCAGGAGCGTCTTCGCTAGTGAACCGTTGCAGACATAAAGTGGTGAGGTAAAAGAACATCTTTTGCTGCCACCGCTTGAAGTCAATGCCCGAAAATTTTTCGGGCTTCTCCGCCGGTGCCATTGTTGGCGAAGCATTTGTGCGACTTGATGTGGCAATATTAGTTGCCCCCACAGACGTTGTCGCATCCATCATTTGACTTTCGTTAGTCATCTTTCCTGTCAACACAAGATAGAAAAAATTAGTATTTTCAGAATACTACTTATAAAGTTAAATAACTTTTCAACTTTTCTTCTTGTTTCTAATTAACGATGAAGTTTTTATAACTTCAAATCGTCAACCGAGTGAACTTTAACTTGTGATGAAGATTTTATGTCTTCTAATCACTAGTTAAATTCTAGCGGAGTAGAAAGCTGAAAGCTTTAATCTCCAAAAATAAGTTATACAGATTCTGTAAAATAATTATTTCCTTAAGATTGTTATATCGTTTGTACTTCGGGTACACAGAATCTGTATATTACAACACCAACTTCAACTTGAGTTCAAGTATAAACAAGAACACAATGAAGTATATCAAATACCCTCAACACAAGATCAAAATGACCTTTCCAAGAGGTGTATTTTATTTTGCAGAAATTAAGATGAAACAGAAAATAGCCAAGTCGTCCGAATTCACGGATTTTCCTTAAGGAAATAATCCCCCTCACTGTACCCGAGGTTGTGAAATTTTTTCTCCTAGGTTAAAATGGCTAACAGACCAACAGTAGCGGTACCTCAAACGGTTGGAATATCTTCGAACTCATAGAACGTTTTGAGTGATCATACAGAATAGTTTTGAGACAAGAAGAGAGTTTTTAATCTGAAAATTTCGTCCTAAACCTGTGGAAGAATCCACGTTTATATAGCCACAACATGCCTTTTCTGAAAAGAGGCAATGGTTCACTCCAAAGGTTACACCTTTGCTGTAAGTTCATGTCTGTTCATCAAAGATTGCATCTTTTCCTGAACAGTCATCTCATTTCATGAATCAGTGTGTCACTTCATTGAAGGATTACATCCTTCTGAAGCATCATTTCGAACCAGTTCTGAAGCACTAGTTCAAAAACAATGCATCAGTTCACTTGAAACAGTGCAACTATTACTGCATGTATATATAAATGGAGGGCATTCTTCGGAATTCAAATAAAGTTTGTCCAAAAAGATAGATCTCATCGATCGATCATTTGCCAAATCCAAAGCCAAAGCCAAAGCCAAAGTCGAACCCGAAGCCGAGCGAGCGACGACGGCGCGAGACATCTATTATTTCTTGCCTCACTTGCCATGTGGAGTAAGTGTTCTTGATTATAAACACTTTCAAGTTCTCTTCTTCCACCAATGTGGGAGAAAGAGTAAACTTTCTAATTTGGGAGTACACTTTCCATTTTAGTGTCTCCTTCCCCTCCATCATTTTATTCTCCATTTTTCCATTCACACTTCTTTCATATACTATGAACCCAACAACCTTAATGCGCCACCTAATCTTCTCGGCTCTCCATCACGCGCTGGCGCGTTCACCGACAGAATTGGTCGCGGTTTATAGTTCCGGTGTCGGATCTTCAGTTCCGGCTTACCCCAAGTTCTCTTTGGTGTTGAAACACTGTTTGGAGGTTTTCCACCTTAAGTCTTGCGTTCTTTACTTTACTGTTCTTGTTTATCTGCACCGGAACCTAGTTCGTGTGTTAGCTGTTGGCACTAGTTCTTTTCAATAAATAATATCCAAGTACGTAGTTTGGTGCATTTGGTTCAATACTAAATTGAACGCTTTCTAAGGTGACGAAATGTGCTGTAGCAGCTTCAAAATTTTGATTGGTGAACTCTTTTTGTCTGGTTCCCTTTCTACTGATTTCTCCAAGGCAATGTTGCGAGGAGAATTCTGAAAAGAAATGCTGAATTTCATTTTTGTGTATGCAGATATATTAGTTCTAATATCATAAATGAGTCTGCCCGATCTCCTTGAACTAAATAAGGGCATTTCATGCAGGTATTGGATTTTGCTGCCTTCCCAAAACCGGAATTTGATCTGCCTATCTTCTGTGCCAATTTTTTCACTGCTGCGAAGATGAACATAATTGTACTGTAAGCTATTTTTAGGTGATATTTGATAACTATGTTACTTTTATGCTGCGTTTACCTACATTCCGTGTTTTCATCACATGGGGACAGACATGTCTTTGTCCTGAATCTCGACAACAGTTATTTGGCCCTCATCACTTAATCTTGCCTATGTATTCATGTATGCATGTATTAACACCTACCAGCCTATAAGCCTTATCAGAGCAATAATGTGGTATCTTGACTTGATCTTTAAGTGTCACGACCCGAGCCTATGCCCTAGCCGTGACGAGCATCCCGAACCATGAAGGCCCGGAACACCCATTCTCTATCTGGTTATCATGCACAACATTTATAATCATAACAAAATGCGGAATTTAAACTGAGTACGGAAAACATGGTCAAGTCCTGCATTATTTCTGAATAATACTATCTGACATCAGTCTGCGAAATCTCTACTAAGAACACAAACATCTGTCTGAAAAGAAACTGGGACAAGGACCCCAGTAAACCAAAAATATAATAAATAAGATAATGTCTGACATAATTAGGCCTTCCGAATAATAGAAGGCTCACCACTATGAGATCAAGTCTGCAAATCCGAGAATATCTACTAAGTAGCTGGACCCCTAGACTGTGCCTCAGAACCTGGAAGGAGGGGGGGTCAGCACAAAAGGACTGGCACGCGAAGCAATCCAAAAAAATAGTATAATGGAACATACATACATATATATATATAAGTGAAAGAAATTTTCCATCAAGACATCCTGTATAAAACTGTTTCTGAAAAATACATGGGCACTTTCTGAAAACATGCAACCTGTCTGTTCATTTCAAATCATGATCTGTGTTTTACTTCTGAGTTAGGTGGTGTTTCCCTACAAGTCTGAATATTCCACGGGCTGTATGGAATCCGCCATTGACTCGGCGGGGAAGCCCCCAACCCAAGTGTGCCGCAAGGGTTGGAGTCTCTGAGTCTGATACGCCACAGGACATTTAAGTCAGCGCATAATAATATACCCGGGTCGGCAAACCACGGTTTTAGGCAATGAGTCGCTTGAACTCAAGCCCTCTTCGGGGGACCACCTAACATCTCTGTATGCCCATTTTTAACCTTTTCTGTACATGCAACATTCTGAATGTCTAAAATCATGAAAGTCTGAAATATCTGTTAGTCTGAGTCTGATAAAAATCTGATTTCTGTACTAGTCTGTATCTGTTATGGCATTTGTCTGAGTTGGTATCATCATACCAAGACTTGCAAGTCCTATTTCTGAGCCATAGTGCATTTAGCACGATTTTTCATAGAAATAACGTTTCAGACCTCCGAAGCATGTAGTTTACATTAAAGATGTCATGTTCCGAAACTCAAATCAAATCCATGCAAAACTTTCATCAAACATATGGTGGTCATGTGCATTTTGGCAAAACCATGCATTCTTTCATTACATGCATATTCAACATTCACAACCCTCTCTTTCGTGTTCAAAATCATATTCCAAAACAATTTATATTACGTGAAACATGGAAAACTTTACATTAAGAGAGGGGTTTCGTGAAAATCATGCTCTAAATTCATATTTCAGGACAAACACATATATACGTATACATATAATTTTCAATCACTTAGGGGGAAAGCCAAAAGGCCAAAACAGTATCATTAAAGCTTCTAAAACATGAGTATGTACATGAATTCGAAAACCCCATTCTTAAAACATGATTTCTATGCCCATGAGTTTTTAGGAAAACCCCGCGTACCTTGTTCTCCAAGGATAATAGATGTTTCTTGAAGCTTGCGGATTGGTGATTCCGAATATGTAATTATCTTTGAAAACTTACGGTCGAATCTTGAACTATTTGGGTTTTTATTTTGAAACCCTAAGGAGAATTCTTGAGCAATTTATGAGGAAAGCATGTGTATTATGGTGTTTGAGGGATTAAATTCCGTGTTGGTGGTATATATAGGGGTGGAGGATGGCCAAAATACCCCTAAGGAACAATTAAGGTGAAATCTGTCCATCAGTTGACAGTTTGATAGGCTGGAGTAAATCGATTATTAACTTTTTACTCATATATTCAAATTGGATGAAACCAACTGCATTTGAAAGAGGACTCAAAGATCTTTCGTTTGATATATTATAGCTCACACAGTTCATTATATACAGGGAGTTATGATCGTTTGAAGTTGACCCTGAAATGCTGAAAAACTGGGCAATAGGCTATGCGTTTTGCTACTGTTTTGAAATCCAAACGCAGCCTTATGCACTCCGAAAAAAATTCAAAACTTATCCGAGATGTACTATGAGATTTCCCGATCGTAACGCAACTTGAAAATCTAAAATTGAAGGTCGGGAAGGTCGAGAAGTTGTATCTCGAAGGTTGCCAGCTAAGAATGAGTCTAAGTCATTTCAACACTTAGAAAAAATTTAAAACTTAAGTCTAAAGCTCAGAAATAACAGTCTAATACATGCATGACTTTTACGGGGCGTTACATTAAGACTGCTAGATTATATAGCTTTGTTTTTCGATAAGTCAGATTATGTAGCTTTCTTTTTTCTATCTTCTACAATGATGATCAAGACTGCCAAATACTATTATTTTATTGCAGCAATTTGCATGTGAACTCAGATGTGTTTGCTAAACTTATAGTAACTGACTTTATGTTTCCGAGCAAGAACGAGGTAAGAAAATATATTCAGGAACACCTAAAACCAAAGAAATGAAAGGAAAATAGTTCTTTTTCACCTTGTAGAAATATTCTTATTAAACCAATGCTTAGAGATGTACTTGATAATCTCTGTGTATTGTTGAATTGTAATTGTTATCCACGTCATAGACAACTGAGACTGAATCCTTATAAAACTTATGCAGGGACCTCAACCCATTGCATGACATCATGGATCAAAAAGATTACAAGGAGAAGTACTATAAAGACTTGATTCCTCTAGGTCTCAAGTATTCTGAGGTTATAATAATCTTATGACATTTGCACACATTTTCAGCATAACCATATTTCAAGCAATTTTCTGAACCCCCTCTAAAATGATTATATGATGACTTAACACAGATTTCATGCAGCTTTTACCCTGGGGAGGGAAGCTCACCAGCGAGTCTCTGAGATTTTTTTCACCAATAGTCATATGGACAAGATTCGCATCTAGTCCACACAACCATTCAGTTCTGTTTTCTGCATTCAAGGAATATTACCAGGTACCAGTAAACTACTTCCCGCTGTGCTCACTTTTATGTTGTTACACTTACTAGTAGATAACGATTGCAGGCTCTCAATGTAGGTATTGAAGATATAATTGAGTAAATAAAATAGTACCCTCTCTAACAGTTTAAGCTTTTAAATGGGGTACTTACATAACATTGTACAGGGCAGATAGAAGTCTTGTGTTCAAGTTTCATTGCCACCCATTATCAAAAACAATTTCCACGTGCTTGACCTAGGACAATAAATTAGGCGTGCATGTGAGAGGGGGTGAGGTGTAATTTAGTAAAAGAAGTATACCCTGCCAGTCCTTCCAGTTCTTGATGAGTGGAGTCAGCTATCTATTTCATGGTAATCATGAAAAACTAGCCCCGTGTTACAAGCAGGCACCAGGGATTCTTTACCTTTTGGTGGGATGGAGGGCTTTTGTGCATTATAGCACAAGCAACAGTTAGTTTAGACCCTGCTCGAATGCCTTTATGCTATAGGTTTATTAAGCATGCTTCTTTGACGGAAGACAAACTCTTTGTCCATGACAATAGTCGCGACTATAAAGGGTGGGGCGGTAAGCTCTCTATCAACAATAGGGAGCTATTCATAGTGAAAGCTACTAATCTATATGGATAATAATTTAAGCTTTTTGTTGAGACAGTCACACAATTTAACAATAGGCTTTTGGATGGGTAGGCAGAAGAGTGAAACAGGAAGAAAGAACTAAAAATTTGCTCTTATACATTTTAGTTAGCCCACTGTATTTTTGTAAATATCTTCTTTCTTCTTCTTCTTCTTTTTTTTTTTTTTTTTTACATTACTGTTCTCAAAAAATGAAGCTTCTTTTTTCAAAAGTTGTCACGCAGAAGCGTGTGAGATTGAGAAATCCAGGTCTGTTTACCAGGATTTACTGCTTTATTGTTTCTGGTACAGGCATGGCTTGAGCTAATGGACAGATCAGAAGAGGAAAGGGATGCCTCTCAAATCGCTCACAATTGTGAAGCTCAACATAGATACTTGACATGGAGAGCAGAAAAAGTGGGTATTGTTGTTCTTTCACGAGTTCTCTTACATCAGTCTTAACAATAGTGGTTAGTTAATTGCTTAGAGTTCTCATATTGTCTTACAACATACCGATATCCCGTTTTGTAGAGGCAATAACAACAACAACAACAACAACAAACCCAGTGTATTCCCACCTAGTGGGGTCTGGGGGGGGTAAGATGTACGCAGTCCATACCTCTACCTCTGGAGAAGTAGAAAGGCTGTTTCCGATAGACCCCCGGCTCAAGACAGTCGCCACACAAATATAAATATAAATATAAATATAAATATAAATATAAATATAAAGTAACGCCTGGTAGTAGGAAACATCGGGAAGCACTCAGATACATAATAAAACATGGAACACCGAAATCGTAACAAGAAGAAGAATAGGAATAGGAATAAAAATAAGAGTAGGAAGAATAACAGGAATAATCCCCCACTCCCTACCCTTGCGCCCCCAAACTGGCCCTAGTCTTCTGCCCTAATCCTCGCCCTCCAGACCTTCCTATCTAGGGTCATGTCCTCGGTGAGCTGTAACTGCTCCATGTCCCGTCTAATCACCTCTCCCCAGTACTTCTTCGGCCTACCCCTACCCCGCCTAAAACCATCCAACGCTAGCCTCTCACACCTACGGACCGGGGCATCCATGTCCCTCCTCTTCACGTGTCCAAACCAACTCAATCGGACTTCCCGCATCTTGCGCTCCACTGGAGCCACCCCAACCTTCTCCCTGATAGTCTCATTCCTAACTCTGTCCCCTCTAGTCATCCCACACATCCAGCGCAACATTCGCATTTCCGCCACCTTCATTTTTTGGATGTGGGAGTTCTTAACTGGCCAACACTCCGCTCCATACAACATGGCCGGACGGACTACCATCCTGTAGAATTTGCCTTTAAGCTTGGGCGGCACCTTCTTATCACACAACACCCCCGACGCGAGCTTCCACTTCAACCATCCCGCCCCAATACGGTGCGAGACATCCTCGTCAATCTCACCGTTACCCTGAATCACGGATCCGAGATACTTGAAACTATCCCTCTTACATACCTCCTGCGATTCCAGCTTCACTACCACCTCATCCTCCAACCTCACGTCATTAAACTTGCATTCCAAATACTCTGTCTTGCTTCTGCTCAACCTGAACCCCTTAGACTCAAGAGTTTGTCTCCACACCTCTAATTTGTCATTCACACCCTTTCGGGTCTCGTCAATCAGAACTACATCGTCTGCAAAAAGCATACACCAAGGCACTTCCCCTTGGATACTCCGCGTCAACACATCCATTACCAAAGCAAACAAAAAAGGACTAAGAGTAGATCCCTGATGCAATCCTGTCAAGACAGTAAAATGCTCTGAGTCTCCTCCCGCCGTCCTCACCTGTCTTGTTTCATAGAGTTCATCTGCGGTTTCTTTCAAAATTTATTTTGAAAATTTTGGTTTTTGTTGATTGTTCCTCGACAATTAACACCTAGGACTTTGATCTTGGTCATTTTGGTTGTTCTTTGTGAGTTAGTGTTTCTAGTTTTCATAATTATGAGTTCATATCAGTTTGAATCATACAGTGTTCGTTTCACTGGAAAGAATTTTTCGTCATGGGAGTTTCAGTTTCAGTTATTTGTCACCGGAAAAGAACTATGGGGCCATATAGATGGAGCCGATCTTGCTCCTATTGATCCTACAAAGTTAGGTGAATGGAGGATTAAAGATGCTCGGGTGATGACATGGCTTTTAGGGTCAATTGATCCTCTTATTGTTTCTAATCTCAGGCCTTACAAGACAGCTAAGGCCATGTGGGATTATTTACAAAAGGTTTACAACCAAGATAATAGTGCCCGACGCTTTCAATTAGAGTATGAAATTGCTAATTACTCTCAAGGAGGTCTTTCTATTCAGGATTATTATTCTGGATTTCAGAACTTATGGGCTGAATTTACAGATATTGTTTATGCCATAATACCTTCCGAATCTCTCTCTGTAATTCAACAAGTTCATGAGCAAAGCAAGCGAGATCAATTTTTGATGAAGTTACGCTCTGAGTTTGAGTGTGTTCGCTCTAACTTGATGAATCGTGACCCATCTTCCTCCCTGGATGTTTGTTTTAGGGAATTGCTTCGTGAAGAGCAGCGTTATGTCACACAAAATGCTTTCAAAAGAGGAAATGATGTCGCTGTTGCATTTGCTGCTCAAGGTAAAGGTATGAGTAGGGATATGAATAAAACTCAATGCTACAATTGCAAGGAATATGACCATATTGCTAGAAATTGTGGCAAGAAGTTGTGTAATTATTGTAAACAACAAAGACACATTATTAAAGAGTGTCCCACACGCCCTCAGAATCATAAGGTAAAAATTTTGATGCAACAATAAATGGTTCCACTCTTGAGAACTCATCTTCAGGACCTTCAGGACAAGTTCTTACTCTTGAAATGGTACAATAAATGATCGTATCAACCTTTTCAGTATTGGGATTACAAGGTATTGATGTTATATCTAATTTTTGGATTGTTGATTCTGGTGCTTCCAATCATATGACCAACTCAACAAGCATGCTAAAAAATGTTCGTAAGTATCAAGGTTCATCACAAATACAGGTTGCTAATGACAATAATTTATCCATTACCAAGGTTGGGGATATTGCTCCAACTTTCAAGAATGTTTTTGTTTCACCGAAGCTCTCAACTAGTCTTATTTCAGTTGGACAATTGGTTGATGACAATTGTGATGTACATTTTTCTCGTAATGGTTGTCTTGTGCAGGATCAGGTGTCGGGGACGATAATCGCGAAGGGGCCTAAAGTTGGAAGATTGTTTCCTATATAATTTTCCATTCCTCCTGTTATATCTTTTGCTTGTACTTCTACGGCTAATAAGACTGAGCTTTGGCATAAGTGTCTATCCCCGTTTTGGAAAATTTACATGGTATCAGAACCAGGTCCATCCCCGTTTTGGGCTCCCGGTCCACGCGCCAGTGCCAGTTGGGCCTGGGCGTGAGGGGGGTGTTAGAGTGGATAAAAGTCCCACATTGGTTGAGGAATGGACTAGTGGTTTGCTTATATGGAGTTGGGTAATCCTCACCCCTTGAGCTAACTTTTAAGGTTGAGTTAGACCCAAGGTCCTTTCACACTTTGGAGAGCATATTTATTTTATTTTATTGCTATGTTGTCGGTGCTTAATTAGACAATGTGACATTGATTTATTCTATGATACCTGATAAGGTGTCTTAATCGTGTGTCAGGATTTATAACGTAGTTGAAAATTGTGTTTGTATAGCTTATCATTTAAAGATATTCAAACATTTATCCAAACATATTCTAATTGTTTCCCGAAAACTTTGTAAAACTTGTTTCAGAAAACCGACTTACACTAAATCCAGGCCATACCTGAGTTAGGTGACGCCTGCTTGAAAATTTGCAAAAACAGAATTTGCAATTTCCTCTGTGAGTTTTTGTGAACCATGTTTGTTTTAGTTGTTTTTTGCACCAAATTAAGTTAAATAAGGTAACTGTTTTCGCAAAACCAACTCGTGCAAACAATGTTTGGAAACTTAGTTTTGTTTTTGCAAATTTTCAAACAAATGCCTCCATAAGTATCCCATCATTTTAGAAGGGCTTTTGGTCATGCCTTCACTCCAAATACTGAAATCATTATCTGCAATATGCCCAGGAAGTTTTGGGATTCAAGTGAAATGTTATTTGAACTTCTAATGAAATATTGAAGTAGTTTTTTAGAGGTATATTTCGAGCGAGAGTTTATCCGGTCTTCAACTTCCACTCACAAATCTTCAGCTTTTACAAAATTTTCTTACAAGTTCATGTTTAACCACGACTCGAACTTCTACAATTTGTTTTTCAACTTCAAATTCTTCTAACCTTTTCTTCAACTTCAACTCAAATGTTGTCCAAACACTACTTAATCATGGAGCTGGATTAACTTCTCAAATTTTATTTTTTGGGTCTCTGCACGCTGGACTAGTTTACCGATGACATATAAGATATCCTAGGTAATATTATTTTTTTGATAACTGTGGTGTCCAGGCCAGCTTAGAACTTTTCTCATGTGTGTGCTGTAATTTCTGTCTCTTCCTCTTGCTTTGCTATTGTTCTTCTTCATCTATCTTTTAATGCACAATGTCGTTATACCAGGATCCAGGACATGGACTTTTGAAAAGACTGATAAGGGAAGATCTTGCCAAGGTATCATTCTTTCATCAGAAACTCCACTATACCTTGTTATTGGATTTTTTTTCTTAATTTTAATTTCTTCTTTTTGAATTTTTTATTACATCGGGGATAGAGAAACCGTCACCACCAAGGTGAAAGTTCGGGTGGCCAACCAACGAGCTACTAACATTCCCGTTATTGGAAGCTTTAATAATTCCTTTTCCTTTTTTTTTTTTTTTTTAAAATCACTCAGGATGTGATTAGGGAATTCCTATTCAACGGTGTTAATGAACTTGGGAGCAAAACATTTCTTGATTACTTTCCAGAGTACAGATGTGAAGATGGTAGAGTAAATGAAAAGCGCAGTATGCTTGGAAAATCATTCGAAAATCGACCATGGGATGCAAGAGGAGAATTCATAGGTAATGGAGTCGAGATAGTCTGATGTAATTTTTATTTTTTTTATTTTTGCATCGTCTTTGTCAGTTAGCCGATGCCAACTTGTTTGTGATTTATTAGTAGCAGCAACAGTTGTGGTAGTTCTAGTAGTAGTATTAGTCTCCTCTGTCAATATCAGTCTTGACAGTTGGATGAATGAGGAAAATTCTTAGGTGATGGGTTGGATCAATATACCCCGTGTAATACCACAAATGGGGTTTGGAGAGGGTGGGTGTGTAAGCAGGCCTTAACCCTACCTTTTGAAAGGTAGAGAGGCTGTTCCCGATACCTAATGTAATCTGTTGTAATTTTCACAAGTTCTCTTTATTCTTCTTTATTCAATCTCTGTCAATTCAAGATTTCATCACATCTGCTAAATACTTTCTTCATTTCCCCCCACTCATTATAATTGTTGGTACTGGCAAGGGCAATTCCATATTATTAACCGACACCGATAGAAACTTTTTACTTTTTTCTGATCCCATATTATACCAATATCTCTTTTGGTTCTTCGGCCATCTAAAGGTGTATATTTCGTGGAAGTACCATGTCAAGCAAATTATATGTTACGTTGCTTTCTATTCTCTCCAAAGATCAAACGAAATCATAATTTGATCTTCAAATCACCAGTGATTAAGGTATACTCTCAACAGTAGTTCAAAAACATACCAATTTTGTAATGAGTAATATGTACCCTAATAGGATATTGTAATTGCTATGAGTTACACAGAATTCATTATTATATGGATCTTTGATTTCTTTGTGGATATTGCCATCGAGATGGATATCCTTTAGATGGCAATAAGCTTGGAAATGAAAACGTCACTAGAATGAGACATCTAATGTAAAAAAGGTAGCTCGGTGCACTAAGTTTCTGCTATGCGTGGAATCTAGGTAAGGGCTAGATCACAAGGGTCAATTGTACGCTGTTTTACCTTTTATGTTTTTATAAGAAATTGTTTCCATAGTTCGAAACCATGACCTCTATGTCACACGACAACTTTACCAATTACGCCAAGGCTTCTTAATGAACCTTAATTCAGTGGGTAAGAGCTTTTCCACATCTTAATTGAATTATTTTACCTTAGGTTCTTGCTTGATGAGCCATACTTTGTTTGCTCTTGGCTGAATCGTATCGTGTTGGGTGAGACTGATAGAAAGAAAGGTAGGGACAGCTATGCCGAGTACTTCATGACCCTTCCTCCGAGCAACACTTGAGCTAGCGACTCATGAATGTTGAACAGGTTAGACGAACGGCTGAAGGGGTTGAGAAGCGAATAAATTGAGAAATGCATATCTTCGTGCCAAGCAATAAGTTGAGAAAACTTGTGATCTGACAAGTCATCTAAAGTAGTTCAAACGTTTCAAAAGGGGTAAAAATACAGACACTTCATTTTCTGGTTTCTTTTTGTGGATGCAACATTTCCTTTTTGCAGACTCTAAATCTGAGAGATCTTCTAAACTTCACAAAAATACTTATACAAGAATTTTACATTGTCTTATGCTTTTTACATGATTAAACCAGATAGCAGCAGCAGCAGCAGCAGCAGCAAGGATCATCAACCTTTGATCTGTATAAACTCGTGGCTTTTATAGGTTCGTAGTTACTGTAACATATATCTACTACTTACAAATACACTCACCTGTTGAAAAGTGGGAACCATATTCAGGCAGTGGTTTTGACATCAGAAAACTCGAATTTTCACATTACAGAAAATACACACAAAGCTGCACATGGTAAAAATGTGTCCACAAAGGTAATAACAACACCAATAACGTCGCCTCAATCCAGGGTGACTCAAGGGTAAGACTAGTAAAGTATTTACTTTAGGTGCCCAAAATTTTGACGCCTCAAAATTTTAATAATAAATTTTATTATTTGAACTTCACATAAAATAATAATAAATATTGTGAAATACATTTAAAACAATTATGTAAAAAAAAAGAAAGAAAGAAAAAGTTATCTAATTTTCTTATTAGAAATATTTTAGAGCTTTGAATTAACCAAATCAATCTTTATATTAATAAATAAAGTTTAACAACATCCAAGATAATATATTTCAAACAAATGACTAATATTTTATCGACTAGAATAATTTTTTACTTTTATTAATAATCGTATTAATATGTGAAGTTAAAAGTTATATTTCTTTTAAAATACCACACCAAAAAACTAACATACAAGAATAAAAAAGACAACTCTAAATTATTAAAATATTATTTTTGTATTTATGTCTATATACTTTAGGCCTCTTATTTAAATTTGATTTAAAACCACTAATTTTATTGAGACGTTCATGCCTCAATCCCAAATAAGTTGGAAGATGATATAAAAATCTTCGCGTCCTATCGCTCCCATTTAAGCCAAGTCCAATCTAGTAAATAATTAGTTTCTCTAGTCCACTAGAGATTCTTTACTTTTCTTTCGACGTATAAATAACTAAATAGACATTTCTCTTGGTAAAATATTGCACCTAAAAGATAAAGGGAAAATCACATAAATATACAAATTTAGAGCCTATATTATAAAATTTACCACTATTATTTTTTATTTACAAAAGGTAGCTTTTATTTACAAAATCTATCAACTATTCAACTGTCATAAGTTCTTTTAAAATAACCTTTACGAAATACCACTTTCTATACCATGTTTATATTATAGTTTTTGAATATAGTTAACAAATCTTTAGAGGACACTAATTTCTATATTAATTTCATATTATATTTACAGGAGCACCAGTTTATATATCATTTTTATATCATTATTTTAAAAGGTAATTATACCTCATAGAAATATACCATAGTCAAATGTTATAAGTTTTTTGACATAGCCTTTATGAAACACCAATTTTTATACCATATTTATATCATATTTTTAGGATATAGTTAAATAATTTTTAGATGATACCAATTTCTATATCAATTGCATATCATGTTTATAGAAACACCAAATTCTACATTATTTTTATATCATTTACAGAATATATAACCTTTATGAAACACCAGTTTCTATACCATATTTATATCATGTTTAATAGAAACATCAGTTTCTACATTATTTTTATACTATTTACATAAATATGTAAATAACTAGAGAAAATACAACAACCTCGATCTCTGCCGCTACAATCGAATATCACCGATAACAATTACGTATTTGTCGCATCATGAAAAACAAGAAAAAACCGCACCAAATTCCCACGTGACCGGTCTGTTTCGTTCGTCCCCGGTGGATTTCGCCGGCAACTGAAATAGGGTTCGATTTTGGGGTGTTTCAGCGGTGGTGCTTCAACGGTAGTTTGAGTCCGGTTAATCCAAAAAGCATGAAAAACAAGAAAATTCGCACCAAATTTTCCCGCGGCAGGTTTATTTCGTTTATCCGTGATGGATTTCGTCGGAAACTGAAATGGGGACGAACGAAATTGGTCACTACCCACAATTCTCTTTCAAAGAATTAGTGTTATTATATTTGATTTTGTGTTGGTTTTTGGTATTTATAGATTGACAAGGAGTTTGGGGTATAAAGAGAGAGTTTTGATCTGGGTATTGGTTATTTTGTCGCCTCGGTTGATGATTGTGGACAATTTGCATTTTCAGTATTATGGCTTTCTGTTGGGGATTCTTTTGATTTCACTTTCGACTTAAGAGGAAGGGAAACACTTATTAGTTGGTTTTGTTTTTGCAGTTTTGTTGTGTTTTAAGCATTTGTTTGCTGTTGTTGCTCTTGTTTATTTTGTTTATTTGTTGAGGCATTATTGTAGGGGTAGATTTTGTAAGTTTTGAATTGGTATATTTTGTAAAATAAAATCTTATGGTATATTTTGTAATGTAGGCTCTAACTTTGTATAGTTATGTAATTTTTCCAAAAATTAATGTGAAACCTAATTCCAACTAATAAATATCGTTTTCTTCAATTATACCCCCTTTTCCGCGACATATGCATGAATTCTAACAAGTTTTTCGAGACAACTTCAATGTGATTTTCGATCTACCCATTCCCTTTTTAACACCTTCACTCAACATGATTTCACATATATGGGTTTGTTTATGCCTATGTTACGATCCAAGCCGAGGCTCTGGCCGCGACGGGCATCTCGAACCATGAAGGCCCGAGAGCCCCCTTAGCATACTATCATAAGCATAATTCATACATAAATCAAAGTGTGGAAGATATAATAGAATTCAAGTTAACCTTACGATTAAAATATGTCAATAAAGTTATGCCAATACAGTACTCAAATTTCGTCTACGAAGCCTCTACTGAATACTAACTATCTAGGCCGGGACAAGGCCCCCGGCTGGACTATAACTGAAAGAAGTCAACATATGAATAAGTGTCGTCCGAAAAAATGGATGGTTCGCCAACTCTATCCTTATCCCAGATGTTCTACTGATGTGATGGACCATGAGACTGTGCCCCAGAACCTTTACTGGAGGGGTCAATACTTGAAAAGTATTGGTATGCAGAACTAACCAAAAATAATATATACTTCATGTAGAATAATTAAGAGCATTGTGAATATAATTTAGCATAATATATATGCAAAAACACATGGGCATAATATAAAGAGCTTCAATTCATGCTTATAAAACATTGACTCAACTCTTTGATTTACTTCTGAGCTAGATGGTACACCCTACAAATATGATTACTCACGGGCTATATGAGTGCGCCATTAACTCATCGACCAAGCCTACAATCCGAGTTTACCGCAAGGATTGGAGTATCATTAAAAAGTATGCCCAATATGCCGATATACCATGTTATCCCACTTGCCGAATAACATATTATAAAATCTGTATTGGCAAAACACGATTTTAGGCTATGAGTTATCTGAACTCATGCCTTCTTCAACCATCTAACTCTCTTTAAGCCCAATTTTAATTCTTTAAAACCATGCTTCATGCTCAAAATATTAATTCCTTTCATGTTAAGGGCATTTCATGATAGGTATCGTCATACCTAGACTTACAAGTCATATCATATTATATCAATTCATAGCCTTTTTCATTCAAAAACACATTAAATGACCACCCAAAAGGTTTACATAAAACATGAGAGTTTTTGTTTCAAAAGCATATAAATACTTGCGCAAAATACTCTCCTTTCAAGACTTAAATCATAATGTGGTCATCTTTTTCATAAATTACGTGCACTTCTTTCATTTAACACAAAGAGCATTTATAAGATAAGAAAACATGCTCTCATTGTATCATAAAGCAATGTCAATCCATAAATGATAGTAAAACATTAAAACTCAACGTTTAATCACTCATTAGAACAACCCACAACATACTAAAACCATAGATTTCATTATGGGAGAGGAAATTTCATAAATAACACTCATAAATCACCTTTCGAAACTCATATCATATATGAACATGATTATAAATCAAGCTTATAGAAAAATCCCATGATAAATACATACTTTCATTAAATTGGATTCGTGATGCATGTTTTTCAAATGATTTTCCAAAATCCATTACATATACATACATATACATTCTTAAATCTTGTTAAAACATTAAACTTACGCTCATGAGAGTTAGGATCGTCCCACATATCTTTGACGGAGAAAAATAAAAAAATAACCTTGAGTTTGGAAGCTACATGCTTCACAATTGAAATATCCCTCCTTGATTTCTTGAGAGGGAGAGAATGAGGGTTTGGGGGCTTTCAATTGGTTTTGGAATGAACTTAAGATTATAAGACGGATTGGAGGAGTTATGGAGGGTTAAAGGACCTTTTTACTCTTGATTTAACATGGAGAAAATATTTTTTAACGTCTGGAAAAGGAGGTTCGCCCCGCAGACCCAATGCAGAGCAGGAGCTTTGCCTCGTGACCTCGAACACAAAGCTCCAACATTGCCTCGCGACCCAATTGCGTACCCTGGACATTGTCTCACTAAAATACTCATAACTTTTGATTCAGAACTCGGATTAACGAACGGTCAGTTGAATTGGAAAGAGGACTCGAACAACATTAATTTGATATATCATAGGCCATACAAATCTTTATATTCTAGGAGTAATGGTATCTGAAAATTGATCCAAGAAAAATCGTATACTAAAATTTAATGGATAGAAAAGTGCTCAACTTAACTTTGAGCTAGGAGGTATTTAAGACTTCCATCCATCTCCGAAGATGTTCCCACCCTAAAGAATCATTATTCACAATTATTTCTAAGTAGGAACTATTGGGTTCGGGTCTGTATATGTAGGAAAGACGGTTCAAACTCTAGCCCGAACATGTAGGGTGTTACATTATCTTTCCCTTGGGATCATTTATCCTCGAATGAAAGGTAGGAACTTAGTGAAGCCATAGAAGTACGAAATAAAGGACGTAACATCATATTAGGAATTTTTCCTCAACCAAACATGCATAGACATTCAAGGGGAGCCTAATGACAACACCAAGTGAATCGTGTAAGCACGAAGCATAAGATAATGAGAATTAACATAGAGATGACCTTGCACATGAGTTTTATGGATCATAATCCTTACAACATATGGCATGAGTTTATTTGGTGATCATGGAACCTGATTGATGTTGATACTATACATGAAATAAGGTTTTGCTGGACATAGGAATAGAGGTATCCTCCACCTTACATGATACGACCAATAGACCTTAAATTTAGTGACACTACCCGACTATGCTCTATACCTTGAATTACACACTTCATTATTTCCAACTTATAATTCCCAACAACACATCTAACTACAAGGATCTGAGTCTCACCGCATACTAATTTCATGTTGAATCCTAACCCGAGGTAAAAAAGTGCTAGCTTAAGCTATAAGTCCCTATACTCTACATCCTTTTAAGGATATCACTTGACCTTATCACTATCAAACAACCTCAAGTCTTAAATCAAGGAGTACTAGCCACATAACACATTGGTTTGTGTTTTCATAAATCATAACATTCACGCCTATCTTTACTACACCACTTTATGGATCTCCCCATTAAAACCAACAACCTTAATCACTCTCACTAAGATTTTTGCCACATATCCACTTCCTAATTATTTCACATAAATAAAGTTCATGTCCTTTTTACCTCTCTATCTATAACCTTAACTTGAGTAATTACACCACAATTTTCACAATCAAGAACATCTAGTCCTTAATCTAAAGCATTACTATGCTTCCATAACCATTACCATACTAACATAAGGAAGGTCATTAAGGGGATAGAGCACAATCATCACAAATAAGAGTAACACTATTCAATTACAACTTATAATAGTTGATCTATTCAAGGTGGGGCCTGAGATGTAAGATACGATACCACAGGCACGAAGTTCTTCATATATCAAATGTCCATACCATAAATAGAGAGTTGCTCGGGTACAAGCATAAAACAACATGAGTTCTTAGGATTGAGCACAGTGAGAATCATGAGTGCATATATCATGAGTTGTATAACATAAAGTTAGGATTCATGTAGTCAACGATTGAGACAAGTATTGATACTTAAAGATATTGCTCCTCATTTAGGAACTGAAAATGGCCATGAGTTTGCATAAACCTTTTGGCTAGACCCAAAATAACATGAATCGGTAACATATAGAAAGCATACTTTCTTAGAACTAAGAATGATATGGGACTTGGATTTTTGGATCATGAACATCCTAATATAGATCTTGAATACTTGGAAGCCTGGGGTTAGAACATGGACGTAAGTTGAGTAGAGAACTCAAACCTCAGGCATAGGCATGACTTGAATACATCAGACATAGGTAGATGTCCTTTTTAAATTGAAGTGCGGGAGTTTACTCGAACAGGAATAGATATTTCATGACTCTTCCTTGAAGCTTGCTACCGTGAGAAAATTCAAGAACTACCTTAGTCCGTCATCTCACCCTTAGATCAAACTCACAATCCTAGACCTGTGGACATATCCTCTCATCAAATATATAACCACAACTCTCACCACAAAGGGGTATCACTATACACATGAATTCTAGGCTCGCCCCAACACACTATTATAGGAAAAACACTAACTTCTTTCTATGGCATTCCTTCCAGGTGCACTACTCTTAACTTCTTTTAGCGTTCAAGCTTGAACTCTAACCTCACTATCTTTGAACCTTAGTTTGGGAATGAAGAGTGATTCTTTTGAGGGAAAACAAGAGTTTTAAGGCTTAAAAACAGGTTACGAAAACATTGGACGGTTTATAGGAAATAAAAAGACCAAAATAAATTTAAAAATACATTTAAAATAAAATCCCATCAACGAAGGAAGGGAGATTCGCAGTGTGAAGCCCAAGGCGAACCTCCAGCTTTGCTGTACGAAACCCAATGCAGAGCAACAACTTCACGTTGTATAGCCCAACACGAAGATGAGGCAGTGAGCCTTCGCAGCTCCCTTGCAGTGCGAAGCCAATGCAAACTCACCCCTTTGTGATGCACAACCTATTTTCCATGCCTAAACTTTTACCAATGCATTAGAAACTATCCAGGGACGTCTTATACTAATCTAGGGACCACGTAAACTCATTTTAAACACAACTTGGACTTCACAAACACCTGAGTCATTACAAACTCATTGATCCAATAATAATCCTTATATATATATGCATCAAAATTTTCCACTCAAAATTCTCATAAGTTATCAATCTAGGCCTCTTTCACATACTGTATCAAGCCTACTAATTCATTCCCATAAATTTTGCATCACTACCCTCGAGCAAACATCCTATCACCACAATCAAGATCTAAAGTTTAAGCTTAGAGCAACATCAATCTGTATCACCAATGAAGCATACCACATACTATACTAGTCCATCAAATTGGGAAGTCAACCTAAAATCCTTATCTCACCTAACTACGGCCTACAAGCACATATTATTTACAACGCCATCACTATACCAAAGATTTTACTACACGTCTTCTCACACATTGTACTAGTTTACCACCACTAGCGATAAAGAGAGTCACGGGGGATAAAGTTACATAATAAGGGTAGTCGATCTTAATCTTATGTCATAACCCAATATGATATATTAGCATATTCTACTTTCTCACCTCATATCTACTTACCCATGCATGCATCACAACTACCTTCAAAAATTCTATAAACACCCATGCTAGGTTTCCCTAAGTTAGTCTAAATTAATAATTATTAGCCACTCTATCTTTCCTTTCACAACCTATAAATGCTTTTACGATCACCATAACTGTCCATCTTGAGATCCTCGCAAAACATTGACTCAACACTTTGATTTACTTCTAAGAAAGATGGTACACCTTACAAACATGATTACCCACGGACCATATAGATCCGCCATTAACTCGTCGGCCAAGCCTCCAATCCAAGTTTATTGCAAGGATTGGAGTACCATGAAAAAGTATGCCCAACTTGCCGACATAAGATGTTATCCCACTTGCCGAATAACATATCATAAAACCTGTATAAAACACGATTTTGGGCTATGAGTTATCTAAACTCATGCCTTCTTCGGATAACCATCTAACTCTCTTTAAGCCCAATTTTAATCCTTTAAAACCATACTTTATGCTCAAAATATTAATTTCTTTCATGTTAAAGGCATTCTATAATAGGTATCGTCATACCTAGACTTGCAAGATGTATTATATTATATCAAATCCATAGCCCTTTTCATTAAAAAACACATTAAATGACCACCCAAAAGATTTACATAAAACATGAGAGTTCTTGTTTCAAAAACATATAAAGACTTGCACAATAATATTCTCCTTTCAAGACTGCAATTATAAGGTGATCATTTTTTTCATAAATCACGTGCACTTCTTTCATTTAACACAAGGAGCATTTATAAGATAAGAAAACATGTTCTTATTGGATCATAAATCAATGTCAATTCATAAATGATAGTAAAACATTTAAACTCAACTTTTAATCAAGCATTAGAACAACCCACAATATGTTAATACCTTAGATTTCATCATGGGAGAGAAAATTTCATAAATCATGCTGATAAATCATCTTTCAAAACTCATATCATATATGAACATGATTATAAATTAAGCTTATATAAAATCCCCATGACAAATACATACTTTCATTAAATTGGGTTCATGATGTATACTTTTCAAACCCATTACATATACATTATTAAATCTTGTTAAAATATTAAACTTACACCTATGAGAGTTAGGATAGTCCCACATACGTTTGACGGAGAAAAATCCAAAAATAACTTTGAGTTTAGAATCTACATACTTCACAATTGAGAAATCCCTCCTTGATGTTCTTGAGAGGGAGAGAATGAGGGTTTGGGCACTTCCAATTGGTTTTGGAATGAACTTAGGGTTATAAGATGGATTGGGGGAGTTATGGGAGGTTAAAGGACCTTTTTGCATTTGATTTAACATGGGAAAACGTGTTTTAACGTCTGATAAAAAGGGTTTGCACCGCGGACCTAAAGCGGAGAAGGAGCTTTTCCTCACGACCCCAAATGCAGAGCTCCAACATTGCCTCGTGACCTTGGACAATATCTCATTACAACACTCATAACTTTTGATTCAGAACTTGAATTGAAGAACGGTTATATGCTAGAAAGAGGACTCAAAGAGATTTAATTTAATATATAATAGGCCACATAAATCCTTCTATTCTGTGAGTAATGGTCGCTGTAAGTTGACCCAAGAAAAATCGTATACCAAAATTTAATGAATAGGAAAGTGTTCAACTTAACTTTGAGTTAGGAGGCATTTAAGACTTCAATCCATCTCCAAAGATGTTCCCACCCTAAAGAATCATTATTCACACTTATTTCTAAGTAGGAATTATTGGGTTCGTGTCTGTATTCATAGAAAAGATGGTTCAAACTTTAGCCCCAAAATGTGGGGTATTACAACCTATAAAGGTAAGCTTAATGAAAGTTGAGAGGGAACAATCAGAGTAGAAAAATATATGAATTCAAATAATACTTAATTAAAAAGGGAATATTTTAAGTAGGAGGAATGAATCTAAAACAAAGAAAGTGAAGAAAGACTCTCTTTAGGTCTCAGATGATCAAACAAGTGAAAACACATGTATGAAAATAGAATTTCAGGTGATTAAAGTTTTTCACATTTATGTTTATGTAAATTAAGTTAGCTCAGATGTAGTATTCCATAAAACTCATCATTCTTTCCATCACCAAGTATTCTAGTTGGATAAAAGTTGCAGCTCGTTAAAGGTTCCTTAATTTTAAACTTCTCGACAGAAGAAAGGTGTATTAAGATAGTTTAGCTGTGTTCTCTCTCATAAATCCGATACAATCAGTCAGATAATTCAAATCTAGATTTCAGTTAACTAAGGTCCATTACATATTGTCTTATGTACAACGAAGTTTAGCCTGCAACCTACTATTATAAAGAAAGCTGGCTTTTAAAATCAATAACCGAAAGCATTCACTTGATTATTACGAAGTTACCACTAACAAATGCTTTGAGATGGTTGGGATCCTTTCACTTGGATCCAAACCCTGAGAATGAAGTACCTCTTAGTAAGGAACACATTATCCCCTTAATGAGCTTGCCTATCATGAATTCAAACTAGTCAAGTTAGAGGGTTTTGGATACAAAATGCCTAAAGTTGTAAAAAAAATGATACAATAAAGTTCATCTCTTGGTGTCTAGGTCGTTTTTGTAACACTTTCCTCATTTGGATTTCACTCTTCACTTTTAAAGCTTAGGGAGGAATCAAAATCTTTTATTATCTATAATGTGTACAAGTAAAGTTTAACATAGAAAAAGAAAAGAGGCAGCTCCATTTTGTACCTTTGTTTTTGATAAATTCTAGTTTCAGTTCTCTCAAGATATATATGACTAAGCATGTTGTACTACCCCAGGTTTTGAACCCTTAAAATTTTTGAGTTTTAAGCTCACTGTCCAGAGTATGACTTAGGTAACAGGTTGTGAAGACTCCTCACGAGTTGTATGGTTATAATCATTGTATGACCAGTAAGTTGTCCATGGTTTATGCTGAGGTCATGACTTGGACCTCACAGGTCGTAAGGTGAGATCATGAGTCATAGGGTGGGACTTGTGACCAAACCAGTTGGATGGCCCAAGGTTATTGTCTTAGTAATGACTAGGACCCTACGAGCCGTAAGGTCTGGTCATGAATCATAGGGTTCCCTGAGTCACTACCCAGATAACAACTCGTACCAGTCGTGATGTGACCTGCAGCAACTGACAACAGTTTTCTGTATTTTATTTAAGGGTACTTCGGTCATTTCTATCTTTTCCCAATTAAATCCCGTGCCCATAAAACACCATTGGGACTTCATTATCATTCTAATACACATCAAATAATCCTCTCATCTCTTTCAAATTCCTAAGTAGAAACAATTAGGGTTTTCCAAAGGATTGATCATCTAGGGTATAAAGGGTAATTTCTTCTTTAAAATTCTTGGTGTCTCACGCATGTATCTCTTTTCCTAAACTTGTATTTTCATTACGGCATACACTGTCTTGATATTTCCATGGTTTTAATATTTGATTTTGAGAGAAGGGTTGAGGTTTTTGGATGGTAATTATTTAAATGCTTCTCCCATGATTTTTATGGATTATTTCATGCTTTGAATTAATGGTTTGTGAACTCATTGGGTGTATGGGTATTGTGAATAGGATACGGGTCATGGATTCTCCCAAATAAATGGATTGTTGGTCTTGGAATTGGTAATCACCTCAACCCACTTGCATAATTGACTTTGAAATATGATTTTTCCCACTAATCTAAACTAATGCATTGCATAAATGGTTAATAAACTATAAACGGGTTTGGAAAGGCCTTGGTGGCCATGGTATATTCTTAAAATAAAATGCTTGGGGGTCTTGAATTCCCCCAAGTTGATGGATAATGGAGTTTGGGGGTTATGGATTCCCTAAAAATAATGGCATAATGAAATTGCTTGCAAGTATGAATTGGTATGATGTTACCATTTGGTAATGCCTTAATGAATAACTCCTTAATTAAAATAATGGGTTATGTGCAAATATTTAATTGGGCTTAAAGGGGGTTGCGCAGCTTGCCGTAAAGGTGGAGGTCCAGAAGGGCCCAATACTGAAAACCACATTTTCCGATGTGAGGGTCTTGATGACTGTGTTGCATGCGTCACACCATATATATTTGTATCCAGAATGGCGTAGGTTCATGGATTCCCCAACCTTTCGTGGATATCTCTGGTTCATACGACTACACACACTAGGGCCCTTTCGTTGGGGAGCGTCGGATCCATATAGCCCGTGGGTATTTTTATGACGACAGAGCTGCAAAATCCAGGTTAATTATTTTAAATCTCATGCTAAGCCTCCTTCCCTATACCGACATCTTATGTATATGTAAATGCATATATGTGAACATGTACATCAACATTGGTTTTGGATGGTTTGAAATGACATTATTATTTTATCCCTTATCCCTAATTTACATGCTAGCGCTCACCCTGCTAACCTCCTAGTACGCTGCATTTTTTCATAATGTAGGGTCTGAGGAAACTTTTGCTTCTTTATGTAGTGTTAGGTAATTCTGTTTTTTTCATTGTTTAGGTTAAAATGGTGAGCTTTCACACTCTAAAAGGCCTATCATTTCAAAATATAGTTTCCATTGTTATCTTAGACTGTATTTATGGATTCTTCTTTTTGGCTATCGTCGGAGGCATATCCCAATTTAGATTGATGTTTGGTTTTCTTTAAAGGCTTTTTTAGACAAAAACATCGGAGTGGTTGATGTTGAATCTTAAAGCTTATTTTTTAAGCTACATTACCTATCTCATCATGCTTGGTTGTCTTCCATTGTATGTTTGTATTATGTTTGGACAGGCTATAGGGGTGGTCTCTGGACCTTGGTGGACTTGAGATACCTGTCATAACTAGGCCTGGGGTTGGGTTGTGATAAGCTTGGTATCAAAACTTAGGTTTAGGGTCATCGAGTGTTCATAAATCTATGTCGAGTAGAGTTCTTTTTATGGATGTGTAGCGCGCCACACTTATAAGGGGAGGCTACACGATATTTAGGAATGTTTCGCTTTTCTTGTGTTTTGTTTCAGGCTATAGAGTCTAATGTCATGAACTCACTCTAACTCCTAGTTTGCTTGCATTTCAGATCATGCCTCCTTGAAGATCTGATGTACGTAAAAACTCTTTTGGTAGTTTTTCCCCACTTGAGGGGAGTATCGAGGGAACTCGCCCCGCCTATGAAGTGCAGACCTGGTTTAGGGTCCCTGCTCCTGATTGTGCTGCTCCACTTAGGGTCCCACCGGTCCTAACTAGTCCTTCTTCGGTTGGTGACACTTTTTCTTAGTCACCATAAGGAGATATCTCTAATGCATAGTTTTGCTGTTCTATTGATCTGTTGACTCAGTTGGTGACATCTCAGTCTCATCAGTTTGATCATGTGGGTTCTATTGCTCCTTCTTCTAAGATCACTCGTGTTGGGTTGTTTAAGAGATTGAATCCCCCAACTTTTATTGTTCTAAGGTTGAGGAGGATCCTTAAGGTTTTATAGACGAGATGGAGAAGATATTTTGGGTTATGCATGCTACTGATTTTGAGGGTGTAGAGTTTGATGCATATCAGTTGAAAGATGTATCCGATCAGTGGTAAGATGAGTAGAAGAAGTTGAGGGGTGATGATGTGGAGAAAGCAATGTGGGAGAGTTTTTTGGTGCCTTTCTTGACCGTTTTTTTCCTCAGGAGTTGAGGAAAGCCAAGGCGAAGGAGTTTGTGAATATGAAGCAGGAGAGGATGAGTGTGAAGAAGTATGTTTTGAAATTTCATTAATTGTCTTGCTATGCTCTGGAATTAGTGTCTAGCATAAGGGATAGAATGAAGAAGTTTGCTCGGGTTTATCTCAGGACTTGGTTTTAGAGTGCAAGGCTGCAATGCTGAATAGTAATATGGATATCTCTAAATGGATATGTACATGTAGCAGGTTATGGATGAGAAAAAGAAGAAGACAGAAATGGGAGTGTGGCAGAATAAGAAGTTCAGGTATTCAAAGCAAGGAGCAAATCAACAGAACAATAGGAGAGATAAGAGACAGTAGTTTAAGAAGACGAATAAGGGGAGGTCTAACTCCTATTCGATGGCTAGTGAATCTTATCCAATCTATCTAGTGATCATCATTTTCAGCAAGGTGATGGCCCTAAGGTACATGGTGACCAGTCTTAGGCTAGTGGAGCTTAGTCAACCCCACCCTATCCTCCTTATCGATTTTATGGAAAGTTGCATCGTGGTTAGTGTGATGAAGGGAGAAATTGGTGATAATTGTGGTCATCTAGGACATATACATTAACACTGCCCTTCTACTAGGATTTTTATGAGAGCTAATAAGGTCCCAGTTGCTATATCAACTTCTGCACCAAAGGGTCCTACTTCTGGTACTGACACTGGCTGGAATAGTCTCTATGATCTTTCCACCCATCAGGAGCCCAAGGAATCTCCTAATATTGTCATTGGTATGTTAAAGCTCTTCTCTCGTGATGTATATTATTTGTTGAATTTGAGTTCTACCTTTTCCCATGTGACCGTTCATGTGGCTGTGTATTTTGGTTTTGATTTTGAGAGTATTTCTAAGCCTTTCTCTATGTCCACCTCGGTGGGTGATTCTGTGGTGGTTAAAAGGGTCTATAGGGGTTATGTGGTGTCCATATTTCGTAGGGAGACCTTGGTGAATGTGATAGAGTTGGGTATGGTGGATTTTGATGTGATCTTGAGAATAGATTGACTCCATTCATGCTACGCTTCACCAGAGTATCACACCCATAAGGTCAACTTCTAATTTCCTAATGATTTTATTATAGAATGGGAAGGAAGTTCTTTAGTACCTAAAAGGAGATTTATCTCTTATCTTAAAGCCCGAAAATTGATTTTCAAGGGGTGTATTTTTCATTTGGTCCAGGTTAAAGTCTAACTCGGAGGGTCCCTCTTTGCAATATGTCTTTGTGGTTAATAAATTTCCTGAGGTCTTTACTGATGATCTTTCTGATATTCTTCCCGATAGGGAAATAGATTTTGGGATTGATCTTCTATTGGATACCTATTTTATCTCTATTCCTCCTTACAGAATAGCTCCAGCCGAATTAAATGAGTAAAAGGAGCAAATAAATGATCTTCTTAATAAGGGATTTATTCATCCTAGTGTTTCTCCGTGGGGTGATCCCATGCTTTTTATGCGTAAGAAAGATGGGTCTCTTCTAATATGTATAGATTATCATCAGTTGAATAAGGTGACGCTGAAGAATAAGTACCCTCTTCCTAGGATTGATGATTTTTTTGACCAACTCCAAGGTGCTAGATGCTTCTCTAAGATTGATTATAGCTCGGGCTATCATTAGTTGAATATCAGGGAGGTGGATGTTCCTAAGTCTACTTTTCGTACCTGGTATGGTCATTATGAGTTTCCGATTATATAATTTGGATTGACTAATGCTCTGGCTGTATTTATGGATCTCATGAATCGGGTGTTTAGGCAGTTTCTCGACCTTTTTGTGATAGTGTTTATCAATGACATTTTGGTGTATTCTAAGAGTAAGGAAGATCTTGACAATCACCTTCGGATTGTGTTGCAGACCCTTAAGGATCAATGATTGTGTGCAAAACTTTCGAAGTATGAGTTCTGGTTAAATGTTGTTACCTTTCTCGAGAATGTTGTATCTAGTGAGGGGATCAAGGTGGATCCACAGAAGGTTGAGGCGGTTAATAAGTGGCTTATACCCACAACTCCAACCGACATTCGAAGCTTCTTGAGCTTGGCTGGGTAT
Organism: Capsicum baccatum var. pendulum; assembly: GCA_030864225.1. Classification (NCBI taxonomy): domain Eukaryota; kingdom Viridiplantae; phylum Streptophyta; class Magnoliopsida; order Solanales; family Solanaceae; genus Capsicum; species Capsicum baccatum. Next base: position 247,654,377 of record CM061550.1, read on the forward strand.
TATAGGAGGTTTGTAAAGAGTTTATCTTCTATTGCTGCTTCATTGACAAAGTTAACTCAGAAGAAGTTTCAATTTTTATGGTCTGACTCTTGTGAGGGTAGCTTTGAGAAGTTGAAGGATAAGTTGACTTAGGCTCTGGTCTTGACCCTGCCCGAGGGTACAAACGATTTTGTTGTTTATTATGAAGCATCCCATGTGGGATTGGATTGTGTATTGATGCAACATGGTAAGGTTGTGGCTTACGCTTCTTGGAAACTTAAGGTTCATGAGAAGAATTATCTAATGCATGACTTGGAATTATTAGCTGTGGTTTTTGCTCTAAAGATTTGGTGCCATTATCTAAATGGGGTTCATGTGGATATCTATTCAGATCATAAGAGATTCCAGTATGTGTTCACTCATAAGGAGTTGAATCTTAAGCAGAGGCGGTGGCTTGATGTAACGCCCCGTAAAAGTCATGCATGTATTAGACCGTAATTTATGAGCTTTAGACTTAAGTTTTAGTGGACGTTGTAATTTGTGTCAGCTCCCATTGACCATAATTCTCTATATATGTCGAATTAGAGAACCTACTATGTGTCAAATGATAAGTCTTCGAGTTAACTTTCCAATGATACCAATTTTCCTAAAATCCGACACACGAGCAAGAAGTTATGGCTTTGCAAAGTGGAGTGTGTCGCCTAACAAATCGCACATAGCCACTGGACTGGTTGTGCTATACACAATGCGGCGCCTACCTTAGTCCATGCGATACACAATGCGGTGCCTACCTTAGTCCATGCGATACACAATGCAGCGCCTATATTAATCTATGCGATGCAAAGTACGACACACACTTATGGTTTCAGGTGACGAAAAAAAAAACACTTCGTTTTGAGTTATTTTAAGTGCAATTTAGCCCTTACAAAGCCCAAAATCATCCTTAATTACTCCTAAACGGATTTGGGCCTATTAACAACATTGAAGCCTCCCATAAGATCCCAAAATTCATCCTTCAAGAACTTAAGAGGAGAAACAACTAGGGTTTGAGAAAATAAGCTTGAAGGTCCGATCATTCCAAAAACTTCTTCGTGAATTCTTCACAAATAAGGTACGCGGTTTTTTCCTAAATTCTCATGGGCATAGAAAAAACATATTTTAGAATGGTGTTACAAATTATGTATATATATTTATGTATAAGATGTTTTAACATCATTGTTTTGGTCTTTTGACTATCTCGAAAGCGATTTGGCAGTTTATATACATATATGAATGAATGTGTTTCAATTTTGAATACATGAACTTGCTAAAGACATTTGACCACCAGGTGTTTGATGAAATTTCTGCATGAATTGAACTTTAAGTTTTGGAATATGAAATCCTTTACATCAGTTACATATTTTGGTGGTCTAAACTATGTTTTGAATGAAAGCTCTTGCTTAATACATTATGGCTCAAAAAAATTATGACTTGCAATGTCTTGGTATGATGATACCAATTCAGACTAATGCCATATCAGACTCAGACTAACAGATATTTTGAACTTTCATGATTTTAGACATTCAGACTGTTGCATGTACAGAAAAGGTTAAAAATGGGCATATAGAGATGTTAGGTGGTTCCCCGAAGAGGGCTTGAGTTCAAGTGATTCGTTGCCTAAAACTGTGGTTTGCCGACCCGGGTATACTATTATGCGCTGACTTAAATGTCCTGTGGCATACAGACTCAAACACTCCAACCCTTGCGGCACACTTGGGTTGGGGGCTTCCCCGCCGAGTCAATGGCGGATTCTATACAGCCTGTGGAATATCAGACTTGTAGGGGAATACCACCTAACTCAGAAGTAAAACACAGATCATGATTTGAAATCAACAGACAGGTTACATGTTTTCAGAAAATGCCCATGTATTTTTTTCAGAAACAGTTTTATACATGATGTCTTGATGAAAAATTGCTTTCACTTAATATATATATATATATATATATATATATATATATATATGTATGTTCCATTATACTATTTTTGGATTTCTTCACGTGCCAGTACTTTTGTGCTGACCCCCCATCCTTCCAGGTTTCGAGGCACAGTCTAGGGGTCCAGTTACTCAGTAGACATTCTCGAATTTGCAGACTTGATCTTACAGTGGTGAGCCTTCTATTATTCGGAAGGCCTAATTATGTCAGACATTATCTTATTTATTATGTTTTTGGTTTACTAGGGGCCTTGTCCCAGTTTCTTTTCAGACAGATGTTTGTGTTCTTAGTAGAGATTTCACAGACTGATGTCAGATAGTATTATTCAGAAATATTGCAGAACTTGACCATGTTTTCCCTAGTCAGTTTCAATTCTCCATTTTATTATAATTATGAATGTTGTGCATGATAACCAGATAGAGAATGGGTGTTCCGGTCCTTCATGGTTCGAGATGCTCATCACGGCTAGGGCCTAGGCTCGGGTCGTGACAAACTTGGTATCAGAGCACGGTTGATGGTCCTAGGGTGTCTGCGAAATCGTGTCGAGTAGAGTCTTGTTTATGGGTGTGTAGCGCGCACCCATAAACACAACTATGCCTCCCCGTCACAACATCGATCAGAGTGCTCAGGCAGATGTGGTCCGTCCCACCCATGGGATGCGGACCCGTAATAGAACTTCCACACCGGAACCGATCCCTACTCCGGGAGTCCCTCCAGTCCCAACCAGTTCACCTCGGGCTCCGCGGACTAATGTCAACCGTCCACCAACTGCTCAGAGAGATATCTCAAATGCAGAGTTCAGACGGTCTATCCATATGCTGACACAACTGGTAGCTAACCAGGCTCAACGATTGAAAGATGTTGGGTCTGCATCCGTTACGTCTGAGGCTACTAGAGTCGGGCATTTCATGAAGATGAATCCACCTAAGTTCATTGGTACAAAGGTTGAGGAAGATCCACAGGAGTTCGTGGATGATATGGAGAAGATCTTTAAGGTAATGCATGTAGATGAAGTTGCTGGAGTGGAATCGGCAACTTATAAGCTTAAGGATGTTGTAAATCAGTGGTATGCAGACTGGGAAGATGCAAAAGGTGAGAGTGCTGAGCCTACAGTTTGGGGTGAGTTTGTAGAAGCTTTCCTTGACAGATTCTTTCCTCTGGAGTTGAGGGAGGACAGAGTAGAAGAGTTCATGAATCTAAAGCAGGGCAGTATGAGTGTACAAGAGTACACTTTGAAGTTTAATCAACTAGCCCGCTATGCACCAGAATTGACTAGCAATATGAGAGCCCGGATGAGGAAATTTGCATCCGACCTTGCTGATAACCTGGTACTTGAGTGCCAGGGGGTAATGTTGAATAGGGAGTTAGACTTTTCTAGACTGACAGTCCACATACAGCAGGTGGAAGAGAAGAAGAGAAAGATCGCTGAATCTACAGAGAAGGACAAAAAAACCAAGAGAGTCAAATCTGCGGACCAGCACCAGAATCAGCTGCAGAGTGGTAACTAGGGAAATAGGTGGTCAAAGAAGATGAGGTTTTGGAATAATACACAGTCAGCAGCCATCGCCCCAACACCCAGACCCTCTGTGGACAGACAGACTTAGAGCTTTCAGACTCCTCATGGATCTAGAGCACCAGATACTCAGTTGCAGGGTAGTGTGGCTCAGCAGTATCGCAGTTACCCGCGATGTGAAAATTGTGGTAGGAATCATCCGGGGAAATGTCAGTTGGGCACACTTGTATGCTATTCATGTGGTCAGTCAGGCCACTTTCAGAGGGACTGTCCATTTGCCAGGAGGAGTACTGGTGGTGCGAAGTTTTAGGGAAATTCCACAGCGCCACCCTCGTCTCAGAAGGGCACCACATCAGCTATCGGGAACAGTCGCACCCGGTTATATGCCTTGACCAACCGCCAGGAGGCGGAAGCTTCCCCAAATGTTGTTACCGGTACATTACAAATATTTTCCCGTGATGTCTGTATGTTACTTGATCCCCGATCTACCTTATCCTATGTGACCCCTTATGTGGCTGTTGGTTTCGGGTTTGAGCCCAGTGTGATTTCTGAACCCTTTTCTGTCTCTACCCCAGTGGGGGATTCTGTTATTGCTAGAAGGGTATATAGGGGTTGTGTGGTGATTGTTGGTAGTCGGGATACGGTGGCAGACCTTATAAAGTTGGACATGGTTGCATTTGATGCTATCTTAGGGATGGATTGGCTCCATTCATGCTATGCCATATTGGATTGTAGGACCCATAGAGTTACCTTTTCTTTCCCGAATAAACCAATGATAGAATGGGAGGGACATTCTTTAGCACCCAAAGGGCACTTTATATCTTATCTTTGAGCCCAAAAACTCATTTTTAAGGGTTGCTTGTATCACCTTATTCGAGTCAAGGACTCTAAAGTTTAAAATCCTCCTCTTCAGTCTATCCCTGTGGTGAATGAATTTCCAGAAGCCTTTCCCGAAGATCTCCCAGGGATACCCCCTGATAGGGAGATAGTGTTTGGTATTGATGTGTTGCCAGATAACCGTCCCATTTCTATTTCGCCATATAGAATGGCTCCCGCAGAGCTAAAAGAGTTGAAAGAGCAGCTAGCAGACCTCCTAGATAAGGGATTTATACGCCCCAGTGTATCTTCTTGGGGTGCACCTGTACTTTTCGTGCGTAAGAAAGACGGTTCCCTTCGTATGTGCATAGATTATCGCCAGTTGAATAAGGTGACAATTAAAAACAAATATCCTCTTCCTAGGATTGATGATCTTTTTGACCAGCTTCAGGGTACTAGATGTTTTTCAAAAATAGACCTTTGTTCGGGCTATCATCAGTTGAATGTTAGGGAGTCAGATATTCCCAAAATAGCTTTCCGAACCCGATATGGTCACTATGAGTTTCTTGTCATGTCCTTCGGGTTAACTAATGCCCCTGCAGCCTTCATGGATCTTACGAACAGAGTTTTCCGTCAGTTTCTTAACTCGTTTGTCATTGTATTTATTGATGATATTCTGATTTATTCTAAGAGTAAGGAGGATCATGCCGATCACCTCTGAATCATTCTTCAGACCCTTAAGGATCATCGGTTGTATGCCAAATTTTCCAAGTGTGAGTTCTGGTTAGATGCTATTGCCTTCTTAGGGCATATTGTGTCCAGTGACAGGATTAGAGTGGACCACCATAAAGTTGAGACATTGAGAAAATGGCCCAGACCCACGACTCCAACCGATATTCGAAGCTTCTTGGGTTTGCCAGTTTATTATAGAAGGTTTGTAGAGAGTTTTTCATCCATAGAAGCCCCACTCACTAACTGACTCAGAAAAAGGTAAAGTTTGTGTGGTCTGATTTATGTGAAAATAGTTTTGAGAAGTTGAAAGACAGACTGACCACTGCACCTGTTTTGACTCTTCCCGATGGTGTTGATGGTTTTGTGGTTTACTGTGATGCGTCCCGTGTGGGACTTGGCTGCGTTTTAATGCAACATGGTAAGGTGGTAGCTTATGCATCTAGACAGTTGAAGGTGCACGAGCAGAACTACCCTACTCATGATTTGGAGTTAGCGGCTGTGGTGTTTGCCCTTAAGATTTGGCGGCACTACTTGTACGGTGTTCATGTTGATATCTTCACTGATCACAAGAGTCTGCAGTATGTTTTCTCGCAGAAAGAATTGAATCTCAGGCAGAGACGGTGGTTGGAACTTTTGAAAGACTATGATATGAGCCTGCATTACCATCCGGGCAAGGCAAATGTTGTAGCCGACGCCCTCAGCAGGTTGTCTATGGGCAACCTTTCTCATGAAGAAGAAGAAAAGAAAGAGATAGTGAAGGATATTCACCACCTCGCGAATCTGGGAGTGAGATTGTTAGATTCCGAAGATGGAGGAGTGATTGTTCATGAGTTAGCTAAGTCATCCCTTTGTGATGAAGTGAAGGAGAAGCAGGTTGAAGATTCCATCTTGATGCAAATCAAGAAAGATGTGGGTCAGAAGAAGGTTATGTCTTTCGAAATTGGTGGTGATGGCATTCTGAGGTTTCAGGGTAGATTATGTGTTCCGAATGTCGACGGGCATCGAGAAAGAATTCTTGATGAAGCTCACACCTCGAGGTATGTTGTTCATCCTGGTTCTACTAAGATGTACCATGATTTGAAATCTATGTTTTGGTAGAATAATATGAAGCGAGATGTGGCTAACTTTGTTTCTAAGTGCTTGAATTGCCAACAAGTAAAAGTAGAACATTTGAGGCCAGGAGGTACTTCCCAAGAAATAGCGTTGCCCTTGTGGAAGTAGGAAATGATCAATATGGACTTTATTACAGGACTTCCGAAGTCCCGAAATCAGTATGACTCTATATGGGTGATTGTATATAGGCTGACCAAGTCCGCTCACTTTCTGCCTGTCAGGACGAACTATTCGGGGGAAGATTATGCTAAGCTGTTCATTGCAGAAATTGTCTATTTGCATGGAGCGCCTGTCTCCATTATATCCGACCGTGGTACGCAGTTTTCTTCTCAGTTTTAGAGATCGTTTCAGAAAGGTTTAGGTACCCAGGCGAACTTAAGTACAACATTCCACCCTCAGAATGATGGGCAAGCTGAACGCACCATGCAGACCCTGGAGGACATGTTGAGGGCCTGTGTGATTGACTTTAAAGGTTGTTGGGTTGATCACTTGCCACTGATAGAGTTTGCCTATAACAACAGTTTCCACTCTAGTATTGAGATGGAACCTTTTGAGGCATTGTATGGTAGGAGATGTAGGTCTCCAATAGGCGGGTATGAAGTAGGTGAGATGCAGATGTATGGGCCTGATCTTGTTCATCAGGCAATAGAGGATGTAAAACTCATTAGGGAACGACTTAAGATAGCTCAGAGTCATCAGAAATCCTATGCCGATGTCAGAAGAAGATAGTTACAGTTTATGATTGGAGATTGGGTTTTCCTCAAAGTTTCTCCCATAAAGGGAGTTATGCGTTTCGGGAAGAGGGGTAAGCTAAGTCCTCGCTATATAGGCCCGTATCAGATTGTAAGAAGAATAGGTGGAGTTGCGTATGAATTAGAATTGCCTGCAAGTTTGGGTTCTGTTCATCCAGTATTCCACATATCCATGTTGAAGAAGTGCATCGGAGATCACTCTTTGGTGGTACCCATTGATGAGATCAAGGTGGGCGATTCCTTGTCCTACGAGGAAGAGCCCATGGAAATCCTAGATTGACAAGTGAGAAAATTGAAGAGTAAAGAGATAGTCTCAGTTAAAGTGTTATGGCGAAATCAGAAAGTTGAAGAAGCAACTTGGGAGTCGGAGCATGACATGAAAGTGAGATACCCAAGCCTATTTGAACCAACAAATAACGAATTGGAAGGTACAATTCTTGCTTTATGTTTCCTTCTATGTATGAATCTGCTTGAAATCGTGCATGACTATTCCCGCGTCATCATTCGGGGACGAATGATCCCAAGGAGGGGATAATGTAACGCCCCATAAAAGTCATGCATGTATTAGACCGTAATTTCTGAGCTTTAGACTTAAGTTTTAGTGGACGTTGTAATTTCTGTCAGCTCCCATCGACCATAATTCTCTGTATATGTCGAATTAGAGAACCTACTATGTGTCAAATGATAGGTCTTCGAGTTAACTTTCCAATAATACCAATTTTGCTAAAATCCGACACACGAGCAAGAAGTTATGGCTTTGCAAAGTGGAGTGTGTTGCCTAACCAATCACACATAGCCACTAGACTAGTTGTGCGATACACAATGCGGCGCCTACCTTAGTCCATGCGATACACAATGCGGCGCCTACCTTAGTCCATGCGATACATAATGCAGCGCCTATATTAATCTATGCGATGCAAAATGCGGCGCACACTTATGGTTTCAGGTGACGATAAAAAAACACTTCGTTTTGAGTTATTTTAAGTGCAATTTAGCCCTTACAAAGCCCAAAATCATCCTTAATCACTCCTAAATGGATATGGGCCTATTAACAACATTGAAGCCTCCCATAAGATCCCAAAATTCATCCTTCAAGAACTTAAGAGGAGAAATAAGTAGGGTTTGAGAAAATAAGCTTGAAGGTCCGATCATTCCAAAAACTTCTTCGTGAATTCTTCACAAATAAGGTACGCGGGTTTTTTCCTAAATTCTCATGGGCATAGAAAAATCATGTTTTAGAATGGGGTTTCAAATTATGTATATATATTTATGTATAAGATGTTTTAACATCATTGTTTTGGTCTTTTGACCATCTCGAAAACGATTTGACAGTTTATATACATATATGAATGAATGTGTTTCAATTTTGAATACATAAACTTGCTAAAGACATTTGAACACCAGGTGTTTGATGAAATTTCTGCATGAATTGAACTTTAAGTTTCGGAATATAGAATCCTTTACATCAATTACATGTTTTGGTGGTCTAAACTATGATTTGAATGAAAGCTCTTGCTTAATACATTATGGCTCAGAAAAATTATGACTTGCAATGTCTTGGTATGATGATACCAATTCAGACTAATGCCATATCAGACTCAGACTAACAGACATTTCAAACTTTCATGATTTTAGACATTCAGAATGTTGCATGTACAGAAAAGGTTAAAAATGGGCATACAGATATGTTAGGTGGTTCCCCGAAGAGGGCTTGAGTTCAAGCGACTCGTTGCCTAAAACTGTGGTTTGCCGACCCGGGTATACTATTATGCGCTGACTTAAATGTTCTGTGGCATATCAGACTCAGACACTCCAACCCTTGCGGCACACTTAGGTTGGGGGCTTCCCCGCCGAGTCAATGGCGGATTCCATATAGCCCGTGGAATATCAAACATGTAGGGGAAAACCACTTAACTCAGAAGTAAAACACAGATCATGATTTGAAATGAACAGACAGGTTACATGTTCTCAGAAAGTGCCCATGTATTTTTTTTAGAAACAGCTTTATACTTAATGTCTGTTGCATTATACTATTTTTGGATTTCTTCGTGTGCCAGGATTTTTGTGCTGACCCCCCTCCTTCCAAGTTTCGAGGCACAGTCTAGGGGTCCAGTTACTCAGTAGACATTCTCGGATTTGCAGACTTGATCTTACAGTGGTGAGCCTTCTGTTATTTGGAAGGCCTAATTATGTCAAACATTATCTTATTTATTATTTTTTTGGTTTACTGGGGGCCTTGTCCCAGTTTCTTTTCAGACTGATGTTTGTGTTCTTAGTAGAGATTTCGCAGACTGATGTCAGATAGTATTATTCAGAAATGTTGCAGAACTTGACCATGTTTTCCGTAGTCAGTTTCAATTCTGTATTTTATTATGATTATGAATATTGTGCATGATAACCAGATAGAGAATGGGTGTTCTGGGCCTTCATGGTTCGGGATGCTCGTCACGGCTAGGGCCTAGGCTCAGGTTGTGACAAACTTGGTTTCAGAGCACGGTTCATGGTCCTAGTGTGTCTGCGAAATCGCGTCGAGTAGAGTCTTGTTTATGGGTGTGTAGCGCACCACACTTATAAGCAGGAGGCTATTAGGCGTTTAGGAATGTTTCCCTTCTGTGTGATTTAGTTCGTGCTTTAGGGTCTAAACTGTCCCCTAATCAATTATCTCTTGTATTTCAGAAACACGACTATGCCTCCCCATCACAACATCGATCAGAGTGCTCAGGCAGATGTGGTCCGCCCCACTCATGGGATGCGGACCCGTAATAGAGCTTCCACGTCGGAACCGGTACCTACTCCGGGAGTCCCTCCAGTTCCAACCAGTTCACCTCGGGCTTTATGGACTAATGTCAACCGTCCACCAACTGCTCAGAGAGATATCTCAAATGCAGAGTTCAGACGGTCTATCCATATGCTGACACAACTGGTAGCTAACCAGGCTCAACGATCGGAAGATGTTGGGTCTGCATCCGTTACGTCTGAGGCTACTAGAGTTGGGCATTTCATGAAGATGAATCCACCTAAGTTCACTGGTACAAAGGTGGAGGAAGATCCACAGGAGTTCGTGGATGAGATGGAGAAGATATTTAAGGTAATGCATGTAGATGAGGTAGAAGGAGTGGAATTGGCAACTTATAAGCTTAAGGATGTTGTAAATCAGTGGTATGCAGAATGGGAAGATGCAAAAGGTGAGAGTGCTGAGCCTACAGTTTGGGGTGAGTTTGTAGAAACTTTCCTTGACAGATTCTTTCCTCTGGAGTTGAGGGAGGCCAAAACAGAAGAGTTCATGAATCTGAAGCAGGGCAGTATGACTGTACAGGAGTATACTTTGATGTTTAATTAACTAGCCCGCTATGCACCAGAATTGACTAGCAATATGAGAGCCCGGATGAGGAAATTTTCATCCGACCTTGCTGATAACCTGGTACTTGAGTGCCAGGGGGCAATGTTGAATAGGGAGTTAGACTTTTCTAGACTGACAGTCCACATGCAGCAGGTGGAAGAGAAGAAGAGAAAGATCGCTGAATCTAGAGAGAAGGACAGACAGGCCAAGAGAGTCAAATCTGCGGACCAGCACCAGAATCAGCCGCAGAGTGGTAACTGGGGAAATAGGGGGTCGAAGAAGACGAGGTTTTGGAATAATACACAGTCAGTAGCCAGCGCCCCAGCACCCAGACCCTCTGAAGACAGACAGACTTAGAGCATTCAGACTCCTCATGGATCTAGAGCACCAGATACTCAGTTGCAGGGTAGTGTGGTTCAGCAGTATTGCAGTTACCCGCGATGTGAAAATTGTGGTAGGAATCATCCGGGGAAATGTCAGTTGGGCACACTTGTATGCTATTCATGTGGTCAGTCAGGCCACTTTCAAAGGGACTGTCCATCTGCTAGGAGGAGTGCTGGTGGTGCGAAGTTTCAGGGAAATTCCACGGCGCCACCCTCATCTCAGAAGGGCGCCACATCAGCTACCGGAAACAGTCGCAACCGGTTATATGCCTTGACCAACCGCCAGGAGGCGGAAGCTTCCCCAGATGTTGTTACCGATCTGTTACAAATATTTTCCCGTGATGTCTGTGTGTTACTTAATACCGGATTTACCTTATCCTATGTGACCCCTTATGTGGCTGTTGGTTTCGGGTTTGAGCCCAGTGTGATTTCTGAACCCTTTTTTGTCTCTACCCCAGTGGGGGATTCTGTTGTTGCTAGAAGGGTATATAGGGGTTGTGTGTTGACTGTTGGTAGTCGGGATACGGTGGCAGACCTTATAGAGTTAAACATGGTTACATTTGATGCTATCTTAGGGATGGATTGGCTCCATTCATGCTATGCCATATTGGATTGTAGGACCCATAGAGTTACCTTTTCTTTCCCGAATGAACCAATGATAGAATGGGAGGGACATTCTTTAGCACCCAAAGGGCACTTTATATCTTATCTTAGAGCCCGAAAACACATTTCTAAGGGTTGCTTGTATCACCTTATTCGAGTCAAGGACTCTAAAGTTTAAAATCCTCCTCTTCAGTCTGTCCCTGTGGTGAATGAATTTCCAGAAGCCTTTCCCGAAGATCTCCCAGGGATACCCCCTGATAGGGAGATAGAGTTTGGTATTGATGTGTTGCCAGATACCCATCCCATTTCTATTCTTCCATATAGAATGGCTACCGCAGAGCTAAAAGAGTTGCAAGAGCAGCTAGCAGACCTCCTAGATAAGGGATTTATACGCCCCAGTGTATCTCCTTGGGGTGCACCTATACTTTTCGTGCGTAAGAAAGACGGTTCCCTTCGTATGTGCATAGATTATCGCCAGTTGAATAAGGTCACAATTAAAAACAAATATCCTCTTCCTAGGATTGATGATCTTTTTGACCAGCTTCAGGGTGCTAGATGTTTTTCAAAAAAAGACCTTCGTTCGGGCTATCATCAGTTGAAAGTTAGGGAGTCAGACATTCCCAAAACAGCTTTCCGAACCCGATATGGTCACTATGAGTTTTTTGTCATGTCCTTCGGGTTAACTAATGCCCCTGCAACCTTCATGGATCTTACGAACAGAGTTTTCCGTCAGTTTCTTAACTCGTTTGTCATTGTATTTATTGATGATATTCTGATTTATTCTAAGAGTAAGGAGGATCATGCCGATCACCTCCGAATCATTCTTCAGACCCTTAAGGATCATCGGTTGTATGCCAAATTTTCCAAGTGTGAGTTCTGGTTAGATGCTATTGCCTTCTTAGGGCATATTGTGTCCAGTGACGGGATTAGAGTGGACCCCCAGAAAGTTGAGGCAGTGAGAAAATGGCCCAGACCCACGACTCCAACCGATATTCGGAGTTTCTTGGGTTTGGCAGGTTATTACAGAAGGTTCGTAGAGAGTTTTTCATCCATAGCAGCCCCACTCACTAAACTGACTTAGAAAAAGGTAAAGTTTGTGTGGTCTGATTTATGTGAAAATAGTTTTGAGAAGTTGAAAGATAGATTGACCACTGCACCTGTTTTGACTCTTCCCGAGGGTGTTGATGGTTTTGTGGTTTACTGTGATGCGTCCCGTGTGGGACTTGGCTGCGTTTTAATGCAACATGGTAAGGTGGTAGCTTATGCATCTAGGCAGTTGAAGGTGCACGAGCGGAACTACCCTACTCATGATTTGGAGTTAGCGGCTGTGGTATTTGCCCTTAAGATTTGGCGGCACTACTTGTACGGTGTTCATGTTGATATCTTCACTGATCACAAGAGTCTGCAGTATGTTTTCTCGCAGAAAGAATTGAATCTCAGGCATAGACGGTGGTTGGAACTTTTGAAAAACTATGATATGAGCCTGCATTACCATCTGGGAAAGGTAAATATTGTAGCCGACGCCCTCAGAAGGTTGTCTATGGGCAACCTTTCTCATGTAGAAGAAGAAAAGAAAGAGATGGTGAAGGATATTCACCGCCTCGCGAATCTGGGAGTGCGACTGTTAGATTCCGAAGATGGAGGGGTGATTGTTCATGAGTTAGCTAAGTCATCCCTTTGTGATGAAGTGAAGGAGAAGCAGGTTGAAGATTCCATCTTGATGCAAATCAAGAAATATGTGGGTCAGAAGAAGGTGATGTCTTTCAAAATTGGTGGTGATGGCATTCTGAGGTTTCAGGGTAGATTATGTGTTTCGAATGTCGACGGGCTTCGAGAAAGAATTCTTGATAAAGCTCACACCTCGAGGTATGTTGTTCATCCTGGTTCTACTAAGATGTACCATGATTTGAAATCTATGTTTTGGTGGAATAATATGAAGCGAGATGTGTCTAACTTTGTTTCTAAGTGCTTGAATTGCCAACAAGTGAAAGTAGAACATTTGAGGCCAGGAGGTACTTCCCAAGAAATAGCGTTGCCCTTGTGGAAGTAGGAAATGATCAATATGGACTTTATTACAGGACTTCTGAAGTCCCGAAATCAGTATGACTCTATATGGGTGATTGTAGATAGGCTGACCAAGTCAGCTCACTTTCTGCTTGTCAGGATAAACTATTCGGGGGAAGATTATGCTAAGCAGTTCATTGCAGAAATTGTCCGTTTGCATGGAGCGCCTGTCTCCATTATATCCGACCGAGGTACGCAATTTTCTTCTCAGTTTTAGAGATCGTTTCAGAAAGGTTTAGGTACCCAGGTGAACTTAAGTACAACATTCCACCCTCAGAATGATGGGCAAGCTGAACGCACCATGCAGACCCTGGAGGACATGTTGAGGGCCTGTGTGATTGACTTTAAAGGTTGTTGGGTTGATCACTTGCCACTGATAGAGTTTGCCTATAACAACAGTTTCCACTCTAGTACTAAGATGGAACCTTTTGAGGCATTGTATGGTAGGAGATGTAGGTCTCCAATAGGCGGGTATGAAGTAGGTGAGATGCAGATGTATGGGCCTGATCTTTTTCATCAGGCAATGGAGGATGTTAAACTCATTAGGGAACGACTTAAGACAGCTCAGAGTCGTCAGAAATCCTAGCCGACGTCAGAAGAAGAGAGTTAGAGTTTGAGATTGGAGATTGGGTTTTCCTCAAAGTTTCTCCCATGAAGGGAGTTATGCGTTTTGGGAAGAGGGGTAAGCTAAGTCCTCGCTATATAGGCCCGTATCAGATTGTAAGAAGAATAGGTGGAGTTGCGTATGAATTAGAATTGCCTGCAAGTTTGGGTTCTGTTCATCCAGTATTCCACATATCCATGTTAAAGAAGTGCATCGGAGATCACTCTTTGGTGGTGCCGATTGATGAGATCAAGGTGGGCGATTCCTTATCCTACGAGGAAGAGCCCATGGAAATCCTAGATCGACAAGTGAGAAAATTGGAGAGTAAAGAGATAGTCTCAGTTAAAGTGTTATGGCAAAATCAGAAAGTTGAAGAAACAACTTGGGAGTCGGAGCATGACATGAAAGTGAGATACCCAAGCCTATTTGAACCAACACTTAACAAATTGGAAGGTACAATTCTTGCTTTATGTTTCCTTCTATGTATGAATCTGCTTGAAATCGTGCATGACTATTCCTGCTTCATCATTCGGGGACGAATGATCCCAAGGGGGGGGATAATGTAATGCCCCATAAAAGTCATGCATGTATTAGACCGTAATTTCTGAGCTTTAGACTTAAGTTTTAGTGGACGTTGTAATTTCTGTCAGCTCCCATCGACCAATAATACCAATTTTTCTAAAATCCGACACACGAGCAAGAAGTTATGGCTTTGCAAAGTGGAGTGTGTCGCCTAACCAATCGCACATAGCCACTGGACTGGTTGTCCGATACACAATGCGGCGCCTACCTTAGTCCATGCGATACACAATGCGGTGCCTACCTTAGTCCATGCGATACACAATGCAAGTCTTATATTAATCTATGCGATGCAAAGTGCGACGCACACTTATGGTTTCAGGTGACGATAAAAAAAACACTTTGTTTTGAGTTATTTAAAGTGCAATTTAGCCCTTACAAAGCCCAAAATCATCCTTAATTACTCCTAAATGGATTTGGGCCTATTAACAACATTGAAGCCTCCCATAAGATCCCAAAATTCATCCTTCAAGAACTTAAGAGGAGAAACAAGTAGGGTTTTAGAAAATAAGCTTGAAGGTCCGATCATTCCAAAAACTTCTTCGTGGATTCTTCACAAATAAGGTACGCGGGTTTTTTCCTAAATTCTCATGGGCATAGAAAAATCATGTTTTAGAATGGGGTTTTAAATTATGTATATATATTTATGTATAAGATGTTTTAACATCATTGTTTTGGTCTTTTGACCATCTTGAAAGCGATTTGACAGTTTATATACATATATGAATGAATGTGTTTCAATTTTGAATACATGAACTTGCTAAAGACATTTGACCACCAGGTGTTTGATGAAATTTCTGCATGAATTGAACTTTAAGTTTTGGAATATGAAATCCTTTACATCAGTTACATGTTTTGGTGGTCTAAACTATGTTTTGAATGAAAGCTCTTGCTTAATACATTATGGCTCATAAAAATTATGACTTGCAATGTCTTGGTATGACGATACCAATTCAGACTAATGCCATATCAGACTCAGACTAACAGACATTTAGAACTTTCATGATTTTAGACATTCAGAATATTGCATGTACAGAAAAGGTTAAAAATGGGCATATAGAGATGTTAGGTGGTTCCCCAAAAAGGGCTTGAGTTCAAGCGACTCGTTGCCTAAAACTGTGGTTTGCCGACTCGGGTATACTATTATGCGCTGACTTAAATGTCCTGTGGCCTATCAGACTCAGACACTCCAACCCTTGCGGCACACTTAGGTTGGGGGTTTCCCCGCCGATTCAATGGAAGATTCCATACAGTCCGTGGAATATCAGACTTGTAGGGGAATACCACTTAACTCAGAAGTAAAACACAGATCATGATTCTAAATGAACAGACAGGTTACATGTTTTCAGAAAGTGCCTATGTATTTTTTTCAGAAACAGTTTTATACATGATGTCTTGATGAAAAATTGCTTTCACTTAATATATATATATATATATATATGTATGTTCCATTATACTATTTTTGGATTTCTTCGCGTGCCAGGACTTTTGTGCTGACCCCCCCTCCTTCCAGGTTTTGAGGCACAGTCTAGGGGTCCAGTTACTCAGTAGACATTCTTGGATATGCATACTTAATCTTACAGTGGTGAGACTTGTATTATTCGGAAGGCCTAATTATGTCAAACATTATCTTATTTATTATGTTTTTGGTTTACTGGGGGCCTTGTCCCAGTTTCTTTTCAGACAGATGTTTGTGTTCTTAGTAGAGATTTCGCAGACTGATATCAGATAGTATTATTCAAAAATGTTGCAGAACTTGACCATGTTTTTCGTAGTTAGTTTCAATTCTGCATTTTATTATGATTACGAATATTGTGCATGATAACTAGATAGAGAATGGTTGTTCTAGGCCTTCATGGTTCGGGATGCTCGTCACTGCTAGGGCCTAGGCTCGGGTCGTGACAAACTTGGTATCAGAGCACGGTTCATGGTCCCAGGGTGTCTGCGAAATCGCGTCGAGTAGAGTCTTGTTTATGGGTGTGTAGCGCACCACACTTATAAGCAGGAGGCTATTAGGCGTTTAGGAATGTTTCCCTTCTTTGTGATTTAGTTCGTACTTCAGGGTCTAAACTGTCCCCTAATCAATGATCTCTTGTATTTCAGAAACACGACTATGCCTCCCCATCACAACATCGATCAGAGTGCTCAGACAGATGTGGTCCGTCCCACCCATGGGATGCGGACCCGTAATAGAGCTTCCACGTCAGAACTGACCCCTACTCCGGGAGTCCCTCCAGTCCCAACCAGTTCACCTCGGGCTCTGCGGACTAATGTCAACCGTCCACCAACTGCTCAGAGAGATATCTCAAATGCAGAGTTCAGACGGTCTATCCATATACTGACACAGATGGTAGCTAACCAGGCTCAATGATCGGAAGATGTTGGGTCTGCATCCGTTACGTCTGAGGCTACTAGAGTCGAGCATTTCATGAAGATGAATCCACCTAAGTTCACTAGTACAAAGGTGGAGGAAGATCCACAGGAGTTCGTGGATGAGATGGAGAAGATCTTTAAGGTGATGTATGTAGATGAGGTTGAAGGAATGGAATTGGCAACTTATAAGCTTAAGGATGTTGCAAATCAGTGGTATGCAGACTGGGAAGATGAAAAAGGTGAGAGTGCTGAGCCTACAGTTTGGGGTGAGTTTGTAGAAGCTTTCCTTGACAGATTCTTTCCTCTGGAGTTGAGGGAGGCCAAAACAGAAGAGTTCATGAATCTGAAGCAGGGCAGTATGAGTGTACAGGAGTATAGTTTGAAGTTTAATCAACTAGCCCGCTATGCACCAGAATTGACTAGCAATATGAGAGCCCGGATGAGGAAATTTGCATCCGACGTTGCTGATAACCTGGTACTTGAGTGCCAGGGGGCAATGTTGAATAGGGAGTTAGACTTTGCTAGACTGACAGTCCACATACAGCAGGTGGAAGAGAATAAGAGAAAGATCGCTGAATCTAGAGAGAAGGACAGACAAGCCAAGAAGGTCAAATCTGCGAACCAGCACCAGAATCAGCCGCAGAGTGGTAACTGGGGAAATAGGGGGTCGAAGAAGATGAGGTTTTGGAATAATACACAGTCAGCAGCCAGCGCCCCAGCACCCAGACCCTCTGAAGACAGACAGACTTAGAGCATTCAGACTCCTCATGGATTTAGAGCACCAGATACTCAGTTGCAGGGTAGTGTGGTTCAGCAGTATTGCAGTTACCCGCGATGTGAAAATTGTGGTAGGAATCATCCGGGGAAATGTCAGTTGGGCACACTTGTATGCTATTCATGTGGTCAGTCAGGCCACTTTCAAAGGGACTGTCCATCTGCTATGAGGAGTGTTGGTGGTGCGAAGTTTCAGGGAAATTCCACAGCGCCACCCTCGTCTCAGAAGGGCGCCACATCAGCTACCGAGAACAGTCGCAACCGGTTATATGCCTTGACCAACCGCCAGAAGGTGGAAGCTTCCCCAGATGTTGTTACCGGTACGTTACAAATATTTTCCCGTGATGTCTGTATGTTACTTGATCCCGGATCTACCTTATCCTATGTGACCCCTTATATGGCTGTTGGTTTCGGGTTTGAGCCCAGTGTGATTTCTGAACCCTTTTCTGTCTCTACCCCAGTGGGGGATTCTGTTCTTGCTAGAAGGGTATATAGGGGTTGTGTGGTGACTGTTGGTAGTCGGGATACGATGGCAGACCTTATAGAGTTGGACATGGTTGCATTTGATGCTATCTTAGGGATGGATTGGCTCTATTCATGCTATGCCATATTGGATTGTAGGACCCATAGAGTTACCTTTTCTTTCCCGAATGAACCAATGATAGAATGGGAGGGACATTCTTTAGCACCCAAAGGGCACTTTATATCTTATCTTAGAGCCCGAAAACACATTTCTAAGGGTTGCTTGTATCACCTTATTCGAGTCAAGGACTCTAAAGTTTAAAATCCTCCTCTTCAGTCTGTCCCTGTGGTGAATGAATTTCCAGAAGCCTTTCCCGAAGATCTCCCAGGGATACCCCCTGATAGGGAGATAGAGTTTGGTATTGATGTGTTGCCAGATACCCGTCCCATTTCTATTCCGCCATATAGAATGGCTTCCGCAGAGCTAAAAGAGTTGAAAGAGCAGCTAGCAGACCTCCTAGATAAGGGATTTATACGCTCTAGTGTATCTCCTTGGGGTGCACCTATACTTTTCGTGCGTAAGAAAGACGGTTCCCTTCGTATGTGCATAGATTACCGTCAGTTGAATAAGGTCACAATTAAAAACAAATATCCTCTTCCTAGGATTGATGATCTTTTTGACCAGCTTCAGGGTGCTAGATGTTTTTCAAAAATAGACCTTCGTTCGGGCTATCATCAGTTGAAAGTTAGGGAGTCAGACATTCCCAAAACAGCTTTCCGAACCCGATATGGTCACTATGAGTTTCTTATCATGTCCTTTGGGTTAACTAATGCCCCTGCAGCCTTCATGGATCTTACGAACAGAGTTTTCCGTCAGTTTCTTAACTCGTTTGTCATTGTATTTATTGATGATATTCTGATTTATTCTAAGAGTAAGGAGGATCATGCCGATCACCTCCGAATCATTCTTCAGACCCTTAAGGATCATCGGTTGTATGCCAAATTTTCCAAGTGTGAGTTCTGGTTAGATGCTATTGCCTTCTTAGGGCATATTGTGTCCAGTGACGGGATTAGAGTGGACCCCCAGAAAGTTGAGGCAGTGAGAAAATGGCCCAGACCCACGACTTCAACCGATATTCGAAGCTTCTTGGGTGTGTAGCGCACCACACTTATAAGGAGGAGGCTATTAGGCGTTTAGGAATGTTTCCCTTCTTTGTGATTTAGTTCGTGCTTCAGGGTCTAAACTGTCCCCTAATCAATGATCTCTTGTATTTCAGAAACACGACTATGCCTCCCCATCACAACATCGATCAGAGTGCTCAGACAGATGTGGTCCGTCCTACCCATGGGATGCGGACCCGTAATAGAGCTTCCACGTCGGAACCGGTACCTACTCCGGGAGTCCCTCCAGTCCCAACCAGTTCACCTCGGGCTCTGCGGACTAATGTCAACCGTCCACCAACTGCTCAGAGAGATATCTCAAATGCAGAGTTCAGATGGTCTATCCATATGCTGACACAGCTGGTAGCTAACCAGGCTCAACGATCGAAAGATGTTGGGTCTGCATCCGTTACGTCTGAGGCTACTAGAGTCGGGCATTTCATGAAGATGAATCCACCTAAGTTCACTGGTACAAAGGTGGAGGAAGATCCACAGGAGTTCGTGGATGAGATGGAGAAGATCTTTAAGGTAATGCATGTAGATGAGGTTGAGGGAGTGGAATTGGCAACTTATAAGCTTAAGGATGTTGCAAATCAGTGGTATGCAGACTGGGAAGATGCAAAAGGTGAGAGTGCTGAGCCTATAGTTTGGGGTGAGTTTGTAGAAGCTTTCCTTGACAGATTCTTTCCTCTGGAGTTGAGGGAGGCCAAAACAGAAGAGTTCATGAATCTGAAGCAGGGCAGTATGAGTGTACAAGAGTATAGTTTGAAGTTTAATCAACTAGCCCGCTATGCACCAGAATTGACTAGCAATATGAGAGCCCGGATGAGGAAATTTGCATCCGACCTTGCTGATAACCTGGTACTTGAGTGCCAGGGGGAAATGTTGAATAGGGAGTTAGACTTTGCTAGACTGACAGTCCACATGCAGCAGGTGAAAGAGAAGAAGAGAAAGATCACTGAATCTAGAGAGAAGGACAGACAGGCCAAGAGAGTCATATCTGCGGACTAGCACCAGAATCAGCTGCAGAGTGGTAACTGGGGAAATAGGTGGTCGAAGAAGACGAGGTTTTGGAATAATACACAGTCAGCAGCCAACGCCCCAGTGTGATTTCTGAACACTTTTCTGTCTCTACCCTGGTGGGGGATTCTGTTATTGCTAGAAGGGTCTATAGGAGTTGTGTGGTGACTGTTGGTAGTCGGGATACGGTGGCAGACCTTATAGAGTTGGACATAGTTGAATTTGATGCTATCTTAGGGATGGATTGGCTCCATTCATGCTATGTCATATTGGATTGTAGGACCGTAGATTTACCTTTTCCTTCCCGAATGAACCAATGATAGAATGGGAGGGACATTCTTTAGCACCCAAAGGGCACTTTATATCTTATCTCAGAGCCGAACAACTCATTTCTAAGGGTTTCATGTATCACCTTATTCGATTCAAGGACTCTAAAGTTTAAAATCCTCCTCTTCAGTCTGTCCCTGTGGTGAATGAATTTCCAGAAGCCTTTCCCAAAGATCTCCCAGGGATACCCCCTGATAGGGAGATAGAGTTTGGTATTGATGTGTTGCCAGATACCCGTCCCATTTCTATTCCTCCATATAGAATGGCTCCCGCAGAGCTAAAAGAGTTGAAAGAGCAGCTAGCAGACCTCATAGATAAGGGATTTATATGCCCCAGTGTATCTCCTTGGAGTGGACCTGTACTTTTCGTGCGTAATAAAGACGGTTCCCTTCGTATGTGCATAGATTGCCGTCAGTTGAATAAGGTCACAATTAAAAACAAATATCCTCTTCCTAGGATTGATGATCTTTTTGACCAGCTTCAGGGTGCTAGATGTTTTTCAAAAATAGACCTTCGTTCGGGCTATCATCAGTTGAAAGTTAGGGAGTCAGACATTCCCAAAACAGCTTTCCGAACCCGACATGGTCACTATGAGTTTCTTGTCATGTCCTTCGGGTTAACTAATGCCCCTGCAACCTTCATGGATCTTACGAACAGAGTTTTCCGTCAGTTTCTTAACTCGTTTGTCATTGTATTTATTGATGATATTCTGATTTATTCTAAGAGTAAGGAGGATCATGCCGATTACCTCCGAATCATTCTTCAGACCCTTAAGGATCATCGGTTGTATGCTAAATTTTCCAAGTGTGAGTTCTGGTTAGATGTTATTGCCTTCTTAGGGCATATTGTGTCCAGTGACGAGATTAGAGTGGACCCCCAGAAAGTTGAGGCAGTGAGAAAATGGCCCAGACCCACGACTCCAACCGATATTCGGAGCTTCTTGGGTTTGGCAGGTTATTACAGAAGGTTCGTAGAAAGTTTTTCATCCATAGCGTCCCCACTCACTAAACTGACTTAGAAAAAGGTAAAGTTTGTGTGGTCTGATTTATGTGAAAATAGTTTTGAGAAGTTGAAAGACAGACTGACCACTGCACCTATTTTGACTCTTCCCGATGGTGTTGATGGTATTGTGGTTTACTGTGATGCGTCCCGTGTGGGACTTGGCTGCGTTTTGATGCAACATGGTAAGGTGGTAGCTTATGCATCTAGGCAGTTGAAGGTGCACGAGCGGAACTACCCTACTCATGATTTGGAGTTAGCGGCTGTGGTGTTTGCCCTTAAGATTTGGCGGAACTACTTGTACGGTGTTCATGTTGATATCTTCACTGATCACAAGAGTCTGTAGTATGTTTTCTCGCAGAAAGAATTGAATCTCAGGCAGAGACGGTGGATGGAACTTTTGAAAGACTATGATATGAGCCTGCATTACCATCCGCGCAAGGCAAATGTTGTAGCCGAGCCCTCAGCAGGTTGTCTATGGGCAGCCTTTCTCATGTAGAAGAAGAAAAGAAAGAGATGGTGAAGGATATTCACCGCCTCGCGAATCTGGGAGTGCGACTGTTAGATTCCGAAGATGGAGGGGTGATTGTTCATGAGTTAGCTAAGTCATCCCTTTATGCTGAAGTGAAGGAGAAGCAGGTTGAAGATTTCATCTTGATGCAAATCAAGAAAGATGTGGGTCAGAAGACGGTGATGTCTTTTGAAATTGGTGGTGATGGCATTCTGAGGTTTCAGGGTAGATTATATGTTTCGAATGTCAACGGGCTTCGAGAAAGAATTCTCGATGAAGCTCACACCTCGAGGTATGTTGTTCATCCTGGTTCTACTAAGATGTACCATGATTTGAAATCTATGTTTTGGTGGAATAATATGAAGCGAGATGTGGCTAACTTTGTTTCTAAGTGCTTGAATTGCCAACAAGTGAAAGTAGAACATTTGAGGCCAGGAGGTACTTCCCAAGAAATAGCGTTGCCCTTATGGAAGTGGGAAATGATCAATATGGACTTTATTACAGGACTTCCGAAGTCCCGAAATCAGTATGACTCTATATGGGTGATTGTAGATAGGCTGACCAAGTCAGCTCACTTTCTGCCTGTCAGGACGAACTATTCGGGGGAAGATTATGCTAAGCTGTTCATTGCAGAAATTGTCTATTTGCATGGAGCGCCTGTCTCCATTATATCCGACCGTGGTACGCAGTTTTCTTCTCAGTTTTAGAGATCGTTTCAAAAAGGTTTAGGTACCCAGGTGAACTTAAGTACAACATTCCACCCTCAGACTGATGGGCAAGCTGAACACACCATCCAGACCCTGGAGGACATGTTGAGGGCCTGTGTGATTGACTTTAAAGGTTGTTGGGTTGATCACTTGCCACTGATAGAGTTTGCCTATAACAACAGTTTCCACTCTAGTATTAAGATGGAACCTTTTGAGGCATTGTATGGTAGGAGATGTAGGTCTCCAATAGGCGGGTATGAAGTAGGTGAGATGCAGATGTATGGGCCTGATCTTTTTTATCAGGCAATGGAGGATGTTAAACTCATTAGGGAACGACTTAAGACAGCTCAGAGTCGTCAGAAATCCTAGCCGACGTCAGAAGAAGAGAGTTAGAGTTTGAGATTGGAGATTGGGTTTTCCTCAAAGTTTCTCCCATGAAGGGAGTCATGCATTTTGGGAAGAGGGGTAAGCTAAGTCCTCGCTATATAGGCCCGTATCAGATTGTAAGAAGAATAGGTGGAGTTGCGTATGAATTAGAATTGCCTGCAAGTTTGGGTTCTGTTCATCCAGTATTCCACATATCCATGTTGAAGAAGTGCATCGGAGATCACTCTTTGGTGGTGCCGATTGATGAGATCAAGGTGGGCGATTCCTTATCCTACGAGGAAGAGCCCATGTAAATCCTAGATCGACAAGTGAGAAAATTGAGGAGTAAAGAGATAGTCTCAGTTAAAGTGTTATGGCGAATCATAAAG
Organism: Capsicum baccatum var. pendulum; assembly: GCA_030864225.1. Taxonomy (NCBI): domain Eukaryota; kingdom Viridiplantae; phylum Streptophyta; class Magnoliopsida; order Solanales; family Solanaceae; genus Capsicum; species Capsicum baccatum. Next base: position 247,677,918 of record CM061550.1, read on the forward strand.
TTGAAGAAGCAACTTGGGAGTCGGAGCATGACATGAAAGTGAGATACCCAAGCCTATTTGAACCAGCAAATAACGAATTGGAAGGTACAATTCTTGCTTTATGTTTCCTTCTATGTATGAATGTGCTTGAAATCGTGCATGACTATTCCCGCGTCATCATTCGGGGATGAATGATACCAAGGGGCGGATAATTTAACGCCCCGTAAAAGTCATGCATGTATTAGACCGTAATTTCTGAGCTTTAGACTTAAGTTTTAGTGGACGTTGTAATTTGTGTCATCTCCCATCGACCATAATTCTCTGTATACGATGCGATACACAATGCAACGCCTATATTAATCTATGCGATGCAAAGTGCGGTGCACACTTATGGTTTCAGGTGATGATAAAAAAAACACTTCGTTTTGAGTTATTTTAAGTGCAATTTAGCCCTTACAAAGCCCAAAATCATCCTTAATCACTCCTAAACGGATTTGGGCCTATTAACAACATTGAAGCCTCTCATAAGATCCCAAAATTCATCTTTCAAGAACTTAAGAGGAGAAATAAGTAGGGTTTGAGAAAATAAGCTTGAAGGTCCGATCATTCCAAAAACTTCTTCGTGAATTCTTCACAAATAAGGTACGAGGGGTTTTTCCTAAATTCTCATGGGCATAGAAAAATCATGTTTTAGAATGGGGTTTTAAATTATGTATATATATTTATGTATAAGATATTTTAACATCATTGTTTTAGTCTTTTGACCATCTCGAAAGCGATTTGACAGTTTATATACATATATGAATGAATGTGTTTCAATTTTGAATACATGAACTTGCTAAAGACATTTGACCACCAGGTGTTTGATGAAATTTCTGCATGAATTGAACTTTAAGTTTTGGAATATGAAATCCTTTACATCAGTTACATGTTTTGGTGGTCTAAACTATGTTTTGAATGAAAGCTCTTGCTTAATACATTATGGCTCATAAAAATTATGACTTGCAATGTCTTTGTATGACGATACCAATTCAGACTAGTGCCATATCAGACTCAGACTAACAGACATTTCGAACTTTCATGATTTTAGACATTCAGAATGTTGCATGTACAGAAAAGGTTAAAAATGGGCATACAGAGATGTTAGGTGGTTCCCCAAAGAGGGCTTGAGTTCAAGCGACTCATTTCCTAAAACTGTGGTTTGCCGACCCGGGTATACTATTATGTGCTGACTTAAATGTCCTGCGGCGTATCAGACTCAGACACTCTAACCCTTGCAGCACACTTGGGTTGGGGGCTTCCCCGCCGAGTCAATGGCAGATTCCATACAGCCCGTGGAATATCAGACTTGTAGGGGAATACCACCTAACTCAGAAGTAAAACACAGATCATGATTTGAAATGAACAGACAGGTTACATGTTTTCAGAAAGTGCCCATGTATTTTTTGCAGAAACAATTTTATACATGATGTCTTGATGAAAAATTGCTTTCACTTAATATATATATATATATATGTATGTTCCATTATACTATTTTTGGATTTCTTCGCGTGCCAGTACTTTTGTGCTGACCCCCCTCCTTCCAGGTTTCGAGGCACAGTCTAGGGGTCCAGTTACTCAGTAGACATTCTCGAATTTGTAGACTTGATCTTACAGTGGTGAGCCTTCTATTATTCGGAAGGCCTAATTATGTCAGACATTATCTTATTTATTATGTTTTTGGTTTACTGGGGGCCTTGTCCCAGTTTCTTTTCAGACAGATCTTTGTGTTCTTAGTAAAGATTTCGCAGACTGATGTCAGATAGTATTATTCAGAAATGTTGCAGAACTTGACCAAGTTTTCCGTACTCAGTTTCAATTCTACATTTTATTATGATTATGAATGTTGTGCATGATAACCAGATAGAGAATAGGTGTTCCGGGCCTTCATGGTTCGGGATGCTCGGCATGGCTAGGGCTTAGGCTCGGGTCGTGACACTTGAATTACTCAAGGATTATGATATGAGTCTTCACTACCATCCAGTAAAGCTAATATGGTTATTGATGCTCTTAGAAGGTTATATATGGGGAGTTTATCGCACGTGGAAGAGGATAAAAGAGGTTTGGTAAAAGATATTCACCGGTTGGCTAACTTGGGAGTTTGTCTATTAGATTTTGAGGAGGGATGAGTTATTGTTCAAGAGGTGGTTAAGTCATCTCTTGGTGCGGAGGTGACGGATAAACATATTTTGGATACTATTCTCATGAAGATAAATGATGATGTGGGCTAGCAAAAGGTCTTGGATTTTGAGATTGGTGGTGATGGTATCTTGAGGTACCGAGGCAGGTCATGTGTCCTTGATGTTAATGGGCTGCGGGAAAGGATTTTGACTGAAGCTCATAAGATGAGATATACTGTTCATCCTGGTTTGACAAAGATGTACCATGACTTGAAGGAAATTTATTGGTGGGATAATATGATGAAGGATGTGGCAAATTTTGTTACCAGGTGTATGGTTTATCAGTAAGTCAAGGTTGAGCATTTGAGGTCAGGTGGTTTGTCTTAAGGGATAGAGTTTCCCATGTGGAAATGAGAAGTGATCAACATGGATTTTTTTACCGGTTCGCGATCTTGCAATCAGTATAATTCAATTTGGGTTATTATGGATAGGATGACTAAGTTCGCTCACTTCTTTCCTGTAAGGACTAACTATTTCGGGGAGGATTATGCTAAGTTGTTTATTGAGGAGATAGTCAGATTGCATGGTGCATCGATGTCCATTATTTCGGATCGATGTACATAATTTTTCTCTTACTTTTGTCATTTATTTCAGAAGGGTTTGGGGACTAAGGTGAACCTTAGCACCGCTTTCCACCCTCAGACGGATGGACAAGCAGAGCGGGCTATTCAGACTTTGGAAGATATTCTAAGGTCTAGTGTGATTGACTTTAAGGGATGTTGGGTCGATCACCTACCTCTCATTGAGTTAGCGTATAATAATAGTTGTCACTCTAACATCAAAATATCTCCTTTTGAGGCTCTTTATAGTAGGAGATGTAGGTCTCTTATAGGGTGGTTTGAGGTTAGTGAAACTCGATTGTTTGGTCCTGACTTGGTTCATCAGGCCATGGAGAAGGTGAAGGTGATTAGGGAAAGACTTAAGACCGCCCAAAGTCGCCAAAAGTCCTATACGGATGTGAGACAAAGGGAGTTGGAGTTTGATGTAGGCGATTGTGTGTTCTTGAAAGTTTCTCCTATGAAGGGAGTGATGAGGTTTGGGAAGAAAGAAAAACTCAGTTCCCATTATGTCGGTCCATATTTAATCTTGATAAGAGTTTGGAACATTGTTTATGAATTAGAATTGCTTGCGATCTTGGGTTCTATTCATACGGTCTTCCATGTGTAGATATTGAAGAAGTGTGTGGGTGACCTTTCTTTGATCACACCTATTGAGAATGTTGGTATTTCAGATTCCTTGTCTTATGAGGAAGTCCCGGTTGAGATTTTGGATAGGCAAGTCTGTAGATTGAGGACTAAGGATATGTCTTTGGTGAAGGTGTTTTGGAGGAATCAAAAGGTGGAAGAAACTACTTAGGAAACTGAAGAGGACATGAAGTCCAAATATCTGTTCTTTTTCCCTGGATTGGATAATTAAATTTGAGGTATAGGTTCCCTTTCGATTTTGTTACTCTTTGAATTTCTCTACGGTTTTGTGGTTGCATTTATTCGTGCAAAATGCCCTAACTCATCATTCGGGAACAAATAATCCCGGGGGGGGGGGGGGTAATGTAATACCTAGGTTTTGGTCCCTGAGAATTTCTGAGTTTTGAGCTCACTATCCAGGGTACGACTTAGGTAACAAGTTATGAAAACTCCTCATGAGTCGTATGGTTCCATCGTTGTCTGACCAGTAAGTTGTCCATGGTTTTTTACTAAGGTTATGACTTGGACCTCATGAGTCGTTAGGTGAGGTCACGAGTCGTATGGTGGGACTCGTGACCAAACCAGTGGGGATGGCCCAAGTTTGCTATCTCGGTAACGACTAAGATCCTGTGATCCGTAAGGTCTGGTCAAGAGTAGTAGGGTGTGACTCGTGACTGTACCAAAAAGGATGCCCTGAGTCACTGCCCAGACCACGAGTCCAGGCAACGACTCGTACCCAATCGTCATGAGTCGTGATGTGACCCGTAATAATTATTATCAATAGTTTTTTGCATTTTATTTAAAGACACTTCAGTCATTTTCGTATTTCCCCAATTAAAACCCACGTTCATAAAACACCATTGGGACCTCATTATCATCCCAACACACATCAAATACGCCTCTAATCTCTCTCAAATTCCTAAGCAAGAACAATTAGGGTTTTTCAAGGGAGTGGTCATCTAGGGCTCAAAGGGTGATTTCTTCTTCAAAATACTTAGTGTCTCAAGCATGTGTCTCTTTCTCTAACTTGTATTTTCATTGCGACATGCACTGACTTGATATTTCCATGGTTTTAATGCTTGGTTTTGAGTGATAGGTTGAGGGTTTTGGATGGTATTTGTTTAAATGCTTCTCCCATGGTTTTTATGGATTATTTCATGCTTTGAATTGATGGTTTGTGAACTCATTGGGTGCATGGGTATGGTGAATGGGACGGGGGTTGTGGATTCCCACAAATATATGAATTGTTGGTCATGGAATTAGTAATCACCTTAATCCACTTGTATAATTGTCTTTGAAATATGGTTTTGCCCACTTATCTAAACTAATGCATTGCATAAATGGTTAATGAACTATAAACTGGTTTGGAAAGACCTTGGTGGCCATGGTGTGTTTTTAAATTAAATGTTTGGGGGTCATGGATTCCCCCAAGATGATGACATAATGAAATTGCTTGCAAGCTTGAATTGGTATGATGATACCGTTTGATAATATGATACCGATACTGAAAACTACGTTTGCGATGTGGGGGTCTTGATGACTATATGCATGCATCACACTATATATATTTGTATCCAAAATGGCATAGGGTCGTGGATTCCCCGACCTTCCGTGGATATCTCTGATTCATGTGGCTACACACATTGGGGCCCTTCCGGTGAGGGGAGCCGGACCCATATAGCTCGTGGGTGTTTTTATGACGGCAGAGCTGCACAGTCCAGGTTAATCACTTTAAATCTCATGCTAAGCCTCATTCCCTATCCTGCTATCTTATGTATATGTAAATGCATGTATGTGAACATGTACATCAACATTAGTTTTGGATGGTTTGACATGACATTATTATTTAATCCCTATCTCTGAGTTACATGCTAGCGCTCACCCCGCTAACCGTCCTAGTACGCTACATCGTTTCATAATGTAGGGTCCGAGGACACTTCTACTTCTTTGCACAGTGTTAGGTGATTCTGGTTTGTTCGTCGTTCAGCTTGAAGTGGTGAGCTTCCAGTCTTCATAAGGCCTATCATTTCAAAGTATAGTTTCCATTGTTATCTCAGTTTATCATTTATGGATTCTTCTTTTTGGCTATCATCTGGAGCATGTCCCGACTTAGATTGATGTTTGGTTTTCTTTAGAGGCTTTCGTGGACAAGAGCGTGAGAGTGGTTGATGCTGACTCTTAAGAGCTTGCTTTTTTTAAGCTATATTACCTATCTTATCATGCTTGGTTGTCTTCTATTGTATGTTTGAATTATATTTGGACAGGCTATGGGGGTGGTCTCCAGCGCTTGGTGGGCTTGAAATACCCGTCACGACTAGGCCCAGGGTCGGGTCGTGACACATGTATAACCTACAATTTGTATACTTATGCACTTCTGGTTCATCCACTACAAATGTTCTAAATATTTAACAGTGTTTCAGTTCTTAAACCAAATGATTACTACCACACTTCTTTGTTTAGATAAAGTCAGTGTGGTACTATTAGTCTATTACTCATTTTAGGTTACAAATTACTTATATTTGTAGATTGGAATGTTCAAAAACATACAAATCTAGAAATTGTGCTAATCACATATGACAAGAACCAAAGTTCAAATTCATCGACAATTAAAAGGCTAGAAGCGCAACAATCCCTAGGAGTAGTTCAAATTATGTACTACTGGTCAGATAACCATGAAAACTAGAAATTTAGAACATCACAAAAACAGAGGGAATCTGAATTCCATTAGAAATTGTTAGAAAAACGCTTAAATGCTAGCAAAGAAGAGTCACAAGCCAATGCAATATGTAAATTCAGACATACGATAACTGAGACCGAATTAAGTAAAAGGACGAAAGAATTTGTGGGCCCTCTCTACATCACTGACAACATATAAGTGAGTATTTACATTGACATAATAACTCATCAAACAAATTGTTGCATATGTTTAGTGACTCACAGTTCAGTGTATGTTTCTAGATAAATTGAGAGCTTTCTCTGATAATCTGTACAAGAAATATAGTTGAACTGCAGTTAATTGCTGTGAGAAGCTCTAAATAACTCCTGCCACTTCAGTGTATCTGTTCCTGGTCCATCACCCTGCATTATTTCACGGTTCAGTGGAAAGAAGTAACGATCTGAAAATCTGCTGTCCACAGAACATTTGAATGAATGTCGATTTACATTCGAACACAAAAACTAAAGTATACCATTATGTTTAGTATTATGCTATTTTGATTGTTATGGGCATGATTTGAACCTGACTCGAAATTCTTTCCTTATTTTACCTTCAATTCTTGTTTCTGATTGAGGGCAGCCAAGTACAAGATAGGTTGCAGCTAATAGTCAGGAAAGAACCTCGCTACGGTTCCCCCTGTTCCCATCTCTTCCTTGTTCAATTATCTAAAGCCTCATGTAGAATCTCTCTATGTCCAGTAACTTGGCCGTAACAGATTGGCAAAACAATGCACAACTCACAAAGAGATTGCACATTGTATATGTTCCTCATTATTACTTTCAATTTCAGATTAATTCCCTCTTGTTCTTTAATAATTTAAAGCTACTTGCAGATGATAGCATATATTTATTAAACAACGCTGCGAGTGAGAAATATATGTTATAGCTCAAGATATTTACCGCAATAGAGTTTATTTCATATGTTTGTCCTTCTGTGAAGTCTATGTCCAATGCCTGTATGCAAGCTTCCGCAACTACAAGCCTACTAACTTCTCCAACAAGTTTATCCCCTAGATGCATGCAGAAACAAATAAATATAGTAAAAAATAATACGGAAAATAAAAAAATAAAAAATCTAACAAATGAGGAAAAAGTGAAGATTGCTTTCACACAGATTACACAAAACTAGCCGCACATAGAATGAACGGTTCTCAAATGCTTAGAAGACCCTATAGGTGTAATAAGAATACTGACTAAAGAAAGCTCTGATTATCATGAAAAATGATATCTATGCTAGGTGTTTTTTACCCTATATTTGAAGATGGAAAAGAAGGGAAAATAGTAACTTCCCCCTTCTACATTTGATTTAACAAAAGCAAAGAGGAAAGAAGATAAAAAGAAAATGGCCATCACTGAAATCCATGAATATATGGACGGAATAATCTAGAGATAATTTGAGGATATGGAAATCTGATGAATTTTAAGCTTAGGAAGTTTGATGTCGAGAAAACAGCAGCAACCAAATAGCAAGTCTTTTGAAACTGAGTGTGCATAAATCGGCAGCTAGTCATATAGATTAATCTTTCACCTTTATACCTATCAAACAAGTTCTTATTGTGTCCCATTTAGACACATGAAAATAAAACATAAAGTTGTGAAATGTGAAACGTGTCTCAATTCTCATTATTCTCAAGAGCATATCAAACAACTTTGGGTTTTCAAGAGTAAGCCAATGCAACAGGATGAAGAGAAATAATGTCGTAATTTGTCAACCGATTCTGCGGTATATGAGATCCTAATCAGACACTTAAAAATAATTCCCTCAGCTAATTTTACAATACTGTCATGAGAACTAAAAGATTAATACCTTGACCTATCAAAACTGCACGTCGTTCGCCAGCTGTAGCTTGTAACAGAGTGTTCAAATCATATGATGTGTATGGCCCGTCTGTTAATCTACCAGCTCTGTATATTTTCAACTGATGAATGAGCCAAAGCAGTATCTTTTTGAAATTCAAGTAAAATAGGAAAAATATGAGATATTTAACATGTGGATTTAACTTGTATACACCGACAATGTAAAACCAGTAATTTCAGCTGTCATAGGATGTTGCCTAGTCTATTTCCAGGTATATTATAGACAAGTGCTTGTAGTTATCTTTTCTGATAGAATAAAAATTCTTTTACACTGTTAATGTATAGAAGTTAAACTATTGACATGTCGCCAGTTGTTCAAGTACCTGATTATGGTGAATGGAAGACCAGAATTGCGAACAAAATCCTCCCCCATCTTCTTATACTTGAGAACACCAAAAATGTTCATGATGCTACAAAACCGAAGTTGGAAACAACATTATGAGAGAGGAAAAGAACAAAGACTCTACGTCATTCTTAAGGATGGAGATAATTATGGATCTTTGGTCTCATTTTGCTTCTCAAGGAGAAAATATAGTCACTTTAGATGTCCATATTAGAGAAATGATTAAACATATAACAACAACAAACCCAGTATATTTCCACCTAGTGGGGTCTGGAGAGGGTAGAATGTACGCAGTCCATACCACTACTTCTAAAGAAGTAGAGAGGTTGTTTCCGATAGACCCCCGGCTCAAGACACAGGACAATATACAAAAATATTCAAAGCATGAAACATGATAAAACTAACATAGATACAACATCCACAAAATTAATGTACAATACCAAACAAAAGACACCAAAACCCTCCTAACTACGGACTACGATTCATCCACCCACCTTATCCCTCTATCCTAGTGTTTTTCCTCCAAACCTTCCTATCTAGGGTCATGTCCTCAGTGAGACGTAACTGCTCCATGTCATGTCTAATTACTTCTCTCCAATATTTCTTCGGTCTACCCCTAACCCACTTGAAACCATCTAACGCTAGTCTCTCACACCTACGAACTGGGGCATCCATGCCTCTCTTCATAACATGACCAAACCATCTCAACCTCACTTCCTGCATTTTTTCCTCCACCGATAACACTCCCACCTTCTCCCGAATAATCTCATTCCTAACCCTTTCAGCCCTTGTAAGACCACACATCCAACGCAACATCCTCATTTCCGCCACCTTCGAGGATGTTGCGTTGGATGTGTGGTCTTACAAGGGCTGACAGGGTTAGGAATGAGATTATTCGGGAGAAGGTGGGAGTGGTATCGGTGGAGGAAAAAATGCGAGAAGTGAGGTTGAGATGGTTTGGTCATGCGATGAGGAGGGGCACGGATGCCCAAGTTTGTAGGCGTGAGAGACTAGCGTTAGATGGTTTCAAGCGAGGTAGGTTTCCAAAAGGTTTATGTCTAGCTTGACGTCCATAAGTTCTCCCATTCTTCATCATTCCTTCTTACGATGCAACTCAGTTCATTACAAGAATTCATCATCTTTTCATTATCTTATTGACGCACAACATAAGCCAAGATATCCAAGTCCTAGAAGCTAGTGAACAATTATGTTGGAGACCTACTAGCGTCTAGAGTTTATCTGGTATAGAAAGCCATTGTTTGTTAGGGTGCAACATCTGATAGATGGTAAATATTGATATACTAATATCAAATTGTTAGATACCAATAATCATCTATTTCTCCATTGCAAAGTGACAACACAACCGTGGAATCTTTTACTGGGATCAACACAGACTAAGTGGATTATTCCTGAGCATACAACAGACCTTCTCAGTTGCTGGATCAGAAGAGGGGGGAGCAAATCTCCAAAAAAGTGGTGTAGTATAATACCATTATGCTAGAAGAAGATGCACAAATTTTAGACTTTATAGGATCGTTGTAATCTACTAGTTTTCTCTGTGTTTGTTGGAAAGTTTTAATGCTGATGAATACAACATTACCTTAATCAAAAAATTTAGGTGTATCAAATAATTCATGGCGCTAAACCGAAAAAATGCTATATATAATAAAATAAAGCAAACACAAAAGTCAATATGATGGAAGATGCTTAAAAAAAAAAAAGAGAGAGACGAGACAAATAGAGATATAGAAGTGGTCTTAGAAGCATTAGCCAACCTCAACAGCAAATGGTAAAGAAAACTTCCTTTTTTTTTCTTTTTTAGATGAAGAAAGTAATCACAACAGATCAAAGGTGGATTGGACCGAAATCTGGAACTTAAGACTTTATTTAGGAAAAAAAATCATAAAAATATTTGGTAAGAACATAACTAAATTCAGAAATCACCAAATCTGATACAAGTCATACATAATTTTTTGCAATATGTTCAGAAGATTTGAAGAAGTGGTCCATGAAGCAGCAGCCAGAATATAACGAGAACAAATTTATTTGATGAGCAACTTCTTGTTTCAATAAAGAGGCATTCAGGAATTTAATTGAATCAAAACCTGGCAGGAATACCAAACGAAAACATTAACCAGAACCTCTAAGTGCACCCCTCAACATAAATAAAATAAAAATTTCATCCTAGATTAGTACCACTACAACACAAACGCATTGAATTTGAATTTCACAAAAGTTAGTATTCTAAAGCTAATCTTGGATTCATAGTTAGAAAGAAATTAACAATGCCCTATCATTACTCCATGTTCCTTTTTTGCAGATGCACACACCAAAGGCAACATCAACAAGAAATTTGTACGATTTGATGGGTCATTTGAGGATCTCTAAATATAAGCGGCATTTTACCTCCAAGGCAACTCGTTGAACTTTGTGACACCAATCGATGAAACAAGAACAATTCTTTTTAGTGACTTGGGCAATGCTGACACAAGGTTTCTCACACCTTCCCAATCTACACAAACAAATGCATATATGTCATGAGAAAGACTACTGCACTAAAACTTAGAAATTAGATTGTAGGGATAGAAAAACGATGAAGAACCCATCAAAATTGCTTTCAGTTTTATCAGATACAAAAGAGACACAACAAGGACAGAGAATAATGTAAAACATGTTTTTGAACCTATTAAAGAAACACACAGTGCAGTCCTTATAAAGAGTCTCAGGAAACTCATAGGTATATTATGAAGTTGATTATACACCAACCCGACCGCTAAAGTATATATTGTAATCAATGTAATAATTATAGATCACCAGACAACAATTACTAGAGATAAATATGAACATGACTTTTCTGTCACTGCGAAACACATACATCAAATATATAAGTAAATAGGGAAAAGACATCGTTTCCACCCCAAACTATACCCGAAAAGTCGAAGCCACACCTAAACTATACTAGTGACCTATATTACACACCTAAACTATAAAAAAGTGAAACTATTTACACCCTGTCAGGCTACCACCACTTGCATGTGGTGTAGTGTTTAACACGCGCTGCCACGTCAGTAAAAAGTTTCACTTTTTTATAGTTAAGGTGTGTAATAGGTCAATTATATAGTTTAGGTGTGGATTCGACTATTCGACTATAGTTTGGGGTGGAAACAATGCCTTTTCCCTTAATGTTTTTAGCCGTTTACTTTTGTTATTTAATAGGCTGGACGCGCCTAAAATAAGTGTAACACACGCGCCTTAGAATGGGGGTCGCGGGGAGGTAATAATATCACTTTTATATAGTTAAGGTGTGTAATAGGTCACTTATATAATTTAGGTGTGGCTTAGACTTATCTTGTATAGTATGGGGTGGAAATGATGCCTTTTCCCAAAGTAAATAATAGATAGCAAAATCTTTTAGTGGCTTAGTAAACAAAATAATTAGATCCTTTTTTCTATATTCATACTCATTCTGTTCCCAGCAGTTCTTCATTTTATATATTTCTTAATGAGCACTGCAACTTGGTTACATAAACCACCACATAAATATAAACATCCCACTAGAAAGATTCTAACCTACTCTTTCTGGAGTATTATCTCCATCCCACCGCCTAGATGGAAAAGCAGTGGTCCCAGTGCAGCAAATAACATGAGTTACACCCTGAAAGGTCAGTTGCGCACAGCCCAGCAGCAATTTGAGAAAGTTATTAAGCCACTTTAACTTCCCAGGAAAGTTCTAGAAAGGTTGTAGACGTGGTGAACAAACCTCAAATACAGATGGATCTATGCCTGTAGGACTCCGCGTGTCACCTTTCCACACCTGTCAAGTTTGGAAACAGTATAAAGTTTGAAAATCTTCTTTAAACAAAGAATACTTTCCCGGTTAATTGGGCCCGGGTTGAGGGTGGATAAGTTTGGCACAGCCACATAAGAACAAACCTGAAACTTTTCCTCATCATGCTCGCCAAATAGAGTAGTTGCTTTCTCAGGGTCTCTAAGAATGAGACGCAGTTTGACATTCCTATTGAGTAATGATGCTACAACTATCTGTCCTGCATTTCACATAATACAAAAAAGTTAAGTGAATCTTTACCATGACAAGCTTATTTCAATGCACTCATATCCTGTCTAAATTGTTTGACGCTTTACACTTTTTGACCAGATAGACACTATGCAGTCTATTCAAAGGTAACAATTTAACTAATACATCAGTCATGCCATTTTTAACATATATGGTAAATCCCCCCTTCACTAAGGTCAGAGGGGTGAATAGTGGCCTTCCCACTGTTAATCCGTGGTGACTCAAACCCCCAACCTCATTGATGGAAGGGATTTTCTATTTCCAATAAGATATCCTTCACCAATCCATATTTTCTATCTCACATGTGTTACTGAAACCAACAATTTTGATATTTATGCTGAATAGTATATTGTAACCTAAACCTCAACTCCTTTCCCTCATTGGAGAAGCAAAGGAACTAAATTCAAATCTTAGGTAGAAAGTTCCTGAGCAGTACAACCCAACCCCCTGTCTTCTGTTATGTAAGACTTTACAGAAATTCAGGAACTGAGATGGTGAAGCCTCTCCCCCCCCCCCCCCCCCCCCCCCCCCCCCGTACTACCAAAAGATCTTCAGAAAATTCATACTGATAATCGCTGATCAGCAAAAAGAATTTGGTAAAGTATTCAAGTAAATACAGACTAAAGAGCGTTGATATTTCTGACAAAGAGGAAGAGAAACCAAAAAAACAAGAAAAGGACATAAGATCTCGATTCTAGTTTCTCAAAAAACAATACATTATCTCGAAATAACTAGTGGCAACTGAAATAGATATCCTAAGATTAACACTTCTGCAGCACATACTGAGCATACTCCATGGTATGAATAAAATAGATTTAGGATACTGTGCAAGAAATGAATTTATAAATTCTACAAATTCGTTCCAATGGAATATTAGTTATGACGATGCGAAATCTAAAACTAAGTACAAAACAAACTGAAACCAAAAGAATAGTTAAATAAAATCTCAAATGTGCAGAAGCCAAAACCAAATTCTGCAAAAGGAATGTATAAACAAAATGTATATGAAGAACGGAATATCATAGATTATGTTAGCTCACTAAAGCTTTGACTATGACTGCAAAGATATGATTTTGTATTGTCCAGGATTCTCTCTTTTATATATTGTCCATAGACGTAGAGCTAGGTTTTTGACTAATGAAAGCACTTCTGCTTGTTGATAAAAAAATGTTCTTCAAATAGAAGGCACTCCATTTTCACACACACAAATATGGCACATTCACACATGTATATGTTAATTAAGATATTAATCAGAGCTCAACTTGTACGTATGTACTTAGAACAAAAAAGGTTCCAATTTTGAGTTACTATCTTCTTTTGATCATTTCTCCAACTTATGTTGAATCTTTATTTCTACCTGGTAGTCAAGGATCATATAGAGAGAAATGAATGCCATAACCAGAGGATGTTAAGTAAGTACGACTTTTTCTAGGTTCGAGTAATCATATTCAGTCCACACATGATTGGAGAGTCCCACATTGGTTGGGAATTTAAAGATGGATCTCCTTATATGCTCTTGGGAAATCCTCACCTTGTGAGCTAGCTTTGAGTTAATTAAGGTCCAAGATCTATTGCTTTATCCATGAACAAATAAAACTTCCTTTTTCTTTTCATTAGTGAAACCTGTCAATTACAATTTTCTATTTGATTGGTATGCATCCAACTTGTAACCTATGGAGTACCTACTAACTCTCAATAGCCAAAGTATCAGGTAACTTTGCCCACAACTGTTTAAGCTGATAGGAAAAAAATTCACCTAGAGTTGCCTCTGCTAGGATTTAAACCTTGGTTTTCTAAGGTTCTTTTTTTTGAAACAATGGTTTTCTAAGGTTGTTACTCCAACTCTTTCACTTAGAAGGCTTGTTCGAAACAGAACCCTGGAAAATGATTAGAGAATGTCCATATTTTCGTTTCAACCGACATTTTTAGCAGAAGTTATGAGACAAAACAGCTTTTATCGATCAAGGGCCGACATATAACAAGGATCCTAGTACTCTCTAGGTGCAAAGAAACTACAAACAAAGATCTTAACCCATTTATCATAGTCTATACTCTAAAAGGATAATAATTATGCCCAAGTCATAAATAATTGGGATAAGGCATAAAACCCTCCTGAAGTATAGTGAAATTGTCGGTTACACACCTAAACTATGTGAGGATTTTATCACCCACTAAACTTAACTTTTCTGCTTTATTTGCACAGCCGAACTATACGAGGGTCCTATTACCTCTTGAACTTAGTTTTTCATATTATTTAAACCCCTAAATTATTTTGGTTCAGCTTTTGTTGGTGTTTAAATGCAGATTTTGGTGGATTTTTGGTCTAGTTTTGGTGCAATTTTGGTTCAATTTTGATCCAATGGTATGGACAACAAAATAACTTGCAAGTTTTATACACCAAATAAATGAAGGAAACCTGTGCAAAATACCAACTATACAAGTATGACATCTTCATAAATGAAGAGAATCTATGTAAAATATCAAGAATAATTTTATAGACATCAAAATGAGTGATGCAACTTCATAAATATAAAAATCAGTGCAAAAATGCATTGAACTATGCAATAACATTATCTTAATAGACACAACATGTTAAACACAAAAACTTGCACAGTCTTGCCAATTAAGTTCAGGGATTGTGGGATCCTCGCATAATTTAAGGGTCTAAATAATTTAAAAAAAATAAATTCAAAAAATTAAGGACCCTCAAATAGTTTAGTTGTGTACCCGACAATTTCCTCATAGTTTAAGGAGTTCTTATGCCTTATCCCTAAATAATTCCTAAGACCTGCCTATCCATGTGACCGGGAGCTCACACATTCAAGCCGTGGATAGCGGGAGCTTTAGTGTACCGGGCTTCCCCTTTACCCCCTTTCCATGCAAACAATGAAAATCGCTCCCAAAATTTAGCCCCAATCACAACTAACTACTTTTATGGGAGCAAAGTTGTTATGAACCAGTTGTCCCACATTGGAAAAGAGTTCGTTGGTTCTCAAGCGGAGGCGATTGTTACGAACCAATTGTCCCACATTGAAAAAATAGAGAAATGCTAAGAGATTTATAGGCCAAATGGGCTCTCCCATTTGGTTTATTATATAGTATATATTATAGAAATAGTATCATTATTTCTTAAAAGATTATACTTGTTTTAGATGTTTTATAGAGTTTATTTAGAAATAAATAGATATTATTTAAATAAATACTTTTTTGTCTTAATTTATGTGTTTTTTTTGTGACAGTTAGTTTAACTAATTTTTTAAAGTTAAATAAGATTAGATCAATACAATATTTTAAAACTTAGATGTTCAAAAATTAACATGCAGTTCAAAAACTATATAATAAGTAGAACTTGTAATCAAATGAATAGTCGATATGGTACAAGATGACATATACACCATCACTTTAAAATAAAACGAAAACAAATCAAAGAAACGTATTTATAATTTTACAATAAAATTTAAAGGTCTCTTCTTAAGTAAAAGAGAGTGGAACGGAGCAATACCAACGCCACCGGATCCACCAACAACAAGAACAACTTTGGAAGACGATGCAGTAGATGAAGATGATGGAGGAGAAGTTTGAGATTCTTCAGTCACAGCAGCTGAAACTGATATACATCTTTGACAATTTACCTTAACCTTCGATGATATAACTCTAGAAGAAGAAGGGAATTGCTGTAGAAGTGGAAATTGAGGAAGAAGTTGAGTTTTTTGAGTGGAAATTGGAAGGTTCCAGAAAGGGGAAACAGAGATTTTGGAAGCCATTATTAATGATAAAAAGAGCAGTGTTTTTGGTGATTAATGATAAGCGCGGGGAAGTTAAAAGGGGTGGAGAATTTTTGTGGTGGTAGTTGTGTTTTGAAATTGTTGTTTTACTATAATACCCTTGAGAAATTGGAAATATTCTATTATTGTTTTAAACTTTTAACCAGTGTTTTCGAGGGCAATTTTTTGGGGCGAATCTCCAGGCGGGGCATATCAAAAACACTTCAAAGCACTAATGAAAGGCGTAATCCTCGGTCATAAAAGCATAAGTCCAAAGTATAAAAGTGTATGTCTCAGGCATTAATTTTATTTATTATTAGTATTTTAATTATGTTTTTTCCTATAAATCATAATTTTTAGTTATAGGTGTAATGATATTTATACTATATGCTATCATGCTTTAATATTGTAATGATTTTTCCTATATATAAGAGTAAAAGATAGCAACTTTCATTAAATAAAATAATTATAACTATTTTTTCTATGTCATTGATGATTTATTTAAATTTATTTATAGAATAATTGAAAATCCTAGTTTTATTTATTTTCTTGATAGCAAAATTATAAAATTGAAGATACATGAGATATACACTCCGTATATCCATGGAACCTACGTCCTTTATTTCGAGGCTTAAGTCTCACCATATGTTACGTCAAATGTCTAGCCTCACACTCCACTTTTTAAAACACAGACTTGAATTTTGAAGTACTAAACTTGGTTAAAGTATGGCGATATTTCTGGTAATTTATTACCAAGCTCAAAATAAGCTTATCCATGGTGTTTGATCTCTATCATAATGTTACTTCAACTCCAACAAAAGGAAATGAAATATGTCGAATTTGACCGAAAATTAAAGACATTAAGCTCACTAATGAAATTGAAAAGGGATATCAAGCTTTTTATTGGGTCGTTTATCTGCAGTTTATCATTTAAGTTCTATTTACTATTGATTTGGAATAGTTAAATTTGCTTGTGGCTCAAGAGCGTGCTCAACATCCTTAGCTTAGTGTTAGTAGCATGAGTTTGCACGAAAATAAATAAAATGAGAGAATAATATTAATGATAAATAAAACAGAGTAGAATACAAATATGAGGGATCCTATACACAATTCCTCTAGGTATTAACAATCGTGAACGTGAACGTAAGATAAGCGAATGTGATAGTAAGAAAAAATAACGAAAGCTAAAACAATTAGAGAAAACATGAAAAGTTTAAGTACCAACTTAAAGATATTTTATTGCTTTATAGTAAAGGTAAGTAGAAAATGAATCTTTTACAATGGGGGAGGAGGTCTCTATTTATAGGGCGCCAACAATGCCAGTAGCTAATAAGAGAATGTCACTCGCCCTTGTGTTGTTAGAGAGTAATCAGCCCACTAGCATGTGTCAGACACGATTTTATCGGGAGTTGTCTGCGCACCTGAATAATCTGACACACCATCCTTTTTGTCCGTCCCTAGCATGCAGTGCCCATCATAGATGGTTTTGGGCTACTTTATTTTTGCTCGAGAGGATATTTCTTTTTGTCACTCTTATTCTCGAGATGATGACATTATGGGCCGGTCCTCGTTACACTCAGACCCAAACTAGCTCAATCTTTACTAAAGCTATTTTATCCGGCTCATACATTCTCTATATTGATGGTGCCCGATTATATATAAGGATAGAAATTTTTTTTTTGAAAGTTATTGAATATCTATTAAAACATGCATCTAAAGTTGGTGAATCTTCAAGTGAGGCCATAGAAGAAGTACAAAATCTTTCGATAGCTATACCAAGTAGACATTGAGGATGTTGCAATAGAAGATTAAGAAAAGAAATATGATTCTCAAGACATTAGAAATAGAGGAAAACTGTATAACAAAAGATCCATTTCATAAAAAAAATATGGAAGGTTGAGTGTGTAATGAGACTACACAATATGAGAGATAGCCAATTTATGGTCCATAAATCTTCTACAATAATGAATTGAAAAAAATCATCTCAAACACTTTTATTACTTTATTATTCAACTCAGACAAATAAAGAAGAAACCGTGAAAGCTTATTGATATATGATACGAGAAAAAGAATAACTGACTATAATGGAGATTACCACCTTCTTATGTAGGTGGAGATCCTAATTTATCTATTCTATAGAAAATATGGCTAAGCTTTTAGAAGCCTCTATCTAGCTCAGCTCCAAGCTCCCTCAAGTGACAGCTCAGCATCTAACCAATTTACTAACTAATTTTGTAGCTAATGAATAGTAACTAATGAAACAGTAAAACTGTTGATCAATGAAATAGTAAAAAAATAGAACAAACTACAGAACAATCTACATTTTAACACACACCCTCAAGCTGTAGGATGCAGAATGTTAAGCAAACCAAGCTTGACCAAAAGATATAGATGTCGAGCTTGGATTAACCTTTTGATAAGTAGATCTGCAAGTTTGTGATGAGTAGGAACATAAGTTGTTTCAACCAAGCCTTCTTTGATCTTATCCCTGATGAAATGACAATCAATTTCAGTGTGTTTAGTCCTCTCATGAAGCACATGATTTTCTGCTAATTGAATAGCTAGCTTGCTATCA
The DNA here is from genome assembly GCA_030864225.1 of Capsicum baccatum var. pendulum. NCBI lineage: Eukaryota > Viridiplantae > Streptophyta > Magnoliopsida > Solanales > Solanaceae > Capsicum > Capsicum baccatum. The sequence continues at coordinate 247,696,629 of CM061550.1, forward strand.
CTATAGAAACTCCCAACTTCTTGAACAAACCCAACAACCATGTCACTTTAGCAACTATAGGAGCGATGTGTCTGTACTCAGCCTCAACTGAGCTTCTGAAAATAGTTTGTTGTTTCTTGGACTTTTAAGAGACTAGAGAATTACCAAACTTAACCACATATTCTATAATAGATCTCCTAGTGTTGGGATATACTGCCCAATGAGAGCACATTAACAAGTCAACATAGTAGCAGGTTTAGCCTGAAGCCAAATCCCTTGACCAACTGTGCCTTTTAAATACCTGATTGCTCTCATAGTTGCATCCCAATGAGACTTCTTAGGAGATTGAAAGAGCTGACCAAGTGTTTGTATTCATAACTAATGTCTGGTCTAGTAATAGTAGCATATAAGAGTTTATCAATCAACTTCTGATAAAAAGAATTGCATCACCAGCAATACCAATTGTCGTGTCATATTCTACTAATATTAACTTCATTTGACTCTTAGAGGAGTTGGAGCAGGTTTAGCACCAACAAAACCAGCATCATTTATAAGTTCTAAACATATTTCCTTTGATTCAAGACAATTCCTTCACCTGATCTCAAAATTTTCGATGCCTAAAAAATATATGAGTTGGCCTAGATCTTTCAAGTTGAACTGTTGGTGTAAGACTTATTTTGTTGTAGAAATAAGCCGATTACTGCTTCATTTGATGGGTAAACCATCAATATATACTAGAACAATAACCAAATCAGCATCCATTCTCAAGGTAAATAGAGATTAATCATGTAACACTCTGAATTTTAGTCCCTAAATTTTTTTTAGTTTTTAAACTCACCGCCCAACTTACGACTCACCTTACGAGCTATAGGAGCAAAATCATCGCCTGACCAGTGAGTGGTGCCTATGCTACTATCCTAATTATGACTAAAGGTCACGAGTCGTAAAGACTCATTATGAGTCGTGGTGTCAAAATCGTAGAGTGAACAGTGTGTACCCCAAATGCTTCTGTCTTGGTTACGACTAAGACCCTACGAGTCATAGGGTCACTTGAAGAGTTGTATGGTGTGAGCCGTAGGGTTACTAGAAAGGGTCCCTCAGCTACTGTCTAGACTACGACTCACGTTGCCAAGTCATAGTTAGTCCTTTTACGAGTTGTATAGTGACCCGTAGTCACTGGTAATAATTTTTTAGCTCTTAATTAGGGGAACTTTCGACATTTCCTTTTCTCCCCAAAAATAACCCATGACTTAAAATCCTATTGGGAACCCTATTGTCATCCATGACATAATCAAAACAACTCTCAAGCAAAAACACTTAGGGTTTCTCAAGGTTGGCAATTAGAGCTTCCAAGGGTGGTTCTTCTTTAAATTTCTTGGTGATTAAGGCATGTGACTCTACTCTCAAACTTATTTTCCATAAAGCATGTGTACAAAATTATTATTAATGAGAAATTGAATATGGGTTTTGACAAGGCTTGATGGTTTTGGCATGGTTGATTCTTAAATTATTTTTTTGTGATTATTTTGAATTATTCATGATTTGAATTGAATGTTTTTGAACTAATAGGGTGCATGGGTGTGGGAATTGGATTAGGAGTCGAGATATTCCCCCAAATTGATATTTTAAACTTGGAATTGATTTTGAATAATTGTGTTTCCTCAACCCACTTGTGTAAATGACTTTGAATTGTGGAAATTGTCACTTGGTTTGACTTACTCACCTATACTATTACATTGCATAAATGGTTAAAAAATAAACATGTATATTGAAGGCCTTGTTGGCTATGTTTTGATTTAATGAGCAAAGGGGATCGAGGCATTCCCTCACTTTGAATTGATAAACTAAAGGAGGTCGAGATAATGGGGGATCGAGGCATTCCCTCATTTCCTGAAGTTGTGAGCTTCTATATTTTGGAAGACTTCATTTTATGTTTTGGATTTCTGTTGTCATAAACTACTTCTTTGGTTTTTATTTTGGCTATAGTCGGGAGCTTGTCCCGATGTAGATGGTTTTTGGTTATTAGAAGGCTTTTGTGGATATTGTTGATTGAGTATGGTTGCTGATATATCTTAGATTTCCATTGAGCTTATCTTTTTTTTTTTATCTTTTTATATGATCGAAATTCATCAACTGCTAGATGTATTGTGATTTGTTGAAACGGTAAAAGGGCTGGTCTCTAGTCCTCGATGGACTTGAGATACCCATACGACCAGGCCCTGGTTTGGGTTGTGACAAAGTTGGTATCAAAGCTTGAGTTCATGGTCAATTGAGTGTCCACAAAGCAATGTCAAGTAGAGTCTCTTTTATGGGTGTGTAGCACACCGCACTTATATGGGAAGGTAAGGGTGTTAAGTGGGCCGGCCCGGGTCAATTCGAAATTGGCTCATTAAATTTAGTCGGGTTGTGGGGTGGGACAGGTTCGGGTTGTGGTTAAGTGGGCCAGGCTGGGTTCGGGTTCAACATTAAAATTTTTAAAAATAACCCTAACCCAGCCTAGTTAACCCAACCCAATCAAACCCACCTAAACCTGATCAAACTGGGTTAAAAATCCGGTCAAACCCGATCAAAAATAATAAAAAAAAGTTTTTTTCAATAGACACTATATATACCCACCTATATACATTTTAAATAAGTTAAACAATATATATACACTATATATATAGTATATACTACATTAAAATTTAAAAAATATATACAAATATACACAATTACACATATATACATAACATTCAATATATACGACTATACATACTACTTTAAATAAAACATATACTACAATATATATAATTATATATATAGTTATATACTAATTACTAATTTATAAAACATATACACATGTATACGTTAAATATACACGTCTATAGAAGATATATACACATATATACACACCATTTAATATATATGTACTACTTTAAATAAAACATATACTACAATATAGATATGCATTACTATATATATATATATAGTTATATACTAATTTATAAAACATATACACAATATACGTTAAATATACACGTCTATAGAAGATATATACACATATATACACACCATTCAATATATACATACTACTTTTAATAAAATATACTACAATATATATACATTACAATATATATATATATATATAGTTACATACTAATTTATAAAACATATACACATGTATACGTTAAATATACACGTCTATAAAAGATATATATACATATATACGCACCATTCAATATATAGGTACTACTTTAAATAAAACATATACTACAATATATTTGTTGACAAATATTGCATTGCACCTCAGTATCTGATATACGTTTAAAAAATTGCCATGCAATACTAGTTATTTTATGAGCTCTTGGGGCACAGGGAGGACGGGGAGGGAGATTAACCGATTCAGATCTAACGTTAGCATTTCCTACTGCGGGTGTCTCACCAATATTTTCATCATCTTCGTCTAAATTAACCGCATCTACTTCATTTTCTTCTTCTATACTGTAATTTTCCTAAGCTTCTACATAATCCATATCGTGAGCACCTACACCTATTTCTTCCTCAAAAGGTGTAGCAAGCGGTACCAGAGGTGAAGGCACACAGGTATATCTACCACTTGAAGTACCTCTACTGCTAGTAATTCATTCTTTGCTACCACTACTACTTTCGAAACAAAATTTTTTAACACCTTCGGTGGCGAGGTTTCTTAATTTATTCATAATATAAATTAAACTAAAAAAATTCAAAACAAAAATATAATAAAATAAAATATTCAACAATTAATACACTAATTAAAAATTAAACGTAAGATATGGAACGGTAGTACCAAATTTTAGAAGTATCCAAAGGTTGCGACTTTAGAAACTTCCACTCGTACTTTGTAATCACAAAATTAAAAAATTAAAGTGAGCACTTTAGGAATTTAAATATATAGAATATGTGAGAATTGGGAGAGAATGAGATTTGAGAGAATGAAAATTTGGGTGAAAAATAATTTGAGAGTGTAGGATATTTATAGATTTTTTTTTGGGACCGGGTCGGGTCATATCGGGCTGGGTTTGCTTAGTGGGTCAGGCTGGGCCGAGTTGGGTCGGTTCAGCCTGGCCCATTTGACAGGCTTAAGGGAAGGGATATGATGTATTTAGGAATGTTTTTCTTTCTTGTTGTTCTGTTTTGAGATATAGAGTCTAAGGTCCTGAACTTATCTAATTCCCATTTGTTCACATTTCAGGTCATGCCTCCTAGAAGATCTGATGTTCTTGGAAACTCCTCTGTCCTACTTGAGGACAATGTTAATGGAACTCGTCCTACCTATGGGTCATAGACCCGATCTAGGGGTCTAACTCCTGATTTCCCTCATGGAGTTCCACCAGTTCCCTCTAGTCCTCCTCGGACACCTCAAGGTGATGTGTCTAATACTGAGTTTCGACAGTCGGTCTATTTACTTACCTAGTAGGTGGCCTCTCAAACTAAGTGTGTTGCTTCAGTTGCTCTATCTTCTAAGGTCACTAAGGTTGTCCAGTTTATGAGGTTGAGTCCTCCAACTTTTATTGGTTTGAAAGTAGAGGAGGATCCTCAAGGTTTTGTTGATGAGATGGATAAGATTCTTCGTGTGATGCATGTTTCAGACTCGGAGGGTGTTGAGTTTTCCGTATACTAGATGAAAAATATGGTGTATCAGTGGTATAAGGAGTTGGAGCAACTTAGAGGTGATAGTGCCGAGATGACATTATGGGATGAGTTTTCTGGTGCCTTTCTTGGGAGCTTTTTTCCTCAATAGTTGAGAGAGGTAAAACACAAAGAGTTTGTGAATTTGAAACAAGGTAGAATGACTGTAAAGAAATATGCCATAAAGTTTCATAAGTTGTCTCGTTTTTTATACAGGCTAAGATAAGGAAGTTTGCTTTCGGACTATCTCAGGAGTTGGTGTTAGAGTGCAAGGCTGCCTTGTTGAACAAAGATATGGATATCTCTAGGCTTGTGGTGTACATGCAACAGGTTGAGAAGGAGAAGAATAAGTAGGCCAAGATAGGAGAGATGCATAGTAAAAAGTTTAGATATTTTAAGCAGGTGAAGGTTAGCTAGATAGTGGTTGAGGTAGTAAGTAGTGGGGTAGGAGGAAGGCTTGGGGGAATTTTGTTTCTTATTCAATGGTTGGTGCTCCATATCCTAAGTTGTCTGGCGATCATCGATCTCAGAATGACAGTGGGTTTAGGGCATAAGATGCCTAGTCTCAGGCCAGCGGGGCTCAATCAGCTCTATCACATCCTTCTTGCAGATTTTGTGCACAGTTGTACCATGGTTTTTGAGATGAATAGAATAATAAGTGTATTAGAAGTGGCTATCCTGTACATATTTAAAGGAATTATTCTTCAGGTGATGTTGCTACTGGAGCTAATAAGGTTTTGGTTTCTATTTATTCAGCTCTCGAACCAAAAGGTGTTATTGCTACTTCTGGTACCGGCACTGGCTGGAATCGCCTGCATGCTCTTGCTACCCATCAGGACACTGAGACGTCTCCCAATATTGTAACTGGTATGCTAAAATTACTTTCTCATGATGTGTATTATCTGCTTGATTCGGGGTCTACTCTTTCTTATGTGACCCTTTATATGGCTATTCATATTGGTTTTGGTCTTGAGTGTATTTCTGATCCCTTTTCTGTGTCTACCTCGGTAGGTGACTTTATTATGGCTAGAAGGGTTTACAGGGGTTTTGTGGTATCTATCTGTGGTAGGGAGACTTTGGTGGATTTGGCAGAGTTAGATATGTTGGACTTGATGTCATATTACGGATGGATTGGCTTCACTCATGCAATGCGTCTCTCGATTTTAGGACCCGAAGGGTCAGTTTCCAATTCCCAAATGAACTCGTGATTGAGTGGGAAAGTAGTTACCCAGTACCTAAGAAAAGATTTATTTATATCTTAGAGCTCAAAAATTGGTTTCCAAAGGGTGTCTTTATTATCTTATGCATGTTGAGGATTCTAATTCGGAGGGTCCCTCTCTGCAATCTGTCTTGGTGCTCAATTTAGTTTCCTAAGGTCTCTCCTGATGATCTTTCTGGTATTCCTCCCAATAGGGAAATAGACTTGGGATTAATCTTGTCTAGTTGAAAGATATTCTTGATAAGGGTTTTATCTGCCCTAGTGTGTTTTCGTGGGTTGCCACAATACTCATCCGTGTATAAAAATTATGGGTCCCTTCAAATATGTATAGATTATCGCCAGTTGTGTAAGGTGACGGTGAAGAATATGTATCATTTTCCTAGGATTGATGACCTATTTGATCATCTACAGGGTGCTAAGTACTTTTCTAAGATTGACCTTCAGTCGGGTTATCATTAGTTGAAGATTAGGGAGACGGATATTCCTAAGACTGCTTTCCATACTCGGTGTGGTCATTTTGAGTTTTTGGTGATGTCTTTTGGTTTGACTAATGTGCCGCCGACATTTATGGATCTTATGAACCAGTTATTTCATCAGTTCTTGGATTTGTTTATCATTGTGTTAATTGATGATATTCTGTTATACCCTAAGAGTAAGGAGAATCATGCCAATCACTTTCGTATAGTATTGCAGACCTTTAAGGATTATATTTCGTATGCCAAGTTTTTGAAGTGTGAATTTTGGTTATGTGCTATGACTTTTCTTGGCCATGTCATTTCTAGTGAAGATATCATGGTGGATCCACAGAAAGTTGTGGTGGTTAAGAAGTGGCCTAAACCCATGACTCCAATCGATATTTAGAGCTTCTTGGGTTTAGCCGATTATTATAGGAGCTTGGTGGAGAGCTTCTCATCGATTGCTGCCCCGTTGACTAAGTTAACTCGGAAAAAGGTAAAATTTTTATGGTCTGAGTTTTGTGAGGGAGGTTTGGAGAAGTTGAAAGATAAGTTGAATTCTGCTCCTATTTTGACCCTACCCAAAGGTACTGATGGCTTCATTATTTATTATGATGCATTCCGTGGGATTGGGTTATGTTCTGATACAGTATGGTATAGTGATGTATTCTTCTAGACAGTTGAAGATTCGTGAAAAGAATTATCAAACTCATGATTTGGAGTTGTTGGCTATGGTGTTTACTTTGAAGATCTGGCGCTACTACTTGTATGGAGTTCATGTTTACATATATTCTGATCATAAGATCTTATAGTATGTGTTCACCCATAAGGAGTTGAATCTCAGGCAAAGGAGATGGCTTAAGTTTCTCAAGGACTATGATATGAGTTTGCATTATCATTCAGGTAAAGCTAATGTGGTTGTTGATGCTTTTAACTGGTTGTCCATGGGAAGTTTATCTAATGTGGATGAGAAGAAGCGAGGATTGGTGAGGGATATTCACTTTTTGGCTAATCTTAGAGTTGACTTTTGGACTCCGAAGATAGAGGTGTGGTTGTTCAAGAGGTGGTCAAGTCGTCTCCTGGTGCTGAGATAAAAGAAAAGTAGGTTTTGGATTCTATCCTGATGCGGATCAAGGATGATTTTTGTTAGTAAAAAGTGATGGCTTTTGAGATTGGTGGTGATGGTATCTTGAGGTACCAAGGTAGGTTGTGTGTTCCTGATATGGATGGGCTGAGAGAGAGGATCTTGATTGAGGTACATGAGTCGAGGTATACAGTTTATCCTAATTAGACGAAGATGCACCATGATTTGAAAGAGATTTATTAGTGGAATAATATGAAGAAAGATGTGGTTAATTTTGTGACAAAGTGTATGGTTTGTCAGCAAGTGAAGGTTAAGCACTTAAGGCCCGGTGGGATGTCTCTGAGATTAGGTTGTCGTGTGGAAGTGGGAAGTGATCAACTTGGATTTTGTTATGGGTCTTCCGTGGTCTAGTAGTCAGTTTGATTCTATTTGGGTCATCGTGGATAAGATGACTAAGTTCGTTCATTTCTTACTTTGAGGACTAATTATTCTGCCGAGGATTATGCAAAGTTGTTTATTTAGGAAATCGTCAAGTTGCATGGTTCGCCTGCTTCTATTATATCTGATCGTTATACACTGTACTCATCTCACTTTTGGCATTCTTTCCTACGAGGTTTGGAGACTAAGGTAAACCCTAGCACCGTTTTCCACCCTCAGATGGATGGACAAGCGTAGAGGACTATTCAAACTTTGGAAGACATACTTCGGGCTTGTGTGATTAACTTTGGTGGTAGTTGGGTTGATCATTTGCCTCTCATAGAATTTGCTTATAATAACAGCTATCACTCGAGTATTCAAAGGGCTCCATTCGGGGCCTTGTATGGTAGGAGATGTCATTCTCCTATTGGGTGGTTCAAAGTTGGTGAGACCAGGTTTTTTAATCCTGATTTGGCTCATTAAGCTATGGAGAAGGTGAAGGTGATTAGGGATAGGCTTAAGAACGCCTAAAGTCGCTAAAAGTCCTATGCAGATATGAGGCAAAGAGCGCTAGAGTTTGATATTGGTGATTGGGTATTCTTGAAGGTGTCTCCCATGAAGAGAGTGATGCAGTTTGGTAAGAAAGAGAAGCTCAGTCTCCGGTATGTTGGCCCTTACTTTATTTTGAGAATAGTTGGCAATGTGGCATATGAGTTGAAATTGCCGTCTAGTTTGGGTTCCAATTATCCGATGTTTCATGTTTTAATATTGAAAAAGTGTGTAGGCGATCCTTCCTTGATTGTTCCCATGGAGAGTGTGGGTATTTCAGATTTCTTGTCTTATGAGAAAGTCCCGGTGGACATCATGGACCGGCAAGTCCGTTGGTTGCATACCAAGGACGTGGCTTCGGTAAAGGTCCCTTGGAATCATAAGGTTGAAGGAGCTACTTGGGAAGCCTAAGAGGATATGAAGTCCAAATACCCATTCTTGTTCCCCATTCTGGATAATCGTGTTTAAGGTAAGTGTTTTCCTTAATACCTTTGTTTTCTAACTTTGTTAATAGAAATTGTGGTTTCCTTAATATCTTTGTTTTCTGTATTTGTTAAAGGTAAGTGTGGTTGTGTTCTGTGTTAAATCATACTGGTGTATGCCTTGTCTCTTCATTCGGGGATGAATGATCCTGGGGGAAATGTAACAACCCAGATTTTGGTCCTAGAAAATTTTTGAGTTTTTGAACTCACTACCTAACTTACGACTCACCTTATGAGTCGTACGATGTCCTTACAAGCCATAGGAGCCAAATCATCACCTGACTAGTGAGTGGTCACGAGTTGTAAGGACTCATTATGAGTCGTGGTGTCCAAATCATAGGGTGACCAGTGTGTACCCCAAATACTTCTGTCTTAGTTACCACTAGGACCCTATGAGTCATAGGGTCTCTTGATAAGTCATATGGTGAGAGATGAGGGTTACTGGAAAGGGTTCCCTCAACTACTATCCAGACTACAACTCGTGGTGACAAGTCGTAGTTAGTCCTTACGAGTCGTATAGTGACCACCAGCGATAATTTTTTAGCTTTTAATTAGGGGCACTTTGGATATTTTCCCTTCTTCCCAATAATAACCCACGACTTAAAACCCTATTGGTGTCCCCATTATCATCCATAACATAATCAAAACAACTCTTAAGGCTCTCTCAAATACTCTCAAGCAAAATAACTTAGGGTTTCTCAAGGTTGGCAATTAAAGCTTCCAAGGGTGATTCCTTCTTCAAATTTCTTGGTGATTAAGGCATATGACTCTATCCTCAAACTTATTTTCCTTAAAGCATGTGTACAAAATGATTATTGATGAGAAATTGAATGTGGGTTTTGACAAGGGTTAAGGGTTTTGCCATGGTTGATTCTTAATTTTTTTTCCATGATTATTATGAATTGTTCATTATTTGAATTGAATGTTTTTGAATTAATGGGGTGCAGGGGTGTGGGAATTGGAATGGGGGTCGAGGTATTCCTCTAAATTGATATTTTGAACTTGGAATTGGTTTTGAATAATTGTGTTCCCGCAACCCACTTGTGTAAATGGCTTTGAATTGTGAAAATTATCACTTGGTTTGACTTACTCACCTATACTATTACATTGCATAAATGGTTAAATAATGAATATGGATTTTGAAGGCCCTGTTGGCTATGTTTTGATTTAATGAACAGAGGGGGTCGAGATATTCCATAATTTGAATTGATAAACTAAAGGAGGTCGAGACATTCCTCTAACTTGATTTAACAAACAAAGGGGGTCGCGGCATTCCCCCAAGATGATGGAATATAATTAAACTAGCATAAGTGTAAGATTGCAAACGTAAGGGTATGACGATACCTGTGGTTGCCTTAATGTGTCATCCAATGGTTAAATAATGTGTTATGTGAAACTTGTTTTAAATTGAGCTTAATGGGGGGGGGGTTATATAGCTAGGCCGTGAAGGTGTGAGTCTTGAAGGACTTGTAGAAAAAACTCATGTTTTTCAGCGCGAGGATTGGTCTTGATGACCGCATAGATATATCACACTATATACCTATTTTTGTATCCTGGATTGACGTGGGGTCGGGGCATTCCTTGGTTTTCATGTATACCTCCGGTTCATGCAGCCAACACGCACTGGGTCCTTTTAGTAGGGGGCGTTAAACCCATATAACCCGTGGATGCCTTTTATGATGGTTGAGCTACATAGTCCAGGCTAAGGTTTTACTTGCATGCTAAGCCTTGTTCCCTTCCCCAACATGATTATGTATATGTATGTACATTGTGTGCATGTGGATTTTACTATGGTTTTGATTTGGCGTTATTTTATCATTTATCCCAGAGTTACATGCTAGCGCTCAATCCACTAACAGTTCTAGATACTGTATCCCCATGCAATGTAGGCATCGAAAATACTTTTTATTTTTCTGCCCAGGGATAGGTGATCATTGGATAGGCCCGTGAGTCATCCTAAAGTGGTGAGCTTCCATATTTTAGAAGACTTTATTTCATATTTTGGTTTCTTGTTGTCATAGAATACTTCTTTGGTTTTAGGTTTGGCTATAGTCGGGGGCTTGTCCCGACATAGATGGTTTTTGGTTATTAGAAGGCTTTTGTGGATACTGTGGGTTGGGTATTGTTGTTGATATATCTTAGATATCCTTTGGGCTTATCTTTTCTATCTTACTATATATTCAGAATTTATCCGCTGCTAAATGTACTTTGATTTGTTGATTAGTCAAAGGGGTGGTCTCCGGTCCTCGGTGGACTTGAGATACCCATCATGGTCAGGCCCTAGTTTAGGTCATGACAAATCATGTACACTTTGAGTAAAACCAATTGATAATAATGTTGAAGTCAACTTTATATTCCATTGTCTAGAGGCTTGCTTTAGCCATGTATAAGGATTTGAGCAATTTACACACCATGGTTTCTTGAACCCTTCGAACATTCCCATGTACACTTTGTCATCGAAATCACCTTGAAGAAAAGAATTGAATACATCGATTTAAAATAAATTCCAACCTTTTGAAATAGCTAAGACAAAGACACATCTCATTATTACTATCTTGGAGTCTGAAAAAAAGGTGGCATGATAATCCATGTCGTTTTATTGACTATCCTTTAGCAACTAATCCAGCTTTGTACCTTTTAAACTGTAACGCCCCGAGTCTGTACCCCAAACGCTAACGGTGCCCATAATCCCGAAGGACTACAAGCTAACTCATGTCTGGTACCTGCTACAGTAACTGAATAATAATATTGTAACTTTGCAGAAATAGGCGGAAATTTTCCATAAGGTTCAAATATGAAATAAATACCGAATATGGTATCACAATACCAAAACTGAACATCAATACTGAAAACTGAACAACTGTCTAAAAATACTTTAGTTTGGAAAGCCTCTAAACTGTCTGAATTGTGGAGTTGATGGGACAATCCCCAGCTAACTCTGACTACTGAAAACAAACTGAAATGCTGAAAAACAATCATGTCTTCGAACTATGAGGACTCACCACTAACTATGTCTACTGAGAATCTGACCTGCTAAGGGTGCTCTGGAGCTCGTGCGTCTGAACTTATGATATATGACATCATAGCGCAGAAGAGAAATATGCGTCAGTACTTTAAATGTACTGGTATACTCAGTGATGTAGGTTGAAATGCATGGGTTCATATGCATGAATAATACTAACTGAATATTATGAGTATGACTGAATGAGAGTACATGCATGAATACGTAGACTGAAACTGAGATCGTGATAACATTGAATACTGAATCTGAATACCGATTTACTGATATTGTATTAGTGATAATTGAATGACTGGATTCTGTGGAACTATACTGAGTTTGTACGGAGTTGACTGACTTTCAGAGAATGTAAAACTGAACTGAGTTCTATACTGAGACTAAATCTGTAATTGAGACTGTGGAAGGTAATCATCTAACCGACATGCCTTTTTCTAAATAAATTGAGGTCCAACCTGTAACCTCAGTTGGAAAGGTGTCAATACCGTGCTATGGGTAGAGACAAGCTGTGAGTTAACCCTCTCTGACAGGAAGTTCTTTCGTCAACCCTCGCTGGCAGGAAAACTCGAATGAGATATATCAATCCTCATAATATCTGGTAGTAAGATATCTCAACCTACGCTGGCTACGTAGTTCTGTAATGCAGGGATTGCTACTAAGGGTCAAACCCTCTGCAGGCAGGAATGCCCCCATCCCTAGGTTCACTCAGTGCTGAATCCTAAGCCTAACTGAGTAAACACTGAGCTGATTTCTAGTTTGTACTAGGGTGGACTGAACTGTTACTGAATTTACTGAGTTTTGTTGACTGACAGAATACCACTGAATGAGTTTACTGTGGTCTGAACTGAATACTAAACTAGACTGGAATAGTACTGAGTCTACTGAGTTTTTCCCGAGTCTTGTGACTGGCTGAGAGTATTACTGACCGTGACATGACTGAGATTATCTTGTAACTGTTACTGGCTTTAAGTACACAACTAAATTATTGGGTATTAAATGCCCCCAGGACTCGATAGTATGAAAGTAAGTCATAACATAGTCTTGAAAAGCATAATCATGTGCACTTGGTCACAACTCATTCATGGAGGCATTTTATCAAACCCTTGCATGATACAATTCGCACATAAGCTGACATGACATATTTTCCTTCTCTTATTGGGTTCACATGAACAATTCATCAAGCACTTAATGAGCATGATACATGTACATAACATTAAGTACAAGTAAACATCATAATTCAACTCCAACTTTACAATTTCTAGGGTTCAACATGGATTCACATGATATTACATATATATCAATTAATCCCACATGAAACTTATCATAAAACATGGATTAGAATCCCAATTAACCATTATAAACATGATTATAATCAAATCCAACATGAAATTCATGAAATCCATACACTTGAAGTTAAAAATAGTTTCTTGGACTCCAAGGGTAGAAGAAACCCTTAGATGAACACTTCACATACCTTAGTCGGTGAATTCTTGATAATTAACGGTGGAATCTGAAGCCTTGAATTTGAATTTAATTTACATAGGGTTTTTGTTCTTGAGCAATTTGTGAAAGAATGAATATAACTTGCTAAAAGAGGGCTAAATTTTGTGTTGTGGGGGTTGAAAGGCGTGGGAAAAAGACTTAATTAACCCTGAGGACGCGGCCTTTTAATGACTGGAAACTGTGTTTTCAATGCGCAGAACGACGTTCCGCGTCGTTGGCATTGACACGATGACCAACGCGCCGTATCGAGTACGCATCGGTTCACTAGAATTTGCAGTGAGCTGAGGGAAAATTTATCTGTCGATGCGATGGACGACATGAGGCATCGATATCGCGTTGACTCACTATTTTGGTCACTCGAACATGGTCTAAACGAGGTCTGAAAAATCTGAAACTTATCCGAAAATACATATTGACCTTCCTGATCATGAACTAACTCAAATATCAACATTTAATGAACGAAAAGGTCACAAAATAAGATTGCCAACTTTTGAAGGCTAAAATAACACTAAGTTTGAATACTTAGCTAGAATTTTCTAAGTCTGGGACCCCCTTAACAAGCTTAAAGGGTTGAATTAAGCTAAGAATTTTGCGGGATCTTACATTATCTCCCCCTTGGGAACATTTGTCCTCGAATGATACTGACTAAGCTGAGAATACTGGTAGACTGAACTTACTTACTGGACATGAATATTTGAAACATGATTATATGACTGAGATTACTGACATACTGAATTTTATACTGAACATGCATATCTGATGCATGAGTACATGACTGAGTTGTTTCATGAATGCACCACTAGGATTACTGAAAAACTGAGTTCCTCATATGGAACATGTATAGCTGATGCATGAATACATGACTGAATATGCAATGGTAACTGATATCAAGTTTGTAATGGAAATCTGGGCATGAAACTAAATAAGCTTAAGGTAAATTATTACCTTGGGTTGAGTTTGAGTTTGCGGAGAAGAGGGGAGAATACTTGGTCCGCATATTTGCTTCTGCTTCCCAAGTAGCTCCCTCAATGGACTGATTCCGCCAAAGTACTTTGATTAGAGGGACTTTTTTGTTCCTCAGTTCGCGAATTTGATAGTCAAGGATTTCAACTGGAATCTCTCCATAAGAGAGGTTGTTCTGAACATCTATGCCCCCTACGGGGACTACGGCTGATGGGTCACCTATGCATTTTATTAGCAAAGAGACGTGAAACACTGGATGAACTGAAGATAGATCTGAAGGCAACTCAAGCTCGTAAGCTACCTTTCCAAAATGGCTAAGAATTTGGTAAGGACCGACATATCGGGGACTGAGTTTCCCTTTCTTGCCAAACCGCTTCACTCCTTTCATAGGAGAGATTTTCAAGTACAAAAATCACCAATCTCAAACTTGAGATCTTTTCTTCGCACATCAGCGTATGATTTCTGTCGGCTCTGAGCTGTCTTAAGCCTTTTCCTGATCAACTAAGCTTTCTCTAAGGCATCAAATACCAAGTCAGGCCTTATCACTGCGGCCTCTCCCACTTCAAACCAACCAATGGGAAATCTACACCTCCTCTCATAAAGCGCCTCAAACGGAGCCATTTGAATACTGGAATGATATTTGTTGTTGTATGCAAACTTAATCAAAGGCAAGTGGTCATCCCAACTACCTTTAAAGTTTATCGCACACGCTCGCAGCATATCCTCTAGAATCTGAATGGTTCTCTCTTCTTGACCATCTTTCTGAGGATGAAAGGTCATACTGAGATGAACGCAGGTACCAAGACTCTTTTGGAATGCCTTCTAGAAATAAGAGGTAAACTAGGTACACCTCTATCTGAGATAATGGATAACGAAACACCGTAGAATCTGACCAACTCCCTGATATAGATTTTAGCGTAATCCTTGACTGAATAAGAGGTATGAACTAGTAGGAAATAAGCTGATTTGGTCATTCTATCTACAATGACCAAAACTGAATCTTACTGACGACGAGTACGAGGCAAACCCGTCACAAAGTCCATGTTCACTTCTTCCCATTTCCAGGTAGAAATGTTGAACTCCTGCATGGACCCACTAGGCTTCTGATGCTTAATCTTAACCTGCTGGCATATTGATCACTTAGCCACAAACTCTGTAATATCTCTTTTCATTCCACTCCACTAATAGATCTCCCATAAATCACGGTATATCTTAGTGGCCCCTGGATGAATAGAGTAGCGCGCACCATGCGCTTCTCCAAAAATTCACTGCCTTAATTCATCTACACCTGGCACACATAACTGACCCTGGCAGCACAACACACCATCTCTCTCTTGGGAGAAAACCTCCATTTTCTAATTTTTAACTAATTTTTCAACTTGACTAGACTGGGATCCCTTTCCTGATTTTCTTTCACCTCGGAAACTAGGGATGATTTTGAACTACTCTACACCCACACACTACCTTCTTCTGAATCAACTAAGCGACCACCTAGTTGGGCTAGCTGATAAACTTTCTGAGCTAACTTCTTCTTACCGTCTTCAACATGGGTAACACTACCCATAGACATTCTATTGAGAGCGTTGTCCACTATATTGGCCTTGCCCGGATGATATAGAACACTCATGTCATAGTCTTTTAACAACTCCAACCACCTTCTCTGACGAAGGTTCAGGTCTTTCTGAGAGAATACATACTGCAGGCTTTTATGGTCAGTGAACACATCAATATGCACACTATACAAATAGCGCCTCCAAATCTTTAAGGCAAATACTACTGCTGCTAACTCAAGATCATGAGTAGGATAATTCATCTTATGAGGTTTAAGCTGTCTAGGGGCACAGGATATGACCTTACCTCTCAGCATCAGAACACAACCCAAGCCTACTCTAGAGGCATCACAATACATAACAAAGCCATCTGAGCCATCTAGTAGGGTCAAAATTGGAGTTGTAGTGAGTCGAATCTTCAACTCATGAAAACTCTTTTCACAAGAATCTGACCACTGGAATTTGACCTTCTTTTAAGTCAGTCTGGACATAGGGGATGCAATAGATGAAAATCCTTCAACAAACCTTCGGTAATAGCTGGCCAAGCCTATGAAACTCCTGATATCTGAAGGAGAGATGGGTCTGGGCTAGTTTCTCACTGCCTCGGTCTTTTGGGGATCAACTCTTATACCATCACCGGAAATGATATGGCCGAGGAAAGCTACTGAACTTAGCCAAAATTCGCACTTACTGAATTTAGCGAATAACTAATGATTTTTGAGAGTCCATAATACTATTTTGAGATGGTCTGCATGGTCGTGCTCACTGCGAGAGTAGACAAAAATGTCATCTATGAAGACTATGATGAACATGTCCAAGTACTGCTTGCACACACGGTTCATCAAGTCCATGAAAACTGCTGGGGCATTGGTATGATCAAAGGACATAACTAAGAATTAGAAGTGACCATACTGAGTTCTGAAGGCTATCTTCAGGATGTCACATTCCCTAACCCTGAGCTGATGATATCCTGATCTGAGGTTTATCTTGGAAAAGTAACTGGCACCCTGAAGTTGGTCGAATAAGTCATCGATTCTGGAAAGTGGATACTTGTTTTTTACCATGACTTTTTTTAGCTGACGGTAGTCGATACACATTCTGAGGAACCATCTTTCTTACATACGAATAAAACTGGTGCACCTTATGGGAACACATTGGGTCTGATGAATCCCTTATTTAGGAGATTCTTCAACTGTTCTTTTAATTCTCTGAGTTTTACAGGTGCCATTCTATATGGCAGAATAGATATGGGTTGAGTATCTAGAAGAAGGTCTATTCCAAAGTCAATTTCCCTTCTGGGAGGAACTCTGAGAAGATCTTCAGGAAACACATCTGGGAATTCACATGCTACTGACACTGATTTGAGAGTAGGGGTTTCTGAACTAGAGTCCTGGACTCGAATGAGATGGTAGACACATCCCTTTGATATCATCTTTCTCGCCCGAAGGTAAGAAACAAGCTGACCCTAGTGCTGAAGTACTACCCCTCCAATCTAGGACGGGTTCACTCAGAAACTAAAACTAGACAATTATGTTTTTGCAGTCGACTGAGGCATAGTAGGAATGAATCCAATCATGCCAAGAATGACATCGAAATCGGTCATCTCTAATTCCACTAAGTCTGCTGAAGTAACTTTCTGAGATATCATAATCGGGCAGTTCATGTATACCCGCCTAGCTAAGATAGATTTAACCACTGGGGTAGAGACTGAGAAAGGATCTACTAGAATTTTAGGATTGACTCCAAAATCAACTGCTATATATGGAGTAACAAAGGTCAAGAAAGATCCTGGATCTAGCAAAGCATAAATATGTAAATAGAAAACTTATAATGTACCAGTGACCACATCAAGAGAATCTTCCTGATCTTGTCGGTACTGAAGAGCATAGAGTCTGTTTGGGCGCTACCCACTGGTGGCACCGGATGCGGCACCCTGCTGATTTGGGTGATCGGACTGAGTTGGGGAATGGTTATGCTGACTCTGAGAATCTAACTGAGGAAACTGTCTGACCCTGTGGCCTGGCTTGCGACATTCGAAACACACATCACTGCCAGCTCTGCAGATACCTTGGTGGTTTCTACCAAACTTCTGACAAAGGAGATTAGTTCGGGCGCAGTTAACACTACCCTGGGGTTTAGGGCCTAACGCCCTATATTTATTGCTGTCTCTGAATTTTGGCATAGGAGTACTGGCTCAGGACAAAGCTGGAACTGAAGATTTCAGAAGAAACTGAGAACGATTCCCACCCTCTGACTTAGGCTGAGCAAAACTGAAACTACTTATTCTTGCTCTTTTGGTATCCTTCTCTTTATTCTTGGCCTCCTCTATCTGTTGAGCATGGACCATGAGCCTGGATATGTCCATCTCCTTAATCAGTATTATGGTTCTACACTCTTTGACCACACTGCTAGATATCCCTGACATAAACTTACTCATCTTCGCTCTGCTATCTGCTACCATATACGGGGCATATTTGGCTAACTGAGTAAACTTGAGAGAATACTCTTGTACTTTCATATTGCCCTGCTTCAAGTTTATAAACTCCAAAATCTTCGCTTCCCTCAACTCTAGCAGAAAGAACCTATCCAGAAAAGCAACTACAAACTCTTTCCATTCTATGGGCCCTGCATCTACAACCCTCTCTGCTTTCCACTGTTTAAACCACGAGTGTGCCACTTCCTATAACTGATATGCGGCTAAATCAACGCTCTTAACGGCCGTTACCCCCATAATATCTATAACTTTCTGCACCTGATCAAGAAATTCTTGAGGGTCCTCATCTGACTTAGACCCGGTAAATAATGGAGGGTTTATTCAGGTGAAATCTCGAATCCTGGAAGCAGCAGTATTGGCCACTAGGTTGGCTGGAATAGCAGTCAGGCGTTCATTCTGGGCTACCACAGAATGAGCTATGGTGGTGAATGTTTCTTTGAACTCAGCATGGGAGACATGCTCGCCCAGAGGATCTGGATGGACGGGTTGAGGGGCTAGCTGGTCTCTCATTTCTCTTCCCTAAGTCCTCTTTGGAGGAATATTCTATAAACGGAAGAGAAACTTAGATTAGACTAAGAATTTAACTGGAGCTCATGCTCACTCACACGACATGAATGCTGAAAGAAGGGAAACTTTTCCTAAAACATCTCGTAACCTCCTGTCCATAAGTGTGGCGTGCTACACACCCATGCACAAGACTCTACTTGATGCAACTTTTAGACTTTCTAGGACTCTATTGAACCTTAGGCTCTAATACCAAGTTTGTAATGCCCCAAGTCTGTACCCTGGATGCTACACGGTGCTCATAATCCAGAAGGACCACAAGCTAACCCATGTCCGGTACCTACTACAGTAACTGAATAATAATACTGTAACATTGAAAAAATTGGTGGATTGCCATAAGGTTCAAATATAAAATAAATACTGAATATGGTATCACAATACCAAAACTGAACATCAATACTGAAAACTGAACAACTGTATAAAAATACTCTAGTTTGGAAAGCCTCTAAACTATCTGAACTGTGGAGTTGATGGGATAAGCCTTCAACTAACTTCGACTACTAAAAATGAACTGAAATGCTAAAAAAAATCATGTCTTTGAACTATGAGGACTCACCACTAACTCTGTCTGCTGAGAATTTGAGCTGCTAAGGGTGCTCTAGAGCCCGTACATCTGAACCTATAATATAAGACATCATAGCACAAAAAAAAGCATGCGTCAGTACTTTGAATGTACTGATATGCTCATTGAGGTAGGCTGAAATACATGGGTTCATATGCATGATTAATACTAACTTAATATCATGAGTATGACTGAATGATAGTACATGGATGAATACGTAAACTGAAACTGAGATCGTGATTACACTGAATACTGAGTTTAAATACTGATTTACTGATAACTGAGTTTACTAATATTGTATTATTGATAATTGAATGACTGTTTTTGACAGTCTTGATTTTGTGGAACTATACTGAGTTTCGTACTGAGTTGACTGACTGTAACAGTCTTGAGTCTGTAGAATTGAACTGAGTTCTACACTAAGACTAAATCTGAAACTAAGACTGTGGGAGGTAATCATCTAACCAAAATAACCCTTTCTAAATAGATTGGAGTCCAACCTATAACGCCAGTTGGAAGGGTGTCAATACTGTGCCACAGGTAGAGACAAGCTGTGAGTTAACCCTCTCTGACAGGAAGATCTTTCGTCAACCCTTACTGGCAGGAAAACTCGAATAAGATGTATCAACCCTCATAATATCTAGCAGGAAGATATCTCAACCTACGCTGGCTACGTAGTTCTGTAATGCAGGGATTGCTACTAAAGGTCAAACCCTCTGTTGGCAGGAATGCCCCCATCCCTAGGTTCTTTCAATGCTGAATCCTACTCTCAACTTAGTAAATATTGAGTTGATTTCTAGTCTGTACTAGGCTAGCCTGAACTGTTACTAAATTGACTGAGTTTTGTTGACTGACAGAATACCACTGAATAAGTTTACTGTGGTCCGAACTGAATACTAAACAAGACTGAACTAGTACTGAGTCTACTGAGTTTTTCGAATATCGTGACTGACTGAGAGTACTACTGATCATGACATGACTAAGATTATCTTATAACTGACACTGGTTCTAAGTACACAGCTAAATTGTAAGATATTAAATACCCCAAGACTCGATAGCATGAAAGTAAATCATAACATAGTCTTGAAAAGCAAAATCATGTGCACTTGGTCACAACTTATTCATGGAGGCAGTTTATCAAAAACTTGCATGATACAATTCACACATAAGCTGACATGACATGATTTTCCTTCTCTTATTGGGTTCACATGAGCAATTCATCAAGCACTTAATGAGCATGATACATGTACATAACATTAAGTACAAGTAAACATCATAATTCAACTCCAGCTTCACAATTTCAAGGGTTCAACATGGATTCACATGATATTACATATATATCAATTAATCCCACATGAAAATTATCATAAAACATGGATTAGAATCCCAATTAACCATTATAAATATGATTATAATCAAACCTAACATGAAATTCATGAAATCCATACACTTGAAGTTAAAAATAGTTTCTTAGACTCCAAGGGTGGAAGGAACCCTTGGATGAACACTTCACATACCTTAGTTGGTGAATTCTTAAAAATTAACGATGGAATCTGAAGCCTTGAATTTGAATTTAATTTACCTAGGGTTTTTGTTCTTGAGCATTTTGTGAAAGAATGAATATAACTTGCTAAAAGAGGGATAAATTTCGTGTTATGGGGGCTGAAGGGCTTGGGAAAAAGACTTAATTAACCTTGAGGACACGACCTTTTAATGATTAGAAACTCTATTATCAATACTCAGACCGACGCGCCATGTCATTGGCATCAACGCGATGACTAACGCGCCGCGTCGAGTCCGCGTTGATTCACTGGAATTTGCACTGAGCTGTGGGAAAAATTATTTGTCGATGTGATGCATCGATATCGCGTCGACTCACTATTTTGGTCACTCAAACATGGTCTAAATGAGGTTCAAAAAATCCAAAACTTATCTGAAAATATGTATGGAGCTTCCTAATTATGAACTAATTCAAATATCAACATTTAATGAATGAAAAGATAGCAAAATAAGATTGCCAATTTTCGAAGGCTAATGGACATATTAGGAAATTACTAGCTACATCACCATCCTTACTGAAATTCAACAAGCCTAGATATTTTAGAGCTTGAGGAGAAGGTTGTCCAAGCCTCTTATGCTATAGTTTCACATCATGTATAGCCACTTCTGCTGTCAGTTTCTTATGGCCATTTACTCTTTCTTTCTTCTTTATTCCAAATTCACCTTTGAAAATATAAAATTCATCATTTTCTTTATCAATCCCCTTCACCCTATCACTAAAGAGGTCTTGAAATTAAAAAAATTAGGGTATTAAGATCAAAACAAGACAGTTCTTTGGTGATCTTAGAAACTAATAGCAGGTTAAACTTGAAGTATGACACAAACAAGATAATTTTCACTACTTCGTTCTCAAACATAATGCTTCACCATTATGAGTAACCTCCACCTTTTCTATTATAGGCAAACGTACTTGAAACTTGGTGTTTTATTAAGTCATGAATGTTATTCAACAATTCCTTATTAGATGTGACATGATGTGAGGCACCATAATCTAATATTCAGTCTTATGTAAAAAAAAAGATATTAGACAAGTACAAAAACCTAACATATTGACCTATTTAGTTTTCTTCACATTTGTTTTTATGATCTATTTTAATTTGACTTCAAGGAATGCTTGCCTCTTTGCAAAAGTTGCATTTCCTACAATACCTGTATTGCCTACATCATGACTAGTTGAAGCCTTTTGAGTGTGATCATAGTGTCCTCCTATGATATTATAGGTTGAAAGTTGTCCTCCAAAACTAGAATGAACATTTTCTTGACCATTATATTCATATATTGGAGTTTTATCAGTTTGTAAAAAACTAGATGAACCTCTATAATTACCATTGCCACATGTTTTCTTTCTCTACTTCCAATCCTATGGATATCCAATTAACTTGTAACGGTTTTCTTTAGTATGACAAGTGAAGTGACAATACCCACATTTTCTTTCTTTGAAGTAGTCTCTCCCTTGATTTCTAGCCAAATTCTTATTCACATTTATGAAAATTTGATGTAGTTTCTCAATAACAACAGTCATACTTGCAGAATTATGGATCTCATCTTCTATTATCATAGCATATGTCTAGTTTATAGTTGAAATCACTCCTTTCAATAAGATTTGTGTTCTTTCTTGATCACAAGATTTATTCAAACCACTTAAGAATTTAATTAACCCCATTCGAGATAAATAATCTACGTACTCCCTTGATCTTGGAAAAGTATAGCTAGGTGTTAGTACAACAACACCATACTCACTTCATAGACTCTTTAGCATAGTGAAATAGTGGGACACTAAATCAGTACCTTAAGAAAGTATGGTTATTTCCCTATGTAACTGATAGATGCACATTCGATTCACCTTATCAAACTTTTCCTTCAAATATTCACAAGACGAGAAGGCACTTGTAGCCTATACAACACCACTGAGTAACTCTTCACTAACTATATTCATCATCCATGATAGTACAATTGAATTACATGTCTTCTATTGTTCATGGAATTTATCCTTGTACAATCCTTTAGTTAAAGCCCCCACAACAAAGCTATATTTCTTCTTCCCATGTAATGCAATTCTCATCAATTTACTTCAAGTTTCATAACTCTCAGTTCCAGTTAACTTTATTGAAATAAACACAACTCCTATAACATCTAATGGACCAATATACAAAGGGTCATTTCAAACAATCTTCAAAGGCGTCATTATTGAAAAATTGAACTCAAAATAATACTAATCAATAGAGAAACAGATATCTAAACTCCTCGATAATAGAGAACTAGACCGCTATCAAAATCCTCCTCTAAATAGCCATGATTGACTGCTCTTGTACCATAAAAAAATCAACTCAAACACTCTCAATACTTCATTGTTTAACTCAGAGAAATGAATAAGAAACTGCAAAAGTTTATTGATATCTGAGTAAAAATATAACTAACTAAAATGGAGGTTAACACCTTCTTATATTGGTGGAGATACTAAGCTATCTATTCTACATAAAATATCTGGAGCTGAGCTGGCTAAGCTTCTAAAAATCTCTATCCAGCTCAGCTCTAAGCTCACTCAATTGACAGCTCGACATCTAACCAACTAACCAATTTACTAACTCTAACTAATTTTTTAGCTAATGAAATAGTAAAACTGTTGATTGATGAAATAGTAAACAAATAGCACAAATTACATAACAAACTATATTTTAATAGGTATTATTCTTATACATAATGTATAGAAAATATACTATTATTATATAAATTAAATTTCTCCAGTCTCTGAGAGAATGTTTAATAATGCCATGCTACCATCAAACAATTGTAAAGATGATAAAGAAAAAGTATGTCAACCCGAAATCAACATATATACCCTTAACAACCTGGATTTAGAATTAATTACATGAAGACATATAGATCAATAGAAAAATGTATTTCAATTTTGAAGAGATTTCTTGGGTGAATCTTATGGTAAATTAACAATTATCTATATGATAAATAAGATAAATTAGAGTCTCTTATAATGCTGAACAAAATAAATGATGATCACTTTTTGTGTGCTTTTGTCACATTGAACGTGTCAATCAGTGGATGGGGATATTATGAATGCATCAGTTAAAGGATGGGGATATTGTATGTCTACTATTGTGTTAGTGGGACTTTCCTTACAATATAATGTAGGAATCTATATTATGTGTCAGTGTGTTCGATGGATCGAATGAATTATGTAAAACCTTTGACAATAAAAGTGCACATTTATTATTTTGAAATAAATATGTTAGGAAAGTTAGTTGTTTTCTAATATTTATGAATGGATATTGTTACTAAATTGTTTTCTTATTATGTAGTGTATACTTTCTTGCTAGTATCTCCATGGATAAATCTATTCTACCTTATTATTCAATCTAACATGTGATACTTTCTTATTTGCTTAGTTAAGTAGCATTCTGTTGCTAACATATGCCTTTGTTGATTTCAAAAATGATGTTTTCTAAAAATGATTCTTTCGAATGCCTATGGAGAAACAAAGATGTGCATAGTATATCATTGGAATGATAACATATTAAAGGGAGCTTTGATTGTATATTATCCAAATATGTCTTACTAAAAAAGGAGAGCCTGGTGCACTAAAGCTTTTACTATATGCAGGGTTCGAGGAAGGGCCCCACCATAAAAGTGTATTATACGTAGTCTTACCTTGTATTTTTGCTAGAGGCTGTTTCTAAGACTTGAACCTGTGACCTCCAGGTCACATGGCAGCAACTTTATTGATTACTCTAAGGTTCTCCAAATATGCCTTACTATATACACATTTTCCACCTGTTTGAATAGATTATTAACTTGTACTCCCTTCATCCATCTTTACTCTTTAGAAATTATAGATAGTTAGGTATTAGAGATGTTAGTCTGTAGTTAGAGATTTCACAGTGTTAGTTAAAGCATCAATTAGTTGGTTAGCCATGTTAGTTAGGTAGATCTATGTATAGACAACTGTAATATTATAGGTGTAACATTTATCAAAAAAAATAAAAATATCTTATTTCCACAACTACCTCTACTCTCTTCTTTATATAAGCTGATCTTTTCCTTCCTTTATACTGTCAATTTCTCCATTTTAATATGGTATCAGAGCACAAGTTTTATGGTGATTTATAGTTAAGAGAACAGTATTTTGAAGATTAGTTTTTTAAGTTGAGAAAATTAGAGCTTTGTTCTTCATTATCACATTTGAGAAATCAAGCATTTGAACCCTAAACTTGAGTTTGATTTAGTGAATGTTCATCCTTTTAATTGCTTCATAATTAACATAATCAACAGCATGCTATGGGAGATTCAATATGAAGCAGTAATTATCGATAAACCAGCTGACATTCATCCGCAACATCCCTTATACCTGCATCCAGATAATACTCCAAGTAGTGTTTTGATTACTCAACAACTGACTGGTATTGAAATTAAACTATCCGGAGCAAATTCAAGATAAACTATTTGTTAGCAAAGAATAAAATTGGATTCATAACTGAAAAATGTAAGAAATCTTAGTTCAATTCTGATTATGAGTGGGAAAGATTAATGCTTTTATGTTATCATGGATTATGAACATGATTTCGAAGAATTTAGCTAGTGATATGGTCTATTCTTCTAATGCAGCAACGATTTGAAATAACCTAAGGGAATGATTACATAAGAAGACCACACCAGGATTTATCAGGTATATCATGAGATTCAAAATATGAATCAGGGAAATTTGTCCATTTTAGAATTTTTTTTCCTCTAGGTTATATCAACATGGGAGAATTACTAAGCTTTTTTGCTTCTTTCTCAATATTGTGATAAATTGAAAATTTTTGTTGAGAACATGGAGCAACAAAGGGTAATGTAATTTCTAATGCGACTCAACTAGACTTATAGTCAAACTTGTAGTCAAATTCTCATGACTATTACAACCCTAACACTTAACTAGGCATATGTCACGTTGTTATAAGATGAAGCCAAAAAGTTCACTCAAGACTAATATCTCAAAATCTAATCTTATTTGGATCAACTAAGTCTCAATGACACCACAACTTTAGCATCAACACAATTTAACAAGTTCATTAAGAATATTGATGACTATTGTTCATTTTGTCACAGGATAGGACACACATATAATATATGTTATAGGAGGGTTGTTTATCCACCTGGTTATAAACTTGCTAAAAAATAGGCTACTAATAAAGAAGAAAGGTCAAAACTCTACAATTCTAAAGAAGAGGCGCCCAGGTTTCATAGAGGCAACACTGATAGAAATGACAAGCCTAATTTCTACAAGGGTAACAAGGCACCATTGGCACAAAATGCTTACTATGAAGAAGGTTCTAGTTCTGGAGAAAGTTGCTATAGACAATCATCTGCATAGGGTTATAATGATGGCTATAAAGAAAGCATGAGCAACTATAGTCATCACCTAGGTTCTCCGATGCCCATTTTCTATCCAAAATAGTACCAGCAAATACTGAAACTAATTGAAAAAAAGCCTAGGTAGTCCGAATTCTCAGCCAACTTGGCAGGTATATCTCAGCATAAATACACTTGTTCTTACTCTGATAGTTTTACTGCAGATAGGACTTTTAAATCTTGGGTAGTTGACATAGGTAATACTGTTGTTTTTGAATATTTTCGGGTACAAGAATCTATATTTAGGCATAACAACTTCAACACAAGTTCAAGTATAAACAAGAACACTTATGAAGTTATTTAACATCCTCAACACAAGATCAAAAAGACCTTTCAAAGAAGTGTTTTTTTCCAGAAATTTAGATGAAATAGAAAAGGACAAGTTCTTTGACTTCACAAAGTGTCCTTAAGAAAATAATTCCCTTCAAGTACCTAAGGTTGTAGAATTTTCCTCCCAGGATAAAATAGCCTAACAATCCAACTGTAGCGGTACCTCACATGATCCGATTCTCTTCGAACTCACTCAACAGTTAGATGATCACATGGAGTATTTTAGAAGACAAGAAATGTTTTTAAGTGCAGAAAAATTCATACTAAACCTGAGGAAAAATGCAGGTTTATATAGCCATTAAGTGCTCCTTCCGAAAGGTGGCAATGGTTCACTGAAAAGGTGTTCTTTCTAAACAGTCATGTCTATTCATTCAAAAGAGTGTGTCTTTTTCGAACAGCCATAACCATCCAAACAGTCATACTTTTTCCCAAAATAGTGTCTTTTACTTGAAGAGTTGTGTCCCTTCCAAGCAACTTTTCATTTTCCATTCACACCTATTGAACCCAACAATCCCCCACATGAATGGGGAATGGCTACTCTTTGCAAAACTTTAGGGACAAGTATGTGATCATCAAGAAAAGACTGATTGCATCTGGATAAGTGGGTTTCCCTTTGAACTTTCCGTAGTAAACATACATCGGATGCACTCGGTTAATCGATAGATTTGATATCTTTGAACCGTCGAGCTTTAATGTACACCAAGACAATACATGTCACACAACCAGCCTTTTACCATTTATGGTTCTCATGATTTTGTTTGTTTCAGCCATAAACATGTTCCGATCTCATGAGAGCTTAGAGAATAGGCCTTTACTAACATTCTCTTTGAAGCGGCTTCCACTTCGCCCTCACATAGGTGATTTCTAAACGTTCAATCCTCTAGAATAAACTATTTGGTCAAATCTACCAAATTTAAATAATCATTAAAAGACTTCACACCATAAGTCTTATCCTCGTTTACTAAACATTATCTACATTATGAGAATGGGTTAGGTAAATTGACAATGTTGAAACTGTCATACACAACTTTGTTTGAACTCCTTAAATCTAGATCTTGGGATCTCCGGTCTGCTAGGTAGAGTTACCGTCATGCTGACTTGTCCTATGCCTTAAACCCATTCCCTTGGATGTCCTCTCAACTCCTTCTCTAGAAAGGCCTTTTGTAAGTGGATCCAATACATTATCCTTTTACTTTACATAGTCAACAGTGATAATTTTACTAGAGAGAAATTCTTTAACGATATCATGTCTCCATCTTATGTGATGAGATTTACCGTTATACA
This sequence comes from Capsicum baccatum var. pendulum, assembly GCA_030864225.1. Classification (NCBI taxonomy): domain Eukaryota; kingdom Viridiplantae; phylum Streptophyta; class Magnoliopsida; order Solanales; family Solanaceae; genus Capsicum; species Capsicum baccatum. The sequence continues at coordinate 247,724,690 of CM061550.1, forward strand.
TCATGCTCCCTGCCCTAACTATTATCGCTTGGCTATCACAGTGTATACATAATGGTGCCATTGGTTTGGTCCAATAAGAAATATCTTCCAAAAAAATTTGGAGCCATTCTGCTTCTTCACCGACTTTATCTAATGCGATAAATTCAGATTTCATTATAGAGCGAGTAATACATGTCTATTTCGATGAATTCCAAGAGACTGCTCCTCCATCGATAGTAAATACATATCCACTCGTAGATTTTACTTCGTTCGATCTAGTGATCCAATTTGCATCACCATATCCTTTAGTACTGCGGGATATTTATTATAATGCAAAGCATAGTCTTGAGTGTATTTAAGATACCCCAAAACTCTTTTCATTGTCATCCAATGAGTTTTATTGGGATTACTCCTGTACCAACTCAACTTACTAATAGCACATGCTATGTCTGGTCGTGTACAATTCATGATATACATTAAACATCCCAACACTCTTGTGACTCCAACTGCGAGTCACTTTCACCTTCATTCTTTTGAAGTGCTAAGCTCACATCCAATGGAGCCTTGGTAATACCAAATTCTAAATACTTGAATTTGTCAAGTACCTTTTTTATGTAATGAGACTGTGACAGTGCCAATCCTTATGGAGTTATATGGATTCTTATTCCTAAGATCACATCCGCAACTCCAAGATTTTTCATGTCAAACTTGCTCTCAAGCATTCGTTTTGTAGCATTTATGTCTGAAATGACTCTACTGATAATCAACATATCATCCACATACAAACAAACAATGACGGTGATTTGGAGTGTCTTTAATGTAAACATATTTATCACATTCATTAATCATCAACCCGTTTGCCAACAAGGTTTGGTCAAACTTCGCATGCTACTGTTTAGGTGTTTGTTTTAGTCCATAAAGTGAGTTAACAAGTTTACACACCTTATTTTTTTTTTGTGGAACCACAAAACCCTTAGGTTGTTCCACGTAAATTTTTTCCTCTAATTCTCCATTTAGGAGTGTTGTTTTCACATCCATTTGATGGATTTCAAGACCATATACCGCCGCTAAGGCAATTAACATTTGAATTAAGGTTATCCTCATTACAGATGAATATGTATCAAAGTAATCAAGACCTTCCTTTTGTTTAAAGGCTTTTACTACAAGTCTTGCCTTCTATTTGTCAATAGTACCATCCATTTTTATTTTCCTTTTAAAGATCTATTTATAACCTAAAGGTTTATTTCCTGTAGGAAGATCAACCAGTTTCCACGTATGGTTGCTTAAGATTGAATCAATCTCACTATTGACTGCCTCTTTCTAAAAGTATGAGTTTGATGACGACATTGCTTCTTTAAATGTTTGAGGCATATTTTCTAAGAGAAATGTTACAAAATCTGATCCAAATGAAGTTGACGTTCTTTGACGTGTACTACGTCTTGGATTCTCATTATTATGTGCATCCTCACTTGGTTCATCTCGAGGTCGTTTAGACCCCCCACTAAACTGTTTATGTCTAGTTTTATACAGATAAATGTGTTCAAAGAATTCAGCATTATCTGATTTAATTACTGTATTTTTATTGATATCTAGATGTTCGGATTTATGAACTAAAAACTGACATGCTTTACTACGTTTAGCATATCCTATGAACACGTAGTCCACGATCTTAGGTCATATCCTTCCCACACTCCATTGTCAGCGACTGGGGACCCGGTCTTCATTAGCAATTTATGGCATGAGCTCTTTCGTTTACAAGGGACACAATTTAACATGAGTACTGCTTGACACTCTTTTCCGGGGTAGGGCTTCTTATACCTAAATGCAGTAGGCCCCGCGAGTAGTCGAACAAATGAGAGGTTGTCGACGAAGGGGTCAAAGGTTGCGCAAGACCCCTTCAACCTTGCCCGCGTGTTAGCTTGCTTGTACTATCGTTCGCCTACCTGACCTGCTTTTTGGCTAGCTTCTTTATGGCAAGCGCTACCCTAACCTAGCTAGCGCTACATCTTGCTAACGTCGTCTGAATTGTCTTGCAAGCACTACATCTATATGGCAAGCCCACATAGCCTTCGTCTCCCATTATAGTCGCCTTTTTCATATGGCAAGCGCTACCCGTCGGTTGCACTACATTGTCTGACGATAACCTTGCCTGTCCTTTTCTGATCTGACTGAGCTGACCGTCGCACCTGACTTCTATATCCCATTATCCATAGTTCTCCTTCCTTATCATTGTCGGTCTAAGCAAAAGATTGCTAAGTCAGATGTCTGGTGAACACATTCGTAATGAGTATGGGTCTAGTAGGTGTACTAGTAAGGAAGCAAGGTACTGAGTTTAGCGTCGACAAGGCAAGTAGTGGATCTTTATTATCGAATGATATGGGAGACAGTCAAAGCATTAGTCTCAGTATCAACAGAAGAAAAGGACTGACCGACCGCCGTTCAAAAGAGATCCCGAAGGCTCAAACTTTTTGCTAGCTTTGAAACATGGGCCGAAGGAAAGAGGAAGACCAAACAAAGTCGCGGTCAAAGCAAAGCAAAAGATGCCAAAAGAGATTTACTTTAGCTTCTAGCTCGCTTAGCTTAGTGTAGGTTGCTTGCAAGACTTTCGATAGCTGGCTCGGCTGAACGGAATCATAGATCTAGATAGAAGGGTCGTTCACTCCCTATTCTTTGAGAGGTTGCTTGCGACGGTAGCATTAGCTAGGCAATCAAGACAGATCGAACAGAGTCAGTCCTAGGGTGAAGATCATCGGATGGAAAAATGGATTGAGCTGGCTAATCACTTAATGACCCGGTGGAGAATGGGAACAGAGAGTCGCTCCCATAAATGAATGAATGGGACTCCTGGTCCTGATCGAACCAGAGATTCCGACAACCTGGGGAATCGGCAGAAAGAGATGGGTCAGATACTGGAATCTATCCAAAAGTCCTGACTTTTTCGAGGCAGGGCTTCGACCCGTATCTGGCCAAATCCTTGAACTGCTGGGTGCGTCATATTCATGGACTGGCAAAGCGAACTCTCAATTTGATCAGGAGGGCCTAGAGATCTCTCTATGTTTCCCCAAATTCTGACTAGCGCGGTTCTTTTTCTCGACCAATTTGAATTCCATTTCATTTTGGATTTGTTGTTAAGTAGAGTAGTAAGTAGCTAGGCAGATTTCAGCGCATGCTGCATTGAGAATCTCCAAAGAAATTAGAAGCGCCTATGATAGCGTATGATTATTCCCATTTGTGACCGACGGTTGCTTGCAAGAGGTGGCGATCGGCAGTGTTCCAAAGCATCATAACGACGTACGTTAGAGCGTTATGGTTGCCAATCAAGATATCTTTCTTCTCATGGAGAGTGTGACATTGCAAACTTCCTTTGGATGACATTCTGATAAGACTTAGATATACAATGCCCTCAAGGTCTTGGTGTTGTAATCTACCAACATTACAAACCATGCAGTATCTTTTTCTGAAGAATCAATGTGCTGATAAGGTATGGCAGTACTTTTCCTTGGGTGCAGGTCTTACACATGGTGTTAGCTTACAACAGGTATTTCAAAGGTGGTGGAAACACCCTGCAGATGTATATATAAAGCCCTTATATCAAACATTGCCCTGTGTAGTTGTCTGGGAGCTATGGAAGTGGAGAAAGAAAAGAAGGTATGGTGGTAATATCTCCTTGAACAGGCTAATTTCTCAGGTTTCAGCAAATCTGCACAATTTACTGGTGTACACGTGTCCTAAGATGAAAAGATTGTCTTCTAATTGGCCTGAATTAGTTAGTGAGTTGGAGAGCTACATCCCCAGGCTACATTATAGAAGAGTATGTTGGGAATTCCCTAGTGGACAATGGATTCAATGTAAGACAGATGGTGCATCAAGAGGTAATCCAGGTAAGAGTGGTGCTGTTGTGGTGTTTAGAGATGCTGCTGGTGATTTTTTGTGTGCTGCTACCCGTTCAAACTAATATGTATTCAGATATAATGGATATTCAGTTAGCTGCTGAAATCTGTATGCATAAAGGCTTCACAAATGTGGTGATTGAGACTGATTCAACCATTGTTAGACTGATCATGATACAAGAGGTGTCTGCACCCTGGGCTGTTGATACAATAGTCAGGAAAATTATTACATTGTTGAGGGATAAATAAATTCGATTTTCTCATGTGTACAGGGAAGGAAATGCTGTGGCAGATAGCCTAGCTAATTATGCCATTGATGAGGAGATTTCTGGCACTTTTGAGGAGTTCCACCAGCTGCCTGCATAAGCTAGAAAGCTTATCAATGTTGATAAAGCTCAGATTCCTTTGTTTAGAGTCAAAATCCTCCATTTATGGATATGCCTCTCGACAGACTCTTTCATATGTAAAATCTTATTATCAGGGGGGATATGTTCTATCACCCCTAGAAATAAAGCGAGTAATGGGGAGAGATCTAAGGGACTTTTTAAAGGGGTTAATACCTAAGCGGCCAGAATTCATAATTACGGGAGGCGGTGGAGAAGATATAATTAATGTAATTATGCCCTCTAGAAAAGAGGATGCATTGGTCTTAATGGGGCTATCCATAACCCTACTTCGTCTTTATCGTAGTGAGATGCCGGAAGAAGGTTACCAAATTGATTGTCTGCTTCCTTCTTTTTATTCTTGTCTTCAACAAGAGGAAAAGGTAGATAGACTGTACAGGATTGACTTGGGGGAATCAATAAGAGAAATTCCTTCCTCTATGATCAAATCATGGGTAAAGCTTTTAGTCGGAGATGGATCAGTTTATAGACTAATTTCATCTTTTCTTAGCCTCACTGTTTTTGAAGATTTGGGAGGTCTTCGCTTCTATACAAGCAGCGGCGGCTCAGGCATACCACCTGCGGGTGATATCACTCGGGTTTTACTCGATATAGCCTTAAAGAATCTTTTCGATAGTCAGTTTCCTAAAAGGTTTCCAGGTATAGCATTTCATAAATTCATCAACGAGGTTTATATTTTCATAAGAAAGAATGAGAAAGTTCTCTTTGATGATAAAACAGGATATGCCCTATTGGAAGAACTAGGTTTGAGGGGGAAGATAGAGTCTATTGGGCCAGGTGATGATCCACTTCCTCCTTAGAACCCTTATTTGGACTAAGATGGTAAGGTAGGCATCACGACTTCGTTGTCTCATTTTTTATAGTTTAGGGAAAACTGGAATTTCCGCTATATCAACCTTCCAAATCAAAAGGAGATTCTGCTCCTAATCCAATTAGATATCCACGACTTTGCCGAGAGCTTTGCTTTTTATTTAACGCTCGCTCTGCCCCCTATCCCTATAGTTTAAGTGCTAGTTCTCAGTTCTCGCTATGAGATGATTTACACGTTGTCCCCTAGACAGTTGGTACACGTGGTTAGAAGCTCTATACCTCCCTGGCAGAGGCATTTCCCCATTTCTTCCGCCCTTGGCCTTAACCGCTTGCTCCGACGGATCCGTAGCAATGAAATTGGGAAATCTTTCATGCAATAGCGTGTTTGAAGTCCTACTAAGCTAAAGAATCATATGAAGCATCGGGTCTTAGAGAAGAATAAGATGACAAAGCATAGCAAACCGCTAAACCATGTGCACGTGATTGCTCGCCTATCATGAGTTTGACTTGCGCTCTAAAGCTGTCTTTTTGAGGAAGATCGGAGAGAACCTTTATGAAATTCTTGTGGATAAAGCAGTTGGTGAAGCTTTTTCTTATGTTGTTTAAGACCCCTTATGGGGAAACTCTGGCAAGGTATATTATTCCTTTTTCCCAGTGGGTGCAGGCTTCATCGAAAGGCTCTCCGCCTCATGGCATTATTGGGTTCGCTTGCAAACAACACTTCTCCTCTCGCCTATTCCTTTCCATTAACTATTGAGATATATCACAATTTGCATTACCCTCCTACAAAGGATTCCTTGTTCTGACCGCAACACCATATCTTGACCCTTTTCTCGAATTGTTCCATTTCAAGTTGGCCCATTCCCCTTCGACCGGTCGTAAAAGGAGAAGAACTGAGAGAGTATGCTATGCGCAGACTGACTTGCTACTTGCTTTCTTTGAGGACTCTTTTGTAATAGCTTGATGAGCTGATCCAACAAGAGATATTACGTTCTACCCTTTGCTTCGAGCCCGACCGAGAGTGAGCTTCCCGATAGCCTCTTCCTCCCTAGAAATAGAACTCTAACTATCAAACCTTTCCCGTCTCCTTACTCGAGATATCTGAGATATCTCCATAAACTAATAACTTCTAATAGACGAGCCCATTATCCTTATGTTCTGAACTTGCTTCTTAGTACAGGGGAAGGGGCAAAGAATTCGAGTTCTAGTTCTTCTTCTGCCTAATCTTTAGTATCGCTTTGAGATTGAATCTTTAAAACCATGTTCCTAAGAGAGCGAGGACCTTTATAGCCATAATTCTTCCCCCGGTTCTACCTCCTTCTGCAATAGTGATCTATCCCGTCAATCCCACCCGCGAGCTATCCATTCTAACCTGTCTTTGCCTAGCAAGATACGTCTAGTTCTCCCTCCACTTGCCTATCTTAGTAGGAAATTGGAACAGTCTCCGATTTCAAAGAAAAAGCTGAGGCGAGAGCTATATACCTTCTGGAACTGGAGCAATAACTGCTATAAAGTAAGGAGATGCGCAGGAACGATCCCTAAAGTAAAGACTCGGAATGCTCCACGACTAAGTATACCCATTCAGACTCGCTTTTGTTCAATTATAAAAAAATAAGCACTTTGATGAAGATTTATAGCATCATTCAAGTAAATACAGATCAAGATCGTAGAAACATGAGCTTGTGATATAGCTACACCTAATTCCTGACTGGTTAATACAAGAACTATAAATAAAGGACCAAGATCCCCTATGAAATATAAAAGATCATTCATACATAGCATAGTCCAAGCGAACCCACTTAAAATCTTTACTGAACTATGACCGGCCATCATATTAGCAAATAAACGTATTCCTGAGCTTAATGCTCAAAAACAATAAGGGATTAGCTCAAGGAGTACTAAAAAAGGTGCTAATGGCAGTGGGACTCCTGCAGGTAATAAGAAGCTTAAAAAATAAAGCCCATTTTTTTGAAATCCCACTATAGTAATGCCAATAAAAATCAAAAATGAGAGAGCCAAAGTAATGAGAAAATGACTTGTAACTGTGAATCTATAAGGTATCATAACTTGGGTATTACCAAATAACAAAAAAGTAAAAGTGACCGAGATGCAAGGGGAAAACTTTTGTTTAACATTTTCGGAAAGACCACCTATTTGTTCGTTTACCGGGTTCAGCACGAAATCATAAATAAGCTCTACCAAGGATTGCCAAGCATTTGGTACTGAGTTTCCTCCTCCCTTTTTAGTAACAAAATAAACCAAAAGTAGGACCAAACTGAGAGTTAGTAGCATAAACAAAGATGGATTTGTGAATGAGAAATATAAGTTTCCTATTTTCATAGGAATCAATGGGATTATTTCAAATTGTTCAAGTGGGCTGGATACGATCTGCATAAGATCCAGTGTGAAATATGTGAATTTATCTAGTTGAGGCATTCTTGATTGATTGAGACAAAACGATTCCCTCAATACAGCTTAAATCCGTCAAGCCTATACGAGTAGTGAAGAAGTATAGAGCACTTTAGTTGGTTGTTGACCAACGGAAAGCATGGGATCAAAAAAGGCAGAATTGAGAATCTCAAAAAAATCTTTTTCTTTCTTTTTTAGAATAGCGAACACAACTCTGGGGATCATCTTAAAGCGTCTTCTTCTTTGGCTATGTGTTCCTGTATAAGGGAGGCATTTTGATGATGTCAGAGATCTTTCAGTCACTCTGCCTCGACCAACTCATTTCTTGGTTGATCGACTGGCAAACGCCCGAGGCGCAAAAGATCAATGAAAGGTCGATGATGTTTATAGCCATTCTTTCTTTGCTTTTTCACAACTTTACAAGGTAGCCATAGGGGAACGTATGGCTAGATTGAATCCTTATTTTATTTCGGCATCCCCCTCCTTGCGGTTAAGGTAAGGACTTCGGGCATGGCCAGCTAAGGCTAAAGTTCCATTAAAGAGCGTTTCCACGTGCTAGAACCATCTTATCTATCTAATGTCTACTCTAACCTTTTAGAGTGTGGATTTCATAGTTTCTATTGGGAGCAGGCTTTCGAATATATCAAACTCATTTATGGTTTTCAATAATTAGTTCCAAGTCAGCCATGTACTACTATCGGTCATACAATTGTTTTTTAATTGTCTTTCTTTTTTTCTATGCCCGCGGGCCACCTAATATTTTGGATCATCCTGCTGATCCGTCTCCGCAGATGTAGGTGGGATTTGCCGAACTGCGTCACCAAAGCGACTCCTCATGACAGGAGAGAAAGAAATTAGGGGAATTTAGAACGGATTCCACTTTTTTATATGCTAATTCTAATCTGGCGGGTCGCTTCTTTCTTCGTATGGGGAGTCTCGTGAGCTCTTTATGGAAAACTTATTCTTATTATTCTCCTCCCTTTTTTCCTATCCTATGGATCAAAATCTATGATTAACTCAGCTCTGACCTAGACTATAGTTCCCCTAGGGAATGCACATTCTCTATCCTAACCAAAAAATAGGGACGCTTATTAATAGAAAATTCTTAAATAAAATCTCGAACTTTTTTACTGCTCACCAATGTCCACTTTCTCGTGCTGATATGGCAAAGTGAAAGTGTAATTAAGCAAGATTGACCGCCCTTTCAGTAGTAGTAGTGTCTACTGCCTGTCAGAATGGCTACTGACACATTGCATGAGGTGGCTAACCCGCGGAATAGCTTTTGGGTTGGCAGAATCTAAATAACCCCAATGGTGATTCTGAGACTTATCCCACCTACTCAAGCGGCAATCAATACACATTCAGTGATTTCGGATATCACTTACGAATTTCAAAATCAGGGTTTGGGGGTTCAAGCTATATATTCATTGATATTGAGGAAGTAGAGGCAGATTAAATCTATGCCATCAACTTGACTACATGGAACTATCAATGACGCGTTCAAAGGAATCCTTTCTATCCTGTGAGCTCGAACCGGAAGTTCAAGCCCTGCTCTTTCCCAGTCTCTCTTTATACACTGCCTGCTTTCTTCTCCTGATCCTCCTTCCAATGCGGATCCAACTCTCTGTTTTTATGAACCAGTTAAATTCTCCATCTATGTCTGCATCCGAGCGAGAAGAGAAGTCGAGTCCATCTTTGTCTCCACTCAACCCTAGATCACTAAGTCGTTGATTTCCATGGATCCTTAGAAACTTTGAGTCGTGATGGAAAATGTACCCTCGCGAGAGATTGAGATAAAAGAAAGGATGGTTTAGATGCGGGGAAGAGGGGAACGAGATGGCTGGCTAAGCTGCTCTACCAGGTCTCATTTTCAGCTGGGAGATGGTTTGTATGGATGGTTCGGGCAGCCGGTTCCGAAACCACGAGCTTCCTGAGAAAGTTTGAATTAGATTCACTGTTTGAAAACGGGGATTTGGTTCACTGTCGTTCGATTGACCGGTGGTTTGGTTGTTCTTAAGGCTAAGGGATGGTGGATGGGGGCAAAGAGAAGAAGAAGGGCTAAGGCCTAAAAATTCCACTGATTGATTCTTTGATCCCGTCCATAGGTTCAGTGGTAGGTGGTTCCCCTTGACCTAGCTTTTTCTCCACAGAGAAAGAAAGGGATCAAAAGCAATAAAACCTACGATGTATCCTCAATCTTCCGAGGGGTACGGAGCATCATCGCAGTAGCCAATAAGCTAATCCGTTCCCAGTGACCCATCTAATTGATTCGGTCCAGTGCAGAAAGAAGCGAGTGAGCGGCAAATGATCAAATATCAGACCTGGCGAATATCTGTCTCTCAATCCCGGGATTCTAATCCAAATTATGCATTTTCTGACCGCACTAGATTTCTTGATTCGATGGGAGAGAGTAGAGAGTCAAGGTTCATTGGCAAGTACTTCCTTTCTATTAGTGCCACCGGAAAGGATGAAAAGAGATAAGATGCTGGTGGTTAGCCTACCCCGGACTCGTAATTGATAGTTTCTGATGAATGGAGATGGCTTCGAGCCTTTACTGAATGATGGGAATACCAATTGAGACTAGGAGAGCTGGCCTCATATCCCGTCCCTGGTTTCAGCTCTCCGAAAGCAGAGTATATAGGGGCGGCAGATGGATTTGAAGTTGAGGGAAACCTAAAGAACAAAAGAAAGATATTCATTTTGAGATGCGGATTACCGCTTCTGAGCTTCGATGACCGGGAGGGCTTGATAGCTTCTATCCAGCGAAGGGCAGGAGAGGAAGAAATAAATGGAGAACTGATGTCCCTTCGGATGGAAGTTGATGGCGGCCTTCAATGGTTCCCAAAATGGGCAGTTCCCTTCTCTTGGCAGCCGCAGATGGGCTTTCACACTTCTTATCTATATAAGATCCATAGCTTGAACAAGACAGCTGCACTGGGATACTCAGAAAGAAGTAAAGCGCATCCACAACTGCCAAAGAAAGAATAGGAGAATCTATACTATCTTCCTCAACTTCCGAAAGAGCCACATCAAGAACAAGAGCTGGTATCGTATGTGCCGCAGGACAGGCAGGAATGGGATATATATTTGAAACAACAATAGCAAGGAGATTCGCCAATAGGAGAGGGCGGCCCCCCCCCGCGCTGTTAGTGTCTTCTATATAAGAAGAGAGTCGAGTTTGATGAGTGTCGACTGAGGTTGCGCAGAGCAAGCAAGGAGAGTTGCTTGCAATGGTTGCTTGCGTGTGAGGCAAGGTAGCGCAAGCAAGGAGCGCTCACATTTTTTTGCTTACTCTTTCACTTTCATTTTGAAATCCGGCTCGCTCCCGTCTATGGTTTGGACCTTTTGCCTGCTTAGAAGTGGATTCGAACCACTGACACAAGGATTTTCAGTCCTTTTCTCTAACCAGCTGAGCTACCTGAATCACTTTTCTAAAGTCTGTTTTCTTCATCGAATAGCGCCCTACCTTACCACTTGACTAGTAAGGGAAAAACCCTTTAATAAACTAAGAAAATAGAATAGATAGGATTTTTTTGCTTCTTCATCAAGCTTTCGAGCAGCTCTTTCAACTGCCGCCTAATCCCCCAACATGCTCGACGAACCGAGAGCCGTCCAGGGACTGTCGAAGGGAGCTTGCTTATAGAAAGAAGATAGGCCAGAAAAACAAGGTGCAATGGGCTCTCCGCTCCGTCTCACTAAGAAGTGCTATTCTATCCTCTGGGGGACTGGACTCCACCAAGAGGTTCTTTCTCTCACGTAATTTCGCCCGCCCCTTTCATTTTCGTACCGGAGGAAATGGGATTCGAACACATGATACAATCTTCTTGTATGTCGATTTAGCAAACCAATGCCTTAAGCCACTCAGCCATACCTCCAAGTTGTTGATCGGAATGGAATTGGATGTGCTGGGTTTGGTTGCTTGCCCGAAGGAAGGTCTATCTGATCCGATCAACTACGTAAGCCGTAGCACATTAGCGCGCGTATTCTTCCTCTATGAGCGAGACTCCATCCAAATCTGCCACTCCTTGGGTGAGGCCTTCTGTTCTGTGAACACCCCACCACTGAATGATTCACTTTCAAGTTCTCGCCTCCGACCCGGGAGAACACAGGGTCAAGCCAAGCCCTGACCCGCCTAAATAGAATCCATATCTCCTTCGTCTGGTCGAGAAGGAAGGGGAACTGGACTCTGCCTCTTCTATTACATTTACATTACATTATGGAGAAGTCCATTCTCATCATGATCGATCCACGTCCTAGCGTAGTGCCCGGCTTGCTTAGCAACCAAAGCTAGCTTACTAAGGTAGTTTACTTTTTCATTTTGAAAAAAAAAGGCGAAGGCATTTTTCCTTGATTGCACGAGCTAGCCAGCAAACCCCCCTTACTCACCTCAACATCTATAAAAAAAAGCTCTTTCTCCTTTTTATTTCATTATAATAAGGTAAGCATCCAGCTCTCGATCCAGAGCTACTATTTCAAGAATCAACTAAGCTCAGGAAGTCAGGTTAAGACGTCGACTTTGACAGGGGAGATGAAAAAGAATTCTTGTGTTTAGAAGTAAATCCCACTAAACGTCACTTGTACGCTTGACATGAAAAGTAGAGGCAAGTGGAGTCAAAGGCTGAGCCTCAACCAGCAAAGGGGGACAACCATGCCAATCCAAGCACAGTCAAAGCGTGCCCACTCTACCTTTCTTTCTTTACCCTAGACTCCGTTCTTCAAGGAGACCCATGTGCATTTCCTCTGTTCTGTGATCGCTACGCCCTTGTGCCTTTAGTTGAAGTATAGGTCATCGATTCAATCTATCTTGATGGGATTTTTCTAGTAGGTAGCAAGAAGACTAGTAGTATCGACAAGAGGCTACATCAATAGCTGCAAATTTTGGGTAGGGTAGGCTTGGAGTCAGAAGTCATATTCTTCCCAACCAAATAAGCACTTTTGCAAAGTTCACCTTCCCGCGGTCAAAACAAGACTTACGGATAACAATCAGACCTTACCAGGGACAGGGACCAGACTATAGAGCCTAATTAAAAAGAATTCGGGATTGCTTTTTCAATTCACCTCCATAAGCGAGGATTCCTCTATCTCTTTCTCGCTTCGATCGGACTCTGACAGCTTAGGGAAGAATGATGGGTCGCTAACAAGGCCCCTAAATGACTGCTCAGAAGGACTACCTATTTTTTTCCCAATCTGTCACTTGCTCGTCCCTCTCTCATGAAAATGGTATCTCCTCTCCAACCAGTCAAGTGGCCCTTGGGCCACCTTTCTTTTTACTAGTTCTTACATAAGCAATTTTCAGGAAGTAAACAAAGTCTTTCCTTCTGAAATCCACTCCTGAAGTCACGTCTTTCAGTACTGGGACTGAAGTAAAGTACTTTCGAGTTGCTCTTTTCCAAAGCCCTCCTTCCGACTTAGTTAGAAAGACCAAATCTAAATAGCTTTACCATTTCTTGAGTTGAAAAGGTATTTATAGATTCTAGAACTTAGGGGAAGGTTGGGAACCCTAGTAGCAGAATGGAATCAGTTTACCGGGCTGACTTCCATACCAACACGAGTAGTTTAACTCATCACTACCTCGTAAGGGTGTTGAAAATTATTTTTGCTTTTTCTGCTAAAAACTTTGGAAAAAGTATTCAAAGAGCCTTTGCATAGTTTGCGAATTCTGCGTAGCTTAGTAGGGACCTAAACACAGGAATTTCTTTTCTCAGAGTCAGACCACGCCTTATGACGAAAGGGGGAGAAAGGACGGATCACCTGTCGATCTGTGATCAAAAAAAGCTATACCTGAAGAATGGGATACAGATTGATAAGCACAAAAGGGTAGGCATGACTATTAATCTACGCTCACTGATGAGACAGCGACATAGAGAAGAAAGTATACCCTTTGTCACCCCCATTGTCACAACAAATTAAAGAAGAGATACACACTTTGGAATTGGTGGGATTTAGGATGGAATCGAATAGAGAATGCACTTGCGGTTAAGACAGGTCCTGTATCTCCTACCTAATGCAATTGACCGACCCGCCATTTCTTTCCTTCAATAATGCCTTCACTTTACTTTGACGACGCTATTTACCAAGGAAAGACTACCTTTTTTTGAATGAAAAAAGCCGAAGGGGTGAACGAGCGCTGCGGTAACGAGACGTAAGAAAGATGAGCAGAGCATTCCTTCCGCCGGCCTTTATAGGAGTAGGGGAGCGTGGTGAGATAGATAAACGTCCAATCCTGCAGCATTTAGTTGTTCGACCTTAGTCTTGGGCTGATCTCAGACTTCAATCAACCCCTTCGTACTTCGATCCAATCAATCGATCGATCAAGAGGCTAATCTCTTTTGTTTGGGACGGTAGCTAAAATAAATTCCTCGCTTTCTCTTGAACAAGGAAAGGGCGTAGCATTAAATCTGCCTCGCCTTTCAGAGGTTTGGAACCCTTCTGTTGAGCACCAATTGGAAATCCAATCTGACTTCTAAAATAGAAGTGACCACAGGTGAGAGGACCCCACTATCCCGTATCCCTCTCCCCACGAGCAGAACACCAGAGATGCACAGCACGTAGGCCTTGTCTAATGAACGACGACTTTCGATTCTTCACTTTAAGGAGTAGAGTCGCTGCCCAACCCTACCTATATAAAAGAAAAAGAATTGATCACTAGGTCCCGAGCAATTCTACCTTCTTTCCATTATCCAACGCTCATGCGTCCCCTTTCTCCCACTCTTTTAAAGATTTCAATAAAGCCTTCAACGTTGTGGAAGCAGCAATCGGTCTAATGGAAAGTTCCTGCATACGTTGTCGGATCCTCAAAAAAAAGCTTTTCTGGGGACGCACTGTTCAAGTCGAGTTTCCTTATTGTCCCTTCCAAGAAATCCCTTCTAACTTCCCTATTTCCAAAGAAAGAAAGAAAGGTCGAAAGCTCTCTTTCGAGAGCCTCTTTTGTTGGGCTCGGCGGCCCTAATCTCAAGTCTAGATCCAGATCCCCCATAGCCTGTTCAGTATGAGAAATGGATGGCGGAGCATCAGGATTTCCTTGATTCATTCTCAAGATCTTAGCCCCCCTACCAACTCGCTCCCGGTGACATTAGGCACTACCTCATTTGGGCTGGAAATAATATAACTGTCCATAAAATAAATCATTGTTGTGTTTTCGGTCTCGTTGAATAAAATGCAAACGAAATGAATTACTAGCCACAGTATATCCCCGACATAACCTACATTCACAAACGATAGTTGTTTAGAAATTTCTCCAAAATTGAGACTCGAATGTAATGATACATATTATGTGAGGTTTTGGGATTCTTATAGTTTCTATTATGTAATAATTGGAATCATAGAGAAAAGAAAATGATAAAACAAAAAGGACAAAGGAAAAAGAATCGAATCTCACTCATTTTTAGGTAAGATTTACTTAGCTCGCTCCTTGCTCGCGGAGCGGCATACCAATAAAAAAAAAGCCTTATCGGATTGGAATCAATGACTTAAGCCTATTTCTTAAGGGCCTTTAAAGACCGTCCATTATCGGACTCTTCTTATTTATGCTTTTTTTTCACCGGGCTTGGATCGTGGAAAGAAGGCTTGACAGGCCCGAGTCTTCATTTGTAGGACTTTGTGGGATGGGCCCGTGCATGTAGGCTTGGGTCTTCTTAACGTGCGTCATTTGACGACTCAGTACATGGATGTCACGAGTCCATTGGCATAGGCTTAGGCCTATTTTGTAAGTGGGCAGTCTTTGGCAGGCCTGGAGATTCAATTAAGGGGAGCAGTCTAATAAATCGACTGTTGGTGGCATCACGCTATCTTAGATTAGGGATGATAATTCAATATATCAAAAAGACGCTAGGCAAAAAGGTTAGTAAGAATAGGAATTGTTAGATTTCCTATATCGGAGAGAGAAGCTGAGTCGGGATGAGGGAATTGTTTCTATGTTTTTCTCAGATAATGCGGGTGCGAGAGTGAAGCTATCACTTGGTTCAACCAACCGTCCATCCTGGTGTCTTTGCTACTGATTTGACCGCTTCTCATCGTTAATTCGGGTTCACCTTGGCCCTCGCCCCAGAGTTCTTATGAAGACTCTGGTAGTGCATGTGTATGATAGGGCCCCCCATAAGTGCCAAAGATCGGTGATGTTGTCATGATAAGTGTGGGAAATCGATAGTTTACTTGATGATTGAAGGACCTATTGACTTGCATTAACTTCCCGTGGCTAGTAGGGGGAACTTTAATGTAAATGCGGATCCATTAGAAAAAACTTGGGGGTCGGCCTCCTGACTTCAATTCCTTTATTGAAGTGATGATCTTTGAAAATATGATTTTCTCATTTGGATTATTTGATTGGGCTTTCAATGATAGCAAATTGACTTGGAGCAATAATCAAACCGGTCAACATTGTATCTGGGCCAGACTAGATAGAATCCTTTTGAATGGGGACTGACCGCTTCTATATAAAAGTCATTTTGCTTTCACCAGAGTCGACCATTTGCCGTCAGTGTCCTCTGACCACTCTCCTCTAGTAATCTCCTTATAAGATTATAATACTCGCAGGTCTGGGGTCTTTCGTTTCCAAAGAATGTGGATTCGGCATTCTTATTTTCACATTGATCTCAAACATGCTCGGGAACTCCTTTTCAAGTCTTCTCCAGGAAGATTGACTCGACAAATAAAGCACTGAATTGGTGAGCTATTTCAGAATATAGAAATTCCAAAAACGAAGAAGGAAAATTTGCTCTTGAACAGAGTTGGTCTGCTGATAAGAAAATAGAGTTAGATTCGGCCAAGAGTAACCTTGAAAAACTTCTACTTTACGAAGAAAGATAGAGAATAACACCTTGAACCACATTCAGAACTTGTCTCTGTATAGCAGGAAGCTCTCAATTTATTTCATATATTACTTTCTTCTCAAGGTTCGGTGCTTGAAGATGAGATCCTTGAGACCATCCCCTCTCTAGTCACAGAGGAAGATAATAAGATGCTTACGAGCCCTCCTAATATGGAAGAAGTTCAAACGGCAATTTTTAGCATGTCGACGCGCAGTAACCCAAAAAAAGGTCTCCCCTATCCTTTAAAGCCATCAGGCTTTCCGGATTCTTTTTATATAGAAAATATTGTTGGGATTTCAAAAGGCATCATTTGGAGTTGCAAAACTCCAAAGGGATAGAGGTTTTCCCCTCTCTCCCATAGATATTCTGAGCACAAAATAATGTTAAAACGACAATCGTTATTGAGTGGTTAAAGTATTCTATTGGTGTCAAATAGAGCATTAATGGGGGTGAAAAGGATAAAACCTTTAATATCCCATTACTATCTCTGATTGAGTTGTGGCAGCCCCTGATGGGGTCATAAGTCACGTCTCAATTCCTGGTTGGAACCCAGGCGCCCCCCTCCGGACTGACTCGTGATGTCCGATAAGGTGAGTGGAATGAGCCTCGGAGGTTCGGTCTGATTGTTACATCAGTCAGATATCCATCCGATGCCATTCCTGGCGGGATCTGTTAGAACAGATCAACGACAAGTCCGTTAACCATATTTCCTTTTGATGGTCTGGACTGTCCTTTGTTCCAACCATGAGATCCTCTTAAAGGATTCTACTGTGTGAATTCTTCCTAATTATTCAGACGATACCAGTTTCGTGTAGTATAAAATGGAATATGGGGCTTTGATAATGAAATGTTATCAAGGGGACGTCTCGTGGAGAGCCCCGACTGAATGTTAACAAGAATGAGTGTTGCTATGATACAGTTAGAATAATGTATTCTCCTAATAATTCAAATGGTACCAGTTTTGTTTAGTATAACACGAAATATGGTGCTCTGATAGTAAGTGATCAGGAGGGTATTTCGAAAGAAAGCCTCGATTGAATGTTAACAGATATGTTGTTCTCTCAGTTTTATGCGACAGCGCAATTAAAGTCTAAGTTGAAACTTCGATTTTAATCTACGCATCATAAGGGTAACCTTGTGTGAGGGAATAATGGAAAAGGAAACTTTCTTTGTGTCCAATGGCTGGAGGGTCTATCTTTGTCATAATAAAAGTCAATTTTCGGACAAAAGGATAGATGGATCCTTGAAGAAAGACTAGAGAAATCTGTTAAGTATTACAGTTGTGCGGTATCTATGTTTTTGCGGAGGCCTATTAGGGAAAATTTAGGGGAAATAACCTTCTTTTAAATATGGAATAAAGAAAGAAGAATATTGTTGGGATTTCAAAAACTTCCAGCAGTTCACCTTATTTCTTTGCTGAAGGTGCGATCCCCCGTTCCATCAATGCTACTTTCCTTGCTTTGATTCCTAATATTTTGATCTAGGACTACCTCTATTTAAATTTGAAAAAGCAAATTTCTCATCTTCTGGATAGAGTATAAAATAAAGTGGTAGGAGATGAAAGCATTGTTATCCATTGTATACACCTTCTTGCAGGGATTCCAGTTTCAAAGGGAGTTCTTGACCAGTTGGAAAAAATGTTATCTAACTTTTGGTGAGGCAGTGATGAAGACAAAAGAAAGCTTCACTGGATATTTTTTGATACTATGTGCCTACCTATTCAGGAAGGGGCTTTGGGTCCTCCTACTACAAGACATTTTTAAGAGCTTTCAAAAGCTTTTCGTATGAAGTTTACTTGGTCAATAAGAGGGGGGCAGAATATCAGAGAGCCAGGGGTGGAACCAGAAATCAGTGCTAGCTCCATTTCCAATCCACCATTTTGAGCCCTTAAGTATTGGTGGGGTTGCCTAAAAATAGAACTGATTTCACTCCAAGTCCTGACAACCAGGTTTGGAAGCAGCAAAGCAAAAGGGCTTTCAGATAGTTTCTTTTGAAAAAAGCAGTCCAAAGTATGACTCCGTCTTATTACCAAGCCAACTCCTTTACTAGTTATTTCTTCAAAATCATAGATGTGCTTGACGCACATGGAAACTTCATTTTCAATGATATCGAAGCATTTTTGCCACACAGAGTGGTTTATGATATCAGGAATAGTGGTATATTCACATCTCATCAGGAGGACAGGGGGATATGGAAAAAGAAT
The DNA here is from genome assembly GCA_030864225.1 of Capsicum baccatum var. pendulum. Lineage (NCBI taxonomy): Eukaryota > Viridiplantae > Streptophyta > Magnoliopsida > Solanales > Solanaceae > Capsicum > Capsicum baccatum. The sequence goes on from CM061550.1 coordinate 247,743,192, forward strand.
CATAGTGAGTCATTTATTCTCAAAGCTGGTTGGGAATCGATAAGAAATCAAACGGTCATTAAAGCTTGGACTCAATTTGTCTGGGATAAAGCCATTCCTACAATAATTAGCATTTTTGCATCGAAGCTCTTATTTTACTTTGTATGCGGGGATTTTAGAATCAGTTAAGGGAATAAATTCAGACGAATGGTATAAGATTAGTAAGCAAATGCTTGTGCTGTTCGGAACATGATAAATAAAGTATTGATCGCCTCTTCATCAAGAGTGAGATTGCTATGGAGGTTTGGAACCATTTTGATCGCCTTTTCAATATAAAATCCTTCCAAACGGATTCCATTCAGTCCTGGCGGTTTAACGGATCTCGCAGGAAATCCCAAGTAGGCTACGTCACGTCTATGCTTACTATTTTTTTAGTTTGGGAACTCTGGAAGGAAGGCAATAGCAGTAAATTAGAAAACCCAATATCTCAACCGGCTGCTATTATTCCAAAAATTATGGACTGGCTGAAAGACTGTTCTCAGCTGCTTGACATCAGATCTTCTTGGACGTTTACTGATTCTATTCTTCTGGATGCGCTCTACATTCATCAAACTCGTAAACTCACAATTGACTCCAAAATCATTGTTGATTGCTTCAATGAAAATAAAGAAGCCCCTAAAATTACCCATACCTAAACTCATGGTGGAGCTTTATTTCATCCAAATTATCGGCTGGCCCTTTCAAAATCGTCTATACATTTAGAGAAAACAACAAAGTGGCAGACTCCTTAGCAAACTTCAGCTGCGATACTCAGTTTGACTATAGGTTTTCCTTTACAGCTGATCTTCCTCAACAAATTCAGGTTTTTTCTCTCAAAAAAAGTGGGCTTATTGAATATCATATTGGTTTGGCTTTGTTCACATTCAGTAGCAGCTTGCTGGTGTCCTTTCAGGTCAGGAACTCCTGCAATAGGCAGCTAGCCTATTGGAAAAAGACTACTCTCATCCCTCTCCTTTCAGTCGAGTGAGCTAATTTTTTTCGTGCTTCTTAAGTCGACGTTGACCTGTATATAAGTCAGATGTTGGAAAGGGAAGCCCCCATAATATAAGCACTCTATTAGTCAAGTAATGCCTTTAGAGCCTATAGTATAGCTGAGAAGCTAAGAGCTTCTGGGAATTGAAAAACGTAGGAATCGACTTGTTTTGCGTTAATGGGGTTTTGAGGGACGTTTTCTCTTTCCCTTATCAAGCAAGTCAAACCTCTAATCGCCATTGATGCCATCTTGATAACTGGACTGAATGTCTCACCATACTCTATACCCTATTGCTGGTTGTAGCCTTTGGCTACCACGCGAGCCTCGTAGCGATCAATAGTCCCATCAGACTTTGACTTTCTCTTGTATAACCACTTGCGAGCCGATACACAAATTTTGAAATCCAAATTTCGCAAGAAAATGGGAGAAAGCTTTTGACAAAATAAAGGAATACCTCCATTCTAGTGCCTACAATGCCAGGAAACCTTTATTACTATACCTATCAGTCACTGAAACCACTATAGGGTCTATGTTGGCTTAATACGATGAAGACAGATGGAAGTAAAGGGCCATCTACTACCAATGTAAGAAAATGACTGACTACAAGACCAGGTATACCAATTTGGAGAAAACCTGCTTGGCGGGTAAGGCGGAAATTGAGGCATTACATGCTGTCTTACCCAGTACATTTAATGGCTTCCATGGACCTAAAAAAAAAGTATTTGTTCGAGAAACCTGCCTTAACGTAACAGGAAGGACCGCAAGATGGTTACTGCTTCTGTCTGAATTTGATATCACGTATGTAACAAAAAAGGAAGGGCGATAGCAGAACACCTTGCACCCTATCAAATCAAAGAGGAACATGAGTTTAAGGATTGCTTCCCAGACGAGGAAATAGCTGTCACAGAAGAGGTGGCCCTTGGGCTACTTGACAGGTTGGAAAGGGGTTCGACTCAATATTCTTGTGTGTATCCTTTGGCCACCAATCTAGCCTTCAACCCCTCAACAGCTCCATCAGCTTTTTGTTGACTTTATAGACCCACTTGTAGCCAATGGCTTCTTTCCCTAGAGGAAGAGAGACTCAATCCCAAGTAGCAAACCATTCTAGTGCTACGATCTCTTTCTGCATAGAGCTGCCAGCAGGGTTGAGATATGGCCTCTGCAAAGATATCAGGTTAAAAAAGATGGATGAAATTGCAAAAAATACTCGTAGAAAGTAGACAGAGACTTAGTTGATACAAACCTATGAATAGGAAAACGAAGACGGATGGATCTACGTACCCCGAGAATAGAAGCTAGAGAACCTAAGTCTAAAGAAGAGTCTTGGTTCGAAGTATAGGGAGAGAGGGAGACCACTGAATCAGTTGGCTCAGCTCTGAAAACTGAGTAACGAGAATCTGTCTTCACAAACCTGCGAAACTTCCCCTTAAGCTGATCTCTCTGGTCACCCGGATCTTGCTGACTATTAAATTGGAGAATTCTGATGCTGTCTCACATAAGCTTCTCAATAGTTCTACCCCTCCCCTCTAAGGGGAGACAAGGGAACATAATGGCCCACCATCATAAGGAATCTCAAAGCCCCGAGCTCCGTAGTAAGTTCAAAAAAAGTGACATGTTGAGAAAGGTGGAATCGTCGTGTAGAAGGATCACTAACACTTGTACCTCTTTTGAGAGAGGGGTACCCCAACCTCACTCAAGAAAACACATAGAGTGAGATGTAGGGCTCAGTTTGTCTTGTGCAGGAGATAGAATTTTCACAAAGCACGTGCATCCGAATAGTCATTGGTTTGAAAGAGAGTAAAACGCCCAAAGATAACGTGTAGAGGAGATCGCTCACCAATAATAGGAGCCATCGTATTCTTACTCAGATAAGCGACCATCATTAAATTGGCTTTACTAGGGATCCTATAATAGGGAACTTTCATTCCCAGTAGAAATCCTCGAGCAATTTTACTAATACTAATAAATAAGGGGAAGGCCCAACATTTTCTATTAGTATAAGGAAGGCGCTAGCTAGCGCCCAACCTATACAAGGGCTTTCCACCTCCATTTGGTCGTGCTTCTATGATGTAATGTGCATTCATCCCAAGGCAGCAGGATGTATGGTATAGGGCCCCCTATTTTATCTCCCTTAAAGTCCTTTATGGATTTTGAGTCGTGAATAGAGTTGTGGCTTATTCAGTGCTATATCACAATTCATTATCGGGCATAGCTATTCACGAAAGGTGGCATGGGACATCTGTCAGCGGCGGGAGTCTTACATCCGAGCGAGAGGTCAGACTAATCCCATTCATCCTGGTCTGATCCGAACAGATCTTGTTGAATAAATTGATCCATTGTTGTATGCCCTACTTCTTAGTCAATTTATTCCTACTCGGACCCACCGTACTTCCTTTGACTACTCCTGAGATATAGTGGAAAGATTTTTTTATGGTGGAGAGTGGGGAGTGAAAAGACCAATGCAGCACAGAAGGACTGCATGAATCGAAATTCACTTATTAAGACAAACGACCGAGAAAGAAAGGCTCCGCGTTCGAACATTGGTTGATCTTAGCTTAGCGTGCTAGCCGCTGCTTCATTTCGTATAGTGATAACGTTTTCTCTTTCTTAGCGCTCCGCCCCCTTGTATAGTAAAGGCTACTTTAGTTGCGCGGCTTCTCTTATAGGGTGACTTGAATCAGCTTGACCTACTTGACTCAGCGGTTAGAGTATCACTTTCATACGGCGAGAGTCATTGGTTCAAATCCAATAGTAGGTAAAACCGACCGAAACCCCTGATTTTGCCAGCATGACAGCAAGTACGGACTGGCAGCAAGGAGTCAATTGAATGATCAAAGCATTGGTTGCTTCCACCTGTGGCCTTCTTCAACCTCCTTGACACCTTAATATCAAGGAACCCCCCTATTCCACAAGTAGATGGAGACCTAGAGGGTCGGAAACCCTAATGGGAAACCTTTCACCGCGCCACACGATTCTTTTGCGAAGCGCTCTTTCCACTCCTACCCCCGCAAGCAAAGAGGTTTCAAGATAGCAAGCGACAAAAAAGCTCCGAGTAAATCTTCTAGAGAGCGTACCCTTAGTTTCTACTCTTTCTCTATTCTAAAATGAAAAATCAACAAAAGAAAAAGGAAGTGGACCTGACTTATTGAATCATGACTATATCCGCTATTCTGATATTAAAATTCGATAGAGATGAAATTGGAGCAGTTGATTTTTATTTTTATTTTATTTTTTTGTTTTGATTTTGAGTGGGAGTTCCCAGCTAGCTCCCTGAAAACCAGGGTTGGAGTATTACACTTGTTCTGCTTTGATAGAGGCACTGTAACCATAAGTGGAATAACAATCATTCAGCCGATTACTCTTATCCTTTCTTCGCTGACACAGAAGAAAGATAGCACTCCCCAAGCCAAGGTGCCAAAGAGAAGATGCGAAAGCTAGTCTATCAGAAGGAGAAAGTGAGGGAGTGAGATTTTAGGTTTCATTAGGGTAGACTGAAGACCAAGCCAATCTCTAAACTCAAAGGAAAATTTATTGCAACTACGAACGTGAACAGATGCTTTCTCATTAGACTATTTTAACCGATTATTTATGTCGACCCTACGCTACGATTCTTCTTCTCTTATGAAATTTTGAGTTAGATGAACACTGCTCTGCTGCATGACGGAGTGATCTTTCCCTCTTATGAAAGCCGGTAGGGAGTTCGAATCTATGTTCAAAGGAGGGGGTCTATTAGCAGAGCGTCAATAATCGGGTCCTTGCCTTGCATTGGTTTTCATTTCGCATTATCCGATCACTGGTTTGAAGTTAGTGCTGCGTGAGTGTATAGCGAACCTAATGTTCTTATTTACTTGTTGGACAGGTTTGAGTGTGGATGGCAAGTGAGTGCTGGCTTTTCAAAGAGATATTTGGATCCATCCTTGTCAATAGGAGAAGGGAATAGGCCTTGAGGGTAATTTCGGAGCCTCTGCCTAGCCCACACCAAGGCTACTAATAATGGGATAAGACCCTACTACTATATAGGATATGTTACCCTCTCTCCAGTGAGTGTAGTGAAGGACTCTTGCCTCACCCGCCTGTTTGACTTATGGCATCATCGACTTACTTTTCAATCAAAGCGATTTCATAACCATAAATAAAGACCTCTCTTTCGGGACATACTTGAGAGGCATTTTTGATTCCTCTTCAATGATATGGAATTTATGCGAGGAGCTCTATTCGAGAGGAAGTACTGGCTCTTATCGAAATTGACCTTTTGGCCATTACAATATTACAATCAGTTTCTTACTTCTTTCTAGAAAGATTTTTTGCTTCTTAAGATTCCGTTTATGGCTATTATATAATATTAGAAAATCGTTATCAAAGAGAAAGTAGGAGAGTGCTGGGCACGATCTCGAAGCATGGTAAGATGTTATCATTTTCAATGATACCATTAGCACTTTTCAGCAAAAATCAACAGGCTAGGTTTGGAACCCTTGTCGCAGTCATCGAGAATCTGGAAAGTACCCATGTGGCACACCATCCACAAGCACTCCAAAGTCTTCATTACATAAAAATCCATGTATCAAATTCCGCCATTTCTCACAAAAGCCCATTCGATCCAAAAAGATGCTTTTGCCATATTCCGACTTTCTTTTGACCCTCCTACCTTCTATGTTGTCTTTAGGTTCAAATCCCCTATCACTTAAAGCAACCTCGTGAGCCAAGGAGATCTTCTCTACTTAGTTCTTTAACAAAAGTGCCCCTTTTTTCATTAACTATTTTTATAGGGAGAATCAAACAAATTCTTCGAGCTAGAGAGAATTTTTGAGATTTACAAAGCTCTCCTTCAAATATCCTATAAATAAAGGTAGGTCGGAATTGGTGAAAGAAGGACTTTAGACTTTCGGAATAAGGGCAATGGAATTTTTTGGTTTTTTGATTTTGTATCTTTTCTATTTCATTTTTCAATTTGAATTTTTGCATCACAATTGGCTTCTGTTTGATTGTATTTGATTATATTCACCCGACAGAATCTAAATAGGATTAGAAAGAGAACTTCTTTTTATTATTCGAACGTACTAACTAGTAGTACTAACTAGTTATGAAATCGGATTAATAGCCTCCACCCGTGTTCTAGCTCATCGGAGAGCTAGATTTGCCTCAATTTTTTGTCTCCTTCCTTCAGCCTTTTTCACATTAGCTTCCGCTATTTCAAGAGTTTGCTGAGCTTCTTGTGGATTAATGTCACTACCCTTCTCCGCATCATTTACTAAAACAGTGATCTCATTATTGCCGATTCTAGCAAAACCACCCATCAGAGCCATCGTTAATCATTGGTTGTTAAGGCGTATTCGCAAAATCCCTGTATCTACAGCTGTGGCAATAGGGGCGTGATTTGGTAATATGCCAATTTGACCACTATTAGTAGATAACAAGATTTCTTCCACTTCTGAATCCCAAACAATTCGATTAGGAGTCAGTACACTAAGATTTAAGGTAATTTCTTCAAATTGCTCTCCATTTCTAAGTTCATAGCCTTCGCGGTAGCTTCATCGATATTACCTACCAAATAAAAGGCATGTTCAGGAAGACCATCTAATTCTCAGGAAAGGATCAATTGAAATCCTCAAATTGTTTCTGCTAGACCAACATATTTCCCTGGAGAACCGGTAAATACTTCTGCTACGAAAAAGGGTTGTGATAAGAAACGCTCAATTTTCGCGCTCTTGCTACGAGTAAATGATCCTCTTTGGATAATTCGTCCAATCCAAGGATAGCTATAATGTCCTGAAGTTCTTTGTAACGTTGTAAAGTTTGCTTAACTCGTTGGGCGGTTTAGTAATATTCCTCACCAACGATCCGAGGTTGAAGCATGGTTGACGTTGAATCTAAAGGATCTACTGCTGGATAAATACCTTTGGAAGCCAATCCTCTTGATAGTACGGTAGTAGCATCTAAATGTGCAAATGTCGCAGCAGGAGCAGGGTCGGTCAAATCGTCTGCGGATACATAAACTGCTTGAATAGAGGTTATGGACCCTTCTTTGGTAGAAGTAATTCTTTCTTGTAAAGAACCCATTTCAGTACTTAGGGTCGGTTGATAACGCACAACGGAAGGCATTCTACCCAATAAGGCCGATACTTCGGATCCTACTTGGACGAAACAGAAGATATTGTCAATAAATAAAAGTACGTCTTGCTCATTAACATCTCAGAAATATTCTGCCATAGTTAGGGCAGTCAAACCAACTCTCATACGAGCTCCTGGTGGTTCATTCATCTGACAGTAAACTAGGGCCACTTTTGATTCTGCAATATTTTCTTCATTAATCACTCCAGATTCTTTCATTTCTATGTAAAGATCAATTCCTTCCCGAGTACGTTCACCCACTCCGCCAAATACGGATATGCCCCCATGAGCTTTAGCAATATTGTTAATTAATTCCATAATGAGTACTGTTTTACCCACTCCAGCTCCCCCGAATAGTCCGATTTTTCCTCCACGGCGATAAGGGGCTAAAAGATCTACTACTTTAATTCCTGTTTCAAAAATAAATAATTTTGTATCCAACTGTATAAAGGCGGACTCAGATCTATGAATAGGAGACGTTGTACTAGTATCTACAGGCCCTAAATTATCAATAGGCTCTCCGAGCACGTTAAAAATTCATCCCAGAGTCGCTCCCCCGACCGAAACACTTATAGGAGCTCTTGTGTCAAACACTTTCATTCCTCTCGTTAAACCATCTGTAGCACTCATAGCTACAGCTCTAACTCAATTATTTCCTAATAATTGTTGTACCTCACAAGCCACATTAATTGGTTGACCAATACTATCTCAACCTTGAACTACGAGAGCGTTATAAATATTCGGCATCTTGCCCGGGGGAAATGCTACATCTAGTACCGGACCGATGATTTGGACGACACACCCCAGGGTTTTTTTTCAAGCGTGGAAACCCCAAAACCAAAAGTAGTAGGATTGATTCTCATAATAATAAAATAAATAAATTTGTCGAAATGTTTTTTCAAAAATTATCGAATTCAAAGTAAATGTCCGCTAGCACGTCGATCGGTTAATTCAATAAAATGGGAATTAGCACTCGATTTCGTTGGCACCATGCAATTGAACCAATTCAATTGTTTACTTATTCAATGAGATTGAGTTAATTTGCAAGCTCACCCAACCTATTTTAATTTCAAAATCTCAAGTGGATGAATCAGAATCTTGAGAAAGTCTTTCATTTGTCTATCATTATAGACAATCCCATCCATATTATCTATTCTGTGGAATTCGAACCTGAACTTTATTTTATATTTCTATTACGATTCACTATTTGGATCTAATGGGATCCTTTTTTTTATTTATTTATTTTTTAGTTAAATTTTAGCATATTTATTTATGCCTAGCCTATTCTTTTCTTTGCGTTTTTCTTTCTTTTTTATACCTTTCATAGCGAAATTCCATATATTTTCACATTTAGGATTTACATATACAACATATACCACTGTCAAGGGGGAAGTTCTTATTATTTAGGTTAGTTAGGTATTTCCATTTAAAAAAAAAGGTAAAAAATTAAAATTGGGTTGCGCTATATATATGAAAGAGTATACAATAATGATGTAGTTGGCAAATCAAATACCATGGTCTAATAATCAACCATTCTGATTAATTGATAATATTAGTATTAGTTGGAAATTTTCTGAAAGATTCCTATGAAAAGTTTCATTAACGCGTAATTCGTGTCGAGTAGACCTTGTTGTTGTGAGAATTCTTAATTCATGAGTTGTAGGGAGGGAGTTATGTCACCACAAACAGAGACTAAATCAAGTGTTGGATTCAAAGCTGGTGTTAAAGAGTACAAATTGACTTATTAAACTCCTGAGTACCAAACCAAGTATACTGATATATAGGCAGCATTCCGAGTAACTCCTCAACCTGGAGTTCCACCTGAAGAAGCAAAGGTCGCGGTAGCTGCCGAATCTTCTACTGGTACATGGACAACTGTATACACCGATGGACTTACCAGTCTTGATCGTTACAAAGGGCGATGCTACCGCATCGAGCGTGTTGTTGGAGAAAAAGATCAATATATTGCTTATATAGCTTACCCTTTAGACCTTTTTGAAGAAGGTTCCGTTACCAACATGTTTACTTCCATTGTAGGTAATGTATTTGGGTTTAAGGCCATGCGCGCTCTACGTCTAGAAGATCTGCGAGTCCCTACTACTTATATTAAAACTTTCCAAAGTCCGCCTCATGGGATCCAAGTTAAAAGAGATAAATTGCACAAGTACAGTCGTCCCCTGTTGGGATGTACTATTAAACCTAAATTGGGGTTATTTGCTAAAAACTTCGGTAGAGCTGTTTATGAATGTCTTCGCAGCGAACTTGATTTTACCAAAGATGATGAGAACATGAACTCACAACCATTTATGCGTCGGAGAGATCGTTTCTTATTTTGTGCTGAAGCACTTTTTAAACCACAGACTGAAACAGGTGAAATCAAAAGGCATTACTTGAATGCTACTGCAGGTACATGCGAAGAAATGATGAAAAGAGCTGTATTTGCTAGAGAATTAGGCATTCCAATCGTAATGCATGACTACTTAACGGGAGAATTTACCGCAAATACTAGCTTGGCTCATTATTGTCGAGATAATGGTCTACTTCTTTCACTACTTATGCCTTATAGCGTAGCGATAAAAATAAGCTTCTTCCGGGACTAGAACATGGAGACCAAAAAGTTTTGACTTACCGCCACACCTTGCTTTTCCTTTATTACTATTACGTTTTGCCCTTACATCGTAAAAGTAAGGGTTAAGCTATAGAACTAGATATGTAAGAAAAAGAGAGGAGAGCAGAACTTTACTTCGCTGCTGAGGCATAAGCAATAGCAAACAATCTCTAACGTTTTAGTTTAAGTGGTCCGCTGTCTAACATCTTTCGTATATTGTTCGTGTTCGTTGCCAAGGTAGATCTTTTTCTTTGCCTTGAAAGATATTGCGTATAAAGAGAAAGATAGCCAGTCCTCTTGGGCGGCCGAGAGTGTTATGTAAGAAGAACCAAGGAGGATCCTATCCGTCAGGAGAAGGAGGAGGAATAGGAGCTAGCCTTAGGGGCGGAAACAAAGCGAAGAAATTCGTTCATGCCACGACGATCTATATGGAAGGGCAGTTTTGTTGATGCATTCCCCTTGAGAATGAAGAACAAGAGAGATCTTCTTTATAACAGGAAAATTTGGTCACGTAGATCTTCTATTTTGCCAGAATTCGTTGATTGCTCCGTATGAATTTATAATGGAAAAACTCCTGTTCGTTGTAAGATTACTGAAGGAAAGGTTGGTCATAAATTTGGAGAGTTTGCTTCTACACGGAAACGAAGACCTTTGAGAACAAATATTGGACCAGGAAAAAAAAGGGGGAAAAAGTAAAGTCTAAGCGCATATTGCACGAAAAGGAAATCCAATTTCGATAAGACTTGATCTGAATCGTAGTTCAGATTCAAGTTGGTTTAGTGAGGGCGACCGCGAAATTCCCCGAATGGGTTAGTCTTTTAGTTCTCCCAGATTAGAATATCAAAGGAGGACGTTGTAGATGCCCGGGGCGGACACGACTTCTTCTAAGGCTAGAAGACCACTGGAAGACAACCAGGACTATAGCATGTCGTGAAAGAAGCACACTGGACGGGCGTGCTTTGACCGTGTCTTCGGGGCACAGTTGAATGTAGATATCATGAATGCGAGGTGTAGGATACCAGGCCGAGAAACCCGGGCAACCATTCCCCTATATGCCAATCGCTAGCGTATCCAGGGCCCCGGCGCCTAGCTCAGCTGGAGAGGCCTAGCCTGATCTGAGAAGTGCTAATTTGGTTCGGATAGACTTCATTCAAGAATACCACCGCCCCGGGAATCAATAAGAAAACAAGTGCTAACGTTTCAAATCAGTGAATAAACCAAAAAGAAAGGAAAGAAGAGACCTTTCTCGCTCAGCTCCTAAAGCGCACTATGCTCTGCTTCAACAAATGAGAGTTTTCAGTGGAACCGGTGAACCACGTGAGCTGGTTAGATGCGTGGGACAGAGGGCTCGTAGTACCTGCTAGCGCGGCTATGCAGTGGAAGGGAAGGAGCCTAAATCGACCCCCTTCTTTTTTTCTTTGAAAAAAGCAGCAAGAAGTAAGTAGATTAACCTCTCGGATGAGACTAAGCAACTACCGACCGTTCCGACGCGCCCTTGACCTAGTTTGATGTTGACCAAAAACCTATCTCTAAAGTGAAGCCTAGTTTAAGCTATCAAACAAGTGATGATTGAATGAAAGAAAAACCACTAGTAGGGATATGGATGGAGTCTCGCTCAGTAAAGAGAGTTGTAGGATTCGTAAAATAGGAGAAGAGAATCTCAAAGTATGGGGCAAAGGATGTTGCATTTTTACTTTGTCTCCCGGGATCCACCACAGGTTGGGTTTGAGAGCCGTGTGATGGGTGACTATCCAGCACGGTTTGGAGAGCACTTTTAGTCCGCGCTGGTGAATAGAAGCCCCCCTATCAAGCAAGAAGGAAGAAGATCTTCCCACGGCGTAGTCACCATTGACTCTATTTATTAATATGGTAAATCAGCGTATCAAGATGTCAATCTGAGATCTTATTTTGGTTCGATACGTCCACCTACGAGACTCACCTTTGGCTTTTGTCTCGGTAGGTGTATTATTATACATTTTCCCAAAAGAACATTCATTCATTTCTTTCTTCCCCATCAACCACGACGACTGAAACGACGCGAAAAATCCAAACCTGTAAAGAAGAAGGGCTTGTGGGGGGCATTTGGGAAAGTCGGCCCGATCGGGTGTCTTCATTCAAGCGATAGTATATAAGAAGAACAAAACGAAGTGAGAGGTCGGGGGCAGGGAAAAGATTCGAGTCGATCAGGCTCGACGATCGAGAGAAGCAAAACGAAATTAGGATTTGGCCGAAAAAGAAGCAAGGCTATGGATACCATCACCGATCACCATCGATAAAGAAAAATCTTTCTAAATCACTTCGTGTCAGCGGGAGCATCCGAAATACGCCGGGATTGAAAATGACATAGCGCTCCTGATAGAAAATGACGACTCCTTCAGAAAAATAAACTTATTCAAGTTCTTTTTTCCAAAGAAGTCCCACTCCGACCGCCCGACGATTCATCTACTTAAAAGGACCCTCCCCGCAGTCCGCCTTTCATCGAATTATTCGGTCATGCAATACTTGTTAGATACAAAGAAGAAAATGCATTTTGACCCCATCATAGTTCTCAATCATTTCGTGGCGTCAGGCGTGGCTGAACCATCTACGATGGGGGGAGCTAATGCATAGAGAGAAGCTTAGATAAAAGAATACTTTCTTGCATCGCTTTTTTTGTAGAAAGCTCGACCAGCGAGAAAAAGTGTTTGGCCGAAGCCAAAAACAGGGTGACCCACTTTATTCGCCAAGCGAATGATCTTCGCTTCGCGAGAACAACAAAAACCACCATCTCGCTCTTTTCTTTATTCGGTGCTACCTTTTTTTTTCCAAGGGATGGGGTGTATAATAACCTTTTTTTTTAGGATGCCTGGGAACAACTCCTAGGTTAATTAAGGAGAAAATGTTGGAACCTCATGGGTAAAGATAAGGTAATGAAATTGATAGAGAAATTCATAGACCTAAGTAGGATAGGAGAATTGATAAGGGGAATAGAGATGATGATAGAGATCATACTAAGAAACAGAAGAATTCCGTACGGATACAACTATTATTTGAACGAAGTGAAAAAAATGCGATCTTTGTTGTATAATAGAACAAACACTAATACCTTAATTGAATCGGTCAAGATCAAATCTATTTATCAAAGTGCTTCTCCGATTGGTCAAGACATCTCTTTTAAACCGAGGAACAAAACAAGATCATTTCATTCCATTTTTAGTAAAATAGTGAAGGATATTCCATTAGTAATGAAAAAAGGGGTGGAGGGGATCCGTATATGTTGTTCAGGTCGATTAGAAGGTGCAGAAATAGCTAGAACTGAATGCAGAAAGCATGGAAAAATATCTCGTAATGTATTTAACCAGAAAATAGATTATGCTCCTGCGGAAGTATCTACTCGTTACGGAATCTTAGGTGTCAAAGTGTGGATTTCATATAGTCAAAAAAAAGGGGACGTGCTATATCCAAAACGTATGAAATATAGTAAATATCGTAAAGGCAGATGTAGTAGGGGTTGCAAACCGGACGGTACACAACTTGGTTTTGGAAGATATGACACTCAAAGTTGTAGAGCTGGTCGTTTTTCATATCGAGCCATTGAAGCAGCGCATCGTGCTATAATCGGACACTTCCATCATGCTATGAGCGGACAATTCTGAAGAAATGGCAAGATATGGGTAAGAGTTCTCGTAGATATCCCTATTACCGAGAAACCTACAGAAGTAAGAATGGGAAGAGGAAAAGGAAATCCTACGGGTTAGATTGCTCCATGTGTCCAGGGGAAAAATCCTATTTGAAATGGATGGTGTGAGTTTGTCAAATGCTCGACAAGCTTCTACATTAGCGGCGCATAAACTACGTTCGTCAGCCAAGTTTGTTCAGTGGTCCTAAGCTTATTAATCTGACCCAAATTGGTACACGCCAATTCCATTTCGCCGGATTGAAAGAGTCATCAATCACTATGATCTCTTTCGTCAGAAAAGAAATTGCGTAAATTCTGCCTTTTTTGATCCCATGCTTTCCGTTAGTCAATAACCAACCAAAGTGCTCTATACTTCTTTACTACTCGTACAGGGAAGGGGGAAGAAATTCAGTCTCTCTTTTTGGGAGCAGAGCAGTCAAAGAATGAACCAAACCAAATGATTGTTCTAGAATGGCTATTTCTCATAATTGCTCCTTGTGATGCAGTGGAACCATGGCAATTAGTATCTCAAGACGTAGCAACACCTATAATGCAAGGAATAACAGACTTGCATCACGATGTATTTTTCTTCGTTATTCTGATTTTGGTTTTCGTATCATGGATCTTGGGTCGCGCTTTATGGCATTTCCACTATAAAAAAAATCCAATCCCGTAAAGGATTGTTCATGGAACTACTATCGAGATTCTTCGGACCATATTTCCTAGTATTATCCCTATGTTCATTGCTATACCATCATTTGCTCTGTTATACTCAATGGATGAGGTAGTAGTAGATCCAGCCATTACTATAAAAGTTATTGGACATCAATGGTATCGGAGTGTGCCTCTTCACGAGGGTGATTAAAATGAAATGAAATACGTTAAAGTTGAATATGGTTTGCGAAGCATCTGGCTTACCGGTAATCTCCCATTCCTGCCGTTGAGAGACTTTAATAACTATAGCATGCCAGAAATGGAGAGTTGAGGTGGTTAGACCTATACCCTGAAATGCACCCAGCATAGGAGCCTATGGTTCCATTCTTGTTGTTGCTGGAGGTACACATCCCTCTTCTCGGTGTGGAACGATATACGAGAAATAGATGGTCAGCCTGCAATGTCCGATAACGGCGCTGAAGTAGTGAATCTATCGGCACCATAGCAGTGGTATACAACTTTGGACCTAACGGCCGGCCTAGTAACCTTTCGGAATGAGGGATCCCCGTTGGCAACAACCACGGTAGTAGTTGCGGAACAACTAGGCCGGGAGAGGAGCAGAAAGCCACTTGACTATTTGGAGAGGACAACCTCTTATTCCTGCTCCTCTTTCTTTGCTTCGGGGACGGAGGTCCTACGGTAGGTAACAGCAGGCACAAGCAAGTTGACCGAAGGGGACCAGCGCTTCTACTCCTCCACCGAGGAGTCGTTCTTGCAAGAAGCAAGGGATGTCGTGAACGGTGGGAGGTCACAGAGAATTGACCTATTCATAGAGTGATCCTATGATCGATATAGGATATAGACTATCTCATTCTTTATTCTATTCTATTTCTGGAAAAAAAAAGAGTGACTCAACTTCTCAGCTAGAGTTGGTGGTGGGACCTGTTGGCATAATGCATGCTGGAACATGGGAATTCGAGGTCGGGAGAACTACCTAACTAAAGAAAAATAGTGTTCTTTCTAAGAGTAGGCGTGGAGAGCTTTTTGCGGGGAAACTTGCAAGTACAGTTTGGGGGGAGGCGGGCGTCGACCCTACCTTATGAGTATTCGGACTATAACAGTTTCAATGAACAGTCACTCACTTTTGACAGTTATACGATTCCAGAAGATGATCTAGAATTAGTTTAATCACGTTTGTCGTGGTTCTACCAGCAAAGAGCCATATAGGTTTTATTATAACATCTGCTGATGTACCTCATAGTTGGGTTGTACCTTCCTTAGGTTTCAAATGTGATGTTGTACCTAGTCGTTTAAATCAGACCTCTATTTCGGTACAACGAGAAGGAGTTTACTATGGTCAGTGTAGTGAGATTTGTGGAACTAATCATGCCTTTATACCGATCGTCGTAGAAGCTGTTCCTAGGAAAGATTATGGGTCTCGGGTATCTAATCAATTAATCCCATAAAGTACAGAAGCTTAAGCAGAAATGAAAGAGGAGGGTGAGGGAAGCCACTAAATTGAGGGCTTCGCTCGCTCGCTCTAACGCTCGTTTAGTAGATAGCAAGTGGAGTGCATAAGCCCCTTTAGAGATAGGGGTGAGTACTACACGAGCTCATAAGTAAAGTACAGAACGAGCCTTGTCTATGAAGCAGAGAGACCTCATCTTGCTTGCTTCTGGCGAAGATTCTAGCTCTAAATAAAGGAATTCAGGTATGGCAAGAATACTGTCGACCGTTACGAGCGATAGCGAAGCCAAGCCGTATAAAGGCGAGCAACCCTTATAGCAATAGCAAATGGCTTACTTATAGCCTATCAACAGGTCAGTCAATATCAGTAGGGGTCCTCTTACCTAACGGAGTCAGCCCAACATGGACAATGATAGGAAGACCAAAGATTTATGCAGTCCTTGCGTGCTTGCTTTGTGCACCGGCATAGCTAAATTCGAATCTGCTGGCTCAGATGAGTGGCTCTTGGCTTTGTAAACATATCTATGTTCTTGATTTTTCACTACCAATGAGTAGGCAGCTTTGGATGCTTATGGATATATGGCTTTGGTAAAGATCTGCTTAGCGTGTGCTTTCTCGGGTGCTACTTAGAATAGAGATAGTCAGACTCTAACTTGAGAATGTTATAGCATTGTGAAATAAAGACATTCTAATCGACCCGATTGGCTCTCGTTCTGGTTTGGCGGAAAGGTGAAAAGCATAAAATCTTTCTTCCTGGTTGGTGTACTAGGGCGATAGAATCCCAACCCCTTCGTTAGCTAGCTTAGCTTTCCCTCTTTTCAATCTATATCAGATCCTCCATTACTTCTTCGCCAATACCTTTTAGCTTTCCTTTAGCTGCTACTTTTTCCCAGTCCACGCCCAATCAGAGTAGTCAGTGTGCCTGCTCCTTTCTTCTTTGACGAAATGGATGCTGTAGGAGAGGTTGGGAAGGAGGGACTTCGCTAAAGAGGGTCTGTCTGTGCGTGAGGAAGGTCTTTTTCCTTTCTTCTTCCATTGCTTGACTAGGTTCGCTTTGCAAGGAAGGGAAGGCATCCGTGCAGGTAGTAAAAGGTGGAGGTCAAGCTATGGGCACTAGGAGGTAAGGTATAGTAAGTTACTTCTTCGTCTTTTGCTTGTCATTAGATTGGAAGCCGCAGGCGATGCCATCTTGCTTGTGCAGTTGGCCTTGCCTGCTTAGTGCGGAAGTGCGTAAAGTAGGCTCATTCTTTGGTTTATAAAGATCTTGTAGTAGCCGAAGGTAGTCCGCTTGTTAGATTGAATTGAATCTTATATAACAACACAACCAGGGCCTTATTAATTTAGTGACTTTATCAATAGTATAAGTGGACCTCTCAAAGGTATAAGTAGACATTAGTCTTGCTGGTTCGGGCGGTAAGGCCCAGGGTAAGCGCGGGTTAGTCTGTCAGGGTGAATGTAGGTAGTGGATGTATCTTTTCTTCTGAAGCATCTTAGTTCGTAGCTGCCGAAGTGTAGCATTGAGGTGAGGAGCGCGCTAGCTAGGTGGAGTCTCCTTTTGGAACTACTTCTTTTCCTTTCTCTCTCTGCTATCCCATCCACTGAACTGTCAGTATCTAGATAAGTTCGGAATGTTGGCTGAGCGTAGACTAGTCTGTTCAGGCAGTCACAGGCTTGCTAAATCTAAAACGGAACAACGTTTCTCACTGACTACATCAGAAGTGAAATCCTCAACTTCAAATACAATGCGAGCTGGAACGGGGTTGCCTTAGCTACTGTGGTGTACATATGCCAGGAATCGCACCATATCCAGAGTCGATCGAGGGCCAGATCTTGATATAGAAAGGAGCTCTCAAGCTGAGGCAGAGAAGAAAGCTTACGATTCTGTTGGTGTGAAGTGAGCTCTAACAATTGAAGCGGCTAAAAGAGCCTGCTTTGGTGACCCTACGAGGAAGTGTTGCTCATTAAAGTCAGCTTCAAACTTCCGGTAACTGCTTATACCAAGGTAGGTGGGCTTAGATAAGAAATATAGGGATTTTTTCTCTATGTCAATCCTTCGATAAAGCACTCAAACCAACGAGTAAGGAAAGGAGGCCTTGAGTTGATATTTAAAAGAAGGAGTTCGTCCTGGTGTGCTGCTTCCTTTCTGCCACTACTTTTTGAGTAGAAACTCCTCTTTGGTTTAATTCATATTCAACTTTTTCTAGCGGAATTAGACTTTCATTTCTATTTCTTCAAATCCAGCATGACATGTGTCAAGAATCAAAGAAAAGTTCAAAAATTGGCGAATTCAATGTTTCCATATCCCACCGGGCAGGAAATCATATATTGAATAGAGGGTACTCCACCTCTGTAGAGGATACAACACATTGAAATAAAGGAATTGGTGGATCTCTCCCATCAGACAGATCAACGGCACCGGGCATGGGATACACAGGCAGGAGAGCCAATTTGAAAGCGTTGTGCCAACTTGCGTACAAGATTTATATGTGGATTTGATACTATAGTCAAATCCTCTTCATAAGTCCTTTCTTACAGGCTATTAAAGGTCTATTGGCTTTCTTGCTTATGCGGTACTTCGAAGGCTAAACCTCGTTTATGCATCGAGAAAGATCGTCGGTAGGAAAGCTCTGCTATGTACCAACGACGGCCCCTTCTCTTTACCTTTCCCGTGACCTACCTCATTCTTTTGCTGGCTTGAATTCTATCTCTTTTCTTCTTTGTTTGCAAGAGTTACTCATAGGACGACCCACCGGTAGACCAAGACTTGAACGGATAGAATCGTACTACCGCTGTCGATGCCGGTGCTGCTTGCCGACGGCCCTTCGCTTACTTCTCTGGAGTCAACGATGCCGCTTTTTTCGTCACGGAAACTGCTTGTTGTGCCTACGTCAAGGAGATTCGATTTTCTTGGTTGGGTTCTTTGCTTGCTTATTCCACTTCTTAATCATCCTTCATTTCACTAATTCGTATTAACATGGACCTAAGATGAATTAGATAGGTTTTACACTTTTCTCAAAGAAAGAGGAAATAGAAAAGAATCATTCGGCGCGTAGTGAACTGCCAGATAGATCAGTACAGCTAGGGATGCCGTTGAAACCCGAGCAAAGGCTTCGAATTCTGCGAATTGCGCTTGTTCGAATTTTCATTTACCAGTTACTTGTTTCATGGCTTTTATTTGAGCTGCGGACCCCACTCTGGAAAGGGAGATACCCACATTAATAGCAGGTCTGATTCCAGAATTGAATAGGTCGGCGGATAAAAAGATTTGTCCATCAGTAATGGAAATTACATTAGTAGGAATATAAGCCGAAACATCTCCTGATTGAGTTTCAACTATTGGTAAGGAGGTCATACTTCCTTCACCGAAACTCGAAATAAATTTAGCGGCTCTTTCCAAAAGGCGTGAATGCAAATAAAAAACATCTCCTGGATAAGCTTCACGACCGGGCGGTCTTCGTAACAGAGGAGACATTTGGCAATAAGCTTGCGCTTGTTTGGAGAGATCATCATAAATGATTAAAGTTTCATTCACGATACAGAAAATATTCAGCCAGAGCTGCTCCTGTATAGGAGCAAGGTATTGTAACGTAGCAGGGGAATTCGTCGTTTTGGCTACCACAATAGTGTATTCCATCGCTCCCCTTTCCTGTAAAGTCGTTACTACATGGGCCACAGAAGACGTTTTTTGCCCAATAGCTACATAAACACATAAACTATTTTGACCTTGTTGATTGAGAATGGTGTCTGTGGCTACTGCTGTTTTACCGGTCTGTCTGTCCCTAATAATGAATTCTCGCTGACCACGTCCTATGGGGATCATTGAATCAATAGCAATAAGCCCGGTTTGAAGAGGCTCATATATAGAACGGCGCAAAATAATACCCGGGGCGGCAGATTCAATTAATCAAAATTCAGAAGCTGAAATTTCACCTCTACCATCAATAGTTTTAGCTAGGGCATTTACAACACGACCCAAATAAGCCTCACTCACGGGTATCTGAGCAATTCTTCCCCTTGCTTTCGAGCCGGAGTTTGCTTGTTTTAGTCCATACAAGGCCTTCCTGATGAGACTTTGCTATTCATTCCGGAAGTTACTATGCTTTGCGCTCTCCTTGAGTAAGATATTTCAACCTATCTGATCGTGACTTTGTTAACCCTCTTCGTCACACGATAGAGAAAGGAAAAGCGACCCCGTGCCCTACCTTTGCTTAGTAAGAAATTGGTGAAGGCATAGGGATAGGACTAAAACTATGCCATTCAAGAAGCGACTGATCGATGGAAAGTTTCAAACAACACCATTGCTAAATATCCCATAGTAGGGTCAAGGGCGTTAGCGAGAGCGTCTCTGAACTTGTTTTCCTCTTCGCTTTAGCTCAAGCAATTTCACTCTCTTAGAGTAACTTACAATGAATATTCGGTAATAGAAAATGAGTCCTTAAAATGATCTTAGCTCACTCACCTTGGTGGGTGCTTGCCACTCCTCGATGGCTCTAATGCCCAACCAATGCCCTATTCCGAGGATCTCCGTCTGTTTAAAGGAGCATTTGTCTTTACATAACATAGAGGGAATTTTTCTTTAATACCTTAAAAATGGTCCGAAGGTGGTGAAAGTGGTCATTTAACGAATAGCTATAGTCCACGATTAAAGTATACTACCAGTCATCTAAGTACGGGTGGAATAGCTCATTGTGGAGAGAGCAGAACGTGGCAGGGGTATTGGTGAGTCCAAAAGGCATAACCAGATCAAACGCCCCCGGTCATTCTGGCAGCTTAAACTAAAAATAGGAAAAGATATGATAATCAAAAGAATTCAATACCTGTAGATGAAAGAGAAGCTTCTACGTGAACATTTCATACAGTGCTTTCTCCTCCAACAGTCAAGTAACTAGCACTGGTTATTCCAGCAAGAGCTCTTACTCTAACAGAACTAGGACCGTCAACTCCAATTGTAGCAGCGGGAATGTCTGAACTACCAGATATGGCATTAATAGCTTCTATTATATCGACGGGTTGAAATGGAGAGCAGGCGCAGAATATAATAGCTTGAACCGCTTAGGCTCTTTGCACCTAAATAAATAGTAGACACGCAAAAAAATAAGACGCGAAACTTGTAGAGTCGTAGCCTTCTAAGACTTTATTCTCCAACTCACTCAATCGATAGGTTGAGGAAATCAACTGGAAATCAACCAAAAGGACCTGTCAAGCCTTAGAAGTCAAAGCACGCATCACATATCATCATGCATAGCTTATTAGCTGTAGTAGCTGCATAGGAAACATAAAGCATATAGTACTTTTCTCCATTGTCATGCATCAAATGGTTGTCTCTCCTCTCTCAAAGCACGCAAACTTCATGGAAGATCAAGAAAAGCGAGAACGGGAACTCCTAGAGCTACTGGAGTGCCTAACCCAGTTGTTACCTCCTTCTACCGTCGCCTGCCTCTGATCAACATTCCAATACTCCGAACCACACATCAGATATGCAGAGTAGTAATTGGCATATCCATTCTCTCTCCACAATGGCAAGCTCCTGGTTCACACCTAGATCTGGCCAGAGAATAGCATAAGAAAGATCTCGACGGCTCTGGGAATATACCACTCCCGATACTCTTCCTCTGTCACCTCTATCTCCAAATCAACAGTTTGATATGATGAATTGAATATCATTATCAATGATTACAATTTCATCAATATATACTAAAATAAAAAATATAATAGTTTCCACGTCGACGAGTAAAAAGGGACTGCCTGGGATTGAAGAAAACCAGCATCCACAGAAGCTAATTTGGCAAACCCATTTCGGGACGCATGTTTAAGTCCATAAAGGGACTGATTCAGGCGGAAAACTGATTTCTCCCCCTGTGGAGAATATCCGTGAGGGAGAGACATGTATACTTCCTTTTTTGGAACATGTTAAGGCTTTACGCTCTAACTCACCTTCACAACTCTAAGTGTTGTTGCGCCTAAGTTATCATTCTTTTTCCACTGTCTGATTGTAGTAGGGGGTCACGTAGAATGGTTAAGCCAGGATCAGGACCGATACTTTGCTTAGCCAACACATATTCACATTGCCTTCCCTCCAAATATGTCTCAATTCATACCTCCAACCCCTTCTCATTAGCTCTCTGATTCTCAGGATAATATTAAAATGTGGATCCTCAGGCCCAGCCATTGTGCAGCTTCTGTATAGAAACCAGGGAGTCTGTCTCAACCTAAATGAGTCTATAACCCTCCTCCCATAAGCTAGTAGTTTGGCTAAAAAAGGATAATCAGAAGAAAATGATTGGGCAGGGATGCACATCAGGAACTTGCAAAACCAACACAAGAGAAAAGAAATATGTTCACCCTCGGTAATATGCACTTGATAATACCCCAAAAATCCTTTTTCATCTCTCTCAGCGCATCAAGTAGAATAGTATTGTTTAACAATCTTAAGCATCTTTAAGGTAAAGATGACATTCAGGCTAATAAGAAGCTCTTGTCGCCAATTACATCGGAAAATGCAAGAAACTTTGAATTGGATGTAGATAGCCTTTTTCATCTTTGATGATTTCGATAGGCATCCCACCCTCACCTCAGGATGAGAGGACTTCTTTGAGCCCTAAGCTTTGTTCCCTTCGCAAGTGACCTGAAGCCGGGCAGGTGCTTTAAGAAGGTGCCAGTTAACTTTTAGTTGTAGCGGATCTTACATCGGTTCTAGCGCTTTCTCTTGATTCTATTTTTGAAAGATCTTTCCTTGCTCTGAGGAATACCCGGTTTAACCAGAATTATCTCGTTAGCTTTTAGAGTCATCCCGGGATCTTTGGCTTATTCTATGTGCTCCAAACTTGAACTCAACTTTCTTTTTTCACCAACATCCGCTTCTCACTCAAGAAACTGGTGAAAGTCTTTTCCCTTTGCTACAACTTTCACAGTCCCACTCCTCCTTAGACCAGACTGGGCTACATTTCCGTACCTTCATACCTTCGCCCCGATGTCCTGTCTTAAGATTCCCCCGAGCTACTTTATTAAAGCAGACTTTTGCTCATCGTCTGCGTCTTTAGTCGAAAGATATTTCTTTTATGATTCCTTCTCTCACTTCTTGAAGACTTTTTTTTCATTTAATAGCGCCTCTCCTATAAGAGAAGGAGTTTTCTTCACCCCTACGTACGGCAGGCCCTTCTTCGACGAGTGCCCTTTCCCCAGCCTCCAATCATCTCAGAAGAGAAGAGTAAGCTCAGACGAATTACAGTCCGCCCTAGCCCCTCCTTAGTGACTTTGGTCAGGAAAGGGAATAGGGCAATAAATAGAGCTTCGCCTCAGAATTAGACCTTCTGTAGATGGAACTTCAGACTTCTGGATAGGCCTGAGAAAGCCTATACCAAAGGTGCCTAATAGCCTAGCCAGACTCATCGGGTAGGGAATCCCATCCTCAGCGAAGCTAGTAAGCAAGCCCAAGTCCACGCAAGAAGGCCCGCTGGATCTATCCAAATTCAAATCCCATAGAGACGAAGGCCAAAGCATTGACTGAAGAGGGGGGCAAAGAGATATTCACCTTTGACTTCTTCTCCGCCTACTGACTGCTACTCGGATAGATGCTCCTATTTATTATTTATAGATCGTAGATTAAGATGTTATTAGGTAAGGAAAGTCAGTCCTTTCATTCTTTTCTGAGAATAGATCCCCAATAGCTCACAGATGAGGAATTCTTCCGCTACGATCCTTAGGCGAGCTAATTAGTCGTGCTTTGCCAAAAAATCCCTCATTACTCCCTCTTTTTCAATAAATAAGCCCCGCGAGCCCCTCTCTGATAAGGAAGGAAATGAAATAATCTCAATTTTATGACAAATCTGATCCGATGGTTGTTCTCCACTAACCACAAGGATATAGGGACTCTTTATTTCATCTTCGGTGCCATTGCTGGAGTGATGGGCACATGCTTCTTAGTACTGATTCATATGGAATTAGCACGACCCGGCGATCAAATTCTTGGTGGGAATCATCAACTTTATAATGTCTTAATAATGGCTCATGCTTTTTTAATGATTTTTTTTACGTTTATGCCGGCGATGATAGGTGGATCTGGTAATTGGTCTGTTCTGATTCTGATAGGTGCGCCTGACATGGCATTTCCACGTTTAAATAATATTTCATTCTGGTTGTTGCCTCTAAGTCTCTTGCTCCTATTAAGCTCAACCTTAGTAGAAGTAGGTAGCGACACTGGGTGGACAGTCTATCCGCCCTTAAGTGGTATTACCAGCCATTCTGGAGGAGCAATTGATTTAGAAATTTCTAGTCTTCATCTATCTGGTGTTTCATCCATTTTAGGTTCTATTAATTTTATAACAACTATCTTCAACATGCGTGGACCTGGAATGACTATGCATAGATCACCTCTATTTGTGTGGTCCATTCTAGTGACAACATTCCCACTTTTATTATCACTTCCGGTACTGGCAGGGGCAATTACTATGTTATTAACCAATCGAAACTTCAATACAACCTTTTCTGATCTAGAATTGGGTCAATCACGTTTATTAGAAGTCGACACTAGAGTGGTTCTACCAGTAAAGAGCCATATACGTTTTATTGTAACATCTGCTGATGTACCTCATAGTTGGGCGAAAACGAAGCCGATTTTTGTGGCTTCCCCGAGGGAAGAAATTTTGACATGGACGGAAGCCCTTGAGGTTTGGGGAGCTTCCCACTCATTTCCGAGTGTCAATCAAAATGACGCCCATCCCCCCAACGAGCCTCCTCTTGTCCTCGCCGCAGCAGCGGTAGATATGGGAGCAGAGATTTTCCACCCTTTACTCCAGGACCTCCTACGGCGGCAGGAACTCAATGAGAGCCTCGCCTTCTATTTAAGGGCAAAAAACCTCCCCTTATCTAAAATCAATTCGATTCTAGGGCAACAGCTTTTGATTGAAAAAAAGGTGGAATTTGCCCTTTTATTCGATGGCCTGTCCGAAGAATACGTTTTAAACAACAGAGAGAAAATCCGTGGATTCATATTTTATCCTCATGGGAAGCTTCAAAAAGAGAAGACCTATGCCTCCTATCTCCACATAATGGAGACCATTGGACCGCACGAGAGCCCCCCGTATAAACGAGTTTTATCGGCCTTGCGTAAATACGAGCTTCCGCTAAGGGGTCATGGTCTAGGCTAAATTATTTTTATTAGAAAGAATGAATGGAAAAAGGATGCTTCTGTTATGGTTTTTGTAGTTGCGAGAATTTTTTTTTTTCGAGAAAAGGTCCCCTTCTTCAATATCATGATTGGGTCGACCAGGCCAGATCATGAGTGAATATAAAAAAAAATGTACATAGTTGTTCCAGCTGAAATACTTGGAATAATTCTACCACTTCTACTAGGATTAGCCTTTTTAGTGCTAGTTGAACGTAAAGTAATGGCTTTTGTGCAACGTCGAAAGGGTCCTGATGTAGTGGGATCGTTTGGATTGTTACAACCTATAGCAGATGGTTTGAAATTGATTCTAAAAGAACCTATTTCACCAAGTAGTGCTAATTTCTCCCTTTTTAGAATGGCTCCAGTGGCTACATTTATGTTAAGTCTGGTCGCTCGGACCGTTGTACCTTTTGATTATGGTATGGTATTGTCAGATCCGAACATAGGGCTACTTTATTTGTTTGCCATATCTTTGCTAGGTGTTTATGGAATTATTATAGTAGGTTGGTCTAGTAATTAGGGGGCGGCCGTTCGGTCGCCTATGATACTAGGACCAATAGGTTCAAAATGGGTTTGTGCCGCAGGTGTTGAACGATCTACTCTACACAGGTGTGGGCTTACAGGGCTAGGTCTCATAAACCCTTTCTTTCATTTATCAATAGGGCCCTACCCTGGTCGGTCACTTTTCTGGGCCAGGATCGATAAGTGGAAGTCATAAAAAAGAAATCTTTCTCTTCGCACCTCAGATCAAGAGGAAGGGTTGCTTGTCAAGCTGGCCAATATATAATAATAAGAAATAGAAAGAAATTTCTTATTATTATATAATAGAAACTATAAGAAAAATGGAAAGATTCGCTTTCTTTTAACCGGCTCCTTCTTTTTTGTCAACGCTACTAAGGACCTATAGGTTTGCCTACTTTACTTATTAAAGATAATGAGAATAGGTTATTCAAACAAAAAGGAAAAGGCCCTACTTAGTTTCGCAAGCCTTTTTCATTGTCAGTCAACTAAGTAGGGCCTGAGGCCCCCTGCGAATCTGTAAATCTGAGGAGCATGACGCAACAAAAGGATGGTCCCCTATGCATTTCATTTTTTCCTTAAGGGAAAAAAAAGTACCCCCCATCATAGTGAACCTCTCCTTGTGATCGGGATGAGGTAGATGCCTCCCAGCCGGGGGGCGGATCGAATCGGAGTTTCCTTAGGTAGCCACCGACCTACAGTTATCCTTAAACTTCCGTGGTTGGTGGAGAAGAAGCGAACAAAAGTACACTCGCTTGGTGTCTTGTTCTCTGTAGCGAACTGGGATCGCTCGCCAGCTAGGTCAGATTGGAGCAAGATTTTTTGAGAACATATTCCCCATATTCGGGGACAAGGGGTGGAACGACCTCTCGATCTACTTACTGTGGCCCAGGAAGAAAAACGTCGTCTAGGCGTTCCCTCTTGCTCCGATCTCCCCTACGCCTAGGACGTTGTCTGGGCTAAGAGCCATAGTTAGTTGCTATTTCTGGTTGTTTCTTCCTCGTTGTTGATACCGGCAAGACCCAGCCAGATGATGTCTGTTGGTTGGTAGTGAAAGGACTCTTAGTACCTGCATACCTAAAAGAGGGCGCTGGTTAAAAAACAATCATTTGATTTTCTTTCTTGCTCTCCCTTAGCAGCGGGAAAGGAGTCTATCTATCTGCCTAGCTTTGGTAGATTTCCCCCGACGCAATCCACAGAAATTCCACAAATCCCTTGGTGGATAAGTCCGACGACTCAGCAGCAGTGCGGAATTGAGTTTCTTGTCTGGTGGATCTAATCTATAGTTAGGGGGAAATACATACCAAAAGGTTTGAAGAAGAAAGGTGCATAAGAGTATATAACCAACCTACCCTTCTGTATAACCTATTCGCATTAGTGAAGCGGTTGGATGCATAAGGGAAGTGCACGTTTGTGAGACCTTAGTCGGGATGCATAGGTGAGTCAACCTACGAGCACGGAAGAGCGTGGTACCGCTACCCCTCTCTAAGTAATGGTAAGATTCTTAGCCCTGTAGATGACTCCATCTAAAATACAATAGGGACAGCCGTTTTCGGCTGCTCGTTTCGTATCTTGAAGAAAGAGTAGGCTTAAGTAATGTAATAGGGGTCAGGTCAATAATAGCTATGCTATTGCCCTATTGATTTAAGGCCTCCGCCCGATCCTGAATGCACATTTTTTCGGGTTCATCTTCAATTGATGTTTTCTTAACCTTTTGAAGACCTTGCGTAAATTTTCAATATGGTCGGTTCTTTCTTTTGAAAAGACTACCAAATTGTCCTCGTAAGGCTCGCATATGTTATGTAGGAGGTCACTGATAATTTGTGTCATCTCTCTTTGATATGTTGCACTTTCTTTTTCTTTTTGTTTTTTTGGGCATATCATAGTAAGGAAAGGAAGTGAGGGCACTCATTCGAATCGAATAGCTGAAACTACTAGAAATCCTATTTTTCTGTTTTAAGGGAAGCCTTCTAGCTCGTTTTAAAGCGTTGAAGAGAGAAATAGGACATTCTAAAGATAGTTGTTGAGGAAGCGATTTCTAACTACGAGCCCGTTTTCAAGCTAACTGAATGCCTATCTGCTGCTAGTTCTGTTCCACTTTCTAAATAGAAAGGAAGAGGTCAGTCACCAACAGGAGGAGGATATGAAAGAGAGTACCAACAACCATTCCACTCGAGTGGAACTTCTAACTGAAGTTGCTCACGTTTTTCAGCGGGGTCTGGGCTACGAGGTCCTTTTTCTATCTTATGCATTCGGGGATGGCCCCTCATGGATGCTATCTATTCTAATTCGAACTCGGCCCTTCGACTTAGTGTGTTGTCAAATTGGTCCTCCCAGGCTTGTACTCAAAGACCATGTCGAACCTTGTATCAAAGTCTTATCACCCTGCCCGCTTGGGGTCTGAGTAAGGAAAGAGCTCGTAGCCATGTTATTGGGCTTGTCTTGTTGATAACCTTGAGACCGGCAAAGACTGTGCTCCAGCTGGTGGTGAAGGAAAGGGGGAAGCGACTCGTTCCTTCCTTGCGGAGGAGTTAAAACAGACTATGACGGCTCCGTTGCTTTATATCTTTCTTTTCATTTTATTTTATTTATCTAAATAATTAGAACTTATTATTGAAGATAAATTCAAGTTAAAGATCGCCTTTGACCTATATTCCTGATATAGAAGAAAGAAGCCACAAGTTTAGGTAGAAAGAACAGCCAGTGTCAGAGAGATTACTTCTGTTGAACTCTTCCTTTACATGAAGGGAATGAGTGCCTTAATGGAATAAAATCCAGGATCCAAGTAGATTAGGTTAAGGCAAGTATGAGTTCAACCCTTTTCTCATCGGGCCAGGATCGATAGCCGTTCGACCTGAGGAAAGTGCGATCAGATTCAGAATCCCCAATGTCTTGTTCTTTACCTTCGCTTTGAGGGACAAGCACCGCATCTAGGTAAGCGGCATCTAATTGAATTGATTCACCGGATCTTCTATCTACGAAAATAGAAGAGATGTCTGTTAAGGTCGGCTTCATGAAAGCAAGAAATAAAGCAAGTTTAGCGAACATAGATGGAAAGAGATGGATTTTGCCCAGCTATTGTCAGGAATAGGGAACGGGCAGAGCTGCGGCTATCAGGAATGGGCGATAGCCTATGACTAAAAGCGTCGACTATCTATGAATGACCAGGATTGGAATGCCAATCGACGAGATAAGCCTACGAAAGATTCCAAGTTCAAACTATGATGACTGGCATCCTCACTTATGCAACGAAATTGAGTTGATAGAGTAGCCAGTTCCCTTAAGTTATTCTCTTTGGTATCGCCTTCTCTCATTGTTAAAGGTGCCGCAAGGCACTCGACTAAAAGGAGTGGATGTTAGGCACGCAGGGAAGAATCTGACTATGCGCTGGCACTAGCCCTAGGCATGGATTCTTCTTTGATTGAAGGAATGGAACAGAAGAGAACCAGAACCATATCCTTCACACATTCAGTCTGATCTTATCTGCGCTATTACCCAATCATAGTTGTACTGTATTAGATTAGTTATCTGTCTCCCCTGCCCTATTAGAACAGTCTGGTCTGTAACAACACAACCTGAAAGGAAGTCATTCCTAATAGGAAGTTTCCCTGGTGAAAGCTGCTACGCCCTTGCTTCACTCTTTCCCGCCTAACTGAGAAAGTAACTCCCTGCCTTCGCTCCTGTACTCCAACTCAGTAGCTCATTCCGGATAAGCGAGTGAATTTCAAGCCGGAAGGAAAAAAAGTGAAGTAAGCATCCAACTCTGGTACTATCAAATGATGACTCGGGAAAGTAAGTGAAGGATAAGGGATTTGTGAGCGGACGGTGCAGCCTTAATCCTACGTTGTTGCTAAAGTAGCTTTTTAGAAAGCGAAGAGATGTGACGATGTAGCAGTTTGAGAATAAGATATATGACTACTGCCCAAAGCTTCGCCTTTCTCTAGCAGTCTCTCATCAAGATGGAAACCTGCACATGTTCAAAGCCCAGGTTTGCCTGGAATGGAGTTCCTTCATCCTTTCCTTTTAGTCTATAAGGTTAGATTAGACTGACATGCTAAGTCAATCCAGGTAGGAATAGGAAGAGTAGCTATGACCATGGCATACTTTTACTGGATGGATGCCCTTTGTTTTCGAGTAAGCTTTGCAACTTCTAGTTAGAGTAGCTAGGGAGGAAAGAGAGATTTAATGGAAAAAAATGTCGACAGAAAGGAAGGTCTCATTCCAGTTTGATTTCCATGCCTGCAGGAAAGAAGATCGAGAATGCCGAACTAGCGAATGCAGAAAGCAATTGAAGGCGTTCTAGTTTGTTCAATGTAGTTTGAAGACCTACAACAAGAGGACCCCTATAAAGCCCCTAGTTGCCAAAGATCAGGAAGCTCTTTGTTATGAAGAAGCCACAAATAAATCATAGGAAAATTAGGGTCTAAAGCATCTAGGGGTTGGCTACGGGCGGCACCCTATAGCTATAACATTCTGCGTGTGTAGATCCTTGATAACACAAAGGAAGTTGGAATAAATATGGCATAGCTTTGGCGGTCATCACAAGGGTGTCCAACCAAGAAAATTTTTGGAGAGATGAGACAAATATAGTCAGACTGCTCGTCATATGATGGGTAGCCTCACTGCAACATGGGTGGTATAGTCTTTTCCTTATTGTGTGGAAGATTCTAGTTTAGAATCGTCGCCGAGGTTTCATGGTGTAAGAATGGACTTAATTCACCTGAGAGAGTTGTGCTTTTCTTTTTGAAACTAGGGTCAGTGGTGAGAAGGCCGAGAAAGTGGTTAAAACTGTCATCGCATTGGTTGGAACCTTTCAACTACACCTAGGTGGCTGTTTGGTCCTCCAACTCTCAATTTTATATTGGTTGATCAATAGGTATTTGGTGGTCTTCACCGCAATGATCTCCTTATCAGTCCTAAGGATTTACCATCCTTACGGAAAATGGATATAGATGATAAGAATTTAGGTGCATTTGAGCACATAAACACTTTTGGTAAAATTTTGCAAGGAGGGGTGACCAAGAGGGCGATTGTGGTTGCAGTCTGGTTAACTGCTTCCACAAACACCCAGCCTGCTGAGAGGTATTATGTAATCGAAGAATCAGGATCTGCGAGATATGGATATGAAACTGGATATGCTCGAACCGGACCGCATCTCGATTTGCACATGGATAATCTGTTGTATTACCCTAAAGAGTCATACTCATATCCAGGGCATTTTATCCTTGAAAGAGCGTTATCAGTCTAGCTCGTCATGACTCGATCATGACCTTAGGCGGAATTGGTCTTGGCTGGAAGAACAAAAGATACCGGCAAACACAGATCAGCCGTCAAAAGGGGTTCCGTAAAGTGGTCTAACCCCAGGGTAATACTTGGAGCTTTCTACATGCCCGACAAAGAGAACTTGGTGTGAATCAGGGTAGCTAGCTACCAGCTCGTCTAACTAATGTACTGATGTAATTCCATGCAAATATGGCTACCCGGTGAACATGAGGTCCCACTCACTATTCATGGCCAGACAAAAAGGGACCACTAGCCTAGAGAGTCAAATAGGGAATAGGCCATGAGTTCACCCGCTTGCCCGAAGATGAACTTATAAGTAACGCATTCATTATTTTCTTCAAGGGAAATATAGGGTCGTAGTTTGATGGACAATTCCATTCTCTATACATATTTGTGCAAAGAGAGATTCATATTCTGCACCCCTATCACTTCTTATCATTTTGATCTTTTTCTCTAACTGATTTTCAACCTCTGTTTTATATTGCCTAAATGCCTCTATTGCTTCATCCTTACTATTTAGCAAATAGACATAACAATATCTAGTGCAATCATCAATAAAAGTTATAAAATATTTTTTTCCACCACGAGATGGTGTTGACTTTATATCACAAATGTCAGTGTGGATTAAGTTTAAGGGATTGGAATTTCTTTCAACGGACTTATACGGATGCTTAGCATACTTTGATTCCATACACGTTTGACATTTTGATTTATTGCACTCAAAGTTTGACAAAACTTCTAAGTTAATCAGTTTTCACAATGTTTTGTAGTTGACATGGCCTAATCGTTCATGCCACAAATCATAAGACTCAAGCAAGTAAGAAGAAATTGAACTTTTATTGATTTCAACATTTATTACATTCATTTTGGATAGGCCCTCAATGAGGTAGTCTTTTTCCACATACACTTCTCCTTTACTAAGTATAATTTTTTCGAAAATAAAAACATATTTGAATCCATTATTGTCAAGAAGTGATATAGAAATCAAGTTCTTTTGTAACTCCGATACATACAGGATATTGTTCAAAGTCAACACTTTGCCTGATGTCATTTTCAGGAAGATTTTTACTGTTCCTTCAACTTTAGCAGTTGCGGAGTTGGCCATATATATATCTTCTGTTCCCCTTGAGCTGGAGCAAAAGTAAAAAATAAATCCTATTAGAACAAATGTGGCAGGTGGCACTGAAATCCATCCACCATTCTTGAGAATTTCCCACCAAGTTGCATTCAGACAGCATGACACACAAATCGTCCATTTCTTTCTTAGACTCGGTCATATTTGCTTGGTTCTTCTTTTTTTCTTTCTTTGGGGCACGACAATCTGATGACTTATGGTCAATCTTGCCATAGTTAAAGCATTTTCCCTTGAATTTCTTCTTAGATTGATTGCTTTCCTGTCTAGCTTTTTTTCGCTTTTTGGAGTTATTGTGGTTGTCTTCTACAATATTTGCTCCACTTATTGCAGAATTTTCTTTCGACCTTCTTTTCGCGTCTTTATTATCTTCTTTAATGTGCAGTCTTACTATAAGATCTTCAACTGACATCTCTTTTTTCTTATGTTTCAAGTAGTTCTTAAAGTCCTTCCACATAGGTGGTAACTTCTCTATTATTATCGCGACTTGAAATGTCTCGTTCACGATCAAACCTACAATTAAGTTTATGTGAACATTAAGAATATTTTTAATATATTCAACTAAGGTATTCATCAAAATCATACCTTTTGCGAGGAGATCATGGATGATAACTTACAGTTCCTGGACTTGAGATACAACAGACTTGTTGTCAATTATTTTAAACTCCAGGAATCTTGCAACAAAGTACTTTTTGGTTCCCGCATCCTCAATCTTGTACTTTCTTTTCAGCGCCCCCCACAACTCTTTTGTCGTCTTCATTCCACTATACACATTGTATAGTTCATCTTGGAGGCCATTTAGAATATAATTCCTGCATAGGAAATCTGAGCGTTTCCACGCCTAACTAACGACAAATTTCTCCTGGTCAGAAGTTCCTTCGTGCACCACAGGAGCTTCTTCAGTTGTAAACCGTTGAAGACAAAGAGTTGTAAGGTAGAAGAACATCTTCTGTTGCCACCTTTTGAAATCTACACCCGTGAATTTTTTGGATTTCTCCGTTGGTGCCATTATCGGCGAAATATTCGCACAACTTATTGTGTCAATACTAGTTACTGCCACAGTCGTTGCAGCATCATGCACTTGACTATCAGTAGTCATTTTCCTGTCACAATAAGACAGTAACTTTAGTATATCAAAGTACTATTAATAAAGTTGCGTCAACTTTAAACACCTCTTGTTTCTAATTTAATGATGAAGTTTTTATGACTTTCAATCATCAACCGAGTGATCTTTAACTTGTGATGAAGATTTTATTTCTTCAAATCACTAGTTAAGTTCAAATGGAGTAGAAAGATTATAGCTTTAATCTCCAGAAATAAAGCAATACAGATTATAAAAAAAAACTTTAGTGAAAAGAAAATTTCACCAAACAAAAAAAAAATTAATTTATTTTCTTAAGATTGTTGTTTTTCAATATTTTCGGGTACAAGAATCTATATTTAGTCACAACAACTTCAACACAAGTTCAAGTATAAACAAGAACACTTATGAAGTTATTTAACAACCTCAACACAAGATCAAAAAGACCTTTCAAAGAAGTGTGTATTTTTTTTAGAAATTTAGATGAAATAGAAAAGGTCAAGTCCTTCGACTTCACGAAGTGTCCTTAAGGAAATAATTCCCCTCAAAGTATCCAAGGTTGTGGAATTTTTCTCCCAGGATAAAATAGCCTAACAATCCATATGTAGCGGTACCTCAAACGATCCGATTCTGTTCGAACTCACTCAACAGTTAGATGATCACACGGAGTATTTTAAAAGTCAAGAAATGTTTTTAAGTGCAGAAAAATCCATACTAAACTTGTGAAAAAATGCAGGTTTATATAGCCATTAAGTGCCCCTTCAGAAAGATGGCAATGGTTCACCGGAAAGGTGTATCCTTTCTGAACAGTCATGTCTGTCCATTCGAAAGAGTGTGTCTTTTTTGAACAGCCACAACCATCCAAACAGTCATACTTTTTCCCGAAATAGTGTGTCTTTTACTCGAAGAGTTGTGTCCCTTCCAAACAACTTTTCATTTTCCATTTACACCTATTGAACCCAACAAATACAAACCACATGACTTCTAGCTTAGATCTTATTAACAATCCTAAACTTGTTGCATCCGTAAGTTCTAATAGAGTTACCTGATGGTACATCTACTCATGTATCTCATATTGGTTCATCTATTTAATCATATTAGATTCACCTTAAAATGTTCTATAATTTTAAACTTCAAGTTTAATCTTCTTTCCATTTCCAAACTCACAAAAGATCTGCTTGTTGTGCTTTCTTCTATTCTAATATATGTATTTTTTAGGACCTTTACACTGGCAAAGAAAAGGGGATTGATAAAGTAAAGAGTGAAATTTACATTCTTGACTCTGCCATCACACATTTACTTGCCTCTGCACCTGATAGAGCTTTTGTTTCGTTTGTTCCTCTTGTTATTTATTTTAGTTCTTCTTAGTACTCCGACTGCTCTTCCACTTGGCAACAAATACTTGGTCATGCACCTTATGCAATTCTTCAACAAATTTTCTCAATAAAGCATCAACTATTGCACAAAGATGCTTCCTTTTGTACTATTTGTCCATTGTCTAGGCAGATTAGATTCTTATTTCCCCATAGTGGGACAAAAATTGTATCTCTTTTTGCACTTGTTCATATGGATATATAGGAAGCATATTGACAATGTACTTACAAAGTTTTAAATACATTCTTAGAATTGTTGATAATTTTTCTAGAATGACTTGGATTTATTTGATGAAATTCAAAAGTGACGTGTTTACCTACATCAAATTTTTTCTTGTTACGATAAATACTCAAACTTTTGCTTCTGTAAAGGCACTTAGAACTGATAATGGTACTCAATGCACTCAACTGTTCGACTCTCAAAATGGCATTGCTGAAAAAAAAAATATAGCACCTCCTTGAAATTAGCTAGATCCTTAAGATTTCAAGCTCATGCACCCCTCAAATTCTGAGGTGATTACATTCTTGCAGTTATATACTTGATCAATAGATTGCCCTCTACTGACCTATCCAGAAAATCTTGATATGAGGTTTTTCATGGTCAACTCTTTCTTTTTCTTTCTTAAACATGCTTGGTTGCTTTTGTTGCGCCACTATACCTATATATTTTGACAAATTGTCATCCAAAGTCATTATTGGTGTCTTTCTTGGTTATTCTAGTACTCAAAAAGGTTACAGAATTTATGATATTGAAAATAGTTCTTTTTGGTTTATAGAGATGTGGTATTTAAGGAATTTATCTTTCCTTTCAAGTTCCCTAAAGCTACCTTTCTTCATTCTCCTTCTAGTTCCACTTTTGCCAAATCTGGTTATCTTTTTCACTCAAATGGTATCTTTCCTCTTATCTGCTCCATTCCTTGATATGCATGTTCCCTTTGCTTCTGTTTTACCTTCTTCTATCTCACCTAATGTATTGATCCTCCTACTGTCCCTGATATTGTTGTTTCCACAACTCCTATTTTTTGTCCTGCTCATCCTGAGCCTACTAGGAGGTCTACTTGGTCTTTCAAACCACCTCTTTGGCATGTGGATTTTCGTATTCCTTCTTCTACCCCATATATTTTAGCTCACTTTGTATCGTACTCTCATATCTCTCCTAGCTATAAAGCCTTCCTCTCTGCCACTTTTGCTATTCCTAAACCTACTTTATTTACTCATGCTTCTCAGTATGTTAATTGGGTACAGGGTATGAAACTTGAAATTCAATCCTTTTGTGACAATCACACCTAGGAAGTAGTTGATTTACCTGTAGGCAAGACTCCTATTAGGTGTAAGTAGGTGTATAAAGTTAAATACAATACAGATGGTTCTATTGAGAGGTATAAGTCCATGCTTGTGGACAAGGGTTTTACTCAATATGAGGGGTTGTATTTTCATTAAACCATTTCCCTTGTACTTAAAATAGTAACTGTGAGGAATGTGATTGTTTTGGCTGCTCAATATTCTTGGCTTTTGTGCCAAATGAATGTTTATAATGTCTTTTTATAGGGTGATCTTGTGAAAGAGGTTTACATGGTTTTACCACTTGGATTTGGTAGTCAGGGGGAATCTAAGGTGTGCAAACTACACAAATCACTATATAGCCTAAAACAGGCTAGCATGCAATGGAATTTGAAGCTTACATTTGCTCTTATACAAGCTAGTTACACTCAAAGCAAGCTAGATTATGCCTTGTTCACTAAGAAGTGTGATGATATATGTAGATAATCTTTTCATCACAGGAAATAGTGCACAGTTGATTCAAGAGACCAAAAATGTACTTCATCACAATTTCAAGATGAAAGATCTATGTGATGTGAGATACTTCTTAGGTATAGAATTTGCTAAATCTGCGAAGGGTATCTGAATGAATTAGAGAAAGTATGAACTAGAGATTGTATAAGAATGTGGTTTAGGGGGAACCATACCTACCATTACATCATTGGTACAAAATCAGAAACATACAAGCATTAAATTTGATAAACATTTGGGATCACATGAAGACAAGTTGTTAGCAGAAAAGAGTGGCTATCAAAGATTAATGGGGAGATTGTTGTATTTGGCAATCACAAGGCCAGGTATTTCATTTGCACCTCACTGTTTAAGCCAGTTTATGCATGAGCCAGAAGATTCACATTAGGAAGCAGTTACACATGTTGTGAGATACATAAAAAGGGAGCCATGACTTAGTCTATTAATGAGCAGTAGACAGTCAAATACAGTAAGAACATTTTATGATGATAGGGCATCATGCTCAACAACCATAAGATCAATTACATGATATTGTGTTAAATTGAGAGACTCTTTGATTTCAATTTTCATGGAAGTCAAAAAACAAATCACAATGTCAAGAAGTACTGTTAAAGCTGAGTACAAGAGTATGGCTGGTACAGTTGTAGAATTGGCGTGGATACATGCTCTGCTTGAGGAATTAGGAATATAACTTGAACTTGTGGTCTTTTTTGCGACATTAAGGCAATTCTATGTATAACATCAAATCCAATGTATCGTGAACGTACAAAACATATAGAAATTGATTGGCACTTTATTAGAGAGAAAATACGACAAGGACTTATCAAAGTAGATCGTGTTTGAACAAAAGAAAAACTTGCAGACATTCTTTCTTAAATTTAATATAAATTTAAACATTGAACAAAGGGTTACTATATCACCCTTTTAATATAATAAATTTAATGATTTGAAGAATATATAGGATCATTCAACAATATTTAATTAATAGTAAGGGTAAAATAGATAAAACATGACAAATTATTTATTGATTTTTCAAACTGAACAAGTATTATTAAACATCTGTTATTAATATAATGGACAAGTAAAGATGAATGGAGAGAGTACTTTATTTGATTTTTTTTTTTTTGCACGTTTACCCCATTTTGAAACAACTTCAAACAATGGTGTTTGAAGTTTCATACAATTTAAGTGCAAGCAAAACTTATCAAACTTCAATCATATAAAATCTCAAATTATATATCTGAAATTATTTCAAACTGAACAAACTTACAAATTTTAGCGAATATTGTTTAAATTGTGGCTAAATTAGGACATCTGTGCACTTAGCCAACCAAAGTATCCTTCTTTTGCTGTATGTTTGTGTCCCAAATGAACCATCAATAATAATAACAGACAAAAGGCCTTTGATACTTTAGACATAGCACATGTCACACTATGTTTCAAGCATAACATAATTAATATCGACA
Source organism: Capsicum baccatum var. pendulum (assembly GCA_030864225.1). NCBI lineage: Eukaryota > Viridiplantae > Streptophyta > Magnoliopsida > Solanales > Solanaceae > Capsicum > Capsicum baccatum. The sequence continues at coordinate 247,780,510 of CM061550.1, forward strand.
TCAAGAAATTGTCCCTTTCATCTTGTTTAGGTGAAGTATAGACCAATGATCAAATCCTAAGTTTCATTGTTCGAAAAAATTTCCTTTTTTTTTTTTTGGTTTTCCATTCGGTGTCCGGTACCCACATTGAAGTCCGACTAATCCGGATTCGCGCCGCATAGGGCCCATTCGGGGGAAGCGCTCCCAACAGAGTTTTCTCGGTGCCCAGAGTCGAACCCTCGACCTCTGGTTAAGGGTGGAGCAGCCCCATCCGCTGCACCACAACCTATGTTGGTGAAAAAAATTCCTTTTGTTAACGTCTTAAGAAGTCTATGATGTGATTCTTTCGATTACCATAAAAGATTTTAAGGATTTAAAATTATATTAAACGATTTGGACCAAAATATCCCTCCAGAAAGTACTGCAAGAATTCGAAGGATTGACAAGTGAAATTCATTGAGCAATTCATGAAGTTCTAGAGTTTACTGGAGTTTCAAACACCATGAATTGTACCTTGATTTTGAATATGAACGATTCATAAAGTTCAAACTTAATTTTGAACATAACGATTCATAAAGTTCAAACCTTTATAAGTTCTCTTGTGTTTTAAGTAAGGGTATTTTTGTCCAAAATTTTATTTCTGCATTGAAGTATGGCTATTACCTATGACTTTTCAAACAATGGCTAAGAAATTATAATAGCAAACTTGAAAACTAGCCATTCCACCTAATTTTTACGCTGCTATCATACAGAAGCTTTATTCAGGTTTGCTTCCCTTCAAGCATTCTTACATGGACAAAGAATGGAAAACTAGTGTCTCTTGTCACTTTAAGCCGAGGATTTATCAAAAACAGTCTCTCTACCTTTGGGGTAGGGGTAAAATCCGTGTAACTCTACCCTCCCCAAATCGTACTTTGTGACAAACCATTAGAATGCTCATATCTGGAATTTGATTGCAAGTTATTCACTTAGGAACTCTATCTTTACTAATAACGAAAATAATTTGGTTTTCCTTGTTACACATGTTAAATTGTAGAACAAAAATCATGCACAAAATTATGAACTGTATACAACAAAATGATACAAGTCACCACCCTAACATCCTCAAGAAAGGGCACTTATAAAGATTACAACCTCCATGGGAGTGGTGTTTCACTTCACAAAAAAAAAAGTACCTTCCTACAAAGTGCATTACAACAGGCAAAGGGAAGAGGAAACTAAAATCCCTTTGATTTTTAACTGGTGTAAATTTTCACCTCCTACATCTCCATGCTGACACAGAGAAAAGCGGGCGATCTTGCCAGCAGATCACCACGCTACCTCTCTCTTCTTTAATCTTGTATCCTTCACAACTGTAACTCTGAAGCAATCTCCTTGCCTGCAACATGGCGTAATAACTCAAAGGCACGTTCCCAAAACCAGCTCCATCAAATCTTTGAAACCATTTATCCAGTTTTTCGTGCCTCTCCTTCCGTTCACCTCCCTCGCACGCTACAATGTTCTTAATCTCCTCGCCGAATAGCATTTTCTCAACCTTTAATCTCTCTAATGATGTTCTCTGTAGTGTGAATTCAAGACAGTCGAATAATGCGGCATAAAAATACAATGACTCGGATAGCCTTTCCATAAGGGTTGTCCCATTATGGTTAGAGTCTTGTTCCGTTACCACCATGACCTTTGGAGACAAACCCCACAATGCGTGGAGGAACCCATCCATCTTCGCTGATGCAGTAGTAGATAGCGGAGATGACGATGCCGAATCATTGCCTGGACTAAAAACATTAGGTGTATCTTTTTCAAGCAAGTCCCCTAAAGTATTTTGGTTGAGCAATGACCTTTGCAAGTGAAGGCCATTCAAATTCTTGAAAGCCAAAGGGGACTTTTTGGGAGGTTCATCATCATGTGCAAGAAGAGTATGCAATTGCATAACTGAACTAATAGCCAATGCCTCTCCGGTTTTAACTCGTAGTTTTTCGATATCCAAATTTTCCAATTTGCTAACTACTTGATGAAACTGAAAAGGGATATCAAGCTTTTCAGCTTCTTCTGTTAGAACATGTGCTATTTGTTCTAACACTTCCTTCTGCTGATGGACCCCTGTAATTCTCAAATGAGGGGGTCCTTCAGGGCGTGCACTCAAATCTTGAAGCAGAGCACGCCACTGCAAGGGTTCGGAAGCATTGAGATCTACTATATGAACCATTTTTTCACCTTCCATAGCTTCAATGATTGCTTGATTCGTGATCACAGAAGCCACTTTCAAGAACGGAAAGTACTCGAAAAACATTTTCTTCACCAAAATGTCCTCAGACACCATCCACAACTTAGTGGAATGCAAAGCCTTATAAATACCATGCCAAGATCTCATAATTCTATCAGCAAGAGCCTCAGCAAAATACGAAGCGATTCGTTGCATTGTGTCTCCATTAGGAGATGCAAGATGAGAAATCTGATCAAGTGCTATATTAGCATTTTCAAGATTTCCAGCAGCTACATGATTAGCGCAAGTAAGCAAAAGGTGAATTAGATATAAACCTCTTTCCTCAGATTTCAACTCCTTAAGCCACTGATATGGTGAACCACCAAAACCAGGTGAAAGTGATGATATCATGGAGAAATTTTGAAGTGGTGATGATGAAGTCACTGATGATGAACCATCATCTTGTAACATTGTCACACAAAAAAATTACACCCCACAAAACAACACAACAACAATAACGTACCCAGTGTAGTCCACAAATTAGGGTCGGAGAGTGTTCGCACACCGCACCTCAACAGATAGTAACATAACAATACTAAATGAAAAAAAAAAGACCCCCCCAAAAAGAATACAAAAACCAAGGTAGTCACACAAAATGAGAATGAGGTCTAAGAAGTACGATAGAGTATACGCAAACTGTACCTCTACCTCAAGGCAAAGAAACTATTTCTAATAGTAACAGAACAGTACTAAAATAAAAACAAGACCACCAAAAGAGAATGACCTAAAACAAAAGATTCTTGAAATCAAAAACCAAAATTTTTCCCAATAAATCAAGAATTAAGGAAATGAGTCTGACTTCAGAAGAATAAAAAGACAAACCAGGCAAGAATGAATCACCAGTTCAGCAAGAGGCAGGAAACAGAGTAATAAAACAGAGCACAAGTTCCCAAAAGAAGAAGACAAAATTGGCAAGAACTCACCAGTCCACCAAGAACCAAGAATTCCTTTCTGGGTTATTCAAATCATGAAAGACCCACAAAAAACACAACAAGAATTCACCCAAAAAAGCATTTTGTGGAAAAAAAAAAGTTCAAGATTTTATGGGTTGTCTCTCTAGAATTTGCTGGTGAAGATATAGAGAGAGGGGGAGTGGAGTATTTGGGGTTTTAATAAAAAGGAGTGTTATGAGAGATAATAATATAATTTGAGACCGGGAGTAACTGTTAGAGGTACAAAGACACTGTACTTATAATAAATAGTAATAGTTTAATGTATGTGTTTCCCACGTGTAATCTAACTATTATTATGTTTGCATGCCAACCTTTCCTGTTACATGTTCCAATAAGATCTTGGTGTATTATTCAAGATTCTGAGTCGGGTCTATCGGAAACAGTTTCTCTACTTGTTCGAAGGTAGTGGTATGAACTGCGTATATCTTACCCTCCCCAGACTTCACTTTATGGGAATACACTGGGCCTATTGTTATTGTTGTTGTTGTTATCCCGACCCCAGCTTTCAATTCTCAATCTGAGATTCAACTCTTGACTTAACCTAACTCCCTACCCTGACACATCACTCTCGAGTGTTAACCCCAAACCGATATAGGACCCAAGATCCAATCTTGACTTGAGATTTGACTTTGAAACTTCACTTGAGTATAGTCTCTCGAGACTTGACCAAACCGACCTCGACCTCAACTCGAGAACAACTTTCGACGTCAGTTTAAGAACCAACCACTACACAAGAATTAGTGTCCAATCTCGACCAGATTTCTGACCTTCGACTCTAACTCTGACCTCTTCGCCCCTAGACCTGACTCTTGGACCCCAACTCCAACTCCTAATTATTGACCCAGACTCAGGGTCCAACCCCATTCAAGAGTCAGGGTGGCTCTTGAGTTGGGAGTCGAGGTTAGATTCCAAGTCTTGGGTCAGGATTTAGGGTTAGATAATGTGTTAAGATTCAATGCTAGGTCCTAATACTGGGTCGAGTAGGGTCCACGGTTAGGAATCGAGTCTCGTGCTAAGAGTTGAAGTTGGGAGTGGAGAGTCGAGGTCAGGTTTTGCTCCGAGAGTCGAATCTTGAGTCAGGAATCAGGACTGGGTCTCGACTTAAGAATTATGTTAGGGTTGGGTTTTGAGTTGAGAGCTGGGGTGGGGGTCGAATTGATAATTCAGATCAAGGCTTATGTTTGTGATCTTTTATAACAAAGGTAAGTCTATTCATTTGTAAAGCTATATATGCCAGTGTAACACATTTCATTACCTAAAAAAGTTTTTAATAACATAAATACGTAAAAAATATTACAAAACCAACATAAGGGATACATTTTTCGGGAATAATGAATGCAAAAATTAAAGTAGTCCACACAGGGTTAAGATTACTATGCAGTGTGTACTATGATATGTTCTTATCTAAGGCTCGCTCTTTTCTCTCCCTCAACCACATTCCTGATGCAAGATTAGTTCTTAGGTTATAGTATTGATATAGTCTAAGTTGCGGGATTTATCATCTTTGATGCTGCAATTGTATCGGATTCTTCAAATACACTATTTTTAGAGATTATGACATGTACACTTCGTTTATATTTTTGAAGAGTTCGAACAACATAACACGTTGTAAGATAATTTTTGTTTGGAAAGCTCTATGTCATACATCTTGCCTATGTGCACATGTTCGAATATGAAAACCTCTACATGCCGTTTCTAATTATGATATAATAGCTTCTCAGTTGGTATCATTCACAAAACTATCAAAAAAAAGTCCCCCCCCCCCCCCCCCCCCAGAAATTGCTTCTCCATGATTATGTTGAGAATATCGAACAAATTTCGTACATCGACGAACAATTGTTAAATTGTACAAAATAAAATAAAATAATAATAATAATAAGCATAAAGCGCCATGACCTAGAAAATCACCAAAATTATATTAAAATCAAAGAATACATAATCATCAATTTTTTAATATCAAGCCGATAATCGAATAATTAGTCAACTCTATAACTTTCAATCACCCCCCTCCCCCGCCCCTCAAACAATTACGAAGTATTCTTTCAATTGTGCATAATTTTCTAACATTGACACACAAATACAAATAATAGATTATATATATGTCACAAAATCATAATAAAAGACATAAGAAGGAAAACAAAAAGACGAAAAAGCCTATAGTCGAAAACCTTTTAGAGTTTATTCTTATATAAAGAAAAAGTCGTCATATATTAGGAGTTTCACTTCACATATATTTAGCAGTAAACAAAGAAAATTTGTATTTTTAAATTTTGTATAAAAAGAAAAAAGTTTCATATATATTACTTTCCATATATTTAGGATTTTTCTCATATAATTAAAAAAAAATCAAAATAAACTTTTAAAAGTTTCATATATATTAATTTCCATATATTTAGAAATTTTCTCATATAATTAAAAAAATAAACTTTCAAAATAAACTTTTACTTAATATTCGGTGAAAATTTAACTTAAATTTTTAATTGAAATTGCCATTGCAATGGACTTTCCACATAAAATACATGGAAAATCCTTTATTTTTCAGAAACTATCCAATTTCAAAGTGGAGTTTCACGTAATAACTTTTCCAATTCCAATTTGAATTCATGTTCTAAACAAATATTTTATTAACATAAATAATAACTAAATGAAAATAAATAGTAAATGACGATTTTATCTATTGCAAAAAAATTTTAATAAAAGACAAAAGGTTCAAATTATTTTTTCTAAAGCTCTTCACATTTTTAATATAGTATAGATATAAATTATAGATTATAGATTATAGATATACATTATAAATTATAGATTATAGATAGATATAGATTATTATTGTTATAAATGAAATATTTTATATAAAAATAAAATCTGATATAAAAAATTTATTTTAAATTATTATAAAGAGGTTTGATTGTATTTAAAATTTAAATAAAAAGGTGTGTTGTGAGAGATCATAGTTTGTTTTGTTTTGTTATGTTGTCGACAAAGCGTGGGGTTAATTTTTGTCGGTAATGTTTTTTTGGTTTTGTGTTTTTGCGTATTTCAGAGGAATATGGAATTTGTGAAAAACAGAGCCCTCTTCCTTTGGCTTTTTCTGTTTTAAGGTTTTTCCAAAAGGCATAATATGTAAAGAGAGCACAAATTTGGTGTTACCTTCAAGGTAAATACTTCGACTTTGAGTAAATATTTAGATAGTTTAATTCATTTTTATTATGTTAGTTAAAAAGTTCGCCTTATAAAAATGATCATTTTGACACCTCTAAAATTTATATTTTGTGCTAAAATCAAGTGTGCACAAGATACAGTGGAAACAAGTTAGAGTTTGAAAATTGAAATGAGATTGTTAAACAAATCGAACCAATCGCAAGATCGGATTGGGCCGAGTGCGAAATGTGACCTGGCAAAATCGGGTCTCCACCCCAATCGAACCGGCCCACATAGAGGGGGCAGGGTTGGGCTGGTACATCACAAAATCGGACTTGCACGATCTTACCTAGATTATTGATGGCCCGAAATAGGTCCAACTCGGCAATTTCACGTCACTCCTGAATTGATTACTCGAATCGAATCGGGCCTAAATATACTCGAATAAATCCAATTCAGTTGAAATTTGCCCCCTTCAACCCGGTAACTCCAACCTTGGATCGACCGAATATTTTTTGAACCGGACTAGTTCAGCCCAAACCTTAAAACGCATACTTAAGATCAAGTTAAAGTGTTGAATCGTGGACTCTCAAAGTTAAAGTTACTGAGACCAAATTTGAGAGTGTGTGTGTACTATCCCTTTTCTAAAGCCTCTCTTTTCACTTGCCTCCTTCTATATGCCTCATATATTGTTTTCATTTTTGCTTTTTTCTATTATTATGATGGTTTAAAGTTTAAATTAATTTGCACACATCCTGATTAATTATCTCTTAAAATTTGTGTTTTAAAAAAAAATTCTAATTCGAATTGTAGACCGTTGATCTCATATGCCTCAGCTATTCAATCATTGTGGTTGACCTCTATGTGTCTAAACTTGCCTCTCTTTCTCAACTCTTAGGAAATATTATTTTTCTTGTTATTTTCTTCCTATTCCTCGTTGTGAAGAGGTGATTCAAATGAATTAGTTGGTTATGATTACAAACTTATGATATTACACTTAGAATCATTTATATACTAATTCATTGTATAATTACCTTATTTAAAAGTTTAAATCTTTAGATGATGTAGCCAACCTACATGAGTAACTCTCTTTTGTACTTATTCCTATCTTTTAATTTTTGAATAATACTTATAAATGAAATATTTCAAGTATATCATATTTTAACACGTTCTTAATGTGTGAGCCTATTCTTTATATGGACCAAATAAGTAAAATGCCTTTATGCTTTTTTAGATGATGGTAAGTTTTGAAACACATTTATTTATTTTGATATTTTATCATCTGAACAATCCCTTCTTACCATAATTTTAATACTTAGATTCATCCCGACCAAACCCCTTCTGTCTCTCAAATATCATTTTCTTGTAAAAACTTTAAAAAATTCCAATAACTAGAAGATAGAAAAGAAACAACTAGACTACTAGATGATAACCATATACTGGTCTTTACTTTGACAATATGTTCAAATAAGATGTCCACTTAGTCTAGGTAAATAAATCCAAGAATAATACCACCACCATCCCCTCCCCACACACAATCCAACCACTTTTTTCGTTGTCTCTGAGGTAGTAAGTATAGACTGGAACAACTTTTTTGGTTGTATATTTGTCATTACCTAAAGTGGAGAAGGAATCAAGGTGGCTAAAAGACTACTATATTCTTGAAAATACACTAAAATCCAAACATGTCCTAACAAAGGACAAGAAAAATGATATCACTTCATTTGTTTTCATTTGGTGGTGGGGGAGGGGCTTTAAGTGTGGGAATTTTGCAAGAAGAAAAGACAATTCAACTTGGTCTTTATCTTCTCTTTCCTCGTAAATACTACTCCTTTCGTCTCACATTCTTTGTTATAATAATATAATTTCATTTTTATTACTTGGAACAATTATAATATCATTCTATAATCACTCTCTTCATATATATATATATATATAATAATTATTCATTATACTAAAAATAATTATTAGATCCAACTATTTTAGAAAATCAAAAAATAATTTATCATATTATATCTACTTTATCCTTATTATAACCTAAGTCATTATCATATACATTTTTGAAAATATTGAATTTATTATGTTCAAAGAGTTATTTAATAAAATACTTAACTTTTATTTATTGCTTATTAAGGGATGAATCAAGTCAAACATGAACACTAGATGGAGGGAGGGAGTACTTGCACTCTTCAAAAACAACTACAAGAGCGAAATGGAAAATGAATAATAAACTTTATTTTAAACTTTCAAAGTATCAAATAATTTGAGATACTCCCTTCGATCGTTTTTACTCGTCATTTATTTTTAAATTTGATTTTTATTTTTATTTGTCACTTTTAATATATAAAGAAAAAATAATTATTTATTTTCATATTTTATTATTAATATTGAGTACTTATTTTTTAAATTGTTGTTCAATATTTGACACTAAACGTCTACAATAAGAATAATATGATTAAATAATTATATTAATTATTATTTTGATAATGAATATATAAGTTAAAATATGATAAATAAAAACAAAGAATGGGAGTAACTAATTTCGAAAAAACATGAAAGATAATTCGAGACATTGAGTGTAATAAAAGAAGAAAAAGTTAACACAAACCGACAATGGCTATAAGGAACCAGACAAAAGACGACAGCACATTGATGTTTTGTCCTTTACTTGTTAGACTCTTTGCCCTAAGGAATGGAAATTTTGGCCACTTGTTGATAACCCCAATGGTGATTTTTGGAAGTTAGCCAACCACTTTGTAGTTTCTGACTGAAGGATCCAAGATTAGTATTTAATGCATGATAGGAAACTTTGGACTATATGTACTTGAAAATTTATCTTTTTTCTTTTCCTTCAAAAAGTTTGATGATTAGGATGAATCTAATAACCAAATAAAAAAAAAAGGGTTAGGATGAGTAAATGAGACTTTTGTTAGGTGTAATATGTGTACTGATTGATATGAAACTTTTCTACATTTAGAACTCGCAATGTGGTACACGGCATTTATAAGTATTTAGTGGGTGTTTGAATAGTGGGTTCTGGTGGTAAGATGTACGCAGTTCATACCATTATCTTTGGAAAAGTAGAAAGACTATTTTCGATAGACCCCCGACTCAAGACACGGAATAATACATAAATCCTTAATAAAGCATGGAATAAGATGACAGTACATACCTACGTCATCCACAGGGAATAATAATCAAAGAGCAGTAAACAAACTCGTAATAAAGCATGCAACAAGGTGTCATAACAAGAATAATACCCTACCAAGTAATGCCCTACCCCAGCGACCAAAAATGGCACTAGTCCTAATTCGTGTCCTCCAGATCTTCCTATCTAGGGTCATGTCCTCTGTGAGTTGTAACTGCTTCATGTCTTGCCTGATAACCTCTCTCCAGTATTTCTTCGACCTATCCCTACCCCGCCTGAAACCATCCAAAGCAAGCTTCTCGCACTTACAAACCGGGGCATTCGTGCCCCTCCTCTTCACATATCCAAACCATCTCAAACGGACTTCTCGCATCTTGTCCTCCACCGAAGTTACTCCAAATCTTGTCCTCCATCGAAGTCACTCTAACCTTTTCCCAAATAGTCTCATTTCGAACTCTGTCACCCCTAGTAAATGCCCTTATAAATACACGGTATTTATAAGTATTTAGTAGGTGTTTGAATTTAAAATTTATTCAAAATTAACGTTTTGATTTGCAATCTAACTTTGTTTATAAAATGTGAACCAGATTTAATTTTAAATACTTACTCCATCTTATTTTATGTGTCGTTAATGTCACATTTCTTTATTTGATAATTATTTAAATACACAATTTTACTTTTATCTTTATTGGTCCCACTTAATTAAAGAAAAGATAGTACTATATTTTTTAATAAAAGACAACTTGGTAAATATCATCAAGTCTTTTCTTATTTTTTATATTTCATGTCTGGTCAAATTATGCCACATAAAATGAGACGAAGGGAGTATATGATTTGAAATCCCAAGCTTTTCAAATAATTGGAGCGGTTTTAATTCTTTTAAACATACAATTTGAATAGCTTGATACTACAATGTTGATTTATTGAACAAGTGAATCTTTATAAAAATTACGTATATTTGAAAGTTTGTAATAACGTTACTACTAAACATTTGATTATAAAAAAATGGGATATGTGATTTATTATTGTGGCATCTTAGGATATTTATTTATCCCACTTATGAATTACTCCATTTTTTTTATTTGTTCCTTTTTTTTGTTAGAGTCAAAGGATACAAATTTTGTTCAACATTTTAAGATGTATTTTCTAATCAAATTGAAAAAGAAAAATTATAATTTATAGTACTTTTCATATAGTTTTTGGATATTAAAAATTTTAATTCTAAAAAAATAAATTAGTCTAATTCAATTTAGTTTGAAACTTAACCAAATTAACTCACGAAAAATGAAGGGAGCAAATAAAAAGGATTGGAGAGAGTATGATTTACTCATTTGATAAGATTGTATAAGAGTCACAGAAATCATGACAGCTTTCATGTTTATGAAAAAAAAGTACAACTAAAAGAATCTTCAAATTTCATATTCAAATAAAATCTCAACTTCAAATCAACCAAATTTCAAGTTAAATCATGTCCAAAGGAGTTTTTAAAATTCATCTTATTGATTTTAACTTACTTGGAATTGAAGCATAACTATATTATCGTCAATAATAGTGCCTAAAATGATATTTTCTAGGGCTGCATATCGGTCGATTGGGTCGGTTTTGAAAATTATCGGTTTTACTTATTGATTATCAGTTTGTATATACGCTAAACCGTTAAAGAACCGTTAAGATATCGGTTAATCGGTTATCAGTTTATTGGTTTTTCATTGTTATCGATTCGGTTGTCGGGTTAACCGTTAACATTGAACATATATAATTTAAAGTCCAAAGCTAGTAAGTAAGCTACTTCGGACTGTCAGGCTATTGCTTAGTGCTTAGTGCTCACTGCTTAGTGCTCACTGCCTATTGCTTAGGCCTTAGTGCTTATTGCTCTTTCCATGCACAAAGCCACAAATATGATACAAAGTAACAAAACATTCAAACAAAAGTCACAATTTACAAATTTAAAACTGTCTAGTGAATAGTGTTTACTGGTCTAGCACAAATAGAGTAGAAAAAATTCAAAGTAACAGTCACACAATTTGAAAATTAAGTTCAAATTTCAAACACAGTAATAATACTAATTACTACTCAATTCTTATACTAGGGGCAACCCATTGATTGGCCATTTCAGTCTACACATTTCACTGCAAACCCAATAACAACGATGATTAAGGCATTTTGTTCAGTCTAATTGGTTTACTATCTTTGGGAATTTATTATAAAATTATCCGTTACTACTTGTTGTTCAAATTTATTCAATGAATAAGTTAAAAACAATATGAGTCAGTGGTCGCATTTTTTAACTATAAGGTTGTAACCCATAATTGTTAACTTACCAATATTTGTTTTGACTTAATCTTAAAGACATGCAGAATCCATAGGCAGCGGCTGCTTTTCTTAGATATGAATTAACCAATAAATTATTATTCGTTTAGGTTTAGGTCCAAATATATATGTAGCCTTTGTGTGGATCAAGCCAAACTTTGTATAAACATATATTATGGGTTAGAAATTGAACAGAATTGAAGATGAAATAGAAGAATTTTAGATGATAAGTCTTTAAAGTAAGATTGAGCAGTAAGAAGAGCAAAAATTATTACTTGTGAGCGCAACAACAAAAGCCGAGCAGCAAATTGTCTTTGGCCGTCTCTAATCTCTTGAGTTTTCATCAAATGTTGAGCTTAAAGCCTTGAAATCTTGAATATCTACTTTTGGTTCTACTGATATTTTTGGTTTGAGAGACAGAGAGAGTGAGAGAGTGAGAGGCGCAGTGAAATCAGAAATGAAATGTGAATTGTGAAATGAGAATAAACCTAAGTCTAGGGTAAGTAATGACTAATGACGGTGGGCTTGGGAAATGGGATTATTGGGCTAGGTGGTGGATAATGGAAATTATATCTAAAATTTACATATATACACTAACTAAAATTACCCAATTACATTATATACCAATTTGCTAAAATATTTACATATATCCCAAATTATTTACATAAATCCCTTTACTTTCAACTTTCTCTCTCTTAAACATTATACATCTCACAATTTCAATATCTCTTCCATAATTTACTCTCCCATATGCTCCCACATAAATCCCTGTGCTTTTAACTTTCTCTCTTTTAATCATTACACATGTTAAACACTGATTTTGGCAAAAAACATAGTACAATATTTTTGAGGTATTCTTCTTCCTCCTCTGTACAACTATTTCTTGAAAATATTTATTTTTCTGTGGTAAAGTTGAGATCTTTACTGAGATCTAGTGTTGATTTTTCATATGGAGTTTGTTTTGTTATTAAAATAATTGTGTTTGATGTAAATATTTGAGATTTTGCTTCAAGATTGGATTTTTATGTATTTTTTCTATTCTTAATTTTGTTGAATATGATTTTTATTTTTTTTCACTTTTGTTGAATTAGTCATATAGTTAGGTAAGTTACATTAATTTGATATTTCAAATCTAGGAAAGTATGCCAAATTCTTGGATCTTCTTTTGATGATTGATGTGTTCTTGCAGATTTGGTTGAACTCCACTTTTTTATTATTTTGTGTTATTTCAGTTCTAGAAATGTTTAGTTAGATTTACTTGTTTACCTATTTGCAGGCTCATGTAATTGGATAGATTTCAATATATTCTGCTCTGAATATTGGAAGAAGATAGAATAATCTATAGATTTTATGTATTAGCTGCTTAGTCCTGCTTCATTTTTTTGTGTGATTGACTTGCTTTCAAGATGATGATATTTGAGGAAATGGGATTTTGTGGCGATCTTGATTTCTTCCCTGCCCGGCTAAAGGAAGTGAAAGTGAAAATAATTGCCCCACAGAATTAGATTGAGCCGGATTCTGTGGTGGATGATGATTATAGTGATGGGGAGATTGATGTTGATGAGCCTAACTTTGATGTTCATGGTCAATTCTATTTGCTGAGCTTATATTCTATGATAATTTGTTCTTTGATGTTTTGAAGAAGTGTTTGTTCTAAAGTTGATTCGTTTGTTGCTATTTCTGCTAAATATACGATTGTATAATGTTTTATTAGACATGTCTGTCAGTGTATAATGTTCTTTGAGATTTTGAAGAAGTGTTTGTTCTAAATTTTTAATATTACATTTGCTTCCTTTTTGTATAATATGTTAGCATACATTAAAACCGATATATATATATATATATATATATATATATATATATATATATATATATATATATATATATCAAATTGTGCCATTCCAGTTAGCTTACGAATGTATATAATATGTTGTTATACATTCAAATCATTGTATAATGAAAACTGTGTCAATCCAGGAAACATTCGAATGTATAATATTTGATTATACATTTATCTATGTGTATAATGAAAACTGCCGCAATGACAGAAATTGCATTTTGTTTTGCTTTTATTATTTTTAACATGTTTGTTTAATCCATTGACTCAGTTTAAAAAAAATTATGCAGCTATGTATTGATTTGTCGTAACAAAAACTGCAAGTGGGTGTTGAGGGTGTCTTCTATGAATGAATCGGAAATTGATACTTATACGAGAAGTGGGTGTCGAAGACGTCTTATCCTTATTCATACTCCTTATACATATATTGTGGGTTTGAATATACTATGTAATTTGGCAACTATTATAGTAAATAGTTGTTGAAACGTAAAATTTATGCAGCGATGTATTGATTTGTCGTAACAAAAACTGCAAGTGGGTGTTGAGGGTGTCTTCTATGAATGAATCGAAAATTGATACTTATACGAGAAGTGGGTGTCGAAGACGTCTTATCCTTATTCATACTCCTTATACATATATTGTGGGTTTGAATATACTATGTAATTTGGCAACTATTATAGTAAATAGTTGTTGAAACGTAAAATTTGGCAACTATTATAGTAAATAGTTGTTGAAACGTAATGTGTATTACACAATTATACATTAAACTTTCATATATATATAATGTATGATATACTATTATACTTTATTAACATGCATGATGTTTTACTGACAACAATGGCTTTTAACTGACTACATGTATTTTTTTTTGTTTAAACAACATAAGAAATGACAGACTTATGTAGCATAATTCGTGATAATTTAAGTTACCTTTTCCATTTTATTTTATGTGTATGGTTATAGATTATACTTTCGTGTAAATATATGATACTTTAACAATGCATTTAATATAAAAAATACATTAAAAGTATGTTAATAATGTATGATATAGTGTTATAGTTTATAAATATGTATGACGTTAAATATTTTCTTTATCTTCTATTAAGTCATGAACGCTTAACAACATGTATAATGTTATGTAATACATATGTTTTACCGTATGAGACACTTGTTCAATGTATTATTAACTTATAACATAATTTACCTACTGTTAAAAATTCAATATGTTGATATACAGTAACACATTATTTTGTAATTTAGTTTTATACGTAATATATAATAAAATATAAGGCAAATTCAATAACTACCAAACTATATTAGTAACATTACAATATAGTGTAAGTAATTGCACAATATTTCTTCAGACGTTATATATGTATAATAAGAATAAGAACATCTATAAAATGTGAATTAACATCCAAAAAGTAACATTGTAACCGTTTAACATCAACTACAAAATCAAGAATTAATTGTTTCAATGCCGACTATTATAAAAAAATGCTACTCTAAAGTAACAAGTGCACTTTCATCAATTGTTTGGAGATAACTATTCCACGACCGATGAGGATCCTCATTATCACTCGTGTACCCACTTGCAGTCTTTGTTACGACAAATCAGTACATAGCTGTATAATTTTTTTAAAATTGAGTCAATGAATTAAACAAACATGTTAAAAATAATAAAACCAGAACAAAATGCAATTTCTGTCATTGTGGCAGTTTTCATTATACACATAGACGAATGTATAATCAAATATTATACATTCTAATGTTTACTGGATTGGCACAGTTTTTATTATACAATGATTTGAATGTATAACAACATATTATACATTCGTAATTTAACGGAAACGGTACAGTTTCATTCCAAAATCTACGGATGATTCTATCTTCTTCCAATATTCAGAGCAGAATCTATTGAAATCTATCCAATTACATGAGCCTGCAAATAGGTAAACAAGTAAATCTAACTAAACATTTTCAAAACTGAAATAACACAAAATACTAAACAAGTAGAGTTCAATCAAATCTGCAAGAACACACCAATCATCAAAAGAAGCATAAATGTACACAAATGAGAAAGAGTCTAAGATTTTCTTTGGCATCTCACTTTCTTTGAAGCTCAACAAAAATACTGTACAAGTTATTTCCCACAAAAATCCAAGAATTTGACATAATTTCCTAGATCTAAAATAACAAAAAATACAAAGCGAAAAATTAACCAATCCAGAAAATTGTTTCTTCAACTCAACGCAAACCCTCACTTTATTGTTGTTTCTTATGACAATTGGAGAAGAATTTCCTTCAACTACATATTTAACTTCTATTTTTTTCATACTTCGTTGATATCTAATTCCATGGCGATCGTAGAAACCAATTTCAAGAAAGTAATACCTTCTGAAATAATTATTGCATCACTTTTGTATGACTCATAACTTATTTTTGACTCCCAAATTCCAGCATGTCGCAGCAATATGGGGATATTCATATTGATTTAAGTAGTACTAAAAAATATATGTAGAAGAAATTTATTGCTTTTTCCTTTCCAAATCTTGAATCCAAGACTACAAAAAAAACAAAAAGGAACTTTCAGAAAAGTTTTGAAATTCAATATCAAGCTACTACTTTTATCCAGAAAAGAGTTAAAGTTGCCCAATTATTGCTTTCAATTAAGAAACTTTAAAATAAGTAATTATTTCAATTACCTTAAATTTAGGATTAGTTGTTACATCATACATTCAACAAATGTATAATATGTGACCGAATGTATGAGTATGTTTGAAAAAAAAGGAAGAGAGAAAATAAGAAGGGATTTTGTGTAATTATTTTCATTGTCTAGGAAATTTATGTTGTTTACACTATATAATTTGTATAAACTACATAAATCCCTTAGTAAGTGAAAGTAATTACATAAAATCCCTTTAGCCTTTCTCTCTCCCGATTTTGAGAAAGATACTCATACATCTGGTCAACCTTATACATTGTTGGAATGTATGATAAAGTTGATTAGGCTATATTTAAGGAAAGATAAATCTGATAATATCAATTTGTTCCTTAATTCACGCCATTAGTTACTCAACATTTAGTGGTGCATTATTAAATATAGTAACTGAAATTTAAATTAAAAAAATATGTTAAACATCACATTAAATTTTCTTCTTTGTTGAATTGCGTTCAATGAAAAAAAAATCTTCTACTGCTTTCTTCAGTTTTCAGAAAAATCAATATGAACATTGAATAGTGCTTCTAATACATATTCTAATAGAAATTGCAGTTGTCATATTATAGTTGTTAAATTTTGTAATTTTTTCTGATATGTATTGTATTATATTATACATTGAATAAATATGAGAAATTTGATTGTTATAGATTTTAAAGAAGTTCGTTTTTTAATGTATTACTGTGGTTAATGTAATTACTATTGTATTGGTTGTTCCTATACATTATAAAATGTGTAAAAATCTGGTATACTAATGTATAAGGACTCATCGTACATATAGACTTATGTATGATGAAATATTTTGACATGATATCTATATCATCGTACAATATTTTTGTGAGAAATTTTTTTTTTGCAGCTATCATTGTAACGTTTTATGCTATAGTAATATTCATGTAGTAAAGCATTTGTATGGATCAACCAATTCAATGTTACAATATCTTCATACAATATAGTTTCATGTATAAGAATACCAAATTTTAGAACATTATTAAACATGCATGTGTAAACCTTGTACAATTGATAATATAGTATTAATACATGTATAATGAAATTTTATACATGGAATCATACTGCCAAAATAAATAAAAGACAACCTCATACAACAGTTTCACATGTATGTGTAAACCTTATACAAGTAACAAATATAATCTAATACTGTTTCACATATATACGAACACCTTATACAATTCACTATATAATCTTAACAACTGTATAATGAAATCTTATACATAAAATAGTATTGCTAATACATATTTTAATGATAACTAAACCTTCGGCAGATGTGGTTGTCTAGAATCATCAACCTTTTTCTTACTTGACGATTTTGGAGCTTTCTTGTTTGAACTTGAAACGACAACTTCCCTCAATTTCTTCATTGTTACTGGATCATTTCGGTGCTTCAAACGGTTCTCTGCTAAATTGAATTTTTCATAATCAAAAGAACCAAGAACGAAACCAACAACGGGAATAACAATACGCGACCATTAAATGAAGAAGATTCAACTTAATTCGTTTTTTATGAAATTCAGATAAGCATATATTCTCGAATTCAGAGAAGCATATATTGGATGAAATTGTAGTTTTTTTTCTAGATTTTTGATAAAAATGGAGAAGATTTTATCGATTTTGGACGGAGAAGATTTTATTGATTTTGGATGGAGAAAATGGAAAAGATTTTTTTTAAAGAGAGATTATTGTAGATCAGAATTTGTGGGTGTGGAGAAATAATAAGGAGGTTTAATGATGATAGATAATTAGAGAGATAAGGTAGAAAGATTTTAGAAGGAAAATATGAAGCTATTTGGGATGTATAACAAGGAAGAGAGAGAAAGTAAAAAAGGTAGGAATTTAAGTAATTAATTTAGGATTTTTGTAATTTGTTTTTCAATATGGAATTTTATGTAATAAGGTAAAGTTACCTTGTGTATATATGTAATTTTTAGTTAATTAATCCCAAAACTACTTTATTTCACCCTTTATACTAAAATGATAGAATTAGTATCTCATATAAAGGAAGGAGGATGGTATCCATTAAATAATCTTATAAAATATCCCACCTCATGACATATCGTTACTTATCTGAGACGGTGTATACACCTTAGTTTCAGTGAATTGAGTTTGCAATATAAATTTTCAATATTACCTCTTTTGCTTTTTGGACTACTATTTTAGTGTACGTGCGTTGCACGTGTATATCACGTTAATAATATTAAATTGAATACTATAACTACTTGAAAATTCTTAATATTATATTAAGTCTATGTAATTTTTTTATTTTCAATAGGACTCTCTAGTAAAAAAAAATTTATATCGAACCTACACAAATTTAAGTAGATGGAACAATATTAAGAATGACCCCAAGTATACATTTAATTAAACTTAAAAATTATTATAATTCCATTGATTTCATTCTTAATCAAAATAGATCATAATTTGTTTAAACATGTAAATTTGAAAAACTATATTCAATTAACTATTTTTTGAAAAAATACACTTTTATAAACTTCTCCAGAAATTATTGTCAAATAACATAAATTTTAAAAATTCAGCACTTTGTTTTTTTTAGAAAAGTGAGGATAAAAAGATTAGTCTTTCAACTTCTATTAGAATAATAGCACTTTGAATTAATAACTAGTTAATTCATTTTATTGTTAATTCAAATAATAAAGGAAGAAATCTGAAACAATCTAAAATAGTTAGTGTAACTCTATGCCGAGGAAATTATGGTGTCGCACTACAAACTTAATTTTAGTCATTTAATAAAAACGAAAGAAAAAAAATAAAAACAAATGCTACTCTCTGGTAATTCGTATTGTTATTATTGAGAGTTAAAATTAACAAAATTTCAAATTCTCTTATATGGCAAATAGTTTGCAGCGTGTTATTCAGATCTATAAACTAAACAAATAGTTGATCCTTTTTGTCAATCAATTTGGACGAAGAAATCTGTAAGTAAAGGTAAAGTTGTAGTGAACTATTGAAATTAAAGATAATTTTCATAAGTGAAGGAAAAAATAACGAAACTAACTTTACCGAGGGCACCTGTACGCCTAAAGACTTTAATTTTTAAAATATAGTTTTCTCTTATCATTTATTTTAGTATTCTTTAATTATTAATTTCTAATATCCGTGTTATATATTTTTCTCTTACCATACATTTTAGATACCTTAATTTTTACAATATATTTTTCTCACTGACAAGCAAAAAAAATATTTCAAATAAATCTGACATAGATCGATGAATCTAAAAGTTTAGTGAAACATACATTATCCCAGAAAGAACTTCTAAGCACCATCACATAAATAGAAGGAAAGTCAACACCTTCCTCCAAAAATGTCAAATAAAGAGGGCAGTTGCATATAGAAAAGTATATATGTCACGACCCAAATTGCCATGAGTGGCACCCACATTAATCTTCCTGTGGGAGAACCATCTAAATCGAACCATTACCCAAACACTTACTCAATATTAGATGATATTATTATAATATTCAACATAATAACAAATATCCAGGACTAATTATTATTAATGCGAAAATTCAAACAAACTACTTACTAAAATTTCCAAGACCCGAAAGTCATCGTACAAGAACTACTAACAAAGATCATATCTAAAGTGATATCCAAAAATAAAGTAAATAAAGAATGTTTCATTGCTCGAAAGATGGACAAGAATAAATAAGATGACCCATGACAGCCTGGAGACGGAGTGCTCACCCTTGGATCAAGATCTGCTATCAAACTCTAGAGGTGAGGTCATGTCTGAGCCTAGAACACTTTCTACACACAACAAAAGAAGAGTACAGGGTAGTATCAGTACAAATCACTATGTACTGGTAGGTATCATAGCCAACTCAATTTAATAGCATGTACACAACATAAATCAAATAACAAGTAGACAAGCATCGTCACACAATAAATATTCAATAAATCAACAATACAGAAACAACAGGTCAAACAGTGCTCACAAAAAAGCCACATAACCATCAAGAGTATCAACCGTACTGTAAACATCTACAGAAATAACACAAATATGTACACACATGCTATGAAACTTATTTTTGCCCAAATAGTCATGACTTGCAGGGAACAATCTATATTCATGTACCGTACCGGCGTGGTACTCGATCCAACATAAATATAAACGTACCGGTGTGGTACCCGATCCAACATGAATATAAACGTACCAGCGTGGTACCCGATCCAACATAAATATAAACGTACCGGCGTGGTACCTGATCCAACATGAA
Source organism: Capsicum baccatum var. pendulum (assembly GCA_030864225.1). Classification (NCBI taxonomy): domain Eukaryota; kingdom Viridiplantae; phylum Streptophyta; class Magnoliopsida; order Solanales; family Solanaceae; genus Capsicum; species Capsicum baccatum. The sequence continues at coordinate 247,801,107 of CM061550.1, forward strand.
TATAAACATACTGGCATGGTACCCGATCCAACATAAATATAAACGTAACGGCGTGGTACCCGATCTAACATAAATATAAACGTACCGGCATGGTACCCGATCAAACATAAATATAAACGTACCGGCATGGTACCTGATTCAACATAAACATAACCAAGTATTATCAATATCACTTTACATAACCTCACAGCATACCACACAATGTACCAAGTTTACAAGTACACTTAAAGTCATAAGACAACTCCATCAAGTCAATTTTCAATTAACATTTATACACGAATCAACAATCCAAACATTAACAATTTCAAGCATGTCTGAATACCAATCCATAAATATCCAATTTAGGAGCATACATACAATTAAGTTGAGTCTAAACTCCAATTAAATCGTAACCTACCTCAACCAAAGAATCCAAATGCAAGCTAATTTGCAAAGGTCTTGCCCTTCCATAAAGCTTCTGAATGATTCAAGTCTGTCCAAATATATAATTCCAATGAAAATACGAATCTAATAACACATGTTTTATTATTTTTACTCTAAGAATTATAGATCTAAACCAAAATTTCTCAAAATCGTGACTAATCAAAACCTAGTGATCTAAAGCTAACATGTAATGAAAACCAGTGGCTTCAGTCTACTTTTACATTTATAAAATCCCTTTAATCACATGTCTATTAAAGAAAAGAAGCGAAAAATGCATGAGAATTTCTGAAATTAAGGCAAAACATGAAATTGTAAACTACAATTTTAACCAATTCACAGAAGCCATGCGAAACCAGTAACCCTAACACCAAATCATATTATTAATCGTCTGAAATCTAATCATTAGCATCATTACATTATTATTATTATTATAGCCAAGGATTTTTATTATTATAAAATTTAAGAGATAACATGACTACTATATTGATTTCGCCAACTCATTCTAAAGGCATTAGTATAAGCCACTGCCGAACAACAACCCATTAACACAAATGCATAATTAGCCCATAATTTGCTATATTATTATTACTATTATTAGGACATAATCACCAATTAGGTAATCCACCCAATCTACTGCACCATATAATTGATATTCACTCGAGTAATCAAATAGCAAATTCTACTGCCTCACAATATTATGAATATAATAGTAGGTAGATGATACCATAGGAGCTAATTCACACAAAGTACATACCTTAAGTCGTCGTTACTCCCTCTTTGAAATTGCAATGGTGAAAATCATAGGTTTTATGCCCTCCTCTGGTAACTTCCTGATTTTATTATTAATGTATATGGTAAACCCTAACCACTTAATTTCATCCTTATATTAACCACATAAGTAAATAAATTGTTATTTTGACCCATTAATTCACTAATTAAATTAATTATTTATTATATCCAAAACTTTTAATATATCCTCAAAATTTATTTGGAATCCCATAGAAATAAATTAAATACGTAAATTGACTACAAAGTACATTCTGGGCCTATTGAAAATACTACGACACTAATCCGAAACTGTCTCGATCAAAGGTTGATTATTATCGGGTTTAACCTTCTCAACTCAATTACTCCGATAATGACTTAAATTACTCCTGAGCACCTCAAAAAAATTAGTACTACTCAACCCGTGAGTCATAATTCACGTATACAACTATGGAGAACGCTCAAATAGGGAAGATGAGAAAAATTTACAAATAACCGGGAGAGTCATTACAACATATTTCCTCTATTTGTCCCAACAATCATCTGCATGTAGTCACCAATTATCAATTGCTTTTCGGTGTATAGTGGATGTGAGTTACCAGCTATGATATTATCTATGCTTTTGATATGTGTTGCTGAGACTCTTTAAAAATGTCATTGAATATATGTTGGGTTCTTTAAAAGTAGTGATCTTTTGAGGAGCTGATATGAGTGTGTTTTTGAGCAACTTAGCTTTTGATAAGCCACACAATGGGATGAAGCTCAAACAAATATGATAAAAAATTTCATAATTTCATGAACCGGTGCATGCACAAGTTCGCAAAGTTAAAGGGTAACTAAAACAATTAGAAAATTATATGCGTATTACATAATTAAACAACACGTAAATAAATACTATCAAGTTATAGAGCCAAAAATCAAAAGAGAAACTCAACTTAAATTTGAAAATATCTAAACTTGTGATGATAATTATTGATGAGACCTTGGTTGAGACTTGAAACGGAGAGAGAGAATATAGGGAAAATTGTATCTGCTTTAACAATTTCTTCTAAACTTCATATTGTATAATAGTCCTACTCCTACAACACCGAATAATTATGTAAAAGATACGTAAAATAAGTACATCATGATATATATCCTATTAATTATATATAATATGCTTAAGTGTTTCTATCAATTGTATTTGTGCTTAACCTACAATATAAGCATTATATGTATGTCACCTGATGGAGTAGTGATTTATAGGTGCGTGGGAGATATATATATGATCATTCTTCTCATAGGGCACCTGCCTTTTAGATATATATGATCCTCCTTCTCATAGAGTAACTCTATTGCCTTTTTAACTATGTCCCATTCCTTGTAAATCTCTTTTGTTTTGCTTTAAATTCTTTAGTGAATATTACTTAATGGAGGAGCTTGTTTTAGTTTTCGTTCATCGATATAAATCTTTTATTGTTGTGCTTTTCTAACCCTTCATGGAGGAAAGATTGATGTGAGAAAAGTAAGAACCATTAAAATCAACTCAAATTTATATCATCAACTAACTCTAGTTTCACGTCATAACAAAATTATGGAGAAACCTTCACAATTGTAACTTTACACGTTAATAAATTTAAAAAATAATATAGTAAAAAAAGAAAGAAAAAAACTTTAACTAAATTTCTTCTTGGCAGTTAAAATTACCAATTATATCTTCTTTGATGTTTGTATTAGTGTCTCCAACCCTTCATCTTGTAAAATCTGCAAAAGATACTAAAGAGAGTATCATGTAACACTTTTTTGATGTTTGCATTAGTGTCTCCAACACTTCATCTATGTAAAATCTGCAAATAAGAGAGTATCATGTAACAATTTATTATTCTATCAAAATAGTTTTTTGTCAACCCATCAAAAACATACTAAGATTTTAAAAAAACTTGCCTCAAATCACAAGCAAACTAATCAAACTTCCTTCGCGAAACTAAAGTCATAACATATTAAAATTTAAATTTTTTTTACCTCAAATCACAAACAAACTAATCATGCTTCCTTCTCAAAATTTTATAAATAAGTCAAAGTTGATGTTGAAGTTAATATTGATAACATAATTTTATTTTATTTTGGTCTTAACAGGAACATGAATATTTATAAAATTACCTGATCTTAAAATTCAAAGGGTTTTTGACTTTTATTTGGATTCTACCTAATACTAAAATTTTAGTTGTTGAGTTCAAACTTGTGTGTAAAGTAAAAACTTTAATCCCACTTTGATTCTAAGAATATGAGTCTTTGGTGACAGGATGCATCCTTGGACTAATTGAAGTCCAAAAGAATTGTATTTCAAGAATTTAAAATATTAATTATTGAGGAAAAAAAGTGACAAAGCGATTTCTCTGTTATGAAGTTTTTTAACGAAGAGCAAAATGTTGTAATCAATTTTCTAAGGATCTTCACACTTTTAATATATTATAGAAACATACTTTTAATATATTATAGAAACCAGAGCTCTTGAGCAAAGGTGTTGTACTTTTTTTTTCTGGTTTGCAAATTTGATCAACATTGAACACTTGAGATATCCAAAATTTAAAGTAAGACTATAAATAGTATTTAGTGGCATCTAATAAAAGCTCAACATGGATTATAGATCAATACTCCTTACATGAATTTGGCAGTATTAAGTGTAGTATCTATCTATATATGACAATCTACACCTAGACCACAACCGAGAAAGAAAGATCTACTTTCATTTGGAGAGAAGTCATTAGAAAAAAACATATTCAAAGAGTGTCTATAGGTCATTATATTCCCTTACAGTAGTTTAAGTGGTCTTTCTTCTGATCGAATTTGGACAGACAGAGATAAAAGAGCATTAATTCTATGTTAAATTCAGTTGATAAGATATAATAATGCATCAAAATTAAGTTAGAAATAGATGCAATTTTAACTGCAGCAGGTTGCACAAAGAAAACATGTTGATGTTAGTGATTCTTTTTTTTTTTTTTTGAGAAAATTGCACACCCTATTCTTTTTGGCTTGGATGTGATCATGGAATTTGGAAAAACATTATAACAAAATTAAGTCTTTACCTCCAAAAGGAGGAGTAGGTTGATGTTGCTTAACGACGAGCTTGAATCTGTCAAAAGATCATGAGAAAACAGTCAATCTTTATATTAACTATATATATAACCAAAAAATTTGTTTAATCAACTTAATTACAGGAAGAAAACAACTACGGGAAATCATAGCAATTAATATATGATGAAGCAGAATTAGAATCCACATAAGATGAACAAATACCGCGACAATAGGTTGCCAAATTTTTAACTAAAACTTAAAAATTGATTTTGAACAACAATGACATGTTAGTAGTATGCATTAACAGAGAAGATCTAAGTGTTATTATGTAAAAGAATGACCTAAAAAACTTGAAAATGCTAGACAAAATTAGTGAAAAAAATTTAAAATTATAACTCCTTTTATAAAAGTTTTAGAATAGATAAACAAAGAATTCCTAAATCAAAATAAAAAATTAATTTTGAATATGTATATGATTTGTATTAAAATACCTCCATGAAAGAAAGAAAAAAGATTCCTTTACACTTGGAAAAGTTTTAAGACTGCTAGTGCACTTTGATACCAAAAGTGATATTAGTTGTGACCAAGACTAATTATGGTACTTTGACTTTGGAAAGAAAAAAAAGGAAGAAGCCTATATTACAAAACCTTTACTTCCCTTTTAACCTTCATGTGTACATGTAGAAGGAAAAATTCTCATATATTTGATTTAGATTTAAAATAGGAGACAATTTTGGCTAGAGTTTTAAAGGAATTGGGTAATTTCTTAGAATATCTTTTCCTCCATTTTTTAGTATACGCTGTTTTTTTTTCTTTTGAATATTTTTAAAGTCCTAAACTTAGGTATAGAAGTCAAATGAGGAAAGGTCTAATGATTAAATTTAAATAAATTTTAAATTTTAAATATTATAAAAATAGTGAAAAGATAATTTTGTCTACTGCAAAGACTTTTAATGAAAGGCAAAATGTCCAAACAATATTTATAAGACCCTTCACACTTTTAATATAACTAGTTTAGATATATGCGTCTCGCGCGTGTACCTCAATTTAGTAAGTTTAATTTATAAAATTATTTAAAATATAAAAAGTATGACAGTCTTTCAAAATATTTATTGCATTTTTTATTTGTTAGCATCTTGACATTAGGACGACTTTTGGTTATTATCCAAAGTAAAAATTAGTCAACCGAAAAGCACATATATTAGTTTAAACACAAAAAAGTTTATAAAGAAGAGTATATTCTCTTTAGTCTTTCCTTGAACTATTTTCTTTCACCTTTTCTTTCTTTCGTTAATCTTCTCAATCTCTTCTTTCAACTCCTCCAATTTCATATCAACACAATTATCTTTTTGTTTGGATTATTTAGGCTTGTTAGCTTCTTCAGAAGCTTCCTCAACTAATCTGTTCAACCCTAACATTTATATTCAGAATTTTATAATAATAGATAGATAGATTAAACTCGATTTACAATGAATAATGTACTTGATCCACTTTCAAATTTAATTAATAAGCTCAAAATTGAAAGATTCAACTATAATCCTAAATTTATATGTTCATTTTTCAAACAAAAGTTATGCATATCAAGATTCAATACTTATTATAACTTTATATTTAGAACTCAACTAACAGGTTTAAATAAAGATTCAACTATAATACTAAGGAAATAATTAAATAACATAATCAAAATAAAGCTACAATTAAAAAAAGGAAGGAAAAAAAAGAGAGACAAACCTTTGATGTTTTTGACCACTTCATTCGGTGACGACTTGCCTATTTCTTTTAATTTTTGATCAAAATTCTCTACTAAAAAAGAAACATAATTAAGAGATTATCAAAAAAAGAAGAATTCATTGTTTTGTTAATTATTTAGTCATAATTTATATATAATAGTTACTAACTAAAATAAATAAAGAAAGATGGAGAAGATATAATAATGAATACAAAAATAAAGAAAGGTGGAGAAGATGATAATAATGAATACACACACAAAAAAAGACAATTTAAATTAATAACAAAATAAGAAGAAAAAGTAAAAGTAGAGGTATGTATCTAGTAAATTTTGATCCAAAATAGTAGTTAAATAGAATTGTAGAAATTCTTTTTATTTTTTTATGTAAGGTGTAATGATTTAGAAGTGTTAAATACTATGAATTCTTACTTAAATTAAATAATCAAATCAAAAGAAGTTATAACTAAAATTAATTGTTAACACAACTTTGATGGAAGATGGGAAGGATTTTTGAATTTTTATTAATGTATTATTTTTTGGGTCTCACGTTGGAAAGTATTTTTCTTTTTAATTACAATTTTTTTATCATTATATTTCTTTTTTGGTTTCACACGTTGGGGGTTGGTTTTTTTTCTTACCACCATTTTTCTCATTTCATGTTCGGAATTTCAAGGGAGGGAGCGTTGTTTATTACTTTTTTTTTTATGGAAGGAAAATCTTTTTTTATTTTTTTTATTTTTTGGTTTATGGGTATGATTAGGTTTGCGAAGAAGAATTATATTCTTGTGAGGAGAGGTTTTTTTTTTTTTGGTAATAAAGTCAATATTTAATATTATTTAAATAATAGGGAAAAGATGAAAACACGACTTTGTCTAAAGCGCAATATTTTAATGAAGGACAAAAAGTTCAAATCACTTTTCTAAGGAGTTTCACACTTTTAATATATTATAAATTATAAATATAAATTATAGATATACATATAGATATAGATTATAGATATAGATATAGATATAGATATAAATATAGATATAAATATAGATATAGATATAGATACCTATGTTAGCACGTTCGAATGTCTTTTTTTTTTCTCTACCTAATTGGTTTTAATCAAAAGATTACCATGAATGAAAATCTACATTGTCTGATGTTTTTTAATTATATATTGGTTAAAGGATGACTTCATAATTAAAAGTCTTATCTCAAAGTAGTCCAATGTAAACGTAATAAGTTAAACAATATATATTTGGATTTTATTATTTGAATTTTGATTTTTTTTTTTTAAGCATCTACCATGACATTACTATTACTACTATTAATAAGTGTGAAGAAGTAGGCAGTTGTTCATAAATATGCCTACTTCTTCACCTGCCCCGTTATTTTACTATATTATCACTAATTAATTATTTTAATTCATTTATATATAAGAAAATTAATAATATTTAGTTAAAAAAAGGTAAAATAGATATTTATGACATGTCTATTTCAATTTTTGTAATCATAATTTTATTATATCACTCTAATTAATTATTATAAGTTATCTAGGTATTAAAAATTAATAATATTTAATAAATAATAAAATATATATCAATGATAAATTAATTCTTGATGTTTTAAATTAATAGGACATCTTATATGAGACTCATTTTAAAAAAAATCCAAGTATGTTTGGTCCATGATTTTACTATATTACTCCTTATTAATTATTGTAAGACATTTAAATATAAGAAAATTAATAATATTTAATTAAAAAGGGTAAAACAAACATTTATGACATGTTTGCTTCAGTTGCTTTAAGCGTAATTTTACTATATCAACCCTAATTAATTATTATAAGTTATTTAAGTATTAAAAAAATAATAATATTTAATAAAAAAATTGAAATAAAATGATAAATCAATTCTTGATGCTTTAAATTGTGGATATCTTGTTGAAGACTAATACCCCACTAAAATAGATTAATGCATATTAATTTAAAATTTCAACAAAATAATCTCCTTTCTTTTTTAGTCCAAACCTACCATTTAAAAATTATTTAATTTGAATTAATAAGTTCATAATAGATTGCACAAAATAAGTTTATTAATTATATGTATTTCCATTAAATAAATAATGTAAGACATAATTGTAATACGACTACACAACCAACTAATTAATTTCAATTAATAAGAATCAATTTTATAATCATAATATATAAACTCAAGTTCCTTAAATTTAATGTTGTAAATTTCAAAATATATTTATGGATAAAGTAGTAGCCAATGTTTTTTGTTTTTTTTACCAATATATGTATATCAATTACGTAACTTTGCATATATTTTCTGTTAAAATAATTCTCAATATTTACTGATTTTTACATCAATCTAGTCTAATTAATTTGATGAAAATAAAATTATTACTAATATTATAAATATATACTTATGATAAATATATCCTAATTTTATATCTTGCTTATATTTAATTAATGTACAATTACATAAAGGACTCAAAAATGGAAACAATTGATATTAGTTACCTTTATGATTTTAGAAATTCAATCCCATAAGTTTCTCATATTTTTATACTTTGATTATATTAATTTGATATTAGTTGCCTTTATAATTTGGGGAAGAATTTTAAAAAGGTAACAATTATTTTTTTCTCAATTACTGATTTATTTCTCAAAAAATTCTTATAAAATTATAATCTAACTATAGTCAATTGATTATTTAATTATCTTTTTAATTTTCTAATCACTCAAATAAGGTAACAATTATTTTCTTTCCTAATTATGAATTTTCTTATATTCATTCATTTATTTTTTTACAAAAATAGGTCAAACTTATGTACGATTAAAGTTGAAATATTTTTTTAAAAACTGTCAATTAAAATTTTTCCATATAAGTTGTTTGATTGCTAATTGATTGTTGTTAATTCACAAATTTTTCAAGATTGTCAATTAACTATTTTCTATTATACAAAAATGTAATTAGTGAAATTCATACAAAGATTGTTTAATTAGTTGGATTAGTCTCAATATAGTAGTAATATCTAATTTTAACTATCTTTCAATTAAATTCATATTTTTGTTTTATTTGAATTCAAAATTTTACATCCTTCCATTAATACTAAAAGTTTCTCTCAATTAAAATATTTCTTTTCCAATTATGTCTCTTGATTGTAATTAATTACCCTGTCATATTGAGTTACTCAATATGTCTTTTCATATATGTCAAGTAATTGCACAACTAATATTACATACTTTTTTTAAACATATGAAGGCTTGAAATAAATAAATGAATAATCGACAAAACATAAATTAATTAACTACTAATCTTAATATGAAATAATTGAATAATCATTTATTTTTACCACAATATGAAATGTGAGATAATATAAAATAAATAAATAATCAATAAAAACATAGAACAATATGAAATAATTAACTACTAATCTTACTATAAAATAATTGAACAATCTTAATGGTTTTCATCCACAGAAATGAATTTTTTTTTTTAACCACAATATGAAATAATATTAAATGAAATAGTATGAAATCATAATAGCTTCCACCCAATAGAAATAAATATTAGTTATTTTTTTACCAAAATATGAAATAAAAAATATTATTAAATAATTAAATAATCAATAAAATAACTTTTTGTTATAAAATGATAGTTTTTTGTTGTAAGAATTCAAGAGGATAGTTCTCAAGATGCCACATGGCTTAAATTTAGGTTAGACTATACAACTTTATTATGTATATAGATGTGTATATAAATATTTCACCAATATATATATACACACACACTTACATACGTATTCACAACCTCATTTGAAATCAAATAGGGAAACTCACCTTTTCTCAAAATGACACTCAATAATTTGCAATTCTGTTAGTTTTTTGTATCTTAATTTCTTTCAAAACTATATAGAAAAACAAAGTAGTATCAGTTAAGTTTAATGAATAATCATACCAATAATAAAGATTTCAAAAATGTAAACAAAATCGAAGTAATGAAAAATACTGGAAAGAGAATACAACTATTAATTGAAAGATAAAAAAAAATAGCAAGACTAAATAAAAAAATAAAATCAGTTGGGTTCATAATCTAGAAATTATCACCTACTCAGAAATAAATTAAAAAACAAAAGACATATCTTCAAGCAATTAGTATCAACTTTTTTCTTACAAATTACAGAAGAAACTATATTACAATAATTAAATCATTATAGAATATGATAGTGAGTATGTGAGTGAATAATATTCTGAGAAAAATAATCGAAAAGTTCAAAACTAATTCTCTATCGAACCGTATGTGTACACAACAATGGTCTTTTCTTTCTTCCATGGAAATACACTACGAGTTGAATAAAACCTCCTCCTTAGTTGAGCGAGTTCTTGTTTCTATGTTTTCTTCTTCAGATAATCTCATAGATTGATATTGTGGAGTTAGAATTCACACACACACACACACACACACACACACACACACACATATATATATATAGTATTTTACATAGAGATTTTTATATAGAAATGACTCTTAATTACAATATTATTTTACCATATATGTTGCTTTACTGCTAATCAATTAATAACTTTCATATAGTTAATGTGATAATTAAAATATAAAACAACTTTTTCATATTAATATTTACTTAAAAATCTAAACAATGTAAAAATAAATAAATTGATCAAATAATTTGATCACGCAAAAGGCTGTGATTTAAATGAATAAGTTTGTTTACTTGTGAAAAAGAGTCCCTACATGGAAGAGAATTAATTGAGATTATAATCTGTAAGCAATTTACCATTTTTGAGCAATAAATTAGTAATAAATTATTTAGGTAGAATTAGCAAAAATATTTCTAACTAAAAAAGGAAATAATTGATATTGATTGAAATTTACTATAAATCGTTTGATTTTATATTTTTTTTAAAATTCATTAATATGGAAAAAAAGAGATTTTATGTCATGCAAATTATTTTTTTATGGTAATATTATACACAATATAGTAATATTTTATAGAATAACCTGACATGTTGAAAAAGTCTATCTATAAAGGGAAATTAATACGAATTGATAATTTTATTAGCAATTTATAATTCTTAACCTACAACTCAAGTATAAATCGTTTAAATGTAAATATTATGCTTTAATTCTGATTAATATAGAATTGCTGAAAAGTAAATACTTAAAGTTTTCTATTTTTGTGCACTACATCTCCTGTAATTTTTTATATTTAATTAATTACATAATTATCTCTCTTTCCGCAATTGTAGTTTTCATTTAGTATTAGTCAAACTTAGTTGATTTATATATACCATAATATGAAAATTTTGAATAAATCTATAATATTAATGTTCCTTAACTCTTAATATTTATCATCCAATATAAATAAAACTTAGTTATTTTTTATCACAATATAAAATAAATATGAAATAATTAATTATTTGTAAAATAGTTTTTTATTGTCAAAATGTCAAGTGGCTAGTTCTCAAGATGTCACTTGACTTAATTATAGGCTAAACTATTCTTCTTTATTATATATATATATATATATATATATATGAAATAATTAAATACTATTCTTAATATGAAATAATTGGACAACCATAATAGTTTTCATCTAACAAAAATGAATATTAATTGATCTTTACCACAGTATGAAATAACATTAAACAAAATAATATTAAATCATGATAGTTTTCCTCTAATAGAAATGAATCTTAATTGTTTTTACCACAATATGAAATAATATTTAATATTTAAATAATTAAAAAATAATTTTTTATTATGAAATAATAGTTTTTGTTATAAGAATTCAAATAGTTAGTTCTCAAGATGACACTTGTCTTAACTAATAATAATTATGTTAAATATGATTTTTTTTATAATTATATAATTTTTTACAAAATTAGTTGGAATCAACTATGATCAGAATATATGATGAAAATATATTACTTTTCCATATAAAATTATTGCCTCATGATTAGCTGTATTACAATTTAGTAGCACTTACCATAGCCATTTATGGTAATGATTGGCAGTGTAAATATTTGATTTAATATATATACGATTCACTTACCATAGCCATCTACTTTTCATCCATGGGAGTAAGAAAATCTACAATTCACTTACCATATCCATTTACCATTTCTATGATCTTCTTAAATCACTTGATTGATTGAAATATATATTAGAAAATTGGAATACAAATTGTGGAATTGGAAGTATCGTTTGATTGTAATACATACTTGGAAATTGGAATACAAATTGTGGAATTACTCCTATAGCTTGATTGGAAAATATATTTGGAATACAAATTGTGGAATTACTCCTAATGGTAGTGGAATTAGGAGTAATTGACGGATGATCTTCTTAAATCACTTGATTGATTGGAATATATATTTGGAAATTGGAATACAGATTGTCGAATTACTCCTATAGCTTGATTGAAATATATATTTAGAATACAAATTGTGAAATTACTCCTAATGATAGTGGAATTAGGAGTAATTGATGAAATTTTTATGTCAAATTTTTTTAATTCTTACATATCTATGAAATAATCTATATACTAATTAAATAGAAGTCAAACTTAATTATTTTTTACCACAATGTGAAATATATAAGTAATTATAATAGTGTTCATTAATAGGAGTCAATTCTAATTATTTTTTATCACAATATGAAATAATAGACAAAAATAAATAAAAGTATTCATCAAACATTTTGCTTTATTATATATATAGAGTTGAAATATATAAATAATTATAATAGTGTCCATTCATAGGAGTCAATTATAATTATTTTTTATCACAATATGAAAATATGAAATAATAGAATAAAAATAAATAACTGTGTTCAGTCAATATTTTTTACCACAATATAAATTTAAAAATGTATATATAAAATAAATAATTAATCAGTAAAAAAAATTTTGTTGCCAAGAAAATAAATTTTTGTTGTCAAAATACCAAGTGACTAGTTAATATGCCACTTGGCATAATTTTATGCAAATTTCTTTGCTTTATTATATATATAGATATGAAAATAGATATGAAAATTTAAAAATCTATATATAAAATAAATAATTAATCAGTAAAATAAATTTTGTTACCAAAAAAATAGATTTTTGTTGCCAAAATACCAAATGACTAGTTTTTAATATGCCACTTGTCATAATTTTATACAAACTTCTTTACTTTATTGTATATAGAGATTACGTTTACATTTTGACCGCTTTGAGATAAGACTTTTAATTGTGAAGACTCATCCTTTAACCAATATATAATTTAAAAACATTATACACTGTAGATTTATACTCAAGATAATCTTTTGATTAAAACAAAATAAGAAAGAAAAAGAAAACATTTGAACGTGCTAACCTAGGTATAGTCCAAAAGCAAATTGCAAAAGTTGTATTGAAAATTTATACATATAGCCAACTGGAGTAATCGAAATTAAGGCGTGATAATTGTTACTTTTTTGATCCATATTATTTGATATTTTTAGTTTAAACATATTTTTAAAGATCTATACTCAATCTGAGAATGTGAGATATACTTTTACTAAATTACCTTTAGTTAAACAGTACATATTCCATAGAAGCTCATTCCCCTTTAAGTCAACACACATGACAAATCCTCATATCTAAGTGTAATGTCATAAACAAGGTCAATCCCAATGAAGACTCCACTCAATACACTAGCTATCTTCAAGAATGAAATTACTCCAAAGTCATCAACGGAGACAATCAGACAAATACAAAGGTATGCTCCAATAAATGGGCAATCAAACCTCATTCAAGTCCACAAGATCAAATAATAACACTAAGTGGGTGTTTGGCTTAATTTATAAGTTGGTCAAAATATGTTATAAGCTATTTTTTGTTTAAAAAGGTGTTTGGCAAATTTTACAAATGCTTAAAAAAAGTTAATTTTGGCTTTTTTAAGCCAAAAATAAGAAGTAGCAAATCCTAACTTATTTTTTTCTTGCTTATAATCTATTCACATTTGACCAAGTAATTAACTTTTTTATCCTTATAATTTTCATTTATTGGTGCCCTTATAATTTTCATTTATTGGTGTTCGATTGACGGGAAAAAAGATTTACTTGTCTGAATGAAAAGTTAACATTTCTTAGTAGAAAGTTAATGTGAAGAGAATAATTAGTGGACAATTAATTGGATAAAATATGTAGCATTTCTCTTCACATTTCTCTTAAATTATAACAAGGACAAAATATGTAGCATTTCTCTTCACACAAGCAATTATACTAAATATTGACCAATTATCACAATTTTTCAAATTCTCTTCACATTTCCCTTGCTCACCTTTACTAATTTCAAAGTTCAAACTCCAATTTACACAAATACTTATAACGCTGGGATAGATATGTCATTTTCTACTACTATTATATAATGTCAAATATAAAATATTTCACCATTATATCACGCTAAATTCAACAATGCAATATAAGAAAATTAAAATAATATTTGAAATAAATATTATTAACATAACCATGAAGAAATAAATAATCTTGTAATTGCACATGAACGTTATATGAAATCTTAACATAACCATGTAGAAATAAATAATCTTTAATATATAACTATCTTTTTTAGACACAAATATTCAACACTTAAACTCTTAGAAAAAATAATTTTTTAGCGCACAAATTAATAGTCATTCATGAAAATATTTTTAATATATATATATATATTAACAGTTATAAGGGTATTTCAGACTTTTTGACAAAAAAAAAGTATTTAAAAACATTATTTACCAAACACATCAATAAACATTCAATACTTAAACTCTTAAAGGAAAAAAAATTTAGCGCACAAATTAATAATCATTCATGAAAATATTTTTAATATATATATTAACAGTTATAAGGGTATTTCAGACATTTTGACCAAAAAAAAGTGCCTAAAAGCATTATTTATCAAACACACCAATAACTATTTTTCAGTTTTAACACTTTTATCTAAACACTTAACTACTTATTTTTAAAATACGTTCAACACTTTTAAAAGCACTTTTAAAAAACTTTTTTTCGCCTCTTGTTTTCAGCCAAGTGCTACTACGATATATTACCTCCATGACTTTAAAAATTCGCCCAAGAATAAGTAGGAGCCACGTATGTGTACCTTCCTTGAAGGGAATATAAGATGTGACTTCATAGTTCATACTGAATAGTTGCACCATGAGGTCTCCTTAGTGGTGGCCTCCTAGATCAAGACTCCTACCTTGATAATACTTCACAAACAAATCAATCAAATAATTAAGTTCATATATATAGAGAGTTTTATCTTTAAGCTTATTCGTCCTAGAGCTATTTCAAGTCTAAATGATTGATTTTATGAATTGTCAGAATGAACTCTGAATGTGGCAACTATAGTCTCGTCAAAATACTCAATTATAACCAAGTGTATTAATGTCCTTGAGCTATTCTCTCTGTTGTAAACTTCAAGTTTTGATGAATGACAATATGAATGAAACAAATTGATATACGTGTTTCATTGATCCGACAAGTTCAAGAGTGCAGTCTACGATATAAATAATTAAAAATCAGAATGATTCGTTCCATTGATCCGACAAGTTCAAGAGTGCAATCTACGATATAAATAATTAAAAATCAAAATGAGTTAAATCAATACAACTGAAAACTTCAACTTACTCACGTGGAAAATAGAACAAGTTAATTTGATTCAAACACTTGATGATAAGGAAAAACAAGTTGAGTTGAAAAAAGAGTCATATGTGAAGAAAGAGTTTCACTTCTGAGCATATCCTTAAGGGGCTGTTTGATTTGCGGGACTAGAGTCAATAATCCCAGGATAAAAATGTAACTCACTCATTTGGTTGTAAATATTTGAGATAACTTATCTCGGGACTAATAGTTCCGGGATAAGTTATCCACCCAAATGGTGGGATAAAAATCCCAACACTATTTTTCTTTGGTATAAAATTATACAAGGACAAAAATACACTCATTTTCATCTCTCTCTCTCTCTCTCACACACACACACACAAATATATATATATATATATATATATATATATATATATATATATATATATATATATATATATATATATATATTTAATATATTATGTTTAATTAACGTATAATATATTCATAAATAAATTATATATATATAATAATAATTAACGTAAACTGGTAAACTGTATAATAATTATGTTTTGAACGTATAATATATATTATGAAAAGTATAATATATTATGAACATAAATATATATTATGAATAACATATAATATATTCATAAATATATATAAATTAGATATTCATAAATTATGTTTAATTAATGTATAATATATTCATTAATTATGAATATTGTAAACACCTAATTTTTGACCCAAACCTAATGTTTTTATACCATTTTAATGTTCAATTAATTTTTTTATTTTTAGGCATTTTAAATTTATCTTATTTTTGAGGTTTGTTAAAAATTTTGAAAACTACAAAAATAGAGCCACATTTTAAATAAGTTTTTATTTTATTGTTTATTTATTTTTAGAAAAAAAGAAGAAGAAGAATTTTTTCTAAATTATATTTGTTTTCTTCTTTCAACTTTTGATAAAGAATGTTGTGATATTAATATTTCTTAATCATATTCCTAAGACTAGCTAATTAACTTATTTTGTATTTTTTAGTTTTAAATAGATTTTATTATTTTTTATTTTATTTAAAATATTAATTAAAAGAAAAAAAAGAATCCTCAACTACCATTCCCATACCCTAAAACCACATCCCTATTTTCCCTCCAACACACTCCCATCATTCCCTCAACTCCCCTCACGTCTCTCATGTTCAACACACACAACACTCATTATATAACACACGACACACACACACATGGACTAATTTTTATACATGCACATTCACACAACAAAAAGGGGGGAACATTACAGAGGGAAGGGACAAAAAGAAAAAAAATAAGAAAACAAGGAGAAAAGAAGAAGAAGAAGAAACACCCGCGACAGAACAGAAAAGTTGGGGTCTCGTTGAGTTTTCGGTGACGGCGTTCTATTTCTTTACCCGTTTCAATTCGTCATACAGGTTCTCATTGAATTCATATGATTTATTCTATAAGTTTGCTATGCGAATTGGAGTGTGAATAAAGTTAAAATTTTCATGACTTTTTCTATTGTTCGTTATGTATAATTCATTGTTTTTATATAGTTTACTTTATTTTGCCATTTATAACTAGTTGTTATTCCGAAACAACGTTAACTAATTTAAATTTGATTGAATTCTAAATGAGATAGTCGTTAGATTCATTAGCGTTAAAAGATGTAACGTTGTATTCGGTTGACATGTGATTAGTACAATTGCGTTGTAACTAGAATCTTAGACCTATATGCGTGCATGCATGCAAAATAGGAAAAAGAAGAAAAGGGAAAACAAGAGGAACAGTTAACATGACTTATATTTGTTTGGCTCCATTTTTGATAAATGAGAATTTCTAATCACGTAGTTTTTTTAAAAATGCTCTCATGCTTAAATCACCATTAAATTTTCTGTTATTTAGATTTAGGTACTTATAAGTATGATCCGATTAGTAGCAACGTTAAATTTTCAAAGTCAGAATCAGTTAACAAAGTACGGTTTGCGAATTTTCCTTTGTGTTCTAAAATAAGTTTTTTTTAATACATTAGAGCCTTTGTTGTTTTCTTTTCATTTATTGGCTAAGAAATTGTATAAAGGGGTTTTAATGTTTTGGTAAATAGTGGATTTTACACGTTAGTATTTTCTGTGTTCGAATAGTGATTAATTTATTTCATGTCCGTTATTATAAGTAATTTTTTTTAGCTAAAGAGGGATTATAGATTAATATTTTGCTCGGTCATTTTTCTCTTTAGTTCTTGATTTAACCGTCACTCCTAAATCATAAAATCACTTGTTTAGTAGTTTAAATATGGAAATTAAGGAAATATGTGGGGGTGATGGCATATAGTGCTTAAGTTTACAGGAATAGAATAATTTAAACACTACAAATGATATATTATAATAAATTGTATGCTTCTCAAAGCCTTACACGTAGTTTGTTGGAGTATTTTTTTAAATTGTTTTATTGGGGGGATTGTACATTCTATTTTGTAGTATCTGTAATTGTTAGTTCGAAATTATAAGGTTTTGTCACAGTTATTGCATCAATTCTTAGTTCAATATCTCTTATCTTTACGTTCCAAAAACGTTTTCAGCCTGCAGTAATTTCTAAGGGTTTAATTAATTAAAAAGGGGCTGATGGAGCCAAAATGGAATGCACTTTTCCAAACCTTATTATAATAATTTTACAATAGTAAAATAAAAGAGAGGGAAAACTCATTTGTAAGTGAGCGAACTTGAAAAAGAATGATTTACATTCTTGATCTTTACAAAATTAAGAATTTAATATACAAGTAGAAACTGACGATGGAGTTGGAAAGCCCTGCTACCCACCATTTGTTACAATAAAATTAAGCTACCGTTTGAAGCCAATTGAATTGGGTTGGGTAGATTCTGAACATATTAGGTGCTTATTTACACTTTGAAAAATGAAGCGATCCATAAATGTCTCAAAGACGGGAGTGATATACCAAAACTAGTGGTAGGGCCGAAAAGTACTACTATCGGTAGGCCACACATCAATACAGTTTTAAATAATTTAAAATAAATTCAAAGTAGGATGTAAGTAGCTTTTAGGCTAACAAATATTATGTATCCAAGAGATTAATTTAAGCCAGACGTAAGTCATTAAAGCGACCGTGCTAGAACCACGGGACTCGAGGGGTGCCTAACACCTTCCCCTTGGTCAACAGAATTCCTTATCCGGATTCTTAGTTCGCAGACTAAAATAAAAATAAAAATAAAGAGTCATTTCCTTTTGAATAGGGATTCAATAAGGTGACTTGGAACACCCAAACTCAATTCCAAGTGGCGACTTTATAAATGAAATAATCCCTTTTCAAAACGTCACTTTAATTGGAGAAACTCATTTTCTCTAAAATCAACTCCCTAGAGGGGTCGGATGCGGTGAAAAATAGGGGTGTGACCGATGGCGACTCTGCTGGGGAAATAACCAGAATTCGAGCTTTTATATTGACTTGTTTGGCTTTATTTAATTTTGATATTGTATATTGTTGGCCTAAATGTGTTCTTTGCCTACATGTTTATCGCTTTGATATTATTTGAATTGCAATATAAACTGTCTTCTCTCGTGCACCCATCTGAGTTTTCTGAGATACTGTATATTCGAAGATGCGGCATACGCTCCCGATCTTGAGATACCATAGATGCGGCAATGCTCCTGGTAAGGATTCTGTAGTAACCCATTATTTAGGACGGAAAGGGACCAACAGTGAGGCCGAAAAGCTCTGCTACCGGTAAAGCTCTCTTGCCGACTCGAGTTATCCGCTCGTTTTACAGCCAGTCTAGATACCTAAATCCACCAGTTTGAACGTAGCATAACTAGAAATTAGACATGGCTATCCCTAATAGACTGCATTTTATTGGTATCACGTGCATTTTTGACTTAGTGGGGCTCGACACGGGGTTCGGGTCCGTCTAGGAAAGGTGTCACCTTTTGAGATCATCATGTACATTTTATGTGCTACTTGTTGCATTATAGGAAATGCCATATCGAATGTTGACCGGCTTTTAAGTGAATTAATTGATCTGAAAAAAGGGGTTAAATAAAATTTTTTAAGGATTTATTTTAGAAAATATATAATATTTTACATAGAACTTTTTTGTAAAGATTAAGTCGTTTTAACGTCGTGGTCTCGTTATGTCCATTTTCTTTGATTTTAAAATCTCTCTTAGGTATACCATAGAGCCCATTTTTGTCAAACAGACTTAAAATTTTGTCAAACAATTCGGTCCACTATTTTGTTTTAATAATTTAATTATTTCAAATGTGTCTGGTCCAAACGTCATCAAATTATTGTCTCCACTCTAGGATGTTTTAGAAGATACTTCCTATTGTGTTGGTTGCTACTTTCTCATGCTTATTTTGAAATCTTATTCAAAAATTATTTTGTCTTGTTTTAGGATGCTTAAAATAGAATTCTTATTTGCTATCATTATCCTATAGGGCAATATGAACTCATTTGGAAAGAGTGACAAGAGGCTGAGGGATGATGAAGTACCCCATTTCATGGTGTTGGATAAAGTTCCAAAGCTATTGCGGATATGGTATAACAATATGACTGACTATGGACAGGGAGAAGTATATAAACACTTGGGATTTTTAAGGAGTCTGTTAATATTGAACCACGAAGAGACGTGATAGAATCTTTGGTACAGTTTTGGTCTCCTTCAAACAACGTATTCTGATTCTCTAACTTTGAGCTCACTCCCACACTGGAGGAAATAGGAGCATTTATTGGAAAGGGAAAGAACCTTCACCGAGGAGAACCCATGATACCGAAGCATGTCGCTTCCGAAATATTTTTCGAGCTATTTCACATAAAAAAGAAGAACATAGGAGGCTGACTAGAAAATGGATGGGTTCGTCTAGAATTTTTGTACGAAAGATATGGTCAGGAAAGGGGATTCGAGTTGTTTAGATCAGAGCTTAACAACGGGGGGTGCTACCGAACCTGGAAAAAGCACAGTTCTGAAGCATTAATAGTGTCTTTTTTGGGAATCATGGTATTTCCAAGGAGATGAGGAAAAATTAGCACCAATCTGGCTGCGTTTATTATCGCTTTTGAGAAGAATCCTAAGGTCACCCTCGTGCCCATGATTTTGGCAGACATTTATCGGGCCCTGACGATGTGCAAAAATGGGGCAGACTATTTCGAAGGATGTAACATTCTATGCAGTTATAGATGCTTGAGCATGTTCATTATCATCCATTTGTTATGGATTTTTGAGTCGAATGGAATGATTATATCAATGTCCATGAGAAGAGGATGGAGGACCAAAACTTTCCCGAAGGAATAGGAGCTTGGAAGGAGTACTTGGAGGGGTTGACGACGGTCAAGATAGTGTGGAATTATCATTGGTTCCCCTAAAAAACGGTGATATATATGTCTACATTCCGACCCTTCATCGTCTTAATGGGTCTCCGAGATGTTCAACCCTACGTGCCACTAAGAGTCATGCAATAATTTAATCGACGTCAGCATATACCGCCAGTCGAGGATATGAAAGAGTTTATGTATGAATTCCTCCCCGACATCCCTCTAAGGAAGACTGAGATACTTAAGATTTGGGGAGGATGTGTACTTTCAGGTTTCGATCACATGGTGGAAGACCGCGACAAGGGCGAGGTAGACTATTGGTATCTGCCATGGTTTCATGACCATCCTCCTCCTAAATCTATGCCAGAAAGGTCAGCGAGAGAGCCAGTGGATCGAGAAGCGGAGATCGAATTCAGAATTAAGCAGGATCGACAAGAGGTAGAAGAGAACTATCGGTCTACTCTGCACGTCTTAAATAATGATTTGGAAAGGGCTAGAGAAGAATTGCTTCACCATGAGGCGAGATTTGAGGCCAGAATTAGGTCGGCTCGTAAGGAGATTGAGGGAGAGAACCGTGTTGCCATGCATGTCCTACAATAAGACCTAGATATTGCCACCGGTGCTATGGAGCAGCAATCGAGCAATTTTGAGAAAGAGAAGGCCTTGCTGACAATTACACAGTCGAAGCTCTCAGCTAAAAGCTTACATAGAACGGGAAAGAGAAATAGCGAGATGCTTCACGACTTTTCATAAGGAAGTTAAAGTTGAGAAAAACCAGTGGATGACCGAACGCCAGGCGCTTCACTGTCAAATCGATGACCTTCATGAATGAGAATGAGACCTAAAGCATACCGTATGCACTATGCAACATTGGGTGAGAAACTGCCATAAGAGTATGATCGAGGCCAGGGGAGAAGTACTTCAGCTCAGTGAAACCTTGATTAATGTTTATGCTAAGAATCTTCACCGAGGTGATGAAAATCTGGGCCGTCAGGCACGTGCTCTCGCTCCACATCTGCCAAAAGCATTATCCAGGATCTACTCAAGTCTGAGGGAGGATTAAGTTGCAAGACATCTTGATGATAATTATTAAAGACCTTATTTTCTTAGAGTTAGTTTCTTTATAGGTTTTTAGTATTTCTCCAGTATTTTGAGTCTGTTCTAGTTTTAGATAATTTTACTTTCCTTTCATTAAAGCTTTGTTTTAAGAACAGTTGGAAATGTATGGAAAATTTTGCATTTGTTTCTAGTTTTATTCTCTTTATTTCTGAATATATACATATGTTTACTATATCCATGAACTACGTGATGATCTGATTGATGTAAAACATGATACGTAGGCAACCCTCGGCGGGTGCGATCAAATATTTTTTTCAAGTTTCAAGTAACAATTTTAAGATGTTGGTGTTAAATAATGAGGGTAAAAATTAATTTACCAAAGCCGAGATGAAACAAGAGGGTTTTCCTAAGTCCATTTCAGGAAGGAAATTACTTAGGTGCATGACATTTGAGTTAGTTATGACTATATCAATATTTTTAAAAGCTCTAAATCCTAACATATTTGTTTCTATTTCAAAGAGAGAGAGAATAAGGTGGTTGGTTGTGGTTAAGCTGACCTCTCACCCGTACAACACAAGGTATAAAGGAAAAAAGAAGATGACTTGAAAAGATGGAACAGAATCTGATAATGAAGAAGGTCGAGATCAGTTAGTTCCACGAGAGTTCGCATCTTTGGAGGAGAATATGTTATTGAAGCAACAAATTACGGAAATGTGTCAGGCCTGGGCGAATGGACTAGCCCCACCTTCCTCGATTCCTGGCCTTTCAGATGCAAATCATCCCAGTTCTACTCAAGCCCAAATCAACGATCCACTTTATCCGCCTAGATTTGGTCCATACGCTAGTGTGTCTAGCGCTGCTGGCAGATCCACCATGCGTCCTCCAAATCCATCATTCACGAACAACCCGCTTTTTATTCCAGCCGTGACAACTAATATAAATCCTCCATCAATGATACAGAAGCCTATCAACGAGCTAAATCATGATCAAGTTTATCCTCCTGAATTGGCATTCAAACCTGTAAATTCATATCAGCCCACTCATCAGCCTGAGTCTCATATCGTGATTGAGAAGGCTATTATGAATGAAGAACAAGAAGAGATAGTTAGAAAAGTGAGGAGTCTAGAGCAGAGTATGAGAAACATACAAGGATTGGGAGGACACAAAAGCGTCTCTTTCAAAGACCTGTGTATGTTCCCTAATGTTCATTTGCCAATAGGGTTCAAGACCCCAAAATTTGACAAATATAGTTGTCATAGTGACCCAGTGGCCCACTTAAAAAGGTATTGCAATCAACTTAGAGGAACAGGAGGGAAAGAGGAGCTGCTTATGGCCTATTTCGGAGAAAGTCTTACGGGAATAACCTCTGAATAGTTTATCGATCAAGATATCTCCCATTGGCACGTTTGGGATGATATGGCTCAAGATTTTGTCTAATAATTTCAACAATCTCGATATTTTCCCTAATCGCACTTCTCTCGCTAATATGAAGAAAATACCATCTGAAAGTTTTTGAGAGTTTGCCATAAAATGGAGAGAACAGGAATCTAGAGTCAAACCGCGCCGAAGGACCAGGAATTGATTGACGTTTTTCTCCAAACTCAAAAGTTCGATTATTTTCATCATTTACTAGCCGCGGTTGGTAAACCTTTCGCCAAAGCAATAAAAATTGGAGAAATGGTGGAGAATAGCATCAAATCAGGAAAAATCATGAGCCAAACCGCCCTCAGGGCCACTACATAAGCCATTCAGAGTGGATCAGGTAGTTTTAAAAATCAGAAAAAGAAGGAGGAAGGATCCATGATGGCATTAGGATCGGGCAATGCCCAAAGGGGACGAAACTCCCCTTATGTTCATGTCCAAAAGGGACAACCCAGCCCTCCTCAACATTATTATACACCTCAACCTGCTGTTCTTAATGCTCAAACATATGCCCGACCACCTCAGCGTCCACAATGGTGGGCACCTGCGCCACATGATTTTCGTTTACAAGCCCCTCGTAATCCGTATGTTCAGGAAGACTATACAAGAAGACTATACAAGAGAACAGAGGCAAAGGGAAAACTTTACCCCAATTGGAGAATCATATACGAGCCTATTGCGGAGACTGGTAAAATTAGGATGGATTGAATCTGTTTTGCCTTTCAAAGTGGATCCGAATGCAAGTTGGTTTGATCCTAATGTAAGGTGTGAGTACCATTCAAATGTCCAAGGTCACAGTACCAAAAATTGTTGGAATCTGAAGAGAGCCATTGAAAATTTAATCGAAAGCAAGGAAATCGTAATACAAAAAGAAGAAGCACCGAATGTCACCGACAATCCACTTCCTAATCACAGTAACACATACGTCGTGGGGATAATTTTTAACGATAGAGAATATAGGTCAACAAGCCAAGCAATGATGGAAATAGGCACCTTAAAGGAGAACCCGAGTGAAGCACTGAAGTATATGCAAAGAGAACCACTGATCGTGAAAGGAGCGAGTTCTATTATAAAACCCCAAGATTCAGAAATGATGGTGTTGTATGTTCCTGCAAAGCTAAAGGGAATAGCACAAGATGGTCCAAAACTATATGTTTCGAGTGGTCCCGCATGGTTCGACCAACAGCGCAACAACATGAGAAAGATAACAGAGCCAATTTTAATAAGACACGCAGCACAGCTCCCAGTGACAAGATTGAAAACCATCCCATGGAACTACAACAAAACTACGGTTATGTACAAAGGAAAAGAGGTCAAGGAAAAACAAATGAAACAGGGGGTTTGACTCGATCAGGAAGATGCTATATTCTAGAAGAATTAAAGAGACAAAAACAGTTTAAAGATAGTCAAGGGCCAATGAAAAAACCTGTCACAAACGAAGAGGCTGAGGAATTTCTGAAGAAAATGAAAACCCAAGACTATTCCATTGTTGATCAATTGAGGAAAACCTTGGCTCAAATCTCATTATTACCCCTGCTGCTATATTCTAAAGAACATTGTCAGGCATTGATTAAGTTGTTGAATGGAGCATACGTCCCGAAGGAAACTACGGTATGTCAAATAGAAATGATGGTTTGTAGAATATTTGAAGTAGATAGAATCACTTTCACTGATAATGAGTTACCCACAGAAGGTTCTGTTCACAACAAAGCTTTGCATCTGACTATCAAATACGAAGGATATTACATAAAAGGGGTAATGATCGATGGACGTTCAGGAGTAGATATCTGTCCTCTCTTTACTTTGCAAAAATTAAAAATCAGCCCAGATAGGATTCGGTCCAATAATGTATGTATTCGGGCTTTTGATGGTGTAAAACGAGACACAATTGGTGAGGTATATCTTGTTTTGGTTATTGGACCAGTTGAGTTTACGATCACCTTTCAAGTAATAGACATGGATACTTCCTACAACCTACTTTTAGGAAGACCATGGATCCACACGGCCAGATCCATACCTTCTACTTTGCATCAAGTAGTTAAGTTTGAACACGACAATCAGGAAATCATTGTACATGGAGAGGATGACCTTTCCATACATCGAGATCCTTCTGTACTCTGTATCAAAACAAAAGGGGGTTGTGAATCTTCCATTTATCAAGCCTTTGAAATTGTGACAGCTGATCAAGTCGTGGAAGGCACGCCAATTCCAGGGCCTCATCTCTCTTCTACTTCTATCATGGTGGCTAGCTAAATGCTATAAAATGGTTATGAACCGAGAAAAAGATTAGGGGTTTCGCTGCAAGGAATTATAAGACCTGTAGATCCATGTGGTAGCCACAACTCCTTTGACTTAGGATTTAAGCCTACCGCAACATATAGAAAATGGGCAAAAGAGCAGAAGAAGAAGGCTTGGAAATTGATAAGTTCGGTTCCACACATTAGCCAATATTTCACGAAAGCTCAAAAAGAAGAAAACCAATACCCATATGCTAACAAGGATGTGGATGAAATATGTCAAGGTCTCAAGGAAATGTTTTATGAAATAAACATGGTTCAGATGGGCGAAGGCCCTAGGAATGCAGATCTGCAGTTCGTCGGGCCAAATATCAAGCTCACTAACTGGGAAGCCACTCCTCTCCCCACAAGGAAGGAGTCCTGGTAGTTTATTTTGTTGTTTCATTTTTCTTTCTTTTGTATTTTGGACTATTCTCAGGGTTGTAGTCCACATAGTTCAGTTGCTCTGCTTTCATGTTAACCCTCCTATCCTTTTCGATTCAACTAAATGAAATTCAAGTTTTCTAGTAAATTTATCTTTTCTTCCCTCTTTTAATTTTTATTTTTTTATCTTATTTCAGTTATGTTAATACCGACTTCGATAATATGGCATGTACGTGTATTTCACATTTAGATCCTAAATTTTTTTCTAATCTCGAATCAGCAAACCAAACGGTAGATAAATATGATGAAGGTGAAGTTGATAAGGAAGTCAAAAAAGGATTGGATCAATTTGAGGATAATCCCAAACCCAATTTAAATGACACTGAGCTAATAAATTTGTTAACTGGTAAGGAAGTTAGAGAAATAAAAATAAGTATTCATGCGGATCAGAATATCAGGAATGTTATTGTTCAGATTTTGATCGAGTATAAGGATGTCTTTGCTTGGTCTTATGATGATACACTGGGTCTAAGCACGGATTTGGTAGTCCACAAACTGTCTACATACCCTGATTTTTCACCAGTACAGCAAAATCAAAGAAAGTTTAAAACTGACGTGAGCGATAAAATCAAAGAGGAAATCATAAAACAATTAAATGTGAACGTGATCAGGGTCGCTCAGTACACCACATGGTTGGCTAATGTGGTGCCCGTACCGAAGAAAGATGGCAAAATCAGAGTTTGTGTTGATTATAGGGATTTGAATAAAGCAATCCCTAAAGATAACTTTCCACTACCCAATATTCATAACCTTGTTGATAATTGTGCTAAACATGATATCTAATATTTCGTGGATTGTTATGCCGGATATCACCAGATCTTGATGGATGAAATAGATCCAGAAAAGACTGCTTTCACCACCCCGGGGGGTACTTATTGCTACAGGGTCATGTCATTTGGTTTAAAGAATGCGGGAGCTACGTACATGAGAGCTATGACTACTATTTTTCATGACATGATGCACAAGAAAGTAGAAGTATATGTTGATGATGTCATTATCAAGTCCAAGACACGAGTCGATCATGTATATAACTTGAGGAAATTATTTGAAAGATTGTGAAAGTATAATCTTAAGCTCAATCCAGCCAAGTGTGCATTTAGAGTTCCATCCAAAAAACTTTTGGGTTTCATAATTAGCCATAGAGGCATTGAATTGAACCCCTCCAAGGTAAAATCTATTCGAGAATTTCCACCTCCAAAGAATAACACTGAGGTCATGAGTTTTCTTGGAAGGCTGAATTATATAAGCAGATTCATCGCTCAGCTCAGCACTATATGTGAACCGATATTTAAGTTGCTAAAAAAGGATGTTGCTATCTAATGGACAGACGAATGTCAAGAATCATTTAATAAGATTAAAGAATATTTGACAAATCCTCCAGTATTGGTCCCACCGGAACCTGGTAGGCCTTTATTTCTATATCTGTCAGTGATGGATAATTCTTTTGGTTGTGTTTTAGGACAACATGATATCACAGGCAAAAAGGAACAAGCAATCTATTATTTGAGCAAAAAGTTTACGAGTTACAAGGTAAAATATACTCTTTTAGAAAAGACATGCTGCGCCCTAACTTGGATTGCTCAGAAGTTGAAACACTATCTTTCGTCCTATACAACCTACCTCATATCTCGAATGGATCCTTTAAAGTATATTTTTTAAAAACCTATGCCCACAGGCAGATTGGAGAAGTGGTATATTTTACTTACAGAATTTGACATTGTGTATGTTACTCATACCGCTATGAAAGCGCAAGTATTGGCCGATCATTTGGCAGAGAACCCAGTTGACAATGATTATGAGCCTTTGCAAACTTACTTTCCTGATGAAGAGATAAATTCAATTGAGTAAGAAGTTCAAGATGATATGTATGCGTGGAAATTATATTTTGATGGGACAGTCAATGTCAAAGGAGTAGGAATTGGGGCGGTTCTTGTCTCACCAACCGGGCATTATCATCCCGCCACAGCACGACTCCATTTCTTTTTTACTAATAACACAGCAGAATATGAAGCTTACATCATGGGGTTAAATATAACAATAAATCTGGATGTACACAAGCTAGTGGTGTTGGGAGATTTCGAATTACTCATTCGACAAATTCAAGGTGAATGAGAAACGAGAGATATCAAGCTCATTCCATACAAACAGTTCTTAGAGGACCTTAACAAAAGGTTTAAGTTTATCGAGTTTAGATATATTCCCAGATCCCATAATGAGCTGGCTGAGGCCCTGGATACCCTAGCTTCCATGCTCCCATACCTAGGAAATATGCATCTCAACCCATTAAAGATACAGATACGAGATCAACATGGTTATTGCAATATAATTGATGCAGAACCAGATAATGAACCCTGGTACTATGATATCAAACGCTTCCTAAAGTCAAAAGGATATCTAATACACGCCAATGCAGATAAAGAAAGGACTATTAGGCGACTTGCATGGTTTCTTCTTAAGTGGGGAGATTCTGTAAAAACGAACCCCAGACTTGAACTTGTTGAGATGTGTTAATATTTAGGATGCTGAAAGAATCATGAATGAGGTACATTCGGAGGTATGTGGTTCGCATATGAATGGCTATGTTTTAGTGAATAAGATTATGCGGGCAGGATATTATTGGTTAACTATGGAGCGAGATTGCTTTCGCTTTGTTCACAAGTGTCATCAGTGTCAAATTCATGGTGATTTGATTCACTCACCACCTTTAGAGCTGCATCCTATGTATGCTCCTTGGCTATTCGTTGCTTGGGGCATGGATATAATTAGTATAATAGAACCAAAAGCTTCTAATGGGCATCGATTCATACTGGTCGCTATTGACTATTTCACCAAATGAGTAGAAGCTGCTACTTTCAAATCAGTCATGAAGAAAATAGTAGTGGATTTTGTTCATTCGAACATCATATGTCGTTTTGGTATACCAAAGTCCATTATCACAGACAATGCAACCAATCTCAATAGTCATCTAATGAAGGAGGTTTGTGAGTAATTCAAGATTGTGCATCATCATTCTACCCCTTACCGTCCTAAATCAAATGGAGCCATTGAAGAAGCAAACAAGAATATTAAAAAGATTCTTAGGAAAATAGTCCAAGGATCTCGACAGTGGCATTAGAAATTACCGTTTGCTCTTTTAGTATATCATCGAACTATCCGTACATCGATTGGCGCAACTCCGTATTTACTAGTCTATGGGACTGAAGTTGTGATACCCACAGAAGTTGAAATTCCCTCGCTTCGAATCATTGGTGAAGCCAAAACTGACGATACTGAATGGGTCAAGTCTAGACTAGAACAATTATCGTTAATAGATGAAAAAAGGTTGACGATAGTTTGCTTTGGTCAATTATACCAGAAGAGGATGGCGCGATCTTACAATAAGAAGGTACGTCCTAGAAAATTCGAGGTCGGCCAACTTGTTGTAAAATGCATCCTTCCACACCAAGAAGAGTCTAAAGAAAAGTTTGCTCCAAACTGACAAGGTTCATACATAGTTAAACAAGTATTATCAAATGGAACTTTGCAACTTGCGAATCTGGACGGAAAAATAACAGAAAAAGCTATCAATGCTGATTCAGTCAAAAGATATTATATTTGACACACTTGTGCTTAACATTCTCAAGTTGAGATGACGAAAGGCCATCATTCTACTTAACTAAATGTCATTAATCCCTTGTCAGCCCTTCGAGCCTTATTTACCTTTCCTTGCTTACCCTCTTTGGAGTCAATAATAATAATAATAATAATAATAATAATAATGCGTTAGCATTGAACTACGTTTGACCTAATTCCTAAATGGATACGTAGGCAGCCCTATCTTGGGGTTTGGTCCGACAAAAAAAAAATTTTATTGGTGAAAACCCGCAGGGGCGCCATAAGACAATGATGAATGAGACAATCGAAATTAGAGAGGTAAATTGAGAAAATCCTAGAAGGAATGACTTTAGTCAAACAAAGTTTATCATGATAGGACAAAGATCAAGAAGTATGATTTTGATTTGATTGAAAGGTGCAGCCTAATTCGGGATTAGACAGTTTTAAAGGATCAAATATCTGCTCCAAATTGTGTGTCATGCATTATTGAAGTCAATATACACCTCCAAATAAGCTTTCTTACTTTACTGGTAGAAATACCCTCTATTAAAACATAATTCTTTTATTCCTTCTTTTGATTTTTCCTTATTTCATTTTTGCACGCTCTGTTTTTTTTATGGGTAAGTTTCGCACCAAATGCAAAATAAAGAAAAACGCGCAAAATTGACCATGGCTCCCAGTGAAATTGAGCAGCGATTATTGGGCGTTCACCACCTTGACAAGGACAGAGAGCCAGTTAAGATAAGTGTTACGAGTGAAACATTTGAAAATGAAGATCAGAATCGTACTGAAACAAACAAAAATACAACAGAATTTGAAAGACGAAGATTCAAGCTCGCCAACTAATTAGTTTAATCAACCGTATCAAGTTGGGGCAAGGATAAGGCAAACCTCCAAGGGATTCAAGGCCACAAACCAACTACCAAGTTTAAAACTCACAATTTTTTTTCTCTTTGCTTGAACAGGGGCAAAGCAATCTTGTGAAATTTAGTGAAAAAAAAACAAGTATAACAAAATTAAGTTTTCTTGAATTTTCTCTTTTTGTTATACTCCTATAATTCTAAGTTCGTATCAATATAATTATAATAATAATAATAAAACCCCTCATATTCAAGACTGGGGCATTTTTTTTTCTTTTCTAAAAAAAATAAAAACAATCCTAATCTTTATTCGTTTCCATAGGGCACCATCCCCTAGTCGACATTTTATCTCATCTTCATAGGGCACCATCCCCTAGTTGACATCTTTATTTCGTCTTCATAGGGCGCCATCCCCTAGTTGACATCTTATCTCGTCTTCATAGGGCAACATCCCCTAGTTGACATCTTATTCGTCTTCATAGGGCGCCATCCCCTAGTTGATATCTTATCTCATCTTTATAGGGCGCCATCCCCTAGTTAACATTTTATTTCGTCTCTATAGGGCGCCTAGTTGACATTTTAGGAAATAAACCTTCCTATTTTTCTTCTTTATGTCTTCATAGGGTATGACAATCCCTAGTCACAATTTTAGAAGCAAAAATCCTAATTCTTTTTCATGCATTCATAAGGCATAACTTCCTTTAGTTGCATTATTGAGAATAAGAATCTTATTTTATTGCATGTCTAGCTTTGATTTCTATCATTTTTATTTATTTATTTTTAAATTGTTGTGTAGTTTTTCTAATAACTCACAAAAATTTTCTAGTGTAAACTTGGGACAGAAAAATTTTGTTTGTTTTGTTTTGTTTTGTTTTGTTTTCTTTGATGGCTTGCAGGTTTTCTGCAAAACACAAGTTTAATGTCGAGAATGACATTCTATCTCTGATTTGAGTAGTGGAGAATGATTAGTTTGAAAATACAGAGTCATCTATGCATCTGTAGTGGCCCAACATCCCAAGAGTCATCTGCATAACTCCTGATCAGGAGAACAAACATCCAAAGTATTCTATGAACCATCCTTTGGAAGAGTGTCAATGACACAATCCAAGTTGCAAGTTCAAGTCTCAAATCCTAACTTCAAGATCAAATCTTGAGATCAAGGTACCCACCATAAGAAGGTGAAGCGATAACTGAGGACCCAAGAAGAAGATCTGAAGCAAGAGAATCAAGACAATTAGAATAGATAGGATTTTGTATCTTTCATTTTTAGTTTTATTTTTCTTTTTTTTCTGATGTAATAAAAAAAGCCACAAACCGAAAACTCGACAGGACCTCAAATCGACTCTCCAACTCATCCCTTCATTCCTACACCCAGTTGAACTACATGTGACCTGATTCTCTTATAACCCGAGATATGTAGGATATCTAAAACCAAGGCTCGGTCGCACCGCTTTTCTACTTATTTACTAGTGAATAAATGGTTGAGCCAAAAATTAGTCATGTTTACTTCTTTGCTTGGAAATTCTCCATATTTCCAAGCAAAGAGGGGCATTCTGTAAACACCTAATTTTGACCCAAACCTAATGTTTTTATACCATTTTAATGTTCAATTTTTTTTTTAATTTTTAGGCATTTTAAATTTATCTTATTTTTGAGGTTTGTTAAAAATTTTGAAAACTACAAAAATAGAGTCACATTTTAAATAAGTTTTTATTTTATTGTTTATTTATTTTTAGAAAAAAAGAAGAAGAAGAATTTTTTCTAAATTATATTTGTTTTCTTCTTTCAACTTTTGATAAAGAATGTTGTGATATTAACATTTCTTAATCATATTCCTAAGACTAGCTAATTAACTTATTTTGTATTTTTTAGTTTTAAATAGATTTTATTATTTTTTATTTTATTTAAAATATTAATTAAAAGAAAACAAATAATCCTCAACTACCATTCCCATACCCTAAAACCACATCCCTATTTTCCCTCCAACACACTCCCATCATTCCCTCAACTCCCCTCATGTCTCTCATGTTCAACACACACACAACACTCATTATATAACACACAATACACACACACATGGACTAATTTTTATACATGCACATTCACACAATAAAAAGGGGGGAACATTACAGAGGGAAGGGACAAAAAGAAAAAAAATAAGAAAACAAAGAGAAAAGAAGAGGAAGAAACACCCGCGAACAAAAAAGTTGTGGTCTCGTTGAGTTTTCGGTGATGGCGTTCTATTTCTTTACCCGTTTCAATTCGTCATACAGGTTCTCATTGAATTCATATGATTTATTCTATAAGTTTGCTATGAGAATTGGAGTGTGAATAAAGTTATAATTTCCATGACTTTTTCTATTGTTCGTTATGTATAATTCATTATTTTTATATAGTTTACTTTATTTTGCCATTTATAACTAGTTGTTATTCCGAAGCAACGTTAACTAATTTAAATTTGATTGAATTCTAAATGAGATAGTCGTTAGATTCATTAGCGTTAAAAGATGTAACGTTGTATTCGGTTGACATGCCCTTAGTACAATTGCGTTGTAACTAGAATCTTAGACCTATATGCGTGCATGCATGCAAAATGAACAAAAGGGAAAACAAGAGGAACAGTTAACATGACTTATATTTGTTTGGTTCCATTTTTGATAAATGAGAATTTCTAATCACGTAGTTTTTTAAAAAAATGCTCCCATGCTTAAATAACCATTAAATTTTCTGTTATTTAGATTTAGGTACTTATAAGTATGATCCGATTAGTAGCAATGTTAAATTTTCAAAGTCAGAATCAGTTAACAAAGTACTGTTTGCGAATTTTCCTTTGCGTTCTAAAATAAGTTTTTTTAATACATTAGAGCCTTTGTTGTTTTCTTTTCATGTATTAGCTAAGAAATTGTATAAATGGGTTTTAATGTTTTGGTAAATAGTGGATTTCACACGTTAGTATTTTCTGTGTTCGAATGGCGATTAATTTATTTCATATCCGTTATTATATGTAATTTGTTTTTAGCTAAAAAGGGATTATAGATTAATATTTTGCTCGATCATTTTTCTCTTTAGTTCTTGATTTAACCGTCACTCCTAAATCATAAAATCACTTGTTTAGTAGTTTAAATATGGAGATTAAGGAAATATGTGGGGGTTATGTCCTATAGTGCTTAAGTTTACAGGAACAGAATAATTTAAACACTACAAACGATATATTATAATAAATTGTAAGCTTCTCAAAGCCTTAATTTCTAAGGGTTTAATTAATTAAAAAGGGGTTGATGGAGCCAAAATGGAATGCACTTTTCCTAACCTTATTACAATAATTTTACAATAGTAAAATAAAAGAGAGAGAAAACTCATTTGTAAGTGAGCGAACTTGAAAAAGAATGATTTATGTTCTTGATCTTTACAAAATTAAGAATTTAATATACAAGTGGAAACTGATGATGGAGTTGGAAAGCCCTGCCACTGACCATTTGTTACAATAAAATTAAGCTACCGTTTGAAGCCGATTGAATTGGGTTGGGTAGATTATGAACATATTAGGTGCTTATTTAGACTTTGAAAAATGAAGCGATCCATAAATGTCTCAAACACGGGAGTGATATGACAAAACTCGTGGTAAGGCCGAAAAGTACTACTATCGGTAAGCCACACATCAATACAGTTTTAAATAATTTAAAATAAATTCAAAGTAGGATGTAAGTAGCTTTTAGGCTAACAAATATTATGTATCCAAGAGATTAATTTAAGCCAGACGTAAGTCATTAAAGCAACCGTGCTAGAACCACGAGACTCGAGGGGTGCCTAACACCTTCCCCTTGGTCAACAGAATTCCTTATCCGGATTCCTAGTTCGCAGACTAAAATAAAAATAAAAATAAAGAGTCATTTCCTTTTGAATAGGGATTCAATAAGGTGACTTGGAACACCCAAACTCAATTCCAAGTGGCGACTCTATAAATGAAATAATCCCTTTTCAAAACGTCACTTTAATTGGAAAAACCCATTTTCTCTAAAACCAACTCCCCAGGGGTCGGATGCGGTGAAAAACAGGGGTGTGACAAATATAATATATTACGTAATATATAATGTATAATATTATGAATATATATACGTTAATTATGTTTAATTATTTATATATATATTATGTTAATACATTTATATATAATATATTATGTTAAATTATGTTTAATTATATATAATTAAATTATATATAACATAATATATAACGTAATATATTCTCACACACATAAATTATGTTTAATTAACGTATAATATATTCATAAATGAATAAATTTTGAACAGTTTATCGTTAAAAATGGTTGTAAAATATATAAATTATGTTTATTTATATATTTTAATTTCTCTAAAAAGTAATAAAAAAATTTAAGAATGAATATTTAAAGCTTATATATATATATATATATATATATATATATATATATATATATATATATATATATATATATATATATATATATATAAAGTTAAATAAGATGGAGGGTGTTTTGGTAATCAATCAATTTATTCCTAGAAATTATAACATGCATAGTACTTTGAATACAACAAACCAAACACTCAATTAAAAATAATCTCAGCATAACTAATCTCAGTATAACTTATCCCATCATAATTTATACCAACATAGCTAATCCCAGTATAACTTGTTTTCAAACCAAACGACCCCTATGAATCCTATGTGTAGAAGAGTCCTATGTGTAGAAGGAGAAAGATTTTGAAAATTGAAGAAGTAGGACTCTTTGGAGAGTTGAAGTTTGATTACAACACTAAGGAGATAAGAGTTGGAATTGAAGAAGGAGTCTCACTTGAAGTAGAACTCTATGCAATGAGAGTTTTGATTGAAGGGTGAGTTTGAAATAAAGAACGACTCTTTGAAGAGTTGTGCTTAAATAGAAGATGCATCAGTCAAATAAACTACACACTTAAAAAAGTAGAAAAGAACAATCAATGAAGAAACACATTAAAGAACCTGGTCCTAAGTATAGAATTTAGCTAAGAGTTTTAGCGTTGATTTTTAGAGTTGTTCATTGTGTTTGAAATATTGATGTAATATTAGTTTCAGTGTGTTATAAACTGAATTAAGAGCTAGTCTTCAAGTTGGGAAAAACTCAGAGACTTTGGGAACGCATACCTTGGGAGGTGTGTGTAGTTAGGAATTAGAGTTTATAATTCCTAGTCGTTGAGTTAAAGGAATTAGAGTTTATAATTCCTATTTGTTGGTTATTTAGTTAAAGGAATTAGAGTTTATAATTCCTATTTGTTGGTTACAAGAGTTTTGTAGTCAGTCGTTGTTGAGGTTCAGAGTTATTTAGTGAAGTTGGGGTTAAATCCTGTAGAGGTGTAGGTCGAGTTTTTTTTACACCTTTTTGAGCCGGGTGTTTTCAACGTAAAAATCGTAATGTTCTTTACTTTCTGTTTTACTGCTTCCTTAGAACATGCCAGACAACCCGTTCTAGGCAACTCTTATGTTAAAATCACTGATCAGTAGGACAGTACTCTAACACTCTCTAATAAAGTCTAGCTAATCAATTTTCTATTTTCTTAGATTGCACCAAAACTTTGTTATCTCTAATTTATCTCTAATCTCCACTATTCACTTAGATTGCACCAAAGTTTTGTTATCTCTAATCTCTTAATGTTTCAAAGTGACATTTAATTAAAACCTAACAGACTCTCTCAAGATCAACAAGGTATGACAGTTGTAGGGCTACAGAGTGTGGAAGCGTGATAAATTCAACCAAAGATTCCGAGAAATTAATAAAAACAGTAAAATTGACACCAAGGTTTTAGGTGGAAAAACCCTCTTTAAATAGAGGTAAAAAACCACCGGCGAGAGAGCCAAAGATTCCACTAATATTGACGAGAGTACAAAATATTTTCTCGGGACTAACAAGACAAAATAGCCCCTTACAAATTCTCTACGAGTATAGAAATACTCAACCAAGAAGTAGAGAAAGAAGAAAATATAAAGGAGAGATTGGCTATTGAAATGTTGTGGAGGTGTCTTTGCAAATGAAATAGCATTGGCTTTTATAGCCAAATCTAGACCTCAAAAGTCTTGCCTTCATGTATGAATGCAGCCACTAATGTTGAAAACACAAAGTCACAAATGTCTTCATCATCCACAATTGTTGAAATATGAGCAACAATTGTTGACAAAAGGAGAGCAACAATTGTTGACCAACAAATCTCCACCTTGATCTCCTTTTGACCGGAAATACTCTCTCGCCATGAAAACCTGTTAACAATGAATAATACCAGCTAAGTCCAAGAAATGATCGAACTTAGCGGCTGGAAGTGGTTTGGTTAACATATCTGCAGGATTTTCAGTTGTATGGATTTTTTCCACAGTAATTTCTCCTGCATCAACAATATCTCGGATAAAGTGGCGTTTAATATCAATATGCTTGGTCTTTGAGTGATGCTTGCTATTCCTGGCCAAGTGGACAGCACTCTGACTGTCGCAGAACATAACAAGAATGTATTGTTGTAAACCAAGTTCAGCAACCAAGCCTCGGAGCCAGATAGCCTCTTTCACTCCTTCAGTAGCAGCAATATATTCTGCTTCAGTGGTGGACAAAGCCGCAATGGCTTGAAGTGATGAATACCAAATGATAGCAGAGCCGCAGAGTGTAAAGATATAGGCTGAAAGTGATCTTCTCCGATCTAAATCACCACCGTAGTCGGCGTCAACATAACCAACTATGCCTCCTGGATCAGACCTTTGTCTATCAAATACCAAACCAATATCAGGAGAACCCTTCAAGTAACGAAGGATCCATTTGACAGATTCCCAATGCTGTTTTCCTGGGTTGTGCATGAATCTGCTAACAACACTAACCGCATAAGCCAAATCAGGCCTAGTACATACCATAGCGTACATAAGGCTTCCGACTGCATTAGAATACGGGATATGTGACATGCGCCTTTGTTCCTCTTCTGATTGTGGACACTGATCTGATGACAACTTGAAGTGGGCAGCAAGTGGAGTATTAACAGCTTTGCAATCTCGTATTCCAAATCTGTCAAGCATCTTCATTACATACTTTTTCTGTGATAGAAAAAGTTTTCCAGCTTGACGATCTCTGTTAATCTCCATTCCAAGAATCTTCTTGGCAGGACCTAGATCTTTCATATCAAATTCACTGTTGAGCTGCACCTTTAACTTGTCAACAAGAGTTTTATCTCTTGCAGCAATTAACATATCATCAACATATAACAACAAGTATACTAGTGATCCATCAGATAATTTTTGAAAATAGACGCAGTTATCATAACTACTTCTAGAATAGCCATGCCCAATCATGAAGGAATCAAACCTTTTATACCATTGTCTTGGTGATTGCTTCAAACCATAAAGAGATTTCTTCAGATGACATAGATGGTTCTCATTTAATAATTTCCACTCTTTAAAGGTGGAAAAAGCTTCATTCTTTTGCTTGAGAAAATATACCCAGAGTTTACGTGAAAAAACATCAATAAATGTCAGCATATAATGACATTTACCTCTGGAGGGAACTCTCGATGGACCCCAAAGATCTGAATGGATGTAGTCCAAAGTACCTTTGGTCCTGTGAATGGCTTTTGAAAAGCTAACCTTTCTCTGCTTACCAAAAATGCAATGCTCGCAGAAATTGACCTTACCGGTACAATGGTTGCCAAGATAGCCTTTCTTTTTGAGAATTTGAATCCCCTTCTCACTCATGTGGCCCAACCTCAAATGCCACAACTTCGTGTTGTATTTGTTGGATGAGGCGACGGCTGCAGAACCTATAACAGTTGGACCCTGAAGCAAATACAAACTACCAGATCGAATTGCCTTTAGTAACACAAGAGCTACTTTGGACACTTTTAAAACTCCACCTTCAGCTGAGTATCTACACCCTTGAGATTCAAGAGTGCCTAGGGAAATGAGATTCCGTTTCAAATCAGGGACATGTCTGACACTGGTCAAAGTTCTAATGACTCCATCATGTGTCTTGATTTTGATTGTGCCTTTGCCGACAACTTTGCATTGAGCATCGTTGCCCATTAAGACAAGACCACCATTAAAAGATTCATAGGTGGTAAACCAGTCTCTATTAGGAAACATATGAACTGTACAACCAGAATCAAGAACCCACTCATTTTTTGACCTTTGTTCAGTACCAGAAGAAATAAAACACTCTCCATCAGATTCGGTTTCTACAAAACTAGCTTCGGCAGATTTTTCGGGTTGCTTACCCTTATCTTCTCTGTTTTGCTTATTTTTCAATTTGTAGCACTCAGAGATTTCATGATTTCTTTTCTTGCAATAACGGTAATACTTAGAGTTTTTACCTTTGGATTTGGATTGGTTTTTACCGCTAGCACCTACTTCGTGGTTTCTCCCTCTAACTACTAGTCCCTCACCCGAACTTTCAGAATGAATTTGGGTATCAAATTTTTCTTTGGACAGTAGGTTAGACTTGACATCATCAAAGCTCAAGGTAACATTATTACCATATAGCATAATTTTTTTGAAATGTCTATATGAGGGTGGCAAAGAAACAATAAGTAGTATGGCTTTATCCTCATCATCAATTTCGACATCCAGATTTTCCAAATCAATTATGATGGAATTAAATTCACCAAGATGAGATTGGATGGGTGTACCTTCAGACATACGGAGTGTGAAAAGTCGCTCCTTTAACCGGAGTTTATTTGTAAGACTTTTGGTCATGTACAGAGACTCCAATTTACTCCATATGCCGGCTGCAGTTTTCTCATTGATGACTTCGCGTAGCACCTCACGGGACAAGCATAATTGGATTGTGGATAACGCCTTTTCATCCGTCTCTTCCCACTGCTCCTGTAGTGGCTGGCTTCGCCGATTTGCCGGACAAAACCTTCTTTAGGCCATTCTGGGTAAGAACATCCAGCATCTGGACTCGCCAGATAGCAAAACTAATTTTACCATCAAATTTCTCAATATCGAACTTCGTCGACATTTTTAATAAAAAAAATCCCGGTTGAATTATCGTGGCTTTGATACCAATTTGTAGGGCTACAGAGTGTGGAAGCGTGATAAATTCAACCAAAGATTCCGAGAAATTAATAAAAACAGTAAAATTGACACCAAGGTTTTAGGTGGAAAAACCCTCTTTAAATAGAGGTAAAAAACCACCGGCGAGAGAGCCAAAGATTCCACTAATATTGACGAGAGTACAAAATATTTTCTCGGGACTAACAAGACAAAATAGCCCCTTACAAATTCTCTACGAGTATAGAAATACTCAACCAAGAAGTAGAGAAAGAAGAAAATATAAAGGAGAGATTGGCTATTGAAATGTTGTGGAGGTGTCTTTGCAAATGAAGTAGCATTGACTTTTATAGCCAAATCTAGACCTCAAAAGTCTTGCCTTCATGTATGAATGCAGCCACTAATGTTGAAAACACAAAGTCACAAATGTCTTCATCATCCACAATTGTTGAAATATGAGCAACAATTGTTGACAAAAGGAGAGCAACAATTGTTGACCAACAACAGTATTGTAAATTACTGGCCAGTCAATTAACTATAATCACTGAATCGTTGAACCAATAATGATTAAACAAAACAGCTCGATTATAATTAAAAAAAAATCACGAGTTCATTCAACAAAAGATTCCATCAATAATCCTAGAAAATAATCTAGCTATAAGAATAATGTGCAAGTAAATAACATAGATTTTTATACAAACAAATAAATAAAAAGAAATAGAAAAAATGAAATCTAGGGCGAATTTCAATGTCGTCTATTCCTTTCGTTGTTAATTCTTACGTCCCAAAAGTCAGTGTCTCTCCACTTAGATCAAAAGTGACGTCTCTAAAGTAGAACGTAACTTTTCTAGACGAGTTATTGATCTATTTATAATCACACCTAGTTTTTCAGCAATTTCATTATTCGGCCAACCTCTTCTTTTCTAAAGTTGGAGCTACGCAAGCTTGGTAGCGTGGTCGCGTCGCGCACATTGTTTTGCTAAGAGTTTTTATTTTATTTTAAAAATATTTTTACATGTCTAATTGGTCCTTGAATTCCGAACTCGACTTTGATAATTTTTCTTGGGCTTCTACTAAGACTTTAATGCTTCAAGTAATTGTTTTAGCTCCATGCACGCTCATTAGCTCAAACATCATTTCTAGACAAAGAATCACACTTAATAAGTATGAAGCGATTATAATTCATGTTGTCAAATTATAATAGAAGATGCCTAAACCATAAACCCTGAACCATAGTCCCCCCCCCCCCCCCCTCCCTATTTATTTATATATAAAATAAATAATACCTAAACGTATGCATTTTCTGTATCCTAAGAGATTATGAACTCTATTTATTTTTACTCGTCACATTTTGATTTATCATATTTATTAAAAAATAATTATTAACATGATTATTTTATCATAATATTTTTATTAATTGATGGTTAATATCATGTCTTAAAATTAATTTGGAGAATAAATAATTAATTCTAAGAATAAAATAGCAAAATAAAAAAATTATTATTCCTTTATATGTCAAAAGAGACAAATAAAAGCAAAAATCTAATTCTGAAACAAGTGACAAGTAAAAGATTTTTTTACGGATACAACCCCTCTCAAGAATTATATATTACAATTTCTTAAATACCAAAAAAGCAAAAAAGTGAAACTGACGAGTTGGGAGCCAGAAAAAGGAAAATTGTTTTGCCATTTATTGCAGCTGTGCTATTTGTTTTGACTTATATATATATATATATATATATATATATATATATATATATATATATATATATATTATTTACTACATATTGTACCCCGTGCCGGGCCTAATATATATTATTTAGTTATCTCAATTTATATAGCAACAATAATATTTAGAGTGTCAATCAAATTATTATTAATATAAATTTTTAAATAATTTAAGTTGTTAATTATTATTATTTATAGTACCTTTTACGTAATTTAGTAATTTATGTTACTTGCTTTATCCCAATTTTAGAATTTAGAGAGTCAATCAAATTCTTACTAATATATTTTTTTTAAAATATTTTAAATTGTTAATCATTGTGATTTAAGTATCTTTTAATGTAATCCCAGGTAATTTATGTTACTTGCTTTATCGCAACCTATATGACCCTATTAGAATCTCAAAAGCCAATCATATTTTTTACTATATGTTTTTTAAATATTATAAGATGTTAATAGTTATGACTTATAATTATTTTTTTGCATAATTTTTAAATATATAATATTTTACCAAAATAAAATAAATAAATTAAAATAAATAAAGTACTAAATTTTAAAAACATGTTAAATTCGAAAACATCATTTGGATTAACAAATTACTAAATTAAAACATTAAAACATGCAAATTCTAAAATGACAAAACTACCCCGAATTTATGTGACACAAATATAATTTTGATAATCAATCATATTTTTAATATGTCTTTAAATATTTTAAATTGTTAGCTATTGTAGTTTATAATATTTTTGTATGTAATTTTCAAATAATATGTGCTACTCTCTTTATCCAATTTTTTGTGTCATTGATAGTCAATTATATTTTTAAAATAATTTAAGTTTGTAATTATTATGATTTATAATACTTTTTCTTCTATTCTAATTTAAGTGGCACTGAAATAAATTTGAGAGTCAATCAAATTTTATGATTGAAACAGTGAAGCGGATATGTCCTAGATGACTTATAATAACTAATTAGAAGTAATATAGCAAAATTACTATAGTAAAATATTTGTGAAAAAAATTAAATGAGTCTCATAAGATGTCATATTACATTTAAATGGAGTAATTGTATGGCTTTAGCATCTCTTATGTATTAAAAAAAAATAGAGACAAAAAATAAAATGGCAAAATATTTTTGAATTATTTAATTAATTTATCACGTTTAAAATATTATTTATATCAATTCATTGACGTTTATATGGAAAAGTTAAATTTTAAAAAATAAATATCTTAAGTTTTATAATTTAAGTTAATTTGTATACTAATTTGAAAAAAGTCAATTTATGATTTACATTCTATTTTTCTTATATGAAAAATTTGACCTTATATGGCTATATATATTAATTAAATAACACAGAAATATTATCACACTTTTCTTCTCTCTCTCTCTCTCTCTGTTATTATTATTGATCATTAACCTTATTGGTATTTATCAAGTTTTTCATTATGAATATGTAGAAATAAGAATTGTCAATAGTTTGCTAAATATTAATTCAAAATTTTCTTCATAAATTTTAGGCTTTAAATATAAAGGTTTCAACATAATAAGAATCACACATACTGATGAAATGTTATCAATATTTCAGAATGAGAGTTCAGCAGAAGAATATACATATGAGAAGGTTGAACAATGTAATCACAATGTAACATAGGTTTGAAACAAGAAAATTATTTGTTGAAAATGATTTGAATTATTTGTAGTGATTCTTATTTCTCGAGAAAATTAAGTTTGTTAATTTTTTAATCTCTTTATTCAAATATAAATTTATACTATGAATAATATAATTTCTTGATTATATATTATTTTGAGGTCTTGCATAATTATGGTATAAAATGATTGATTTTTTTATTTTATTAACCGTTAGTCAATATCATATTTTGGTATAGTAAAAGATCTGCATATTGAAGGAGTATTGTCACTAATTAATAATGAGATTTCAAGAAGAAGAAACCTATGAGAAGGTCACCATATATTCAAACAATATAGGTTTGAAACAATAAAATTATTAGTTAAAAATGATTTTAATTATTCATAGTGTTTTTCTTTGTTGTGAAAAATAAGTTTGTTACCTTAGTGATTTCTTTATCCAAATACAAATTTTCGTAATATGGTCTCACTAAATAATGAATCTATTAATAAAATTTTAAAAAAAATATTAATTATTTTGATGCGAATGAAAAATAAAAATTTCAAGATCTTGCTTGAGATTATTATGATTTATTCGTTTAAAATTTTAAAATTTTTAGAGATAAATTTCATCTCTTTTTTTATATTTAGAATTTTATGATCCTATTTTGACTTAAATGTGAATGTTATAAATGGTATAACTAGAATGATAATATTTCTTCTTTATAATTGGTCTCCTTTTAATATTCGTATATAGGTAAATATTTTTAACAAATTCAAATTGATTTTACCTACTTTTTTTTTTCATTTTGAAGTAATTTATTATGAATTATTTGTTATGA
This sequence comes from Capsicum baccatum var. pendulum, assembly GCA_030864225.1. Taxonomy (NCBI): domain Eukaryota; kingdom Viridiplantae; phylum Streptophyta; class Magnoliopsida; order Solanales; family Solanaceae; genus Capsicum; species Capsicum baccatum. Next base: position 247,844,916 of record CM061550.1, read on the forward strand.
ACTATTCAAGAAACTATAATTGATTGGAGATTTTGACTTACATTTCATTAGTTTATGTTGGCTTATCTATTGGTCAATGAAATTTTTTTTTATGCTATACTATTTGATAAAGTTGTAAATCTAAATTATTCTTTTAATCTATCTTTGTTTAATGATTACTTTTACTTAAATATTATCCGCACATCGTACGGATATTAATACTAGTTAATTTAAACAATAGAAAAGTTATATTTGGAATCTTTTATTTGAATTTTGAAACGTTTTAAGTGTCTACTGCGACATATATAAATCAAACAAATAACACAGCTGCATTAAATAACAAAATAATTTTGTTTCAACACAATGCTAGAGAGAGAAAGTCTCATCCCTCTCTAACTTCCCCCTTTCTTTCTAAATGTATTCCGACCTAACGAATATTCCTCCGGCCCCCTCCGATAATCAAAGTGCCCCCATGGTGAACTCCCCCATACGAGAAGCGAGAGCCTCGTATAGTGAGGTCACCACCAACAAACTCTCTCACTTAATCCATAATCCTTTTGACTCCCAATCTATAGCCATCTCAACTCATGATCCCTCAAGTCATGAATTACTCGAAGGAATTTTCTCTCTCTCTATTGAATAAAAGCATTAACCACCATTAAATCATCATTAGACCTATTATGAAGAAATTCATCCACCAATATATGAAAAGCACGCTTGATGCCACTTGGAATCTAATCGAACCGATTTGCTTAATAGACTTGGGCGCAGATTCTTACACGGTTAAATTCAAAAGTCAGGTAAAAGTCTTCCAGGGCGGCCCTTGGTTTATTGCCGGCAACTTCCTTCCAGTAAAGGGATGGGAACAAAATTTCGTTCCCACAGAGGAAAAGATCCTCTCTACTGCGATTTGGGTAAGTCTTCCCCAACTGCCTACCGAATTCTACGATGCCCTCATCTTGGAGTGGATAGACAGATCACTAAGTAAGCTTGTCAATATTGATGCTTGTACCTCAACAACCTTGAGGGGAAGATATGCACGTATATGCATCCAAATCTCCTTTGGGGTTCCAGTCCGATCCTCTTTAATCATCAGAGGCCATCGACAGGAACTAATCTATGGGGGGGGGGGGGGGGGTTGTGCAAGATATATGGTCACCTCGGCCATAAAATTTCATCATGCCCAGAATACAAATTAATAACCAAGGTGAAGGCCAACAAAACCCTAGAGAAGGATTCAATTCCCTCGATGACGAAAGATCTTGGAGGAGATTCGCAAATAGTATTCTTTGCAAAGAAAAGGAGTAGCAGGTGAATCCCAACAAGGAAGACCACCTGAAGTGACCAGGTGCACACTGCAGCTGAGGTACCAGGTAAGTCACCTTTCTTTTCTACCATCGAGAATCCTAACAGCGGCGTCGGGATAAGACCCCTTAGGTCACATCCTAAAGTTGGGCCAGTTTTTGGGCCTCAGGAAAACCCGAAGCATCAAGATGCCCAGGTATGCCCTTCTTCCCCACCCCTTCATAGTATTGAACTTGGCATGAATTATAAGTACCATCAACAACTCAAGGGACAACCTTCGTCCCACAACAATACCTCCTATATCTTTTTTGGACCTTAACTTATTTGACCCAACAAAGAAAGTTGGGGTCAATGACACGGTTGACCCTCCAAAATTTGCTGCCAATTTAATTAACACTTCCTTCTCTTCTTACAAAGATAATAAAATTACCTCCCGTCACTTGGAGGCCCGTATAATCTAGCTCAACCAAGACACTCAAGTGCCTAGAGATATTCTCTTCCCCACGACAAGGGGAGACTCTTCCACTCACCATGGTGATTTAATGGACATTGTCCTTCCCACAGACAATGCATTAAACACTCTTACAAGTTCCAATGGGGGAACTCTTCAGCTTAATTCTACTATATCTCCTCTAAATTTGCAGTCCTCTAGCATGCAAATTGATCTTACTCCTAAAGATCATGTCCTCCTCTACTCCACAGAACGTGATCATAGTGATAACAGAAGCCCTCCCCCCATCCCACCTCCTAGTGTCCTGGCTGGAAATATGTGTAACCAACCAAACAGTTCCTCTATACTTGGAGTGGGAGGAGGGGGAGGGGGGAAGGTTTGTGACAATACCCATTCAGGACCCACATTACCTTGCTCAACTAGCAATGGAATGCCTGAATCAGGGTCTCAACAACTTCGGCTCTAATGTCTAGATGGAAACCCTATTCCAAGTCTTCAACTCTTCATTCTAGAGGGACCACACCCCTGTAACCCTGTAAAAAATGATCAACCAAATAAGTCTGAGCCTGCCTTTCTTTTCTCCTCTCAATCCCTTTCTACTTGCTTAGGGCCTAGTTTTTATGAAACCAAATGGGGGCGACCCTCTACCCCAAATACTGATACCCCAACATGCCACTCCTCCTCTCCCATTCTCCCTGAACTTGGAAATGGCAGAAAAAAAAGGCCTTAGAAGCACTAAGAGAATCCAATAGGGAAATAGAGGTAATCCTAGCCTAACTCAATATCTAAAAGACATATGCTTTTACTTTGGAATACCCGTAAATTTAGAATTCACAAAACTCATTCACGAAATGGTGATTGTTCTCCGCCTTATGGAACTTCCAAACTAGAACTAAAGCTAAATTTCTTAAACCTTATGCTAGGGGACTACTTCACTGCCAAGATTTCTCCTTTATTAAGGAAGAAGAAGTCAAGGGAGATAGTGGGACCCTTCAGCTCCACGGGGAAACAGAAGTTAATCATGAGGGATCCCCCTTAAACCCCCAAATGAATAATGATAAACTGCATCATTTGGAATACTAGAGGTGCCAACAGTGCCGAGTTTAGAAGGTACTGCCAATCCATGATCAGTATGCACCAACCTTTTGTCATTTCCCTTCAGGAGACTTGAATATCTGATGATAAAAGCTTTGCTGAGGGGCTAGGTTTCTTTTGCCAAATTCAGTCTAGTGCTCTTGGCGATTCCGGCGGCATAGTCATTATGTAGAAGGATGACTCCATTGCCATCAATGACATTTATATTGATCCCCAGGCCATCCATGTCACGGTTAAGGTATGCTCCAACCTTTCTGATTGGATTCTGAGTATTATGTATGCTAGCAATGACTTTAGTACTAGAAACCTCTTATGAGAGCATCTTAAGTGTATGACTGACTCTCTAGGTCCTTTAGGTTGTAGTAGATTGCTTGTAGGAGGGATTTTAATGAAATCCTTAGAGCCTCTGATAAGTTTGGAGGTAATAGCATTGGCATTACTAGATCACCCCTCTTCTGGAATTACATCAAGCAAGCTACACACCCATAAAAGAGACTCTACTTGACACGCCTTTATGGACACCCGACAGGCCATGAACCTAGCTCTGATACCAGCTTAACACAACCCGAACCAAGGCCTTGTCGTAATGGGCATCTCAAGTCCAACAAGGACCGGAGACCAACCTCGATACCTAATCCAACCAACCAACATATACCCTGAGTCAAAAGAATTCTAATTATATAACAAGATAAAGTAATTCATACGATAATGACTTTGGGATAATTCTATATCTGAGATCAACCCAACCAAGTCAAACATCTTAAACCAAGCCAAAAATATAACATAATCATTCCATTCTATAACGTACCCTAGTCCATATTTTGTCTATATAAAACCTTCAAAACAAACTAAGAATATCAGGTCGAGACATGCCCTTGACCATATATAAAACCAATATCTAAGTCTAAACCAATAAAGACATAAGAAACTAAAAGCAAGAAATGTAGTCTTCCTAAGTATGGAAGATCACTACTTCAAGTTAGCACAAGCTGTCCCTGAATCCAAGTCACTGAGTAGGAGGTGTGATAGTATGACCAGTTCCTACATCGCGTGGGGATACAACGTTTAAAGACGATTTACGATTGGAGTGTTAGCATGTAACTCAAAGATAAGGATAAAATAATGCTAATATCTCAAAACCAATCAATCAATGACCAATAACCAATGTAACACATACATATACATATATACTATGTTGGGATAGGGAACAAGATTAACATGAACTTTAAAAATATTAACCTGGGTTGTATAACATAACCGTCATATAACAAGACACCCACAGGCTATATGGGCCCATCTCTTCCCTAGCTGGAAGGGCCCTAGTGCATGTAGCTGCATGAACTAAAGAATATCCAAAACCGTATATGCCTATATGGAGGACTGAAACCTCCCAGCATAATCAAGGTGAATTAAGCACCATTGCATGTATAAGGAGACTCGAACCTCCCATTCATATATTCGTTCGGGGGACTCGAACCACCCGATTTAAGTGGCTACACATGCCGCTTTAAAGCCCAATTTAAAGCCATCATTTCACATGCGTAGCCATTAAGCCAATTACTCACCAAAGAAACTTCATTAGTATTGTTATACCGACACCACTAGAAAGCGTACAATATGCCATTTCTATTCTCAATCAACCAATCATTCGACTTTGGACTCAAACCCATTGTCTAACAAAGGTACGAATTCAATTCAAGGTTTAGGGACTCAAACCCATTATCTAATAAAGACATAAATCAATTTAATCTTTAGGGACTCAAACCCTTTCAGCTAATTAAACTACCAAGGTTACCATTTAAATTATTACATGGCCAACAAGGCCTTCACAAAACCATTTACCAACCATTCATATTCATTAGGCGAATGCCTTAGTTCAAAACACCATTTAACATGTGACTAGTTTATTTTAGACATTTTCACAAACATATTGAGGGCATACCATTAACAAGACCAAAACTAGGGTGAAAACTACCAAGTTTAGGGTTAACCATGACTCAGTTGTTAAACCACAATTTCAAGCACCTACATATGCAAAACTACCATTAAAATATGTATATTCATAATTTAAACCAAGAGTAAACAATACTCAACAATATGCAACAAAACCCTCAACATTGATTTTCAAAACCATCATTAATGATTCATAAATAAAGTTTTATAACACATGATTTTTATGAACTAACAATGAAGGAAGATTCATATGCCTTATTCACGGAAAGAACTTGACTCTTGAGCCTCTAGATGAACACCTTGTAGAAACCCTAGCCCAATCTTCAAGAGAGAGTTTAGAGAGTGTTTTAATTCTTCAAAGTATGTTATAAATGGCCACAAAGTGTTATAAGATATAGAGTATTAATGGTTTTAGGGTGCAAAATGTCAAGAATACCCTCAACTTAAAAGCTAAAAAATATGTGCAGGAGGGTACGACTTAACCCCCTTCAATCGCACCCATATCATATGAATAGTACCCTTCACTCGTAACTTGATCAAAATGTTGGACATTATATTCTGTCCAACATATGACTCCTTAGCCTAAATCGTACCATCACCATACGACAAGTACCCTCAAACTGTACCCTAAGTAGAATGTCAACATGCGGTTGACACTATACTTCTTGTATCATGGACATACGACTAGTATGATGTCAATTCGTACCTTGGGCAGAAAACAACCAAAACCATACTGAGTAACATACAACTAAGACCCCTAAATCATTCCCAAATCATACAATAAGTAATCATGATTCGTATGATGATCAACAAGCTCAAACTCAGGAAATTTTACAAGGTTCAACATTCAGGGTGTTTTAGTCATTGACCTTGGGTTCAGAGGCAGCAAGTTCACCTGGTCAAATATGAGATATGGGAATAGTAATAACCTCATTCTTAAAAGGCTAGACAGATGTCTAGCCAATAATCATTGGATACACCTCTTCCCCGAGGCCACTATCCAACACCTGTCAAGGACTCACTCTGACCACTCCCCCAGCTCCTTAGCCTCATGAGGCCCACTCAGGGTCTTCCTAAACCCTTCAGGTTTGAGTCTATATGGTGCCACCACACTGACTTCAATCCCTAGTTGAAACCTCCTTCCAAGATTTCTATGATCTTACTTCTGCCACCAAAGACTTTGAGATTCTAGATAAAACCTAGAACAAAGAAGTATTTGGTAATATTTTCACAAAAAAGCACATTCTGTCCAGACTGGCTAGAATTGAAAACTCCCAAAATGATCCCACGAGCCCTTTCCTTTATGATCTAGAACTTTTCCTTACCAAGGAGTTTAGCAACATCCTCAAGCAAAAATATGACTTCTGGAAGCTCAAATCTAGGATTAACTGGTTGATAGATGGTGATGCAAATACTAGATTTTTTCATACTTCCACTATCAATAGAAGGGTGAAGAAATTCCATCCCCTTTCTTATAAAGGATGATTGTACCTAGCTACATGAACAACCTGAGATTAGGGAGGCCATCTTCTCCTTCTATACCTTCCTTGTCAGCACTGATCATCAATTAGCCCATCTCAAAAGATAGGTTAACCCCTCTTCTTAGGGTTCTATAAAGGAAAATAACCATGGACTCCTAGAATCCATCCCTACTAACAGGGAAATAAATGAGGTTGTTTTCTCCTTTAAACCCCACAAGACCCCTAGGCCAGATAGTATGCATCCCTTCATATACCAATAATTTTGGGACACCCTGGGCCCCCCTCTTATTGACTTTTGTACCTCAGCCTTCTCCTCTAGGCATATAGATTACAGGGTGAACTCTACCTATCTCTGTCTCATCCCTAAGATTAAGAATGCGACCACCCTTAAAAACTTCAGACGCATTGTCATTTGTAACACATAATACAAAGTCATTACTAAGATTATAGCCATTAGAATTAAACCCCTTCTCCACTCTATTATTGGTTAGTCCTAATCCAGCTTTCTCTCCAAGAGGAGAGCTTCAGATAATGCCATCATTTTCTAAGAGTACATTAACCATCAGACCAGGATGAAGGGCAAATGTGCTAATATGATCCTTAAAATCCAAATGTGCTATCACCCCTTACATGTCCTACATTTCTACCTCCCCCATCTTCATCCTCTTTAGTGGAAGAAGAACACCTTTCTTTCTTCCAACTGGAGGAATCAGAAAGGGAAATCCCATATCACCCTACCTCTTTATTCTCTGCATAAAGCTCATGTCCAAGAGAATTAACCATGAGGTTGATACCCTGAAATGAACCCAATCTCAATCTGTAAAAGAGGCCTCCATATCTCCCACCTCTTCTTTGTGGATGACCTTACCTTATTTGCTAAACTGCCTTACCATCAATAGAATTCTCCAAAGCTTTAGATCCCACTCTGGTTAGAAAGTCAACAATCTGAAATACAAAGTCCTGTTTACTAGGAACTGTAGGCCTGAGAATGTAGACACGTTATTTTTTATCCTCCTCGAATTTTAACTTATTTTTTGATTTTAAATATTTATATTTGTTATGATATTATTTAAATTCTTATTTTAATTTTAATAAAATTTTAGTTAAAAAATAAATAACTGAATGAAGTTAATTTTGATATATTTTATTTTTATTCTAATTTTAAAATAAATACAAAAATTTAAATATATATATATATATATATTATTCTCTTTAAATTTTAAATAAGTAAAATAGTAGTTTTAATACTATCTTAATTCTATTTATTTAAGGCTATTTATAATTTTTATTATATCTTCTTAAAATATAAAAATTAATTAATTGTATTTATATTTATTATTATTATTATTCTATTATTTTATTTATTTATTATTTATTATTTTTTATTATTAATAGATTAAAAAAAGAAGAAAAAAATATTTTCAAATTCAACCCCCCCCCCCCTTATCTGTAACTGTTCCCCTAACTTTCCCCCCCAAGAGTTCTTGTACTTAAGTACTCCGTCAACCTCAGAAAAAACAACGTACACTTTGACAGAGAAAATCAAATATAAAAAATAGAGAGTCAATATTTGTAACAGAAAAATCAGAAATAAAAGAGAGAGAAGAGAAAAGGATGTGACTCGAGTTCCATATTTCCGTTCAAGGTTCCGGTGACAAAATCTTACTGTTTTATTCAATTAAAGTTGGAATACAGGTTTTATTTCAATCGTATTTCATTTATGTTGTAAGTTTAGTGTAGAAAAGTATGAATGAAAATATCAAGTGTTTTCATGCACTATTTAGTATGTATGATTGTTTGATTATGTGAACTTTCTGTTACTATGTATTATATGATTAAGTTACCGGATAGTTATATGTTTGAGTTCATGCATATGCAAACTCACACACGATTCTCATATATTATTTACACACTACATCACATTGGTTTTCAAATTTCATTCACAATAGCAACAAAAACACACAACAACATAATATAATATATACTATGACACATTCACATGCACACACACACTGGCCACTTTATACACACCAAAATACAGTGAAATGAGGAGAAAAACAGATAAAAAAGGGGAGAGAAAAACAGTGAGAAAAATTTGATAAAAGGGAAAGTAAAAAATTAGAAAATAGTAAAAGACAGAGTGAACCTGAAAAAAAGAGAATTGAATGAAATAGAGACAACGACTTCTTTTTCGGTGAATCTTCACCGGAATAGCCGTGTTCACCGGCGAATTAAGGTTCCGACTAACCCATCTCACCATTGTTATTGTTACAGTGGTTGAAAGCCACCAACTACCAGATCTTCCACCACTGATCTACTACCAAAATCACCGGTAAACTATTAAAAACAGACCCCATCCATTTTCTGGTGAATACCCATCGAAAACTAGCCAAAAACTGTTGGAAAACCACCATAAAGTTATAGATCTGGTGCCGCCGATGCTTTTCTTCCCTTTCCCATCTCCGGAATCACTATCTCCTCTGACGGATCTAGAGAAAAATAATTAAAACAAATTCTCTCCAGCCAAGCTCTTCGCCGGAAATAACCGACCTCCCACCAGCCACCACGGCCGCCACCCTTTTTCTTCCCCTTTTTCAGCTCTTCAAAACCACCGTATGCCATTCTCTTTCTCCTTTCCCCCCTTTCCATTGTCGCGACGCCACCAACGCCGGCTACCATAGTTGTCGACGTGACCCTATTGCATCAGTTGTTCTTTTTGTTTTTATTTTTGTAATTTTTGTGGTCTGGTTTGTTGAAAATATAGAATTGTAGCTTTATATTATTTTACTTTATTTTATTTCTTTATTTTAATATTTTTATTTATTTATTTATTTATTTTATTATATTATTTTATTTTTTGCTTATGCATTTTCTTTAACAAGACATAATAATTATTTATTAGATTAATGTATCATTTTAAATGAATATGCTAAATTTTATTATTAAAGTTGTGTAGCATTTTAAACAAATAAATTTGTTATGAATTTATAACAGATTAATCAGACTTTTAACGCTAGGTAAATTTTAGACACGTTTTGCATAATTCATCTCAATTAAGAATGCGACGTATGCATCTTTTCGAGATATTTACAATTCAAGGATGTAAAAAATACACCTTGAAAAATATTTTTCTAAAATTAATTTGACAAATATTTTTTTACTTTCATCGATATATTTAATATAAAATAATAGATGATTTTTAGTATAATAAAATGAGCAATTTTAGAGGCTACTAACATAATCTGTCAAAATAGTTTAAGTCAAGATAAGTCAATAAAAGAGACCGTGCTAGAACCACGGGACTCGAGGGGTGCCTCAGACCTTCCTCTCGATCAACAAAATTTCTTACCCGATCTTTTGTTTTCGCAGATCAATAAAGAGTCACTTCCTTTTGACTAAGGATTCAAAAAGGTAACTTGAAACACCGTAACTCAATTTCAAGTGGAAACTTTGTAAATAAATTAATCCCTATTCAATATCGTCACTTTAATTGGAAAAACCCTTCGAATCAACCCTTGAGCGAAAAGGGGTGTGACATCTCTAGCGACTCTGCTAGGGAATACTAATAAGAATTCGATCTTTTGATATTGACTTTACTTGCTTTAATTATTTTTGATATTGTGTTTATTGGCCTTACGTGCTACTTGTTGCTCATTTACTGATTAGATATTGTTAAACTATTTTATAAACTATCTTTTCTTGCGCACCCCATCTAAGTCTCTAAAATAGGATAGAAAGAATGCAACATATGCATCCTAATTTATTTTTGAGATAGACGGAGTGTCAAGGCACCTGGTGAAGGATTATAGTCGTACATGTTAGGCGGAGTTCGGATCGGTAACAAAGGCGGAGTAGCACTGCTAACGAACAAGTTGTCCCTCCCCGACTCCAGTGTCTGCTCGGGTAAGTCAGTCTAGACACCTATCCCTATTAAGCTAAACTTAGAAGAACTGAAAACTCAGAATTTGGTTATCCATATTAGGTTCCATTTAATTTGCATCATGTACATTTTCACTTAGCGAGACTCGGCACAGGGGTCGGGTCTATCTAGGAAAGGTGACCTACTTTATAATGACCAACATGTGCATCCTACGTGCTCTTTGGCATTTGTTTGGAAGGCTATTTAATTCTTGACCGGCTTTTAGGCAACTTTGAAATACAAGAAATTGTATTATCTTCAAATTTAGCAAATCATATTTTCAAAGAAAAAATTTATTTTTTTAAATGAAAGAAATTCTTTTAAAAATATAGTAACATAATTTTATGACCTTTATGAACTACAATGGTCTGACTCTCACTCTTTAGTGAGATACATAGAAAATCTTACCCGGGATACGACCCTGTATTAAAAAATTATATTTATTCAGAAATTTATTGAAGATTTTTTTAGAAATATATATATATATATATAATAAAATAAAAAATTTAAAAATGATTATTTTTATGAGTATTATTATCTTTATCTTATTCTTCTTTTTACCCTCAAAATTATTTTTAATACAGATCCTAATAGTCTGAACCTTTAGGGGTCGTGAGGCTGAAATTTTTACAACTTTATACATAAAACAATCATTTTCCTTTCTTATTTCTAAGTCATTTTATTTTCTTTTCTTTTTGTCTTTTAAGTGTACTTAGGGGGTATTTTGTCCAAACACATGGTCAAAATTTTCTAGAGGTTTTTTGTTGTAAATTTTCAATAGAGGTGATTTAAATAAGTTCTCTCTTTTGGAAAATAAAAATAAAAATGTTGTCATTCATGTTTTTCTCAATTTTTAAAAAATTATTTGCATCTAAGTCCAATTTAGTGGTCTCATTAATGAGTCAAGTTTAAAAATTCAAAATTAATGAATTAAGTTCTGCCTAAGTCTAGTCATGTTTTAATATTGTCTACCTATCCATAGATATAACATGTCTCCTCCAGTTTGTGGAAAGTGTCAAAAGAGAAAGAGGGATGGGAGTACCGCTTCAGGTTGTAGATTGCACCCCTTTGTAGCTTTGGTTGTGGTGGAATGAAATTGATACATTCGATTACGATGAGATACATAAGTATTTGCGTTTTTTTGACAAGTATCATGACATTAAACCCTAATAGGGAGTTGGTTGATGCATTGCTGACTTTCTGGGACCCGAGGAATAATGTATTTCGCTTTTCAGACTTTGAGTTGACCCCACTTTAGAGGAGATACCGACCTATGTTATATATGGGGATATTCATTGGAAAAAACTTATAGCCCCAAGACTTATACCGATAAACAAATTCTGCAAGCTCATGAACATATGAAATTCAAAAGAAGAATCGATAAAAAAAGGTTAGGTCTCCTTACAGTTTTTGTATGACAAATATGGAAAGCAAGAAGGGTTTGGGAAGTACGGTAAACAACTCTGTAACAAGGGAAGTTTTGAGGCTTGAAAAGTTCATAGATGGTTTGCATTCATGGTAGCCTTTTTAGATACTATGGTCTTCTCGAGGAGAGAGAAAAAGTAATATTCGTTTAGCTGGAGTGGTATATATACTGATTAAGAAAGATTAAACTATGATACCAATGATCTTGGATGATATTTACCGTGCTCTAACCATTTTTCAGAAAGGAAAGTGTTTTTTAAGGGATGTAATATCTTGCTTCAGATGTGGATTGTGGAATATCTTTACTGACGTCTTATAGTGGCAAGGTTTGAACTAGAATGATTCAATCACATCAAAGATTAAGAAAAGAGGTTAGAGAAATATAAATACCCAGAAGGAATTAGAGATTAGGATAAACTTTTTCGTTCTTTGACTGCAGATAAAATCACTTGGAATCTCCCTTGGTTCCCTTGGAGGCAAGTCATACATAGTTCTGTCATTCGACTGTTCTTGTTATTAATGTCTATTAGGGTTTTTCATCCTTATGTGCCATTGCGGGCATTACGTCATCTAGGCAGACGTCAAGTAATTCCCATAACAGAAAATATGGCTGAGTTTGTATTTAAGGTCATACCAGAGATTTCACTTTCGGAGGGATTGGCCCAACAAATTTGGGATAGTTGTCGTCTCATGGGAATTGAAACAATGTCCATAGAGTGTAAGAAGGGTGAAGTAAATCTAGACTACTATAAATGGTTTTAAAAATAGCTAAGTCTATGAGTTAGACCGAAAAGATCGATTAAGGGACCCGTAGATCAAGAAGCTGCAATCAAGATATGGATCGAGAGAGCCATGCGAGAACATCATGAGGGTAACCAATCTTTGAGAGAAGAATTAGAGCATTCCATCAATAATAAAAGAATAACAAAGACAATATACTGAAGAGAAAGCTAAGTCAGCAGATATTGAGGTCGCACTTCGGTGACAAATCAGATTGGCTACCACTAGGGGGTCACATATTGTAGAACTTGTCGCATCGCGCCACCAGCAGTTGCAGGAAGTTGAAAAGAATATGCAAGAAATATTTAATCAAGAGATAGCTCAGTGGATACATAAAAGAGGGATATTGCGAGAACAACTGGAGGTTGCTTCTGCTCGTGAATAGCATGCAAGAGAGATGATTGATTTTGAGACTGACAGGCCCAAGAATGGGATCAGGCCTTCAGTTTCCTTTGAGAAAAGGTCTGTCGTGTATCCGGGATACCACCAGATTAGGTTTAGACTACCAGTAGTTAAATCATAAAAAATTTTTAGCACAATTACCAGCTTTCGCCCGGTGTCTCACCATTTCATTGGAGGATATATACTTAGGTTTGGGAGGTCATATTAAGCCAAAGTCTCTTTGATTGAGCATGTTGAAGCTACAAGAATCAGTTGAATACTTTGAGACATTGGGGTTCAGTTGTATATGCGGATTGTTGTTTCCTTTGTCATAGTTTTTCAGTTTTAGTTTTGAAACTTCTTGTTCAGATGTTATGTCTTTTAGCTAATCGTATTTGTTTAAGTTTAGTTTTATTTGTCAGATGTCAGTTAGTAGGTTTTATCTTAGGAATTGGGTTATTTTATCATATTTTTATTTGAAAATTATGGAATATATGAAGTTGGTCGTTTATTTCTATTTATTATATAATTTTACTTCACTTAATTTATTTATTTTCTTTAAAAAGGAGAAAAAATCAATTATTTTTTGTTAAATTTTCCCGAACTATGCAAGATCTAATTTATATCTTGGCATGATATGTAGGCAACCCTCCAAGGGTTCAATCATAACTTTTTGAAAAGTGTGCCTAGAAAAGTCGAGATAAAACATAAGGCCTTTCATGATAGGTTGGAAAATGCATCTCGAAGCATAACATACAATGTGGCATTATAATGTGTTAAATATGTAAAAACTTACCCATTTTATACTTGGTAACAAAAAAGATAAAATAGTTTATGGTTGGTTTGTAGTTTAAACTGACATCACATCCATACAACACCAGATACAAAGGAAAGAAAAAGATGTCTCACAGAGAAGGTGTAGGGTCTGACAGTGAGGAGGAGCAAAATTAGTTGATTTCGTAGGAATTAGCATTAATGAAAGAAATTAAGTTATTAAAACAACAGATGGCGGAAATGCACCAAGTTTAGTTGAATGGATAAGCCCCGCCTTCCTCAATCCCTGGACTTTCGAATACGAATTATCCAAATCATGCTCAAGCTCAAACTAGCGATCCATTATACCCACCTGGATTCGGCTCGTATGCTATTGTGACTGGCATTACTGGTACTTCTACCATGCGTCCACCAAATCTATCTATCACAAATAACCCACTTTTCACTTTTGTAGCACCAGCTACTGTGGGCTCTGATTTAATAGTACAGAATAATATGGGTGAACCAAGTCATGATCTGTTGCATGATCTGTTGTATCCTTCTAAAACGACTTTCAAATCTCAGAATCTATGTTACCATGCTCATCAACATGATTTTTCTATATTGATTGAGAAGATTATTATGAATGAGGAATAAGAGGAGATGTCTAGGAAAGTAAGAAGCTTGGAGCAGAGTATGAGAAATATGCAAGGATTAGGAGGACCAAAGCGAGTATTTCATACAAGGATTTATGTATGTTTTCGAATGTTCATTTTCCGCTGGGATACAAAATGCCAAAGTTTGACAAATACGAAGGTCATGGCAATCCTGTAGCTCACTTGAAAAAGTTCTGTAATTAGTTAAGGGGAGCAGAAGGAAAAGAACTATTGATGGCTTACTTTGGAGAAAGCCTGGCCGGAATAGCTTCTGAATGATTTATTGACCAATATATTTTCCGTTGGAATGTGTGGGATGACATGGCTCAAGTTTTTTTTCAACAGATTTAACATAACACCGAGATAGTGCAAGATCGCACCATACTGGCTAATATGAGAAAAAAAGCAATCGAAAGTTTTCAAAATTATGCTGTCAGATGGAGAGAAGAGGCTGCAAGAGTTAGACCATTAGTAAAGGAGTCTGAAATGATTGATTTCTTTTTACAGGCACAAGAACCTGATTATTTCCAACATTTACTTTCTACTATTGGAAGCACATTTGCCGAAATCATTAAAGTTGGAGAGATAGTATAGAATGGAATTAAGTCCAAAAAAATTATCAGCCATGCCACTTTGAAAGAGACAACACAAGCAATTCAAAGTGGTTCAGGAAATTTTGGTGGAAAGAAAAGAAAAGAGGATGTAGCTACTATTGTGCCAAGTTCACGACAAAATTGGAGAGGTGTGCGTCACCCTTACACACAATCTCAGTAATGTATGTCCAAGACCCATAGAATCATCCATGATAATATGTTCCTCCATAAAATTCATTATATTCCATTTTATCTCCTTAGTATTCTACCTATAGTGCACAACCATATATTCGGGTTCCTTCTTACCCGCAATGTCGTGCACCAACCATCCAATCATCCACCGGCCTCGTAAGTTCAAAGATACCCCCCTAGGTCTAATTTTTAGCCTAGAGTAGACTACAAGAAGGATAAAATAGGCAAAGATAATTTCACTCCTATTGGAATATCTTATGCCTTCTCGTTTCAGAGGCTGAGAAAAATGAATATTTTAAGCCCAATTAAGAGAAGGATCCTGAATCCTCCCCCGAACACAACAGAGCTATTCAGGATCTAATTGGCACACAACAGATCATAGTGCAAAGTCTAGACTCTTCAAATGTTAATCAAAATCCATTACCAGATCATAATGAAACAAATATGCTCGAAGTGATACCCAGTGGTGAAGATGCTGCATTTTTCTTCAAGTCGATCATTAAAATTAAAACTGATTTGGAAAAATCAACAAATATTGTAGATTTGATGAAAGAAAAACATGCAAAAGTGGAAAAGGTGATAACAAAGCCTGAATCATTGAATCTTTCCTTGATCATGGAGAAAAAGATTCCAGAAAGTGTTGGATCATGTCATGTAAATCCAAAGCTCATTGTTAAGCCTCTTTTATTCATAAAAGAAGTTCCCATAGCTCCAATTGTTATTAAACCAGTGTCACAACTACCTATGGTTAAACTAAGGCGGTTCCTTGGAACTACGATATCATTATGGTGATGCACGAAGGGAAAAAATAATCAAAGAGGTGGATGAAGTTGGGGTTTAACCCATTCTGGAAGGTATTAAGCCCCAGTGGAGTTAAGAAAGAATAAACAAGGCAATAAGGAACGAATGACAGTCAAGAAACCAGTTACTGAAGAAGAAGTTGAAGAATTATTAAAGAAAATAAAATTGCTAGAATATTCTGTTGTAGAACAATTGAGGAAGACACTAGCACAGATTTCTCCGTTGCCTTTATTTATACACACGAAAGATCATCGCAAGGCCATAATGAAGATTTTAAATGAGGCATATGTGTCCAGGAGATTAAGGTGAATCAACTGGAAAAAGTTGTTCGATGGATTCTTGAGGTAAATATGATCACTTTCTCAGACGATGAATTACCTGTAGAAGGCACTGGACATAATCGAGGTCTCTACATTACTGTGAAACGTGAGCATTCTTACGTCACTCGAGTGTTGATTGGTGGAGGATATGGTGCTAATATTTATCCTATGTCCACTTTACAAAAGTTGAATGTTCACATGGAAAGAATACAACCTAATAATTTATGCATCAAAGGTTTTGATGGAGCAAAAATAGATGCCATTGGTAAAATAGAGCATTGACAATCTATCCTGTGAATTTTACCGTGGATTTTCAAGTGTTAAACATTAATACTTCATATAATATGTTATTGGGTAGGCCATGGGTTCATAGGGCTGGGGCAATCGCATCCATGTTGCACCAAATTGTCAAATTTAAACATGACAGGAAAGAAATAGTTATTCATAGTGAAGGAGACTTATCCATGTATAAATACTACTTTATTTCCTCTATTGAAGTAAATATTACAGATAGAGTGCTAATTCATCAAGCTTTTGAGCTAGTATATGTTGAGCATATCCTCTAAGTAAATCTAATCACAAGACCACAACTGTCCGCAACACTTGTTATGGTAGTGAATGGAATGTAAATGTATGGTTTTGAACCAGAAAAAGGTTTAGGGATGTTCTTGCAAGGCAGGGCTCATCCAGTAAACCTCCATGAGAACCTTGGTACCTTTGGTTTGGGATATGAGCCCACTGCTGAAGACAAAAAGAAGTCTAAAAAGTGTAAGAAAGAGTTATGGTCACTTACTAAGCCAATACCGCCACTTCACGAGTCTTTCATCAAAGTCAGTGTTGTTGGGTCCTTCATGTTACCTGCTGCAGAGTCAATGAAAGATGATGATACAGAGTTGATTGGATTTTTCGAGAATATATTCATTAAAGCTGATATGGTTGAAATTGGGGAAGGTACCAACAATACAGATGTGCAGTTTATCGGCTTTGATGTCTAGCTTAACAATTGGGAGGCCACTCCTCTCCCTACTATGAAGGAGTCTTGATAGTTTGTTTGTTTTTCTTTTAGTCTTGGTAGTTTGTTTGATTTTCTTTCTGTAATTTAAATCATTCTAGGATTGTAATTCAGATCCTTACCTTAGTATTTTAGGTTAAAACTCTTTCTATCGGTGTTTTTAATGAAACGTAATTTCCCTTTGTTTTATTTTATGTATAATATTTACTTATTTATTTTCTACCAGACATTTCTTTCTATGCCGATTCTAATGATATGACATGCATGAAGAACTGTCAACCAGATTTAAAAAACTAATCTTATTATGAAATAATGAATAAAGAGGTTGAATACGATGAAGAGGAAGTATTTGAGGATATAAGAAAAGATTTCAAACAGTTTGAGAATAAGTCAAATCCTAATTTGGATAAAACTGAGGTGATCATGAAAATATTAAAGAGACTAATATAAGTGTATATGCTCAACCACAACAAAATAAAGCTATAATTGAAGCTTTGCTTAAGTACAAAGATATTTTTTCGTGGTCTTAAGATGATATGCAAGGTTTAAGCATTGATTTGGTAGTTCATAAGAAGCCAACTAATCCTGCTCTCCCTCCTGTCAAGAAAAAGTTAAGAAAGCTTAAAACTGACACGAGTGTAAAAATCTAAGAGGAAATCACAATGCAACTTGAAGCTAAAGTCATTCGGGTGGCCCAATATCCTACTTGGTTGGCAAATATTGTCCCTGTTCCAAAGAAGGATGGCAAAGTTCAGATGTGTGTTGATTATCGTGATCTGAATAAAACAAGTCTAAAAAATGATTTTCCACTTACCTATATCCATAATTTGTTGGACAATTATGCCAAACATGATCTTGCATCTTTTGTGGATTATTATGCGGGGTACCACCAGATCAGTATGGATCCAGAAGATTCAAAAAATACATCATTTATCACGACATAGGGGACATATTGTTATCGAGTTATGGCATTCAGATTAAAGAATGCTGGGGCAACTTACATGAGGGAAATGACCTCAATATTTCATGACATGATGTAGAAAGAGATTGAAGTTTATGTAGATGACATGATCATTAAATTAAGAGAGCAGTCTAACCATGTCAAAGATCTAAGGAAATTCTTTAAAAGGCTTTGAAGGTACGATCTCAAACTTAACCCAACAAAATGTGTATTTGGAGACCCATCGAGAAAACTCTTGGGGTTTATAGTCAGTCGAAGTGGCATTGAGATAAATCCTTAAAAAAATAAAAGCTATTTAAGATTTGCCTCCACCAAAGAACAAAACGGAAGTAATGAGCTTAATTGGAAGGTTAAATTGTATTAGTGGATTCATTGCTCAACTTACAACAACCTGTAAGCCGATATTCAAGTCATTGAAAAAGAGTGCTAAAGTTAAATGGACAGAAGAATGTCAACAGTCATTTGAAATAATTAAAAAGTACTTGTTGAATCAGTCTATTTTGGTTCCTCCAAAGCCAGACAGACCTTTGATATTGTCTATGTCTGTGTTACACAGTTCTTTTAGCTATGTATTGGGTCAATGTGGTGTCACAGGTAGGAAAGAACATGCCATCTACTAGCTTAACTAAAAATTTACCACTTATGAGGCTAAATACACTCTTCTCAAAAAGACTTGTGTCTTAACTTGGGTAGCACAAAATTTGAAACACTACTTATCATCTTACACTACTTACCTCATCTCTCATATGAATCCCTTAAAGTACATTTTTTAGAAGCTTATACCCATAGGCAGACTTTCAAAATAGCAAATACTGCTCAGAGAGTTTGATATTGTCTATGTGACACGAACTGCAATGAAAGCTCAAGCCTTAGCAGATCATTTGGCTGAAAATCCTATTGATGAGGAATATGAACCATTGAAGACCTATTTTCCAGATGAGGAGGTACTGTGTGTTGATGAGGTTATTTTTGATAATTGCCATTCAAGTTGGAAGTTGTTCTTTGATGAAGCTACTAATATAAAAGGAGTGGGGATAAGGGAAGTCTTTATTTATGAATCGGGACAATACTATCCTGTAATATCGCAACTTCAGTTCTACTATACCAACAATATGGCAGAATATGAAGCTTGCATTCTGAGTTTGAGACTGGCTATCAACATGGAAATCAAAGAACTATTGGTGTTAGGAGACTCAGATTTGTTAGTCACCAAATCCAAGGAGATTGGGAGACTCGTGATTCAAAACTCCTACCATATCGAGGTTGTTTGCAAGATCTTTGTCAACGATTTATATCAGTAAAGTTCAAGCATATTCCTAGAGCTCATAATGAGATTACTGATGCTTTGGCGACCTTATCTTCAATGTTCCAACATACCGACAAGACTCATATTGACCCCATGCATATAATGATTCGTGATCAACATGCATATTGCAATGTGGTTGAGGAAGAACCTAATAGAGAGCCTTGGTTCCATGATATCAAAGAATATATTCAGACTAAAAAATATCCCAAACACGCTGATGGTAACCAAAAGAGAACTATTGGACTTCTGGCTAGCAGATTTTTCCTTAGTGGAGGAATTTTGTATAAGAGGACTCCAGATTTGGGACTTTTAAGGTGCATAGATGCTAAAGAATCTCCAAAAATCATAACTAAAGTACATTCTGGGATTTGTGGACCGCACATGAGCGGGTATATTTTGGTAAAGAAAATACTTCAAGCAGGTTATTATTGCTCACCATGGAGCGAGATTCCATCCATTTCATTTGTAAATGTCAGGTACACGGGGAGTTGAATCATTCTCCTCTATCTAAGTTGCATACAATGACTGCTCCATGACCTTTAGTGGCTTGGGGAATGAACGTAATTAGACCAATTGAATAGAAAGCCTTGAATGGACATAGGTTCATCTTAGTAGCCATTGACTATTTGCGATGTGCATTAAAGCAACGACTTTTACGTCAGTGACCAAGAATCCAGTGGTTAACTTTGTTCACTCTAACATCATTTGTCAGTTTGGCATTCCAAAGATAATTGTCACGGATAATGCTGTAAATCTCAATAGTCATTTGATGTATGAAGTGTGTAAGCAATTTAAGATTATGCATCGGAATTCAACTCCTTATCTCCCGAAGGGGAACAAATTTGTGGAAGTTGCCAACTAAAACCAATGGCATGAAAAATTGCCTTTTGCTTTATTGGGTTATCGTACTACAGTTCGGACTTCAATAGGTACAACTCCTTATTCGCTGGTGTACAGAACTGAAGTAGTTATACCTGCAGAAATTGAGATTCCATATCTTCAAGTTGTTGTAGAAGCCAAAATTGATGATGATCAATGGGTCAAAAATCAATTGGAGTAATTGAGTTTGATTGATGAGAAAAAGGTTGGCGTCGGTATGTCATGGCCAACTGTACCAAAAGAGAATAGCTCAAGGTGAAACCCAGACAATTTAAAGTCGGTCAGTTAGTACTAAGACGCATCTTTCCCTATCAGATTAAATCCAAAGGCAAGTTTTCTCCTAATTGGCAAGGACCGTTCATGGTGAAGAAGGTGTTTCATTTGTTCAACAATTAAAAGTTCCTTCAAATTTTTTAAATAAATATGATATGAGAAAATGGTCATTAAATTAAAAAAAAATGTAAATAACTTACAAGAAGAAGATGAGAATGAAAGAGCAATAGTAAATCATATCATACCTTAATGTCAAAAGAGAGTCAAGACAGTAATTTTAGTCGAGGAATCTAAGATATGGATATGGATCGGTTTAGATCCAAACGAAAATTTATGAGAAAAAGAAGAGGAAAAAAGGTTGTGATAACCCTGAAGAGGATAAAAAGAAAAAATGAGAGACGAATAAAATAAATTTAGGGCTAAAGGAGAGGAGAGAAGAGATGAGATAATTCTAATTTCTAGATGTACTACCCTTAATATTAAATGACTAAACAAAGTGTATTTGTTCAAATTTATATTTTCAAAGCATAATTAATAATGCTAATTTGGTAGTAAAATAACCCCTAATTAATATTTTCTTAATGGGTGTGCCAAGTAGATATGAAACGGAAGAAGTATTAGGGGTTTCAATATTCATTAATTAATATTTCACAAATAATTTGAGGGGCACGAGGAAGAAAATGGGTGGCATTGAAAAGACAGGACAAGACTACTCAATGAGATTTTCAGTTATCCAAGAAATATTTTTTACCGCCTTTAGTAGTACTACTACTTTATCTACTCGGACAGACACTTGCTTTAAAATTAAAAGAAAAAAAGATTTTCAAATAGATATGTTGTCTGTTGCAACAGATTTAAATATCCATTTGAAAAATTCCAACAACTCAGTCATCTATGACAACAAATGGAAATGTCCATTTCGTAACTAAATCAGAAATGTCATCGGTTACAACAGATATCAATATCTGTTTGAAAATTTCCAACAGCTCAGTCATCTGTCATAACAGATATGAATATCTATTTGATAATTAAATCAAATAAGTCAGCTATTACAACAGATATTATAATCTGTTTGAAATTCTCCAACAGCTCAGTTGTTTGTTGCAACAGATTTCATTGTAATTGATTTAGGTGGAACTAGGGATGAAAGAATGAGCTTCTTATTAACTTAATGTTAATATTAATAATAGTACCTACATCAATCTAGGTGGAACGAGGGAATAATGAATGAGCTCACAAGGTCAACTACAAATCCAATTGAGTCGTTGTATTTGCATAGTGTTAGTAGTGCATTCATCCCGACCCGAGTCATCGATCGATCACTCTGAGTTGAAATGAGTTCTTATTAACTTGATGTTAAGATTAATAGTAGTACTTACATCAATCTAGGTATAACGAGGGATGAATGAATGAGTTCAAAGGGTCAACTACAACTTCAATTGAGCCTTTTGGTAATTGTATAATGAGACGGTACTGCATTCCTCCCGACAAGAGTCATCGATCGATTACTCTAAGATGAACCGATTCTTACTACCTCGTATGTTTAACTAATACCTTAATTGAATAATTTAGAACTAGGGGTAAGTTCTCATAAGGTCAACTACAACTTTAATTGAGTCTTTTGGCAATACATGATGAGACGGGACTGCGTTCCTCCCAACAAGAGTCGCCGATCGATCACTCTGAGCCGAACCAATTCTTACTACCTCATATGTTCAAATAATACATTAATTGATTAATCTAGGACTAGGGGTGAGTTTTCATAATGTAACTACAATAAATGAAAGCACCTATTTGATTATTTACAACATATGGGTAATCTATTACGACATTGACTCAATTCATTTGATAATTTACAACAAATGGGTAATCTGTCGTGACAGATGACTTACACTATTTGATAGTTTACAATACATTCATGATCTGTCACAATAAATAACGTGATCTATTTTGATAGTTTACAACAGATGCGTAATATGTTGCAACAGATTACATAATCTATTTGATTTGATCCAACAGGAAAGACATTTGTTGCAACAGGTTGAACATTTGTTTATATATAACTCAATTGAGTTCATATGTTATACTAATACCTTAATTGAATGTGAGTTCTCATAGGGTCAACTACAACTTCAATTTAGTCTTTTGGAATTTCATAATGAGATGGTACTGCGTTCCTCCAAACCAAAGTCGTTAATCGATCACTCTGAGCCAAATTGATTCTCACTACCTCATATATTAGACTAATACCTTAATTGAATAATCTAGGACTAGGGTACTAATACCTTAATTAAATAATCTAGGACTAGGGGTGAGTTCTCATAGGGTCAACTATAACTTTAATTGAGTCTTTTGGCAATTTCATAATGAGATGATACTGTGTTCCTCCCGATTAGAGTCATCGATCAATAAATCTGAACCGAACTAATTCTTACTACTTCGTATGTTAGACTAATACCTTAATTGATTAATCTAGGACTAGGGTACTAATACCTTGATTGAATAATCTAGGACTAGGGGTGAGTTCTCATAGCGTAAACTATCGATTAATCTAGGACAAGGGGTGAGTTCTCATAGGGTCATCCACAACAGATGGAGTGCCTATTTGATAATTTACAACATATGGGTAATCAGTTGCGACATATGACAATCCATTTGATAATTTAAAACAGATGGCTAATCTGTCGCAATAGATGACTTAATCTTTTTGATAATTTACAACAGATTCATAATCTATTGTCATCTAATCTGATTGATAATTTACAACAGATGAAAAATCTAACTCAATATGTTGAACATTTGTTTTTTATAATTTCAATTGAGTTCTTATGTGAGACTAATAGTACCTAAATTGATTAATCTAGAATCAGGGGTGAGTTTTTATAGGGTTAACTAGAGTACTCGATCAACTACAACTTCAATTATTTTTATACAATTTTAATTGAATTAACCTTTTAGCGATTTCATGATGAGAGGGTTAAAAATTACTCATATATTTTATGATTTTAAAAATAATTAAGATCAATTCAGACCAAATTAACATTTTCAAAACTACTTGTCATTCTTTTCCAAAATACAAATCAACCTATACAAAATGTTTCATCATTTCAAATCTCAATGTCTCGCTCTTTCTCTCTCATTCTCACTCATTAATACAATACAGACAATAACTACTAAATAAATTTGCTCAACCCTCCACAACAGATCATTTTTCATCTCATTTTCGACCTTATAGATGTTATTTTTTACTTTATTCTTGCTTGTATCAGCCGTTTTCTTTATTTTCGTAGGCAACAAAGTTTGAGAGGAGCTCTATATTTGTATTTTTTTTCTAAAAAATAAGGTCTTTTAAGTTAATGATGAAAAATAAAACTTTTAGTTGTATTATCTTCGAGAATGGATTTATAATTTCGAGTTTTGATGGTAAAATCATAGAAAAAACTCAAGAAATCCCTAGTTTTTATTGTAGTGTTTCGTTGACTATCGTGATATTATTGAAGGGTGTTTGTGGTATTGGTGGTGGTGTTTGTGGTCGTCATGGTAGTACTGGTGAGGGCATTAGTTGGTGGTGTTCGTGGCGGTTGTCGGTGGTGTCGGTATTCATGGTGTTTGTTTTGTTGGCATTGGTTGGTGGTGTTTGTGGTGGTGGTTGTTGGTGTGTCGGTATTCGTGGTGTTTATTTTGTTGGCATTGGTTGGTGGTGTTTGTGGTGGTGGCTATTGGTGTGTCGGTATTCGTGGTGTTTGTAATGTATTTTTTAAAATCTAAGCATACATCAATTGTAATGTAATTTTTGTTTTTCTTTGTCTTTAGGTAAAATATGTCTTTCAAAAGAAAAGAAAGTGAAAGTGGATCAACGTCTGACTACCCAAAAAAAAGGCTACAGTACAGAGGGATTTAGAGAAGCTTCCTGAATAAAATCAATCAGGAAAAAGTGAAGCTGAGAAGAGATGTGAAAACAACATTGAGGGAGGTGAACAAGAGTCCGTAGATGATGATGAATAAAATGAAAGTAACAAAGATGAGGAATTGGAGAGTTAGAAAGAGAAAGAGGATGATCATCAACATGATGATAATGGATCACCGATGGGGCGTGAATTAATATCGACATCCCAGCATGATCATATCAAAACTTTTAGTATTGACAGGCTTCAAGTTGTGATGCGGATAAATGACCCAGAAGGAAAACAACTAACTGGTCAAATTGTACTTAAATGTCAGATGGGGAAAAATTTTGAACATTTTATGAAAATTATGAAGAACGAAAACATAGGCGGACTTTTTAAGAAGAGCTGCTTTGGACACTTTCTTAAGCTGCCTGAGGACCCCTCTTCCCGTATCCATTTGCCTATGACGATGGTATATGGTCTTCTCAAGCGCAGGATCAATTACGCGGGGGATGATAAAGATCCAGAGGAGGGGGCAAAAAAAAGATAGATGAAATCTAGATCAACTACTGTGGCATGCCCGTTTGATTTGGCTTGCTAGAGTTTACCATAGCGACGGGCATGAGATGCCATCGTCCAAAAGTACCACCGCCCCTCAAAAGATCCAAGACAAGAAAATACAAGGAAAGAATAGATGGGTTGTTTGACATTGCTCGACATGGCTATAAAGCATCAAATTTGTTGACAGCTCTCGAGGATAAAACCATACCAGAGCAGTTCACGGAGCAATTGTGCTTAGTTTGGTTTGCCCATTCGGTTATATTGGCAAGAGACGTTAACAAGGTTATAGAAGATGATTTGTTGGCGCGTGATGAGGATTTTGATAAATTCAACAATTATCCCTGGGGCTATGACACCTTCTACTTGACTGTCCAATATTTACTGACAAAGTTGTCCTCAAGGACGACCACATTATATGGCTTTCCTTGGGCTTTCATGGTAAAATTAATCACTAATTTTACTCATTCATTAATTTATATTGAATATAGTTATTATGACTTTTTTTGGCTTGCTTCCTGTTTACATTTTTTAGGCTTGGGCATTTAAAGCCATTCCTCCCATCCGAAAGTAGTTAATCGATTACCCGGATGAGTTTTCTCATCCAAGGATGTTTAGGTGGTTGGATGCAAAGAGCAACACCAATATTAAGGAGGATGATCTCTTTAACCCTCTGGATGATACATTACGTCTTCTTCAAGTAAAATAATTCTACTCAAAGATAAGAAAGATATTGAATAGATGTTATATCTGGAGCAATAGATGTTATATCTGATGCACCAGATGGGACATCTGTTGCGACAGGTATAACTTGCATCAGATTACCCATCTGTTTCTTTGGTTCTCTGAACCTTACTCCTCAAAGATTAACTACCTACTGTAAATTATGTAACAGATGTGTAATCTGATAACATATTATTCATCTATTGCGATGTATAGATCATCTATTGCATAACAGATTACCCATCTTGTGCAACTGTTGCAAAGAATGATTGATATTTTGTATTAGATTATCCATATGTTGCTCTGTTTCTCTGAACCAGACTCAAACGAATTTTAACTATATACTGCAAACTATGCAATAGATAAGTCTTTTATATGTATCCCAACTATGAAAATTATTATATTATATGATTTAAATGTATCTGTCTTTTTTTTTATTTTTTATAGGTTGTGCATCCATGGATCGTGCCTACTGAGGAGGAGTCAGTGATGACTTCTTATATTACTATAGGTTATGTTGATACTATAGCATACCCAACGGTGGAGTTAATAAAGAAGGAACTGGCTGGAGCAACAGTCATAAGAAGAGAAGTTAGGCAAGTTCAGCCTAATATTGAGGCTCTTCATGACAACCTTTTACTAAGGCAGATTCGGGTGCTTCTTCTGGTAGAGTTATTGGTGTTGGTGGCAGGCATGCTGATACTGCTACCACTCATGATGATGAGCATGTTGATGCTCAAGAAAGAATAAATATGTTTAAAAACACACCTTTTTGCCCTTACACAGGTCCCTCTCACCCCTCTTCACCCTCGTGTTCTCGCTGTGAATGCGAAGAAACCAAGGACAGACAAGATAAAATCTTTGAAAAAGTAAAGGCTATCTTTAAAGCTATCAAGGAATTTAAATCCAAGAGGTGTTTCATACCATCCAAGAAGGTGAGGGAGCCGCACACTCCTACAGTGTTGGTTAGGAGAAACAAAAAAGCAATTAGAGACATACTCTCCTGTTGAAAATCAAAAGAAACTGTACTTCCTCCCTATCCAAAAGTTGTTAAAGTTCAGGGGTCAGTCAAGAAGGTGGACATATACGAGAAAATTGGCGTCGAAGATAAGAAGGATCTGCGATAGGCCAAGAATGCGAAGCCAGGCGCACCAGATTACCCCAGGCCTCCCTTTCCCCCCTAAGACTTCTAGACTATGACTGATATGCGTATGCCGTACGAGGACAAGACAAGTTTACTTTTCCTAACCTAGCCCTTCTAATATAACCCATGAAGAAGAAGCTACGTAATAGATTTCACACCTGTTGCAACAGTTGGGTATACTACTGCAACTGGTAGTGGTTCTATTGCAACTTATTATCTATCTGTTGTATAAGTTGCATTGGATGGACCCTATGTAACAGATGGACCATCCGTTGCATCTTTACTATTACTAACCTATTTAAAAATTTCCTTCTTATGTCACAGTATGTTGACATAATTCTCTACCTCATGAGAAAAGGGAGATTAACGTACCAGGAAGCTTATGACGCTGCCAATAGGATAATGGACCTCAACTTCTGCAAAAAGCTCAAGGATAGGTATGATCAACTCAATGGGGAGGCGTTATCCCTTGGCGTGGGACTTGATTTCCTAGTTCCTACGTTGGTCTTGGATGAAGAAGAAATAATAAAATATGTTAGAGAGGACAAGCCAAATCCACACGGCAAGTGCTGGACCGGGGCCAGTCATTAGCGTGAATGAAATGCATTATCGGGCTTTTGAGATACTACTCGAGAAGGGAAATATCAATTTTTATGACTCCAATGTATCTCTTGTCAGACAATTTTGATCTTGTTTTCCTCGTGGAGCCACTAATGGTGTTGTTGCCCATCTTGTTGAGGGAGAGTAAATTGATGAATCATTTGCCAAAGGAAGTGTTGATAAAGAAATCATAGGATTTTGAAGGTCGAAACAAGGGAATGATCCTTCCAAAAAATGATGTTGCTAAAGCGAGCAGCTCGCACGCTCTTGCACACATCGAATGTTTTCTGATCGGCACAGAAATGGTTGAGTCAATGACTTTTTTGTGCGACAGCACTATGGCAAACCTGCAAGAGATTTGGGCTTATGGGGTACTAACTGGACGCTTGAAGCCTGTGTATATAGAAGAGCCTGTCAAATAAAAAATTTTAATTTCAAGTCACCCTTCACTTTATTACATGTACATGTAGTGGCAAGAATTTTTTTGCTGATGAAGTTGAGTTTTTTATAAGGCAATAAATTAGATTGTCAATCTGTTGTAAAATATATTCAATTCGTTCTGGCAGATAGGTTGGTCATCTGTTGCATTACGCCGATGTTATTTCTATGAATAATCTAAGAATCTAAGTCTAATCTGTTGCAACAGTGGAAAGACCTATTTGATAATTTCCAACAAATGACCTAAATTTTACAATATATGCCTAAATCTTTTTGATATTTTCTAATAGTTACACTTGAATATCCAAGCACTCGACAACACCAAACCAGTAGCAAATACACACACCACCATGAAAATTTCAGCAATTAGGCTTGAATATCCATGTGCCCAACAACACCAAACCAGTAGCAATAACAGTAATAATGTAGTATCTTCTTGCTCGATTTTGTTTCTATTCAGAAGCCTTGACTTTGTTCAACAAACCTCAGATTACACAATTTACTTGTGAAGGGTGTCGTTCTTCATACCAATCAAAGTAATCGCAACCACCCAATTTCTATAAAAAAGAGAACACAATTACAAAACAATTACAAGTCAATAATTAATCAACTAATTAAATATAAAAAATATTACCTTTGAAATCTTACAAGTAAAAAAACTACGAATCAGATTTTGTTGAGTCCAAGAAGTATTTAATAGAGCTTCATGGCCGCACTTACAATATCAAAAATCTTTATCACAAAAAACAATGGAAGATACGCTCAACATTATCAAGCTCAGTTGAAAAAAATGAAAGAAATAATTTGAAGAATTTGGATAGATAAAAGAAGATGATGATGATTAAGAAGATTTGAGAATTTAGGGTTAAATTTTAGGAGGGAGATGAATATATAAGACAATGAAGTGAAAATGATAGTAGGGGGCCAAGTGACGGCAAGTCAACAAAATGTGCCAGACTGATACATTTAATGCCTATTTTATTTTACGTGTTTAAGATGAACACTGTCTACTTGATGCCTATTTTATTTTAGGTGTTTAAATTGAACATTGTCGATGGGTTGCGACTTTTTTATTTCAATTCAATTCACTTTAAGATTTTTGCACTTAGTGGCAATTTTTTATGTCCAACAAAAGTTGAATTTTTATAATGCAACAGATTCTCCATCCGTTGTAACAATTGTTCTACTTGTTCTGACACATAGTTTATCTGTTACAATAGGTTGGTCATCGGTTGCATTAGCTCGATGTTTTAATTTAAATTCCATATATTGCAACAGTGGAAAGACTTATTTGATAAATTCCAATAGATCACCTACCTGTTGCAACATATGTCTAAATCTGTTTGATTTTTCCAATAGATGTGTCGTCTATTGCAAAAGATATATTATTTATTGCAATATTTGAATCTAGTATTCCTATTCAATTAATAAGTTCAAATCTAAGGAATAAATAAAATTCATAGACAAAATAAAATAAATCAAAGCCTTCATAAATTAGCTGAAATAAGTCAACGAATAACTAAAATGTAAAAAAATTGTTAGGGGTACAGATCTCAACAAATACATCAACAACAATTTAAGTGTACTACCAAGGATTGCTTTGACAGGCTTAAGCTATAAAGATCTACTCAGTATGGACAAGTTTTCTTCATCCGGTGCTATGGAATTCGGCTTTGCTCATTGTGGATCTTTATTGTCGCTTACGTATAGTTTCTATGCTTTCTGTTCTCCGTATTTCCATAAAAAGAATAGCATATTATCAATGTTGTTTAGCAGCAGCTTATTCTATATCCACCTGGAAAGCCAGAATTGGTTAATGCCAATCACGGAGATACAACAAAATGGAAAAGGATAATTCATCTCTTCTAGGAAATCAAACAAGGCTTCCTCATATTTTAAATTATCCCAAATAGATTATATTTCTGTTGCAATAATGAATCAACTATTGGGATAAATTTTTACATGAGGAAGACCCTGTATGATAATTTCCAACGGATGAACCATCCGTTGCAACATATTAATCATCTGTTGAAGCAGATAAGTCGTCTGTTGGTACAAATAAAAATGTTACGAAACGCTATTTGATTTGCTAAAATAGACGAGACATATGTTGCACCAGATAAAGTATTTGGTGCAACAGATTAGTCAACTATTGCAATAGATGTATATATTTGTTTGATAATATTCAGCAGATGTGTCATCTGTTAAAACAGATATGTGTCTATTTGTTTTTTCAGTTGGAAGACATATAATATATTCACCTTCTTCAGCTCGTGCTGCTTTTCTTTGGATATTGTACGTTGCTCAGTGCAACACAAAGACAGAGGAGTTGTAATTTCACTTTTTTGGATGCTTGATAATGCCCTGAAAATAACTATCATTCTCCTCTTAGCCCTAATCTCTAGTAGAGCAGATGGAAATAAAATCCTCTTTGATAGAATGAGACCCCTCTTAGATGTCTATTCCTTTATAGAAGTAGTTAATGCATTAATAGCATTAATCACTACATCATGTTTTGCCCCGCAGACTTGACATTTGCATACAGAATATTTACTAGGAGAGGCAAAATCTGTATAACTATTATGATTATACTCATAATGATTTGCTTTAAATACTGTAAGAGGAGCATCATTAGCACCAACAGTAGCGCCACTACCACCACCAACAGCTCCATCACTACTAAGACCATCAACAACAACAAACCCACCCTCCAAAATTATTTTTCTTGTAATGGTTGTTGCTTCATACAATTTCATTTTTATTCTGTCAATGACCTAAGGGTCCGATAAAGTTTGCACAGACCATAAAGTAAGAAAAAATGGCATTTTCAACTCTCGATTGGTCGGAACTAGCGACGGATGCACAATCAAACATAAATCATTACATATATTAGAATGGTGATTAGATCGTTCAAAAAAATCATTAATTAAAAGAAAAATTAATTATAATTATACTTATTGCATCCTTCGGAGGGTTGAAGAGATCAAAAAATTTTGCATTTTTATCAGTTTTGGCCTACAACCTTCTCAAGATTCTTGGACAGAAAACTCTTTTCTGGCAGTTCACTTATTGTCTCAAATAAGGATTGGCTTCAAACGCCCAAGCCTATAAATTAACGCCCATAAATCAAAACCATTATTGAGTAAAAAAATAAATGATATTATAATAGAAGAAAGAAATATTTACCATTAAAGCCCACGGAAAGCCATATCCGTTGACTGTCTTTGGCGCTAACAGAGTCAACAAATATTTGACAGTTATTTTGAAGCCTTCATACCTCCAAGGATAGCTGTTAAACACCTCAAGATCCTCGGAGAGATTTATTAAATCGAGGCTTATGTTGTTGTTAACGTCTCTCGCCCAAAGAATATTATGTACAAACCAAATCAAGCACAATGACTGCTTGTGCTTCTTTGAAAGTCCTTTACTTTTCAACATTTCTATCAATTTTTTGTTTTTGAAGCTTGGACCAACAATGGACACCAGGTCATCATGATCACATGACTTGCCTTTGCCTTTTTTGGGTGTGCGAGGTGTTTTTTTGGGTTAGAATAGGTATAACTTGAGAAGGAGGATAACATTTTAGTCCAGTAACTATGACAAACTCCTTTCAACCAAAACAAGCAGGCATGCCACAATAATTTATTCATACCTCATCCATCTTATCTTTGTTTTCATACATAAACCTACGCTTGAGAAGTTCATATATCATTTTTATTTGAAAACGAGCATTGTTGTCCTCCAGTAAATCAAGATATTTTCCAAAGCAGCGGTCCCTGAAATAAGCATCCAATTTTTGTTCTTGAAGTATTTTTCTAAAGGCGTCGAAAGATTTTCCCATGACTGACTTAACCATGAAATTATCCGCTAAATCTGCGGTACCATCGCGTTGCATTCTCACAGAATAATGATCAATGCTAAAGGCTTTGACCAACTCTTCGGTGGAAGGGCTATTAGCATTTGCATCATCTCTTTTAAAATATTCCTCCCCCTCGTGTTCCTCATATTCTACTCTCGATTAAGATAACGCTTATAAAACAAGCTCATAGAGTGGTGGATGTAGCCTAGTTACTTCACTTGTTCCTTTACTTGGACTTGATTTAGTTTCTGTTCTTTTGGAAACCATATTATCTAAACTTAACCGGAACATAAAATAATAGATTATTGTTGATTAATGCATCATTAAAAAGGATAACAGTAAATCAAACAAGCAAAATAGTAAAATAATAGTTGTAACAGATCATCCATCTGTTGCACCAGGTAGTATATCTATTGCAGCATATAACCAAACTGTTGCAGTGGATGAGTAATTTGTTGCAATAATACAAAATATATCACTCATCTTTTAAGACAGATGAATGGTCTGTTCAACCGATCACACAACTATTGTGACATCATTTGTTGTAACATATAAGTGATCTATTAGAACAGTTAAATAATTCGTAGCAATGGCTGAGTAATCTGTTGCGACAATATAAAATATATCACTCATCTGTTGAGAAAGATGAATGGTTTATGCAACAGATCACACATCTGTTATAACATATGCGTGATCTGTCAAAGCAGTTAACTAACCTGCAACAACGGCTGAGTAATCTGTTGCAATAACACAAAATATATCACTCATCTATTGAGAAAAATGAATGATCTGTGCAATAGGTCACACATCTATTGCAACACATGAGTGATCTGTTGGAACAGTTATCAACGGTCAATATTATTTAGATTTCTTCTGACATAGGGTCATCTATCACGGCAGATGAATGATCAGTTCGAAAAATCAAGTCATGAACATTTCCTGTAGGAAGAGTTGATAGGATTTTATCCAACAAGAGGTTCATCTGTTGTATCAAATCCTTAATCTGATGGTTCTTCCATTGCACCAGATGGTTAATTAGTTGCGTCTGATTTTTTATCCGATCCTTAATCTGTTGCAACATATGATCAAGTTGTTGCATCAGATAGTTAATCTGTTACATCAGATAATTAATCTATTACATCAGAATTGTAATCTGATGGTTCCTTTGGTGCATCAGATGGTTAATATATTGCACTAGATGGTTAATCTATCGAAGAAAATAAAAAATAGTAGCACGATTTGTTCGACAAAAAATAGCAATTTCACCATTTTTACCAAGAACAAGAACAGAACAAATCAACCCAAATTGTCATTTTATTTTTATAAACACAAACAATAAAAATCAAACTTCAAAAAAATGTAATAAACAACAAAATATCATAATTCACTTCAAAAAGAGAAGAGAAGAAATACCAGAAATTAGGGTTTTATTCAGACCGTATTTCAAATTAATGCAACAAATATTGAAATTGTTAACTAATACTATAAGAGATGTTGGCTCAAGTTCCTCATTTTCTTCAAAACTAAAAAGGCTATAAATTTTTACCTATGAAAGAAGAAAATGAACGATGAAGAATTTGAAGTTATTGGGGTAGAAGAGTAAGGTTGTCACATCGATTGAAGGGTGAAGTAAAAAAGGAACTCGAAGCCCAACTATTTGTAGTCGGATGTTGAATTCGCTGAGGATTGAAATGAGAAATTTGAAGAACAGTTGGCTAGGAGATAATTGAGAGAAGTTGTAGAGAGAGGGATGAGAGACAGGTTGATTTGAATTGAAAAGAACAACTTGAAGCCCAACTATTTATCGTCGGGGGTAGAAATTATCGGGGGTTGAAGAGAGAAAAGAGGGAAAGTCGAAGCTCAACTATTTATCACCGGAGGTAGAAGTCGTCGGGGATTGGAGGGAGAAATTTTGGAGAACTGTTGGTTGGGAGAGAGTTGAGAAAAACTGTCGAGAGAGATGAAAGAGTGGTTGATTTGGATTGAAGAGGGGTGTGGGTTGGGCAGATTTGTACTTTTGAAAAGACTATAAAGTTTTGAAAATATTAATCAAGTCCACAATTAACTTAATCAAGTTTCCTACTGATGTTTGACCCTATCTGTTGGTCAATGTCACCAATCCTTCATTCAAGACTTAAAAGACACCTTTCCTTCAATTTCCTCAAGCTTCTTGGTCTTGTGAGTTGCAAAGGAAAAAATTAAAGCTTTTTGGTCTTGTACTTCATAAAGCAAGAAGTACAAGTAATTTAATAAATAAAATAATTAAAGGATATTTGACATTTATATTTTGCAATTGACTTGATTAAATAATATATAAGTATGAGAAACAAAACATCATAATGGAAGATTTTAAAAATGATTTATTGATTAGTTAAACAATATGAGAACTTGAATCGTTCAGTTGATTAACTACCTAAACTCCACTTTGTTGATAAATATTTAATTCTTTGATTTGTAATCTGCTCCCTAATTTTTCTTGTCCTATTCCTAATTTTTTAAAAAATATTTAATTAAATAATTGAAATTACAAGAAAACTTTAATAATAGCTTCTCATACTATGACATATGCACCAAGTGCAAAGGTTCACATAGCAAGAAAGAAGGCAAAATAACAGCATCTATATCAACCAAATGTCACAATATTATAGGATTAATAAATTAATTAAATTACTATGAAAGATAAAGTCATGACATAAAAGTAATTAATTGTAAAGATTAAAATTAAGTTGGAAATTTTTGTGAGAACTACCGAAAAATTAAGTTGGAAACTTTTGTGAGGACTACCAAAGTCCTTGAATTGTCCCTTATATATATATATATATAAATGCGCATAAAAAATTAAATGCAAATATATAAAAAATAATATATAATTATTGTATAAAATATGTATGTATATAAGATACATGTATAGAACAATGAATGTGTTATAGGGTTGTATCAATATGGTATAGGAACTATATATGCATA
Source organism: Capsicum baccatum var. pendulum (assembly GCA_030864225.1). NCBI lineage: Eukaryota > Viridiplantae > Streptophyta > Magnoliopsida > Solanales > Solanaceae > Capsicum > Capsicum baccatum. Next base: position 247,879,607 of record CM061550.1, read on the forward strand.
AGTTTATATGTATAAACTATATGAATGTGGTATTGAAATTGTATGGTTATTGTATAGATATGTTGGTAAATAAAATATATGTATAGAACAATGAAAATGGTATAGAGACTGTATCAATATGATATAGAGGTCGTATCAATGGGCCATGAGGATTGTATCAATATGGTTATAGGGACTCTAACATGATATAAGGATTGTATCAATATGGATAGTATGTGATGTTATTTTTGTATCATAAAATATACGCATGTGTATAAGATGTGTACAGAAATTATATCATTATTGTATTAAAATATTTATATCATTATAATATTGTGTATATATATATAGATATGTATTATATTGTTTCAGTATAATACAATTAAAAAATAGTTTTTTTAAAAAAACAAAACAGATCCAAAAAAAAGTATAAAAAAGCACTGAAAAAAACACAAAAAAGCAACAATTTTTTTTATAACAGAATGAAGCAGCAAAATTTTAGTAAAAATGAAGCAATAAAAAATAACAGCAAAATTAAAAAAAAAATGAACCCATAAAATTTTTTAAAAAATAAAATGGAGCAACAATATCTTATCATTTTAAAAACGAAGGCAACAGCTATAAAACGCCTAACTGGCTATTTAGTGAAAATGCCAAACCAATGGCCAGTTGGTGGCAATTCTTTTGGACGACTGGCCTTTTTTGTTCATTAAACACTAGGAATGACCATAATATTTGATATTTGTTCTTTAGTTTTATATAAATGCATAACCTAAAATTATTTTATATATATATATATATATCTGGTTATCTTGGTCTTTGATGAAGAACACCATTCATCTTCACTTTTTGGCAAAGTGACAGCCATTAACGGATTTGATTTGTCTTTACCGGTTACCGTTTGAACCGGACTAGCTGTACCAACATTCGGTACAGTAGATTTCTGAGCATTTAGCGGGAAATTCACACCCTTCTCATCCATTTTTTGTGGAGATGGAGAACTCTGAAAGGGAAACCTCTCTCTTAGTTACTTCATGTAAGTTCTTATTTTATGTATTTTCCCCACAAAAATATTTTCTTTATGTGTATATGTTTTTATATCCATGTCTAAAATTATTCTACATATCTTAAGTACATCATGAAGATTAGTTTTGTTTTCTTTACAAAATCTTTACCCTTACTATATGGTTAACCTCTTAATTTCTTAATAACAACGATGGATTAACCTGTAAATTCCTAGGAATTCTGGCCTTTATAGTCCGCTAAGTCTGCAGAATAGACACAAGACGAGTGTTAGTTGCCAGATCAAAATATTTCGGGGTGTGGTTAAAGAAGTAAAGTGTTAAGAACATAGATTAGAAGGAAGAGATGAACAGGGTAAGTTAAAAAAAAAAAAGTAAAAACTCTGGGGAAAATATAAATCAGAAGAATGATAAAATGAATAATCTATGAGAGAGAGGGAGTACTGAGTAGGATTTACACAAAAACTGATAAAAACCAATTATTACTCACTGAAAAAATTATATTTTTCTTTCTTTTAGAAAGTAGTGATAAAGGAAGCACTCGGACTGACTCTGACTATTACATGACATAAAGTGGGCATCCCCACTGAGCTATACTTTAATAATACAACTAGTACTTCATACTGTAGATTGTCTTGAAACTGTAGATTTGTCTTGTCTTATGTGTCCAAGTTATGCAGGGCAATGGAGTCGAAGCTCATGTCCAGGAAGACATTTTGAATGGTTAGTAATGCCTTTCGGATTAAAGACAGCTCCGCCCATTTTTCAAAGAAAAATGGATAATATATTTGGAGAATATAAGCATTTCATACTAGTATATGCAGATGATATTTTAGTATTTAGTCAAATTATGCAAGAACATTTAGGACATTTACAAATAGTCTTTAGATTATTTGTTAAACATGGCATAGTAATAAGTAAGAAGAAAATAGAGTTATGTAAAACTTATATTAATTTCTTAGGAATAACTCTAGGTAATGGAAAAGTAAAATTACAACCACACATAGCAAAGAAGACTCACTCATCATGAAAAACACCAGATTAATCAAACAAATATAGATGCTAGAAACAAGACTCAGACAGCAGAATCAAGCTAGCAAAAGAGACGCACAAACACAGACTACTCCAGATCAGAATTCTCCATCTCCACAAAAAATGGATGAGAAGGGTGTGCATTTCCCGCTAAATGCTCAGAAATCCACTGTACCGGATGCTGGTATAGCTAGTCCGGTTCAAATGGTAACTGGTAAAGACAAATCAAATCTGTTAATGGCTGTCACATTGCCAAAAAGTGAAGATGAAGGGTGTTCTTCATCAAAGACCAAGATAACCAGATTAGGAAATAGAGTAAAAAAGACTTTAATATCTAAAAGAAAAAATGAAACCATCGAGACAATAATCAAACAGACATTAGATAGATTTTTCAGCAACCAGACACAAGACAAATACATAAATGAACAGCCAGACGGACAACCCTCTAATTCGGATAGAGCTGTGCCAGAAATAAATAGTACCAACAATAATTCAGCAAGATCAGATGAAGAAGATGATATTCTACAATTCCAGGATGCTCAGGATCCATATGAAGACGATGACTCAGGCATGAGCTTCGACTCCATTGCCCTGCACAACTTGGACACATAAGACAAGACAAATCTACAATTTCAAGACAATCTACAGTATGAAGTACTAGTTGTATTATTAAAGTATAGCTCAGTGGGGATGCCCACTTTATGTCATGTAATAGTCAGAGTCAGTCCGAGTGCTTCCTTTATCACTACTTTCTAAAAGAAAGAAAAACTGTTGAAGCACGCATCAAAATAAGTTTGAAAGAAAATTAATAACGCATGTGATGATGGGGCCCAAAGTGTACCCGACTTGCATTATTAACATTTCTTTCTTATCTCTTATCTAAAAGTGTCGGCCCATTGTATGAAGGCCACGTAGTAGTCCTTAAGACCACTCCTTTATGAAGTTTCTACCTATAAAAGGCATACAATTTGTAGAAACAAAGCAAAGTGAAATCACCCAACTCCAAAAAACCCATCTGAAATGTGTAAACCTCTTCTCCCAAAAAACCTACCCAAACATGTCCTCCTTGTATAAACTTTGTATAAAGTAACTTGTTTCTAATAAAAGCTCCATGGTTTCTATTTGATCTTTAGGGGGTTCCCGAAAGGGAAACCAAACCTTTACACCAGACTCTCACTTACTATATACTACAAGTAAAGAAGAAACCTCAGGTAGATTTACCGATTATAACTACACAACAAAAAGAAATTTAGACGACGATGAAACAGAAAGTAATATAGAAACAGAAAGCGAGTTTATGAATATAGAAGTTCTACAGGAAGGATAAGAAGTAGACATAGCTATAGAAAAAGCTGAAAATTTAACAGAAGAATATAAAAATATAACTTTTAAATGTAAAGGATGTCAAAAAGACGATATGAAAATAGACGAATGCATAGAACATTTCAAAAGTTGTTTAGAGAGAAGTGATAATTTAGGATATAGAAGTAACAAATCTTTCCTTAAAAGAAAAGATGAAGATATGATCTCAATATTAAGTTCTACCATTAGTTACAAGGAACTAGCCGAATTAGAGCCAATGAGCTCTTCAAGTACTAGCCCTTTCCAACAAACAAACCCTAATCCTCAACCAATCGATTATAGTACAGGTAATGTACCTAGAATACCCGCAGTTAGAATAAATCTAGACACAGAACTTAAAGGAGATTATATAAAACCAGCAGGAAAAAGAATGCCTATAGAAGAACCAATTAAATTACAAGAAGGAGGTAGTAAAGAAAAAATTCTAAACATAGCAGCACATGATCCCCAAATGTGGGATACAGTAATAGATTTATGAAAAGGAATAGTAGCTACCGATTACCTAAGACATTATACAGAAACAGACACAGAGACGGTGTATAAATATTTAGAAACCTTCTTAGGAGAATCTGCTAAAGCTACATGGGAAAGTTTTAAGACAAACTACCCACATGATTTCCAGATTTTACTAAGTATGGAACCAAACCCATATAATTTTACAAATAAGATGCATATGTTACTAACTGGAAAAGATCCAAATAGTTGATTATTAGCATTACAGAAAGAAGCATTGATTAAGTTAGAACAATTAAGTATTTCACATTGGGTATATATAAAGAAATTCTTACAAGATTATTTCTATTATTGTACCGTTAGTGGAAATACTTTTAACGAAGAATTAGGTAAAAAATTATTCAATAAATTGCATGGTGCCTTAGGCAGAGAAATCGAAGAAAGGTGGTATAAAAGAGATGGAGTAGCAGCAAACCCAAATTTAAAATGGACAATAGGACATAGAACGCAACACATAATGGATATGCTAACTAAAAAATGTACTAATATACAAATACAAAAACAATTAAAACGAAATGAAATGAATTTCTGTAAATTCGTTATATACACAACTCAGAATTATGACCAAAAACAACATAGAAAATATAAGAAACGAAATAATCAAACACCATATAGCAGAAAACAATACTTCTTAAGAAAATCAAAAGCTAAAAAACCTTGGTTAAATAGAGATAGACATGTTAGAAAATACAGAAATGATAGAAACTACAAAAATAAATTAGAATGTTACACGTGCGGAAGTATAGACTATCTAGCTAATGTATGTCCTAAAAGAAATAATAATAGAACCAGAAACTCTCAACTAATAGAAGATTTCCAAGAAAATTTATTAAATGTAGATGAATACATGTTAGTTACAGAAAGTATATACTCAATAATAAGCATTGATATAAACGATAAAGATAATTTAAAATCTGATACTTCAGAATCGGAAGAAGATAACTTAGTTAACGAACTAGGACAAGAAATAGAAGATTTAGATTTAACTAACCTGGTAATCAATAATTTAATGAACGTTACCCAAGAGTGTATACACGAATTCCAAAGAAATAAAGGTTTGGATAGTAATAGATGTCGTATATGTAATTGGTATCCAAGCAAAGACAATAGAGCTAAATGTAAAAAATGTTACCTAGAAGCATGTATAAACTGTATAGAAAATACTTTAAAAATAAAAGTAGAATCAGAAATAAATAATGGACAAAAATATACGACCAATCAAATCTTAAACCTAAGGGTATCTACTCTAGAAACCCGATTAAATGATCTAGAACAAAGATTAACCATTCTGGAAAAAGAAAAAACTAAAATAGCCATAGAAGAAACGGATACACAAGAAGCAATACATTTAGAAAAATTGGAGGCAGAACTGATGAATTTAGAAGATAACAACTCTAGTTTAATATGCAATGAAGATAAAGAATTCTCTACCATAAAAGTCTTAGTGAAAATTAAAATAAAAGATGTAGAAATAGAAACCTTAGCATTAGTAGATCCAGGATGTACCAGCTGTCTAATTAAGAAAGAAATAGTACCTAAATATTTATTAAAAACACTTGAAAGACTGATAGCAGTCACTCAAATGGATGGATCACATAATATTTATCATTATTACATAGAAAACGCACAAATAAGTTTTTTAAATACATGCAATCAATTCTATAACCCAGTATACAATGTTAACAAGATATTAGCACGAGATTTTAATATAGGGTCCGATTTTGTTATAGGACTTAAATTTTGTATACAGAATAAGGGAGGATGTCTCTTAACAAGAGACGGAATAATGCTATTTAAAAACTTAACTTATACACCAGTATAGACAACAATACTGCCTACAATATATAGAACATTAAATACGCAAAAGAAAAAATCATTGAAACCATCTTCTCCAGAACCATGTTGTGAAGACTGCCAAAACAATCAATGCAGCAACCTGATTAGAGAAAACCTGGAAGAAGTTAGAAACTATACTCTACTTAATGCAGAAGGTCAAGAATGCCTAGAACATATAGAAAAAGAATATACACTAATAAGCATAGAAACTCAGTTTTATAATTTCAGAAAAGGAATCGATAAAATAGGAATAATAAATAGTCCAAAAGACTTGGAAAATATAATATCTACATTAGATGAAATGTAAATAATAGGAGAAAGACCATTAGCCCATTGGGACGCTAATGAATTAATGTGTAAATTAGATATAATTAACCCTGAATATACTATAAAAACAGCTCCTATAGAAGCAAATAATGTGGATACTAACGAATTTGATGTACAAATTAAAGAACTTTTAAAATTAGGAGTCATAAGATGATCTACCTCCAGACATAGATCAGCAACATTTATGGTACGAAAATATAGCGAGCAGATAAGAGGTAAAGCTCGTATGGTAATTAACTACAAAAGATTAAATGATAATACTAGAAAAGATGCATACAAGTTACCGGATAAAAATGAGTTAATTAATAGAATCCAAAATAAAAAGGTTTATAGTAAATTCGACTGTAAATCCGGCTATTGGCAAGTTAAGATGCATCCAGATAACATCGAATGGACAACATTCACATGTCTAGGAGGACATTTTGAATGGTTAGTAATGCCTTTCGGATTAAAGACAGCTCCGCCCATTTTTCAAAGAAATATGGATAATATATTTGGAGAATATAAGTATTTCATACTAGTATATGTAGATGATATTTTAGTATTTAGTCAAACTATGCAAGAACATTTAGGACATTTACAAATAGTCTTTAGATTATTTGTTAAACATGGCATAATAATAAGTAAGAAGAAAATAGAGTTATGTAAAACTTATATTAATTTCTTAGGAATAAATCTAGGTAATGGAAAAGTAAAATTACAACCACACATAGCAAAGAAGGTACTAGAAATGCCAGACAGACTAGAAACGACGAAAGACTTACAAAAGTTTTTAGGATTAGTAAATTACGCACGAAATTTTATTCAAGATTTAGGAAAAATAGCTGGACCTTTACATGCCAAAACAGGTAGTAAAGGACAGAAAAATTTTAATATAGAAGATATTAAATTAGTTCAAAAGATAAAAGAAAAAATTAAAAATATTCCAGACCTAAAAATTCCTCTAGAATCAGATTACTTAATTATTCGTAGTGACTTAGGATGGGGAGCTATCTTAAAAGCTAGACCCAATAAATATAGTAGTAAAAATGAGGAACAGATATGCGACTATCAAAGTGGTGCTTTTAAAGAAAAAGGAAATATGAGTGCCATAGATTTAGAAGTACTCGCGATCATATACGGTTTAAACAGTTTCAAACTATACATATTAAACAAAGAAGAAGTCTTAGTTAGAACAGACTGCGAAGCAATAGTTAAATTCCATGAAAAAATCAATGATAAAAATAGTAGTAGACGAAGATGGTTAAATTTCACAGAAACTACATCTGTTTACAAAAATATAGTATTTGAACATATTAAAGGAAAAGAAAATGCTTTAGCAGACCAGTTAAGTAGACTAAAATTAGTGATAAATAAATAAGTTTAATATTACTTATTTGTTTTCAGAATGAGACCTACAGGACAACCTACTACTAACAAAGAAAAGAGTGTAGTTTCGCCTTCAGAATCATACCAACAGACAATGTTAGGTAACTTACATTTTAGACCTTTAGAAGCTTTAGAGACAATGGAACGAATTCATTTCGGACCATTTAATTTAATTGCATTCCCAGAAAGCAACATCTCATTTAGAGTCAGACCAGATTACGTTTTAGACAGAACCCAAAAATGTTTAGTAGACAACTTATGGATTTCTTACAACAAACAAAGTCGTAATCACTTTATAGCTTCTATGAACTCTTTATGCTATTACATGGCAGATAAAAATAGACCTCGTTTTAAATACTATGTAGTGATACATGGAAAAACTAATGGTATTTTCCAAACGTGGCTAGAAGTACTAGACTCTATACAAGGTTTTAAAACTCCTCTTTTTATAGGCTTTAATGATTTTACTGAAGCTACAAACCATGCTAGAGAATATTTAGGACCCAATTATTATATTTCTCCTTCTCTTAGACAAAATCCAGACCAAATTTCCCAGTATAATTTACAGAAAGACACTGGGAAGATAATATTTTGTGATCATTGTTTTTCTATGATGGAAAATTTTAAGAAGCTAAATGCCCAAAAAGACTCACTCATCATGGAAAACACCGAATTAATCAAACAAATATAGATGTTAGAAACAAGTCTCAGACAGCAGAATCAAGCTAGCAAAAAAGACGCACAAACACAGACTACTCCAGATCAGAGTTCTCCATCTCCACAAAAAATGGATAAGAAGGGTGTGCATTTCCGCTAAATGCTCAGAAATCCACTGTACCGGATGTTGGTACAGCTAGTCCGGTTCAAACGGTAACTGGTAAAGACAAATCAAATTCGTTAATGGCTGTCACTTTGCCAAAAAGTAAAGATGAAGGGTGTTCTTCATCAAAGACCAAGATAACCAGATTAGGAAATAGAGTAAAAAAGACTTTAATATCTAAAAGAAAAAATGAAACCATCGAGACAATAATCAAACAGACATTAGCTAGATTTTTTAGCAACCAGACACAAGACAAATACATAAATGAACAGCCAGACGAACAACCCTCTAATTCGGATATAGCTGTGCTAGAAATAAATAGTACCGACAATAATTCAGCAAGATCAGATGAAGAAGATGATATTCTACAATTCCAGGATGCTCAGGATCCATATGAAGACGATGACTCAGGCATGAGCTTCGACTCCATTGCCCTGCACAACTTGGACACATAAGACAAGACAAATCTACAATTTCAAGACAATCTACAGTATGAAGTACTAGTTGTATTATTAAAGTATAGCTCAGTGGGGATGCCCACTTTATGTCATGTAATAGTCAGAGTCAGTCCGAGTGCTTCCTTTATCACTACTTTCTAAAAGAAAGAAAAACTGTTGAAGCACGCATCAAAATAAGTTTGAAAGAAAATTAATAACGCATGTGACGATGGGGCCCAAAGCACACCCGACTTGCATTATTAACATTTCTTTCTTATCTCTTATCTAAAAGTGTCGGCCCATTGTATGAAGGCCACGTAGTAGTCCTTAAGACCACTCCTTTATGAAGTTTCTGCCTATAATAGGCATACAATTTGTAGAAACAAAGCAGAGTGAAATCACCCAACTCCAAAAAACCCATCTGAAATGTGTAAAACTCTTCTCCCAAAAAACCTACCCAAACCTGTCCTCCTTGTATAAACTTTGCATAAAGTAACTTGTTTCTAATAAAAGCTCCAAGGTTTCCATTTGATCTTTAGGGGGTTCCCGAAAGGGAAACCTCTCTCTTAGTTACTTCATGTAAGTTCTTATTTTATGTATTTTCTCCACAAAAATATTTTCTTTATGTGTATATGTTTTTATATCCATGTCTAAAATTATTCTACATATCTTAAGTACATCATGAAGATTAGTTTTGTTTTCTTTACAAAATCTTTACCCTTAGTATATGGTTAACCTCTTAATTTCTTAATAACAACGATGGATTAACCTGTAAATTCCTAGGAATTCTGGCCTTTATAGTCCGCTAAGTCTGCAGAATAGACACAGGACGAGTGTTAGTTGTCAGATCAAAATATTTCGGGGTGTGGTTAAAGAAGTAAAGTGTTAAGAACATAGATTAGGAGGAAGAGATGAACAGGGTAAGTTTTTTAAAAAAAAAGTAAAAACTCTGGGGAAAATATAAATCATAAGAACGATAAAATGAATAATCTATGAGAGAGAGGGAGTACTGAGTAGAATTTACACAAAAACTGATAAAAACCAATTATTACTCACTGAAAAAATTATTGTATTAAATTATCCTCTTAGTTTATTGAAATATTCTATTATTGAAATATCCTCTTATTTTAAACCGTATATGATCGCGAGTACTTCTAAATCTATGGCACTCATATTCCCTTTTTCTTTATAAGCGCCACTTTGATAGCTGCATATCTGTTCCTCATTTTTACTACTATATTTATTGGGTCTAGCTTTTAAGATAGCTCCCCATCCTAAGTCACTACCATCTGTTTGAATAATTAAGTAATCTGATTCTAAAGGAATTTTTAGGTCTGGAATATTTTTAATTTTTTCTTTTATCTTTTGAACTAATTTAATATCTTCTATATTAAAAATTTTATGTCCTTTACTACCTGTTTTGGCATATAAAGGTCCAGCTATCTTTCCTAAATCTTGAATAAAATTTCGTGCGTAATTTACTAATCCTAAAAACTTTTGTAAATCTTTCGTCGTTTCTAGTCTGTCTGGCATTTCTAGTACCTTCTTTGCTATGTGTGGTTGTAATTTTACTTTTCCATTACCTAGAGTTATTCCTAAGAAATTAATATAAGTTTTACATAACTCCATTTTCTTCTTACTTATTATTATGCCATGTTTAACAAATAATCTAAAGACTATTTGTAAATGTCCTAAATGTTCTTGCATAGTTTGACTAAATACTAAAATATCATCTACATATACTAGTATGAAATGCTTATATTCTCCAAATATATTATCCATTTTTCTTTGAAAAATGGGCGGAGCTGTCTTTAATCCGAAAGGCATTACTAACCATTCAAAATGTCCTTCTGGACATGTGAATGTTGTCCATTCGATGCTATCTGGATGCATCTTAACTTGCCAATAGCCGGATTTACAGTCGAATTTACTATAAACCTTTTTTTTGGATTCTATTAATTAACTCATTTTTATCCGGTAGCTTGTATGCATCTATTCTAGTATTATCATTTAATCTTTTGTAGTTAATTACCATACGAGCTTTACCTCTTATCTGCTCGCTATGGTTTCGTACCATAAATGTTGCTGATCTATGTCTGGAGGTAGATCTTCTTATGACTCCTAATTTTAAAAGTTCTTTAATCTGTACATCAAATTCGTTAGTATCCTCATTATTTGCTTCTATAGGAGCTGTTTTTATAGTATATTCAGGGTTAATTATATCTAATTTACACATTAATTTCATTAGCGTCCCAATGGGCTAATGGTCTTTCTCCTATTATTTCCATTTCGTCTAATATAGATATTATATTTTCCAAGTCTTTTGGACTATTTATTATTCCTATTTTATCGATTCCTTTTCTGAAATTATAAAACTGAGTTTCTATGTTTATTAGTGTATATTCTTTTTTCTATATGTTCTAGGCATTCTTGACCTTCTGAATTAAGTAGAGTATAGTTTCTAACTTCTTCCAGGTTTTCTCTAATCAGGTTGCTGCATTGATTGTTTTGGCAGTCTTCACAGCATGGTTCTGGAGAGGATGGTTTCGATGATTTTTTCTTTTGTGTATTTAATGTTCTATATATTGTAGGCAGTATTATTGTCTGTACTGGTGTATAAGTTAAGTTTTTAAATAGCATTATTCTGTCTCTTGTTAAGAGACATCCTCCCTTATTCTGTATACAAAATTTAAGTCCTATAACAAAATCGGACCCTATATTTAAATCTCGTGCTAATATCTTGTTAACATTGTATACTGGGTTATAGAATTGATTGCATGTATTTAAAAAACTTATTTGTGCGTTTTCTATGTAATAATGATAAATATTATGTGATCCATCCATTTGAGTGGCTGCTATCGGTCTTTCAAGTGTTTTTAATAAATATTTAGGTACTATTTCTTTATTAATTAGACAGCTGGTACATCCTGGATCTACTAATGCTAAGGTTTCTATTTCTACATCTTTTATTTTAATTTTCACTAAGACTTTTATGGTAGAGAATTCTTTATCTTCATTGCATATTAAACTAGAGTTGTTATCTTCTAAATTCATCAGTTCTGCCTCCAATTTTTCTAAATGTACTGCTTCTTGTGTATCCATTTCTTCTATGGCTATTTTAGTTTTTTCTTTTTCCAGAATGGTTAATCTTTGTTCTAGATCATTTAATCGGGTTTCTAGAGTAGATACCCTTAGGTTTAAGATTTGATTGGTCGTATATTTTTGTCCATTATTTATTTCTGATTCTACTTTTATTTTTAAAGTATTTTCTATACAGTTTATACATGCTTCTAGGTAACATTTTTTACATTTAGCTCTATTGTCTTTGCTTGGATACCAATTACATATACGACATCTATTACTATCCAAACCTTTATTTCTTTGGAATTCGTGTATACACTCTTGGGTAACGTTCATTAAATTATTGATTACCAGGTTAGTTAAATCTAAATCTTCTATTTCTTGTCCTAGTTCGTTAACTAAGTTATCTTCTTCCAATTCTGAAGAATCAGATTTTAAATTATCTTTATCATTTATATCAATGCTTATTATTGAGTATATACTTTCTGTATCTGACATGTATTCATCTACATTTAATAAAGTTTCTTGGAAATCTTCTATTAGTTGAGAGTTTCTGGTTCTATTATTATTTCTTTTAGGACATACATTAGCTAGATGGTCTATACTTCCGCACGTGTAACATTCTAATTTATTTTTGTAGTTTCTATCATTTCTGTATTTTCTAACATGTCTATCTCTATTTAACCAAGGTTTTTTAGCTTTTGATTTTCTTAAGAAGTATTGTTTTCTGCTATATGGTTTTTGATTATTTCGTTTATTATATTTTCTATGTTGTTTTTGGTCATAATTCTGAGTTGTGTATGTAACGGATTTACAGAAATTCATTTCATTTCGTTTTAATTGTTTTTGTATTTGTATATTAGTACATTTTTCAGTTAGTATATCCATTATGTGTTGCGTTCTTTGTCCTATTGTCCATTTTAAATTTGGGTTTGTTGCTACTCCATCTCTTTTATACCACCTTTCTTCGATTTCTCTGCCTAAGGCACCATGCAATTTATTGAATAATTTTTTACCTAATTCTTCGTTAAAAGTATTTCCACTAACAGTACAATAATAGAAATAATCTTGTAAGAATTTCTTTATATATACCCAATGTGAAATACTTAATTGTTCTAACTTAATCAATGCTTCTTTCTGTAATGCTAATAATCCACTATTTGGATCTTTTCCAGTTAGTAACATATGCACTTATTTGTAAAATTATATGGGTTTGGTCCCATATTTAGTAAAATCTGGAAATCATGTGGGCAGTTTGTCTTAAAACTTTCCCATGTATCTTTAGCAGATTCTCCTAAGAAGGTTTTAAGCTCAAGTTAATTATGTTTGTATGAAGACTGTATCGGAAAAACCCAAGAAAATAAAACAAAATCGAAGTTGAAAAACCCAAATTTAATTGATTTGATTTGGTTTATAAATTTTTAAAAATCTGACATAAATGATTTGGTTTGATATTTAAAAACTCGAACCAATACGGTCATGTACACCCCTACTTATGGACGAATTTAAACTTTTTTAAATAGGGTTTAACCCCATCCCCCTCCCCCAACCCAACCCAACCCCAAACCTCCGCCCCAAGGGGCAATCACAACAAAAACTAAAATCTATTGAAGAATATTATTTGAACCTGAAAAAAATATGGTTATCTATTGATTCAAGGTCCAAAAATGTCAACAGGAAGCAAAAACTTCATAGGTAATCATTGTTGAAGATCGAAATTTCAAAGTTAATTGAATTTTTTGTCAATAAGCTCTCTTTGAAGTGATATTGTTGCAAAAAAAAATCGAAAACGTATTAAGGAGCCTAAATCTGAAAGAGGGTGATGTGATGCAATTTTGAGATGTTTTGGTTGGATATGGTATTTGGATTCGAGGACAAAGGTGAAGTAATAATGTGCTATGATATTGTATATGAGTGTATAAACACCTAATCTTGTACAATATTTGTATTTTAGGAGTATAATATTTATATCATGTTACCAATAGCAGTGGTGGCGCAGCGGAAAGGGGCTGCCCCAACCTACCCAGAGGTCGAAGGTTCGACCTTGGGTATAGACAAACACTCTGTTGGGAGCTCTCCCCCCCAAATGAGGCCTGACGCGGGGCGAATCCAGATATAGTCGGATTCCTAAAAAGTGGATACCGAACACCAGGTGGTTTAAACAAAAGAAAAAAAGTATTTATATCATTTTTAAAATATTGTTATAAAAAATGAAGTTTTACATAACTGTATACTGCGTATAAAATGTTGTATATCGATTTTCTAACCATAAATTTGAAACTTGATTACCTAGATCCAATGTAGTGTTGTGGGTTCTACTTTTTCAAAATTATCCTTATTTATTTGGATAAATTATACGAATCTCAAACTTAAGAAATTATATTACCTAATATTCCTTACTTTTTAAAAATTTACATAAAATCCTGATTTTTAACTTTACTCTTTATACATATCAACAAAACTCCATATCTTATTTTAACTCCACCATTAACTCATTCAAGCTATTATTTTTTAAGGATTTTCTTCCCTAAAATATCTCCCTAATTATCAACAATTAAATCATCTTTCTTCCTGATTTTTTCTCCTCCATTAACGCTTGAATCATCTTCCTTCGTGATTTTTTCTCCTCCATTAACGCATGCAACTTTTTTTTTCCTCTCCTAAAATCTCTCTCATCTTTTTAAAAAAATCTATTGATACATATACAAATTTATTTAATTATTCATACATGTTTATTCTTTTAATGGTGATTCATATGAATAATAAATATGATATCATTATATGGGTATTATGGTGATTCATACGATAAATACATTTTGTGTGATTTTTTAACGAGTAATACATATGATATTAATGGGTGATACACATTGTATTATGGTGATTTATATGGTAGATACAATTATTTATTTCAATTATTTGGTGATTCATATAATATTAATGAGTGATATATATAGTATTATAGTAATTTATATGATAAATATAATTATTTATTTTATTTACTGGATGATTCATATGTTATTAATGAGTGATACATTTTGTTCACGCATAGTTTTCCTCCACGAAGAAAGGACAATAGAGTAGAATCCACCAAGAAAAATAAATAGAAATAGATAAAAAGAAAAGAAAGTTGATAAGGGGGTGTCAAAGAGAGAGTGGAAAATCCACTTCGAAAAATTGAGAAAATCTAGGTTCCCATTTACACATACAGATTTAGTTTTTTCCTGAATGGACCAACTATACATATGCGATTGATCATAATCAATGTTAATCGCAATTTAATGAATATTTTCTCTTATATTTAGTTTGATGAGTATTATACTGGTGGGATTAGCGATACTGATCACTCCATTCATTGATTAATTAAGTGAACAAGAAAATCTTCTCTAGATTGAACAACCAAGAGAAATAAAGTTAGGTCTCATATGTATTTTAAATTTAATAAAATAAGATTAAGAACATAAATAATAATGGGCAAAATTCACAAATAACATACTTAAGACCATAATTATTAGTTTCATAGCAACACTTTCATAATTACTTAGTACACCAACTTGTATTTTGTATTTTTAGAAATTATTGCTATAAAAATAAATATACAACTAATTTTACTGCCCTTAATTAACTGAAAGTGATTGAGCTAACTATGATATAATTACCCATTAATTAAATGTATAGATTTCGTTTTCATTAAAACCTCTTAATCACGTGATTTCCGTTATATGTTAACAATGCTAAGCAAAATTCAAATTTCAATTTTTTCCATTAACGTGTTCATCGAAAGAAAAAAAAATAGCAAAATCAAATCAGTTGAACCTTTTTCTGTGCAATTTGTTCGAATTCAACCATCACTTTGAAATTCAACAATTACTGTTGTTGAATCAAATTCGATTGAAATTTCTTCGAATTCAACATCAGTTTCAAAACGAAGTATTAATGTTGTTGAATCAAATTCAATTGTAGATTTTCAGTTCAATTTGTTCTAATTCAACAATTGGTTGCAAATTCAACCATTACTGTTGTTGAAGGTACTTAATCAGTATTGTTTTTGGTTCAAAAAAAAAATTTCAACCATTACTGATGCTCCGTTCAATTTTCTGTTGTCGTCGTTAATTTATTTTTAAAAAATTTGTAAACGAATTTTGAGTTAAAAGCAATGCAACATTAAATTCAACATATAGAACAAAAAAGTTATCGAAATCAATTTTTTATACTGCTCAAATTCAATTTTTTGGAGGTCTGATTCTCGAAATTTAAGACTTTCTGTAATTTCGATAATTTCAATTATGTATATTTTAATTGTGTTCGATTATGGAGGTTAACAGCTTTGTTTGTAATTAACGTAGAACAAATAATTTGTTATTATATTTTCTGTTGGGAATTTTGATTGTGTTTGTATTTTAAGTTTAACAAATTTATTGCAATTGTATTTTCTACTGAGAATTTAGATCGTGTTTGTATTTTAAGTTTACCAAATTTGTTGCAATTGTGTTTGAAGTTTAACATTGATTATTGTATATCGGTATGAAATGTATATGTTTTTGTATGTATAAATATCTATGGACGTATATGCTTTAAAAAGAACTGTTAAGTTAGTCAATGTTCTCTGTTATGCAGAAAAATACATATGCAGTAATCAATGTTCACTGTTAAATACATATGCAGTAATTCATATGTATATTTGTGGAATTTGTTGGTATTAAATCTATTATTGTATTTATAAGTACACATATGTAGTAAGCATCAAAAATACATATGTTGTTAGCAATATGTGTATTTGCATTTTGCAGCTATGTTTCCGACAAAACAAATATATATTTTGCATCGTTCTGTAACATATGTATTTACAAATTTGTGTTTGACCTTTTTTTATTTAACTTTTTAAAAATATAATTAGGTTATACTAGCCACAGAGTATGTGTACATGATGCATGACAAAAGAAATGCATTTCATTGTTTGCCTCAAGAAACAAATATGCTCATGTAATGCATTTCAATCCATGTGCACATGCTTGTGTAGTCTTGGATAGCAAGAATCTCCTCAAGGGGTCATATTGTTGTGATCTGTATAAGCCAAAAACAGTCTTAAAAAAATATAATGTTCCAATCTATCTTTTACCACACAAGGATGGCTGGATAATTTCAGATAGCATACTTGGTGAAATAGTACTGCCTCCGAAGTACAAACGACCTCCTGGAAGACCTGCAGAGAAGGGTCGTGAAAAATTGGGAAGGGATATGTTTGAAAAGAAGAACATCAACTTATGCAGTGGTTATGGATCTAAGGGTCACAATAGACGTTCGTGTAGAAAATATCGTAAATGATACATTTGTTCTTCTGTATTCTTTCTTTATAATTTCTTTTACTCTTTTAATACTAATGAAAACTTTAGTTAAATTTGTTTTGTGACATTTATCTACCGTTTGCTATAATGCTTTATAAATGACTATTATACATAACTGTATTACTAAAGTTGAAAGACAAAAACATATGCTTTTACTGTGAAAAATACATATGTTTTAGTTCATATGTATTTCAACTATGGTGAGCTATACATATTTGTTATATGAAATGCATATGCATCTTACATAATTATTTATAAAAGATTTATATTCGAAAATACATTTGTCGAGAATACATTTGTCTAGATGTATTTGTTAAACTATATACTATAACAACACGTAGTAATCTATATAGTGTATGAACAGGTAGTAAAATACATATATGAAGCAGATTATGTATTTGATATTATATGATAATACAGTAAAATAGATATATAAAGCAGCATATTTATTTGAAATCAAATGAATAAAGAGTAAAATACATATGATGTTAACTGCATATGTATTTTGAAGTTTAATCTGAAAACTGCATATGTATATATTGCAACTCTCCATAGTGCATATGTATTTTTAAATTTAATTTGAACAGTGTACCAAATCATACTGAACACTGTAATAAAACACATACTACAAACTTATAGAAAACATATTCAACATAAAAGACTAAAATGAATAACTTACAATCACTTTACAATTAGTAACTTTGATTCGCTTCAAAACATAAAATAACTTTTTAAAATTAATTTCAACATTCAGTTTAATCTTGTCACTACACAATGTAATAAAATCATCAACCATTAGACTTCAAATATTTTTGTGACACTTGTTATCTTGTTTTCCTCAACAGGCCTCAATGGTGCTTCGTCGTCACTTTGAGCGTTCATAAATTTCTTTTGGTGGTGGATCCTGAAAATCACCATCTGAATCAACTGAACGTTCATCATCAATTTCATCCTGCTCTAGTATTTCAAACTTTTACATTTCGCTTTGAGTTGGCTCAATGTTCTTAAATACAACCTAGGAATATAGAAAAAATATGTTAAAGTATCTGTTAAACAATTGTAACGCAAATGTATATATGTAAACTATAAAATACACATCTCATAAAAAATGAAGTCATACCTATTACCGATACAAATACAAATACGTCCATAACCACAAATGTATTTGTATATTTCAACATTCTAATATACTGAAAATACATGTCAATTATAATAAAAATACATATAGCCAAATACTTCTTCCTGAGTAGTTCATATATAAATGTATTTTTTCATACATGCAAGTTAGCAAATTCATTTAACATACAAATACACCTAAACATAGAAGCTTTACAAAAAATACAAATAAATACATGTTAATCCAAAATGTATATTTAACCTATCATCTTCACAAATCAGCTTTACTGAAATTCCTAAATACATATCAACTGATCAGTAAATACATGTTAGTTTCACAAAAAAAACACATATCACGCCAATTGATAAAGCTTTGTTGAAATCCCTAAATATATAACAGTAAATAAAAATACATATACAATGAAAAATACCGTTTATTCCATGTCTTCTTCAGATTCATTAGTAGAAGAGTTCTCAACGTCGTCATCAACGTTGCTTGACTTTGCAATTTCTTTTGCTTTTCTTTTCTTTTCTTTTCTTTTCATATTTTTAAAAAAAATTTTATCTTTTCAAGAAGAAATTTTTTTCAACCTTCTTTTTTTTTTTTCAAAATATCAGTTATCTTCAAAAAAATTCAACCAACAACAACAAAAATCAACCCAAAATCATCTACAATATCCATTCAACTCCGATTATCCTCCATTAATCGCAACAAAACAAAACTCAGTTCCAATTCTCATCCAAAATTTATTTTTTTCAACTATATCAACTCATAAAAACATCAAATTTCGCTGAAAAATAAACAAAATAAAATTCAGCAAATTCGATCATCTTGATTCTCCGTTAACAACTATAAAAATCAAAATCTTAAAGATGAAGTGGAGAAATTATTTACAGTACAAAATTCAAAAATAATATTGAGAAATTGATAACATGCAATAACTGAATTAATTAGTTACCTGAAATTGTGGAACAATATCCTTATCAAATCGTACAAAAGACGGTAAGAAGGAAAAAATTTTGAAAGAGAAAATCTGAGAAAAAACGTGAAAAATGATAAAGTAGAAAGCAATTAAAGGAAAGAGAAAGATTTTAAGCGTGAATAATGGAACCTACTTCTGAGAGGCGGTAATTAGGCCTCCCACTTAAAATAATGATAGGTTCACTACACAAGGTAATTTCATTAAAGTGTTGCTATTTTTTGTAATTTAAGACTTAGGTATGCCACTCTGTGTAGTTTTTCCAATAATAAATATCTTTATCAATTTCAAATGTATCAATTTTTTATATATATTACCGTATAATATATGTATCATCATTTCAAAAATCAGAATAAAATATAATTAACAAAATAGTCAAAATTTTATATAATATTACTTAAAGATTCATCAATTTATATAAATTAGCCTTTATTTTGACTTATAATGTGAGAGTTGAACTACTCTTGCAGCTTTAATTTACTCTCACCATGTGCCAAAAAGAAAATTGTACTCAGGATTCACATTTATAAACCAAAAAAATGCAATGGCTCAACGACAAGAATACCATATTAAAGTAAAGGAACACTTTGTTAGGTTCTAAGTGTAGTGTAAATTGGGAAATAAAGGAATACGAAATTTGAACAAAGTTCTTTTGTAGGATGCAAGCGTTATTTGAAATAATTTGGCGTAAAATATTTGTAGATGACTTTTTAAGTCCGCCGTCAAATTTCAGGTTTCAACCCTGGACAGTAGTAAAAATTACCAAGTTGAAGTACAACGAGGTCAGAGGAAATTTTCGATGAGTGGTGAAATGCATAGAGATCAAAAAGAATATTAACGCCGAAAGCACTCTGTTGGAGGACACTAACACAGAGACAAAAGCTAAGGGGAGTGAATGTAATTAGATACTCCGTAGTCCTAGCCGTAATTAGGGGTGGACGTTCGGTATTCGATTTGGTATTTTCAAAATTCGGATTCGGTAATCGGTATTTTAACATAGATACCACATACCATACTTATAAACATCGATTCGGTAATTCGGTAATCGATAAATTAAACTTCGGTTCAGGACGGTATTTGGTTTTACCATATTAAAGTTGGAGAAGTGCAAATGTACGTTTAAACTTCAAAGAATAAATTTAATAGAAACCTTATTTAGTATTCTTTTTGTTTCTTTTTACGAATATATTACCAAGTTTCAAGAGATTTTTTGGAATGACTAATACTATTGTCTATTGGGTTGATTAGACATACATACATACATCCATATACATACATACATACATACATATATATATATACATACATACATACATATATATATATATATATATATAATTCCATATTCGGTAAATACTGAATACCAAACTGTATTAATGTCTTGAACCAAACATAATTCCGAATACCAAAATATTAAAATTTTACCCCCAAATACTATACCAAATACCAAATTACCGAATACCAATTATCAAATTTTTCGGTTCGATAATTCAATTTTCGGTATTTTATGCCCAGCCTTAGCCGTAATCGATAGATACTAGGAGTCGTACATATTAACTTACAGTGTTATAGCTAACGCATTAAGTATCCGGGACTGTAAAAAGAACTGTATTAGTATGCTTATTATATACAGAAATATTTTCTCTAGCTCTTACAATAGTTGAGAAGAAGTGGTTCCTCGCGTTGTCGTCATTGTTTGGCTTCAAATTAATTGATATATTTTTCTTGATCAAGTTTATTTTTCAACTTATGATATTTTCCGCACACAATTTAAATTTGAATTCGCTAACTTTTCAAATTCCCAAACCATAACAGTAATTCTGAACATATATGGCCTTTAACGGATAGGCATTTTCGTACGTTGATACTCACATTGTTGGCTATAAACACCTGGTCGTTCCCTCAGATTTTTATTTTTTCTTTTTGGATAGTTATGGTGTACTAGCCAGCTTTGTGCACCTCGACTAAATCTACGGAAACACCTACTATCTCCCAACAGCAGATATTAGGTAACTCTATTCACCAAGGCTAGCACAACAACATTCTGAAATTCTCTCCTTTTCTACATTGCTTTTTGCACTTGCAAAGTAAGTTCAAAGTGTAATTTGACTGCTCTTACAGAAGTTTGAAGTACAGCTACACCCATGTGGTTTTTCCATTCTCTGAGAATAATCATGTACCTCTAGTACTAGGAAGTGATTAAGCTTCTTATGAACGCACTGTGAATTCTATGGGTTTAGACTAATTATTTTACTTTCTCCATTTCTGTTTTTCCAAGTTTTAGTACTCGTTTGGCCATGAAAACTAAAAATTTTCGAGAGTTGAAAAAACTTTTTAAAATATGATTTTATGTTCCAACTTTTACAAACTATCAAAATCAACTAACTAAAATTTACCTACTAACGGGAAAAGAACACAATTAGTCACTTTTATAAAAATAATTACATATACATGACCATATTTAATGAATTTCAATTATGACATGTATAATATTTACATTAATAGCCGTTGTTTCATATTTGAAAATTTTAAATATGGATGTTATATTAATAGATCACTGCTTCCTATTTTTTAGGTAACAAATATTATCTTTTGGAGAATTTATTTAATTAAACCTAACCTTTATAAAAAAAAAATTGTCAAAGTGATCGACATTCATCTACCACCTGTAAACTGCAACAAAACAATACGATGAACAAAACAATATAATTAAATCTAACCTTTAACAAAAATTTTCTCAAAGCCGCCTGACACTCATCTACCACCTGTAAACTATAATAAAATAATACAATAATGTAGATATCAAAATATACAACTAAACTTTACCTTTACACAAAAAAAAAAATTCAAAATAGAAATATAAAAATAATACAATTAAACCTAACATTTACTTTAAAAAATTCCTCAAAGCCGACCGACATCTTGTAAAATACAACAAAATAATACAATAGTGATCACAAAACTTCAATTTTGATGAAAATAATTCTTGTCTGAGCGAAAAATTTTACCTTGAAGAATAACTTGAATGAAAACAAAGAAGATATATATATATATATATATACACAGACGTTGAATTCTATTATGTTGACAAAAATAGTGAAAAAGCTAAGGGTTAGAAAATTAAGTATCCACCAATCTAGACATGCAACCGAATCAAGTTAGATGAGCATCAATCATATTTTTCCAATAAGTAAATCGATTTCTTCTCTATTTTAACGTGCATCTCAATATTTATAGAATATTTTCGTTCTATTTTAGGAGTATTTTTCTATCCTATTTTAGGAGTAATTTTCTAATATATTATAGATTATAGATAAGATTAGTTTTTTTCTGGGTTGAATATGAACGTGTATGTTATAATTTAGTTAGAATAGGATTTTGATTTTGTGTACATAAAAGATAAATTAAATTATTTAAATTACCTTCACACAAATTATACGCTTCAAAGGATTTTGTATCTAATATGTTAATACATATTTTTTTTTATTTTTTTTTTTACTTTTCACGATTTTTTCCCACTTTGAGGTTTTTGGTTAGAACACCTTTTTTTTTCTTTTTTACATGCTAATGTAGGAATACATATTGATTTATTAGTTTTGTATAGAATTTTTGTTTTTGTTTGTTCAAATTTAGTTAGAATAGAATATTGATTGTGCATTTGTACTGCCGGCCAATTTATATTGAAAAGAAAATTTAAAACCTTGAAACAACAAATTCACATTGTAGATTCAATAATGAAAGTTACATATATACAAACATGAAAAAATGTTTCCTTATTCTTGATCAATAAAGCCACGTAATAGAGAAGAAAATTTGAAATCTAAAAATTAAACCAACACATTATATTAGAGATCCAATAACAAACCTATTTACAAACATAAAAGAATGATTTATTATTTATGATCAATAAAATAAAATCGCAATATAAACAAAAATTTGAAATCTACAAATCACAAAGTTACCCAATAACAGAGCTACAACCACAAAGTTGCATCACTGATACAAAATCAAACCAACAACAACAAGAGCTTCAAGTAGGCTCGGATTTCAGTCCAACAACACAAGAACAACAAGTTTAAATTTTGGTTTTTCAGCCCACAACACAAGAACAACAAGATAGATAACAATGCTAGTGAATCGAAAAGAGCCCCACACGGCTTCACTAGACTTTAAGATAACAAAATCAACAACAACAACAAGATAAAGAAAGATAGATAACTTGACATATAACATTCAAGAAACTAAGAACCCTAACATCAAGAGAGGACCCTAAGTCTAATGAATATAAACACCAAGTTCTTACGAGGACCAAGAGGCACTCAACAACCTCAAAACCCTTGTTTCTAGCCAAAGAGACAACACAAGTATCCCTCTACTTGTGAGAATATAGGGGCGGCTTCTATGAGTGGAAGAGAGAGGAAATGTTTAGTGTTTTTAGGTTACAAAAATCTGCATTCAAAAACTAAGGGATGACTCTCTAACATGTTCTATTTATACTACAAACAAAAGGGGTAAAATGACCCATCCGCCCTTGCTTCTTGTGCCAACCTTGGAGAGTACTTTATTACACATTAGGACCTCTCTTCACACATAAAAACGTTTAGGTCCTTGGTTGGTTCAATCACCAACTCACACACGGCCATTTGCATGAACAAAGCTTGGAGTTTTTGTAATTCCCGAGCTTGGCTTCGTGTGAAGGGCCGTGTACCTGTGGAGGCTGCCCTAACCGTATCATCCTCTCCATCTTGAGAGGAATTTGACCTCAAATTCAGCATTTGGTCATCTTCAACCGCATCCACGAGGGAGAGATCACCAACGTTGAAAGTGTTGTGCACTTGATATTCCGGTGGAAGGTCAATCTTGTAGGCGTTGTCATTGATTCTCTCAAGTACTTGGAAAGGACCATCACCCCTTGGCAGCAATTTGGACTTCCTTTGAGCTGGAAACCGATCCTTTCGAAGATGCACCCACATCCAATCTCCGGGTTCATGCACAAGCCTTCTCCTCCCTTTGTTTACCCTTTTTGCAATCTCTTGGTTCTTCTTTTCAAGCTTGATCCGCACCGTCTCATGCATTTTCTTCATTGCCTCGGCTCTTTTATTTCCATCTAAGCTGGTCATGAGATCACTAGACAAAGGAGTGAGATCTAAAGGGGTAAGGGGATTCAGGCCGTAAACACATTCAAAGGGAGTCATTCCCGTGCTCGAATGTATTACCCGGTTGTATGCAAATTCCACCAAGGGTAGGTGATCTTCCCATGAAGTCAGTTTACCTTTAACCATAGAGCGTAGCATAGACCCCAAGGTTCTATTTACTACCTCCATTTGGCCATCGGTTTGTGGGTGACAAGAAGTGGAGAAAAGTAACTTCGTTCCAAGCCTACCCCACATGGACTTCCAAAAGAGACTTAGGAACTTGGAGTCCCTATCGCTCACAATAGTCCTCGGTACCCCGTGAAGCTTTACAACATGTTCAACAAATAATAAAGCTACACTACGAGCATCCTCGGTTTTAGCACATGGAATAAAATGAGCCATTTTAGAGAATCTATCAACAATAACAAAAATGTTATCTCGGCCCTTTCTAGTCCTTGGCAGCCCCAAAACAAAATCCATCGAAATGTCCAACCAAGGCCTAAGGGGAGTAGGGAGTGGGGTGTATAATCCTTGAGGTAGGAGATGAGATTTCTCACTCCGGCAGGCCACGCATTGACTACAAATTTTAGTGACGTCTTTGCGCATTTTGGGCCAATAGAAGTTCTCCTCTAAGATTCCGAGGGTCTTGTCTACCCCAAAGTGACCCATGAGGCCTCCGTCATGGGCCTCCCTCACAAATAATTCCCTCCAAGAACTAGAAGGGACACACAACCTCCTCCCCTTGAACAAATACCCATCGAACCGAGAGTAGGAGGAATGGTCATTCTCCTTAAGCCAACGGTCCCTTCCCCACTTTTCGCATTCCCTAAAAATAGGAGCAAAGGTAGGATCCTCGGGATACAACAACCGCAAGCTCTCAAAACCCATCAGTTTCGAAGACAAGGTAGCAACAAGCACATGCTTCCTAGACAAGGCATCGGCAACAACATTTTCCTTTACCCTTTTGTAATGAATTACATAAGGGAAAGTCTCGATGAACTCAATCCACTTAGCATGACGCCTATTCAACTTGTCTTGTCTCTTAAGGTGTTTCAACGACTCATGATCCGTTCGTATCACAAACTCCTTAGGCCACAAATAATGTTGCCAATTTCCCAAGGCTCTAACAAGGGCGTACAACTCCAAATCATAAGTTGAGTAATTAAGAGTTGCCCCTTTGAGCTTTTCACTGAAATAAGCAACGGGCTTACCTTCTTGCATCAAAACAGCCCCGATGCCAACCTTACTAGCATCACACTCTACTTCAAACATCTTATCAAAATCGGGCAATTGCAATAAAGGTGCCGAGATGAGCGTAGCTTTCAAGGCCTCAAAAGCCCTAGCCTGCTCATCACCCCATTTAAAGGGTCCGTCCTTTCTAATTGCCTCGGTCAAGGGGGCTGCTATGAAACTAAATCCTTTGACAAACCTCCTATAAAAGCTTGCCAACCCGTGGAAACTTCGGATTTCTCCAATAGTTTTAGGGGTCGGCCAACTTCGAATAGAGTCTATCTTGGAATCGTCCACTTCCACACCCCTTGAGTTCACGACAAAACCCAAGAATACAACTTTATCAACACCAAAAGAACACTTCTCCATGTTGGCATACAGCTTCTCCTTTTGGAGCACATCAAACACACATCTCAAATGCATTACGTGATCATCAATAGATTTACTATACACCAACACTCATCAAAGTAAACCACCACAAACTTTCCAATATAAGGCTTCATTACATGATTCATTAGCCTCATAAATGTTCTAGGAGCATTGGTAAGGCCGAAGGGCATGACCAGCCACTCATATAGACCGAATTTGATCTTGAATGCGGTCTTCCACTCATCACCGGGTTGCATGCGAATTTGGTGATAGCCGCTCCTAAGGTCCACTTTAGAAAACAAACAAGATCCGTGGAGCTCATCTAACATATCATCTAGTCTAGGGATTGGATGACGATACCTTATCGTGATTTTGTTGATGGCTCTACAATCGACGTACATGCGCCAAGTTCCATCCTTCTTTGGTACCAAAAGCACCGGGACAGCACACGGACTCATGCTTTCCTTGATGTATCCCTTGTTGAGAAGCTCCTCAACTTGTCTTTCAAGCTCCTTAGTGTCCGTGGGATTGCTCCTATAGGCCGATTTGTTTGGAAGTTGTGAACCCGGCACCAAATCAATTTGGTGTTCAATTCCCCAAAGTGGGGGCAATCCTTGCGGAAGTTCTTGAGGAAATACATCTTCATACTCCTGCAACACACAAGAAATCAAAGGGGAAATGGAAGAATTAGTGGGGTTAGTATTAAAACAATGGGCCAAAAGTAACATCGGCTTGTTTTCATCATGGTCCACGAATAGTTCTTTCCTCCTAGCCAACATCACTACGTTTTCCATCTCCCTTGTCGTTGGGACAGCCTCGGATGTCCCTACTTTCTCACCTACGGCATCCCCCCCTTTTCTTCCTTTCCGGATTCCTTCCCCTTTCCCTTTAACTCTCTCATCTTTTGATGCCACTCATTTACTTGGGAGGGTGAAAGAGGGTGAAGTGTGACCTTTCGGCCATCCTTCTCAAGCGTATACCGGTTGGACCTCCCATCGTGCTTAGTAGACCTATCATATTGCCATGGCCTACCTAACAACAAGTGACATGCTTGCATTGGGATCACGTCACAAAGTACTTCATCGTGGTAGTTTCCCACCTTAAACCGAATCACACATTGCCTTGTGACCTTTAATTCCCCACAATCGTTCAACCATTGTAGCTTGTAAGGACTAGTGTGTAGTGTAGTTGGTAGCTTCAAGAAATTTACCATAGCATGGCTCGCAACATTTGTACAACTACCACTATCAATCACCAAGGTGCACACACTCCCCTTTACAAGACACTTAGTATGGAATAGATTTTCCCTTTGACTCGGGTCATCCATCGCCTTACTAATCATGACACGTCTAACCACAAAGTTTGGAACCACACACTCCCCTTCTTGTGGATAGACATCTTCACTACCATCTAATTCATCATCATTCGGCCCATTTTCAGCTCCCTCTCCATCTTGAGGCTCGGCCTCATCCTCCCCCCTTTCGGAAACCACCTCCTCACCAAGGTAGTACACTTTCCCTTCTCGTAGGATCACATTGCGCCGTTTCGGACATTCATTGGCCTTATGCCCCCAACCTTGGCACTTGAAGCATTGGAACCCCTTTGGGTTGGGATATTTGTGAGCCTCCGGTTTCGGAGGGAACTTAGGGACTGTTTTGGACTCGGGCAGCTTCGTAGGGGCGGGTTGGTCCTTGTTTTTGGGCCAACCCGAGGGGGTTTGTACCCTTGCCTTGAAGGTTGATCTCTCCTTAAGTTCCCTTTCAATCTCTAGGGCCGCTTGGAATATACCGTCAATGGTTTCAAACCGGTGAAGGGTCAAATGAGTGGAGATCTCTTTGTTCAACCCACACTTGAACCGGATGATGTCGTGACTGATTTGCTCCCCACGATGATCAAGTTTCAACATGAGTTGTTGGAACTCGTCAAAATAGGCCATCACACTCTTGCCTCCTTGCCGCAAGCCATATAATCTAGCGAGCAACTCATGACGATATCTCTCGGGAAGGTATCGTTGTCTCATCAAATACCTCAACCGATACCAAGGTGGTGGCTGCCCATCCACTAATTCATTACCAAATCGTTTAACATACTCCCACCAAGTGTTAGCATAGCCCTCGAGGTGAGCTATAGCGTAGCAACTCTTCTTTTCTTCCGAGATGTCATTAACTTGGAAAACTTTGTCACAAGCCGATTCCCAAGTTAAGTAGGTCTCGGGGTCACTTTCACCCTTAAAGATGGGTAGGCTCAACTTGATGGTGTTGATGCCTACGTCTCTCTCTTGGTGTCGGTTTCCCCTATCTCCATACCCCCGGTATCTCCTAGGTTCTCCTCGACCCCCTCTTAACTCCTCCTCCCTCATATAAGCATCATCAAAGGCTCCATCTCCTTCATACTCCTCCCTACCGTATCCTTCAAAGTGGGCTGGCCGGCCTTGGCCGTTTTGATTCGGAGGATTTGGAATTTGCGGTCTTTGGGTTAATGGAGCTTGGAATGGAGGGTTCGGATTTAGTGGAGGTACTTGGCGTCCAAATCCCTCTTGTGGAATTGGAGGGGCTTGGAAATGTAGTGGTCTAGTGGAGTCTCGGTTTGGAGGAAAATACGTAGTTTGGCTTGCGGTATTTAGTGGAGCTTGGGGTGCATTTAGCATTTGGTGGACTGTTTCGGGGGTGATGGTTGCGGAGGAGGTCCTATCATGACCATTGGTAGATACATGTAGAGGAGTAGAAGGACGAGAGTTCCTTTGACTCTCCACTTGTTCTAATCTCCCACTAATAGTCGACACTTCCCCCCTTATTGCTGCCAAGTCCCCTCTCACGGCCCCAAATTTCGAATTCAACCTGTCAAGTGTCCGGGTAACGGCCTCAAGAGTGACCCTCATAGAATCAAGGGCATTAGTATCCGCATTATGAGACGTAGCTCCTTCCATTGGCAAGGTATTATCCGCTTTAGTTCACCACAAGTTCGTGTTCCACAAGTGTTGTATAATTGGCTAGTAACCGTGAGATTTTTAAGGTATGAGTAAGCTCTTATCCAGAATGGATTCTTGTTTGAAGACTCAAAGAATTCTTGCCGGACTAGAGTCAAAAATCAGCAATTCGTTCAAACGAATAAAAGCACTCAAATAATCGTTAACACGAACAAACGGTTCAAGGAACTAGTTGACAACCTAGTAGGAAGGTACTAGTTTGTTAATTAGTTCTAGGACCAAGTAAGGGAAACCAAGGATCAACAATTAGCAACCAAAGAATATCCTAAGTTGAGCTTATAGAGACGTGGCAGCATGCAATGGTCCCACACGTTCTTCTTCTCTTTTTTTTTTTTTTTTTTTGTTTTGAGTCAATATTCACACAACTTGTTATAGTTTGCAAAGTGTTTTGGTGGGAAAAATAAAATCTTGTAGTATTTCACCCTTTTCAAACTCAAGAAAGTGGGGTTTGGTTGACTAATCCCACAAAACAAGGCTCCTTGAATTAGGAAAAAGTGATTGACAAGACTAAAAGGTGATGGGTGCAAGTCTTTCACAACAACTTTATAGCTTGTCTTACCACTTGAGCACACAACAAGATGAACAAGTTCAAAAGATGAACACCTAAACAAACTTCATCAACTTCTTTAGCACATAAACACACAACCACCGATTTTATTTTTTTTTTGGTTATCAACAACATACAACTGTCAGCCACTTCAAGTCACTACACAATGTTCAAGTTTTCAAGCTCAACTTTTGGATCTAGACACTTTAGTGTTGGTGAGAAAGAAACCAACACTAGAAACTCACTAAACAAGCAAAACAACACCTAGATCTAAACATACAACATCATTCTTGGTTTCAACTTTTAATGGACAGATTTTCAGAATTTCTTTTTGGTGTAGTTTGTTTAAGCCGTGAACTAGCCCAAGATGGGTTATGTTGGAACACAACCGGTCTTGCTTTGATACCAAATGATACAAAATCAAACCAACAACAACAAGAGCTTCAAGTAGGCTCGGATTTCAGTCCAACAACACAAGAACAACAAGTTTAAATTTCGGTTTTTCAGCCCACAACACAAGAACAACAAGATAGATAACAATGCTAGTGAATCGAAAAGAGCCCCACACGGCTTCACTAGACTTTAAGATAACAAAATCAACAACAACAACAAGATAAAGAAAGATAGATAACTTGACATATAACATTCAAGAAACTAAGAACCCTAACATCAAGAGAGGACCCTAAGTCTAATGAATATAAACACCAAGTTCTTACGAGGACCAAGAGGCACTCAACAACCTCAAAACCCTTGTTTCTAGCCAAAGAGACAACACAAGTATCCCTCTACTTGTGAGAATATAGGGGCGGCTTCTATGAGTGGAAGAGAGAGGAAATGTTTAGTGTTTTTAGGTTACAAAAATCTGCATTCAAAAACTAAGGGATGACTCTCTAACATGTTCTATTTATACTACAAACAAAAGGGGTAAAATGACCCATCCGCCCTTGCTTCTTGTGCCAACCTTGGAGAGTACTTTATTACACATTAGGACCTCTCTTCACACATAAAAACGTTTAGGTCCTTGGTTGGTTCAATCACCAACTCACACACGGCCATTTGCATGAACAAAGCTTGGAGTTTTTGTAATTCCCGAGCTTGGCTTCGTGTGAAGGACCGTGTACCTGTGGAGGCTGCCCTAACCGTATCAATCACCCAAATAAAAATTTGTATAAACCTAAAAAAAGACTTCAAAAATTGAAAAAAAATAAAAAAAATATAAGAACTCCTAAATCAAAATATTATTTATAAGAAAAAGAATAATAATCCTAATCTAAAAGAAAATACCTTTTTTTTCTTGGGAAAGTCCACTGCCCTTCTTCAATTGGAAAAAAAGTGACGCATTGCATTTAGTTTTTGAAAGGAAGTGTTTTTCCTCTTTTAGAATCTTAATCTATTTTATACAATAATTTATTTAAAGTTAGATTTTCTTTAAAAAAATATTGCTATAAATTTAGGAATTCAAAGAAAAGTAGAATATCTTCTCCATTTAATTTTTTAAATATACATTTATTATAGTCAGTATTCAAAACTCTTTTTAAATAATAATTTATTTGAAGTTGGAATTTCTTTAACAAAATATTGCCATAAATTTAGGAATTCAAATAAAAGTAGAAAATCTTATCCATTTAATTTTTTTATATCTATATTTATTATAGTCAATAATCAATATTATAGATTGAAGAAAAAAATGTGAAAAGACAGTTTTGTCTATTACGAAGTCTTTTAATTAAGGTTAAAAAGTTCAAATCATGTTTCTAAGGATCTTCACACTTTTAATATATTATTATTAGTATTAGTATTAGTATTATTATTATTATAGATATAGATTATAGATTATAGATAAAAAAAATTGTCTATTTAATCATAGATACTATCAAGATTTAAAAAAAAAAAAATCTCAATTAACAATTGTCAATCAAAAATATATGATAATTTATTATTCTAAACTTCAAGAATATATTAAAAAAAAAAATTCACTTAGCAATTGTCTATCAAGAGTATATGATAATGTATTACTGTAAACATTAAAAACATACTACAAATTTAAAAAACTTACCTCAAATCACAACTAAATTTATCTCTTCAAAATTAAATAATACTAATTGATAAGACAAAGCAAATTAGAGAGATTTAAAGTGCAGGATAATATATAAAGATAGAAAAGTTGTAGGTTGACAATTCTACTGGAAAAAATACTACCAATTTAATTGTTACTATGATGTTTTTGACGATCAAAATTAAACAAATAAAAATAAAGGAGTAGACGAAACAAAGACTTAACCATACCTAGAAAAGGAGTAGATTTGGGCACGAAACTATAATTTAGTTTTAGATTTTTTATTCTCTACATATAAAAAGTCTTATACCTAAAGGAATTAAAATTAGTGATATTTTACCAAAAATATGCAAAAAGACAATTTTATTGAAAGGGGAGACTTTTAATGAGGGGTAAAAAGTTCAAACGTGATTTATAAGGCCCTTCACACTTTTAATATAATAGAGATTATATCATATACCATAAATATATGAATATGCTTAGTATGTTTCTTTATACTTTGTATCTATAATCTATATCTATAATATATTAAAAGTGTGAAAACCCTTAGAAAAGTGATTTAAACTTTTTACACTTCATTAAAAGTCTCTGCAATAGACAAAATTGTCTTGTCATCTTTTTTTAAAAAAATAAATTTATTATTTAATCAAATTAAGGACTCCTAAAAATATATAAATAGAAATTAAACACTCCTAAAATATATGGGATAGAAATTAAGGACTTTTAAAATACATGGAAAGAAATAACCAATAGAATATAGATGGAATCCTAATAAAATAAATATACTAAATTTTGATTATTAAATTTTTTAAAAACCAAGTGATCCAAAATAGAGATTCAGATTCTCTTTTTATTAGTAGTAAAAATTCTTATAATCATATTAATAGACTACATATATAATTATTAAATACATCTGGGTTATTCTGTAATTAGTTATTCTTCAGCTCTCTATATATACAGCTGTAACCCCTTCAATATCAATAAGATCAATTATTATTAAATTATATCATGGTATCAGAGCTAGGGTTTCTTCTTCCGCCCAAACCCTAATCTCTCCTCTTTTCCGACGTGTGTGCGCCGCCGCCACCGTCTACACCACGCCGCACGGCCTCCCTCCTCCGCCGTAGGTCGGCGCCATGGACAAGGTTGTTGATCCTCTGTCAAATTTACCGTCTGGAGTAAAATTACTGCTCAGGAATCTCCACAATCTCATCCCCGAAAAATTATCTGACAACAACTACCCGGCCTGGGCACTTAACGTCCGCACCGCCCTCGCAGCCAACTTGCTGCTCGGATGGATTGACGGTGCGGAGAAGCCGCCGCTCCAGACAGCCGAGGAGGACGGCGTCATGCTCCCAAATCCCGACTACCTTCCGTGGATGATCGTAGACACTCAGATCCGAGCCTGTCTTCTCGTCGTTATTAGCCCCTCTGTGCACAAACACGCCCGGGGTTTTCTCACATCGGCTTCACTTTGGGACGCACTAGCCACAAGGTACAACTTTGTGTCCACGGCTCATATTTTTCAGTTGCGTGACAGATTGCATACTCTTCGGAAGGAAACGAAGACGATGACTCAATACCTTGATGATGTGGCCTCTATTCTGTCTGACCTAGATGCTGTGAACGAGATTATTCCTGAACGAGACGTGGTGAATGCCGTGATACGTGGTCTTCCGTCTGGCTATTCCTCTCTTAAACAGCATATTCGCCTCTCACCTGTCGAAATCACTCTGAATCAACTGTCTGGATGGCTTAATGCAGAAGAATTGAATCTAGACATGGAATACAAATTACTGCTCGGAGAAGCCAGTTCCACCCCTGGCGTCACGGCTCTTTACTCGGCTGGCAGCGGGGGCTCGGCCAGGGGTCGCAGTGACGATCGCCGTAACCAAGGGCGAGGCAGCGGCGGCGGTGACCGTCGGAACGCCGGGCAGCAAGGCAGAGGCGGGCCTCCACCGAGGGACGGCTTCCAGTCAGGCCGCGGACAGGGACGAGGAAACCAGCGGGGGCCCACACGAGATCTTCCGACGTGCCAAATTTGTGCTAAACGGGGCCATTCTGCGGCTAATTGCTGGTATCGTTATGATGACTCGCAGAATGTAAATCGCCAGTCCGGCGGATCAAGGGCACAAACGCTCAATCTAGCGATTGGTATCTAGACACAGGTGCTAACACCCATGTGACGTCGGATTATTCACAACTTCAAGCTCCTCATCCGTATCATGGCTCAGAAACTATTACAGTAGGCAATGGTCAATCTCTTCCCATCACAAACACCGGCTCTGGGTATGTCTATACCCCAAATGGTAAATTTCATCTCTCAACCCTTCACCACGTCCCTTCCCTCACATCCAATCTTTTATCTGTTTATCGCTTTACTAAAGAAAATAACTGCACCCTCATTTTTAATGACACCAATTTCCAGATAGTGGACAATACCACGAACCGGGTGCGGTACACGGGCCGCTGTGAGCATGGGCTATACACTCTTCCATCCAGGTCTCCGTCTGTTGTGAGTCAAGCCATTCTCTCGTCCACCTGGCATCGCCGGCTTGGGCACCCATCATCCGCCATCACCAAATCCATTTTATCTTTCTTAGGTTTTAATTTTTCAGGGAAATTACATTGCGAGTCCTGTTCAGTGTCTAAATCTTGTCGTTTACCTTTTTCACTGTCTGAACACAAGGCCACTGCGCCATTTCAATTAATTCATTCTGATGTTTGGGGTCCAACCTCAGTTCCTTCTGTTCAAGGTTTTCGTTATTATATCTGTTTTGTTGATGATTACAGTAAATTCACTTGGCTTTATCCTCTAAAATTTAAATCCGAAGCTTATACTGTTTTTGTCAACTTTGACCGAATGGTTCAAAATCAATTTAATGCCAAAATCAAAATTTTTCGAAGTGACAATGGCAAAGAATTTGTCAACAATGCATTTGGTGTTTTTCTTCAAAGTCTAGGGGCTCTTCATCACACTTCATGTCCATATACCCCTGAACAAAATGGCGTTGCTGAGCGCAAATACCGTCACCTAATAGAAACAGTTGTTGCGCTCCTCCATGATTCCACCTTACCTGTTTCCTTTTGGGTTGATGCCCTTGCTACTGCCAACTACCTCATAAATCGCATGCCCACTCACACTCTCTCCAACTCCACTCCATATGCCCGTCTCTACAATCATCCACCCGACTACATCCATCTCCGCCCGTTTGGGTGTCTGGTTTATCCCTGGTTGCGTCCACACACTCAACATAAACTTCAACCTCGGTCCACCCCTTGTGTCTTTCTCGGCTATCATCCCACTATCAAAGGTTACAAATGTTTCGATCCTGTATCTCAGAAAACATATGTTTCCCGTCATGTTCGTTTTGTGGAGGAACAATTTCCTTACACAAGTCTTTCCTCTACTCCATACTCCCCCAATCCACTTGGCATTGTGCCATTATTTCCGTCCTTTTCACACGCTCATGCTCCGGCTCACTCGGCACCTAACCCCGGTACCCCACTACGCCACTACCCACTCGAACCAACCACCCACCCACCCGAACCCCCAAACCCCCCACCCGAACACCCAGCCGACTGCCACACAACCCACCACTTCCCTACATCATACTCCTAACACACATACAGCCACCCCATCCACCGCTGCACATCCCAGCTCCCACGGCAGCCCCACCCAACCCCCGTCCATACATCATACAACTCCACCACCCCTTCCTAATCACCCTCCACTCAACACTCACCCTATGACAACCCGAGCCAAGGCCGGTACCTTCAATCCCAAAGTCTACCACACTCAAATACCCTTTGATGCACATCCCATCACTGAGCCTACTACCTACAACCAAGCCTCCAAAAATAGTTTCTGGTGCCAAGCTATGGATGAGGAATTTCAGGCTCTGAATGAACAACGTACATGGGATTTGGTACCTCTGCCTAGTAACCGAAAGTCTATTGGGTGCAAATGGGTGTTTCGCATCAAACAAAATTCAGATGGATCTCTTTCTCGCTATAAAGCACGTCTGGTTGCAAAAGGGTATCATCAGGAGTATGGTGTGGATTATAAGGAGACCTTCAGCCCTGTTGTTAAGCAACAGACTATTCGTCTGGTCTTGTCTCTTGCTCTTCACTATGATTGGCCGCTTCATCAGTTAGACGTCAGCAATGCCTTTCTTCATGTTCATCTTGAGGAAGACATCTATATGGTTCAGCCACCGGGATATGTTAATCCCAACCGTCCTCACTATGTTTGCAAGCTTCGCAAATCACTGTATGGCCTGAAACAGGCCCCACGTGCCTGGTACACACGCCTCTCTACTTTTCTGTAGGGTCTTGGTTTTCGCACCTACCATCATGACAACAGCCTCTTCACCCTTCACTGTTCTCGAGGGACAGTCATCATTCTTATCTATGTGGATGATATTGTTATTACAGGCAGCTCGTCATCACTCATCAATGAAATTACTGAGGCTATGCATCGTGACTTCAAACTTAAGGACCTCGGTCCTCTGGAGTTCTTTCTTGGCCTCGAACTCATCCGCAAATCGGGAACCATATTGATGCATCAGACAAAATATACCCTTGAACTTCTAAATCGAGCTGGAATGACAGACTGCAAACCCGCGGTCACTCCCATGGCAGTCCGCCAATCCCCAGGGCCGAATACTCCCTTTGCCGATCCTACACTATATCGGAGCCTCATCGGTGGACTTCATTATCTTACTGTTACTCGTCCGGACATCCAATATGCAGTCAATCGAGTCTCCCAATCAATGCATGCTCCCACAGAACAACACTTTCAGGCCTTGAAACGCATTTTGCGCTATCTTAAAGGTACTCTTCAATGTGGAATTTTATTTCAAAAGGGCTCGTTTGATATATCTGTTTTTTCTGATTCGGATTGGGCTAACGACAAAGATGATCGGAAGTCCACTACTGGATATATTGTTATGATGGGACCGAATCTGATTTCCTGGTGCACCAAGAAGCAAACGCGAGTGTCCCGTTCCTCCACAGAAGCAGAATATCGTGCCATGGCTGCGGGTGTTGCTGAAGCCATGTGGTTACGATACCTTACAGATGCACTTGGCATTCCCCCGACGAAACCACAGATTTATTGTGACAATCAGTCCACTATTTGTGTTACCAAAAATCCAGTCCTTCATGATCGTATGAAGCATGTTGGGTCCGACTGTCACTTTGTTCGCGATGAGGTACTTGCAGGAACGATGGCCACGCACTATGTCCAATCTACTGACCAGCTTGCTGATATTCTCACCAAGCCTCTTCCATTACAGCCTTTTCAGTATCTCTGCTCCAAGCTGCCCCTCGTTACCGCTGATCAGCTTGCGGGGGGATAATAGACTACATATATAATTATTAAATACATCTGGGTTATTCTGTAATTAGTTATTCTTCAGCTCTCTATATATACAGCTGTAACCCCTTCAATATCAATAAAATCAATTATTATTAAATTATATCACATATAAATACTATAATATATTTTAAGAGCATAAATTTCAAAATTATTATTTTTTCTTAAATTACTATATTTATCCAAATCACGTTACCATGCTAAAATGCTCTATAACTATACGTTACAAAATTTTAAATTTTATATTTACGTAATGTTTTCTTAAAGTAGAGTCTATTTGTCTTTTTCTTTAAAAAGTTTTCATGTTTTAGGTTTTTTTTTTTTAGGTGTTGGAATTTATAATATTTATTTTATTAATTCCTTTTTGGTTTAGACAATATTTACTTTTTTCAATTCCTTTTTAGTTTAGATAATATTTATTTTTCTAATTCCAATTTGGTTTAGGATCTCCTATATATATAAAAAAAATATTATTGAACAATCTCATTCAGAAACTTTATCACTTTTGTATTTCTAGGTTTTCTTTCTTTACGAATTTTCTTTTATAATAAATCTTAATGTTTGTCTTATTACTTTCTCTTATGTTTTCCACTATAAATATATCATTCATATTCTTTATCAAAATTACAGATTCTTGTAGTGAATTTTTTCAGAGGTATGTTTTCTAAAATTTTAGACAGGTTTTGAAGTTTACAATAATAAATGATGTATTTTTTGATAAACAATTATAAATTGAGAAATTTTTTTGTAAGTTTTGTTTGTAGTATTTCATATACAATTAGTAATTTGAAATTGAATTATTTACAATTCTGGACAGATTATTTAGATCGTCTCATTTTGTCACGGGAAATTGATTGGTCATTCGAAATTCATGATAATTAGTAATGAAATTGACTTATTTATGATTTTGGATAAATTATTTGGATCGTCGCATCATTACGAAAAATTGATAGATCATTTTGAATGCATAATAATTAGTTATCTTATTAATTAAGTATTTTTTTTTATCTATGCTTTATGGTTAAAAAACTATGTGTACTACGTTCTGAGGATTATTCATGGTATTAGATTTTTAGGAGATTTACTTTTTATTTATTAATTGTTTGGCTTGTAACTTGACTTTTTATAGTGTTTTTTCTTAATTGATTTCTTCTCCTAAATAGCGAATTTCATCCAACAATAGAAATACAGTATAATAATTGATTCAAACCTTCATAGAGGATTCTGACAATTTAAATATAGATCATTAGGATGTTAATTGTTATTTTTCTAATAGATCTTATTTGCTTTTTTTGTAGTTAGATACTTCAAGTTAATTGAGCACTGAAATAAGGCATAATAATGGTTATTTAGTTTGTTCCATATTATTCCTTAATTTTGAATATCATGAATTTTTTTCATGTATTTTCATCTAAACTCTTTTGAAAATTTTGTACTAATTGTGATTTAATCTTAGTTTTTTAATTGGATTCTTTTAAAAAATATTTAGAACTTTGAAAGCAACTAAAAAAAGGTTATTAAATCTTAATTAGCTAGAAAGCACTACAAATGTGTACCTAAAAAGTAGTACTATTTTAAAACTCTATAAGGCATGAAACATAAAAAACTCTAAAAAAGAGTATTTGTTGGCTCAATTAGTGGTCGATGTAAAAAAAAATTACATAAAGAAATGTCTTCCTGTATACATGCATACTCTAGCACACAAATATTTTATTTCTTTAGCATACAAAAAAATACACAATCCAATTGTTTATCTTTTCTTTTTTTTAGTTCATTTCAATATCTTTTTTTAAAATACTCTATTTCTAAATTTTCATACAGTATATTTAAAACTACAAGATTAAAGTATATTTTTAATATATTTC
Source organism: Capsicum baccatum var. pendulum (assembly GCA_030864225.1). Taxonomy (NCBI): domain Eukaryota; kingdom Viridiplantae; phylum Streptophyta; class Magnoliopsida; order Solanales; family Solanaceae; genus Capsicum; species Capsicum baccatum. The sequence continues at coordinate 247,918,390 of CM061550.1, forward strand.
ACATGTTTATAATAATTAAAAAAGACATTAGAAAATGTATGGTGAATTATCATGTTCTTCACATTTTTTGTCTTAAAATTAGTGTTGATTTTTTAAATTTTTAACTTAATAATATAACGTACACACAATAATTTGTTCTTTTGATATTCATTTATTGTTAATTAATTATATACACATGTAAAGCGCGTACACCTAAACTAGTTTTTATATATGTGTGTATATGATATATACATGGTATAAACTTCATATATAACATACTTTGTATATTTATGTTATAAATATGCTCTGTATGTTTCTTAATACTTTGTATATTTATATGTGTGTATATGATATATACATGGTATAAACTTTATATATAACATACTTTGTATATTTTTGTTATAAATATGATACTTTATTTATTTATGGGTATAAATATAATATTGTTATAAATATAATCAAATTAAAAATGAGAATAATTTGTGGCAGTGATAAACTAATCTGCTTCAGCTTTATTAATTCTATAAATATAGAAAACAATTATCCATTATTAATTACACGACTATAATTCTTTAAACGTCCGTATCACAACAAAAAAATTATTATTATTATATTATAGTAATTAGGATCATTAGTAGTAAAATAAGGGAGAAAATTAAATAAGGGAGAAAAATAATGATGAGAGAAAAAAAGAGAGATATATTAATTAGGATAGCATTAAATTTGAAATTATAATTATTTATTCTTTAAAACTACTATATACGTAATATTGAAAAAGTAATGTTACAAGGAGAGTTTTATGTAAAAATTTAAAAGATTGGGATTATATATAATAATAATAAAAGTTAAAATTGGAGTTGCGAAAATACCATAAACTGTTTTCTCTTTTCAGTAAAAAATTCTGAAATTATTTTTCGAATTTTCATGACCAAACACCACAATTTCCAACTCCGAAAATTTTTTTCGGAAAAAAGAAAAAAAAAATTCATGACCAAACGGGCTCTTAGTTTCCATAATTTAATTTTCAAATACAAATCACTAGCACACTTTTTATAAATAAATAGTTATATATTTGGATAAAAATGTTAGAAATTGATAATAATCATTTTATCAGATAAAATGACTAAAATTTCCTTAAAAGCTACTGACAAAAATTTATAAATTAGAATCATTACAAGGAGATTGACGAAAATGGGATGAACAAGATGTTAGGGATTTTGTTTGGCTTGACAAAGTTAAGGAAAAATGCAAGAGCTTTTGCCGTTCAATCTTTCGCACGAAAATTTATAGGTGCGCATTCCAATCATCGTAGTTCGATCAATAAACTATGTCCATCCAATCTAACCATCTCTCCTGAAGCCCCTTTCCATTCTGGAAAGGTACTTTCTTGATTACAAGTATATCAGGGATAAATAAGAAATTCTGATCAACTTGAAATGTTTAGAAGCAAGAAAAGCAAATTTTGGCTTACAAGCAGTTTCAATTTATCAAATGCATAGACAATCCTGGACCACAAGGATCATCCCATTTTCATAACTACTTTGATTTGTCGCACTTGAAACGGATGTATTTTCAAAAACAGACTATCTACCTTCACGAGATAGCGTAAGGCCTGCATATAAACTCCACTCCCCAGGCTGATATACCTCACATGTGGAATTACACTAGGTATGTTGTTGTAAAGATAATCCTGGACCAGCATATACACTGATTCAAACACCCTCATGCCCAATTTGAAAGTTGCATCTGTATTTGAGTCTAAGCAAGGCGAGTATCCACTTTAAACCATGAAATTTGCCATAAAAGAGGTTAATAAAGACACACTGCATTCAATTTAAGATTTGGTAATGGCCACTGATCAGTTAAAGTATAACAACCTTAGGAGCCACACCGCAAAATGTGGGACTCAAGTCCCATTCCTTACAATAAGATACAAATCACCACACACTGCATCAGTCGTCCTCAACAACAGTTGTGTGCTAGATATTGCTAGCCCCGGTCGAACATTGCCATACCGAGGTCACCATCCAAAGCTCAGTGGGCAGAGAGGATGGGGGTGGCTCTGATATCATTGAATCAATCAAAGGAGAACCACACATCAAAAGCTGGCTATTAAGGTGGGAGAGGCCAGACTATGTAAGACCCACATCAGCTCCCCATTTAGCCGATGTGAGACTCAAGCCTCATTCCTTACAATAATATCCTAACATAAAGTTAATAGCATTAGCTGCAATATTATTCATCTTTCAACATTTCGAAGTAAGATTTGTAACGCTGAGCCAGCCCAAACATACCGAGTGTACCTCCTGTGTGAAGCATCACCACTTTTGCACATTCCTCCTGACCAAGTTGACTTGCTAGTTCCCAAGCAGCCAAAGTGTAAACTGGATCGATAAGAATACCGGTCTCTTGAGCAATCTTTTGACATATTTCAACTTCCCCCTTCAGTATATTGCCAAATCTGTAAGACAACGGGGAGAAAAAGAAAGCCCCTTAGATATTCAGTTCAACTTTGTGTAATTCCAGAATGATTACATGCAAATACAGTAGGCATTTGGAGCCGTTGTCAAAAACAGATATAGCAGGCATCTGGATAATATTTGGTTGAAGTTTAAAAAAAGACATAATACATAAACAAACGCACCAGTTTGAAAGTAAACACTTCAACTTTAAGTATGCACATCTAGACACCATAACTCATATTTCCCGGTGTCAGTCGAACACTCCAACTTACAAAATGATCATTTTAGACACCTCCAAAATTTATGTGCCACGTAAGCATCGGGTATCCACGAGATACAGTGGGAATGAGTTGAAGTATTTTTTTGCAGTGCACAAAGTTGGAGTGCTTACTTGCCAGCTGAGCCAAGCTTGTGTGTCGATTTATGTATTATGCCTTGAAAAAAAGAGTACTTGAACTTGAAGTCGAGAAAGAGTATTTGGACAAAAATCTGACTTGTGAAAAAAGAGTCAAAGATTTGTGAGTGAAGGTCATGATATCACTTAAAATACTCGTCAAACAAGTTTTTCAAATATTTTACCAACATTTCAGATACTGATATTCATTATTTACAAATACTGATGTCCAAGCCAATATTTGCAAATATTGTAATATTATTGATCGCCAATGGGTAGTCGTTTTCCAATATGGAAAGGTTAGTTTTGGGAAGAAAATATCCAGTTGCACAATGCATGTTTATCCCAGATACAAAATACCTGGGAACTTCTCAGGGTGAGAAACAACAGTTATTACTGCCTCAAAGATGAGATGACAGGGAAAAAACAAACAGCATGACCTATACTTATATCATCAAAGAATAAGACTAACAGAAGTATTCATTACTTTCTCGGGGACCTGCGTTCGACCCAGTGCACAAGTCCAGGTTCTGATCCTGTCAGCGTTTGCTCACTGCGTTGAAGAGTAAAGCATCTGCGGAATTCAGAAATTAAAGTTTCCTCCTTTTTCTGGTATCCATCAATGGTGTCAGCCAGCATAACGGCAGTGACCTCCCATGGGAGCCTAATATTAAGTGAGTCAGTTTGATAGATATTGGCTATTAAAAAGATGGAGATAATGTGATGCGTTGAGGTCTTGAGGATGAATATAAGAATCTCACCCTAAGCACACTGCTCCAATTCCAAAACCAATAGCAGTTGTTCCTGTTCCAGCATCTATAATAATTTTTAACTGTTGATCTTTCCCAAATAGATGGTCTTGAGATAAGTACTCTACAAGGCGCAAAACACCTGCATGAAGCATTAGTTTGACATATATAACTGAAGTTGCAAAGGAAACACACAAGTAGCTGAATCTTTGCATGCAAATAGCACGGAAAGTACTAAGATAAGTATGTAATGGAAAAGGTAGTCCTTGTTCTTTTTGAACAAAGTGATGAAAAAAAAGGGACAAAATTCGACATGTAGCAATATTTTGAGGCTCGTCATTAAGAGAGTGACCCTTTGATGACATGAAAAAAAAAACTGAAGCATTCTCTAAGATTTCATCAGCAATTACTTCTCTTCCACAAGGCACAAGTATAGCACATTATTTATCGTGTATATTGTCACATATGTTGGACACCATGTGACAAGATCTCTTATTAACTGTCACCGCAACAAACAACACAATTACCTAGCAATGCTACAGCATCTGCAGCCCCTTCATTAATAATAGCTACCTTCTTACTCCTTTTTGTCAGAGAATCCACGTGTGAAGAGTGTTCACCGCACCCATGAGAGGATAAAGACGCCTCTAAATCAGCAAGTGAGAAAACAAAGCCACTATCTCTTGCAACAAGACGTGCATGTTTTAAGAGCATCTCCTCCCTCCTAGCATATAGAGATCTCGGAACATAACTGACATTTCCATATAATGTTGAAATTAGATTGTAACCCGTCAAGGTTGCTGGCTGTTCTCCTCGGAGAAGTAAATGTGACTTCAATCCCCTTTCAGCACATGACACAGCTGCATTACAAGTAACCAGAAGGTTAAAATGCAGTATCTATCTCTATCCAGCAATGACACAAGTAAAATTCGATAAAGAACAATGAAATTAATAAATTTGGCAGTTAACCTGTGGCATGACGTACCAACAGCCGCAGCATGCGCACTTTGGCAACCTCCACATGTGACCTAGAATTTTAGAAGTATCACAATGAGATGCAAATTTCTTTTCCACATTCCTCGATCTCGAAAGGACTAAATATAAGGATGCTATTAGGTCATGGAGTGAGAAGACAAAAGCTTTCTGATCAACTAGTCTTTCCTTCCGTATAAATTATTGTTTTGGCTTTGAATGGGAAAGTACACAAGAGCACATAAACAAGGGAAATGTAAGCAGTAGTAAAGAAAAAATGTTACAAGACTTCATTAACTTTAGTTACGTGATGAACATAGCACAAACTCTCTCAAAAATATCACCAGCTTAAATGGAGAATAAAATTCCTACTTTGAATAAAATGAGATAGAGCAACTATCAACAGCTAAAGAGTTGATGTAGACCCATCTGTATGATAATTGGCTGATACAAACTCCAGACGACTATATTAACAATAATCTAAAAAGTTGAGCACATTGAGTTTGGTATAGCTCTGAAACGCTGCTTTGACAAGTTTTTTGGTTCTCCTTGCTGAATTTTCAAAGTATCAATGATGAAATGGCACGTTAAATTGGTATTTTCTTCTACCTGTTAATTACAACAACATACCCAGCATATTCCCACAAAGTAGGGTTTGGGGAGGGTAAGTGTACGCAGTCCATACCACTACCTCAGAGGTGATATAGAGAGGTTGTTTCCGATAGACCCCTGCCTCAAGATAAAAAAAGTCTTGAAAAGAAATAGTAAAGGAACAAGAGTTCTTATACCTGTTCTTTATTCTTTTTTTTTTTCTTAAAAAAACAATTAATAGAACTAACTTTAGTTTTAGTACACCTTTAACTTAGACTACGCAAACCTTTGAATTCAATATGCCTTTGCACACTGGGAGAAAACAAAATACTCGAACCACCAAGTTTTTTAATGAACTTCAGTACCATGATTATGAGTTACTAAATATCATTATTAAGCCCTGTATAAATAAGAAGGTATAAACTATTCTAAAAGCTAGAGGTATCAAATGGTCTTACAACATCTGTCACAGAACTATCTTCCAAGATAGGGAGTAGTGCGTCCAGTTTCCTCGCCTTATTACCATTCACCAAAGGATGCAATAAATCATCTCTTACAACATAAAACGAAGGTTCCTGTCGGTTGTTTTTCGTCACGTAATCACCAATAGAAGGTTGTGGATTATTCAGAAAGGAAAGATTCCCAAGATTTTCACCTCCTTGTTGAAGATCATCTTTTGATATCATTATTTGATTAATTTTGGTATCTGGGGTTCTCAATGCCCATTTTCTCTTAAGAAATCTGGACACATGCTCCTCCTTAGGCAAATTGGATTTCAACGTTTCCTGAAACACAATCAAAAGATTCATATTTTCAAGATTCACTCGAATGCTGAACTTTCATTCGCATTGAAGGTTTAGAATACATCAATTGTTCAGATGTTAAAGCAACATGTAAACCAATTTCAACAAAATTATCAGAGAAATATCAGAATATCATGAAGTAATCTAGTCAAAGTATCCACTAAAGCTACAGTTTCTACAAATAGACACTTCTACTTTTTATTTATTTTTATTTTTTAATAACTAACCAACAATCTATTGTTTTGAACTTCAAAACAAGGTGGATAATGTGCCCCCTTACCCTTCCCCAAATTCCAGACTTGGTTCACAACAGGATTCGGACCCGTGATATGTGCCAACTACACATTGCACGATGTACTACCTTTTCCGGTGAACCAAAGTTGTGGGGTCTATTTCTACAAAATCAATCAACTATCTCAATCTCAAATTATGGCAAAAACCTACCCTTGATTTGTAGTATTTGCATTACGAATTGAGTTTAGGGCATGTGTATAAGTTCATAACATATTTGGGACTTGCGGGGGGTGATGACCAAAGTGCTCAAGGTGGTGTCAGACAAGTTACAACCTAAAAAAAATTGAAGCTGCACCAGGTGCGAGCGCACAAGTTAAAAATCTCAGAACAGCAGTATCACGCTACTGGCTGGCAATTGCGCAGTTGACTTAATTGGAGCTTGACTACAATCACGCTAAGGTCCAGTGAGCTATTTAGCATGATAGTGGTAAGGGTGGGTTATCGCGCTGAGTAATCTGATCAGGTTTAACTATGAACTGTGACAAACTCATTTTTTTGATCAAATAAAAGTATTCTCATTCGTAAAAAAAGCCAAATTCGCCGTATACAAGAGGTATGCCGTATACCAAAAGGTAAATAATCTACAAAAGGATATGATTCTCTACAAACTCCACCCAATCATCTATACAAAAGGCGACTTTCTGTGCACCAAAAGAAATAAGGGAAAGAGACTACTCCTCGACTGAGAGAAACTCAACTCTACTCCTTTGAAAGCTCTCGTATTCCTCTCTCTCCAAACAGACCACATTGACGCAAGTGGAATTACATTTCAAGCTCTACATTTTCTCCTCCTCCTCTCGTTCTTCCGGCTGAGAACCAAGTTATGCTGAGGTGAGCCAACCATGATCTGCTTGTCATGGAAGTTATGACACTTTTATTTTCTTACTTCTTTTCGGCTTTACATTGTGTCCCTTGATGTTTTATTAAAATTCCATAGTAGCACCTTGACTATTGATACAAGACAAACAAGAGGAACACGAAAGAGCCACAAAAACAGTTCAATACACCCTCCAAAGCAGTCCACCAATCACAACAAATCGTGGACCAAATGGAGACCTCACTCGGATTCGACAAATACAACAAGAATACAAGAAACAAAGGTGTATTTGACACCCAAAACAGCCACAAATCGTGAAGAACAAGATGACAACAAGAACACAAATTTTCGGATTCAACAAGACACAAAAACAGTCCACTACAAACAATAACAAGATTACAAGAATAAAAGGATAGATAGTGAGATATAGATTTGTTACAAGACTTAGGAACAAAGTGTGATTCAAACACTAAACCCCTAATTAATGTAACAACAACACACTCTTACGGTGACCACCAAGGGAATCACTCACCTCAAGATCTACCGTTTCCAAGCAAAGAACAATATTGGCTTTTCCAAGCCCTATACTAAGGATGACTTTTCCAAGCCCTAACTAAGAACTATACTAAGGTGTTGCACTCTCCAAAGAGAGAATAAGTCTTTCAAATGTTCATCATTCATTAACTAAAGAGAAATGACCTAAAATAGACTATATATAGTATATTACAAAATCAAGATAAAATGACTCCAATGCCCTTAATGAGGTGGGTGGCAATGGAGTGTCATTTAGACAAGGCTAAAAGACCAAAATGACCTTGAGGCTAAGTGACCAAAATGACCTTAATAAAAGGGGCCAAAACCGTGCACGAAATGTGGTCCAAACCCGTTAGTCCTCTAGTCTTCAAGGCTCCAAGCAATCTTCCACACACGGGTTTGTTTGATGGCATGCTCAAAATAACCCCTACAAGTATGATCATGTGCCCTCCATGGGACCAAAGCTTGATTCTCCACGTAGTGACTTTGAATGATGTCATCGAAAGCTAAGGCGGTCATTTCACTTGTATCATCCTCCCTTTCTTGAAAAGGATTCGACCTCGAATTTGTACCTTGCAAAACAAGAGAAAGGACAAACAAGCACAACATCCTCATGGCATGAGGGTTAGGGTTAGCACAATAATAAACATCATCACGCCAAGGGGGTACATACTTGAAGTATAACCAAGAATCCTTTGAAGTGAGTATTAAAAACTCAATGAAAGATGTACGAAGGATTTGGTTATGGGATACACCAAGAGTGATACTTTGCTTGTCATGTAGACCAAGCAACAAGTAGAGAGCACCAACATCACCATTTCTACATTTGGCACCTGGGTCAAATGGGAAAAGTGGCCATAGACACGGGTCTAGACAACACTCCCCTTTCCCGTGGTCTACTCCCAAACTAAACGATATACTCTCTATAATAGCATACATATCATCCAAAGCAAATAGAGAGTAGAGAAAGGTATCACTCAAATCAACTTCTACCAAGGTGCCCTCATGTGTGTACTCCCTACTAGTTTCCCAATAATAACCATGAATACTCTCAACAATAAAGTCACACAAAGTAAAAGAAGAAGTAGCTTCCGCAACTACACATTCCTTACCCCTAAGAGTACTCTCATCTTCCAAGAAGAGATTTCCATCTTTAGAAGGAATGTTGTCACACCAAAGTGGGTTAGCATATAGGCTATAGCTTCCAAGGCAAGCTATACCATCATTTTCACCACTAGCTTTATTAGAAGTGTTTAAATCATCTTCAAACAAGACATTACACCTAAAGAGAGTGTGATCTACCTCACAGACAGATTTGGAATAAGCAAGTTCCTCACACTCTAAATGATCAATATCAAGTTTCAAGGATGTTCCAAACACAAGATTACCCCAAGAAGAGATCTCGGGTTCACTCCCACTTTGTTGACCAATATTTTCAAATACTTCACTCACTTGAGTTCTATTAAGCACATCACACATACTCAAGTGGGGGACAATTTTCACAAACAAGTTGATCAACATCAATTACACAAGACGATGTACTTCCATTCAACATATTGGCTTCAATACTAGGTGGACATAAATTGATCTTACAAGAAGAGTCAATTTCGTCATCAATAGGATCAACTAGTGTATCCAAACTCACAATATGTACATCATCAACAAGAGGCAAGGAATCATTAGACTCATAAATAAGTAAGCTACTACTCACACTCAATGGCTTACTAGCCACAAAATTGTCATTCACATGCACTAAAGTGTAAGAGTTATTTTACCTTTAAGATCTTCAGTAGAAAAGAGTTATTTTACCTTTAAGATCTTGAGTAGACTCTTCCTTGTCGTGAGGTGAAGGTCCTTCACAAGCTTGGGCAGCAACTTCCTTTTGGCATTGCTCGCCTTCGCTTGCCATGTTGGTACCTACACAAATGTCCTTAGAAATGGAAGGACAACTTTGGTGGCAATCCCCTCACTTCGCTCCATATATCCTCTCCTTTTTCCACTCTCGGATTACCACCTTGCACTCTCTTACTCCTCTCAATCTTTTGTCTCTCATCATAAATCGGATTGGAGTAGGTAAGCATTTCTCTTTGCGGTTTGGGTAGCAAGTACCTTATGAGGCGATTTCCCCATAGGTCTCTTACAACATTAGGCCAATTTTGCACGTTAGGAACTTGATGTCGTGCAAACCAATCGGCACCCAAGCTCATATGACCGTAGGTTAAGGAAAAAACATCGCACCACACCTCCTCATGGTAATCAAATTGGGAGAAGACAACTTTTACCCTCTCGGTAACCTTGAACTCGCCCAAGTAGTATGGAGCAAGTAAAGGCTCTCGAAATAACCCCAAGTAGTCAACCATGGACGGAAAAATGTAGTTTCCATAGTACCTATCATTCAACACCATAAGGCAGCCCGGTATCCCACAAATAGTCACCTTTCCGGAGTGTACACTCCTCCTTGGATCAACATTGTAAGGCACACGAGTACTCGTCGGTTTTGGAGATGTTTGCCCTCTTCTTCTCATGGGGCAACCTCTACTATAGCTAGTATAACCAATCACACCATGTTGACCTTGATAAGAAGTACTACAAGGTGAAGAATATGATCTTTCACACTCCACACGCGTACTCTCATCATAGCTCTCATAAGCTTTGCGAATGAAAGGGTTATACCTAACACCAAATGTAGGTTCAGAGTGGGAAGTATAAGACTCCTCACATGCCCCAACTTCATCATAAGAACCATCACGAGGTCCTACATCATCTCCAAATTCACCATAAGCACTAGGCACATCATTCCCCTCATTTTCTCCCCTAAACCCGAGACCCTCAAATCTGCCCAAGTTTTGATCATGGCTATTTTCATAGCCCCCACAATCTCCCTCAACTTCGTAGCCATAAAACCCCTCACTACAATCATAGTCTCCCATGTTGTAGTCACAATAATCCCCGGCTATCGAAGACATGTTCCCCTTATATCACCTTTGTACCTACAGAATGAACAAACAAGATTAGTAGTAAAGCTTCTCACTAACACTCGTATACACTCACCTTTGTGATTCTCACAATTTGAGCGGCGAATATTGAAAGTTGCTTATACTCCGATAGTCAATAGGATGTCAAGTCTACTTGGCGGTCGGAATAGATTCTTGTTTGATCGACTCAAGACACAAAAATTAAATTTACTTATGAACTTGAAACAAAGAAGTTACTACGAGTTAAAAACGAGAAAAAACACACAAATAACGAAGACACGAAAGGAACGAATTCAACAATTAATCTACAACTAAGTAGGTGATTACTAGTTGTTAATTAATTCTAGAATCAAGACAGGAAACTAAGGAAACAATAAAGTGAAACTAATAATCTAAAATTTGAGCCAAAATTCGATGCGTGAACAGTAACTTGATGACGTGGCAGCCACATATTGGTTGCAGTTTCTACAATTTTTATTTTTCAAAGCCCAAGTCTTGACCAATTTTAATTTGGATGGGTGAAATTTGTTTTAAGGAGGGAAGAATAAGTCTTGAGCCTTTTTTTTTTCAAGTTTCAAGTTTCAAGACTTGACTTTTGTAGTACTTTTCCTTAAAACATGGACCCTTGTTTTTTTTTGAAAAAGTGATTGAGATGTGATTGACTTGTTGGTGAGTGATGGTAAGTCTTTCAAGACTAACAAAGTTCTCACACTTTTTCCTTCACCTTTTTGGATCTAACTTTCACTTTATTTTAACAAGGTATGAAAGTTTGGAAGAACATCAAGAACACTTCAACAATCGCCAAGAAAATCAACAACAATCTCCCAAGAACAACAACAATTCCGCAACAAAAAGGTCAACTACAAACTTCCAACAAACGGCCAAGTCCTTTAGTGTGGTGTTTTGGTCTTAACAAGGGGTGAAGATTGGGATGAACAACAAGAACACAACAACTTTTCAAGAATAATAACAACACCAAAAACGTCCAGCCCAAGTCCACAAGAAAGGTCACCACACGGCCAAGAACAACAACATCAATACACGGCCATTAACTTGTTCACATAAACCTTCTCAACAATTCAAGTTCAACTTTAGATCTAGACTCAAGAGTGTTAGAGAAGAAGAAAGCTAACACTAGAAACAACAAATCAAACAAAAGAACACCTAGATCTAGACTCAACTTTTCAGCCAAGAAAACAACAACAAGAATCCAACTTCTCGGCCAAGGACACAACTTTTTTTTTTTTTGTATTTTTCAACTACCAAGCCCAAGATTGATCTTGTAGGAACAAGATCAAGTCATGCTTTGATACCAAATGATACAAGACAAACAAGAGGAACACGAAAGAGCCACAAAAACAGTCCAATACATCCTCCAAATCAGTCCACAAATTACAACAAATCGTGGACCAAATGAAGACCTCACTCAGATTCGACAAATACAACAAGAATACAAGAAACAAAGGTGTATTTGACACCCAAAACAACCACAAATCGTGAAGAACAAGATGACAACAAGAAGACAAATTTTCGGATTCAACAAGACACAAAAACAGTCTACTACAAACAATAACAAGATTACAAGAATAAAAGGATAGACAATGAGATATAGATTTGTTACAAGACTTAGGAACAAAGTGTGATTCAAACACTAAACCCCTAATTAATGTAACAACACCACACTCTTACGGTGACCACCAAGGGAATCACTCACCTCAAGATCTACCGTTTCCAAGCAAAGAACAATATTGTTTTTTCCAAGCCCCATACTAAGAATGACTTTTCTAAGCTCTAACTAAGAACTATACTAAGGTGTTGCACTCTCCAAAGAGAGAATAAGTCTTTCAAATGTTCATCATTTATTAACTAAGGAGAAATGACCTAAAATAGACTATATATAGTATATTACAAAATCAAGATAAAATGACTCCAATGCCCTTAATGAGGTGAGGTGGGTGGCAATGGAGTGTCATTTAGACAAGGCTAAAAGACCAAAATAACCTTGAGGCCAAGTTACCAAAATGACCTTAATAAAAGGGGCCAAAACCGTGCACCATCAAATGTGGTCCAAACCCATGAGTCCTCTAGTCTTCAAGGCTCCAAGCAATCTTCCACACACGGGTTTGTTTGATGGCATGCTCAAAATAACCCCTACAAGTATGATCTCGTGCCCTCCATGGGACCAAAGCTTGATTCTTCACGTAGTAACTTTGAATGATGCCATCGAAAGCTAAGGCGGCCATTTCACTTGTATCAACTATACTATTGGGGTTTCACGCTATCTTTCACATTAGTAATTTTTCTTTCCAAATTCCATTGCTTATTAGATTTCAGGGCTTTAGTTATGCTTCCAAATGCTTCACTTTAAAGTTTAACATTATTCTCAAATTGGATTTGAAACAATGAAGCGGTTCACCTAACGGTGGGTGGTCGCTCGTTAGGTGCCTCTGGTAGAAATAGGTCCTGACAAATTAGTGGGGATCAATTATATGGAACCATTTGTTTTCTGCTATATTCAGGTTCATTTATCAAAATATTCACCATAATTAGACTGATTTTATGCTGTCCATTAGCCCACAGATATTCCTCCTTTATTCAATGTTTGGAACTGGCAATGCTCTGCCAAATTCACATAGATAATCTATTCAAAATTCCTCAACCCTGAATTCTCATAATTCATAGAAATACATCAATTATCTGAACATTAAAGCATAATCTAAACCAAGTATCCATGAAATAATCAGTGAATTATTCCAACACCTAAATTAAGAGCCCGTTTGGATGGTCTTATAGCTTTTTGCTTATAAGTCAAAAACTATAAGTTAAGAATTCTAACTTATGGGAGCTAAAAGCACTTTTTTGTTTTACCCAAACACCGCGAAAATGCTTAAAAGCTATTTCGACTCGAAAGCACTTAAAATACGCCAATTCAAACCAGCTCTAAATTAGATACTCCCTCCGTCTATCTTTATTTGTCCACTTTCCTATTGGCACATGAATTAAGAAGAAGTAAATGATAGGAGTAATATTACCATAATACCCTTTGAATATAGTAAATTTAATGTTTTGGGAAATGCATTAGATTTGAATCGTATATACTTCTAAGGTAAAATGGGTAGAAATAGGTAAATTATCCATTGGTTTTATAAATTGAACAAGTATTGTTAGACATCCTAAAATAGAAAAGTAGACAAGTAAAGATAAGGGTATACTGATAAAAGAAAATGACAATTTAGAAAAACACTAAAAAGAATCAAACTTTTCAAAAATACTCTCAATGGATAATAAAATGTAGCTAAATAACCTATGTTAAATCATCCAAATTGTAAAGAGTGGGACATTCCTCAACCCATGAGCTAGCTTTTGGGATTGAATTAGGCACAAGATTTATCCGTTAACATAGTGTTAGAGTCATGCTCATCCTAATTCTTTGTTAACCAATGTTGGGCCCCATATTATATTGTCCACACTCCAACTAATGAGGTCTACGTGTGTGTAGAGTGTTAAGAGTCCCACATCAAATATAGGAAGGGTATTGGTCTCGTTATATGGATTTGAACAATGTTCACCCTAAGTTAGCTTTTGTGGTTGAGTTAGGCCTAATATCCATTCTCTAACATGGTATCAGTGTCAAACCTATCCCAATTCCTTGTCCACGATTCAGTTAATGTGGTCTGCGCATGTGAGGAAGTATGGTTAATTGGTCCCCTTATACGGACTTAAGACAATCCTCACCCTATATGATAACGATATTAGTCGGAGGTGACTAAAATCGATATCAGAATGCGGAATTAAACAACAAAGTTAAAGGATAATTGAGAAATAAGAGATGAGAAGTGAAGAAAGAAAGGCTCAATCGAACAATAATTACGCCAACGGAGAAAGAGAACTCAATCAAATGCACGAGAAACCAAATTGAATCCACAAAATGACAACTCGATGATCAATCAAGCAAAGAAGATAACACAAGCAATTCGGGAATCCACCCTAATCACTCAATCTAAGCTAACAATTGGAATGGAACGCAATTACTAGCCTGACCTAGAGTAACTAAATATCAAGTCTATTCAAGATAATTCAATCATCAAAAATATAAGTAATGAGAATGACTAAGGCAACTATTTATAGTCATTTCCTTTACAAAAATAGCCAAAAGTGACTATTTTACAAACCTTCTTAATTGCCCAAATGACATCTTGATTGCTTATGACCTTGTGTATTTGTTTCTTCATGTCTTCCTCCGGGCTCCAAGCTATCATCCATATATGGAAGCCCCTCCTAACGTGCTTCAAGCTAACCGTGCTCGTATCACTGGAAGCTAGTTTTGGGATTGCGTTATTCCCAAAATAAAGAATGAGTAATCAACGGAGTCAAAATTTTCACTACGGTGGTTCAAAATACAAAGAAGTAAAAACACGAAGAAGCCGAAAGGGTTCAACATCTACTCTAAATTAATAAAAGAATAATTTTAACCATGTATAACAGTGTAATTTTTAGCCGAAAGGAGTTCGGATGAATCCCTCAGCCCTTCCTGGCTTTGCCCCTAAGTTCAAATAGCCCTAAGGTAAACATGAACCAAATTTCTAGCTCAAAATTTTGCTTCAAGAACTACCAACAACATTGGAACATGTCTATTAGTCAAATTATTTTCAGTTCTTGGCACAGTTGTACTCTGATTACTACATAACCAAGAAAAAGTCTGAATCTTTATATCAAGAATGGGATATATATAACGAAAAAGGAAAAAAAGGCAAACCTTGAGACCTTTTGGAGATGACCCACAATGAAATCTGAATGTAGAAGATAAAATCATCCCATTTCTTGGCTGCTGCAATTGAAACTTTGTGCAATTCAACATTTTTCAGGGGTTGCTCTTCAATTTTCAAGAATCATTTGCTGAAAATGAGCTATATTTGGCCTATTAGGGATGCCTTAGGAGCATTTATATGTACATGTATAATCTATACTAGTTTAGGACGTGTAAGTTTTGATTCATCGTCAAGGTTTTATCTAATATTTTTATATTTATTCTTAAATTTTTCAAAAAAAATTAGAATTGAATTTAGTTGATTTAAAATTTTTAAACTAATATAAAAAAAAATTATTTGTCATTAATTCTGATGACTTCTAATAAGAAAAGTTATTATCATAAATATATTTAATTAATTTTCAACTTTTAAATATTAAGAAAAATAGTAAAAGAACGATTTTATCTAAAACAAAAAATTCGAATGAAGGGTAAAAAGTTCAAACACTATTACTAAAGTCACACTTTTAATATATTATATAGATATAAATTATAGATATAGATATAAATTAGAGATTAGAGATGAGAAATTAGGGATTAGAGATTACCCCAAGTTATTTAATACAAAACTTGAATTGGTGAAAGATATATTTTAAATGATACATATATTTTTACAAAATAGAAATCAGAACAATATAAAAAAATAACAACTCTTAATTTAAGTTAAATATTCTTGTAAACTTAATGCTATTTTAGTTATATCTAATGGTACTCTAATTTAAGGATCAATAATAAATTAATTATGTTGTAAAATTAGGTATTATTCATGAAAAATAAATATTAAGTTGACAAAATAGGTTTACTCTACCTAACCTTTATACAAAAATTGCTTAAAGTTTGGTTGAATATTCATTTATACCAACCCGGTCCAGGCCCGCCGGTTAACCGGCCCGGCCCGACCCGGTAACCCAAAAAATTAAAAAAAAAAAAAAATTATTTTTAATGTCTTGGGCCAAACTAGCCATTGGCCCAACGGTAATATTATCGTTTTTGGGTCCAAACGGCTAGTTTGGGCCCATTTGATTAAAAAAAATATATATATATAAAATATTTTTTAATCCTCAAAATAAATCTATAAATACCCTACAACTTCAAATCATTTCTCACACAATTTTTCACTCTCTCAAATCTCATTCTCTCTCAAATCTCAATTCTCAATTCTCAAATATTCAATATATTTAATTTCTTAAAGTGTTCACTTTAATTTTTTAATTTTTCATTTACAAAGTAAGAGCGGAAGTTTCTAAAGTCGCAATCTTCGGATACTTCCAAAATTTGGTATTGTCGTTCCATCTCTTACGTTTAATTTTTATTTATTGTATTAATTGTTTAATATTTAATTTTATTATATTTGTGTATTTTGAATATTTTTAGTTTAATTTAATTTATATTATGGATAAATTAAAAAACCTCGCTGCTAAAGGTGTTAAAATTTTTTGTCCCGGAAGCGGTAGTGGTAGTAAAAAGCGAATTATTAGCGGTAGAGGTAGTTCAAGTAATAGATATACCCGTGTGACTTCGCCTCCGGTACCGCTTGGTACACCTTTTGAGGAAGAAATAGGTGTAGGTGCTCACGATATGGATTATGTAGAATTTCAAGAAAATTACGGTATAGAAGAAGAAAATGAAGTAGATGCAGTTAATGTAGACGAAGATGATGAAAATATTGCTGAAACACCCGCAGTAGGAGATGCTAACGTTAGATCTGAATCAGTTAATCTCCCTTCCCGTCCTCCCAGTGCCCCAAAACCCCGTAAAAGAACTAGTATTGCATGACAATTTTTTGAACGTATATCAGATATTGAGGTGCAGTGCAATATTTGTCAACAAATATATAAGCATAGAAGTGGCGGTAAGCAAGGGGGTACGGGTACGTTAATGAGACATATAGCTGAAGATCACAAAAAAGAGTTAAATATTGCAAAAGGTGGTGGGGATGTTGGTGGGTCAACGCAAACTAGAATGGACCCAACAACCGGTCAAGTAGCGAAAAAGTATAATAAATTGAGGGACCGGGAAGAAATAGCTAAAATGGTAGTTGTGGGTTGTTTGCCTTTTACTTTTCCTTCTTCTGATGCTTTTATCCGTTATATACAAGCAATTTATAATCCTATGTTTAATGATATTCCTAGAACTACTTGTCGGTCTGATATTTTTAAACTCCATTCACAATATTGTTTTTATTTATCAACATTCTTAAAAAATATTCAATGTAGATTGTCCCTAACTTCTGATCTTGGTCGTGCTGTTAATAAAAATGATTATTTAACCGTTACTTGTCATTGGATGGATAGTAATTTCATAATGCAAAAACGTATTCTTGCTTTTTTATATGATGAAGATCGCAAACATACTGGACAATTTATTGCTGATTCTATTATTAAAATTGCCGGATATTATGGTATAGAAAATAAAATTTTATGTATTGCTTTTGATAATGCTTCTAACAACAAGAATGCTATAACAAAAATAAAATCTACGTTATCTCCACCCTTTCCTGAAATTTTCCATATTAAGTGTGCATGTCATATCTATAATTTAATTGTAAAAGATGGTCTTGACTTTTTTGAGGTTTATATTGAAAAAATTCGTCTTGCCGTAGGTTTCATTCAAGGAAATAATCGTAGAGCGAGAATTAAAGAATTTAAAGTTAAATGTCAAGAAAATGGACTTACACCGATTTTAATGCCTGAGGAAATTGATATTAGATGGAATTCTACGTATGAATTTTTAAAAACTTGTTATAAATATAGAATTCCCATTACACTAACTTTTAACCAACACTGTGGTTCTTTTGCTGATTCTGCTGATTGCATGTTACATAATTCTGATTGGGTTATAATTAATGATCTTGTTAAGTTTTTAGAAAAATTTTATGTAGCTACGGTTGAATTTTCCGGTGCATACTATCCTACTGTTTGTAATATTTTGGCATATATAGCCGATATTTCTGGTTTGCTCCAACAATATAAAAATAAAGAAGGTTATAAAGAAGCTGTTGGCGCTATGTTTACGAAATTTAAAAAATATTTCTTCCCGATTCCCCCTATTTACTTGGTTGGTACTATGTTAAATCCGTGCATGAAATTTAATCATATGTGTCACTTTAGTACTCTTATTTATGCTAACTTAGAAATAAATACTAACCGTGAGTCTGAACAAGAGCAGCCTGATTTGTGGACGGCTACGGCTGATGCAAAAGATTATATAGAAAAATTATATAATCACTATGCTGATTTATTTGATTCAGCCGTACCTACAAATATCAGTCCAACTGTCGCTCCTCATCCTCCCGAGGAGCCATCATCTTCTAAAAGGCCGACACATAGTGGTTTTCCTGATTCGTTTTATGATTTAACTTGTTGGAACAGTGTGGATGAGAGAGCTTACACATCAACTTATCGGGAAGAGCTGAAATATTATCTGCGGACGCCACCAGAGGATCGCAGACGACGGATCAACTCGCTGGATTGGTGGAGGAATAATGAATCACAATATCCTGTACTTTCAAGATTAGCCAAAGATATCTTGAATGTTCCAATGTCAACCGTTGCATCAGAGAGCGCCTTCAGTCAGGGACGACAGCAGCTTGGAGACAACCGACACTCATTGGGAAGCAACGCAATGAATGTTTTAGTTTGCCTTAGAGATTGGATTAGAGCAGAAAGAAGAAACCAAGGAATGGAACTAGAGCCAAGCGACGACCTCAAACTTGAAGAAATTATGACTTCACGGGAGAACTCAACAGAATCAAGTCCAATGCATGGGTTTGCCCCCGTTGACTTCGACTATCCTATGCAAATTCCAATTAATATTAACATGAATGAGTTGGAAAAAATGATGCATAATTTATAGATTTTTCATTCATGTAAATTATAAATTTTGGATCATTTTGCAATCAATAAAATTTCACAAATTCATTCACTCCTTAGTCGTTGTTTTTTATTTTTTTTTTATTTATCAATTTAAAGTTTTAATATCTTCTATACAATTGTATATTTAATGTATACATGTGTATATGTTTATATATCTTATATAGAAGTGTATATTTAATGTATACACGTGTATATATCTTCTATAGAAGTGTATATTTAATGTATACATTATATATATCTTCTATAGAAGTGTATATTTAATATATAGATTGTGTATATAGCGTATATATAGTGTATATTTAATGTATACATGTGTATATATCTTCTATAGAAGTGTATATTTAATGTATACACGTGTATATATCTTCTATAGAAGTGTATATTTAATGTATACACTGTATATATCTTCTATAGAAGTGTATATTTAATGTATAGATTGTGTATATAGCGTATATATAGTGTATATTTGACCGGTTTTTATCCGGGTTTGACCGGATTTGACCGGGTTTTAGCGGGTTTGACCGGATTGGGTTAAGTGGGCCGGTTCCGGGTGGGTTTTATTTTTTTTACTGTGCGGCCCGGCCCGGCCCGGTTAAGGCCAAAACCGGCCCGTAACCGGCCCGTAACCTGGTTAGAGAGAGGGGGCCGGTTCCGGGTTGACCCGGCCCGGCCCGTTAGACAGTCTTAACTTAAAATAAACATTTCTTTAATTAATAGTTTTCTTTCTTTATTTAGGTTTAGGTTATTCTATAAAATTTTCTTATCAATTGAATTCTTAATAGTATCTGTGACTAAAGAAATAAATTTACTTGTGTAATGAATATATTTATATTATAGTGAATGTCTATCAAGAATATAGATAAGATTTATCAAGATTTAGTTGATATTTATCAGTATTGAAGCATATGTCTTTTAGTCAGAAACTAGGAGTATTTTCCCTTATAAATAGAAAAGTTTTGTTCATTTTATTCTCTATCTCAAGGATCCTCTTATTCATCTCTCAAGAGAAATAACAATTACTCTCTCTATTCTCTCTACTCTTCTTTTTTATTCTTTATTACTTCATAACACGTTATCAGTACGAAACTGTAGCCAACTGAGTAGGTAAGGTAAATTCACCCAATATTTTTCGTCGGTTGTTTAACAAACGTGAGTTGGCCATCAAAGTGAAATCTGCAATTGATGATGGACGTTTGGTTTTTACCAGGTAAGCTATATTAAATCTATCTACTTTTTATACCAAATAAGTTAATGAATTGACATTCTATGGATCACTTTTACATTACCTCAGTAATGGTCCAATAAACTTATGTTATTATACCTTAAAGAACTTAAAGGTTGTCTTTTCCCTTTTTTCAATACATACAACTAATTACATATTGGATTTAAGGGAACTAATTTGGTTTGAGATTATTTATTCCTTATATTTATTTTTGAAGAATAATAATATTAAAAAGTATGATGATGAATTTAAGTCTTATCCCATTAAGAGAGTAAGACATCGAGTTAGAGCTCGATGCATCATGATGATAAGATGTTGGATTAAGTTCCATCAATTTATGAGCCTAGGACGCCTTATATGTATAAGACGTTGAGTTTGAATCTCAATGCAACATGTTATGATATAATGATGGTTAAGGCAAAATAATATGTTTTTGATGAAAAGTCATGAAACTTATCCATTGAATATGCTTCATTCCATGAAGTGAGTGTGGTAGCAATATATGGTAGGTTTGAAAGATGACAATTTGCTCCATTCTTAAAGTGAATGTGGTAGCAATATATGATATACTTTGAAAGATATGCATGCCTCAATGTGCTCCTGAAGTAGCAATATCATGAAAGAGATTGTAAGCTATTAGAGTTTGATAGGCTTAAGGCACGATTATATTTCATTCCTATGAAATGAGAAACTTATTAATACAAAAATATACTTGATTGTGATGGTATCATAACCCACCTCCGAAAGAGGCTGAATAACTGAGAAAAGTTATTTTGAATTCTACTTTTGAAGTAGTAAATTTAAAATTTATTCAATATAATAGTAAATCTGAAATTTACTAAAGTAAAAGATACATGTCATGGTAAACTTGGAGTTTGCTAGAATAAAAGTTTATAAATTAACATGAACGATTGTTATACTGCGAAAAATGTGCATATTGAGTATTGACATATGTTGAAGAAATAAACGATTCTTCAAGAATTGTTTATATTGCTTGTTCTCGTGACAAGTTGGTTGGACCAACTAATGTTGGGATTTGATCCCTCAAAATCTGAAAAATATAAAAGGTGAATAAGGGCTTGTTCACCAACCATGTGATATCTTAAAAAAATGCATCAGTAAGATGATCACATGTACATTCATTGTTAACCTGCAGTTTGACATTCATAAAGTTGCTTGCTCAATAAAATTGAGTTAAGAGCATAACTTTCAGATTTTGTAATCAAGACAATCTTGATGATGATGGTTTGGCATTCAATGTCTTCAATAAATAGCTAAATCATTGGTAAGGAGAACAAAGTTTCATGTGTTAGGTCTGAAATATAATATGTTACATACAATAGCACTTGTAAGCATTAGACTAATAGATTATGATTATTTCTTCCCCCCTTAATTGGTTCAAGGTCATGAACCAAATATTTCATCTAATAGTTTTGATATGCGGTATACTATTAATAAATATACCAAGATGCACAAAGATGGAATTCTCAAAGAAAATAGAGGATATATGTTAATTTTCCTAACATAAGGGGGAGATTATAAGCAATCATAAAATATGTTAGAAATTATCATTAGAACCTCATTCAAAAGATAATTCAAGTCAAATGCCGAAAGTATCTTAAGCAGCAAGTGCTCTTATTTTGTGTCCCTAAAGGACAATGTCTATGCATGCATGAAGCATAGTAGACCAATCGGTTCCAAATGAAATAATTCTTGAAAAGGAAAAGGAGCAATAATCATAATAAGAAGACAATGTGCTCTTGAAGAGCCTATGACATAACACTTCATGAAACCTTATGAAAGGTTCAGGTACCTGAAAATAATGAAGTGATGAGATCTCAAAATGTTATGTCGCATTATGAACCGATACGAAATGATATATCATCAATATCTTTGACATAATATTGGCGCAATATTGTGAAAGATTACGAGAATCTGAATTTTACATTTATTTAAGCATGCTGACGTAGAAACATTTATCGAGTGACATGAAAGGGTGCATCTTGGTAAGTGAAAACTTATTTGATTTGAACTCCACACACTTGAAGATGTCACACATGAAATGTTAAATATTGTCACTTGAAAAAATATATCTTGCAAATATTACAAGGCCTGATATAGCATTTTCGATTAATTTGTTAGCAAGGTATAGTTTTGCTCCTACTAGAAGACATCGAAATGGGATCAAACACATGATCTTATATTATTCTAAAGATTGCAGTCTTGATCTTATTGATTATGCTGATGTTGGGTATTTAATTAACCCACATAAATCTTGATCTCATATAGGCTATGTGTTCATATATGGGGATACTGTCATATTTTGGATATATACAAAGTAGTCTATCGTAACCACTTCATCGAATCATGCTCAGATAATAACTATTCATGAAGCAAGCCGAGAAGGTGTATGATTGAGGTCCATGATACATCTCATTCGAAAAAAATATGATTTGAAACGTAACAATGTACCCACAATTTTATATAGAGATAATGTAACATGCATAGCACATCTTAATGGAGGATTCATAAGAAGAGATCGAACAAAGCACACCTCATCAAAGCTTTTCTACATATATGAGCTACCAAAGAATGGTGATATTAACATGCAACAGATTCGTTCAAGTGACAATGTAACTAATTTATTCACCAAGTCTCCTCCAATTGCAACTTTTAAGAAGATGATGCACAAAATTGGGATGTAAAGGATCAAGGATGTTCTCATTAGGAAGAGTTAATACGCGTTGTACTCTTTTTTCCTTACGAGGTTTTGTCCCACTGAGTTTTCCTTGTAAGGTTTTTAATGAGGCAACGCACATGCGTATTGTTAGAGATGTGTACTCTTTTTCCTTCACTAGATTTTTTTTCTATTGATTTTTTTCTAGTAAGGTTTTAATGAGGCATATTATCTATCATTTAGACATTCAAGGGGGAGTGCTATGAATGTATTTATATTATAGTGAATGTCTATAAAAAATGTAGATAAGATCTATCAGGATTTGAAGCATCTATCTTTTAGTCAGAAACTAAGAGTATTTTCCCCCATAAATAGAGGAGTTTTGTTCATTGTATTCTCAATCTCAAGAGTTCTCATAATCATCCCTCAAGAGAAGCAACAATTACTCTCTCTATTATCTCTACTCTTCTTCTTTATTCTTTATTATTTCGTAACTACTTGTGATTTGAGGTAAGTTTTTTTAAGAATTTTCGTATTAGTATATTCTTGAAATTTACAATAGATAAATTATCATGTATTATTGATAATAATTAATCCTAAGAAGTTTTTTTGTGAAATTTGAGAGTAAGCTTATGATTTAATAGAAAAATTTGCTTATTATTTGAGGTAAGTTTTTAAAAGTTTTAGTATATTCTTGATATTTATAATCTCGATGTATCACTTGTGAGACTTCACTAAATATGTTGCTGTAATTTGGAAGTATTAACTTGAAAATTTTGACAATCCAAAAATTGGTGAAAGTCTTGGAGCACCGTGCCTTTTGTAATACTAGTTTAATCTCATGTGCCTCGCACTTGTAACGTTTGATCATTTAAAACTAAATGATTTTATCTATTGTGGAGGTTTTTGATGAAATGTAAAAGTTTAAATCACTTTTCAAAGATTCTTCACACCTTAATATAATAATGTAAATATAAACATATATTTTAGTGTAAGCACATATATATATTTTACCACTGGATGTTTTAAGTGGTTGATGGATCATTCTAAGTGGTTGTTGGATCATTATTTTTTCGTTTGTGACGTAGTACCTCTTTCTCGTGCTGCCAAAGACTAAGAGTGACACATCAATTTAAATCATATTTGTGATACAGTTATTTTTATATTTTTTCTATATTTAAAATCTTTTCTTATTTTTGAAGTCAAGGTACACTTATTTGTTCTATATTTAGAATCTTTCCTTATTTTTAAAGTCAAAACTTTACAAAACCAACACTATAAAGGTAGACTTGCGTTTATAATGTCCCTGAAGTCGATATACATAAGGAGAATTGTTTTATGCTAAATTTTCTGAGTAATTTCCATGGATAGTCACCCATGTTTTGAAAATTACCTACAAATATCTCTTTTATTTTTTAAGGACAAAAATATCACTCAACTGTCTCTATTTTCCTCAAAATATACTTGATACTTCAAAAATATTTCTTTTATCCTAGTTGACATGCCATGTCATTAAAATTTCTTATATATATATATATATATATATATATATATATATATATATATATATATATATATATATATATATATATATATATATATATAATAAATAGATCTATTTAACTTAACAAATTTATTTAACTAGAATTTTATCCTTTTTTAAAAAAAAAATAAACACACATGATATATTTATCATTGAGGAACAATTTAATTATGTACTTTAAATTTTATATTCATTTTGTCTTTCTTAAAAAAAAAGAATATAAATTATATTTATTCTTTATTCGATAAGAGAAAAAATATTAGATTAGATGATAAAAATATCAGATAATCACACAACTCAAAGAAAATAATTTGTTTGATAATGCTATGCACATTACTCATCAATGAAGTAGTTGATGTGTAGAGGTTTGAATTATTTTATTTGTTACTTTTCAGAGTTTTCTAATTTATTTATTTCACCACTTAATAATATTTTTAAAACTCAAGATATTTATATGAATTGGTACTAATTTAATATTTTTTGGTTATTTATTTCATATACTAAAGATTCTTAAAATATAAAAGTAATAAAAATGATGACTTTCGAATTTTCATATACGTACTAAATGTACTATTTTTAAAGGAAAAAAAATTATTTAGTCATGAAACAAATTAAATTTTTTAAAAATATTAACAAAATGATCTAATATCACAAATGAATCTTTAAAATAGTACTCAATCAATTATCGCTTGTTTTTCGTGGGTTTAGGATGAGGAAAGAATATAAATTAGCGTTTAATTATATAATAAGATAAAATATAGTATAATAGAAATAACAATTAATATGAAAAAACTAAATTAAATAAAACAATTTTTTGTTTTTTAAAGTTTTTTTATCCTATGTTAATTTTGCGGATTTATTTGATTCATTTATAAATTTACTTGGGAAAAATTCACAAGACGAATCCATCTTTTATCATTTTTTATCAAAAAGATCTTGCTTAAAATTTTATAGGTGATCTACATGCAAATTAAAATTTTCAGGTTATAATTACCTTTAAGATTTTTCGATCAAGTTTTGTTTGACAAAAATAACTTAGATTTTCTCCTTCAAATTTTGTTTGATAGAAAAAGTTGTAAGTTTTTCATCGAATTAGTTTGGTTGAAAAATTTGTAGAGAATTAGGTACTAGTAAATTCTTTTGCAAACTTTCAATAAAAAAAAAATTGTACGTAATTTAGATTTTTCTTGTAGTTTATAAGACGTAGGTTTGAATAAATGAATTTCAAGAATTAAACAAGTTATTATTAAGAAAATAAGATTTTAACAACATGTCATGTCAAGTAGGAGAGAAGAAGGTTTTTAAAGTGTTAAGTATTTTTTGAGAAAAATAGAGATAATTGGGTGATATTCTTGTCCTCAAAGAAATAAAAGTGATATTTGTAGGCAATTATAAAAAACATGAGTATCTATGGAAATTACCCAAATTTTCTTTTATCGTGCAAGAGAGACTTCAATAGCATAATTAATTACCTAAAGACTTCAATAGCATAATTAATTACGTGAATACTAAATCAGAAGCAGGTCTTCCTTAAACTTGTAATAACAAATTCTTCATTAAAAAAAGGAGATTTTTCGAACCATATTGACAAATTCATACTCCATAAATCAATAAAGATTATGATAGAATGATTAGAGTTCCTTCAGTCTTAATTAGATGTCTCCGATTCTTCATCTCTAATGTATTGAAAAAGTTTCTTACTTGATAAGTAGCACCCATTAAACAAAAGTAGATCTTTAAAATTATTTTGTCTTCGAAATTTTGTTCATCAACTGTGTCTATGTGTCTATATTTTCATCGTTCATCCGTCCGTAAAATACCAACAACAAAGAAAATTAAATCAAAATCGCAAAACAATAAAGAATAACCTAAAACCAAAAAAAAATAAAAATAAAAAATAAAAATTTTGAACTCTTACCCTCGTTTGTGTGATAGAGTAATTAATACTTTGACTCTCACTTGTCTCTTTTTGTTTTGATACTTTAGGTACATATTTAATAAGGAAAATAGTTTAACTTGTAATTGTAATACCTTTTACCATATAAATAAATAATGTGTTGTACTTGAAACTTTTAAAATTTGGTATTTTTAAAATTTTTCTTATTGTAACATTTTTATATTTATTTCAGATTTTTTAATTTTTTTTAAATCAAATTTAGTTGATTTAGAATTTTTAAACTAATGAAAAAAGTATTAGTTGTCATCAATTTTGATGACTTCTAACAAGGAAATGTTTTACCATAAATATATTTAATTAATTTTTAGCTATTAAATATTAGAAAAAAACTAGTGAAAGGACGATTTTGTCTAAAGCAAAAGGTTTTAATGAAGCACAAATAGTTCAAACTACATTTATAAGACCCTTCACACTTTTAATATATTATACATTATAGATATAGATTATAGATTATAAATATAGATTAGGTTTCTAAGTTTTAACTGAAAATAATGAAAAAATAATTTAAGTACTTAAAAATTATGGCTTATAAATTGTATTATTGGTTAATTTATTCGAATAGAATTAAAAAAATTAGAAAACTGCGGTGAATATTTATTGAATACTTGCATTATTGATTTAAATTTGTTTTGGAGTGCTTACAACATTCACACAAACACGTTAGTTAGTCATATGTTTGTGCGGTTGGGACAGTGGTGGACCCAAGATTTAAGGATAGTGGGTGCTTAAAAATTTTAAAAACTGAAAAAAGTAAAAAATCACACAATGAGGTTCAAACCCGGGGCCTCTTCTTTCCAATGAAGCACCTTAAGATCAACCTAAATGCCAATGCATCCAACCAACTTTTTGTTATAGTGGGTGCTTTTATATGTTTTATACCTATTTTTCTATATTTTTTATGTAATTATACCTATTCCGCGTCGAATTTAATGGGTGCCGGAGCACCCCAAAATTCTACATAAGTCCGCCCCTGGGTTGGGAGCTTAGTTGATGGGTCTTATTTATTTATTAGAAGTTTTGAATATTGTTGGTTTCTTAAGCTTTAAATGAAAATCATATTTCATTACATTGAATATATTTTTGCGATTTGAAAATATTAACTTGAAAGTTTTCGCGATGCAAATATTGGTGGAAGTCTAGAAATATCGTGTCTGTTATAGTATTAACTTTTACTGTAGCCCGATTTATTTTGAATGATTTTTTTGTAGTATCTGCATTTCAGACAGGAATGATTTTTTGATTAATTTTGTTAGATTATCTTTTATTATTATTATTATTATTATTATTATTTATTTATTATTATTATTATTATTAATTGATATCAGATGTGCTTGAAGACAAAATCTACTATAATGATTAATGTATATTTTCTTTCATTGAAGTGAGGTATACGCACGGGGCACGTATCCTAAACTAGTTATTTAAATATAGCAAATTCTCTTTTAAAGTTATTTATGTTTGTTTTGCCTCAGTAAATTTATCAATCAAATTATAATAATTTATTTATAAAATCTTTCAAATTAGAATAATCTATAATCTATCTATAATATATTAAAAGTGTGAAGACCCTTAGAAAAGTGAATTGAATTTTTTGCCCTTCATTAAATATTTTCTTAATAGACAAAATCGTCTTTTCACTCTCTTCTACCAATTATTATATTATTATTTTTATAATATTTTGAGGACTCCTAAATATATAGGGAGAGGAAATATATGGGAAGAAATTAGATGTCTATTTTTGATATATTAGGAAAACAATTTATATTAATTTACGTTAGGTTTTAAAGGTAATTTGTCTTTGACTTGGAGATTAATTATGTTTATTTAAGGTTAAATAATTTATGGTACATAGTTCCTTTTTTCCTACACGCGACATTAATAAGTAACATCTATTAAAGGGATGCAAGGCATATAATATTTGTTTTTTGAAGGAACTACATAGTCGTGTTTTTTGTTTTTCTCTTTCCTTTTCGGGTTGTGAATATGTTCTTTGACGTTTGTGTTTTGTGTTTGCATTTTGGAAGAGCTATAAGCAGCCAGATAAAGGTAGCTAGCTAACAAACAATTGTGTGTATTCAACCTATCTCTTATACTTATTGTAATAGATGTTGGTAGGTTTTCTACTATTTATCCTATTTAATTTGTTAATATTTTTTGTTTATTTAATTGAAATTGTTATTTAACAGACTGTTGGCTTGATCCATGACATGTATTTTCGCATACAAGAAATAAATTTGATTCGTTTTCAAGACAACAACACAAGGGCAAAAACGCTTTTTGTTGTTGTCTTAATTTGAGTTTTGAAGTTCTAAAAAGTTTTTTCCGCAATGGAGATCACCATTTGGGACACCACTGAAGCTCTAAGAAGTGCTATGTCGTTTTCAATCATTGCTCGACTTAGGGAATATACATGTAATCTATACGTATACCCTTTCATAGAGTACTTACCTTCAAGTATTGATCCATCACACAAACAATTCTCTCGAGGTTATTGCAATAATATATGTTTAAAAATTTCTTTACTATTGAAGTTATGTAGGGAAAGGAGAGAGCAATATGCATGCAAATCTTACACCGATCTCATAGGGATATAAAGGTTGATTGAAAGATTTCGACTCAGGTAAAATTGAGTTTGCGTTGTTGTATCTTAAAATTGTTATAATGATAATATTATATAGCTATAATCTATAATATATTAAAAGTGTGAAGACATTTAGAAAAGTGGTTTAAACTTTTTATCCTTCATTAAAAGACTTTCCTTTAGACAATATCAGTTTTTTACTATTTTTTTAATATTTAAGAGTCGAAAATTAATTAATATTATTAGAAGGTATTAGAATTAATGACAACCAAATACTATTCCACTGATTTTAGAATTCTAAATTAACTAAATTTAGTTTTAAGAAAATTAAAAAATCTAGAAATAAATATAATAAAGTCGTTATGTTTGGCTAAAGGTTAATAATCATTACAATTGGTATAGGTTTGAACAAAACGAAGGAAAAAAAAAGAAGATGAAACGTGATTTGGACGTAAAAAGGGATAAAACGTTTTAAAATTGGGGTAGGTTAAAATAACAAGGAAAAAAAATTAATATGATAATAAAAATAAGAAATTTATTAGTATTAAACTTCTAATTTTGCGAATATGTATCTTTCCTTGTTTTAGTTATGTTAAAATTGTTGAATTTTCATACAAATTTAAATTTTGGTCATCAAATGTTTTCTTATTTAAATCCTAATGTCTTTAAATCTACCCTCACGTACAACTTCTTTCAGGAAAATACAATCTTTTTAGGTTAGATAAATTGTTACCTTTCTTAAATTGTTATTAGTATGTTTTCTTCCAATTTGTTTTAATTTAAATTGTTTTTTCTTAATTTTCTTTGTAGTTTAAAACTAATATACTAAACATGTAACCTATATTAGTTTGCATAGTTTTTAATTATTTTTGTATCAAATTTTGTATTGGATATTTTCTTTCTTTAATCTAATCAGATTTATGTCCTTTATGCTTGACCAAGTTTTAATTTTGTGGGTACTACAAACTGGACGAATTGTTATCGTTCTTCAAAAATATTGCAAACAAACGTAAGTCTATACTTTATTTTTGATCAAACGGGTTATTAGTGAAGAATCTATTGAGTCGAATATAATTAATGAATATTGTTCATATATTATTTATATATACAAAGGTTTTGAAAATTTAACTTGAGTCTCTTTTGATAATTTTCACTCAGTATTGTTATGCTACTGTCTCTTATTAGTGACTTTGAATATCATTGGTGATTGTCATTACTTATTCGAAATTTTTGTTGGTTATATTCATAAAGTTAGTTTTGTGAGTAGGGTCTATTGGAAACGATTTCTCTGTCTTTTCAAAGTAGAGGTAAGGTCTGTGTATATACTATTCTTTTCAAGCACCACTTATGAAATTATATAGGGTTTGTTGACATTCATGAGACATTGATCTGTTTTTGGTGTTCACTTGTGTTGTCTGATTATCCTTTAATTATATGTCAAAAATAGCAACAAAAAAAAAGGAAATAACAAAAAATTATCCATTGGTTATGATGTGTACATGCAGAACGTCTATGGATATGCTCTCCGAAATGCATATCATCTTGAATGGCGAGATACAATTAATCAAAAGCTTGAAGGCGGACGAAAGGAAATAGCTCTTGAGTTCTGATAAATTTTCTTCTATACTTTCTTGGTGAGCATGTAAGCCTGAAACTAATTTACTTTTTTTTTTCAATTACATTTATAAGGTTTTGGATTTTTCATTAACGGATAACTAGTTTTCTTCCTTTTTTTTTGGTTGGATTATGTATATGCATGTGGTTGTTCATTCAAATCTTCTATTTAAAGAGTACCTAAAATAATCCAATTAAAAAAAACAAAGAAAAGGAGTCATCCAACACACTAAAGCTTTCCCGATTTATGTATTTGGGAAGAATCGGACCAGGTCTATGATACAACCTTACCTTGACTAAAAAATTGTCTAATAATTTTTAAAAAATAATTTTCTATTCTGGATTCATCGTTATGAATGTCTCTTCAAAAATAGAAAACAATGATCAATTAGCTAATATATAATTCTCAACTATGCTATATATGCAGCAAATTAGAGGCAAAAACGAGCACCAAAGTGCATCAACAGGCAGTATATTGACATCATTTTATAATATATGGCTCGAGATACACGTGCAATGCACGTATCGATAGACTAGTTAATCTATAAAGTCATTATAATCAAAATAGCTCAAGAAATAATCATATAAATTTCTTCACAAGTTTAATATTTTTTTTAACTTCTCTTTTATGATTATGATTATCTCTTTTATTTTATTTAATGTAATTATTGCTAGTATAAGCAAATACAATAAAACTAAATTATCCTTTGTGATACATTCTTTTATTTGATTAGTTTTGTAAATATTATTTTTAGAAAAAAAAAAGGCACTTCGGGCACCTCCCTGTACTGATTCGAAATCTCATTTATAGGGATGTAAAAAGAAGAACTAGTCAATCTAGCTATAAATACTTCAACACAAATACGTGTATGTATATCTACCTCTCAATCTACCTATTTGTTTTAGAATACTTTGGTTATAAAATTTAGTTGAAAATAGGGGCGGGGTTTTCCACCCCAACAGCGCAAGTTCGAGACCCATTAAAGACAATTTTTGGAACGATTTTAGTACTATTTTCTGCTCTCTTTTAAAAGAAAATGTGGCCATGCATGATAGAACCCATGACCTTTTCTAATAAAATCCTAGTAGCACCAACTAGGGAAAGCTTCATATTCCACTAACACTTTATTAATACTAGCTTATGTTTACATGCGTTGCACTTGTCTTTCACTTCACGTAACAAAACTATATACACAAGAAAAATAAAAAATTTAAAAAGCAATAGTTGACGTTAAAATAAATTGTTGACTTTAAATTTTTGTCTAGCTTGTCTTCTTTAGGGGTGAGATCACAAATTCTAGAAAACTTTTTTTCTTTTTGGTTAAAGAAGAAGTTGCATTAAATTAAAAGTTGGAGGTAATGTTCATGAGGGTTGTAGTTTTCCCATGGAAATTAGCATTACATGTCTGAAATTTTCTAACAAAAGTAGTTCCTAAACTATCTGCTTCAAAGGCTTCAATAGCATGTAGTGGTGGAGCTGCAAAAAATCGGGTGCTTGCAATATTAGAGCCCCTCATTCCTTCCTTCACCAAGCAGTCTGTGACCCTATTTTGTTCCCACCATGTATGCTTGAGAAGAAGTACCCTCACCTGAGTCATCAACCACCTGCAATCAGCAATGATGTTACTATGGATGTTAGAATCTATATTGAATATTTAAATAACTTCCAATGCATCTATTTCTATTATCAGAGGCAACATGTGGTGTTCTTTAGCGATTTTTAGGCCTTCAAGAATGGCTAAAAACTTTGCATGAGCTGGGGAGGTATTGTGAAGGGGCCTTCAGTATCCCAAAACCCACTCTTCCTGTAGTTACGAAAACCCCCTCCTATTCCCCCAGGTTATTATGGGTGTCACAGGCTCCATCAGAGTTTAGTTTGAAGACCCCTTGATCAGGAGGCTCCCACTTGAGATGGACAAGAGTTTTGGTAGAGGCATTATTTTTTCACTTTTTGGCTATGAAGGAGAATTTCATAATCAGTTGGACGGTGTGTTGCTCATTCCCAGTCTCTTTATTTTAGTGGAAAAGGTTGTCATTCCTGTTAAGACAAATGCACCACAGAGCAAAAAGAATGACCTTATCCCAAGTGAGTCACTAGTTGGAGGCTTTGTTCTTGATGCTCTCCCAGGTGTTGAGGTAATTTTTCAGATTTAGGGAGGAGTCCAGGGGGTAGATTGAGGTGCTTCTAAGGCCAGCCTAGCCCAAAAGAAAGTAGTAGTAGGACAATTGAAAAAATATATGGTTTATGTCCTCTTCTTGGGATTCATAAAAGTGACACAGGGGGTTGTTAACCACCCCTATGTGGTGTAAGAACTTGCTGGTGGGAAGTTTTTTGTGGTGTAGGGTCCAAAGGAAAGTTCTTAGCTTGTCGAGGATGGTCAACCTCCAAATCCAGCTGAAGCTAATTGTGGAGGGACTGTGGTTACTGCCTTTTTTATCAGTAATGGCCTGATAGGTAGATCTAAGGGAAAAAGTTCCATTATAAGTCTTGTCCCAGTGCAACTTGTCTGGGAGGGGACTGTTGTGGGACATGTAAGTGTCGTTGATAGCATGAAGGATCTCTTCTAGAAGCTGGATGGAGAGATTTTCAAAGTTCCAGCTTCCATTTCTGTAAACATCTCTTAGCTTTTTGGTAGAGTCAGGAATGCTTAGAGGACTATGGATATAGCTCCTAATAGCTTGGTGATTGGGGATCCCTTTATCAAAGAGGAGGTTAATTTTTCCCATCTTGTGGCGGATCCATATGATATTGTCAGAGCAAGAAGTCTAACCTTGCTTGATGCAGTTCTAAATCCTTAAAGACAATCCTTTTTTGGGTTATCTATTGAGAGGTCTACAATATTTGTTATACAGGACTCTGGCCCAGAGGGCATCAGGGTTATAGTTCATCCTTCATGCCAGGTTGGCATGGATGATTTTGTTCTTAAGGTAGATTTTCCTAATACCTAACCCTCCTCCTTCTTTTAGAGAAAGGATGGTCTCCCAATTGATCAGGTGCAACTTTTTTTTTCTCAGTTGTGGTACCCCAGAGGAAGTTTCTTTGGATTTGGTCTATCAGTTTGGTGGTCTTCTGTGGAAGCTGAATGAATTGCATGACATGGCTAGGGATACTCTCAAAAGTGGCTTTAGTGAGGATGGATCTATCGGTCATGTTAAGCATCTTAGTTTTCCAACCAGCTAGCCTATTGTGCATGTTATCAATTATGTATTGAAAGTTAGCATGAGTGGGTTTAGAGTTCAGAATTGGAAAGCCAAGGTATTTCCTAAAATTGGTACGGAGGTGTATGTGGAGAATAGATATGCAGTCATTTGCAATTTGGATATTATAGTTACTGGAAAGCACATATTTAGATTTATGGGTGTTTATCTTCTTCCCTGAAGCATTACAGAAGGCATTAAGATCTTTATGATGTTAGCACTATCCTCAATAATGGCTTTGGAGAAGATGGTTAAGTCATCAACAAAGAATAGGTTGGAGATTTTGGGGCTTTTGTTGCATATAGAGATGGGATTTCAGCTGTTGGTTCTGACTTGGTCATCAGTGGCCATAGAAAGTCTCTACATACAGAGGATGGAGATGTAAAAGGAGAGGGGGTCTCTTTGTTTAATGCCTCTGGAGGGGTTAAAGGGAGTGGTTTTATCCTCATTTACCAGGATGGATATGCTGGTACTGGTGATGCAAGACATGATCAAGGAGGTGAGCTTTGGAGGGAATTGAAAAGGTTAAGGGTTTCCCTAATGAATGACCATTCTATTCTGTCAAAAGCTTTCTCTAGATCAATTTTAAGAATTATGTTGCCTTCTTTTACTTTCATTTTAGAGAAGTGATTTATGAATTCTTGAATAATGATGGCATTATCAGAAACCCTTTTATTAGAAAAAAAGCTTGCCTGGCTAAGACCTATGATAAGGGGCAAGAAAAGTTTAAGTCTATTAACAATGATTTTAGTAATTAGTTTGTAGGAGGTATTGCAAAGACCAATGGATCTGAAGTTCTTAATGGAGTAGGCATTGACCATTTTTGGGATCAGACACAATAGTGTCTTGTTCATTTCAGGGTCCATCCTACTGGTGCTAAAGATCTCTTTGCAGTAGGAAATGGGTTTTCCCCATGATGTCCCAGTAGGTTTTAAAGAATAGAGGGTGGATGCCATTTTACCTAGGAAACTTTTGAGGTTTGAAGGAATTAATTGTGAGGGTGACTTCAGCGTCCCTGAGGGGCTCATTTAGTAAGGTCTGATCACTTTGGCTGAGCGTAGAACCATGGCATCTAGGGGTGTCTCTACTAGGATGGGTGGAGGCTGAGTGATCAGTGGTGTAAAGTTCAGAGAAGAAGAAAGTGATGTGAGCTTGGATGTCTGATTGGTTAGTTATCCAAGTTCCATCCTCTTTTTTAATGGATCTTATTTTGTTCCTTCTCCTTCTATTGATGGTGGATGTATGGAAGAATATGGTATTGGAGTCTCCTTCACTAAGCCAAGAGATTCCGAATTTGGTTTTCCAGAACTCTTCTTCAAACTATAGGAGATCATTATATTGATGTTGTAGGTCCTCCTCCAGGCTTTGAAAAAACTAGCTAGTGGGGAGGTAGGGAGATTACTGGATTCATTCAATCCTGGCAAGAATTTTTTTCATCTTTTTTAAGATGTTGCCAAAAGTAGAGGTGTTCCATTGGGAGACAAGGGACTGGAGATTCTGGATAGAGTTGATAAGGGTGAGTGATTGGGGGGAGAAGACATTTATAATGATATTGAAGAAGGTGGGGTGACCACACCACATGGGCTCCATTCTGAAGGGCCTGGGACCACTTGGGCCATCAGGGGACAAGCTGACCAGCACAGGACAATGATCAGTCTTGGATCTGTGGAGGTGGTTGACACTAGATTTCGGGTACTTGGAGATCCAAGAGGTATTATCAAGACACCTGTCAAGTCTTTCAAAGATTAGGTGTTGCCTATTTTTGAACCTCTTATTTGTCCAGGTGTACCTACTCCCTTTAAAACCTAGATCTACCATACTACAGTGGTTAAAGCATTATCTCAACAGGTCGTCTCTCCTATTATTAATACTGTGGCCTCCCAACTTCTTTTTTGCTTGAAGGACTTTATTGAAGTCACCTTTCATAAACCAATCCCTAGATATATTTTGGGATATTCTGATAAGGCTGTCCCAAAGATTGCTCCTAGTGATGTGATCAGTGCTAGCATAAATAGCTGAAAATATCAAGTTATGAGAGGTAGAGAGTACCTTGACCATAACATGGATCTCTTGAGGGTTGATGGAAATGTCTTCAAGGCTGAGAGCGTCAGCCTTCCACATTATAACAATACCACCAGAGCGACTATTAGCAGTAGCTTGGAGTCGGTGGTCAAAACCTACGGTCTCAGTAATACCTTTGTGTTCAGCCATTTTGGTTTCCAGTGAGATGAGTATGGAGGGTTTGTGAGTCTTCACCATTGTAGTGCAGTGCCTCTTGAAGAGGGCACTATTGACACCCCTAACATTCCAGATGATGAAGTTCATTATAGCGGATTGATGGAGTATGCTTGAGGCAGGTTTTTTCCTCTTCCTAGCTTAGCAGAGGTTCCCTGAGTTGAACCGTTTTCAGTTTCAAAGCCAATGGAGTTTGATCTTTCTCCTTCCTCAACATGAGTGAGCACTTCCTCAGGTTCAAGGGGCAACATACTACAATAGCTTCTCTTGTACGCTTTTTGAACTATTTCAGAAAGGTGTTTTCTAGAGATGACACTTGTGTATTTGATTGTGCAAGGCTCTATAACATGTCCTCTAGTTCCTTGTTGCACTAAATCAGAGAGTCCAAGGGAGTGTGATTTAATCATCCTAGGTCTTCTGCCAAATTGTTAACTGTTGGCTATGATAATGGGCCTTGTAGAGTCCATGGGATGAACTGTGGACTCACTAGGGGCTGGGAAGAGGGTTGTGTGGGGAAGAAGGGTAGACTGAGAAGAGCTTAGGTCAGAAGGGCATTATAGTCTATGGAAGTCATTTGGCTCATGTGTTGCTGAGCCTGGCCCAGTAGCATGGCTTGTATCCATGCTTGTTTCCCCATGCTTAATACTGCATGGTCTATCATCTCCTTGATTAAATTGGACAGATAAGAAGGATCTTGAATGATGGCGACTATTGGCTGGTTCCCTATCATGGAGTTCATAGTGATGGGAAAGTTGTGAATGCAAAGCTCTAGCCAGGATGAGGGTACATGTTCCGATGGTAGTGATGCTGTCACCAGAAACATGAGAGGTAGAGGGCTGACATTGCTTGTTGGTTGTATTTTTCTAAGAAATCTTAGTAGTATGGTGGTGAGGTAAGTGATTATCCTCAGGAAAATTACTCAAACTAGCTAAACTAGTTATGTGGTTGGTTGAGGAAGAGTTAATGAAAGTGACTACTGCCGTTAAGTCTATTGAAGAGGGGTTCTGAAAATTCCATTTGATTGATGGAATGCCTGTTTGGGAGACAAAAGGTTTGGCCTCCAACTTAAAATGGTAAGAAGGCATGCCACCCATAGGTGGGGTACCAAGGTGAGCCTCAGATAGGCCAACCTTATGCTTAAGGCTGTTTTTGGTATTTCCTATTGCAGTTTAGGAAGTCAACCATTTTTGGGGATGGGTAATGATAGTGGGCCTAGGAAGAGAAGGATCTCTACTTTGTGAGCGGGTCTGTTGGCCACACTTAGCTTTTTCGATGACATCCCGGTTCTTTAATTCTTCATTTTCACATAATTCATAAGGGAAGATAAGGGGGTAGTTAGGGGTACAAATTTACCAGATTCAGGGTTGAACATTTTTACCTGAGTATTTGTTCTACTCAGAGATTTACCTGGTAATTCAATAGCTGAGGTCTTACCTTTCTCTAATGCTTTTTTTTTCTGTCCGAATGTGGTTGTTCTCCAAGGTTCTTCCTCCATAGTTGTTTGTTTCTTCTCCCCCTACTTCGCTGGGACTTGCTCCGGTGTGGGTTTGCATAATTGAGCCTTGCATGTCTTGATAATGTGACCCAGGAACCCATACCCCATGCAGAGTGTTCCTTCTCCCTCATAGACCACCTCTTGCTTATGGTTTTTTATTGTGACTGATTTCTTCACCGGGATATTGAAAGGGACTTGTATACAGATTCTTGCATATCGTTCTCTCAATGTTACGGAAGTACAAGTGTCGATCTTTAATATACCTCTTAATTTCCTGCCTATCTTTTCCAAGATGGATCTGTCATTGAATTCAGTAGACAGCTGGGGTAGGCGTGTCCAAATAGCTGAATGGGAGATTGTTGAACTTTGGGGAGCAAAATTTGGCTCCCAGCACCTTACCAAGAGGAAGCTTCCCAGGATGAACCATGGCCCTCCATGGAGGGTTTTGTTTTAGTTTTCATCTTTGGTGAATTTTACTATAAAGTAGTTGTAACCCAGATCTATAAGATTGAGGGGTTCATCTGGTTTCCATAGCTCCGTTAGTTTGGTTTTGAGAAATTGGTGTGAGATCCTCTTTTCTCTCAACTTAACAATGACCGATCGGCTCCAAGGTTGGTAAATTCGCTACCTTTCAGCATCTGTGAGGAGAATGGGATATTGGAATTGTCGAGGGGGGTCGATTTGATTTGGCGCCGGCTTCGTAGTAGCATTTGTTGAGTTGTCAGCTCTTATCCGCTAGGACGTCCCTGAAGGATTGACCTTGGGGTGGAATATCTTCCATGATGGAGTCAGTCGGAGGTGGATCCGGTGGTTTAGAGAGTGGAGTAATTACTGTTTAGTGGTGTTAGGTGGGGTCATGCTTTCCACAGAGAAACGAAAAATTTACTTAGAATTAATTAATCTTCCCTAGCAAACTTGAATTATGATAATATATGAATCCGAAATTAAAGCGACCGTAAATATGCTAAATTTTTTATTGACAATCAACTTTTAGACATTACGTTTAAGGATGAATTTAAAAAAATGTAAATAATGCTTAACAATTTTTTTCCTTTCTAAAAAGTTATAGTATTATGATCCGGTCTTTCTCCGAATTCATACATAATGAGAGTTTAGTCCACTAAATTATCTTTTTTAATCATGAACATAACAAATTATTGTTAATAATAGTATAATAGATGGTAAATATTTTAAAATTTTTATTGACAATCAGCTTTCAGACCTTATGTTTAAAGATGAATTTATAAATATGTACATACAAGTAAAGATATGTATATTAAAAAAAATTAACGACGAAAATTAAAAACTCTAACCTTTTTTGCTTTCGGACGACA
Source organism: Capsicum baccatum var. pendulum (assembly GCA_030864225.1). Classification (NCBI taxonomy): domain Eukaryota; kingdom Viridiplantae; phylum Streptophyta; class Magnoliopsida; order Solanales; family Solanaceae; genus Capsicum; species Capsicum baccatum. The sequence goes on from CM061550.1 coordinate 247,957,498, forward strand.
ACATGATGGATCGGAGCAAAAGAATTTATGACATGAATCAACCAACTATAAAACATAAAGAAAATAATCACATCATTAATCACATATCTATTTATCATGTATGGTTTTAACATATGTGAATTATAAAACAATGTATAGGTGAAAAAGAATATAAAATTTATGAACAGAAATCTTGAAATATTTATATAATATATTAAAAGTGAGAAGACCTTCAGAAAAGATTTGAACTTTTTGTCCTTTATTAAAACACTCTCATTTAGACAAAACAGTTTTTCACTATTTTTTTAATTTATTATTTAATTATTTTTATTATATTAACTAAATTTCTAAAATATATGATACTCCTAAAATATATGGAAGGGGAATCAACTAATATTTTTCTTTATACTAATCAATTAGAAAAATACTCCCAAAGTAGGATAGATAAATACACATAAAATAGGACTCTATTAAAAAAATTATTTTATAAATATTGAAATGAACGTTAAACTAAACTAGAGAAAAATACACAATAAAAAAAAAACAAGTAAAATTATAATAGTACACGACCCAACGAAAAAGATTAAACAAGGAGAATGGTAGTAGTACTCTACCAAAAAGGAAAAACAAGTATGAATGCTCTTTATGAGTCTTTTTCTTATTAATAAAGATTTCTTCCATATTTGGTCAACGCTTTCTTGAAAAGGAATAACTTTTGAACTTCAATATATTGAGCTTTTTTTTTCCAACTAATAACAGAATAACATTCAGAATTTATCCTTTCACTAGATTTTGTGTTTTTAATAGTAGTTAAAATTCTAAATATCGTGCTTCTTTTATTAGTTTTATTGATTGAAAAAATATGATTGATATACATCTAACTTGATTCGGTCGCATATGTAAATTGGTGGACGCTTAATTTTCTAACCCTTAACTTCATCACTATTTTTGTCAACATAATAGAATTCAACGTGTGTGTATGTATATATCTTCTTTGTTTTTATTCTAGTCATTCTTTAGTGTCAAAATTTTCGATCAGACAAAAATTATTTTCATCAAAACTGAAATTACTTTGTGATCACTATTGTATTATTAGTTGTAGTTTACTGATTGTAAATGAATTTACAGGTGATAGATGGATGTCGATCGGCTTTGAGGAATTTTCTTAGGAAAATGTTAGGTTTAATTGTATTATTTTTATATCTATGTTTTGATTAAAAAAAAATTGTGTAAAGATAAAGTTTAGTTGTATTAATTATTTTGATATCTCTATTGTCGTATTATTTTGTTAATAGTTTACGTGTGGTAGATGAGTGTCACATGACTTTGAGAAAATTTTTGTGTAAATGTTAGATTTAACTATATTGTTTTGATGTCTCTATCATCGTATTATTTTGTTGCAGTTTACAGGTGGTCGATGAATGTCGATCGGCTTTGAGAATGGTTTTTGGTAAAGATTATGTTTAATTAAATAAATTCTCCAAAAGATATTGAATTTAATTATTGTATTCATCTTTATTATTTAAACAAATATCCTATTTAGTGTAGTGTTTAAACTCAATAAAATAAGATACATGCGCGAGATGCGTACACCTAAACTGTTAGTTAAATAATTAAAAAAGAGAACAGAAATTTTTTGGAGATTTCTTTTTCTTTTTCCACCAGATAGTACTAACCTAAAAACAAAACTTTTTTTTTGAAAAGTCTACCTACCGTTGTGGTATTAAAAAGAGTCACAAATTTTTGGTAGCCCTTTTTCTTCTTTTAGAGTATTAGTTTAGGTGTACGCATCTTACGCGTGTACTTCACTTTATTAAGTTTAAATATTACACTAAATAAGATATTTGTTTAAATAATAAAGATGAATATAATAATTAAATTCAACATTTTTTGGAGAATTTATTTAATTAAAGTTATCTTTTACCAAAAAATTTGTTAAACCGATCGACATTCATCTTTTGATTAAACCTAATCTTTATTAAAAAATTCTTGTTAACTAATCTACACATAATGATGTTCAATTAATTAAAATGAATTACCTTTAAATTGACGAATGGATTGTTCAACTTTTCTAGCATGTTCTTCACCATGCAAATCTAGCTTAAGCACAACAGTGGTGATGGTCTTCATTTAAAATTTGAGAATTCTTCGAGGCTAAATTATTGGAAGGAATAAATAATATGATAAAGAGGTCAATATATAGAAATTTCTATGGTGTATTTTTCTATCGAATTTTAGGAGTATTTTTTTAATTGATTAATACAAAAAAAAATATTAATTGATTCTCTTTCCATATATTTTAGGAGTCCGATATATTTTAGGAGTCTAGTTAATAAATAATAATTAAATAATAAATTGAAGAAAATAGTGAAAAGATAATTTTGTCTAAACAAGGATCTTTTAATGAAGGACAGAAAGTTCAAATCACTTTTCGAAGGGTCCTCACACTTTTAATATATTATAGATATAAATTATAGATTATAGATATAGATATAAATATAGATATAGATATAGATATAGATATAGATATAGATATAAATATAGATTAATCTATTTTATGTAAAGTAGTTCCACAAATTTTGCTAAATATTTAGAACTTTACCTTATATAGAATTTTATTTATACTAATTTAACCGCACATGCCCCGCACGTATAACGTTCAATTATTTAAGATTAAATAATTTTATTTATTGTGGAGATTTTTTAATAAAGTGTAAAAAGTTCAAATCACTTTTCAAAGATCCTTATTACTTTAATATAATAATGTAAACCTAAACATATGTTTTAGTATAAACACATATATGTTTCACCACCAAAAGTTTCAAATGGTAGATAGATCATCACTTTTGTATTTGTCATGCAGTACCTTTTTCTCTTGCTGTCAGAGGCTAAGAGAGACACATCAATTTGCACCATATTTGTTGTACAATTTTATTTTATTTTTCATGTTTAAATTTTTTTCTTATTTTAATGTCATATTTTTACAATATCATTGGTGACATTCTTTTTACATACTTAAAACTTTTAAAAATTTGAGAATCCTTAAATTTTTCTTATTTTAATAATGTTATATTTATTTTTAGATTTTTCAAAATTTCTTAAAATCAAATTTAGTTGATTTAGAATTCTTAAACTAATGAAAAAAGTATTAGTTGTCATTAATTGTGATGACTTCTAATAAGGAAATATTTTACCACAGACTTATAATAAGGAAAGGTTTTCCCATAAATATGTTTAATTCATTTTCAACTCTTAAATACTAGGAAAAGAATAGTGAAAAGACGATTTTGTCTAAAGTAAAATTTGTAATGAAGGACAAAAAATTACATTTTAAGGCCTTCACACTTTAATATATTATAGATAATAGATACAGATTATAGATTATCGATAATGATTTCTTTTTAAGTTGGATTTTCATTAACAAAACATTACCATAAATTTAGAAATTCAACTACAAATAGAAAATCTTGTCCATTTAATTTCTTATATATTTATTAGTTAATATTTAATATTATAAATTGAAGAAAAAGGGTGAAAAGACGATTTTATTTATTGCAAAGTCTTTTAATGAAGGATAAAAAGTTCAAGCAATATTTTTAAGGCCCTTCACACTTTTAATATATTAGAGATAAAGATTAGAGATAGAGATTAGAGATTAAAGATTAGTTATATTTCTAGTCTATGAATATTGACTCTACTTTCCTAAGATATAGTATACGTTATTGTTCGAGGTAGCATCCCAAGCTTCCAAAATGTGGATCCACCTCTGGTTGAAACCATCATAAGAATATGAGATTTACCCAATACTGATCATTAGTCAATCTGTTGGTCGGAACGAATAATCTAATAAAAAGTATTTTATATTTATATAGGTTAGATTCCAAATTTAGAAATTAAAAAAAAAACCTCATTCTTCAATAAAAATTTTTCAAACCAAAATCTAATTTAAAGGTAAAATAGTTATTTAACAATCTGTATTATGAATTTGTGCTTTCATATGCATGTTATTACTTACTAATAAGAGGGAAAACAAACAGCTAAAAGCATACACTTGAGCATCAGCATGTATGCTTTAAGAATGAGTGGGGCGCTTGGTCCGATGGTTGAAGCTCCACCTTTTATGTGAAAGGTATCCCTATAGCAAGATTATACTTTTGTGCCCGTCAAACATGCTTGCTTGGGCTATTTTGTCCATAGCAAAAAATTTGGGCCCTCACGTAAGTTGAGTTCTATTTATTTCCCTGCTTTTATCCCCTTTTAACTTTTTTTTTTGGTAATTAAATTTATTATTAATCACTAATTGAGAATATTTACAAATTCAAGGGATAGTCACACTCCACATACCTTCTCAGCTATAGACTAAATCAGCCTTAGTACGACAAACGGGCCAAAAAGCCAAGCCTACCGACTATAGTGAAAGTTTCAAAAGTGACTTTGGTTTGCCAGTTCAGGCTCAACTCCTCACTTTACGTTAGCGGACCTACAGGTCGGGCCGGGACTCAAGTGCAGGTTTGGTAATTCATGCCATGTTGGATGAGCAAGATATGCGGAAGATTATGGAGGGGGCTTGCCTCCTCGTTCCCTTTTACCTATGCCATGATGCTCATGGGCAACTTATCTCTAATTGGATTTCTTTTTCTAATTGAATATTATTCCAAAGATGTGATCTTAAAGCTTGCTTACACTAAGTATACCATTAGTAGGAATTTTTCTTTCTGGCTGGGAAGTGTATCTGTCCTTTTCACTTCTTATTACTCCTTTCGTTCACTTTTACCAACATTTCTAGTACCAATTAATTCATTCGTTCGAGACATCTTACGATATCATGATGCTTTTAGCTTTTTTTTTCATTTGGGGGAAAGGGAGGGTGTGTGTGTGTGTGGGGGGGGGGGTCTCCTTACCTTCGGTCTCATTAAAGACCGGATCAAGGAATTTCTCCTTTTTTATGCAATATGCTTATTGGACTCTATGTATTTTCAAGCAGAAATCATCAAGGTCAGACCAAGAACTACGAGATCACCTTTTCATTCTAGGGTAACAGAGGGATTGTGCCATTCGAGCCATTTTTTTCTTGACTCGAAATCGAAATAGGAGCAGGTTTGAAAAAAGATCTAATATATAAGAAGAATAAAAGATCTTTCTTGAAGATCCTTTTCAAGTTTGAATTTATTCATTTGGAATCTGGGTTATTCTACTTCATATTTATTTAATATGAATATTTTCCCTCTCTTTTTAATTACCCTCGATTTACTATATTGTGTCTGTTATTATGTTATTATATAAATAAAGATATCTTATAATAATTATAATTAAATTAATAATTTGAATTCTAATTAGATAATATTTATTATTAATAAAATTTGAAGAATTTGAAATTCTTAGTATAGATCTAAGTGTCTATATATCTAAATTTTACTCCCTAAGACGAATGATTCACTTTCTGATCCTTACTCCCTGAAGGATCTTTTATCCTCATAGCTACATGAGCTACATTAGATTTCGTAGGGTTAGCAATACAAGAATCTCGATTTGAAAATACCGCGCTAGACGCTTACTTGTTTTGGCTGTAGGGTTGGGGGTGACTTGCTGGATGAGACTGATAGAAATAAAGGACGAGGGGAAATCATGCATGGTACTTCTCGATCCTGTCTCTGAGGGATCACTTACATAATCAAACAACCTAGCATTAGTTCTTACTCTAGTACAGAGCAAGTCTGATCCGATGAAGCATAATCTCTATTGTGGTAGTTCTTTTCTAAAAAATTCTGATATTTCTCTCTATCCAAATATGGTATATCACAGTTGCAAAACTCATCTTCAGTATGATTCCTTTTGGATGTTTGCCCCTAGCGCAACCGTCAACCCATGCCTATTCAATATTCTAGGTTTAAGGCACGTGTTTTCATCCCTGTCACTTCACAATTTCACTTCATATAGCCTGTGTAAAGGTGCACTCAAAGAACAAATGTTCTCTAAATTCAGCTTTGGTCTTGCAGAACACACATATAGGATCTACATTCATTTTCTAGCTTAGCAGCACATCTTTAGTCCTTAGTCTCCCATGAAAGTTAAGCCAGAGAATGAACACATGTTCTTGGTAATAATTTTCCTCCATGCTACATTATCCACAGCCCCTCGTAAGGTTTTATAGGTCTTGGCAATAGACAACTTGTTTTTAAGGACCACCTTGCTGATGTTTCACAATGGAACTCTAATGTTTCCTCATACTCAAGATTTTCTTGGTCATCCATGAAGCTTGTAGAGGAGTAGCCATTGTCTGTACATCCTACCTCTTTATATAGTAAGTATGAACCCGTGATATCCAAAGTTTTTCTCTATGTAGACTCAATGCCCATAATAGCTTACAAAAAGCAGCCTGGTTCCATAGCTGTAGATTGATCACATTTAGCACACCAGCTCCTTTTGGAATACAAATCTTTTCCCAAGACACCAAAACTTTTTTTGTAATAGTAGCTTCCCCCGACCACAGAAAAATTCTACATGCAGCTTCAATTAACTTGATCACTTTCTTGGGCATTAAATATATTTAGAACCAATAAACTTGTACACCAAATAATACAACCCTAATGAGCTGTAATCTACCAGCATATGATAAGCATTTTGCTATCCATGTAGTGATTCTAGCAGTAATCTTTGCCACTAGAGGTTTGCATTGCATCATTATGAGACTTTTAGTAGATAGTGGTACCACTAAGTATTTAAATGGAAGCTCGCTCCATTCCTAACCCAATAGGTTTAAGATACTACTTTTGATTTCCTCCTTCACCCCTCCAAAATAGACTTGACTTTTAGTCAATTTTGCCTGTAAGACAAATGTCGCAGAGAACATATTGAATTTAGCATGAAAATGTTTCATTGATTGCTTATCACATCTAGCAAAAAGCAGTAAATCATCTGCAAAACATAGACAAGTGATGCCTAGCTTTTTACATCTCGGGTGAAAGTGGAAAGTTGTATTATTTTTAAGTGTATTCAAACACTTCTGTAAGTACTCCATCATCAAGACAAATATGTAGGGGGATACAGGATCCCCGTGCCTTTGTCCTCTCTTGACCTTAATAGTATCCGTTATTTTTTCATTAATCAAGAAAGTGTAACTGACTATTTGAATACATGTCATGATCCAATTTACCATTTTTTCAGGAAACCCTATAGCTCTCAACATTTGATTAATAAAGGGCCATTTCACAGAGTTATAAGCCTTCTGTAGATCAACTTTAATCATGCACCTTGGTGAAATATGTTTCCTAGTGTAGCTCTTGACAAGCTCATGGCTAAGCAATATATTATCCGAGATTGATCTACCTGGGATAAATGCGGATTGGCTTTGCCCAACTATACCTTCAAGTGCACCTTTTCTTCTATTTGAGATTATCTTAGAAATGGTCTTATATAGAGTTATAAAGCACGCAATTGGTCTAAAATCTTTGATGTTTTCCGAGTGTAAGCTTTTAGGTACAAGCATTACTACAGTGTTATTGATTTTCCTCAGCATTTTGTTGTCTTGAAAGAACTCTAAAACTGCAAGGTAGACTTTCTTATGAACAATTTCCCATGCTTTTTTGAAGAAATAGCCTTTTTTTAACTTTATCCCTTCATAGTATATGTAGACACGTAATTTTATCCCTCCTCGAAAGTATTTTTACCATTTTACCCCCATCTTACTGCGTGCCTTCACCCGTGTGATTATATCCCACAAAAATACAAAAAATAAAAACCCTTAGCAAAATTCTTATCTAATTTTATCCCATCCTAACAACTTACCCTACCCCATCTCCTACCTCACTACCTACCTACCCACGTACCCCTTCCCTTCACGTTTTTCCTTTGGTTATCCCATAATAGAACAAAAAAAAACAAAGGGGACACATGATAACAGCTTGTGGGGCCCACAGGGAATCTTCTCCATATGCATACTCCTAATTTCCACAAAAAGAGAAATACATAGAGAGGAGACGATATTTTGAACTCTCCTTTTTTCTTTTCCTTTTCCTCTTTGCACACCCACACAGGCACAAATAATATTCTCTCCATTTTCACACATATCACACACAATACCCACCACTGACTCATATACACATTCATTGAAATTCTCATCACTCACATACGAATCCACACAGAGCTTAACGGAGAGGACGATATACTCCCTCACTGAACACGCCATTTTTCTCCTTTTTTTCCTTCACGAATGAGGCAAGACGTGCACGCTCTTAGCATATATACGCACACACACATACTGAGATTGAGAGAGGTGAAGAGAAGAAGAAAATGAGTAGTGAAAGGAACGGATTTGAATTGAAAAAAAATAATAGAGATTGAAGGTCGATTTAGGAGAAAAATGGTGTGAGAAAAGAAAATAATGAACGAAGGGGTAGATCGGGAATAGGAGGTCAAAAATGGAGTGCTGAGAGAAAAGTGAATCCCTACATTTATCACTGTCCCGGTGATGGGTTCGCCGAAAAATACTACGTCTATCAAAAGCTTGTCCCATTTTTTTCAATTTTTGTTACTACCAGAGCTCTCCATAGCTCCGCCGACTCCACAATAAGAACCCTGCTCCAAATCTGACAAAAACCCCAATCGGAAAACCATTAATTAAAATGGGTCAGTCAGTTCGTTTGGGTCAATTTGAATTTTGGGTTTGATCGAATTGGTGGATCCGTGTTGAGTTCGTTGAATCGAGGTCTTGAGGTCAGTGGCTTTGTGCGCACAATTCAGTGAGTTGAAATAAATGAGGTCCTATTCTTCAACTCAATCTCTTTCTATTGTTATCGTAATGTGATGTTTAATGTTGTGATTTTTGTTGATTCGTGATAGGCTGATGATATAAATTTTGAGCGTGTATGAGTTTCTATGATTGTCGTGGCTTGATTGGTTGATTCTTATATTGAAATTGGTTATTGATTTGGAATTTGGGGCGGGAATGAAGAAATTGATAAAAGATTAATATTGTTTAGCTCAGTTAATTGATGGATGTTGATGAATTCAGTAGTATCATGATAAGACCGTCAAAAGCGTAGGCAAATAGTAGGCTTGGGTAGGAAAATTTATAATTTATGGATTGTTTGAAGGTTTGGAATGTTTGTGGAATGGTTTGTCTTTATCATTTTTGAAAAATGTATTCATTTAGCCGGGGAATACCCCGAGACACATTGTATTTATTCACTGGGGAATGCCCCGACGTATTATGTTGGCGGAAGACGTTCGTGATGAAGGCCCAAGGCATCGGGTGCAGCATTGGAGCTTAGTTTAGGACTAGTTTAGAATAGAATTTATTTTTTCACATATTTTATTTTGGACTGTATAATTACACTGAAAACTATATTTTGGGTTTGTTTTGATTCGTGTGTTTTATTGATTGTTCTATGTGTTATGTGTGGTTTATATATTTGTAGTGTCAAATTAGCCGATACGCTTCACCAAGCGACTGTGGTCGAACCACGGGACCGAGGGGTGCTTAACACCTTCCCCTCGGTTAATAAAATTCCTTAGCCGGAATCTCTGTTCGCAAACTAGTTTTAAAAGAGTCAAATCATTTTGAAAAGGATTTTCCAAAGGTGACTTGGCACACCAGATTATGCAAAGTGGCGGCTCTGAGTTTTAATGTAAATAATCCTTTTTCGAAATTTTTTAAAATCTTTTGTCACTTTAATAATAAAAATTCTTTCAAACTTAAAATCAATCATTCTTTTTGGGAGTTAAAAAAGGGGTGTGACAACTCTGGCGACTCTGCTAGGAACTTTTCAGAATTCGAGCTTATTTTTGGAGTTGTATCGACTTAGTTTGACATTATGAGTGTATAAACATTGTTTGTGTTATCGTTTGTTGTTTATTTTATCATTGTTGAGTGCTACGTGTTTACAGTTTTTCTCTTGTGTGTTACCGCTTTATATCTGGCATCATGTGCATAACCCGAGTTAATTCTTTTTGCGGAGTGCACATCGTGCACATGAACTCTAGTTGAGTCACCCTTATTTTAAGAGGGAGTGCCGTTGGATGTATGGAGTAGGTGGAAAGCAAAGCAACCACTATTGACCGTATGCTCCCCCGAACAGCCTTGTTAGTGAACCACAACGTAGGTCAGCCTTTAGGTCATGTTTATCTGCATTATATTGAGACCTAGTGGGACCCACTTAGTCCTTTGTAGGAGACTCACCTCTGAAGCATCCCTACGTGCTAAATGTTGCATCTTTGAGGGTAACGTGGTCATTTGACGAACAGATTTTGGGAAAAGCATGTGTTGGAAATAAGGTGTGTAGGCTTAAAAAAAAAGAGTTTTGTAGTTTATTTTAAGAGTTCTTTATGGCTTTTGTTCTTCACAATCAAAAATTCAAAAAGATTCTTTTTCACCTTTGCGCTCATTTGTCAAAAACAAAAACATTAAAAAGATTTTCTTTTTCTTTAGCATGCATTCACAATTCGAAAATGCCAAAAAGATTTTTTTCTCTTTCATAGTTGTTGGTGTCAGTTTTGTGTGAAGTGTCTAATTGAAAACCCAAAAAGATTTTATTTCTCATCGTCCGTCTGTAATCACGTCTCTCAAGTCAAGTCTTAGTTCGTTTTAATCCTTAATTGTTCAATCTGGACGAATTACGCACCCCTGATTCTCCTCTCTTGGGAGTGAGATACGGAGACAACCTATTGTGGGTTCGGGGATCTTATTTGAAAAATTTTAAAAAAGATTTTCTTCACTCTTCCTTTAAAGTAGGTGTTTCCTATACATCTTTAAAAAAAGATAACAAAAAGATTTTTTGTTAATAGCTTCAAGTCTCATTTTTGTATGAAATTCAAAAATTAAAAATCCAAAAATATTTTTCTTTGGTAATCATAGGTTTCGTTTTGTATAGGGAGTTTAAACCTGAAAAATGCAAAAAGATTTTCGTCAATTCTTTTGGCAATTTATGATTTTTGAAGTTTCTGAAAAAGAAAAAAGAAAGGAAAAAGAATTAATTGACCATTTTGGCAAGACTTCACGAACTACGCACACCTAATTCTCCTCTCTCAGGAGTGAGATACATAGGCGCCCTTCTTGGATTCGGTGATCTTTTCAAAGAAAAAGAAAAAAGAAAAAGGTTTTGAGAAAGTGTTGAACTCTAACACATTTGCTATGTTGAACTCTAACGCATTTGCTATCTCTTGTCCAGTTAGTTTAAGGTGGTAGGTTTGTGGCATTTTGGATGGTCCTCCATATTGCTCCAAGTCGAAGAGAAAGTTATGGCCAGCAAGAATACTGACGTTGTGGTCACTAATCAGATAAGGAGTTTGGGAAATGAGAATTTAGAAGCTAATGAAGAGATTTGGAAATTAAGGAAGCAAATGATAGAAATGCATCGAGCTTGGGCTAATGGGTTGCCGTCTCCTCTATTTTCCATTGAGAATCTGGAAGATCTTTCTAGCTTGCCTCCAGTGTCACATGCACCATTTTCTATTGTTGTTGACACGTTAGAACATGCATCATGATCTACTCCGGGACAACACTATCCAGACACTTCCAATATTTATTTTCTCATTCCTCAACGCAAAGCTACCACATGCTCGGCTTTACCCACTATTCATGTTTTTACAGTACCACCCCCACCTGAAGCTCCTACTTTTGAGGTTTATCCATAAGTTGTGCCTCCCCACTCTGTGAAAGAGCCTGTATTGAATATTTTTACTGATCAACATTATGCTATTGAGCCCACATTTAAGTTGACTAATCCTTATAGCTATACTCACCTGCCTGAATTTCCTCTTAACACTGAGAAGCCTATTATAACAGAAGAACAAGAGGAAATAACCAGAAAATTGAGAAGTTTAGAACTGGCTATGAAATACCTCTAGGTACTTGAGGGGTACAAAAATGTCTCATATAAAGATTTGTGCATGCTTCCAGGGGTTCATCTTTCTTTTGGTTTTAAAATGCCGAAGTTTGAGAAGTATGATGGACATGGTGATCCTGTAGCATATTTGAGACGTTATTGCAACCAACTAAGGGGTGTTGGGGGGAAGGAAGAATTACTCATGGCACATTCGGTGAGAGTCTTTCAGGCCTAGCTTCAGAATGGTTTGTTGACCAAGACATCGATAAGTGGATTACTTGGGATGACCTAGATAATGGATTTGTGCAACAATTTCAATACAATGTGGAGTTGATCTCTGACAAAAAATCCCTAACTAGTATAAAAAAGAAGAATATTGAGAGTTTCAGAGAGTATACGATCAGATGGCGGGAACAAGCTGCTAGAGTAAAACCGTCAATGAAAGAAAACAAAATAGTGGAGGTGTTTATTCAAGAGCAGGATGAAACATATTATCAACACTTGTTACCTGCATTAGGAAAGTCATTTATTGAGGTCCTTAAAATGGTAAAGATGATAGAAGAGGGAATTAAGACTGGTCGTATTGTGAGTTTTACAACATTGAAAGTGATAACTCAAGCAATCCAAAAGGGTTCACAAAGTGTTGGGGAGACAAAGAAAGAGGAAGTTGCATCTTCTATTGTAGTTGGACACTGGGCACGGTAAAAAAGATCCTGTTGTTGTCACTCTCAGGCTCAAACCCAAGTTCATGCCCAAGCTCCATATAATCACTCCCAAAATCCATTATACTCTGCTCCTCCACCTCCATATCTAGTATATAATGCATAGCCACATGCTCAACCCCCATCTTAACCACAGTGGAGCACACCAAATCCTCAGAGTCATCCTCTAACTCCACAAACATACCAAAACCCTTCTAAGCCTGATTTTCGATCCAAGCCAAACGATGAAATGAGGCAGAAGTCGAAAGATCGTTTCACACTAATTGGAGAGTCATATGCCAGTTTATTTCAAAGATTGGTACAATGGGGCATGATCACTTCTCTCCTTGGGTGCACTCTTAATCAGCGTTCAAGAAATTTTGATCCTAATGTACGATGCGCGTATTATTCTGATGCTCAGGGTCATAGTATTGAAGATTGTTGAGATTTGAAAAGATAAATTGAAAAGATAATTCAAGATGGATCAATTATGGTGCAGAACATTGACATTGTGGAAAGCTCTAGTCATGCTGATATGCAAACCAATGGCTAAGTTGTCAAGCTGAGCAATTGAGAAGTCACCCCTCTCCCTACTAGAAAGAGGTCTGGTAGTTTGTTTTCTTTTCTTTTCTGTTTTTCGAATTATTTCAGGGTTTTAGTTCAGGATCTATCTCGTTTTGTCTTTTTGTCATTTATGTTCAAACCCTTCTATCTTTTATTTCAACTAAATAAATTATCCCTTTTCCTTTATGTTTTAAATATGTGTTGTTTGTTTGTTTTCTTTATACAGTACATTTTATGTTGACTCTAGTGATATGACATGCTTGCAGAATTTTCAGCCAGATCTTAAAGTCCAATTTAACCATGAAACATGGAATCAGAGGGCTAAGTTTAGAAAAGCATCTGAGAAAATAGGTAGAGTGCTGAGACATTTGGTGACAAGTTGAAGCCTTTTCTAAAAATTAAGGCAATTATTTTGAGAATCATATGAATAACTCGGTCATCAATTGAAAAACATAGCTCAATTAGGTCAAACAGTGTTTGCTGATCCTATCAAGAGGAATAGAAAGAAAATCAACTCCACGAAAGCATGAATCATTCAATGTGAGGGATGTACATCAAATATAGAGTTGTATGTTTGACAAGTATAGAAAAGAGGTGACACACATTCCCGGGGCAATTTAGTGTTGTAAAATATGTCATAAGTGATGTTGATCATGCACTTTCACATTGTATGCTAGGTACTAGTATTTTCAAGGATTGATATGACGAAGGTATTTTATTCTGCTATCCAAACATTGTGTTATCCTTTGTTTACCCTATTTGAGCCTTAGTGTTATTTTCTTTCATACCCCTCTTTTGAAATCAAGATAAAGCCAACAAAGCTCAACAGAAAAGTATCGAGCAAGAGAATAGAGTCAGAAAGTTAAAAAAAAGAAGAGAAAAATGTGTCCAAGAAGAAAACAAAGAGTGTCAAGAAATTAGAGACAAAAAAATCACAAAGAAAAAAGAGCCAAAAAAATAAAAAATAAAAGAACAAGTCAGAATCAAGCAAAAAATAATAAGCTGCCAGAACTACGCGTGACCTGATTCTCCTCTTTCGGGGGTGAGATATGTAGGCTTCCCTACCCGTGACTCGGTCCAACCAAATAAAAAATTTAGAGTCACCCAGTCAGAAGAAACTGGGGCATGAGTTAATCCTCATTGTTTAAGTCGATTTCAAAAGTTGTAAGTCCTATCCCACTTTAAGTGTCGTTTGGGCCCCATGTCATCCTTTCTTTCTAACCCTATCCAAAATCCAAGTTTCAACCAAAAAAAGACCTTCAGATCAATCTTTGAGAATGTTATGGCTAAGCATGCAATGGATGTGATAACGCATTTTGGGAACTACTTATTTTCCTCAGTAGAATCAGGAGAGAAATAAAAATGAGAGAGTCTTATTGGTGAAAACCCTCACGGGCACCGTAAGATGATGGTAAGTTGAGAGAGATGAAATGAGAGTCTTATTGAAGAAAATCCTTATGGGCACTGTGAGACGATTATGAGTGGAGAGAAATGAAAATAAGGGAATCTTATTGGTGAAAAACCCTCTCGGATACCATAAGGCAATGATGAGGTGATAAAAAGAAATGAGAGAGGCTTGTTGGCGGAAACCCTTCAAGGCGCCACTAGCCGAATGAGGTCTCTGAATGTAATTGGCCCAAGGAAGCAACTCACTTTCAGGGTGTTTAACGCAACAACGATTTGTGAGAGTTTTGGATGGAAAGATCAGGCAGTTTAATCTGATATGCATGTCATAATAATTAGAGTTGACTGTCATTTCAGATAAACTTTTCTTTTATTTTTTTCAATGGAGACATTCATTGTTATTTCTTTCTTTTCTATAGTTATATTTTTATTTTTGTTGAGTCAGTTATCCAAATAAAAGAAAAATTATTGTTATTTTTCTCTTGTCTTTGAGTCAATTCCATGTCAAAACAAGTGAGAAAGGATCTCAAAACTGGCTACCAGCTTCTTTAATTGCACAAAGCAAAACAAAAGGCTAGCACATGAAAGGCACATGATTGTGAGCTGAAATAAGGTATGCAAAATTTTTCTCAACAGACAAGTCTGGGAACTCATGAAAATACCGAGGTTTAAAGGGTCTATCTGAGAAACATGGCAAAACAGAGATATTGTATTTGTTTCAGTCACTCTTAATAATCTGAGTTCGAGTTAATGATTCAGCAAATCAATGATATATGCTAATGGTTGAAATCAAGGTTAAATGTGATGAGGGCAAGAGCGATTGCCGCGAAAGCTAAAGCCACAAACCAGCCACTATGTTTTTAAACTCACAAGTTTTCTTTGATGAATCAGGAAAATGTTACCTTCAAATCAAGGACTTCAGAGCATAAATATCAAGGGCTGCAATTCCTCATTCCTACAAATGCAGGAAACAATATTGATGCACAGGTTTGATAATTAAATCATAGTAAATTCATCATCCTATATCCTTCGGAGATACACTTTCTTATCCAGGGATTTCAGTTTTCATTTGCTAGGGGATACACTTCTTAAATTGAACCTTGATTCCTATAAGACGTACCTTTTAGTCGAGTCATTCCCCTTGACCCCTAGAATATGTACCTTTTAGTTGAGTCATTCCCTTTGACCCCTAGAAGACGTACCCTTTAGTTGAGTCATTCCCCTTGAACCCTAGAAGACGTACCTTTAAGTCGAGTCATTCCCTTTGAACCCTAAAAGATGTACCTTTTAGTCGAGTCATTACCCTTGATCCTTAGAAGACGTACCTTTTAGTCGAGTCATTTCCTTTGATTCCTATAAGACTTACCTTTTAGTCGAGTCATTCCCTTGACCCCTAGAAGACGTACCTTTTAGTCGACTCATTCCCTTGACCCCAAGAAGACGTACCTTTTAGTCGAGTCATTCCCTTTGATTCCTATTAGACGTACCTTTTAGTCGAGTCATGCCCATGGACCCCTAGAAGACGTACTTTTTAGTTGAGTCATCTCCTTTGATTCCTATACGACGTACCTTTTAGTTGAGTCATCACCCTTGATTCCTATCAGACGTACCTTTTAGTCGAGTCATTCCTCTTGACCCCTAAAAGACGTACCTTTTAGTCGAGTCATTCCCCTTGATTCCTATAAGACGTACCTTTTAGTTGAGTCATTCCCCCTTGATTCCTATAATACATACCTTTTAGTCGAGTCATCCCTTTGATTTCTATAAGACGTACCTTTAAGTCGAGTCATTCTCCTTGGTTCCTATAATAATGTGACTATCACAAAAGTCTTTTAATGATAAACTGGAGCAAAATTTAATTCCTGTGTTTGGAACTTCACTTTTCTGGCAAATGAAATCTCTTTATAATACTCTTTGTTTGGGATAATTTTCTTTTTAATTTTGATGTGATTTCAGGAGCCCGCCTGAAGAACAGGGTGAATAAATGAAAAGTCAAGAAAATAATGAAAAGTTTAAAGTCAAGTAACAGGGCGAATAAATGAAAAGTCAAGCAACATGGTGAAAAGTTAAAAGTCAAGCAACAAGGTGAAGAAATTGAAAGTCAACATATTGAAAAATAGCAGATCAAGAACCCGCCTGAAGAACAGGGTGAAGAAATTAAAAAACAAGCAACAAGCGATGAAATTGCAAGTTAGAAGCCCGCTTGAAGAATAGGGTGAAGAAATTACAAGTCAAGAGCTCACCTGAAGAATAGGGTGATGAAGTAGAGAGTCAAGAGTCAAGGAAAGCTGCATAGATAGAGATTTTGTAATATCTTTTATATTTTTAACTTGTAATTTTTATTTTTGATGTAATGACAGAGCCGCGGACCGAAACCTGGACGGGATCTCACACGACTCTCCAACTCTGTTGTCTTTCTTCCTTTTGTTTCTTTCTATGAATAATGGTTGGGTCAAAATTCTCTCTCGTTGTCTACTTCTTTGTATGAAAACACTTACCCACGTGTGTCTTCACCCGTGTGATTATATCCCACAAAAATATAAAAAATAACAACCCTTAGCAAAATTCCTAACTAATTTTATCTCATCCTAACAACCTACCCTACCCCACCTCCTACCTCGCTACCCACCTACCCACGTACCCCTCCCCTTCACATTTTTCCTTTGGTTATCCCATAACAGAACAAAAAAAACAAAAAAAAGTAAAGGGGACACATGGTAACAACTTGTGGGGCCTATAGGGAATCTTCTCCATATACATACTCCTAATTTCCACAAAAAGGGAAATAAGAGACGATATTTTGAACTCTCCCTTTTTCTTTTCCTTTTCCTCTTCGCACACCCACACAGGCACACAAACAACATTCTCTCCATTTTCACACATATCACACACAATACCCACCTCCGACTCATATACACATTCATTGAAATTCTCATCACTCACACACGAATCCACATAGAGCTTAACGGGGAGGACGATATACTCCCTCACTGAACACGCCATTTTTCTCCTTTTCTTTCTTCATAATTGAGGCAATACATGCACGCTCTCAGCACATATACGCACACACATACTGAGATTGAGAGAGGTGAGGAGGAGAAGAAAATGAGTAGAGAAGGGAACTGATCTGAATTGAAAAAAATAGAGATTGAAGGTCGATTTAAGAGAAACGTGATGTGAGAAAAGAAAAGGATGAACGAAGGGGTAGAGCAAAAATAGGAGGTCGAAAACGGAGTGTTGAGAGAGAAGTGAATCCTTGCATTTATCACTGTCCCGGCGATGGACTCGCCGAAAAACACCACGCCTATCAGAAGCTTGTCCCATTTTTTTCAATTTTCATTACTACCGTAGCTCGCCATAGCTCCACCGACTCCACAATAAGAACCCTACTCCAAATCTAACCAAAACCCCAATCGAAAAAACATTAATTGAAATGGGTCAGTCAGTTCGTTTGGGTCAGTTCGAATTTTGGGTTTGATCGAATTGGTGGATCCGTGTTGAGTTCGTTGAATCGAGGTCTTGAGGTAAGTGGTTTTGTGTGCACAATTCAGTGAGTTGAAATAAAAACGAGGTCTGATTCCTCAACTCAATCTCTTTCTATTTTTATCGTAATGTGATGTTTGATGTCGTAATTTTTGTTGATTTGTGATGGGTTGATGATATAAATTTTGAGTTCTATGATTGTCGTGGCTTGATTGGTTGATTCTTATATTAAAATTGATTAATTGATTAGGAATTTGGGGCGGGAATGAAGAAATTGATAAAAGATTAATATTGTTTAGTTCAGTTAATTGATGGATGTTGATGAATTCGGTAGTATCATGATAAGACCTTAAAAAACGTAGGCAAATAGTAGGCTTGGGTAGGCAAATTTATAATTTATGGATTGTCTGAAGGTTTGGAATGTTTGTGGAATGGTTTGTCTTTCTCGTATTTGGAAAATGTATTCATTTAGCTGGGGAATGCCCCGAGACACATTGTATTTATTCACCGGAGAATGCCCCGACGTATTATGTTGGCGGAAGACATTCGTGATGAAGGCCCGAGGCATCGGGTGAAGCATTAGAGCTTAGTCTAGGACTAGTTTAGAATATGATTTATTTTTTCGCATATTTTTATTTTGGACTGTATAATTAGACTGAACACTATATTTTGGGTTTGTTTTGATTCGTATGTTTGATTGATTATTTTATGTGTTTTGTGTGGTTTATACATTTGTAGTGTCAAATTAGCCGATACGCTTAACCAAGCGACCGTGGTCGAACCACGGGATCGAGGGGTGCCTAACACCTTATCCTCGGTCAACAGAATTCCTTAGCCGGGATCTCTGTTCGCAAACCAGTTTTAAAAGAATCAAATCATTTTGAAAAGGATTTTCCAAAGGTGACTTGGCACACCGGATTAGGCCAAGTGGCGACTCTAAATTTTAATGTAAATAGTCTTTTTTTGAAACAAATTTTAATCTTTTATCACTTTAATAATACAAACCCTTTCGAACTTAAAATCAATCATTCTTTTTGGGAGTTAAAAAAGGGGTGTGACAATATACTTCTTCCTTTCTATTGGAAAAAATTAAACATTTTTAAAGTTGGAGTTTCAATGTACTTTTTTTAAAAATTGTTTATATCCTTATTATTTAAAAATTATCAAAAGTATTATGTTTAACTAATTTACCAGAAGCACATAATTAAATTTGCTAAAAATAACATCTCAAAATATATAGTCACATAACCTGATAGTTTATATCTCATATACTATTTGTTACATACTATTGTAAATGTATTTTGATTTTATTAAAAATTTCTGAATCTGAAGTTGTATTTGGTCATTACTTTTATAAATAATAATTGAAATTATTTAAATATACAATTAGTAAAAATAATTTTCAATTTAAAATATTTATAATAAGTCACAATAATTGACAATTTAAAATATTACAATAAGTCACAATAATTAATTCAAATATTTAAAAGATATACACAAATTATGATTAAAGAAAAAGTTGATTAATCACAAAATTTGAAAAATGCCACATAAATTGATACGGAGAAAATAATATTTTCATTTACAAATAATATTAACAATTAAATTAACATTATACTTTAGAAAAGTCTACTGTCTGATTTCCTTTTGTTGATTTCCCAACTAGTATATATATATAACGTCTTACAAAATTTTACATAGGCATTAGCTAGGAAATTACATGCGATGAGCCTTATAGTGTATAGGACAAGTACATTTTTACTCATTTACACCTCAAATATTTTTATACTTTTCATGCTCATTTCACTTTCATGTTCTATTTTCATTTCTTCTTCTTCTTTTTCTCTTTTTTTTTTTCTTATTTTTTTTCTTTCTTATTTAAATCATTTGCCTCAACATTTATTTTTTTTATTTTTTATTTTTTATTTTCTCTCTTTTTTTATTTTTTCTCAAACATTATTTATTTTTTATTTCTCTTTTTTTTAATTCATTTGTCTCAACCTTTATTTTTCTTTGTTTTCATCTTTTCTCATTTTTTTTTTCATTTTTCTCAAACTTTATTTTTATTATTTCTTCTCATTTTTGTTTTATCAATCTTTACCTTTTTTTTCCTTTTTTTTTATTCTTCTCTTTTTTTTTTCTTTTTTCTCAACCTTTATATATTTTTTTCTTTTTTTTCCTCAATCTTTCTTTTTCTATCTTTTTTTTTCTCAACTTCTATTGTATTTTGCTAATGAACAAAAAGTCAGATAATCCATAGAGAGGATCTTCTTTCTTTGATATCGAAGTAAATTGAAGGGGGCAACTTATTGTTTGGAAGTCTTTTGAAAAAAGTTTTATCTGTAAGGCAAGAGTTATAGAATATCTCGAAAATCAAGACACGATGTGGTAATATCAAGTCTTACTCATGGGGCATAACTTCTTGTTCGAAAATCCTTAAGCTAAATCTTACCCCTAAGGCAAGAGTTATAGGGTATGCCATAAATTAATACATAATAAAGTAATGTTAAATCTTGCACATAAGGGGTAACTTGTTATTTTGGGAGGTTCTTGGGATAAGACTTGTCTTTGAGGCAAGACTAATAGAGCATCTTATTAATCAAGACATAATATAGTAGTATCAACTCTTACCCATGAAGCGTAACTAGTTGTTTGAAAGTCCTTAGGCTAAATTTTGCCTCTAAGGCAAGAGTTATAGAGCATCTAATAAATTAAGACATAATATGGTAGTGCCAACTCTTGTCCATGGGGCGTAACTTTATGTGTGAAAGTCCTTGGACTAAGTCTTGCCTCTGAGGCGGGAGTTATAGAACATCTCATAAATCAAGACACATTGTGTTAGTGTGAACTCTTTCCCATATGACATAACTTATTATTTGAAAGTCCTTTGTTTAAGTCTTGTCTCTGAGGCAAGAGTTATAGAGCATCTCATAAATCAAGACACAATATGATAGCGTCAACTCTTGACCATAGGGCATAACTTTTTATTTGAAAATCCTTGAGCTAAGTCTTACCTCTAAGGAAAGAGTTATAGAGCTTTTAATAGATCACGACACAATGTGGTAGCATCAACTCTTGCCCATGGGCGTAACTTATTGTTTAAAATTCGTTGGACTAAGTCTTGCCTCTAAGGTAAGAGTTATAGAGCATCTCATAATTCAAGACACAATATGATAGCGTCAACTCTTGCTCATGGGGCGTAATTTGTTGTTCGAAAGTTCTTGGGTTAAGTCTTGCCTCCGAGGGCAAGAGTTTTAGATCATCTCATAAAACAAGACACGATGTAATAGAATCAACTCTTGCCCATAGGACATAACTTGTTATTTGAAAGTTCTTGGGCTAAGTCTTGTCTCTAAGACAAGAGTTATAATCATCTCATACATCAAGACACAATATGATAGTGCCAACTCTTGTCCATGGGGTGTAACTTATTAATTGAAAGTCTTTGGACTAAGTCTTGCCTCTAAGACAAGATTTATAGAACATCTGATAAATCAAAATGTAACGTGGTAGTGTCAAGTCTTGCCCATGAGACGTAACTTATTGTTTGAAAGGAATCAAAGGAAAGAAAAATAATAAAAGTTGAGGAAAAAATTAATAAAAAACATTTTAAAAAAGGGGTAGAAATCAAATATTTTTTTTTAAAAAAGAAAAAAATAAAAGTTGAGAGGAGAAAAGGAAAAAAGAAAAAAATAAAGATTGAAAAAAGAAGAAGAAAAAGATTGAGGAAAAAAAAGACACAACAAAAAATAAAGGCTAAGAAAAAAAATCAAAGAAAAATAAAAAGAAGAAAAAATAGAGGTTGAGAAGAGAAAAGGAAAAAAAGAAGAAAGAAAAAATAAAAATTAAACAGAAATAGAATAGAAGTTGAGCGGAGAAAAGGTAAAAAAATCAAGGTTGAGAAAAACTTTTTAAAAAAAATTTAAAAATCAAAGTAAAATAAAAAAAAAAGAGAATAATAATAGACGTTGAAAGATAAATAAGAATGAAGAGTTGTTTAAAAATATTTGAGGTATAGAGAGGCAAATAGATATTTGTTTTATACATAAAAAGAAGGAAGACTGATTTTTTATGACAATTCTTATGGGGGACAAAAAAATAAAATCACTCACTATAGAGGTCATTTCTGTAGTTAATCCCGCTTTAAAAAATATACATGAAAAAAATTAAAAGAATATGAATGTATTTGTTTCCCCGACACTTCATGAGACAGATATTCACATTCCTTCTCCATCTAAATTAATCCTACCTCACCCGTCTAGGCCTACCTGTATAATAAGAGAATGAGGAAACTAATATGATTATTTATGCAGGGCATGGATCGTCAACTAGGACGCGCTAAAGGAGCTGAAGGATACTTGACTTACAAAAGATGCACAAAAAACCTCTCGGCTCAAGCCGAAGAATGACGAGCCACTTGACTCTATAAGGAAAGGAGCTTTATTATTATTTTGATAAATTGATGATTGTAATTTATTCTTTATTATGATATGTGAAACTTATGTTTCAAACTTGAGCTAATTTTGAGTAGATTTTGATGTTGAATCCTATGTTTATTAAAATTCGAAGAACAAAAAAAAATTGACAGAAAAATTCGGACATACATGATTGAAATTTTTGTCAATCTTTACATGCAGTTTAGTCGAAAATATATAGAGTTAGTCTTAACAAGTCAGGTAAAATTTCAATAAGAAAAGTCTCAATTTTAGCTTTGTCAAGTCCACAACTTCAGCAGAAAATATCCGAAGTCATATGTGAGTTTTTAACTTCAGATGCATGTGTCTCAAGTTGTTTACAAAGGGGTAAACTGTTAGTTTCAAAGTATATGAAAAAGTATGAATGAAAAATGGTGGAGAGAAGGGAGACACTAATTTAGAACGTGTACTCCCAAATTGAAAAGTTCACTCTTTCTCCCACATTGCTGGAAAAAGAGAACTTGTGAGTGTTTAAAATAAGGAACAGTTACTCCAAATGGTAAGTAAGGCAAGAAATAAGAGATGCCTCGCGCCGTCGTCGTCGTCGCTCGGCTCGGCTTCGGATTTGTTTGGATTTGGATTTAGAAAATGATCAATTGATGAGATCTATCTTTTTGGACAAAGTTTATTTGTCAGAAATTCAGTTCAAAAATACCAAAGGAAAAAACACAATTATTTTTTGATACTCCATTTATATGCATGCATACAGATTCCGAAACAGTGTTTCAAAATAGTGCAGTGTTGAAACGAAGGGATGCAACCCTTCAACGAAATGACACATTGATTCATGAAATGGTATGCCTGTTTGAAAAATACATATTCTTTGGACGAACAGACATGGCTTTTCCAGAAAGGTCACACCTTTTAAGTGAACCATTGTCACTTTTTAGAAGAGGTATATGTTGGCTATATAAACCTTCTTTCATCCACAGATTTAGGTATGAATTTTTTGAAATACAAGTTCTCTTCTTGTCTTGAAAAACTTTCTGTGTGATCTATTAAACCGTTAAGTGAGTTCGCTGAATCCAACAATTTGAGGAATCGCTATTGTTCAGATTGAAAGTCATTTTATCCTGGGAGAAAGATTCTAAAACCTCGGGTACAGTGTGGGAAATTATTCCTTAAGGACACTCCATGAATTCGGAGGACTTGACCTTACAAATTCTATTTCATCTATTTTCTGAAAATAAACACACTTCTTAGACAGATTATTCATAATCTAATGATGAAGGTGTTAAGTAACTTCAACAGTGTTCTTGTCTTAGACTTGAACTGGAGTTGAAGTTGTGTTGCATGTATACAGATTCTTGTACCCGAACACCATAAAACAACAATCTTAAGGAATAATTTGCAGAATTTGTATTGCTTGCTTTTGGATATTAAAACATTAAGCTTTCTACTCCATTTGAACTTAAATTGTGATTTGAAGACATAAAATCTTCATCACAAGTTAAAGATCACTCGGTTGACGATTGTAAGTCATAAAAACTTCACGTTAACTAGAAACAAGAAGAAGAGTTTGAAGTTTCTTAACTTTATAAGTAGTATTCTGAAAATACTAAATTTTATTGTCTTGTGGTGACAACAAAATTGACTAACGAAAGTCAAATGCAAGATGCGGCTACGACTGTGGGGGCAACTAGTATTGCCTCAACAAGTCGAGCAAATGCTCCGCAACTAATGGCACCTGCAGAGAATTCCAAAAATTTTGCGGGCATTAACTTTAAGCGATGGCAGCAGAAAATGTTCTTCTACTTCACAACACTATGTCTTCAAAGGTTCACTAGTGAGGATGCTCCTGAGGTGCCCAAGGGAACCTCGAAAAAAAAAACGTTTCATAATTGTAGAGGCTTGAAAACACTCGGGCTTCCTTTGCAGGAATTATATCTTGAGTGATCTCCAAGACGACCTCTATAATGTTTATAGTGGAACTAAGACATCGAAGGAATTATGGGGGGCACTAGAACGAAAATACAAGATAGAGGATGCGGGAATTTAGAAATTCTTTGTTGCAAGGTTCCTGGACTTTAAAATGATAGATAGCAAATCTGTTGTCTCTCAAGTGTAGGAATTGCAAGTAATCATCCACGATCTCCTAGCGGAAGGTATATCTTTGAAAAATACCTTAGTTGAACAAATTGAAAATGTTCTTAGTACTTACATAAACTGTTTTGTAGGTTTGATTGTGAATGATGCATTTCAAGTAGCAGTGATCATTGAGAAGCTACCACCTATGTGGAAAGACTTCAAAAACTACTTGAAGCACAAACGCAAGGAGATGACTGTCGAAGATCTTATTGTCCGACTGCGTATTGAAGAGGATAATAAAGTTGTCGAAAGAAGGTCAAAAGGAAATTCTACAATTAATGGAGCACATATTGTAGAAGATGACCAAAACAATTCTAAGAAAAGGAAGAAAGTTGAATCCAAGAAGAAATTCAAGAAAAAGTGGTTCAATTTGTCAACATTATTGTTAATATAGGCTTTAACACACCTCTAAAATGAGTTTTTTATGGATGAACAACCTAACAATTATTTCACCAATCCTGCTTTCTTTTGAAAAATGTTTATGTTTTGCTCTATGTCAACTCTCTTTTGTGTTTGTTAAACTTGACGAAAACCTTGGAGGATTTTTAATCATAATTAATAAGAAAGTCCACCAAATTCTAAAATATGCAATATATAAATATATCTGTATACTGCATGGACGACCAACCTAACAATTATTTCACCAATCCTGCTTTCTCTTGGAAATTGTTTATGTTTTGCTCTATGTTAACACTCTTTTATGTTTTTTAAACTTGACGAAAACCTTGGAAGTTTTTTAATCATAATCATTAAGAAAGTCCACCAAATTCTATAATATATATATATAATACATTAAAAGTGATTTAAACTTTTTGTTCTTCATTAAAACATTTTGCAATAGACAAAATTATTCTTTTACAATACTAAAATATATGGTAAGAAACAAATATATGATAAGATATGAGGAGAATCAATAATTAAGAAATTTTAAAATATATAGTAAACAAAAAATATATTTCAATAATACCACTTTTCAAATTATGCTCCTAATCTATTTAATTAAGGAAATATTCAGTTTATCAATCAACAATATGTAGCCACGTTTTACAAATACTTAAAACCTACCCATTCTTCATAAAAGTAGAAAAACCTATTTTTATAGAAAAACCTATTTTTAATAAACGTATAAATTTGCACAGAACTCTATCATGCTAAGTTGTTTGATTTGTACAGGAATACTAATACTTCAAATATCTATATAAAGAGTTATATAAAGAAGTTATGAAGCTTACATGTTGCATATATTTTTATCACTACGTGCAAGACTACATGATACAATATTTTACTGCATATTAAACATATATTGTTTGAGCTTTTAGTGATCTTATTGTAGAATTTGTCGGGAGGATTTAAAGCTGGTAATATCATTTTTTTTTAACGTAGAGGAAAAATAAGTTTAGGTATAGAATTTTCTACCAATTGAAATATTGATAATATCTATGATTAAAGAGATAAATTTACTTGTGATTTGAGGTATATTTTTTAAACTTTAATATGTTCTTGAAGTTAACAATATATAAATTACATGTATGCTTGATAGACAATTGCTAATTGAGGAGTTAGTTTTGTGAAATCTTGACATAGCTTACGAGATACAACTTTACTTGTGATTTAATCAAATTTAATCAAGTTTGTGATGTTTATAATCTTGATAGTATCAATCAATGAAAGAGATAAATTTGTTTGTGATTTGAGGTAAGTATTCTAAACTTTAGAATGTTTTTGAAGTTTACAATAAATAAATTATTATGTATTCTTAATAAATAATTGCTAATTGAGAAGTTCTTTTGTGAAATCTTGACATATCTTATGATTGAAGAGATAACTTTGCCTGTAATTTGAGGTAAGTTTTATAAAATTTAATTATGTTCTTGATGTTTACAATCTTGATAGTTTCGATTTATAAAGAAATAAATTTGCTTGTGATTTGAGGTAAGTTTTCTGAACTTTAGAATGTTTGTGACGTTTACAATAAATAAATTATTATGTATTCTTAATAAATAATTGTTAATTGAGAAGTTTTTTGGTGAAATCTTAACATATCTTATGATTAAAGAGACAAATTTGTTTGTGATTTTAGGCAAGTTTTCTAAAATTTTGGCACACTTTTTTATCTTTAGAAAAATAAATTATCATGTATTTTCGATATACATTTTTATGTTTTGTGTGTGTTAATTTGTTATTGGTTCTAAGTCGGGGATCTATCGAAAAAAGTCTCTCTACTTCACCTGAGGTACTGGTATGATCTACGTACACTCTACCCTCCCTAGACACCATGGGAATACACTGGATATGTTATTATTGTTATGTATTTTCGATATACAATTGCTAATTGAGAATTTTATTTTATTTATAATGATTCATCTATAATATATTAAAATTGTGAAGACCCTTAGAAAAGAGATCTAAATTTTTTGTCCTTCGTTAAAAATCCACACAATAGATAAAATCATTTTTTCACATTTTAAATTTATTATTTAATTATATTTACAATAGTAACTCCTGAAATATATAAAACCGAGGATTTCTAAAATATATGATAAAAGAAAATGTAATATCCATAAACTACTAAAAAATATGGTAACCTCCCCCCAAATTTGTCACGCCCCAAAATCCCATCGGGCCGGACTGGCACCCGAAGTCGAGAAGGCCCGGGAGAACCCGTTCAAATACCTGTACTTTCACTTACATGTCACCAAAAATTTGGACAGTACTTCGTTGCATATAGAAGGGTCTAATTACCTGTATCAGTACAACACGCACAAATATATATATATAATACTTGGCCGTCGGGGCCACCACATATACAAATATAATATCACTATATAAACTCCCATGACTTTACCCTTCCTTATGTCTACAAAGCCTCTAGGATATACATGACATAACTAGGGTCGGGACAAACCCCCGCCCACACACGACTCCTGTACAATGACAAAACATAAGGAATCGACTCGGAAAGCTCCGAAGCAAACTGGAGCTCACCAACAATAGTTGTATGACCTGGCTCCTATCTATGCTGTGAGTGAGCTGAAGCACCTGTGCCTGCAGCATGAAATGCAGGTCCCCCGTGAGGGACGTCAGTACGAAATATGTACTGAGTATGTAAAGCTGTAAATAATCATATGTGATATGGGGGATCAAGAAAATCAGACGCAAGTGAATAAATCATAATAGAAGTGAACCACACTTCATAAACACTTTTAGGATCATGCACATTATCATTAATCTGAATTGGGTTCTTGAATTCAAACACATTTGTGGAACGGTATACATTCGTTCATTTCATTCTTTACAATTATCATCCGCCATTACCTCCTCCTCCCGAACCTCCAACCACCTAACAATAATCAATACTGTATCGTACTGTGACCATTAGGCTGCCCCCAGTACATATCAATTGGGATCGACCCATGCTAGGCTTATGCCCCTGGGATACCACCCATAAACACATAAATAAGGATCGACCCATGCTAGGCTTATGCCCTTGGGATACCACCCACACGTATATCAAGTAACACACATAAGAGATCTTTCTAATAACTTAGTTCAAAAGCTTTTGAGATTATTACATTAGTGTTCATGCCAATATAGTACCTTTGGAACAATGATACATCAATAGAAATCAAGTAATAGACCTTCTATACAATAACAATGTCATAAAGACTCATTGGTACATCAACAATATATTTCAGAATCATCGATATCACAATAATGAAATAGGAGCCTTTTGGTATATCAATGAAACATTTTGACACTTTATAGAATGGAAACAACTTCGTTGGTAATGTAGAACAATACGTGTTTTTGGACAACCTCGGAATCTTACTTGATGGAACATTGGTGTTTTCATGCCAAAGAACATTGTTAGAGTATGCTTTACATACCTCGTTGTAGATTCGGATACCAATTCAACACAACTTCTTGCCTTTACAAATCACTTATCTACAATGAAATGTTTGGCATCTAGGATTAGCAACCCAACACCACAATTCTCTTCCATAATTCCATACAACCAATATTTGCAAAACATTCTAAAAACCAACTTGAACAATAGGTTTATGTGTATATATATATATATAATCATCATTTCAATACCACATCATCACACCAAATCCCTTCACAATTCAATATAATCCAACCATGCACAAGAATAATCCAACATCATTTCCAATCATCTTTCAACAACCATCAAATAACATACTTCTTATGCTCACATGCATATATATACATATCCATATAAATAACACCAACATAATTTACATCCTTACCATAAAATGGCCCTTTTGATTTTGAAGTCCTGTTGGCACAAATAAGGGGTGCTTCTCGAAGCCCTTGAGACGGTGAACACAACTACGGAATCAATTTGGACTTTCTAAGGTTGAATCACAAGATAATTGGAGTTGAAATTAGGCTAGGGTTTCTTATTTTCAATAATTGGATGATGAATGATGGATATGAGGCTAAGTTTATGTATATAATGACCAATTTTCGTCCATGAGGTGATGGAAAATGACCATATTGCCCTTAAAAATTTAAGTAAATCCGAATCTGTCCATGGTGAACTGTTTTGACAGGCTAAAGTAAATCGGTCATAACTCTTTGCTCCGATATCGGATTTGGGTGAAACTGGTATCGTTGGATAGATAATTCAAAGGGCTTTCATTTCATATAAAGTAAGCCACCCAGTTCGTCCTGTACAAGGAGTTATGATCGTTTGAAGTTGACCCTAAAAATCTATTTTGAGAGGCTGAAGTAAAACGAGTATAACGCCTTACTCAGATGTTGGATTTGGATGAAACCAATTGCATTGGAAAGAGGACTCAAAGATATTTCTTTTGATAGGTCGCAGCTCTCGCAGTTCATTATATTGAGGGAGTTATGATCGTTCAAAGTTGACCCAAAAAACAGGGAGGCCTCAGTAGTTTGTGTGCAGGAAATTTTCCTGCACATTTACTGTTCACATATCCCGGCCACCGTTTTATAGTTTCGAACGTGCTCGATTATATCCGAAACTTATTCGTTTTTGGAAATCTTTATATCGTTGGAAAGCTTATTCAATAACCTTCGTATGGAATCATCGACAGGCAAATTCCGGTATAAATAAAGTCAATTCCTATACACATATAATCCAACTATACAGTTGAAACCATCTCAATATAATCAATACTCATGCTTAAACTCATATATACCTAACTTATGATCAAAACATATACTCCAACACATATAACCATGGCTAATGCACGTAATTAAGTACGAGGTGTTACAAAATTAGTCAAGTGAAGCATCAAAAGAGTACAAGTCACTTTAGAACTTTAACTACAATTATGATCTGAAAAGAAAAAGAAATTAAATATTATCCTAAATAATTTGTTTAGTTAATAATATAAAATAATATCTTAAATATTTAATAGCATAGTTGATTCTTCCTTTTTTCAAAAGAAAAATAACTTTTTCCCATATCTAAAGAATCCTTTTCCTAGAAGAAAAAAATTTGAAATTCTATAAATTGATTATTATTTCTTTCACAATAACGCAGTCGTGCAGAGAAGATTATTCTCTTAATATTATAATTATATTTTTTTTTGTACCAATCATATGTAGATTCAGTTCATTACAAATTACGTTTTTATAATTTCTCTTTGTTATCTCTATTCAAAATATCTTTGTTTCTTGATGATTTAAAGAAAAATTTAAAAATAAATATTTGTATTATTCTTCATCTTTCTCTACTTTTCTATTGATAATGTATGTCTGTTCTTTTTTCTTTTTTTCTTGTTTGTGTTGTGGGAATATGCAGCTTCTTAACAGTTTATATTCAGATATTTTTAGTTATATTTTTTTTATGGATTTTGTATTATTAGGCTATCACTTTATGATGCTCTCTATGATTAATAATTAAAGAATTCTAAGATATATGACAGTAGGAAAATAAATTTCTCTTTTTATCGTCGTTGAAGATTTCTTTATTTCTTGATGATGTAAATAAAAATTAAAGACTAATTATGTGTATTATTCTTTTATCTTTCTCTATTTTTCTATTGATAATATATGCCTTTTCTTTTTCTTTGATTTTTCTATTGTGTTGCATAAATATGTAGTTTCTTATTGGTTTATATCTAGGTACTTTTAGTTATATTTTCTATAAAAAAAAAAATTGTTAGACTATTATTTTATAATTCTCTCTATGATTAGTAATTAAAGAATCATAAAATATATGATAGTAGGAAAATAATAACATTAGCTCAATAAAAATAAACTTATTATTTTAATAGTTTATTTGTGCATGGAAAAAAAGTATCACTAATGCCTTCATTAAAAGTATCTACTTTAGATGAAATTATCTTTTCCCCTATTTTTTCTCTCTAATTAAAATATCAATAACTTTATAAATAAATAGGGAGACTCCAAAATATATGACAATTGTAATACAAGTCATAATAAATGGACACGATGTTATAATACTAATGTAATGAAATCAGTAAACTGGCGTGGAAAAAGTAGAATTGTACATGAAGTAAAATTGGTGTTTTTTCATTGGCACAATACATAAATACGTCCTTTAACTTGGTCTCGGATCAAATCTATGACCTCCAACTTTGGATGTGCACAAGTAGACACTTGTATAAAGTTGAACAAGTAGGCACATGTCCTATGTGACGTCCTACGTGACTAATTCTTGTCCTACATGGTGTTCTATGTGTATTATGCCACATAGGATGCGTATGTTTACTTGTTTAACTTTATATAAGTTTAAGTGTCTACTTGTGCACACCCAAAGTTGGAGGTCATAGATGTGATTTGACGTCAAGTTAAATAATATGTTTATGTATTATGCATTTTTCATTTGTTGAAGGTTAGATATGGATTGTGTATACTTACCCTCTTCAGATCCCACAAATATGATGGTAAGTTATCATATTTTTCTTTAAGTATAGTTTTTATTTTAAAAATTTTACGTTAATTTTTTTAAATAGTTGTGTACTTAATATTATTACATCCAAACAATAATTTTTTTTCTTATAAAAAAATTATTATTAGTTAATGCGAGATACACATGCAAAGCATGTGCACTTGACTATATATATATTTTACATTATATATAAGCTGTGGTTTTGACATATCTGTTGTATGTCAAAAGAAATTGGGCTAGGGGTAATTTTGTCATTTCGCTCGATGTGCTGATGAGTTGATACTTACGTGCTATTCTCCCTTTTCCTTATCTCTGTGTTGTGTCTTCTCCATTATTTCCTCTCAATTTTAATTTACCAACAAATTAATTAATATTATTTAATTAAAAAAGTAAATTAAATATTTATGATATGTCTGTTTTAATTTTGATTTATTATATTATTTTTAATTAATTATTATAAATTATTTACGTGTTAAAAAATTTAAAATATTTAATAAAAATTTTGAAAAAGACATTTATGATATGACAACTTCAGCTGTTTTAATTGTTTCAATTATGATTTTACTATATTATTTCTAATTAATTATTACAAGTTATTTATGTATTTTGAAATTACTATTATTTAATTTAAAAAAGTAACTTAAATATTTATGGCATGCCTACTTTAATCGTAATTTTATTATATTATTTTTAATTAATTATTATAAATTATTTACGTATTAAAGAATTAAAAATATTTAATAAAAAATTTGAAATAGGCATTTATGACATGACAGCTTCAACTGTTTCAATCATGATTTTACTATATCATTCATAATTAATTATTATATAAGTCATTTAAGTATTAAAAAATTAAGAGATAATACCCAATTACCCCTTCGAATTATATCCGAAAGAGTTGTTACACAACTCAACTTCAAGGGGTCCTACTACCCTCCTGAACTAATTAAAAGTGAAATTTTCACCCTCATAGTGCCTATGTGGCACATACGTGGCACAATACACTGAAGTATCCACATAGGCACTAAGGGGGTGAAAATTTCACTTTTAATTAGTTCAAGGAGTAATAGGATTCCCTTAAAGTTGAGGTGTGTCATAGCTCTTTCGGGTATAGTTCGGGGGTAATTGGGTATTTTCTCAAAAGTTAATAATATTTAATAAAAAATAAAATAGACATAAAATAATAAATTATTTTTTGATGTTTTTATAAGTCCTTTAAGCATAAAAAAAATTAATAATATTTAATAAAAACGATAAAATAAGCATGAAATGATAATTTATTTTTTGATTTTTTCAATTAACTTAACGTCTTATATGAGATCACTTTAAAATTTTTTTACAAGTATTTGTTATGATAATTTTACTATGTCACTTCTAATTAGTAGAATAAAAAAAAATATTACAAATCACAATAATTAAAAACTTAAATTATCTAAAAAATATAATTGACTATCAATGCCACAAATGTTTGAATAACTTAAAATATTGATATACAAATTTCATCAATCTAAATATAGTAATATATGTCTAACTTAAAATTTATCAACCAAATGAACAAAGGCTTTAATTCAATGATAGAATTATAAATAGCGTAGAATTTTTAAATATCAGCATTGGGTCATGCGTAGCACGGCCTAAGCCCACTAGTATAATAGAAGAGAAGGTTTCGACATGCCTGCTTCAGCAGACTTATTTCTCCGTAATTTTACTATATCACCCCTAATTAATTATTATAAAGTCATTTATATATTAAAAAATTAATAATATTTAATAGAAAAAGTAAAATAAATATTTATGACATGTTTGCTTTAGCTGCTTCAATCATAATTTCACTAAATGTCACCCTAATTAATTATTATAAGTCATCTAAATATTAAAAATTAATAATAATTAATAAAAAAATAAAATAGATATAAAATGATAAATTAACTTTTGATGTTTTGAATTAACTTGACGTCTTATATAAGGCTCACTTAATTTTTTTTCACAAATATTTTTTATAGTAACTTTGCTATATTACCTTTTATTACTAAATATTTTCCCTAATTAATTATTATAAGTAATCTAAGTATTAAAAAATTAATAATATTTAATAAGTAAAATAACATAGACATAAAATGATAAATTAACTCTTAATATTTTAAATTAACTTGCCGTCTTATATGAGGCTCACTTAAATTTTTTTCACAAATATTTTTTATAGTAGCTTTGTGGTATCACTTTTTAATAAATATCTCTCCTAATTAATTATTATAAGTCATCTAATATTAAAAAATTATTAATATTTTTTATAAAAAAGATAATATAGACATACAATGATAAATTAACTCTTGAAGTTTTAAATTAACTTTACGTCTTATATGAGGCTCACTTAAATTATTTTCACAAATATTTTTATAGTAATTTTGCTATATCACTTCTAATTAATTGTTGCACGTCATTTAAGACATGTTTACTTCGCTGCTTCAATTGTGATTTTACTATATCACTTTTCATTAATTATTATGGCCATCTAAGCATTGTGCCACTTAAATTGACATTTGTGATTTATTACCTCACTTATAAAGGATGACAAGCAGATCGACGTGTTTGTTTGTGTTCCTTGGTTAGATATTTCTTTTATATTTATTTATTTTATTTTTCTTTTTAATCTGTTATATATTTGAAAATAACGTAAAAGTATTATAAATCATAATAATTAACAACATAAAATAATTAAAAAGACGTAAAAAAATTAATTGACTTGCTAAATTTTATTACTGCCACATAAATTGAAATAGAAGAAAAAATACTATAAATTACAATAATTAATATTTTAAAGTATTTTAAAAAATTAGTTAACTATCAAATTGTATTAATACCACACAAAATTAGATAGAGGGTGTAATGTATATTATTTAAAAATTATTATAGTTCACATAATTAATCCAAAAATATTCTTCATGTTGGGCCCGTTCTAATAGAGACCATATCACTCCTATTATATATTCATATATACTAGTTTTACGACACGTGCGTTGCACGTGATTCTTGAGACATGTCGGTAACAACTTCGTTAACTAATATTATAGTCCGATAAGCCCCTTCACACCTTGAATTAGCGTACCTTCTTATAGGGTCTAGCCGAATTATTACAATGACTTTTACTGACCATACAGATGAATACTTTTTTAGCTTGCTAATTGAAACTCATTATTTTGCTAATTCGTCTTTGGTTACCATTTCTTACCGAATTGTGATAGATAGGATATTGGGGTGAAAGAAATTATATATATATATATAGTTGGCGAAATTTTTTTTTGTAATAACATGAATTTTTGTGCTGAAAGTAAATTAGCTAAGTTTGTCTACGCTAGTACAATTGGTGCACAATTTTTTTGAATTGTTGCAGTATTCTTAGGGATACCTGCCATAACATGGTTAATGGATGTAACATATTACATCTTCTAGGAGAAAAGCTAAGACAGTCAGCAAGCGGTGGCTGCTCTTCTGAACACTACTATTGGTAAAGCAGCCGTAGTATCACAATCAAAAATGACTATCGACCTCGATCTCTATTTCCTACAAAAGGAATAAAAAATAAGTTCAAGAAAACAATGACATACCTGGTTATTTCACTAAAATTAAGAGGATCTAGGATGAATTAGATGGCTCTTTCGCAACTATGGTGGAAAGAAGAAAATTAGGAAATATAAAGAGGACGAGAGGCATATTCAATTTCTTTTATGGTTAAATGAAACCAGTGCTCTAGTATTATAGTTGTCCTGCCAAATTATTCTATACCAGTTGTTATGCTAAAATGATTCAAGAATACTCTTAATAAGGGGTAAATATTATCGGCAATGGATTATTTCAACACATTTTTTCACAAATGCCTCACACCATTAAGAGTATCCAGCATCTTATAAGTAGCTCCTTTTCCTTTTCAACTATCAATGTGAAACTTTATTCTCACACCCGAAGACAACTTTGATACTAAAAAAGATATATATTGGTTATATTTTGTTTTATCAACAAGGCTTCTTTGAGTGACAATCAAAAGCTATGACAACCCCTTATCTATGTAGCCTTGGTAGGCAGAACGTTATACGGCATATATTGCCTCGAGGATGCAAGTATCTGATGGAACAATCATAGATGTGTCAAGTGGACTCAAACACTACCATTAAAATAGAAGATTTAGCAAATATCAGATATTACTATAAATATCATAGTTTCTCCACTTGCAAGTTTCATCAAGTTGCAAACTGAGTACCCACCAAGTCATCATGCTTAGCAATTTCAGTTAATGTAATATAGTTGTCAAGACATTCTTATGTTTTATACATTACTAATCACATTAATTGATGTTTTTTATTAAAAAAAAATGGGGTAACGAAAGAAGGTTAAAATGACTCTCTTTGAATTAAAATGACTTACTAGCTTTCAATAAGCTTCAACAACTTTCAATAATTTTATTAAGTATTGAGAAGCTTTAAATAGTCAGCATGAAGCGCATAATCTGCATAATTTGAAATTCAAAATAACCTAAAATATCTCAACAACTAAATAAACTAACAAATATTTAAAATTCAAATTCATCCTAAAACTAGTAAACTTATTTTTCTAAAAGCTACTGCAGTAACTAAAAGTAATTTTCAACCCTCTTCCTTTGCTTTAGTTATTACGATTTAAAAACTGCCTCTCCTCAATTTTTGCTTTGACGGTGAAAGCTGATTTTTTCAATTTTTTTGAACCTTGCAATTTTTCTTTTTGATATTGATCTTTCTCTTCTTTCTTTTGATTCTTTGATGGAAAAACACCGTCAACAATCTTGTCTTGTTTGAAAGTACTTACATAGACTTTTGTAAAATATTGTAAGGATTTTTCATCCATCACAACATCAAATATAGGATAGGTTTCAAGATATGATTTCTTCATAGACCAAATTTGATAATTTTTATCGGCAAAAATTTTTGGGGCATTCAAAGAGATACTGCTGCTTGACGTCTTTTTGATTGAAAATAGCCCTATGCTTTAAAAATAAGCACGAGTTGAAATTGATAGCCTTGACGGATTAAAATAGGTAGCCCTTATGGGTTAAAAATAGTATGTTGGCACTTTAGAAGAATTCACAGATCCCGTAAGATCAATGAGGCTCTTGATATCATTGTTGTTGTTTTTTTTTTAAAAAATTGATCAACGAAAAGGGATTAAAATGACTCTCTTTAGATTGGAATAACTTTCAAACTTGCAATAATTTTATTAAGCATTGAGGAGCTTTAAATAGCCAGCATGAAGCAGATAATATATGCATAATTTTAAATTCAAAATAACCTAAAATATCTCAACATTAAACAAACTAACAAATATTTAAAATTCAAATTCATCCTAAAACTAGTAAACTTATTTTCCTAAAAGCTACTACAGTAACTAAAAGTAATTTTTAACATTGATCCCATTTATTACTACTTGTTATGAGTTTTAAAATGCATTACTTAAAAAAATAAAGCAGTTAAAATCATTTCAATTTGCTAATTTATCACATGAATAGTCTATATCATTTTTGCTTAATTCAATCTCATATGTGTCCTTTATTATGTATTTGTATTCACTTTTTCATTTTAACGCTAGCGTTTAAATGCGGCAACATGTGAATATTTGTTGTGGCAAAATTATGTTATCTGATGTTAGATTACGGGTCATGAATCGCCTATGTGGACTGATCTGATCCAACTTAATTTTTATTTTAATTATCTGATAAAAGAAAGATAAGAAGGGAGCAATCAATTTTTTTGAAAAATAGGGGGCTGACTGTTTATCCGCCCACTACTCCTATACATAATACACTCTTCTTATTCAAAGCAAATGATGAGAAAAACAAAAATCCTTGAGTAACTAAATACACAAAACAAGAACAAAACACGAACAAAGGCATTTAATTTGTGAAATAATACTCTATTTTTAAGAGAGAGGAAAATTGACTTGGGTGATTCTGTCAGTAGCAAATTCAACGACTTCCGCTGCAACATATTAAGGTACACATACTATTTTTTCTTCAAATTTGCTATCAATGACATTAGAGACACGTTAATTATCTTAATTTTGCATGTATTATCATGAGTTTAAATGTGAAAAACTCTTAAAAAATTGTGTACAAACATACTGTTAGAAAAAATTTATAACCGAATGTAATAAAAATTTTTGGAGATCCGGTCAGAAGCGCCACCATTGCGCTTTGGTTCTGGTCAATCGCGTCACTATTGGGAATTGATCTGCTCAGTCGCGCCACCTCGTTGTAGACCTGAGTAGTTTTTCTAAAAAAACACATCTGTGCAATTCCTTTGTTTTTCTTTTGAAACAAAGGTATATTGTAAGTTACAATGTAAAATTTTTATTAGAAGATAAAATAAGTGCGAAAGATAGAGATCCTAAACTGTTTGGTAAGCTATGTTACCAGGTGGCTTGTTTAGAAAGAGGGTTAGTCATGTGTGAAGATGTGTAATTGCATGATCTTTTAAAATACATGTCTCCCTTAGAAGATAAAATAAGTGTTTATCTGTTGAACAAGAACAATAGCTGTTTGTTTACTTTAAATATGGCTGTCAAGTGGGCTGGGCTGGGCCAATCCGAAATCGGGCCGTGTTATTTAACCGGGTTGAGGGCCAGGTCGGGGCCGGGTTGGGTCTAAGTGGGCCGGGGCTGGGTTGGGTCTAAGTGGGCCGGGCCGGTTCGAATCCAACAGTAAAAAAATCAAAAATCACCCTAATTTGATCCACTTAATCCAACCCGGTCAAACTCATGTAAACCCGGTCAAACCCGTTTAAAAAATCGGTCAAACTCGATCAAAAATATAATTTTTTTTTTCAATATACATTATATATACCCACCTATATACATTATAAATACGTTAAACAATATATATACACTATATATATAGTATATACTACATTAGAATTTAAAAAATATATACACATATACACAATTACACATATATATGCACCATCCAAATATATATGTACTACTTCAAACTTTAAAGTTTAAATAAAATATACTACAATATATATATATATATAATTATATATATATATACATGTATATGTTAAATATACACGTCTATAGAAGATCTATTTACATATATACACTCTAATCTATGTATATGTAATACTTTAAATGAAATATACTATAATATATATACATTACAATATATATTTGTATAGTTATATACTAATTTATAAAACATATACACATGTATACGTTAAATATATACGTGTATAGAAGATCTATTCACATATATATACTCTATTCTATGTATACGCACCATTCAATGTATATATACTACTACTTATAAAATATACTACATTATATATACATTACAATATATATAGATATATACTAATTTATAAAACATATACACATGTATACGTTAAATATACACTTCTATAGAAGATATATACACGTGTATACGCACCACTCAATGTATATATACTACTACTTATAAAATATACTACATTATATATACATTACAATATATATAGATATACTTATATACTAATTTATAAAACATATACACATGTATACGTTAAATATACATTTCTATAGAAGATATATGCACAAATATACAAAACATATGCTACTTAATATAATAAATTAATAATATTTGGTAGTAAATTAATAATATATTAGAAGTAAGTTTTTAATTTAAAGTATAAAACTACAAATTCAATTTAAAATTTTAAATCATTAAATAAAAAAAAAATAAAAAGCAAGGACTAAGGAGTGAATGAATTTGGAGAATTTTATTGATTGCAAAATGATCCAAAATTTATAATTACATGAATGAAAAATCTATAAATTATGCATCATTTTTTCCAACTCATTCATGTTAATATTAATGGGAACTTGCATAAGATAGTCGAAGTCAACGGGGGTAAAACCATGCATTGGACTTGATTCTGCTGAGTTCTCCTGTGAAGTCATAATTTCTTCAAGTTTCAGCTCGTCGCTCGGCTCCAGTTCCATTCCTTGGTTTCTTCTTTCCGCTCTAATCCAATCTCTGAGGCAAACTAGAACTTTCATTGCATTGCTTCCCAATGAGTGTCGGTTGTCTCCAAGCTGCTGTCGTCCTTGACTAAAGGCGCTCTCTGATGCAACGATTGACATTGGAACATTCAAGATATCTCTAGCTAATCTTGAAAGCACAAGATATTGTGTTTCATTACTTCTCCACCAATCCAACATGTTGATCCGTCGTCTGCGATCCTCTGGTGCCGTCCGAAGATAATATTTCAGCTCTTCCCGATAATTTGATGTGTAAGTTTTCTCATCAACACTGTTCCAACAATTTAAATCATAAAACGAATCAGAAAAACCACTATGTACCGGCCTTTTAAAAGATGATGGTTCCTCGGGAGGATGAGGAGCGACAGTTGGAGTGATATTTGTAGGTATGGCTAAATCAAATAAATCAGCATAGTGATTATATAATTTTTCTATGTAATCCTTGGCATCAGCCGTAGCCGTCCACAAATCAGGTTGTACTTGTTCAGAATCATGGTTAGTAGTTATTTCTAAGTTAGTATAAATAAGAGTACTAAAGTGACACATATTATTATATTTCATGCACGGATTTAGCATAGCACCAACCAAGTAAATAGGGGGAATCGGGAAAATATATTTTTTAAATTTCGTAAACATGGCGCCAACAACTTCTTTATAACCATTTTTATTTTTATATTCTTTGAGCAAACCAGAAATATCGGCTATATACGCCAAAATATTACAAATAGTAGGATAATAAGCACCGGAAAATTCAACCGTAGCTACATAAATTTTTTCTAAAAACTTAACAAGATCATTAATTACAACCCAATCAGAATTATGTAGCATGCAATCAGCAGAATCAACAAATGAAACCGCAATATTGGTTAAAAGCTAGTGTAATAGGAATTTTATATTTATAACAAGTTTTTAAAAATTCATACGTAGAATTCCATCTAGTATCAATTTCCTTAGGCATCAAAATCGGTGTAAGTCCATTTTCTTGACATTTAACTTTAAATTCTCTAATTCTCGATCTACGATTATTTTCTTGAATAAAACCAACAGCAAGACGAATTTTTTCAATATAAAACTCAAGACCATCTTTTACAATTAAATTATATATATGACATACACACTTAATATGAAAAATTTCAGGCAAGGGCGGAGATAGCGTAGATTTTAATTTTTTTTTATAGCAGCGTTGTTGTTAGAAGCATTATCAAAAGCAATGCATAAAATTTTATTTTCGATACCATAATATCCGACAATTTTAACAATAGAATCAACAGTAAATTGTCCAGTATGTTTACGGTCTTCATCATATAAAAAAGCAAGAATACGTTTTTGCATCACGAAATTACTATCCATCCAATGACAAGTAACGGTTAAATAATCATTTTTATTTACAGCACGACCAAGATCAGAAGTTAGGGACAATCTACTTTGAATATTTTTTAACAATGTTGATAAATAAAAACAATATTGTGAATGAAGTCTAAAAATATCAGACCGCCAAGTAGTTCTAGGAATACCGTTAAACATAGGATTATAAATTGCTTGTATATAACGAATAAAGGCATCAGAAGAAGGAAAATTAAAAGGCAAACAACCCACAGCTACCATTTTAGCTATTTCTTTCCGGTCCCTCAATTTATTATACTTCTTCGCTACGTGACCGGTTCCTGGGTCCATTCTAGTTTGCGTTGACCCATCAACATCCCCACCACCTTTTGCAATATTTAACTCTCTTTTGTGATCTTCAGCTACATGTCTCATTAACGTACCCGTACCCCCTTGCTTGCCTCCACTTCTATGCTTATATATTTGTTGACAAATATTGCATTGGACCTTAATATCTGATATACGTTCAAAAAATTGCCATGCAATACTAGTTCTTTTACGAGGTTTTGGGGCACTGGGAGGACGGGAAGGGAGATTAACTGATTCAGATCTAACGTTAGCATCTCCTACTGTGGGTGTCTCAGCAATATTTTCATTATCTTCGTCTAAATTAACCGCATCTACTTCATTTTCTTCTTCTATACCGTAATTTTCCTGAGCTTCTACATAATCCATATCGTGGGCACTTACACCTATTTCTTCCTCAAAAGGTGTACCAAGCAGTACCGGAGGCGGAGGCACACGGGTATATCTACTACTTGAACTACCTCTACCGCTAGTAATTCGCTTTTTACTACCACTACCGCTTCCGGGACAAAAAATTTTAACACCTTTAGTAGCGAGGTTTCTTAATTTATCCATAATATAAATTAAATTAAACTAAAAATATTCAAAATACACAAATATAATAAAATTAAATATTAAACAATTAATACAATAAATAAAAATTAAACGTAAGAGATGGAACGACAATATCAAATTTTGGAAGTATCCGAAGATTGCGACTTTAGAAACTTTCGCTCGTACTTTGTAAATGAAAAATTAAAAAATTAAAGTGAACACTTTAAGAAATTAAATATATTGAATATTTGAGAATTGAGAATTGAGATTTGAGAGAGAATAAGATTTGAGAGAGTGAAAAATTGTGTGAAAAATAATTTGAAGTTGTGGGGTATTTATAGATTTTTTTTTGGGATTAAAAAATATTTTTTAAAGTTTTTTTTTTCTTTTAATAAATGGGCCCAAACTAGCCGTTTGGACCCAAAAACGGATATATAGCCGTTGGGCCAACGGCTAGTTAGGCCCAAAAGCCAAAATCTCATTTTTTTTTAAAAATTTATTCGGGCCGGGTCGGGCCGGTTAACCGATGGGCCTAGATCGGGCTTGGTCCGGGTCGGGTTAGCCGGACCCATTTTAAAAAATAACCGGCCCGGGACCCAGAACCCTAAAGCCCTAGGGCTTACCGGGCCGGGTCAAACCGGGCCAGGTTTGTTACGAGGGACGGATCGGCCCGGCCCACTTGACACCCATAACTTTAAATGATGAAAAGGATTTTTTTTTAATGTTTATGAATTTAGGAGAAAGTGATGTGCACTCTGGTTACTTAAATGGATCAAAACTGTGTAGTAATTTTATATAATGTTTTTTTGGGGGATTTTTGTTTTCTTATTAACGTGAGAATATCATATTAAGGTCAGGGGCGGATGTAGAGTTAAACGTGCGGGTTTTCGGGAACTCAATAACTTTCGAATGGTTCTTAAATTTATATTGAAAAAACTAGTAAATATATAAGAATTAGAAGTTGGAAACCCACAAACAAAGTGTGTTATTGATCTAGTAGTAAAAATTATAAGTTAGGAACCCACAAC
The DNA here is from genome assembly GCA_030864225.1 of Capsicum baccatum var. pendulum. Lineage (NCBI taxonomy): Eukaryota > Viridiplantae > Streptophyta > Magnoliopsida > Solanales > Solanaceae > Capsicum > Capsicum baccatum. Next base: position 248,000,218 of record CM061550.1, read on the forward strand.
TTTTAAATTCTAGATCCGCCTCTGATTAAGGTGGAATAGTGAATCCTTTTATAATTTTAGTTAAATAAGTATTTCAATTAGACTTGATATTATTTTGTCTTAGTTAGTCCCTAATTTTTTTTTAAACAGATTTTGCCTTCTACGATAAATTGTGACATAAGTGTCACATTGAGTGGTTAAACCATTCTTATTGTTTCTTGGTTTCTATTTCAGAAATGGCTGAACGGGAACAAACTCGAATCACTTTAAGTGGGAGTTCTGGATATCGAGCAAAGAAATAAAGTGGAAGAGCACGTCGTCGACGGGCATATTTTCGAGATCGTCAGATCATACAAAATGGTGCCCCCATGGCGATACAAAATTTGTTACGAAATAAGAGGGCTATACGAAGGGAAAGACATAAGAAATTAAAGAGTTTAAGTCTTTTAAGATTTCACCTAGTATTACAATTGCCAGTTTCATATATTTATTTGAATTAAAACGTGTAGAACTGAAAAATTATGTAGAAATCTCGGATTGAGAAGCATTAGCTATTTTAGAAAATTCTCTCCGTTATCCTTGGGGTGAGAGATTAATTAATATTTACCACGAGATTTGTCCTAGCGAGCCTTCTTTGTGTATATAAGTCGTCTCGAATATTTGTGGGATGAGTTTTATCTTTAAATTGACTTGTAACTTAATGTTCTTTATTAACTTTATATTATAAATATATCAAGTTGTTTCTCTCCTTCTATATGAATTTTATTCATTTATTTGAGTTTACTAAGACTTAATTAAAAGCTATCATCCTAATACACATTAAGAAATTAATTTCTAATTTTGGTCAAGTGTTTAGTTCGTAGATGATGATTGGATTCTCAAGTGTTATTTTGATTTTACATTAAACATGAAATCTTTATGTGAAATAATTTGCTTAAATGTATAATTTGCATGGATAATTGATAAAATACTTGTGTGGTTGTCTCTTAATAACAAACATGGCATCAAAAACATAATTGTTGACTTGAACAAAGCAGAAAAACTAAATGGAGACAACTACGACATTTGGAGCCATAAAATATGGTATGTAATAAAAGAGCAAAATACTCTTGAAGGTATTAACCATGTATGCCTACCATAAGAGGATAATACTGCACAATACAGAAGAGACCTTGAAGAGTATAAGGCTTGGAAAAAGGCTGATTCTATTACACGTGGAATCATTGTAAGTTCTGTGGTTTATGACCTCATACATGAATGTGAGGAATTTCCTACTGCTAATGCCATCTGGGTACACTTGCGAGGAATATATGGGGGTACTTTAATCACCCACCTCAAACAACTGACTATCAAGTTTTGACACTTACAAGAAGCGTCATGATCAGAAAATCAAACAACACCTTAGGGTGATGTCCAATATGATAGCTCAACTCAAAAGTACTAGTCATGTTCTCTTAGACGAGCAGCAGGTTCAGAAAGTGATCCGATCTCTTCCCAACAGTTGGGAATACTTAAAGGTCAATTTAACCCACAATGATAACATCAAAACTTTTTCTAATATTGCCCGTCATGTTGAACTTAAAGATGAGCGGCTTGGTACTTCTAAAGCTGCTTCTAATGCCTTTATGGTAGAATCAAGTGGAAAGAAGTATTCAGGTTTCAAGCGCAAGAAAAAATAGAAAAATAAGGGGAACGGTAAAGAGACTGAATAAGGACCCTTTGAGAAAAAGAATAAGCCAAATTCCAAGAAGGGAAAAAGATTTTTCAAGAAGAAAGACAAGAGCAAGATGAAGTGATACATTGTCAAGTTCTGTGGCATTTTGCAAGTGAATGTCCTGAGTAGAAAGAGGTAGCATTTCTAAATGCAACTCTAAGTGCTACATATGTTTCTAGTACTGCTTTATTAACTGAATCTTATCCTATGTGGATTGTAGACTCAGGAGCCACCGACCATGTGAGTCGAGATCGAGAAATATTTGTGGAGTTCCGTTGAGTTTCACCTGGATCAAGGTGGATCTATGTAGTAAATAATGCAAGACTTGAATTCAAAGGGATTAGCACTTGCAAAGTATACTTGCAAGGAGGCCGATCTCTAATGTTGCATGACGTCCTATATGCTTCAGAGATTCGAAGAAACTTAGTGTCTGTGTCTGTAGTTTTGGATGTTGGTTTTCATTTATTTTTTAGTCGCAACTGTGTAAGAATAACTCTATATAATGTTTTTTTATATTTTTGGACATCGTTATGACCATTTTATTATTTTTATTGTAATTCTTCGACTTGTGACTATTATATTGACCGTTGTGTAATGTCATATTATTCTAGTAATAATGATGTTGATATACTTACATGACATGCTAGATTGGGTCACATAGGGCAAGATCGAATGAATAGATTGGCAAAGGAAGGACATGTAGGTTCTTTCTCCAAAATTGAAATTCCAACTTGTGAAAATTGTCTTGCCGTAAATATTACATGTAAACCATTTGGGAAGGCTAAAAGAGCTGAATTTCCATTGCAATTAACCCATTCTGATATCTCTGGTCCAATGAATGTGAAGGCAAGGACTAGTGCTTCATATTTCATTACATTTATTGAATATTTCATGCATTTTGGTTATGTCTATTCGATATCTCATAAATCCGAAGCCCTTGAATGCTTCAAAAGATATATGAATGAAGTTGAGAATCAATTAGACAAAAGTATAAAGGCATTAAGAACCGATAAAAGTCGTAACTATTTGTCAAAAAAGTTTGAAGAACTGTGTATTGAAAAAGGCATTATAAGACAATTAACTACTCCTTATACACCTCAACAAAATGGTGTAGTTGAAAGAAGGAATAGAACTTTGTTGGATACAATATCCATGATGATACAGACAAATTTACTAAGCTCTTTCTAGGGAGAGCGACCTACATATTGAACAAAGTGCCTTCTAAATAGTATCCTTTACTCTTTATGAACTATGGACTGGTAATAAACCAAATTTTAATGATCTATGATCTTGGGGTTGTACTGCATATAGTAAAGATAGTTTTGGTAAGTTTGAAAAATTAAGTGCAAAAGAAAAGAAATTTATCTTTATAAGATTCTCAAAACACTCCAAAGGGTATGTGTTCATTGGCGAATTTAAAGATGGAAGTACTACTGAAATTGAATCCGGAGATGTCACATTCCAGGAAAATAATTTTTCAAAAGGGGTGAAATAAAGAAAAATGAGCCTCTTTATGAAATATTAAATTCAGATGATCAAATAATGCCATTGGACATAATTGATACTTTAATAGATCAAGAAATAATTCTTGGTCCAAGTGGGAGTTGTGAATCCCAAAAATCTATTGAGGAATCTGAACTTCAATTACGTAAGAATACCAGAAAAAGTGTACCTAAACAATTTTATGAGATTAAAGTATGTTTTCCTGGTATCTCCCACAGATTTGGATGAACCTAATTCTGTGACTGGTCTTTATCGAGTCCTGGAAAAGATAAATGGATAAAAGTGATGAAAGAAGAATTAGAGTCCATGAAAACCAATAAAGTCTGGGATCTAGTTGACCTTCCTTATGGCTGCAAAAATATTAAGAACAAATGGATTCTCAAAGTTAAACGCAAATCTGATGGGTCAATAGAAAGGTACAAAGCACGATTTGTGGCAAAAGGTTTTACTCAAGAAGTTGGAATAGATTATAAGGAAGCTTTTTCACTAGTTGTGAAATTTACCTCAATTCACTTACTTTTGGCTATAGTTGCACGTTTAGATTTAGAATTACACTAAATGGACATGAAGACCGCTTTTCTTAATGGAGAACTAAATGAGAAAATCTACATGGAACAACCTATAGGTTTTGTTGTTAAAGGCCAAGAAAAAAAGATTTTTAAATTAAACAAATCAATATATGGCCTAAAACAGTCTTCAAGGCAGTAGTACCTGAGATTTCATAAGGAAGTGATTTCATTTGATTTCACCATGATCGATAAAGATCATTTCATCTATTTGAAAAAGTTCAATGAAATATTTATGATTCTTTCGCTTTACGTGGATGATATTTTATTAGTTAAAAATAATTTGAATTATGTGAAAATTGTCAAGTCATGGCTTTCAAAGTCATTTGACATGAAACATATGGTTGAAGCAGACTATATATTGGGTGTTAAAATCCAAAGAGACCGTTCCAAGAAAATTTTAAGCCTATATCAAGAAACATACATAATAAAAATTTTAAAACGTTTTTGAATGAATAGTTGCAAATCTATCGAATATTCTTATTGCAAGAGGTAAAACTTTAAGCCTTGAAATGTGTCCAAATACTCAAAAAGAAAAGAAAGACATGTCTCGAGTATCATGTTCTAGTGCAGTTGGGAGTTTGATGTATGTTATGATGTGTACTCGCCCAGACATTTGTTACGTCGTAGGTATGGTTAGCAGGTATCAATCCAATCCTGGAAGAGATCAGTGGAAAGCAGTAAAGAGAATTTTCTGGTAATTGAAGGGAACTACTGATTATTCACTATGCTATAGTGGATCCAATTTATCCATAAGAGGTTATACAAATGCGGACTGGGCTGGTGACCGATATGATAGAAAATCAACCTCTGGTTATACCTTCTTACTAAAGGTGGTGCGATTTCATGAAAAAGTAAGAAACAAACTTGCACAACCCCGTCAACTATGAATTCAAATTTGTGGCTTGTGCACCTGCAGTACAGGAAGCTATTTGGTTAAGAGATTCTTTGAACATTTGAACATCGCAAGGAATTCTAAGGTTCCCATGATTTTATATTGTGATAGTCAAGAGACTATCGCATATACAAAGGATCCTAAATATCACAGAAAGACCAAGCACATTGACAATAAATATAACTTTGTAAAAGACAAAGCAGTAAGTGGAGAACTAAATTTACAATACATTCCTACAAGAGAAATGATAGCTGATCCCTTTACAAAGGAGATATCTAGAGACTTATTTGAGAAACATGTTATGGCTCTAGGATTACGTAGGATATGATTATATTTTTGTATTGTAAGATGACTTGATTGTAATTATTATCAATATAATAGTCTTAAATTTATGTTCAATCTCATATGCATGTGAAAATTTGTTTTATTGATATAGTGTGTCGAACAAGTCACGAGATTGACTCTCTTACACAAGAAATCGCCTCTTACGTTGAGAAATGTGAAGAGATAAGTTCCACCACAAGATAGTGACTTATTTGGTAAAGCCATATGCGAGTTTCTCTAAGAATATGTATTTGAGGATTATTAAAGAAAGAAACTCAAGTTAGACATTTGGAGGTGTCTACACCTAGATCTGTACGATGTTAAATAGCTAAAAGAATGAGACACACACACCAATATAAGGTAAGAACATTGTAGAACGTGATTCACACCACATGTGCTTAGAAACCAATGGGTTAATGAAAGAATGAATCCCTGCTTATTCATTGTGTGAGATCCTCACAGTTATTTTAACTTTTCATTAAAATAATCTTAGACCTTTAACCGTTTATGTAAGTTTTGATCGGTGTTGCTACTTTAGCATGTTACTAATATACATGAGAGATTTGGCAATGCAGTGCATATCTAGGAAAACAGTTCATCTGGAATAGATAGATTTGAGTAAAAAGCGAAGACGATTAAAATATATATTTTAACTTATTTACACAAGCCAGCTATTACACTAATCATGAAGGTGTCGAGTATAATTATGTATATAATGTTAATCGTGAACTTGAGTTCACCTCTTTAAGAGGATGAGGGATCAGATAACTAATTATAGAAGTAGTTAACGATGTCTGGGGTATTGTGAGTATAAGTATCCTCATCTTAGTAAAGAATTCTTTCCACATGTGATTATATTCCTATATGTAACTTGTAAAACCTTATAGTTAAAGCTCGTGATGCTCATAGGTCGCACGAAGTATTTGCTGTGTGAATTGTTGAATTGCTGATATTGTACTGGTGTAGGTCTTGTCCACCATGTGTGAAGTAGGAGATATTAGATTACGGGTCATGGGTTGCCCATGTGGACCGATCCGACCCAACCCAATTTTTGTTTTAATTATTTGATAAAAGGAAGATAAGAAGAGAGCAACCAATTTTTTGAAAAATTGGGGGAATGTTACTGAGTAACTGTTTATCCGCCCACTACTCGTATATATAATACGACTCTTCTTCTTCAAAGTAGATGATGATAAAAAACAAAAATCCTTGTGTAACTAAAAACGTAAAACAAGAAAAAAACACCAACAATGGCATTTAGTTTGTGAAACAATACTCTGTTTCTAAGAGAGACAAAGATTGAATTGGGGCAATTCTGTCAGTAGCAAATTCAACGACTTCCGCTACAATATATTAAGGTACACATACTATTTTTTATCCAAATTTGCTATCATCTGACTAGATCGAGCAAAAGTAATTGATTTCTATTGACGTAAATTATCTTCATAGCAAAGTTAAAATAGGATTGTAAGATGTTGTACACAAGTCTCATAATAAAGAAGGTAGCAATTAGAACAATTTTTGTTAAAAATTCAAAAGACATACATATGGTATCATAATGATTATACATAAATGAATATATTTGCATTCATTATTTGTAGGCCAAACACATCGACAGGCCCCTCAACTTGGCATCATCTTTCACTTTGGCACCTTAAGTAGATGTTGTTCACTTTAGGCAACTCAAGTAGCATAGAGGTGTGTTATTTTGACACTTTTTGCTGAGTCATTAGTGGATGTGTGTTACATGCATTTTTAGCGTGTTTGAAGGGTATTTTCATATTTTTTTCATATTTTAATTTTTTCAAAATTATTGAAAATCTCCATTACCAAATTAGAAACAGTTGGTCCAATGAATTAATGACATGTGTTTTATTAACTAAATAATTACAAAAAATTCCCTCACATTGTCTTCTCCACACAACCTTCCTTTAACTTAACCTCCATTAATAGGGGTTGAATTTTTCAAGAATGATAAATACATCTCCTTATTATCTAATAATGATAGATCCACATTAATATCTTCACGAATTTCAGATATATGACAAAAAAAATACGGAGAAAGAGAAGGTCAGTGTTAATTATAAAATTAATTAACGGAAGGTAACCAACTTACTGACTCTATTTCATTCTCCATTTTCAACATTTCCTTGTTAGAGACTTTAGATTTCACATATAATGAATTAACAGGGAGTTTTCCTATAGATATATGTCGTCATCTTCCAAGAATAAAGAGCATTACAATCATTGACAACCACTTGAGTAGTCACATTGCGCCTGGTTTGTCTAACTGCACACAACTATATGAATTGTCATTGTCATACAATAAGTTCAGTGGGAGCATTCCACCAGAAATTGTAAACTTGGAGAGGCTGGGTATTTTGGGGGAGGGGGGCAGCGACTGGGCATTTGGAGAAGATGACCTTGTGGGGGTGGGGGTGGAGGTTGGGGAGGGTTGGTTATTTGTTGATTTTTTTTTTAAAAATTAAATTAACTATTTAAAAATTATTTTATAGAAAAATGACAAATGTCATCGTATTATTTATCACTTTCCACATCATCAGCGCTTGTAATACACATACACGGTATATTTTTGCTGACTCAGTAAAAGTGCCAACATAACACACCCGTATGCTACTTGAGGTGCTTAAAGTGAATAATGTCTACTTGAGGTTCCAAAGAGAAAAATGGTGCCAAGTTGAGGGGCTTGTCGATGTATTTGACCTTATTTGTATGATGGATCTAGAGTAATTTCCATGGATAGTCACCCATGTTTTCGGAATTACCTACAAATATCACTTATGTTTTCTTTAGGACAAAAATATCACTCAACTATTCCTATTTTTTAAAAGAAATACTTGAGATTTCAAAAATATTTCTTCTCTCCTAGTTGACATGCCATGTCATTAATTTTTTTTTTTATATATATATATATATATATATATATATATATATATGTATATATAATAAATTGATCTATTTAACTTGTCAAACATATTTAACTAAAAAATTATCCTATTTTTTTAAAATAATTAATACGCGTGATATATTAATCATTGAAGAACAATTTAACTTTGTATTTATTTTATTGTTCTTACAAAAATAGGAAATAAATTATATTTATTCCATTCGATATATGATAAAGTACCAAAAGAATTATTACATCACATGATAAAAATATTAGATAGTCACATAATTTAAAAGGGAATAAAAATTCCTCCAGTAATGCTATGCACATTACTCATCAATGAAGTAGTTGATGTGTCCAAGTGAACATATGTCACTACCCAAAAATAAGGGTCATGATGACACTTATAACGGCGTACCTTAACAAGTAAGGCTATCATCCAAATTGATACAAAAAAGAAAAAGTAAAGACAGAAATACCAAGGTAAGTCTTCTAGAACGAAGCCGAGCCATACAAGTAATCATAATAATGCGGAAGAACTTATCCAAAATACAAATCCTACCCAAAATTAGGTGTCAATAGTGTAAGAACTACTAATAAAAAAGGATTCAAACACATAAAAAAAAATAACCACAAAAGAATAATATCTATCTCTAAATACTAATAAAGACAAAACTAATACATAAAGATAGATGTGAACTCTGCTCATATGAATGCCCAATCGCTACCTTGAGTAATCTGAAGTCATCCGAAATCAACTAGTCTGAGGCACACCCAAACTTGAAGCTGCACCAAAAGGGTGAAGTAGGAGTGAGTACGGTCCACTTGTACTTAGTAGGTATCATAAGCCGATCGAGCAAAGTATAAAATAAAGCATACAAAATACACACTAAGGGTACGTCACCTGTAAGCAGAAAATGTCCCACAGTGATAGCCCACACCGATTGCACTAATAGTTTTAATATATCACATAAATTATAATATCACACCAAGATTGACTACACATATGTCTTATATCACATATAAGTAGAACAAGGGGGAACATGCATTTGCAAGATCATCAAATACAAGTAAAAGAAGATAGGAAAATTACATAGATGGCAAGTCTTATGGCAATACAGCATAATATAAGAATAATAAAGTACGTACAATGTATATGATGATGACGCACGAGGTCATCGCACAACCTTCGAGATCGTTACATAATCCTCGTATACACCTACGGAGGGTTCGTCAACCCTTATACAATCCACATATCTCATATATCCTTTTCGGCACATCATTCAAAAAAGGTATTATAAGGTGTTACAATATCTCCTCCCCGAAACATCTCTTGGGAAGGTGTTTCTAGTGTTACTCAGGTGTTGCTACAGTGGTACCAATGTTTCATGAATGAGTATGATATGAGGATGTAATGCTTACAACCAATCACAATGAGTATTTCAACAACCAACCACATGATATATTTTTATACCAGCCACAATGATATATTTTCATAACCACTTGAGCTAATATCCACTCATTATTACTGTTTTATCCATGAATTTTCACATGTCTCATATGCCAATAAAGTATAAATATAATCACAATACACCAGTGATACCATATTAAGCATTTTAACAACACAATATAATTATTCACATGTATTCAAGACTATCAACATCATATAGGACCCCATATGGTCACACATATCACGTAATATCTGAATTTCGATAATTACATCACATATAGGCTCCCACACGGGCACAACACCTAGATATCCATTTTTTCTTGATTAGTTACCACTCCTAACATGTATTTTATATCATTATTTATCACCCAACCCAGTCTGAAAGAGTTAAGCCATAACCTACCTTGAATGTCAAAACTGGTCCGCTACACATCAAACCCATGACCTTACTTTCCACAATAATCTCACAATTTACTAAAAATATAAAATTTGGAATCTACGTGTCAAAACAAAACTAATGACACTCATATTGACTACTTTTGGTTCGGGGTCAAAACGGACCCTCATAATAAATTTTTGAAAAAGAAGGGAAAAATTATAAATTTACTTTAAAAATGTGTTTTTCATATTATTAAAACCTACAACTAAAAACTCAAGTCAAATCAAGTCAAAAACAAGGTTCAAATTGAAGAAAAACTATTTTTAAGCTTTACCAGATAAAATCTTTGAAATTCGGGTTAAAAACAAGCATCGAAGTTATTTTGAAGGTTAAATTTATGAAAAAATAGTAAAAAATAGTAATTATAAGATTAAAACATTATTAAAAGAGTGAAATTGAGTTTAAAATGAAGCCCAAAGATTTTTGGGGTTTCGAGAAATTACTAAGAAAAAAGTGATTTCTTACCTTAAATCCGTAAGAGAATCAAGAAATAGATGTTAATTTAGCATCCCAAGCTCCCAAAAGCTTCATTTTTTAGATCTCACACTATTTTAGAATTTACTCTCAAGAAGCAAGGTGAAAAATTGACAAAATGAGCTAAAAATGGTAAAAAAAAAGGTTGCTATATATTGCAGAAAAATCTGCAAGATAATGCTCTATTTCACCCTTGAACTATACCCAAAATGGCTGAGACACATTTAAACTTAAAGGGGGTCCTATTACCCCCTGAACTAATTAAAAGTATAATTTTGACACCCTTAGTGCCTATGTGACACAACACACTGAAGGGTCCACATAGGCATACGTGCGTGCCACGTAGGTACTAAGGGTGTCAAAAGTATACTTTTAATTAGTTAAGGGGGCTAATATAACTCCCGTTAAGTTGAGCCGTGTCTCAGCCGTTTTGTTATAGTTCAATGGTAAAATAGGGTATTTTCTCAAAATCTGCACCTAAGTCCAAACGAACTTCAACGGGGTGCTCGAAATTCGTTTGGAGTTTGATATATGCAAATAAATAGTACAACAATACTAAATTTGATGTTCCAGACACGTTGACGAAGTTGAATTTTTGCAAAAAAAATATTGTTTTAACAAAGTTAATCCCAAAACCCAAAATTGCAATTTTCAAAATTGAGGGTGACAAGAGAGGATTGCTCAAGTGGTTGAGCACCTCCACCTTCAACCGGTAGGTTGAGGGTTCGAGTCACGCTGGAGGGGAAGTGTGGAAACACTATTGATCCTCCTGGGGAGGGGGGAATAAAAACAAAAAATAAAAAATTGAGGGTCAAAATGAGATTTAAAAGCCATAAAATCACCCCAAACATATTACCACTCTAAAATAAATGTTTTAGATCTATTGGAAAAGTCAAATTTTCCATCCGAGGTTGTTTCGACCAAATGTGGGTCCCGCACTCATATTTCTAATTGTCCAGCTTTTCGATCAATAGGTCGAAATGAGATCGGGTGCATCAAAACCAAGACCAAAGGTCTACCCAAAATAAAATTTATATTCCGGAGCCGTTGGTGTAGTCCGTTCATCCATTTATCGCACAGATCAAAAGATATCCACATAAGTCCAAAATAAGGCTATCGAATCCATCAAAAACCACAATATCGCATAAATGGTACCAAAATGCATTAGAAACTCAATCACCCCCACAACCTAAAAATACCATAATGCAACTATGGGTTGGGTCAAAATAGTTAAATAACATAGAAACAAATATTTCACATAGTTCATCAAAAACTGGTTGTTACAATATAGAAAACTAAAGGTTTAAATTATGTTATTGGGAAAAGGCAGACTTACCCGCCTAAACTTGTCAAGAAAATTACTTTAGCACTTAAACTTTACCCATAATTATTTACCCCCCTTATGAACTTTAAAGTGTATTATTTTACTCCCTTTATGGCTTAGACCAAGTCAAGCTCCATTGTTGTATAGTCACTCGCAATATGATTGGTCCACGTCATTAATGAGGCATTTTTAACCCTATCCACATTAATATTAAAATATTCAACCCATTCTCAAATAAAACCCGACCCATCCTGGCCCTACCTGACCCTTTTTTCTAACAAATACCCCTAACCCATCATTCCCATTCTTTTTGCTTCCCATTCTTTCTCCAAAAAATTAATATTTCCAAAAAGAATACCTAATCACTAATTACTAACCTAATAAATCATTAGATTTATGGATCTTCTAAGATTATTGAGTTGTGGAGGTTAGTAATCCCTTTCTTTACCTATCTATGGTTTTTATCCAATCAATTTTCAAAGGGTTTCGTGTTTAGATTTTCAATTTTGACTAAAGCTTGTATTTTTTCAATTTGTTTACACTTTGAAAATGTCTTTTGTGTGTATTACCTTGAGATTTAACCATGGAGGAATATTACAACAAAAACCCATATTAAGTACATCAATGGTATAGAGACTAATTCTTTAGACGTAGATGTTGACAAATTTTCTTACTTTTAGTTTGTAGGCTATGTTAAGGAAATTAGATATAATTGTTCCTCTTGTTTTGTTTATATTAGACCACCTATGTCTAATCATTTGGTAGAGGTTACATGTGATAGGGATATTTTGAATATTGTACCTTCGTTAAGAAATGGGAATGTGGTTGAACTATATGTGCCACACTTAATTGAAAAACCTGATGTGGTATCCGCTCTTGAATATGGTAACCATGTGGGTGAAGAATCTTTTGCTTCTTTTGATAAAGAACCTGCATAAACCTCTTTGGATAACTTAGGGTTCGAAGAAGCTAAAGAAACTACACAACCTACTATTGGTGCTGGTGAAGTTTCTTCTACTGTTGAATTAGGTAGATGTTCTTCTATAGTTAGGAAGGAGTTGGGTGGGGTTTCTGCTGATGTTGTGGAGGATTTGGATGGGGTTGGTGCTAGTGTTGAGGAAGATTTGGTTTGGGGTAGTGCTAGTGTGGAGGAAGATTTGGGTGGGGGTGGTTCCTTGAGGAAGATTTAGGTTGGGGTGTTGCTAGTATTAAGAAAGATTTTGGTGGGGATGGTACTAATGTTGTGGTACATTTGGGTGGAACTTCTGCTGCTACTGCATTAAATGTTCCAGTAGTACATTCTGATTTGGAAAGTGATAGTCAAGATAGTGAAGATTCTGATTATGGAGATTTGATTGTATGTGATGATAAATATGGTAGTGATACTCATGAGATGGTTAGGATTTCAAGAGAAGAAATGAGCTAATGTAGGATATAATGAGTATTTGTCCAAGAAAAAAAACTCAGCAGGATAAATTAGGTGGTGATAAGCCATATTTTGATTTAGATGAAAATTTTAGTTTTGAAATAAATATTGATGTAGATGTTGATGATGATGATGAGGTTCAACATCTTGTAATAAGTGTGGAAAATTCAAGGAGGGCAAAAAAAACTAAAAAAATAGTTGTGTTTGATCCTACTTGTATGTTAATTATTTGGAAAATTAGTCTAGCTTTTGAAAATGTTAAGTAATTTAGAGAACCTATTACTAGATATGCAGTTCAGGAACATGTAAAGTTTGACAAGTATGTAAATGAACCAACTAGGGTGAGGGTAAAATATGGAGATTGTTGTCCATGGTTATTGTTTGGCAGTTATGATTCAAGGACAGGAGATTTTATTGTGAAAAAGTATAATCCAGTACATGTATGCACTGCTACAACAAGAAAAAAATTGGTCAATTCAAAGTATTTAGCATAGAGGTATAGGGATAGAATTATTTTTTAACCTGGCATTAGAGTTTTTCAATTGCAAAATCTAGTGAAAAAGGAGTTGGAGATATATTATAACACCCCGTATTTTCCTACAGTACTCTAAGTACTTATACATGAGTATTTGCATATAAAATTTCTGAAACACTCATTATTTTTCTGTTTAAAGCCTTCCCTTGCGTAGAAAATTCAATTAGCTTTCCAACGATATAAAATTCGCCTAAATCCGATAATCGGGTAATAAGTTATGGCGATTTTAAGTCCAGTCATTAAATACCATCATTTTAACCCTTACCGCGTCACGTAGGCAGACCAAATGATGATTGTCAATTTCCAGTGTGACTCCGCGATTATGACACTTCGCGGTGCAGACCATTTTTCTGTTTGTCAATTTCCAGTGGAGGTACGTGATCATAGCACATCGCGGAGCTGGACAAAATGGAATCCAAAGCTTTACCGTGATGGCACCGCATCGCGGTGTTTGTCCAAGTCCCAGTTGTCCAAATTCTAGTGGCTTGGCGTGATGTTGGCGCGCCGCGCCAAGGCCAAAAATTGAGTTTTCAGTTTTCAGCTTTCGTTTTTAAATACGTTTAAGGGTATTTGGGTTTTTTTCCTAAGCCTTAAACTCATCCTAAACATGAAATTTAACCCCTAATTGACTTAAATACTCATCATTACTCACTTTCTCTCAAATTAAAAAATCCCCTCTTTCAAGAACAAGAAATCCTATCTTTCAAATTCAAGGCACTTTCTCAAAAACTCTTCATCAATCCTCTCAAATTCATTAACCCAAGTATGTTAGATGTTCATCCATGGATTCCTTTCATCCATGAAGCCCAAATAACCCATTTTAATTATCAAGTTACAATCTTTTTAAGATTTATGTTTTAAATTATGATTTCATCAATGAATCTCCATGTACTATTGATTTTATACCATGTTACCATGAAATTATTGTTATTATTCAATCTTTCATGTTTTAATACTATGATTTATTGAATTAAACTATTATTTAATGCTATTATGATGAATTCATGCTATTTCTATATGTTTTAGAACACTCCTATGATTGTTTTCAACCATGAACTTCAAGTGTTTGTTAAAATACCTACAAGAGTGATTTATTTATTAAGAACCTTCATGTTTTGGCCTTCAGACTTTAGTGTCTTATCAGTATTGTTGTTTTGAGTCCCGGGGATATTGAATACCCAAAAACTATAGCTGTTTTATCAGTCTAGTCTCAATATAATTATAGAATAGTCTTCATATTTTACCATGAGCATTGTTAGAATAGTCAGATATCAGTTATTAAACTCAGAACAGTTTAGTATCTCAGTGTTATTCAGTTAGGAGTAGGATTTAGCACCGAGTGAGTGTAGGGATAGCGGCTTCCCCATCAGATAGGAAGAGTCATTAGTCACAGTCCCTATACTCCAAAACTACGTAGCCAACATAGGATATGAGTAGTCACCCATCACATTAGGCTTAACTATCTCGGAGGGGGTCACCCGTTAGTTCAGGCTTGGCACCCTTAGTCCTTTGGACATTATATCAGTTTAGTGGATCCACATAACCAACGTTAGTACGGTATTAGCACCCTTCTAATTGGGGTTACAGGTTGGACCCCAATTAGCTCAGATTAAGAAATATCGATTAGATGATACCTCCTACAGTCTCAGATACAGTTTCAGTTACAGTCCCATTCCAGTTGTTCAGTCTTAGTATTGTGTGATTAAAGCATACATATATCAGTATATTTGTAAGTGCTTCAGAATAGAGATTTTACTCAGTCTATGTTATATGCCTAGTCATGCATCTTCAGTGTCTACAGATTTTCATGCATTTTTAGTATTTTACAAACTTTCATGTATGTTCAGTATATATAGATTTTATATTCTCTGTTCAGTAACCCATGCCTTACATGTATACCCAGATAGATCATTACACTTATTTATGAAACTTTGCATGTTAGCCTACCTCATTTAACGTACCAGTATATTCAAATTACTAATTGCATACTTTTCTTTTACACTATTATGTCTCATATCATGGGTGTTGACGGTCAGTTCCTGGATTGTACCTAGATTCTCAGATTATCAGCAGTACAGTAGCAGTGGTGAGTCCTCATTATCCGAGGACATATCATATTATTTCATGTCTTTATTTCAGTAGTCAGTAGAGTTAGTTGGGGGCTTGTCCTATCAATTCTCAGTCAGTTAGTCTTATTGGCTTTTCAGATACTACAGTCAGTTAGTTATTCAGTTTATCAATATTTTCTCAGATTCAGATAGTTTTCTTTCCTAGATTTATATTTTAGTTTTGAATCCAGATATTAAAACCTTATGACATTTCAGTTATTCTTCTGCATTCATGATTATATTAACTAATACTCATAGCAGGTACCAGCTCATGGGTTAGCTTGTATTCTCTCGGGACTGTAAGCATCGTGTAACGACTAGGGGTAGTCTCGGGTTCTTACAAACTTGGTATCAGAGACTAAGGTTTTAAAGTGTCCTAGGAAGTCTAAAAGCCACGTCGAGTAGAGTCTTGTGGTAATACCCTATACTTTTCCTAGCTAATTTCATCACAAGAATGTCTAGTATTAGATTCTAAATTGAATGATGGTTATTCCATGAGTAATTGTCAAGATTTTCACTCTTTGTCTTGTGGGAAATTCAATAAGCTTTCCATAGGTATAAGATTCACCCAAATTCGATAATCGGGTCAGAAGTTACGACTATTTCAAGTTCTCGTTGTAAAAAAACACCATATTAGTCAGTGGTGCTCCACGCCACAAGAGGAAATGGCATTTGGCAAATTCTAGTAGGGGTTCGCGATTATGGCGCATCGCGCCAGTGTCCAAATTCAGAATTGTCCTTTTCCAGTGTCTTAGCGCAATTTCCTCCACATCGCGCTAAAGTTTCAGGTCACAAAAGAAGGGGCAACGCAATGGCTCCACGTCGCGCCATCCCTCAGTTTTCCAATTGTCAAATTCTAGCGACACAACGCGATAGCGCCGCGTCGCGCCAGGGGATTAGTTCGGGAAAATTTTATTGAAATTAAATGACGCGTTCAGGGTTAAAAGGGTCAACTTTCAACCTCTATTTAAGCACTTTACCACGTGATTTAGCCATTTTTCACCCAAAATACACTCTCTTCTCTCAAAAACCTCTTAAGAACAAGCTAGGGTTTTCATAGAAGATCTAATTCCAAGAAATTTCCTCCATCAATCTTCATGAAATTACGAACTAAGGTATGCATTATGTTCATTCATGGACTCCTTTCATCCATGAAGCCCAAGAATTCCTTTTCTAAATTCAAGTTTATGGATTTTCTTATGAATTTCATGATTGGGCTGCTCTTGTTCATGTGGATAATGAGAAATTGAATTCTACTCTATGTTGGGTGATAAATTCTATGTGGGTTACATTATTATAGATATAGATTCATGCAAACCTAGGATTAAACACTTGAATGATGAAATTAGAATTGAACCATGATGTTTAATTATTGTACAATGATGTTTACATGTACCATGCCCATAATATGTTTGACTAAATGCCTAGATGAAGGAAAAGTGCCTAACTAGCATGATACCATGAGTATTGAGAATACGAGAAGATTTTTGATTTTAAGGTTAAAGAATGATGAATCATGAGATTTGTGTTATGTGACTCATCTTACATGATTTATGAGCTTTACATTTGATACTTGTTCACGATATGTGATTCATCCCATATTGCATCCATGATTTGACTGAAGAAGGTTGATACTGTTTTTTACATGTGCATTCACCCCCATATACTCAGTACATTCCCAAGTGCTGATCTATATATACTTTTGTGTGCTATATTATCTCATAATATAGGTACAAATTTTAGCATATATACCATGTTCGATCAGTTCGTAGCTTTCAGTTGGCAGGTGATGAATCCTTTTGATTTAAGGGTTCGAGTCAGCGATACTGTTGAGACGAATGGTATTTCCTTTTTTAGTCGTATTAAGTTGGGGTTCTTGGGAGTCATGACCCAACTACGAATGGTCAGTACTAGTAGAGGCTACATAGATAGTGGGTAGAAGTTGATGTATTAGGTCTTGATTTTATTGTAAAAAGTTAAGTTCTAACCTTGTGGCTCTAATTTTGGTACTGAGAAAATTCATATTAGAGTTATATTATGCCTTATTCATTCAGTTTTATGTATTCTATTTAGTTATTTATGTGTGATGCCAAGTGAAGGGTTAACTTGGGGTCACTTATGATCCTAGGTATTGTGTAGCATCCCGAGGGGTGATTTTGAGTTGTTAAAGATGGCATCAGAGCACAAGGTTCAAGTGTCCTAGAGTGTCTATGAAGCTATGTCTAGTAGAGTATTGTGGAACGGTATGGAGACGTCTATATTTTTCTTCAAGAGGCTACAAGGCATTTAAGAAAGGTCTTCATTCTTTCAAGTCTTAGATCGTGCTATAGAGAGATTCTCTATGCGCTTATGCAGATCCTCAACTTCCTCTATTCAGGCTATCTTTTCTTTATTTTCAAGGTATCAGAAACATTCAAGCTTTAATCTTTACAGATAGTAGTGGGATTGTAATCGAGTTAGAGATATCCCATCAGTGTTTTTAAGTTCTGATAATTGAAGTGATTTATTCGTGATTCATAAAAGTCGGGCACTAAGCCCAATTCAGAGGTGCTTTCAAATTCCTCCTCAGAATCCATGATGTGAAGCTCTGCTTCCTTACCTATGTATTACTCTTGAGATATCATTATTCCTATGTTTCGACTCCTTCCCAAATAACGTTCTCAGATTGGCTAGTAAGAATCTTTAGAAGTCTCTCAAAGCAGCTTGATAAGAGCCTTGTGGTGTGTCAGGAGTCCTTCATGATATAAGTTATTGCCTCACTCTTATTAGTCTTGTAAGTGAAACAGAATGAGATGTGTATTCTTAGATCATTGGATATTGTGTGTCAAGTTTCTATCTTTTACAATATGTAATCTTTTTATTATTGTCTTTTTGAAAAGAAAAAAATCAAGTCTAGTGAACCCATGTGGGGCTCTTTCGATTCACTAGCATAGTTGCTTTGTTATTCATCTTATTTTCTTATTCAAAACACAAAAGCAAAGTCTAGTGAAGTCGTGTGAGGCCTATTTTGATTCACTAGCAACTTGTTGTGTATCCTGTTATTCTTGTGTTGGTTGGAACTAGGGGTTTAGAGTGGTGGTGATAAGAGAAACGGTAAGGGCCATTTGTTAAACTTATATGTATAAATGTATAACTGAATTTTGTTGCATATGTGAGGGCTATTAATGAAGTATTGTGTCCTTGATTGTTTATTTGTGTAAGGTAGAGATTGAGTCATTAGTTAAGGAGAAATATTGTTTGTTGATATGTGAAGAGAGTTGTTGATGGTAACTGTTGCGTTAGAAGGTACAGGTTATTGATGAAAGTACTTGGTAAATGGGTGTTATTGATTTAAGCATCCCTGAGATTGTATGTTGGAGTTTAGTTAAGACTTATAGGGCTATGAGCTATGTTGGGGCTGTATAAATAGGGGGATAGTAATGATGTGTAGAAGGAGAGTCTGTTGATGGATTGGAAATAAGATGGGCCATGTGATTGTGATTGATTATTATCAGTTATGAAAATCGAGTGGGTATGTGAATTTGATCTTTTGTTTCATGACGTCCGAGTGAGATTAGCGCTAGACACTAAGCTTGAATGATTGGTGGTCATGAAAGTGGAGGCGGCGATTTCTTGTTTAATGGTAATAGTTATAGGGAAGTGATCTAATAGGATTGAACAGTGTATGCAAGGGCCTAAGTTTGTTTGATTCGTAATCAAGTTTGATGTTGTATGCATGATGTAGAAGTACGCCCAAGGTGCCATGGGGCTGCTTTGTCTCGAGATTATTGCATATTGTCTGGTTAGTAGTAACGCTGAGTTGCTATGTGGGACTAGCGAGATTATGAATGAAGGTGTTGTGCGTGATTTCGATTCTCATAGTTTAGAAATATAAGTTATAGACGATGTAGTGGTAGGCTATGGCAGGAGTGGTGTGGTCCATCAGAGAATGGGAGATACCCGTTCTAAGCATTAAGTAGTAAATGAAGACTATTGGGGTTATAGACGGATGATGTGTATCTCAGAAGGTAGTTTTATGAGTTGGCATCACGCTTTGGGGAGTGATGTGATAGAGCGTGACGTGGGGCAATTACAGCTAACTGAGGACATGACCCTGGATAGAAAGATTTGGAGGGAAAGCATTAGGATAGAGGGCTAAGGGTGTGGATGCATCGTAGTCGGTAATTAGGTAGACTTTGATGTCCTCAGTTTGGCAATGTGCAGTTTGTTATGAATGTCGTACCTATGTTATTTTATGGTGTCCTATGATTTGAATGCTTTTGTATGCTGCCTTTTTGTCCTGAGCCGGAGGTCTATCGAAAATAACCTCTCTACTCCTTTAAGGGTAGTAGTATGGACTGGGCACAATCTACCCTCCCTAGACTAAACTTATGTGGGAATATATTGGGTTTGTAGTTGTTGTTGTTTTACGCTTTGAAGTGCAGCCATTCGGGTCAAGTTCTTTTATTTATGTGCATTTTTATATCCCCGACTCTAGAGCAAGGTGATGACGGTCGGACTAGAGTTTATGTGGTGGTTTACCGCCTTGGAGTGATGGCTTAAGTCTAAGGGGGAGATGATAGGACCGATAACCGGGTCGAACCTTAGGACTCTAGTGGATGTACTAGTGAGCCGTAGAATAGCTTCGAGAAGAATTGATGCTTGACCCTAATCTCATTTTAGTGCTTTCTATTATCCCAGTACCTACTCATGTTTTACATTTCTATTCCATTATCCGAATTCATGTTCATGCATATGATAGAGAATTATGTACTCTCCTAGTCTTGAAATGAGGGGTTTTGGTGCATTTGGCAGTCGAGATCACATCCTATGAGTTTGAACTCCAAATTCAGATCATGCAACTTGTGACTTAAGTACTCGAGCAATGCTTTTAGTGATTCGCGAAGGCCAGATTTGTATCATGCATATTCTTGGGCTAAACCGCTTTGATAGGTTTATGATGTTAAAGGCCTCAAGAGTTAGTTGAGTGCCAAGTAGGTGCAATATCCTTTCATACTCCAGGTCCTCATGTTCTAACTTTTCAGCGACCTCTTCCTTAGGTTACGATAGAGTTAATGGACAGTTGTGCCGATCAGAGAGAGTAGATGTGTCATATTGGGAAAGATAGTCATATGTATAGGTTGACTCTTGAGTCCTTCTTGTCCAAGAAACTCTAGAACCCTTTTCTGAAGTTCAAAGATTCTTATGTTTATGAGTTTTCATGATTCATGTGAGCTAAAATTGATGTTCATGCTATGATTGAGTTGTGACTCGTGTTTGTTTACAAGGTTATCAAGCTTTGACCCTAGTATGTGATATTCATGTGATGTGCATGATAAATCCTTTTCACGTTGCTTGTTAGATGATGTGTTCATGCCATTTGAGTGAATAAATTGTTCAATAAGCAACACATGCTCCCCATATGTTTGATGAAATGATTATGTAAAGGAATTAGAGCCAATAAAACATGTTGACTAGGAACCCCCCCTCCATTTGTGTGCAAGCTCATGCATGCCAAATGTTTGTTGAAATGCCTCAGTGAATGAATTGTGACACGATAGTTTGGAATTCTCCCAATTATGTGTTCTTTGATACATGCTAAGCCTTTGATTCATGCTAGGTGTTTGATGGATGAGCTATGACGTGACATGAAGTTTCCCTAATTATGTGTTCTCTGATACATGTTAAGACCCCAAATACGTACTAAGTTCTTGATGCAAGACCTTGTTGAATGGAGTGTGATCCAATAGCATTCCCCCTAAGTTATTGCGTGCTTATAATCCCTAAATGCTTGAAGTGACGCCTTAGTTATTGTGATGGTGAATGAATGCCCATGGTCATGAATGGTTATGTTTTACCATTTTGTTATCGAGTCCTAAGGATATATGTACCCGATAATTTAGTTGCTATCTAAAGCCCGTGTCTGTCTTCACGATGATCTCAGTCGATCCATGATTCTCAAAACTCTGTGAGTTATAGAACTCAGGACTCTCAAAAAGTTACACTACTTGAGTAATCTTGGTATCGTTAGCACTCTATCCTCGGTTGTATACTTTGCTCAGATCTAGTAATATACAGGTGTTCAATGCAAACCTCTACAGTATTCTTATGAGTCGACTTAATTAATTAGCTTCAGTACCATCAGTTACCGAGGTTACTCGCTGGAGAGGACTGACCTCAACCTCTCTACTCAATTATATATATCGAGAGGTCCAGTTATTCATTATCAGTGTTATCGGACCTCGAGATCATCCGCCAGATAGGCTTGATCTTAGATTCAGTTTAGTATCCTTATTATTCCAAGATCACCTGCTATATGGACTTGATCCCAGTAGCATATTCAATTGAGTATTCTTGTTACCAGCTTTAAGGGTCACCCGTTAAATAGGCTTGATATCAATTTTGGGTTCAGTTGATTATCTTCTTTGGCAGAATCAGAGATTTCCCCGCTAAATAGGTCTGGTCTCAGACATAATCATTTCTCATCATTGACAGTAGGTTCAGGGATCATCTGTTAGGGAGGTTTGATCCCAGAATTAGTCAGTCGAAAATCTCAAGGGCTGAATACATCATGAGCTAACTCTTCATTATAAGACTAAGGCAAGTTAGCCCAAATTCAGATGAAGGTAACACCATTCCTTCATTCAGTTCCTCTCTAATCTGAGATTCAGTATACAATTGTTACTATCGTAAATAAATCCATTCTTCGAGTGTGCCAGGTTTGAAAAGGTATAGATTCAATGTGATAAGTATTTCGGTTGTGCACCCTCAGTTCTCTCTATTTTCCTATCCTGACTATCGACATTCGAGGACGAATGTTCCTAAGGGGGAGATATTGTAAAACCCCACAAAATTCCCTTATAGTTTGAGCCTTAGAGCATGTTGAGTGAAGTGTCATTACGGCCTTAAAAGTTTGAGAGGTGTCTTCCTAAGTGTGAAATATTTTGAACCGTGTGGAATTTCCCTAATATCAACTTTTTTCATGTAGAGCATTGAGTTAGCTTTCCAACGATACTAATTTCGTCAAAATCCAACATCGGACGAGGAAGTTATGGCCGTTTTACCGAACGTTGTTGGAATCGCCCAGGTTTGACGGATGATTCGACGGACCGTCAAGTCTACAACGGACCATCAATCGTGCTATCGAAACCAAGGTTGTGAACCTTTTTCAGGCCATCATGCGACGACCAAAATGACGGACCGCCAACTTTTCGACGGGCCGTCACTTTGACCGTTGTTCTGAGGTAGTGTGGTCTCATCCTGGACATCGTGCGACCACCAAAATAGTATACCACCAAACTTTCAACGGACCTTCGCTGAGACAATCACAACGAGGTAGTATGTCCCTTCTTCTGGCTAGCTAACGACGGGCGATCCGACGGACCGTCGAAATTTTGACGGAACGTTGCAATCTCCATTCAATATTTTTAACCCATTTTTGAAGGGATATTTCGGTCTATTCCCCTCTTTTAAACCCTCCTATAATTTCTATGAGAAGCAGCTGCCTCATTTTCCCATCTCTAACACTAATGATCTAGGGTTTTCTCCTCCAAATCAAATGAAAACAAAATTCTTCTCCAATGAATTTAAGAACTCACCATGGATTCTTCAAATTGAGTTTAGATTTAAGTTCCCTAAGTCAAGTATGGCAAGAACCCTCTCTTTCAAGGATAAAAAGAAGAGTTCAGAGAAAGCTTGTTCATCCAATGTCATAATCTAAGGTATGCGGGGTTTTGGACAAGGGTAACTCTTTGAACCTTGTGCCCAAAGGCTTATTTACATCATGATTTTCCTGAAATCTATGTGGTTTTACATGAATTTGAATTGGGGTTTTTCACCCATTATTATTGAATGCATTATCTTGATAATTCCCATGAATTAAGAGTCAAATGGCATGATTTCTGCATATTTTATTGAGAATTTACAGCTGGGTATAAACCCCATGATTTTACTTCTTGAAAAGCTAATATTTGCAATGTTTGAGATATTGAAGCATATGACTATATTGAGATTTAGAGATAAATTGCTGAAATTCCCAGATTTCCACATGATTTATGAATCTATATGCTATATATTATGCTTTTGATGAGCTTTAACTTGAGATTGAACTATGGGTTAGTAAGCCCTATTTGGGACTTGTGAATTTGTAAACTCTTATGCTATAAACACCCATGATTTAAGTATTTTGAGATGATTGAGAAATGAATTGACCTAATGGTCTGACAGCTTTGAAATCCACTTCACTATATGAGATTATTGATTTGATTATTGGGTTCGCGGCGAGCCATGAGATTATTCTAAAAGTGGATTTTTATGAGATGAGCGCAGATAATCCAAAGGGAGTAGTATTTAGCACCGAGCGGGTAAGTTACTATGGTTTCTTACCCTAAAACTATATGGCACCGTAGGTTGGGCCTGAAGTTGAGTTTATGATTATTGGCCCTAAGGCCGAGTTGATATTAGGCCCGAGACCGAGTTTCATTTAGTGATCACTAGACCTAGGTTATACTCCCTAGCAAGAGTATGACGCTCCTCCTCAATGTGGAATCTCCTCCTTAGGACGAAAAAACATTGGACTCCATGTAGATCGCATGGTTTATGTCGGTTACAAAAACCTCCCTTGCCTTTCAAACTTGAGATCAGTTACTTCCTCGGAAACTAAAGTATTTTCCCTCCTATGAGCTATTTTCCTACTAATAAGGTTGTAAAATGGTTTCCTAGCTCAAGTATTCCCTTGATATGAATTGTCTCTTCAAAAGGAAATGTTTTCCCTTGATTTGGTATTTTCCCATAAAACCTTGAGATGAGTTATTTTCACCAAACTAGAGTATCTTTCTTTTGAGATTGAATGATTTCCCTAAAGCTTGAAATGAGATAGTTTTCTAAAGCGAATAAAATGCCTTCAAGTATTTTTGAAAGTGATATGATTCTGAATTCCAAGTATTTGAGTTCAAAAAGAGTCATGAGATCTTGAGAACTAATGAAATTTTACTCTCCTTGAGGCATATGCATGAGTTGATAGTATTGTTTAAAGCCCCTTTGGTCTTGAGTATTGAGAATAAGAGAAGATTTTTGATTTTAAGTTTAAAGAATGGTGACTCACGAGATTTGTGTTATGTGCCTCATCTTACATGATTTATGAGCTTTACATTTGATACTTGTTCAAGATATGTGAGTCATCCCATATTGCATCCATGATTTGACTGAAGAAGGTTGATACTGTTTTATACATATGCATTCACCCCCATATACTCAGTACATTCCCAAGTGCTGATCCACATATACGTCTATG
The DNA here is from genome assembly GCA_030864225.1 of Capsicum baccatum var. pendulum. Taxonomy (NCBI): domain Eukaryota; kingdom Viridiplantae; phylum Streptophyta; class Magnoliopsida; order Solanales; family Solanaceae; genus Capsicum; species Capsicum baccatum. Next base: position 248,025,134 of record CM061550.1, read on the forward strand.
TGCTACATTGTCTCATAATGTAGGTACAAATTATAGCATATATACTATGTCCGATCAGGTCATAGCTTCCAGTTGATAGGTGACGAGTCCTTTTGATTCAAGGGCTTGAGTTAGTGATACGGTTGAGACGAGTGGTATTTCCTTTTTCAATCGTATTGAGTTGGGGTACTTTGGAGTCATGACCTGACTACCCATGGTCAGTACTAGTAGAGGCTTCATAGATAGTGGGTAGAAGTTGATTATTAGGTTTTGATTTTGTTGTAAAATGTTGAGTTATAACCTTGTGACTCCAGTTTTAGTATTGAGAAAATTCATATTAGATTTATATTCCGCCTTAATCATTTGGTTATATGTATTTTTTTCAGTTATTTATGTGTGATACCAAGTAAAGGGTTAGCTTGGGGTGACTTATGACCCTAGGCACCATGTAGCATCTCGACGGGTGATTTCGGGTTGTTACACCAGGCTGCTCAAAGATGATAGAAGTCTTTTACATATGTTTGTAGAAAACATCTTGAGTTCGAGGTTGGTGACTATGTCTATTTAAAGATCTCTCCCATGAAGGGAGTGAAGCAGTTTGGCAAGAAAGGGAAACTTAGTCTCCGATATGTCGGTCCCTTAAAGATTCTCAGTCGATTCGGTAAGGTAGCTTATGAGCTTGAATTGCCTTCAGATCTAGCCTCAGTTCATCCAATCTTTCATGTCTCTTTGCTTAAGAAATTCATAGGTGACCCATCAGTTGTAGTCCCTATTTAGAGCATTGATGTTCAGAACACTTGCGAAGAGATTCTAGTCGAAAAATTAGACTATCAGACTTGTAGATTGAGGAACAAAGAAGTCTCTCTAGTTAAGGTTCTTTTGAAAAATCAGTCCATCAAGGGAGCTACTTGGGAAGCAGAGTCGTACATGTGTACCAAGTATCCTCACCTCTTCTTCGCCAACTCAGATCAAGCTCAAGGTAACAATTTTCCTTAAGCTTACTCAGTTTCATGTTCGATGTTCATCACTAACTTAGTATGCAGTTTTATGCTCATGTTCCTATTATAAACTTGGTATCAAGTACCATTGCATATTCAGTCATGCACACATATTTTAGTTTAGTTATGTAATTATGCATCAGACATGCATTCTCATTGTGAGTAACTTAGTTCTTTAGAACACTCAGTCATGCATGAATCAATTACACATGCATCAGATATGCATGTTTAGTATTATATGTTCAGCTTGTCAGTCATGTCAGTCATGAGATCATGTTCCAGTGATTCATGTTCAGCATGTACATCAGTTGTCTTTTCTCCCCTCTCAGTCAGTCTCATTCGAGGATGAATGTTATCAAGGGAGAGATATTGTAATACCCCGTACTTTTCATAGCTAATTTCATCTCAAGAATGTCTACTATTAGCTTCTAAATTGAATGATGGTTATTCCATGAGAAATTGTCAAGATTTTCACTTTTTGTCATGTAGGAAATTCAATAACCTTTCCATCAATATAAGATTCACCCAAATTTGATAACCAGGTCAGAAGTTACGACTATTTCAAGTTCCCGTCATAAAACAATGCCATATTAGTAAGTGGCGCACCGCGCCACAAGGGGAAATGGCATTTGGCAAATTCTAGTAGGGGTCCGCGATTATGGCGCGTCGCGCCAAGGGCCAAATTCAGAATTGTCCTTTTCTAGTGTCTTAGTGCGATTTCCTTCGTGTCGTACCAAAGTTCCAGATCACAAAAGAAGGGGAAACGATATGGCTCCGTGTTGCGCCATCCCTCAGTTTTCTAATTGTCAAATTCCAGTGACATGGCGCGATAGTTCCGCGTCACGTCAGGGGTTCAGTTAAGAAAAATTTTACTGAAATTAAATGACACGTCCAGGGTAAAGAGGGTCAACTTCTCACCCCTATTTAATCCCTTTAACACGTGATTCAGCCACTTTTCACCCAAAATACACTCCCTTCTCTCAAAAACCTCTCAAGAACAAGCTAGCGTTTTCATAGAAGATCCAATTCCAAGAAAGTTCCCCCATCAATTTTCACAAAATCACGAACTAAGGTATGCATAGTGTTCATTCATGGACTTCTTTCATCCATGAAACCCAAGAGTCCCTTTACTAAATTCAGCTTTATGGATTATCTTATGAATTTCATGATTGGGATGCTCCTGTTCATGTGGATAATGAGAAAGTGAATTCTACTCCATGTTGGGTGATAAATTCTATGTGGGTTACATTATTATAGATATAGATTCATGCAAACCTAGGATTAAACGCTTGAATAATGAAACTAGAATTGAACCATGATGTTTAATTATTGTACAATGATGTTTACATGTACCATGCCCATAATATGTGTGACTAAATGCCTAGATGAAGGAAAAGTGCCTATCTGCTGCAACCAGAATTTAGAACTTTACCTGGATGAATCCTCTTTATTTCATAGGGTCCAAGTCTAAAGAGGACCCACAGGAATTCTTAGATATAGTTCAAAAGTTAACGAATGCTATGGGGGTGACATCTATTCAAAGTGCTGAGTTGGCTGCATATCAATTGCAGGATGTAGACTATACTTGGTTTAAATAGTGGAAAGTTGATAGAGGTGTTGATGCAGGGCCTATAGAATGGGAAGAGTTTGCCACAACTTTTCTAGATAGATTCTTTTCATTAGAGTTGAGAGTGGCCAAGGTACTAGAATTTATAAATTTAAGGCAAGGCAGCATGAGTGTGAGGGATTATTCTCTCAAGTTCACTCAGTTAGCTAGATCTGCTCCTCATGTGGTAGCTAACAGTAGGTCCAAGATGAGTAAGTTTGTGTCTGGCATATCTGATAGTGTGGTCAAGGAGTGTAGGACCGTAATGCTGATTAGTGAGATGGACTTGTCTAGGTTGATGGTTCATGCTCAACAGATAGAGGAGAAAAATATTAAGGAGAGGGAGAGAGAAAATAAGAAAGCTAGAATGGGTAACTTTAACTCCAGTCAACCAAAGTCAGAAGGTGGTAACTGTCCTCAGTTTCATCAGAGGTCTTTATCCCCAGTACCTTCTTTATCTAGTGCCCCAGTACCCAAATTCAGAAACGATAATAGGGATAGGGCACCGGGCTCTAAGTCCCAGGTCAGTGTTAGCAGTGCTTGTACCAATCCTTTATGTAAAAAATATGGCAGACGCTATCAGGGTAAGTTTAGAGCGGATAGTGATGTGTGTTTCGGGTGTGGCAAACTAGGCCATCGAATTTGGGAGTGTCGGGTAGTTGCTTAGAAAGGTAGGGATGTGCACCAATAGGGCCAGTCCCATCAATCATCCATTCCATCCGACCGTTCAACTCAGCAGGGTGCTGCTTTTTGTGCCACCAGTGGTTAACGTTCGAACAGATTATATGCTCTTTAGTCCCGCTTCTGCCGCTGTCATGTTTATGCTTTACTAGACCTTGGAGCTTCTCTTTCTTTTGTAACTCCATATATAGCTGTCAATTTTGAAGTCAGTCCCGAAACTCTAGCAGATCCCTTTTTAATGTCTACCCTAGTAGGTATTTCTATTATATCCAGATAGGTATACAGGAAATATCCGATCACAATAGCTCAAAAATTTACCTCAGTTGATCTCGTGGAGTTAGAGATGACGGATTTTGATATCATTCTCAATATGGATTGGCTCTACTCATGCTATGCCTCAGTTGATTGTAGAAATAGAATAGTTTATTTTCAGTTTACAAATGAACCAGCCCTTGAATAGAGGGGTAGTACTACAACTCTTAGGGGTCAGTTGATTTTATACCTTTGAGCCAGAAATATAATATCCAAGGGGTATGTCTATTATCTTGTGCTAGTCAAATACTAGCTCAAAAACTCCTACTCTTGAGTCAGTTCCAATTGTAAATAAACTCTTATATGTGTTTCTTAAAGATCTTCCCGGAGTTCCTCCCGAAAGGGAAATCGACTTCGGAATAGACCTTCTCCTAGATACTCAGCCTATATCTATTCCGCCACACAGAATAGCTCCAGCTGAGCTCAAAGAACTGAAAGACTAGTTGAAGGACCTCCTATATAACGGATTCATCAGTCCTAGCATCTCCCTATGGGGCACCCCTGTTCTATACATACGTAAGAAAGACGGTTCTCTCAAAATGTGCATAGACTACCGTCAGTTGAACAAGGTCATAGTCAAGAATAAATATCCACTTCTTAGAATCAATGACTTGTTTGACCAACTTTAGGGTGACAGTTAATTTTTCAAGATAGACATCAGATCAGGCTATCATCAGTTTAGAGTCAAGAATATGTCATTTCGAAAATAGCTTTCCACACTCGGTATGGTCACTTCAAATTTCTAGTCATGTATTTTGGTCTTAAAAATGACCCAGCAGCCTTCATTAACTTGATGAGCTGAGTGTTCAAGTAGTACTTAGATATGTTTATCATAGTCTTCATTGATGACATTCTTGTCTATTCTCATAGTGAACACAATTATGCAAACCAACTCAGAATAGTGTTACAAACTCTTAGAGCCCATTAGTTGTTCGCTAAATTTAGTAAGTCTAAATTTTGGCTAAAATCAGTAGCATTCCTTGGTCATATTATTTTTGGTAATGGTATTAGGGTTGATTCTCAAAAAACTGAAGCGGTGAAAAATTGGCCTAGACCCATCTCTCCATTATACATCAAAAGTTTCTTAGGTTTAGCTGGATATTACCGTCGATTTGTTGAAGGGATTTATTCTATTACATCCCCCATGTCCATATTGACTCAGAACAAAGTTAAGTTTTAGTGGTCAGATTCATGCGAGAAGAGTTTTCAAGAGTTGAATACTCGACTCACCTCATCCCTAGTCTTGACTCTACCAGACAGTTCAGATGGTTTTATTGTGTATTGTGATACATCCAGAGTAGGTTTAGGTTCTGTCCTCATGCAGAGAGGTAATTTCATAGCCTATTCCTTCAGACAACTTAAGCCTCATGAGAAGAATTATCCGACTCATGATCTTAAACTAGTAGCTGTAGTGTTTGCCTTAAAGATTTGGAGGCATTAATTGTATGAGGTGTATGTAGACGTGTTCACATATCAGAAAATCCTCCAGTATGTGTTCTCTCAGAAAGATTTGAATTTTTGTCAGAGAACCTGGTTAGAGTTATCAAAGTATTATGACATGAGTGTTCTGTATCATCCGAGAAAGGCTAATGTAGTGGTTAATGCTCTCAGTAGATTGTCTATGGGTAGTGTAGCTCATGTGGAGGATGGTAAGAAGAAGTTAGCTCAGGAAGTTCATCAGCTTTCCCGACTAAGTGTCCGTTTACTCGATTCAATAGAAGGTAGTGTATGGGTGCAGAGTAGCTCAGAGTCATCTCTAGTGTTTGAGGTAAAAGAAAACAAGGATAGAGATTCTAGTTTTATTAAGTTGAAAGAATCAGCTAGAGATAAAAAGGTTGGAGGTTTTCTCCCAAGCGAGAGATGGTGTTTTGCGTTATCAAGGTAGATTTTGTGTGCCTAGTGTATGATTTGAGGCAACGAGTTCTTACAGAAGCTCATGGTGCACGTTACTCCATTCATGAAGGATCCACTAAGATGTACTGCAATTTGCGGGAGATCTATTGATAGAGTAGGATCAAGAGAGATATTATAGAGTTTGTAGCTAAGTGCTCTAGATGTCAGTAAGTTAAGGTTGAGCACCAGAAACCTAATGGGTTCATGTAGGAGTTCAGTATTCCCATGTGGAAATGGGAAGAAGTGAACATGGATTTCATGACAGGCTTGCCTCATAGTCGTCGTCAGCATGATTTGATTTGGGTTATCATAGATAGGATGACCAAATCAGCTTATTTCTTGCAAGTCCATACCTCTTATAAAGTCGAGGACTATGCCAATATTTATCTTAGAGAGTTGGTTAGGTTGCACAGTGTTCCCTTATCTATCATCTCAGATAGAGGTACCCAATTTACCTCTCATTTATAGAAAGCATTCCAAAAGGGTCTTGGTACCCAAGTCTACCTCAGTATAGCCTTCCACCCTCAGATAGATGGTCAAGAAGAAACGACTATTTAGACTCTTGAGGATATGTTGAGAGCGTGTGTTGTTGATTTCAAGGGTAGTTGGGATGACCATTTTCCTTTGATTGAATTCGCATACAATAAAAACTATGATTCCAGTATTCGTATGGCTCCATTTAAGGCTCTCTATGGTAGGAGATATAGATCTCTAATTGGTTGGTTTGAAGTAGGTGAGGCTATAGTAGTGCCTGACTTGGTGTTTGATGCGTTAGAAAAGGTTCAGTTAATTAGAGAAAGGCTTAGGCTGCCCAGAGCCGACAAAAATCATATGTAGATGTGAGGAGAAAAGATCTCAAGTTTGAGGTTGGTGATTTTGTGTACCTGAAAATATCTCTCATGAAGGGAGTGAAGAGATTCGGCAATAAAGGGAAACTTAGTGCTCGATATGTCGGTCCCTTCAAAATCCTCAGTCATTTCAGAAAGGTAGCTTATGAGCTATAGTTGCCATCAGATTTAGCCTCAATACACCCAGTGTTCCATGTGTCATTGTTGAAAAAGTATATTGGTGATCCAGCTTCAGTTATTCCCTTAGAGAGTGTAGATATTCTGAACAATCTTTCCTATGAGGAAGTTCTAGTCGAAATTCTTGATCATCAAATTCGTAGACTAAGGAACAAAGAAATTTCACTAGTCAAAGTTCTTTGGCGGAATCAGTCCATTGAGGAGCCACTTGGAAAGCAGAGGAAGATATGCAAACCAAGTACCCTCATCTTTTCTCCGCAAATCCAGATTCAGCATAAGGTACCAATCTTCTTAATATTTTTTTCTGTATCATGCTCAATTTCAGCTGCACATCATATTCATGTCAGTTATGAATTCATGAATCAGTTCAGTCATGCATTCTATGCATCATACATGCATATTCAGTGTGTAAGCTCAATCCATCAGATTTCTCAGCTTAACCAGTTTCATTCGGGGATGAATAATCCCAAGGGGGAGATATTGTAACACCCCTCATTTTTCTAGCTACTCTAAGTACTTATACATGAGTATTTGCATATAAAATTTTTGAAACACATATTATTTTTCAGTTTAGAGCCTGCCATTGCATATGAAATTCAGTTACCTTTCCAACAATATAAAATTTGCCTAAATCTGATAACTGGGTAAGAAGTTATGGAGATCTTAAGTTACTGTCGTTAAATACTGTCATTTTAACCCTTAGTGCGTTGCGCAGGCAGCCCAAATAATGATTGTCAATTTCCAGTGTGACTCTGTGATCATGGCGCATCGCGGAGCAGGCCATTTTCCCATTTGTCAATTTCCAGTGGAGGTACGCAATCATGGTGTATCGCGGAGCTGTCCAAAATGGCATCCAAATCTTTACCGTGATGGCACCGCGTTGCGGTGTTTGTCCAGGTCCCAGTTGTCCAAATTCTAGTGGCTTGGCACGATAGTGAAGGCCAAAAATCAGGTTTTCAATTTTTAACTTTCATTTTTAAATACATTTAAGGGTATTTGGGTCTTTTTCCTAAGCCCTAAACTCGTCCTAAATGCAAAATTTAACCCCTAATTAACCTAACTACTCATCATTACACTTTCTCTCAAATTAAAAAATCCACTCTTTCAAGAACAAGAAACGCTAGCTCTCAAATTCAGGGCAATTTCTCAAGAAGTCTCCATCAATCCTCTCAAATTCATTAACCCAGGTATGTTAGATGTTCATCCATGGATTCCTTTCATCCATGGAGCCCAAGTAACCCATTTTAATTATCAAGTTATAATCTTTTCAAGATTTATGTTTTAAATTATGATTTCATCCATGAATCTCCACGTACTATTGATTTTATACCATGTTACTATGAAATTATTATTATTATTATTCAATCTTTCATGTTTTAATACTATGAACTACTAAATTAAACTATGATTTAATGCTATTATAATGAATTCATGCTATTTCTATATGTTTTAGAACACTCCTATGATTGTTTACAACCATGAACTATAATTGTTTGATAAAATGCCTACAAGAGTGATTTATTTATTAAGATTCTTCATGTTTTGGCCATCAAGCTTTGGTGTCTTTTCAATATTATTGTTTTGAGTCCTGGGGGTATTGAATACCCAAAAACCATAGCTGTTTTATCAGTCTAGTCTCAGTACAATTATAGAATAGTCTTCAGATTTTACTATGAGCATTATCAGAATAGTCAGCTATCAGTCATTAAACTCAGAACAGTCTAGTATCTCAGTGTCATTCAGTTGAGAGTAGGATTTAGCACCGAGTGAGTGTAGGGATAGCGGCTTCCCCGTCGGATAGGCAGAGTCGTTAGTCGCAGTCCCTATACTTCAGAACTACGTAGCCAGTGTAGGATATGAGTAGTCACCCGTCAGATTAGGCTTGACTATCTCGCAGGGGGTCACCCGTCAGTTCCGTCTTGACACCCTTCGTCCTTTGGACATTATATCAGTTTAGTGGATCCACACAACCAGCGTTAGTGCCATGGTATGGTATTTGTTGACACCTAAGTTTTGCCCTCCGCAATCCAATTTAATTTTGACAACAATTATTCTGTTCAAATAAATGCTGGTTTAAATTACTTATTCAATTCGATTTTATCATTTAATTAACGGTTATACATTTTTTGCATTTTTATATATACGAGAGTATATAAATTTTGTTGTTTAAATGAACATTTTATCAAAATTTGTTTTTTATTGATTGAACTTGAAAATTAATTCAAATGGATAAAATCTTGGTTTTAAATATGATTTCCTCTCAAAATATTTTATTTGGAGGAATATTTTTTGGATTTTTCCCAAATTTAAAAACTCGACATTAATTTATTACTTGATTCGTGTCAAATTGCATTCAATTTAGAAAACGAATTAAATATGACCTTAATTGAAATCAAATTGGCCCAATTGTGATGCAATTGACCAATAGACATTCGATTTGGTTGTAATTTAAATAAGTCGTTTAAATTGTAATTCAATCTTAATCCCAAAAGTTACTTTTTCTTAATTGAGATTATTTTAATCCTATCAAATTTAATTATGATTATTTTAATCTAATTAAATTTAATTAGGATTATTTAATAACCCAATTAGATTTAATTGGGGTTATTAAATAACCCCAAAATCCGGCCCATTTCCCTTCATCCACCAAAAGCCCATCAACAATAAGCCATCAACCTACAGCAACAACCGGCTCAATAACCCATTTTTTCTTACCTGGACCAACATTTATTCTGTTCTTTATCATAAAACCACAAACAAGAATGACCTTCAACCCCAACAACTCATAACCAACCCGTCTCTGGCTCCCTTCACGCACCTCATGCAAAATCATACGAACGAGACTCGAGGATGTTCTAGAATGCGCATAGGTGTTTCCCCTAACGTTCAGCTCCATAAATTTTGGGATAATAGTATGAATCAGGTGCACATTTGGATGTTTTCTATTAGTTTCAGATGAGAATCCGTATGGATCACTTTTAATTGGTCCACCATTTCCAAATTGGTACAGCTGATGATGAAATACCAAGCTGGAAAAGGGATTTCGAATTTGAAATCCCGGGAGACCCTTTCTTCCACCTTCTATATATAGGAGGACCTTTGTTTTACCAAGGGGGAGAGAAAAAAAGGGGTTGAAACGAGAGGGTTTTTTTTCTTTGAAGGGTCAAATTTTTTGGTTTGGAAATTTCCAGGGGCGATTTTTTTCTCTCTGGTCACTGTTCATAGGTTTCTAGTTTGAAAGCTAGCATTGATTTTTGGTTTGAAGATTGGGGTTCAAAATTTTGTTGGGAATCTTGAAAACAAAATTTATTTTGTGAAGATCTCCTCGTTTACTTCTTCTTCATGAGGCTGGTTGATTAACTAAAAATTCTCGAGTCGACAACATTATCTCTTGGTGATAACATCCCACTGATGGCTCGAGTCCGATTTGTTGCTCCTCGAAAGATGTGGGCTGGGTTAGAATTTTCGAATGACTGGTTTCCTATGGTGAAGACTCCAACAAAAGCCCAAAGTCCCAATTTATTGCACCTAAAAAGGTTAGCGTCTTTCCTTTTGTTGTTTCTTCTTCATGGTGTATTTTCCTTCTCTTGTTACCGTTTTTAAAAATTTAGGATAGTAGTTGAATCTTGCCTGTGATTGTGATGCAGTTTTGCTGTTATTGCATTTAGAAATAGTTATAGCATTACGATTACTGCTTTGATAGTTGAATTTCACAGTTAAATGAGAATGAATGTGGTCTTGTTTGATGTCTTCAATATAAAAAATCCATGAAGTTTGTAAGTTCTTTTTGGAGTTTAATTTGAGTTCAGGGACTGACTTTGTGGTCTAAAACTCTTAAAAGTTTTGCAAGATCATTTTTTGAGAATTGATGCATTCTCCTTCATTCTAAAAAAATTATTATAGATCGAGGAGCCAAGTTTTGTGTGTCATGATGTTTCATGTTTGGTTTTAAGCTTGTTGTTTCAAATAGTAGATTTTTTTTCTTTCTTTTTTATGGGTTGTCTTATCATCCTCATGACCTTCAGTAGCTTCGTATTTCTTTGGATAAAAAATGGAAACTTTGAGGGCTTATCCTGTTTATTTTGGGGTTTTCTGTTTAGCATTTGATTGTATTGATTTAAGCACAATTCGCATGGTCTTTTTCATTCATGGTATCGAAAGGGGCCTGTGAATTTGTGTAATGCCAATCCTGAGGATCTCCAATATCTTATATTTTGGTTCATTTGTATTATTTGACAAGAAGAAGGGAAGGATTTGTTCAAATTGTGAAGATCGATTAGTTTTGAATTAGTCTAGGTATGACTCCCCACCCCAAAAGAGATTGCCTGAAATTGTTTTTTTTTATTCCACTTGTTTCAAATATATTTTTCTTTGTGATGATTTGATCGAATATGTTTCTTTTTTTCTCCATTGTTTGTTTACAAGTTTGTGTTTTTCTTATCATTTTTATGCTTGCTCACTGGAACCTGCAAAATTAGCCTCAAATATCCTTCTGTCTGCTCTCCTTGGCATTCTTGTATCGCAACTTACTGCCTTTATCTCATTTTGGATCATCACGAATTCCTTTTTATTTATTGATCTATTATACTATTTGAGGGGCCGGGCCGGGATCATCAGGGGGATTGGTGGTGGAATGAAGAGGTTAAGAAGAAAGTGGGGACCAAGAAAGGGGAGTACGCTAAGTTGGTTGAGAGTAAGGAAGAAGAAGAGAAGCGGGTGAACATGAAAGAGTACAAGCTAGCTAAGAAGGAGGCTAAGTTAGCAGTTACGACGGCTAAGACAACCGCTTTTGAGAGATTGTATGCAGGGTTATAGGGGAAAAGAGGGGAGAAAAAGTTGTTTAGACTCGCTAAGGCTAGGTAGAGGAAGGGTCGTGACCTCGACCAGGTGAGGTGAATTAAGGGAGAGGACGGTACAGTCTTGGTGGAGGACGGCCACATTAAGAATAGATGGCAGTCGTACTTTCATAGGCTCTTGAATGACAAAGGGGATAGAGTTATTGTGTTAGGGGAGTTGGAGCACTCAGAGGAGTGTCAGGATTTTAGTTATTGTAGACGGTTTAAGGTAAAAGAGGTTAGAGAGGCTGTTCGCAGGATGCGAAGGGGTAGGGTGACGGGGCCAGATGAGATACCGGTGGAGTTTTGGAAGTTCGCTGGAGAGGCTGGTGTAAGGTGGTTGAATGGATTGTTTAACGAAATCTTTAAGACGGAAAGAATGACTGAGGCTTGGAGGTGGAGTACCATGATCCCTCTCTATAAGAATAAGGGTGACATCTAGAGTTGCAATAACTATAGGGGGATTAAGTTATTGAGTCACTCTATGAAGATTTGGGAGAGAGTGGTCGAGGTGAAGATGAGACGGATAGTGTCTATTTCGGAAAAATAGTTTGGATTTATGCCTGGCCGCTTGACGATGGAGGCAATTCACCTGGTACAGAGGCTGGTGGAACAGTATAGGGAAAGGAAGAAGGACCTGCACATGGTGTTTATCAACCTGGAGAAGGCATAAGACAAAGTCCCCAGGGAGGTGCTTTGGAGATGCTTGGATGTGAGTGGAGTCCCGCTGGCATATATCAGATCAATTAAGGACATGTATGATGGAGCAAAAACTCAGGTGAGGATGGCGGGAGGAGACTCAGAGCATTTCACTGTCTTAACAGGATTGTATCAGGGATCTACTCTTAGTCCCTTTTTGTTTGCTTTGGTGATGGATGTGTTGACGCGGCATATTCAAGGGGAGGTGCCTTGGTGTATGCTTTTTGCAGATGATGTAGTTTTGATTGATGAGACGCGAAGGGGTGTGAATGACCAATTAGAGGTGTGGAGACAAACACTTGAGTCTAAAGGGTTCAGGTTGAGCAGAAGCAAGACAGGGTATTTGGAATGCAAGTTTAATGACGTGAGGTTGGAGAATGAGGTGGTAGTGAAGTTGGAATCATAGGAGGTATGTAAGAGGGATAGTTTCAAGTATCTTGGGTCCGTGATCCAGGGTAACGACGAGATTGACGAGGATGTCTCGCATCGTATTGGGGCGGGTGGATGAAGTGGAAGCTCGCGTCGGGGGTGTTGTTGATAAGAAGGTGCCGCCCAAGCTTAAAGGCAAATTCTACAGGGCGGTAGTCCGTCCGGCCATGTTGTATGGAGCAGAGTGTTGGCCAATTAAGAACTCACACATCCAAAAAATGAAGGTGACAGAAATGCGGATGTTGCGTTGGATGTGTGGGTTGACTAGAGGGGATAGAGTTCGGAATGATATTATCAGGGAGAAGGTTGGTGTGACTCCAGTGGAGTATTAGATGCTGGAAGTCCGATTGAGATGGTTCGGACACGTGATGAGGAGGGGCCTGGATGCCCCGGTTCGTAGGTGTGAGAGGCTAGCGTTGGATGGTTTTAGGCGGGGTAGGGGTAGGCCGAAAAAGTACTGGGGTGAGGTGATTAGGCGGGACATGGAGCAGTTACATCTCACCGAGGACATGACCCTAGATAGGAAGATCTGGAGGACGCGAATTAGGGAAGAAGGCTAGGGTCAGTTTGGGTCGCTAGTGTAGGGAATTACTTGGTGGGGGTATTATTCTTGTTATGATACCTTGTTCCATGTTTTATTACGAATCTGTGTGCTTTTCTCTGTTTTTATTACTTATGGGTGCCATATTTATGTTATGAAATCTTGTTCTGTGCTTTACTATGTATTTGTCCGGTATCTCGTGTGTTGAGTCGGGGGTCTATCGGAAACAACCTTTCTACCTCTTTAGAGGTAGAGGTATGGACTGCTTACATCTTACCCCCCCAGACCCTACTAGGTGGGAATACATTGGGTTTATTGTTGTGGTTGTTGTTTATATGGACTTTGATATTCTGGATGTGTATTGATCTTTTTTATCTCTTTCCTTGCATGTGAACCCATTTTCGAGTTCTGGTCGAACTTATCCTCTTAGCATTTCGTAATGGACTCACATAGCTCATTTTCTCGAGTCATACCCGAAGATTTAAGTCCAAAAGATCGTCTCATGGCATACGGATGCAAAAAGACAAGAAAAAGGGATAGGTTAAACCCCATTATTTGAAGCAGCAAATAGATTAAAATCTCTTTTATTCATCTATTTATTCATTCTTATTATTGTTTTTATCTATTTTATTTATTTATTCATTCATTTATTTATTCATTTGGGGACCTCAAAGCCAATTGTATTTAATACAGGTGGAGTGAAAATCGAGCCAAAAAGGGCTCGGAAACATAGAATTAGGACAGGTGAAAATGGATCAAAAACCCAACTAGGTTAGGACAGGTTCGACGGTTTAGGCTTTAAAGCCTAAATCACTACTTCTCCCTTTTCGTTTTGATTATTTGTTTTACATGATTCTTGCAAACCTAGTTAAATCCCTAACTAAGTCGCTAAGAACTGATTTTACGAAAACCTTTTCCTTAATCAATTACTTTTTCAACAAATCGATTCTCCAAAGTTAATCAAAAGATGTTTTCAAACAGTCCTGATAACCGCAAGTTAGCGAACGTTTTAGGTGCCTAACACCTTTCTAAAACATTAATAGGAACCACTTACTTGGAATCTCTAACTTAAACGATTTTTCTGTTTTGGATCGTTTTAAGTATTTTATGCATGTTTCTTAATTCCTTTTTAAAATTAAGTGGCGAATCTCTCAAAAAGTCAAAATTTCTCCGCAAAACAAAATTGGCGACTCTGCTCGGGATTTCTAACTAGGTTCTAATCAAATGTTTGATTTTGTATTTTGATTAACTGTTTATTTGTTTATATGTTTTGATTTTGTAAAGTTTAACTATTGCATCTCATGGTATATTCCAACATTATTTAAACTATTTGGGGTTTCGTGGATATCCCGGCCCCTATTGATCAATGCCAAAAATGTGTTGGAAATACAAACAGTTTATTAGCACGTGAGTCGTCTGATGTCTGTTTGTATTTTCAAACTCAAGTTGTCCGCTTGAGAACCCGTGGTCAAACCCAATCTAGATACCTAGGATAGAGCAAAACCAAAACCCTATCTTTTAGGCATGAGCCTAGGATGACTCAATACCCGAGTGGGGTATTGGGCCCATTAGAAAACCTGCCCAACGTCTATTGACCCCAAGTCAATCACAGACGAATCATACTTATGTGTCGGAGAAATATATGCTTGTCTAAATTCAATCCATTACCCTTTGGGGTCGGGAAAAGGCTTATTTTTGTCCTTTTGTAGATATGGCTCAATTGCATTCTCGTGAAAAGTTCAAGATGGTCACCAAACCTGACGATTACCCGAAACTGTGGTGGTATTACATGGGTACAGAAGAGAGAAAAATTATTAGAACACATATCAGATACCTACCTCCATTGATCAAAATGGACGCTTAGCCCGAAATGATCCACGTACTTACCACTTTTTGGGATGATCAAACTATAATGTTTCGGTTCAGGGATGTGGAATTGACTCCTACCATCAAAGAGGTGTTAAGTTTCTATGAGAGTATTGAAATGTATTTCAAGAAAAAGGAAAAAACTGATAAGAACATTTTAGTTCCTGCCGCGTGGGACCGTCAAACAATCAAAGTGGCATTTTTAACTGACGATGACACCTGGCTAGGGGAACATGATAGAGCAAATATCACTTTTTAGGAGTTGTATCATCGGTTTGGAAGATTCAATTCCTTCCACAAATTTGGACATAAATTTGAGTTCGAAGAAAAATGGAAAGAGATGAGAGCCTTTGTGTTTGCGGTAGGTCTACTCGAAACCATGGTGTTCCCATAGGGGGAAAATGGCACAATTCACCCAAGGGTTGTTACGGTGGCTCATGCACTTTTATTTGGAGTAGATTACGATTCTACCAAGGTATTCCACAATTTATCTCCTATGATTGTCCCTGACATATATCGAGCCTTGGGAAGGTGTCAAGTCGAAAATCATTTCTTCCAAGGTTGCAACCTCATATTACAATGGTGGATGATGAAGAATTTGGTAAAGGATTCGATAACAGTACAACCTGATCATAAAACAAGGGTGGATATGCTGGCTTCGCATGACGTGTGGTTGTTTCTACACAAGTTCAAAAGGGAAGTATCTCACGAATTTTGGTTCAAGACTTTCGGGGAATTAAGAGATAACGATGTGCAATGGGACATTAACTCTTTTCATTCAGGGAAATACACCATTCGAGGAGGCAAGTGGCCTTTTCTAGTGCTTCTCAATCTCAGAGGGACCCGTCCCTACAATCCTGGAAGAGTTCTTAGGCAATTCGAGATCAAGCAGAAGGCATCACAAATAGATTCTATGCTTAGGTTTTTCACCGAATAAGATGAAAATGAGTCTCCGCTCAAAGACGACATGATAAATGGATGGAGAAGAAGAAGGTGGACGAAAGCAACTTTTCGTATAGAGCATGACCTTGAAGTCAGTGACACTTACAAGGAGTGGTTGAAAAAGAGTCTCGTCGGAGCATTGATTCCGGGACCAAATGTGCCCACTCAAGTTATGGATATAGAATCCGAACATCAAATTCGGCTCCACAGGCTACAAGATGAGTTCCAGAAAAGTGAAATCGCGCACCGGAATATACACATGGAGGACGATATAACCACGTATGTTGAGGGAAGAGTTGAAAAGAGATAGGGAAGACGTTGATGATGCCAGGCAATGTCTAATAAATTTGGATGATAGCATGGCCTCCCAACTCGATAGTATAGGGAAAATGACTTACGAATGCAAGCAGAATTATGCGGGAGTCATCTTATCATCAATAAGTATCAAATGATATGGGAGGTAAACAAGGCAAAGAAGGCAAAAGTAGATGAAAGAGCCTCCAGTAGTTAGTTTTTCTATTTCCCCTGCGCGGGAATTTATCTTGTTTCATGTTATTTCCCTTTTTCCCTAAAAATTGTATCCCTTTTTTTTGTTATATTTTGTAGGCATTTACACCTTTTTTCGTGTCTATATGAGTTGGGGATTAATGGATTGACTTCAAGGAAGCGTATATTTTCTTCAAAAATCGTTAGGCCTGAACCCTTGGCACAAAAAGGGTCACCCCAGCTAGGATACGCGTTATTATAATGTTTTTGTGTGATATAACTGTCTTATGTGCTTATATGTGTTTGTTTGGATCAAAGGCAAGTTTATCCACTATGTCCTTTGGATGAACTTGGCTACGACTCAAACAACTCTATGTGGTTATTTCATTTCAAATATTTTGCATTACTTATCATATACGGAAACTAACACATCCGCCTTTGAGTTGTTTTACTTTACAGATAATAGGAATTACTTCGTGTTGATAAACTGGCAGAACATCCCTACTTCACCCAATTGAAAGTACAGAAAATCTCATCCTCTGACCATCATTCAAAAATGACAGAAAATGACGAAGAAAATGCACTGACTATCCGAGATAATGTGATAACGGTATAGAATGAGATGATTGCGGAACTTGCAAGAAAGTTAGAAATGCTTCAGTAAGAAATAAATCGCACTCGAGATTTGGATAACTTAGCCATCACCGTCAATGCCCCCACTCCAGAAGGACACGAGACTCCACTCCAAATTCCTTCCCTCAGCACACCTATTCTCAGGGATCAACCAAATAACGTATCATCCGTCTCCGCTCCTCCATTTGTCCAAAATACTAATCGTGAAAATAACACAGGCATCTACCATCTGCAAAATCCATCTATAACCCCACAGAACCCTTCTTCGAATCCATTTCCAAATCCTCAAAACACATTCTCAAATTAACAAGACGCATTCCCAAATTCGTAAGATTCACTCCAAAATCCAGTAAATACATCAAACCTACCTTTGAATCCACCAAATTCATTCCCAAATCCGTAAAATCCTTGTCATATTCTGCCAAACTACTCACAAAGTCCACAGAACCTTTCTAATTTCTAAAACATCCTCCCCACTTACCAACCAAGTTCCTTTCTTCTATAAAATTAAGCCTCCCTTCCAAATCCCCCTTAAGCCATCATATCCTCTGATATTTATGAACCCCATCCTAACCCCGAGATGGACCATTACGAGGAGATGTCGAAAGAGTGGAGGACCCAGCATGAAAGGAATTTGCTAGCTATGAAAGAAGAGATCATGAGGATCAAAGAGTTTCATGGATCCAGGGACCACGACGGTTCACCCGGGAGTAGACCTACCATATGGGTACAAAGTCCCTAAGTTTGAGATGTTTGATGGTACCGGAAATCAAATGGCCCATCTGAGAAGGTACTGTGAGCAACTGGTAGGGATAGTAAAAAATGAGGCGTTATTGATGCGCCTATTCAGTCGAAGTTTGAGTGGCGAATCCTTCGAGTTGTTCATGTCTCAGGAGCCGAAAAAGTGGACTGGTTGGAAAGCATTGGCCAAGGGTTTCCTTGACCGGTTTGCATTTAACATTGAAATAGTCCCTGACTCATATTCACTAGATCAGATCAAACAGAGGAATATTGAGAGTTTTTAAGACTATGTTTTTCGTTGGAGAAAAGAAGCCACCAAAGTACAACCTCCCATGTCTGAGGAGGAAATGGTATCCGTGTTCTCTCGCTCTCAAGAAGGAGAATATTATACCAGGATGGTGTCCGCTGTCAGGGCAACCTTTGCGGATTTGGTAAAAATAGGAGAATCTTTGGAAGAAGGTATTCGGACAAGGAAAATTACCAAGCCCCCGACATCGTCTGGAACTGCCATGTTTTCTGAGAAGAAAAAGGAAGAGGTAGGTATGGTTTCTGCTAATTCTGTTACAAAATCAAAAAATGATTCAACTCTAGAAATATTTTATGTTCTCCGCCGTCACCTAACCTTCCGCATGCGTTCTACGCCCACCATCAATACCAAGCTCCACTCTCAAATGCCCAACTTCCGTACCAAACTCCACTCCCAAATATCCAATCCTCATACCAAGCTCCATAGCCAAATATCTTTCCCCAATACCCAGTTCTACCACCAAATTATCAGTCTCATTTCCAAACCACTCCTCCAAATAATCGAACAGATTTCCAAAAACCTCCAAATTATCACCAAGTACCCCCTCCTACAAACCTAAGCCCATATAACCCCCCAACGTCTAAACCACGAAAAGAAACCTCCCCAAATCTTCACCCCACTAGCTGAAAGTCGCACCCAATTATTTGAAAGATTGAAAAATACTGGTCATTTGCAACCAATACAGCCAAGGAATATTAATCCCAACTCTCATTTTTTTAATGCAAGTCAACATTGTGCTTATCATTCGGGGGAAGTGGGGCACAGTATAGAGGATTGTGTCTACTTGAAACACAAGATCCAGGATTTAATCGATCAAAAGGTCATCACGCTCCAGGCGCCTACTCCAAATATTAACAAAAATCCATTACCCAACCGTGGGGGATCTACAGTTAACATGATTAAAGTAGAAGGCGAATGGGCACCTGGCAAGACCATTACCCAGGTGAACTCT
The DNA here is from genome assembly GCA_030864225.1 of Capsicum baccatum var. pendulum. Taxonomy (NCBI): domain Eukaryota; kingdom Viridiplantae; phylum Streptophyta; class Magnoliopsida; order Solanales; family Solanaceae; genus Capsicum; species Capsicum baccatum. The sequence goes on from CM061550.1 coordinate 248,044,059, forward strand.
GAAAAGTGCAAAAGAGCGAAAGAGGTAGGAAAGATAAAGAAGGTTGTGGCTGTCTTAAGTATCAACGAGAAAGCCCCATTTATAGTAATGACAACCCCGACTCAAGTATACGCTCTCCCACCAAGAAAGGAATTTATTGTGCAAACCGCTGCTGCCCAAGGGATGGCGCGATCGAGACGATATTACATCCCTAAGGAATTAGCCAACAAAAAAGATTCATTGAAAAGGCCAATCACTGAAGGAGAGGCTGAGGAATTTTAGAGGCGTATGCAACCAAACGATTACTCAATTGTCAAATGCTTAGAGAAAATGCCAGCCCAAATCTCTGTCTTGGAACTATTAATAAGTTCGCAATACCATCGACAGGCTTTATCGAAGGTCTTGGAGAAAATGTATATTCCGGCAGGAATAAGTGTTGAAAATCTGGATGCGATGATAGGGAACATTTTGGGGAATCATTGCATATCATTCAGTGATGAAGAATTGTCGTTTAAAGGAGTGATGCACAATAAACCCATGCATGTCACCATTATTTTTCGCAATTATATGATTAAGCAGGTATTAATAGATGATGGATCTGGTGTGAATATTTGTCCTCTCTCTACATTCGTTCAAATGGGCTATGATTTAGGTTAAATTTATCAAATCCACGTAAATGTAAGAGCATTCGATGTTGGCCAGAGAGATACCATAGGAGAGATTGATTTACACATCCAAATGGGGCCTGGTGAGTTCAAGAATAAGTTTCATGTTATGGATATCCATCCTAGCTACAACCTGCTCTTGGGAAGACCATGGATACATTCTGCAAAGGAAGTTTCATCACCCCTTCATCAATTATTGAAGTTCATTTGGGAAGATCATGAAGTAGTCATCCAAGGAGAAGGAAGTCGAGCAGACCGTCCTAATGGTTATGTGCCGGTGATTGATGATGTTCCAAAAGGTAGCAGTTTGTATACAATGGAAATTGTAAATGCTGTGAACAAAGATTTGACACCCAAAGTACCAATGTCTTTTGTCTATAAAATAATTACAACGGTGATGTTAAGAAATGGGTTCGAACCTGGTTGAGGTTTGGGCAAGAATTTACAAGGAATTATCGAGCCTATTACGATACCAGAGAGAGGCTCTAAATATGGGTTAGGATATCAGCCTACCACGAAAGATAGGGTTGAAAATAAGCTAGAGAAGAGTCTGTTTGGGCCCTTGCCACTTCTGTTCCAGTCATTTCCTATATGAGAGGTGTCAAATGATGATTGTATTGGGGATAGGATAGGAAATTTGTTCGAAGGATGCAATATTATACCAGAAGATCTCCCAAAGTCTAGCGGGGTGAAGCAGATTGTGCCAATCTAAGTGTGCTTTTGGTGTGCCATCAGGGAAGTTGCTGGGGGTTCATAGTCAGTAGAAGAGGCATTGAGTTACACCCATCCAAAATCAAGACAATTCAGGATTTAATACCGCCGAAGACTAAGAAGGAAGTTATGAGTTTCATGGGTCATTTGAATTACATTAGTAGGTTCATCGTGCAGTTAACAGCCATATGCGAGCCAATTCTCAAGATGTTGAAGAAAAATGCATTGAACGAGTGGACAGAAGAATGTCAGAGAGCTTTTAACCGCACCAAGGAATACTAGTCTGCACCGCCGGTTTTGGTTCCACCAAGAAAAGGAATTCCATTATTGTTTTACCTGTTAGTCTCAGAAAATTCTTTTGAATGCGTCCTGGGACAACATGATGAGACCGGTAGAAGAGAAAAATCCATTTACTACTTGAGTAAAAAGTTCACGCCATATGAAGCCCATTACATTCTTGTAGAAAGGACATGTTGTGCTTTGACTTGGACGGCACAAAAGTTGAGGCATTATCTATCGTCCTACACAACATACCTCATCTCGAGAATGGATCCATTAAAGTATATTTTTCAAAATTCCATGCCTACGGGAAAGCTAGCCAAGTGACAAATGTTGCTGAGTGAGTTTGACATTGTGTATGTAACCCAAAAAGCAATCAAGGGGCAAGCCTTAGTAGATCATTTGGCAGAGAATCCAGTTGATGAGGAATATGAGCCACTTCGAATTTACTTTCCAGATGAGGAAGTTTTGTTCGTAGGAGAAGACATTACAGAGATTTACCCTGGATGGATGCTATTTTTTGATGGGGCGGTCAACTTCAAAGGTTCAGGAATTAGAGCAATTTTGGTGTCAGGAATGGGCCAGCATTATTCGGTAACTGCTAAGTTATGTTTTCCATGCACCAATAACATGGATGAATATGAGGCTTGCATTCTGGGTCTCAAATTGGCACATGATATGGGTGTTCATGAATTGTTAGTCATTAAAGATTCAGATTTACTGATTCACTAGGTACGGGGAGAATGGGTGGTAAAAAATTCCAAGATCACTTCTTATGTGGAGCTGGTGCAAGAATTATGTGAAAGATTCATGGAAGTTGATTTTAGGTATATCCCACGGATACAAAATGAGTTTCTTGATGCTTTGGACACTATATCTTCCATGATTTAGCACCCGGATCAGAGTTACATTGATCCTTTGGAAAAAGCTTGAAGGAGCAACCGGCGCATTGTGTACACTTGGAAGAGGAGCCTGATGAAAAGCCTTTGTACTATGACATTAAAAGGTATTTGGAATCTGAAATATATCCTGAAGTGGTAGTAACAACCAAAAGAAGACAATCCGACATTTGGTAAAGAATTACTTTCCAAGTGGGGAAATTCTTTTTAGGAGGACTCCTGATTTGGGATTCCTAAGATGTGTCGATGCTGCGTAAGCCAATAAATTGATAAAAAAAGTACACACTAGAATTTTTAGGCCCTACATAAATGGGTTTGTACTTTCCAGAAAGATCTTGTGAATCGGTTACTTCTGGATGACTATGGAAAATGATTGTAGTAAGTATGTGCAGAGATGTCCAAAATGTCAAATACATGGAGATCTGATTCGAATGCCTCCACACGAGCTTCACACAATGAATTCGCCTTAGCTTTTAGTAGCTTGGGGCATGGATGTCATTGGACCAATAGATCCATTAGCGTTGAATGGGCATAGATTTATCTTGGTTTCCATTGATTATTTCACTAAGTGGGTCGAAGTGGCTTCGTACAGAGCCGTCACTAAGAAAGTCGTTGCGAATTTCATCAGGAATAACTTGATTTGCCGGTTCAGAGTACTGGAATCGATCATTACTGATAATGGAGAAAACTTGAACAATCACTTGATAAAAGAAATTTGTGATCAGTTCAAGATTGTGCATCGCAACTCGACTGCATATCGTCCCTAAATGAATGGAGTTGTGGAAGCGGCCAACAAGAATATCATGAAGATCTTGAGAAAGATGGTCGAAAATGATAGATCATGGCATAAGATTTTACCTTATGCTTTGCTAGGGTATCGCACAACAATTAAAACCTCCATCGGGGCGACCCCCTATTTACTTGTCTATGGGAATGAAGCTGTGATACCTGCTAAAGTTGAAATACCTTCCCTAAGGATTATTCCGGAAGCTGGACTAAGTAACGAAGAATGGGATTGTACTCTCTATGAACAACTCATGTTGATTGATGAAAAGAGAATGGTCATTGTATGCCATGGTCAATTGTACCAACACAGGATGGTTCGTGCCTTTAACAAGAAGGTGAGGGCTCAGCTATTTAAAGTGGGGCAGCTGGTTCTCAAACGAATGCTCCCTCACCAAGAGGAGTACAAGGGCAAGTTTTCTCCAAAATGGCAAGGGCCATACATAGTTCGCAAGGTGTTATATGCAGGAGCTCTGATTTTGTCTGAGATGTTGGCACGGAGTGGACCAAACCAATCAATTCCGACGCGGTAAATATATATTATGTTTGAAGGACATTCTAGATTTTGTGTTTCTTTAGTTAATTTACTTGTAATCGCCTTTGTAATAATGTTATTTTCTAGTGTGTGACTGTCTAGAGTCCCTTCCTTTAATGTACAAACTACGTTTGACTTGAATTCCCAAGAAAGGGATACGTAGGCGGCCTATGTCGACTTCGTTCAACCCCTTAGGATAATTTATCCTTTCCTCTTATGTATGAACTACGTGATGACCTGAATTCCCAACAAAAGGGATACCTAGGTGGCCTATCTAGACTTCGACCAACCCATTAGATTTTCTATATATATCCCTAGCGTAGTCCTGAACTACGTTTGACCTAATTCCTGCTTCAATGGGATACGTAGATGCCTCAACGGCTCGTTCATATAACCCCAGGAAATGGAAACGGGGGCAGAATTTTCGAGAAGGAATCTCAAAATTCACAAGAGAAGATCGACATCCAACAAAGAGAATGAAGATCAGCAGAGACTTCAGACCCATCCGAATTGGTATCATCTCAAACAAATTTAAACTGGGGCAAAAATTGTGAGGAAGACCTCAAAATTTCCACTAAATGCTAGAACATATTCCAAATTCCCCAGCACCAGAGGTTAAAGTGAAGCTTTGGAAGCCATCGACTGTAACAAAGTCTATGGAGACTCAATTTTTGGCTATGATAGAACTATTTGAAGGAACCTTCCAACAATGATCATAAGTTTTGGAAACCATCCGTCGGATATAGTCAAAACCACGAGGAAGACGTTCGTTGAGCTAGTACATGACATGACTGCAGAGATTTTCTAAAGTTTTATAGAAGTTTTCAAAATTATTTTCAAAAATTTAAGACTATTTTCAAAAAATATTACGACTCACTTATTTAGTACTTGACTAGACATCATTTGGGATAGAGTGTCAGGGTGGAAGTCCCAATATGACAGAATGCCCAAGAGATGGCAAGGAGCAAATCGAGGATCGAAGAAGGTCAACATGGAGTAATTTCATTCAAACTAATCATTTTTCTGTGGATGCAGGGATCAATAAACAAAAATAAGAGTCTCTTTAAAAAATCCCCGAGCAAATTGGGAGCTACAACAGATCATTAATGCCCAAGAACGGTATTTTAGGGTAGCCCTAAAAATGGGTTAACAGCTATTTATTGAGGACCTTTTGATTTGTCCACCTCATTTCTTGAGATCATGGGCGATAAACAAAAACGCTTAGTCTTCTTTACAAATATTGTATTCAGAAGTTTCCTAAAAATAGTTGCTAGCAAAAGAGACTTTGTGTCTACTAATAGCCTACCTTGAGCACAAGTACATCCAGAAAGCAAGACGATGACAGATGAATTTAGGTAAAATTATTTTTATCATTGCCTCAAGGGCCATTATATATCATTGCCGCAAGGCATTTCCCCAAGGGCCATTGCAGATCATTGCCACAAGGTATTGTCCCAAGGGCCATTATATATCATTACCGTAAGGCATTACCCCAAGGGCCATTACATATCATTGCCGCAAGGCGTTGCCCCAAGGGCCATTACATATCATTGCCGCAAGGCGTTGCCCCAAGGGCCATTGCATATCATTGCCACAAGGCGTTTCCTCAAGGGATATCACATATTATTGCCGAAAAGGCCATCTCATACCATCGCCCCAGAAGGAATTCAATATCTATTGACTCGCTAGACAGAAATGCTGGCATCGAGGATATCATCAAACAGTCCATAAAATGCTGAGATCTTCATCATTTATACCTGAAAACTTGCTAATCACGTTGGTTAGATCACTTACAGGAAAAAGGACTAAAAGTGCATAAATTATATATTTTGTCCTCAAAACTTAGCTAAAATATGGGTACATTAAGGTGCTTTAGGCGTGTAAATATGCCTAACATCAACACCCCACACTTACAGTTTTGTTCGTCCTAGAACAAAATATCATGTCCATATAAACATCTACTTAGGGTTTCACAGTAACAACACAAAATATTCATCAAGAAAGGCATAGCAATTACTAACAAAGAGTAGTTTTATTGATCATTACTAGAAACAATTCAACCTCCAACATAGACTCGTGATGATGGTTAATTCATATTCAAAAGTTAAAGCACAAAGAATCATACACAACTACCTAAAACTCATCAACCATGTGTGTCTCACAATATATCACCCATAATTACTCACAAGTACCCACATTTTTTCAAAACATGGGTACAGGATTTTCCTTGCTCTCACGCTCACAAAGAATTCATATGTTGCAACTGATGACCATAGGCTTGCCCTTAGTGTAATGCTCCACTAAATATCAGAATGCTAAGCTTAGGATCAAATAGGTCTTTTACAGGTTGTAATGTAGGCTAAGGGACGGGTAGGACTATTTTGGCCAGACCCTAAACCCTAAACCCTAAACCCTAAACCCTTTGGAGAGCACTGCGGGGAAAACTTCCAACTAATGAAAAGATCAAACAGTTCGGAAGAGTACAAGCGGACTGTTCTTGCTGTACCCAACCTGGTCTCGACACCATTGACCACATCCTTGTTTCCGGACATTTTACGCGACATATTTGGAAGTTTTTCTTCGGAACCTTGGGAAGCAGTTATCAAGCAGCCCCGTTGCCTAATTTTCTTATTAAGTGGTGGGCTATGGAGCATAAAAATGATGTTCACAAGCTTCTGCTCCATGCTACTCCACTCTTCATTTGCTGGAACCTATGGAAGAACCGATGTGCCAGCAAATATGGAGGAAAGAAGTCCAATACTTCAAGAGTTAAATTCCTAGTTTTTAAGGACATTTACTTCCTACTTGCTGCTTCTTTTCCTTATATTAGCTGGCCGACCAGCTGAAACGACTTGGTTTCCCTTGTTGAGAGATGCAAACATGATGTTAAAGTAACAAGCGTTACCTGGAACAAACCCACTGCTGAATTTTACAAGTTAAACACTGATGAGAGTGCATTACAGAACTCGGGCAGCATTGGAGGAGGAGGTATTCTCTGAGATAATCATTGGAACTTAATTTATGCTTTTGCTACTCCTTTCGACATTGGCACGAATAATCAGGCTGAGGTTAAAGCGGCTATCTTTGGCGTTTATTGGTGTATTCAACATGGCTACAACAAGATTCTCTTAGAAGTGGATTTCGAGCTACTTATCAAGTGGCTCAAGCACAACATCAAACCACCTTGGAGTATTGATACCAACCTTCACGAACTTCAAAATATCATCAGTAAGCTTGTGTCATTTCAGTGTCATCACATCTACAGGGAAGCTAATTCCACGGCGGATGCTCTTTCGAAGTTTAGCCACCGTCATGATACTCCTCAACATTACTACACCCACCATCAGCTGCCTAAAGAAGCAAAAGGGTACTTTATTCTCGACAAGCTGGGCACGATGGACTTTCAAAGAAGAAAGTTGAAGAGAATAAAGAAACCACCTTGATCCTCCGTTCAATTAGCTTGTTTCCTCCAACTCAGGGTGCTACCTTTATTGTACCATTGCAGGTAAGGAAGTTACTTCTTCGGTTCAGCATTTTTCCTCAATTTACAGACTTACTATAGTCGTCATGTTTATTTAGATTTTTCTCTTACTTGTAAGGGGAGAGTCTCCTTTATTTATATATTCCTAGTTTACTTTGTACTGAGAGGAGTCCTCTCTTTTCGGTGCATAACACTAGGTTTCCTTTTTTAGTATTTGGGAAGAGTCGACCGACCTTAGTAGAATAGTTGACTCGGAACCACCATAGGATTGGAGGTCAGGTTTATGTCCCCCTCCCTGTATTTTCCTTTCTTCGTTCATTAATAATAAGGCTTGGGGGTGCATGGCTCAACCTCTGATCGTCTCGGGAGGGAGATCCCAAAAACTCTCAATCCTCGGATGATACTTTATATCTAAAAAAAAAACACCCTAAACCCTAAATAGTGACTATGTTCCTAAGCGCTTTAATACATCACATTATGACATTAACACTTTCTTTCAAACAACCTTTCTACTTTCTTTTAATCTACCACCCTTTCTCACCTCTTTTGTTTTTCAATTTTGAATAGAATTAACTTTTTATTTTTCTTTTCCTTTTTCTTTTCATAACACACCTTTTATGATAACAATTATTTTTCATAACAAATTCAAGCACCAATAAATTCTAAGGCACTATTCTCACCCAATTTCCTCTTATTTTGTCACATTACTTTACAATTTAAAGCACTTAGGAATTTGGATCAAATTATGGTCTTGAAAAAAATGGATTAGGCTTACATATGAGGTTGTCAAAGAAAAATAGGCTAGCAGCTCAAAGGGGGTTATCTAGGATGATGTCCATGGGTAGATATAATGAAGGTAAACAATCATAGGTTGCCAAAGAAATGCCTAAATCATCTCCTAAACTTACACTCTTTATTCCACTTTACATACACACCAGGCAAATTCTAGCTATCAGCCACAAACATAGAATATACTAGCATCTCGCACACACAAGGCACATGGTCAACTTTATTGGAAGCAGTATAGACTCTTGACCCAATAGATGAAGTAATTGAACCATATAATTATCATATAATGAGTCACTATTAGAGCCTAAATGTCTCAATAGTAATGATTTTATCACAGACTCTTGTCGTAATACCATGCTGCCTATCAGAACAATTTCATGCAAAGTTAAAAAATGTTTTAAAAAAATTTAACTAGTAAAAAAACAAAACAAACAAACATAAATGAATGCAAATGCAGATAAGGAAGTATAGCATACAAATACTAGCACCCCACACTTAGACGGGACACACTGCCCTCAGTGGAAAATAAATAAGAAGAACCTGATTAGTCGGACTCCTCCTCTATGTCTGGGGTCATACCCCCTTCATCGGAATCATCATCAGAGTTGTTGTCATCAGAGTTCTCCTCCACGTCGGAGTCTGGCATTCGACGATCATCATCAGTTAGCACATCGTCATCAAGAGGTTCCTCAAAAAATATACCTACTCCACACATCGCCCTCGCATGCTCATTCATTGGGTAGTCAAAATCCAACTGTTGGAGATCTGCAGCAGTTGGAACACAACCTCCGCTCATCATGGTAAACCGAGTCATGCCATAAAGATGCGAAAGAAACTCTCATCTCGAGCATGATGTTCTGCAGTGGTAAGGTTGACGCCATGTATGATTCAACATCTTTAACCTTTGTGAGTTCAACCTTCTTTGGGTTGTGTGGAAGCTTATGATCAGCCGGTTCCTCTTTGAAGTCCTCCTTGCTCAGTATTGCGGTCAACAGATTGCCAAAGCTGAAGTGGGACCTCTTGTGCAGCCTAGCCTTACGCATTGTAGATCGAATAATTGCCCCAATGTTGATATGAACATTCGTCATCAACGCATACACAAAACACACTCTATCTCGTGTTATCTTTGTGTACTGTGTCCCTGGAATCAGGCAAGAGTTGACTATTCGCATCCATATCCTAGATTCCCTATTTAAGGAGGTATTGTGCCGATCGGTGTCCTTGTGTCTGCTCCACCGTGCCATAGATCTTGTTCCGTACAATGTGTGTCTAATGGCCCTATATGGCGGTCTGTTATATAGCTCCTTGAGTGGTGATGGATCAACAGATGGCAAGCCTAAAAAGGAGTTAAAGAACTCCGCATTTAGTTGCAGAACTTGGCCCCGAATCTTTACTTCACTCCCTGTAGTTTTCGGTGACCAGTTGGCATAGAATTCACGTGTTAAATCAATATTGCACTCTCCCATATCTCGTAAGATGAAATCAAGATGTAACACTATTATCTTAGCCAACATACGGGGTTCTTTCTTTGCTAGGCTTTGCTTATGTATCAACTCCACATGAACATATTTTTTCTCTTTATTGTTCCTATACCACTCCTTTCCTTCCTCCTCTACGACCCATTTAATTCCAAATATGCGGTGAGGTATTTGCAGCGAGGAGGATTCTCCTTGCTCTTTTCGTCCCCTTTTTTGGCCTTTTTGTAAAGTGGTTGCTTTTTCTTTCCCTTGTCTTGCTTTTGGTGCCATTGTACCTGAGATTAAAATAATAGTCATGTTAGCTTCATCTCGGTGGATACAATCAATAAACAAGCAGTATTGGCACCACCAACTTAGTTTGTTTGTACAAACTAGTGAAGTGAACGATGCCGATTACTCAGATTTCATCGATATACGTTTAGGTGTTATGTTCCAACAATATAATCCGTGCAGTTATACTTTTCGTATCATCTTAACTATCCTTTCTCAATTCTAGATCACGTAATCTTGGTAATGCTGTCATGTTTTGGACTATTGCATCACTTTGAATAAAACTACTACATAGATATTGTATCAATTTATGGCTTGGAATAATCACAACATCTTATGTTTGTGGTTAACCATGATTTTCATCGCAATAAACAAGTCATTCAAGCAAGCTTTCAAGTTACAAGGTTATGCAATGTTCTACACTATGTCAATTCCGCAAAAGTATGACAGTGTATCAAAATCAAATACAAGTTGGAAACAAGTCAAGAGCATCCTTACGTATTCTTTCACTCACTTAGTTTCACCACAACAGATCAACCATATTCAAATCATCAATACTACTTGAAGATTAAACAATTCATTATAGACATAGTAGTGTAGTACTTACGGAACATAAAAGAAGAACAAAGAAGTACATACTTGGTTGATGGCCTAGGAAGATGTTCTTGCAAAGTAAGAGAGCAAAAGGAAAATTTTTGGGAGAATTTGGAGAGGTAGGCGGCGCTTTAAGGTGGAATTGCAATGTGTTTTTGATTCATGACTAAGGTTCTATTTATAGGACAAGCTTCGGTCAGGTTTTGACCCATTTGGAATCGGATTTGGAGACCAAAATTGACCATAGGCAGCGCCTAATGCTTTGCCTATGCTTGGCATAGGCGGCGTCTTTTGCAAAGATTGTTGAGCATAGGCGGCGCCTATGCTATGGCATTGTTAGGCATAGGCGGCGCCTATGCCATGGCATATGAGATTCAGAGACAAAAGGATTTTGCATAGGCGGCGCCTATGCTATGGCATTGTTGAGCATAGGCGGCGCCTATGCTATGGCACTCTAGAACCGAGAGCTTAGGCCATAGCATAGGCCTTGCCTTGTTCGTGGCCTAGATTTACATAGGCCTTGCCTTGTTCTTTGCCTATATTTTCATAAGCAATGCCTCACCCATAGCCTTTTGCTTCTTCATTCCTAACTTACCACCTTCAACATACAATACTTCCAAATCAAAATTTGAAACCAATCTCCTCCTTTACACCTCTTGCACCTGCATTCACTCAAAAACGACAAAAACGATTAGAATGATGGGTTGCCTCCCATAAAGAGCCTTAGTTTCGGTCGTGGCTCGACTCTTCTTTTTGGATTTTTATTTAGTAAAAGCAAATGCAAAGGAAACAAAAAAATCACGATGGGTTGCCTCTCATCTAGCGCTTGATTTATTGTCGCGGCACGACATAGTTACCTTGAGTAATTAGACTTCGTCGAGATAGATGGTGGCCATATAGTTCATCGAGTCAAGGGGGCCGATATATGGTTTTACTCGTTGGCCATTTACCTTAAAGACAACACCATTATTGTCTTCTAGCTCAACTACTCCAGACGAGTAGACTTGGCTAATCTTGTACGGACCAGACCATTTGGACCTTAACTTACCTGGGAATAGCTTTAGTCTGGAATTAAAAAGAAGCACCATATCACCCTTTTAAAAGTTTCGTTGAGCAATCCGCTGATCATGATACTTTTTCATCCGCTCCTAGAGGTCTGATCTTTTATATGCATGTAGACGGAATTCATCTATCTCATTCAGCTGCTTCAACCTCAAGTTCATAGCATCATCCCAATTCAAATTCAGTTGCTTTAACGCCCACAATGCTTTGTGCTCAAGCTCAATAGGTAAATGACAAGCTTTCCCATAAACTAGTTTGTATGGGGACATGACAATTGGCATTTTGAATGCAGTCCTACATGCCTATAGTGCATCGTCCATCTTCCGAGACCAATCTTTCCTATTAGCATTTACAGTCTTAGCAAGGATTTGCTTGATCTCTCGATTGGAAACCTCGACCTGTCCATTAGTTTGTGGGTGATAAGGCGTGGCTACCTTGTGTTGCTAGACACCATATTTTGCCAACACGGATTTGAACAGTTTGTTACAAAAGTGAGATCCTCCATCACTTATGATAGTATGTGGGACCCCAAAATGAGAGAAGATGTTTCTCTTTAAGAATGCAACAATACGCTTTCCTTCATTATCAGCCAATGTAACTGCTTTGACCCATTTTGAAACATAATCTACAACAACTAGGATATATTTCATTCCAAACGAATTCACGAATGGGCCCATAAAATCAATACCCCATACATCAAAGAGCTCTACTTCAAGGATTTTCGACATGGGCATCTCATGGTATTTCAAAATCGCACCTTGTCTCTGACATTGGTCGCATCTTCTCACAAAGTCATAGGAATTTTTAAATATCGAAGGCCAATAATAGCCACTTTGCAATACCTTCCTTGCTGTCCGATTACCTGCGTAATGTCCCCCAACTTGGGAAGTGTGACATACTTCCAATATATTCGGCACCTCAATATGGGATATGCATCGCCTGATAACACCATCCGCGCATCGTCTAAACAAATATGGCTCATCCCAGAAGTAGTGTCTCACGTCATGCATGAACTTCCTCTTTTGATGAAATGATAGATTCGTAGGCATCACATTACTTACCACGAAGTTTGCAAAATCTTCATACCATGGTAATCCTCCATCATTGTGGCTAAAATATCTTCATCAGGGAAGGTATTGTCAATTTCAAGATCTTGCTGTGCTATATGCTCATTCTCGAGTCTAGATAGATGATCAGCTACTTGGTTTTCACAACCTCTTCTATCTTTTACCTCAAAATCAATTTCTTGCAGCAACAATACCCATCGAATTAGCCTTGGTTTTGCATCTTTCTTTGTCATCAGATACTAAGGGCTGCATGGTCTGTATGAACTATCACTTTGGTTCCCAACAAATAAGCACGGAACTTTTCGAAGTCATACACAACTGCTAGAAGCTCTTGTTCTGTGACAGTATAGTTTTTCTGGGCTTCGTTCAAGACCTTACCGCATAGTAGATTGGATGGAATAACTTTTCTCTTCTTTGGCCAAGTACAGCACCCAAAGCTACCCCGCTAGCATCACACATGACTTCAAATGGTAAAGACCAATCTGTTGCTACCATGATAGAAGCTTCAATTAGCTTCTCTTTGAGGCATTTAAATGCCTTCACATAATCTTCATTGAAGTCAAACTTTGCATCTTTCTCCAAAAGTTTGCATAATGGACTAGCAATTTTGGAGAAGTCTTTGATAAACCTTCGGTAGAAACCTGCATGACCGAGGAAATTACGAACTCCTTTGACCAAAATTGGGGGTGGTAGTTTCTCGATAACTTTGAGTTTAGCTCGATCCACCTCAATTCCTCTTTTGGAGATTTTATGCCCAAGAACAATACCTTCTTTCACCATAAAGTGGCACTTCTCCCAATTCAGCACTAGGTTGAATTCAACACATCTCTGCAACGCCATACTTAGATTTGTCAAGAATGTTTCAAACGACTCACCCACAACTGAAAAATCGTCCATGAATACCTCCACCGTGTCTTCCACCATATCAAAAAAATGGACATCATACAACGCTGAAAAGTGGCGGGTGAGTTACATATCCCAAATGGCATACGTTTGATGGCAAACGTACCATAGGGGCATGTAAACGTTGTCTTCTCTTGATCTTCGGGGGAGATACATATCTGATTATAGCCGGAATAACCGTCTAATAAACAAAACCATCCTTTCCCTGCTAATCGATCAAGCATTTGGTCAATAAAGGGCATTGGTCAATCCTCGGATGATACTTTATATATCAAAAAAAAAAACCCTAAGCCCAAAATAGTGACTATGTTCCTAAGCGCTTTAATACATCACATTATGACATTAACACTTTCTTTCAAACAACCTTTGTACTTTCTTTTAATCTACCACCCTTTCTCACCTCTTTTGTTTTTCAATTTTGAATAGAATTAAATTTTTATTTTTTTTTCCTTTTTCTTTTCATAACACACCTCTTATGATAACAATTATTCTTCATAACAAATTCAAGCACCAATACATTCTAAGGCACTATTCTCACCCAATTTCCTCTTATTTTGTCACATTACTTTACAATTTAAAGCACTTAGGAATTTGGATCAAATTATGGTCTTGAAAAAAAATGGATTAGGCTTACATATGAGGTTGTCAAAAAAAAATAAGCTAGCAGCTCAAAGGGGGGTTATCTAGGATGATGTCCATGGGTAGATAAAATGAAGGTAAACAATCATAGGTTGCCAAAGAAATGCCAAAATCATCTCCTAAACTTACACTCTTTATTCCGCTTTACATACACACCAGGCAAATTCTAGCTATCAGCCACAAACATAGAATATACTATCATCTCGCACACACAAGGCACATGGTCGACTTTATTGGAAGCAGTATAGACTCTTGACCCAACAGATGAAGGAATTGAACCACACAATTATCATATAATGAGTCACAATTAGAGCCTAAACATCTCAATAGTAATGATTTTATCACAGACTCTTGTTGTAATACCATGTTGCCTATTAGAACAATTTCATGCAAAGTTAAAAAAAATTTAAAAAAAATTTAACTACTAAAAAAACAAAACAAACAAACATAAATGAATACAAGTGCAGATAAGGAAGTATAGCATACAAATACCAGCACCCCACACTTAGATGGGACACACCGCCCTCAGTGGAAAATAAATAAGAAGAACCTGATTAGTCGGACTCCTCCTCTATGTCTGGGGTCATACCCCCTTCATCGGAATCATCATCAGAGTCGTCGTCCTCAAAGTTCTCCTCCACATCGGAGTTTGGCATTCGACGATCATCATCGGTTGGCACATCGTCATCAAGAGGTTCCTAAAAAAATATACCTACTCCACACATCTCCCTCGCATGCTCATTCATTGGGTAGTCATAATCCAACCGTTGGAGCTCTGCAGCAGTTGAAACACGACCTCCGCTCATCATGGTAAACTGAGTCATGCCATAAAGATGGTGAAAGAAACTCTCATCCCGACCATGAAGTTCTACAGTGGTAAGGTTGACGCCATGTGTGGATTCAGCATCTTTAACCTTTGACGCCATGTGTGGATTCAGCATCTTTAACCTTTGTGAGGTCTACCTTCTTTGGGTTGTGTGGAAGCTTATGATCAGTCGGTTCCTCTTCGATGTCCTCCTTCCTCAATATTACGGTCAACAGATTGCCAAAGCTGAAGTGGGACCTCTTGTGCAGCCTAGCCTTACGCATTGTAGATCGAATAATTGCCCCAATGTTGATAGGAACATTCGTCATCAACGCGTACACCAAGCACACTCTATCTCGTGTTATCTTTGTGTACTGTGTCCCTGGAATCAGGCAAGAGTTGACTATTCACATCCATATCCTAGCTTCCCTATTTAAGGAAGGATATGGGAAGGTGTTATGCCGATCGGTGTCCTTATGTCTGCTCCACCGTGCCATAGATCTTGTTCCGCACAATGTGTGTCTAATGTCCCTGTACGGCGGTCTGTTAAATAGCTCCTTGAGTGGTGATGGATCAACAGATGGCAAGCCTAAAAAGGAGTTGAAGAACTCCGCATTTAGCTGCTGAACTTGGCCCCGAATCTTTACTTCACTCCCTGTAGTATTCGATGACCAGTTGGCATATAATTCACATGTTAAATCAATATTTCACTCTCCCATATCTTGGAAGATGAAAACAAGATGTAACACCATTATCTTAGCCAACATACGGGGTTCTTTCTTTGCTAGGCTTTCCTTATGTATCAACTCCACATGAATATATTTTTTCTCTTTATTGTTCCTATTACCACTCCTTTACTTCCTCCTCTAGGACCCATTTAATTCCAAATATGCGGCGAGGTATTTGCAGCGAGGAGGATTCTCCTTGCTCTTTTCGTCCCCTTTTTTGGCCTTTTTGTAAAGTGGTTGCTTTTTCTTTCCCTTGTCTTGCTTTTGGTGCCATTGTACCTGAGATTAAAATAATAGTCATGTTAGCTTCATCTCGGTGGATACAATCAATAAACAAGCAGTATTGGCACCACCCCACACTTAGTTTGTTTGTACGAACTAGTGAAGTGAACGATGTCGATTACTCAGATTTCATCGATATACGTTTAGGTGTTATGTTCCAACAATATAATTCGTGCAGTTATACTTTTTGTATCATCTTAACTATCCTTTCTCAATTCTAGATCACGTAATCTTGGTAATGCTGTCATGTTTTGGACTATTGCATCACTTTGAATAAAACTACTACATAGATATTGTATCAATTTATGGCTTGGAATAATCACAACATCTTATGTTTGTGGTTAACCATGATTTTCATCGCAATAAACAAGTCATTCAAGCAAGCTTTCAAGTTACAAGGTTATGCAATGTTCTAGACTATGTCAATTCCGCAAAAGTATGACAGTGTATCAAAATCAAATACAAGTTGGAAACAAGTCAAGAGCATCCTTACGTATTCTTTCACTCACTTAGTTTCACCACAACAGATCAACCATATTCAAATCATCAATACTACTTCAAGATTAAACAATTCATTATAGACGTAGTAGTGTAGTACTTACGGAACATAAAAGAAGAACAAAGAAGTACATACTTGGTTGATGGCCTAGGAAGATGTTCTTGCAAAGTAAGAGAGCAAAAGGAAAATTTTTGGGAGAATTTGGAGAGGTAGGCGGCGCTTTAAGGTGGAATTGCAATGTGTTTTTGATTCATGACTAAGGTTCTATTTATAGGACAAGCTTCGGTCAGGTTTTGACCCATTTGGAATCGGATTTGGAGACCAAAATTGACCATAGGCAGCGCCTAATGCTTTGCCTATGCTTGGCATAGGCGGCGTCTTTTGCAAAGATTGTTGAACATAGGCGGCGCCTATGCTATGGCATTGTTAGGCATAGGCGGCGCCTATGCCATGGCATATGAGATTCAGAGGCAAAAGGATTTTGCATAGGCGGCGCCTATGCTATGGCATTGTTGAGCATAGGCGGCGCCTATGCTATGGCACTCTAGAATCCGAGAGCTTAGGCCATAGCATAGGCCTTGCCTTGTTCGTGGCCTAGATTTACATAGGCCTTGCCTTGTTCTTTGCCTATATTTTCATAAGCAATGCCTCACCCATAGACTTTTGCTTCTTCATTCCTAACTTACCACCTTCAACATGCAATACTTCCAAATCAAAATTTGAAACCAATCTTCTCCTTTACACCTCTTGCACCTGCATTCACTCAAAAACGACAAAAACGATTAGAACGATGGGTTGCCTCCCATAAAGAGCCTTAGTTTCGGTCGTGGCTCGACTCTTCTTTTTGGATTTTTATTTAGTAAAAACAAATGCAAAGGAAACAAAAAAATCACGATGGGTTGCCTCCCATCTAGCGCTTGATTTATTGTCGCGGCACGACATAGTTACCTTGAGTAATTAGACTTCGTCGAGATAGATGGTGGCCATATAGTTCATCGAGTCAAGGGGGCCGATATATGGTTTTACTCGTTGGCCATTTACCTTAAAGACAACACCATTATTGTCTTCTAGCTCAACTACTCCAGACGAGTAGACTTGGCTAATCTTGTACGGACCAGACCATTTGGACCTTAACTTACCTGGGAATAGCTTTAGTCTGGAATTAAAAAGAAGCACCATATCACCCTTTTAAAAGTTTCGTTGAGCAATCCGCTGATCATGATACTTTTTCATCCGCTCCTTGTAGAGGTCTGATCTTTTATATGCATGTAGACAGAATTCATCCATCTCATTCAGCTGCTTCAACCTCAAGTTCATAGCATCATCCCAATTCAAATTCAGTTGCTTTAACGCCCACAATGCTTTGTGCTCAAGCTCAATGGGTAAATGACAAGCTTTCCCATAAACTAGTTGGTATGGGTACATGACAATTGGCATTTTGAATGCAGTCCTACATGCCCATAGTGCATCGTCCATCTTCCGAGACCAATCTTTCCTATTAGCATTTACAGTCTTAGCAAGGATTTGCTTGATCTCTTGATTGGAAACCTCGACCTGTCCATTAGTTTGTGGGTGATAAGGCGTGGCTACCTTGTGTTGCTAGACACCATATTTTGCCAACACGGATTTGAACAGTTTGTTACAAAAGTGAGATCCTCCATCACTTATGATAGTATGTGGGACCCCAAAATGAGAGAAGATGTTTCTCTTTAAGAATGCAACAATACGCTTTCCTTCATTATCAGCCAATGTAACTGCTTTGACCCATTTTGAAACATAATCTACAACAACTAGGATATATTTCATTCCAAACGAATTCACGAATGGGCCCATAAAATCAATACCCCATACATCAAAGAGCTCTACTTCAAGGATTTTCGACATGGGCATCTCATGGTATTTCAAAATCGCACCTTTTCTCTGACATTGGTCGCATCTTCTCACAAAGTCGTAGGAATTTTTAAATATCGAAGGCCAATAATAGCCACTTTGCAATACCTTCCTTGCTGTCCGATTACCTGCGTAATGTCCCCCAACTTGGGAAGTGTGACATACTTTCAATATATTCGGCACCTCAATATGGGATATGCATCGCCTGATAACACCATCCGCGCATCGTCTAAACAAATATGGCTCATCCCAGAAGTAGTGTCTCACGTCATGCATGAACTTCCTCTTTTGATGAAATGATAGATTCATAGGCATCACATTACTTACCACGAAGTTTGCAAAATCTTCATACCATGGTAATCCTCCATCATTGTGGCTAAAATATCTTCATCAGGGAAGGTATTGTCAATTTCAAGATCTTGCTGTGCTATATGCTCATTCTCGAGTCTAGATAGATGATCAGCTACTTGGTTTTCACAACCTCTTCTATCTTTTACCTCAAAATCAATTTCTTGCAGCAACAATACCCATCGAATTAGCCTTGGTTTTGCATCTTTCTTTGTCATCAGATACTAAGGGCTGCATGGTCTGTATGAACTATCACTTTGGTTCCCAACAAATAAGCACGGAACTTTTCGAAGTCATACACAACTGCTAGAAGCTCTTGTTCTGTGACAGTATAGTTTTTCTGGGCTTCGTTCAAGACCTTACCGCATAGTAGATTGGATGGAATAACTTTTCTCTTCTCTGGCCAAGTACAGCACCCAAAGCTACCCTGCTAGCATCACACATGACTTCAAATAGTAAAGACCAATCTGGTGCTACCATGATAGAAGCTTCAATTAGCTTCTCTTTAAGGCATTTAAATGCCTTCACACAATCTTCATTGAAGTCAAACTTTGCATCTTTCTCCAAAAGTTTGCATAATGGACTAGCAATTTTGGAGAAGTCTTTGATAAACCTTCGGTAGAAACCTGCATGACCGAGGAAATTACGAACTCCTTTGACCAAAATTGGGGGTGGTAGTTTCTCGATAACTTTGAGTTTAGCTCGATCCACCTCAATTCCTCTTTTGGAGATTTTATGCCCAAGAACAATACCTTCTTTCACCATAAAGTGGCACTTCTCCCAATTCAGCACTAGGTTGAATTCAACACATCTCTGCAATGCCATACTTAGATTTGTCAAGCACGTTTCAAACGACTCACCCACAACTGAAAAATCGTCCATGATTACCTCCACTGTGTCTTCCACCATATCAAAAAAATGGACATCATACAACGCTGAAAAGTGGCGGGTGCGTTACATATCCCAAATGGCATACGTTTGATGGCAAACGTACCATAGGGGCATGTAAACGTTGTCTTCTCTTGATCTTCGGGGGCGATACATATCTGATTATAGCCGGAATAACCGTCTAATAAACAAAACCATCCTTTCCCTGCTAATCGATCAAGCATTTGGTCAATAAAGGGCATTGGTCAATCCTCGGATGATACTTTATATATAAAAAAAAAACCCTAAACCCTAAATAGTGACTATGTTCCTAAGCGCTTTAATACATCACATTATGACATTAACACTTTCTTTCAAACAACCTTTCTACTTTCTTTTAATCTACCACCCTTTCTCACCTCTTTTGTTTTTCAATTTTGAATAGAATTAAATTTTTATTTTTCTTTTCCTTTTTCTTTTCACAACACACCTCTTATGATAGCAATTATTCTTCATAACAAATTCAAGCACCAATACATTCTAAGGCACTATTCTCACCCAATTTCCTCTTATTTTGTCACATTACTTTACAATTTAAAGCACTTAGGAATTTGGATCAAATTATGGTCTTGAAAAAAAATGGATTAGGCTTACATATGAGGTTGTCAAAAAAAATAGGCTAGCAGCTCAAAGGGGGGTTATCTAGGATGATGTCCATGGGTAGATAAAATGAAGGTAAACAATCATAGGTTGCCAAAGAAATGCCAAAATCATCTCCTAAACTTACACTCTTTATTCCGCTTTACATACACACCAGGCAAATTATAGCTATCAGCCACAAACATAGAATATACTATCATCTCGCACACACAAGGCACATGGTCGACTTTATTGGAAGCAGTATGACTCTTGACCCAACAGATGAAGGAATTGAACCACACAATTGTCATATAATGAGTCACAATTAGAGCCTAAACATCTCAATAGTAATGATTTTATCACAGACTCTTGTTGTAATACCATGTTGCCTATTAGAACAATTTCATGCAAAGTTAAAAAAAATTTTAAAAAAATTTAACTACTAAAAAAACAAAACAAACAAACATAAATGAATACAAATGCAGATAAGGAAGTATAGCATACAAATACCAGCACCCCACACTTAGATGGGACACACTGCCCTCAGTGGAAAATAAATAAGAAGAACCTGATTAGTCGGACTCCTCCTCTATGTCTGGGGTCATACCCCCTTCATCGGAATCATCATCAGAGTCGTCATCATCAAAGTTCTCCTCCACATCGGAGTTTGGCATTCGACGATCATCATCGGTTGGCACATCGTCATCAAGAGGTTCCTAAAAAAATATACCTACTCCACACATCTCCCTCGCATGCTCATTCATTGGGTAGTCATAATCCAACCGTTGGAGCTCTGCAGCAGTTGAAACACGACCTCCGCTCATCATGGTAAACTGAGTCATGCCATAAAGATGGTGAAAGAAACTCTCATCCCGACCATAACGTTCTACAGTGGTAAGGTTGACGCCATGTGTGGATTCAGCATCTTTAACCTTTGTGAGGTCTACCTTCTTTGGGTTGTATGGAAGCTTATGATCAGTCGGTTCCTCTTCGATGTCCTCCTTCCTCAATATTACGATCAACAGATTGCCAAAGCTAAAGTGGGACGTCTTGTGCAGCCTAGCCTTACGCATTGTAGATCGAATAATTGCCCCAATGTTGATAGGAATATTCATCATCAACGCGTACACCAAGCACACTCTATCTCGTGTTATCTTTGTGTACTGTGTCCCTGGAATCAGGCAAGAGTTGACTATTCACATCCATATCCTAGCTTCCCTATTTAAGGAAGGATATGGGAAGGTGTTATGCCGATCGGTGTCCTTATGTCTGCTCCACCGTGCCATAGATCTTGTTCCGCACAATGTGTGTCTAATGTCCCTGTACGGCGGTCTGTTATTTAGCTCCTTGAGTGGTGATGGATCAACAGATGGCAAGCCTAAAAAGGAGTTGAAGAACTCCGCATTTAGTTGCAGAACTTGGCCCCGAATCTTTACTTCACTCCCTGTAGTATTCGATGACCAGTTGGCATATAATTTACGTGTTAAATCAATATTTCACTCTCCCATATCTTGGAAGATGAAATCAAGATGTAACACCATTATCTTAGCCAACATACGGGGTTCTTTCTTTCCTAGGCTTTCCTTATGTATCAACTCCACATGAACATATTTTTTCTCTTTATTGTTCCTATACTACTCCTTTCCCTCCTCCTCTAGGACCCATTTAATTCCAAACATGCGGCGACGTATTTGCAGCGAGGAGGATTCTCCTTGCTCTTTTCGTCCCCTTTTTTGGCCTTTTTGTGAAGTGGTTGCTTTTTCTTTCCCTTGTCTTGCTTTTGGTGCCATTGTACCTGAGATTAAAATAATAGTCATGTTAGCTTCATCTCGGTGGATACAATCAATAAACAAGCAGTATTGGCACCACCCCACACTTAGTTTGTTTGTACGAACTAGTGAAGTGAACGATGTCGATTACTCAGATTTCATCGATATACATTTAGGTGTTATGTTCCGACAATATAATCAATGCAGTCATACTTTTCGTATCAATTTATGGCTTGGAATAATCACAACATCTTATGTTTGTGGTTAACCATGATTTTCATCGCAATAAACAAGTCATTCATGCAAGCTTTCAAGTTACAAGGTTATGCAATGTTCGAGACTATGTCAATTCTGCAAAAGTATGACAGCGTATCAAAATCAAATACAAGTTGGAAACAAGTCAAGAGCATCCTTACGTATTCTTTCACTCACTTAGTTTCACCACAACAAATCAACCATATTCAAATCGTCAATACTAATTCAAGATTAAACAATTCATTATAGACGTAGTAGTGTAGTACTTACGGAACATAAAAGAAGAACAAAGAAGTACTTACTTGGTTGATGGCCTAGGAAGATATTCTTGCAAAGTAAGAGAGCAAAAGGAAAATTTTTGGGAGAATTTAGCGAGGTAGGCGGAGTTTTAGGGTGGAATTGCAATGTGTTTTTGATTTAAGACTAAGGTTTTATTTATAGGACAAGCTTGGGTAGGGTTTTGACCCATTTGGAATCAGATTTGGAGACCAAAAGTGACCATAGGCAGCGCCTAATGCTTTGCCTATGCTTGGCATAGGCAGCGCCTTTTGCAAAGCATTGTTGAGCATAGGCGGCGCCTATGCTATGGCATTGTTAGGCATAGGCGGCGCCTATGCCATGGCATATGAGATTCAGAGACAAAAGGATTTTGCATAGGCGGCGCCTATGCTATGGCATTGTTGAGCATAGGCGGCGCCTATGCTATGGCACTCTAGAATCCGAGAGCTTAGGCCATAGCATAGGCCTTGCCTTGTTCGTGGCCTAGATTTACATAGGCTTTGCCTTGTTCTTTGCCTATATTTTCATAAGCAATGCCTCACCCATATCCTTTTGCTTCTTGATTCCTAACTTACCACCTTTAACATGCAATACTTCCAAATCAAAATTTGAAACCAATCTTCTCCTTTACACCTCTTGCACCTACATTCACTCAAAAACGACAAAAATGATTAGAATGATGGGTTGCCTCCCATAAAGCGCCTTAGTTTCGGTCGTAGCTCGACTCTTCTTTTTGGATTTTTATTTAGTAAAAACAAATGCAAAGAAAACAAAAAAATCACGATGGGTTGCCTCCCATCTAGCGCTTGATTTATTGTCGCGGCACGACATAGTTACCTCGAGTACTTAGACTTCGTCGAGATAGATGGTGGCCATATAGTTCATCGAGTCAAGGGGGCCGATATATGGTTTTACTCGTTGGCCATTCACCTTAAAGACAACACCATTATTGTCTTCTAGCTCAACTACTCCAGACGAGTAGACTTGGCTAATCTTGTACGGACCAGACCATTTGGACCTTAACTTACCTGGGAATAACTTTAGTATGGAATTGAAAAGAAGTACCATATCACCCTTTTGAAAGTTTCGTTGATCAATCCGCTAATCATTATACTTTTTCATCTGCTCCTTGTAGAGGTCTGATCTTTCATATGCATGTAGACAGAATTCATCCATCTCATTCAGCTGCTCCACCCTCAAGTTCATAGCATCATCCCAATTCAAATTCAGTTGCTTCAATGTCCACAATGCTTTGTGCTCGATCTCAATGGGTAAATGACAAGCTTTCCCATAAACTAGTTGGTATGTCGACATGCCAATTGGTGTTTTGAATGTAGTCCTATATGCCCATAGTGCATCATCCAGCTTCCGAGACCAATCTTTCCTATTAGCATTTACAGTCTTAGCAAGGATTTGCTTGATCTCTCGATTGGAAACCTCGACCTGTCCATTAGTTTGTGGGTGATAAGGCGTGGCTACCTTGTGTTGCTTGACACCATATTTTGCCAACACGGATTTGAACAGTTTGTTGCAAAAGTGAGTTCCTCTATCACTTATGATAGTACGTGGGACCCCAAAATGAGAGAAGATGTTTCTCTTTAAGAATGCAACAACACGCTTTCCTTCATTATCAGCCAATGCAACTGCTTCGACCCATTTTGAAACATAATCTACAGCAACTAGGATATATTTCATTCCAAATGAATTCACGAATGGGCCCATAAAATCAATACCCCATACATCAAAGAGCTCTACTTCAAGGATTTTCGATATGGGCATCTCATGGTGTTTCGAAATCGCACCTTGTCTCTGACATTGGTCGTATCTTCTCACAAAGTCGTAGGCATCTTTAAATATCGAAGGCCAATAATAGCCACTTTCCAATACCTTTCTTGTTGTCCGATTACCTGCGTGAAGTCCCCCAACTTAGGAAGTGTGACATGCTTCCAATATATTCGGCACCTCAACATGGGATATGCATCGCCTGATAACACCATACGCGCATCGTCTAATCAAATATGGCTCATCCCAGAAGTAGTGTCTCACGTCATGCATGAACTTCCTCTTTTGATGAAATGATAGATTCGTAGGCATCACATTACTTAACACGAAGTTTGCAAAATCTGTATACCATGGTAATCCTCCATCATTGTGGCTAAAATCTCTTCATCAGGGAAGGTATCGTCAATCTCAAGATCTTGCTGTGCTATATGCTCATCCTCAAGTCTAGATAGATGATCAGCCACTTGGTTTTCGAAACCTCTTCTATCTTTTACCTCAAAATCAAATTCTTGCAGCTTTCTTTGTCATCAGATATCTAAGGACTGCATGGTCTGTATGAACTATCACCTTGGTTCCCAAAAAATAAGCACGAAACTTTTCGAAGGCATACACAATTGCTAGAAGCTCTTGTTTTGTGACAGTATAGTTTTTCTGGGCTTCGTTCAAGACCTTACACGCATAGTAGATTGGATGGAATAACTTTTCTCTTCTCTGGCCAAGTACAGCACCCAAAGCTATCCCGCTAGCATCACACATGACTTCAAACGGTAAAGACCAATCTGGTGCTACCATTATAGAAGCTTCAATTAGCTTCTTTTTGAGGCATTTAAATTCCTTCACACAATCTTCATTGAAGTCAAACTTTGCATCTTTCTCCAAAATTTTGCATAATGGACTAGCAATTTTGGAGAAGTCTTTGATAAACCTTTGGTAGAAACCTGCATGACCGAGGAAACTACGAACTCCTTTGACCAAAATTGGGAGTGGTAGTTTCTCGATAACTTTGATTTTAGCTCGATCCACCTCAATTCCTCTTTTGGAGATTTTATGCCCAAGAACAATACCTTCTTTCACCATAAAGTGGCACTTCTCCCAATTCAGCACTAGGTTGAATTCAACACTTCTCTGCAATGCCATACTTAGATTTGTCAAGCACTATTCAAATGACTCACCCACAACTGAAAAATCGTCCATGAACACCTCCAGCGTGTCTTCCACCATTTCAGAAAAAATGGATATCATACAGTGCTGAAAAGTGGCGGGTGCGTTACATAGCCCAAATGGCATACGTTTAAAGGCAAATGTACCATAGGGGCATGTAAATGTTGTCTTCTCTTGATCTTCGGGGGCGATACATATCTGATTATAGCCGGAATAACCGTCTAATAAAAAAACCATCCTTTCCCTGCTAATCGATCAAGCATTTGGTCAATAAAGGGCATTGGAAAGGGATCTTTAAGTGTCCACGAATTCAGCTTACGGTAGTCCATGCATACTCTCCACCCTGTGACAGGTCTGAGTGGAATTAACTTATTTTTTTCATTCGAAACTACCGTCATCCCACTTTTCTTTGGTACACATTGTATCGGGCTTACCCATTTACTGTCGGAGATTGGATACACAACTCCTGCATCTAACCATTTAATAATTTCTTTCTTCACCACCTCTTGCATAGGTAGATTTAGACACCTTTGATGCCTAATAGTGGGTACGCATTTTTCTTCAAGTTGAATCTTGTCTGTACAAATCCCAGGAGGAATACCAATGATATCAGCGATGGTCCAACCGATGGCTCTCATGTACTTTCGTAGAACCGTGATGAGAGCTGCAACTTGTTGCTCACCCAAATCTGCTGCTACAATAATCGAGAGTGTGTTACCGCTTCCCAAGAATGCATACTTTAAATGGTTAGGCAGCTCCTTCAATTCTAACGTGGGTGGTTCCTCAATAGAAGGTTTAGCAGGTGGTGTTGGTCGTTTTTTGAGATCAAGGTCCAGCTTCGTGGGAGCATGAGGATATGACCCTAATCCTATTAGAGCACAAATAGATTCTTCATAATTTTCAGCATCCTTATGCTCAACATTCATAAGCACAACCGCCAATGGGTCATCAACAAGCTGCTCCTCTACAGGTAATTCTTTCTCATCATCAATATAAACATCAGCTACCGAGAACACGTTCAGATCTTTGGGTTGCTTCATTGATTTACATACATCAAAGCGGACTACTTCGTCATTCATCCGAAATAGAAGCTCATTAGCTCTTAAATCAATAAGCACACTTCCTGTTGCAAGGAAAGGGTACCCCAAGATTATGGGAACTTCAGATTCTACCTCACAATCCAAAATAACGAAGTCCACCGGAAAGATGAATGAATAAACCTTCACCAATACATCATATAAAATACCAACAGGTCGTTTTACCGACCTATCAGCCATCACAAGCCTCATATTGGTTGGAGTAGGATCACCCAACCCCAACTTTTTGTAAATGGACAATGGCATCAAGTTGATGATGGCTCCTAAATCGCATAATGCCTTGGCAAAATTCAAAGATTCGACAGTGCAAGGAATAGTGAAGGCTCCTGGGTCGGCCTTCTTCTGAACTAGTGATCTGGTAGCAATTGCACTACAATGATGAACAACATTTGTCAACTCACCACTTGCTGCTCGCTTCTTTGTTAAAAGATCCTTCATAAATTTTGCGTAGCCTGGCATTTATTCTAGTGCCTCAACCAAGGGAACATTAATGGTCAGCTGTTTTAACATTGACATGAATTTATTGAACTTGGTATCATCAGCTCTCTTCTTTAATATTTACGAAGAAGGAGGTGGTGGAAGGGGAATTGTTTTCTCCACGACTTTCTTTTCATCATGCTTAGGTTCGGAGATCTTTTCAGGCTGTGGACGTCGAGGAATGATGTCATGAATGTCTTCATCAGTTTCGACGGCGTCATCTTCTTCTGTATTACCTATGATATCTTCGGCCACTTGCTTGCTTTGGGATGAATTTTCCAGCACCTTACCACTTCTGGTAGTAACAGCCATGCATGTTCCATCGTTTCTTGGGTTTTGCACTGTGTCGCTCGGTAGGGTGCCAGCTTTTCTTTGATTTAATGTGGCTGAAATTTGACTCAATTGTTGTTCCAGCTGTCTTATTAAAGTGGAATGTGAGTCAGCCAATTGCTTTATTGAGGCCAAGTCATTTATTACCTCAGTTACTCCCGTGCTGGTTGTTTCCACTCGTTTCAACAGCTTAGACATCATATCTTCCATTGGCATATTTCCCGAACCAGATGCAGTGGCCTCTCGTCGTCCAGGAGGAATATACACACCACTTCTGTTAGTCTTGTTCTTCCAACTACTTTGATCTCGGTCCTTGTTTCCAGAATTATCATAATAGTTCCGACCTTGGTTTCCTTGGGCATTGCCTCGGAAACCCCCCTGATTGTTCACGTAGTTGGCTTCTTCCTCGGAATCGGATTCCTCTCTTCCTTTTGACGCAACTGCTTTGACTTTTTTGGTCTTCCCTGATAGTAGATGCTTTGTAAGAAGATCCACTTGTGTTTTTATGTGCGCCAAATCTTGATCACGTTCTTCTTCTCTTCTCCTTTGTTCTGCAGTCATGCCTATAGAAAAAGTGGGGCTTGCTACCTTAGAATCTCTGGTATGCCACGCCCTACTTTGCTTCGTCATCCGGTCTAGCATATCACTTGCCTGAACAAAGGTGAGGTCCATAAATGATCCTCCAGCCGCATTATCCACCACAGGTTTAGTTACTGAATTCAAGGATCTATATAGTATCTCCATCAAGTGAACATTGGTCATGTAATGGTTTGGGCACCTCATAAGCTTCTTCTTGAATCTCTCCCATGTTTTGTGGAGGGCTTCAGTTGGAAGCTGTCAAAAATTGTTGATTTCATCTCTCAATTGTGCTCTCTTGGATGGCGGAAAGAATCTTTCTAGGAAAGCGTCTTTCAATTTCCTCCAATTAGTGATAGAATCAGGACTCAGCCCGTTCAACCATAGAGTTGCCTCCCCAGATAGAGACAATGGAAATAAGCGCAATCGAAATGCATTCTGTCCAACACCAGGATTGTTGAATGACTTTCATGTAGAAATAAAGTTGATCAAATGCATATTCGGATCATCGCCTGCTAGTCCACCGAATAATCCCTTAAGTTGCAATAACTGAATCATGGTGCTCGTGATGTTGAACTTGGCTCCGGGTGCCAATGGCGGAGGAATAATGGCTCCTGTGGCACCAGCTCCATCCAGATCATCATCATCATCATCGAATGGTATGGCTCGGCGTTCAGGCCTGAACCTAGCTTGACAATCTCTTCTGTTGGCTGGTGTCGCCATCTCAGCATCACGCCTAGGGTTTAGTAACTCGTCATCACCTAAGTCCACATCATCAGGATCTGCTGCTCGCCCTGGGTTATCAATATTCTGTTGATGTACTTGGGCGGTGGCCAACGCAGCTAGTCTAGCCTGCTCCTGTTGAGCAGCCCTTCTTTCAATGTCACGTTGTGCATCCATCCTTCCAATAAGTTGCGGTTCAGGATTTATTGGTAATAATGGTTGTCCCAAACTTTGAGTATTTGGCATACACTGAACAAAAACCTGCAGAAAACAAAAACAACAACTAAAAGTAAAGTACGAGAATCTTTTGACCAAAGGGTCTAGTAATTATCACGAACTTAGTTGACAACCGTATTCCCCGGCAACGGCGCCAAAATTTGATAACTCTCAAACTATAGCTCTCGTAAAAGTGTAAGCAGACGCTGTCAAATATAGAACCCAACTGGGATGGGTATCGAATCCCACAGGGAATACTTGGTCACTAAGTAAGCAACGATTATTAGACTTTTGATGAAAGTTCTACGAATAAAGGGAGGATTTTGTGTGTGCAAATAACGTGAACAAAATAGTAGAGTAAAAATGGAAAATAGAAGAGTAAAACAGAGTACTTGGTAGGTTTTAATCAATGAGAATCGAGAGTTAGGGTTATGTCCACCTTATGAGTTGTACGTATCTATTGACTATGAGTTATGCGGAATTCAGACATGCATGCGCCTATAGAGAATCGTATTCTATGGTAAATCCAGGCGTCTTTCGACCATCAAGGACTATTTCACTTTAACTCTTTCGAGCTTAAAGCGTATCTAATGGTACAAATTCTCCAAGAGGTTAATCCAGTTATAGCACTAACTTTTTAACAGGGGTTGGTGCCCTATTACCTTGACATTATCTCTTTTCCAGACATGTAACCTTTCTTTCGAACAAGTTAATGTTATACTGGCGTATTCTATATGTTTGCAACCACAAGAATTTAAATTAAGATGAAGAGAGTAATGATATAAGCAGCATACGTGTCAAGAATTCACAAACTCATAGGAATAGATAGTATCTCATAAGGCTTCCATAACCCTAACAGAGAAGTTTAGCTACTCATGATTGCAACGGAGATCACAATAAACATCATCATGATATCACGTTGGTCACAAGGGTCGTGTTTTCTCTGTCAGAAAGTGTAACATGAATTAGGATCAAATGTTGAATGAAAAAGACTTGAATTAATTAATGAGTGAATAAGAATTTATTAGAATGGGAAGGAATAGAAGGGGGAATAAGAAGAGAATGCTGAAAAGTTTCAGCAAAATAGGGCTTATATAACATCCATATCCTAGTCCTATTGAAATAGGGTTTTTATCCTTGTCCTAGTCCTACTGGGTTACTGCATACTTGTCCTAATCCTACTAAGTTACTGTTGATCCCCCAAGTCTTTAGAAATGTTGTTTTTGCCCGGGACAAGTTCTCCATGCATCACTTTTAGTCCATAGGCTTCCAAAAGCTGCCTTCCTTCTTACATGAGGTTTCCTTTGGCGTCAAATAGTCCATAAAATGCTGAAATCTTCATCATTTATACCTGAAAACTTGCTAATCACGTTGGTTAGCTCACTTACAGGAAAACGGACTAAAAGTGCATGAATTATATATTTTGTCCTCAAAACTTAGCTAAAATATGGGTACATTAAGGTGCTTTAGGCGTGTAAATACGCCTAACATCAGCTAGCATCAATTTTTTGGTTTGAAGATTGGGGTTCAAAATTTTGTTGGGAATCTTGAAAACAAAATTTATTTTGTGAAGATCTCCTCGTTCACTTCTTCTTCTTAAGGCTGGTTAATTAACTAGAAATTCTCGAGTCGACAACATCGTCTCTCGGTGATAACATCGCGCTGATAGATTGAGTCTGATTTGCTGCTCCTTGAAAGCTGTCGATTGGGTCAGAATTCTCGAATGACTGGTTTCCTATGGTGACGACTCCAACAAAAGCCCGTAAGTCCCAATTTGCTGCACCTAAAAAGGTTAGCGTCTTTCCTTTTGTTGTTTCTTCTTCATGGTGTGTTTTCCTTCTCTTGTTACCATTTTTGAAGATTTAGGATAGTAGTCGAATCCTGCATTTGATTGTGATGCCAGTTTTGTTGTTATAGCATTTAGGCATGGTTATAGAATTACGATTACTGCTTTGATAGTTGAATTTCACAGTTAAATGAGAATGAATGTGGTCTTGTTTGATGTATTCAATATCAAAAATCCATGTAGTTTGTAAGTTCTTTCTGGAGTTTGATTTGTGTTCAGTAAAAGTTTTGCAAGATCATTTTTTGAGAATTGTTGTATTCGCCTTCATTCTCAAAAAATTGTTATAGATGGAGGAGCCAAGTTTTGTGTGTCATGATGTTTCATGTTTGGTTTTAAGCTTGTTGTTTCAAATAGTAGATTTTTTTTCTTTTTTTTTTTTTTGGGGGGGGGGGGTTGTCTTATCATCCTCGCGACCTTCAGTAGCTTGGTATTTCTTTGGGTAAAAAATGGAATCTTTTAGGGCTTGTCCCTTTTATTTTGGAGGTTTTTGTTTAGCATTTGATTGTATTGATTTAAGCACAACTCGTATGGTCTCTTTGATTCATGTTATCGAAAGAGGCCTGTGAATTTGTGTAATACCAATCCTGAGGATCTCCAGTATCTTATATTTTGGTTCTTTTGCATTATTTGACAAGAAGTAGGGAAGGATTTGTTCAAATTGTGAAGATCGGTTAGTTTTGAATTAGTTTAGGTACGACTCCCCACCCCAAAAGAGATTGCCTGAAATTGCTTTTTTTTTATTCCACTTGTTTCAAATATATTTTTATTTGTGATGCTTTGATCGAATATGTTTCTTTTTTCTCAATTGTTTGTTTACAAGTTTGTGTTTTTCTTATCATTTTTATCCCTGCTCACTGGAACCTGCAAAATTAGCCTCAAATATCCTTCTGTCTGCTCTCCTTGGCATTTTTGTATCGCAACTTACTGCCTTTATCTCATTTTGGATCATCACGAATACCTTTTCATCTATTGATCTATTATACTATTTGTTTATATGGTCTTTGCTATTCTGGATGCGTATTGATATTCTTTATCTCTTTCCTTGTATATGAACCCATTTTCGAGTTATGGTCGAACTTATCCTCTTAGCATTTATTAATGGACTCATATAGCCCATTTTCTCGAGTCATACCCGAAGGTTTAAGTCCAAAAGATCATCTCATGGCATACTGATGCAAGAAGACAAAAGAAGAAGGAATGTGTTAAACCCCATTATTTGAAGCGGCAAAGAGATTAAAATCTCTTTTATTCATCTATTTATTCATTCTTATTGTTGTCTTTATCTATTTTATTTGTTCATTTATTTATTCATTTGGAGGCCTCAAAGCCAAAGTTGTATTTAACACTGGTGGAGTGAAAATCAACCCCAAAAGGGCTCGGAAACAGAGAATTAGGACAAGTAAAAATAGGTCAAAAATCCAACTAGGTTAGGACAGGTTCGACGGTTTAGGCTTTAAAGCCTAAATCACTACTTCTCTCTTTTCCTTTTGATTATTTGTTTTACATGATTCTTGCAAACCTAGTTAAATCCCTAACAAAGTCGCTAAAAACTGATTTCCAAAACCTTTCCTTTAATTAATTACTTTTTCAACAAACCAATTCTCCAAAGTTAACCAAAAGATATTTTCAAACAGTCCGGATAACCGCAAGTTAGCGAACGTTTTAGGTGCCTAACACCTTCCTAAAACTTTAATAGGAACCACTTACTTGGAATCTCTAACTTAAATGATTTTTCTATTTTGGATCATTTTAAGTATTTTACGCAAGTTTCTTAATGTCTTTTCAAAATTATGTGGCGACTCTCTCAAAAAGTCAAAATTTCTCCGCAAAATAGTATTAATGCCCTTCCAACTGGGGTTACAGGTTGGACCCCGATTAGCTCAGATTAGGAAAAATTGGTTAGATGATACCTCCCACGGTCTCAGATACAGTTTTAGTTACAGTCCCAGTCCAATTTTACAGTCTTAGTGTTGTGTGATCAAGGCGTGCAGATAGCAGTATATTTTTCAGTACTTCAGAATACAGATTTTAATCAGTCCATGTTATATGCCTGGTCATTCATCTTCAGTGTCTACATATTTTAATACGTTTTCAGCATTTTACAAACTTTTATGCATGTTCAGTAGCTACAGATTTCATATTTTCTATTCAGTAACCCATTCCTTTCATGTATACTAAGATAGATCATTACTCCTATTCATGAAACTTTGCATGTTAGCCTACCCCATTTAGCATACCAGTACATTCAAAGTTCTAATTGCATACTTTTATTTTATGCTATGATGTCTCATATTATAGGTGTTGACGTTCAGTTCCCAGATCGCACCTAGATTCTCAGATTATCAGTAGTACAGTAGCAGTGGTGAGTCCTCATTATTCGAGGACAGATCTTATCATTTTATGTCTTTATTTTAGTAGTCTATAGAGTTAGGTGGGGGTTTGTCCCATCAACTCTCAGTCAGTCAGTCTTAGAGGTTTTTCGGAAACTACAGTCAATTAGTTATTCAGTTTATCAGTATTTTCTCAAATTCAGACAGTTGTCTTTCCTAGATTTATATTTTATCTTTGAATTCAGATATTAAAACCTTATGGTGTTTTAGTTATTTTCTGTATCCATAATTATATTATCCATTGCTCATAGCAGGTACCAGCTTATGGGTTAGCTTGTGGTTCCTCGGGACTATAAGCACCGTGTAACAACTAGGGGGTAGTCTCGGGTCGTTACATGTATGTTGGGAGAACTGTGGCAAGAAAAGTAAGAAACATGGTGTTGCAAGAGATAATGGGTGATCATGTAGAGGAATTTAAAAGAATTCATGATTATAGAGATAATTTTTGAAAGACTAATCCAGGCAACACATGTGCGGTAAAGGCTTTGTGAAGAAACTTTTAAAGGTGGAAGAAAAAGGTTTCAATCCTTCTATAAATTTTTTGATGCCTTGAAGAAAGCATTCAAAGCTGGATGTAGAAAATGTATTGGATTTGATGATTGTTTCTTGAAAGGTGTTTGCAAAGGACAATCGCTTGTAGCTATTTGTACAGATGGGAAAAACCACATGCTACCACTGGCTTGGGCAGTGGTTAAAGTTGATAACACTTTCACTCGGACATGGTTTATTCACTTGTTAAGTATGATCTAGAGCTTGGTGATGGGACAAGATTGACAACCATGACTGATATGCATAAGGTGATTTGTTTTGTCCCTATTCATGTTTATTTTTAACTACTTAATTTTTTTTCTATAATCTTATGTCCGATGTCACCCAAATACTAACCTCCAAAAAAGTATCTACGGACGATGTCAAACATAGTAACATGTAAGACCCCACAAATTTTCCTAGTCATTAAAGCTCTTTAAAGCATGTCAAGAGAAGCTTCACACTTAGAAAATTTGGCTAAGTGTTGGAAATTCTTTATTTCATAAGCTTTTGAACTTTGATGATTTATTTCATGACCTTCCCGACCTTTGGTAGTTGATATTTTAGCTAATTCATGATCCAGAATTTTAATAGGGGTTCCCAGATAAGTTTTAGATTTTTTAGATCTCGTTTAGACCACGTTTGGGGTCTCAAAATAGTAGACCAACACGATCTTGGCGTGCCGCGTTGCCTATCGCATTGGTTAACATTGTTGCAGGCTGCCAGAGTCAAAAGTACTGAGGCTCGACATGTCATGGCGCGACGCGCCACGTCGACCAGCGCGTCGGCACCCAATTTTCCAGCCATTAAAAATTTGCAACCCCAGGGTTATTTTAGTATTTTTCCCACTCTTATATAACCCTAAAATACGAGATTCAGCCATATTTTCATCAAAATATAGTTTTTTCTCTCAATTGATCTCAATAACAAGTTAGGGTTTTCCAATTGAAGATTCAAATTCAAGAGTCTCTCTGCCAATCTTCCTAAAATCAAGAACTAAGGTATGTTTGATGTCGATTCTTGGGTCCCTTCCACCCAAGAAGTTCAAGAACCCTTTTCAAATTATAAAGATTGAATATTTATGATTTTTCATGATTTATGTGAGTTGAAATTCATGTTTATGTTATTGTTGAGTTGTGATTTATGTTCTAGATTACAAGTTTCAAGATTTAGTCCTGGCATGTGATGATTTACGTAATGTTCATGATAAACCCCTTTAAGTTGCAAGTTTATTGATGTAGCCATGTTAATTGGATATATTGAATGTTGTATAACCAGAGTATACTCTCCATATGTTTGATAAAATATTTATGTGAAGGAAATAGTTCATTATATCATGTTATCATGAAATCCCTAATTGTGTATAAGTTAATGCATGCCAAGTGTAACACCCCGAAATTTGGATCCCGAGATGTCACACGGTGCTTAGGGGCGCAAGTGACCCCAAACTAACCCTCCTACTGGCATAACTCGTAAACAACTGGATAAAATGCTTAAATCTATATAAGATCAGTGAAAATATAGAACTTATCCGAACTTTCTCAATACAAATATGAACTTTACAAGATTACAACTCTACTTTTACAAATGAAACTGAAACTGAATACATCAACTTCTACTGACTGTCTATGAATCCTCTACTGGTACTAACTTTATATAGATGGGTCATGACTCCCAACTACCTAATCTCAATATGACTAAAGTAAGAAAAATACAACACTTCTCGAACTGAATAACTGACTCAAGCCCTCGAATCAAAATGACTCATTACCTGCTGACTGGAAGCTGCAAACTGACCGAATGCGGTATCTGCGCTATAACTTGTACCTACATTATAAGGCACTGTATAATATAGAAATATATGGAGGGTCAGTACTTTAAGGAATGTACTGAGTATATGGGGGTGCAATGCAACATTATAAATAATATCATAAATGATTATGAAAATCATGCATGTTGATGATAACGACTTTCTTTGCTTGAATTAATTGAAATATATTCCTTGTAAATCATCAATAATAGTACAAGCATTATAAATCTCATAAATCACTATACTCAACTCAAACTCTTTAAATCATGACTTAGAGTGACTCGGTAACTCATGAAAACTTGGACTATTATGGACTTGGGAGTTTCATATAACTGACATACCTACACCATGTGAGCCGTATGGAGTCCAACGTATTGCCCTCCTAAGGAGAGAACCCCACATTGGTGGGGGTGTCGTACTCTTGTCAAGGAGTACAACCTCAATTACTCAATAACAACCCCATACTTGGACTCTGGCCCATAATCATCAATATCAATCGTACGGTGGCACGTAGTTTAGGGGAAATACCAAATTTTATGCTCGGTGCTAAATACTCCTCCCAGACTTAGCTCAGAACGCGTTAGGGAATCAACCTTATTCAATATCAACTCATGGGTCTATTATAAAGACCAAAACATAAATATATATATATATATATCATCTGTAAATCATATACTCTGTGGATCCCTAACTCGACTCAAAATCAAAAAATCTTTCTCAACATCAAGATATATTAATTCATTAAGTCATGGAAACATCAATAACTTTGAGAAAATATCAAGACTCATTATAACGACTCAATCTCATGAATCAATATACTCAATAATCCAATTTGTCATAAGGAAGTTTAAAGCTTGACACATGTTTTGAAAGCACTTGAAATACCAACTCATGGTAGAAACATAAAATTCACAATATTAAATATCAAGTCAAAATTTGAAAATTTTAAAATACTCATGTATTAAAAACTTCAAGAAAACATCATAGGACTCATTCTTGACTCTCAATTTCAAATATCAATATATATGTATATTCAAAAATCAACTTCTCATAGAAAAGCTTAAATCATGACCCTTATCTCAAATCATTCAGAAATCATCAACTCATAATAACGATTTTCAAATCATGGCATAAGTTATCAATTTAAGAAATAAATGATGAAATAGTCATGTATATCAATATTGAATAGCTTAAATATCATAAATCATTAATAAAGTAATTTGGGTGTAAACCCATTTTGCAAAAATCATGAACTTCAATAGTAGAAATTAAATCTTTGGGCATAGAAATGAAAGAAGTGTTCTTGTTCAAACCCCACATACCTTGGATTATGGATTTAAGATGAACAAGCTTGATTGTGAACTCTTCTTCACACTTTTGAGCTAAGTTATTGATGCCTTTGACTTGAAAAAAATTGATTCTTGGACAACTTGGTGAAATCCTTGGAAGATTCTTAAATTTCTTGGAGAAGATTTGATTTAGGATTTTAGAAGAAAACCCTAGCTTTTTGATCTATTTCTTGGAAGAGAATGAAAGATAATGAAGGTTTTATCCACTACTAGTATATATATAGAGGCTAAAAATGAGTGAAAAAGACCAAACTACCCTTTTAAAAATGTCCTTGAGTTGCGGGAAAAATATACTTAACGCCATCCGTGATGGGCCGTCAGGTCCGTGATAGGCCATCACAAAAAGGGGTCCAATTCTTGATTTTCTGCCCAGGGCTGATGATGTCATCAGAAAGTGACGACGTCGTCAAAAATGGCATCAGAAACGTGACAGCCCGTCAGAACCGTCGTCACCGTTTTTCAGCTTGACTATGCTAGAGTAAAATGGGTATAACTCTTTGCTCCGATATCGTATTTTGGCAAAATTGGTATCATTGGAAAGATAATTAAATTATATATATGTTTATATGTTATGATATCAAAAATTCCAAGTATAATGATAGATATTCTAGTTTGAAGTTGACTATAACAATATCCTTCCCAAGAATTCAATCAGTAAGGAATGTTTTGATTTGCCCAATCACTAAGACATATTTAAGTCCTTAATACACACAATACTAGATTATAAAAAAACCAAAGAACTATAATTTATTTCTCAGGAGCTTGATTCATGGTTGCACTATTGGTTAGAGTCTCGGGGAATTATAAAATGGCTCTAACTTCCTCACCGGGTGTCCGATTCGGGTGAATCTTATGTCGATGGAAAGCTTATCCAATTCTCCACATGATAGAAAGTATAATTTAGGTAAATAAAACATTATATAAACAACAATTAATTTGGAAGTCATCCATATTCACTCAAATGATGGGTATTACACAACTGTTAATCGAAAGGCCTTAGTGAATGAATTATGATATGTTGCATGAACTTTCATTTACGTTCATTCCTTAATGAATGAATTATGAGACATTGGTATGCATCCCTATACGTTTACATGTTTAATACTTCCAAGTTCTTGAAGAAATGCCTTCTTGATTTTATTATGAATCATAGACTATTGTTATGCTATTCAAAAATTGTCATACCTTATTTATTTATGTTATCGAATCATGGAGGTATTTAATACCTGATAATTTAGCTGATTGTCTAAAGCCAGTGTCAGTTTTCAAGATAATCTCAGTCGTCCCATGATCAGTAGAACTCATTAAATTACAAAACTTAGAGAGACTCAGTAATCTCATTATCAGTCTATTCCAGTTCAGTATTCAGTTCAGACCTCAGTAGTGTTCAAGTATTCAATCCAGAAACTCAGTAGCATTTAGTCAGATAACAGAATTTAGTAGTATTTCGTCAATCAACGGAACTCAGTAAGATCAGTTCAGTTTATTTAATCAGTACGATCAGTAACAGTTTAGTCAGGCCTAGTATGAACAAGGAAATCAGTTTAGTGTCTTTCAGTTGGGAGTAGGATTCAGCACTGAGCGAGCCTAGGGATGGGGGCTCACCTGCTATATAGGACTGTTATCCCTAAAATAAATCCCTAAGTTCCATAACTACGTATCCAGTGAAGGCATGAGATGTCACCCATTAGATAGGACTGAAATACTCGGGGATCACCCGCTAGTATAGGACTAATCTCATGGGTCACCCTCTAGATTAGAACTAACTCTATAGCAGTTGTATTTACCCGTGACACCGTTCTGACACCCGTCCAACTGTGGTTACTGGTTGGACACCACTAGTTCATATTCGGGGCATGTCGGTTAAATGACTACCTCCCACAGTCTCAGCTTCAAAATTAGTTTCAGTAAAAAATCTCAGCTCAGTAACACAGATTCAGGACTGTTAGATACAGTCACTCATTAGTATTATCAGTAGATACAAATATCACCTTTTAGATAGTACTGATCTTAAATACTGTCAATTAGTATCAAATGCCATTAGATTCAGAGATCAACAACTAGATAGGACTGATCTTAGATTCAGTTAATTATCTTTATTATCAGTATATTCAGAGATCACCTGCTAGATAGGACTGATCTCAACCTCAGTCAATCATATATAAGTATTAGTAGACTCAATTATCAGAAATCCAGTTATTAGAATTCGGTATTTAGTGTTCCTACAATTTTAATTATAGTTTGTGCATTCATTCATGTATCCTCATTCAGTATACTCATATTATTTTATCAGTATTTTTCATGCATATGAACCCTTGCATTTAGCCTTACCTCATCTAGTATACCAGTACATTCTATTGTACTGATACATACTTTTCTGTGCTATAGTGTTTTATACCATAGGTTCAGAAGCTCGAGCTCTAGAGCACCATTAGCAGTCTAGATTTAGCCAGCAAAAGTAGTTAGCAGTGAGTCCTCATCATTCGAATATGTTCTATTATTTCATTATATTACTAGATTTAGTATTTTAGTAGACGGAGTTAGTTGGGGGATTTTCCCATCAACTCCACAGTTTAGATAGTTTAGAGACTTTCAAACTAGATGTTTAGACAGTTGTATTAGTATTTAGTTTTCAATTGTATTTCATTTTTTGAAACTTATGGCAAATTTTCCGCCAGTTTTCTGCATTTTTATAGTGTATTATTTAGTGCTCAATTATAGATATCAGTCAAGGATTAGCTTATGGTCCATCAGAATTATGAACACCGTATAGCATCCGGGGTACCAGACTCGGGGTGTTACATAACCCAAACCAGGATGGGGTCCAACCCACAGGACAAAAAATTGAATAGTATCTCAACATTGACAAAATCCATGAGCAATTGTTGATAAGTAAATGGGGGGAATTTGAAATCAACAGTAAGTAGTAACTAAATTTGAATGCTTGGGTTTGTAAATAGTAGAAGACGAATACTAGGACTATGTTCCCCATAGCTTCTCAACTCCCTAAACTTCTCATATTCAACTCACCTATTCTCTTGTTCTGCATGCATAGTTGACAAACTATGTATTATTAATTGTCTTGTGAACGTGTTGATAAATCTCACCCTTTACCTTGTGAGTTTTAGGGAGTCGCCTTATTGCTCCTTGTTTATAAAGTCAGTTTAACTTTCACCTTTTTGGTCTCAAGTTAATTAGATAAGATGTTGTAATTATAAAATAGACGTAAATCTCAAATTACTATCTTAATCCCCTTTCCCTAATCCCAAACTCCCCTGAAATAAATCTGCTTCATCGGAATTTTATAAGAAATAAAAAAAAAAAAACTCCCCTGTGAGGACATTCTCGAATATGGGCAATCCTCAAGCTTCTACAGTAGCTTTGCGGTCAATTAATATGAAAAAGATTAAGATACATGCAACCACGTTAGAATAGATGAATCTCCCACTTTCTCTACGTAGTTAATCTGCTAGGGTTCCCACAACCCTACTCAGGGAAGTTAGCCACTCATGTTATAGCAAAAATCCATGATAATTAATAAAGAACATATTAATTAATTGTACAATAATAAGAGGAAGAAAATCCAAAGTCTTCAGTTGGATAAAAATAAAAAATCTCAAGAACACAATCGCAATGATCAAAGTATGTTAAAAGTAGTAAAAGTATTGGAAAAGTACGTATCCTAATAAAGGAATAACCCTAAGGTATTTATAGTAACTCAAAATAATCTAGAAATCTCAATTAAAATGGAATAGAAAAAGTATAGCGGCACAAGGTACAACTCGTGTAGTCCACTCATAAGATATTCTTACGAGTCATACAGTGTTAGTCTTATGCATTCCAGTAGCTAATCTCCTGGGATTCAATTTTATGTTATCCTTATGACCTATCTCCACGAGTCGTACCTAGAACTTACGATTTGTGGTCTTTAATCATCACCACCTAGGCCTTTTTTCAGAGATCTTATACACTGGTCGTCTTACGATTGGTCATTATGAGTCATCACTTTCTTTGACTTCACCTCTGAATGACACTTGCGTTTCTATTCTCTTTACGATTGCTCATAACGACTCGTAATGACACCTTATGAGTGGTGATCATGCTTAACTTAGTTCCTTCTACTTAACCTTGGTTACTTTTTTTGTTCACGAGTAAGCCTATGAGTCGCATGATGTGTTGACGACTTGTAAGCTTACTTGTAGGATGAGTATACTTTATCTTTTTCACAGTTTCTTCTTCTAATTTTCTTCTCAAGGTGCTTTGTACCTATTTTTCTTGCAATCAAGCAACAAACACCTCATATCCACTAAAATAACCTAAGTGCAAGCATAAATTCCTTATTTTTAGGCATCGAATGTGTTGTGTTTCCATGTCACATTAAGGTCAACTAATCATTTTATATGTTGTTGAATGATTTTGGCACTGCAATTCTATAGTTACTTTTAAATACAAAA
Organism: Capsicum baccatum var. pendulum; assembly: GCA_030864225.1. NCBI lineage: Eukaryota > Viridiplantae > Streptophyta > Magnoliopsida > Solanales > Solanaceae > Capsicum > Capsicum baccatum. The sequence goes on from CM061550.1 coordinate 248,085,293, forward strand.
CAAATTATGTGTGCAAGACACATTTTAACTAACTGGTCTAAAGTTTAGAGCGACATTGATAGAAAGAATTGCTTTTGGAAATGTGCCAAGTCAACATATGAGCAAAAGTTGAAAAGAAATCTAGAATATATAGAGATGTTAGGTGATAAAATTTATGAAGATCTTCTGGGGTACAACATAGAAATGTGGTCCCAAGGTTTATTTCAGTACTTCTAGTTGTGATAGTATTGACAATAACATGGCTGAAAGTTTTAACTCATGGATTTTTGGGGCTATATACAAGACTATTATCATAATGCTTGAGGAAATAAAGGTCAAATTAATGAGAAAAATAGCCGAGTTGAGTCAGTTCTCTGAAACTTGGATAACTGATACTTCTCTAATGGCTTTAAAGGCATTGGTTGAGAACACTTCAAAATCAATGAACTGTACCCTTGAATGTAATGGTGAATATAGATTTGAGGTTAAAGATAGTTGGGGTAATACATTTATAGTGCAGCTGAATAATAGCACATGTACTTGTAGATCATGGATGCTAAAAGGTATACCTTTTTGTTATGTTATAACTGCACTTCATTTTAGAATATTACAGCCTATTAACTATATCTTACATTGGTATAAGAATTTTTTAAGCAAATTTTTGTATTTTATTAATTAAAAATTAAAACAAATATGTACAAAATTATGACCCAATAAGCCCAATAAATGACCCATTCGGATCCTAACCCGGTCCACTTGCTAAAAAATAAATAAATATATATAGATTAAAGAAAGTAGGGTTTCTAAAATCAGCTTTCATCTTCCTTTTGCTCCCTCCGCTGCTTACATCGTTGTATCTATGTTTCCATTGGTGTACCACCAGTTCACCTTGCTCCATTTGTGGGTGTGTAACTCTGTTCCTTGGTCGATGTTGCAGCGTTGTTATTGCAGCTTACATAAATAAGCTCACTTTCTCTTTTTTTCCATTATTAGATATTGTAACTAGCTCTTCAATTTTGCATTTCTTCTTTTGTTTCAGTTGTGTTCTCCAGTGGACAGGAAGTATCCATAGTTTTTGAAGACCATCGAGGAATTGTGTCTCAGTAGTAATGTTGAACTGTCCAAGTAAATAACAAACTCCCCTTAAATGTTGAAATCCTTCCCAAATTTCTTTGCTAAACCTTTTTTTTCTTTGCATACATGGTTGGTAGGGAGATACTGAGATGCTCAAACCCGAAATTATTTAGATAGTGCATTGCTCCTCAGGTAGTGCATTGCTGCTCAGGTTTTTACTGTTGTATCTGACCATTAACTTCTCCCCTTAACCGAGAGTCCTTTTTTGTTGGCTGTTGTAACTTAGGTACAATATCTTCTTCACTTTTTTTGTTGTTTTATGAATATGTAAATATACTATCAAGTGAAAACTAGATTAAGTATTCACAGCCTCTTCATCCCTTTGTTAGTGACAATCTCAGATAAGGACATTGTAATTTGTCACTGTGTAGTGTCCTCTTTTTTTGGTAAATGAAATTTTTCATTTAACCAAATTTATCATTACAAAGCCAGGTAATTTCTGACCAATTAGCTCTCATATCCTACTTCTACTCACATACATACATGTTCTGGCTATCTAAGAGTACATCAAGGATAAGTATTCAACTTTTGTAAGTGTTTGTGCCACTTATATACATAGGTCCCTTTCGTATGTATATGCAATGCTATATCTCTACAAATTGTATCACTAGAATAAGGTCTTTTCTGAAATATGAGGTGATTTATGGTTTTCCAAATGGAATAGATCATTATACTGAAAGTTGTTGCTACTACTTCTCTGTACCCTGCATCATTCTTCAGCCTTGTCACCAACCAATGTATCTTTGCATTCTAGCTTCCAATTGATCTAGTTTGTCCTAACCAAAGAAGAAATCTTCTCCAAATGCCCTCTTTCCTATTGTATGTATTTGCTGAACTAATGTGACTATGAAGTTACCATTATCTTGAGCCCAGCTAGCAAAAAAATTAGCTAATTGATTTCCCTCTCTGTGAATGTGGTGATATATTATCTGCTTTCTTATAATCAACTTCCATATCTGTTGTATGTACTCTTTTATGCTCCATGGACATTCCCATTCTCTTATTAACATCTTTGCATTGCCAATGAATCTATTTGTATGATGCTCTTCTCATATTGCATATGATTGCAATGTTTAGTTGCATTTAGAATAGCAATTATTTCTGCCTTCATGTTATTTGTGTTATCAATCATTGCTCCTTCTACATATATAAAAGCCTTCTTTTTATCCCTCAAACAAAATTTTTATGAACTGGTTTCTGGATTTCCCCTTGATGCTCCATCCGTAATTAATATTGGGTGTATTTATGCATTCTAGTGTCCCTATTCTAGCATTTTTAGTCTTGTTTTGAGGATGATTCTATGATATAATGGTGGATAATGAGATAAATATTTAACAAAGTGTTAAAGCATGTGTTTATGATGTTAAGAGTGTATTTGAAACAAGTTTTGATTCAATTTGAGCATTTAGAGTTCAACTGAGAAAACTAGTGTAACTAGCTTGAGCTAGGTGTTTTATAGTATATTGTGTTGGGTTCTAATGTCTTTTAATGAGTTACTAAGATTTTTATTATGTATTTATATGTGAAACAACTTATTCATAATGCTCAAGGGTCAATTGGATCAATCCAAGGGTCAAAACAATGAGATAAAGATCAAAGTGAAATTTGACTATGCTTAGCTCTTGTTTCTATTTCATCGTGTTCGATGTTGTGTTGTTTTGAGCTCTAAATTGCTGTGTTTAATGCTATACGATTCTTGAGGAATGTATTATGATGATATATGAAGGATATACAAGCTTCAAATCAAGTGGGAACAACTTAAAAAGGCTCGAAATGGATCAACGAAGGCACAATATGTAAATTGACGCACTTTTGGAGACCTGGAATGTCTTGGGCGCATGTGGATTTTAGAAGTGTCCAATGGACGTATTCAAAAAATCAATGGATTAAGAAGAGGCCCAAAATATCAAACAATAGGTGTGTGTAGCTCCTAACATCAATTAGCATGCGATGCACGCTCATTTCAGTGCTCCCTTGACTTAGAAAAAATTCTAAAGAACAATTCCAGCAGCACCATGTGATAAGCGTGTGATGCATGCCCCACTCCACACCTGCCGAAAATGCTGAATCCTTGTCCTACACGACGTGGGCTTACCCCAAAGTTATAAATACACTTTGTAAACATTTTTTATTCACTTTTGGAATTCTTGGAGGATTAAAGAGGCTACCATAACTTCTTTTTAGGGTTTATATCTCTTTAATTTGGTTTCTTTTATGGTTTGTATCATCAATCCAAGGGATTGGATGATGAATATGTGCATTAAAGGCTAAAACTCCTTTCACCGGGGTTAAGTCCACGTTCATGATTACTTTTGTTTTGAATTAAGTTTGTTGGATTGCTTATCATCATTGGTTGTTTGTTTATGCTTGTTTTAACTATTTAAAGGATTAGCTACCCTTAGAATAAATAAATTATCAACCTTATGAACTCAGGAGAGGGAATAGGGCGATAGAACATGGGAATAAACAAAGTTTGATTCTTGTTTCTTTATAAAATAAAAAATTTGAATTAGTATCTAGGACAGGTATGTACTTACATGCCTTACTTGATTCATATGTAGGATGATATTTGTAAAGAACTTAAGTGAACTATTACATTCCCGCTCAACGATGTAGTTGTAAGGTTCAACTTAGGTAAACGATTAGAGGTTGGGAAACCATAATCATACAATTAATCCTACGAATCAACAACCAAGATAAGCAAGTTAACGAATGAAGTTCAACATCATAGTATGACTGTTCGTAAGCCTTACACCTAGGCTTCTATCCATTGATTGTCCTAAGTTAATTACTTTTCCACATTAGTTTAGTTTCTTTTTAGTTTACAATTCTTAAACATCCTTGTTTACTTTTTCTTAATCGTTAAACTAAAATTGGATAAGAGGCGAACGCAAGTCCCTTAGAGATCGATACTAGGGATTCTTTAAAGCCACTTTACTACTTGATAAGACTACGCACACTTGCGTGTGAGCTTAGGCATTGTCAGTATTATACTTAACCCATTTAATCTTAGGAACTTCCCACAATACTGTAGTGACTTTTAGTGAAGGTTTTAGCTGAGTAAAATCCTTCAATATACCTGGCCAATCTGTTGAAAAGGTCTTGTTGGGTTTCCTCACTGCTAACAACATTCTTAAATTTTTTGTGTTGTTGGAAATGCTTTTTTGAAAACTGATTTCCTTTCCTTCATGTTTCTTTCCATTCCTCCTCTTCCACAATTCCCATATGATAAGTCCAAGAATAGCTTTGAAATAAACTTCATCCCTGGTATTTACTGCTGCTGTCCACCATTGGGTAATTGTCTCTCTCAAGCTAGATCCTTAGATATGAATAACTGTAAAATTAGCAAAATAGGACCAGGTCCAGTTAGCAAAATGTGATTTTCTGAACAGATGAGCTAGTTTTTCATGTGTTGGATTAGTGTCACACCAATATCTGGATGTTCCTTCAATCCCTCATCTTCTGATATTGTCATCCACTGGTATCTTTCCCTTCCATAATCTCCATATTATGAAGGATATTTTAAAATGTGAACCTTTAATCCAAATATCCTTGTATGTAGCATTCGCCTCCTCCCTCTGTCTAATATATTGCCATGTTGTTTTAACATTGAAACAACCTTTAGTGTCAATACTCCATATTGCTATATCTGTTCCTTCTTCTTGTGCTGGTGGACTTATGTTTTGCATTATGTGATGAGCAATTTCCTCAGTAAACAATAACTGTAGTAATTGTTCATTCCATTCCCTATTCACAGTTAGCTCTTTCACTTGTCTGTACCTGTCATCTTCTTCAACATTCTCAAAAGAATATAAACTTCCAAGACCTGTCCAATTATCAAGCTAGATGTTTGTATCCCCCTTTCCACTTTTTCATAAGATATTCTGATCAATCATGTCTTTTATCAACAATATTTTTTTCCAAACCTGAGATCCTCCACCAACTTTCCACATTATCTCATTGGGATGCCTATTCTTGCAATATTTATTAGTCATGAATCTGCTCCACATTGACTCTGTAGTTCTGAATTTCCACCACAATTTACAAAATAAAGCATTAGACATATTCTGAATCCATCTGAATCCTAATCCTCCCTCATTCTCAGAAAGACACAAATTCTTCCATTTTACCCAGTGTCTTTCCCTTTCTCCTATTGTGTTACTCCAAAAGAATTGAGCAAAAGCTCTATGAATTGAATTCATCGTATTAAGAGGTGGGTTCATAACAAAAAGACAATGAATAGGGACACTTTGAAGAATATGTTTTATTAGAACATCTCTACCACCATAAGAATGTAATTTACCTTTTCAATTTTGCAGTTTGCGTATTATTCTATCCATCATAGCATTGGAATATTCCTTCTTATTCCTCTTGTAGAATATTGGACACCCTAAGTAGGTAAATGGGAATTCCTGTCTCATGATTCTTGTAGCTACTTATGCCGTGACTATTGTCTCATTACATACTCCCCCGTGAAAATAAAGAGAACTCTTGTCTCTGTTGATCTTTTGCCCTGACACCTGCTCATAATTCTCCAATAGATCTATGATCCTCTTCAATGTTCCAGCTTTTTATTTGCATAAGATAATCATATCATCTGCAAAAGCAAGATAATTTATCTTAGGGCTTCTTCTAGGCATCCCAAACATCTAAAATTGCTTTTGTGTTTAAAAAAATTTCAAACTTCTTGTTAACACTTCAACAACTAAGATTAATAAAGTCGGGAAGAGTGGATCTCCTTGTTTCAAACCCCTAGAAGATTTGAAAAATCCTTTGGGTTGGCCATTCAGCAAGATAGAGTACCAATTATTAGTTATTAATCTATACACCATGTCAATTAATTCTTCATAAAAACCAATCTTTCTTAGAAATTTTGCTAAAATAGCCACTCTACTCTATCATATGCTTATATCATATCCAACTTCATTACCATATTTGGAGGCTTTCCCCTTTTTCTTATTTCTGGAATAATCTACTGAACCATTAAAATATTCTCAGCTATACTTCTACCTTAGACAAAACCAGATTATTTTTTAGAAATTATGTCAGGTATAAATCCCTTAATTCTTTCATGAATTATTCTTGAAAAGATCTTATTCACAAATTACTAAGGGAAATAGGTCTCATAACAGAAAAAGTATTCACTGCTAACTTTTTTGGTAACTATACCAAACTAGTGTGAGAATGAATCTTAGCAACTCAAATCCACAAAATAAATAATTTACCATATTATGAATATCCAGACCTATTATATCCCATGTAGCTTGATAAAAAGTTCTTGTCATACCATTTGGTCTCCTTGCACTATCATTATTGAGTCCCATCACAGCCTTTCTCACCTCCTCCATTTCAGGTGGCTTTCTTAATAATTCATTCTGCTCGTGAGAAACCACTGATGGTAATTCTTCTAACATTGAAAAATCCACATCCCCTTCTTGTTTAGTAAACTGCTTTTGAAAGAACTGTTATACAGCCTTTGCAATAACAGTTTGCTCCTCTATCCATACTCCTTTCTTATTTTAAATTCTTGACACTTTTAATCTTATCCTTCTACCCTTCACAATAGTATGGAAAAATCTTGTGTTTCTCTCCCCATCTTTAAACCATTTAAAACCTGATTTTTGTCTTTAAAATTCCTCCTCCCTCTTGAGTTGTACTGTTAGCTCTGCTTGAGTCCTTTGCAAATTTATTCTATTAACTGTTGCAGGATCCTCCTCAAAATGATGCTTCCTAACTTTTAATACCTCCTCTAAAGTTGTAATCTCCTAAAATATGTTACCAAACTATTTTTTGTTCCATTCTACTAAGGTTGTCTTAGTTCTTTTCATCTTTTGTTGATATATTGAAAATGGATTCCCTTCTACATGTTTTTGCCAGTTCTACCTTACCACCTCAAGAAAAGATTCTTTTTTCAACCAAAAACTAAAAAACTTGAATGATCTGGTAAAATTCTCTCTAATGGTGCTAAACTTCAACAATAAAGGTGCATGATCAGAACCACTTCTAACTAAATGTTCTACTTCCATTACTGGAAATAAATCCATCATCACTTCATTACATAACATTCTATCTAATCTTTTGAAAATGCAATCTCCATCTGTCCTTCCATTCCACCAAGTATATTTTCTTCCTTTAAATCCATTTTCCTCGAGATTACACACATTGATACAATGATTAAACTCAATTGTTTCAGCCCCTGTGATTGACATCCTCCTAATTTTTCTTCTTCTGCTCTTTGTACATTGAAATCCCCTCCCAATAACCAAGGATCCTTTATTATGACAGATAATCCACCCAATGAATCCCACAAAGTTAATCTTTCATCATGTGAACATTTTGCATACACCAGAGTAACATAGACAGCCATCCCTCCTTTCTTATTCTCTAATTTAATTGTCAACTACTGATCTTTATTGCTGATGATACTATATTTCACTGTAGAATCCATAAATATCCATATCTTACCATTTATAATGGCTATGGCATGTTGCATCCCAAGTTTTCTTCTATATTCCTCAATATTGGAGCTATCCTTAAAAGGCTCCATGAGACCAATAAAACAAAAATAATTCCTCATATGCATTGTAATTAACCTTGTAAATGCTTTCTGAGTATTAAATAATCTTATATTCTATATCAAATCATTCATTTTACATTTGATTTTGTTTGTTGGCTTCTTGTCTGAATTGTAGATCTGTTAGCGTTTTAATCTTCTTTCTTTGCTTTCCATGCTTAGCACTTAACATTTGAACCTTTTTTGGAGACAAATAAGTTATATCTATGACTTGCTTAATATTTTCTTCCAGATCCTCCTCATCTATATCAACATTGGCTACATTAGATATCTCCACTTGTTTCCCAACTTCTATTGTAAGGGGAACAACCCCTTCCACTATCAAATCTTTTAATGGAGTATTGTTATTCTCTACTATCATCAGCTCTTTACCAGATTCATGTTGCTAATGCTGCTTTCCAGATTCCTAGTTCTCCATGTTTTCCCCCTTATTAGCTTAATGATTCATGTGTTTCTACTGACCTAATTGTGGACAACTTTGACCTTCTGTTGTTATAACTTTCTCTAATTCATGATTTGGCTTTTGCTGCTCCTACTTCTCATTCTGAACCGATTTGTCCTTCTTTGTCCTAGTTTTACCAAAACTTTTATTCACCCAATATTTAGTAGATTCATTTGTATTTCCTTCACTGTTGTTTTTATTCTAATCTGCTTCCCCTTCTTCAGTCTCTTTCAATGCTTCAAAAGTGTTGGATGTACTCATATCCTTCTGTTCTTGATCAATCTCCCCTAAAATATGCCCATACTTATCTTTTTTGTATTTACTTCTCCTCAGTAACCACTTCCAGTTGTTTTCTATTTTTCCTCTCCCTACAGCATGTTTTGCATTATTCTAATCCTGGTTTATTTCTTTGCTTTGCTCCTTCTCTTCCTTATGATCTGAACTTATTAATTCCAGATAAACATTCCAGCAAGTTGATTCATCATTCCCTTGTAATGAACACTCCTTACAATATTTAGGCATATAATCATACTGAACAGTGACCTATTTATATTTTATAACACCTGTGAATTCATTCTCCTCATTAATCTTTACAATTTTGGAAGCTTGGCAATCAAATCCACTTCAACTTTCACTCTTACACAACTGGGCCTAGTTTGATTCCTAGTGGCCATATCCAATGTTAGAGGTTTTCCTACCACTGAGGCTATTGAGAAAATTACCTCTTTTGCAAAAACATTAGGAGGCAGATCTGGTAGCGAGATCCACGCAACTCCTATTGTAGTTTCAACATTCAGTTCAAAGCATGGATCCCATTTAAGAGTTTGCATTTGCCAATGCATATCTTTAGCCTTAATATAGAATAATATTTTTGATAAAAGATGCACATAATCCTCTAATCCATTTAGACGAATAAGTATATACCTTGCATTAATCACTCCAGCGTACATTCATTTTTTATTCCATATTGCACTGGTATAGTATTCCACAGTCCTTGAATATCAGGTTTTCCAAAAGAAAATTTGCCTATGATTACATACTGCAAATTCTCTTGTAATATCATATTCCTCACCTCTGATGAATTCCACGTGATACTTGGTTCTCCATGCACCATGTTGACTGTTTTTTACTACACTTCGATATTCTTATGCACGTACTCTTTAGGCTTTAGAAAGTCTACATATGATCTTTCTTTCCCTTCAGTTTTCTGTACATTAAATTGCATATGTTGTACTAGTTCCTCCGGTGGGAAGTGGATGCCATATTGACCAAAATTAGCTCAAACAACATTGGTGTGCATGCGGCGGTAGAGGGAGAGTTAGGGTTTACTTTCTTAGCTTTTCTTAGTTTATGTGTGATTGAGTGTAAACATAATGTGAATACATTGGTATAAGAAGGAAACATACCAAAAGTATAATACCCCACCCTTCTCCTAGTTCAAATTCATCTCTAGAATATCAAAGATCTTGCTTCAAAGATAAGTATTTTTTTTTCATGTGAAATTTTTCAGATTTTGACTTTTTACCACGTGAAAAATTGAATAAGATTTCCGTCAATACCAAATTCTCCCAAATTCGACACTCGAGCAAAGAGTTAGAGCCATTTTAGTGAGACAGTGTACCACTTGGTACATTAGCACGTCGTGGAGCCAGCCAAAATGGAAATTGTCAAAATTCAGTAAGCCTCCATGATTCCACCGCATTGCGTCAAGTCTCAGTTTCCCAAATGTCTAATTTCCAGTAATCTGGTGCGAATATGGTGCGTCACGCTAGCATGTAAAATCGGGATATTTCTAGTTTCGAATTTTTATTCCAAGGGCAAGACGGGTCATTTTGCTACCCCTATTTATACTCTTTAACGTGAGATTTCTCATTATTTCACCCAAATATACTAGTTTTCTCTCAATTTTCTTCAAGAACAACCATTAGGGTTCATAGATCAAAACCCAAGTCATCAAGATTCCTCCGTAAATCTTTCGAAAATCATAGAACAAGGTATGCAGATGTTGATTCTTGGGTTCCTTCTACCCAAGAAGTTCAAGAATCCTTTTCTAAATTCAAAGATCTTATATTTATGAGTTTTCATGATTCATGTGAATTGAAATTGAAGTTTATGTTATTATTGAGTTTTAATTCATGATTTAGACTACCAATTTCAGGAGTTGATTTTAGTATGTGATGAATTGTATGATGTTCATGATAAACCCTCTTCAAATTGCATGAAATTGATGTATTCATGATAATTAAGTATAGAATCTGTGGTATAACCAAAGCATGCTCTCCATAAGTTTGATAGAATGCTTAAGTAAAGTGAATAGTTCCCTCTTTAGTATGCTAAGCATGAAATCCCCAATTATGGGATAACTAGTGTATGCCAAGCATTTTTTGAAATGCCTTAGTTAATGTATTATGATAAGTTGCATGTATTCTTATCCATTTGTATTCCTTATTGAACAACTATGAGGTATTAGTATGTATTCCCTATCCATTTATGTGTTTATGACATTCAAGTGATTGATGAGATATCGTATTAATTATGTTGTGAATGAAAGTCCATTGTCATGAAACTCAAATGTGGTCCTGTCTTATTTATTTATGCTATCGATTCCTGGGGGTATTTATACCCAAAAATTTAGCTGCGTGTCTAAAGCCGAGTCAGTCTCAAGATAATTTCAATCGTCCTATGATCAGTAGAATTCAGCTTGTACAGAACTTAAGAAAATTCAGTAATCTCAGTACTAGTTCAATTCAGTCTCAGTATCAATCTAACCCAACTCAGTATTCAGTTCTGATTCAATAGTAGTCAGTAGTATCTAGTATTCAGTTCAGACTTTAGTGAAACTCAGTAAGCTAACAAGAATTAGTAGCATTCCGTCGGATAATGGAACTAAGTAAATTCAATCAGCTCAGTCAAGCAAGATGACCAGTAATAGATTTAACTCAGTCTAGAATAGTTTAGGAATCAGTTCAGTGTCTATTCAATTTGGAGTAGGATTCAGCACCGAGCGAGGGCAGGGATGACGAATTCCCCGTTATTATAGGTAGAGTCGTTAATAACAATTCCTGCACTCCAGAACTGCATAGCCAGTGCAGGATGAGGAGCCACCCATCATATTAGGCTTGACTACCTCCCCGGAGTCACCCGTTATATTAGGCTTGGCTCCAACCAGGTTTCACCCGTTATATTAGGCATGGCATCCTAGTTTTAGAGAGAAGTGTCTTTACTCGTGGCACGGTACTGACACCCTTCCAACTGGGATTACAAGTTAGACCCCAAAGAAGCTAGAAGGGGCATGTCGGTTAGATGACTACCTCCTACAGTCTCAGTTTTAGATTCAGTCTCGATAATAGAATTCAGCTAAGAAGTCACCCGTTATACTAGGCTTGACTAGCTCTTAGAGATCACCCATTATATAGGATTGATCTCAGATTCAGACAATTATATTCATTATCAGTAGACTCAGAGGAGTCATCCATTATACTAGGTTTGACTACCTCCTAGAGATCACCCATTATATAGGCTTGATCTCAGATTCAGATAATTATATTCATTATCAGTAGAATCAGAGGTCACCTATTATATAGGCTTGATCTCAGATTCAGACAATCATATTCATTATCAGTAGACTCAGAGGTCACTCATTATATAGGGTTGATCTTAGATTCAATTTATTAAGTATCAGACATCATTATAGGTAAACTAAAAGGTCATCCATTATATAGGCTTGATCTTAGATATAATAAATCAGTATCAGTATCAGCAGGATTAGACATCAATATCAATAGACTCAGTCATTTAGTCTCCAAGTATTAGTAAACTCAGACATCAGAACTAGTAGACTCAGTCATCAGTAAATCAGTATTCAGAAACCCGTATTCAGAGTTTGTATTCAGTGTTACTGTGACTCCAGTTTTGGTTTGTACATTCATGCATATGTCCTCATTTAGTACTCTCATGTTATTCAGTTAAGCTATGTTCATGCATAAGACCTTGCATTTAGCCTTACCCCATCTAGCATACCGGTATATTCAAAGTGCTAACGCATATTTTTCTCTTGTGCTATGGTGTCTTATACCATAGGTTCCGAAGCGGGAGATCCAGAGTACCCTTAGTGGTCCAGACTCAGTCAGCAGCAGTAGACATAGCAGTGAGTCCTCTTCATTCAAGGATGATCCTTATTTTATTATGGCATTAGACTCAGTTTATTTTTAGTAGATGGAGTTAGTTAGGGACATGTCCCATAAACTTCATAGTTCAGACAAGTTTAGAGGTTTTTTCAGACAAATGTATAAGTATTCAGTTTTTAGTTTTGAGTTTTTTTAGATATTTGAACCTTATGGCAAGGTTCTACCAGTTTTTTGCATTAATTTTAGTATATTATGTAGTGCTCAGTTACAGATATCAGAAAGGGTTAGCTTGTGGTCCCTCAGGATCATGAGCACCGTGTGGCATTTCAATTCCAGAAAATTAGGGTGTTACAAAAAGACCTATAGTTTTTTATTCAGCCTATTACTGGAATACAAATTTGGCCACAATCAACCAACCTTCTAGTTATACCGCCTAAAATTAGAAAAATGCCAGGCAGACCCTCTAAGTGCAAAGGGAAAGAGAGAGGTGTTAAGACGACTTATAGAACTTGTCATGCAAAGGGTCATAATAAGAGAAGTTGTCCTTTTGGTGCAAAAAAATACAACTGGTAGAGAAAAAGGGACAAGTTCAAGTGTTGGTTCTTCTGTAGCTCCAAGTCAGTCTCAACCAAGCACAAGCAAAGGAAGAGGAAGACTAGAAGGGTCTACAAAATAGGTCAAATTTATCCTGTTAAGTTATTTATAATTCACCTTAAGTTTTATTGAATTTTGATATTATATTTACTGTTAGGATATTGCATCTGCTGCTATTGAATTTTGATATCTCTTATTTTTACTATTAGATATTACAGCTGTTGCAAATATGATTGGTGGCATTGGAAGGGGAAAAGGGACTAAAAACGTAAAGGGACTATTGCTCTTGCATCTAATGTAAATGGTGACAATGGAAGGACAAGATGGACTGGTAAGGGTAAAGGTACTGTTGCTCTTGCATCTAATATAGATGGTCTTAATGAAAGGGTAAAGGGACTGCTAAGGGTAAAGGGATTGTTGCTCTTACATCTAATATAGGTGGTGCCACTAAAAAAGGAAGAGGGCCTTTTAGGGGTAGAGGGACTGTTGATCTTGCTTCAAATAATGTTGGTGTAATTGGAAGGGTTAAAGGGAGTGTTTCTACTATATCAAATATTGGTGGTGTCAGTGAAAGAGGTAGAGGGGTTGTTGATCCTACATCTAACCTAGATGGTGTTACTGATAGGGATCAAGGGACAAGTTTTAAAAGACCAAGGATGGTTGGGATGTGGGCTATAAATGCACAAAATGGTTTTAAAATCCATAATGTAAGTGCTTGAATGATTTTACACTTTTCAATATTCAAGTTAATCATCAAAAGAATAATAATTTTTTTGTTAATACAGCCTGGAATGCCTTTGAATTCCTCTCTAGTAATTGGAAATCTTGGGCATCATAAACCAAGATTAGGTGTGAAATGAATTTGTCACCCAACAAGGGCTTGAAGAAATGAGAGCACAAAAAAGAATGAAGACAAGTACCAAAATTGCATAAATGAATCACTTAAGACAAAAAAGTTCTTTAACTGTCTGGTGTTTGAAGTCTGATTTGTTCCACTAAATTTTGTCACGTAGGTGATTTTCTCAAACAATTATATAGTTGTGCCTAGATAGATATGTTTTTGAAAACAATTATGCAGTTGTATCTGCTTTGTGATGTTTGTTTGTTTTTTTCAAACAATTATGCAGCTGTGACTGCAATTTTTGATCTCTTAATTATGCAGTTGTGATTGCAATATTTTGATGTATTATGCAGCATCTAGTGTTTATTTCAAACAATTTTGCAATTGTGTGACATGAATATTTCTAGAAATACATGCAGCTAAGATTGCACCTTTGGGTATATATAATTTCTAGCATTGTCTTCCTTTTTTGTGTGTCTATTTCTGTGTACTTGCAAGTAGAATAACAACATAAGAAACTTCAAACAAGATTTTCTTATAAACTTGCAAATAGAATGCACAAACAAAGAACTACATTGATACTTCAAGGATGATTACAAAAGATCTAATCAAATTAAAGGTTGCTACATACCAAAATCCTAAGGTAACTCTATTGAGTCTCTCTTTACATAGATCATTCTAAACCAATAGCTTATAACTAGAATACAACAACAAAACACAATAAATATGAGAACATTCTCCCTAGTCCTTCCTTTAGCCATGATACTTATCTATTTCTTCTCTCTTTCTTTTATCTTCTCAATCTCTTCTTCTAATTTCTTCAATTTGATGTCTACACAATTATAATCTTGTTTGGACACTCCAGGCTTGTCAACTTCTTTGGAAGTTTCCATATTCACAACTTCATTAACTGATGGTGCTTGATTTTATGACAAAATTCCACTAAATTCTCAAACTCACCTAATTGTCTATTAGTTTAGGAATTACAAATTTGGACCTCGAATCAATGTTCTCTTTGTCCCTCCAACATCAAAAGTCACAAGATCTTGGACGCTTCAACAATTTAAATAAAGGACTAGTGTTCAATCGAATATACCGGGATAAAAAAAAGAGAAAAATTACAGATTTTTACCTCAATATCTTTTGTCGGGATTAGTTGAAGTCCAAGATGCCTTCAAATGAACTAAAAAACCATGATGGCAACGAATCTCTTGGTTCATAGCAAAATCATTCTCTTCCATACAAATCTTAGACAAGTTAACTGGTCTTGTGGTGTGCTACAAAATAATTCAGTCTACCAATTTCAGAACAAAAACTGACAATAAAATCTACGCAAACAAAAGACGAAGGAATTTACCTTTTTCATAGGAATAAAAGATGAATGGAGAAATCAGAAAGGGAAACAAAAGATGAAGGAAAAATAAGAGAAAATTAATGAAATTAATGAAATAAAGGTCTTGATTTTTTAAGCAATATCAAATCAAATTACTGTTTGAGTTGATTGAAGATGAAGGAGAAGAGGAGATAGAGTTTTGAAATTGGGATTAAAGTGTTAGGTTTCTTGATGGAAAAAATAAGATGGACGTTTTTTTAGAAAACAAATTAATTCGGGTCAAGTTAAGTGCTTAACGCGCCTTATTTGTCCATGCTTACACCCGACTTGGTCTGAGCCACGAAGGGATCAAAATAATACACTTTAAGGTTTATAAGGAGGATAAATAATTACAGGTTAAGTTTAAGTGCTAAAGTAAGTTTTCGTGATAAGCTTAGGGGGTAATTATGTCTTTTCACTATTTTATTTGGTACTCTTCAAAGTTTTTTTATTTATTTCACCACTTAATAATATTTTTAAAACTCAAGGTATTTATATGAATTGATACTCATTTAATATATTTTGGTTATTTATGCCATATACTAAAGATTCTTAAAATGTAAAAGAAATAAAAATGATGGCTTTCGAATTTCATATACGTACTAAATGTACTATTTTTTAAGGAAAGAAAAATTATTTAGTCTTGAAACAAACTACATTTTTAAAGAAATATTAACAAAAAGATCTAATACTATAAATGAATCTTTGAAATAGTACCCAACCAATTGTCACTTACTTTTTGTGGGTTTCGGATGATGATGATAAGGATGCATGAGGTTGGTACACAACCTTGAGGTTGACACATAGCCTTGGGTTTGGCACACATCCTTGGGTTTGACACACAATGTGACACCCCAACTTAGGAAGGAGTCCCACATTGGCAAAACACAGGAGGGATGCTAGGTATATAAGTGAGAAATCCTTACTCCCTAGTGACGCGTTTTAAAGCCGTGCGGGCTTGGGCCCAGAGCAGAAAATATCATTAGTGGGTTGGGGAGTAGCAGAGGTATCTCAGGCCTGTGTGGTTCGGGATGCCCATCGCGGCTAGGGCCTCAGGTCGGGTCGTGTCGCATTCGGTGGGGCAAACCTCAGCGAGGACGCTGAGTCCATAAGGGGGGGTGTATGTGACACCCCAACTTAGGAAGGAGTCCCACATCGATAAAACACATGAGGGATGCTGGGAATATAAGTGAGAAATCCTTACTCCCTAGTGACGCATTTTAAAGCTGTGCGGGCCTGGGCCCAGAGCGGACAATATCACTAGTGGGTTGGGGAGTGAAAGGGATATCTCGGGCCTGTGTGGTTCGGGATTCCCATTGCGGCCAGGGCCTCGGGCTGGGTCGTGACACACAACCTTCGTATTTTCAGTATTTCCAATAATTTCAATATTTCCTGTGTTTCCACCATTTCTAGTGTTTTTAGTATTTCAATACTTTTAGTATTTTCAAGGCAAAAATATCACATAAGACACAAATCAAGTACACATATATGACAACAAGTAAATATAAAGCAATAAAACAAACCAGTAAAATGATGTGTATGATGACATAAGAATGATAATGCAATGTTCACAATCATACAAAATGAATATTTCCACAATCAATCTACATGACGAATTTTTCATAACCAATTCATATGATGTATTTCCACCACCAACTACAATGTTACTATTCCACAACCACGTGAGCCAACATTCACTCCCTATTTCCACTATCCATGAGTTTTTCACATGATTCATATGCCCATAAAGTATGAATATATATATATATATATATATATAAACACAAAGGCACCACAATCGTGACACAATACACTTATTCACATATATTTCAAGCTATCAACATCACATATGACCCCGCATGGTCACACATATCACTGGATATCTTAGATTCAGATATTACATCACATTTAGGCCCACACACAGGCACAACTTATAGATAGCCATATTTCATGATTATTTCTCACCCTTAACATGCATTTTGTACCAACATTTACTACCTAACCCAGTCTGAAAGAGTTAAGCCATAACCTACCTCGAATATCAAAATTGATTTGCAACACTTCGAACCCACGACCTTACTTTTCATGAACGATCCGAAAATCAACTAAAACTAAAAAATATAGAATCTACGTGTAAAAACAAAGCCAACAATTCTCATATTGACAAGTTTTAATTCAAGTCATAATGGACCCCCGAAACAGATTTTCAAAAAAGAAGCACAAAATCATAACTTTACTTTAAAAATGTGTTTCCCATATTTTTAAAAATCTACAGCTGAAAACTCAAGTTAAATCGATTAAAAAATAAGGTTCAAAGAAAAGAAAAATTATTTTTGAGCTTAACCGAGTAAAATCTTTGAAATTCGTGTTAAAATCAACAATCGAAGTTGTTTTGAAGGTTAAATTGATTAAAAACTAGTAAATATAAGATCAAAATACTATTCAAGTGAAAATGAGTAAAATTGGGGTTTAAAATCAAGCCCTAAGATTTTTAGAATTTTGAGAAATTAATCAAGAAACTAGAGTAAGAAAGGATGAAATCTCACCTTAAATCCGTAATAAAATCAAGCAATAGATGTTAATCTAGCTTTTCAAACTCCTACAAGCTTCACTTTTAAGTTCTCACACTATTTTAGGGTTTAACTTTCAAGAGAAAAATGTGAAAGGTCAAAAAGAGCTATTTTTATACACTGCACCAGCTTTTTCTTAAAAAAAATAGATTTTTTACTTTTTAATTCCAATTCGGACTTCAACGGGGTACCCGGGATATGTTTGGAGTTCGATATATCTAAACTAATTATATAACCATACTAAATTCGAAGCTGGACTTAATGGAAATATCAGATTTTCAAAAAGAAGTCCTTTTCACAGAATTGACCCCCAAAATCTGAAATTATAATTTTCCAAATCGAGGGTCGAAATGAGATTTAAAAGCCATAAAATCTAACCAAATATGCCACCACCCTAAAATCAACGTTTCAGATACATTGATAAAGTCAAATTTTCCATCCAAGGTTGTTTCGATCAAATATGGGTCCCACGCCCATTTTTTAATTTTTCAACTTTTCGACCAACAGGTGAAAATGAGCTTGATGTATTGGGACCTGTACCAAAGGTCTACCTAGTATAAAATTGTTATTCTGGAGCTTCTAGAGGTAAATATGCCCGAATATACTAAGTGTTTTTATCTTTAATGATATAAATATTTTTTCTCAGATCAATTAGTTTATAGAAACTTGACAATGATCAAAAGTAGACCAGCTTTTAAGTCATATGACAGGAAGTCAAAAAAGCACAAATATTGGTGAATCCTTTTGAATTAAATCTCGTCGGTATAATGGCATAGGTTATATATGGTTGGGCTCTCACCACCCTTAATCATAGGTATCAGAATTAGGCCCTGGGAATAAAAAATTCTTATTGCCAGAAATTGTCCCCGCAATGCATGAATTCAAATTAGTAAGGCTCCAACGTGGATAATACACATCAAATGGAAAACCAAAAAAAATAATCTCATTGGTATGTAGAAGAATTCCTATTATAACTATTAAGTAGTACAACATATGCAGTTAAGGTGACATATGAATTCACTCATGAATAGATCTCGAACATGCAATAATGTTGATCCAAGTGAATGAAATTAATACAATGAGATACATTGATATCGATCGAATTAAATGGCTAAATTTATTGAGTTTGGTGTTGCTGCAAAGCAGAAGCACATGAACTATTAGTCTTTCAAATTATTGTTAAACTTGTTACTTCTGTAAAGTTCAGAATTGAAATTGCAGGTAATGATAGCCTGAATATCAGTAATCAACATGTATTAGGAGTACCAAATGTAATATTTATATAATCAACTTTTACTCCCTCAGTTTCAAAAAAAATGATCTACTTTCCTTTTTAGTACATTTCAAAAAATTGACCCTCTTCTTTTTTTAGCAACTTTTTAATTTAACTTTCCACATAGCATGTTTAAGACCACAAGATTGAAGGGCATTTTGGTACATTTGATGTATATTTAGTTTAAAACCATAAGATTCAAAAATCTTCTTTATTTTCTTAAACTTTGTACCAAGTCAAACTAGGTCATTCTTTTTTAAACGGAGGGGGTACTGGTGGTTATAACAATCAAACTACGAACCATGACCACTTCCAATAGCAACAGACAATGCAGTGTCACCCTTCTCATTTTGCTTACATAACAGATCATTTAAACTTTTATTTTCAAACTTCTAAAAATTATAAAAACTATCACACCATAAGATATTGTAATACCCGTGCTTTTCTTAGCTAGAAAACCATCTCAAGGATGTTAGAACTTGCTTTGAAATAAGAATTCATTATTATACATGAGGTATTTCCATAATTTTCACTTCCTATCACGTGGGAAATTGAATAAGCTTTGCATCGATATAGAATTCGCCCAAATCTGATATCCGGGTGAAGAGTTAGAGTTTTTTTTAGTGAGACAATGTTTGACCTGAGCCTTCAGCGCGTCACGGAGATAGCTCAACTGGAAATTGTCAAATTTCAGTGTTGCTCCACGATACTGGCGCATCGCGCCAAACTTCTAGGTCGTAGACAAGGTGGCAACGCGATAGCTCCGCATCGCGCCATCGTACAGTTTCCCAATTGTCAATTTCCAGTGACACGGCGCGATAACGCCGCATCGCGCCAAGGGCCCAACTCGAGAAATTTTAATGAAAATTTAATGACGTGTCCAGGGTTAAAATGGTATACTTACTATCCCTATATAATCCCTTTAACACGTGATTCAGCCACTTTTCACCCAAAACATATTAGTTTCTCTCAATTTTATCTCAAGAACAAACTAGGGTTTCTATTGGGGATTCAAATTCAGGAAGGTTTCACCATCAATCTTTACGAAATCATGATCTAAGGTATGCATAGTTCATTCATGGACTCCTTTCGTCCATGAAGTCCAAAAATCCTTTATAACTACAAGTTATGGATTTTCTTCATGTTTTCATGCTTTCTATGTTCTCTTTCATGTTGATAAATGAGGAATTGATTTCTATTCCATAATTTGATGATAAATTCCATGTGGGTTGATTAGTATAGATAAGGATTTACAAAATCTCATGGATAAAACCTTGTATGATGGAATTGGAATTGAAATATGATGTTTAATTGTTGTATAATGTGCTTTACTTGTACTATGCCTACAATATGTTTGATTAAATGCCTAGATGAAGGAAATCTGCCTAACAAGCATGATATCATGAAAATCCTTATGTATGTACAAGATTATGACTATTAGACGTTTGATGAAATGCATCAATAAACATATTATGGTGATTATCATGCATTTAAGAATATCAAGTCATGTCAGTTTCCTTCCATCGAGTCCTGAGGGTAATTGTACCCAAAATATTAGTTGTGTGCCTAGATCCATGTCATGATTTCATGATACTCTCAGTCAAGCTATGAACTCTTAGACTTCAGGTAGTCTTATGACTCAGAAAAAATCTCCATGATCTCATGACTCAGTCAGTTGTCAGATATCAGTAGTATTTCGTCAGCCATGGAAATTCACTAACTCAGTCCATACACAGTTCAATTCAGTAAGTCATGCTTAGTGTCCATTCAGATGGGAGTAGGAATTAGCACCGAGTGAACCCAAGAATGGGGACTCACCTGTTATACGAGGGTGTGATTCTTAGAAGCAATCTTTGCCTTCTAGAACTATGTAGCCAACATAGGTTGAGACATCGCAGCCTGCTGTATGAGGGTAGATAATATGGCTTAACCTGTTATGTGAGGGTTCCCATCGTTCTCGCTACAGTTACTTGTTATATGAGGGTTACTCACATGTTGTACTTACCAGTGATGTGGTATTGACACCCCTCCAATCAGGGCATAGATTGGACCCCAGCTTAGATATTATAGCACCTTTGGGGCATGTCGGTTAGATACTACTTCCCACAGTTTTATGTTATAGAATCAGGACTGTCAGATATAGTCAATCAGTTTAAGTAATAGAACTTAGATAGTTTTTTAGATTTCAGGACTGTCAGATATAGTACGGAACTCAAATAGTTCCATAAGATTCAGTACTGTCAGCTACAGTCACCCACGTTATCGGTTATACTTAGATACAGTGACCCATGTTATTAGTATTATTCAGATATAGTCCTTCGTGTTATCAGTCATATTAGTTACTAGCATGTCACATTATCTGTATACAGACTCAGAAATCATGAAATCACGTTGTTAGTTACAATTACATATTTATGCATGTATTCTCATGTTCATGTTAGACAGTCAGTTAGCATTATTCATGCATGAAAACCCTTGCATATAGCCTACCTCACATGTATAATTGATACATATGTACTGACGCATTCGCGTTGTGCTTTCTTTTTATGTTACAACATAGGTTCGGAGACACAAGTTCTAGATCAGCAGTAGATTCCAGATTCAGCAGTCAGAGTAGAAATGAGTCCTCATTCTTCAGGACATAATGATTTTATAGTATCTCATTGATTAGCTTATTAGTAGGAGTTAGTTGGGGACTTGTCCCATCAACTCCTAATTCATATTCTTCAGACAGTAGAGGCTTTCAAACTAGATACAGACTTGATACAGACTACCATGTTCAGACTTCAGTATTTTCAGTTTTGTTTTGGGTGTTCTATTACCCCACACAGATATTACGTTATTCAGTTATGTTCATGATCAAACCTTATGGCCTTTCAGTGCATGTTTCCGCATTACTATGTTATCTTATGCAGTATACAGGTATAGATATCATTCATAGGTTAGCTTGTGGTCTTTCGAGGTCATGAGCACCGTGTAGCATTCCAGTTCAGCAAATCGGGTCATTACAAATATCAGTTTGTATAAATCTTAAGCGATTAGTTTAGATAGTTGCATCTAACAATACTTAGATCATTATTCAAAGTTTTCTTATCAATATTAGTATCTTAAACTTTTTCTAATCATGGCAGTTGGTAGATATACAAGTAGTAACTAAGAAAATCTTCAGTTTGCTTCTTTGAGCACTTCACCTTTACAGAGCTTTAGGAGGAAAAATATTGTCATCAGTACTATCTTGGAATCAGTACAAAAACTACAATTATAACATATTAAACATGTTATTGATCTCTTATATATTTTTATATTTTAACAACAATATAGCTTAAAGTATTTGAAAGTGTATGTTTTAATTTTTGTTGTACTGAAGAACTGCTATTAAAGTCTGGAGAAGAATATCAAAGAATAATATTAAAGTTGGTCATAACACCAGCAATCTCAAATTTTACCTTTGAATCAGGTGTCAACAAGTATCAATTTAACAGATAATTAAGGAGAAACCACCTATCTCATTAATGACAAGGATTGCGGATGCATCTATCAGTCAAGCACTCAAAGCAAAAGACTAAAGTTCATGATTTTCTGCTAAAATATTTGCAGCTAAACAATGCAACTTTTTAAAAAATATGGCCAAACACAAGTGTGAAATTCAAACAATGCAACTTGATTATCCATGAGCAAGGAAGAGGAAAAGAGAAAGTGGAGCTGCAATTTTATTGATCCATCATCTGTACATTGCAATGTTGCTTCTATTTAAAATTGATCTAGGAAAGTGATCTTACTTTTAACTCATTGACAGATCATCATAACTGACTAACCACTTGCCTAACAACCTCTAACAACTTCGCTAACTAACTCCACTATATTTTTAACCAACTTACTACTATTTAACTACTTTGCTAATTCAACTGAGAAGCATACATCCAATAGAACAGTAGCTATATACATTGTGCAGTGATCACACTTTGAATCTTATCACTCTAAATCATAAGTTAAAATACACCTCTTCAAGCTGCAGGGTGTAGTATGTTGAGCACACCAAGCTTGCTTAATAAATGGGAATGTTGGGCCTGGATTAAGCCCTTGGTAAGAAGGTCGATAATCTAATCATGAGTGTGAACATGTACATCTTGTATCAAACCATGTTTGATCTTGTCCCTGATGAAGTGACAGTCAATCTCTACGTGTTTTGTTCTCTCATGAAACACAGGATTGTTTGCCAATTGTATAATTGAATTACTGTCCCTAAAGACTAATATGGGCAAAGCAATAGGAACTTTGAGTTCCTGGAACAAACCAAATTCAATATTTTTTTAGTGGAGTTCGAGATTGTTCGTGAAAAGTAAGGTCATGGGTTTGAAATGTAGCGGACCGATTTTGGCTTTTGAGGTAAGTTATGGCTTAACTTTTTCAGATTGGGTTGGGTAGTAAATGATGATACAAAATGCATGTTAAGGGTGGAAACTAATCATGAAAAATGATTATCTATGTGTTGTGCCCGTGTGGGGGCCTCTGTATGATATAATTATCAAAATTGAGCTATTATTTGATATATGTGACCGTGTGAGGTCCTATGTGATATTGATAGCCTTGAATACATGTGAATAATTATATTGTGTTCTTAAAATGCTTAATGTGGTACCATTGGTGTATTGTGATTATATTCATACTTTATTGGCATATGAGACATGTGGAAATTCATGAATGAAATAAAAATAATGAGTGGATATTGGCTCATGTGGTTATGGAAATATATTATTGTGGTTGGTTGTGGAAATATATCATATCGTTGGTTGTGGAAATACTTATTGTGATTGGTTGTAAGCACTACATCTCCACATCATATTCATTCATGAAACATTGGTACCACCGTGGCAGCATTTGAGAAACACTGGCAACACCTGATAACACCTTTTCGAGGGATGTTCCAGAAAGAAGATATGATATATGTGGGTTGTATACGGGTTAATGGACCCCCCATGGGTCCTGTGTTAGGAGGCTTGCCTCCGGAAGTGTATACGGGGATTATGCGACAATCCCGGAGGTTGTGTGATGACCTCTTGCATCAGCATCTTCATCATCATATATATTGCACTTACTTTATTGTGTTATGTTGTGTTGTATTGCCATATTGACTTATCATTTATGTATTTATCGTATCTTATTTTACTTGTATTTAATAATCTTGTATATGCATATTCCCCTTGTTTTTATATGTGATATAATACGTACTTTTGTTCTAGCTTAGTGTGATTTTATAATATATGTGATATATTAGAACTGTTAGTGAAAGCGGTGTGAGCTTCATGGGACCGTTTTCTAATTGCAGCTGACGTGCCCTTAGTGTATATTTTGTATGTTTTATTTACTACTTTGCTTGGTCGGCCTATGATACCTACTAAGTACAAGTGGACCGTACTCATGCCTATTGCGCCCTTTCGGTGCAGGTTTTAGCTCGAGTGTGCCTCATCTTGGTAGACTCGGGCGATTGTTGGAGCTTTCAAGCTAGCGGTTGGACATTCATTCATTCGAAGTTCACCTCTATCTTTCTACAGTAGTTATGTCTTTATTAGTATTCGGAGATAGATATTATTACTTTGTGGTTATTTTTTTCTGATGTATTTGACTCTTGGATTGTATTAGTAGTTCTTACACTATTGACACCTGATTTTAGGCATGATTGGTATTTTGGATAAGTTCTTTCCGCATTGTTATGATTACTTATATGGTTCGGCTTCATTCTAAAAGCCTTATCTTGGATATTTCTGTCTTTTCCTCTTTTCGTATCAGTTTGGGTTATAGGCTTACTTGCCAAGATGCGCCGCGATAAGTGTCATCTTGACCCTCATTTTTGGATCGTGACAAAAACCACCCACTATAAAAGTCATCTCATGTAATTTTCTGAAGTTATGTATGTTTGGGGTTTACCTCAACCACTAGATATCAATGAACCCGTGCTAGCACGGCCCAATATATATTACTTTCTTGTCTCATTTTATGTGACACACATAAAATTTAGATAGCCTATCATATTTTTATATAATTTTTAGATATTTTAAGTAGTTAACTACTTCAATTTATAATACATTTTACAAAAGTTATAAATAATACATGTTACTCCCTTTATTTTAATTTTTGTGGCATTGATACAATTTTTAGAGTCAATTAAATTTTGTAAATATTTTTAATTATTTATTATTGTGATTTATAATACTTTTTCTTCTGTCCAAACTCATGTACACTGATAAACTTTTGAGACTTGACTCAAATTTTGTATGTCTTTTAAATATTTTAAATTGTTAATTATTGTGTTTAAACACTTTTTATGTAAAAAAAAATCAAATACACACAGTTTTTTTATAAAAATAAGATAAACAAATTATTTACGAAAAAAATTAAAGGAAGACAAATGACCAATAAAATTGTGTCAAAGCGGACATCCTGCTGCCTGCTTTGACACAAGTTTATTCAACCCTTTCCCTTTTATAAGTATCTTGAAATATCAACCTATTATATTAGGCGTTTTAATAAAATAAAAATATTAGTTTAACTAATTATTTTATGTAATGACCCATTTCGTCATTACTAAACTATCCATGATAAATTCACGAAAATCTTATTTTTCATTCCTCAATATTAACTTGAGCATTAAATAACCATAATTTTATTTATTGTGTTACCTTAAGCTTTTCAGCTAAGATTTAAATCTTTCGATGTGTCTAGATAGACTCAAACCCAATCAATCTAATTATGAAAAAAGGACATTGTGTGTCCACTTTCAAAACAAATGGCCTAAGTTTTTCATTTTGGAAAAAAGTAACACTTCGGCATATTTTTTTTTATTTCCCATTCGGTACCCGCATTAGAGCCCCGACTAATCTGGATTGCGCATTGCAGGGACCATTAAGGTGGCAGCTCTCCTAACAGAGTTTTCTTCATACTTAGGAGAGACCCTCGACCTCTGGTTAAGGGTGGAGCAGCGACATCCACTGCACCACAATCTATGTTGGTGGCATATTTATTGTTAACTAGTTTAGGTATACGCGCTTCACGCGTGTATCACACTTTAATGAATTCAAATGTTATGTTACACTAAATATGATATTTGTTTAAATTGATAAGATGCGCATAATAATTAAAATCAACATCTTTTGAATATGTAAAGATGGAAAATTTATTTAATTAAACCTAACCTTTACCCAAAAAAATTCTCAAAGTCGATTGGCATTCATCTAACACCTGTAAACTATAACAAAATAATAATGATAGAGATATGAAAACAATACAATTAAATCTAACTTTTACACAAAAATTTCCTCAAAGCCAACAAACATTCATCTACCACCTGTAAACTACAACAAAATAATATGATAATAGAGATATCAAATCAATACATCTAAACCTAACTTTTTACACACAAAAAAAATTCTCTTCAGAGATATCAAAACAGTACAATTAAACCTAACCTTTATACACAAAAATTCCTCAAAGCTGATCAACATTCATCTACGACCTGTAAACTACCATAAAACAATACACTAATAGAAATATTAAAATAATATAGTTAAACCTAATTTTTACCTAAAAAAAATTCTTCAAATCCGATCGATATTCATCGACTACCTGTAAATTAAAATAAAATAATATGATAAAATAATTTGTTTGTTGTAACTTGAATGTGAAATTGCTATTGAAATTAGGTGAAGGTAGAAGGAGCATCCATTAATATGGATGGCTATCAATTTGTGTACTTTTACACCACATCGTGTGTACGTCGATTGAAATTCCTTGCACGGTCCTTTGTTCCTACATTTGTTAGGGTAAATATAAATTATTAGTATTTATGTATAAATACTAAAAATACTAAAGGAATTTCATACGTAAATAAATTATACTACTATCACACATTCCTATTAAAATAAGAAAAGAAAATTGATTTACCTTAATTAAAAAATAGTACACGTAATTTATAATTTTTCCAAAAATATAAACTATTAGTATCTACTTCTACGATTGTATTTATTTGCCAAATATAAGGTACTATAATTAGGGCTCTTTCATAAGGGTGATTTTTTCTTTTTCCAAAAATATATATTATTAGTATTTATGTATAATTGTAATTTAAAAAAATAGTACAAAGATGATTTTGTCTAAAAGAGAGTGTTTTAATGAAGGGTAAAAAGTTCAAATCACTTTTCCAAGGGTCTTCACACTTTTAATATATATTTTTAATATATTATAGATTATAGATTATAGATATAGATATAGATATAGATATAGATTATAGATTATAGATATAGATATAGATTATAGATTATAGATATAGATATAGATTATAGATTTATAGTCATTAGGTATAAATGCCCCAAATCGGGTACAATAAGCCCAAACTTGATATTATCCTTTTCATTATATTACTATATTTCATTTTGTTTTATTTATTTTCAAAAAAAAAAAAAAAATCTTCTCCATTTTATCAACTTCAGTTTTCTTTAGTTCCATCAACTCCAAAAGTTCTCCTTTTTTTAAAAAACAATATCTTCTAATTGTTTCTTTCTTTTTTTAATAATCTCAAATAAATCTCCCCTTTTGTCTCTATTTTTTTCTACTTTTTTTCTCTTTTTCGTTGTGTGAGTGTGTAAAACGCGTGATGAGTGAAGTGAGTTTATGTGCTATGTTATTTTTTATATGACTTTGAGTTTTCGTTTTGTATTTAGAACACTTGACAAAATAAAGCTCATTGAATAATGTGAAACTTGATCAAATGAATTTTAAATATGCATAAAATGTATATTGAAATTGTATAATTATTTTGTATAAAATATGCATATGTATAAAATATATATAAAGTGTATAGAATGTCTATAGAAATTGTATAATTATTGTATAAAATATGTATATAACTATAGCTAAGGATTGTATAGAATGTGTATCAAAACTGTGTGAAATGAGTATAAAACTGTATCAAATATGTATAGAAATTATATAGTCTTTATATAGAATACGTATCTGTGTAAGATATATATAAAAACTGTATATAATGTATATAAACTGTATAATAGTTGTATAGAATATGTTGATATATAAAATATATGTGTAGAACAATGAATATGGTATAGGGACTGTATCAATATGGTATAGGAGTTGTATCAATATGGTATAAGGATTATATCAATATGTATAAGATATGTATTGTATGTAGGTATCAATACTTTAGAATACTCAGATATGTATTTGTAATGTATTGTATTAGAAGTATTGTCTCTATATATATATAAATATTTATTGTATTATATCAATATATATTTCTTTTTAGACTGTGTTTTAAAAAATACACTTTCGTATTTGATTGTTTTGAACAAAAAGTTTTAAAAGAAAAGCAACCAAAAACAAACAGTGAAAAATAAGGGCAGTAAATTTTTATTTACACTTTATATAATAAAAATAAAAATAATTAAAAAGCTCAACGAAAAAAGTAAAAAAATAAATAAAAAATAATCAAAACAAAAAAAGAAAGAAAAATCAACAAAGGCCGCACCAAAAAAAAGCAGCAAAATGTATTTGTGAAAAAAAAAAACGAGTAGAGCCGTCAAAAGAAAAAAGAAAAAAGAAAAAGGGAAAAGACATCGTTTCCACCCCAAACTATACCCGAAAAGTCAAAGTCACACCTAAACTATACTAGTGACCTATTACACACCTAAACTATAAAAAAAGTGAAACTATTTACACCCTGTCAGGCTACCACCACTTGCATGTGGTGTAATGTTTTACACGCGCTGCCACGTCAGCACCACGCCAGTAAAAAGTATCACTTTTTTTATAGTTAAGGTGTGTAATAGGTCACTTATATAGTTTAGGTGTGGATTCGACTGTTCAACTATAGTTTGGAGTGTAAACGATGACTTTTTCCTTAATGTTTTTAGCCATTTACTTTTGTTATTTAATAGGTTGGATGCGCCTAAAATAATTGTAACACACGCGCCTTATAATGGGGGTCGCGGGGAGGTAATAATATCACTTTTTTATAGTTAAGGTGTGTAATAGGTCACTAGTATAGTTTAGATGTGGCTTAGACTTTTCGGGTATAGTTTAGGGTGGAAACGATGTCTTTTCCACATTAAGGAATGGCTATAGAGGCATTTAACCGCCAAAAAAAAAAAGTAAAAAAAAAAAGATAAAAACCAAGAGGCTCAACTGCCAATCAAGGACAAGCCAACAAATTAAAATGACTAAAAAATAAAATTTAAATTTCATGGTCATTTTTGTAAAATTTATTTAAGTCGAGATGTTATTTATGTACTTCTCCTTTAATTATTCATGATTACTAATATCAATACTTTAGTTTGGAAGTTTTTAAGTATAAATTAAGGTCGTACAATATCCCTAACGTAAAGTTAAGTTTAAACTTTCTTTCCGATAGTATTTTGATATGGGTTTCTATTAGGGTCAACTTCAAACGATCATATCTTCTAGAATATAAGGACTTAAGAGGTTCAATATACACCAAATCAAATATCTCCGAGTCCGTTTTCCAACGAAATAAACCGTTTGTCAATCTGAATTTCAAGTAAAAAGTTATGACTGTTTTACTAAGCACTGCCTGGGCTGAAGGGGAATTCGTTGTAGCGAAAATTCTGGTGGAATTTAAATCAGCTTCAGTCGTATTTTAGGTCTAAAACCTAAAATTTCATTCCCCAATCCTAAAGAGGTGATTTCCCAAAGCTTAAGGTGAAATTTTTTCATTTGGGTATTTTTTTTTCTCGTCTTTTAATCCTTTAACATCTTAGAATCCTTAGAAAGACCTTAAATGGTGGATTTTTTTGAAAAAAACTCATGGTTATTTTTAATATGACCTGGAATTGATTATAAATTATAAATTAAAGAATCCTAACATTAATTTCATAAACTAGATTATGAATATTGATGGTTAGAAACCTTGAATTCCTTAAAGATGAGACCTTTAACATAAAAATTTCATTAATGGAGATGAGTTAAGCTTGAAAGAGCTAGTTAATGACTAATTGACCGTGGGAATGATATAGACCTTGAATTAAGGGTAAAATTAGTGGTTTGAATCCATAAGATATTTGTTTGAAGGGTAATTATTTAATAACTCTTATTATTGTTTGTTTTTTTAGATGACTGATTATTAAAAGACGTGAAGGAGAAGAAAAAGCACCCTTGTTACAGCTTGCTTCTTTCAAAAGCCTGGCGTCCAGTTAGGCTATGTATTTTAGAAGACTGTGTTATTTTATATTTTCAAAATTAATGAGGGAAAAAATGTCTAGGCTTGCGGGCATGGAGTTGAGATAGATAAAAACATGAGAACATAACTTTAATCCCAAAATTTATATTATTGATTAATTATGTTATATTTATGATATTATGTGCTATGTACCCGCAAGGAGATTGTTGTAAATGAAGTATGTGGACATGATATTTCTTAGTTGTTCTAGTGATGAACCTAATTGAGTTATAATGGTATTAAGTTGTATGTATTGGGCAATAATATGATGAGGAGAATTATGCTAGGATCAAGTATTGATGAGCATAGCAATATCTAAAGGATAGATGACTTAAATTAATGTGATGATTGTATTTTATGGAAAGAGGTAGTGACATTTTAATAATTAATAAGTAAGTAATTTCCAATAGTGACTTGTATGCTTAAGTGTCAAATTGTGATTTATTTTATGATGTTCTTATTTTGGTATTGATAAAAATACTTTATCTATTGAATGCCCATGAGAGGCTAAATTGGTGATAATGATGATTTATTACATTATGCATATGAGAGACTTTTTTGATAATAACAACTCCTTGAATTAATGTCATGAATGATTTGTTGCTGATGGTGATGAATTATTGAAATAATTTCCGTAAGAGGATCAAAATATTGATAAATGAAAGAACTTGATCTAATTCCCTTATGATTTTAAGTTCACTTGTAAATTTAATACGTCATATTGTATCCCGAGAGATAGAGTCAATATAATATCTCTATGGAGGATCATGTACCACGCTGACATGAATATAAATATTGATATTACTTATTTATGGAGGACCGGGTACCACGCCGGTACGAATATGAATATTGATAATATGTATTTATGGAGGATCGGGTACCACACGGGTATGGTACATGAACTTAGATTGTCCCTTGCAGGTCATGACTAGTTGGGAAAAAATAAGTCCCTTAGCATGTGTGTACAAATTAATGTTGATTTTAAAACATCGTGGTTTAATAAGCTGATAACATCCTAATGCTTTCTAATTATAAGGCTTAGAATGACGTGATTGTTACGTATGGAAGAATTGTTAATAGCAATGTAGCCTGACGCTAAATTTTGGTATTGCTACTTTATCAATTTCTCAATCAATATGACCGAAGTTAAATTTTGATATTGCTGTGAGATGTGATTGGATCGGATGCCACGAGACGATATGGTGATGATAATGATAAAGGAACTGATAATAAAGTGGCATAGAGTGATGAATCCAATAAATATTCTCAAAGAAACA
Source organism: Capsicum baccatum var. pendulum (assembly GCA_030864225.1). Classification (NCBI taxonomy): domain Eukaryota; kingdom Viridiplantae; phylum Streptophyta; class Magnoliopsida; order Solanales; family Solanaceae; genus Capsicum; species Capsicum baccatum. The sequence continues at coordinate 248,116,718 of CM061550.1, forward strand.
ATTCTGAAATTTCAATAATTGAATTAATCCCTCTTCAAGAGTATTTATAAGATTGCTAATAAGGCTTGAGTTCTTTGTGGGTCTTATTGAGATGTGATTTAACTTGTATTCCCTACTAGATTGTACCCTTGAGATTGATTGTGTGATATGTATCTGAAAAAGTAAAACTTTGTAATTATATGTTGGTCGACTTGCTTCATTTATACTTGTTGTAACTAGCTATCATTCTTAATATTATAAGAGAGCATTTAATTGTTAGCTTGAGAGCTTAGTGTGGATTGTCTATGATTACAAAATTATTTCTGTGAATGTGAATAATGAAAAGGGTAAGGTGGATAAAGAGGGTTAGTGGTGAATTAGCATTGAATTGTGGTATGATGATGTGAATTAATTAGGTTAGAGTATGTTAGTAGTGGATATAATACTGATGAAGTTGGAAGAGTAGTTGAATGATGTAACTTATATAGGTAAAGTAATAATGTTATTACAACCTTAGTTGAATTATATTTCATTTAAGATGTCATGATTTATTTTCCTTCATTCTATTTTATGATTATATGGACTAACACGGTCGCCCGACGATGCCTATTAGTATGTGTATTTGTACTGACCCTACTCTTCTACATTTCTTCTCGGGGTGTAGATTGGATGCAAGTTAGTTTGTAATTACTAAATGGATGACGATATTCGACACTAACTTCTGCACTTTCTTTCTTGAAGATGTTAGTGTCTTTGTATTATTTATTTTATTGTCAGTCTATTATGTAGTTGGTAGCTCTTGTACATGTATTGTTTGATCAAGTCGTAGAGTAGTGAAGGGCGATTGTAAGAAGTTTCTGAAAAAGTTTATTAATTATAGGAATATTTAATTTACTTTATTAAATTTAATCTAATATTCCCTTAAAAACAGAAGTCTTCCACAATTTTTAGTTGGATAATATGGGTTCTCCTAGCTACTTAGAATAGCGCAAGTGCCCACACAGTCCGTTAGTCTGGGTCATGACACTTTAATTATTATTTTTATATATAAACGTATTACTAATTTATACAATAGGCTTAGAAGCAGTTGACAGTTGTCCTCCCAGCTTGCCGACCAAAGCCTCTTATTGATATTTCCTAAATTTTATCCTTTAATTTTGATTGTACTTAGATGTAAGATGTCTTGTATCCTTAGTTTATGGATAAGAAAATCATTGAAATTTATGGATTCGGTTGCATATACATAACGGCTCTCTCTCTCTCTCCCCGGTCCCCGGCCCCCGGCCCCCGGCGCCGTCTCCGACCTTCGGTGCCGACCCGACCCGACCTCCGACCTCTGGCCCTCAGCGCCGACCCTCGTCGCCGCTCCCCGCCGCCCTCCGTCGCCGACCCCCGGTTCCAATCCGCTTCCCCCCTCCGTTCATACCCCTCCCTCTTCGTTCATACCTCCTTCGGCTCCGGCGAGATCCAACAGCCCCCCCCCTCGGTCTCCAACAGCCGCCGCCCGGTCCCCAGCAGCTATCGTCCGGTCTCCAGCAGCCGCAGCTCAGTCTCCATCTAGCCGCCACTCGGTCTCCATCCGCCGATCGGTCTCCAACAGCTGCAGCTCCGTCTACACCCTCCGCTCGGTCGCCAGCAGCCGCAGCACCCAAACGACGACCAGTTCTTTCGATCTCCAATAGCCACAGCTCCCTCTCAGCACCGAAACTCACCGGAACCCGGTCTACGTTGGGTTTTGGTTTCCGGCTTATTCTACAAGCGTAACCCGGTGACTTCTAACCTTTGTTATTTCATTCTTCGTATTATGCTAGTATTATCCCCTGTACCTTGACTTGCGTTTGATTTGTTGATATTGTCTATTGTATATTGTCTGTTGTTGCTGTTGTTGTGGTCGTTTCTTGCACTGCTTTTGATTGGGTTATCGGCTTGGGGCTTTGTTTTTGGGGCTGTGGGTGTTGAGTCCAGTGGTGTTTGCTCTCTATTTGAGTTTAGTTTTTCTTCTTGATTATTTCTTTGAATTTGTGTGAGCCTTGTATTTCTTGCTGCTGCTTTGCTACTACCATTGTTTATATTTTCTTATATTTTCTTGTACTAGTGGCTGTGGGCAGTAATGGTTGGATAGGGTCATGTTCGAGGGGGTTGGGGCGTGGGGCCGTTGTGGGGGCCGGGGATGAGGAAAGGGCGGGAGTGGGAGGGAGGCTAAGGTTTGACCGCGGGGGTGGTAGAGGAGGGCGTGTGGATAGTGATGGTAGGCTGAGGGTTGGGTCTTGGAATATAGGGACCCTTCAGGGTAAGTCCATAGAGCTTGTGAAGATTCTTAGGAAGAGTAGGATCAATATTGTGTGTGTTCAAGAGACCAAGTGGGTAGGGTCTAAGACTAGGGATGTGGATGGTTACAAGCTGTGGTACTCTGGGAGCGAGAGGCGTAGGAATGGAGTTGGTATCTTAGTAGATGAAGAGCTTAGAGGCTAGGTAGTAGAGGTGAAGAGGATCAACGATAGTTTGATGACTATTAAGTTGGTCATTCGGGGGTTTACCCTAAACGTGTGTAGTGCCTATGCGCCGCAAGTGGGCTCGGAGGGGGAGGAGAAGATGCGGTTTTAGGAGGCTTTGGAGGAGGTGGTGAGAGGCATGCCTATCTCAGAGAAGATTGTTGTAGCAGGAGATTTCAACGGGAATATCGGGGCGTTACCGGGAGGCTTTGGTGATGTTCATGGTGGTTTTGGTTTTGGGGAGAGAAATAAAGAGGGGGCTACTCTATTGGAGTTTGCGATGTCCTTTGGGCTGGTGGTGGTGAACTCGGGATTCCCGAAGAAGGACGATCACCTGATCACCTTTCGAAGCGCGATAGCCAGGATCCAGATTGACTTTTTGTTGCTTAGGAAAGGGGATAGGGTGTTGTGTAAGGACTGTAAGGTCATCCCTAGTGAGAATCTTTCGACCCAGCATAAGCTCTTGGTTATGGATTTGGGTATAAAGAAGAATAGAAAGAGGAGTAAGAAATGTAGACCTAGAATTAAGTGGGGCGGCTTGACGCCAGTAAATGCGTGGGAGATAGGGGAGAAGTTAGCAGGAATGGGAGTGTGGGAGTGTAGGGGGGACGTGGATAGTATATGGGATAGGGCGACTAGGTTCATCAGGAAGAATGCAAGTGAGGTGTTGGGTGATTCTAGGGGTCGGGCCGGGCATCATCGGGGGGATTGGTGGTGGAATGAAGAGGTGGAGAAGAAAGTGGGGACTAAGAAAGGGGTGTATGCTAAGTTGGTTGAGAGTAAGGACGAAGAAGAGAAGCGGGTAAACAGGAAAGAGTACAAGCTAGCTAGGAAGGAGGCTAAGTCAGCAGTCACGGCAGCTAAGACGACCGCTTTTGAGAGCTTGTATGCAGGGTTACAGGGGAAAGGAGGGGAGAAAAAGTTTTTTAGACTCGCTAAGGCTAGGGAGAGGAAGGGTCGTGACCTAGACCAGGTGAGGTGCATTAAGGGGGAGGACGGTAGAGTGTTAGTGGAGGACGGCCATATTAAGAATAGATGGCAGTCGTACTTTCATAGGCTCTTGAATGAAGAAGGGGATAGAGCAATTGTGTTAGGGGAACTGGAGCACTCAGACGAGTGTCGGGATTTTGTTATTGTAGACGTTTTAAGGTAGAAGAGGTTAGAGAGGTTGTCCGCAGGATGCGAAGGGGTAGGGAAACGGTGCCGGATGAGATACCGGTAGAGTTTTGGAAGTTCGCTGGAGAGGCTGGTGTAAGGTGGTTTGACTGGATTGTTTAACGAAATCTTCAAGACGGCAAAGATGCCCGAGGCTTGGAGGTGGAGTACCATGATCCCTCTCTATAAGAATAAGGGTGACATCCAGAGTTGCAATAACTATAGGGGGATTAAGTTATTGAGTCACTCTATGAAGATTTGGGAGAGAGTGGTCGAGGTGAGGCTGAGACGGATAGTGTCTATTTCGGAAAACCAGTTTGGATTTATGCCTGGCCGCTCGACGGCGGGGGCAATTCACCTGGTACGGAGGCTGGTGGAACAGTATAGGGAAAGGAAGAAGGACCTGCACATGGTGTTTATCGACCTGGAGAAGGCATATGACAAAGTCCCTAGGGAGGCGCTATGGAGATGCTTGGAGGTGAGTGGAGTCCCTCTGGCATATATCAGAGCAATTAAGGACATATATGATGGAGCGAAAACTCAGATGAGGACGGCGGGAGGAGACTCAGAGCATTTCACTGTCTTGGCAGGATTGCATCAGGGATCTACTCTTAGTCCCTTTTTGTTTGCTTTGGTGATGGATGTGTTGACGCAGCGTATTCAAGGGGAGGTGCCTTGGTGTATGCTTTTTGCAGACGATGTAGTTCTGATTGATGAGACTCGAGGGGGTGTGAATGACAAATTAAAGGTGTGGAGACAAACTCTTGAGTCTAAAAGGTTCAGGTTGAGCAGAAGCAAGACAGAGTTTTTGGAATGCAAGTTTAATGACGCGAGGCTGGAGAATGGGGTGGTAGTGAAGCTGGAATCACAGGAGGTATGTAAGAGGGATAGTTTCAAGTACCTCGGGTCCGTGATCCAGGGTAACGGTGAGATTGACGAGGATATCTCGCACCGTATTGGGGCGAGATGGATGAAGTGGAAGCTAGCGTCGAGGGTGTTGTGTGATAAGAAGGTGCCGTCCAAGCTTAAAGGCAAATTCTACAAGGTGGTAGTCCGTCCGGACATTTTGTATGGAGCGAAGTATTGGCCAGTTAAGAACTCCTACATCCAAAAAATGAATGTAGCAGAAATACGGATGTTGCGCTGGATGTATGGGCTGACTAGAGGGGATAGAGTTCAGAATGAGACTATTAGGGAGAAGGTTGGTGTGAATCCAGTGGAGTGCAAGATGCGGGAAGTCCGATTGAGATGGTTCGGACACGTGAAGAGGAGGGGCATGGATGCCCCGGTTCGTAGGTGTGAGAGGCTAGCTTTGGATGGTTTTAGGCGGGTTAGGGTAGGCCGAAGAAGTACTGGGGTGAGGTAATTAGGCGGGACATGGAGCAGTTACAGCTCACCGAGGACATGACCCTAGATAGGAAGGTCTGGAGGACGCGAATTAGGGCAAAAGACTAGGGCCAGTTTGGGTCGCTAGTGTAGGGAATTACTTGGTGGGGGTATTATTCTTGTTATGATTCCGTGTTCCGTGTTCCGTGTTTTATTATGAATCTGGGTGCTTTCCTCTGTTTTCGATTACTTATGGGTGCCATATTTTTGTTATGAAATCTTGTTCTGTGCTTACTATGTATTTGTGTGGTATCTCGTGTCTTGAGCCGAGGGTCTATCGGAAACAACCTTTCTACTTCTTTAGAGGTAGAGGTATGGACTGCGTACATCTTACCCCCCCCCCAGACCCTACTAGGTGGGAATACACTGGGTGTTGTTGTTGTTGTTGTTGTTGTTTGCATATACATGCAGTTGCAGTCGTTTTACTGATTTGTGGACGTAACTTTGGGCGGATTTACATACATGTTGTCTGTGGGCGGTGGCATATATCTCGTGAAATTAGTCGAAGTACTTTCAAGTTATAAAAAGAAAAAGATTAAAGTTTGTGTCAAAATATATTGAGAAGAGTATATGTGAACCGAATTTGAACCAGAAGTATGATGAGGGGTATATAAACTATTTTTGATAGAATAATGACATGTCTGACCCTTTGAATTAAATTTTCAATCAAGAAAGGGCGGAACTTACTCCCACATATGGTATAGACTAGATATTGACAGCCCGTGCTAGCACGGATTCAATGTATGTTATTTTTTAGTCTCAATTTATGTGACACAAATAGAACTTAAGTAATCAATCATTAAAATAATTTAAGTTTTTAATTATTGTGATTTATAATATTTTTCTTCTAGTCCAATTTAAGTGACACTGATGTAATTTCGAGAGTCAACCAAACATTTTATATCTTTTAAATTTTTGAAGTTGTTAATTATGTGATTTATAATTTATTACATAATTTTTCAATAAGATATGAATACTCTCTCTGTCTCAATTTATGTGGCACACATAAAATTTCGACAATCAATTAACCTTTTTTTATATTTTTAATATTTTTTATTAAGTTCTTAATTATTGTGATTTGTAATATTTTTTATCTTATTTTAAATAATATATGTTACTTTTCAGCTGTCCCATCCAAATTTCTGTGCATTAATATAATTTCGATAGTCAATTAAATTTTTTATGTTGACATATAATTTTGTATCTATTTTATCATTTTTATGAAATATTTTTTTTAATACTTAGATGATCATAATAATTAATTAGGAGTAATATAGTAAAATTACGATTCAAGTAGCTGAAGCAGACATGTCATAAATGTCTATTTTACTTTTTTTGTTAAATATTATTAGTTTTGTAATACGTAAATGACTTATAACAATTAATTAGGGGTGATACAGTAAAATTACGGTTGAAGCAACTGAAGCAGGCAACACAAGCAGGCATGTCGACTTCGTGCTTGCTTAAGTTGCTTAACCCCCTCTTATAAATAACAGAATAAAAATATTATTAAATTTTTAATACGTGAATGACACATAATAATTAATTAGGGTGATACAATAAAATTACGGCTGAAGCAGGCAGCATAAGCAGACATGTGGACCTCGTGCCTGCTTGAGTTGCTTAACTCCTCTAAGAAGAGATTTCATTTTACTATGGAAGCTATATGTGTTTGCAATTGATTATTTTTATGGTTGCTCAACCAGTTTCTAACTACTTTTGCGGTTTTTTTTTGGTTTTCTAAGGTATCCCCACAGCCGGCAGTCGTGAGACCAATCTTTCATTCCTCTGTCAACGCACTAAGCGGTAGGGAATTGGTCACAGAGTTTGCTCTGTTCGCCAGAGGCGGGGATCGAACCCCCGACCTCTTACGTAAGGGACATGGCGTTGAACCACCATGCCAACTCTAGTGGTTAACTACTTTTGTGTTTTATTCATAACTAATCATTGTGGCATTTAATTTGTAGTTTTTTAAGTAGTAACAAAAAAATCATTAATCTTCACTTTAGAAAATTCTTTTGAAACTTATTATTTCAAATAAGTTTTTGATAATATGTAGTTGTAAATCATTTTAGTAAGGATAAAAGAGGGATTTTAAAGTTAAATTATTTTTAAATATCGTAAAGTGGCATTCTTTTTAAAATAGACTAAAGAGAAAACGGTGTCACATAAAATGAGACAAAGAAAATAGTTAGTATTAACACTTAGATTCAAATACTTAGCTTTTTAAGACATGCCTGCTTTTGGCGGAACATGTTTTTGAAAATTTCTGTAATTTCTTTTGTTTTAGTTTATTTGTCTTACTTATGTTATATATTTAAAAATTACGTAAAAAAAATACTATAAATAACTATAATTAACAACTTAAATTTTTGAAAGACATAAAATAATTTAACTGATTCTCAAAATTCTATATAAGTCAAGACAGAGAAAGTAACATATATTATTTGAAAATGACGATAAAATTATCATAAATTACAATAATTTATAATTTAAAATATTTCTAAACAATAGATGATCTAAAAACTATATAAAAAATTTGAGTCTTCAAATTCCATCTGTCATACCCCCCTTTTTACGTACTCCAAGAGATTTATGTTTTAAGTTCGAAAGGGTTTTATTATTTAAGTGACAAGAAATGAAAATTTATTTCGGAAAAGGATTATTTACATTTTTTATTCAGAGTCTCCACCTGGCATAATTTGGTGTGCCAAGTCACCATTGGAAAATCCTTTTCAAAACCATTTGACTCTTTAAACTGGTTTGCGAACAGAGACTCCGGCTAAGGAATTCTATCGACCGAGGGGAAGGTGTTAGGCACCCCTCGATCCCGTGGTTCAACCACGGTCGCTTGGTAAAGTGTATCAACTATTTTTGACATTACGAAGTGTATGAACCAAATAGAAGCATACAAAACAATCAAACGATAAATAAAACAAAACACTCCAAAATGTAATGTCCAGTCCAATTATACAGTCCAAAAATAGAAAAATACGAAAATACAAATCCTAGTCTAAACTAAACTAGACTAAGCTCCAATGCCTTACCCAATGTCGCGGGCCTTCATCACGATCATTTTCCGCCAATATGATACGTCAGGGCATTCCTCAGTGAACAAATACAAGTGATCTCGGGGCATTCCCCGGCTAAATGAATACATTTGAATTAAATACGATAAACTAAAAAGAAACATTCACACGCACATTCCAATATCTAACGAAACACTTATTCCTAAACTTCGTCTACCCGAACCAATGATTGCCTACCCACTCGATCTATCATGATACTATCCAATTCGACAATATTCAGTAATGAATCAAAACAACCTTCAACTTATTCGATTATCAATTTTCGATCCCGACCCCCAAATCAACAAGTTTAATCCTTAAGCTATGGTTAACAAATTTTCCAGTTATCAAACAACTTTTTAAAATCTAAAATCAACAACAAACATATATATCCAACGAAGATTCAAGCATTTAAGCACACCACTCCTACATATCCACAACAACGATCAATATCTTACTAAAAATTCAATCAAAACACAAAATCACGGCATTAACCAAAATCTGAGAAAACGAAAGAGTAGAGTTAAAGAGATGGACCTTAATAGAACTCGTTATCGTTGATAATAAAGAAACCCAAGAATCGAAATCCTCAAACGGAGAACCCCAACGTCAAAAAAACTCGATTAGTGACCCCAAAACCGCCTCATTAGGTGGCAGTGAATCAATCAAGGCTCGGTCGAAACTCTTGAACGGAAAACCTCGACTCTAGGCTTGCGAATTGAATAGAAACCCAAAACCAAACTAATTTCCAAACAAAACCGAACAAACCATTTCTCTGTTCCAATCGAACCTCATTGAAAACGATGGAAAGAGGGTTGGAGGTTGTTGTGGGACGACGGTTTTACTATTTCTGATGAGAAACGGAAGGAAAATCCAGAGACGGATTTTGAAGAACTCGTCATTTTCCATTGGGTGAGGCGGCAATTGGTGGTTTTGCTGTCTTCTCTGGCGACGACGGGGAGGGAGGCAGACTATTTCGCAGGCGACTGAGGAGGCACGCTAGTGCTACGATGGAGGCTGGTCAGAGCGGCGTTGTAGTTGCTTTCTTCTCTGGTCGACGACGGCGACAACGTGGAGGGAGACGAGTTGTTTCACCGACGATGGAGGTTTTCTCTGGTTTGTTGGGGAGGAGACATTGTTTTCGAAGGGAGAAAGATGGTGATGACGATATTATTGCTGCCATCGTTGGTCGAACGGAGAGGCGGCGATGCTTCTCCTTTCAGTTTTGGAGAGAGAGAGAGAGGGAGAAAGGAGGGGGGCTGATTTTTCTTTTATATGCTGAGGTCTTTTTTTTTGTTACTGATGGTGCAAAATTCTGTGATTGTGAGAGTATGTGTGTGTTTTTTATTGTGAGGGTTACATGGGTGGGTATTGGGGTAGGGTAGGTGGGGTCACATGGGGTAGGGGTAGTGGTGAGGTGTTGTTTTTTTATTGGGTGGGTTGTTGGAATATTAGGATAAAATAAAATTAGTTAGGGGGTTGTTATTTCGTCCTTTTGTGGAGGGATTATCACGCGGATGAGGGTACACGGTAGGATAAGGTAAACAATAGTAAAACGATATCGGGGAGGGATGAAATTAGGTGTCTACATCATGCCCCATTTGAATGTAAACACGAAGTGTTTTCAGGAAAAGAAGTAGACTACGAGACCAAATTTTGACCCGACCATTATTCAAAGAAAGAAATAGAAGGAAGAAGGACAACCGGGTCTTGACTTAAGACATCCTTCCTACCAAAATTATGAGAGAATCAAGTCACGGGTATTTCAAAGGATTGGAAAAGGTGGACTATACCGAGTTGGAGAGTCGAGTGAGGTTCCGTCGAGGTTCCGGTTTGCGGCTCTGTTATTACATCAAAATGAAAATTACAAGTTAAAACATAAATTAAATTACAAAAATCCTATCTATACATCTTCTGTTGGTTCTTGACTCGACTTTCGTCACCCTATTCTTCAGGCGGGCTCCTAACTTTCAATTTCTTTCAACTTGTTGCTTGGCTTTCAATTGCTTCACTTTGTTGCTTGACTTTTTCGTTTCTTTACCCTATTCTCCAGGCAGGCTCCTGACTTGCTATTTCATCACTTTGTTGCTTGACTTTTCATTTTCTTCACTATGTTCTGTCGTCGGGCTCCGGACTTGCTATTTCATCACCCTGATCCTCAGGCGGGCTCTTGACTTGCTATTTCATCACCCTGTTCTTCAGGCGGGATCCTGAAACCCAAAATTAAACTAGAACGAAAATTATCCCAAACAAGAATTATAATATAGTAGTATTTCATTTTTGAGAGCGTTGTCCCATTTTCCAGGAGGGTCCTGAACAGAAAGTAAAGTCCCATTTTTCAGGAGGGTCCTGAATTGAAAGTAAATTCCCATTTTTCAAGAGGGTCTTGAACATAAAGTAAATTCCCATTTTTCAGGAGGGTCCTGAACAGAAAGTAAAAATCCCATTTTTCATGAGGGTCCTGAATAGAAAGTAAAATCCGATTTTTTAGGAGGGTCCTGAACAGAAAGTAAAATCCCATTTTTTAGGAGGGTCTTGAACAGAAAGTAAAATTCCATTTTTCAGGAGGGTCCTGAATAGAAAGTAAAATCCCATTTTCCAGGAGGGTTCTGAACAGAAAGTAAAAATCCCCTTTTTCCAGGAGGGTCCTGAACAGAAAGTAAAATCTCATTTTTTAGGAGGGTCCTGAACATAAAGTAAAATCCCATTTTACAGGAGAATCCTGAACATAAAGTAAAATTCCCATTTTGTATGAGGGTCCTAAACAGAAAGTAAAATCCCATTTTTCAGGAGGACCCTGAACAGAAAGTAAAGATCCCATTTTTCAGGTGGGTCCTGAACAAAAGTAAAATTCCATTTTTCAGGAGGGTCCTGAACATAAAGTAAAATCCCATTTTTGCATCAAATGACTATTGAGAGTGGCAGCATTATCTGTAATGATCATCTTAGGAATTCCAAATCTACAAATGATATTGCCATAAACAAAATCTGCCACAGCCTTCTTTGTCACTGACTTGAAAGTTACTGCTTCTACCCACTTTGTGAAGTAGTCAATGGCTACCAAAATAAATCTATGCCCATTTGATGTCTTCGTCTCAATCGGTCCAATCACATCCATTCCCCAAGCCACGAATGGCCATGGAGTGGCCATTGCATACAACTCAACAGGAGGAGAACGTATCAGATCACCGTGTACCTGACATTGATGACACTTTCGAACAAATTGAATAGAATCCCTTTCCATAGTAAGCCAGTAATAACCTGATCGAAGAATCTTCTTTGACAAGACATAACCGTTCATATGCGACCCGCATACTCCAGAGTGTATTTCAACCATGATTGTCGAGGCTTCTTTTACATCTACACACCTTAAAACTCCCAGATCTGGGGTCCTCTTTTACAAGATTCCCCCACTTAAGAAAAATCTACTAGCCAAACGCCTGATAGTCCTCTTTTGATCGTTGGTGGCATATGATGGGTATTCTCCTGACTGAATGTACCGCTTGATATCCAAGAACCAAGGTTCTCCATCGAGCTCTTCTTCAACCGCATTACAGTAAGCATGCTGATCACGACTCTGTATATGCACTGGATCGATGTAGGCTTTGTCAGGATGTTGGAGCATTGAAGACAAAGTAGCTAAAGCATCAGCAATTTCATTATGAATCCTTGGAATATGTCTAAACTTTACTAACACAAACCACTGACATAGCTCCTGCAAGCATTGTCGATACGGGATGAGCTTCAAATCTCGTGTCTCCCAATCGCTTGGAATTTGATGGACGAGCAAATATGAATCTCCCAACACCAATAATTCTTGGACTCCCATATCAACAGCTAACCTCAAACCAAGAATACAGGCTTCATACTCTGCTATATTGTTAGTACAGTAAAATCGAAGTTGTGTTGTTACCGGGAAATATTATCCCAATTCAGAGATAAGAACCGCACCTATTCCGACACCTTTCATATTGAAAGCTCCATAAAAAATAACCTTCAACCTGGATCAACATCTATAACAACTTCATCGACACATGACACTTCTTCATCAGGAAAATATGTCTTTAATGGCTCGTACTCTTCATCGATGGGATTCTCAGCAAGATAATCTGCCAAGGCTTGGGCTTTCATAGAGGTTCGAGTCACATATACAATGTTGAACTCGGTAAGCAATATTTGCCACTTTGCCAATCGACCCGTCGGCATAGGATTCTGAAAGATATACTTCAAAGGATCCATGCAGGAGATGAGATAAGTAGTATAGGATGAGAGATAATACTTCAACTTCTGTGCCACCCAAGTTAGGGCACAACACGTCCTTTCAAAAAGAGTATATCTGGCCTCATATGCGGTGAACTTCTTGCTAAGATAATAAATAGCCTGCTCCTTTTTGCCTGTGACATCATGTTTGATTCGATCGAACGCTTCCTGACATTCTTCAATCCATTTTACCGCAGCACTCTTTTTCAGCAACTTGAATATGGGCTCACAAGTGGTTGTGAGTTGAGCAATAAACCTGTTAATGTAGTTCAGTCTACCAAGAAAACTCATCACCTCCGTCCTATTCTTGGGCAGGGGAAAATCCTGAATGGCTTTGATTTTTGAGGGATCCAATTCAATTACCCGACGGCTGACTACAAACCCCAATAACTTTCCAGATGGAACTCCAAATACACATTTTGCCGGTTGAGTTTGAGATTATACCTGCGAAGCCTTTCAAAGAACTTTCTTAAATCTTTAACATGGTTGGCCTGACTTTTTGACTTAATAATCACATCATCCACGTAGACCTCAATCTCTTTATGCATCATATCATGAAACATAGTGGTCATGGCTCTCATGTATGTTGCTCCAGCATTCTTCAAACCGAACGGCATCACTTGATAACAATAAGTCCCCCATGTTATGATAAACGATGTCTTCTCTGCGTAGTCATCATCCATAATGATCTGGTAATATCCGGCATAGCAATCCACAAAAGAGGCAACCTCGTGTTTAGCACAGTTGTCTAACAAAATGTGGATGTTGGGTAGTGAAAAATCATCTCTTGGGCTGGCTTTGTTCAAATCACGGTAATCAAGACATACTCGAATTTTGCCATCTTTCTTTGGTACAGGAACAACATTGGATAACCACATGGGATAGCGAGCTACTCGAATTACTTTGGCTTCAAGTTGTTTCATGATTTCCTCTTTAATTTTAATACTTACATCTGTTTTAAACTTCCTCAACTTCTGTTTGACAGGAGGGAACGCGGGATCAGTTGGCAATTTGTGAGCAACTAATTTAGTGCTTAAACCAAGCATATCATCATAATACCATGCAAAAACATCCTTATAATCCATTAAGGCTTGAATCATTCCATCTTTTAGCTGTGGCAAAACATGTACACTGATTTTAGTTTCCCTAACATCTTCTTGACCTCCTAGATTTATTGGCTCAGTCTCATTCAAATTAGGATTTGGTTTATCTTCAAACTGTTCCAACTCTTTGCTTATTTCTTCTAGTGCTTCTTCTTCATCATATTTCCCATCCTGCTTCATTACATCTTGATTAGTTTGGATTTTAAGATCAGGCTGAAAATTCTGCATGCATGTCATGTCATTAGAATCAGCATAAAGAGAACTGTGTAAGAAAAGAAAAACAAAATATATTAGACACGAAACAAAAGGGACATTGCATTTCATTAAATAAAAAGATAGAACGGTTTAAACATAGATGCCAACATAACATAAACAAACTAATATCCGAATTACAACCCAGAAATATCTCGGATAAATAGAAAGAAAAAAAATAAACTACCAAAACTCCCTCCTGACGGGGAGAGGAGTAACTTCCCAATTATTGAGCCGAACAGCTGGACCTATGAATTGCACGTCTTCCATACTGGTACCTTCTCCTGCTTTGACCATATCAACTTCAATACAAAGGTTCTGGAAGTCATCAACTAATTCAACCTCAAATTCCACATGCTTTGCAACACCACTCTTAACAAATGATTCACTGAGTAGTGGCATTGGGCGAGGGAGTGACCATGTTTCCTTTTTTCTTCCCTTGGCTTTCTTCAGATCTTCAGCCGTAGGCTCAAATCTCAGACCAAACATGCCCACGTTCTCACATGGAGATATGGGATGAACTATACCGTGCAGAGACGCTCCCAAACCCTTTTCTGGCTCAAATTCGTATTTCCAAAGTTCACTCACCATCATGAAAGAAGCAAAAGACAATTGCGGTTCCGGTATAGCCTGCCATTCAAGGATACGATTCACTGGCACTGTATCAAAAATTTGATAGATAAATATCTCCTCTACGTTATTTGCTTCAATAAGAGACAAGGGAGAATCTTCGTAGGCTGACAAATCTCCTTCACCATGAGTAACTACTTCTTGCCCGTCATGCTCAAACTTAATCATTTGGTGCAGTGTAGATGCAATCGCCTTGGCCTTGTGGATCCATGGACTTCCCAACAACAAATTGTAAGAGGAGTCTACATTCAATACTTAAAACTCTATGGCGAACTCAACAGGCCCTATGGTCAACATTAGTTCTATTTTGCCAATGGAATTTGATTTTGCATCATCGAAAGCCCTAACACATAAATTGTTGGGCCTGATCCTGTCAACACCAATATTCAAATTTTGCAAAGTAGAAATAGGGCAAATATTTGCACCTAAACCTCCATCAATCATAACATGAGTGACGTAGAAATCTTCACACTTCACTGTAATATGAAGGCCCCGGTTATGCCCTGTACCTTCAACAGGCAATTCATTGTCAGAAAAGCTTATTCGATTGACCTCAAAGATTTTTCCAACCATTTTCTCAAGTTGGTTGATTGTAATCTCCCTTGGAACATATGCTTCATTTAATACCTTCAGTAAAACATCACGATGCTCCTTGGAGTGCAACAGCAAAGATAAAAGAGAAATTTGAGCAGGGGTTTTCTTCAACTGGTCTAATATTGAATACTCTGGAAATTTTATCTTTTTCAAAAATTCCTTTACTTCTTCTTCAGTGATAGGCTTTTTGATAGATAACGGTCCACTCACCGTTGGGTTGGACTTTCTTAAGCTTTCAGGCACAAAGTATCTTTCTAACCTAGTCAAACCCCCTACCTCATCTACATCTTCCACAACATCTTTCCCATGATAGGTCATCAGAGTACGCCCATAATTCCAGGGAATTCTTTTCGTATCAACTATCGGAGGTTGGGTCACCAGTTTGAGGACCATAGGCGCTGCCAATGCTCCTTTCACCATCAAGATGGGCTGACTCAGAGCTCCCACCACTGTCAACTTAGGTTTATCCTGACTTACATCAACATGCCTTCTGGCGCCCTGTACTGTGATCAAAGGTTCCTTTGTGCTTTCTTGGGCTTTATCTTCTCTCATTTCTTCCTGGCTCAATGACATTACATTCAAAGACTCCGCTATATTCACCGATTTCTCCTCAATTGTCTGTATCTTGATAATAGGCTTATAACCCCTCGAAGACTCTTTCCTGTTATATATCAATTCTAGCATATTGGCTTCAGCATGGGTTGGCAGTAGATTTTGGTTAATGTTTGGACCCTCCGGGGCCTGGACTAGCATCTGATTTGTGTCAATTAAATCTTGGACATCTCTCTTTAAATGCTAGCATTTCTCGATATCATGGCATGGCATATGAGAACAGTACGCACACCTTAAAGAATAATCGAGATTCCTCGGCGGTGGATTTGAAAGCCTTCCTTGAATTAGGCTTAAAACCTTCAACTTTCTCAACCTATCAAACAAGCTAGCATATGACTCACCAAGAGGTGTGAATTGATTTTTGACCATCTTCTCCTTCTTATACTTGGGCCTAGGCTTAAAACTAGGTCTGGAGGGGTTTTGGTAATTTGGTGAAGCGAATGGGCGATTTTGTAGAGCTTGCGTGCACCATTGCAGGTAAGAAGGGGTTTGGGCATATGGATGCATGCTATATACTGGGTACGGGGGTGGTGGAATAGAATATAAAGGGTTTTGTGGAGGGTAGTAATAGTGGGGAGGAATATATGGAGCGTGGGTGTAGACTTGGGCTTGGGATTGGGGATAGGGGCGAGGTGGTCTTTTGGGATAGGAATGGGTTCCAGCTACAACAATCACCACATCCTCTTTCTTCTTTTTACCTCCAAATGTGCCAAATCTACCTTGAATCGCTTGTGTGGTGGCTTTTAATGCGGTAAAACTCACTATTCGGCCGGTCTTAATTCCGTCCTCTATCATCTCCCCCATTTTGAGGACTTCCATAAAAGACTTTCCCATTACCGAAAGTAAATGTTGAAAATAAGTCTCATCTTGCGCCTGAATGAAAACTTCTACCAACTTACTTTCTTTCATTGGAGGCTTTACCCTGACGGTCTGTTCACGCCACCTTATCGCGTATTCCCTAAAACCTTCAGTGCTCTTCTTCTTCATGTTGACCAAGAATTTTTCGTCTGGAATCAGGTCGATGTTGTACTAAAAATGTTGAACAAATTTAGAAGCCAAATCATCCCAGTTGTTCCATTTATCGATGTCTCGATCGATAAACCATTCTGAGGCTAGATCTGAAAGACTCTCACCAAAGAAGGCCATGAGTAGTTCTTCCTTTCCTCCTGCAGCCCTCAACTAGTTGCAATAACATCTTAAGTGTGCCATGGGATCACCGTGTCCTCCATACTTCTCAAACTTAGGCATCTTAAAACCGGGGGGAAGGTTGATGTCTGGGAACATGCAAAGATCTTTATAGGAAACACTCCTATAATCTTTGATTCCTTGCAAATTCCTCATATCTTGTTCTAAACTTTGCAATTTCCGGGCTATGATATCCTGTTCCTCTTCTGCGACAGGTTTCTCCGTATCAAATGGAAATGCAGGTGGCTGAGTGTACCCATACAGTTCATTCATTTGCAAAGTAGGCTCAGGGGCATAATACTGACTATCTAGAACCTTCAGTACTAGCTCACTAGTAGACCTAGGAAGCCTCATTGTGGGACGCGCAGCATATATAGAGGTTTCATGTGGTGGCAGAGCCACGAATACCGGTGTGATCGGTGGCGCTAGCTGAGCAGCTGGTCTTGATTGGGGAGCTGCCAAGGGCACACCAAAACTGCCAGGATAATAATGTCGCAGAGTGAATCCTGGCGCGTGCTCAGGTGACTCAGTAGGAGCAGAGAATTACGCCTGAGAGAACGGTGGGCAATTAGAGATATTCCCAAGACCTTTAGGGAGCGGAGAAGGAGGCATTCCCCTAGCCCATTCCCAGTGTAAATCTATCAATTTTTGCCTGAGCCTTACTACCTCATCATTGTATTCAGAACTTTCTTCCTTGTGATCCTGATCCGGGTCAATGAGTGAATTTTCAATCTCCCTGCTAGTTATGGCGAGCTTTGCTTTGGATCTAGTGAAGTATGGGTGACTAGCCAGAGTGCTGCAAACCTACCATTGTTATCTGAAAGAACATGCTCATCAAAGACGACATCCATCAGGATTAGGGCATACAACAAGCATGGGAATCACACTGATAAAATTGTCCTAAATTCATGTTCATTTCTACCAGCTTTTGAGGGTAGCGAGGTCATTTTAACATCATCCTGATTTTTGTTTACACTTTTTTTTTATCTACACTTATTATTATTATTATTATTTTTCCTTTCCCTCTCTTTTTTTCCCTTTTTTTTTCTTCTTTTTTTTTCGTATCAATCTTTGTTCTTTTCCTTTCTCTCGTTATCTACCTTTATTTTATCATTCTTTATGGATTTTATTTTTCCTTAAAAGAGGAAAAATAATGAAAAACAACGAAACAAAATGATTAGATCGAACCCAAAAGTAGGTTGCCTACGTATCATGTTGTACATGAATCAGATCTTGCGTAGTTCGGACAGCATGTGCATAAACATTACCCACTTTTTTTTTACGAAAATGAAAATAAACAAACAAAGGAAAGACATAACATCAAAACATTTTGAAGAAAGAAAACAACAAAACGTACAAAAGTTTGGGACTACTTTAAACTAAACAACAAATATGAAACCAAATTATAGACCCCTAAGACGACGTAGGTGAAATTACTAATAAAGACTCTAATACCAAAAACAACTTGACTTCGACTTAAAGCAGACACCACCCTACAATGACAGACACATGAAAGACTCAAACTGAATAAAGATAAGAGGTGCTCTTTCATATTGGTGCTCTGCGTGATGACCCTGGCTGATATGGACCTGCCTCTGAAGTTCTCTTTCTCCCATTTAAGCTTTGTAGCATATCCTGTAAAGACACCCTGATACCAGGGAGGAAGCTTCGGGCCCGTATTCCTGCTTCATGAGGAGTGCACTTGGAAAGATTATTCTGACACCTTTCTACTGTCTTGAACAAATCTGCTAGCTGAACCCTCAGTGTTTCCACTTTGGACCCTACACTTTCATCCTGATGATTGTCTACTATGCATTCTTCCTGTATTCTCCCTCTAAGTTGCGCTGGTAAGGGTTGACTGATACCTCGAGGGATAGATTGAAGTCAGACCTCATATCCCTGAGTGTGGCCCGGATTATCCAAACTATCTTTGAGTGTGTCCACACCTAGCTTTGTTGCATGTTTCCAAAACTGCTCGTACTTGGTCTCACCTAAGGCTTGGTCCTTAAAGTACTCAACATCCTTCAGAAGATCCAATGCTGGTGGCACGTCCTGCAGCCTACCCAACTGGCGCATTACCCTAGAAGGACTGTATGGTCTAGTGCAATTGAGCCCTAACATAACTAAAGGGAGCTGCGTCCGAACCCAACAATACTATCTTTGGGCGAAGCCACAGATAAGTCCACAAAATGTTATCCCTGGTCCTCGACTCAAGAAATTCAATCCAAGCGTCGACTCCCACGGGTAACGAGAATTTATCCAAACGCAACCTGGAGTCCATGGCTTTCACTCGATTGGGAATACAACGATCTAACACGTCTGGTCTAACTAAAGAAGGCGCATACAAATGCTCCATCATCCATAACTGCAATATCAGGTTACTGCCCTCAAAAAACCTCCTTCCCCCTTTCATTTCGGTTAAAGCCTTATATATTTGTGTTAAGATCATGGGTATGAGAGTAAACTTTTCATTTTGATTAATGTCCTTGTCGTTTTGAACCTTATGAAATAGGGCCATCACCACAGATTGCAAACGGGTATTAATACGTCTTTCTTCTAGTGGAAACACTAAAATACCTAACAAAGCGAGGGTGAAGACTTCAAGACGCTTTCTCTCCCACTTCTCCTTAGTCATATGAAATTCATCCTAAAAGCAATCAAAACCGTCCGAGGGCCCGAATCTAGTGAACAAAAAGTCTAAGGAAACCCACAAATCACTTAAACAACCCAAACGCATACCCTTACTTTTTAAACCACAAGACTGCAAAATTCTCACGCCAGTATGATTTCATGCTCGGATCATATCCTTCTCGATATAGGGCAAATGCAACAAACCGGATATTTCCGCCAAAGTAGGAGTCATTTCACATTCCCCAAACCTAAATACCAAACCACTCGGATCCCAAAAGGTCAACAAAGCCTCTATTAAATCTGGACGAGGGGTAACATGCAGAAGTTCCGTAAGATCACCCAATATTTTAACCAGTTTCTGTTGATCAACATAGTTAAACATTTCCCACTATTTGATTAACTTTTTGGGCACCTTGACAACCATCAGAACTCTAGACTTTGTGGACAAATCCATCTTGCAATAACACACAAGACATTATCTCAAAATTCGACAGGAGTAGAAGATTCCCAACCCTTGGGATTTTTGACGCAAACATATGTCGATGGGACAGACCACATTCATGACTCCAATTTATCGAACAAAAGTACTAAGTGAAATCAGTTCTACTTGGCAAACAACTCTAGATTACGGGGCGAGTGGCCTAGGCTAATAAGAAGACAAAGACCAACACAAAGAATTACTGGACCCACCGAGAGTTGCCTACGTATCCCAACCCAAGGGAAGGGAATCAGGTATGCGTAGTTCATCCAGATTGGACAATTAATGATTAACTAATAAATTGACCCTAACTTAAGAGACACTACTAAAAACAAACGAAAAAAAACTTTTGGATTTTCAGCTAGACACTGACACCACCAATTATGAAGAAAAATCTTTTTGATATTTTTGTTTTTGATAAATAAGAAGAAAAGGCAAACAAACCTTTTTTTTTGGAATTTATGGTACTTTGAGAAGACAAATGTAAAACGTAGAAAATCTTTTTGAGTTTTTGGATCGTGAAGAACAAAAGCCATAAAGAATTCTAAAATAAACTACGACACTCCTTGTGATTCATTATTTTCGACTCATTTTTTTTCTTATTTTTTCTTTTTCGTTTTTGCCTACGCACCTTACTCCTAAAAGCTTTTTTTTTTCAAAAATCAGTCCGTCAAATGACCATGTTACCCTTAAAAATACAACAGTTAGCACGTAGGGATGCTTTAGAAAGGAGTCTCCTACGAAGGGTCATGTGGGTCCCGCTAGGTCTCCGTATGATGCACATAAGCATGATCTAAAGGTTGACCTATGTTATGGTTCACTAACAAGGCTGTTCGGGGGAGCGTATGATCGATAGTGGCTGCTTTGCTTTCCACCTACTCCATAACACCGACGGCTCCCCCCTAAAATAAGGGTGACTCAACTAGAGGTTGTGTACAACACGTGTACTACAGACTTGTTGCAGAAAGAAGGCCGGGGGGTGGACTCATAATGACAGATATAAAGTGGTAACACATAGGATAAATACTATAAATAAAAAGCACGAAAAAACACAAAAGTGAAAACAATAACACAAACAAAATCACAAACAATGCTTATACACTCGAAATGCCAAACAAAGCCGATACGACTCCAAAAATAGCTTGAATTCTGAAAACTTGTCATTGACGTCCCCAGCAGAGTCGCCAGAGCTGTCACACCCCCCTTTTTATGTACTCAAAGAGATTTATGTTTTAAGTTCGAAAGGATTTTATTATTTAAGTGACAAGAAATGAAAATTTATTTCGGAAAAGGATTATTTACATTTTTTATTCAGAGTCGCCACTTGGCATAATCTGGTGTGCCAAGTCACCATTGGAAAATCCTTTTCAAAACCATTTGACTCTTTAAACTGGTTTGCAAATAGAGACTCCGGCTAAGGAATTCTGTTGACCGAGGGGAAGATGTTAGGCACCCCTCGATCCCGTGGTTCAACCACGGTCGCTTGGTAAAGTGTATCGACTATTTTTGACATTACGGAGTGTATGAACCAAATAGAAGCATGCAAAACAATCAAACAATAAATAAAACAAAACACTCCAAAATGTAATGTCCAGTCCAATTATACAGTCCAAAAATAGAAAAATACGAAAATACAAATCCTAGTCTAAACTAAATCTAGACTAAGCTCCAATGCCTTACCCAATGCCGCAGGCCTTCATCATGATCATTTTCCGCCAACATGATACGTCGGGGCATTCCTCGGTGAACAATACAAGCGATCTCGGGGCATTCCCCGGCTAAATGAATACATTTGAATTTAATACGATAAACTAGAAAGAAACATTCACACGCACATTCCAATATCCAATGAAACACTTATTCCTAAACTTCGCCTACCCGAACCAATGATTGCCTACCCACTCGATCTATCATGATACTATCCAATTCGACAATATTCAGTAATGAATCAAAACAACCTTCAACTTATTCGATTATCAATTTTTGATCCCGCCCCCCAAATCAATAAGTTTAATCATTAAGCCATGGTTAACAAATTTTTCAGTTATCAAACCACTTTTTAAAATCTAAAATCAAAATCAAACATATACATCCAACGAAGATTCAAGCATTTAAGCACACCAATCCTACATATCCACAACAACGATCAATATCTTACTAAAAATTCAATCAAAACATAAAATCACGACATTAACCAAAATTCAAGAAAACGAAAGAGTAGAGTTAAAGAGATGGACCTTAATAGAACTCGTTATCGTTGATAATAAAGAAACCCGAGAACCGAAATCCTCAAACGGAGAACCCCAACGTCAAAAAACTCTATTAGTGACCCCAAAACCGCCTCATTAGGTAACAGTGAATCAATTAAGGCTCGGTCGAAACTCTCGAATGAAAAACCTCGACTCCGAGCTTGCGAATTGAACAGAAACCCAAAACCAAACTAATTTCCAAACAAAACCGAACAAACCATTTCTCTGTTCCAATCGGACCTCGTCGAAAATGATGGAAAGCGGGTTGGATGTTGTTGTGGGAAGATGGTTTTACTGTTTTCGGTGAGAAACAAATGAAAAATCCAGAGATGGGTTTCGAAGAACTCGTCATTTTTCGGTGGGTGAGGCGGTGGTTGGTGGTTTTGCTGCCTTCTCTGGCGGCGACGGGGAGGGAGGCAGACTGTTTCGCCAGCGGTGAAGGAGACGCGCTGGTGCTGCGATAGAGGCTGGTTAGAGCGGCGTTGTAGTTGCTTTCTTCTCTGGTCGACAGCGGCGACGACGTGGAGGGAGACGGACTATTTCACCGACAACAGAGGTTTTCTCTGGTTTGTTGGGGCGGAGACATTGTTTTCGAAGGGAGGAAGACGGTGATGACGACGTTATTGCTGCCATCGTTGGTCAAACGGAGAGGTGGTGCCGCTTCTCCTTTCAGTTTTGGAGAGAGAGAGAGGGGAGGGAGGGGCTGATTTTTTTTTTATATGCTAAGGTCTTTTTTTTGGTTACTGATGGTGCAAAATTCTGTGATTGTGAGAGTATGTGTGTGTTTTTTATTGTGAGGGTTACATGGGTGGGTATTGGGGTAGGGTAGGTGGGGTCACGTGGGGTAGGGGGTAGTAGTGAGGTGTTGTTTTTTATTTGATGGACTGTTAGAATATTAGGATAAAACAAAATTAGTTAGGGGGTTGTTATTTCGTCATTTTGTGGAGGGATTATCACGCGGGTGAGGGTACACGGTAGGATAAGGTAAACAGTAGGTAAAACGATATCGGGGAGGGACGAAATTAGGTGTCTACACCATCAATGCTATATTATTATATAAATTGAAATGACGAGAGTATCATATATTTTTTAAAAATTTTGATTGATTCTTCATATACTATTGGAGTTATAGAAATTGAGATAAGGGTGACATATATTATTTGAAAATAGTCGAAAGTATTATAAATCACAATATTAACGACTCAAAATATGTAAAGTTATATATAAAGTATTTGATTGACTCTCTAAATTCTACCCAGTGTCACATAAATTGAGACAAAGAGGGTAATAAATGTTATCTGAAAATTATGTAAAAGTATTATAAATTGTAATAATTAATATCTTAAAATGTTTAAATTCCATATAAAAATCTATAAATTATATAAAAATTTGGTTGATTCTCTAAATTACATTAGTGTCAAATAAATTGAATCATCAAAAGTAATATATATCATCTAAAAATTATATTAAAAATGTTATATATTTTAATAATTAACAACTTAGAATATTTAAAAATGGGAAGTGTGGACTCTCTACAAAAAAAATTCACCAACAATATCTCGATGTCATTGAAGTGTACTTTCTTCTCATTCGTTGTTCATTAGCATCTTTTTAAAAAAGTTTGGATGGAATTCTTTATATTGTTCTATGGAGTTGTGTGATAACGTAGATTTTTCGATAATTTATGCCGTAGTTGTTTATTAGTAAATGAGATTATGTTCATTCAAATATAATAAGGTGAATTTATCACACTTCTTTTTTTCGCCTAAGAATTTCATAAATTGTTTAATATTTTTGAGATTTCAACGTCTTCCTATTTTGATTTTAATTTAAGTAGTCTTTGAGAAAAGGAAAAACTTGATAAACTCTTCATCAATAATTTTGGTGTTATTAAGGTACTTTTTTCTCATTTTTAATGTTTATATGGCATTTTAATGTTTTTCTTTTTAATTTTGATTTAGGTTGTCTTCGAAAATAGAAAGTCGATGCACTCTTCAGCAATAATATTGGTATCATTGAAGTACTTTCTTCTTATTCATTGTTCATTACTATTTATTTGAAAAGGTTTGGATGAAATTCTATATATTGTTATGTAGAGTTGTATGATTTTTGATATTTATATCTTAATTGAAATACTTTATGTAGAGAATTATTGCCTAAAAGTTAAGTGTAAGGACCACTCAACTCTGTTGCATGACATATAAATTTTTTAAGTCTCTGCATGCATGTTGATTAAAGATATATCCCATAGAACCAATAGTTAAAGAAAGGGTGCATGTTTCAGTTTCAGACAATATTTTTAAATAAAGAATTGAAGCACCACCCATCCATAAAAGATAGTTTCTTTCTTTCGTTTCATAATGCTTATCGCAATTTATTTTTTGAGAGTCAAACTACATGAATTTTTATCAATATTTTAAGATATATTTTTTTATCATACCAATTTAAGAAAAATTATAGTATTTTTTGTATAATTTTTTTAATATCTAAATTTTAATTTTAAAATATCGAGCTAATCTAATCTATTAGCGGTAGTTCAAGCAACTCATGTCGTTCTTAATTATAAGTATAAGGTGAACTATAGAGGAAAAAGATCGATGGAGTTGCAATGTTACACTAAAGCTGGTTATAATTAATATAGTTGGGGTAAAGTTGATATCGGGAGAGAAAAAAAGAGTGAAGGTGGGGAAGAATAAGCTAAATGAATAAATTGGAGAGAAAAAAAAAAAGAGATTTAAATGAAAAATTTGATTGAATTGAAGAAGGGAATAGCATATTAAAGATAGTGGTAAATAGAGGGCCCTTAGTAATCTCTAATGCTATTTCTTTTAACCTAATTTTTAACCCAAAAAACATAAATAACGTTTGAAATATTTTTTTTGGTCATACTTAATAATAATATAGATAAACTACTATTATTAAAGTTTAATTGATGAAAGGTGTCTAAGAAACATGAATTGCTCATTGTGAAACATTTTTCGTTAATTCGTCACAAACTAATATATAATATAAAAATAAAAAAAAAATGAGAGACTAGCATAGCTATTTATTAAAATTAAATTATTTTAAGTATCAGTTATTTAGTTAATGTTAAATATATAGGTCCACACGCAAAACGCGTAAATTAAACTAGTATATATATATATATATATATATATATATAGTGTTTTGATTTAATAAATATAAAGACCCAGTATAAATAAATCAGTAGTTTAATGTTTCACAAGGTCCGTGCAATTTCTTTGCATGGTCATTGTCTTTTAAGATTTTGCTATCTTTTATGTTTTTTTACTGCTTTTGTGTATCTTTATTTATTTACTAGACATCGAAGGGCTCGTGAAATATATGTTATTTTTTTTATCTCAATTTACGTGACAGAAATACTATAATTTAGATAATTAATTATTAAAATAATTTAAAATTTTAATTATTATAATTTATAATATTTTTTTCTTTTAATTTAAGCGACACTGATATAATATCAACAATCAATCGAATATTTTATATCTTTTATATTTTTTAAGTTGCTAATGATGTGATTTATAATGCTTTCAACATAATTTATCAATAAGATATTAATACTCTCTCTGTCCCAGTTTACGTGTCTTCTCATTTTTAAATAATATATGTTACTTTATGTCTTCCTCTGTCCCATCGTCATTTCCGTGGAACTAATATAATTTGGATAGTCAATCAAATATTTTATGTTGATATATCATTTTGTGTCTATTTCATCCTTTTTATAAAATATTATTAATTTTTTTAATGCTTAGATGACCATAAAAATTAGTTAAGGATGATATAATAAAATCACGATTGAAACAATGAAGCAGACATGCCTTAAATGACTTATAACAACTAATTAGAACTGATATAACAAAATTGCTATAAAAAATTCTTGTGAAAAATATAAACGAGTCTTATATAAGACATCAAGCTAATTTAAAACACCATGAGTTAGTTTATCATTTTATTTCAATTTTACCTTTTTTACTAAATATTATACTAATTAATTTAGGATAATATAGTAAAATTACGATTGAAGCAGCTGAAACAGAAAACACAAGCAGGCATGTCGAAGACGTACCTACTGATCGCCCTTTATATTTATTATTAAGAGTAATTATATGAAAAATTAATGTTGAATAATACTTGTCAACTAAAAATTAATGAATAATTTATTATTTTATATATATATATATAATTAAATGTTATTTATTATTTAATATATTTTTTAAAATATTAAAATCTATTTTATAAAGGCATGTCGTTTGGGCATGTGATGAGGAGGGGCATGGATGCCCCAGTTCGTATGTGTGAGAGGCTAGTGTGGGATGGTTTCAGGAGAAGGAAAGGATGGCCGAAGAATACTAGAGAAAAGTGATTAGACATGACAAAGGGTTGTTACAGCTTAATGAGGACATGACCCTAGATAGGAAGGTGTGGAGGTCGCGGATTAGGGTAGAAGATTAGTGCGTGTGTGGGTTGTAACTAGTAGTTAGGGAGCTTTGGTGTAGCCGGGTTAGTAAGCCTACGACTATGTCCAGTGGTAGGAGCTGCTAGTGTATGGCTTATACTAGGGGGTGACCTTTTCTTATTTCTTATTTCCTGTTTATTTTTAATTTCATATCGCTCTTATTTTCGTGGCCCCCTTAGCTTTATTTTTATTATCTCTCATTTCTTATTTTGGTTATACCACCCATTCTGTTTCATGTATTACTATGACCTTGTTAATCATTCTTTATCTTGAGCCGGGGGTCTATCGGAAACAACTTCTCTACTTCTTTGGAAGTAGCGGTATTGACTGCGTATATTTTACCCTCCCCAAATTCCACTTAATGAGATTAGACTGAGTTTGCTGTTGTTGTATCGTTTGAATCTAAAAGAAAAAACTATGAAAAGTAAAAAGGGAATAGAGGAAGTAATATGTTTACTACTCCCTCCATCTCTTTTTATACGTACATTTTATTTTTCAAGAGTCAAATAATATAAATTTTGATCAACACTTTAAGATGTAATTTCTTAATCATATTGAAAAAAAAACGACAAGTTATAGCACTTTTTACCTAGATTTTGAATATTTAATTTTTAATTTTAAAATATTAAATAAATCTAATCTAATTTAATTTTAAAAATTAATCAAATTGACCCTTCAAAAATGAAACGTGGATATAAAAAGGAATTAAGGGAATAACTGTTAGAGGTTGTTTGGTTGAAAAATAAGTTATCTTGGAATTAAGAATTTCGAAATTAGCTATTCCACCCTTAAGGGATAAGAAAAACACTCCCAAAAATATCTCATGCATTTTGTTCTAACCAAACATGAGGTAAACTCTCTTATAAATTAGGACTCATCTATTTGTATTTAATGGAGGTTTGAATCTGAATGGTTCAGACTTCAAATCATTAAGTGCATTTGTTTTTTATTAAGATTTTAGCTCTTAATAGGTCTGAATAGGTTTAATCATTTAAATCTAGAATCAAGTCTTAATAGGTTTGAAGAGGTATTCTGGTGTTGGATAATATTCACCACCACTCTATTCATAATCATCAGTCACCACCTCTGCCACCGCCATCATTGTCAACCGCCACCCACCATCACCATCACAACCACCATCGACAATAAATATAGCTACCAACCACTATTGTCAACCGCTACCATACCTACTACCTCTATTATTCTAATTATTATATTTAACGTCACCACCACCGTTAGCACCACCACCATCATCAATCACTACCGGTCAATCCCTACTATCGATCAACTCATTTATTACAACAGCTAGCACCACCGCTAACTACCACTAATACATCACAACCTCCACATATTTTTCGGTGCTCACCACCATTGTCACTAGTAACGCCACCTCTACCATCACCTCAATCACTTTCATCACTATAATTTATCTCTACTAACAACTACCTTCACCATTACAACTAACAATATTCCAACTGGCACCAACACATCGTCAACCATCATTCATTCATTTTCAGCCATCACAATCAACACCCCCAACTACTAACATCAAGCAATGCCACATCACAACTACCACCACCACTATCAGCCGCCACTATAATAACAGTCACTACAATACCAACCATTACACCTATCACTACTAACACTACTAATCACTAGCATCAATCATTGTTATTACAACCACCATTATAAACCATCTCTACTATCACTAAAAAACATAAATATTTTTTTCAATCAAATAATAATTTTGTTGCATTAAATTACATATTTTTCTAATATATAATTAATTTTTTATTTAAATTGTATTTTTTATTTTATTATATATACAAATAATTTTTTTTGTACATTCAAATGCTGAAAAATAAACTGTCTTAATCATTTAATTTTCAGATCTAGAGACAATATCTTAATCATTCAAATGTGCATTAAGATTCAGATGTCTGAATTTTAAAAACAAGTAAATGCAACCTTAATCTCAATATGTTATCATTATCCCCCACCTCTTAAGTCAATAGGGAATAAGTAGCGCTAAAACAACGACGTCGCGAGTTATTTTTATGACCTTTGGACCCCTATACTATGTCGGTTTTGTAAGTTGGACACTTCTACTTACATGTTTGTCATTTGGACCCCTGAACCCACTAAAAAGTAATTTTTCAAACTCTTTGACCCGTTGACTTTGCCTATGTGGCATTAAAGTGCTGACTAGGACTTGGAGAGTGTAGTCACTCGCCTGGAGTGCGAGTGAGGGACAATTTTTGACCAATTTTATATTAAAATAATTTAAAAAATAAAAAAGAATTATTTTTTTTTTCAGCTTTTAAATTTAAAAATATTTTTAAAAATAATAAATTTAATAATAGAAAATCCCCCCAAACACCCTCCTCCGTCCAACCACTACCCAACCTTCGTCCCAACCCCATCCCAGCCATCCCCACCCCAGCCCAGCTACCGTTTTGAACCCCCACCCAACCCAACCCCATCCCAGTCACCCCCCGCCCCAGCCTCGTCCAACCCCCCACCCTACCTTATCGCCGTCCACCAGTCTCTCACCGATTGCTATGGCCATTGTAAAATCATAATTGCAATTGCAAATGCAAAGTGCAACTTCTCAAGCCTAAAGTACAACAATTCACACAATATAAAAAAAAACAAATCAATACAATCAAATAGAACTTTGAGAAATTTTTTTCCAAACAAATCAACACAACCAACAAGAATCAGAAGATGAAGATAAAGAATCAACAGGAAACAAACAAACAAATGACGTGATTTTCTTTCTTCTTTGATTCTCACTTCTTAATTTTTCCAAACAAACAACAAGAATCAAATAACATGAGTCTTTCTTCTTCAATTCTCACTTTTCAATTTTTCCAAACAAACAACAAAAATCTAATCACCAGCTGCTACAAATTGAGTAATCCTGAGATCATCATCATCTTCAACAACAACCAAAGCTCAAACATAGACAAATAGGTGAACGAAAAGTTTCAAAAACTGCTAAAAATTGTGCAACAAAAGGAAAACAAATAGTGCTTTTTTTGGCCTCTTAGTGCTTTGAGGGTTTCTTTTCAAATCTTTCAAAGAGTGGGAAAAATAAGAAGATTAAAATAATGATGGAAAAGAAGAGGGAGAAGAGGAGGGAGAATCATAAGAAAAACAAAGAAAAATAGGGAAGAGAGAGGAAGGAGAGGGGAGGGATTTATTTATTTATTTAATGATTTATTTATTTATTTATTTTAATAATTAATATTTTTTATATTTAAAAATAAAAATGATGTGAAAGCTGATGTGATAGTTGACATAGCCAGAGTGTATTAAACTCACAAAAAAAAATATTTAAAATATTATTTTTTAATGAATTCAAGATCAAAATAACAAACATCTAAGTATAACAAATATCTAAGTAGAAATTTATAACTTATAAAATCGACATAATACAGTCATTTTGCAATTCTAAAACTCATTGTTTTTTGGCGTAATATAAAAGTTCAAAAAAATGTGCCTCTTGTTTGGCTCTTAGGTTCCACCGCCCTAGGCCCCTAACGCCACCGCGACCGCAGCTGTTCTCCGCCGGTAGCTTTTCACGGCACTACAGGTAAACAGTACTTTCTCTCCTATTTTTCTTTTCTTCACTGAATTTGACATGAATTTTGTAAACAAAAAATGCTGCAATAGCATAGCAATTTTTGTATAGTCCGGAACTTCAAAATTCTGTCGATGAAAGTATTATTTGAAGAAATTCTTAGTAAATTGAGATTTTTTGCTACTCTGTTTGTTTAAGTATGGAGTTTTAACCTGCTCATTTAAAATTATACACTTTAATGGAAGAAAGTAATTTTTTTCAACCAAAAAAAATGTCGGGACTTACTAGGAATTGGGAATTTAGATTGGAGATGGGTCATTTGATGTTGAGCTTGACCTATCTATGCGTCAAAATTAAGTTCAAATTCCAGTAAAGGAAAAAAACAACCTACTCCCTCCGTCCCAAATTATACGTCCCAAATTTCCTAATTTGATTTCCCATTTTACTTGTTTTTTTTCATTAAACAACAAGAGACA
This sequence comes from Capsicum baccatum var. pendulum, assembly GCA_030864225.1. Classification (NCBI taxonomy): domain Eukaryota; kingdom Viridiplantae; phylum Streptophyta; class Magnoliopsida; order Solanales; family Solanaceae; genus Capsicum; species Capsicum baccatum. Next base: position 248,147,331 of record CM061550.1, read on the forward strand.
ATTTTTTTTTTCATGTTTTACCTTTTGCATTAATTAGTTTTTCTTCAAATTAAAATATAAACAACATTTAATAGGGGTATTATGGTAAACTAGGCATGTTATTAATTATTTTTCTTAATCAATGTGCCATTTCAATTTGGGACGGAGGGAGTATGTGATTTCATTCTATTTGTTTTAGCCTTGGTGGACAGAGTTAGTATGTGTTGTTGGTGGGAGGTGGCTGGTATCTCATAGAATTATTAGTTGAGGTGCATGCAAGTTGTTAAATGAAAAAGATTAAACTCAAGTTTGTGTCAAAATATAATGGGAGAGTGTGGGTTGGGGGTTGGGGTGGGGGATATTTGAACCGAATTTGGACCAGAAATATGATGAGGGAGGGGTATATAAATTATCTTGATAATATAATGGCATGTTCGACCCCTTTCCGCATTAAATTTTCAATCAAAAAAGGGTGGAGCTTACTTTCACATATAGTATAGATTTCATTTTACTATGGAAGTTAATGGAAATGATATATTTCTCAATTGAACTTAATGGAAAGAACTTACAACAACAACCACAACATACCCTGTGTATTCCCACGAAGTGTGGTTTGGGGAGGGTAAGGTGTACGCAGTCCATACCACTACCTCATATGAAGATGGCGTAGAGAGGCTGTTTTCATGTGTTAGTTTATTATTTTATGGTTGCTCAGCCAGTTTCTAACTAATTTTGCATTTTATTTTATCATTTCTAGTGAGTTTACTGTAGAAAACGTTCCGAAAATTGAAATATTCGCAGAGTACAATCATAACAATGTATTTGAGTTGTGTGCTTTTGCTAGTAGTAGTTTGTTTTGTTGGCCTTTTCACATGTTTACTTCTTTATATTAGAAACCGCTTGATAGAAATAAGCCTGGCTTCGGCTCTCTACCACTGGTTTACTACTTGCATAATCCAAGGAAGTTTTTGCCCCATCATCACCTTTATGCTCAGATTATCACTGCATTCATTCCACATCTTTCTAATGGTTCTCCATACACTACATCCATATGTAGTCTTCACTTCTTTTGTTGTCGATTGGTTCATCAAACCATGTTTCTGTGCTATGTGCTTCTTCCAAAGGATACTGTCCTCGTTACATAGCCTCTAGATCCATCTTTTGGAGACGGTAAGTCATTCAGCCAATTTACGGGATATAAGAAACTCTTATTCTAGTTAAACATGAAGGCCTGAAGTGGCTTCCAAATGGTCAAATAACCCTTAAATGTCTGATTCATTTAACTTAAGCTAAACATAAACACCAAAGAGTTGCACCTAAGGGTGTGACTTCTCAACCATGCTGTCTCGGATTCAAATCCTAGCGTTCTTCCCATTTGTTCTAGCCTTGGTGGACAGAGTTACCTAGTTCTGGTTGCGGTTGGAGGTGATAGGTATCATGCGGAATTAGTTGAGGTGTGCGTAAGTTGCCCCGGAACCACGGTTATAAAAAATCAAACCAAATAGTCACTCGCATGAAGCAGAAGTTTGATCTCTGAGTTTGAGACCCAAACACCTCAATCCATCCATTAAAGTTGGCTTTTTTGATCATGTAATTTCGCCCCTTCATGGCTAGTAGAAAAAGAAAGTGACAAAGGAGCTCTTTGTTGCAAACCCCTATTGGATTGAAAGTAACCATTGGGACTTCCATTTATTAGGACATGGAACTTCACACGGGATATGCAATTCAGTTGATCCACTTATCAAAAGTCCATGTTCCTTAGTATGTTAATAAGGAAGGCCCAATTGACATGGTCATAGAGCTTTTCAATATCAAGTTTGCACAGAATTTCTGGACTTCCCTACTTCCCCCTGGAGTCAACAACTTATTAGCAAGTAAAGCTGCATCCACTGTCTGTCTATTCCGCAGAAAGGCCATTTGATTCACATCCACTAGTTTCTCCATTACAGTCTTTAATCTTTCTGTGAGTAGCTTGGAAGTGAGCTTGTAGATTCCCCCCTATTAATTTTATAGGTCTGAAATCTTTAGATCTTTGGAAGTAGCATTGAAAGACTTCGCAAAAATCTCATTCCCGGTGGAAATTGTTTGCATAATGTCTCCTTTCAAAATCTCCCAACAGCTTTTATAAAAGCCCATGGTAAAGCTTTGCCATCAGGACCTGGTGCCTTGTCCACTGCACATGGAATGACGACTTGTAAAACTATGGTTTATATAAAGGATCTTTGAATCCAGTCTTGTTATTCTTTGATATCTTTGAACAGTTGCTATATTAAAAAATTGGCTTCTCATTCTTCAGATTCCGAGTATAATCTCTCATTAAATGCAACCATGGCCACCTTATATTCAAAACTTGGCTTCTCATTTTTCAGATTCTGAGTATGACTTCTCATAAAATTCAACCATGACCACCTTATAATGAAGATTGGCTTCTCATTCTTCAGATTCTGAGTATGACTTCTCATAAAATTCAACCATGGCAACCTTAATTTCTTCAGGTTCCCCTATTTCTTCTCCTCTAACCACTAACATGTCAATGGTGTTATATCTTTTGTTAGCAGTTGCCATTCTTTGGAAAAATTTTGTATTTCTGTCTCCTTGTTGTAACCAAAGTATTCTTGATTTTTTCCTCCAGCTGAATTCCTCTTTTTTTTTTTCCCCGCTAGCTCCTCTAATTCCACTAAACGGTGGCCTTAATCATCAAGTCCTCCTCAATCAGTGTCCTGACATCTTGCACTAAATCCAGATTTGCAAGTTCATTGAGCGGCTGCTTTTCTTGTTGGCTCACTCTCCAAATTTTCCTTTGTTCGTAACTTAAGTTTGTTTTTAGTGACTTAAGTTTGATGCTAAGTTTATAATCAAATTCACTCTGTCGCTTGTGTATCAGATCAGTAAAGCCATCTTCTTTATGCCATCAATTCTCAAAGTTAACTCTTCCGCTCCCAATTGCCAATACCAGAATTATTGGGCTATGATCAGATATGACCCTCGGAAGGATCTTCTGCATTCTTCTTTTTAAAGATTCATCCTATGACATGGAATATAGAAATCTATCTAATCTGGATACACTATACTTATTCAGTCCTCTGACCCAAGTGAATCTGCCCCCATTTAAGTGGTGGTCATGTAGTTCCATCTCTTCAATCCACCTAGGAAAACCAGTCATTCTAGTTGTGGTTCTATTGCAACCCCTTCTCTCCACCATACGTCTTTTATTGTTAAAGTCTTCACTTGTAACCCAAGGACCTCTACATACTACTCTAGCTGCTGCAATTTCCTCCCAGTAATCATTTTTCTTGTATTTACTGTTAGGAGCATACACTGCTGTAAGATACCAGCTTAAAGAATGTTATACAGAGTCAAATCTATAGGAATCAGAGTTATTTTTTTATGATATCCATTTGTTTTACTCCTATAATATCCATTTGTTTGCCAGCCCAATTCTACTATCCTACATTATAAGGATACCTCGACTGTTCCCTTCAGCCTCAAGAAATCCACTCTCTTCCATCTGCAAGCCCATAATTGTTTAGCATACGATTCCTACATCTTTTTCCAATTTGGTTTCGTGGAAACAGTAAACATCAAACTAGTGAAGGCATATGAGCTTGTTTGTTGCCTTCCCGGTGAAAGTCTCTTCTCAATTTATCTATGCGCTTCAAACGGATAATGCTTCCTGAAAAAGAGACATTGTATAAGTAGGAACATCAACAAGAACCCGGTTGATTGGAGTCATTGTACCGTCTGAAGGGAGGTCTTGTTTCTTCTAATTTGTCAGCTTTTTCTCCATCTTCCAATTTGTCAACTTTTTCTCCATCTTCCAACTTGTCAATTATTTCTTAGGGTTACGTCCTTGGTAAGCTGTAGGTGTCTCATGTTTTGTTTAGTCACTTCTTACCCAATCCGTCTTTGTGTTACCATTTCCTCTCCTCATGCCCACCATAATCAACCTCTCTCACTTTCTCATGGGGGCATTTGTGCATCTCCTCTTCAAATGCATGAGCCATTTCAGTCTCGCCTCCCTCATTTTGTCCACCGCGGAGGTCACTCTCACATCCTCCTAAAAAATTAGGACATGCAAACGGTACTAATTAAGAGAAGAAATCAATGAACTAAGATACTAAAGAACAGAGAGGAAAGAATTTTTAATTATAGCAGAAAATATACTTTGCTCTTGGGGAACCATTTCCCAATAATCTATCAATGGTCATATTGAGATAGACGAGAGAGAATGCCTATAATCTAGAATTGGGAGTGAAGTTAGAACTTTTTTAGTTAAAGTTGGAGTTGCATATGCTTCACGCACCTCTAAATTAGAGGTGTAATTGACCCTACAATTGCCTTGTAGGATGATAACAATGGGATAATTAACCATAAGTTTGATAGTATTTGGTTACGACATGTAAGTTTTAGGTGCTAAATATATTAATGCTTGATTCTTTTATTTTTGGCTTAAAGCCTCATCTCCTCCAAAAGTTCGTTAATCCAAATGGCAGAAAAGAAGCATATTTATACTTTTTCTTGTTAGAGGGGTTACGACATGTTAAACTATCAAAAAAATTAGGGTAAACTAATGTGATCATGACCTTGTAAGGTAAGTACTTGGGATGGGACCAATGCGACTTCCCTCAGTCGATTTGGGTGGCCTATGCTTCGTATTTTTTAAATTAGGCCCATCGTATTTACACAACAATTGTCTTATAGGAAGATGATGTTAAGATTGTTAAGCATAGGTTTGATAAAATTTGGTAACTGAATCTAAGTTGCAACTGCTATTTAGTAAATTATTGATGTCGATTCCTTTTTTATTGGTTCATACATATGATAAGAATGACGTGAAAACGGGAAGTTGTTATGAAACAAATTCAAGTAGTAAGCATTAATTATTTGTATTTTAATTGCTTACGTTTTCCATATAGTTATGACTACTATGTTGCTAAAGTGTGAATTCAATAAACGACTATCAAAATGCAAAAACTTTAAGGCAAGATGAAAGAACATGTCATTGCAGGATTATTTGTGCATTGTATTTAAGTCCTATGATTTGAATTTCGTTAAATATAAAAATCTCTCAGTTATATATTTTTCCAGAGTGAAAATAAGAGTTGGGCAGGCGGTGACGAAAAAAACTACTGAAATTCACAGCATGTAGCATTACATTAGTATGATCAATATTAGGTTACTGTTTTGTTTTATGTGTCAAGAATTGTTCATAAAACAATGTGTATTCTCTGCTTTGTCCTTTTCTCTAATATAGTTCTTTTGTACAGAGAAAATTGGACCGTAAATCACAAGAGTAGCCCCAAAAGATGGCAGTGTATTTCACAAATCATTTCTTTCTCCCTTCATAAGGAGTTTTCATCACAGTACGAAGGGAAGAGTAAAAGTAATAAAAGAAAAATAAAAAAAAGAAAAAGAAAAAGAAGAGAGGTTAACTATTGAAGGCAAGCCCTTTTCCCTTCTTATTTGTGCTTTATTTATTCTTTTCTTCTTTTGTTTCTATTCATGTAAACTAAATGTGCGATAAATGACTCTTTTCATTCAGAAAACAATAACTGACGAGTCCCAACTCACAATATTTTCAAGAACCATTTTCGTCATTGTGGCCGCCACTTGTAGATCATGCAAATTCGAACAAGTTTAAGTACATACAAGAATGTGTCATTTTTTTTTTTTACTTCAGTGTATTTTAACATGTTACAGGTTACACACCTTTGTTTCTTCAGGTTACTAAACATAATTATGGATGGTTACGTGCAAATATCTTTTAGTTGACTTGATAGTGTACAAAAATCCTGTCTTATGTTCCCGGTGAGCTCCCCAAACCCTCTATATACTTGGATACTTTATATCTATGAAGCCACAGAGAGAAGATTCAGAAAATCAGAGTGTTACTGGTTTGTCTGAGAGCTTTTGAGTTTCTTTTCAAGGTATGTTGATTGTCATCTTCTTTTTCTTTTTTCTTTTTTTTTCTTTCTTGGCCTCCAGCTACATTTTTGAAGTAATGTGTGTGTGACAGGCGAGTTTCTGTGTGCTTCTACATGCATAAACAAGCACATTTTAGAACTTACATGTGTACATTCTACTGCTTTGGGTCTGCTTGTTTTTGAGTTTTATGAGCATTTATCTTTGACTATATGAAATTCATTGATGGATTTAGGACATCTTTAATGTATGGAAATCTTCTATTTGAAACTCTAGAGAAATGACATAACAAAAGTGAATCTAGGATTTTAGGAGAGTGGGTGTAAATTTAGCTGCACCAAGTCTTCATTTGTGATAAGGGATACCAAATTCAGTACCATTCATAAAGGTACAATCAGCCCCTGATAACAAAGCATGTTTATCAGGGAAGCATGTTCCCATTTATGTGGCACAGCTCGAACTTTGAGATCGATTTTTTTCAATTGTGATCATAAATTTGGACATGGAGTTTTTAAGTTTTTGGAAATAAAGTTTACATATTTGGAAACTATGTAAAGAAAGTAATATAAGTCACAATAATTGACTATTTCAGAATATTTGAAAGGCGCAAGAAAAAATCTCGGTCAAAACTCGTTTGACTCGCGAAATTTGAGAAGTGCTAAAGGAGAGTATTATTTTTTCATTTCCTCTTGTCCATATGATAAGGGATTTTGGAGTCAGCAGTTTGGTTTATGTTTGTTTATTTCCTTTTTATTTGAATTTCCTTGTAAAAACATCAGTACAGACAGGATACAATCACCTCATATTTTTTTTTGAGATAGACAGGATGCAATCACCTCATATTGATAAAAGTTCATTAAACAATTCTAAATGCAAATTAAAAAATTTCTGATCATAAATGAAGTGTATGCATGTTCCGTCTGATGGACTTTTTGTGCTGTTTTTTGTTGTCTTTCATGAAGCAATGGCCTCCAAGGACAAGCTTAAAGAAAATGAGGCAGTCACAAAACCATCAGAAATTGACAAGGTTGAAAAATTCACCAACCAAGTGGGCGAAAGTTCTGTTGTCTTGCCGCGTGTTGTACGTATTTACATGCCGGACAGTGATGCCACGGACTCGTCTAGTGACGAGAAGGAAAGACCTCAAGGAGAGAAGTCCAAGAGACATGAAAAGACGTGTATAAAGGAAATCATCATTGAGAATGGAAAGACCAGGGTCATTTCAAAGAAGACGTCCAAAGAGAAGAAAGATATAAAGCTGCTCCAAGAAAATGTGAAGAAGCACAAGGGAGTTAGACAACGAAGATGGGGCAAATGGGCAGCAGAGATCCGAGACACGAGAAACAAAACTCGGCTTTGGTTGGGCACTTTTGACACTGCTGAAGAAGCTGCTTTGGCTTATGACAAGGCAGCCATTGAAACAAGAGGTACTAAAACTTAAGAGTTACCAGTTCTGTTTTTGTTTGTTTATTATTTCTTTTCTATTTGAATTTCCTTCTAAAAATTTCTGCAGAGATGGGGTACGATCACTTCATATTGATAAAAGTTTCATTAAACAATATTTTACACGAAACTTAAGAAAGAAATTCTAATCATATATGAAGTGTATGCATGTATGGTCTGATAGGCTTTTTAATTTTTCTTTTCTTCTCTTTTCATGAAGCATTGGCCTCCAAGGAAGAGCTTCAGGAAAAAGGAGTTGTCAAAAAAACCAGCAATCAAGTGGGTCAAATTTCCAGTATCTTGCCACGTCTTGTACGTATTGACGTGCCGGACCATGACACAACGGACTCATCTAGTGACGAGGAAGAGAAGGTTGAAGAAAAGTCCGAGGGACAAAAAAGGACGTCTGTAAAGAAAATTATCTGTGAGAATGGAAAGACCAAGGTCATTTCAAAAAAGATGTCTAAAGAAGAGAAGGATTTAAATCTGATGCAAGAAAATGAGAATAAGTACAGAGGAGTTAGACGGAGAAAATGGGGCAAGTGGGCAGCAGAGATTCGAGATACAAGAAAGAAAACTCGACTTTGGTTGGGAACTTTTGACACTGCTTTAGAAGCTGCTTTGGCTTATGATAAGGCAGCCATTGAAATAAGAGGTGCTAATGCTATGACAAACATTCTCAAGCCACCTCCAAAGAAATTCCACCCCATCAAGATCAACTTCATCGTGCCTCCACTAAAAAGACAGAAGGCGGATCCACTACATCTTTGACATTATGAGTTCAAAAGTTAATATTTATTGAACTTTGGTAGTTTTTCACATTTACATATATGCACCATGTGAAGAATACTAGGTTCATTTGAACACATTAAACGAATGCTGCATGCGCTTCTGGAGGGGGAGATCAATATCTTTAGGCCACCATCTTTATCCACAGATGATGCCAGGGAGTAAAAAGTGCTTTACTATGTTGCTGTACATTATCTGTAGTGTTGGACTTGGTAGTGTTCCCAAATAGTTGGGATGTACAGTGCTTTGGTAATGCTTACTGCATGTTTTTGATATGGAGGAAACCACAGTTTCCTTTAGTTAACTGGGCGTATACTTCATTTTGGAAACTTGCTTTTTTGCAGTTCATTAAGGCATTTGGACAATATTTCCATGTCAAGGGAGATAGCAACTGATTACCTTAGTTATATATATATATCGATAATAGTCTTGCATGAAAAGGTGTAACGAGTAGACTCTATGTTCTACTGTATATGACATTTGCGATGTTTCGTCTGTTCTGACACATGTCTGAATCACCCTAGGTGGTTGTATGATCCTTCGGGATACTGCTTGGTTTATGTAATGTAAGCGCATGAACTAAGGTTTTTAAAATAAAAGAAGTAGGTACAAGTATTTGCTTCCTCTTTTTTGAATAAATATGCAATACATGTCCTGGTTGGGCGGGGTGAGAGGGTTTGAGGAGGGTTAGAAGTCGGCTGAAAAAGTATTGGAAGTTGGGCTAGAATGGCACAACTTCAGAAGGGGTGGAGGTTGAGAATTAGGGTAGATTTAGACTCATGGGGTGGAGGTTGAGAATTAGGGTAGAAGGTTAATAGATAGTCGATCGTATTTCTTTTCCTTCCTTTATACATGAGTGTCATTCTTGTTTTTCAGCTTTTTTTTTTTTTTTGGGTAAAAGTTACATAAATTTCAATTCTTTTGAAGTTAATTATTTTTAAATTACTAAAAAACTTTGATTTTGTCCGCATACATCACTTAATTCATATGGATGAATACATCACGTTTTTTTACATGACTATATCTCATTTTTTTCGGATACATTACTTAATTTTACATGAACAACACATTCTTTAATGATGTATCCAAACTTTTAAGTAAAATCAGAGATTTATGTAGTTATTTAAAAAGATTGAAGTATTTGAGTAGTTATAATAAGTTAAGTTGTGTTATGATGTAATTTTCTCTTTTGGGATTTTGATTTCTATATATGTTGTTTATGTAGCCTTGGCTATGTTATTATATTGTTGTTTTTGCTTATTGCTACTATCTATTTTTGGTCCTTTTTTTTTTGTGGAGCCGAGGGTCTATGAAGACCTCTCTACCTTTTAGGGGTAATGTCTATTTATACTCTTCCATCTCGAGATTTACTTGTGAGATTATATTGAGGAGTCATTTGGTTGGAAACAAGTTATCTCAGAATAAGTTATCCCATATAGATGAGATAAGTTATCCCACCTTGTATATATGGGATAGCTTATCCCATTACTATGATATTAGTGGCAGCATAAATAATTTCGACACTATTTAATACATCCAATTAAACGTAGGATAAAATAATTCTACATTTTATCTCAAGATTATTATATCTTATACTTCACACAAAACGACTTCTAAGTTTATTGTTGTTTCTTTACATACCTCACATCGAGCGACTCTTGAGTTTAGTCTTAATTTTTTGTTCTGGATTAGAGGAGATCTATTAGTTCTGTCTTATTAGATTCCTTTTTAATGTAAAGGTAATAGGAACTTTTTGCAAGAAGTTGGTGTTTGATTTTCCGAGGTCCTGCTATTAGTTGAGGATCTATTGAAAATACAATTTTATAACCATATTTAACTTGTAGATGCCGGTTACTAAGGAGCAATATTAATATTTGATTCCTTTTATTTTTGGCTTAAAACCCGATTTTCATAAAACATTCTCCGATCCAAATGACAGAAAAGAATCATATTTATGTCTATTCTTATCATAGGAGTTATCACATATTTAACTATTAAAAAGTCGGGATAAAATAATGTGAATATGATGTTGTAAGTACTTGAGATAGAACTAACGTGATTTTCCTCACTTGGTTTTGTCACGAGCTAGAAATCAAGGTCATAATGACACCTATCTTATACCTAGTCTTGGTAGGTAAGCCAAAAATCCACAGCAGAAATACGAAATAGAAAATAAGTAAATATGAGACTTCTAAAACGAAGCCAGACCATAATCATAAATCTGAAATATCAAAAGAAGTACACCAAATTCCAAGACAAGTCTAAATAATATCTGGTACAATACTAAAAATCTGGATAATATATCATTATCTCCAAAAAAAAACAACTAAAAACATAATAGATAGATAGAGGCTAGAACAAGACTCTGGACGGGGAGCTCACCAGATTTCCCAATCAACTCTCTCTACACGAATCAACCATCATGGATCGTACTCGTACTGAAATTTCTATCAAAAGAGCTCAAAAGTAGAAGTGAGTATAATCCGCTTGTACTCAGTATCTATGATCGACCAACTGAGCAAAGTAGAAAGCTAAACAAGTAAAGGATACTGAGAGCATGTTTCCACCTACATACAGAAAAGTTTTCAAATGGTACCTCACACCATATCTCCTAATAATTCTACAAGTATAGTAACTGTATAAGAACTGTGGCAATAGAAGCAAGAAACGTGGTATTGCAATAGATAATGGGTGCTATGTGGAGGAATTTAAAAGAATTCTTGATTATAGAGATTACCTATTAAAGACTAATCCAGGCAATACATATTTGGTGAGGCTTGGTGAAGAAATTTTTGAAGGTGGAAGACAAAGGTTTCAATCCTTCTATATATGTTTTGATACTTTGAAGAAAGCATTCAAAGTTGGATGTAGAAGATGTGTTGAATTTGAAGGTTGTTTCTTGAAAGGTGTTTGCAAAGGGTAATTGCTTGTAGCTGTTTGTAAAGATGGGAATAACCAAATGCTACCACTAGCTTGGGCAGTGGTTGAAGTTGAAAACACTTTCAGTTGGACATGTTTTATTACACATGTTAGGCATGATTTAGAGCTTGGTGATGGTGCAGGATTGACAACCATGACTGATATGCAGAAGGTAATTTGTTCTATCTTATTCATTTCTATTTTTAACTACTTTATTTTTTCTATATTCTTATGTCAACTAATCATTTTATATGTTGCTGAAGGGTCTTGACACCGCAATTCTGCAGTTACTGCCAAATGAACAAAGAATGTGTGCATGACATATTTTGGCTAGCTGGTCTAAAGATTGGAGAGACATTAAAAGAAGAATTACTTCTAGAAATGTGCCAAGTCAATATATGAGAAAGAGTTGAAAAGAAATCTAGATCATATTGAGATGTTAGGTGATAAAATATGTAAAGATCTTTTGTGGTACAATATAGAAAAGTGGTCCAAGGTTTATTTCAGTACTTCTAGTTGTTGCGATAGTGTTGATAATAACATGGCTGAAAGTTTTAACTCATGAGTTCTGGGGCAAGATACAAGTTTATTATCACAATTCTTGAGGAAATAAGGGTTAAAGTAATGAGAAGAATAGCAGAGTTGAGTCAGTTCTTTGAAACTTAGATAACTGACATTTCTCCTATGGCTTTAAAAGTATTGTTGAGAACACTTCAAAATCAATAAAATGTACCCTTGAATGGAATGGTGAATATGGTTTTGAGGTTAAGGACAATTGGGGAAATACATTTATAGTGCAGCTGAATAATAGAACATGTACTTGTAGATCTTGAATGCTAAAAGGCATTCCTTATTGTCATGCTATATCTGCACTTTATTTTAGAAGATTGGATCCTATTAACTATGTCTCACATTGGTATAAGAAGAAAACATAACAAAATACCTATAGTTTTTTTATTCATCCTATTACTGGAATGCAGATGTGGCCACAGTCAACCAACTTTCCTGTTATACCACCAAAAATTAGAAAAATGCCAGCCAGGCACCCTAAGTCAAGAAAGAAAGAGAAAACTGAGAACAAAATAGGTAAATTATCCCAAAAAGGTGTTGAAATAACCTTTAGCACTTGTCATGCAAAGGGTCAGAGTAAGAGAAGTTGTCCTTTTGGTGGAAAAAATACAATTGGTAGAGGAAAAGGGACAAGTTCAAGTGCTGGTTCTTCTGCAGCTCCAAGTCAATCTCAAACAAACACAAGCAAAATAAGAGGAAGACCAAAAGGATCGACAAGACAGGTAAAGTTTATTTATAATTCACATTAAGTTTTATTGAATTTTGATATTATTTTTACTGTTAGGATATTGAAGCTGCTATTAGATTTTGATATCTCTTATTTTGACTGTTAGACTAGCTGCTGCTGCAAATGTGATTAGTGGCATTGAAAGGGGAAGAGGGACTGAAAAGAATAAAGGGTCTGTTTCTCTTGCATCTAATGTAGATCGTGCCAATGGAAGGGGAAGAGGGATTTGTAAAGGTAGAGGGACTGCTGCTTTTGCATCTAATGTAGATGGTGTCAATGGAAAAGGGAGAGGGACTGGTAAGGGTAGAGGGACTGTTGCTCTTGCACCTAATAATATAGGTGGTGCCACTGGAAGGGAAAAGGGACTTGTAGAGGTAGAGGGACTGCTACTACTGTTGCAAATACTGTTGGTGCCATTGGAAGGGGTAGAGGAAGTGCTTCTACTATATCAAATACTGGTGGTGTCAGTGAAAGGGGTAGAGGGGTTGTTGATGCTGCATCTAATCTTGGTGGTGTTACTAGTAGGGGTCGAGGGACAAGTTTTAAAAGATCAAGAATGGTTGGGATGGAAGTTCTACATGCACAAAGTGATTTTAAAATCCACAATGTAAGTGCTTGAATGATTTTACACTTTTCAATAGTCAAGTTAATCATTTTTTTATTTATCTAGCCCGGAATTCCTTTGTACTCCTCTCTAGTCACTGGAAATCTTGGGCATCATAAATCAAGATCAGGTATGAAATGGAAAAGAAAGACTGCTATCACCCAACAAGGTCTTCAAGAGATGAGAGCACAAAAAAGAATGAAGACAAGTACCGAAGCTGCAGAAATGAATCAATTGAGCCAAATAAGTTCTTCAGCCATCTAGTGTTAGAAGACTGATTTGTTTCACTAAATTCTTTCATGTATTTGATGTTTGATTAGCTCAAATAATTATGTAGTTATGCCTGGATAGATATATTTTTGTAAAATAATTATGCAACTGTGACTGCTTTGTGATGTCTATTTTTTTTCAAACAATTATGCAACCGTGACTGTAATTTTTGATCTCTTAATTATACAGTTGTGACTGCAATATTTTGATATATTATGCAGTTGTAACTGCAGTGTTTATTTCAAACAATTATGCAGTTGTGTCACATGAATATTTCTAGAAATACATACAGTCAAGACTGCACATTTGGGTACATATAATTTATGTCATTCTCATTCAATTTTTGTGTCTATTTCTGTGTACTTGCTTGTAGAATAACAACATAAGAAACTTTAAACAAGATTCTTATGAACTTGCAAATAGAATACACAAACCAAAAAGGAATCCCAACAAAGAATTACATAGATACGTCAAGAATGATTACAAAGGATATAATGGAAGTAAAGGCTGCTACACACTAAAATTCAAAGGTAAATCTATTGAGTCCTTCTTTACATAGAACATTCTAGACCAATAGCTTATAACTACAATGCAACAATAAAACACAATAAATATGAGAACATTCTCCCTAGTCCTTCCTTTAGCCATGATACTTATCCATTTCTTCTCCCTTTCTTTCATCTTCTCAATCGCTTCTTCTAATTTCTTCAATTTGACGTCTACACAATTATCATCTTGTTTGAAGACTCTAGGCTTGTCAACTTCCTTGGAAGCTTCCATCTTCAAAACTTCATTGACTGATGGTTGCATGATTTGATGACACGATTCCACTAAATTCTCAAACTCACCTAACTTTTCTATTAGTTTAAGAATTATAAATTTAGACCTCGGATCAATGTTCTCTTTGTTCCTCCAACACTAGAAATCACAAGATCTTGGACCCTTCAACAATTTAAACAAACTATTAGTGTTCAATTGAATCTACCGCAAAAAAAAAGAGAAAAATTTCAGATATTTACCCCATAATAAGGGCATGCCCAATATATTCTGCCAGGGTTAGTTGAAGTCCAAGATGTCTTTAAATGAACTACAAAACGATGATTGCAACGAACTTCTTGGTTCAAATCAAAATCGTTCTCTTTCATACAAATCTTAGAAAAGTTAACTGATCTTATGGTATGCTACAAAATAATTTAGTCCACAAATTTTAGAACAAAAAATAACAATAAAATCTACATAACAAAAGAAGAAGGAATTTACCTTTTTCATAGTAATAAGAGATGAATGGAGAAATCAGAAAGGAAAACAAAAGATCAAAGAAAAATAAGAACAAGTTAACGAAAATAATGAAATAATGGACTTGATTTTTTAAGCAATTTAAGATCAAAGTAAGGTTTGAGTTGATTGAAGATGAAGGAGAAGAGGAGTTAGGGTTTATAAATTGGGATTAAGGGGAAGGTTTTTGAGAAGATGACCGTTATTTTGAAAAATAAATTAATTCGTATCACATTCAGCGCTTAACGCGCCTTGTTTGTCCGTGTTTACACGTGGCCATGAAGGGAGGAAAATAATACAGCGTTCATAAGGGGGGTAAATAATTATAGGTTAAATTTAATGGCTAAAGTGAGTTTTGGTGACAACTTTAGAGGGGTAAACATGCCTTTTCCCTAAATAATTTTTTTAAAAAATCACATTCTTTAAATCCAAGCTTATCATTGAGTGACTCCTCAATTTCATTATCAACAATAAGAACATCCTTTTTACATGATGAATATTCATAATCCACATTCACATGTAGTCAAATAATTTCTTTTAGTACTCTAAATTTATCACAAGTATGAACATTAATCACAAATACATTAAACTCTACAGAATTTTCACAATGATTTGCACAAGTAACTTCAACTAGTGTTTGGCTACAAGCCTACAACATCCAACATGTTTTTCATCACAAAGAAAATATTCATTTTGTGCAAAAGAAGAATGAGTTTCACTTAAACTAAAATTTCCTTTAAGCTCATTTAAAGGAATTGTGTATTTACGTTAGTCATTTTACCTTGAAATGCTCCTAAAATTTCTTCTTTTCTTTTGTGTTTATCATTTAAGTTCACTTGAACACTTGAAGAAGTAGTGGGCGTTTCGATCGACTCTTGAATCTTCAGTGATGGAAGGCTTTCCGTTGTTGGATTCTTTATGCGTTCATTTTCAGATGTTCCTATAAAAGAGACATCACAACTAGGAAAAGAAGAATTAGCTTTAGAATTAAAACAAGAAGCAAGCACTCTCAAACATTTTTCTCAATTTTGTTCTCTTTCTTTTCATTTTCAAATACTTATCTTTTTTTTTGTGGCAACTCACTCACTACCCTCAACTCAAGCTCTCCTCTTTTTATTTTTGAATTGCCATTTGTCACTTTCTTCTCTCAATTTTCCCTCTCTCAAGATTATTTAATGTTGGGTAAGATCCAAGTATTCCTTTTGAAGGATTAGGATGACTCTTCACTTTAACTTTGACCTTTACATTTTGATAATCATCAACTTTTCTCTTCATGTTTTTGTCTTTAGCAATGAGATCTTTTTTCTCAAAATATGACTTTCTTCTTGTCAATCTTAGCATTTTCAAGTAGCTTTCTTTCACCTTCAAAAGTGTAGATGACATAAAAAATTATTCTTGACCTCTTAGGTTGATACAACACCTGTTAGTCCTTTTTATCAAATATAACTTCTCTTTTAATTACATTTTTTTTTTAGTTTTATGACTTTTTTATAAGATATATTTTTTATGTAAGAAAAAGAGATTTAGTAACCATTTTATATTATTCAAATCGTAAAGGGAAAAATATCTCATTTCTTTCAAAGGGAATTTAGCATTTGAAAACTATGTAAAACTTATAAGTGATAATAATTGACAATTCAAAATAATTAAAAGGCATATGAAAAAATTGTGATTAAAACTCGTTTGACTTTCCAAATTCGAAAGATGCCATATAAATTGAGACAGAGTAAATATCTATTTTATTTCCTTTTTGTCCATATGATATGGATTTTGGAGTGCATGCTTGTCTGGTCTGAAGGACTTCTTCTATTTTATTTTTTTACTCATTCATGAAGGACGAGCTTAGGGGAAATAAGAATGTAAAAAAAAACCCTCAAAAATTGATAGAGTCAAAAAATCCACCAACGAAGTGGGCAGAAGTTCTGTTGACTTGCTGCATATTTTATGTATTTATGTGCAAGATAATGACGCCAAGGATTCATCTAGCAACGAGGACGAAAAACCTCATGGAGAGAAGTCCAAGCGACATGAAATGACATGTATAAAGGAAATAATCATTGAAAATAGAAGGACTAGGCTCAACTCAAATTGAAAATTGAAAATAGGAACCCATTAGACAAAAGTTGCATCCTCTTTTGAAGCCACCATCTTTACCCAAAGATGATGCTAGGGATTGAAAATGCTTCAGTATTTTGTTGTACATTATCTGTAGTGTATAACTTGGTTAGTTCCCAACTAATTGAGATGTTCTTAAATTATGTATAGGTAATGCTTTACTACATGTTTTTTATAGAGAGGAAACACAACTTGCTTTTGTTAACTGGGTTTATACTTCATTCTAGAAGTTTCTCATTTTTACAGTTCATATAGGTATTGCTGTGTAAAGGGAAATAGTAAATTAATTACCTTAGTTATATAGATTGATGATAAAAGTCATGCATGAAACACGTAACAAGCAACATCTATGTTTTATTGTATATGATATTTGCCATGTTATTATCTGTCTTGACACACTTGTGTGAATCAAGATCCTTGAGGCTTTTCTGACTAAATATGCACTGTTTGAACAATCATGAATTTTTTTTGTAAACAATAGAGCTTAGTTGACCGTCCACTTTTATGGCCTCCAAGGATGAGCTCAAGGAAAGTGAGGCAATTGAGAAATCCTCAAAATTTGAGTCAAAAACTCTACCAATCAAGTGGGTGAATTTTCTGTTGTCTTGCCACATGTTGTAAGTACTTACTGCCTGGTACTAATACCACAGACTCATCTAGTGATGAGGAGGAAAAACTTCCAAGGGGACATGAAAGGAAATCATCATTGAGAATAGAAACACCAGGGTCATTTTCAAAGAAGACATCCAAATAAAAGAAAGATATATAGCTGCTCCAAAAAATGTGAAGAAGTACGAGGGAGTTAGACAACGAAGATCGGGCAATCTAGACTTTGGTTGGGAACTTTTGACACAGCTGAAGAAGTTGCTTTGGCTTATGATAGGGCAACTATTGAAGTAAGAGGTGCTAATACTTTCTTTGAGTCAGCAGTTACATTTTATTTTGTTTATTTAAACTACATCGCCGATCCATTCCCCTTCCCCCTGAATTTTTTGTTTCCTATTTTTTTTACACCTTATGAGCTAACGTGGACAAGGACGTGAGAACACCTCCTTCAAGCACATAGAAACTTAAAATAAATGGCCGTAACCTATTCTAAATGGCTACTTTTCAATTCCAAAGCGTACTTGACTTCATGAACAATTTATCACACATTTTCAAGAGCTTCAGATCTGATTTTGGGTCTCAAAATTCAACAAAGAACTCGGTCAATTCTGCAACAATCAAACTTAAATTTTAACTACAACTTTACCACCAAACCTAGTAATCAATTTAACCAACAACCAAAATTTTTGACAAACACAGTTTTTTCATCAATCTTTTTCAAGGTTTAATAATGATGAACTCAAAATTCATTCTCAATTTTCGAATCTTAGTAGAAATTAGGAATCTAGAATGAGTTTAGCACTTGAATCTCATCTTCTAAATTTTGACAACCATCGGATCTGCTCTTCACATTCAATTCTTTTGCAAGTTCATACAATCACAATAACAATTTTCCTTTTCAGTTTTCTAGTTGTAACGACATTCTCAATATACTTTAAAATTAGAAGGAAAACAAAAAGGAAGAAAATGAAATAAAATTATTATAAAATTATGAAATCACATATTGCAGCACGTGTATTACATTTTAAACTAATCTGAGGGGTAATAGAATCCCAGTGAAGAAAAGATGCATCCTTATAAATTTGGGTATATTTCAGGAGATACTCATGCCTGCATAGTATTTTAACCAAATCAGTATCATTCGAGGGCAAACGATCCCAAGGGGGAGATGTTGTAATGCCCCGAGTTTCATGGAGTTTCCATCTCATAAATCTCTCTTTCTTTTCTCATTAAATCAGATCTAGCCTAAAGTAATGAATACTCATAAGTTGACACTCTCATTTTGATCTCAGCCATATAGCTATTTTCATGAAAGTTCATGCACTCATAGATCAGTTCAGTAGCCCACTACATTGGGACTCAGTCATACAGTTTATTTCAGTTGTGCATGATAGCTTATAACCTCAGATTCCTCAGTAATTTCAGCCTAATTAGCAACATTTAAGGATGAATATTTCCAAGGGGGAGATATTGTAATACCTCATATTTTTCCTAGCTTAAATTCGTTCCTAGAATATTGAGGGATAACTTTCAAAATGAATAATATTTATTCCATATGGAATTTTCAAGATTTCGACTTTCCATTGTGTGGGAAATTGAATAAGCTTTCCATTGATATCACTACCTGAAAGTATGTGAGTATGCCCATTTCAAGAGGTAGTTTGTTCGCATCCAGGTAAATTGTGAAATTTAGCTCAGTACATGCATCATACATAGGTTTGAAATTCAGATATTATGTCATGATTTAATTCATAAGTATCCTGCATAACATCTCAGTCTTTTCTGAGTATTTTAACCAAAACAGTATCATTAGGGGCGAGCAATCCCAAGGGGGAGATGTGCCCTGAGTTTCATGGAGTTTTCATATCATAAATCTCTCATTCTTTTCACATGAAATCATATCCATACTAAAGTAATGATTAGTCATAAGTTGACGCTCTTGTTTCGATCTATGCCATATAACTATTTTCATGAAAGTTCATGCACTCACAAATCAGTTCAGTAGCCCACTACGTGGGGATTCAGTCATACAGTTTATTTTAGTTGTGCATGTAGCTTATAGCCTCAGATTCCTCAGTAATTTCAGCCTAATTTTCTACATTTGAGGACGAATGTTCCCAAGGGTAGATATTTTAATACTTCATATTTTTTCTAGCATAAATTCATCCCTAGAATATTAAGGGATAGCTTCCAAAATGAATAATATTTATTCCATATGGAATTTTTAAGATTTCAACTTTCCATTGAGTGGAAAATTGAATAAGCTTTTCATTGATATCACTACCTGAAAGTTCGTGAGTATGGCCTTTTCAAGAGGTAGTTTATTTACATCCATGTAAATTTCAAAATTCAGCTCAGTACATGCATCATACATCAGTTTTAGATTCAGATATTAAGTCATGATTCAATTCATAAGTATCCTGCATATCATCTTAGTCTTTTCCTAGTATTTTATCAAATCAGTATCATTCGGCAGCGAACGATCCCAAGGGGGAGATGTTGTAATGCCCCGAGTTTCATGGATTTTTCATGTCATAAATATCTCATTCTTTTCTTATGAAATCAGATCCATCCTAAAGTAATGATTGTCATAAGTTGACGCTTTCATTTAAATCTCAGCCATATAGCTATTTTCATTAAAGTTCATGCACTCGTAGATTAGTTCAGTAGCCCACTACGTTGGGATTCAGTTATACAGTTTATTCAATTGTGCATGATAGCTTATAGCCTTAGTGTAATACCCCATAAAATTTTTGAGTCCTTAGAGCTTCTAAAGCATACCAAGAAAGGCTTAACACTTGGAAAATTTGGCTAAGCGTTGAAACTTTTCCATTCCATAAGCCTTCAAAACTTTGACGAATTATTTTGTGACCTTCCCGACCTCTATTTCTTGATTTTCTTATTGCGTTGCGATGGGTCAAGTCAAGAGTACATCCCGGGTGAGTTTTGAAATTTTTAGATGAGCATAAGGTCGTGTTTGGGTTGACAAAATAGTAGCTAAAGGCTGCAAAGGGGCGCCGCCCAGCTTAGAGCCTTGGCCCCCTCCCTCAGTAGCAAGGCGCCGCCCAAGTTCCTCCATAGAAAGAGCAAGGCGCCACCTAAGTTCTCCCCTAGGAATAGTAGGGCGCCTCCCAGGCTGTAGCCCTGGGCCAAAAATCTGCATTCCAAGTCCATGTTTTCAAGGAATATTTGGTCAAATCCTACCCCTATATAAGCTTCTTTAACACTATATTCATCATATTTTAACCCAAAATATAAGGTTTTCTCTCAATTTTCCTCAAGAACAAGAATAAGGGTTTCTATTGAAGGTTTAAAATCAAGGAAATTTCACCATTAATTTTTCAAGAATCATATAGCAAGGTATATTGGATGTTGATTCTTGGGTTCCTTCTACCCAAGAAGTCGAAGACTCCCTTTTTAAATTCAAGATTTTATGTTTATTAGTTTTTCATGATTTATGTGGTTTGAAGATAAAGCCTATGTTAATATTAAGTTTTAATTATGTTGTGATCATAAAGATGCAAGTATGGACCTTAGTATGTGTTGGTTATGTGATGTTCATGATAAAGTCTTTTCAAGAAGCATGTTGAATTATGTAAATATGTTAATTATGTGTATTGAATGTTGTATGATCAAAGTATGCCTTCCACATGTATGATAAATTGCTTATGTGAAGAAAATAGAGTTATTATAGCATGTATACAAGAAATACCCAATTTTGTATAAGTCAATACATGTCAAGTGTTTGTTCTAATGCCTAGACGAGTGAATTATGATATGATGCATGCATTCCTATTCATGTTAATTCCTTATTTAATTAATTATGAGACAACAACATGCATCCCTATACAATTACATGTTTACGATTCTCCAAGTGCTTGAAATGATGCTTCATTAGTTATATTTCAAATCATAGTCTATTGTTATGTTATTACGCAAGAGTTGTCATGTCTTATTTATTTATGTTATCGAGTCCTGAGGTATTTATACCCGAAAAATTAGTTGTTTGTCTTGAGCTGAGTCACAGTTAAGATAATCTTAGTCATGCTATGGTCAGTATATCTCAGTTAGTGGCAGAAGTTAAGAAAACTCAATAATTGCAGTATTCAATCTAATCTAGCTCAGTATCCAGTTTAGACCTAGTAGTATTCAATAATCAATTTAGATTTTAGTAAAGCTTTGCAAGTTATGAAACTCAGTGGTATTCAAACAGAAAGTAAAATTCAGTAGTATTCCGTCAATCTTCGGAATCAAGTGAACTCAGCTTAACTCAGTTACTTAGTATAATCAATAGCAGATTCAGCTCAGTTTAAGTTTAGTTAAGAATAAGTTCAGAGTCCTTCAGTTGGGAGTAGTAACTAGCACCAAGCGAGTGCAGGGATGATGGCTTCTCATTAGAGAGGTAGAGTTGTTAGCAACAATCCTTGAACTCCAGAACTGCGTAGCCAGCGCAGGAACAGGAGACACCCATTAGATTAAGGCTTGACTATCATACTGCCTTAGGCTTGACTTCCTGTCCAGGGTCACCCGTTAGAGAGGCTTGACCATAGTAGAGGTATTTAACCGTGGCACGGTGTTAACACCCTTCCAACTGGGGTTATAGGTTGGACCCCACTAGATCAAATTTGGGGCATATCGATTAAGTGAGTACTCCCACAATTACAATTTCAGCTGCAGATTCAATCTTAGTCTAGATAGTTCTTCAGATTTAGGATCATCAGATATGGTCACACAGTTGTAACGCCCCAAAATTTTATTTCGAGACACCATATAGTGCTTAGGGATACACGTAGCCCCAAGATAACCCTCGGAGCCAGACAATACCTCAAGGAATTCAATTTAACAATAGTCATGCACAAAAAAGAGATATACCATCGGGTTTAAGAGAAATACTGGAGAATACTAGACTATACAACCAAAATATATTGATTGTCTGTACACACCAACCCTCTAGTCTGACAAAGCCTCTATACATCAAAATCAAGGATCCATTGGGACAAACCCCCAACTGAATCAACAGTACTGAAAACCATAACAACAAAATGATATCACAAAAATATAGACACGGTCCTCAACCATGAGGACTCACCACTGAGGGAACGTAGTTGAGGCACTCGAATTTCTCTAACGCGGTTATGGCTGAGTACTTGAACCTACATTACGATAAAATGTAGGCCATAGGAAAATATGTGGGTCAACACTTTGGAATGTACTGAGTATGTAGGGGTGCATGCAACAATGCAAATATCATCATCAATTTTATGAAAATATACATATGTACAATGGTGGATCACTTGGCTTGAATTAGATTGAAACATACTTTTCATAATCTCGTAGTAAATTAATCATATGATAAAAACCTCATAAATCATCATAAATAACTTAACTCTTCAACTCAAGACTCAGAGTGACTCGGTAATTCAAGAAAATCAACTCTTATAGACATGGGAGGTTCTTATAACTGACATAAATCATGTGAGCTACATGGAGTCCAATGTTTTGCCCTCTTAAGGAGAGAACTCCACATTGGAGGGAGCGTCGTACTCTTGCCAGGGAGTACAACCTTAATTTAGTGATCACAATCTCTTACTCGGCCTCTGGCCCACAATTATCAATATCAATCCTACGGTGGCACGTAGTTTTGGGGGAAATACCACATTTCCTGCTCGGTGCTAAATACTACTCCCAGACACAAGCTCAGAATGCGTTAGAAAATCCATCACAAACATCACAAGGGTCTATCATGAAGACAAATCAAATCTCTTTCTCATTTATCAAATCATAATCAATTTGTGGATTCCTAACTCGACTAAAATCAAATCAATCTTTCTTAATATCAAAATATATCAATTCATTAAATCTGGCAACATCAATAACTTTGAAGAAATCAAGACTTATTATAACAACTCAATCTCATGAATCAATATACTCAATAATTCAATTTGTCATAAGAAAGCTTAAAGCTTGACACATATCTTGAAAGCACTTGAAATATAAACTCATGGTGGAAATATGAAATTCACAATATTGAATATCAAGTCATAACTTGCGAATAGTAAAATAATCATGTATAACAAAGCCTGAACTAATTTATATTCTCATAGTCTCATGATGAAGTAATTTGGGTGTAAACCCATTCGCAAAATCATATAAATCCATGATAGAAATCAAAGCTTTGGGCACAAGAACGAAAGGATTGCTCTTGTTCAAAACCCCACATACCTTAATCTTTGAAATTGAATGAATTCTAGTGCTTGAGACTATCCACACTTGTAATAAATGATTCTTGAAGCCCACACAACGAGGAACTTGGTTCTTGAAGAAACTTGAAGATTTATGAATGATTTTTGAAAGATTAAATTTTCTTGATTGAAACCCTAATATATATTCTTAAGAAAATTAGAAGAGAGAATGAAGAAATTAGGATTTGGATGGGGATTCTCATATTTATATTGGACTCCAAAATATGGAAAAATACCAAAATACCCTTGCAAAAACATCCCTTAATTGCTAAAAAAAATAGCTGACGACATTCGTGACAAGTCGTCAAACTTGTGACAAGTTGTCACGAAATGTCGTCACAAAATGGTGGATTTTATGATTTTCGGCTTAAGGTTGACGACATTTTGTGAAAAGCCATCAAACTTGTGACAATTCTTCACAAAATATCATCACAAAGTGTTGGATTTTGTTACTTTCTACTTATGGTGATGACATTTTGTGACAAGCCGTTAGGCTTGTGACAAGTCATCACAAAATGTCGTCACGAAATTTTTAGGCTGATATGCTGGAGTAAAATAAGCATAACTCTTTGCACCGATATTGGATTTGGGTGAAATTAGTACCGTTGGAAATATAATTCAATTATCTATCTGTTAGTGTGTTATGGGCCTAAAAATTCTTAGGGTAGCAAGAGATATGCTCATTTGAAGTTGGCTATGCCAAAATCCTTCTCAAGAATTCAATCGGTAAGGGATGTTTTGATTCACCTAATAGCTAAGACATATTTGAGGCATTAATATACATCACCCTTGATCAGAAAACAAACAAGGCACTATAATATATTTCTCATGAGATTGAGTCATGGTTGAACTATTAGTTAGAGTCTCGGGATATTACAACAGCTCAGTAAGGATCTTAGATAGTTTCACAGATTTAGAGATCACCCACTAGATAGGCTTGATCTCAAACTCAGTCAATTATTATTATTATCCTTATCAGTATCAGAAGATCCAGAGATCACCTATTAGATAGGCCTGATCTCAAAATCAGTCTATCATTTCTATTATTAAAAGATTCAGAGATCTTTCGCTAGATAGGTCTGATCTCAGATGCAATCATTTCTTATCATTATTAGTAGATTTAGAGATCATCCGTTAGAGAGGTTTGATCTCAGATTTAGTTAGTCGATAATAGTAAGCTCAGAACTTAGTTATTAGTAAGACTTAGATGTTCAGTCTCCCAGTGCTAGTAAATTCAGATGTCAGTAATAATAAGCTTAGTTGACAGAAGCTCAAGTGTTCAGAAGTTAGTATTCAGTGTTATCATGATTGTAGTTATGATTTATGTATTCATGCATGTATCCTCATTCAGCATATTCAAATTATTCAGTCAGTATAGTTCATGCATAAGCCCTTGCATTAGTCTTACCTCATCTAGCATACCAGTACATTCAAAGTACTGAAGCATACTATCTCTTGCGCTATGGTGTATTATACCATAGGTTCTGAAGCGTGAGATATAGAGCACCCATAGTAGTCCATACTCAGTCAGCAGCAGTAGACATAACAGTGAGTCCTCTTTATTTGAGGATGATCCTTATTTTATTATGACATTAGACTTGGTTTGTTTTTTTATTGACGGAGTTAGTTGGGGACATGTCCCATCAAATCCACAGTTCAGACAGTTTAGAGGATTTTTGGACAAATGTATCAGTATTCAGTTTTTAGTTTTGAGTATTTTAGACGTTTTGAACCTTATGGCAAGTTCCCGCCAATTTTTTATATTTATTATATTATATTATGCAGTGCTCAGGTACAGATATTAGTAGCGGGTTAGCTAGTAGTCCTTTGGGATCATGAGCACCGTGTGGCATTTTGGTTATAGAAAATCAAGGCATTACAAACTTGGTATCAGAGCCTAAGGTTCAACAGTGTCCTAGGAAGTCTGAAAGGCCGTATCTAGTAGAGTCTTGTGCATGGGTGTGTTACGTGCCACATTTATGTATAGGAGGCTATAAGATGTTTTTAGGAATAGTTTTCCTTCTTTCAGTATTTATTTCATGCGAGTGAGCATGAGCTCAAGTTAATCCTCAGTCTAAACCATCTCTTCCTTCCATTTACAGAGTATACCTCCTCCCAAAGCTAATGCCCATAGGGATGATAACCAACCACCTCAGCCCGTTGATCCTCTGACTAAGAATGTGTCACATGCAGAGTTCCGGGCATCTTTCCAGGCACTAGCCCAATCTGTGATGACTAATGTTCAGGGAATCATCACGTTGCAGCCCCACCTCAACAAAATGGGGATTCAACCACAGCCAGGATTAGAAATTTCATGAGAATGAGTCTGCCAGAATTCTTTAGGTCAGTAGTAGGTGAGAACCCATAACTTTATCTTGAGGAGGTAAAAAAGATCACCCAAATTATGCATGTGTCTGAGGAGGAGAGTATAGAGTTAGCAACCTATAGGCTGAAGGATATT
Organism: Capsicum baccatum var. pendulum; assembly: GCA_030864225.1. Taxonomy (NCBI): domain Eukaryota; kingdom Viridiplantae; phylum Streptophyta; class Magnoliopsida; order Solanales; family Solanaceae; genus Capsicum; species Capsicum baccatum. Next base: position 248,173,253 of record CM061550.1, read on the forward strand.
GCTAATGATTACGTAGTGATGTAGAAGAAGAGTAGAGGGGAGGATGTAACTCCTATGACAAGAAGTATTTTAGGATACCTTTCTAGATAAGCTTTTCCCACTAGAGATGAGAGAAGCTAAGGTAAAAGAGGTCATGAACCTGAGGCAAGCAGTAAAGGAGTATTGTCTTAAGTTCAACTAGTTAGCTAAGTATTCTCCTGACTTGACAGCTAACCCTAGAGTGCGTATGAGTAAGTTTGTGACTGGTGTATCCGGGTTGCTGTTAAAGGAGTGCAGAACTGCTATGCTCAGTAGAGATATGGATCTTGATAGGTTAATGATGCATGCTCAGTAAATAGAGGTAGATAAATCTAAGGAGAGAGAGTTCTAATAAGAGATTTAGAATAGGTAGTCATAATTTCTCTCAAGTAGAGTCATAGGGTGATAACCGTTCTCAGCATAGTCAGACGTTTTCAGTTCCAGCTTTATCCTCAGCTAGTGTACCCGCACTAAAGTTTGGGGATGTCAGTCATGATGGAGCGCCAGGCTCCAAAGCCCAGGGTAATATGAGAAGTAAGCGTACCTATCCGCTTTGTGGAGAGTATGGCAAGAATTACCTAGGTGTGTGCAAAGTTAAAAGTTAGGTATGTTTTGGATGTGTTAAGCTAGGCCACAAAATATGAGAATGTAGAGTGATAGCTCAGAGGGGTAGAGAATTGCATCAACAGGGTGCTACTTCCGGTGCCAATAGTGGTTAGTGTCAGAATAGACTCTATGCGCTTTAGCCTAGCCATGCTCATGAAAGTTTCCTTGACATAGATTTGGGTATGTTATGAGTCTTTTATCTTTATGATATGCATATTTAGATCCTTTGCTGCCGTTTGAGATTATGTTTCAGCATGAAGTAGATAGCAAAGCCAGCAAGTCAGTTTAGCAGTCAGGCAATCAGATTCTTATAGTTTGTTTTCTTATCTTTTCATTTATGCATGCTATCAGTAACCTCAGATATGTAACAATCCCATGATAGAGTATTCTAGTAGTTGCGAGTATAACTCAGTTCATGCGTTATGCATTAGATTCGAATCCCAAATGTTTAGTTATGAACCAGTTCATAGGAGCCTTGTGCATCGCCTTAGTTTTCTCAAATACTTTAGTGAAGTAAGAGTTTTAAGAGGGACATAGTGTCCCATGTGGGGAGATACCCTATGACTCTCCGATGTTTTCAAGTCCTTAAACCCATTTAGTTTCACGCTCAGATTCTTATTACAAGCTAGCAACAGTTATTCTTGCATATTCAGCCAAGCATTCAGAAGTCAGTTCAGTCAAGTAGTCATACATTAGACATGCATGTTCAGTAGAAGAAGTTCAACTTATCAGTAATTTCAGTCATGCATTTATGAGTCAAGTATCCATGCATCAGGTATGCAAGTTCATTATGAGAATTTTGCTTATCAATAGTTTCAGCCAGGTATGCTATGCATCAGCTATGCATATCCAGTAGAAGATTTAGTATATCAGTAGATCTAATCGTATGGATATGTTTCAGATGTTCTCATCCCCTAAGTAAGTTCAGTCGGTCATAAATCTCAGTTTAGTCAGCCATATTCGAGGATAAATATTCCCAAGGGAGAGATAATGTAACACCCCATAAAATTCTTGAGTCCTTAGAGCTTCTAAAGCATGCCAAGAAAGGCTTAACACTTAGAAAATTTGGCTAAGTGTTGAAACTTTTCCATTCCATAAGCCTTCGAAACTTTGATGAATTATTTTATGACCTTCCCAACCTTCGTTTCTTGATTTTCCTGTTGTGTTGCGATGGGGCAAGTCAAGAGTACATCCCGGGCGAGTTTTAGAAGTTTTAGACGAGCCTAAGGTCGTGTTTTGGTTGGAAAAACAATAGCTAAAGGCTATAAAGGGGCGCCGCCTAGCTTAGAACCTTAGCCATTTCCCTCAGTAGCAAAGCGCCGCCTAAGTTCCTCCATGGGAAGAGCAAGGCGCTGCCCAGGTTCTCCCCTGGGAATAGCAGGGTACCACCCAGGCTGTAGCCCTGGGCAAAAAATCTGCATTCCAAGTCCGTATTTTCAAGGGCAATTTGGTCAAATCCCACCCCTATATAAGCTTCTTTAACACAAGATTCATCATATTTTCACCCAAAATATAAGGTTTTTTCTCAATTTTAATCAAGAACAAGAATAAGGGTTTCTATTAAAAATATAAAATCAAGGAAATTCCATCGTTTATTTTTCAAGAATCATATAGCAAGGTATGTTAGATGTTGATTCACTGGTTTCCTCCACCCAAGAAGTCCAAGAACCCTTTTTTAAATTCAATATTTTATGTTTATGAGTTTTTCATGATTTATGTGGTTTGAAGATGAAGCCCATGTTAATATTAAGTTTTAATTCATGTTGTGATCATAAAGATACAAGTATGGACCGTAGTATGTGTTGGTTATGTGATGTTGATGATAGGCGAATTTACACGCCTAAAGTACTATATTTTGCCCATATTTTAGGCAAGTTTTGAGAACAAATTATATATTTCATACACTTTTAGTCCTTTTTCCTATAAGTGAGCTAACGAACATGATTAGCAAAGTTTTAGGTATAAATGATGCAGAATTCAGCATTTTATGGATAACTTGACGCCAAAGAAAGCTTCACGAAAGGAAGAGAGCAAAGCTTGGACGCCAAGGACTAAAAGTGATGCATGGAGAACTTGTCCCGGGTAAAAACAGCAATTCTGAAGACTTTGGGGACTAGCAGTAACTTATTAGGATTAGGATAATAATGCAGTAATTTATTAGGATTAAGATAATAATGCAGTAATTTATTAGGATTAGGATAATGATACATTAACCTAGTAGGATTTGGTTAAGTATTTCATTAGCTTAGTAGGAATAGGATATGGGTATTATAAATACCCTATTTTGCTAGAGATTTTGAATTCATTCTTCTTCCATCAATTACAACTCTTCTAATCTTTCCATTAATTCTACTTCTATTCATCTATTCAATTCTTAATTTCCGCAACAAGAGAAACGTTACTTTGCTAGGAATTCACGCTTAACACCTACCACACTTTACTACACGAAATCTTTATTGTGGTATAATAACAATGTCTATTGTGATTTCCTTCGCACTCATGGGTAACTAAACTTCTCTCTTAGGGTTATGGAAGCCATATGAGATACTATCTAAGGCTATGAGTTTGTGAATTCATGACACGTGTGTTGCTTATATCATTATTCTCTTCATCTTAATGCAAATTCTTGTGGCTGCAGACACATAGAATAACGTCAGTATAGCATTAACTTATTCGAAAGAAAAGTTATATGTCTGGAAAAGAGATAATGTCAAGGTAATAGGGTCCCATCCCCTATTAAAAAGTTAGTGCCGTAACTGGATTAACCTCTTGGAGAATTTGTACCGTTAGATACGCTTTAAGCTCAAAAGAGTTAAAGTGAAATAGTCCTTGTTTAGGTCGAAAGACGCTTGGATTTACCATCGAATACAATTCTCTATAAGCACATGCATGTCTGAATTCCACACAACTCATAGCCAATAGAGACGTACAACTCAGAAGGTGTACATAACCCCAACTTCTAAATTCTCATTGTTTACATCTTACTAAACATTCTTTCTTTTCTGTTTTTACTTTACTATTTTGATTACATTATTTGCACGTTACAATCCCCCCTTTTTTACGAGACTTGCACCAAAAGTCTAGTAAACTTTGCTTACTTGTTGACCAAGCTATTCCCTGTGGGATCGATACCCAACCCAGTTGGGTTCTATATTTGACTACGACCGCTTTACACTCTTACAAGAGCTGTAGATTGAGCGTTACCAAAAATTGGCACCGTTGCCGGGGAATACGAGTATCAATTAAGTTTGTGATAATTACTAGATCCTTTGGTCAAATATTCTCGTACTTTTACTTTTAGTTGTTGTTTTTGTTCTATTCAGGTTCCGTTGACAGAATGGATGCACAACTTGACATAGAAAGAATGGCTGCTCAGCAGGAGCAGGCTAGGTTAGCTGCATTGGCAGCTGCTCAAGTGCATCAACAGAATATTGATAACTTAGTCCGTGCAACAAATCCTGATGATGAGAACCTGGGCGATGAGGAGCTACTAAACCCACGGCATACTACTGAGGTGGCGGCACCTATGCAGAGGAGAGATCGTCAAGCGCGATTGAGGCCTGATCACCGAGCTGTGCAGATTCCTTTTGATGACGATGATGACGATTTGGATGAAGCTGGTGCCACAGGAGCCATTATTCTGCCACCCTTGGCACCTGGATCAAAGTTCAATATCACTAGCACCATGATTCAGCTTTTGCAACTCAAGGTATTATTTGGTGGACTAGCAGGCGATGATCCGAATATGCATCTGATCAACTTTATTTCTACATGCAAGTCATTCCACAATCCTGGCGTTGGACAGAATGCAATTCGACTGTGCTTATTTCCATTGTCTCTATCTGGGGAGGCAACTCTATGGTTGAATGGGCTGACTCCTGATTCTATTACTAATTTGAGGCAATTGAAAGATGCTTTCCTAGAAAGATTCTTTCCGCCATCCAAAAGAGCACAGTTGAGAGATGAGATCACAAATTTTCGGCAGCTTCCAACTGAAGCCCTCCACGAAACATGGGAGAGGTTCAAGACGAAGCTTATGCGGTGCCCAAATCCCCATATGACCAATGTTCACTTGATGGAGATATTATACAGATCTTTGAATTCGGTGACTAAACCAGTGGTAGATAATGCGGCTGAAGGATCATTCATGGACCTCACCTTTGTGCAGGCAAGCAATATGCTAGATCGGATGACAAAGCAAAGTAGATCTTGGTATACCTGGGATTCTGAGGTAGCAAGCTCTACTGTATCTTTTGGCATGACTGTAGAGCAGAGGTGAAGACAAGAGGATCGTGACCAAGATATGATGCACATGAAAATGCAGATGGATCTTCTTACAAAGCATCTATTATCAGGAAAGACCAAAAAAGTTAAAGCTATTGCATCAAAAGGAAGAGAGGAATCCGATTCTGAGAAAGAGGCCAACTACTTGAACAATCAGGGGGTTTCTGAGGCAATGCCCAAGGAAACCAAGGTCGGAACTATTATTATAATTCAGGATATAAGGACCGTGATCAAGGTAGTTGGAAGGATAAGACTGATAGGAGTGGTTTGTATGTTCCTCCTGAAAGATGTGACGCCGCTGCATCTGGTTCTAGAAATATGTCAATGGAAGATATGATGGCTAAACTATTGAAAGGAGTAGAGGCAACTAATATGGGAGTGAAAGAGGTGAAGAACGACTTGTCCTCAATGAAGTAATTGGTTGACTCGCATTCCACTTCAATAAAACAGCTGGAGCAACAATTGAGTCAATTATCTGCGGCATTCAATCAAAGAAAGGCTGGCACTTTACCTAGCAACACTGTGCAAAATCCAAGTAACGATGGATCATGCATGGCTATTACTACCAGGAGTGGTAAGGTGCTGGAAAATTCATCCCAAAGCAAGCAAGTGGCCGAAAATAAAGAAGATGAGGACGCCATAGACAATGACCAAGACGTCCATGACGTCACCCCTAGTGGTTTGCAGCCTGAAAAGACCAAAATTCGAAAGCAAGAGGAGAAGAAAGCCGTGGAGAAAACAATTCCATATCCACCACCACCTTTTCCTCAAAGATTGAAGAAGATTGCGGATGATACAAAGTTCAGCAAATTCATGACGATGTTAAAGCAGCTGACCATTAATGTTCTGTTGGTACAGGCACTAGAGCAAATGCCTGGGTACGCAAAATTCATGAAGGACCTTTTAACAAAGAAGCGGGCGGTAAGCTATGAGCCGGCAGATAATGTTCACCATTGCAGTGCAATCGCTACAAGATCGCTAGTTCAGAAAAAGGCCGACCCTGGTGCCTTCACTATTCCTTGCACTGTTGGCTCTTTGAACTTTGCCAAGGCATTGTGCGATCTGTATGCTAGCATCAATTTGATGCCACTATTCGTCTACAGGAAGTTGGGGTTAGGCGATCCGACACCAACCAATATGAGGCTCGTGATGGCTGATAGGTCGGTAAAATGACCTGTGGGTATCTTGAATGATGTGTTGGTGAAGGTTTCTTCATTCATCTTTCCTGTAGACTTCGTTATTCTGGATTGTGAGGCGGATTCTGAAGTTCCCATAATCTTGGGATGTCCTTTCCTCGCAACTGGAAGTGTGCTTATTGACATGAGAGCTAATGAGCTTTTATTTCGGTTGAATGACGAAGTGGTCCATTTTGATATATGCAAAGCAATGAAGCAGCCCAGCGATATGAATGTGTTCTCTGTAGCTGATGAGGATATGAAAGCATTATCCATAGTGAAACAACCTACTGTTGAGCCATTGGCTGCTGCGCTACTGAATGTTGAGCATAAGGATGATGAAGATTATGAAGAAACTACATGTGCTCTAATAGAAATAGGGTCCTATTCTCATACTCCTAACCAACCGGACCTTGATCTTAAGAATCAACCATCACCAACAGCGAAGACTTCCATTGAAGAGCCACCAATGCTAGAATCGAAAGAGCTCCCCGATTATCTAAGGTATGCATTCTTGGGATATGGAAATACACTTTCGAAAAGTGTTGCGGATGATTTAAGCGAACAGCACGTAGAGGCTCTCATCTTTGCTGATGAGGTACAAGAGAGCTGTGGGTAGAAAGATTGATGATATAATTGGTATCCCTCTTAGGATATGTATGCACAAGAGTCATCTTTAAGAAGATTGCATGCCTTCAAGTAAGTATCAGCGTCGTCTGAATCCATTCAGAAAATGATGCCCCATCTATCTCGATGAAGACTAAGTAATCGAGATAGCTATGTCGTGCCACGACAATAAATCAAGCGCTTGGTGGAAGGCAACCCATCGTTTTTAAATGTTCTTGTTGTTTCTATTTTCTTAGGATTTTGTCGAGCCACGACCAAAACTAAGGCGCTTGATAGGAGGCAACCTATCGTTCTAATCGTTTTTGTTGTTTTTGAGTGAATGTAGGTACAAGAGGTGTAAAACGAGGAGGTCGGTTTTAAATTTTGATTTGGACGAATTGCATGTTAAAGGTGGTAAGCTAGGAATGAAGATGCAAAAGGCTATGGATTGAGCATTGCTCATGAAAATATAGGCATCGAACAAGGCTAGGCCTAGGTAAAACTAGGCCACGAACAAGGCAAGGCCTATACTATGGCCTAAGGTCTCGGGATCTAGTGTGCCATAGCATAGGCGCTGCCCATGCTCAAGTATGCCATAGCATAGGCGCCGCCTATGCTAAAGCCTTTTGTCTCTGAATCTCATATGCAAATTGAAAGGCGCCGCCTATGGTCACCAAATGCTTTGCAAAAGGCGCCGCCTATGCTCACACAATGCCATAGCATAGGCGCCGCCTTTGCAAAAGCATTCTGCTCAACTAGGCATGGCCTATGCTATGGCATTCTGCTCAACTAGGCAAAGCCTTAGGCGCCGCCTATGGTCACTTTTGGTCTCCAAATCTGATTTTAAATGGGTCAAAACCCGACCCAAGCTTGTTCTATAAGTAAGAGACTTAGTCTTAGACCAAAAACACATTGCAGACCTAGCATAAGCGCCGCCTACCTCTCCAAATCCTCTCAAAAAATTTTCCTTTTGCTCTTTTACTTTGCAAGAATATCATCCGAGGTCATCAACCAAGTAAGTACTACTTTGTTCTTCATTTATATTCCGTAAGTACTATACTACTATGCATATTATGAATTGCTAAATCTTGAAGTAGTATTGGTGATTTGAATGTGGTTGATGTGTTGTGATACAACTAAGTGAGTGAAAGAATACGTAGGAATAATCTTAACATGTTTCCAACTTGAATTTGATTAAGATGCACTGTCATACTTTTGTGGAATTGACATGGTCACGAAAATTGCATACTCTTGTTAATAGAAAGCTTACATGTTGGAATGACTTGTTCATCGAGATGAGAATTAAGGTTGACTACCAACATATGAGGTTGTGATTATTTCTAGATGCTATACCTTGATTCAATCTCTATGTAGTAGTCTTGATATATCCAACATGAAAGTATTGCCAAGATTACAAGAAGTATGACTGCACTGATTATATTGTTGGAACATATCACCTAAATGTATGTCGATGAAGTCTGAGTAATCGACATCATTCACTTAATTAGTTTGTATCAACAAATTAAGTGTGGGGTGGTGCCACTATTGTCTGTTTGTTGATTGAATCTTCCGAGATGAAGCTAACATGACTCTATTGATATCTCAGGTACAATGGCACCAAAAGACAAGAAAAGCAACCACTTCACAAAGAGGCTAAAAAAGAGAAAGAAAAGAGCAAGGTGAATCCTCCGTGCTGCAAATACCTCGACGCACTCTTGGAAACAAGTGGGGTACTTATGAGGAACTTCTGAGGATGACGACTCTGATGATGATTCCGATGAAGGGGGTATGACCCCAGACATAGAGGATGAGTCCGACTAACCAGTTTCTTCTTATTTATATTCCACTGAGGGCAGTATGTCCCGTTTAAGTATGGGGTGGTGGTATTTGCATGCTATACTCCTTTATCCGCATTTGCATTTATGTTTGTTTGCTTAGCTAGTTTTTTTTTCGTTTTTCATTTTTTTTAGTAAGGAAAGTTTTTTTTTTCGTTTAGAATTTTTTTTTAACTTAGCTTTGCATGAAATTATTCTAATAGGCAGCATGAGATTATGACAAGAGTCTGTGATAAAATCATTACTATTGAGACGTTTAGGCTCTAATTGTGACTCACTATGTGATATTTATATGGTTTAATTCCTTCAACTATTGGGACAAGAGTCTATACTACTCCCAATAAAGTCGATCATGTGCCTTGTGTGTGTGAGATAATAGTATATTCTGTGCTTGTGGCTGATGCTAGAACTTGTCTGGTATGTATGTAAAGCAAAAATAAAGAGTGCAAGTTTAGGAGATGATTTAGGCATTTCTTTGGCAACCTGTAATTGTTTACCTTCATTCTAACCTACCCATGGACATCATCCTAGTTAACCCCTTTTGAGCCTTTAGCCTATTTTCTTTGACAGCCTCATATGTAAGCCTAGTCCATTTTTTTTCAAGACCATAATTTGATCCAAATTCCTAAGTGCTTTAAAGTGTAAAGTCATGTGACAAAATAAGAGGAAATTGGGTGAGTATGATGCTTTAGAAAGTAATGGTGCTTGAATTTGTTATAAAAAAAGAATTGCTACCATAAGAGGTGTTATGAAAAGAAAAAAAAAGGGAAAGGAAAACTGAAAAGTTAGTTATGTTCAAAAATTGAAAAACAAAAGAGGTGACAAAGGGTGGTAGATTAAAAGAAAGTACAAAGGTTGTTTGAAAGAAAGTGTTAATGGCATAATGTGATATATTAAAGCGCTTAGGAACATAGTCACTATTTCTGGCCAAAATAGTCCTACCCGTCCCTTAGCCTACATTACAACCCGTAAAAGACCTATTTGATCCTAAGCTTAGCATTCTGACATTTAGTGGAGCATTACACTAAGGGCAAGCCTATGTTCATCAGTTGCAACATATGAATTCTTGGTGAGAGTGAGAGCAAGGATAATCCTATACCCATGTTCGAAATATATACAATACTTGTGAGTGATTATGGGTAATATATTGTGAGACACACATGGTTGATGAGTTTTGGGTAGTTGTGTATGATTCTTTGTACCTTAACTTTTGGATACGAATTAACTACCATCACGAGTCTATGTTAGAGGTTGCATTGTTTCTACTAATGATCAGAAAACTACTCTTTGTTAGTGATTGCTATGCCTGTCTTGACGAATATTTTGTGTTGTTGCTGTGAAACCCTAAGTAGATGCTTAGATGGACATGATAGTTTGTTCGAGGACGAAAAAAGCTTTAAGTGTGGGGTGTTGATGATAGGCGAATTTACACGCCTAAAGTACTATATTTTGCCCATATTTTAGCCAAGTTTTGAGAACAAATTATATATTTCATACACTTTTAGTCCTTTTTCCTATAAGTGAGCTAACGAACATGATTAGCAAAGTTTCAGGTATACATGATGCAGAATTCAGCATTTTATGGATAACTTGACGCCAAAGAAAGCTTCACGAAAGGAAGAGAGCAAAGCTTGGACGCCAAGGACTAAAAGTGATGCATGGAGAACTTGTCCCGGGCAAAAACAGCAATTCTGAAGACTTTGGGGACTAGCGGTAACTTATTAGGATTAGGATAATAATGCAGTAATTTATTAGGATTAGGATAATAATGCAATAATTTATTAGGATTAGGATAATGATACATTAACCTAGTAGGATTTGGTTAAGTATTTCATTAGCTTAGTAGGAATAGGATATGGGTATTATAAATACCCTATTTTGCTAGAGATTTTGAATTCATTCTTCTTCCATCAATTACAACTCTTCTAATCTTTCCATTAATTCTACTTCTATTCATCTATTCAATTCTTAATTTCCGCAACAAGAGAAACGTTACTTTGCTAGGAATTCACACCTAACTCCTACCACACTTTACTACACGAAATCTTTATTGTGGTATAATAACAATGTCTATTGTGATTTCCTTTGCACTCATGGGTAACTAAACTTCTCTGTTGGGGTTATGGAAGCCATATGAGATACTATCTAAGGCTATGAGTTTGTGAATTCATGACACGTGTGTTGCTTATATCATTATTCTCTTCATCTTAATGCAAATTCTTGTGGCTGCAGACACATAGAATAACGCCAGTATAACATTAACTTGTTCAAAAGAAAAGTTATATGTCTGGAAAAGAGATAATGTCAAGGTAATAGGGTCCCATCCCCTATTAAAAAGTTAGTGCCGTAACTGGATTAACCTCTTGGAGAATTTGTACCGTTAGATACGCTTTAAGCTCGAAAGAGTTAAAGTGAAATAGTCCTTATTTAGGTCGAAAGACGCTTGGATTTACCATTGAATACAATTCTCTATAAGCACATGCATGTCTGAATTCCACACAACTCATAGCCAATAGAGACGTATAACTCAGAAGGTGGACATAACCCAAACTTCTAAATTCTCATTGTTTACATCTTACTAAACATTCTTTCTTTTCTGTTTTTACTTTACTATTTTGATTACATTATTTGCACGTTACAATCCCCCTTTTTTACGAGACTTGCACCAAAAGTCTAGTAATCTTTGCTTACTTGTTGACCAAGCTATTCCCTGTGGGATCGATACCCAACCCAGTTAGGTTCTATATTTGACTACGACCGCTTTACACTCTTACGAGAGCTGTAGATTGAGCGTTATCAGATGTTCATGATAAATTCCCTTCAAGAAGCATGTTGAATTATGTAATCATGTTAATTATGTGTATTGAATATTGTATGATCAAAATATGCCTTACACATGTATGATAAATTTCTTATGTGACGAAAATAGAGTCATTATAGCATGTAGACAAGAAATCCTCAATTTTGTGTTAGTCAATACATGTCAAGTGTTTTTTGTAATGCCTAGACGAGTGAATTATGATATGATACATGCATTTATATTCATGTTAATTCCTTATTTAATGAGTTATGAGACAACAACATACATCCCTATACAATTACATGTTTACGATTCTCCAAGTGCTTGAAATGATGCTTCATTGGTTATATTGTGAATGATAGTCTATTGTTATGTTATTATGCAAGAGTTGTCAAGTCTTATTTATTTATGTTATCGAGTCCTGGAGGTATTTATACCCAAAAACTTAGCTTCTTGTCTAGAGCTAAGTCAGTCTCAAGATAATCTTAGTCGTGCTATGATCAGTATATCTCAGTTAGTGGCAGAAGTTAAGAAAACTCAGTAATCTCCATATTCAATCTAATCAAGCTCAGTATCCAGTTCAGATCTCAGTAGTATTCAATAATCAGTCCAGATTTTTGTAAAGCTCAGTAAGTTACGAAACTCAGTGGTATTCAAATAGAAAGTAGAATTCACTAGTATTCCTTCAGTCTTCGGAAGCAAGTGAACTCAGCTTAACTCAGTTACTTAGTATAATCAATAGCAGATTTAGCTCAGTCTAAGTTCAGTTAAGAATCGGTTCAGAGTCCTTCAATTGGGAGTAGTAACTAGCAAAGAGCGAGTGCAGTGATGACGGCTTCCCGTTAGAGAGGTAGAGTTTTTAGCAGGAATAACTGAACTCCAGAACTGCGAGGCTAGCGCAGGACCAGGAGGCACCCGTTAGATTAAGCCTTGACTATCATACTACCTTAGGCTTGACTTCCTGTCTAGGGTCACCCGTTAGAGAGGCTTGACAATAGCAGAGGTCTTTACCCGTGGCACAGTATTGACACCCTTCAAGCTTGGGTTATTGATTGGACACCACTATATTATATACAGGTCATGCCGGTTAAGTGAGAACTCCCACAGTTACAGTTTTAGCTTTAAATCAAGTCTCAATCAAGAAATTAGTATCATTCAGGGGCGAAAGATCCCAAGGGGGTGATGTTTTTATGCCCCAAATTTCATGGAGTTTTCAAGTCATAAATATCTCATTCTTTTCTCATGAAATTTTATCCAGCCTAAAGTAATGATTAGTCATAATTTGACGCTCTAATTTTGATCAGTCATATAGCTGTAATACCTCATATTTTTCCAAGCTTAATTTTGTCCTCGGAATATTGAGGGATAGCTTCCAAAATGAATAGTATTTATACCATGTGGAATTTTCAAGATTTCAACTTTCCATTATGAGGGAAAATGAATAAGATTTCCATCGATAACACTACCTGAAAGTTTGTAAGTATGGCCATTTCTAGAGGTAGTTTGTTCGCATCCAGGTAAATTACAAAATTTAGCTTAGTAAATGCACCTTACATCAGTTTCAGATTCATATATTAAGTCACGATTCAATTTATAAGTATCCTGCGTATCATTTTTGTCTTTTCCTAGTATTTTAACGAAATCAGAATCATTCAGGAACGAATGATCCAAAGCAGGAGATGTGTTAATGCCCTGAGTTTCATGGAGTTTTCATGTCATAAATCTCTCATTGTTTTCTCATGAAATCATATCCAGCCTAAAGTAATGATTGTTCTAAGATGATGCTTTAATTTCGATCTCATCCATACAGTTATTCTCATTAAAGTTCATGCACTCACAGATCAGTTCATTATCCCACTACGTTAGGATTAAGTCATACAATTTATTTTAGTTGTACATGATATCTTATAGCCTCAGATTCCTCAGTAATTTCAGCTTAATTAGCCACATTCGAGGATGAATATTCTCAAGGGGGATATTATAATACCCCATATTTTTCCTGGCTTACATTCATCCCTAGAATGTTGAAGGATAGCTTCCAAAATGAATAATAGTTATTCCATGTGAAATTTTCAAGATTTTGACTTTCCATTGTATGGGAAATATAATAAGCTTTCCATAGATATCACTACCTGAAAGTTCATGAGTATGGCCATTTCAATATGTAGTTTGTTTGCATCTACATGCATTATACACCATTTTACATCATTTTAAGATTCAGATATTAAGTCATGATTCAATTCATAAGTATCCTGCATATCATCTCAGCCTTTTCCTAGTATTTTAACCAAATTAGTATCATCCAGGGACGAACGATCCAAAGGGGGAGAAGTTGTATTGCCATGAGTTTCATTGAGTTTTCATGTCATAAATCTCTCATTATTTACACATGAAATCAGATCTAGCATAAAGTTATGATTATTCATAAGTGGACGCTCTCGTTTCGATTAGCCAAATAGCTATAATACCTCATATTTTTCCTAGCTTAATTTCGTCCGTAGAATATTGAGGGATAGCTTCCAAATTGAATAATATTTATTAAATGTTGAATTTTAAAGATTTTGACTTTCCATTATGAGAGAAATTGAATAAGATTTCCATCGATATCACTACCTAAAAGTTCGTGAGTATGGCCATTTCAAGAGGTAGTTTGTTCTCATCCAGGTAAATTGCAAAATTCAGCTTTGTACATATATCATACATCAATTTCAGATTTAGATATTAAGTAATGATTTAATTCAAAAGTATCATGCGTATAATCTCTGTCTTTTCCTAGTATTTTAACCAAATCAGTATCATTCGAGGGCAAACGATCCTAAAGGAGAGATGTTGTAATGCCCCGAGATTCATGGAGTTTTCACATCATAAATATCTCATGTTGTAATGCCCCGAGATTCATGGAGTTTTCACATCATAAATATCTCATTCTTTTCTTATGAAATAAGATCCAGCCTAAAGTAATAATTAGTCATAAGTTAACGCTCTCATTTTGATATCAACCATATAACTGTAGTACCCCATATTTTTTCTATCTTAAATTCATCCCCAGAAAGTAGAGGGATAGCTTCTAAAATGAATAATATTTATTCCATGTGGAATTTTCAAGATTTTGACTTTCTATTGTGTGGGAAATTTAATAGGCTTTCCATCGATATCACTACCTGAAAGTTCATGAGTATGTCTTTTTCAAGAGGAAGTTTATTCATCCATGTAAATTTCAAAATTCAGCTCAGTACATGCATCATACTTCAGCTTCAATTTTAGATATCAAGTCATGATTCAATTCGTAGGTATCATGCGTATCATCTCAGTCTTTTCCTAGTATTTTAACCAAATCAGTATCATTCGGGGGAAAACGATCACAAGGGGAAGATGTTGTAATGCCTCGAGTTTTATGAAGTTTTGATTTCATATATCTCCCTTTATTTTTTCATAAAATTAGATCCAGCCTAAAGTAATGATTAGTCATAAGTTGACACTCTCATTTCGATCTCAGCCATATAGCTCTGTTAATGAAAGTTCATGCACTCGCAGATCTATTCAGTAACCCACTACATTGTGATTTAGTCATACAGTTTAATTTAGTTGTGTATAATAGCTTATAGCGTCAGGTTCCTCAGTAATTTCAGCCTAATTAACCACATTCAAGGACAAATATTCCCAAGGGGGACATATTGTAGTACCCCATATTTTTTCTATCTTAAATTCGTTCCCTAAAATGTTGAAGGATAGCTTCAAAAATGAATAATATTTATTCCATTATGAATTTTAAAGATTTCGAATTTCCATTATGTGGGAAATTAAATAAGCTTTCCATCGATATAACTACCTGAAAGTTCTTGAGTATGGCCATTTCAAGATGTAGTTTGTTCGCATCCAGGTAAATTGCAAAAATCATCTTAGTACATGTATCATACATCAGTTTTAGATTTGGATATTAAGTCATGATTCAATTCATTAGTATCCTGTGTATCATCTCAGTCTTTTCCTATTATTTTAACCAAATCAATATCATTCACGGGCGAACGATCCAAAGGGTGAGATGATATAATGACCAAAGATTCATGGAGTTTTCATGTCATAAATCTCTCATTCTTTTCTCATGATATCAGATCCAGCCTAAAGTAATAATTAGTCATAAGTTGATGCTCTCATTTAGATATCAACCATATAGCTGTAGTACCCCGTATTTTTCCTAACTTAAATTCATCCATAGAATGTTAAGGGATAGCTTCCAAAATGAATAATATTTATTCCATGTGAAATTTTCAAGATTTTAACTTTTTACTGTGTGGGAAATTAGATAATATTTCCATCTATATCACTACCTGAAAGTTTGTGAGTATGGCCATTTCAGGAGGCAATTTGTTCGCATCCCAGTAAATTGCAAAATTTAGCTCAGTACATACATTATACATCAGTTTCAGATTCAGATATCAAGTCGTGATTCAATTAGTAAGTATCCTACGTATCATCTCAGTCTTTTCCTAGTATTTTAACCGAATCAGTATCATTCGGGGACGAACGATCCCAAGGGGTAGATGTTGTATTGCCCCAAGTTTCATGGAGTTTTCATGTCATACATATCTCATTCTTTTCTCATGAAATCAGATCCAGCCTAAAGTAATGATTAGTTATAAGTTGACGCTCTCATTTTGATTCAGCCATATAGCTATTTTCATGAAAGTTCATGCACTCACAGATTTGTTTAGTAGCCCACTACATTGGGATTCAGTCATACACATTATTTTAGTTGTGCATAATAGCTCTTATCCATAGATTCCACAGTAATTTTAGCCTAATTAGCCACATTCGAGGATAAACGTTCCCAATAGGGAGATATTGTAATACCCCATATTTTTTCTTGCTTAAATTCATCCCCAAAATATAGAGGGATATCTTCCAATATGAATAATATTTGTTCCATGTAGATTTTTCAAGATTTCGACTTTTCATTTTGTGAGAAATTGAATAAGCTTTTCATCGATATCACTCCCTGAAAGTTTGT
Source organism: Capsicum baccatum var. pendulum (assembly GCA_030864225.1). Taxonomy (NCBI): domain Eukaryota; kingdom Viridiplantae; phylum Streptophyta; class Magnoliopsida; order Solanales; family Solanaceae; genus Capsicum; species Capsicum baccatum. Next base: position 248,189,585 of record CM061550.1, read on the forward strand.
GAGTATGGCCTTTTCAAGAGGTAGTTTATTTGCATCCATGAAATTTCAAAATTCAGCTCAGTACATGCATCATACTTTAGCTTTTGATTTGGATATTAAGTCATGATTCAATTCATAAGTATCATGTATATCATCTCAGTCTTTTCCTTGTATTTCAACCAAATCAGTATCATTCAGGGGCGAACGATCCCAAGGGGGAGATGTCCTAATTCCCTGAGTTTCATGGAGTTTTTATGTCATAAATCTCTCATTCTTTCCTCATGAAATCAGATTCAGCCTATAGTAATGATTTATCATAATTTGACGCTCTCATTTTGATCTCATCCATATAGCTATTTTCGGGAAAATTCATGCGCTTGCAGATTAGTTTAGTAACCCTCTACGTTGTGATTCAGTCATATAGTTTATTTCAGTTGTGCATGATTGCTTATAGCCTCAGATTCTTTAGCAATTTCAGACTAGTTATCCACATTCGAGGATGAATGTTCCCAAGGGGGAGATATTATAATACCCCATATTTTTCCTAGCTTAAAATCATCCCTAGAATGTTGAGGGATACCTTCTAAAATGAATAATATTTATTCCATGTGGATTTTTCATAATTTCAACGTTCCATTGTGTGGAAAATTGAATCATCTTTCCAAAGTTCATGAGTATGGCCATTTCAAGAGGTAGTTTGTTTGCATCCAGATAAATTGCGAAATTCAATTCAGTATATACATCATACATTAGTTTCAGATTTAGATATTAAGTCGTGATACAATTCATTATTATCCTGCGTATTATCTCAGTCTTTTACTAATATTTTAACCAAATCAGTATCATTCGGGGGTGAACGATCCCAACGGGGAGATGTTGTAAAACCCGGAGTTTCATGGAGTTTTCATGTCATAAATCTCTAATTCTTTTCTCATGAAGTCAGATCAAGACTAAAGTAATGATTAGTCATAAGTTGACACTCTCGTTATGATCTCAGCCATATAGCTGTAATACCCCATAGTTGTCCTAGATTAAATTCGTCCCTAGAATGTTGAGGGATAGTTTCCAAAATGAATACTATTTATTCCATGTGGAATTTTCAAGATTTTAGCTTTCCATTGTTGTAACGACCTGAGACTACCTATAGTTATCACATAGTGCTTACGATCCAAAGGATCACAAGCTAACCTATGAATGATATCTGCTGTGAGCATTGAACAATAATACTAAAATAAATTTTAAAAAATAGGCTGAAATGCCCAAAGGTTCAAAACATCTAAAATTCTGATAAACTATAACATCTGTAAAACTGGATACTGTCTAAAAATATAGTCTAAAAAACTCTAACTGAATCTATCTGAAACTTAAGTTGATGGGACAATTTCCCAACTAACTCTGTTTACTAAAATACTGCCAAGCTGAAGTACTGAAATAAAAAAAGAGCATATCCTCAATAGATGAGGACCACTGCTAAATCTGCTACTGCTAGCTGAATTTGGCTAAGCGCGGTCAGGAACTCGAGTGTCTGAACTAATGATATGATATATCATAGCACAAAAAATGGGTACGCGATCAGTACGTGGGAATGTACAAGTATGCTAAATAAGATAAGGCTGAATGCATGGGTTTATATGCATGAATAATTACTAACTGAATGACATGCAAGAGCTTGATTAATATACATGGAGGATCTATAACTACGGAACATACCATGTATACTGTAACTGAGTATACTGGAACTAAATTTGATAACTGATAACTGAATATACGAATAATCTGAGATCAATGATAATCTGTATTACTGATAGCTGAGTGACTGTATCTGATAGTCCTAATTTTGTAGAACTAAACTGAGTTCTATTCTAAAGACTGAGACTGAAACTGAAACTGTGGGAGGTAATCATCTAACCGACATACCCCAATCTAAACTAATAGGGGTCCAATCTGTAACCCCAATTGAAAGGGTTTCAGTACCGTACCATGGGTAAAGACAAGCTGAAGAGTCAATCTCTACTGGAAGGGTTCCTTAAATAAGAATGGTGGTACTCTCTGCTGGTAGGTAAAGCACCTCATCAACCCTCAACTGGCACATTTGATGTCTTAACTTATCCTGGCTACATAGTTCTGGAATGCGAGGATTGTTTCTAAGGATCACACCCCCTGCTGGTAGGTGAGCCCTCGTCCTTGGGTTCACTCGGTGCTGAATCCTACTCCCAAATGAAAGACACAGAACTAATTAACTGGACTGAACTAGATTAACATGAGATCATTGAGTTTTTCTAAGTTCTATGACTGACTAAGTTCTACTGAGTTCTATAACTGGCTGAGAGTACTACTGATCGTGACATGACTGATACTATTCTATAATTGACACTGACTCTAGGTAAACAACTAAATTATCAGGTATTAAATACCCCCAGAACTTGGTAGCATGAAAATTAAAGCAAAACATAACTTGAATAACATATAAATGTTCACTTGGTCATAATTCATTTAAAGAGACATTCTATCAAACGCTTGTAATGCATTAACTTGTACATGGATGGGGAATACATGTTAGCATGACATAATGACATTATTTCATTCTCATAGACAATTTATCAAACACATGGGAAACATGCTTGGTTCATTAAATCATAAACACTTAGGGTTAACATGGTTACAACAATCAACATGCAAATTGAAGGGTTTATCATGAATATCATGTAATTCAACACATACTAGGATAAATTCTTGGAACTTGTAATCTACACCATGTATTGAAACTCAAACAACATCATGAACATAAATTCAATGTAATTAAAACATAGAAATCATCAATCATAAATCTTGTATTTTTACAAAGGGATTCTTGGGCTCCATAGAAGGTAAAGATCCATGAATGAACATCTAACATACCTTAATTCATGAGATTCTTGGAGTTCTTGGAGAGATTCTTGGGATTGACCTTGATTCTTGAGAGCTAGGGTTTATTTTCTTGAGAGAGAACTACCTTTTGATTTTGGAAAAAAGTGAATAATGAAGGGTTTTACATGTTTTAAGGGATTAAATCCCATATTTGGGCGGAACAAAATAATAGAAAAAAACTATTTTAACCATGGGTGAAACTTTAATTTTTCATAAAATTATACCGATTTGGGACCTTGGCACGACGCGGCGCTATCACACATGTCACTGGAAAATGATGATTGGGAAATTGCATGGGGGCGCTATGTGGTGGTATCGCTTTGCCACTTTGGTTGCGAACTGAAAGTGCATTGCGATGTAGTGGTATCGCGTTGGAACACTGGAAAAGACAATTTTCAAATTAATCCTTGGTGCAAAGTGCCAATATCGCGGAGGCTCACTGATTTTTGACCATTGCCATTTTGGCTAGCTCCATGACGCGCTAATGGCTCAGGTGGTACACTGTCTTACTAAAATGGCCATAACTCTTTGTCCGGGTGTTGGATTTGGATGAATTTTAGATCGATGAAAAGCTTATTCAAATTCCTATCCAATGAAAAATCTGAATCTTGGAAATTCTATAAGAATAAAATGGTATTCATTTTTGAAGCTAGTTATTGACATTCTAAAAGTGAATTTAAGTTAGGAAAAAGTATGAGGTATTACAATTGTGTGGGAAATTGAATAAACTTTCCATCAATATCACTACTTGAAAGTTCATGAGTATGGCCATTTCAAGAGGTAGTTTCTTCGCATCCAGATAAATTGCAAAATTTAGCTTAGTACATGAATCATACATAAGTTTCAAATTCAGATATTAAGTCATTATTCAATTCATAAGTATTCTGCGTATCATCTCAGTCTTTTCCTAGTATTTTAACCAAATCAGTATCATTCGGGGGGGAATGATCCCAAGGGAGAGATGTTGTAATGCCTTGGGTTTCATGGAGTTTTCAAGTCATAAATCTCTCATTATTTTCTCAAGAAATTAGATCAAGCCTAAAGTAATGATTAGTCATAAGTTGATTCTCTCATTTCAATCTTAGCCATATAACTATAATACCCTCTATTTTTCCTAGTTTAAATTAATCCCAAGAATATTGAGGGATAACTCCTAAAATGTATAATATTTATTCAATGTGGAATTTTTATGATTTCGATTGTCTATTGCGTGGAAAATTGAATAAGCTTTTCATCGATATCACTACCTGATAGTTTGGGAGTATGGCCATTTCAAGAGGTAGTTTGTTCGTATCCAGGTAAATTGGGAAATTCTGGTTAGTACAGGCATCATACATCGGATTCAGATTTACATATTAAGTCATGATTCAATTCATAAGTAGCATGCATATCATCTTAGTCGTTTCCTAGCATTTTAACAAAATCAGTATTATTCGGGGGCGAACGATCCCAATGGGGAGATGTTGTAATTCCCCGAGTTTCATGGAGTTTTAAAGCCATAAATCTCTCATTCTTTTCTTATGAAATCAGATCAAGCCTAAAGTAATGATTTGTTATAAGTTGACGCTCTCATTTTGATCTTAGCCATGTAGCTGTAATACCCCATATTTTTTTTAGCTTAAATTCATCCCTAGAATGTTGAGGGATAACTTGAAAAATTAATATTATTTATTCCAAGTGGAACTATCAAGATCTCGAATTTCTATTGTGTGAGAAATTGAATAAGCTTTCCATCGATATCACTATCTAAAAGTTCGTGAGTATGACCATTTCAAGAGGTAGTTTGTTGACATCCAGGTAAATCATGAAATTTAGCTTTGTACATACATCATACATCTATTTCAGATTTAGATATTAAGTCATGATTCAATTTATAAGTATCCTGCGGATCATCTCAATCTTTTCCTAGTATTTTAACCAAATCTTTATAATTTGTGGGCGAATGATCCCAAGGGGAAGATATTGTAATGCCCCGAATTTCATGGAGTTTTCATATCATAAATCTCTCATTCTTTTCTCATGAAATTAGATCAAGCCTAAAGTAATGATTTGTCATACGTTGACGCTCTCGTTTTAATCTCAGTCATATAGCTATTTTCATGAAAGTTCATGCACTCATAGATTAATTTAGTAGCACACTACGTAGGGATTCAGCCATATAGTTTATTTTAGTTGTGCAAGATTGCCTATAGACTCATATTCCTCAGTAATTTTAGCCTAATTAGCCATATTCGAGGATGAATGTTCCCAAGGGGGAGATACGTAATACCCCATATTTTTTCTAGCTTAAATTCATCACTAGAATGTTGAGGGATAGCTCCCACAATGAATAACATTTATTCCAAGTGGAATTTTAAAGATTTCGACTTTCCATTGTGTGAGAAACTAAATAATCTTTCTATCGATATCACTACTTGAAATTTCATGAGCACGACTATTTCAAGAGGTAGTTTGTTTGAATCTAGGTAAATTGTGAAATTCAGCTCAATACATGCATCATATAGAGGTTTTGTATTTAGATATTAAGACATGATTTAATTTATAAGTATCCTGCCTATCATCTCAGTCTTATCGTAGTATTTAAACAAATCAGTATTATTCGGGGGCAAATGATTCGAATGGGGAGATGTTGTAATACCCTGAGTTTAATGGAGTTTTCATTTCATAAATCTCTCATTCTTCTAATGAAATCAGATCAAGCCTAAAGTAATGATTAGTCATAAGTTGACGCTCTCATTTAGATCTCAGCCATATTGCTGTAGTACCCCATCTTTTTCCTAGCTTAAATTCATCCCTAGGATGTTGAGGGATAGCTTCCAAAATAAATAATATTTATTCCAACTGAAATTTAAAAGATTTCGACTTATCATTGTGTGAAAAATTGAATAAGCTTTCCATCGTTATCACTACCTGAAAGTAAGTGAGTATGGCCATTTCAAGAGTTAGTTTGTTCTTATCCGGGTAAATTGTAAAATTCAGCTCAGTACATGCATCATACATCAGTATAAGATTCACATTTTAAGTCATGATTTAATTCATAAGTATCCTGCATATTATCTCATCCTTTTCCTAATATTTTAACCAAATCAGTAATATTCGGGGGCGAACGATCCCAAGGGGGAGATGTTGTAATGCCCCAAGTTTCATGTCACAAATCTCTCATTCCTTTTTTATGAAATCAGATTTAGCCTAAAGTAATGATTAATGATAAGTTGACACTCTAGTTTCGATCTGAGCCATATAGCTATTTTCATGGAACTTCATGCACTAGAAGATCAGTTTAGTAGCCCACTACGTTGGGATTCTATCATACACTTTATTTTAGTTTTTCATGGTAGCTTAGAACCTTATATTCCTTAGTAATTTCAGCCTAATTAGCCATATTCAAGGACTAAAGTTCCCAAGGGGGAGATATTGTAATACCTCATATTTTTTCTAGCTTAAATTCATCCCGAGAATATTGAGGGATAACTTCAAAAATTAATAATATTTATTGCATATGGAATTTTCAAGATTTCAACTTTCCATTGTGTGGGAAATTAAATAAGCTTTCCATCGATATCACTGCCTGAAAGTTTATGAGTATGGCCATTTCAAGAGGTAGTTTGTTTGCATCCTGGTAAATTATGAAATTCAGCTCGGTACATGCATCATACATCAGTTTTAGATTTAGATATTATTTCATGATTTAATTCATAAGTATCCTATGTATCATCTTAGTCTTTTCGTAGTATTTTAAAAAAATTAGTATCATTAGGGGCTAACGATCCCAAGAGGGAGATGTTGTAATTCCCCTTGTTTCATGGAGTTTTCATGTCATAAATCTCTCATTCTTTTCCCATGAAATCAGATCAATCTTAAAGTAATGATTAGTCATAAGTTGATGCTCCTGTTCGATCTTAGCAATAAAGCTGTAGTACCCCATATTTTTCCTACCTTTAATTCGTCCCTAGAATGTTGAGGAATAGCTTCTGAAATGAATAATATTTATTCCATATAGAATTTTCAAGATTTTGGCTTTCCATTGTGTGTGAAATTGAATGAGCTTTCCATCGATATCACTAGCTGAAGGTTTATGAGTATGGCCATTTTAAGAGGTAGTTTATTCGCATCCAGGTAATTGTGAAATTCAGCTCAGTACATGCATCATACATCAGTTTCAGATTCAGATATTAAGTCATGATTCCATCCATAAGTATCCTGCATATCATCTCAGTCTTTTCCTTGTATTTTAACAAAATCAGTATCATTCAGGGCTGAACGATCCCAAGGGGGAGATGTTGTAATGTACCATGTTTCATGGAGTTTTTATGTCATAAATCTCTCATTCGTTACTCATAAAATCAGATCAAGTCTAAAGTAATGATTAGTCATAAGTTGATGCTCTTATTTCGATCTCAGTCATATAGCTGTAATACCCTGAATCTTTCCTAGCTTAAATTCGTCCCTAGAATGTTGGGGGATAGCTTCAACAATGAATAATATTTATTTCATGTGGAAGTTTCAAGATTTGGACATTTCATTGTGTGGGAAATTGAATAAGCTTTCCATCCATATCACTACCTGAAAGTTTGTGAGTATGGACATTTCAAGAGGTAGTTTGTTCACATCCGGGTAAATTGTGAAATTCAACTCAGTTTGGTTAAATTCATCCCTAGAATGTTGACGGATAGCTTCCAAAATGATTAATATTTATTACATATGGAATTTCCATGATTTTGACTTTCCATTGTGTGGGAAATTGAAAAATCTTTCCATCGAAATAACTACCTGAAAATTCATGAGTATGGCCATTTCAGTGGTAGTTTTTTTGCATCGAGATAATCTGTGAAATTTAACTCAGTACATGCATCATACATCAGTTTCAGATCTAGATATTAAGTCATGACTCAATTCCTAAGTATCCTCCGTATCATCTCAGTCTTTTCCTTGTATTTTAACCAAATCAATTTCATTTGGGGGCGAACGATCCCAAGGGAGAGATATTGTAATGCCCCGAGTTTCATGGAGTTTTCATGTCATAAATCTCTCATTCTTTTCTCATGAAATTAGATCTAGGCTAAAGTAATGATTAGTTATAAGTTGACGCTTTCGTTTCGATCTCAACCATATTGCTATTTTCATGAAAGTCCATGCACTCGAAAATTAGTTCAGTAGCCCACTACGTCGGGATTCAGTAATATAGTTTATTTTAGTTGTACATATAGTCGTATAGCCTCAGATTACTCAGTAATTTTAGTCTAATTTTCTACATTAGAGGATGAATGTTCCCAAGGGGGAGATATCGTAATATCCCGTATTTTCCTTGCTTAAATTAATCCTTACAATGTTAAAGGATAGCTTCCAAAATGACTAATATTTATCCCATGTGAAATTTTCAAGATTTTGAATTTCCATTTTATGGAAAATTGAATTAGCTTTCCATGGAAATTACTAGCTGAAAGTTCGTGCTTAAAGAGGTCGTTTGTTTGCTTCTAGGTAAATTGCAAAATTCAGCTCAGTACATGCATCATACATTTGTTTCAGATTAGGATATTAAGTCATGATTTAATTCATAAGTATCCTGTGCATCGTCTCAGTCTTTTCCTTATATTTTAACCAAATTAGTATCATTTTGTGCCGAATGATCCCAAAGTAGAGATGTTGTAATGACCCGAGTTATATGGAGTTTTCAAGTTATAAATCTCTCATTCATTTCTCACAAAATCAGATCCGGCCTAAAGTAATGATTAGTCATAGGTTGACGCTCTTATTTCGATCTCAGCCATATAGCTATTTTCATGAAAGTTCATGCACTCGCAGATCAGTTCAGTAAGTCACTACGTTGGGATTCAATTATACAGTTTATTTCATTGTGCATGAACGCTTATAGCCTCAGATTCCTCAGCAATTTAAGCCTAATTAGCCATATTCGAGGATGAATGTCCCCAATGGGAGATATTTTAATACCCCGTATTTTTGCTAGCCTAAATTCATCCCTAGAATGTTGAGAGATAGCTTCCAAAATGAATAATATTTATTCCATGTGGAATTTTTAAGATTTTGACTTACCATTGTATGGGAAATTGAATGAGCTTTCCATCGATATCATTACCTGAAAGTTCATGAGTATGGCCATTTCAAGAGTTAGTTTTTTCGCATCAAGGTATATTGCAAAATTCAGCTTAATACATGCATCATTCATTAGTTTCAGATTCAGATATAAAGTCATGATTCAATTCATAAGTATCCTGCGTATGATCTCAGTCTTTTCCTAGTATTTTAACCAAATTAGTATCATTCGGGGGCGAACAATCCCAACAGGGAGATAATGTAATGCCCTGAGTTTCATGGAGTGTTCATGTCATTAATCTCTCATTCTTTTCTCATGAATTCAGATCAAGTCTAAAGTGATGATTAGTCATAAGTTGACACTCTCTTTTTGGTCTCAGCTATATAGCTGTAATACCCTGTATTTTTCCTAGCTTAAATTCATCCCTACAATGTTGAGGGATAGCTTCAAAAATGGATAACATTTATTCCATGTGTAATTTTCAAATTTTGACTTTCCATTGTGTGGAAAATTGAATAAGCTTTCCATCGATATCACTACCTGAAAGTTCACGAGTATGGCCATTTCAAGAGGTAGTTTATTCGTATCTATTTATAATACAAAATTCAGATCAGTACATGTAAGATACATCGATTTCAGATTTAGATACTAAGTCATGATTTAATTCATAAGTATCCTGCGTATCATCCTAATCTTTTCCTAGTATTTAAACCAAATCAGTATCATCCGAGGGCGAACGATCCTAAGTGGGATATGTTGTAATTCCCCAAGTTTCATGGAGTGTTCATGTCATAAATCTCTCATTCTTCTCTCATGAAATTAGAACCAACCTTAAGTAATTATTAATCATACGTTGACACTCTCGTTTTGATCTTAGCCATATAGCTGTAGTACCCCATATTTTTTCTAGCATAAATTCTTCCCTAGAATGTTAAGAGATAGCTTCCAAAATGAATAATATTTATTCCACTTGGAATTTTAAAGATTTTGACTTTCCATTATGTGGGAAATTAAATAAGCTTTACATCGATATCACTTCTTGAAAGTTTGTGAGTATGGACATTTCAAGAGGAGTTTGTTCGCATCCAGGTAAATTGTGAAATTCAGCTCAGTACATGCATCATACATAAGTTTCAGATTCAAATATTAAGTCACGATTCAATCCATAAGTATCCTGCGTATCATCTCTGTCTTTTCCTAATATTTTAACAAAATCAGTATCATTCGGGGCTGAACGATCCCAAGGGGGAGATGTTGTAATGCCCCGAGTTTCATGGAGTTTTCATGTTTTAAATATCTTAATTTTATGGAGTTTTGATGTCATAAATCTCTTATTCTTTTCACATAAAATCAGATCCAACCTAAAGTAATGATTAGTCATAAGTTGATGCTCTTATTTCGATCTCAGCCATATAGCTATTTTCATGAAAGTTCATGCACTCGTAGATCAGTTTAGTAGCCCACTACGTTGGGATTTAGTCATAAAGTTTATTTTAGTTGTGCATGATAGCTTATAGCCTTAGAAATTATAGCCTAATTATCCACATTTGAGGATGAATGTTCCCAAGGGGGAGATATTATAATACCCCATATTTTTTCTAGCTTAAATTCATCCATAGAATATTGAGGGATAGCTTCCAAAATGTATAATATTTATTCCATTTGGAATTTTCAAGATTTTGACTTTCCATTGTATTGGAAATTGAATAAGCTTACCATCGATATCACTACCTGAAAGTTTATGAGTATGGCCATTTCAAGAGGTAGTATGTTGGCATCGAGATAAATTGCGAAATTCAGCTCAGTACATGCATCATACATCAGTTTCAAATTCAGATATTAAGTCATGATACCATTCATAAGTATCTTGCGTATTATATCAGTCTTTTTCTAGTATTTTAACCAAATCAGTATCATTTGGGTGCGAACGATCCCAAGGGGGAGATGTTGTAATGACCTGAGTTTCATGTAATAAATCTCTCATTCTCTTCTCATGAAATCAGATCAAGCCTAAAGTAATGATTAGTCATAATTTGACGCTCTCATTTGAATCTCAGCCATATAGCTGTAATACCCCATATTTTTTCTAGCTTAAATTCGGCCCAAGAATATTGAGGGATAGCTTCCAAAATGAATAATATTTATTCCATATGGAATTTTCAAGATTTTGACTTTTCATTGTGTGGTAAATTGTATAAGCTTTCCATTGACATCACTACCTGAAAGTTTGTGAGTATGGCCATTTTAAGAGGTAGTTTGTTCGCATCCCGATAAATTTTGAAATTTAGACTAGTACATGCATTATACATGAGATTCAGATTCATATTTAAGTCATGATTCAATTCATAAGTATCCTGCGTATCATCTCAGTCTTTCCCTTATATTTTAACCAAATCAATATCATTCGGGGGTGAACGATCCCAAAGGGGAGATATTCTAATGCCCTGAGTTTCATGGAGTTTTCATGTCATAAATCTCTCATTCATTTCTCATGAAATTAGATCCATGCTAAAGTAATGATTAGTCATAAGTTGACGCTCTCATTTCGATCTAAATCATATAGGTGTTTTAATCAAAGTTCATGAACTCAAAAATTAGTTCAGTAGCACACTACATTGGGATTTAGTCATACAGTTTATTTTAGTTGTTCATGATATCTTATAGCTTTAGATTCCTCAGTAATTTCAGCCTAATTAGCCACATTCGAGGATGAATGTTCCCAAGAGGGTGATATTGTAATACCCTATATTTTTCCTAGCTTAAATTCATCCCAAGAATATAGAGGGATTTCTTTCAAACTGAATAATATTTATTAAATGTGGAATTTTCAATATTTTAACTTACCATTGTGTGGGAAATTTAATAAGTTTTCTATCGATATCACTACATGAAAGTTAGTAAGTATGGACATTTTAAGAGGTAGTTTTTAGCATCCAGGTAAATTGAAAAATTCAAATCAGTGCATGCATCATACATCAGTTTCAAATTCAGATATTAAGTCATTATTCAATTCATAAGTATCCTGCTTATCATCTTAGACTTTTCCTAGTATTTTAATCAAATCAGTATAATTCAGGGACGAACGATCCCAAGGGGGAGATATTGTAATGCCCTGACTTTCATGGAGTTTTCATGTCATAAATCTCTCATTCTTTTCTCATGAAATCAAATCAAGCCTAAAGTAATGATTAGTCATAAGTTGACACTCTCGTTTCAATCATAGCCTTATAGCTGTAGTACCTTGTATTTTTCCTAGCTTAAATTCATCCCTAGAATGTTGAAAGATAGATTCCAAAATGAATAATATTTATTCCATGTGGAATTTTCAATATTTTGAATTTCCATTGTGTGAAAAATTGAATAAGCTTTCCATCGATATCACTACCTAAAAGTTTGTGAGTATTACAATTTCGAGAGGTAGTTTATTCGCATCTAGGTAGATTGCGAAATTCAGCTCAGTACATGCATCATACATAGGTTTAAGATTCAGATATTAAGTCACGATTCAATTCATAAGTATTCTACGTATCATCTTAGACTTTTCCTAGTATTTTACCCAAATCAGTATCATTAGGGGGTGAACGATCCGAAGGAGGAGATGTTGTAATGCACAGAGTCTCATGGAGTTTTCATGTCATAAATGTCTCAGTCATTTCTCATGAAATCAGTCAAGCCTAAAGTAAAGATTAGTCATAAGTTAATGCTCTCATTTCGATCTTACCCATATAGCTGTAATACCTTGTATTTTTCCAAGATTAAATTCATCCTTAGAATATTGAAAAATAACTTCCAAAATAAATAATATTTAATACTTGTGGGATTTTTATGATTTTTACTTTCCATTATGTGGGAAATTGAATAAACTTTCCATCGATATCACTACCTGGAAGTTCATGAGTATGACTATTTCAAGAGGTAGTTTGTTCGGTCCAGGTAAATTACAAAATACAGCTCAGTATATACATCATACATCAGTTTTAGATTCAGATGTTAAGTCATGATTCAATTCATAAGTATCCTACATATCATCTCAGTCTTTTCCTTGTATTTAAACCAAATTAGTATTATTCGTGGGCGAATGATCCCAAAGGGGAGATGTTGTCATGCCCCATGCTTTAGGAAGTTTTCATGTCATAAATCTCTCATTCTTTTCTCATGAAATCATATAAGCCTAAAGTAATGATTAGTAATAAGTTGACGCTTTCGTTTCAATCTCATCCATATAGCTATAATACCCCATATTTTCCCAAGCTTAAATCTTCCCTAGAATGTTGAGGGATAGCTTCCTAAATGAATAATCTTTATTTGACGTGGTATTTTTAATATTTTGACTTTCCATTATGTGGGAAATTAAATAAGCTTTCCTTCGATATCACTACCAGAAAGTTCATGAGTATTGCCATTTCAAGAGGTAGTTTGTTCCCATCCAGGTAAATTGCGAATTTAGCTCAGTGCATGCATCATACATTAGTTTTAGATTCAGATATTAAGTCATGATTAAATTCATAAGTATCTTGCGTATCATCTCAGTCTTTTCCTAGTAATTTAACAAAATTAGTATCATTCGGGGGCAAACGATCTCAAGAGGGAGATGTTGTAATGCCCCGAGTTTCATGGATTTTTCATGTCATAAATCTCTCATTCTTTTCTCATAAAATTATATCAATCCTAAAGTAATTATTAGTCATAAGTTGACGCTCTCATTTCGATCTCAACCATATAGAGGTAGTACCCCGTATTTTTCCTCTCTTAAATTCGTCTCTAGAATGTTGAGGGATAGTTTCTAAAATGAATAATATTTATTCCATGTAGAAGTTTCATGATTTTGACTTTCCATTATGTAGGAAATTGAATAAGCTTTCCATCGATATCACTACCTGAAAGTTTGAGAGTATGGCTATTTCAAGAGGAAGTTTCTTCGCATCCAGGTAAATTGCAAAATTTAGCTCAGTACATGCATCGTACATCAGTTTCAAATTCAGATATTAAGTCATGATTAAATTCATAACTATCCTGCGTATCATCTCAATCTTTTCCTAGTATATTATCAAATCAGTATCATTAGGGGGCGAATGATCCCAAGGCAGAGATGTTTCTTTTCTCATGAAATCACGTCAAACCTAATGTAATGATTAGTTATAAGTTGATGCTCTCGTTTCGATCTTAGCCACATAGCTGTAATGCCCTATATTTTTTCTAGGTTAAATTCGTCCCTTGAATGTTGAGAGATAGTTCCAAAATGAATAATATTTATTCCTTGTGGAATTTTCAAGATTTTGACTTTCCATTGTGTGGGAAATTGAATAAGCTTTCAATAGATATCACTACCTGAAATTGTGAGTATGGCCATTTCAAGAGGTAGTTTTTTTGCATAAAGGTTAATTGCAAAATTCAGCTCAGTACCTGCTTCATACATCAGTTTCAAATTCAGATATTAAGTCATGATTCAATTCATAAGTATCCGGCATAACATCTCAGTCTTTTCATAGTATTTTAAACAAATAAGTATCATTCGGGGGCGAACGATCCCAAGGGGGAGACGTTGTAATGCCCCAATTTTCATGGAGTTTTCATGTCATAAATCTCTCATTATTTTCTCATTAAATCATATCTAGCCTAAAGTAATGATTAGTCATATGTTGACAATTTCATTTTGATCTCAGCCATATAGATTTAAGACCTTGTATTTTTTCTAGCTAAAATTCGTCCCTAGAATGTTGAGGGATATCTTCGAAAATGAGTAATATTTATTTCATGTGGAATTTTCAAGTTTTTGAATTTCCATTGTGTGGGTAAATTGAATAATATTTCCATCGACATTATTACCTGAAAGTTCAAGAGTCTGGCCATTTCAAGAGGTAGTTTGTTCACATCTATGTAAATTATTAAATTTAGCTCAGTACATGCATCATACATCAGGTTCAGATTTTGATATAAAGTCATGATTCAATTCATAAGTATCCTGCGTATCATCTCACTATTTTTCTTGTATTGTAACCAAATCAGTATCATTCGGGTGGGAATGATCCCAAGGGGAAGATGTTCAAATGCCCGAGTTTCATGGAGTATTCTTGTCATAAATCTCTCATTCTTTTCTCCTAAAATAAGATAAAGCCTAAATTAATGATTAGTCAAAACTTGACTCTGTTGTTTCGATATCAGCCATATAGCTGTAATACCCCATATTTTTCCTAGCTTAAATTATTCTCTTTAAAGTTGAGGGGTAGCTTCCAAAATTAATAATATTTATTCCATGTAGAATTTTCAAGATCTTGATTTTCCATTGTATGGTAAATTGAATAAGCTTTTCATCGATATCACTACCTGAAAGTTCACGAGTATGGCCATTTCAAGAGGTAGTTTATTCGCATCTATGTAAATTACGAAATTCAGATCAGTACATGCATGGAGTTTTGATGTAAATTACGAAATTTAGATCATGTAGTTTGTTCGCAACCAGGTAAATTACAAAATTCAGCTCAGTATATGCATCATACATTAGTTTCAGATTTGGATATTAAGTCATGATTCAATCCATCAGTATCCTGCATATCATCTCAGTCTTTTCCTAGTATTTTAACCAAATCAGTTTCATTCATGGGGAAACGATCCCAAGGGAGAGATATTGTTATGCCCTGAGTTTCATGGAGTTTTCATGTCATAAATCTCCCATTCTTTTCACGTGAAATCCGATTCAGCCTAAACTAATGATTAGTCAACAGTTGACTGTCTTGTTTCGATATCAGCCAAATAGTTGTAATACCCCATATTTTTTCTTGCTTAAATTCGTCCCAAGAATGTTGAGGTATAGCTTCCAAAAATAATAATATTTATTCAACAGGGAATTTTTAAGATTTTGACTTTCCATTATGTGGGAAATTGAATAAGCCTTCTATCGATATCACTACCTCAAAGTTCGTTAGTATGGCTATTTCAAGAGGTAGCTTGTTCGCATCCAATTAAATTGAAAAATTCAGCTCAGTACATGCATCATACATCAGTTTCAGACTCACATATTAAGTCATGATTTAATTCATTATTATCTTGCATATCGTCTCTATCTTTTCCTAGTATTTTAACCAAATCAGTACCATTCGGGGGCGAACGATCTCAAGGGGGAGAGGTTGTAATTCCACAAGTTTCATGGAGTTTTTATGTCATAAATCTCTCATTCATTTCTCATGAAATTAGGTCAAGCCTAAAGTAATGATTAGTCATAAGTTGATGCTCTTGTTTTGATCTCAGCCATATAGGTGTAATACACTATATTTTTCCTAGATTAAATTCTTCACTTGAATGTTGAGGGATAGATTCCAAAATGAATAATATTTATTCCATGGGGAATTTTCAAGATTTTGACTTTCCATTGTGTGGGAAATTGAATAATATTTCTATCGATATCACTACCTGGATATTCATGAGTATGGCCATTTCAAGAAGTAGTTTCCTCACGTCCAGGTGAATTGCAAAATTCAGCTCAGTACATGCGTCATAAATTAGTTTCAGATTCAGATATTAAGTGATGATTCAATTTATATGTATCCTTTGTATCATCTCAGTCTATTCCTAGTATTTTAATTAACTTAGTTTCATTCATGGGCAAACGATCGCAAGGGGGAGATGTTGTAATGCCCCAAGTTTAATGGAGTTTTCATGTCATAAATCTCTCATTCTTTTCCTATGAAATTAGATCAAGCCTAAAGTAATGATTATTCAAAAGTTGATGCTCTCATTTCGATCTCAACCATATAGCTGTAATACCTCATATTTTTTCTTGATTAAATTCATCGCTAGAATATTGAGGGATAGCTTCCAAAATGAATATTATTTATTCCACGTGGAACTTTCAAGATTTTGACTTTCCATTGTGTGGAAAATTGAATAAACTTTCCATCGATATCACTACTAGAAAGTTCGTGAGTATCAACATTTCAAGAGATAGTTTGTTCGCATCCAGGTAAATTATAAAATTCAGCTAAGTACATGCATTATACATCAGTTTTAGATTTAGATATTAAGTCATGATTCAATTCATAAGTATCCTACGTATAATCTCAGTCTTTTCCTAGTATTTTAACCAAATCAGTATCATTCGGGGGCAAACGATCCCAACGGGGAGATGTTGTAATGCCCTGAGTTTCATGGAGTTTTCATGTCATAAATCTCTCATTCTTTTCTCATGAAATAAGATCAAGCCTAAAGTAAATATTAGTCATAAGTTCACGCTCTCGTTTCGCTCTCAGCCATATAGGTGTAATACACTATATTTTTCCTAGATTAAATTCTTCCCTTTAATGTTGAGGGATAGATTCCAAAATGAATAATATTTTTTTCAAGTGAAATTTTCAAAATTTTTACTTTCCATTGTGTGTGAAATTGAAAAAGCAGTCCATCGATATCACTAGTTAAAAGTTCGTGAGTATGGCCATTTCAAGAGGATGTTTGTTCGCATCCAGGTAAATTGCGAAATTCATCTCATTGCAGGAATCATATATCAATTTTAGATTCAGATATAAGTCATGATTCAATTCATAAGTATCCTGCATATCATCTTAGTCTTTTCCTTGAATTTTAACCAAATCAGTATCATTCGAGGGCGAACGATCCCAAGGGGGAGATGTTGTAATGCCCTGAGTTTCATGGAATTTTATTGTCATAAATCTCTCATTCTATTCTCATGAAATTATATCAAGCCTAAAGTAATGATAAGTCATAAGTTGACGCTCTCATTTTGATCTAAGCTAAATAGCTGTAACACCTCGTATTTCTCCTAGCTTAAATGTGTCCCTAGAATATTGAGGGATAGCTTCCAAAATAAATAATATTTATTCCACGTGGTATTTTCATGATTTTGAATTTTCATTGTGTGGGAAATTGAATACGCTTTCCATCGATATCACGACCTGAAAGTTCGTGAGTATGGCCATTTCAAGAGGCAGTTAGTTCGCATACAGGTAGATTACGAAATTCAGCTGAGTACATACATCAGTTTCAGATTTAGATATTAAGTCATGATTTAATTCACAAGTATCGTGCATATCATCTTAGTTTTTTCCTAGTATTTTAACAAAATTAGTATCATTCATGGCTGAACGATCCCAAGGGGGAGATGTTGTAATGACCCGAGTTTTATGTAGTTTTTCATTTCATAAAAATCTCAGTGTTTTTTCATGAAATTAGAT
Organism: Capsicum baccatum var. pendulum; assembly: GCA_030864225.1. NCBI lineage: Eukaryota > Viridiplantae > Streptophyta > Magnoliopsida > Solanales > Solanaceae > Capsicum > Capsicum baccatum. Next base: position 248,207,705 of record CM061550.1, read on the forward strand.
CAAGCCTAAAGTAATGATTAGTTATACGTTGACGCTCTTATTTCGATCTCAGCCATATAACTGTAATACCCCATATTTTCCTAGCTTAAATTCGTCCCTCGAGTGTTGAAGGATAGCTTCAAAATGAATAGTATTTATTTCATATGGAATTTGCAAGATTTCGACTTTCCATTGCATGGGAAATTGAATAAGCATTTCATCGATATCACTACCTGAAGGTTCGTGAGTATGGCCATTTCAAGATGTAGTTTGTTCGAATCTGGGTAAATTTCAAAATTAAGCCAGTACATGCAGCACAAGTCATCAGTTTAAGATTTAGATATTAAGTCATGATTCAATTCATAAGTATTAAGCCTATCATCTCAGTCTTTTCCTATTATTTTAACCATATCGGTATCATTCGGGGGCGATCAATCCCAAGGGAGAAATATTGTAATGCCCCAAATTTAATGGAGTTTTGATGTCATAAATCTCTCATTCTCTTCTTATGAAATCAGATCAAGCCTAAAGTAATGATATGTCATAAGTTTATGCTCTCATTTTGATCTCAGCCATATAGCTGTAATACCTCGTATTACTCCTAGGTTAAATTCATTCCTTGAATGTAGAGGAATAACTTCCAAAATAAATAATATTTATTCCACGTGGAGTTTTCAAGATTTTGACTTTCCATTATGTGGGAATTAAATAAGCTTTCCATCGATATCACTACCTGAAAGTTCGTGAGTATGGCCATTTCAGGAGGTAGTTTGTTCGAATACAGGTATATTGAAAAATTCAGCTTTGTAGATGTGTCATACATCAGTTTCAGATTCATATAACAAGTCATGATTCAATTCATAAGTATCCTACATATCATCTCATTCTTTTCCTTGTATTTTGACCAAATGGGTATCTTTCATGGGCGAACGATTCCAAGGGGAAGATGTTGCAATTCCCCGAGTTTCTTAGAGTTTTCATGTCATAAATCTCTCATTTTATTCTCATGAAATCAGATCAATCCTAAAGTAAAAATTAGTCATAAGTTGATGCTCTCGTTTCGCTCTCTGCCATATGGCAGTAATACTCCATATTTTTTATAGCTTAAATTTGACCCTAGAATGTTGAGTGATAGCTTCAAAATAAATAATATTTATTCCATGTGAAATCTTAAAGATTTGACTTTCCATTGTGTGAAAAATTGAATAAGTGTACCATCGATATCACTACCTAAAAGTTCATGAGTACGACCATTTCAAGAGGTAGTTTGTTCGCATCCAGCTAAATTGCATAATTAAGCCCAGTACATGCATCATACATCAGTTTGTGATTCAAATATTAAATCATGATTCAATTCATATGTATCCTGCATATCATCTCAGTCTTTTTGTAGTAGTTTAACCATATCAGTATCATTTGGGGGCGAACGATCCCAAGGGGAAAATGTTGTAATGCCCAAGTTTTATGTCATAAATTTCTCATTCTTTTCCCATTATATCAGATCAAGCCTAAATTAATGATTAGTCCAAAGTTGATGCTTTCATTTCGATCTCAGCCATTTAGCTGTACTACCTTGTATTTCTCCCAGCTTAAATTCATCCCTAGAATGTTCAGGGATAACTTCCAAAAGAAATAATATTTATTCCATGTGGAATTTTCAAGATTTGGACTTTTATTGTTTGGAAAATTGATTAAGCTTTACATCGATATCACTACCTAAAAGTTTGTGTGTATGGCCATTTCAATGGGTAGTTTTTTTGCATCCAGGAAAGTACATACATCATACATTAATTTCAGATTCATATATTAAGTCATGATTCAATTCATAAGTATCCTGTGTATAATCTCAGTCTTTTCCTATATTTTAACCAAATCAGTATCATTTGGGGGTGAACGATCCCAAGGGGGAGATGTTTTAATGCCCCGAATTTCATGGAGTTTTCCTGTCATAAATCTATCATTCTTTTCTCATGAAATCAGATTAAGCCTAAAGTAATGATTAGTCATAAATTTATGCTCTCGTTTCGATCTAATCCATATAGCTTTAATACCCTATGTTTTTCCTATCTTAAATTCGTCCCTAGAATGTTGAGGGATAGCTTCCAAAATGAATAATATTTATTCCATGTGGAATTTTTAAGATTTCAACATTTTATTGTCTGGCAAAATTGAATAAGCTTTACATCGATATCACTACATAAAAGTTCGTGTGTATGGCCATTTCAAGGGGTAGTTTGTTTGCATCCGGGAAAGTACATGCATCATACATTAGTTTTAGATTCATATATTAAGTCATGATTAAATTCATAAGTATCCTGCCTATAATCTCAGTCTTTTCCTAATATTTTAACCAAATCAGTATCATTCGAGGGTGAACGATCTCAAGTGGGAGATGTTGTAATGCCCCGAGTTTCCTGGAGTTTTCATGTCATAAATATCCCATTCTTTTTTCATGAAATTAGATCAAACCTAAAGTAAATATTAGTCATAAATTGACGCTCTCATTTCGATCTCAACTATATAGCTATAATACCTCATATTTCACTTAGCTTAAATGCGTCCTTAGAATGATGAGGGGTGGCTTCAAAAATAAATAATATTTATTCCACGTTGAATTTTCAAGATTTTGAATTTTAATTTATGGGCATTTGCATAAGATTTCCATTGATATCACTGCCTGAATGTTTGTGTGTATGGCCATTTCAATAGGTAGTTTGTTCGCATACAGGTAGATTAAAAGTTTAGCTCAGTACATGCATCATACATTAGTTTTAGACTAAGATATTAAGTGATGATTCAATTCATTATTAACCTGCATATCATCTCAGTGTTTTACTAGTATTTTAACCAAATAAGTATCATTCGAGGGCGAACAATCCCAAGGGGGAGATGTTGTGATGCCCCGAGTTTCATGGAGTTTTCAAGTCATAAATCTCTCATTCTTTTCTTATGAAATCAGATCAAGTCTATAGTAATGAATAGTCATAAGTTGACACTTTCATTTTGCTCTCAGCCATATGGCTGTAATAAACCGTATTTTTCCTAGCTTAAATTCGTCCCAAGAATGTTGAGGGATAGCTTAAAAAATGAATAATATTTATTCCATAGGTAATTTTCAAGATTTGGCTTTCCATTGTGTGGAAAATTAAATAAGCTTTGCATCGATATCTCTACCTGATCGTTCGTGAGTATTTCCATTTCTATAGGATGTTTTTTTGTATCCTGGTAAATTGTGAAATTCACCTCATTGCAGGCATCATACATCTGTTTCAGATTCAAATATTAAGTCACGATTCAATTCATAAGTATCCTGCATATCATCTCAGTATTTTCCTAGTATTTTAACCAAATCAGTATCATTCGACGACGAATGATCCCAATGGAGAGATGTTGTAATGCCCCTAGTTTCATGAAGTTTTCATGTCATAAAGATCTCATTTTTTTCTCATGAAATCAGATCAAGCCTAAAGTAATGATTATACATAAGTTGACACTCTCATTTCGACCTTAGCTATAAAGCTGTAATGCCTCGTATTTCTCCTATCTTAATTGCATTCGTAGAACATTGAGGGATAGCTTCGAAAATAAATAATAATTATTCCCCGTGGAATTTTCAAGATTTCAAATTTCAATTGTATGGGCAATTGAATAAGCTGTCCATCGATATCACTGGATCAGAGTTTGTGAGTATGACCATTTCATGAGGTAGTTTGTTCGCAACCAGGTAAATTGCAAAATTCAGCTCAGTATATGCATCATACATCAGTTTCAGATTCGGATATTAAGTCATGATTCAATTCATCAGTATCCTTCATATCATCTCAGTCTTTTCCTAGTATTTTAACCAAATCAGTATCATTCGTGGGCGAACGATCCCAAGGGGGAGATATTGTTATGCCCCGAGTTTCATGGAGTTTTCATTTCATAAATCTCCTATTATTTTCACATGAAATCAGATTTAGCCGAAAGTAATGATTGTCATAAGTTGACTCTCTTGTTTCGATCTCAGCCATATAGTTGTAATACCCATAATTTTCCTTACTTAAATTCGTCCCAAGAATGTTGAGGTATTGCTTCCAAAAAGAATAATATTTATTTAACGGGGAATTTTTAAGATTTTAACTTTCCATTATGTGGGGAATTGAATAAGCCTTCTATCGATATCACTACCTGAATGTTCGTTAGTATGGCTATTTCAAGAGTTAGTTTGTTCGCATCCACGTAAATTGCAAAATTCAGCTCAGTACATGCATCATACATCGGTTTTAGATTCAGATATTAAGTCACGATTTAATTCATTATTATCCTGCATATCGTCTCTATCTTTTCCTAGTATTTTAACCAAAATAGTATCATTCGGGGGCGAACGATCCCAAGGGGGAGAGGTTGTAATTCCACAAGTTTCATGGAGTTTTCATGTCATAAATCTCTCATTCATTTCTCATGAAATTAGATCAAGCCTAAAGTAATGATTAGTCATAAGTTGACGCTCTTGTTTCGATCTCAGCCATATAGCTGTAATACCCCATACTTTTCCTTGCTTAAATTCATTGCTAGAATGTTGAGGGATAGCTTCCAAAATTAATAATATTTATTCCACGGGGAATTTTCAATATTTCGACTTTCCATTGTGTGGGAAATTGAATAATCTTTCCATCGATATAACTACCTGAATATTCGTGAGTTTGGCCATTTCAAGAAGTAGTTTGTTCACATCCAGGTAAATTAAAAAATTCAGTTCAGTACATGCATCATAAATTAGTTTTAGATTCCGATATTAAATCTCTTATTCTTTTGTCATGAAATCATATCAAGCCTAAAGTAATGATAAGTCAAAGTTGACGCTCTCATTTTGATCTAAGATAAATAGCTGTAAGACCTCGTATTTCTCCTAGCTTAAATGTGTCCCTAGAATATTGAGGGATAGCTTCCAAAATAAATAATATTTATTCCACGTGGTATTTTCATGATTTTGAATTTTCATTGTGTGGGAAATTGAATACGCTTTCCATCGATATCACTACCTGAAAGTTCGTGAGTATGGCCATTTCAAGAGGCAGTTAGTTTGCATACAGGTAGATTACGAAATTCAGCTGAGTACATACATCAGTTTCAGATTTAGATATTAAGTCATGATTTAATTCACAAGTATCGTGCATATCATCTTAGTCTTTTCCTAGTATTTTAACCAAATTAGTATCATTCATGGCTGAACGATCCCAAAGGGGAGATGTTGTAATGACCCGAGTTTCATGTAGTTTTTCATTTCATTAATCTCTCAGTGTTTTCTCATGAAATCAGATCAAGTCTAAAGTAATGATTAGTCATACATTGACGCTGTCATTTAGATCTCAACCATATACCTGTAATACCCGTATTTGCCTAGCTTAAATTCGTCCCTAGAGTGTTGAAGGATAGCTTCAAAATGAATAGCATTTATTGCATGTGGAATTTTCAAGATTTTGACTTTTTGTTGTGTGGGAAATTGAATAAGCTTTTCATCGATATCACTATTTGAAGGTTCGTGAGTATGGCCATTTCAAGATGTAGTTTGTTCGTATCTAGGTAAATTTCAAAATTAAGCTAGTACATGCATCATACATCAGTTTGAGATTCAGATATTAATTCATGATTCAATTCATAAGTATCCAACATATCATCTCAGTCTTTTCCTATGGGGCGACCGATCCCAAGGGGGAAATGTTGTAATTCCCCAAATTTCATGGAATTTTCATGTCATAAATCTCTTATTCTCTTCTCATGAAATCAGATCAAACCTAAAGTAATGATATGTCATAAGTTGATGCTCTCATTTCGATCTCAGCCATATAGCTGTAACCTCATATTTCTCCTAGATTAAATAAATAATATATATTCCATGTGGAATTTTCAAGATTTCTACTTTCCATTATGTGGGAATTAAATAAACTTTCGATCGATATCACTACCTGAAAGTTTGTGAGTATGGCCATTTTAAGAGGTAGTTTGTTCGAATATAGGTATATTGCAAAATTCAGCTTTGTATATGCATCATACATCAGTTTCAGATTAAGATTATAAGTCATGATTCAATTCATAAGTATCCTACGTATCATCTCAGTCTTTTCCTTGTATTTTGACCAAATGGGTATCATTCGTGGGCGAACGATCCCAAGGGGAGATGTTGTAATTCCCCGAGTTTCTTGGAGTTTTCATGTCATAAATCTCTCATTTTATTCTCTTGAAATCAGATCAATCCTAAAGTAACAATTATTCATAAGTTGATGCTCTCCGTTCGCTCTCTGCCATATAGCAGTAATACTCCATATTTTTTCTAGCTTAAATTTGACCCTAGAATGTTGAGTGATAGCTTCAAAAATAAATAATATTTATTCCATGTGAAATCTTCAAGATTTAACTTTCTATTGAGTGAAAAATTGAATAAGCTTTCCATCGATATCACTACCTAAAAGTTTGTGAGTACGGCCATTTCAAGAGGTAGTTTGTTCGCATCTCGGTATATTGCGAAATTAAGCCCAGTACAGGCATCATACATCAGTTTGAGATTCAGATATTAAATCATGATTCAATTCATTCATATCCTGCATATCATCTCAGCCTTTTTCTAGTATTTTAACCATATCAGTATCATTCGGGGGGAAACGATCCCAAGGGGGGAAATGTTGTAATGCCCCAAGTTTCATGTCATTAATTTCTCATTCTTTTCCCATGATATCATATCAAGCCTAAATTATTGATTAGTCCTAAGTTGACGCTTTAATTTCAATCTCATCCATTTAGCTGTAATACCTAGTAGTTCTCCCAGCTTAAATTCATCCCTAGAATATTGAGGGATAACTTCCAAAATGAATAATATTTATTCCACATGGAATTTTCAATATTTCGAATTTTTATTGTTTGGGAAATTGATTAAGCTTTATATCGATATCACTACCTGAAGGTTTGTGTGTATGGACATTTCAATGGTTAGTTTGTTTACATCCAGGAAAGTACAAGCATCATACATTAGTTTCAGATTCATATATTAAGTCATGATTCAATTCATAAGTATCCTGTGTATAATCACAGTCTTTTCCTAGTATTTTAACCAAATCAGTATCATTCAGGGGTGAACGATCCCAAGGGGGAGATGTTGTAATGTCCTGAATTTCATGGAGTTTTTATTTCATAAATCTCTCATTCTTTTCTCATGAAATCAGATCAATCCTAAAGTAATGATTAGTCATAAATTTATGCTTACGTTTCGATCTAAGCCATATAGCTTTAATACCCCATGTTTTTCCTAGCTTAAATTTGTCCCTAGAATGTTGAGAGATAGCTTCCAAAATGAATAATATTAATCCATGTGGAATTTTCAAGATTTCAACCTTTTATTTTCTGAAAAATTGAATAAGCTTTACATCGATATCACTACCTGAAAGTTCTTGTGTATGGCCCATTTCAAGGGGTAGTTTGTTTGCATCCAGGAAAGTACTTGCATCATACATTAGTTTAAGATTCATATATTAAGTAATGATTCAATTCATAAGTATCCTGCATATAATCTCAGTATTTTCCTAGTATTTTAACCAAATCAGTATCATTCGGTGGCGAGTGATCTCAAGGGGGAGATGTTGTAATGCCCCGAGTTTCCTGGAGTTTTCATGTCATAAATCTGCCATTCTTTTTTCATAAAATCAGATAAAGCCTAAAGTAATGATTAGTCATAAGTTTATGCTCTCATTTCGATCTACACTATATAGCTATAATACCTTATATTTCAACTAGCTTAAATGTGTCCTTAGAATGTTGAGGGATAGCTTCAAAAATAAATAATATTTATTCCACGTTGAATTTTCAAGATTTCGACTTTCAATTATTGGGCAATTGAATGAGCTTTCCATCGATATCACTGCCTGAAAGTTTGTGTGTATGTCCATTTCAATAGGTAGTTTGTTCGCATATAGGTAGATTGAAAGTTTAGGTCAGTACATGCATCATACATCAGTTTCAGATTCAGATATTAAGTCATGATTGAATTTATAAGAAACCTACATATCATATCAGTCTTTTACTAGTATTTTAACCAAATAAGTATCATTCGTGGGCGAACAATACCAAGGGGGCAATGTTGTGATGCCCCGAGTTTCATGGAGTTTTCAAGTATAAATCACTTAATTCTTTTTGTAACGCCCCAGAAAATGGGCCCCGGAGCATCACACGGTGCTTGAGGCTAACCCTTTGAGCCATTTTCATTCAGTTCAACACAAATCCACGGGGTTTCCATAAATAACCCTAAAATATCATCAGAGTAATCATCATCCAAGCATAAAAGAATTTCAGAAAGATAATAAAATACGACTTATTAGTCAACTCCCAACATCTATACTAGTCTATGAAGCCTCTAAGAAAATCAATAAAACCAGCGAGCCATTGAGACATTCCTTAATTGACTCATACTCAGTTATCAAATGTAAAAAATTCGGTGAAACTAACATCAGACATCACGTCCTCGGAACATGAGGACTCACCACAATAGATGATGTAGAACAGCGTGCCCAAAGAATCACTGTCGAACCTAAAACTAAGCACCTGAACCTATATTCCGAGAAAATGCAGTGCACATCCGAAGACGTGGGTCAGTACCATGGAAAAGAACCGAGTATATGGGGGTGTATGAAGTTGTATAAACATCATCATCAAAAATATTTATAAGAAATATGCAGGATGTATGAAAGACTCACATAGCCCGAAGAAAATCATCATAATCATGAGAGGATGAAATAAGTACAATAACACTTGTGAGTCATCACATAATTTATCAATCACTTTCAGTTCATCAAGAATATCAATTTTCATATTGTAAATATCATTTAAATCTTATGAAAGAATAACTTTCACAATTCCACTTTCAAATCACCTCACCATTCACCACAGACACAAGAAAACAGACACACACTAGGAGATCCTATAACCGACATAAACCATGTGAGCTAATGGAGTCCAACGTACCACCCACGTTGGAGAGAGCCATCCTATCCTTTCCATCGGTGTAGGACAATCAATATCAAATTCACATAAACTAGTGATCACTATATAAATCAGCCTCAGGCTCACTCCTATGGGGGCACGTAGTTCTAGGGAAGTAAGGTCGCTTTATACCTCCCACTCGGTGATAAAGATTTCTCTTGGACTTAGCTTAGATCATTTCAAAGAAAATCCACAACAAAATAATTTTAGTAATATATAAATATACATCGGGAGCCATCATGCTTCCCATCTATAAAAATCAACCACGTTGTGGATTTCTTTCACACTCGAGTTCAAAACAACTCCATTAAGACCAAAAGGTCAAATCATTCAAAATATCTCAAATATTCAACATCAACGTGATTATAACACACACTTTCTAAAAAAAATACAATTTCCAATGGGGATTCATGACCTAAATATCAAAATCATGATAAATATTGTTCAAGATTCATGCTTTATATCACCAAACATGTAAATTCATTTTTCAAAATCATAAATATCCATATTTCATAATAATCATCATAAGATATGGGTTCATGCTTCAAATTCATAAAAATCAAATAAAAATCACGCCTTTGTAAAGAAAATTACTTTTGAGCACAAGAACGAAAGAGAGTTCTTGTTGAAAAACCCCACATACCTTGAATGATAAACTTTTGATCGATACTCATTTTTGAGATGTTAATCGTGACTTTGAATAATGGTTCTTGGAGTTCTTGAACTAGAAACTTGGAATCTTGAATAAATTTACAGAATTAATGGTGAACTTTAGAGGTGATAGCTTATGCTTCTAGACAGTTGAAACCCCATGAGAAAAATTACCCCACCCATGACCTTGAGTTGGTTGCTGTTGGGTTTGCTTTGAAAATCTGGAGACACTATTTGTATGGGATCCATGTTGATATTTTCATTGATCATAAGAGTCTGCAGTATGTGTTTACCTAGAGATAATTGAATCTTAGGCAGAGACGATGGTTAGAATTATTAAAGGACTATGATATGAGTGTGCTGTACCATCTGGGCAAGGCCAATGTTATGGCGGATTCCCTAAGTAGAGTGTCCATGGGTAGTATTTTGCATGTGGTAGAAGGTAATAAAGAGTTGGCTCGTGATTTACATTGTTTGGAAAGATTGGGGGTTAGGTTGTTTGACTCTGCTGAAGGTAGTATAGGGGTTCAGAGTAGTTCCAAATCCTCCTTAGTTTTGAAAGTAAAGGAAAAACAATACTTAGTTGCTAGTTTGGTCAGAATGAAGGAGTCAGTCAAGGACCAAAGAGTAGAGGTTTTCTCCCAAGGGGGAGATAGTATATTGAGATTGCAGGATAGTTTATGTGTCCCGAATGTTGATGATTTGAGACAGAGGATTATGGATGAAGCGCACGGGGTGCAATATTCTATTCATCCTGGTGCCACCAAGATGTACTGAGACTTACGGGAAATCTATTGGTGGAGTGGCATGAAGAAAGATATAGCAACGTTTGTAGCTAAGTGTGCAACATGCCAACAGGTTAAGGTTGAACACCAAAGACCTGGTGGTATGATGCAAGAGTTTAGTATTCCCACATGGAAGTGGGAAGAGATAAATATGGACTTTGTGATTGGTTTACCTCCTTCCCGATGCCATCATGATTCCATTTGGGTTGTGGTTGATAGGTTGACTAAGTCTGCTCATTTCTTGCCTGTTCATACTTCATATACTATTGAGGATTACGCTAGATTGTATATCCGAGAGCTAGTCAGACTGGATGGAGTTACCTTGTCTATCATTTTGGATAGGGGTACTCAGTTTACTTTGCAATTTTGGAAAGCTTTTAAGAAGGGTCTTGGTACCCAAGTGCTTATGAGTTTCGCTTTTCATCCACAGACCAATGGTCAGGATGAGCGGACCATCCAGACCTTAGAGGATATGTTGAGATTTTGTGCACTTGACTTTAAGGGAAGTTGGGATGATCACTTATTGTTGATAGAGTTTGCTTACAATAATAGTTTCCACTCTAGTATTGGCATGGCTTCGTTTGAAGCCTTATATGGGAGAAAGTGTAGATTACCCTTAGGTTGGTTCAAGGTGGGTGAAGCAGCTGTGAGTTGTCCTGATTCGGTATTTGAGGCTATGAAAAAAGTTAAGTTGATTAGGAAAAAGTTGAAAACTATGTAGAGTCATCAGAAGTCATATACGGATGTTAGAAGTAGAGACCTTGAATTTGAAGTTGGTGACCTAGTGTATCCGAAAATTTCATTCATGAGGGGATGAAGAGATTTGAAAAGAAGGGGAAGCTTAGTCCCCATTATGTTGGTCCTTACAAAATTCTTAGTCGTGTCGTTCAGGTAGATTATTAAGTCGAGTTTCCTTCCGAGTTGTCCTCTGTTCATCTAATATTCCATGTCTCCATGCTTAGAAAGCATATTAGCGATGCTGTGGTAGTGGATTCCTCTGTGAGTGCTGATATTCAAGGAAATCTTTCTTTTGATGAGATTTCTGTTGAGATTCTTGATTTTAGTGTCCGAAGACTAAGGAACAAAGAAGTTCCCTTGGTCAAGGTGTTGTGGCGAAACCCATCTGTTGAGGGTGCAACTTGGGAAGCTGAGGTGGATATGCGATCCAAGTACCCGGACCTTTTTTTCATGAACTCCGATCAAGCTGAAGGTACCGTTCTTTCCTAAATCATGCACTTTTGACAAAAGTTACAGTAGTTCAGCTGTCATTTATTATGTGTTCAGCTGTAGTTTCTTGAATTTATGCATTCTATGTTGCATTCAGAGTGAGAAACGATGTGGTGATGAGTCTAACAAATAGTTTTAGCTGTATGCTCTATTCCCGATCTAATCTTGGTATGTATAGCGTCATTCGAGGATGAATTTTTCGAAGGAGGGAATGATGTAATACCCCAGGAATTTTTTTGTTGAAATTTTGTGCGTAAACGTGTTGGGTTCTATCTTCTAGAATGAATTATTAATCTTCCATGCAAAATATCTTAGATTATGACCCACCATTGCGTAGAGTATCAAATAATATTTCCAATTATATGTGGATCATCCAAAATGGACACCCGAGCGACGAGTTTTTAACAATCCGATCGAACCTTGAATAGTAGTGAACAGTAAAACATGCAGGAAAAAGTACTGAGGCCTGGCGTATTTTTGCTCCAACTTTAAATGATCATAACTACATACACATAATTATCTAGGTGATCTACTATATATCAACGGAAAGCTATATGAGTCCTCTTTCCAATGAAAGTAGTTTTATCCAATTTATCTATCGGATCAAAAAGTTATGGTCGATCTACTTCAGCCTACCTAAAGCAAATTTTGGGGTCAACTTCAAACGATCACAACTCCTTGTACACAGTGATCTGGGTGAGATACTATATATCAACGGAAAGATATGAGAGTCCTCTTTCTAATTAAATTGGTTTCATCCAATTTGGATATCGAACTACAATTTTATAGTTGATCCACTTCAGACTATCAAAATAGTCCACCAAAGGACAGATTCGAGAATTATTTGATTTTTAGGGGAGTTTTGATCATTCCCCCTCACCCAAAATCCGTCCAAACCTTATATTAAAGCCTATTAGAAGCATTATATGTTATATTTCATTAAACTCCCTCAAAAAGAAAACCCTAAGCTCCTACATCCAACTTCAAGAACCTCTAAAGTTCACCATTAACTCTGTAAATTTATTCAAGATTCCAAGTTCCTAGTTCAAGAACTCCAAGAACCATCATTCAAAGACACGATTAAAATCTCAAAAATGAGTATCGATCTAAAGTTCCATCATTCAAGGTATGCGGGATTTTTCAACAAGAACTCTCTTTTGTTCTTGTGCCCAAAAGTAATTTCTTTACAAAGGCATGGTTTTTATTTGATTTTTATGAATTTGAAGCATGAACCTATATGTTATGATGATTATTATGAAATCTTGATGTTTATGATTTTGAAAGATGAATTTACATGTGTGGTGATATAAAGCATGAATCTTGAACGATATTTATCATGATTTTGATATTTGGATCATAAATCCCCATTGGAAATTGTGTTTTTTTGAGAAAGTGTGTGTTATAAGAATGTTGATGTTGAATATTTGAGATATTTTAATGATTTGATCTTTTGGTCTTAATGGAGTTGTTTTGAACTCGAGTGTGAAAGAAATCCACAATGTGGTTGATTTTGATAGATGGGAAGCATGATGGATCCCGATGTATATTTATATATTACTAAAATTGTTTTGTTGTGGATTGTCTTTGAAATGATCTGATCTAAGTTCGGGATAAATATTTAGCACCGAGTGGGAGGTATAAAGCGACCTTACTTTCCTATAACTACGTGCCCCTGTAGGAGTGAGCCTGAGGCTGATTTATATAATGATCACTATTTTGTGTGGATTTGATATCGATAGTCCTACTCCAATGGTAAGGATAGGACGGATCTACCAAACATGGGTTGTACGTTGGAATCCATGTAGCTCACATGGTTTATGTCGGTTATAGGATCTCCTAGTGTGTGTGTGTGTCCTTGTGTCTGTGGTGAATGATGAAGTGATTTGAAAGTGGAATTCTGAAAGTTATTCTTTCAAAAGATTTAAATGATATTTACATTATGAGGATTGATATTCTTGATGAACTGAAAGTGATTGACAAATTATATGATGACTCACATGTGTTATTGTACTTATTTCATCCTCTTATGATTATGATGATTTTCTTCGGGCTATGTGAGTCTTTCATACATCCTGCATATTTCTTATAAATATTTATGATGATGATGTTTATACAACTGCATACACCCCCATATACTCGGTTCCTTTCCATAGTACTGACCTACATCTTTGGATGTGGGCTTCATTTTCTCGAAATGTAGGTTCAGGTGCTCAGTTCAAGGTTCAAAAGTTATTCTTCGGGCACGTTGTTCTACATTCTCTGTTATGGTGAGTCTTCATGTTCTGAGGACGTGATGCCTGATGTCGGTTTCACAGAATTGTTTTCATTTGATAACTGAGTATGAGTCAGTTGGGGCATGTCTCAATGGCTCGCTGGTTTTATTGATTTTCTTAGAGGCTTGTCAGACTAGTATAGATGTTGGGAGTTGACTAATAAGTTGTATTTTGTTATCTTTCTGAAATTCTTTTATTCTTGGATGATGATTACTCTGTTGATATTTGAGGATTATTTATGGAAACCCCATTGATTTGTGTTGAACTGAATGAAAATGGCTCAAAGGGTTAGCTTATGGCTACTCGTAGCCTCAAGCGCTGTGTGACGCTTTGGGACCCATTTTCTGGGGCGTTACATTGACGCTCTCATTTCGATCTCAGCCATATAGCTGTAATACCCCATAATTTTCCTAGCTTAAATTAGTCCTTAGAATGTTGAGGGATAGCTTCCAAAATGAATAACATTTATTCCATGTGGAATTTTCAAAATTTTGACTTTCCATTATTTGGGAAATTGAATAAGCTTTTCATTGATATCACTACTTGAAAGTTTATGAGTGTGGCCATTTCAAGAGGTAGTTTGTTTGCATCCAGGTAAATTGCAAAATTCAGCCTAGTACATGCATTATACATCTATTTTAGATTCACATATTAAGTCATGATTCAATTCATAAGTATCCTGTGTATCAACTCAGTCTTTTCGTACTATTTTAACCAAATCAGTATTATTCTAGGGCGAGCGATTCCAAGGGTGAGATGTTGTAATGCCCCGAGTTTCATGGAGTTTCCATGTCATAATTCTCTCATTCTTTTCTTATGAAATCATATCAAGCCTAAAGTAATTATTAGTTATAAGTTGACGCTTTCGTTTCGATATTAGCCATATAGTTGTAATACCCCATATTTTTCCTAGCTAAAAATCATCCCTAGAATGTTGAGTGACTGGTTCCCAAATGAATAATATTTATTGATGTGAAATTTTCAAGATTTCGACTTTCCATTGTGTGGAAAATTGAATAAGTTTTCCTTCGAAATCACAACCTGAAAGTTTGTGAGTTTGGCCATTTCAAGAGGTGTTTTGTTTGCATCCAGGTAAATAACAAAATTCAGCTTAGTAAATGCATCATACATCAATTTCAGATTCAGATATTAAGTCATGATTAAATTTATAAGTATCCTATGTATTATCTCAGTCTTTTCCTAGTATTTTAACCAAATCAGTATTATTCGGGGGCAAACGATCCCAAAGGGGAGATGTTGTAATGCCTCGAGTTTTATGGAGTTTTTATGTCATAAATCTCTCTTTCTTTTCTAATGAAATCAGATCAAGCCTCAAGTAATGTTTAGTCATAAGTTGACACTCTCATTTCGATCTCAGCCATATAGCTGTAATACCCTGTATTTTTCCTAGCCTAAATTCGTCCCTAGAATGTTGAGGGATATCTTTCAAAATGAATAATATTTATTCCACATGGAATTTTAATGATTTTGACTTTCCATTGTGTGGGAAATTGAATAAGCTTTCCATTGATATCACTATCTTAAAGTTTGTGAGTATGGATATTCCAAAGTTAGTTTGTTTGTAACAAGGTAAATTGCGAAATTCAGCTCAGTACATGCATGATGTCGCTCAACTTACACCTTAAATTAGTGTAAGGCGGTCGTCGTCAATATATTTACCCAAATTTGTAGTCGGGGTCAAACCCACAGGGAACCATGTGAGTGGTGACTAAGCTAATTTGAAGCTATAGCTACAAGTTCAATTCAAACAAATGGTACGAAAATATAAAATTAAGATGGGTGTTTTGAAAGTATCAAGTAATGTTGTCACTTCAATATTAATGTTTGTAATCAATATAAATGGGAAACCAGAGCTATGTTCACCAAGGGTTTCGGGAATTGACAGATACTAGGTAATGCTAGAGATTCTCGGAATGATTAGAACAGCAGAATATCCCAAATAATTATACTATCTGACTTATCTCTCGACCTCACCAGACAATTTATTATCTAATTCTCTCAAACTTAGATAACTTATCTATTTCCAATAGGATGCTATCTCAGGTAGATTAATCCAGTTACGACATTAATCATTAAACAGAAGGTTGGTAGCTTCCGAGTCCCTGTTGATAATTCACGTTCTCTTGTCTATTTCTTCGTTAGAAGCAAATAAAACCTAAGGCATAACCTAATGTTTGCAACCACTAGGTTTCAGTTAAAACAACAGAATTTCAAGATGTTCCACTACTCTTTAAATCCGTTAAACACCTAGTATCATATCAAACCCTAATCCATGGATCCCATAACCCCGGCTAATGGAATTAGCCGCTCATGATTTGATGAACGAAATCACAAGTTAAATTCATAATGATAAGGATAAATGACGATTAGATGGAAAACAACAAATAGTTTCTTCGATTGAATCACAAGGTAGAAACCCAAAAATAGTTGATAAAAACAAGAAGAATAGTTGATATAAGAGAGCAATGTTACGTGCCTCTCTTCCCTAGGTTAATTGTCTGATAGATGAATTATGAATCTATCAAAAACCATAAAAGATGCTATTTATACTAACGCCTAATTAAGGTAATAAAATAACAAAATCACAGCTGGGCTTGAATTTATGTGATGGCATATTGGTGTTGATCGTCATGCTTCTGACAGCGTCTCAGATATGTCGTCAGAAGTCGTGCCTTATTAACCTGTTCTACCATACTATGGAGATGTCCTCCAGAGGCTTACTAGAGGGGTGACGACGTGTAGCAAATGTCGTCAGACCTTCAGCTTATTTCACCATGTTTTGTCCCACTCAATAACATCTTCTGACGGCTTACCACACTTGTGACGCCATATTGAGAATGTCGTCACCTTCATCCAACAACTTTTCTTCACTGTTCTTCCTGATGCCTTTTTCTGGTAGCTTACCACATCTCTGACGGTTTGCAAGAAATGCCGTTAGACTCATATCAGCTCACTTGTACCAGATTTTACTCTTTTGCTCCATTGTTATTTATTTCCATGCTTCTTGAATTTCCTACAAAATCTTAAGAAATAACATCAAAAACACCAATAATTACTTAAGAACTTACGGTTATTTCAAGTTAAAAAGTCTTAAATGTGCTACCAAAATCTAGCACATCAACACCCTTAACTTAAAACAATTGCTTGTCCTCAAGCAACTAGATAACATCATACAACGATACTGAAGAGACACATACGATACCTATCACAGTTGATTATCAAGTTTAGCTCAAAACTCATGCCACTCTCCACGTTCAATTACTTATAAATCCAATTGTACATAGCAATGAAGATTAACAATGTGACCCAAAGGAATCAAGATATGGCATCAATTCAGCAACAATAATCTATGAATATGTACAAGTTACACTACCCAAGCAAGTAAATAGCTAGCAATACAACCGATGTGCCTTTACAACAAATAAGTCCCTCCTTACTCATATATGAACTCAAGCATGTCAATGTAGGGACGGTCAAGAGACACTCACTCTCAGAAAGAAATTCCAATCAATGCATGTCAAATACCATATGCTTGCCCTTATTTTCATTACCAAGGTGTCTAGACATGTAAGTTAGGATCACTATAGGTCTTTTCTTTGGCTTGTAATATAGGCTAAGGGCTGGTATGATATTCAATGGCATTTAGAGTGACTAAGCCTCCTTGGCACTACCTTAACTTTTGGGGTTCACTTATTAACCTTTTTCTTCTTTTTCTCCTTGTCTTGGTCACACATTATTCAGGATGGATGTGGCTTTTTTTCATTTTTTTTCTTTTCTTATTCTTCTTCCACACCACCCAGCTTTTTATTCTTTTTCACTTATTCTTTTCCTTGTATTCTACCTTTCTTCATACTCAGTTTAAATCACATAACCCTATGATAGCCACCCTCAACTTATGTTGTTTACCTAAGTCTAGGTGCATAGTATCCAAGGAGGACCAGGGCCAAAATAGGTTCATTATGATCTAAACAGGAAGGTGATAGGTGTCATAGAAAGAAATGGTCAATTCAAGCTCAAAATAGGGATCAAGAGATATCATGCATATAGGAAAGGTCATTTAGGCAAAAAGTGACTTAAAAATCAAAATGGCCTATGATCCTTTCCTAACCCCCTATCTTTCAACCAAGGTAAGACTAACCGGGCAAGTTCTGGATTTAACACACAAAGAGAACTAAGTAGTACCTCACACATACATGGCACAAAGGTGCATCACAAGCTACTACCTATCCGGTTCATGCGATTGTTTAGCAGTGGATATCATGTCACTAGTACTAATGCTATAACAAGATGCACAGTGGTCACACATAAATGTATATCACACAGTTATAAAACAGACCAACGGAGAGGTGTTTATCAGTCTCAAAAATAAACAAAAATATGTCAACTGCTCTAGATACTTATTTTTCTCCAGTTAACCACAACACATCACAAAACAAACACATTACGCCTAAATATGTCAGCTCTACTAGGAAAAAGACTCTAGGGAAAAGAGGCACGATAATAAAAACTCCAGGAGGACATCAACGCGCACAAATAGCCCCACCCTCAACTTTATATCATGCATTGTTCCCAACATGTCAAATAAAAAAAAGAGAGTTAGAAACATACCTGTGGCACCATGGGTGCGAAGATCTGATGTCAATCATATAATGCAAATACAAACAACAAATTACCTTGGGTTGCCTCCCAAGAAGCGCCTGGTTTAACGTTGCGGCGCGACTCAGTTATCTTGATTAATCAGAATTTGTCAAGATACCTTGTTGATAATTATTTATGTCTCCACTTGGAGGATTTGAAACGCCGGCCCAACTTTTGATCAATACACCTTCGAGGCGCGTTGGGTAAATATAAGGGCACGATGAGGAATGTTTTGTCACGCCACTTCGAAGACTTGAACTGGTTGCCCAATTTTTTATCAAACTTTTGTGTGGGCTCATTTGGAAATGGTGAGAATCTTAAACAACCACTAAATGAACATCTATCTTTAAGCTCTTTGGCCTTTAATATTGGGGTTGTAGTCTGCCCTTTTGGAAGGATAAACCCCAAAATGTAGGAATCTTCCTCCTCATTTTCAAAATTCATTATTTTCTTAGGTGATTTGACTTTTATGACATCCACTAAGCATAACGCCGAAAAGTGATTTGAATGAGGACTAACCCTCAATTTCGGAATGACTTTCCTATTAGTATTTTTACCCTGAAATGGACTAGAGTCTTCACGAAGATTGTGCTTGATTTCTTCCTTTGACTCTAATGCCATTTCCTCATCCTTGGCATCTTCATTCATGAATAGTTTGGTCAATTTGGAAATCACCGAGGGTTTCTCAAAATCATGATCATTATCAACATCGGATTCTTGCTCTTCATCCTCACACTCTTCCATTATTTTAAATAATTCCATAGACAAGATATCATGTAAACATAATGTAGAAAAGTGTTTTGGATGATTGACCTCGATATCCATTTCTTCTATCCTTTCTCTTCCCTTTTTAAATGCCCTAATGTCTTGACACATGTCATATATGGTATCATTCGTTGTGTCTATACGATCCAACATTTGAAGCATAGCTTCAATTTCACTCTTTCCAGTGCTGCGTTCTTCCTTTTCTTGACCATAAGACCTGTCATACATATAAGATGAACTAGAACTTGGGTTAGCGCAATAGGGGGAGGGGGAATTTGAGAAATCACTCCAATGTCCATCTTGACCACCACATAAAGAACAATTATACTCCTAGTAGGATGGAGATGGTGCACACATCTTTCTCCGAGGAGCGTATTTACAATCTTGCCAAAAGTGGGGTCCATCATAATATGGACATGGATCATCCAGATAAGATTTCCAACCATCAAACTTAAATTCATTCAATGATGCCATAGTAAGAAATAAACAAAAATAAAGAAAATCTACCTAACACAAGAACAAAGAAAATCTCAACAAATATTTACAAGTTTGAATTCAAGCAAGTAAGATAAAATTCCAAAATAACTCAATACGCCAAATTGGTCCCTATCAATGGCGCCATTTTTTATATCGCTCAACTTACACCTCAAATTAGTGTAAAGTGGTCGTCGTCAATATATTTACCCAACTTTGGAGTCGGGGTCAAATCCACAGGGAACAATGTGAGTGGCGATTAAGCTAATTTGAAGCTATAGCTACAAGTTCAATTCAAACAAATGATACGAAAATATAAAATTAAGATGGGGGTTTTGAAAGTATCAAGTAATGTTGTCACTTCAATATTAATGTTTGTGGTCAATATAAATGGGAAACCAGAGCTATGTTCACCAAGGGTTTCGAGAATTAACAGATACTAGGTAATTTTAGAGATTCTCGAAATGATACTAACAATAGAATATCCCTGACAATTATAGTATCTGAATTATCTCTCGACCTCACCAGATAATTTGTTATCTAATTCTTTCAAACTTAGATAACCTATCTATTTCCAATAGGATGTTATCTCAGGTAGATTAATCTAGTTACGATATTAATCATCAAATAGAAGGTTAGTAGCTTTCGAGTCCCTATTGATAATTCACATCCTCTAATCTATTTCTCTGTTAAAAGCAAATAAAACCTAAGGCATTACCTAATTTTTGCAACCACTAGGTTTCAGTAAAAACAGAAGAATTTTAAGATGTTCCACTACTCTTTGAATCCATTAAACATCTAGTATCATATCAAACCCTAATCCATAAATCCCATAACCCGGCTAATGGAATTAGCCGCTTATGATTTGATGAACAAAATCACAAGTTGAATTCATAATGATAAGGATAACTTACGATTATATGGAAAACAACAAGTAGTTTCTTTGATTGAATCACAAGGTAGAAACCCAAAAATAGTTGATAAAAACAAGATGAATAATTGATATAAGAGAGCAATGTTACGTGCCTCTCTTCCCTAGGTTAATTGTCTGATAGATGAATTATGGATCAATAAAAAACCTTAAAAGATGCTATTTATACTAAAGCCTAACTAAGGTAACAAAATAACAAAATCATAGCTGGGATCGAATTTAGGTGATGGCATATTGGTGTTGATCGTCAGGCTTCTGACGGCGTCTCAGATATGTCATAAGAAGTCATGCCTTCTTAACCTGTTCTGCCTCACTCAGACGATGTTCTCCGACGGCTTACCAAAGGGGTGACGACGTGTAGCAAATGTCATCAGACCTTCAACTTATTTCACCATGTTCTGTCCTACTTGACGGCATCTTCTAATGGCTTACCATACCTGTGACGACATATTAAGAATGCCGTCACCTTTATCCAATAACTCTTCTTCACTATTCTTCCTAACACCTTTTTTTAGTAGCTTAACACATCACTGACGGCTTGCAAGAAATGCCGTCAGACTCATATCAGCTCACTTGTACCAAAATTTACTCTTTTGCTCCATTGTTATTTATTTCCATGCATCTTGACTTTCCAATAAAATCATAAGAAATAACATCAAAAACACCAATAATTACTTAAGAACATACAATTATTTCAAGTTAAAAAGTCTTAAATGTGCTACAAAAATCAAGCACATCAATGTATCATACATAAGTTTTAGATTCAGATATTAAGTCATGATTCAATTCATAAGTATCCTTCGTATCAACTTAGTCTTTTCCTAGTATTTTAACCAAATCAGTATCATTCGGGGGTGAACGATCCCAATGGGGAGATGTTGTAATGCCCCAAGTTTCATGGTGTTTTTATGTCATAAATCTCTCATTATTTTCTTATGAAATCAGATAAAGACTAAAGTAATGATTAGTCATAAGTTGACGCTCTCATTTTGATATCAGCCATATAGCTGAATACCCTGTATATTTTCTAGCTTAAATTCATCCCTAGAATGTTGAGCGATAGCTTCCAAAATGAATAATATTTATTCTATATGGAATTTTCAAGATTTTGACTTTCCATTATGTGGGAAATTGGATAAGCTTTCCATCGATATCACTACATGAGAGTTACTGAGTATGGCTATTTCAAAAGGTAGTTTGTTCGCATCCAATTAAATTATGAAATTTAGCTCAGTACATGCATCATACATCACTTTTTAGATTTAGATATTAGGTCATGATTCAATTCATAAGTTTCCTGCATATTATCTTCATCTTTTACTAGTATTTTAACCAAATCAGTATCATTTGGGGGAGAACGATCCCAAGGGGGAGATATGGTAATGCCCCAAGTTTCATGAAATTTTCATGTCATAAATCTCTCATTCTTTTTTCTTTAAATTAGATCAAGCCTAAAGTAATGATTTGGCATAATTTGATGCTGTTGTTTTGATCTAAGCCATATAGCTGTAATACCCCATATTTTTCCTAGCTCAAATACGGGGGGAACACGTCTCTCATGCATAGTTTAGAGCTATATTCACTACTCTTTCTTAGTCAGTTACTACTTAGAATGAACGACTAGCTATCATTCCGGCCAACCTAGTGGCCAACTCGTTACAGCTAGGATTCAGGACTTCACCTGAATGAATCCTCCATTCTTTTTCAAGTCTAAGATAAATGAGGACCTTTAGGAATTCCTTGATCAGGTTCAAAAGGTTATGGATATCATAGGGTTACTTCTTCTGAGAGTGTGGAGCTAGTTGCATATCAGTTGAAGGATATTGCTCATACTTGGTACAAATTGTGAAAGTCAGAGAAGGCTGTAGATGTAGGGCCTATTGAGTGGGAGGAGTTTGCTACTGCTTTCTTTGATGGATTCTTTCCCCTAGAGCTTAGAGAATCTAATGTGTTAGAATTTATCAACCTCAGGCAAGGAAACATGATGGTGAAAGAGTATTCTCTTTAGTTTACTCAATTAGCCAGATATGCTCCTTATATGGTTCCAGATAGTAGGGCTAAGATGAGTAAGTTTGTCTCTAGGGTGAATCATAATGAAGTCAATGAGTGCAGGTCCGCGATATTGAATAGTAACATAAACATAGCCAGGCTTATGACTCTTGCTCAACAGATAGTGGAGCAAAAGATTAAGATGAGGAAGAAACAACATAAGAGAGCAAGGGCAGGCAGTTTCAACTTTACTCAACCTAAATTAGAAGGAGGAAACCGTTCTCTATTTCATCCTAAGTCAGCAGTTCCAGCTCTTTCTTTAGCTAGTGCTCTAGCTCCTAGATTCATAGACGATAACAAAGATAAATCGCCAGGCTCTAAGTCTCAGGGCAGTGTTAGCAGTGCCCATACCTATTCTCTTTGCCAAACTTGTGGCAAGTACCAACAGGGTATTTGCAGAGCTAGTAGTGGTATTTGTTTTAGATGTGGCAAGCCTGGTCACAGAGTTAGAGACTTTCCTCAGCCAGGTCCTCAGAGTCAGCAAAACCGTTCCTCAGCTCAGTTTGGTCACCCAAACCAGCAGGGTGCCACCTCCACCGCTACCAGTGGGCAATGCCTAAATTAAGTTTATGCTCTCTAGTCCCAATAAGATTAGGAAAATTCTCCTGATATGGTTACTGGTATGTTACAGATATTTCATGTACATGGTTGCACTTTGCTAGATCCAAGAACCTCCTTGTCTTTCATTACTCCCTATATAGCAGTTGATTTCGGAGGCAGTCCTAAAATTCTAGCAGAGCCCTTTTCAGTGTCTACCCCCATGGGTAAAACCATCGTAGCGTAACAGGTATATTGGAACTTCCCGATTATGATATTTCAAAAAGTCACTTTATTAGACTTAGTCAAATTAGAGATGACTAATTTTGATGTCATGCTCAGCATGGATTGGCTTCATTCCTTCTATGCCACAGTCAACTTCAGAAATAGAATAGTCTAGTTCCAGTTTCCAAATCAACCCATCCTAGAGTGGAGGGGTAGTACTTTGGCTTTCAGAGGTCAGCTTGTTTTCTACCTTCGGTCAAGGAAAATAAAATATATAGGACGTGTCTATCATCCTTTTTGAGTTAAGGACACTAGTTCTGAAACTCCCAATCTTGAATTAGTCCAGTCATGAATAAATATTCTGGTGTCTTTTCCAAAGATCTTCTAGGAATTTCTCCCAAAAGGGAAATAGACTTCAACATTGATCTTCTTGTAGATACTCAGCCTATATCTATTTCGCCATACAGAATGACACCAGCGGAACTCAAAGAATTAAATGAGCAGTTGAAGGATCTCTTAGATAAGGGATTCATCAGACCTAGTGTGACCCCGTGGGGCACACTAGTCTTATTCATGCGAAAGAAAGATGGTTCTCTTAGAATGTTTATAGACTACCATCAGCTCAATACAGTCACGATCAAGAACAAGTATACACTTCCCAGAATCAATGACTTATTCGATCAACTTCAGGGTGACAACTATTTTTCTAAGATAGACCTCAGATCAGGATATCATCTGCTCAGAGTGAGAGTATGTGACATTCCAAGAATAGCCTTTCATACTTGGTATGGTCACTTCAAATTCTTGGTCATGTCCTTTGGTCTTACCAATGCCCCAATAGCTTTCACAGATTTGATGAACCATATGTTTAAGCAGTACTTGGACATGTTTGTCATAGTCTTCATATATGATATCCTTGTTGACTTTCGCGTTGAGCAGGATCATGCAAACCATCTCAGAATTATACTTTAGACCCTCAGAGATCATCAGCTATTCACCAAATTCAGTAAGTGCAAATTTTGTCTAAGGTCAGTGGCATTCCTTGGTCATATTATTTTCGGTGATGGAATTAGGTTTGATCCTCAAAAGACCAAAGTAGTAAAAAACTATCTATATCAGATATCAGGAGTTTATTAGGTTTGGCTGGCTATTACAGATGGTTTGTTGAGGGATTTTCTTCTATTGCATCCCCTATGTCCAGATTAACTCAGAAGAAAGTCAAGTTTTAGTGGTCAGATCCTTGTGAGAAGAGTTTTCAGGAGTTGAAGACTTGAATTACCTCAGCTTCAGTCTTAGCTCTTCCAGATGGTCTAGATGGGTTCATAGTGTATTGTGATATATCAAGAGTATGTTTGGGTTGTGTCCTCATGCAGTATAGTAAGGTCATAGCCTATGCCTCCAGGCAACTTAAACCCCATGAGAAGAATTATTCGACTCATGATTTTGAGTTAGCAGCTGTAGTATTTGCCGTAAAGATTTGGAGGAATAATCTATACGGAGTTCATATAGATGTGTTCACATATCATAAGAGACTTTAGTATGTCTTTTCTTAGAAAAATCTCAATTTTCATCAGAGAAGATGGTTAGAGCTCTTGAAAGATTATGACATAAGTTTCCTTTATCATTCGAGCAAGGCCAATATTATGGACGACTCTCTCATTAGACTGTCTATAGGTAGTATTGCTCATGTTGAGGATAGTAAGAAGAAGTTAGCTTAGGAAATCCATCAGCTTGCTAGACTAGGTGTTTAGTTAGTCGATACAGAGGAGTGTGACATATGGGTTCAAAGGAGTTCAGAATCAGCTCTAGTTTCCAAGGTCAAAGAAAAGTAAGATAGAGATCCCAGCCTTGTCAAGTTAAAAGAGTTAGGCAAGGATTATAAAGTAGACGTTTTCTCCCAAAGGGGAGATGGTGTATTTCTTTATCAGGTTTGGTTGTATGTTTTGGGTATAGAAGACTTGAGGCAATGAATTTTTCTAAAAGCGCATGGTGCACCCTATTAGATTCATCAAGGGGCCACTAAGACGTACCACGATTTACGGGAGATCTACTAGTGGAGTGGGATGAAAAGAAATGTTGCATAGTTTGTGGCTAAGTGCTCTACATGTCAGCAGGTTAAGATAGAGCATTAAAAGCCTAGTGGGTCCATACAGGAGTTCAGTATTCCTACTTGGAAGTGGGAAGAAATGAACATGGACTTCGTGATGGGTTTGCCTCGTACTCGTTGCCAGCATGATACAGTTTGGGTCATTGTAGATAGGATGCCAAATAAGATTATTTTCTTCTAGTCCATACCTCTTATTCAACTGAGGATTATGCCAAACTCTATATCATAGAGTTGGTCAGATTGCACGATATTCCATTATCTATCATCTCAGACAGAGGTACCTAGTTCACTTCTTACTTCTGGAAAGCATTCTAAAAGGGTCTTGGTACCCAAGTTCATCTCAGTACAACCTTCTACCCTCAGACAGATGGTCAAGTAGAAAGGATCATTTAGACTTTAGAAGATATACTGAGGGTGTGTGCAATTTATTTCAAGGGTAGTTGGGATGACTACTTGCCTTTGATTGAGTTTGCATACAATAACAACTATTCTTGCTATATTTGGATGGCTCCATTTGAAGCTCTCTATGGTAGGAGATGCCGATCTCCAATCGGTTGGTTCAAAGTTAGTGAGGCCTCAGTTATAGGGCCTGACTTAGTATTCGACGCTTTAGAGAAGGCTCAGTTAATCAGAGAAAGACTCTGGGCTACTCAGAGCTGACAGAAGTCTTATAAAGATATGCGTAGAAAGGATCTCGAGTTCAAGATTGGTGATTATGTCTATCTAAAGATCTCTCCTATAAAGGGAGTGAAGAGATTTGAAAAGAAGGGAAAGCTCAGCCCCCGATATGTTGGTCCCTTCAAAATTCTCAGTTACTTCGGCAAGGTAGCTTATGAGCTCGAATTGCCTTCAGATCTAGCCTCAGTTCATCCAATCTTTCATGTCTCTTTTCTCAAGAAGTGCATAGGTGACCCAATAGTTGTAGTCCCTATTCAGAGCATATATGTTCAGAACAACCTCTCTTATGAATAGATTCTAGTCAAAATCCTAGACTATCAAGTTCGCAGACTGAGGAACAAAGAAGTCCCTCTAGAGAAAATTCTTTGGCAGAATCAGTCTGTTGAGAGAGCTACTTGGGAAGCAGAAGTAGACATGAGTACTAATTATACTCACCTCTTCTCCTCTAACTCAAATTTAGCTCAAGGTTATAGTTTTCCTTAAGCTTTTCAGTTTCATGTTCAAGTTTCATTTACAAGTTTGGTATCCACTTCATGTTCAGAATTCCATTTAAACTTGGTATTAAATACCATTACATATTCAGTCATTCATTTATGTATCACTTCACTCAAATAATCATGCATCAGATATGCATGTTTAGTATGATATATATTCAGTTTATCAGTCATGTTAGTCATAAAGTCATGTTTCAGTCATTCTTGTTTAGGATGTGCTTTAGTCTTTCGTTTCTCCCCTCTCAGTCAGCCCCACTCGAGGACGAATGTCCCTAAGGGGGAGATATTGTAATACCCCAAATTTTCTTTAAGTTAAATCTAGTCTCCAGAAGAGTTAGTGATGACTTCCTAAGTGATTAATATTTAAATCAGATAGAATTTCCCCAATTTCAACTTTTTATCATATGGGAAATTGAGTTTGCTTTCCAATGATACCAATTTCGTCCAAATTTGATATCAGAGTTAAAAAATATGGATGTTTTATAGAAAGCAGTCAAAATTGCCTAGGTGCAATGATGATGGCCAATGGACCGTTGAGCTAGCGATGGACCGTCGCCTAAACCATCGCAGTGGAGGCAGTGAGACCACACTCTACCTAAGAGTGATGGCTCAGGTCGATGGACCATCGAGCTAGTGATGGACCATCTCCCAAGCCATCGTAGGAGTTGCAGTGAACCCCTATTCTACCCAGGTGCGACGGTCATTACCGATAGACCATCGACCCAGCAATGGACCGTCGCATATTTCATTCAATTATTTTAAGTCATTTTTAAAAAGGGATTTTTGGTCTTTTGCCACCCTTTTCTAATAGCAGATAATATCAGACATTGACTCATAAGTTCATTATCCATCTACCATATCAAATTAGAGTTTTCTCTTTAAGATAATCCCCAAGAACAA
Organism: Capsicum baccatum var. pendulum; assembly: GCA_030864225.1. NCBI lineage: Eukaryota > Viridiplantae > Streptophyta > Magnoliopsida > Solanales > Solanaceae > Capsicum > Capsicum baccatum. The sequence goes on from CM061550.1 coordinate 248,235,448, forward strand.
GATCCAAACCCTTATTCAAGAAACTAAGAGATTCCAAGTTCTTTAAGTCCAAGAAATTCAAGAAACTCACAACCCAGGTATGTCAAGTGTTGATTCATGGGTCCCTTTCACCCCTGAAGCTCAAGAATCTCTTTTAAAAATCCAACATTGTGTATTTATGAATGTTAATGATTTAGTTTAATTGAAATTCATGTCCATGTTGTTGTGAGATTTTGATTCATGTTTTAAATTGCATGTTCCAATGATTGATCCTAGTGTGTGATGATTTGCATAATATTAAGGATAAACCCTACAAATTGCAAATTTATTTATGCAACTATGATAATTAGATGCATTGATGATGGTATAACCAAAGTATGCTCCCCATGTGTTTGATTAAATGCCTATGTGAAGGAAAGAGTGCCATTATAGTATGATAGTATGAAATCCCCATTCATGTACAAATTAATGCATGCAATGTGTTTGATAAAATGCCCAAGAGAACAAGAATCATTCTTTAGGACTCAATTATGACCAAATTGATGAACCCATGCTTTACCCTTATGTTCAAAATGACTTCCTTGTTATTGTTATGCATTGAAATTGTTTATGAGGTTAGCCTATGAAATTATGACATGTTTATATGCATTCCTATTCATGTACCAAACCATGATAATCAAGTGCCCCATGGAATTCCCCAATGATTGTATTATGGATTGTTGATTATGGTCGTGAGTCCAGGAAGTGTCATGTCTTGTCAGTTTCATGCTATCGATTCTTGGGGGTACTTGTACCTGACAATCTAGCTGTGTGCCTAGAGACAGTGTCATTTTTCAATATACTCTCAGTCAAAACATGATCTATAGAATTCAGTCAGTCTCATGACTCAGAAAAACTCAGTAATCTCAGTAGTATTCCGTCAGTTAACAAACCTCAGTTAACTCAGTCTAGTTCAGTTAATCATGTTCAGTTTCTATTCATATGGGAGTAGAAATTAGCACCGAGTGAACCCAAGGATGGGAACCCACATGTTATATGAGGGTGTGATTCTTAGAAGCAATCCATGCATTTCAGAACTATGTAGCCAGCGTAGGTTGAGACATCATAGACTGTTATATGAGGGTATATGAGGTGGATTAACCTATTATATGAGGTTTCCCACCATTCTCAGTAGATTTATCTATTATATAAGGGTTACTCATAGATTGTCCTTACCAGTGGTACGATATTGACACCCTTCCAATTAGGTTTACAGATTGGACCCCAAATCAGCTATATTGCATTATTTAGGGCATGTTGCTTAGATGAATAATTACCACAATTTCAGTTAAAGAATCAGGACTGTCAGATACAATCATTCAGTCTCAGTAATAGAACTCAGATAGTTCTTTAGAATTTCAGGATTGATAGTCAACTCAAAACAGAATGAAACTCAGCTAGTTCCATTAGAAACTAGAATGTCAGATACAGTTGCTTAGTATTAGTTATTTTAGTTATACAGTTATCAGTATCTCATGTAATCAATACTCAGATTTAGTAATCATGTCATCACAAACTCAGTTATAATTATTATATATTCATGCATGAATTCTCACGTCTATGTTGTTCAGTTAGTTCATATAGTTCATGCATGTGAACCCTTTGCATTCAGCCTACTGTATAAAAGTATATTCAAATATACTTATGCATTTGCGCTATGGTGTTTTATACCATAGGATCAGAAGCACGAGCTCCAGAGCATCAGTAGCATTCCAGTCTCAATAGTCAGAGTTAATAGTGAGTCCTCATACTTTGAGGACATGAACATTACTTTATTATCTGATTAATTTATTTATTTTGGTAGTTGGAGTCAGTTGGGGACATGTCCCATGGACTCCTTATTCAGATAGTTCAGTTTTAAAGGCTTTCAGACTACAATATATTTAGACAGTTTATTTTAGTTCATGTTTTGGTATTGATATACCGTACTGTTAGATAGTATATTTTATTCATTTTTGAACTTTATGGAATGTTCCAGTCTATTATTTCCATATTTTACATGATGTCTACAATATACAAGTACAAATATCAATCATGAGTTATTTTATAGTCCTTTGGGGTCATGAGCACCATGTAGAATTCCAAGCACTAGATTTTGGGTGTTATATATTTTAACCAAATCAGTATAATTCGGTTGAAAATGATGCCAAGGTGGAGATGTTATAATGTTTATCGCCCCGATTATCTGAACCAGAATGCTGCACGGTACTCATGACCCCAAAGGACTACAATCTAACCCATGATTGATATCTGTACCTGTACACTGCATAATATGATATGAAAATGTGGAAATATGCACTGAGAGGCCATAACGTTCAATACTGAACATAATTGAATAATAACAATAACGTTTGACATAGAGTGGTATCTCGATACCAAAACAAAATTGAAATATTGAAGTTTGAAAAACATGAAAAAAACTGTAGTCTATATCTAGTCTGTATCTAGTCTAAAAGCCTCTACTATCTGAAGAATCTGAATAACGAGTTGATGGGATATATCCCCAACTAACTCAAACTAATAATCTAATCAATGAGATAATAGAAAATCATTATGTCCTCAAAGGATGAGAACTCACTTCTACTCTGACTATTGAAACTGGAATCTACTGCTGATTTGGAACTCGTGTCTCTGAACCTATGGTGTAACTTAAAAAAGAAAGCACCATAGCATGAATGCGTCAGTACATATGTACTAAGTATAGATGTGAGGTAGGCTAAATACAAGGGTTCACATGCATGCTAAAGCTAACTGACTGTCTACTATGAATGTGAAAATGAATACATAATTATGTAACTATAACTGACAATGTGATATCATGATTACTGAATTTGAATACTGATAACATGACATGACTAATAAAATGAATGACTGTATCTGAGTATAACTGATAATATGGGTCACTGTAGCTGACAGTCCTGAATCTAATGGAACTATCTGAGTTTTGTACTGTATCTAACAGTCCTAAAATTTAAAGAACTATTTGAGCTCTATTACTGAGATTGATTGACTGTATCTGATAGACCTGATTCTATAACTTGAAACTATGGGAAGTAGTATCTAACCGACATGCCCCAAATGTGCTATAATAGCTGAGCTGAGGTCCAATCTATGCCCTGATCAAAAGGGTGTCAATACCGTGCCACTGGTAAGGACAACATGTGAGTAATCCACACATAATAGGTAAATCTAGTGAGAACGGTGGAAACCCTCATATAACAGGTTAAGCCACCTCATCTACCCTCATATAATAGTCTATGATGTCTTAACCTATGCTGGCTACATAGTTCTGGAATGCAAGGATTGCTTCTAAGATTCACACCCTCATATAACAAGTGAGTTCCCATCCTTGGGTTCACTCGGTGCTAATTCTTACTCCCATATGAAAAGATATTGAACATGATTTACTAAACTGAACTGAGCATGGACTGAGTTACTAAATTTTCGTGGCTGACGAAATACTACTGATATCTAATAACTGACTGAGTTATGAGATCATGGAGATTTTTCCTGAGTCATAAGACTATCTGAAGTCTAAGAGTTCATAGCTTTCCTGAGAGTATCATGAAAACATGATTGGATCTAGGCATATAACTAATATTTCGGGTACAAGTACCCCCAGGACTAGATAGAAGGAAATTGACATAACATGATTTACTTAAAGACATGACTATCATCATAATACATACTACTTTCATAGGAGCATTTCAACAAACATGTAATAGGCATGATCTTGTGCATACATGGGGATTTCATGATATCATGCTAGTTAGGCAATATTCCTTCATCTAGGCATTTAATCAAACATATGACAAGCATGATACATGTAAACATCATTGTTCAATTCTAATTTCATCATTCAAGGGCTTAAATCTTAGGGTTGCATGAATCTATGGCTATAATAATTAAACCCACATCGAAACTATCAACAATCATGGAGCAGAATCCAATTTCACGTCTATCAAACAAGAACATGAGTAGCCAAAACATTAAAACATATACAAAATCCATAACTTGAGTTTAGAAAAGGGATTCTTGGAATTCATGGACGAAATAAGTACATGAATGAACACTATGCATACCTTAGTTCATAATTTGTGAAGATTGATGGTGGATCCTTCTTAAAATTGGACCTTCTATGAAAACCCTAGCTTGAGTTCTTGAGAGTATTTGAGAAACACATCAATATTTTAGATGAATAAAGGCTAAATCATGTGTTTGGAAGCTTATATAGGGGGATAAAATTGACCCTTTTAACCCTGGATACATAATTTAATTTTCAGTAAAATTTCTCGAATTGGGCCCTTGGCGCGACGCGGTGTTATCGCATCATGTCACTAGAAATTTACAATTGGGAAACTGTACAGTGGCACGATGTGGACATATCACATTTCCACCTTGTCTACGACCTGAAAGTTTGGTGTGACATGCCAGTATCATGGAGCAACACTAGAATTCAACAATTTCTATATGAGCTATCTCCGCAATGCGCTGAAGGCTCAGGTCAAACACTGTCTAACTAAAAAGGCCCTAACTCTTCGCCCGGGTGTTGGATTTGGGTGAATTATATATCAATGGAAAGATTATTAAATTTTCCACATGATAGGAAGTGAAAATTATAGAAATACCATGTGTATAAGAATGAATTCTTATTTCAAAGAAAGTTCTAATATCCTTGAGATGATTTTTAAGCTAAGAAAAAGAACGGGTGTTACAATATCTCCCCCTTGAGAACATTCATTCTTGAATGAGACTGACTAAGAGAGGAAACAATGAGCTAAACATGAATAACTGGAACATGATCTCATGACGGACGTGACTGACTAGTTGAGCATAGCATACTGAACATGCATATCTGATGCATGCGTAACTGATTCATAAATGCATAACTGAAAGTTCTGAAGAACCAAGTTTTCTTACAATGAGAATGCATGTCTGATGCATAACTATATAACTGATCTGATACATGAATGCATGACTGAATATATGGTGGTACTTGATACCAAGATTATCATGGTTTACTAAGTTAGTGATGCACACTAATCATGAAACTGAGTAAGCTTAAGGAGAACTATTACGTTGATCTTGATCTGAGTTGGCGGGGAAAAGGTGATAGTACTTGGTATGCATATCTGCTTCCCAAGTAGATCTCTCGACGGGCTAATTTTGCCAAAGAACTTTAACTAGAGAGACTTCTTTGTTCCTTAATCTATGAGTATGATAGTCTAGGATTTCGACTGGAATATTTTCATAAGAGAGGCTGTTCTAAACATCTATGCTCTAAATAGGGACTACGACTGATGGGTGACCTACACATTTCTTGAGCAAAGACACATGGAAGATTGGATGAACTGAGGCTAGATCTGAAGGCAATTTGAGCTTATAAGCTACCTTACCGAATCGACTGAGAATCTTGAAGGGACTGACATATCGAGGACTGAACTTTTCCTTCTTGCCAAATCTTTTCACTCCCTTTATTGGAGGGATCTTGAGGTAGACATAGTCACCAATCTTGAACTCGAGATCCTTTCTTCGAACATTTGTATAGGACTTTTGTCGGCACTGAGTAGCCCAGAATCTTTCTCTAATTAACTAAACATTCTCTAAGGTGTCGAATACCAAGTCAGGACCTATGGATGAGGCCTCTCTAACTTCGAACCAACCAATCAGAGATCTACATATCCTACTATAGAGAGCTTTGAATGGACCCATCAGAACACTAGAATGATAGCGGTCGTTGTATCCAAACTCAATCAAAGGCAAGTGGTCATCCCAAATACCTTTGAAACCAATTTCACACGCCCTTAGCATATCTTCCAAAGTATGAATGGTCCTTTCTGCTTGACCTCTGTCTGAGGATAAAAGGTTGTACTAATATGGATCTGGGTACCCAGACCCTTTTGAAATGCTTTCTAGAAATGCTTTTCCTAGTTTCATAAAGTTTTCATGTCATAAATCTCTCATACCTTTCTCATGAAATCAGAGCAACCCTAAAGTAATGATTAGTCATAAGTTGACTCTCTCATTTCATTTCAGCCATATAGCTGTAATACCCCATATTTTCCAAGCTTGTATTTGTCCCTAGAATGTTGAGGGATAGATTGCAAAAAGAATAATATTTAATTTACATGGAATTTTTAAGATTTTTACTTTCCATTGTGTGGGAAATTGAATAAGCTTTCTATTGATATATCTACCTGAAAGTTTGTGAGTATGGCCATTTCAAGGGGTAGTTTGATTGCATCTAAGTAAATTGCAAAATTCTGCTCAGTATATGCATCATACATCAGTTTCAAATTCAAATGTTAAGTCATGATTGAATTCATAAGTATCCTGCATATTATTTTAGTCTTTTCCTAGTATTTTAATCAAATCAGTATCATTTTGGGGTGAATGATCCCAAGGGGGAGATGTTGTAATGCCCCGAGTTTCATGGAGTTTTCATGTCATAAATCTCTCATTCTTTTCTCATGAAATCATAACAAGCCTAAATTAATGATTACTTATTAGTTAACGCTCTCATTTTGATCTTAGCCATATAACAGTAATACCCTATATTTTTCCTAGCTTAAATTCATCCGTAGAATGTTGAGGGATAGCTTCCAAAATGAATAATATTTATTCCATATGGAATTTTCAGTCTTTTGACTTTCCAATGTGTGGGAAATTGAATAAGCTTTCTATCAATATCAGTACCTTAAAGTTTGTGAGTATACCAATTTTAAGAGGTACTTTATTTGCATCTAGGTAAATTGCAAAATTCAGCTCAGTACATGCATCATACATTAGTTTTGGATTCAGATATTAAGTCATAATTCAATTCAAAAGTATCTTGTGTATCATCTCAGTCTTTTCCCAGTATTTTAACCAAATCAGAATCATTCGGGGGCAAACGATCCTAAAGGGGAGATATTATAATGCCCCAAGATTCATGGAGTTTTCATGTCATAAATCTCTCATTATTTTCTCAAGAAATCATATTAAGCCTAAATTAATGATTAGCCATAAGTTGACTCTCTTATTTCGATCTCAGCCATATAGCTGTAGTATCCCATATTTTTCCTAGCTTAAATTCATCCCTAGAATGTTGAGGGATATCTTCCTAAGTGAATAATATTTATTCTATGTGGAATTATCAAGAGTTTGACTTTCTATTTTGTGGGAAATTGAATAAGTTTTCCATCAATATCACTACCTGAATGTTTGTGAGTGTAGACATTTCAAGAGGTAGTTTGTTCGCATCCAGGTAAATTGCAAAATTCAGCTCAATACATGCATCATACATCAGTTTTAGATTCAGATATTAAGTCACGATTCAATTCATAAGTATCTTGTGTATCATTTGTCTTTTCCTAGTATTTTAACCAAATCGGTATCATTCGGGGGCGAACAATCCCAAAAGGGAGATTCTATAATGCCCCAAGTTTCATGGACTTTTCATGTCATAATTATCTCATTCTTTTCATATGAAATCAAATCAATCCAAAATTAATGATTAGTCATAAGTTGACACTCTCGTTTTGATCTCAGCCATATAGCTATAATACCCCATATTTTTCCTAGATAAAATTCGTCCCTAGAATGTTGAGGGATAGATTCCAAAATGAATAATATTAATTCAACGTCAAATTTTCAAGATTTCTACTTTCAATTGTGTGGCAAATTGAATAAGCTTTCATCGATATCACTATCTGAAAGTTCGTAAGTATGGCCATTTCAAGATGTAGTTTGTTTGCATCCAGGTAAATTGAAAAATTCAGATCAATACATGCATCATACATCAGTTTCAAATTTAGTTATTAAGTGATTATTCAATTCAAAATTTTCCTGCGTATCATCTCAGTCTTTTCCTAGTATTTTAACCAAACTAGTATCATTCGGGGGAGAACGATCCCAAAGGGGAGATTTTTTAATACCCCGAGTTTCATGGAGCTTTCATGTCATAAATCTCTCATTCTTTTCTCATGAAATTAGATCAATCCTAAAGTAATGATTAGTCATAAGTTAACGCTCTCGTTTCGATATCAACCATATAGCTATAGTACCCCATATTTTTTCTAGCTTAAATTCATCCCTAAAATGTTAAGGGATAGCTTCCAAAATGAATAATATTTATTCCACGTGGAATTTTCAAGATCTTGACTTTCCGTTGTGTGAGAAATTGAATAAGCTTGCCATCGATATCAATACCTGAAAGTTTGTGAGTATGGATATTTCAAGAGGTAGTTTGTTCGCATCCAGGTAAATTACAAAATTAAGCTCAGTACATGCATCGTACATTAGTTTCAGATATAGATATTAAGTCATGATTCAGTTCATAAGTATCCTGCGTATCATCTCTGTCTTTTCCTAGTATTTTAACCAAATTAGAATCATTCGTGGTCAAACGATCTTGAGGGAGAGATGTTATAACACCCCAAGATTCATGGAGTTTTCATGTCATAAATCTCTCATTCTTTTCTCAAGAAATCAGGTCAAGCCTAAAGTAATGATTAGGCATAAGTTGACCCTCTTGTCTCAATCGAATCCTTATAGCTGTAGTACCCCATATTTTTGATAGCTTAAATTTATTCATAAAATGTTGAGGGATAGCTTCCTAAGTGAATAATATTTATTCCATGTGGAATTTTCAAGATTTTGACTTTCTATTGTATGGGAAATTCAATAAGATTTCCATCAATATCATTACCTGAATGTTCATGAGTAAAGCCATTTCAAGAGGTAGTTTGTTCATATCCAGGTATTTTTCAAAATTCAACTCAGTACATGCATCATACATCAGTTTCAGATTCAAATATTAAGTCATGATTTAATTCATAAGTATCCTGCGTACCATCTCAGTCTTTTCCTAGTATTTTAACAAAATCAGTATCATACTGGGGCAAACGATCCCAAGGGGGAGATTTTATAATGCCCCGAGTTTCATGGAGTTTTCATGTCATAAATCTCTCATTCTTTTCTCATGAAATCAGATCAATAGTAAATTAATGATTAGTCATAAGTTGACACTCTTGTTTCGATCTTAGCCATATAGCTGTAATACCCTGAATCCCTCCTAAGACCTTATCGATCTTAGCCATATAGCCATATAGCCATATACAAATGAATCCCTCCTAAGACCTGATAAGGTCAGTACTAGGGCCACTACTAACAGATACCCAGATTGCAGTCTCGAGTGCAAAATACTAACTAGAGTATATAGAGTAGGAACAACTCAGAGCAGACAGAGGAGTTATGTTGATCGCAGACGTTGTACATTGAGTTTCAGAGTTGGTGATAGGGTCTTCCTGCGAGTATCGCACATGAAGGGCATGATGAGGTTCGGGCGGAGGGGCAAGCTTAGCCCTAGATATATTAGACCTTTTGAGATCCTACAGAGAGTTAGGGAGATAGCTTATGTGTTGGCATTGCCACCTGCTTTGTCATCCATTCATCTGGTGTTTCAGGTATTTATTTTGCAGAAGTATATTCCAAATGAGTCACGTACTTTAGTGGGACTCGGTTCAGTTGGACGAGGGATTGGTGTTTGTATAGGAGCCAACATCTTTTTTGGCGATGAATGTCACGAGGTTGCACTCTAGGGACATTCTAGTTGTTAAGGTTCAGTGGTGTCACCGTCCAGTTGATGAGGCTACCTGGGAGATCGAGCGTGATATGCACGCCCTGTATACCTACCTGTTCGAGCCTTCAGGTATGGCCTTATATTTTACTTTCGTAGACGAAAGTCCTTTTAGTAGTGGATGTTGTAATGACCCTTACGGTCATTTTCCTGTATTTTCAAATAATTTTAGTACTATCTAAATATATCGTTGATTATTTTAATTTAATTCGGAATTTGGTAGGAATATAATTTAGTACCCTTCTAGAATATTTTCGATATAGGTAAAATTCTTTATGTGACGATATATTTATATTACTGTATAATAGATTATTGTGATTTATTATATTTTAAGTGGAGATAGTAAATTTAAATATGTTAAAATATTATTATCATATAATAGAGGTTTTGTATATAAATCTAATCCTATTATGTATATACTTGGGTATTGCATAGGTTCATTGTAAAATAATTATAAAATTTTATATATACCGTAATTAATAGAAAATTATTTCTAACAAAACCTCTATTATATGATAATAATATTTTAATATTTTAAAATTTCTATCTCCACTTAAAATATAATAAATTATAAAAATCTATTATAACGTAATATAAATATATCATCACATAAAGAATTTTACGTATATTGAAAATATTCTAGAAGGGTACTAAATTATATTCCTACCAAATGCCAAATTAAATTAAAATAATGCACGATACATTTAGATAGTACTAAAATTATATGAAAATACAGAAAAATGGCCGTAAGGGTCATTACATATCTGTTGGAAAATATTAAACAGATTTAGACATATGATGCAACATATAGGTCATCTCTTAGAAATTATCAAACAGTTCTTCTCACTATTACAACAGATAGACCTAGATAAAAACAATGGCATAATGTAACATATGAACAACCTATTTCAATAGATAAACTACTTGTCAGAACAGATAGAATATCGCTTACAATAGATAGACAATCGGTTACATTATAAAAAAATCTAACTTTCATTAGACATAAAAAATTTCCACTACATGTAAAGTGAAGTTACTTAAAATAAAAAAGGTGGAACCCATCGACAGGGACCTAAAGTTGAAGCGATCTTTTACTTTTGCTCCTCAAGTAGACAGTGTTCATTTTAAACACCTAAAACAGGCATCAGTTTGGCACCCTTTTCCCTGTTGGTAGATCACATGTTATTCGCGCATGAATAATCTCAGGACTCATTTCAAAAGTCACAGCAATCAAAGGTGTAACATATGAGAAACTGTATCCAGGATCCAACAAAGCATACACATCAAACTGAAATATACGAAGCATACCAGTAACAACATCGGCAGAGTCCTCCTGTTCTTGGCAGGACGGTAAAGCATAGAATCTATTTTGGAGCTGCCCGCCAGCATTGCTAGAAGAGGCACCCTGAGCTAGGACTGAGCGAGTCGCTGGAACTGGAGCACTAAAAGTCTGGGTCTGGGTCTGAGGGCGATAGTCACGACGCCCTTGTCCATCTTGTGGACAATCTCTAACTCTGTGACCCATGCCACCATACCAGAAACAACCTCTCTTCTTACCCCAACACTCACCCGAATGAGCCCTACCACAGTTAGGACATAGGGGACAATTTGGCTTACTGCCAGCACTGTACTGGGACCTGGATGCATATGTCTTGGTACCTTGCTCCTGCCTACCTCTAGACATGGGAGCACTAGTAGATGATGGTGCTAGCATAGACGAATGATCCTGATACTGAGGGAGACTCTCTCTCTACGATCTAGTTTGACCATGTTCGTACTGCTCGGACCTAGATCTCTTATTCCCTCTCATTCTATCTCTCTCCTTAATCTTGTCTGCCTCAATCTGTTTGGCATGAGTCATCATCCTAGAAAGATTTATCTCACTATCCAACATAGATGACCTACACTTCTTAACCACATAACTAGACACTCCAGTTATAAACTTTCTCATACTAGCCCAATTATCATCCACTAAGTCAGGAGCATACTTTTCCAAATGATTGAACTTTAGACAGTACTCCTTAACAGTCATAGAGCCCTGTCACAGGTTCATAAACTGTTCCACCTTCACCTCCATCATCTCCAAAGGGAAAAACTTATCCAAGAATGCATCCTGGAACTCTTGCCAAGTTGTATGGACAGCTCCCTCACCTCTACCTTTCTTTCAAGAAACAACCCAGTCATAAGCAAGGTATTTCAACCTATACGCAACCAACTCTACACTATGTTCCTCAAATATATGCATCACCTGAGTAATCTTCCGAACCTCCTCTAAAAACAATCGTGGATCCTCATCAGACTTGGACCCATAGAATTTCGGCGGATTCACCCGCATGAAGTCACGGATCTTGGCAGAAGCTGAATCACCTCCCTACTTCTGTGGAGCTGGGGTTGGGTTGGCCTAAACATTTGGAGTAATAGCTTGGGCCAGCGCCTAAAAGGCTACCCAAAATTTAGCATGAGACACGTTTTTATTCAATGGGTCAACAGATTGAGGTTGATGACCATCATTATTTCTTCTCGCTCGACGTAGAGGCATATTTCTGAAAGAGAAGAGCACAAATCAATAGTATAGAGAGACACTTTAATCACGATAGACTTTTGAAAGAAAGAATCACACTTTTTCCTAAAACGTCTTGTAGCCTCTTGCTCATAGATGTGGCGCGCTACACACCAATGATCAAGACTCTACTTAACGCAGCTTGTCAGACTCCCTAGGACATCTTAAAACCTTAGGATCTGATACCAAGTTTGTAACGCCCCTGAAAATGGATCCTGGAGCGTCACATGGTGCTTGAGTCTACAAGTAGCCCCAAGCTAACCCTTTGAGCCATTTTCATTCAGTTCAACGCAAATGAATAGGGTTTCCATAAATAACCTTAAAATATCAACAGAGTAATCATCATCCAAGAATAAAAGAATTTCAGAAAGATAACAAAATATGACTTATTAGTCAACTCCCAACATCTATACTAGTCTGACAAGCCTCTAAGAAAATCAATAAAACCAGCGAGCCATTGAGACATGCCCCAACTGACTCATACTCAGTTATCAAATATAAATAATTCTGTGAAACCAACATCAGACATCACATCCTCAGAACATGAAGACTCACCACAATAGAGCATGTAGAATAGCATTCTCAAAGAATTACTGTCGAACCTGGAACTGAGCACCTGAACCTATATTCCAAGAAAATACAGCCCACATATGAAGATGTGTGTCAGTACTATGGAAAGGAACCGAGTATATGCGGGTGTATATAGTTGTATAAACATCATCATCATAAATATTTATAAGAAATATGCAGGATCTATGAAAGACTCACATAGCCCAAAAAAATCATCATAATCATAAGAGGATGAAATAAGTACAATAACACATGTGAGTCATCATATAATTTGTCAATCACTTTCAGTTCATCAAGAGTATCAATTCTCATAATGTAAATATCATTTAAATCTTTTGAAAGAATAACTTTCACAATTCCACTTTCAAATCACTTCACCATTCACCATAGACACAAGGAAACACACACATTGGGAGATCCTATAACCGACATAAACCATGTGAGCTACATGGAGTCCGACGTACAACCCACGTTGGGGAGAGCCGTCCTATCCTTGCCATTGGAGTTGGTCTATCGATATCAAATCCACACAAACTAGTGATCACTATATAAATCAGCCTCAGGCTCGCTCCTACGGGGGCACGTAGTTCTAGGAAAGTAAGGTCACTTTATACCCCCCACTAAGTGCTAAAGATTTCTCCCGAACTTAGCTCAGATCATTTCAAAGACAATTCACAACAAAATAATTTCAATAATATGTAAATATACATTGGGAGCCATCATGCTTCCCATATATCAAAATCAACCACGTTGTGGATTTCTTTCACACTCGAGTTCAAAACAATTCCATTAAGGTCAAAAGGTTAAATCATTCAAAATATCTCAAATATTCAACATCAACGTGCTTATAACACACACTATCTAAACAAAAACCACAATTTTCAAAGGGGATTCACGACCCAAATATCAAAATTATGATAAATATCGTTCAAGATTCATGCTTTATATCACCACACATATAAATTTATATTTCAAAATCATAAACATCAAGATTTCACAATAATCATCATAAGATATGGGTTCATGCTTCAAATTCATAAAAATCAAATAAAAATCATGCCTTAGTAAAGAAAATTACTTTTGGGCACAAGAACGAAAGAGAGTTCTTGTTGAAAAACCCCACATAAATTGAATGATGAACTTTAGATCGATACTCATTTTTGAGACATTAATCGTGCCTTTGAATGATGGTTCTTGGAGTTCTTAAACTAGGAACTTAGAATCTTGAATAAATTTGCAGAATTAATGGTAAACTTTGGAGGTTCTTGAAGTTGGATGTAGGAGCTTAGGTTTTTTTGTTGAAGGAGTTTGATAAAATATAACATATAATGCTTCTAATAGGCTTTAATATAGGGTTTGGACGAATTTTGGGTGATGGGGGATGACCAAAACGCCCTTAAAAATAAAAAAAATCTTAAATCTATTCTTTGGTGGACTAGTTTGATAGTCTGAAAGTAGATTAACTATAACATTTTACTCCGATATTCAAATTCAATGAAACTAATTTCATTAGAAGGAGGACTCTTATATATTTGCATTGATATATAGTATCTCACCCAGATCATTGTGTACGAGGAGTTATGATTGTTTGAAGTTGACCTAAAAATTCATTTTTGGTAGGCTGAAGTAGATCGACCTTAACTTTTTGCTCCAATAGAAAAATTGGATGAAACCAATTTCATTAGAAAGAAGACTCGTAGAGATTTCCGTTGATATATAGTAGATCACCCAGATCATTATATACAAGGAGTTATGATCATTTAAAGTTGGAGCAAAAATACACCAAGCCTTAGTACTTTTTCCTGCATGTTTTACTGTTCACTACTATTCACAGTTCGATCGAAATGTTCATCACTCGTCGCTCGGGTGTCCGTTTTGGATGATCCACATATCATTGGAAAGCTTATTTGATACTCTTCGTAATGGTGGGTCATAATCTAATACATTTTGCACGGAAAATTTATAATTCATTCTAGAAGATAGAACCCAACACGTTTACGCATAAAATTTTGACGAAAAATTTACTGGGGTATTACAGCTGTTTACTTAGAGCTAGTGTCAGTTACAGAATTATATCAGTTATGTCATGATCAGTACTCTCAATTTGTTAATTAACTCAGTAGAACTCAGTCAATTATAGAACTTAGTAAAACTCAGTAAACTCAGTGTCAGTCCAGTCTAGTCTAGTATATCAGTTCAGTGTTTTTTAGTTAGGAGTAGGATTCAGCACTGAGAAAGAGCAGGGATGATGGCTTCCCCATCAGATAAGTAGAGTCATTAGTAGCGATCCCTGCACTCAATAACTACGTAGCTAGCACAGGATGAAGAGTCACCTGTCAGACTAGGCTTGGCTAGCTCCCAGGGGTCACCCGTCAAATTAGGCTTGGCTCTGCCTAGGTGTCACCCATCAGTTAGGCTTGGCATCTTTCTTTTCTAATGTTAGTACCCGTGGCACGGTATTAGCACCCTTCCAGTTGGGGTTACAGGTTGGACCCTAATCAGTTTAGAGAGAGGCATATCCGTTAGATGATTACCTCTCATAGTTTAAGTGTCAGTTTCAGTCTTCAGTTCAGAACTCAGCTCAGTTTTACAGAATTAAGATTGTCAGATACAGTCAATCTGTATCAGTTAATTAGTTATCAGAATTCAATACTTAGCGTAAGAAAAGCTTAGTTATTATATATATATATATTTATGTGTAGATTGCATTCTCAGTATTTACAGTATTCTCAGATTCTCCATGTACTCTCATGTTCAACTATTCTCATTCAGTCAGTTATATTCTCATGTATATAAACCCTTGAATTCAGACTTACCTCATCTAGCATACCAACACATTCCCACATACTGACATATACTTTTCTGTGCTATGATGTTTCATATCATAGGTTCGGACGCTCAGATTCTCGATCATGCATAGTAGATTCAGGTTCAGCCAGCAGCAGTAGATTTAGCAGTGAGTCCTCATCATTTGAGGATATTATACTATTTCATATTTTTCGTAGATGTATTAGTTCAGTTGATGGATTTAGTTGGGGGATTTTCTAATCAACTCCACTTTCAGACGGATTTAGTTAGAGGCTTTTCAGACTAGTTTTTAGATAGTGTTCAATTTTTATCAGATGTGTTATTTATCAGTATTTCAGATGTTTTGAACCTTATGGTATTTAAACCCATTTTCCACATTAATTATAGTTTTATTATTTAGTGCTCACAGTATATATCATTCAAGGGTTAGCTTATGGTCCTTCGGGGTTGTGCGCACCGTGTAACAACTAGGGGGTCTCGGGTTATTACATAGCTAAATTAATTCAGGTATTTCAAATAAAAAGGTAATATGAATCGCTTCAACTCAGATTGGTTGATTGATGACTCAGGTTAGGAGGAATGTAATACCAATATAATGTAATATAGTTGACCCTATAAGCTCATCCTTAATTGTAGTTATACCAATTTAGGTATTTCAAATAATAAGATAATATGAATCATTTCAACTCAGATTGGTCGATTAATGACTCAGGTCAGGTGGAACACAAAACCAACATCATGCAATATAGTAGACCCTATGAACTTATCCTTAGTTGTAGCTAAACTAATTTAGGTATTTCAAAAAATAAGGTAATATGATTTTTTTTAACTCAGATTGGTCGATTGATGACTTAGGTAAGGAGGAACGCAATACCAACTTCACACAATATAGTTAACCCTATGAACTTATCCCTAATTGTACCTAAACATATTTTGGTATTTCAAATAACAAGGTAGTATGAATCATTTCAACTCAGATTGGTCGATTGACGACTCAGGTTAGGAGGAGCACAATACCAACATCATGCAATATAGTTGACCCTATGAATTCATCCCTAGTTGTAGCTAAATTGATTTAGGTATTTCAAATAACAAGGTAATATGAATCATTTCAACTCAGATTGGTCGATTGACGACTCAGGTCAAATGCAACACAATGCCAATATTATGCAATATCCTATGAAATCATCCCTAATTATAGCTAAACCAATTTAGGAATTTCAAATAATAAGGTAATATGAATATTTTCAACTCAGATGGGTCGATTGAAGACTCAAGCCAGGATGAACACAATATCAACATCATGCAATAGAGTTAATCATATGAACTCATCCCTAGTTGTAGCTAAACAAATTTAGGCATTTCAAATAACAAGGTAGTACATTTTTTTTAACTCAAATTGGTCAATTGACAAATCAGGTAGGAGGAATGCAATAAAAAGATCATGCAATATAGTTGAAACTATGAACTATTTCCTGGTCATTGCTAAACCAATTTAGTTATTTCAAATAACAAGGTAATATGAATCGTTTCAACTCAGATTGGTCGATTGACGACTATGGTCAGGAGTAACACAATACTAACATAATTCAATATAGTTCACTCTATGAACTCATCCCTAGTTTTAGATAAACCAATTTAAGTATTTCAAATAATAAGGTAATATGAATCGTTTTAACTCAGATTGGTCAATTAACGACTCAGATCAGGAGAAATGCAACACCAATATTATGTAATATAGTTGACCCTATGAAACCCATCCCTAGTTGTAGTTAAACCAATTTAGGTACTTGATATAACAAAGTAATATAAATCATTTCAACTAAGATTGGTCGATTGACGACTTAGGTAAGGAGGAACACAATACCAACATAATGCAATAGGGTTGAACATATAAACTCATCGCTAGTTTTAGCTAAGACAATTTAGGTATTTAAAATAACAAGGTAATACGAATCATTTCAACTCAAATTGGTCGATTGACGACTCAGGTCAGGAGAAATGCAATACCAACATCACAAAATATAGTTGACCCTATGAACTTATCCCTAGTTATAGCTAAACCAATTTAGGTATTTCAAATAACTAGGTAATATGAATCATTTCAACTCAGATTGGTCAATTGGCAACTCAGGTAAGGAGGAATGTAATACAAACATCATACGATATGGTTGACCCTATGAACTCATCCCTAGTTTTAGCTAAATCAATTTAGGTATTTCAAATAACGAGGTCATATGAATTATTTAAACTTAGATTGGTCGATTGACGACTCAGGTCAAGAGGAAAGCAATACCAACATTATGCAATATAGTTGACCCCATGAACTCATCCCTAATTTTAGCTAAACCAATTTAGTTTTTTTAAATAACTAGGTAATATAAATTATTTCAACTCATATTGGTCGATTGACGACTCAGGTCAGGAGGAATGCAATACAAATACCATGCAATATAGTTGACCCTATCATCCCATCCCTAGTGGTAGCTAAACCAATTTAGGTATTTCAAATAATAATGTAATATGAATCATTTCAACTCAGATAGGTTGATTGATGACTCAGGTTAGGAGAAACGTAATACCAACATCATGCAATATTGTTGACACTTTGAACTCATCCCTATTTGTAGCTAAATAAATTTAGATATTTCAAATAATAAGGTAATATGAATTGTTTCAACTCAGATTGGTCAATTGATGACTCAGGTTAGGAGAAATGCAATACCAACATCATGCAATATAGTTGACCCAATAAATTCATCCCTAGTTGTAGCTGAACTAATTAAAATTGTAGTTGCACATATTAACTCATTTAAAATTGTATTAAAATAAATGTTCAACCTGTTGCAATGGATGACTTATCTGTTGGAATTTATCAAACAGATAAATGAATCTATTGTAATAAATTACATATCTGTTGAAAATTAACAAATTGACGTTGCCATCCGTGGTGATAGATAATTGAGCTATTGGAAATCATCATACAAAAATAGATATCTCTTGCAACAAATGACTTATATTTTAAGATGTTTTTTTATTTAAAGCAATTTCTTGTCCGAGATAAAATAGATAAAATACTATGGTGGTAAAAAACAGTACTACTTGGATAACTCAAAAATCTTCTTCTTGAGTAGTCTTATATTGTCTTTACAATGTCACCGTCTCCTCGTTTCCCTCAAAAGTTATTAACAATTATTTAAAATCCATCTCCATAATTCAAATTCTCTCTCCTCCAGCCATAAATTAATTTATCTCTCTTTTTTCTTTTGGATAGAATTTTTTTCTCTATTCTTTAGGGTAATCACAACCGTCTCATTTTTTCTTCTCTTTTCTCTACTCTTTTGCACGAGGATCCTTTTGGATCTCAACTGGTCTATAAATTTTCTCGACTGAAATGGGTGTTCTGATTCCTTTGCTTGTTTGACATTAAAGGTATGGTTCTCTATTGCTCTTTCCTTCTAGTCTTCTTCTTTGTATATTATTTAAATTAGATAATTACATCTATTTTTTTATTTATTTAGGGATTACCAATAACCTATTTAATTGGGAAAATTAAACAAAAGGTGACTTTTATGTCTTGAATGAATGAACCATTGTTTTTATTAAAATATGTGAAAAAATCATCTATTGGGAGAACTTAAAAAGCATTATTGTCAGTATCATTTTTTATGTCTTTTGTTTGTTTCTTCGTTGGTGGTGCTGTTGGTGGTGGTGTTCGTGTTGTTGGAAGATGTATTTTTATTGGTGTTGGAACATATAGTTTTATTCCTTTATTGTTGATGTTGTTGATGTTTTTGTTGGTGTTGGTGGTATTGCAACAGATTCCCCAACTATTGCAATTGACAAATCATCTATTGCAACAAACGGAGCAACTGTTGGAAGAAATCAAACTAGTAGCAAGGCTAGTTTTATTTATTCCAATAGATGACCCATCTATTGCAATATGTTAGCCATCTATTGCCACAGATGCGTCGCCTATTGAAATAGTTGACTCATCTGTTGAATGGATGGGGAATTTGTTGCAACAGATTGGTCATCTGTTATATCTCTTGTTATAATGTGTTGTATTCATTCAACTTTGTGTTACCCTTTTTTAAAATTATGTAGACATCAATTGTAATGTTCTTTTTGTTCTTTTTTTATTTGATATGAAATGTTTTTCTCTTGTTTGCGGATAAAATAAAGTGAAAGTAGATCAATTTTTGCCCAACCATCATTAAAGGCTAATTTAAGATGGGTTCGGAGGAATAAGTTGCTTGCAAATGGAACCACTTCATATGTGGGAGGAATGTATTACTGATCAACCTTTCATGAAAACACACATACAATACACTAATTTTGTGAATGTTTGTTCTTTACCTATTAGGCATTAATCATTCAAACATGATATTGCATTTTACAGTTAAGATAGTTAGGTTTGAACTGATAAGGCTGAGGGACCAACTAGGTGGTGTCGATACCCTATTATAGTTTAATGAAGATTTTTCTAATGTTTATGTGTCAAGTTTGGAGAAGTGTTCAAGTTATTGGTGGAAGTGTAAATATTCTATAGTAATTGGACCAATTTTAAGGGTTCAATGGACTTTTGAAAGGCATCCAAAGCCTCGCACTGCTAGAAACAAGAATTAAAAACCAATAGAAATTCCCCTAGTCCAAATTTATATGGATGGGTTGCTCGAGGAGACTATTATAAAGAAGAAGGTACTTGGGAGAATACCTTTGTGGGAAAGCGGAGGTTGGAAAGGACATATATCAAGTCAGACCTTATTAAAGAAGAAACACATGGTAGGAAGGAATGTGTAGTGAATCTAGGTAATGAAATTGACATGAAGAATAAAAAAATTTAATGAGCAGCAAATGTGAAAGTGTATCCGAAAATGAAAATCCATTATTCCATTTTGAAAAGGAAAATGGTGAATTGGTCGTGAGCGATGCACTTTGCTAGAGAACTACGACTAGCTACTGTGTCCTGAGTGATGACCCACAAAGCACAGGATCAAAACTCTAAGTTTGAAGCTTTGAAAGCATCGATGGTAGTAAGAATTTTGGTCAGGAACAATACCTGAACCAACAACTCCTGAAGTAAAAATAAGGGATCAAGCCAAGGTGGCAATTTCTAAAGTTAAGCTTGCATCCCCGGACTTCTGCTTGTGGTTCTAGTTAGGACAAAGAAAGTGGAATCAATAAGGCATGTTATTTCTGCCCGACTTCAGAACTTCTTGTTCTTACTTCCATTAACCTGATTAGAACTACAAAAAGAAGACATGGGTCGTAAGTTAGACTTTAGAATTTGACGCCTTGTCTTCCCTTATTTTTACTTTATGAGTTGTTGGTTTAGGTTTCATTCTTGACTTAAAATCATACCAATCCTTTATGCTCAGTAAGCTGCTTCCTTAGAGTTCTGATCCTAAATTTTATGGGTCTTCATTCATCCCACTCTAGCTAGTCGCAGTCCCTTGCAAAGTGTCCAACTTAAGTCCTCTTTAGCATTTTTCTTTTCAAGAACAAATGATAGATTTTAATATTTGGATACACTTTCACATTTGTAGCTCATTCAATTTTTTCATCTTTCAAGTCAATTTCATTGGCCAGATTGGCTAGAATTTCCTTGCTTACTTCCCTGTGTTTCCTCTTAAACAATGTCTGAGATGATATATGGCCTTCTCCACCACCCCTTTCTCACACATGTATTCTCCCAAGAACCTTTTGCTGTATAATAGTCTTTTTAAGCAACCTATCCATAAAAATTTAGACCAAGGAAATTTTTATTAGTTTTCTATTCTTGATTGTTGAAGTGGAAGTCTTCGAAGGACATATCAAAGTCCATTGCACAATTAAACAAGTCCAATAATGATTGAATGTCTACAATGCAATCAAATATTGATCCCTTCTCAGAATTTAGTCCAATATATAGTCACTGTATACCATTATATATTTTTCCATCGAATAATATGGAGAGGAGCAATCATAAATTTTAGTTTTATATTGTGAAACGTATTAAGCTCGAAGCGCTGCCATAACATGAGGATAGGGTATTTGGTCCATGTCAAAAACTCTGCACGTACAAGATCTTGTTTGAAGATTGACCGTGGCAACATTACCATGACCATAGATACCAAACTTATAATCTGCTATTTGATGAGCAAATAACCTATTCCCTAGACTAACGTTCGCTAATATTTTTTTTGCTTCTAGAACAAATTTGGTTCCTGTATTCTCGAATTGCAGACCTCTTTTGTGAAATAATTTGTCATACTTCTTGTTTATTTTATCAAATACTTGGTGATGGAAATTCTCTTTCAACCCCAAACACTGAATTCACTGATTCAACTATGTTTCATAATATTATACCTATATAAAAGAATCAATTAGTACGACATCACACTAAACTTGTAAATAAAACAAGAGACTAAATTCATAAGAATGTACCTATTTTTCGGAAAAAATGCCAGGCTCTATCGCTTGAAACTGACATGTACAAGATGTTCGATTTCCATGGGATACATATCCATTAGTTGATTGAAATATTTAAATAACTCATCTCTATTATATGATTTAGCTGCTCTATAAAAAAGGGTCACGGCCCTTTCATTGTGAAAGTTATTTTGAATATTATCTCCAAGATGCCTCAAGAAACATCCAAAATGTGATAAAGTGTAGAAAATTGAACCCATCTTTAGGAACCGCCGCTAGCAAAGCTCTATTACACTTGCTCCTCAAGAAGGTCTCATCTATGGCTATGACTTTTTTCAAATATTTAAAACCTTGAATCCAAGCACCATAGGATACAAAAAAGTACTTGAATCTTCCATTTTCATCAACATGCAATGCCGTCTTACTTTTGGGATTTGTAGACTCAACCATGTGATGGTAGGCATCAAAGACTGCATACGTGTGCTCGTGTGTCCCACTAACCAAGGCCTTTTCAACCTCCATGGCTGTATATATCTTCCAATAACTGACCATGACACCTAATTCCGTAAGGAGTTAATTGGACATATCCCTTGTAGAAGGGCCTTTGCTATTGGGGAATCTATTCTTGAAATATTGACCGAGGACCTATGTCGTGGCATGGGGATTTTTGCCTGTAATGTTCTCCAAACTACATGTGTAATACTTTTCATAAACATGAATGATGAATCTGTTAGAACTCAAGTACTTTACACCCCTTGACCACCACTTTTAGTTCAAATTAGCACATCTGTAGGAAAAGGCTTTGCTCAAATTAATCACCTTCTTTACTCTAGAATTATTATTCAAGCAAGCAATAAACAAAGAAGTAGAAAGTTCTTTCTTATCCAATAAAGACATTCCCTTGTAAAAGCCAGTCTCATCATTTTAAAGATTGCCAGATAGTGTCGATTGAGAAGAAATACCAACTGTATTAATCGCAGCAATGGATGTAGGTATTTGATCATCATCTGGAATATTCATGTAAATATCATCAAACCTATCATCAAAGATGTCTTGTTTATATTCTTCTTTTACATTATGGTTCTTATTCTCTCTCATCTTTCAAACCACATAGATCCTTAACACCGGCCTAACTAAATCACTAAGATAAGCACGCAATCGAACCTGATCGATTATCTTGAAAGATAGTACCCTTTGATTTTGAAAGGAGCTATGCATATAGCGGATGACGAGTTCTTTTGGCTGACAATTCAGTCAACAATAGCTGATGATTAAGTTCACAAAATCATTATACAAAACATCACTTTGGACTTTCATAGCTATCGTCTCTAGAATCTTACACTCCTTTTAATGCCATACATATCGATTGCTATTCTCAATCTATTAACCATGATTATCCACTCCTATTGTTATTGATCCATCCATTAGTGGCACCTAAATAAAGTCATTTATTATAAAAAGGTAATAATGATATCATAATAAAATTAATAGTGATTTCATAGTACCGTAAGATGAACCCAAACAGATGTGAAATTTATTGCAATATGTAAAAAATATATTGCAAATAGGCCACTGATTAGTTGCATCAATTACTAACCTGTTGGGACTCATGTTATGCTTCTGAAGCTGATTCCCTAGATGAGTCATCTATTGTAACAGGTGAATCATATATTGCAATAGGTTATCCATCTGTTCCAACAGCTAAAGCGCATGTTGGGATAGATGTTACAATGCTAAAACACCTTTGAAGTTGATTACAATAGATGAGTGACATGTTGCAACAGATAACTGACCTACTACGACAAATCAATTACCTATTCCAATAAATAATGCGTTTGTTGGAATCAAATTTTAGCTTTTATTACAGCAGGTGATTAATCTGTTGTAACAGATAAATACTCTATTACAACAAATGAATAAGCTGTTGTAATAGAGGAGTCATCTGTCACAACAGATGACCCATCTGTCACAACAGATGACCCATCTGTTCGATTCATGTTACGACACTATAGACCATAAACATGTATCCAACATATGAGTCTTTCGTTACAATAGATGGCTCATCTGTCACAACAGATGAGTGATCTATTTAAACAAATGGCTCTTATGTTGCATTCATGTTTTCTTGCTATCTATTGTTGAAAAAAATAGTAAAATAGCAATTACCAAGATGAAAAATTCAATTAAAAATTATAATTTTACTTACCAAAGTCACCTAGAAAGTAATGCCAAAGTGGAAAGTGATGTACGAAATAAAATTTGACCTAAAAAATTGGCCAAGTAGCAATAGTAACAGTAAAAACAACAACAATGGTCGACAAGAAGAAGTTGAAGATGATAATGAAGTAGAAGATGATGATAATAAAGTAGAAGATGATGAATAAAGCTGCAGCAACAATGAAAAACAAAAATCACAAAGAGAGAGAAAACAACAATGGATGAGAAGAAAGAGAAACACATATTTTTACCTTTGTTTCTAGATATATTAAGTTTTACATTTGGATTAAAGTGTAAATTAAAACACTTGTGGGCTATTTTCAAACTTTCCCAACTTTCTTAACCCATAATAAAGTAATTGTCACATCCACTCAATTATTAAAACTTGAATCACATACACCTCATTTTCTAACTCTTTTGTCACTTTTAACTAAATTGACCAAGTAAGTACATCAAAAAAGTGACCATGACAATTTCATGGTTAAAATTGAGGGAATTAAACATGATTGCTTGGCAATTTTCACTAGAACATGGTTCCTAATTTATCGGCTTTGAGAGTGTCTGTGCCGATGGAGGTGGTTGAGTAAAAAGTTCCAGTGGGACTTCATATGTGCAAGCAGACTCCATACCTATTCACGTAATTTTATCTGCCAAAAAATTTTATTTCCAATAGATTTGTCATAAAGTATCACATTCTTTCTAAAATTTATTAAAAGATTACCTTATTTTCTATTTATTGTCATTCAACCGCCAATTTTATTTGTAGTTTCACACTTCTTCTCTTACTTCTTTTCAAAATCTTGAATAATAGAATTTTAAATATACATTATTGATTATTATTTAATAATGTATAAAGGATTTTGTAACACCCCATAATATTTTTGACTTAGTACGACTCTTAGTAGCATGCATAGAGGACTTACAACCTAAAATTTTTCTAAGTGTTGAAATGACTTAACCATATTTTAAGCTGCTAAACTTAAATAATTTTTAAATTGATCATTGTGACCTTGAGACATATATTTTTAAGTTGATTCATGTTTAGGAGTGTAAAAGGGTTATCTCAGGGGAGTTTCAAATTTTTCGGAAAAGGTTTGGGACGTGTTTGAATTTAAAAAATAGAACGTCAACATGATATAGTTGCATCATGCCAGGAATTGTGTCGGTGGGGACCGACGTGTCACATTGAATTTCACATCGAAGAGACCAATGTGGTGCATCACTTAACTCGTCGGTTGCCCAGTTCATCTTAATATTTTTGGGTGTAAGAGGATAATTGGGTCTTTTTCCCTCATCTTATCTCAGCCATAACATGAAATTAAGTCATGATTAGGGAATATTATGTAAAAAGTTACTAAAATTCCCTCATAACTAAACCCTAACTCCTCCCCCAAAGATTAAGAATCAAGATTTGGGTTTTGTTCTTTGAACTAAGTAATCAAAGGTACGTGGGGCTTTTCTAAACTTCATGGACATATTGAAATTGTTTTGAGTAAGTTTTAAAGTTAAGAAATCATGGATTCATGAAAGGTTTTGAATTTACATTATCAAGTATGCATTGTGAATCCTTTTTTTGATGATATATATTTTGGTCTTGAGGCCTTCCCTTAAATTTGTTCTTTGTTCATATATATGTATGCATGTGTTTGGAGTCTGAAAGTTGAATTAAGAGCATGAATATTTATAATTCCTCTCTTTTTATGACACCTCTTGATTTTACATGTTATGAATTGATGAATTTCATATTTAGAAGCATGGTGTAAGTGTTTTCGGCTATTGTTAAATGATTTGAGATGGGTTGTGAATTGAAGAGAAGGTGTTGTCTTGTTTGTTAATGTTAATGATGATTATTGAAAACCTGCATGGTTTGCTACAAAGTAATTGACCACCACATGTTTAAGAATTGAAACAATCTTTGTATAAGTTTTCATGTATGTTGACATACAAATTCTCTTATACCGTTTGAATAATTTAGTGGCCCAAACATTATGTTTTGAATGAAAGGTGTGTAACATGAGATTGAATGGATTATATATATGACTTGAAAGTCTTGGTATGAATATACCAAATAGAAGAGCGCCATAATAGAATCAGATTTCTTTTCAGATTTAGATTCAAAAGATGCATGTCTAAAAGAGTTAAAAATGGGCTTAAAGAGAGTTAGGAGGTGTGTAACACCCCGTATTTTTGGGCTAGATTTTAAAGCATCGTTCTTACATGTTTTGAATTTAATTCCATGAATGTATTTTGAATACACATGTCATGATCTTTATCCTAGTGTGTGAAGTGATTTTGAGGTGAAAAATGCTCATAAGAACCGCTTAGAACAAAGTAGAGCTAATATCCTTTGATTCGTCCAAAGTTTTGTATTTGATTCTACAAGGGTCTACTTTGAATGTGTATAAAATTTTATATATGCATAATTATACAACTCAAGACCCATGAAATTGTAGATAATTGAGTCAGCTTTTTAATAATACTAATTTCTCCTTAATCTGATACCCGAGTGAAAAGTTATAGCCATTTTCGTGAGAGGTAGTAAGGGTGCGCGATTAGCCGTCGACGTATGCTCCATCACCCTCCTAAATTTTACATCTTTTGGATTCCGCATTTTGAAAGGTATTTGAGTCTTTTACCTGCACCAAAGGGGTCCATAACACGGGATTAAAGCCACAAAAATCATATTTGGTCACCTTTATTCACAAAATATCTCAAAAGAAACCATTCTCCCTCAAGAACAAAATCCTAGCCTTCTCATGATTCAAGCCCTTCCGTCAAGAAAATTGATAACGCTCAACTTACATGTCAATTTAAGTGCAAGGCAGTCATCGTCAATATATTTACCCAACTTTGGAGTCGGGGTCGAATTCACGAGGAACAATGTAAGTGGTGATCAAATTAATTTTGAAATAATAGTTACAAGTTAAATTCAAACAAATGGTACAAAAAGATAAAGTGAGGGAGATAGGTTTCTACAGTAATGTTTATTTTTGGATTTTTCTAATATAAATTCAAGGCTACGAATAATTAGAGTTCTAACAGTTATATGGATCTTGGGATTATGCATTACTAAGGGAGTGATATGTGGGAGTTGATGTTGGGCGTATTTACACGCCTAAAGCACTATAATTTACCCATATTTTAGCTAAGTTTTAAGGACAAAATATATAATTCCTGTACTTTTAGTCCATTTTCCTGTAAGTGAGCTAACCAACGTGATTTGCATGTTTTCAGGTATTTATGATGAAGATTTCAGCACTTTGTGGAATTTTCGGTAGCAAAGGGAAACTTCTCATAAGATGGAAGGATGCTTTTGGAAGCTTAAGGACTAAATATGATGCATGGAGAATCTGTCCAGGGCAAAAACAGTATTTTTACATACTTAAGGGTGCAGCAGTAACCTAGTAGGAATATGACAAGGATGCAGTAACCGAGTAGGACTAGGTCTAGGATGTTATAAAAACCCTATTTGCTGAATTTTTCAGCAAGCAATTTTTTACTACCATTCTATTTTCTTTTCATACGTCACTTTTAGTAAAATTCACGTGACAGAATCTGTAAGTCCAAGACAGAGAAAGGCCGGCAAAGACTTGATCAACAGAAGGAGCAAAAACGTCCAACCCTAGTTGTCGTTAACATCATCCATCGCCAAGATCATTCTAGGTTGTGGTATGATGTTTATATCTGTTGTGATCTCCGTTGCACTCATGAGTAGCTAAATTTCTCTGTTAGGGTTATGGAAGCCTTATGAGATACTATCTATTACTATGAGTTTGTGAATTCTTGATACATTTGACAGCGACCGCTTACACTCTTACGAGAGCTGTGGTTTGGGCGTTATCAAATTTTGGCACCGTTGCTGGGGAATACGGTTGTCGACTAAGTTTGTGATAGTTAATAGACCCTTTGGTCAAAAATTCTCAGATTTTACTTTTAGTTGTTGTTTTTGTTTTATTCAGGTTCTGTTCAGTGCATGCCAAATACTCGAAGTTCTGGTCAGCCATTATTACCCATAAATCCTGAACCACAACTTATTGGCAGAATGGATGCACAACGTGACATTGAAAGAAGGGTTGCTCAACAGGAGCAGGCTAGATTAGCTGCATTGGAAGCTGCTCAAGTGCATCAACAGAATATTGATAACCCAGGGAGAGAAACAAATCCTAATAATGAGGACCTGGGTGATGATGAGTTACTAAATCCTAGGCGTACTGATGAAGTGGCGGCACCTATGCAGAGAAGAGATCGTCAAGCTAGAATGAAACCGGAACGCCGAGCTATGCAGGTTCTGTTTGATGATGATAATGAATATCTGGATGGAGCTGGTGCCACAGGGGCTATTATTCCTCCACCCTTGGCTCCCGGAGCCAAGTTCAATATCACTAGCACCATGATTCAGCTATTGCAACTCAAAGGATAATTTGGTGGACTTGCAGGCGATGATCCGAATATGCATCTGATCAACTTTATCTCTACATGCAAGTCATTCGACAATCCAAGAGTTGGACAGAATGCAATTCGTTTGCGCTTATTTCCATTGTCTCTATCTGGGGAGGCAACTCTATGGTTGAACGGGCTAACTCCTGATTCTATTACTAATTGGAGGCAATTGAAAGACGCTTTCCTAGAAAGATTCTATTCGTCATCCAAGAGAGCACAATTTATAGATGAGATCAGCAATTTTCGACAGCTTCCAACTGAAGCTCTCCACAAAACATAGGAAAGGTTCAAGAAGAAGCTTATGAGGTGCCCAAACCATCAGATGACCAATATCCACTTGATATAAATCTTATACAGGTCTTTGAATTTGGTGACTAAGCCAGTGGTTGATAATGCTGCAGGTGGGTCATTCATGGACCTTACTTTTATTCAGGCAAGTGATATGCTAGATCGTATGACAAAGAAGAGTAGATCTTGGCATACCAGGGATTCTGAGGTAGAAAGCTCTACTATATCTAGTGGCATGACTGCAAAACAATGGCAAAGAGAAGAGGAACGTGACCAAGATATGGCTCACATGAAAACGCAGATGGATCTTCTTGTCAAGCATTTATTATCAGGAAAGACCGAAAAGGTTAAAGCCATTGCATCAAAGGGAAGAGATAAATCTGATTCTGAGGAAGAAGCTAACTACTTGAATAATCAGGGGGGTTTCTGAGGCAATTCCCAAGGAAATCAAGGTCGGAACTATTATGATAAATCTGGAAACAAGGACCGTGATCAAGGTAGTTGGAAGAATAAGACTGACAGGAGTGGTTTGTATGTTCCTCCTGGAAACCGTGAGGCCGTGGCGTCTGGCTCTGGGAAGATATCAATGGAAGATATGTTGGCTAAGCTAGTGAAAGGAGTGGAGGCAACCAACACGGGAGTAACTGAGGTAATAAATAATTTGTCCTCAATGAAGCAATTGGTTGACTCATATTTCACTGCAATAAAACAGCTGGAACAACAAATGAGTCAACTATCGGCGGCATTCAATCAACGAAAAGCTGGAACTTTACCTAGTGACACTGTGCAAAATCTAAGGAATGATGGATCATGTATGGCTATTACTACCAGGAGTGGTAAAGTGTTGGAAAATCTATCAAAAGGCAAGCAGGTGGTTGATAATACAAAGGAGAATGTTATTGATACAGATTATGATGATTCTGTAGAAGCTGATGACACTCCTGAAAAGGTTAATAATCGGAAGCAAGATAAAAAGGAAGTGATGGAGAAAACGATTCCCCTTCCACCACCACCTTTCCCGTAGAGACTGAAGAAGAAGGTTGATGACACCAGGTTCAGTATATTCATGACTATGTTGAAGAAGCTGACTATTAATATTTCTTTGGTGGAGGCGCTGGAACAGATGCCTGGGTACGCTAAATCCATGAAGGACCTTTTGACAAAGAACCGGGAAGTAAGCTATGAGCTGGAAGATAATGTTCATCATTGCAGTGCAATCGCTATAAGATCATTAGTTCAGAAAAAGGCAGATCCTGGTTCTTTCACTATTCCTTGGACTGTTGGATCTTTGGATTTTGCTAAGGCATTATGCGATTCGGGTGCTAGCATCAATATGATGCCGCTATCCATTTACAAGAAGTTGGGGTTGGGCGATCGTACACCAGCCAATATGCGACTCGTAATGGCAGATAGGTCGGTAAAACGACCTGTGGGTATCATGAATGATGTATTGGTGAAGGTTTCTACATTCATTTTTCCTGCAGACTTTGTTATTTTTGATTGCGAGGTGGATTTTGAAGTTCCCATAATCTTGGGACGCCCTTTCCTCGCAACTGGAAGTGTGCTTATTGACTTAAGAGCTAATGAGCTTTTATTTCGGATGAATGATGAAGTGGTCCGTTTTGATGTATGCAAAGCAATGAAGCAGCCCAACTATATGAATGTGTTCTCTGTAGATGATGTTTATTATGAGGATGAGAAAGAATTATCTGTAGAGAAACAACTTACTATTGAGTCACTATCTGATGTGCTGCTGAATTTTGAGCGTGAGGAGGCTGAAGAACATGATGAAACCATTTGTGCTCTAACAGGAATAAGGTCCTATTCTCATGCTCCTAAGAAGATGGACCTTGATCTTAAGAATCGACCTTCGCCAACAGTGAAGACTTCCATTGAAGAGCCACCAGTGCTAGAATTGGAAGAGCTCCCCAGTCACCTAAAGTATGTGTTCTTGGGAAGTGGAAATACACTTCCAGTGAGTATTGCGGCCGATTTAGGTGAACAACAAGTAGAGTCTCTCATCTCTGCTCTAAAGAGGTACAAAAGAGCCATTGGTTGGTCTATTGATGATATAATTGGTATCCCACCTGGGATATGTATGCACAAGAGTCATCAAGAAGAAGATTGCATGCCAACAAGTAAGCATTAGCGTCGTCTGAATCCATTCAGAAAATGATGCACTATCTATCTCGACGAAGTCTAAGTAATCGAGATAGCCATGTCGTGCTGCGACAATAAATCAAGCGCTTGGTGGGAGGCAACCCATCATTTTTAAAATTTTTGTTTTACTAGGAGTTTGTTTTTGTAGTCGAGCCACAACCAAAACTAAGGCGCTTGATAGGAGGCAACCCATCTTTCTAATCGTTTTTGTTGTTTTTGAGTAAGTGTAGGTGCAAGACGTGTAAAAGAGGAGATTGGTCCCAAATTTTGATTTGGAAGTGGTTCATGTTGAAGGTGGTAAGTTAGGAATGAAGAAGCAAAGGCTATGGGTTAGGCATTGCCTATGCAAATCTAGGCAATGAACAAGGCAAGGCCTATGTAAATCTAGGCAACGAACAAGGCAAGGCCTATGCTCTCTGAATCCACAATGCCATAGCATAGGCGCCACCTATGCTCAACTAGGCAAAGCTAAAGGCGCCGCCTATGCCATTGCCTTTGCTCTCTGAATCTACAATGCCATAGCATAGGCGCCGCCTATGCCCAACTAGGCCATAGCATAGGCGCCGCCTATGCTCAACTAGGCAAACCTAAAGGCGCCGCCTATGCCAAAGCCTTTGCTCTCTGAATCGACAATGCTATAGCATAGGTGCCGCCTAACCTTCCCAAATCTGTCAAAACTTTTCTTTTTGCTCATCTAACCTTGCAAGATCATATTCCAAGTCCATCATCAAGTAAGTTCTTCTTTTATATTCCGTAAGTGTTACACTACTACGCTTATAATGATTTGTTAGATCTTGAGGTGGTGTTGGTGATTTTAATGCGGTTTGTTTGTTATGATACATCTAGTTGAGTGAATGAATACGTGTGGGAGTTCTTGATTTTGTTCCGACTTGTATTTTATTTTGATACACTGTCATACTTTTGTGGAGTCGACATGGTGAAGTTAATTGCATAAACTTCAAAATTGAATGCTTGAATGTTGAATGACTCTTTCATCGAGATAAAGATCATGATTGAAGACAAGCATGAGATGTTGTGATTATTTCTATGCCATAACTTGATTCGATCTCTATGTAGTTGTCTTGTTTATAAAGTGCATCAATCCAAACATAAAAGTATAGTCAAGATTACATGAAATAGAAGTGGATAGGATAGTCAAGATGGCATGAAAGTATGACTGTGCTGAACTTATTGTTGGAACATATCGCCTATATGTATGTTGATGAAGTCTGAGTAATCGAAATCTTTCACTAATTAGTTTGTGCCAACAAACTAAGTGTGGGGTGGTGCCATTACTGTTTGTTTTCCGATTACAGTGAATCTTCTGAGATGAAGCTAACATGACTCTATTAGGATCTCAGGTAGAATGGCCCAAAAGGACGACAAGGAAAACAAGAAGTGTCCACCTCACAAAAAGGTTAGAAAAGGACAAGAAAAGAGCAAGCTGAATCCTTCAGGACATAGAGGAGGAGTCCAACTAATCAGGTTTCCGTATTTATTTTCCACTGAGGGTAGTGTATCCCGTCTAAGTGTGGGGTGCTGGTATTTGTATGCGGTATTTCTTTGCCTGCATTTATTTATGTTTTTTTGTTTTAATTAGTCGTAAAAAAAATTTAGATTTTGATGCATAAAATTGTTCTGATAGGCTGCATGGTATTATGACAAGAGTTTGTGCTAAAATCATTACTATTGAGACCTTTAGGCTATAAGTATGACTCACTATGTGATAAGTGTGTGGTTGAATTCCTTCATTTGTTAGGTCAAAGGTCTATACTGCTCCCAATAAAGTTGATCATGTGCCTTGTGTGTGTGAGGTAATAGTATATTATGTGTTGTGGTTGGTACTAGAACTTGCCTGGTGTGTGTGTAAAGCGAAATAAAGAGTGTAAGTTTAGGAGATGATTTAGGCATTTCTTTGGCAGCCTGTGATTTTTTACCTTCTTTTTACCTACCCGTGTACATTATCCTAGTTAACCCCCTTTGAGCCTTTAAGCTATCTTCTTTGACAGCCTCATATGTAGCCTAATCCATTTTTTTCAAGACCATAATTTGATCCAAATTCCTAAGCGCTTTAAATTGTAAAGTCATGTGACAAAATAAGAGGAAATTGGGTGAGAGTGATGCCTTAGAGTGTATTGGAACTTGAATTTGTTATGAAAAAGATTAGCTATTATAGAGGTGTGTTATAAAAAAAAAGAAAAAAAGAAAAAAAATGAATAGAAAAATAAAAAGATAGTTGTGTTTATGTTTGAATAACAAAATAAGTGAAAAGGGGTGGTAGATAAATGAAAGGTAGCAGGGTTGTTTAAAAGAGAGTGTTAATGGGATAATGTGATGTATTAAAGCGCTTAGGGAACATAGTCACTATTTCTGGCCAAAATAGTCCTACCTGTCCCTTAGCCTACATTACAACCTGTAAAAGACCTATTTGATCCTAAGCTTAGCATTCTGATATTAGTAGAGCATTACACTAAGGGCAATCCTATGGTCATCAGTTGCAACATATGAATTCTTTGTGACAGAGAGAGCAAGGAGAATCTTATACCCATTTTTTGAAAAATTCAAAACTTGTGAGTGATTATGGGTGATATCTTGTGTGAGACACACATGGTTGATGAGTTTTGGGTAGCTTTGTATGACTCTTTGTGCCTTAACTTGTGGATACGAATTAACCATCATCACGAGTCTATGCTGGAGGTTAAATTGTTTATAGTAGATATCAAGGAACCTACTCTTTGTTGATGATTCTCGTGCCTGTCTTGATGAATATTTTGTGTTGTTACTGTGAAATCCTAAGTAAATGTTTGCATGGACATAATATTTTGTTCGAGGACGAACAAAGCTTTAAGTGTGGGGTGTTGATGTTGGGCGTATTTACACGCCTAAAGCAGTATAATTTACCATATTTTAGCTAAGTTTTAAGGACAAAATATATAATTCCTACACTTTTAGTCCATTTTCCTGTAAGTGAGCTAACCAACATAATTAGCATGTTTTCAGGTATTTATGATGAAGATTTCAGCACTTTGTGGACTTTTCGGTAGCAAAGGGAAACTTCTCATAAGATGGAAGGATGCTTTTGGAAGCTTAAGGACTAAATATGATGCATGGAGAATCTGTCCAGGGCAAAAACAGTATTTTTACATACTTAAGGGTGCAGCAGTAACCTAGTAGGAATATGACAAGGATGCAGTAACCGAGTAGGACTAGGTCTAGGATGTTATAAAAACCTTATTTGCTGAATTTTTCAGCAAGCAATTTTTTACTACCATTCTATTTTCTTTTCATACGTCACTTTTAGTAAAATTCACGTGACAGAATCTGTAAGTCCAAGACAGAGAAAGGCCGACAAAGACTTGATCAACAGAAGGAGCAAAAACGTCCAACCCTAGTTGTCGTTAACATTATCCATCGGCAAGATCATTCTAGGTTGTGGTATGATGTTTATATCTATTGTGATCTCCGTTGCACTCATGGGTAGCTAAATTTCTCTGTTAGGGTTATGGAAGCCTTATGAGATACTATCTACTACTATGAGTTTGTGAATTCTTGATACGTATGCTACTTATATCATTACTCTTTTCATCTTAATTAAATTCTTGTGGTTGCAAACATATAGAATACGCCAGTATAGTATTAACCTGTTTGAGAGAAAAGTTACATGTCTGGAAAAGAGAGTGTGACAAGGAAATAGGGGTACCAACCCCTATTTACAAGTTAGTGCTGTAACTGGATTAACCTCTTGGAGAGTTTGTACCGTTAGTATACACTTTAAGCTCGAGAGAGTTAAAGTGAAATAATCCTGGATGGTCGAGAGACGCTAGGATTTACCATTAGAATACGAATCTCTATAAGTGAATGCATATCTGAATTCCGCATAACTCATAGTTAATAGATACGTAAAACTCATAAGGTGGATATAACCCTAACTTATAATTCTCATTGATTAAAACTTACTAAACAAAGCATTCCGTTTTTACTTTGATACTCTTAATTCACGCCACAAGTAAATCCCCCATTTCCGTAGAATTTTCGACCAACAGTCTACTAATAGTTGCATACTTGGTGACCGAGTATTCCCTGTGGGATTCGACACCCAACCCAGTTTGGTTCTACATTTGACAGTGACCGCTTACACTCTTATGAGAGCTGTAGTTTGGGTGTTATCAGGAGTTAGTCATCAACATCGATTTAGTAAGTCAAATAAGGGTAGGCTTTGTTATTAATTTTGATGCTAGTCATTCAACAAAACACCAATCTTTCTCCCATTGATCCTTTCAAATACCGAATGGGTGTGTTCAACAATTAGCAACCACAACCTCAATCAAGGCATCCCTATTTCTAGGATGACACCCATGGCATAGTTAAACTCACATTCACCCTTATTTCTAAGATAGTGAAAATTTAGCAAACTACACACATAATTGTCTATCATTTCTTTTGTCCATATATCCCTCTTTCGATGATGATATGGATTCCTAAAGTTCACCCAAAACCCTTCTTTTGAGGATGACATTGAACTTTCTAGAGCTTGGAGCTTTCACTCATTAAATCCATGTGGGTATTTGGAGCTTTCACCCATCAAATCCTAACAAAAATAGCATATCAATAATAGAACCCATAAATATGAACTACCAAATAGATGTTAACAATAACAACTCACACACACAGAAACCCCTATTCACAATAACCCTAAGAGGGAGATATAGCTACACATAATATAAATAAGCATAGATATACCCATAATCTCCACTGAAATGAATTTTTGATGATTTAAGAAAATGTTACTTCAAACTTGGCTCTCCTACAATATCAACAATGGAAGTGAGCAAATCTTCCACTTAGAAAGTCTCCAATGTATTCTTCACCCAAAATTTATACAATATTTTCCCCTCCCAAAATAGAGGTTACAAAGTCTCAAGCTAAAACCTAGAAAATTGGGGAAGAAGGAATGTGATGGAATGAATGATACATGAAATTAGCATTTGAGTATTTTTGTTCAAATTGGGATCAACACGTGCCATTACATTTTTCCCCTCAGGGTGAACATTTCTGCCAAGCCGCGATTGAGCAAGGCTGGCTGTGATCGTGGCTATGCAATCGCGATTGACTTCCACAGTTGTAGTTGATTGACCATATTGACTAACTGCCACTGCGACCTATGAACCGCTACCACAAAAATGAGGCTGTTTAATTGCAGGTATTTACCTGTACTTTTGCTGCTCCCTGTTGATCATTTTAAGATCCAATCTATATCTATTTGTCTTTTCAACTCCTATGCCAACAAAGAGTATATATTAGTGAATTAAATCACAATTATGTCTCATATACTCATTTAATACAATGTACTATGTGCTAACTGTGAATGAGTTCTAAAATATAACGCCCTGAGTTTGTACCCCAGACACTACACAATGCTGATAATCCCAAGGGATCACAAGCTAACCCATGATTGGTACCTGCTGCAATAACTGAATAATAATTCTATAATTATGCAAAAATTAGGTGAAAATTTGACATAAGGTTCAAATTAAAAATAAATACTGAATACTGATAACTAAACACTGATATATCTGTCTGAAATACTCGAGTATGAAAAGACTCTACTGTTTGAAAAGAAGTTGATGGGACAAGTCCCTAACTAACTCCGACTACTGAAATAAACTGAGTACTAAAATACTTAAATAATAAGTCTATCATCGAACTATGAGGACTCACCACTAAGTCTGTTGCTGATAGATCAGACTACTAAGTATGATCAGGAGCCCGTGCATTTGAACCTATGATATAAGGCATTATAGCACAAAATAAAGGTATGCATCAGTACTTTAAAGGTACTGGTATGCTAAGTGAGATAGGCTGAGATGAATGGGTTCATATGTATAAACAATACTAACTGAATGACATGAGTATAGCTGAATGAGAGTACATACATAAATACGTAAACTATAATTGAGATCATGATAACACTGGATACTGAGTTCTAAATTACTGATATACTAATATCTGAGTTTACTGATATGTGTATCTGATAACAGAGTGACTATATCTTATAGTTCTGATTCTAAAGAACTGATCTGGGTTCTATACTGAGCTGAGTGACTGTATGTGACAGTCCTGAATCTGTAGAGCTGAACTGAGTTCTATATGCAGATTGAATCTGAAACTGAGACTGTGGGAGGTAATTGTCTAATAGACATGCCCCTTTCTAAATAGATTGGGGTCCAACTTATAATCCCAGTTGGAAGGGTATCAGTACCATGCCACAGGTAAATATAACTGGCTGTGAGGTCAGTCCTAGTCTAGCAGGTGACCCCTTAGACCAGTCCTAACTAGTGGGTGATACCTGAGTATGTCAGTCCTATCTAATGGGTAACATCCCAAACCTACGCTGGCTACGTAGTTTTGGAACTTAGGAATTGATTCTAGGGACCCAGTCCTAGCTAATGAGTGTGCCGCCATCCCTAGGGTCGCTCAGTACTGAATCCTACTTCTAACTGAATAGACACTGAACTGATTCCTAGTTCATACTAGGCTTGACTGAACTATTACTGATTATACTAACTAACTGAACTGAACTGAGTTCACTGAGTTCTATTGACTGATGAAATACTACTAAATTCTATTAACTGACTGAATTTACTGAGGTCTAAACTGAATATTGAACTGGATTAGACTGATTCTGAGTCTACTGAGTTTTTCTTGAGTTTTGTAACTGACTGAGAGTACTACTGATCGTAACATGACTGAGATTATTTTATAACTGAACTGACTCTAAGTAAACAGCTAAATTGTCGGGTATTAAATACCCCCAGGACTCGATAGCATGAAAAGTAAATCATAACATAGTCTTGCATAGCATAAAATGCACACATGTTCATAATGAACCTATAGAGGCATTTTATCAAACACTTGCATGGCATGGACTTGTATACATGCTACTATGATAACATTTCACTATTTAACTCACATGAATAATTCATCAATCACTTGAAAGGCATAAATATGCACATAACACAAATCAACACATGAGCACACAATTTCCAACTACTAAATTAACAATTCAAAGGCTTTAGCATGATTTCACTTGATAACACGTATAAATCAATTTATCCCACATGAAACTTATCATGAAATATGGATTTGAAACTCAATTAATCATTATAAGCATAGATATTATCAAACCCAACATGGAATTCATAAAATTCATATACTTGGAAGTTTAAAAATAGTTTCTTGGACTCCAAGGGTGGAAGGGACCCTTGGATGAACACTTCACATACCTTAGTGCCTGAATTCTGAGAGATTGATGGTGAGTTCTTGATTTGAAATTGAATCTCCTAGGATTCTTGTTCTTAAGTATTTTGAGGAATAATGAGTATAATTTCTCTCCAAATGGTTAAATTTTGTATTTTGGGGCTGAAGGTTGTGGGAAAAGGACCCAAATACCCCCAAGTATGCGGTCTTTTAATGACAACAAAATTGTCTTACCTATGCGCAGGCCGACACTCCGCGTCATTGGTATCAACGCGATAGACAATGCGCTGCATTGAGTCCGCATTGATTCACTAGAATTTGCATTGAAGTTGGATAAAAACTATCTTATCAATGCGGTGGTTGATGCGATGCATTGCAATTGCATCGACCCACTGTTTTGGGTACTCAAACATGGTCTAAACGAGGTCCAAAAAGTCCAAAAATTATCTGAAAACCTCTATTGACATTCTTGATCATGAATTAACTTGAATATCATCATTTAATGGACGTAAAGGTCTTGAAATAATATTTCCAACTTTTGAAGTCAAAAATAGCACTAAGTCTGAATACTTAGTCCATGAATTTCTTACTATTTGAATTTCAAGTTAAGATTATAAATTATTTCAAGTGAAATGCATTATAGTATGTTTTAAATATTGTGGTTTCCATGTCATGTTCATAAGAATTTAGAATAAATCCTCACTTTATGATTTTGTCATGTGATCATGCTATCTTATCATGTTTAAAGGTATTCCCATGTTTAAATTCATATCTCCCATGTGTTTGATGAAATACCAAAGTGATGGATTCTGAGTAGTGGTTCCCTATTATGGTTTTTAAAGCTTTCATATGTTTCTATTATTGTGCTATCGAGTCCTGGGGATTATGAATACCCAAAATTTAGTTGTTTACTTAGTTTCAGTATTTTCAGAATGGTTTCAGATAAACCATAAGGTATCATCAATCCAGTAAATTATCATATTCAGTTATACTCAGATCAGTCCAGAGTTAAGTGTCTTTCAGTTGAGAGTAAGTTTACCACCAAGTAAATGTAGGGATGGCAACTTCCTCTTTAGTTAGGCAGAGTTGTTAGTAGCAATCCCTATATTCTAGAAATACGTATCCAACGTAGGATATAAGAAGTCAACCGTCAGTTTAGGCTTGACACCCTGGTTCTTCAGGAT
Source organism: Capsicum baccatum var. pendulum (assembly GCA_030864225.1). Classification (NCBI taxonomy): domain Eukaryota; kingdom Viridiplantae; phylum Streptophyta; class Magnoliopsida; order Solanales; family Solanaceae; genus Capsicum; species Capsicum baccatum. Next base: position 248,274,983 of record CM061550.1, read on the forward strand.
AACAGATAGTGGATCTACGCTGCAGTATTAGTACCCATGGTATGTTATTGACACCCATCCAATTGGGGTCACATGTTGGACCCCAATTATCTCTATTGGGGCATGACGGTTAGATAATAGCTCCCACAGTTTTAGTATAGTATTGAGTATCTCCTCATTCAGGTTTGCTTGACCACAATATACATGTATCAGTTATTCAATACTCGTATTTTAGTATTTTAGTTTATAAATCATTTCAGAATTATGTTTTATGCATGGTCATGCATCCTCAGCCCTTTGTAGATTTCATGTATTTTATCATCCCATGTTATTTATTTAGTTAGTTATTACTCATGCATATAAACCCATGCATATTAGCCTAACCTCATTTAGCATTCTAGTATATTCAAAGTACTGATCGCATACTTGTTTCTTGCACTATGATGTTTAATATCATAGGTCCATATGCTTAGTTTCCTGCCGCGTGTAGATATACTAGATTATTAGCATAGCAATGGTGAGTCCTTATTTTTTAGGACATAATTTATCTATTTTAGTTTATCTTATCAGTTCAGTATTTCTATTCATTTGGAGTTAGTTGGGGGTTTGTCCCATAAACTCCACCTTTAGTCAGTTTAGAGGCTTTCAGACTAGTCCAGATAGTTAGCCATTTTTTCAGTTGTTTTTATTAGTTATTTTATCATTATTGATAGTATGTCCTATGCGGATGCTTAACACTATGATTCAATATTAATTTCAGTTGCTAAAACCCTAGGGTATATCAGTTAAATTTTGTACATGTTCTTTAATATTTCATTCAGTGCTCATAGCAGGTACTAACTCATGAGTTAGATTGTGGTTACTTTTAACTATAAGCACCGTATGACATCTAAGGTGTAATCTTGGGGCATTAAAAACTTAATATCAGAGCCTAAGTGTTTTAAAGTGTTCTAGGGAGTCTAAAATCCACGTCAAGTAAAGTCTTGTGCATGGGTGTGAAGCATGCTACACTTATGGACAAGAGGCTACAAGATATTTTAGGAAAAGTTTCTCTTCTTTCATATCTCAGATCATAATATAGAAAGGTCCTCTAAGAAAGTTATAGAGATTCTTATCTTGCTCTATCCATGTAAGCCCTGCGTTGTTTTTAAGGTAATAGAAATAATCAAGCTTACATTCTTACAGATAGAGATTTTCTAATACAATTCCCATAGACAGTATGGGATTGTATGCAGGCTTGAAAGTATCCCATAAGTTCCTTTATGTTCCAAAGTATGGAAGATTTCATTCATGATTCATGAAAATCATGCATTTAGACAAATTAATATGTGCTTTTAGATCCCTCCTCAGAATCCTATGATAGTATGTGATCTAGAGTTAGAAGTATGAACATAGTATCAGCAGTAAAATGGGGATAGTGTTATCTGAATTCAGTAGATTTTGCATACATGGATCTAGTTGTATGAAAGGTGAATTAGTAGGTGTATGCAAAAAAAGAATTTAAGTTTACTAATTTAAAAGTATATGTTGTTGGTGTAATGGTAATTCACATGGTGTTGGGAAAATATAAGTTTAGAGAATGTTAATTGTAGGCTATGATAAAAGTAGTATAATTCATTGAAGGTTTAGGGATATCCATGTTAAGTGTTAGAATCTAAGTTGGAATCTTTAAGGATTAAGCTAATAGAAAGGAGAGTTAAGAATTCTAAGTCATTCAGTGGTTAAGTTGTTATATGATAATTGTCGAAGATTTGTATCTCAAAAGAAAGTACTAGCAGTGGGATTTTACATTATTAGGTGTAGTCTTTCAGGTGAGCTTATCATTTATGCACATTATTATACCCCAGATTCTAGAGTAAAGTTGTGGCAGTTTAGTTTAGATATGCTGATTGGGTAGTTCTCAGACCTAGAATGATGGCTTTAATATAAGGGGGAGATGATAGAACAATTAACCAAGTCAGACTCTCAGATCCTAGTAGTAATTCCAGTATGTGTAGAAAAGTAGGAAGAGTGGTTGATTCCCAACCGATTCTTATCTCAGTGTAAGGTTTCTCAGTCACCAAGATATCTACTCATGCCTTACATGCCAGTTCCATAATTATAGTCATGTTCAAGCACATCATACAGAATTATGTATGCTTTCAGTCCCCAGTATAAGGAGTTCAAGTTTGCTCAGCGATAAGAACCATGTTCCATGAATTGAGAAACTCCAAACTCAGGTCATGCAACTTATGACTCATGTATTCAAGTTTAATAGTATGTTCAATTCCAATACCCATGTAACACTTGTAATGATCATAGAAATTCAAATTTATGCTATGTATGTCCTCAGTTCAGACCTCTTTATTGAATTTATGTCATTGATACTCTATTCCCCAAGCCTCAGTTGTGTCAAAGTTATTCTTTCATGCTTCAGTCCCTCATGTCCTGACCTTTCAGTGACCTCTTCTTATGAAATAATAGTAGTGATGAGCAATTTCTAAATGGGAGAGAGTAAATGTTTCTTGTTGAAAAATCTTATTTCAGCTTACTATTACATGTTTAAAAGGGGTCTAAGACTTATAAATGTTCACTAAGTATTGGGAATTAGTCATTTCTAAAGCTCCTAAACTTTGATGATTTATTTTCGACCTTTCAGACATCAGAACATCAAATTTTAAGTTAATTAATGATTGAGGTGGTCAATAGTACATCTCAGGTTAGTTTCTAATGTTTCAGACAGTGTAATGGTGTGTTTTGACTTCCAAAATAGTAGCACCACCAAGATAATCCCATGTCGCATGCACCAATCCACTGGCAGGGGTACCCACAGCATAGCCCATAGTGCGTGGTCCAGTTTGGTGGTCCAAATCTTGTGGCACATGCTCTATCGCAGCCTTCTTAATTTCCAACCTTCAGTCACTTCATGGTTATTTAAAATTTTGTATGTGTTTTCTTAGGGTAGTGTATGAAGGTTATTAATGATATAGGTTTGGAGGATATGAAGAATATTCTTTTATGGGTGTTTTTTTAGAAGGGCATATGTGGTTATCAAGATAGGCTTGAATTTAATGTTTGTACATATGTAGATGAATGCATTGCGCGTTAGTGAATGTCTAGTAAGAGGTTGAATGTAGCTGCTGAAGTGATAATAATTATTCATGAGTTGAGGAGTTGTGAAAATACAAGATGTATTAAATTCATAATCTAGACTAGTATTATGCGGTTATGTGTGTATTTTGTAGATTCAAATAGGTTTCAATAGAGTTAGAGGATTTAGTTCATCTCAGACTTTAGTAGGTAGAGTTATCAGTGCTCATGTGAATATCTTTAGTAGCCTCAGGTGAAGTGTAGGATTAAGGTGGAAGGTATAGTTGAGGGAGTATCAAAGGGTATGACTAATCTTTAAAGTAGTAGTTGCATTGTCTAAGGCATAGCCATTCTATCCTAACTTGGTTTACATAGGCCTATGTTCAATGTTATAGATTTATAGTCATATTGGGATTCCTTGTTCAGATATATTATTTGGATCATGCCCAAGATTCTTCACTCTCTAATGTTATTAGACCTTCTTAGAAAGAGCATTAGAGAAATGCTCTAGTTGATTATAAGCTTTTAGTATGAGATAGTCCGTATAGCTAGCAATCCAGCCTAGTAGTCAGACAAACAAGTTCCTATTGTTTTCTATCTTTCGATCTAGCCTTACTATCTAAAGTTTCATAAATATAGTTATCCCATGAGGTAAAATATATTTATCTATGTAAATTACAAATTCATCTCAATTTATGCATCACGTATCAGTTTTAGATTCTAGATATTAAGTTCATAAAGGTCTCGTGCATCATCTCAGTTTTTTCTTAGTATTTCAGCCAAGCAGTATCATTCGGGGGATGAAATATCCCAAGGGGGAGATGTTGTAATACCCCTGAGTTTTTTATGTATAAAATCTCTCATCTTTTCTTTATGAAACTAGATCAAGCTTGAGGAAATGGTTACTCATAAGTTAACTCTCTGATTTCTATCTCATCCTTATAGCCATTCTCACGTCAGTGCATGTGTTCAAGAAATTAGTTCAGTTTATGTATTATGCTCAGACTCAGTTAAGCAGTTAGGTCTAAGTCACGTTCCAAGTCATACATGTTTAGAATATGATCTCAGTTGCCTTAGTATTCTCAGTCTAACCAGTCTAATTTGAGGATGAATGATTCCAAGGGGGAGATAGTGTAACACCCCATATTTTGGTGCTAGACTTTAAAGCGTCGTTCTTATATGTGTTGACTCTAATTCCATGTATTTCTTTTGAATACACATGACATTATCTTTATCCTAGTGTGTGAAGTAATTTTGAGAAAAAAAATGTTCATAAGAACCGCTTAGAACATAGTTGAGCTAAGATCTTTTGATTTGTCCAAAGTTTGATATTCGATTCTACAAGGGTTTACTTTGAACATGTTTAAATTTGTATATATGTATAATTTTGCATCTCAAGACCCACAAAATTGTATATAATTGAGTCAGTTTTCCAACGATACCAATTTTGACTTAATCCGATACCCGAGCAAAAAGTTATAGCCATTTTTGTGAGAGAGGCAGTGAGGGTGCACAATTATCCCATGACGCGTGCTCCATCGCCCATCCTTATTTTACAGATTTTAGATTCCATAATTTTAAGGGTATTTAGGTCTTTTACCTTCACCCAATGGCTCCATAACACAGTATTTAAGCCCCCAAAATCATATTCGATCGCCTTTATTCACAAATCATCTCAAAATAAACCATTCTCCAACAAGAACAAAACCCTAGCCTCTTCAAGATTCAATCCCTTCCTTCAAGAAAACCAAGAACTCAGGTGTTCCAATTGAATAAAGCTTTCAAGAAAGTTGTTCTCTTTCAAGATTTAAGTTTCAAGGTATGTTAGATGTTTATCCATGGGCCCTTTTCACCCATGGAGTCCAAGAATCCATCTTTTACGTTTTAAATTGTGAAATTACATGTTTATAATAATTTATCTCCATTAAGGTTTTAGGAATTTTGATTATACATGATGTTTACAATATATTTTCATTGAAAGCGACCCTTACACATTTGAAGGATGAAATTTCATTGTCAAATCCTTAAGTATGGTTTTAGTATTGCAATTATGCAATTCCCAAATATTTCACTCATACCCATTTTTAAGTTCATAAATTTCTTACCATTTGAATTTCCAGTCAAGATTATAAATTGTTTCTAGTGGGAATGCATTATAGTATGTTTTAAATATTATGGTTTCCATATCATCTTTATTAAAAAATCCTCAGTTTATGATTTTGTCGTGTGATCATGCTATCTCATCATGTTTAAAGGTATTCCCATGTTTAAATACATGTATCCCATGTGTTTGATGAAATGCCAAAGTGATGGATTTTGAGTAGCGGTTCCCTATTATAGTTTTCAAAGCTTTCACGTGTTCCTATTGTTGTGCTATTGAATCCTGGAGGTTATAAATACCAGAAATTTAGTTGTTTCTTTAGTTTTAATATTTTCAAAATGGTTTCAGATACACTATGAGCGTCATCTTTCCAGTCAGTTATCATATTCAGTTATACTTAGATCAGTCCAGAGTTAAGTGCCTTTCAGGTGGGAGTCAAATTTAGCACCATAAAAATACTAGGATGGTAGCTTTCCCGTCATTTAGGTAGAGTTGTTAGTAGCAGTCCCTGTTTTCTAGAACTATGTAGCCAGCATAGAATATGAGAAGTCACACATCATTTTAGGCTTGACTACCTCTCAGGGGTCACCCATCAATTTAGGCTTGACACCCTGGTCCTTTGGGACATCAGATAGAGGATCCACACTGCTAGTGTTGGTACTCATGGCATGGTATGGACTCCCTTCCAACTAGGGTCATAGGTTGGACCCCAATTAGCTCAATTGGGGCATGTCGGTTAGATAATAGCTCTCACAGTCTCAATATAGTATCCATTGTCTCTTTAATTCAGGTTTTCTTGACCACAACATAAATGTATCAATTATTTAGTTACTTGTATTTCAATATTTTAGTTTACAGAACATTTCAAAATTATGTTTTATGCGTGGTCATGCATCTTCAGCCCTTTACAGATTTTGTGCATTTTACTCTATCATCCCATGCTATTTATTTAGTCAGTTATTACTCATGCATATAAACCCATGCATACCAACCTAACCTCATTTAGCATACTAGTACATTCAAAGTACTGATCGCATACTCGTTTCTTGCACTTTGATGTTTAATATATAGGTTCGGACGCTCAATTCCCTACCGCGTGTAGATATACCATATTATCAACACTAGCAGTGGTGAGTCCTCATATTTTGAGGACATAGTTTATCTATTTTAGTTTACCTTATCAGTTCACTATTTCTATTTAGTCATAGTTTGTTAGGGGTTTGTCCTATTAACTCCACCTTTAGTCAGTTTAGAGGGTTTTAGACTAGTATAGACAGTTAGTTAGTTTTCAGCTATTATTATTAGTTTTTTTAATAGTATTGATAGTATGTCCTATTTGGACGCTTAACACTATTATATAGTATTGATTTCAGTTGCTAAAACCTTATGGCTTATCAGTTAAATTCTGCACATGTTCTTTGATATTGCGTTCAATGCTCGCAGGAGGAACCAGCTCATGGGTTAGCTTGTAGTTATTTGTGATTTTAAGAATCGTATGGCATCTAAGGTGTAATCCCAGTGTGTTACATGGTTACTCGAAGAAGGCATTTGAGTGTAAGGGCTTATTTCTAGAAATCATATTTTGCCGATATGGGTTTATGATGTCCCAAGATAGGGATTATGTTCTAGCCTTATGCAATTGGCATATTAGAGATAAAGACTCTAGCCCATATGGTACACTTGGGTTAGGGGCTTGGCTGCTGAGTTAAGGACGGATTCCATATAGCCCATGAGATTGTAGAGTTATAGGGTTTATCACCTAGCTCAGAGGTATGATAAAGAGTGAATCATGGTTTTAAAGTCTCTTAAGTATGCCCATGTGCTTTCATATATCGTATGTAAAATGTTTTATGAATTGCTCTCAATTATGTTGTATAAAAGAGCATTATTTTTTATTTCTCTATGTACCAGTACAATTTTACTAACCCTCTACATTTTAGGATTTGAGGCACAGTTCAAGGGTCCCGCTAAGCAGTAGATTGGTGCATCTGAGATTTGCCGTTGGTAAGCCTCCCCTATTTTGGAAGGCCTGGTTTATAAGACATTGTTACTTTATTTGGAGCCAAGGTTCGAGTGGGGGCCTTGTCCTAGTTTTTAGACATATGTTGGTTCTTTTATTGTTAGAAATTTTGCAAACTGGTGTCATGTGTTTTAAATGTTATGAACTTTCTTTCGAATTGTTTAGTTGAATTATAAGATTGACCATATTTCCGTATGATAATTTTTTCGTATTTCTTTATATTATATGAATGTTGTGCATGATGTTATATAGAAAAAGGTATTCGGGCCTTCATAGTTTGGGATGCTCATCGTGGCCAGGGTCTCAGCTTGGGTCATGACAAACTTAGTATCAGAGCACGGTTCATGGTCCCAGGTTTTCTGCAAAATCATGTTGGGTAGAGTCCTATTTATCGATGTGTAATGTGCCATACTTATAAGAAAGAGGCTACAAGGCATTTAGGAATGTCTCTCTTCATTTCATGATTTAGTTTGTGCTATAGAGTCTGAATTTGTTCTAATCAATGATTTTCTATATTTTAGAAAGTTACCATACTTTCCTGTAAATCAATGGAACCGAATGCCTAAGCTTAGGATGTCCACCCTACCCATAGGATGCCGACTCATAGTAGGGCTTGTACTCTAAATTTTGTTTCTACTCTAAGAGTTCCTCTAGTTCAGACTAATCTACCTCGAAATCCTCGATCTGGAGTTAACCGTACTCAGCATTCCTAAAGAGAGGTCTCTAATGCTGAATTCCAATAATCTATACATATGATAGCTCAATTAGTGGCTTCTCAATCCCATTGATTTGAAGATGTAGGATCTATGTCTGGTTTATCTGAGATCACACGAGTTGGTCAATTCATGAGACTAAATCCACCCATGTTTACTGGAACGAAGTTTGAGTAGGACCCCCAAGGGTTTATTGATGAGTTGGAGAAATTTTTTAGAGATATACATGAATGAAATTGAAGGGGTGAGTTGGCATCCTATCAGTTGAAGTATGTGGCCAATCGGTGGTATAATCAATGAGAATATTTGAATGGTAAAGATGTTGCACCTTCAGTATGGGGTAAGTTTATGGAGGCTTTCCTGGATCGATTCTTTCTCCAGGAATTGAGAGAGTGAAAGGCTGAAGAATTTATGATCTTGAAATAAGAAAAGATAAGTGTTAAGGAGTACAAATTGAAGTTCACCCAACTATGTAGGTATGCTACAATATTAGTGGATAATATGAGAGCTCGCATGAGAAACTTTGCTTTCGTCCTATCGGATGATCTGGTGTTAGAGTGCAATGGAGCAATACTGAATAGAGATATGGATTTCTATAGGTTGTTCGTTCATATGCAATAGGTTGAAGAGCAGAAGGAAAGGTTGGTTGAGGTAAGAGAAAGAAAAAGGAAATCCAAAAGGTCTAAGTCTGTAGACCATAATAACCGTCAGCACTAGGGTAGTAACTGTGGTAATAAATGGTCTAAGAAAATTTTTTGGAGTAATGCTCACTCTTAAGCTAGCGCCCCAGCGCCCAGACCGCAAGTTGATCGATGATTATAGATCTTTCATCCTAATAATGGATCGGGCATTTAGGGTACTCAGTCCTAAGTTAGTGTAGCTCAGATGTATCAGCCATTTCCATGATATGGGAAATGCGGTAGAAGTCACCTAGGGAAGTGTCAGTTTGGCACGATGGTGTGCTACACTTGTGGCCAGCCAGTCCATATTCTAGGAGTCTGTCCGACAGCTAGAGTTAATGTTGGGGGTGCTAAGTCTAAAACTAATTCCATGGCACCACCACCACCTAAGGGTACTACTTCAGCTACCGAGGGCGGTCGCAACTGGTTATATGCTTTATCTAACTGCCAAGATGTAGAGGCTTCACCGATTGGTTTTATAGGTACGCTACAAATTTTCTCCCTTGATGTGTATGTGTTACTTGATCCTGGGCTACCTTTTCCTATGTAATCCCATATGTCGAAGTTAGTTTTGATTTTGAGCCTAAAAATATTCTGGAACCTTTTTTCTATTTCCACTCTCTTCGGTGACTCTATAGTGGCTAGGAGAGTGTATACAAATTGTGTGGTGTCTACCGGTCGTCGTGATATTATGGAAAACCTTGTAGAGTTTGATATAATTGACTTTAATGCTATTTTGGGAATAGATTGGCTCCACTCGTGCTATGCCACATTGGAATGTAGAACCCAAAAAGTCACTTTCTCATTACCAAATGAGCTGGTAGTAGAGTGGGAGTGGTATTCTTTAGAACCTAGAGGGAAGTTCATATCTTATCTCAGAGCCCATAAACTTATATCCAAGGGATGTTTGTATCACCTTATTCAGTTCAAAGATTCCAATACTGAAAGTCCTCTCCTCGAGTCAGTCCCTGTAGTTAATGAATTCCTAAAAGTTTTTCCTGATGATCTCCCTGGGATACCACCTGACAGGGAGATAGATTTTGGTATTGACTTGTTGTTGGACACCCTTCCTATTTCTATTCCGCCATACACAATGGCTTCTACAAAATTAAAAGGTTTGAAAAAATAGTTAAAAGTTCTTCTTGAGAAGGGCTTTATCCGCCCTAGTGTTTCTCCCTGGGGTGCACCTATACTCTTCATGCGTAAGAAAGATGGCTCCCTCCATATGTGTATAAACTACCGTTAGCTCAATAAGGGCACTATTAAAAATAAATACCCTTTTTCCAGAATTGGTTAATTATTTGATCAACTCCAAGGTGCTAAATGTTTCTCTAAGATAGACCTTCATTCGGGATATCATCAGTTGAAGTTTAGGGAGGCTGACATTCCCAAGACAGCTTTCCAAACCCGATATGGCCATTATGAATTCATAGTCATGTCCTCCGGATTGACTGATGCCCCTGCAGCTTTTATCGACCTAACGAATTGGGTGTTTTGCCAGTATCTGGATCTATTTGTCATAGTCTTTATAGATGATATCCTCGTTTACTCTAAGAGTGAGAAGGAGCATGCAAACCATCTTCGAATAATACTTTAAACCCTTAAATATCATGAGTTATATGCAAAGTTTTCCAAATATGAATTCTAGCTTAGTGTTGTTGCTTTCCTAGTCATATTATTTCTAGTAAAGGGATTAAGGTTGACCCCCAAAAGTTTGAGGTAGTGAGAAAATGGCCCAGACCCATGACTCCAACTAATATTTAAAACTTTTTGGGTTTAGAGGATATTACAGAAGGTTTGTAGAGAGTTTTCCTTCATATCTGCTCCACTTACTAGATTGACTCAGAAGAAAGTGAAATATTTCTGGTCTGGCTCTTGTGAAAATAGTTTTGAGAAACTGAAAGACAAATTGACTACCACACCAGTTTTGACCCTTCCCGAGGGTATAGAGGGTTTTGTTGTGTACTATGATGTGTCTTGGATGGGACATGAGTGTGTGCTTATGCAGTATGGTAAGGTGGTGGTTTATGCATCAAGGTAGTTAAAGGTGCACGAAATGAACTATCCCACCCATGACTTAGAGTTAACATTTGTGGTGTTTACACTTAAGATATGGTGGCATTTCTTTATGGGGTGTATGTAGATATATTCAATAATCACAAAAGTTTACAGTATGTTTTCACACAGAAAGAACTGAATCTCAGGCAGAGGAGTTATTTGAAACTGTTGAAGGATTATGACATGATCCTCCTCTATCATCTGGGCAAGGCCAATGTGGTGGATGACGCCGATAGTAGGTTGTCAATGGGCAGTCTTTCCTATGTTGATAAAAGATAGAGGAAGATGGTGAAAGATATTCACCAACTTGTAAATTTGGGAGTTTGACTTCTGAAATCTAAAAATTAAGGAGTGATTGTTCGTGATATAGCTAAATCCTCCCTATGTGTTGAAGTTATGGAAAAGCAGGCCGAAGACCTCATCTTGTTGTAGATTAAGTATGATTTTGGTCAACAGAAGGTGATGGTATTTAAAATTGGCGGGGATGGGATCCTGAGGTATCAAGGTAGGTTGTGTATGCCGAATGTGGATGGGTTGCGAGAGATAATTCTCGATGAAGTTCACACTTTGAGGTATGTTGTTCACCCATGCTCTAATAAAACATACCATGATCTTAAGATGATTTATTGGTGTAACAATATGAAACGTAATGTTGCTAATTTTGTGTCTAAGTGTTTGAATTGTCAACAAGTCAAGGTAGAACATTTGAGACCAGGTGGCACTTACCAAGAGATAGCTTTGCCTTTGTGAAAGTGGGAGATGATGAACATGGACTTCATTATGGGACTTCCGAAGTCCCAAAACCAATATGACTCCATTTGGGTTATTGTAAACAGGATGACCAAGTCTGCCCATTTTTTTCACTATAGACCAACTATTCGGGGGATGATTATGCTAAGCCGTATATTCGTGAAATAGTTTGGTTGAATGAGGATCTGGTGTCTACTGTATTCGATCGAGGTACACAGTTCTCTTCTAAGTTTTAGTGATCATTTTAGAGAGGTTTAGGTACCCAAGTGAGCCTGAGTACCGCCTTTCACCCTTAGACAGATGGGAAAGAGGAACACACTATTTACACCTTAGAAGATATGTTGAGGGCCTGCGTGATTGACTTTAAGGGTAGTTGGGTAGATCATTTTCCATCGATAAAATTCACCAACAATAATAGCTACCATTCCAGTATACAAATAGCTTCTTTCAAAGCACTTTATGAGAGAAGATGTAGGTTACCGATAGGGTGGTATGAGATGGGTGAAACCCAATTGTTTAGACATGACCTTGTTAATCAAGCAATACAGAAGGTGAAGATCATTAGTAAGCGACTTAAGACAGCCCAGAGTTGCCAGAAGTCTTATGCTAATGTTAGATAGACAGATTTAAAATTCGAGGTTGATAATTGGGTATTCCTAAAGGCATCCCCTATGAAGGGAGTCATGCGATTTGGAAAGAAATAAAAGCTTAGTCTTCATTATATAGGACCATATCAGATTATAAGAAGGATAGGTGGGGTTACTTGTGAGTTAGATTTGCCCGCAAGTTTGGCTTCCGTACATCCAGTATTCTATGTGTCTATGTTGAAAGAGTGCATAGGAGATCATTCCCCAGTATTGTCTGTAGAGGAGATCAATGTGAAAGACTCTTTGTCATATAAAGAAGAACCTATTTCCATTTTGGATCGCCAAGTTTGAAAGCTGAGAAGTAAGGAGATAGCTTTGGTTAAGGTGTTGTGGAAGAATTAAAAAGTTGAGAAAGCTACTTGGGAGTCAGAAGATGAATTGTGAACTAGATACCCAAACCTCTTTGAACCATGGATGACAACATAGAAGGTACAAAATTGTATACTACACTCTCTATTTTTTTTTATCTAGTGTGCTTGAAATCGTGCTTGTCTGTGTCACGAGTCATCATTCGGGGACGAATGATCCTAAGGTGGGATAATTTAACACCCCGTAATATTTTTGACTTAGTACCACTCTTAGTTGCTTGCATAAAGGACTTACAACCTGAAATTTTTCTAAGTGTTGAAATTACTTAACCATATTTTAAGCTCCTAAAGTCCAATGATTTTTAAATCGATATTTCTGACCTCAAGATGTAGATTTTTAAGTTGATTCATGTTCAGGTTGTCTTGGGGGAGTTTCAGATTTTTCGGAAAAGGTTTGGGACGTGTTTGGATTTCAAAAATAGAACTTCAACGCGATATAGTCACGTCGCTCCAAGAATTGCGCTGGTGAGGACCGATGCGTTGTGTCGCATTTTGTGTCAAAGAGACCAACGCGGTGCGTCGCTTAATGCACTGGATGCCCAGTTCGTCTTAATAGTTTTGGGGTTCAGAAGGGTAATTCAGTCTTTTTCCCTGGTCTTATCTCAACCATAACACAAAATTAAGTCATGATTAGGGCATATTATGCAAAAAGTTACTCAAATTCCCTCAAAACTAAACCCTAACTCCTCCCCCAAAGATCAAGAATCAAGCTCTTAAGTTAAGATTTCCAAGAATCAAATCAAGATTCGGGTTCTATTCTTCAAACTAAGTAATCTAAATTTTCCTAAATTTCATGGGCACATTGAAATTCTTTTGAGTAAGTTTTAATGTTAAGAAGTCATGGATTTATGAAAGGTTTTAAATTTACATTATAAAGTATGCACTACAAATCCTTTTTTTGATGATATATGTTTTAGTCTTGAGGCTTTCCCTTAAATTTGATCTTTGTTCGTATATATGTATGTATGTGTTTGGAGTTTGAAAGTTTAATTTAGAGCATGAATATTTATACTCCCCCTCTTTTTATGACATCTCTTGATTTTACATGTACGAATTGATGAATTTCTAATTTAGAAGCATGGTATAATTGTTTTTGGCTATTGTTAAATGTTTTGAGATGGGTTGTGAATTGAAGAGAGGTTGTTTTCTTGTTTGTGAATGTTAAAGATGATTATTGAAAACTTTCATAGTTTGCTACAAAGTAATTGACCACCACATGTTTAAGAATTAAAAGAGAGAACTTTGCATAAGTTTACATGTATGTTGATATACAAATGCTCTTGTATTGTTTGAATGCTTTGGTTGTCCAAACATTATGTTTTGAATGAAAAGAGTGTAACATGATATAGAATGGCCTAGATATATGACTTGCAAGTCTTGGTATGACGATACCAATAGAAGAGTGTCATAATAGAATCAGATTTCTTTTTAGATTTAGATTTCAAAAGATGTATGTCTGAAAGAGTTTAAAATGGGCTTAAATAGAGTTAGGTGGTTACCCGAAGAAGGCATTTAAGTGTAAGGGCTCATTGCGTGAAACTGTGTTTTGCCGACATGGGCTTGTGCTGTCCCAAGATAGGGATTATATGCTTGCCTTATGCCCTTGGAGTATAAGAGATAGAGACTCTAGCCCTTGCGGCAAACTTGGGTTAGGGGTATGGCAGCCGAGTTAAGGGTGGATTTCATATTGCCCAAGGGATTGTAGAGTTGTAGGATTTACCACCTAGCTTATAAGTAGGATAAAGAGTGAGTCGTGGTTTCAAAGAAACGTTTCAAAGTCTTTTAAGTATGCCCATATGTTTTCATATATCGTATGTAAAAAATTTTATGAATTTCTCTCAATTATGATGTATAAAAGTACATTATTTTGGATTGCTATGTATACCAGTACATTTGTATTAACCCCCTATATTTCAGGATCTGAGGCACAGTCCCGAGATCCCTTTAAGAAGTAGATTGGTGTGTCTGAGATATGTATTTGGTGAGCCTCTCTTCTTTCGGAAGGCCTGATTTATAAGACATTGTTACTTTATTTTGATTCATGGTTCGATTGGGGGTCTTGTCCTAGTTTTTAGACATACGTTGGTTCTTGTATTGTTAGAGATTTCTCACACTTGTGTCATGTGTTTTGAATATTAAGAACCTCCTTTCGAATTGTTCAGTTGAATTATGAGATTGATCATGTTTCCGTATGATAATTTTTCCACATTTCTTTATATTGTATGAACGTTGTGCATGATTGTCAAATAGAAAAGGGCGCTCGGGCTTTCATGGTTCGGGATGCTCATCGCGGCCAGGATCGTGACAGATTTCTAAACCTAAACCTAAAAATATATGTTGTCCTGGTATAGCCATATATATGATCAAAGTTGATATCCGTCCCCCTTCCTTCGTTGTATATATCATGGATGTATCATTATGATTAGCATTATATTTTTCTTTAATTATATATTTGTTTGTTGATAGCTTTATTGATTCTCTGAATTGGTTACTAAGTTGATAATTTTGTATGTATGTAGGGATGCTTGGAAGTTGAAAGGGAGAGATATGTTGATTTAATTAAGATTGGAATCGTAAAGGGAAGTTAACTGGAATACGAGACCTCCTACATGCCATATATGAGTCTTGCGTGGATGATTTGGTACTCTTTTCAAAAGAAAGTACCAAGCATGGAGTTTGTCACTGGATTGCCTCAAACTCCATTTCTATTATACTGCCAATTCCTTGTATCACAATAGACATTCATGAATTTATTCATTCTAACTGATCGAGCTAAATTTAGTTATTGCAATAGGAAGAGATGTGAAAAGGAAATAATTGTATATTAATTAGTGATTGACTTTAATTGGTGACATCAATCAAAGATCAGGGTGAGTTTAGAATTTAAATTCTATTGATTCAATCTTTAAGGATCTTTTACAAAAAAGAAAACATTTAAGGTTTTTTGTGTTAATTATATGTGTAAAGCATGTGCCCTAAACTAGTTTATTGAATAAAAGTTGTAACTAAGATTTGGTTACCAAATTTTATCAAACTTATGCTTATTTATCTAAATATTATCATACAGTTGTCCAAATTTAAACAGTGTGAAGCATATACTACCCAAATCAAGTGAGGGGAGAATGTGGCTGCCAAATTCAATCAAACAAGTGGTTAATTATCCCATTATTATCATCCTGCAAGGCAATTGACATAATTGTAGTGTTAATTGCAATTTAAACATATGTGAAGCATATTCTGACTCAGAATTTTATTTAAAAAGTTCTAACTTCACTTTCAAATCAAGATTATAGGAATTCATTCTTGTCTATCTTAACATGATCATTGATCAACTATTTTTGTTTTTTTCCAAACTGGTAGTTTTTTTTGTTTTTTTTATAATGGCAATAGTTAATCTATTTTTATCCACTAGTGTATATTACATCAAAATATGTCCCCCCCTCAAAAGTGCAGCTTACAACTTTGATACCTATTAGTTGGGTTTCTTACAAGTAGTCTAAAGCATCAAAAATATCTTATATTTGGGCTAGTATATTGTATCTACACCAAAAATATTAAGGTGCCAAGCAATTCATATTGAACTTCTGTAAATCATTTTGCTTGTCTTCAAAAACGTCTCTAATTTTTTTCTACACTGTTCAACAAATACATGTTGGAACAGTCTTCTAATCCCCCCCCCCCCCCCCCGCCCCGCCCCGCTCTTTATTGTTGCCTATTCATCACTATTCCAACTATTTAGAACTTTAATGATTCCTGCCTTCACCCATCCTTGCCTTTCCAATATCCTTGATGGGGTTGATTTTCATAGGCGGTGGCTTCAGGATGTTTGTCAAAGCATTAGCACATTTTAATGGCTGTCCTATCATAAGCCAAAGAAGTATTAAAAGAACCCAACCAAAGCTGAGTTTTCTTTCTTGAATCTCGAATCTCCTCCCCATTTTCCCAATCTTCGATGCCTAGTAGGATAATTACTGACCGTTAGTAGATAATTAGTACATCCACTATTCACGTTGATGGAACGTGAAAACATAGCTGACTATTCCGGGTCCTCTTTCTGTCAAAAGAAGGATAGGCTCCATCAAACATTATTTTGAAATGTAAGGTTAAGAGAGAGAAATAATATTCTACTTTGTGCTTCCCCTAAACTCTGCCAACAAAAAAACTAACGGAGAATTCTGATATGTTCCTGACTGACTTATTGTTACAGTATTATGTGAAAATCATTAAGTTCAACGTTTCTGAATAATTGATAGGATTATTTATATTAGATTGTTTCAGTTATACAATCTGTTAAATCCTTACATGTGGTATCAAGAGCAAGGTTTAGGAACTAATGATTTTCTATTGCAAATAAAATTTTCTATTGATTTTATGAATCCTAGTACTGAAATTTAGGGACTTAAATTTATCCGATTACTTACCGTGAAGACAGTTTTGTTTTGATAATTTTATGCTATTAATGTTTACTGCCGTGAGACAGTTTTGTTTTGACAATTTTATGCTATTAATGTTTACTGCCGTGAGACATAGTTTTGTTTTGACAACTTTATGACTTGTTCACTTTAGCCATAATAACTTTATTAAATATAAAGGAACTCCATTTTATGATGTCTCTCTCTTTACTGAATGTTTAGTATTGTTGGCCTATTATTATTAAGAATATTAATGTTGGTTGTTATTGTTATTGGTGTTTAATCATTTAAATTTAGTACTCTTACTGTCAATAATAATCATATTTGTTATCATGTCATGGAAATGACTCCTTGTTGTTAGATTGTAGTATTCGATAATAAAATTTATTGTTTTTAATGTGACTTGAAATTATATATATAAGATTCGTTAATCACCAAAATGGTCAAATCTTTATGAAATTAATTTCAAAAATAAAGGCTAAATTTAAATTAATTGCCCATTAATCTTGATGCTTATAAATGATATAACAATTATGGGTAAATTAAAATTTTGGTTATAAGACATTTGTGAAACACCCAAAGATTGATTGTCTGTTCGTATGACCAATAAATATTAAGGAGATAATTTTGATGTATCGTTAATTTTCTTTATTTATCCAAAGATAATAAATATTACTAATTGATACACTAATTATTAGAGATTTGTGTTAAATATATTTTTAAGCATCATTATGTTTAAAGTTGTATGTTGATATTTCGCCTAAAGGAGAACATCAATATACATTTAAGTAAATTATTTCTGAATCTGATAATATGTATAAACTCGTAACTCAAAGTATTAATAAATGAGCATGTTTTACTTGCAGCACTTGTCGTTCATTCACACTCTGCCTGTGTTACAACTTTTAATGGATTTAACTTTTCAGATTGGTGCGAACAAATCAAATTTTATTTTGGGGTTTTAGATCTTAGTGTTGCACTTTGCTCTGAAAAGCCAACTACTATTATTGAAGATAGCAGTGATGAAGAAAATTCCTATTATAAGCATTGGGATCGATTTAACAGATTAGGCTTAATGTTCATGCGAATGAATATTATGGACAACATTAAGACTACTCTTTCCAAAATTGAAAATCCAAAAGAACTTCTGAAATTTGTGGAAGAGTGTTTCCAAACTGCTGATAAGTCTCTTGCTGGGACACTAATAGGTACTTTGAACACCATAAAGTTTGATGGTTCACGTACTATGCATGAGCATGCCATTGAAATGACAAACATAGTAGCAAGACTTAATTCATTGGGAATAGAAATGGAACAAAATTTTCTTGTGCAGTTCATCATCAACTCATTATCGTTGAGTATGGTCCTTTCCAAATGAACTACAACACCATGAAAGATAAATGGAACGTGCATGAATTGCATGGTATGTTGGTTCAAGAGGAAACGAGGATGAAGAATCAAGGAACCCACTCCATTAATTATGTAAATCATCAAGAAGCTGAAAAGAAAGAAAAGAAGCATGGTAAGGGACAACAGAAGCAACTAATGTCAATGAGTCCTCATCTCAAGTACGTAAGAAAGTGAACAAGAATGGAAAGTTACATTTCTGTAAAAAATCTAGACACTTTCAGAAAGATTACCTGAAACGTAAGTCATGGTTTGAGAAGAAAGGTAAGCCTTGTGCTTTTATATATCTCGAATCAAATTTAACTGAAATTCCTTATAATACTTGGTGGATTGAATCTGATTGTATTGTTTATGTTTCTAATACTATGCAGGAATTCCTTACAATCTAAACCATAAACAAGAATGAAAGATTTGTTTACATGGAGAATAGAGTGAAGGCTCCAGTTGAAGCCGTCGGGACTTATTGTCTTATTATCGATAATGAAAGTCACTTAGATTTAGTAGAAACTTTTTATGTTCCTCCTCTTTTGAGAAATTTAGTTTTTTTTTATTTAAGTTGGATAAGACTGGATATTCTTTTAATTTTGGTAATGGATGTTTTAGTTTGTTTAAACACAATTATCTCATTGGTACTGGTACTCTTTGCGATAATTTATACAAACTAAATATTGATAATCTGTTTGCCGAAACACTCTTAACTCTGTATTATAATGTTGGAACCAAATAAAGTTTGGTGAATGAACAATCTGCTTACTTGTGGCATAAACGTTTAGGTCACATATATAAACAAAGGCTGGAAAGATTAGTTAAGAATGAAATTCTTTCAAATTTAGATTTTACTAACCTTAATATTTGTGTAGATTGTATTAAAGGAAAACAAACAAATCATACAAAGAAAGGAGCCACAAGAAGTATACAGCTTCTTGAAATTATACACACTGATATATGTGGTCCTTTTAATATCACATCTTTCAATAAAGAAAAATATTTTATCACTTTTATTGATAATTTTTCACGTTATGGATATATCTATTTGTTGCATGAAAAATCTCAAGCGATTAATGCCTTAGAGATATTTATTACTGAGGTTGAAAGACAATTAGATAGAAAGGTGAAAATAATCAGGTCTGATAAAGGTGGTGAATATTATGGAAGATATGATGAAAGTAGACAACACCCAGGTCCAATTGCTAAATCCCTCAAAAAATGTGGCATATGTGCTCAATACACAATGCCTGACACACCACAATAAAATAGTGTGGCAGAAAGGCATAATTGTACATTAATGGATATGGTTAGGAGTATTTTAAGTAATTCATCTTTACCTACTTCGTTATGGATGTATGCTTTAAGGACTGTCGTTTACTTGCTAAATAGGGTTCCTAGTAAAGCAAATCCAAAGACACCTTTTGAACTGTGGACTGGTAGGAAACCTAGTTTGAGGCACCTGTATATTTAGGATTGCCTGGCAGAAGTTATAGTATACAATCCACAAGAAAGGAAATGGGATTCAAGAACAATCGGTGGTTTCTTCATTGGTTATCCAGAAAAATCAAAGGGGTATAGATTTTATTGTCCTAATCATAGTACGAGAATAGTTGAAACTGGAAATGCTAGATTCACTGAGAATGGTGAAGTTAATGAGAGTAAAGAACTACCTAATGAGGAAATTAAAGAAGTTAGGTTGAAAATTCCTCTACCCTGTACTTCATTAAATTTTTTGTTCCTGAAGCTGTTGCACCACAAAGTAATCAATAAGAGCAACAAATTAATGCTCCTACTAATGAAGCCATAATTGATGAACCTGTAGTATATGAAACAAAAGAAGTAGCATCAAGAAGATCTCAAAGACAAAGATGATCTGTTATTTCTGATGATTATTTGGTATATCTACATGAGTTAGAAACTGACTTAGGAATTAATGATGATCCAGTTTTATTTTCACTAGCCATTGAAAGCAATAATTCTGATAAATGGATAAATTCTATGAAAGATAAGTTAAAATCTATGGAACAGAATAAAGTTTGGGACCTTGTTGAATTACCCGAAGGTTACAAAAGAGTTGGGTGTAAATGGGTCTTTAAGACCAAACGCGACTCAACTGGCAACATCGAATGTCACAAGGCCAGAATTATTGCCAAAGGTTTCACTCAAAAGGATGGCATTGACTATAAAGAGACGTTTTCACCTGTCCCTAGAAAAGATTCACTCAGAATTATAATGGCCTTGGTAGCTCATTATGACTTAAAACTACATCAAATGGATGTGAAAACAGTCTTTCTGAATGAAAATTTGGAGGAAGAAGTTTATATGAATCAATCTGAGGGGTTTTCTATTAAAGAAAAGGAACACATAGTGTGTAAACTTAACAAGTCAATATACGAACTTAAGATAGATTTCGGACAATGGTATCTTAAGTTTAATGAAACAATTGTCACCTTTGGATTTAAAGAAAACACTGTTGATCGGTGTATAAATCTGAAGGTCAATGGGAGTAAGTTTATTATGTTAGTCTTGTATGTTGATGACAGTTTGCTTGATACTAATGATCTTGGTTTGTTGCATGATACCAAGAAATATCTCTCTAATAACTTTGAAATAAAAGATATGGGTGAGGCATCCTATTTGATTGGAATAGAAATATCTCGAGATAGATCACAAGGATTGTTGGGATTGTCTCAAAAAACCTATATTAATAAAGTATTAGAGAGATTTAGAATGGAAAAATGTTCATCAAGTCCCGTTCTAATTCAGAAAAAAGATAATTTTAGTCTCAATCAATGTCCAAAGAATGACTTGAAACGAAGGAAATGAAAGATATTCCTTATGCATCAATAGTTGGGAGTCTTATGTATGCCCAAACATGTACAAGACCTAACATCAGTTTTATTGTTGGAATACTAGATCGATATCAAAGTAATCCTGAAATGGATCACTGGAAGGCTGCAAAGAAAGTGTTGTGATACTTACAAGGAACGAAAGATCATATGCTCACTTATAGAAGATCTAATCATCTAGATGTAGTTGGATATTCAGATTCAGATTATGCTGGTTGTGTGGACACAAGAAAATCCATATTTGGATATTTGTTTCTATTAGCTGGAGGAGCAATATCATGGAAGAGTGCGAAACAGTCTATTATAGTTACATCCACTATAAAAGCCAAGTTTATGGCATGCTTTGAGGCCACATTCCAGGCTAATTGACTGTAGAATTTTATTTCACGACTTGGACTAGTCGAGAATATAGCCAGGCCGCTAAAAATTTATTGTGATAATACCGCCACAGTTTTCTTCTCTAAAAATGATAAGTATTCGAAAGGTGCTAAGCATATGAAATTGAAATACTTTTCGGTTAAAGAAAAAGTCCAGAAACATAAAGTGTCAATTGAACATATTAGCACTAAGCTTATGATTGTTGATCCTTTGACGAAAGGATTACCGCCCAAAACATTTGTTGAACATGTTGAAAGAATGGGTCTTATTGATAGCAATAAATGATTTTATGTAAAGACTTTATTATGTTTATGTAATTGACACTTTGAGCTCAAATTATGTATGTTTCTGTTGTTACCTGTTTTCTCTTGTATACATAATATTGTGAATAAGATGACAGGTTCTGACTTAGATAAGGTATTCTAAGTATTATCGTTGGACCCATTATGTATTTGAAAGGTTATGTTAGGTAATAGACTAATATTGTAGAACATGGAAGGAACTATGTCAATAAAGTGATGTACAATCGCCATGACTCATTTTAGTTGATTTATTTAACGATGACAAATGATGTTGGATTTAACGTTAATTGTGCACATGATTGACGTACATATTAAACCACTAAATTAACATTGTGTGTGCCAAGTGGGAGAATGTAAATTTCTATGGCCCACATAATTAATTTATTTACTGGTTTTATAATAATTGAATAAGTTAAATCCTAAATCTATATAGGGTAGTTACCTAGTAGGATTAAACTACTGACTAATTTGTTAATAGGATAATTACTGACTGTTACTGGATAATTATTATATTCACTATTCACGTTGATGGAACGTGAAAACATAACTGACTATTTTCTATTATAAAAGGGGTCCTTTCTCTGCCAAAAGATGGATAGACTCTATCAAACACTATTCTGAAACGTAAGGTTAAGAGAGAGAAACAATATTCTGCTTTGTGCTTCCGCTAAACTCTGCCAACAGAAAAACTAATGGAGAATTCTGACATGTTCCTGACTGACTCATTGTTATAGTATTATGTGAAAATCATTAAGTTCAACGTTCCTAGATAATTGATAGAGTTATTTATATTAGATTGTTTCAGTTATACAATCTGTTAAATCCTTACACCTTGTACTTCTTCACAGTTTCTTGGAGAGGCTTCTTCTCTTTGGTCTACTTCTTTGAAATGACCCTACTAATCGATCCATTTTCAATGATTATTTCATTTATACAAATCTTTTGATGTCACTTGGACTTCTCTCCTTGAAGCGTTTCCTCATCATCTGGATGAGTTCGTGGCATCATTGTACGTAATGTAAATACGTATAACACGAGGCGAGACAATATAGTTTTTGCCCACTTTGTTGGTGGATTTTTGACTCTGTCAATTTTTGAGAACTTTTCTATTGCCACATTTTATTGACATTGCTTAGAGGTCGTACCTTCATGAAAGAGAACAAGAAAAATTAAGTCCATTAGGTTAGACATGCACACTTCATTTATGATTATAAATTGTTTAAAGTACTTTTATCATTGTGAGGTGATTGTATCATATCTCTTCCGATTCTTCTAAAAGGAAATTCAAATAAAAAGAATATAAACAAACAAAAACAAAACTACCAATTCCAAAATTTTACATAACATGGACAAGAAGGAAATGAGAAAAAAAAAACACTATTCTTGTGGTACATTAATTTCAAGGGTCAAACGAGTATCAACCTATTATTTGATATATTTTTAATATTTTGAACTGTCAATAACTATGACTTATAGTATTTTTACATAGTTTCAACATACTAAATTTCTTTGGATTAAATGAGATATCTTGCCATTTATAATTTGAACCAAAAAAAAAAAAAAACTTTTCCATAACTAAAATTGAAGATCTCTTACCTAAAAAACATAAAACATGATGAAATTTGTATAAGACCAAATATCATTTCTCCTTAATTTTTCTTTTTATCTTTTACCTTATCACAAATGATGACCGCAAAATTTACACCCACTCTCTTAAAATCTTAGCAAAAACCTCTCTCCATTACGTTCAAAAATATTTAGCCCAGTTAATTAAATATATACACTGCAATGGAAAAAGCTATGGAGCAACAAACCTGGTTTATTAGCTCTTAATACTTTCTTACTATTTTCAGTTAAATTTGTAAACCATAATTTTACTGATCCTATTAGTGTTTTTTCTATGTAATCTGGTGCATCTGCTATATTTATATTATTATCTAATAATTGTTTTGTCATATATCCTATCCATAATTGTATTGTTTTTTCTGTATCTATTACACAATCTAGATCTAAAAAGTTATAATTTTTATTAACTATTTGTTTTGGTGTCCATTTGTCATATTCATTATATCTTTTGAATTTATTTTTATAATATATAGGTTTTCTTATTTCTGTTGTTTTGGGTATTATATTTTCATCTTCTTTTTTATCAAGAGTATTTATTTCTGTATTGGTATTTTCGTCATTAATTATTTCTTGTTTTTCGTTAATTTCTAAATCTTTTATATTTGTTAATATTTCCGTATATGTTTCACTATCTTCTGAATCATAATTATCTTTTTCTTCTACCTCTATATTATTTATTTCTAATTTTTCTTTAAATTGATTTATCTCGTTTATTAATTTTTGTTCTTTATCTTTTTCTTCTTTTTCTTTTTGTCTTTGTTCGTATAAATCTTTTAACATTTGTAATTCTTTTTCTAATTCAGCAATTCTACTATTTTTAGTTTCTTCTATTTTTCGTATTTCTTCCGTAGTTTGTTGTTTAATTTTTTCTATTTTCTTTTTTCTATCTATTTCTTCATTTTCTTTTTCTATTCTTACCATTGCTGTTAATTTATCTTCTAATTTTAATTCTTATTTTTCTAACATTAAATATAAATGTTTTCCTATTTTCTTATATCTTCTTCCTAAATTAGAAAATACTATTTTTATTTTTGATCCTTCATAATTTTAATATATTTTTTCATCTATTATAAATTCTTCTTTATTCATTTTATTGTGAATAGTTCATGTTGATATATATATTCTAAACTATCTATTTGAGATTCTAATTTTGATATTTCATCTTTTTGCATTTTTATTGAATTTTTACTAACTCCGGCAAATATATTGTAATGTAATATTTCTTTTCTTATTTTTAATTCTTTACGTTTTTCAGAGATAAATTGTTTTAATTCTTTGTATTTTTGTTCTTTATTCATTTAAATTATATTTATAATATCTTGGCGGATATCTAAATCTTATTTTATCATAATTATGTGGTATATGTCTCATTCTTCTAGATTTTAAATGGATTATTAATTTTGCTTCAATACCAGATATTAATGTAATTAAATAGGCTAATCTTTCTGGAATTTCTTTTGTTTTATTTAGACTCATATATTCTGAATAATTACTAGCTAAAGATTCTTTAATTTTTCTAAAAAATTCTCTATTTTTAAATGGTCTTCTCATAATTAATTTAATAAATAACTAAATCTAACGACTCTGATACCATTTGTAGGGGGGTGCGGATAACTAAGCTGATAAATAGATTTATAAATAGATTTATTATAACTGATGAATCTATTCTTTTTTGTGCGTGGTTATTTCTTAGATTTTGTTTTAATAAGTTATTCTTTTTGTGAGATGTATTCATTAATTTTTAGTTTATTATTTTATCCTGTAGTAACTGCTGAGTTACAAATTTCTGTGTAATAACTTATTCTTTCTGTACTGTAGTGTATATCTAATTCTAGATTTTCTATGTCATTTATTATTTTGTGTTGTTCTTCTCGTAGTGAGTTTTTTATATTATATAAACTGTTACATGTACTTTTTTCTAAATTTTCTAAGGTTTTTTCTATCCATATTAACTTTTCTTTTAGATCTTCCATTATTTTTCTAATATGGTTTCTATAATTAACTTCGTTATTTAGATTATCTTGGTTTTCTCTAGTTTTTCAAGTACTCCTCCGTAACTATATTCACTGGCATCTGCTTCTACTATATATGTAAATTTTCTATTTTCATCCGGGAATTATAATTTTGGTAATACCTTGCAAAGTAATTTTATTTTGTGAACTTGTTTTTTATCTTCTTCATTATAATTATATTCTATATCCTTTTTTAATTTTTTCTGTAGTGATTTTAGGTTTTCTGCTAATTTTGGAATATATTCTCTTACTTGGTTTACTAATCCTAAAAATGATTGTAATTTCTTTTTTGTATCTAATTCTTCTTTCGAATTTATTATTTTTTGTACTATATGTTGTTGCATTTTTACTCCACTTTTATCTATTTGTATTCCTAAAAATTCTATCTGGTTTTTCATAATTTCGGCTTTCTTTTTACTTAGACTTATTCCTAAATTTTCTATTATATCTGTAAATTGTTCTAATAATTTTATATGTTCTTCTTTAGTCTTTGTATCTAATAATATATCATCTATGTATACTATGCAATTAGGTAATTGTTTAAAATAATTATCCATAAAATGTTGATATCTACCTGGTGCATTTTTATATCCAAATGGTAATACATTCCATTCGTAAAATCCTTGTGGTACCGTAAATGCGGTTAATTCTTTAGATTCTTCTTCTAACTTTAGGTGGTAAAATCCTGATTTACAATCGAATTTACTAAAATAATTATATCCTTGGCTTTGTCTTATTTTTAATATCTTATTTGGTATCGGATAATTATATGTTATAGTTTTTGCATTTAAATTTCTATAATCAATAACCATTCTACTTTTTCCTCTTTTTTGTTCATTATGCTTATTTACTATAAATGCTGGACTATTATGTTTACTATTGCTTTTTTGTATATATTGCTTTTCTAGTAATTTATCTATATGCATTTTAAATTCTTTTAAATCATTAAAATTGTATGTTAATGGTTTTTGGGTTATTATACTATTTTTATCTATTAATTCAATTTTTATGGTAGTTTTATGTTTTCCCATCCTTTTAACGGATCTTCACTATATAATTGTTCTAATTTTTCTTAACTATTTCTATCTTATTTATTGAAAATATAGTTATTTCTATTTTATTTATCGAAAATACTACTAATTCTATTGTATCTTCAGTGGTTTTTATATTTTCTAACTTTTGTGTAATTTTTTCACTTCCTTTTATCCAGTCAGTTTTCTTTCTTATTTTATTATTAACTCTTTTTGCTCTTACTTTTTGTTTACATGGTGTTGTAAACCACCAATCGTTTCTAGTTATTATATGTGGGTATAGTTTATCTAAAAATGGCATTCCTAAAAGTATATCTTTTGATGTTAGTTCATAATTATAAATTTCTTCTATTGTCAATATCTTATCCCATATTTGTGTTTTTACATTCCTAGCTTTATAAGTAATTAAGCTTCCTTCATTATTAAATCCTTTA
This sequence comes from Capsicum baccatum var. pendulum, assembly GCA_030864225.1. NCBI lineage: Eukaryota > Viridiplantae > Streptophyta > Magnoliopsida > Solanales > Solanaceae > Capsicum > Capsicum baccatum. The sequence goes on from CM061550.1 coordinate 248,301,807, forward strand.
ACAACTATTGGTATTTTTAATTTATCCCATTTACTTTCTGGTAAGCAATTATATCTACATAAATTAGCTTCTGCTCCTGTATCTATCATAGGCGTATAATATCTACTGTAATATCCTTCCACTACTATCTTCATTAATACATATATTTTCATTTTATGGTAAGGCTCTTCTTAAGAATAATCTTTCCCTATTATATATTATGGCTAATTGTGTATGTTCTATATTATATGGTTTTACTTATTCTAACCATTTTATTCCTAATATTATATTTGCTTTTTGCATTTCTCCTTTTACCTCAAATTCTATTTTTATTTTTCTAATTCCTCCTATTATTATTTCTTTTTCTACTATATCTTTACTATTTATTAAACTTCTCGGTAGATCTGCGCATATATCATTATCATTTTTTATTTCTTCATTTTTTACTAGATATTTTGCTATATAATTTTCTTCCTGTCCTGTGTTTAATAGTATTAAATGTTCTTTTTCATTTATTTTTCCTGTTATGTAATATTGATTTAAATTACTTATTGAATTTGTTTCACAACTCATTCTTTTCGATGAGCTTGATGATTCTGTTTTTTCATTAGTTATTCTCTTTGTTGTACTTATTCTATCATTTACTATTTCTAAATTTTCTTCCATATCTATGTCTCTATAGCTATAATCATTATAATCTATTGTTTTTACAATTTGTTCAAATGGGCTATCTATTTGTATTTTGTTAATCTTATTTTTCCCTGTTATTTTATGTTTTGTTGTTAATACATATAAATTTTTACATCTCGCTGTAAATATTTTACTTCCTGGGGTTAATTCTATTCCTGATATCTTCCAATATAATACTAATGATTTATCTATATTTCTATCTGTTACTGCTACTGAATAATTTGCACTTATTATAAATTTAAATTTTTGGTATATTAAATTTCCTTTTACGGCAGTTATTACGCTTTTTTCTATAGGTTTTATAATTCTATCATTTGCTAAATATAATTCTATCGGTGTATCTATTCCTTCTTTAAAACATGCTTTTATTAATATTTCTGTACCTCCAAGGTGTACATATTTTATTGGATCTCCTTTACTTTTTATATCATTTATTTCTTTATTAATTATTCTTTTTATTACTAGTGGTATACTAGCTTTTCCTTTTGCATATCTACAGTCTATTACATGTTCTTTTTGGCATACTACATAATATTCATCTTTTTTCCTACTAAAAATATTTTTTATTGTTGGTATTTTAAATATTTTTTCTACACTTAAATCTAACTCTTTTCCTTTTATTTCATCAAATATATTACTATCAAATATTATTTTTTGTTCTGTTCCTTCGTCATTTAAATATTCTTCCTTTGTTATTATTTTTATATCTTCTTCAGTCATTTGATTCATCTATCTCACTATCTATTTCAGTATCTGTTTCGTTTTCTGAAATTTCATATATACTATCTTCACTTTCTAATTCATAATCTATATAATCTATTTGCATATATTCTGTATTTTCTATTTTTATTTCTGATATTTGTTTATTTTTTGGATTTTTAGGTAATTTATAATCTCTAGCTAAATGTCCTAACTTTCCACAATTATAACATGTACATTCTTTTATAGATTTTTTCTTTCTATATGATCTTTTATTTTTGTAATTTTTTACATAATATCTTTTTCTTGGTTTCTTATATTTATATTTTGATTTTTTATATTTCTTATATTTCTTATGTCTTTTTCTTTTCTTATAATATCTTTCTTCGCATCCAAATTGAGGTGCTATTTTATTTTTGCAACATGCTAAATTTCTTATTAATGTTTTTTCCATTTTTAATTCTTCTCTATATTTTTCACATAAATTTCTATACCATTGGTGTAAAAATTTTATTCTAGCTCCTAATGTAACTACTATTTTTGTTTCTTCCCAACTTTTTATTATCTTTGAACTAAATGGTTTGGGTAATTTATTAAAATATAATTTTCTTATTTCTTTACTTTCTTCTATGCTATATGCTCCTTTATAATAATATTCTTTAAATGCGCAAGTATATTCATCTATATAACACATATTACATATTGTTTATTTTATCATTAAATTCCTATTTGCATCTTTTTCTTCATCTTGTTCTTTTTCTAATGTTGTCATACTACCAAATTCATCTTTTATAGCTGTTTCATATTTTTTCAATAATTCTATAGGTGTTAATTTAGTTGTTGTTGATGCTGCTCCTTCCATAGGTTTATTAGCTCTTAGGTATGAAGCAGAAAAAATAGAACACCATTGTAGATACTACTCAGGTACGTTCAACGAGACAGAAATAAAATGGGAAATAAATAGGAAAGAATTATGTTCATTATATAAATGTTTATTAACATTTGAGCCATATATTGTATATAACAAATTTATTGTGCGAACAGATAATACACAGGTATCAATATTTGCAAAATAAATTTTTTATGACTTTCATTTATTTTTTTAGATGTCTATTTGTGATCCTTTATTTTAATATTAAAGTTAAGTTTTTTTTTTTATCCCATAAAAGTAAAAGATATAATTATATCAAATATATTAATGCAGAACATATTCAAAATATGAAGATTAACATATTCAATGAATTCACAAATAATAAAATGTGAGATAGTAACCAAACAATAAGGTAGAATACTGCTATATAATCTTAAGAAATAAAGTCAACATGTTCAAAAAATCTCAAATAAGTATTATCCTTTTATTTTTATGATAGACCACTTCTACTGTCATTAGTAGTAGTATTATTGAGTTCCTTTTGAAATCTAAGAAATAAAGTGAAAGATAAGGAGAAGTGTTGTTTAATATCTAAACTATTTTAAGGAAAGTATAAGGAGGAAAAAAGGAATGATGTATTATACTTTCATTCAAATTTGTTTAGTGAGAAATTTATAACAAACCTTATTTCTTTTCCTTCTCTTTTTCTCTTGGAAGAAAAACATATGGACATTTGATGTTTAAATATTATTATTTTTTATATATAATTTTTGATTTACAGCTCATGTTTATAATTACCTATCAAAATATCTACATATCATGTAATCTAAAAAAAAAAAAGAAGCAAGGTACCAATAATTTGTTCATAACTATTTAAATTACCTAATATTATATTATATTATATTATATATTACAGAAAATTTTTCATCTTTTATACTTCATTTACACACTTATTGAATATCATATATGAGTCATAACTATATAGTTAATACAAAATAATCAAAAGTCATTTTGACTTCGCCTCATTGAAAAAAATTATGCACTACATGCAATCATTCTGTTGCACACAAATGACTTTCTTTATTGCATCACTTATGCATAACGATCGAAAACAACAATCGATAATCGAAAAAATTGAGAGGATTAATGCATAATTATTAATATTTATAAATAGTAAGAATATATAAACACCCATAGTTAAATATAATAATGTTAACATCTCATGATATATGCTATAGTTGAAAATAATTTAGACAAAAATATTAATGTGATAAGGATTTTAGATCAAAGTGATATAGACATGCTTTCAATTATTTGTTAAATATATTTTATTTTTTTTATTTATTTATATGGAGTAGTTAACAAGATAAGAAAAAATGAAACAGAGACGATAAAGGAGGAAATAAATAAATAAGAAAATGAAAGATTATACTATTATATATGCTATTTTACAATTTCAATAATTAGTATACAAAGAATAAACTAAAGAGAAATCATAATTCAAATTGCATAACCAAGATAATTAAAGTGTCTGAAAATTTATGTTTAGTACATAATATTCCACAAAGAAATAAAGCTTATGGTATCCAAAAGAATTTTTAAAAAGGGTTTACAAAAGACGCTATATAAAAAAATAAAATTATATATCATAAAAGAAACCAAAAATAATCGGAGTAGGATTTATTTTTATGAATTTACAGATAGATTCATCAAATTATCTTAGACGAAATGTATTCAACATTGAAGTAGGTCGTATATATCCAGCTTGTCGATATAGATGATATAGCAGAATCATCAAAATTTAGCAAAAATGAAATGCAAAAAAAAAAAAAAATTCAATCAAAAAAGATGAGAAAACTGAGCCTATAAAAAATAAATCATTTGTGTTTACTGAGATGGAGCACATAGAAGTTTAATCAAGAAAACTACTCACACTACATGATCTCATTTGATAAATTACTACCACTCAATTCAAAGAAGAAGAAGAAAAAAGACTCAACTCATGTTGTAGCATTTTTTATTTTTTTTGCACAGAGACAGAGCTAGCCTATTAAAGGGGTTTGAACGAACCCCCTTCGACAAAAAATTATATTTTTAATACATGGTTAAAATAATTTTTATTTATATGTTCTAGATATTGAACCCCTTTGATGAGCCTTTCTTCAGATTTTGAACCCCTAAGCAAAAATTCTCGCTCCACCTCTGCCTATGCACAACTAAAGCTAAAATAGTTTATTCATGTATTTATATTATGATAGAGTAAAATATATAAAGGTTCATTTTTATCTTTTTATCTCCCATCACGTAGCATATTATTATCCACATTAATAAAATTAATTAAAAACTATAAAGAGAGGTGGAAGAATACATAAATATACATAAAGATATTTAATAAAGAAGATAATTAAAGGGGGGGAGGATAATAGTTGATTAATTAAAATGATTACTAATTAATCAATTAAAAAGAGAAAAATTGAAAAGAATAATGAGAATAAATCAAAAGAGAGAGAAACATGCCTCATCAACATGTTAATAAATCTCCTTTATATACATTTATATAATTGAAGGTTCTTTTGAGCACTTTAATATTTTTATTAATATTGCTCTTATTAAATTGTCATTTTGCTGCATGTTGGGTCACTGCTTATGAATATAGTAACTTAAGTTACAATTCCATGTGCAGCACTAAAAAAATACTCCTATCCGTTCCTATAATTCATATGTGCAACAGTTTTTCTCTCATTCATTGGTGGCATTGTATGCCTCATTTACTTGGCTGCAATGGTTTCAAATATTTAAGGTGAAAATTAATTACAAGTTCTGGTAAACCATTGCATTTGCTTCTTTTGTTAGTGGGAAAAAATGTTACAAACATTCTTATAACGTATTTGGCCTTTAGTTGGCTTAAGGTTCGTGTAACTTTCTACTCTTTATTTATCCATTATGTCTTGTAACTCTTGTAACTTAAAAATCATTAATTTTCTATCTTTACTATCCTATTTACTTTTTCCTATTCATTATATGGAAGACTTCCTCTACTATAAATAGAGGTGGTATTGCATGGCTTTGGGATACACACAAGATTATAGAGAGTTCACAAAAGATAGTAAAAAAGAGAGTTTATTAGTTGAAGAGAGGTGTTCTTTTTGTGGAGCATTAAACTCAACTCTTGTCAGAGTTGTTGAGTTATTCTTTGAGAAGACTGTTGTATCCAGGAGGGGACAAGTAAAGAAAATTATTGTTGAACCGGTGAAAATATTTGCTGCAATGGGCATGAATCTCCTTAAAGAGAGCGAGATATCCGCGCCTCAGCCGAAGAAGAAGACATTCTTTTATTTTTTTCTACACTTGTAATTTTTCAGTTGTAATTTTATTGTAATTTCACCAACAATTCTAAGGAGATTAAATTGCAACAACTGAAAAATTCACATATGTCAAGATGGGAGATCTGAACAAGCCATTCTGGTTCAATGTTACACACTTCAAAAGATGAAAGGGTAAAGTGCTTTTCTACTTAAGTCTTCTCAATGTCTCTTATGTGTTAACTGAGAAGAATCCAAATAAAGTAGCTAACTCTTCCATGGACGATAATAAACTTATCTCTCTTCAAGAGAAAGTGGAAAAGTATGATGGTGACTTTTACAAGTGTCGATATTTTCTTCTTAATTGTCTTTCTAATAAATTTTATGACTATTATGATAGAACTTACTCTAGTGCAAAGAAAATTTGGAAGGCCTTGCAGAGTAAGTATGACACTGAGGAGGCGGGAACGAAAAAATATGCGGCTAGCAGATTTTTTCGTTTTCAAATGGTGGACAACAAATCAGTGATAGACCAAACTCAAAATTTCATAATGATTGTTGAGAGCTCAAGTTCGAAGACGTCAAAATTTGTGATAACCTTATTGTTTGTGGCATAATTGAGAAATTTTCACCTTCACGAAAGGAATTTCAAAAAACTATGTGCCACAAGCAAAAGAAAACTTCTCTTGAGACTTTGATAATGAGAATACACATGGAAGAAGAAGCAAGGGTCCAAGATTCACTTTTGAAAATAAAAGAGAACAACATCACACCGAAAGTAAATTTAACTTCTTCAAATAATGCTACTCCTGAAACTAACAATAATACTAATTTGAAACCTAAGAAGAAAAAAATCAAGAAAGATGAAGGTAGACATCCCAAGGACAATAATGGTGGAAACAACCAAGAAAAAAATCAACATGCACAAGAAAAAGGACCGTACTTTGTCTATGGCAAGAGTGGACATATTGCTCAATTATGTAGATTTCGGAAACATGGGACTAAACCTCAGGCAAATGTTACCGAAGAACCATTTGTGGCAGTGATAACAGACATAATCATGGTGGAGAATGTTGATGGATGGTAGGATGACTTTGGTGTAAACCGTCGTGTTTGTTATGACAAAGACTGGTTTATAAAATATACTAATTTTGAGTAGCCCAAAACCATCATGCTTGGAGATTCACACACAACTCAAGTACTTGGAATGAGAGATGTCAAATTGAGTTTTAATTCTGGAAGGGTATTGATATTAACAAATATACTTTATACTCATTCTATTATAAAAAAATTTGATGTCTAGTTTTCTTCTTAATAAAGCAAGCTTCAAATAGATTATTGAATCTGGCCAGTATGTAATTATGAGAAATAATGTTTTTGTTGGAAAGGGGTATGCTTGTGATGGTATGTTCAAGTTGAACATTGAAATGACTAAAACATCTACTTGTATTTATATGCTTTCTTTTACTAATTTTTGGCATGCTCATTTGTGTCATATAAATGACCGTTATCTGGGAATCATGAGTAGTTTAGGACTAATTTCTGTTATCAAGAAAAACTTTGAAAAATGTGAGGCTTGTAGTAAAGCAAAAATCACAAAAATGCCTCATTTTCAAATTGAAAGAAAAAATGATTTATTAGAATTAGTTCATACAGATATTTGTAAACTTGGAGGAATTTTAATCCGTCGAGAAAAAAGATATTTCATCACTTTCCTTGATGATTTTTATAAGTTTATATATGTTTACTTAATTAAAAATAAAAGTGATGCTTTTTAATACTTTAAAACTTTTCTCCATGAAGTTAAAAATCAGTTTGGAAGAAAAATAAAAAGAATAAGAAGTGATAGCGGCCGTGAATATGAGTCACATGAGTTCAATTTTTTTGGCAGATCATTGAGTATAATTTATGAAACTACTCCTCCTTATTTTCCTCTATCTAGTGGTATAGAGGAAAGAAAGAATAGAACTTTGGTTGAGTTAACTAATGCCATGTTAATTGAGACTTGTTCACCTTTAAGTTTTTAAAGTGAAGCTCTTTTGACTGCTTATTATGTGTTGAATCGTGTGCCTCAGAAAAAGATAAAATTAACACCTTTTGAGCTGTGGAAAGGTCGTAACCCAAATTAGGATATGTAAGAGTTTGGGGTTTCTTAGCATATGTATGGTTAATAGACCCTAAAATCTCTAAGTTGGGTAAAAAGTTACTACTTGTGTTTTTCTTGGTTATGCTTCAAATAGTACAACCTATAGATTTTTTAATCTTGAAGATAGTGTCATAATAGAATCAGGTGATGATATTTTTTATGAAAATAAATTTCCTTTTGATTCTAAAAATTGTGGGGGTTAAAGGAGTGAAGAAAATATTTTGTCACTACCTAGTTCTTCCACTTCTATTTTAAAAAATAAAGAAAATGATGATTTCGAGTTAAGAAGAAGTAAAAGAGTTAGAGTAGACAAATATTTTGGTCATGATTATTATATTTTTAACATTGAAGATGATCCTATCACTTTAAAAGAAGCTTTGTCTTCACATGATGTTATTTTTTGGAAAGAGGTTGTAAATGATGAAATGGAATAACTAATTTCCAATAAGACTTGAAATCTAGTTGATTTACCACTAGACTGTAAAACAATTGAATGTAATGGGTCTTACGTAAAAAATTTAAATCGGATGAATCTGTTGATAAATAGTGGGAGTCAAAGGAGTAAAGAAAATATTTTGTCACGACCTAGTTCTTCCACTTCTGTTTTAAAAAATTAAGAAAATGATGATTTCAAGTTAAGAAGGTGTAAAAGAGATAGAGTAGAAAAAGATTTTGGTCCTGATTATTATGATTTTAACATTGGAGATGATCATATCTCTTTAAAAGAAGTTTTGTCTTCACATGATGTTTTTTTTTGGAAAAGGTTGAAAATGATGAAATAGAATAAATAATTTTCAATAAGACTTGAAAGCTAGTTGATTTACCACTAGATTGTAAAATAATTGGATGTAAATAGGTCATACGTAAAAAGTTAAAATCGGATGAATCTATTGATAAATAGTGGGGGTCAAAGGAGTAAAGAAAATATTTTATCACTACCTAGTTCTTCCACTTCTGTTTTAAAACGAAAAAAAGAAAATGATGATTTCGAGTTAAGAAGGTGTAAAAGAGCTAGAGTAGAAAAAGATTTTGGTCATGATTATTATGATTTTAACATTGGAGATGACCTTATAACTTTAAAAGAAGTTTTGTCTTCACATTATGCTATATTTTAGAAAGAGGATGTAAATGATGAAATGGAATAACTAATTTCCAATAAAACTTGAAAGCTAGTTGATTTACCACTAGGCTGTAAAACAATTGGATGTAAATAGATCTTACGTAAAAAGTTTAAACCGGATGAATCTGTTGATAAATACAAAGCTAGACTAGTGGCTAAAGGTTTTAAACAACTAGAAGGCCTAGAATTTTTTGATACTTTTTCTCTGGTAACTATAATTACATTCATTAGACTTTTAGTTGCTATTGCAGTAATTTTTGATTTACAAATAAATCAAATAGATGTAAAAACTGATTTTTTAAATAAAGACCTAAATGAGGAGATTTAGGTCTTTAAAAAGGTACCAAAGCAATGTCATGAAAATATTGATACCTGCATAATTGATAGTGGATTTAAAATAAATGAGTGTGATAAGTGCATATATCCTAAGTCTTGGAATAATTCGCATGTTATTATTTGTCTATATGTCAATGATTTATTGATCTTTTGCTCTAACATGAATGTTATAGGTGAAACTAAAAATACTCTTAGAAGACATTTTGGTATGAAAGATCTTGGTGAGGTAAATTTTATTCTAGGAATAAAAATTACTAGAACATGTGATGAAATTTTTCTTGACCAGTCATATTATGTTGAGAAAATACTGAAAAATATAATTTCCTTGATTGCAAACGTGTTGTAACTCTATTTTAATTCTAGTTTTTACTTGTTTCCTGTTGAAAGTGAAAATGATGTTATAAATCAAAAGAAATATGTTAGCATAATTGAAAGTTTGAGATATGTGACTGATTGCACTAAGGATGATATTGCATGCAGTAGGAGAATTAGCAGGTTTATTAGAAATTCAGGTAATGAACATTGTCATGTTATAATGAGAGTAATGAGATATTTAATTGGAACAAAAATTTATGGTTTGTTCTTTTAAAAATATCCTGTTGTACTTGAAGGCTTTTGTGATGCGGATTGAAATACTTTATCAGGTGATTCCTTATCCACTATTGGTTATGTTCTTACTTTGGGTGGTGGTGCTATTTGTTGGAAGTCTAAAAATCAAACAATTAATTCTAACTCTACCATGGAGGCAAATTAATTACTTTAGATTCATCTAGTGAGGAAGCGAATTGGTTGAGAGATTTGTTATTTCAAATACCTTATTTTGAAAAACCAATTCCTCCTATTTTAATTCATTGTGATAGTGTCACTGCAATTGGTAGAGTTCAAAATCATTATTAGAATGATAAATCCAGACATATAAAGAGAAAACACAGTAATGTGAGATCATATTTGACAAATGGTACCATTAATGTTGTGTAATACCCCGCATGTTTCTAATCTAGAAAGTGCATAAGTTTTCCTACGTATGAAACCTCCTTCATTTTAGTATCAGTTTAGTGCATGACTTACAATGAATATCCTAGAGATATGATAGCTTGTGATGTATTAAGCATGCTCATATGAGTCGCTTAGAGTCATGCAAGCTAAGAGTTTTTGAATCCATCAAGTCTTAGTGTTTGATTTTGAAAGGGTCATATTTTAACAAGAATAACATGATTGATATATGATGTTTTGGAAGATTTAGACCCACCAAATTGTAGAAAATCGAATTAGCTTTCCAACTATACCAATTTCATCAAAATTCGACACCCGAGTAAGGAGTTATGGCCTTTCAAAGTAGAATGTCTCGCCTAACCAATCGCACATGGCCACTAAAAAGCATAGGCAATATCATATGTAGAACCTATGTAAAGCATAGGCGATATCATATGTGGCGCCAATGTAAGCATAGGCAATATCATATGTGGCGCCTATGTAAATATAGGCGATATCATATGCGGAGCCTATGTATGATTTCAGCCACGAAAACACTTAGTTTTTGAGTTATTTCGAGGGTAGTTAAATCTTTTAACACTCCTTACATGTCCCTAAACCTAACCTCACGAAATATATAGCTTCTAAACACATTACAACCCAATTAGCATCTCAAAGCTCATTATCTAAGAGCACCATAGGAGAAAAACAACTAGGGTTGCACAATCAAGCTTGAAGATCAAATTTCAAGGAAATTCCTCCGTCAATCATCAAGAACCTCCCTTACAAGGTATGCATAGTGTTCATTCATGGATTCCTTTCATCCATGGAGTTCAATAATCAATCTTTAAAATACAAAAGATTGGTTGGTTGTGGTGATATGATCATACCCATGTTGATGCTTATTTATTTTGCTATATAATAGTATCATGACTGTACATCTCATGAAAGTTATGTTGTTAGTTGAAAAACATGATGTTTAGGTAGATTGATAGAATTCAAGTATGAAATCCACCTATGCCTTAAAGAATGCTTGCAAGGTGTTTGATAAAATGCCTAATATGTTAGAACTTCATATTTACATGATTTCATGATATCTAAATAACAAGTTCATGTTATCCATACACTCCAATATGAATTTCCATGCAAATTATGTGTTGTTATTGTTGTGGTATAAAACATGTATGATAATGGAGATATAAATTATGCACACAAAATTTATCCATGTTTTTCCTATCATGTTTGAAATGTTGAATAAATACATGAAGTATGCTATCCCCTGCTTATGATATTGTGAATTGTGGACTCAAATCTTGTAATCAACTCATGTCATGTGTTTTAGTTTCCTCCTATCGAGTCCTGAGGGTATTCGTACCCAAAAACTAAAGTTGTGTGCCTAGAGCCATGTTATGTGTCATGATATCCGAACTCAAGCTATGATTCCATAGACTTCAATCAGTCATGTGACTCAGGAAAAATCTCATGATCTCAGTCAGTTGTCAGATATCAGTAACATTCCTCCAGTCAATGAAATTCAGTAAGGTTAAGTTATGTATAGTCAGTTATTAATGTCCATTCCCTCCAGATGGGAGTATAGGTTAGTATTGAGTGAACCCAAGAATGGGAACTCACCTGCCAGTTCAGGGTGTGATTCTTAAAAGCAGTCCTTGTGTTCCAGAACTACGTAGCCAGCGAAGGTTGATATATCTTATCCTGTCAGATTAGGGTTGATGGGGTTGTTTAAACTGTCAATTTAGGGTTCCCACCATTCTCATTGAGTACCTTCCAGATAAGGGTCACTCACAAGCTGTCCTTACCCGTGGCAGGGTATTGACATCCCTCTAGTCGGGGCAGAGATTGTACCCTAGCTTAGCCATAATGGCATACATGGGGCATGTCGGTTAAACACTGCCTCTCAAAGTTTCAGTATCAGTCTCATTAAAAGAACTCAGGGTGTTGTTCAGATTTCAGTATATACAGGATTGTTAGATACATTAGTTATGTTCTTTAAATTTCAGTATATACAGGACTGTTAGATATAGTCGTCCATATTATCAGCTTGCAGTATCAGTCATGATGGTTATCAGTAAACCATGTATTAGCTTACAGGTCTTTCTATCACATATTCATGATCCCAGTTTCTATATATGAATTTTTGCACTCCCATGTTCATATTAGTCAGTCAGTGTTGTTTATGCATGAAACCCTTTATGTTCAACCAAACTTCCTCGTATACTCAGTACTCCAATTGTACTAACGCATTTGTGCTATGGTGCTTTCTTTTCATGTTACACCATAGGTTCTGAGACACGAGCTCCAGCCTAGTAGTAGCAGTAACATTCCAGTCGTAAAGAGACAGTGAGTCCTCATTGATTCAAGGACAATATGATTTGATACGTTTATTTATTTCTTTAGTTTAGTTTTATGAAGTTAGTTGGAGACATGCTCCTTCAACTCCTTATTCAGATAGTTTAGAGGCTTTTAGATTTATGCTCAGATTTACGTTCAGACTTAGCGTTCAGATCGAGTTATTTTGGGTATTTTCACCCACATGGACATTATGATTTTCAGACATGGTTTTATTCAGTTGAACCTTATAGTCTTACAATTTTACGTATTCCGCATTATTATATCATGATTTGCATAGTGTAGCATTTCGGTTCAGCAAATTGGGGTATTACAAACTTGGTATCAAAGCTTAAGGTTCAATAGAGTCCTAGGAAGTCTGAAAGCCACATCTAGTAGAGTCTTGTACATGGGTGTGTTGCGCGCCACATTTATGTACTAGAGTCTATAAGATGTTTTAGGAACAGTCCCCTTTCTTCAGTATTCATGTCATGCTAGTGAGCATAATCACAAGTTAAACTCTCAGTCTAATCAATTCTTCTCTTATTCCAGACCATGGTCGCAAAGAGAAGAAACCAACCAGCTCCTTAGCCCGAAGATCCTTTGGTCGAACATGTTTCCCATACGAAGTTAAGAGCTGCATTTACCATACTTCCTCAGTCTGTGGCTGCACAAAATGAACGGCCACCAATTATTCCATCTAATCCAGTGGCCAATCCCATAGCAGCTAGGGTTGAGGACTTCACCCAGATGAACCCTTCATCTTTCCATGGGTCTAAGTCTGATAAGGACCCTCATGAGTTCATTGACCAAGTCCAGAAGGTCATTGACATCATGGGTGTTACTTCTATTGAGAGTGTCGAGTTAGCCTCCTACCAGTTACAGTATGTTGCTCATGATTGGTACAAACAGTGGAAGTCTAAGAGGTTAGATGATGCAGGCCCTATCGAGTAGGAGGAATTTGTCATGGCCTTCTTAGATAGATTTTTTCCCCAAGAGATGAAGGAAGCCAAAGTTCTTAAGTTCATCAACCTCAGGAAGGGGAATATGACGGTCAGGGAGTATTCTCTCAGATTTACTCAGCTAGCCAGGTATGCTCCTCATGTGGTTGCATACAATACGACTAAGATGAGCAAGTTCGTATTAGGGGTCAATAATAGTATAGTAAATAAGTGTAGTCCTACGATGCTAATCAGTGATATGACCTTATCCAGAATCATGACCCATGCCCAGCAAGTAGAAGGGTATAAGGTTAAGACTAAGGAGAGGCAGAACAAAAGAGCAAGGTCAGGTAACTTCAACTTTGCTCACCCCAAGTCAGATGGAGGAAATCGTTCACTGTTTTGCTCCAAGTCAGCCGCTCCAGCCCCTTCCTCTACCAACGCTCCAGTGCCGAAGTTTAGAAACAGCAACAAAGATAAAGCGCTAGGCTCTAAATCTCAGGGCAGTGTTAGCAGTACCCGAACAAATCCCCTTTGTCAGACTTATGGTAAGAACTATAAGGGCATTTGCAGAGCCGATAGTGATATCTATTTTGGTTATGGCAAGACAAGCCACAGGAGTAGGGAGTGTCCGTAGTCAAGTCTTCAGGGTTAGCAAAATCATTCTGCAGCTCAGTTCAGTCGCCCAAACAAGAAGGGTGCCATTTCCAGTGCTATCAGTGGGCAACGCCCAAACAGACTCTGTGCTCTTCAGTCCCGGTAGGATCAGAAAAATTCTCCTGATGTCATTACATATTTTCCATGTTCATGTTTATGCTTTGCTAGACCCAGGTGCATATTTGTCTTTTATTACTCCATACATAGCAAGCAATTTCGAAATCAGTCCTGAAATTCTAGTAGAACTTTTTTTAGTCTCTACCCTAGTAGGTAAAACCATCATAGCCTGGCGGGTATACAGGAACTGCCTGGTTATGATATCTTAAAAATCCATGTCAGCAGATTTAGTTAAGTTAGAGATAACTGATTTTGATATCATTCTTGGCATGGATTGGCTTCATTCCTGCTATGTGACAGTCGACTGCAGAAATAGGATAGTTCAGTTTCATTTCCTGAATGAGCCCTTCCTAGAGTGGAAAGGTAGCATTTCAGTGTTCAGGGGTCAACTTATTTCCTACCTTCAAGCAAGGAAAATGATTTATAAGGGGTGTGTATATCATCTCGTGCATGTTAAAGATTCCAATTTAGAATCTCCCAGTCTCAAAACAGTCCTAGTTGTTAATGAATACTCAGATGTCTTTCCCAAGGATCTTCCAGGTATTCCTCCCAAAAAGGAAATAGACTTCGGCATAGACCTTCTCTGGATACTCAACCTATTTCTATTCCGCCATATAGAATGGCACTAATAGAACTAAAGGAACTGAAGGATCATTTGAAGGATCTCTTGATAAGGGATTCATCAGACCCAGCGTTTCCCCATGGGGTGCACCAGTATTATTTGTGCACAAGAAAGACGGTTCTCTCAGGATGTGTATTGATTACCGTCAACTCAACAAGGTCATATTCAAGAACAAATATCCTTTTCCCAGGATTGATGATCTATTTGAACAACTTCAGGGTGCCAGTTACTTCTCCAAGATAGACCTCAGATCAGGCTATCATCAGCTCAGAGTAAGAGAATGTGACATTCCGAAGATAGCTTTCCGTACTCAGTATGGTCACTTTAAATTTTTATTCATGTCATTTGGTCATACCAATGCCCCTGAAGATTTCATGGATTTGATGAACCGTGTGTTTAAGCAATACTTGAACATATTTGTCATAGTCTTTATAGATGATATTCTGGTCTAATCTTGCACAGAGCGTGATCAAGCAAACCATCTCAAGATTGTTCTTCAGACTCTCAGGGATCACCAGTTATTTTGTTAAGTTCATCAAGTGCAAATTTTGGCTAGTATTAGTAGCATTCCTTGGCCATATTATTTTCGGTGATGTCATTAGAGTAAATCCTCAGAAAACCAAGGCAGTAAGAAACTAGCCCAGACCCGTATCTCCATCAGATATCAGGAGTTTCTTAGGTTTGGATGGCTATTTTAGATGATTTGTCAAGGGATTTTCTTTTATTATATCTCCCATGTCCAGATTGACTCAGAAAAAGATTAAGTTTCAATGGTCAGATTCATGCGAGAAGAGCTTTCAAGAGTTGAAGACTCGACTCACCTCAGCTGCAATTCTAGCTTTTCCAGATGGTTCATACGGTTTTGTAGTCTATTGTGATGCATCCAGAGTGGGTTTAGGTTCTGCCCTCATGTAGCATGGTAAGGTCATAGCCTATGCCTCTAGACAGTTAAAGCCATATGAGAAGAATTATCCTACTCATGATCTTGAGTTAGCAGTGGCAGTTTTTTCCTTGAAGATTTGGAGGTATTATCTCTATGGAGTTTATGTAGATGTCTTCATAGACCATAAAATCCTCCAGTATGTCTTTTCCCAGAAAAATATCAATCTTCGTTAGAGAAGGTGGTTAGAGATCTTGAAAGATTATGATATGAGTGTTCTTTATTATCCAAGCAAGGCCAATGTTTCATTCGACACTCTCAGTAGACTCTCTATGGGTAGTATTTCTCATGTTGAAGGTAGCAAGAAAAAGATGGCTCAAGAGATCCATCAGTTTGCCAAACTAGGCATTCGCTTAGTCGATTCTTCAGAGAGTGGGGTATGTATTCACAGTAGTTCAGAGTCATCTCTAGTTTCTAAGGTGAAAGAGAAGTAAGACAGGTATCATAGGCTTGTCAAGCTCAAAGAGTCCGTTTAGAATCAGAAAGTCAAGGTTTTCTCCCAAAGGGGAGATGGTGTTCTTCGTTGCTAGGGTCGTCTATGTGTTCCAGGTGTAGATGAACTGAGTTATCAAATTCTTGCAGAAGCGCATGGTGCGTGATACTCTATTCATCCATGGGCCACTAAGATGTACTACGATATGCGGGATATCTATAGGTGGAGTGGGATAAAGAGAGATATTGCAGAGTTTGTGGCTAAGTGCTCTACATGTCAGCAGGTTAAGCTAGAGCATCAAAAACCTAGTGGTTCCATGCAAGAGTTCACCATTCTTACTTGGAATTAGGAAGAAGTGAACATGAACTTTGTGATGGGTTTGCCTAGAACTTATCGTCAGCATGATTCATTCTGGGTCATTATAGATAGAATGACCAAGTTAGTTCATTTCCTTTCTGTTCGTACTTTTTATTCTGCCAAGGATTATGCCAAACTATATATCAGGGAGTTAGTCAGGTTACACGATGTTCCACTATCTATCATCTCAGATAGAGGCACCTAGTTCACCTCTCACTTTTGGAAAGTATTCCAAAAAGGTCTCGGTACCCAAGTCCATCTCAGTACTGCGTTTTATCCTCAGATAGATGGTCAAGCAGAGAGGACCATTCAGAATCTTTAAGATATACTAAGGGTGTTTACAATTGACTTCAAGGGAAATTGGGATGATCACTTGCCTATGATTGAGTTTGCATATAACAATAGCTATCATTCTAGTATTCAAATGGCTTCATTCGAAGCTCTCTATGGTAGAAGATGTAGATCTCCGATTGGTTGGTTCAAAGTTAGTGAGGCCTCAGTCATATGTCCTGACTTAGTATTCGATGTCTTAGAGAAAGTTCAATTGATTAGAGAGAGACTACGGGCTGTTCAGATCCGACAGAAGTCCTATGCAGATATTCGTAGAAAGGATATCGAGTTTGAGGTCAATGACTATGTCTATCTTAAGATCTCTCCAATGAAGGGAGTGAAGAGGTTCGACAAGAAAGGGAAACTCAGTCCCCGGTATGTCGGTCCCTTTAGAATTCTCCGTCGCTTCGGCAAGGTAGCTTATGAGCTTGAGTTTCCTTTAGATCTATCCATAGTCCATCTAGTCTTACATGTCTCTTTGCTAAAGAAGTGCGTAGGTGCCCCAGTAGTTGTTGTCCCTATTCAGAGCATCGACATTCAGAAAAGCCTCTCTTATGAAGAGATTCCAGTCAAACTTTTAGATTATCAAACTCGTAGATTGAGGAACAAAGAAGTCCCTCTAGTCAAGGTTCTTTGGCGAAATAAGTCTCATGGGGGACCTACTTGGGAAGCAAAAGCAGATATGCATACCAAGTATCCTCACCTCTTCCCCACCAATTCAGATCTATATCAAGGTAACAGTTCTCCTTAAGCTTATTCAATTTCATGTTCATATTTCCAGTATAAACTTGGTACCTATTAACCGTTAAATACTCAGTCATGTATTCATGTATCAGTTGTCCGTGCATCATATGTGCACGAGTTTAGTATGTTTAGCATGTCAGTCATGAGATCAAGTTTCAGTTCTTCATATTCAGTTCAGATTCTGATATCTTATATCCCTTCTTAGTAAATTCTCATTCGAGGATGAATGTTCCTAAAGGGGAGATATTGTAATACCCCGCATGTTTCTAAGCTAGGAAGTGAAAAAGTTTTCCTATATATGAAACCTCCTATACTTTGAGTAGCATTTTAGTCCATGACTTACAATGATTATCCTAGCAATAGGATAGCTTGCGATGTCTTAAGCATGCTCATATGAGTCGCTACGAGAGATGCAAGCTAAGAGTTTTTGAATCCATCAAGTCTTAGTATTTGATTTTACTAGGGTTATCTTTGAACAAGAATAACATGATTGATATGTGACATTTTTTCATATTTAGACCACCAAATTGTAGAGAATCGAATTAGCTTTCCAACGATAACAATTTCATCAAAATTCGACACCCGAGCAAGGAGTGATGGCCTTTCAAAGTAGAATGCGTTGTCTAACCAATCGCACATAGCCACTGGAAAGCATAGGAGATATCATAAGCGGAGCCTATGTAAAGCATAGGCGATATCATATGCGGTGCCTATGTAAGCATAGGAGATATCATATGCGGTGCCTATGTAAATTTAGACGATATCATATGTGGCGCCTATGTATGATTTCAGCCACAAAAACACTTAGTTTTTGAGTTATTTTGAGGGTAGTTAAGTCTTTTAACACTCCTTGCATGTCCCTAAACCTAACCTCACGAAATTTATATCTTTTAAACACATTACAATCCTATTAACATCTCAAAGCTCATTATCCAAGAGCAGCATAGGAGAAAAATAACTAGGGTTGCACAATCACTCTTAAAGATCAAATTTCAAGGAAATTCCTTCGTCAATCATCAAGAACCTCCCTTCTAAGGTATGCATAGTGTTCATCCATGGATTTCTTTAGTCCGTGGAGTTCAAGAATCAATCTTTAAAATACAAAAGATTGGTTGGTTGTGGTGATATGATCATACCTATGTTGATGTTTATTTGTTTTGCTATATAATAGTATCGTGATTGTACATCTCATGAAAGTTATGTTGATAGTTGAAAAACATGATCTTTAGGTGGATTGATAGAATGCAAGTATGAAATCCACCTATGCCTTATAGAATGCTTGCAAGGTGTTCGATAAAATGCCTAATATGTTAGAACTTCATATTTATATGATTTCATGATATCTAAATAACAAGTTCATGTTATCCATACACTCCAATATGAATTTCCATGCAAATTATGTGTTTTTATTGTTGTGGTATAAAACATGTATGATAATGTAGATATAAATTATGTACACAAAATATTTCCATGCTTTTCCTATCATGTTTGAAATATTGAATAAATACATGAAGTATGCTATCCTCTGCTTATGATATTGTGAATTGTGGACTCAAATCTTGTGATCAAGTCATGTCATGTGTTTTAGTTTCCTCCTATCGAGTCCTGGGGGTATTCGTACCCGAAAACTATAGCTGTGTGCCTAGATCCATGTCATGTTTCATGATATCCGAACTCAAGCTATGATTCCATAGACTTCAGTCAGTCATGTGTCTCAGGAAAAACCTCATGATCTCAGCCAGTTGTCAGATATCAATAACATTCCTCCAGTCAATGGAATTCAGGAAGGTTAAGTTATGTATAGTCAGTTATTCATGTCCAGTCCCCCCAGATGGGAGTAGAGGTTATCACCGAGTAAACCCAAGGATGGGAACTTACCCGCCAGTTCAGGGTGTGATTCTTAGAGGTGGTTTAACCTATCAGTTTAGGATTCCCACCATTCTCATTGAGTACCTGCCAGATAAGGGTCACTCACAAGCTGTCCTTATCCGTGGCACGGTATTGACACCCCTCCAGTCAGGGCAGATATTGGACCCCATCTTAGCCTTAACGGCATACATAGGGCATGTCGGTTAAAAACTACCTCCCATATTTTCAGTATCAGTCTCAGTAAAAGAACTCAGGGCGTTCTTCAGATTTCAGTATATACAGGACTGTCAGATATAGTTGTTATGTTCTTTGGATTTTAGTATATACAAGACTGTCAGATACAGTCGTCCATGTTATCAGCTTGCAGTATCAGTCATGACAGTTATTAGAAAACCATGTATTAGCTTACAGGTCTTGCTATCATGCATTCATGGTCCCAGTTTCTATATATACATGTTTGTACTCTCCCACGTTCATATTAGCCAGTCAGTGTTGTTCATGCATGAAACCCTTTATGTTCAACCTACCTTTCTCGTATACTCAGTACTCTAGTTGTACTGATGCATTTGCGCTATGGTACTTTCTTTTTATGTTACATCATAGGTTCAGAGATACGAGCTCCAACCCAGCAGTAGCGGTGGCATTCCAGTCGCAAAGACACAGTGAGTCCTCATTGATTCGAGGACAATATGATTTGATACATTTATTTATTTCTTCAGTTCAGTTTTACGGAGTTAGTTGGAGACATGTTCCTTCAACGCCTTATTCAGATAGTTTAGATGCTTTCAGATTTATGCTCAGATTTACGTTCAGACTTAGCTTTCAGATTGAGTTGCTTTGAGTATTTTCACTCATATGGATGTTATGATTTTTTGACATGGTTTTATTCAGTTGAACCTTATTGCCTTACAGTTTTACGTATTCCACATTATTATGTCATTATTTGCAGTATACAAGTACAAATATCAGTCATGGGTTAGCTTATGGTCCCTCGGGATCATGAGCACCGTGTAGCATTCCGCTTCAGCAAATCGGGGCATTACATGTTGATTATGTCAAATCTTATGATAATCTTGTAGATCCATTAACTAAGGTCTTAGCAAGAGAAAAGGTCTGGAGAAACCCAACCTCGGGACTAGAGATCCTATTACTAGGTTCAATTGGAAAAGTGAATCACATGATGACATGTTGTGAAAAATGCACTATTTTTTATCCCTCCCTATGGTGTAAGTGCATTTACTTGTAATGATTGTGAGGTTGAGTTTTAAAAATTCTTAATGAAAATCTGTAGCTCGTATGAGTGGGGTGCTAAATTACAGGAGCACTTTCGACGGATTTCACCAATGTGAGTGTGGAGGTAGGCCGCTTCCTATGAAAATTAGGCTCATTCTAAAATAACACTCATTAAAACTGGAATAGGACAATACCGTAATATGCTAGCTATAAAGCTCATGTCAACACCTTGACTATTATGTATAAGCAGAACTTTTATTTTCCCAAAGCAGTCATAGTTCAAGTGTGAGACCACTACGGCTCTGGAGTAAAAATTATTGTATTACTAAGTGGAGGTTCAATGCAGAGCACACCTTTATTATGCATGATAGTCTTCCGTCAACTAATGGACTCTCTTATGTTAATATTTAAATGAGTGGGGGATTGAAGATTCTTTTGAGCATTTTAATATTTTTATTAATATTTCTCTTATTAAATTGTCATTTTGCTGCATGTTGGGCCACTGCTTATGAATATAGTAACTTAAGTTACAATTCCAAGTGCAGCACTAAAAAAAATACTACTATCCGTTCCTATAACTCATATGTGCAACAGTTTTTCTCTCATTCATTGGTGGCATTATATGCCTCATTTACTTGGCTGCAATTGTTTCAAATATTTAAGGTGAAAATGAGTTACAAGTTTTGGTAAACCATTGCTATAGCTTCTTTTGTTAGTGGGAAAAAATGTTACAAACATTCTTGTAACTTATTTGGTCTTTAGTTGGCTTAAGCTTCTTATAACTTCCTACTCTTTATTTATCCATTATGTCTTGTAACTCTTGCAACCTAAAAGCCATTGATATTCTATCTTTACTATCCTATTACTTCTTCCTATTCATTGCATGGACGACTTCCTCTATTATAAATAGGGGTGGTGTTGCATGGTTTTGGGATACACACAAGATTATACAGAGTTCACAAAAGTTAGTAAAAGAGAGAGTTTATTAGTTGAAGGAAGGTGTTCTTTTTGTGTAGCTTTGAACTCAGCTCTTGTCCAGAGTTGTTGAGTTATTCTTTGAGAAGGCTGTTGTATCCTGGGGGGAAAGGTGAATAAGATTACTACTGGACCGGTGAAAAAATATTTGCTGCAGTGGGCTTGAATCTCCTTAAAGAGAGAGATATCCGCGCCTCCGCCGAAGAAGACGACATTCTTTTCTTTTTATACACTTGTAATTTTTCAGTTATAATTTTATTGTAATTTCACTTGCAATAATTTAACAGAAATAATAAATTTTTGGATGTCTTATATTTAAAATGACATTTCTTGTTAAAAGAACATGAAACTTCATTTTTTTTATTTTGTAAGGGATTGAAAATTATTTCTCTGTCATCCACACATATAAGTTTAAGATGTGCATACAGAAGCACAAAGAAACTCACATATCACACATAGATTACTTCAAAAATGCATAACTAGTGGCCCAGATAAGATGTAGTGAATTGTGTACATACCTTCAACAGAAACTCTAAATTTCTAAGACAAACTATAGGAAATAGCAGGAGAAAGTAAAATTAGTGAACCTTTCTGCTATCCCAAACTTATTTAGTAGGTTCTGAAGATTCAAGAAAAGAAGTTGAAGCTATAAAAAGGGAAGGAAGAATTCGGATAAGAAAACTTGATTATAGAAGAAAATTACTTTATTTAGGGTCTGTTGGGTTTTACTTGTGTTCATTACAAATATATAATGTCACCCCTATTTATAGTCATATAGGGATAATTCTAAATACTACAAGCGTTACAATATTCCATCCTCTTTTATAAATATCTTTGTGATGTATATAATACTTTACAATATTTAGACTTTCTAAGTACAAATATCAAAAGCTATCATAATATAACTTTCTAGATTCTTTTTAGTGTCTATGATATTTATTCATTCAAAAAAATTCAAAACGAGAACGAATCGCCGCCTCACAAAAATCCTTCCAATCTTCTCTTGTAACCAACTTTCACATGACTTCACCTACTCATGACACACACATAAGCACTCATGTTTATTTTCACTCCACACGTACCAACAATTACCCCTCACAAGCACAATACACACACTCAGATTCCACTCACAAACTAATTTTCACAAATTTTCTCATTGTTACTAGTTCACCTCATAATACCCATATCACAATTACACAATTATTCATAGGGGGAGATACGAGGGGGGAGAACAAAAACACTCTGATTCGTTGGTATACAATGTGGGTCTCGTGAACTTTTGATGAATTATAACCAAGTCATAGAACGAATAGAAGCAACAGGTGCATCAACACCTGTTTCAAAAGAAGCACAAATGCAATAGGATTTTTTACTTAAGAGTTCAAACAGCTTAGAGGACCAAGCGATGAAGGAGTTGAGCAAGGCTCAACCTCAGAGAGACTTGACGACTCACACATTTAGGAATGAAGAGGTAGTCCTCAACTACAACATCACGTGATGAGAGTGTTCATGTAGAAAAGGAGTTAGTTATCAAATATACCTCTAGGTATAGAGTGTATAAATGAAAGACTGCTTCAATTGAAGTGGCTTATGCACTTACACAGAAACATAAGGCAAAACTCAGCATCAAAGGGTTTAAACCAGATTGAGGAACCCATTTTTTGCTGAGAAGTCTAAGATTTAATATTGTCTAGAAATGTCATGACCTGATTTCTCAACTCACGATGATGCCTACCTTAGCCCACTAGTAGGCAAGCAGAGTCATAGACCGAAATATAGGTAACGGGCTAATATGCAGAAACCAAAAAAGATTGTGTACACTGATAGCAGTAGTATTAATAAGTGATAAATGGAAAGAAAACATATATCATATATCAACACGAGAGATTAAAAAAAGACCAAATATATAGACGAATCCCTCCCAAGACCTTGTAAGGTCAGTACTACCTAGAGTACTAGACATAATCCAAAATATACACAACATATACAAGCAGTCTTGGATACAAAAGACTAAACTAGAATAGATAGAGAAGGATCAACCTCAGATGATAGTAAGCTTACCCAGCTCTGAATCAGTACTGAAAGGTAGGAACCACGTCAATACGTACTGCTAGTACTCGGATCTGCATTAGAAAAATGATACAGAACTGTAGTATGAGTACAAAAACAACAGGAACTCAGTAGGTATCAGCGGCAATTGAGCTCAATACAGAAAAAATATAACTAAAATGTAAGGGTGTAATCTAAACCAATAGTAAATAGGGATAGAAAGGTAAAACAACTACCAATCTACACAAATTCGTAAAGGGATTGTTATAAGTGATACAAAAAATAGATTATATAGTAATAAAGGCAAATCAAACATCACCTAGCTGGGCTCCCATAAACCCACTAGGCGCACCGTAGAAAACAATATACATTAGAAATAATTAATGAAAATAAACATGTATAATCGATTACTGAATCCATCCCACAATATCATAATAGCTATCCAGATGTGCACCAGTCTTGAACTAGCACTAATGGGTAATAACGAGAGTCCAAACGTATGGCTTGAACCGGTAGTGGTGGATAATAATAGGAGACCATATGTCATGTTGAACCAGAAATAGTAGGTAATAACGAGAGGCCACATATATATGATATACAATAGAACTCATAATTAGATGTTGGAATCAAACCAAAACTCAGCGGAACCACAACTCCTGTCAGAACTCACAAATTTCTATGCTGTAACACCCCGTACTTTTTACCTAACTTAAATTCATCCCAAAAATGACAAAGGCTTCCTTTAAAGATGAATACACTTTTATACATGTATAATTTTAAAGATTTTGACTTTCTATTGCGTATGAAATTCAATAATATTTCCATCGATATAAAATTCGCCTAAATCCGATAACCAGATAAGAAGTTATGGTGATTTAAAGTTTCCGTCATTAAATACCATAATTTTAACACTTTGCGCGTCGCGTAGACAGCCCAAATGAAGATTTTAAATTTCTTGTGTGACTCTGCAACCATGGAGCATCGTGGAGAAGATCAAATTCTCGCTTGTCGATTCCTAGTGAGGTATCGCAATCATGGCGCGTCGCGCCATAGGCCAATTTGGCATTTTTAGTGTACTAATGCAATAATACCGCGTCGTGGTGCACTCCCAGTTCTCAAATAAAGTGGCAATACGATACCACCGCATTGCGCCACAAAGCAATTTCCCAATTGTCAGTTTCCAGTGGCCTAGCATGATAGTGGCGCGTCGCGCCAGGGCCCCAAATCAATTTTTTTTTACAAAAATTATAAGGAAGCCCAGGTTAAAACAATATTTTTCCATAATTTTACTATGGCCAGATACGGGATTTAATTCCTAAAACCGTCCTTAAATACTCATTATTTACTTTTTCCTAAATTAAAAACCACTCTCTCTCAAACTAGCAAAACCCTAGCCCTCAAGAGATCAAGAACAATGCTCAAGGATTCTCCAATAACGCCAAGAAACTCTCAAATTAAGGTATGTTAGATGTTCATCCATGGATCCTTACCTTCCATGGAGCCCCATAATCCTTTTTCAAAAAACAAGATCTATGATTTATGATTTCTATGTTTGAATTAGATTGAATTAATGTTCATGATGTTGTTAAAGATTTAATCCATGATTAATGGAAGATTTCATGAAATTAAATAGCATGTATAGAAAATATGTGATTATCTTGATAAAACCTTGAATTTATAAAGTGATTAATGCATTTATGATGTTGATTTTGTTTTCAGTCCATGATTGAGATAAGATTCATGAAAATAGAATAGTATTTAGGAGGAAACTATGAGAATTGCATGTTGAATCCATGAAGTAGCACATTTGGGCATTGTATTTTCCATGTTTATATGTTATCCATGACTGTGTGCATGAAGTTGTGCTCTCCAAGTGTTTGATAGAATGTCCATGAGAATAAATTGATGAAATTATGATATGTTAGTATATGAACAAACTTATGCCCTACAAATGTTTGATAAAATGCTTATGTGAATTGACTTGTGAAGGAATGACATGTTATTATGTTATCCCATCCATGTACAAGTTAATGCATTGCAATTGTTTGATGAAATGTCTCTATGAATGAATTATGACCAAGTGAACATTGTTATATTATCCAAGATTATGCTTTTCTTTACTTTTCATACTATCGAGTCTCGGGGGTATTTAATACCTAACAATTTATATGTTTATCTAGAGCTAGTGTTAGCTATAGAATAGTATCAGTTATGTCACAATCAGTAGAACTCTCAGTCCGTTACAGAATTCAGTAGAACTCAATCAATTACAGAACTTAGGAAAACTCAGTAAAACTTAGTAAACCAGTCTCAGTTTAGTCCAGTCTAGTATACTCAGTTCATTGTCTTTTAGTTGGGAGTAGGATTCATAACCGAGCAAACCCAGGGATGGGGGCATTCCTGTTAGTATAGGATTTGACCCTTAGTAGCAATCCCTGAGTTATAGAACTACGTAGCCAGCGTAATTTGAGATGATTCCTGCTAGATAAGGGTTGACACGTCTCTTTTGAGTTTTTCTGCAGTTAATGATTGATAAAATAACTTCCTGCTAACTCACAGAGTTGTATTTACCCATGGCACAGTACTGACACTCTTTCAATTAGGATTACAGATTAGACCTCTATTAGTTCAGATTGGGGCATGTCGGTTGGATGATTACCTCCCATAGTTTCAGTTTTAGTCTTAGTCTTCAGAATAGAACTCAATTTAGTTCTACAGAATTAAGATTGTCATATACATTCACTCAGTCAACAGTAATTCAGATTATCAGTGATCTTAGATTATCAGTATAGTTAGTTATCAGTTATCAAATTAAGTTCCAGTATACATAGTTATAGTAGACACAGTATACTTTGTAGTTATAGATCCTCCATCTATACTAATCTAGCTCTTGCATGTCATTTAGATAGTTATTGTTCATTCATATAAACTTATGCATTTAGCCTTACCTCATTTAGCATACTAGTACATTTCCACGTACAGACCCCATACCCGTATCTTGCGCTATGATGTTTCCTATTATAGGTTCAGACGCTTAGGTTCCTGATCGCATTTAGCTAGATTCATCCAGCAGTAGCCGATCCAGTAGTGAGTCCTATTCTAACAAGGATGTGCTTTTATTTTAGTATTTTAGTAGATGGAGTAGTTTAGTAGTTAGAGTTAGTTAGGGGATTGTCCCATCAGCTCCACTTTCAGACAGATTTAGTTAGAGGATTTTTAGACTAGATTTTCAGATAGTATTCAGTTTTACCGATGTTATAGTTTATCAGTATTTCAGATGTTTTGAACCCTATGCTATTTTAGCTCATTTTTTGCATTTATTTTAGTATTGTTGTTCAGTTCTCAAAGCAGATATCATTCATGGGTTAGCTTGTGGTCCTTCGAGGTCGTAAGCACCGTATGATGACTAGGATGTAGTCTTAGGTAATTACAAACTTGGTATCAAATCCTAAGGTTCAACAGTGTCCTAGGGAGTCTGAAAAGCCATATCTACAAGAGTCTTGTGCCTGGGTGTGTTGAGCACCACACGTATAGACAGGAGGCTATGAGATGTTTTAGGAAAAGTTTCCATACTTTCAGCATTCATGTTATGCGAGTGAGCATGAGATCAAGTTACACTCTCTGTGTAATCCACTTCTTTCTTACATTTACAGAACATACCTCCCAAAAGGACTAACGAAAGGAGAACCAAAAACCAATCAGTCCCTTAGCCCGTTCAGGCAGATCCCCTAGACAAACATGTCTCTAATACAGAATCTAGAGCTGCATTTACTACTGTAGCTAATTTATTCATAGCCCAGAATGAATGACCAACTACTATTCCAGCCAACCCAGTGGCCAATACTATTGTAAGTAAAATTTGAGACTTTACCCGGATGAATTCTCCTTCCTTTATGGGATCTAAGTCTAAAGAAGATCCACTTAAGTTCCTCGATCAAGTTCAAAAAGTCATAAATATAATGGGAGTGATTTATAGTGAGAGTACAGAGTTAGCTTCATATCAGTTACAAGATGTAGCCCATACATAGTTTATGTAGTGAAAGGTAGAAAGGGGTATAGATATAGAGCCCATAGAGTGGGGAGAGTTTTCTACTGCTTTACTAGACAGATTCTTTCCCTTGGAGGTGAGAGATGCCAAAGTGTTATAGTTCATTAATCTCAAGCAAGGTAGTATGAGCGTAAAAGAGTATTCCCTCAAGTTTACTCAGTTAGCTAGGTATGTACCCTATGTAGTAGCAAACAGTAGGTCAAGAATGAGCAAGTTCGTATCTAGGGTGTCAGATAGTATGGTTAAGGAGTGCAAAACTGCAATGTTGATTAAAGAGATGGACATATCTAGGCTTATGGTCCATGCTCAACAGATTGAGGAGCAGAAGCTCAAGGAGAAGGAAAGAAAGAATAAGAGAGCTATAACAGGTAGTTTTAATTCCAGTAAGCCTAAGTCAGATGATGGTAACCTTTCCTAGTTTCATCTAAAGTCATCCATTCCATCTCCATCTTCAACAACTGTGCCAGTATCAAAGTTTAGGAATGACCATCGGGATGGGGCACCAGGCTCCAAAACTTAGGGTAGTGTGAGAAGTGGTCGTACCCATTCACTTTGTGAATAATATGGTAGAAATCACCTAGGTGTGTGTAAAGCTGGCAGTGATGTGCATTTTGAATATGGCGAGTCAGGTCATATATTCCGAGAATGTCCTAAGGCTGGTCCGTAAAGTCAGCATAATTATCTTCTAGTTCCATCCGGGAAGTTCTTTTGATATAGTTACAGGTACGTTATCAGTCTTTCATCTTTATGTTTTTGCTTAGTCAGATTTCGAGGCCACTCTTCCATTATAACCCCTAATAGCTGTCAACTCGGTTTCAGACTCAAAATATTAGCAGAGCCCTCCTAAGTGTCTATCTTAGACTCTAAAAGTAAAGTTGTGACAATTTAGTTATGAGTTATTAAGTGATCTGCAGATTTAGAATGATGACTTTATGCTAAGGGAGAGATAGTAGAACAAGTAACCCAGTCAGGCTTTCAGATTTTAGCAGTGATTTTAGTAATGTCAGAACTCATGCCTTACATGTTCGTTCTACAATCATTGATAATATTCATGCGCATCATCGAATATCATGCATGCTTACAATTCTGAGTATAGGGATTTCCGATTAACTCAGTATTCAGTTCTAGTACAGTCTCATTTAACATCATAGTTACAGTCTCAGTAGCAGTTTTAGCCCAGTAATCAAATCAGTACCTCAGTTTACAGACTATTTATGAATCACGTTATACGTTTAGTATTGCATTATTAAATTATACCATTCTCATGAATTCATACTCAGTTATATCATGTTACTCAGTTAGTCCCTTCCTCATATTCATAGTACTCTATAGTTTCAGTCTAGTTATTCAGACTAAGTATAGTTCAGTCTTATATGCCCAGTATTCAGCCAACAGTCTTTCAAGTTAATCAGGTAAGTTAGTATGTTGAAGCATTTGTGCTCAGTGCCCATATGAATATTTTCAACATGAGTTAGTTCTTAGTTCGTAAAGCTAAGAATTTAGTTTAGTTTAGAAAGCAAGCGGGCAAGTTCATATCATTTCCTATTTATCCATCTAGTTGTATTCTCTGAAGTTTCTTGAATATGACCGTTCCAAGATAGAGAAACCTTGTAGTAACGAGCTCAACCAAGTTTATGTATCATGACTCAGATTCAGATCCCAGATATTCAGTTATGATTTAGTTCATGAGAACACGATACCACCGTGTTGTGCCACAAAGCAATTTCCCAGTCTTCAGTTTCCAGTGGCCTTTCGCGATAGTGGTGCGTCGCGCCAAAGCCCCAAATCGGACATTTTTTACAAAAATTAGAAGGATGTCGTGGGTTAAAACAGTATTTTCCCATAATTTAATTATAGCCAGATATGGGATTTAACCCCTAAAAACGTCCTTAGCTACTCATTATTCACTTTTCCATAAATTAAACACCATTCTCTCTCAAACTAGCACGACCCTAGCCCTCAAGAGATCAAGAACAAAGCTCAAGGATTCTCCAATAACTCCAAAAAACTCTCAAATTAAGGTATGTTAGATGTTCTTCCATAGATCCTTGCCTTCCATGGAGCCCCATAATCATTTTTCAAAATACAAGATCTATGATTTATAATTTTTATGTTTGAATTAGATTGAATTCAAGTTAATGATGTTTTTTGAGATTTAATACATGATTAATGATAGATTTCAATAAATTAAACAACAGGTATAGAAAATAATTGATTATTTTAATAAACTCTTGAATTTATAAAGTTATTAATGCATCTATGATGTTGATTTTATTTCTAGTCCATGATTGTGATAAGATTCATGAAAATATAATAGTATTTAGGGGGAAACTATGAGAATTGCATGTTGAATACATGAAGTAGAATATTTAGGCATTGTAGTTGCCATGTTTATATGTTATCCATGATTGTGTGCATGAAGTTGTGCTCCCCAAGTGTTTGATAGAATGTCCATGTGAATAAATTGATGAAATCATGACATGTTAATAGATGAACAAGCTTATTCCCTATATGTGTTTGATAAAATACTTATGTGAATTGACTAGTAAAGGCATGATATGTTATTTTATGATCCCATCCATGTACAAGTTAGCGCATTACAAGTGTTTGATGAAATGTCTCTATGAATTAATTATGACCTAGTGAACATTGTTATATTATCCAAGATTATGCTTCGCTTTACTTTTCATGCTATCGAGACCCGGGGATATTTAATACCCAACAATTTAGCTGTTTATCTAGAGTCAGTGTCAGTTTTAAAATAGTATTAGTCATTTCATGATCAATAGTACTCTCAGTCCATTACAGAAATTAGTAGAACTCAGTCAATTACAAAACTTAGGAAAACTCAGTAAACTCAATCTTAGTCCAGTCCAGTCCAGTCCAATATACTTAGTTTGGTGTCTTTAAGTTGGGAGTAGGATTTAGCACCGAGCGAACCCAGATATGGGGGCATTCCTTTTAGTATAGGGTTTGACCCTTAGTAGTAATTCCTGAGTTATAGAACTACGTAGCCAGCATAGTTTGAGATGACTTTCTGCTAGATAAGGGTTGACATGTCTCTCATGAGTTTTCCTGCTTTTAAGGGTTGACAAAATGTCTTCTTGCTAATTAGGGTTAACTCACAGTAGTTTTCTTTACCCGTGGCATGGTACTAAAACCCTATCAATTAGGGTTACATATTGGACCCCTATTAGTTTATATTGGGGCATGTCGGTTGGATGATTACCTCCCATAATTTTAGTTTTAGTCTCAGTCTTCAGATGGGAACTTAATTTAGTTCTACTGAATTAGGAATGTCAGATACATTTACTCATTCATCAGTAATTCATATTATTAATGATCTCAGATTATCAGTATATTCAGTTATCAGTTACTAGATTCAGTTCCAGTATCCTCAATTACAGTATGCACAGATGCTCAATAGTTATGCTCAGTTGAATGATGGCTATAAGTGAAGGGCGAGATGGTAGATCAAGTAACCCAGTCAGTCTTTAATATTTTAATAGTGATGTAAGTAATGTCGGAACTCATACCTTACATGTCAGTTCTACAATCATTGATCATATTTGTGCATATCATCGAAAATCATGCATCCTTACAATTCCTATTATAGGGAGTTCCGGTTCACTCAGTATTCAGTTCCAGTACAGTATCAATTGTCATCTTAGTTACAGTCTTAGTAACAGTTTTAGCTAAGTAATCAGATCAGTACCTCAGTTTATAGGCTATTTCAGAATAATGTTATACTCTTGGTCTTGCATTCTTGAATAATACCGTTCTCACGAATTCATACTTAGTTACCTTATGTTAAACAGTCAGTCCCTTCCTTATATTTATAGTAGTCTACAATTTCAGTCTAGTTATTCAAACTAAGTATAGTTCAATCTTACATGCCCAGTATTCAGCTATCAATCATTCAAGTTAATTAGATAAGTTAGTATGTTGAATAATTCATGCTCAGTTCCTATATAAATATTTTTAGCATGAGTTAGTTCATAAAGACCAAAATTTTGTTTAGTTTGGCAGTCAGGAGGGCAAGTTTTTATGGTTTCCCATCTATCCACCTAGTTGTACTCTCTAAAGTTTCATGAATATGACCATTCCAAAATAGAGCACCCTAGTAGTAATGAGTACAGCCCAGTTTATGTATTATGCCTCAGATCCAAATCCCAGATATTCAGTCACAATTTAGTTCGTGGTGGCCCCATGTATCGTCTCGTGCTTTTCCTCAGTATTTCTGTCAAGTCAATATTCTCGAGGGACATAGCATCCGAAGAGGGAGATGGACTATAACCCTCGAGCTATCATGATCAAAACCATCAATTTTCTCTTCACATAATGAATCCAGTTGGAGTAATAGGTTCTCATAGTTGACCCTTTACTTCCAATTTCAGTCATAAAGATATGCTTAAAGGCTCAGTTCTGTTCATGATATTTAGCTCGTGTATTATGTTTCAGACTCATATATATTCTCATGTTCCCGTTCATACTTGTTCAGTAAATGATCTTAGGCTTTTAAGTATTCTCAGCTTAAGGTAATAGTCTTTCTTAAATCTACTCAGTCCCTTGTTCAGTTACATCCATAAGTCTTAGTATCAACTATCGTTGCATATTCAGTCACGCCTTTATTAATCAGTTTAGTCATGTATTCCATTCATCAGATAGGCATGTTTAGTATGGAAACTCAATTTGTCAATAGTTCAGCCATGTATTCATGTTTCAGTGTGCATGGTCATTTTGTCATCTCAGTCTATCAGTGTTTCTCAGCCTAGCCAATCTCATTCGAGGATGAACATTTCCAAGGGGGAGATATTGTAACACCCCATACTTTTTGCATAGCTTAAATTCATCCCAAAATTAAAAAGGCTTCCTTTAAATATGAATAAACTTTTATACATGTGGAATTTTTAATATTTTGCATTTTTGTTACGTAGGAAATTCAATAAACTTTTCGTTGATATAAAATTTGCTTAAATCTTATAATAAGGTAAGAAGTTATGTCGATTTAAAGTTTCAGTCATTAAATACCGTCATTCTAACACTTAGCACGTTGCATAGATAACCTAAATGATAATTGTCAATTTCCAGTGTGACCCCGCGATCATGGCGCATCGTAGAGAAGGCCAAATTCCCGTTTGTCAATTTCCAGTGAGGTATCGCTATCTTGGCGCATCGCACCATAGTCCAATTTGGAATTTGGAATTTTTCAGTGTACCAATGCGATTATACCACATCAAAGTGCACTCCCAGTTCTCAAATAAAGCAGCAATATAATACCACCACATCATGCCACAAAGCAATTTCCTAGTCGTCAGTTTCCAGTGGCCTAGCGCGATAGTGGCGCGTCGCGCTAGAGCCCCAAATCAGAAATTTTTTAGAAAAATTAGAAGGATGCCCTGGTTTGAAAAAGTATTTTTCCCACAATTTTATCATGGCCAGATATAGGATTTAATCACTAAAAACGTCCTTAGCTACTTATTATTCACTTTTCCGCAAATTAAAAACCATTCTCTCTCAAACTATTAAAGCCCTAGCCCTCAAGAGATCAAGAACATAGATCCACGATTCTCCAATAACTCCAAGAAACTCTCAAATTAAGTTATGTTAGATGTTCATCCATGGATCCTTACCTTCCATGGAGCCCCATAATCCTTTTTCAAAATATAAGATCTACGACTTATGATTTCCATGTTTGAATTAGATTGAATTCATGTTCATAATATTGTTTGAGATTTAATCCATGATTAATGGTAGATTTCACTAAATTAAAAAACATGTATAGCAAATATGTGATTATCTTGATAAACCCTTGAATTTATAAAGTTATTAATGCATCTATGATGTTGATTTTGTTTCCAATTCATGTTTGTGATAATATTCATGAAAATATAATAGTATGTAGAGGGAAACTATAAGAATTGCATGTTGTATCCATGAAGTAGCACGTTTGGGCATTGTATTTTCCATGTTTATATGTTATCCATGATTGTGTGCATGAAGTTGTGCTCCCCAAGTGTTTGATAAAATGTCCATGTGAATAATGTGATGAAATCATGACATGTTAGTATATGAACAAACTTATGCCCTACAAGTGTTTGCTAAAATGCTTATGTGAATTGACTAGTGAAGGGATGACATATTATTATGTGATCCCATCTACGTACAAGTTAATGCATTGCAAGTGTTTGAGGAAATGTCTCTATGAATGAATTATGACCAAGTGAACATTGTTAAATTATCTAAGATTATGCTTTGCTTTACTTTTCATGCTAGCGAGTCCCGAGGGTATTTAATACCCGACAATTTAGTTGTTTATCTAGCGCCAGTGTCAGTTACTAAATAGTATCAGTTATATCATGATCAGTACTACTCTCAGTCCGTTATAGAACTCAATCAGTTGCAGAACTTAGGAAAACTCTATAAAACTCAGTAAACTCAGTGTCAGTCCTGTCTAGTATACTCAGTTAAATGTCTTTCAGTTGGGAGTTGGATTCACCACTGAGAAAACCCAGGGATGGGGGCATTCCTGTTAGTATAGGGTTTAACCCTTAGTAGCAATACCTGAGTTATAGAACTACATAGCCAGTGTAGTTTGAGATGACTTCTTGCTAGATTAGGGTTGACACGTCTCTCATGAGTTTCCTACTATAAAGGGTTGACAAAATGTCTTCCTACTAGTTAGGGTTAACTCACAGCAGTTATCTTTACCGTGGAATGGTATTGACACTTTTTTAATGGGGGTTACAGATTGGACCCCTATTAGTTCAGATTGGGGCATGTTGATTGGATGATTACCTCCCACAATTTTAGTTTTAGTCTCAGTCTTCAGAATAGAACTCAGTTCAGTTCTACGAAATTAGGACTGTTAGATATATTCACTTAGTCATCAGTAATTCAGATTATCAGTGATCTTAGATTATCAGTATATTCAGTTATTAGTTATTAAATTCAGTTCCAGTATACATAGTTATAGTATGCACAGTATACTCCGTAGTTATAGATCCTCCATGTATACTAATCCAGCTCTTGCATGTTATTTAGATAGTTATTGTTCATTCATATAAACCCATGGATTCAGCCGTACCTCATTTAGTATACCAGTACATTCCCACATATAGACCGCATACTTGTGTCTTGCACTATGATGTTTCATATCATAGGTTCAAATTCTTAGGTTCTTGATCACATTTAGCTAGATTCATCCATAAGTAGACGATCTAGTAATGAGTCCCTATCTAACAAGGATGTGCTATTATTTCAGTATTTTAGTAGATGTAGTAGTTTAGTAGTTGGAGTTAGTTAGGAGATTGTCCCATCAGCTCCACTTTCAGACAGATTCAGTTAGAGGATTTTTAGACTAGATTTTTTGATAGTATTCAGTTTTACAGATGTTATAGTTTATCAGTATTTCAGATGATTTGAACCCTATGCTATTTTAGCTCATTTTCCATATTCATTTCAGTATTGTTGTTCAGTGCTCAAAGCTAATATCATTCATGGGTTAGCTTGTGGTCCTTCGGGGTAATAAGTACCGTATGATGAATAGGGGGTAGTTTTAGGTCATTATAAACTTGGTATCAGAGCCTAAGGTTCAACAGTATCCTAGGGAGTCTAAAAATCTGTATGTACTAGAGTCTTTTGCATAGGTGTATTGAGCACCATACTTATAGATAGGAGGCTATGAGATGTTTTAGGAAAAGTTTCCCTTCTTTCAGTATTCATGTCATGCGAGTGAGCATGAGCTCAAGTTACACTCTCAGTATAATCCACTTCTTCCTTTTGTTTACAGAACATGCCTCCCAAAGGGACTAACAAAAGGAGAACTGAAAACCAGTCAGTCCCTTAGCCCGTTTAGGCAGATCCCCTGGACGAACATGTCTCTCATATAGAATCTAGACCTGTATTTACTACTATAGCTAATTCATTCGTAGACCAAAATGAATGACTAACTACTGCTCCGGCCAACCCAGTGGCCAATACTGCTACAACCAGAATTTGGGACTTCACCCGGATAAATTATCCTTCCTTTATGTGATCTAAGTTAGAATAGGATTCAGTTGAGTTCCTCGATCAAGTTTATAAAGTCATAAACATCATGGGAGTTAATTCTAGTGAGAGTGCAGAGTTAGCCGCCTATTAGCTACAAGATATAGCCCATACGTAGTTTATGTAGTGAAAGGTAGACAGGGGTATAGATGCAAACCTCATAGAGTGGGAAGAGTTTTCTACTGCCTTCCTAGATAGATTCTTTCCCTTAGAGGTAATATAAGCTAAAGTGTTAGAGTTCATTAATCTCAAGCAAGGTAGTATGAGCGTAAAAGAGTATTCCCTCAAGTTTACTCAGTTAGCTAGGTGTGCTCCCTATGTAGTAGAAGATAATATGTCCAGAATGAGCAAGTTTGTATCTGGGGTATTAGATAGTGTGGTTAAGGAGTTAAGAACTGTGATATTGATTAAAAAGATGGACATATCTAGGCTTATGTTCCATGCTCAACAGATTGAGGAGCAGAATCTCAAGAATAATCAAAGAAAGAACAAGAGAGCTAGAACAGGTAGTTTTAATTTTAGTCAGCCTAAGTCAGAGGGTGGCAACCGCTCCTAGTTTCTTCCAAAGTCTTTAGTTATAGCTTTAGTTTCAGATACTGCGCCAGTACCAAAGTTTTGGAATGACCATCAGGATGGGGCCCCATGCTCCAAAACCTAGGGTAGTATGAGCAATGGTCATACCCATCTACTTTATGAAAAATGTGGTCACCTAGGTGTGTGTAAAACTAGAAGTAATGTGTGTTCTGGATATGGCGAGTCAGGTCACAGAGTCCGAGAATATCTTAAGACTGGTCCATAAAGTCAGCACAGTCATTCTCTAGTTTCATCCAATTGCCCGACTAAGTAGGGCGCCACTTCCAGTACCATTAGTGGTCAACGCCTAAACAGATTTTATGCACTCCAGTCTCTCCATAATCAGGGAAGTTCTCCTGATATAGTTATGGTTACGTTATCAGTCTTTCATCTTTATGATTATACTTAGTTAGATTTCGATGCCTCTTTTCTGTTATAACCCCTATATAACCGTCAACTCTGTATCAGACTCGAAATATTAGTAGATTCCTCCTTAGTGTCTACCTTAGACTCTACAAGTAAAGTGGTGACAGTTTAGTTTTATGTTATAAAGTGATCCACAGATTTAGAATGAGGGCTTTAATCTAAAGAGGAGATGGTAGAACAAGTAATGCAGTAAGGCTTTTAGATTTTAGTAGTGATGTCAGTAATGTCGAAACTCATGCCTTACATGTCAGTTCTACAATCATTGATCATATTTGTGCACTTCATTGAAAATATGCTTACAGTTCCTAGTATAGGGAGTTCCAGTTCATTTAGTATTCAGTTCTACTATAGTCTCAATTATCATCTTAGTTACTGTCTTGGTAATAGTTTTATCCATTATTCAAATCAGTACCTCAGTTTACAGACTATTTTAGGGTTATGTTAAACGCTTGGTCTTGCATTTCTAAATAATACCATTCTCACGAATTCATACTCAGTTATCTTATGTTACTCAGTCAGTCCCTTTCTCATATTCATAGTACTCTACAGTTTAAGTCCAGTAATTAAGACTGAGTATAGTTTAGTCTTATATGTCCCATATTTAGTTATCAGTCATTTAAGTTAATCAGATAATTTAGTATATTGAAGCATTCGTGCTCAGTGCCCATATAAATATTTTCAGTTTAAGTTAGTTTGTAATAACAAGAATTCAGTTTAGTTTAGCAGTCAGGAGGGCAAGTTCGTATTGTTTCACATCTATCTATCTGGTTGTACTCTTTGAAGTTTCATGAATATGACCGTTCCAAGATAGAGCACCCTAGTAGTAACGATCTCAACCCATTTTATGTATCATGCCTTAGATTCAGATACCATATATTCTATCATGATTTAGTTCGTGGGTGCCCTGTGCATCGTCTTGTGCTTTTTCTCAGTATTTCAGCCAAGTTAGTATTCTCAAGGGACATAGCATCCCAAGGGGGAGATGCACTATAACTCCTGAGCTATCATGATCCAAACCTTTCATTTTCTCTTCACATAATGAATCCAGTTGGAGTAATGGGTTCTTATAATTGACCCTCTACTTCCAATTTCAATCATAAAACTATCTACTCAAAGTCTATGTTTAGTTTATGACATTCAATTCGTGTATCACATTTTAGACTCATTCATGTTCTCATGTTCCTATCCATACATTTTCAGTAAATAATCTTAGGCTTATCAGTATTCTCATCTTAAGGTAACAGTCTTCCTTAAATCTACTCAGCCCTATGTTCAGTTACATCCATAATTCTTAGTATCAGCTATCGTTGCATATTCAGTCATGCCTTCATTAATCAGTGCTATGTATTATATGCATCAAATATGTATGCTCAGTATGGAAAATCAGTTTTTTAGTAGTTCAACCATGTAGTCGTGTGCATGGTCAGTGTGTCAGCTCAGTCTGTCAGTATTTCTCAGCTTAGCCAATCTCATTCAAGGATGAATTTTACAAGGGAGAGATATTGTAACACCCCGTACTTTTTACCTAGCTTAAATTCGACAAAAAAATAACAAAGGCTTACTTTAAAGATAAATACACTTTTATACATGTGTAATTTTTAAGATTTTGATATTCTATTGCATAGGAAATTCAATGAGCTTTTCGTCGATATAAAATTTACCTAAATCTGGTAACCGGGTAAAAAGTTATGGCGATTGAAATTTTCATTCATTAAACACCATCATTCTAACACTTAGCGCATCGCGTAGATAGCCCAAATGATGATTGTCAATTTCCAGTGTGACTCCGCGATCATGGCGCATTGTGTATCAGGCCAAATTCCCATTTGTATAGCAAATATGTGATTATCTTGATAAACCTTCGAATTTATAAAATGATTAATGCATCTATGATGTTGATTTTATTTTCAGTCCATGATTGTGATAAGGTTCATGAAAATAGAATAGTATTTAGTGGGAAACTATGAGAATTACATGTTGAATCTATGAAGTAGCACGTTTGGGCATTGTAGTTGCCATGTTTATATGTTATCCATGACTGTGTGCATGAACTTGTGATCCCCAAGTGTTTGATAGAATGTCCATGTGAATAAAGTGATGAAATCATGACATGTTAGTTTATGAACAAGCTTATGCCCTACAACTGTTAGATAAAATGCTTATGTGAATTGACTAGTGAAGGCATGACATGTTATTATATGATTCTATCCATAAGTTAATGCTGTGCAAGTGTTTGATGAAATGTCTCTATGAATGAATTATGACCAAGTGAACATTGTTATATTATCCAAGATTATGCTTTGATTTACTTTTCAAGCTATCGAGTCCCGAGGGTATTTAATACCCAAAAATTTAGCTATTTATCTATAGATAGTGTCAGTTACAGAATACTATCAGTCATGTAATAATCAGTAGTACTCTCAGTCCATTACAAAACTCAGTTGATTACAGAACTTAGGAAAACTCAGTAAAATTAAGTAAAATTAGTCTTAGTTCAGTCAAGTCTAGTATACTCAGTTCATTGTCTTTCAGTGGGGAGTAATATTCAACACCAAGAGAACCCAGGGATGTGGGCATTCCTGTTAGTATAGGGTCTGACCCTTAGTAGTAATCCCTGAGTTATAGAACTACGTAGTCATCATAGGATAAGATGACTTCTTGCTATATAAGGGTTGACATGTCTCTCATGAGTTTTCCTACTATTAAGGGTTGACAAAAAGTCATTTTGCTAGTTAGGGTTAACTTACAACAGTTGTGTTTACTCGTGGCATAGTACTGATACCCTTCAAATTGGGGTTACATATTGGACCCCTATTAGTTCAAATTGGGGTATATCGATTGGATGGTTACCTCTCACAGTTTCAGTTTTAGTCTTAGTCTTCAGAATAGAACTTAATTCAGTTTTATAGAATCAAGACTATTAGATATATTCACTCAGTCATCAGTAATTCATATTATCAGTGATCTCAGATTATCAGTATATTCAGGTGTCAGTTATCAAATTCAGTTCCAGTATACTCAATTACAGTATGCTCAGTAGTTATAGATCCTTCATGTATACTAATCCAGCTCTTTCATGTTATTCAGACATTTATTGTCCATACATATAAACCTATGCATTCAGCCTTACCTCATTTAGCATAACAGTACATTCCCATGTACTGACCGCATACCCGTTTCTTGTACTATGATGTTTCATATCATAGGTTCGGACGCTTAGGTTCTTGATCGCGTTTAGCCAGATTCATCCAGCAGTAGCCAATCTAGTAGTGAGTTCTCATCTAACGAGGATGTTCTTTCATTTTAGTATTTTAGTAAATGTAGTAGTTCAGTAGATAGAGTTAGTTGGG
Source organism: Capsicum baccatum var. pendulum (assembly GCA_030864225.1). NCBI lineage: Eukaryota > Viridiplantae > Streptophyta > Magnoliopsida > Solanales > Solanaceae > Capsicum > Capsicum baccatum. The sequence goes on from CM061550.1 coordinate 248,341,981, forward strand.
GTATTATACCATCAGCTCTACTTTCAGACAGATTCAGTTAGAGGCTTTTTAGACTAGATTTTCAAAGAGTATTCGGTTTTGAAGATGTTATAGTTTATCAGTATTTCAGATGTTTTGAACGTGATGGCATTTCAGCCCATTTTCTGCTTTTATTTTAGTATTGTTGTTCAGTGCTCAGAGCAGATATCATTCATGGGTTAGCTTGTGGTCCTCTGGGGTCGTAAGCACCGTTTGATGATTATAGGGTAGTCTCAGGTCGTTAAAAACTTAGTATCAGAGCCTAAGGTTAAACAGTTTCCTAGGGAGTCTGAAAAGCCGCATTTAATAGAGCCTAAAGGCATGAAGGCTTGCCTTTATCTGAGCAAGTAATCGTTTATTTATATTATGAAAATGCGTACACTATTTTTCTTTACATCTATCAGCTACTTTACAAAAGTAAGAAAAACGTTTCTATAAAGTCTTAAAGCTAATGTCTAATCTAATAATGACACTACTTGCCAAAAATCTAATAATGGCACTACTTGCCATAAAAGACTAAGAAAAGTCAAAAAGCCTAAGGCTAGTTACATGATATTTACGTAAAGCTATCTAGCTATTCTTCCATATTTCTTTTTCTCCTTGAATTACTTTATTTGTATTCTTTCTTTATTCGTAGTTATCTTCTTTTTATTACTCTATTTCTCCATTATTGCTTCATATCTTGCATCTTCTAGCTGTCGCTTTTATCTTCTGATATTCCAGTTGAACTTCTGGGACAATATTATCTTCTCCATTATATTTTGAACATTGATGGTCTGGATATTTATGTCCAATTAACTTGCAATATATAGTTAATAATTCTTCCAATATAAATTTTTCTCTGATGGCTCTGGTGATAGGTTTTTTCTCTGGATTGAGTAAAGTCAAGATCCATTGCCTGACGTCTTCCATATCTGTTTCTCGTAGTTCCTTTGAATTTGAGTATACTATTACATTACCTCTTGAATAATAACTCCATATGGGATTTCTTTTGCGATAAGTATTTGCTAACTCTTGAAGAATTATGGATAGTCCGATAATTCTTTTATTTTCATAAAAATTTGGTATCTCAATTCTAGGTGTTTTTGGTTGTGGAATAATATCTTCTGGTATAATCATATCTCGGGTAATTCCTATTTTTCAACTTGTATAGGTGGTTTAACTTCATCATACAATATCTCTGCTGGTGCCGTGTAAAATTTTATAAAAAATAGGTTACCTTTGGTTATTCTTTTAAAAATGTTAAATGAATCATATATTTCTGGTATATTGGATATTTCATTTTCGTCTTGGGTATATATGGTACTAAGTAGTCCATATTCGTAATAGGTTTTAACTAGACTTGGTTTGGTTTTGTGCAAAACAATTAGCTTATTGTATCCGGTTAGCTACTGGGTTATGTAATTCGTATGTGGTTCTTGGATGTTTATAGCTTTGGGGTTGTTATTTAAGAAGGTTTGTATTTTGTAAATATTTTCTATGTATGTTCGAGCTATATAGTTGTAGGTCTTTTTGTCTTGGTTTAAACTTTCTCGGTATGTGGTAATTTATGGGGGTATGAACATAGGATCTTTTGGTGTATTTGGAATAAATGGTTTATCAAATAGTCTGTTTAGGTTCATATTTGTGTTTTTCCTAACTCTTTTGCTTGTACCTACAGAAGTAGATTGATAAATGTTATGGGTTTTATGGAGTATCCCAACGTCTCCTTCTAGCTCTGAAATTTTATTGTCTTCCGATCGATATAGCTTTGCACACTACTGAGTTAGCTGATTTGTAGCTATAGACTTCAATTTAACTTCATTAGTCTTTAGCTTTTCTATTTCATTACCCATACTGTCCACTTTCATTGAAAGCGTAGTTAGGGTGTTGAATATCTTTTCTAGAGTATCATCCTCTTCTATTATATCAGTCTGTGTAGCTTTGTCTTGATATGTAATCTGCAATAACATTTTTGTTAGTACTAATTACTTCAATTATAAATGTGAAATTTAATATATTCAAGACTAGTCTCCGAATCTCTTTTGTTGTAACTGAATTTTGTATTTTCTTTGTTAGCCACCAACGTACTTGTATATTATCTGGCCATACCATAAACGTGTTATATACAATATATGGCTCAAATGCTAATAAACATTTATATAATGAATATAATTCTTTTCTATTTATTTCTGTTTCATTAAACGTTCCTGAATAATATCTCCAATGATGTTCTATTTTTTCATTTTCATACCTATATTTAAGTACTCCTCTATAACTACATTCACTAGCATCTGCTTCTACTATATATATAAATTTTCTATTTTCGTCTGGGAATTGTAATTTTGGTAATTCTTTACAAAGTGTTTTTCTTTTCTGGACTTGTTTTTTTTATCTTCTTCGTTATAATTATATTCTACATCCTTTTTTAATTTTTTTTGTAAAGGCTTTAGATTTTCTGCTATTTTGGTATATATTTCCTTACTTGGTTTACTAATCCCAAAAATGATTGTAATTTATTTTTGTATCTAATTCTTCTTTAAAATTTATTATTTTTCGTACTATATGTTGTTGCATTTTTACTTCACTTTTATCTATTTGTATTCCTAAAAATTCTACCTGGTTTTTCATAATTTCATCTTTCTTTTCACTTAAACTTATTCCTGATTTTTCTATTATATCCGTAAATTGTTCTAATAATTTTAAATGTTCTTCTTTGGTTTTTGTATATAATAGTATATCATCTATATATACTATACAATTAGGCAATTGTATAAAATAACTATCCATATAATGTTGATATCTACCTGGTGCATTTTTATATCCAAATGGTAGTACATTCTATTCATAAAATCCTTGTGGTACCGTAAATGCGGTTAATTCCTTAGATTCTTCTTCTAATTTTAAATAGTAAAATCCTGATTTACAATCAAATTTACTAAAGTAATTATATCCTTATATTTGTCTTATTTTTAATATCTTATTTGGTATTGGGTAATTATATGTCATAGTTTTTGCATTTAAATTTCTATAATCAATAACCATTCTACTTTTTCCTCTTTTTTATCCACTATGTTATTTACTATAAATGATGGGCTATTATGTTTACTATTACTTTTTTGTATGTATTGTTTTTCTAATAATTCTTCTATGTGCATTTTAAATTCTTTTAAATCGTCAAAATTATATGTTAATGGTTTTGAGTTATTATGCTATTTTTATCTATTAATTCATTTTTTATAGTGGTTTTATATTTTTCTCATCCTTTTAATGGATCTTCACTATATAATTGTTCTAATTTTTTCTTAATTATTTCTATCTTACTTATTGAAAATATAGTGATTTTCTTTTTATTTATTGAAAATACAACCAATTCTATTATATCTTCAGTATTTTTTATATTTTCTAATTTTTGTGTAATTTTTTTCACTTCCTTCTATCCAATCAGTTTCTTTTCTTATTTTATTAGTAACTTTTTTTGCTCTCACTTTCTGTTTACATGGTGTTGTAAACCACCAATCAGTTCTAGTTATTATATGTGGGTATAATTTATCTAAAAACAGCATTCCTAAAAGTACATCTTTTGATGTTAGCTCATAATTATAGATTTCTTCTATTGTTAATATTTTATCCCATACTTGTGTTTTTACATTCTTATCTTTGTAAGTAATTAAACTTCATTCGTTATTTAATCCTTTAACTATTATTGGTGTCTTTAGTTGATCCCATTTACTTTTTGGTAAACTATTATATCTACATAAATTAGCTTCTACTCTTGTATCTATCATAGGCGTATAATATTTACTGTAATATCCTTCTACTATTATCTTCATTAATACATATATTTTCATACCACGTTAAAGCTCTTCTTAAAAATAATTTCTCTCTATTATATGTTATAGATAATTGTGTATGCTCTATATTATATGATTTTAGTTGTTCTAGCCATTTTATTCCTAATATTATATTTGCCTTTTGCATTTCTTCCTTTATTTTGAATTCTATTTTTATTTTTCTAACTCCTATTGCTATTTTTTTTCTGTTATATTTTTAGTGTTTATTAAGCTTCTTGGTAGATCTGGACATATATTATTGTCAGATTTTATTTCTTCATTTTTATTAGATTTCTTGCTATATAATTTTCTTTTTGTCCTATATTTACGAGTATTAAATATTCTTTTTCATTTATTGTTCATGTTATGTAATATTGGTTTAAATTAGTTGCTGAACTTGTTTCATAACTCGTTCTTTTTGATGAACTTGATGATTCTGATTTTTCATGAGCTATTATTTTTGTTGTGCTTATTCTATCATTTATTATTTCTAATTTTTCTCCTATATCTATGTCTTTATAACTATAATCATTATTATCAATTGTTTTTACAAATTGTTCGAAAGGACTTTCTATTTGTATTTTGTTAATTTTATTTTTTCCTGTTATTTTATATTTTGTTGTTAATACATATAGATTTTTACATCTTACTGTAAATATTTTACTTCCTGGGGTTAGTTCTATTCCTGACATTTTCCAATATAATACTAATGATTTATCTATATTTTTATCTATTATTGCTACTGAATAATTTGCACTTATTATAAATTTAAATTTTTGATATATTAAATTTCCTTTATGGTAGTTATTATACTTTTTTCTATAGGTTTTATAATTCTATCATCTGCTAGGTATAATTCTGTTGGTGTATCTATTCCTTCTCTGAAACATGCTTTTATTAATATCTCTATACCTCCAAGGTGTACATATTTTATTGGGTCTCTACTTTTTATATCGTTTATTTCTTTATTAATTATCCTTTTTGTTACTAGTGGTATACTAGCTTTACCTTTTGCATATCTACAGTCTATTATATGTTCTTTTTGGCTTACTACGTAGTATTCTTCTTTTCTTCTACTAAATATGTTTTTTATTGTTGGTATTTTAAATATTTTTCTACGCTTAAATCTAATTCTTTTCGTTTTATTTCATCAAATATATAACTATCAAATATTATTTTTTGTTATTATTTTTATATCTTCTTCAGTTATATGGTTTATTCTTATATCTTCTTCAGTCATTTAATTCATCTAATTCACTATCTATTTCATTATCTGTTTTATTCTCTGAAATTTCATATATGCTATCTTCACTTTCTAATTCATAATCTATATAATCTATCTACATATATTATGTATTTTCTATTTTTATTTCTGATATTTGTTTATTTTTTGGGTTTTTAGGTAATTTACAATCTGTAGCTATATGTCCTAATTTTCCGCAATTATAACAAGTACATTTTTTTTATAGATTTCTTTTTCCTATATGGTCTTTTATGTTTATAATTTTTTACATAATATTTTTTTCTTGGTTTCTTATATTTATATTTTGATTTTTTGTATTTCTTATATTTCTTATGTCTTTTTCTTTTCTTATAATATCTTTCTTCGCATCCAAATTGAGGTGCTGTTTTATCTTCGCAACATGTTATATTTCTTATTAATGTTTTTTCCATTTTTATTTCTTCTCTATATTTTTCACATAGGTTTCTATACCATTATTGTAAAAATTTTATTCTTGCTCCTAAAGCATCTACTATTTTTGCTTCATCCCAACTTTTTATTATTTTTGAACTAAATGGTTCAGGTAATTTATTAAAATATAATACTTTTATTTCTTTACTTTCTTCTGTATTATATGTTCCTTTATAATAATATTCTTTAAATGCGCAAGTATACTCATCTATATAGCACATATTACATATTGCTAATTTTAACATTAAATTCCTATTTGTATCTTTCTCTTCATTTTGTTCTTCTTCTGTTGTTGTCATGCTACTAAATTCGTCCTTTATAACTATTTCATATTTTTTTAATAATTCTATAGGTGTTAATTTAGTTGTAGTTGTTGATGATGTTCCTTCTGTAGGTTTATCAGTTCTTAATACCTTCTTGCTATTTTCAGCTAAATTTGAAAACCATAATTTCAATGTTCTTATTAGTGTTCTTTCTATATATTCTGGTGCATCTGTTACGTTTATATTATTATCTAATAATTATTTTGTCATATATCCTATCCATAATTGTATTATTTTTTCTGTATCTATTACACAATCTAAGTTTAAAAAGTTATAATTTTTATTAACTATTTGTTTTGGTGTCCAGTTGTCATATTCATCTTTTAGATTATATCTTTTAAACTTATTTTTATAATATGTAGGTTTTCTTATTTCTGATGTTCTAGGTATTATATTTTCATCTTCTTTCTTATCAAGAGTATTTATTCTTGTGTTTCTATTTCCTAAGTTTTCTTCATTAATTACTTCATGTTTTTCATTGATTTCTAAATTTTTTGTATTTGTTAATATTTCTGTATATGTTTCACTATCTTTTGAATCATAATTATCTGTTTCCTCAATATCTATTGTATTTATTTCTAATTTTTCTTTAAATTGATTTATTTCGTTTAATAATTTTTGTTCTATAGCTTTTTCTTCTTTTTCTTTCTGTCTTTTTTCATACAAATCTTTTAGCATTTGTAGTTTTTTTTCTAATTCAACAATCCTACTATTTTTAGTAGACAATCGTCTAATATTTCTACACAAAATAGATACTGGCTTCTCTACAAAAGACAACCTCTTATCCAATAGAATCGAGTCCCACCATAGCACAGGAGACTTATTTGGGATATACTGCCGTAACATAGATACATGAAACATCAGGTTAATTGCTAAGAAGGTAGGAGGCATTGTCAATACATAGGCTTCCTTCTCAATTGTTTGTACAATCTCAAAGGTCCAATATACCTGGGGCTAAGCTTACCCCTCTTCCAGAACCTCATTACACCGTTCATGGGCACTACTCGCTGGAAGAATGAATCACCAACTCTGAACCTCAATGGATGATGTTTAAGATCAGCATAATACCTCTGTCTACTTTGAGTTGCTCAAAGTCTGTACTAAATCACTCAAACTCAGTACAATGACTTGTGAAGCAAATCTATGGCATGAGTCATAGACTCTCACGTCTCAAACTATCCAAATGGAGATCGACATCATCTACCATATAATTCCTCAAATAGTTCCATCTAAATACTCGAATGAAAGCTATTATTATATGCAAACTCTACCAAAGGTAGAAACTGGTCCCACTAACTCCCAAAATCCAACACGCAAGGGCGGAGCATGTCCTCCAAAACCTAGATAGTCTACTCTGTTTCCCATTTGTTTGGGGTGAAATGCGATGCTAAGATCAACCTGGGTGCCCAGATCCTCATATAAAAACCCCTAGAAGCTAGAAGTGAATTGAGAGCCTCGGTTTAAAATAATGGATACAGGTACCCCATATAAGCGAACCACCTCCAAAATGTAAACACAGGCTAACTACTTGGCACTGTAGGAAACTCTAACGGGGATAAAATATGCAGACTTGATCAATCTATTCACAATGACCCAAATGCCATCGAAACTATGGAAAGCGCGAGGTAATCCAATTATGAAATCCATAGTAACTCGCTCCCACTTCCACTCGGGAATGGGTAGCTATTGAAAAAATCCACTAGGTCTCTGATGCTTAGCCTTTACCTGCTGACAAAAAAGACATCGATCCAAAAATCCTGCTATATCTCTCAGAATACTATGCCACTAGTAATACTGCCTCAAATCCTTATACATCTTAGTTGTCCCAGGGCGAATAGAGTATCTAGAGCTATGAGCCTTGCAAAGAATCAACTGAATGAAATCTCTAACCCTTATAAATCAAACCTCAAGACACCATAAGAATCTAGGGTCTCTCTCTAAGACTCACCTCTCAACACCTGCCCTTGAATGGTACGAAGCCAACTATCCTTATACTAACAACCCCGAATTTGCTCCAACAAGGTAGATATGGCCTCAACACTAGCAATGATCCTTCGAGGGTCAAAAATATCTAGAAAAACTATTAAGTTAGATAAGGACTGGAGATACAAAGCCAAAGGTCGCTGAGAAGCTAAAATAAAGGCTAAGCTGCTCATACTCACTGACTCCAGGCTCTAAGCGTCCACTACTACATTTGTATTGCCCGGATAGTAGAGAAAAAAGATATCATAGTCCTTTTCAACAACTCAATCTATCAACACTACCTCAAATTAAGCTCTTTCTAGGTCATAATATACTATAAATTACTGTGGTCCATAATGATATCACAGCGAATCCCATATAGAAAATATCTCCAAATCCTAAGTGCAAACATTACTACTGCCAACTCCAAGTCATGAGTGGGGTAGTTGTGCTCATGTAGATTTAGTTTCCTCAATGCATATGTAATAACATAGCCCTGCTGCATCAGAACATACCCACGACCAACACCAAACATATCACAATAATTACTAAAACCCTCCCCCTCAATCGAAAGCGTTAGAATAGGAGCTGGAGTAAGCAAATTCTTGAGCTTTAGAAAAATTGCCTTATAACTGGTAGACCACTAAAATGGAACCTCTTTCCTAGTTAATCTAGTCTTAGGGGATATAATAGAAAAAAAGCAATAATGAACCGCCTATAGTAACCTGCCAACCCAGCAAAACTATGAACCTTAAAAGGTGACATATGCCTAGCCTAACTACAAATAGCCTCAATGTTTGTTCGGTCCACCATAATCCCATCTTTGTACATGAAATGCCCCAATAAAGATACAGACTCAATCAAGAACTCACACTTCGAGAGCTTGGCATAAAACCGGTGATTTCTCAAAGATGAAGCATAATCCTTAAATGTTGCTCGTGCTCCTCCCTACAACTTAAATATACTAGAATTTCATCAATAAATACTATCAGGAAGGATTCCAAATACAGCCTGGACACGTAGTTCATTAGATCCATATAGGTTATTGGGGAATTGGCCATCCTAAAAGACATCACCAGTAACTAATAATGACCATAACGAGTCTTGAAGGATTTCTTAGGGATGTCTGAAGCCCTTACTCTCAATTAATAGTATCCAGATCTCAAATCTATCTTAGAAAACACCGATGCACCCTGAAGCTAGTAAAATAAATCATCAATACAAGGTATAGGATAAATATTCTTTACTGTCACCTTATTCAACTGCATGTAGTCGATACACATACGCAGAGGGATATCTATCTTCTTCACAAAGAGAATTTGGGCACCCCATGGTAACACACTCAGTTTGGTAAAATCCTTACTCAGAAGATCCTTAATCTTATTGTCAAACTTTCTTAGCTCGATAGGTACCACACGATAAGAAGCCATAGAAATAGGCCAGGTACCTTGATCAAGGTCAATAATAAACTCTATATCATGCTAGGAGGAAGGCTAGGTAGGTCATTTAGAAATACAATAGAAAATATATGAATAATAGGGCCAGAGTCAAGCGATAGAATCTCAGTGCTCTAACATCCCAAAAATAAGATAGAAATAACTCACAATAACTCAATATCAGTCTCCTAACCCCAATATAATAAATAATCCCCAATCGTTGCATGACTAACAGAACCCCCACACAATCGGAGGCATACTAAGTAAGGCTAAAGTAACAGTCTTAACAAAATAATCCAAGATCTTATGGTAAGGAGTTAACCAATCCATGCCTAGAATCACATCAAAATCTACCATATCTAGGATAATGAGATCAATCTGAGTATCGAACTCCCAAACAGTCACCAAACAAGATCTATATACCCAATACACTAATAAAAAATCAACCATAGGGGTACCTACACGCAATAGCACAGATAAGGAATCTGAATATAAACCCAGCCGCGATGCAAAACAAGTGAAAAAATACAAAAATATGGAACAAGATAAACCAAAGAAGAAATTAGTTGATGGAACATGAGAATTGCACCTGTGATCACAACATCTGAAGCCTCAGTATTTAGTCCACTTAGTGCAATAGATAAGTGAACCTGTCCACTACTAGACTGAGTGCCTACCCGACCACCTATCTTACCTCCCTATAGACTATCTCTAGAACCTTGGGGACCACCGTATGACCCTGTGAACCACCTTTGGCTAGCACCACAACTAATCTGACTGACTATCTAGTTAGAACTGAAGGCTCAATCATCCTACGCTGGAGATACTCATGGGTGCAGTGACCAACAACCCCGCACTAATAACATACCTTGGGAACCCTACTCTATCTAGATAGTTCGATTAATTTAAAATGACCACCCAGACTTTATGATCCAGAATAAATACCCATATGCAGTTGAATACTACCCTAACCACTAGAACCGGGCTAACCCCTATGTGATATCTGAAGCGATGCTTGAAATGACCAATTAGACTAATCTTGATAATGATAAGGATGCCGTTAGGGGTACTTATTATGAAAACCTTGGCCTGTGGGTCTCTTATCATTGCCCCCTTGGGCATCATGATATATCTCCTCTATAGAATAAAATGCTCAACAATCTTAGAGAAAGAATTACCTAAAGTCACAAAACTCTATTTATCCTTACGAAGCAATAATCTCAATCACCTGACAAAGCATCATATCTACTCATACTCTGTAGGTAGAATCATAGTGGCATGTCTAGCTAACTCACTAAATCTCTCCTCGTACACAACCACAGACATAAAGCCCTATTTTTATGTAGAAAACTCATCTTGAAGAAAATCGTGCATGCTATAAGGCATATACTTCCCCTAGAAAGTCTCATAAAATTAAGTCTAAGTCATTGATAGAGATCCAGCTGGCCTGGCATCAAGATAACCTCTCCACTACATCCTCGCTACCGTGTCTTGCTGATAAGAAACAAAGTCCACTCCTCACGGCACAACCAACCCCAAATTCCATTATCGTTCCTCATAACTGGATAGGAACTCATAAGCATCCTTTCCTATGGTCTCAGGAAAGCTGGGTGGAGTCAATCTCAAAAAATTTCCCAGCATCTTCTGCTCTTCTGAAGACATAACTAGGTAGGATACTGTTGGCTGTAGGACTACTAGTGATGGAGGAACCTCTACCTTAAGTGCTGCTGCTTTATGCTTGTGCCCCTAAATCAATACTAGCTTGTGGTACTGGCTGAGCTCCTTCAGCCGGTAGGCCACCAACTACCCCTAATAAATTTACCAATGCATCTTAAAAAATTTAAGAAGATATAAATTTGGGTGGATCCTAGGATGCCCCCTTCCTCCTACTGCTGTGGTGGTAGAATATTAAGAGCTCTCTCAGTCTTAGGATCTATGCAAGATAAGATGATGGACCTTTGGCTTGATCTCAAACTAGGGTTGTTGCTCTATCCTACCCCTGACCTCTAGGTCGACCTTGGCCCTAATTTGGAACTCCAGCAGTAGGCTCACGGTCTCGATCCTCGACTCCCAAACCTCATTCCTAGCCATTGCATAAAGAGAGAACTAATAAAGGTTAAAACCAACTCATACCCCATGCACATAAATGGATCAATAGAATGGCATTTTTCCCTGAAATTCTTTATAGCCTCTTGATGATAGGATGCAAACATTCCCATACTGATATACAATACTCAACTAAACATCGGCCCGAACCAATAGTAATAGTGATACCTAGGCTCTTATATCAAGCTATCACAACACAATTTCTCAAGCCATGATGGTTCCTACCTTAGCCCACCGATAGGCAAGACAAGACATAGCCTGGAATAATAGGTAACAGGCTAACAGGCAGAAACAAAATAATTCGTGTACAATGATATTAGTAATAATAAGTGATAAATAGAAAGGAAACACATAACATATATCAACATGAGAGAAGGAAAAATCGACAAATACACAGACAAATCCCTCCCATGAATTAGTAAGATCAGTACCAGAGGCACTGCTAAAAGATACCCAGAATTCTAGACAGAATCTAAAATATACCCAACATATAAAAATTAGTCTTGGGGATAAAAGACTAAACTGGAAAAGATAGAGGAGGTGTAGCCTCATTCGAAAGTAAGCTCACTCTGCTCTTAATCAGTACTTAAAGGTAGGAACCACGTCAACGCCGACTACCAGTAATAAGATCTACATCAGTGAAAAAATATAGAAGCGTAGTATGAGTTCCAAAGTAACGAGTACTAAGTAGGAATCATTAGTCGACTGAGCTCAATACAGAAAAAGTATAACTAAAATGCGAGGGTGTAATATAAGTCAACAATAAATAGCGATAGACAGGTAAAACATCTACCAAGCTACACAAATGTGATAAAGGAAGAATTATAAGGAATACATAAAATAGATAATGCAATAGTAAAGACAAATCAAACATAAATGAATTGGGCCCCCATAAACCCGCTAGTCAAATTGAAGAAGACAATTAACCCAATCATGCCTCATACGCCAGTAGAACACACAAGAAATAATTCATGAAAATAAACATAAATAAGCTATAACTAAAATCATTCCACGATATCATAGTAACTATCTAGATGTGCACCAGGCTTGAACTGACACCAATGGATAGTAATGAGAGGCCAGATGTCTAGCTTGAACCAATAATGGTGGATAATAATAAAAGGCCATGTGCTGGGTTTAAACTGAAAATAGTGGGTAATAAAGAGAGACCACATATATATGATATACAACAGAACTCATAATCAGATGTCAGACTCTAACTGAAACTCAGCGAAACCAATTCCCAAGACAATAGTAATATGTATAAGAATTCCCAAATTACCATACAAAGATGCCAGACTCGAACCGAAACACACAATAAACATACCAACTATAAAATTAAAATCCAATCCATATCATAACCAAATCCAAAGTGGTACCAAAATTCACAATCAATGACAAAATTAAAGTATATGCTCAACCTAAATCAAAATTAAAATACATTTAGTTAATCATTCACATTTCTTATTTAAAAAGATCCAAATCAAAGGTTGCACAACTTAATTTAATGTCCTAAAGTGATAGACACTATATCATAATGAAAGATAAGATATCAACTTTTACTAGAATGGGGTCCTAATTGGATAAATAATGCAAGTTATTTCTATCAAATGATATGCAAAATACAAGTTCTTCTCCAAAACTAGCATAATAGTACACAATTACGGTAGATAATCTCAATCTAAAGGTAGGATAAGCCTAGCCTACCTAGACGTCAAGTTAAACCCTCTCCAAGAAGCCTTTAAATAGTGTACCACTTGAATACAAGTTGAATAAATATAACAGTATCTTAAAATTTACTCCGTGATATTATAAAGAATGAATGAAAAATTTATTGAAAGCAAACTTGTTCTTTTTTAAAAAAAACATTACATGATCAGAATGTTTTAAATACTCCAATGTTTAAATGAAAATTATAATAATATAAGAAACTTTACATTTCCTAACACCTATGTTTTTCATGACTTTGCATCCTAATGTTGACACCTCCTAATTTTGTGTCATTTTGCCTAGCTTCCACGTGCAGGGATGTGGCAATAACATCCCTTGCTCTCCATTAAATTTGTACTCGAGTATTACATAGATTCGTAGTAAAGTAAATATAATATTTTAAATATACTACACTAAATATAAAAATTATTTTTAATATAACATCTATTTTAAAATAATAACATTTTAATATTTTTAGATTTACTTTCTCAACTTAAAATATTAATATATCATAAAAGCTATTTTAAAGTTATATAAATATAGCATAACTTGATGAATTTTATCTATATTAAAAATATTTTAGAAGTGTAATAAATTATATTTCTACCAAATTTTAATTTAGATTAAATATTTCACAATATATTTGGTATTACTGAAATTCTCAAATGAACCGCCTGAAAATCGAACTATCAATCCCAACAAATTATAAATGACTTGAACCGGTTGTAGAAAAGATCTAGACACAAAAACAGTAAGAAAATAAGTAAAATGACCATGAGGATTATTACAAGAAATCGTGCATAAGGATTGTTTATTGAGTTGTAAATTTCTTTCTTTTTTTAGAATCAGTGAATTGTAAAATGGTTTAGGATCTTATCTTCAAGTTGGGTATTGACTAGTGGAAGGTTTGTGTGTGAGGGATTAGAGTTAATTCCTAGATCGGAACTATTGAAATCAAAATTCTCTTAGAAAATGCTTATAGTGTATAGTGAAATTGAGTTAATTTCTATAGAGCCATGGGTGGTGCCTCCTTCAATAGAAGTAATTTATGCACTTACACAACAACATAAGGAATAACTCAGTATCAAAGTGTTGGAACTTGGTTAAAGTACCTGTTTCTAGTTGAGTAGTCTTAGCTTTGATATGATCTAGCAATTGTGTATTAGGATTGTTTGTTGATTTGTAACTTTCCTATTTTTATAACTAGTGAATTATAAATTGGTTCAGGATCTTATCTTAAATTTGGAGATTTTCTTGAAAATTGGGGAACATAAACCTTGGGAGATTTGTGTGTTAGGGATTAGAGTTAATTCCTAGGTTGAAAGTCTTGTAACTTAATTCTGTTGAGTCTGTAGTGTTTAGTGGAATTGGGTGAAATCCTATAGAGATATGGATGATAGCTTATTTCACCTCTATGAACCATTGTTTTCCACATAAAAATATTGTGACTTCATTTATGGTTTTTGTAACCAGAAAAATCAGTTAAAGAACCAAGTAAGGCAACCTATGTCATCACTTAGGAAAATATTAAAAATAACTCACGAGCAATGACACTCTGAGAGAAGGAAGAGGAGAAGGATAACAAATTAATTCGTTGGTATACAGAGCACTAACATTTAGTCATTCTCAAATCAACCATAATTCACTATCGTTACCTCAAAATCCATCATATAGACATGTAAAAGTTTCATTATTTTTTTTACCATCATAGCTCTGGTTGACCCCCATTTAAACCTCTATTTTTTGAAACACATATTTATTCAAACAATAATTGTATATTGATTTTTTTTTAATTTTGAGGCAAAGTCACCATTCGAGGTTCCTGGTCGAGTCCTGATAGAGGCTCCTTCATTACATTATGTTGTAATTTAGATCCAAAGACATTGAGGTTCATTCTTTTTCATTATATTCAAAAAATTATTACTCATTTTCTTAGATTTAATTTATTCATCTCAAATTGAATCCTCACTGAGTTTTGCCTTATACCCATCGATTTATTCTTAGTTTGAATTTGAATTTGTATTTTGATTTATGATGTGCATTGACGCATGTAATTTAGATTTTATTAATAGTGTGGATGTGAATTGAGTTTAAAACCAATCTACTATTTGAATTTGTGTCTATTTTCAATTTGTTATCATTCTAGGCTTGTTAGTGGTCTGGAAGGCAAATTTAGGTTCATTAGTTACTTGTGTATTTTTTTATTCACTTTCCTAAAAAGTATTCAATTTTCGAAGAATGCCACAAAGTATTTTTTACATGAAGGATATTTGTGGACAAAACCCTGGGCATAAGGTGCAGTTTAGTATAAAGTAGATTAGGAAAGTTTAGATTACTTTCTTGTACTTTCATTAATTTTGGATTGTAATAATTTAGATGCTTTTTAAGAAATTTTCAGGCGATTGTTTGCATATCCTTGAGTTTGTCAAATTGAAATTTCTATTTGAGAAAATCTTAGTCAGTGTAAAAACCGTGCTACAATCGCGGGATTGATGTGGTGCCTCAAATCTTTCCCCCAATTAATAGAATTCCCTAACTGAAATCTCTAAATAAATTAACATTAGAGTCTATTGTTTTGAAAAAGGATATTTTTTTTAAGGTCACTTGGCACACCAAAAATAAATGTTATATTGCGATTCGATGGTTATGTGAATTCACTTTTGGAACACCTTTTTGTCATATATAAATATTGAAAACCCTTTTGAACTTCTAAATGTAATATCTATCTTTCTTAGAATATGAGAGGTGTGACCCCTTGAAATTCATATAGAGAAACGATTTGAATCTACCACTAATCCAATCTTGAAATAAAATCTAGAGGCATACATATGGCTATGGCTCTGATATCATATATAGAATATTAGAAGAAATATAAAATTGAGGTGAACTTTTACCATCCGAAGATTGCTAACTTAGATCAGAAGATTCAACTAAAGAAACGAAAACTATGTGAATAGAAAAATGAATATTGATAGGAGAATTTGATTATGGAAGAAGATTAGTTGAATTAGGTTATTTTGAGTTTTATTTGAGTTTGTGAAGATCACTATGTCTTCCTAATTGTAGTCATGTAGTGATGCTTGTAGAAACTAAAAATCTAGAATATTCTATCCTCTTCTAAAAATATCTCCCTCAAGTCGCTAATTGTCACGATTCAAGAATAGGCCATGGCCGTAATGGGCGCTCAAGACCAATAAAGGCCCAAGAGAACCCCTTATCACATAATAATGAGTAGATTAATAACATTTTCTGAAAGAGACCCAACAAGGAGAAATTCAACATAAATGTAAAAGTAATTAATCCAAAATCTGAAATAAAGCATTCTTACATCAGCTACATAAATTTATGAAGCCATTTAACTTGAAAATTTGAAATCTAAGTTGGGACATGGCCCCAATAAGACCATTAAATGGAAAATCAAAGTTTAATAAATAGAAAATCATATGCCTTTGAGAATATGGAGGGATCACAACTTGCTTAGCTTGTCCTAGAGAATCCAACTACTGCACATAACCACGAGAAAATGCCTCCGATCCTATATCATTAAATGATGTAGCACTCGAGACAGTCAGTACAATGAGTATTGGTATATAACCCAGAAAATAAGACAAAGCAGTTTATAAAGCAAGTCATATAATTGAACATAAGTCATGAGAATGAAATATGGAATGTGACTCAATGAATAAGACATAAACATATGACTTTATTTAACTAGGTAGTATCTGATATTACGTAGCCCAAGAGCTATATTGGTCCGATCTGTACCTAATTGGCAGTGTCACAATCCATTTTTGTCCTATAAACTGAGATATATATACCTCATTTTAGCCATCATATCATCCTCATATTGGAAAATCATAAGTTTGTCCCATTAAGCAGTGAATCATCCCTGTGTCGGCAAAACATAGATTTCAGGCATTCGGTCATGAGGACTTACACCATCTCGGTGAACTACATAATTCTCTTTAAGTCCATTTATTATATTTTCATGAACATTAACTATTTAACATAAGAAATGTCTTTCATAGGGGCAATCATTATGTTGGTATCGTCAAACCAATATTTGCAAGTCATACATATCATGCCATAACCTTTTCATATACTCGTTTAACTCATTTTTCCCAACATTATGAAGACTTATAATAAATATATTTGAAATACAAATTAAAGGTTTTAAGTTTCACTCTAAGTTCATCATTTTAACAAAAATCAATGGAATGGGGTAAATCTTCCTTTATAACCATAAGGTTTAAAATATTCAAAATGATATATTAGAAGCATGATTCTTCAACCCCAACATATCCCAACTTAAAAGTCATAATATGAAGATTTCATACTTTAAGGTAGCAATCTCAAATCCCAAGTTCAAATAATGATTAGAGACAATTTCATAAAGAAAGGTTCATAAGGTTTAAAACATTTTATCTTACATACAATCGTTCCCAACTCTAATTCACAATTTATATACATACATACATACATACATACATACATAAGGAAATTGTAAAAGTATAACTTTTTGGAAAAGGGGTTGTTAAATATACTATGATGTTCCATGAAATTACGACACTTGAGACACTTAAAATGATGAATATTTGCAAACACAAGGATCTTTTCATGTAGATATATCACGACCCAAAAACACGGGTCATGATGAAAATTGTCGCGGCATACCTTGACAGTAAGCCTATCACACAAACTGATACAAAAGAAAAAAAAATACAGAAATACTTCCAAGGTAGGACTTGTAAAATAAAGGGTACTTCACCTACAATCAGAAAATATCCCACAACGGTAGCCTACACTGCTTACACTAACAGTTCTATAATATCCATATATAATACAATAACACACAATACAAAAAGACAAGTATAAATTTATACCATACATAAGTAAAGAAATGATAACAACAAATACGAGGAAATCAAATACAAGTAAGGAAAGATAGAATAAATAAGTAGCTATCCAGTCACACTAGCAATACAATCACACAATAAACACCATATATGGAATGCAAATGAAGATGATATTGATGATGATAATGATGACAATAAGGGTAAATCATGAGGTTATCACACAATCTTTGTATACACCTACAGAGGAAAGCCTCCTGACATAGGGCCTATGGAGGATTCGTCAACCCATATACTACCCACTATACCTCTACGGGGGCAAGTTTCCTGATGTAAGACTTATGGGGGGTTCATCAACCTGTATAAAACCAATATCCATGACTTTTCTCTAGCATAATCTTCAACAAAGGTCTATAAGATCTAATATTCCATATCAATATCCATGACTCCTTTCCGACACCTCCCTCAGAAAAGGTCTATAAAATCCTATGTTTCTAGTGTTTTCAAAATTTCCAGTATTTCCAGTGTTTTCAAGAGCACAAATATAACATAAGACACACACCAAGTAGATATATAACAACAACAAGTATATATATGAAGCATGCAACAAACAAGTGAAATTATGTGTGCGATGCCATTAGGATGATAATGCAATGTTTATAACCAATCACAATGCATATTTCCACAACCAACCACAATAAGCATATCCATAAACAACCAATGTACTGATAATGTGAGCCAATTATCCACTCAATATTTTCAACTATCCATGAATTTTCACATGTGTCATATGCTAACAAGTATGAATATATCACAATACTCTACTAGCACCATATTAAGCATTTTAAACAACACAATACATTTATTCACATATAATTAAGGCTATCGACATCACATAGGAGACCATACGGTCACAAATATGAAATAATATCTCAAATTTAACAATTACATCACATATAGGCCCTCACATAGGCACAACTCATAGATAGCCATTTTCCAAGATTAGTAGTCACCCTTAACATGCATTTTGTATACAAATTAACTACCCAACCTAGTATGAAAGAGTTAAGACATAACCTACCTTGAATGCCAAAATCGGTCCCTTACACTTTGATCTCAATGCCCCTCTCCTTACAAACGACCACGAAATTAACTAAAACCAAGATACATCTAATCTATTCGTCAAAATAAGACCAAAAATTCCTACATTGCCTACTTTTAGTTTAGGGTCAAAATGGACCCTAAAAATAGGCTTTCAAAAAAGAAGGACAAAATTATAACTTTATTTCAAAAATATATTTTCTATACATTAGGAATCTACAGCTAAAAACCCAAGACAAAATAAGTTGAAAATGACGTTCAGATCAAAAAAATATTTTTAAACTTTAACGTGTAAAGCCTTTGAAATCCATTTTAAAATCAAGAATCAAAGTTATTTTGAAGATGAAATTGCGGAAAAACAAGTAATTATAGGATTAGGAACATTATTCAACTTAAAATGAGTGAAATTGGAGTTTAAAATCATGCCCTATGATTTTTGGATTTTGACAAATTAATAAAAAATGTACTAAGAAAAGGATGAATGTACTAAGAAAAGGATGAATTCTTACCTTAAATCTATAAGAGAATCGAGAAATACATATTAATCTAGCTTTTCAAGCACTCCCAAGCTCCACTTTTAAGATCTCACACTATTTTAGGATTTTTGGCTCTCAAGAAAGAGTGAGAAATAGCCAATTCACTACCTAAAGGGTCTATTTATTTCCATACCAGGTTTTCAGATGTTATAATCGCAACATGGGAGTTGCAATCACACTATCTAATTGCAGAAGCAAATATTACGATAGCACCATTTCTTTGTGAAATAACAATACCCCCTCTTCACATCATGTATGATTGCAGGCCATACCAGATGACAGATGAAACTTGAAAATTTTTCATATTTCTGCTAACACCTCGGGATTCATTCAAAATTCTATACAAGAAAACGAACTATGTATCCACACTAAATTTGATGCTCCAAATTCAATGAAGATATTAGATTTTCAAAAAAATGTCATTTCCACAAAGATGACTCCTAAAGCCTATAATTTTCTAAATCGAGGGTCAAAATGAGATTTAAAAGCCACAGAACCAGACCAAAAATGATTCCACCATAAAATTGATGTTCCAGATCTGCTTGCATAGTCTGTTCAACAATCCATTGCATGGATCAAAAGATAACCACATAAGTCCATAATAAGGATCTCAAAGTCACCACAAACCACAATATCACATAAAAGGCACCAAAATGCATCTGAAATCGTTCCAATCCCCTCAACAACCTAGAAATACCACATGTAACTATGGGGAAGGGTAAAATAGTTAAATCACATAAAAACGCATATTTGACATATTTCATCAAAATTTCAGATCATTACATCATCCAACACTAAAAGTTTAGTTTGTCCTTAAACTAAGGCAAAGAAATACCTGAATCAACGATGAGCTGGGGATAAGAACTATGCATATCAGACTCAATCTCCTGAGTACCCTCATCTACAGGTCGAGGTCGCCATTGAACCTTGCCTATAGGTATCATACTAGAATGCAACAGTCTAATATCCATAGCCAAAATAGAGACTGAATCCTCAATAAAAGACAACCACTTATCTAAATAAACTGAATACCAATGAATGACATAGGACTTCTCAAAAATGAAAAACGAAGCATAAAAACATGAAATACTAAGTGAACAACTGATAAATCTGGGGAATATCTAACTCATAAGCCATATCACTAATAGTCTCAAGAGTCTCAAATGGGCCTATATAACTGGGGCTAAGCTTTCCCTCCTCCAAACCTCATCACACTCTTCATGGGTGAGAGTTAAAAAAATATGATAACCAACACCAAAACTCAAGGCACAAAGTTTACAATCTACATAGCATTTTTTCTTACATTGAGCTTCATGAAGCCTATCTTGAATGACTCAGATCCTATCCAAGGACTCATAAAGTAAGTTCGTACCTCAAGGTCTAACATCTAAAACATCAAACCAACCCACTGGCGAGTGACAAGGACTACCATATAATTCCTTAAAAGGAGCAATATCGATATTGCAATGGTAGCTGTTATTATAAGAAAACTATGCTAAAGCCAAGTGCTTCTCCCATTGGCCACTAAAATCCATCACACAAGAGCGAAGTATATTCTATATAATCTCGATAGTTAGTCAGCTCAGACTGATCATTAGTGTGGGGTGAAATATTGTGCTATGGTTAACCCGCGTACCCAACTCATCCCAAAAAGTCTTCCAAAAGTGCAAAGTAAACAAAAAACCCCGATCATAAATGATAGACACCGATACACCATGAAATTACACAATTTCGCCAATATATATATAGGCTAACCTATTAGCACTGAAGGAGACTTCTACCAAAAGGAAATCCGCAAACTTGGTCAATTGATCTATGATGACCCAAATACTATCAGATCTATATGAAGTTCTAGGAAATCCAGTAACAAAATCCATAGTAATTCGCTCTCATTTCCACTCAGGAATGGGTAATCTCTGAAGCAATTCACTAAGTCTTAAATACTTGACTTCCACCTACTAACAACAAAGGCAATGAGATACAAAGTATGCTACATTCTTCATCATACCACCCTACAAGTAATGCTTCCTTAAATTATGATACAAGTCACTCACAAGTGGATAGAATACATGGAATAGTAGGACTCCACAAAATTAACCTGATCCAATCAGCTACTATAGGCACATAAACTCGACCACCAATCCTCAAAACACTATCCAAATTAAGTGAGGCTTCCTTATCTTTCCCATTCAATATCTTATCTTGAATTGATCTCAATCCCACATTATTAAGATGATGAGCTCAAATCTACTCCATCAAAGATTACCTAGCCTCTACAAATGGAAAAACACACCTAGGTATTGAAATATTAAGCTTAACCATCTAGTTAGCTAAAGAATGAACTTCTAAGGCCAAAGGCCTCTCCTGGGTCAAAAGATGAGCCAAGCTACCCATTCTATTCGACCTTTGGATCAAGGAATCCACAACCACATTAGACCTGCCTAGATGATAGAGAATAGTCAAGTCATAATTCTTGAGAGCTACTCAAGCCAACGTCGCTGCCTCATATTAGGATCTTGTTGGGTGATGAAGTACTGAAGGCTACAATGATCCCAGAAAATATCCTAATGATCTCCAAAAAAGTAATGCCTCCACAACTTTAAAGTAAAATAACCACACACAACTCTAAATCATGGGTAGGTTGATTTCTCTTGAAGGGATTCAATTGATGTGAAGAATACACAATCACGTTACTCTCTTATATCAACATAGTACCCAATCAAACACTTAAAGCATCACAAAACATGGTGAAAGCCAGGCCCTCTTTGGGCAAAGTCAAAATAGGAGCTGAAGTTAACAAGTCCTTGAGCTTTTGAATACTTTCCTCACAAGCATCAAATCAATAAAAGGATATCTTCTTTTGAGTCGACTTAGTCAAAAGAGATGTAATAGATAAAAAGCCCTCAACTATACATTATTAATAACCAACCAAGCAAATAGAACACCAAATCTCAGTGGGCCAAGTAGGTCTTGCCAAATCACGAACAACTACACCATTGGATGGATCAACCATAACATGCTCCTTAGTCATCAAATGAACCAAGAAAGAAATAGACTCCAATGAAAAATCACACTTGGAGAACTTGGCATATAACTTCTCATCCCTTAATCTATCAAGCATAATCCACAAATGCTCCTCATGATCAGTTTTACTCTTGGAATAAACCAAGATATAATCTATAAATACAATAAAATAGGAGTTGAGGTATCGTCTAAACACCCTGTTCATTAACTCCATGAACGTGGATGGGGCATTGGTCAACCTAAAGGACATGACCAAGAACTCATAGTGACCATAGTCAATATAAAAAGTTGCCTTTGGAATATATCCAAAGATCTAATGCTCAACTGGAGATAATCAGATCTCAAATCAATCTTCAAACACACCACAACACCCTGAGGCTGATAAAAAAATTATCAATATGAGAAAGAGGATACTTGTTCTTAACCATCACCTTGTTCAACTCTGATGGTCAATACACATACGCAAAGGCCCATCCTTATTTTTCACAATCAAAATAGGCATACCACAAGGTGATATACTAGGTCAAATGAATCCCTTATCAAATAATTCCTACAATTGATCCTTTAATTCCTACAACTCAATTAGGGTTGTTTTATAAGGAGGAATAGAAATAAGCTTGGTGCCTGACTAAACATGTAATGCCCCGAGTCTATTCTCGAATGTCACACGGTGCTTATGACCCTAAAGGATCATAAGATAACCCATGACCGGTACTTGCTATGAGCACTAATTTATAATACTAAAAATATATGCGGAAGTATAACTGAAAATGCCATAAGGTTATCAAAATACAGAAATAATAAATAAGTGCACTAATAATAACATTTGAATACTAAAAAATGATTGTACTAGTCCGAAATACTTTAACTATCTGAATATGGAGTTGATAGGACAAACCCCCAACTAACTACGACTGTAATAACTATTGAACTGCTGAATTGTTGAAATAGATAAGCTTTATCCTCGAAATATATGGACTCACCACTATATCTGCTACTGATAGCCTAAGCTGCTAAGTACAAGTAGGAACCTGAGCATCTGAACCTATAATACGAGACATCATAGTGTAAAGTAAAAGTAAGCATCAGTACGTGAAATGTACTGGTATGCTAAGTAAGGTAGGCTAATATACATGGGTTCATATGCATGAGATGATAACTGACTAAATAAACATCATGAAGTAATTGGATGAGAATACATGTAAAACTATAACTATTTAACATGCTGAATATGCAATATTGCCCATATAACATCTATCTGAATTAAACAAAAACTGAGGTACTGATTCTGATAACTGAATACTGATAACTAAAAGTTTAAACTGATACTGAAGTATTGATTTCAAATGGCTAAGTAACTGATATCTGATAGCCATAGTTGATGAGAATCGTCTGAGTTCCTCACTAAATACTGAGACTAAAACTGTAACTGTAGGAGTGTTCATCTAACCGACATACCCTAAATTATAAACAGAGTTAGGGTCCAACCTGTGACCCCAGTTGGAAGGGTGTTAAAACCTTTCCAAGGGATATTAACAAGGATGTGTCAACCCTAATCTGGTAAGAAGACTCATGAAATATATATATGATTATGTTAACCCTAATCTGGCAGAAGGATGACTTACCCTAGGTTGGATACATAGTTCTATAATTTAGGGACTTCTACTAAGGGTAAAACCCTCTGCTGGTAGGAATTCCCCCATCCCTGGGTTCACCCATTTCATAATCCTACTCCCAACTGAATTAACACAGAACTGATCACTAGACTGTACTAGGCTTGTCTGAACTGACACTGACTGTGTCGATTGACTGAACTAGACTAAGTTCACTGAGTTTTGTCACTAACTGTGAACTACTATTCTTGAACTTTACTAGGATGATTCTATATCTACTACAACTAATTAAACAACTAGATTTTGGGTAATAAATACCCCATGACTCGATAGCCTCAATAATAAAGCATGACAAATTTTGAAAGCATAGCAATAGTCAATTTTTCACAATTCATTCATTGAGGCATTTAGTCAAACATTTGGAGGTCATGAACTTGTACATGATTGGGAACACATGCTAACATGTCATGATTTCATTATTGATAACGCTCAAACTACAGCTCTCGTAAGAGTGTAAGCGGTCGTCGTCAAATATAGAACCCAACTGGGTTGGGTATCGAATCCCACAGGGAATACTCGGTCACTACGATGCAACGATTAGTAGACTTTTGGTGAAAGTTCTGCTAAAAAATGGGGGATTTTATGCGTGAAGTAAAATTATCAAAATAGCAAAGTAAAAACGGAATGCTTAGTAAGATTTTAATCAATGAGAATTGTAAGTTAGGGTTATGTCCACCTTATGAGTTCTACGTATCTATTGGCTATGAGTTATGCGGAATTCCGACATGCATGCTCTTATAGAGATCCGTATTCTATGGTAAATCCTAGCATCTTTCGACCATCACAGATTATCTCACTTTAACTCTTTCGAGCTTAAAGCGTATCTAATGGTACGAATTCTCCAAGAGGTTAATCCAGTTACGACACTAACTTTTAAACAGAGGTTGGTAGCCCTATTTCCTTGTCATTCTCTCTTTTACAGACATGTAAGTTTTCTTTCGAACAAGTTAATGCTATACTGGCGTATTCTAGATGTTTGCAACCACAAGAATTCAATTAAGATGAAGAGAGTAATGATATAAGCAGCATACGTATCAAGAATTCACAAACTCATAGCAATAGATAGTATATCATAAGGCTTCCATAACCCTAACAGAGAAGTTTAGCTACTCATGAGTGCAACGGAAAATACAATAGACATTATCATCATACCAAAATAATAACAATCTCATGTGAAGTATGTTTTGGTGTCACTTGTGGCGTGATTTCCTTTCTAGTAGCGTTTCTCTTGTCGTGAAAATTAAAAGTCGAATCGATGAAGAATAATGTTTGAAAATGAATTTTTGAAGAAGGGAAAGAATTAATTAGAATAGGAAGGAATAGAAAGAGGGATAAGAAGAGAATGCTGAAAAGTTTCAGCAAAATAGGGTTTATATAACATCCATATCCTAGTCCTATTGAAAGAGGGCTTTTATCCTTGTCCTAGTCCTACTGGGTTACTGTATACTTTTCCTAATCCTACTAAGTTACTGCGGATCCCCCAAGTCTTTAGAAATGCTGTTTTTGCCCGGGACAAGTTCTCCATGCATCACTTTTAGTCCATAGGCTTCCAAAAGCTGGCTTCCTTCTTACGTGAGGTTTCCTTTGGCGTCAAACAGTCCATAAAATGCTGAAATCTTCATCATTTATACCTGAAAACTTTCTAATCACGTTGGTTAGCTCACTTACAGGAAAAAGGACTAAAAAGTGCAGGAATTATATATTTTGTCCTTAAAACTTAGCTAAAATATGGGTGAATTAAGGTGCTTTAGGCGTGTAAATACGCCTAACATCAACACCCCACACTTAAAGCTTTTTTAGTCCTCGAACAAAATATCATGTCCATATAAACATCTACTTAGGGTTTCACAGTAACAACACAAAATATTCATTAAGACAGGCACGACAATTATTAACAAAGAGTAGTTTTCTTAATCAATACTAGAAACAATTCCACCTCCAACCTAGACTCGTGATGATGGTTAATTCGTATTCAAAAGTTAAGGCACAATGAATCATACACAACTACCTAAAACTCATCAACCATGTGTGTCTCACAATCTATCACCTATACTCACTCATAAGTATTCCATTTTTCGAAACATGGGTATAAGATTTTCCTTGCTCTCACTCTCATAAAGAATTCATATGTTGCAACTGATGACCATAGGCTTGCCCTTAGTGTCACGCTCCACTAATATCAGAATGCTAAGCTTAGGATCAAATAGGTCTTTTACAGGTTGTAATGTAGGCTAAGGGACGGGTAGGACTATTTTGGCCAGAAATAGTGACTAAGTTCCTAAGCGCTTTAATACATCATATTATGCCATTAACACTCTCTTTTAATCAACCCTGCTACCTTTCTTTCATCTATCACCCCTTTTCACCTATTTTGCCATTCAAAGATAACTATCTTTTTATTTAATCATAAACTTTTTGTTTTTCTATTTCTTTTTCTTTTCTTCTCTTTTTTTATAACACACCTCTATGATAGCCACTCTTTTTTCATAACAAATTCAAGTACCAATACCTTCTAAGGCATCACTCTCACCCAATTTCCTCTTATTTTATCACATGACTTTACAATTTAAAGCACTTAGGAATATGGATCAAATTATGATCTTGAAAAAATGTATTAGGCTTACATATGAGGCTGTCAAAGAAAATGGCTTAAAAGCTCAAAAGGGGGTTATCTAGGATAATGTCCATGGGTAGATAAAAAGAAGGTAAACAATAATAGGATGCTAAAGAAATGCCCAAATCATCTCCTAAACTCACACTCTTTATTTCTCTTTACATACACACCGGGCAAGTTTTGGCATCAGTCACAAACACAGAATATACTATAATCTCACACACACAAGGCACATGGTCAACTTTATTGGGAGCAGTATAGACTCTTGACCCACCAGCTCAAGGAATTAAATCACACACTTATCACATAGCGAGTCACATTTAGAGCCTAAGTGTCTCAATAGTAATGATTTTATCACAGACTCTTGTCATAATACCCTGCTGCCTATCACACTTATCACATAGCGAGTCATATTTAGAGCCTAAGTGTCTCAATAGTAATGATTTTATCACAGAATCTTGTCATAATACCCTGCTGCCTATCAGGACAATTTCATACAAAGTAAAAATAAATAAATTTCTAACAAAATTCTAAAATTTAACTACTAACAAATGAAACAAACAAACATAAATAAGCAAATGCAGATAAAGAAGTATAGCATACAGATACCAACACCCCACACTTAGACGGGACACACTACCCTCAGTGAAAAATAAATAAGAAGAACCTAGTTAGTCAGACTCATCCTCTATGTGTGGGGTCATACCCCCTGCATCGGAATCATCATCAGAGTTCTCCTCCACGTCGGAGTCTGGCATTCGGCGATCATCATCGGTTGGCCCGTCATCATCAAGAGGTTCCTCAAAGTATACCCCTACTCTACACATTGCCCTTGCATGATCATTCATTGGGTAGTCATAATCCAACTGTTAGAGCTCTACAGCAGTTGGAACATGACCTCCGCTCATCATGGTAAACTGAGTCATGCCATAAAGATGGCGAAAGAAAATTTTATCCCGAGCATGTCGTTCTGTGGTAGTCAGGTTGACGCCATGCATAGATTCAGTATCTTTAACCTTTGTGAGGTCAACCTTCTTTATATTATGTGGAATCTTATGATCTACAGGTTCCTCTTTGATGTTATCCTTTCTCAATATCGCAGTCAACAGATTACCAAAGCATAAGTGGTATCTCTTGTGCAGCCTAGCCTTACACATTGAAGAACGAATAATCGCCCCAATGTTGATGGGGACGTTCGTCATCAATGCATACACCAAGCACACTCTATCTCGTGTAATCTTTGTGTACTGAGTCCTTGGAATCAAGCAAGAGTTGACTATCCACAGCCATAGCCATGCTTTTCTGTTCAAGGAAGCATATGGGAAGGTGTTGTGCCGACCGGTATCCTTGTGTCTGCTCCAACGTGCCATTGATCTTGTTCCACACAGTGTGTGTTTGATTGCCCTGTACGGAGGTCTTTGTTGAATCTCTTTGAGTGGTGATGGATCGACAGCTGGGAGACCCAGAAAAGTGTTGAAGAACTCAGCATTCAGCTGCAAGACTTGGCCTCTAATCTTTACTTCACTGCCGGTAGTCTTTGGGGACCAATTTGCATAAAAATCTCACGTTAAATCAAGATTGCATTCTCCCATATTTTGGAAAATGAAATCGAGATGTAACGCCATTATTTTGTCCAAAATGCGAGGTTCTTTCTTCGCTAGGCTTTCCTTTTGTATCAGCTCCACATGAACATACTTTTTCATTTTGTTGTTCCTGAACCACTCCTTTCCTTCCTCCTTTAGGACCCATTTTATCCCATACATGCGGCGAGGTATTTGCAGTGAGGAGGATTCAGCTTGCTTTTTTCTTCCCCTCTTTTGGCCTTTCTGTGAGGTGGATACTTTTTCTTTTCCTGGACGACTTTTAGGTGCCATTATACCTGAGATTAAAATAAGGTCATGTTAGCTTCATCTCGGTAGGTTTTAATCGACAAACAAACAGTGGCACCACCCCACACTGAATTCGTTGGCACAACTAATTAGGTGAACGATGTCGATTATTCAGATTTCATTGCCATACAATTTAGTGTTATGTTCCAACAATATATTCAGTGTAGTCATACTTTTCATGTCATCTTAACTATCTTGTTCAACTCTATTTCATGTAATCTTGTCCATGCTTTATGGTTTTCATTAATGCACTTTTGGAACAAGATAACTACGTAGAGATCGAATCAAGTTTATGGTGTAGAAATAATCACAACATCTCATGCTTGTATTCAATTATGATCGAGCCATTCAAGATATTCCAACGTTCAACTTACATGATTATGTGATTAACTTTACCATTTCAATTCCGCAACAAGATGATAGTGTATAACAATCAACTACAAATCGGAACAAAGTCTAGAACACCCTTACGTATTCGTTCACTTACTTAGTTGTATCAAAACAAATCAACATATTCGAATCACCAAGACTACTTCAAGATTTAACGAATCATTATAGGTGTAGTATTGTAATGACTATGGAATATAAAAGAAGATGAAAGAAGTACTTACTTGGTTGATGGCCTTGGAAGATGTTCTTGTAAAGTTAAAAGAGCAAAAAACAAAATTTTTTGAGAGAATTTGGAGTGGTAGGCGGCGCTTAGGTTGGATTTGCAATGAGTTTTTGTTTTAAGACTAAGGTTCTATTTATAGGAAAAGCTTGGGTCGGGTTTTGACCCATTTGGAATCGGATTTGGAGACCAAAAGTGAGCATAGGCGGCGCCTAATGCTTTGCCTATGCTTGGTATAGGCGGCACCTTTTTCAAAGCCTTGTTGAGCATAGGCGGTGCCTATGCTATGGCATTGTTGGGCATAGGCGGCGCCTATGCCATGGCATTGTAGAATCTGAGACCAAAGGCTTTTGCATAGGTGGCGCCTATGCCATGGCATTGTAGAATCCGAGACCAAAGGTTTTTGCATAGGCGGCGCCTATGCTATAGCATTGTTCGGCATAGGCGGCGCCTATGCTATGGCATTCTAGATTCTGAGAGCTTAGGCCATAGCATAGGACATGCCTTGTTCGTTGCCTAGATTTACATAGGCTTTGCCTTGTTCGTTGCCTAGATTTTCATAGGCAATACCTAACCCATAGCCTTTTCTTCTTCATTCCTAACTTACCACCTTCAACATGAACCGCTTCCAAATCAAAATTTGAAACCAATCTCCTCCTTTACACCTCTTGTACCTACACATACTCAAAAACAACAAAAACGATTAGAACGATGGGTTGCCTCCCATCAAGCACCTTAGTTTTGGTCGTTGCTCGACAAAATCCTAGGAAAACAAAAACAACAAAAACAATTAAAAACTATGGGTTGCCTCCCATCAAGCGCTTGATTTATTATCGCGGCACGACATAACTATCTCGATTACTTAGACTTCATCGAGATAGATGGTGGATCTTTTTCTGAAGGGATTTAGACGACAATGAGGCTTACTTGTAGGAATGCAATCTTCTTCGAGATGACCCTTGTGCATACATATCCCAGGCGGGATACCAATTATATCATCAATAGTCCAACCCATAGCTCTCTTGTATCTCTTCAGAGCAGAGATGAGAGCCTCTACGTGCTGTTCACTTAAATCATCCGCCACACTCACAGGATGTGTATTTCCACTTCCCAAGAATGCATACCTTAGATAATTGGGGAGCTCTTTCGATTCTAGCACTGGGGGCTGTTCAATGGAAGTCTTTGCTGTTGGTGACGGTTGATTCTTAAGATCAAGGTTCGGCTGCTTAGGAGTATGAGAATAGGACCCTATTTCTGTTAGAGAACACATAGTTTCTTCATGTTCTTGAGCCTCCACACGCTCAAAATTCAGCAGCTCATCAGATAGTGACTCATCAGTAAGCTGCTTTTCTACCGATAATTCTTTGTCATCCTTATAATTAACTTCAGCTACAGAGAACATATCCATATCTTCGGGCTGCTTCATTGCTTTGCATACATCAAAACGGACCACTTCATCATTCAACTGAAATAAAATCTCATTAGCTCTCATGTCAATAAGCATACTTCCGATTGCGAGGAAAGGGCATCCCAAGATTATGGGAACTTCAGAATCCACCTCGCAATCCAAAGTAACAAAGTTTGCGGGAAAGATGAAGGTGGAAACCTTCACCAACACATCATTTAAGATACCAAAAGGTCGTTTTACCAACCTATCTGCCATCACGAGCCGCATATTAGTTGGTGTAGGGTCGCCTAACCCCAACTTTCTATAGACGAATAGTGGCATCAAATTGATGCTTGCTCCCAAATCGCACAATGCCTTAGCAAAAGTTATAGATCCAACTGTGCAAGGAATAATGAAAGCACCAGGGTCTTCCTTCTTCTGTACTAAGGACCTTGTGGCAATTGCACTGCAATGATGAATATTATCTGCCGGCTCATAGCTTACTACCCACTTCTTTGTTAAAAGGTCTTCATGAATCTAGCGTACCCAGGCATCTGTTCCAGTGCCTCCACCAAAGGAACATTAATAGTCAGCTGCTTCAACATCGTCATGAATTTACTAAACCTTGTATCATCCGCCTTCTTCGTTTGTCTCTGCGGAAAAGGTGGTGGTGGAAGGGGAATCGTTTTCTCCACCACTTCCTTTTTATCTTGCTTCCGATTATCAGCCTTTTTAGGTGTGTCATCAGCCTTTTTCTTTAATCTCTGAGGAAAAGGTGGGGGTGGAAGAGGAATAGTTTTCTCATGAACACGCTCCTTCTGATTTTCAGCTTTTACAGAATCATCACAATCTGCGTCAATAACAATTTCCTCTATA
Source organism: Capsicum baccatum var. pendulum (assembly GCA_030864225.1). Lineage (NCBI taxonomy): Eukaryota > Viridiplantae > Streptophyta > Magnoliopsida > Solanales > Solanaceae > Capsicum > Capsicum baccatum. The sequence goes on from CM061550.1 coordinate 248,373,604, forward strand.
TCATCAACCACCTGCTTGCCTTTAGACGGATTGCCTAACACCTTACCGCTCCTGGTAGTAATAGCCCTGCATGATCCATCATTCCTTGGAATTTGTACAGTGTCACTAAGTAAAGTGCCAGCTTTTCTTTGGTTGATTGTCGCTGATAGTTGACTCAATTGTTGCTCCAGCTGTTTTATTGCAGTAGAATACGAGTCAACCAATTGCTTCATTAAGGACAAATCATTTATTACCTCAGTTACTCCCGTTCTGGTTGCCTCCACTCCTTTCAACAGCTTAGCCATCATATCTTTCATGGACATATTTCCAGAACCAGATGTAGCGACGTCACATCTTCCAGGAGGAACATACAAACCACTCCTGTCAGTCTTGTTCTTCTAACTACCTTGATCACGGTCCTTGTTTTCCAATTTATCATAATAGTTCCGACCTTGGTTTCCTTGGGCATTGCCTCGGAAACCCCCCTGATTATTCAAGTAGTTAGCTTCTTCAGAATCGGATTCACCTCTTGCCTGTGACACAACAGCTTTGACTTTTTTGGTCTTCCCTGATAATAAGTGCTTGGTAAGAAGATCCATCTGTGTTTTTATGTGCACCATATCTTGATCGCATTCCTCCTCTCTTCGCCTTTGTTATGTAGTCATGCCAATAGATATAGTAGAGCTTGCTACCTCAGACTCCCTAGTATGCCAAGCCCTACTCTGCTTTGTCATATGATCTAGCATACCACTTGCCTCATTAAAATTAAGGTCCATGAATGAACCACCCGCAACATTATCAACCACTGGTTTTGTTACTGAATTCAAGGATCTGTATAGTATCTCCATCAAGTGGACATTGGTCATATGATGGTTTGGGCACCTCATAAGCTTCTTCTTGAATCTCTCCCATGTTTTGTGAAGGGCTTCAGTTGGAAGCTGACGAAAATTGCTGATTTCATCTCTCAATTATGCTCTCTTGCATGGAGGAAAGAATCTTTATAGCAAAGCGTCTTTCAATTGCCTCTAATTAGTGATAGAATTAGGAGTCAGCCCATTCAACCATAGAGTTGCCTTACCAGATAGAGACAATGGAAATAAGCACAGCCGAATTGCATTCTGTCCAACGCCTGGATTGTCGAATGATTTGCATGTAGAGATAAAATTGACCAGATGCATATTCGGATTATCTCCTGCAAGTCCACCAAATAATCCCTTGAGTTGCAATAACTGAATCATAGTGCTAGTGATATTGAACTTGGCTCCAGGTGCCAAGGGCGGAGGAATAATAGCTCCTGTGGCACCAGCTCCGTCCAGGTCGTCATCATCATCATCGAAAGGAATCTGCACAACTCGGCGTTCAGGCCTCAATCTGGCTTGATGATCTCTTCTTTTTGCAGGTGTCGCAACCTCAGCATCACGCCTAGGGTTTAGTAGCTCGTCATCACCTAGGTCCTCATCGTCAGGATTTGTTGCCCGCCCAGGGTTATCAATATTCTATTGATGTACTTGGGCAGCGGCCAACGCAGCTAGTCTAGCCTGCTTCTGTTGAGCAACCCTTCTCTTAATGTCACGTTGTGCATCCATTCTGCCAATAAGTTGTGGTTCAAGATTTATGGGTAATAATGGTTGTCCCGAACTTCGAGTATTTAGCATGCACTGAACAAAAACTTGCAGAAAACAAAAACAACTAAAAGTAAAGTACGAGAATCTTTGACCAAAGGGTCTAGTAATTATCACAAACTTAGTTGACAACCGTATTCCCCGGCAACGGCGCCAAAATTTGATAAAGCTCAAACTATAACTCTCGTAAGAGTGTAAACGGTCGTCGTCAAATATAGAACCCAACTGGGTTGGGTGTCAAATCCCACAGGGAATACTCGGTCACTACGTATGCAACGATTTGTAGACTTTTGGTGAAAGTTCTGCTGAAAAAGGGGGGATTTTATGCGTAAAGTAAAATTATCAAAATAGCAAATTAAAAACGGAATGTTTAGTAAGATTTTAATCAATGAAAATTGTAAGTTAGGGTTATGTCCACCTTATGAGTTCTACATATCTATTGGCTATGAGTTATGCGGAATTCTGACATGCATGAGCTTATAGAGATCCGTATTTTATGGTAAATCCTAGCGTCTTTCGACCATAACAGATTATCTCACTTTAACTCTTTCGAGCTTAAAGCGTATCTAATGGTACGAATTCTCCAAGAGGTTAATCCAGTTACGGCACTAACTTTTAAAAAGGGGTTGGTAGCCCTATTTCCTTGTCATTCTCTCTTTTCAAGACATGTAACTTTTCTTTCGAACAAGTTAATGCTATACTGGCATATTCTAGATGTTTGCAACTACAAGAATTCAATTAAGATGAAGAGAGTAATGATATAAGAAGCATACTATCAAGAATTCACAAACTCATAGCAATAGATAGTATATCATAAGGCTTCCATAACCCTAACAGAGAATTTTAGCTGCTCACGAGTGCAACGGAAAGCATAATAGACATTATCATCATACCAAAATAATAACAATCTCATGTGAAGTATGTTTTGGTGTCACTTGTGGCGTGATTTTATTGCTAGTAGCGTTTCTCTTGTTGTGAAAATTAAAAGTCGAATAGATGAAGAATAATGTTTGAAAACGAATTTTTGAAGAAGGGAAAGAATTAATTAGAATGGGAAGGTATAGAAAGGGGGATAAGAAGAGAATGCTGAAAAGTTTCAGCAAAATAGGGTTTATATAACATCCATATCCTAGTCCTATTGAAATAGGGTTTTTATCCTTGTCCTAGTTCTACTGGGTTACTGCATACTTGTCCTAATCCTACTAAGTTACTGCTGATCCTCCAAGTCTTTAGAATTGCTGTTTTTGCCCGGGACAAGTTCTCCAAGCATCACTTTTAGTCCATAGGCTTCCAAAAGCTGCCTTCCTTCTTATGTGAGGTTTCCTTTGGCGTCAAACAATCCATAAAATACTGAAATCTTCATCATTTATACCTGAAAACTTGCTAATCACGTTGGTTAGCTCACTTACAGGAAAAAGGACTAAAAAGTGCAGGAATTATATATTTTGTCCTTAAAACTTAGCTAAAATATAGGTGAATTAAGGTGCTTTAGGCGTGTAAATACGCCTAACATCAATTATTCAATTCACATGGACATTCTATAAAACACTTGGGGATTATGATTGTGATACATGAAGAATAACATATAGGGCATCATAACTTCAACATGTAATCTTGCTAATTCAAGGGTTTTATCATGAGAGATTAATACTTCAACACCCATGCTAACATAAATTTCATGGAAACTCATAAAAGATCTTAACTTGAAACCCATGCAATAACAAAAACATGAGCATAATTCAATTCATAGAATGGGAATCATAGTTCAAGTTTTGAAAAGGATTCTTGAACTCCAAGGGTGGAAGGAAATTCAAGGATGAACACCTAACATACCTTGATTGTTAATTTCATGAAGATTGTGGTGAGTTCTTGAGACTTGATTCTTGAGATTGATGAAACTAGGGCTTATTCTTGAGAGAATTTTGAGAAAAAAAGAATGTAATTTGCCTATTTGGGAGTTAAATCTTGTGTTTTAGCTGAATTGAGTTAGGGGAAAAGGACCTCAAAACCCCATAGTTTTACACACAAAACTGGACCAGCGATGTGATTGGCAATGCTCCATGTCGAAGGGATCGACGGTGTAAATGGTGTCAACACGGTAGCTAACGTGACGCATCAAGATCGCATTGGCTTGCTGTTTTGCCCATCCAAACACGACCTAAACGAAGTCTAAAAAATTGTAAAACTCACTCAATATGACCTATTGACATATCTGATCATGAATAAACTTGAAAATTGACATTCTATGGTTGGAAAGATTGAAAATAAGATCATCCAATTTCAAAGGCTAAAAATCCTTCTAAGTCATAATACTTAGCTGAATTTTTCTATGTTTGGGGCCCCTTTTGGCATGCTATATAGGACTAAAATAATTAGAATTTTGTGGGGTCTTAAAATATCTCCCTCTTATAAACATACGTCCTCAAATGAGACTGACTGAGCTGAGAGGAACTGAGGAATTGTACTTACACTGACATGCATAACTGAAGCATGACTGAATTCTGGAGACATGGCACATGACTGAACTTTTTTAGGAATGGATGAATGCTATGAGAATGTTATGAATTTGTAACTGAACATGGAATTGAGTAAATCTAAGGAAGGATGTTACCTTACACCAAGTGTGAGTTTGAGAGAAGAGGTGAGGATACTTGGTTTGGATATCTGCTTTTGCTTCCCAAGTAGCTCCCTCAACGGACTGATTTCGCCAAAGAACTTTGACCATAGGAACTTCTTTGTTCCTTAGTCTGCGAATCTGATGATCAAGGATTTTGACTAGGACTTCCTCATAAGAGGGATTGTTTTGAATAGATAGAAGAATTGAAACACTGGGTGCACTGATGCTAAGTCAGCTGGCAACTCAAGCTCATAAGTTACCTTACCAAAATGACCAAGAATCCTATAAGGACCAATATATCGAGGACTACACTTCCCCTTCTTGCCAAATCTCTTTACCCCCTTCATGGAAGAGATTTTCAAATACATAAAGTTATCAGTCTCAAACTCAAGATCTTTTCTTCTCACATTTGTATATGATTTATGTAGGTTCTGAGCTGTCTTAAGCCTCTCTCTGATTAATTGCACTTTCTCTAAGGCATCAAACACCAAGTTAGGCCCTACTACTATGGCATCACCTACTTGAAACCAACCAATGGGAGATCTACATCTCCTATCATAAAGTGCCTCAAACAGAGCCATCTAAATATTGGAATGATAGATGTTATTATGCAAGAACTCAATCAAAGGTAAGTGGTTATCCCATCTTCCGTTACAAGAAACAACATACGCTCTCAACATATCTTTTAAAGTTTGAATGGTCCTTCCTGCTTGACTATCTTTCTGAAGGTGAAAGGCTATACTGAGGTAAACTTAGGTACCAAGATGTTTTTGGAAGGCTTTCCAAAAATGAGAGGTGAACTACGTTACTCTATCTAAAATCATGGACAATGGGACATCATGCAATCTGACCAACTCTCTAACATAGATCTTGGAATATTCCTCGACTGAATAGAAAGTATGAACTGGCAAAAAGTGGGTTGACTTGGTCATCCTGTTCACCATGACCCAAATCAAATCATGCTGACGATGAGAATGAGGCAAACCCATCATGAAATCCATGTTTACTTCCTCCCACTTCCATGCAGGAATATTGAACTCTTGCATAGACTCATTTGGCTTCTGATGCTCAATCTTAACCTGCTGACATGTAGAGCACTTAGCTACAAACTCTACAATGTTTTTCTTTATCCTACTATACCAATAGATTGCTCGTAAGTCGCAGTACATCTTAGTGGCGCTTAGATGAATTGAGTAACTCGGACCATGCGCTTCTTCAAGAATCCGCTATCTTACGCCATCCACACATAACACACATAACCTACCCTGATAATGCAACACACCATCTCTCCCTTGGGAGAAAACCTTTACCTTCTGGTCTCTGACTGGCCCTTTCAGCTTAACTAAACTGGGATCTATGTCCTACTTTTCTTTTAATATGGAAACTAAAGATGATTCCAAATTATTCTTCACCCAAACACTACCCTCATCCAAATCAACCAAACGGACACCTAGCCTTGAAAACTGATGAAATTCCTGAACTAAATTCTTCTTACCATCCTTAATGTGAATAACACTACCCATGGACAATATACTAAGAGCATCAGCCACTACATTGGCCTTGCCAGGTGATAAACAAAACTAATGTCATAATGTTTCAACAACTCTAACCACCTTCTCTAACTCAAGTTCAAGTTTTTCTAAGAAAATACATACTGCAGCATTTAGTTGTCTGTGAACACATCAACATGGACCCTATACAAATAATGCCTCCATATCTTTAAGGTAAACGCAATAACTGCTTACTCAAGATTATAGGTGGGGTAATTCTTCTTATCGGGATTAAGCTGTCTAGAGGCATAGGCCCACAACCTTACTTTTTTGCATCAAAACATACCCCAAACCAACTATGAGAGAATCACAATGCACAACAAATCCATCTGAATCGTCAGATAAAGTAAAAAGTTGGGCTCTAGTGAGTTGAGTCCTCAACTAATGAAAACTCTTCTCGCAAGAATCTGACCACTAGAACCTTACTTTCATCCGAGTCCATCTAGAAATGGGAGATGTAATAGATGAAAATCCTTCAATAAACCATTGGTAATAGTTAGACAAACCCAAGAAACTCCTGATATTTGATGGCAAGATGGGTCTGGTCCAGTTTCTCACTGCTTTGGTCTTTGGGGGATCAACTCTAATGTCATCACCAGAAACTATATGACCAAAGAAAGCTATTGACCTTAGCCAAAATTGGCATGTAATGAATTTGGAGCATAGTTGATTGGCTTTGAGAGAGTCTGTAATACTATTCTGAGATGATCTACATGATCATGTCCAATGTGGGAGTAGACAAGGATGTCATCTATAAAGACTATGATGAACATGTCCAAGTACTGCCTGAAAATGGGGTTCATCAAGTCCATGAAAGTTGTTGGGGCATAGGTAAGACCAAATAACATGACTAGACATTCGAAGTGACCATATCGAGTTTTGAAAGTTGTTTTTGGAATGTCTCATCCTCTGACTCTAAGCTGATGATAGCCTGATATGAGGTCTATTTTAGAAAACTAACTAGAACCCTAAAGATTTTCAAAAAAGTCATCAATTTTGGGAAGTGGGTACTTGTTCTTGACTGTGACTTTGTTTAACTGATGGTAGTCAATACACATTCTGGGAGAACTATCTTTCTTATGCACCAATATAACTAGTGCGATCCACAGGAAGACACTGGGTATGATAAATCCCTTATCTAGGAGATCCTTCAACTGCTCTTTTAATTCTCTAAGTTCAGTTGGAGCCATTCAATATGGCAGAATAGAGATGGGCTGAGTATCAGAAAGAAAGTCTATTTCGAAGTCAATTTCCCTTTGGGGAGGAACTCCAAAAAGATCTTCATGAAACACATCTCAAAATTCACTTGCTACTAGAACTGACTCAAGATTAGGAGTCTCGAAACTATAATCATTAACTTGAACGAGATGATTGACACACCCCTTGGATATCATTTTTCTCGCTTTAAGGTATGAAACAAGTTGAACCTTAAGCTCTATAGTACTACCTATCCATTCTAGGAAAGGTTCATTCGAGAAATAAAAGTGGACAACTCTATTTCTATAATCAACTAAGGTATAGCATGAATGGAGCCAATCCATTAGAGAATGACATCAAAATCTACAATCTCTAACTCTACTTAAGTCTGCTGAAGTAACTTTGTAAGATACCATAACCAGGTACTTCCTGTATGCCCGCTGGGCTATGATAGACTTACCCATTGGGGTAGATACTGAGAACGGATCTTCTACGATTCAAGACAAACTCCGAAGTCAACAGCTATATAAGGAGTTACAAAGGATAAAAAATCTCCTAGACGTAACAACTCTAAATATGTAAATAGTAAACTTGTAACATACCAGTGACCACATCAGTAGAACTTTTCTGATCCTGTTGGAACTTAAGTGCATAGAGCCTATTTGGGTATTGCCCACTGGTGGCACTAGAAGCGCCACACTATTGGGACGGGTATCCAGACTGAGCTGGGGGACGATTATGCTGACTCTGTGAATACACCCGAGGACACACACTAATCCAATGGCCTTACTTGCCATATCTAAACTATACAATACTGCCAGCACTGCAGACATCCTGATAGTTTCTGCCATACTTCTAACAAAGAGTATTTGTTCGGGCACTGCTAACTCTACCCTGAGATTTATAGACTGGCACCCTATACTTATTACCATTTATAAATTTAGGCACCGGAGCACTAGCTGAGGACGGAGCTAGGATTGAAGATTTTTGGCAGAACTGAGGACGATTACCACCGTCTGACTTACACTTAATGAAGTTGAATCTACCTATTCTATCTTTCTTGTTCTCCCTCACTTTCTCCTGAGTCTGTTGCTCCTCTTTTTGTTAAGCATGGACTATCAACCTAGCCAAGTCCATCTCCTTAATCATAATTGCGGTCCTACACTCCTTGACCACACTGTAAGACATACTAGACATGAACTTACTCATCTTAGATCTGCTATCAGCTACCATATAAGGAGCATATCTAGCGAACTGAGTAAGCTAAAGAGAATACTCCTTCAATGTCATGTTTCCCTACTTAAGGTTTATAAACTCTAACACCTTGGCTTCCCTATCTAGAAACACAGTAGTAAACTCTTCCCATTCTATGGGCCCTACATTGCAGCCGTATCTGTCTTTCATTGCTTAAACCATGTATGAGCCACATCCAACAACTGATAGGAAGCTAACTCAGCACTCTCACTAGTAGTTACCCCCTTAATATTTATTACCTTCTACACTATGTCCAGGAATTCTTGTGGGTCCTCTTCAGTCTTAGACCCTAAAAATAATGGAGGATTCATTCGGGTGAAGTACCGAATTCTAGTTGCCGCAGTATTGGCTACAGGGTTGGCGTGAACAGCAGTTGGGCATTCATTTTTGGATGCTACAGAATGAGCTAGAGTTGTGAAATCTTCTCTGAATTCTGTGTAAGAGACATACTTATACAGGGGATCTGCCTGAATGGACAGAAGTGCTGGCTGATTCCCAGTCCTTCTTTCGTTGTCTTTTTAGGAAGCATCTTAAGTAAATGGAAGGAAAAATTTGATTAGCGAGAGAATATAAATTTAGCTCATGCTCACTCGCACGGCATGAATACTGAAAGAAGGGAAACTTTTCCTAAAAATGTCTTATGACCTCTCATTCATAAGTGTGGCATGCTACACACACATGAACAAGACTCTAATTGACGTAGCTGTCATACTCCCTAGGAATATTTAGAACCTAGCTTTGATACCAAGTTTGTAATGCCATAGTTCATACGATGCTTACGACCCTGGAGGATCACAAGATAACCTATGACTAGTAACTTCTGTGAGAACTGAATAATAATATCGAAAATAAATACAGAAGTATAATTAAAAATGCCATAATGTTCTCAAAATACATAAATAATAACTGAGTGCACTAATAATAACATCTGAATACTAAAAAATGAATGTGCTATTTTGAAAGCCTTTAACTGTCTGAATATTGAGTTGATGGGACAAACCCCCAACTAACTCCGAATGTAATAGCTATAGAACTGCTGAACTACTTAAATAGATAAACTCTATCCTCGAAATATAGGACTCTCCATTGTATGTGCTACTGATAGACTAATCTGCTAAGTACGGTGAGGAACCTGAGTGTCCAAACCTATGATATGAGACATCATAGCACAAAGAAAGAGTATGCATCAGTACGTGGAATGTACTGGTATGCTAAGTGAGGTAGGCTGATATACATGGGTTCATATTCATGAGATGATAACTGAATTAATGAACATCATGAAGTAACTGGATAAGAATACATACAAAACTGTAACTACTGAACATGCTGAATATGTAATACTACGTATATAATGCCTTTTTGAATTAGACTAAAACTGAGATACTAAGTTCTAATAACTGAATGTTGATAACTAAAAGTGTAGACTGATTTCTAATAGCTAATTAATAGATATCTGATATCCATAGTTCTATAGAACTGTTTGAGTTCCTTACTGCGACTAAAACTGTGAGTGTGAGAGTGTTCATCTAACCAACATTCCCCGATTTACAGACTGAGTTGGGGTCCAACCTATGACACCATTTGGAAGGGTGATAGCACCTTTCCAAGGGATACTAACAAGGCTGTGTCAACCTAAATCTAGCAGGAAGACTCATGAAATATATATATGATTGCGTTAATAATAATCTGGAAGGAAGATGACATACCCTATGTTGGCTACATAGTTTTGTAATGCAGGGACTGCTACTAAGGGTCAAACCCTCTGCCGGTAGGAATGCCCCTATCCCTGGGTGGTTTGCTTGGTGCTGAATCCTACTCCCAACTGAATCGACACTGAACTGATCACTAGATTATACTAGGCTTGAGTGAACATACATGGATCATATGGACTGACTAAACTAGAGTGAGTTCACTGAGTTCTGTTACTGACTGAGTACTACTGTTCTTGACCTTTACTAGGACGATTCTATATCTACTGTAACTAAGTAAAAAACTAGATTTTGGGTAATAAATATCCCCAAGACTCGATAACATCAATAATAAAGCATGAAAATTCTTGAAAGCATACAAATAGTCATTTTTTCACAATTCATTGATTAAGGCATTTAGTCAAACATTTGGAGGTCATGAACTTGTACATGATTGGGAACACATACTAACATGTCAGGATTTTATTATTCAATTCACATGGACATTCTATCAAACACTTGAGGAGCATGATTGTGATACATGAAGAATAACATATAGGGCATCATAAATTCCGCAGGTAATCTTACAAATTCAAGGGTTTTATCATGAGAGATTCATAATTCAACACACATGCTAACATAATGTTTACGGAAACTCATAAAAGATATTAACTTAAAACCCATACAAAAATACAAACATGAGCATAATTCAATTCATAGCATGGAAATCATAATTCCTGTTTTGAAAAGGGTTCTTGAACTCCAAGGCTGGAAGGAAACCCAAGGATAAACACCTAACATACCTTGATTGTTAATTTCATGAAGATTGTGGTGAATTCTTAAGATTTGATTCTTGAGCTTAATGAAACTAGGTCTGATTAATTAGAGGAATTTGAGAATAAAGAATGTAATTTGCCCTTTTAGGAGTTAAATCTCTTGTTTTGGCTAAATTGGGTTGGGGAAAAGGACCTAAATACCCTCAGAAACCCGTAACTTGACACACTAAACTAGACAAACAACGTGATTGGAAACATGTTGCATTGATGGGATTGATGCGATCACTGACACATTGCATCGATGGTATCAATGCGGTAGCCAGCACGATGCGTCGAGGTCGCGTTAGATTGTTATTTTGCTAGTCCAAACACGACCCAAATGAAGTTTAAAAATTGAAAAACTCACTCAATATGACCTATTGATATCCCTGATAATTAGTCAACTGGAAAATCAAAATTCTAAGGTCAGAAAGATTGGAAATAAGATCATCAAATTTCAAAGGATAAAAATCGTTCCAAGTCTTAACACTTATCTGTATTTTCCTAATTCTGGGACCCCTTTTAGCATGCTATATAGGACTGAAATAATTAGAATTTTGTAGGGTCTTACAAAGCATCAATGGAAAAATCAATATCATTATCCGGAGGTATACTAGGTGAATCCATAGAGAGCACATATAGAAACTCACGGAGAACGCCAACATAATCCAAGAAAGGAGGTGAAAATGACAATAGTATTTCAAATATGAGCCAATAAGATAAAAATCCCCTCTCAAACAATCTACGAGACTGATAATAAGATAATATCCCATTAGGAAATAAATGAAGCACACCCTTCCAACTATCCTTGGACACCCGGCAAAGCTAAAGTCACAGTCTTTGCATAACAATCTAGGACATCATTATAAGGATCCAACCAATTTATATCTAAAGTAACATTAAGACAACCATATCTAACACAAGAATATCCACCAAAGTCTGACGCCCAACAAAAGTTACTACACAAGATAGGTACATATAATCCACCCCTAAAGAATCACCTACTGGTCGATACACGAATAGGTATGGTAAGAGGCTCAATAACAGAATCAAAACCCAAAGAAAAATATGCAGACACATAGGGAATAGTTAATATAGGGTTAAATAACACAAATAAAGATATAAAATAAATGGGGATGATTTCTATGATCACTGCATCTGAAGCCTTTACTTCAGGTCTGGCTGGTATAGTATAACACTGTGCATGGCCACCAGCTAACTGAATATCCTCATGACCACCACTGTGGGCTTTGCTACTACTTTTTCTCACACCTTTGGTAAATCCCCTACTTTTCACAACTTAAATAAGAGTAGCTCAAATCACATAATGAGGACGGTCCTTGGGCATATGGACAAACTCATAACGTACTAGTGCCTCTTTAAGATATTCAAGGGGTAGTTCTATGCATCCTAAATTGACCCCTCTATACTTTAAAAATTTGCCCCAAATACTACCATATGAGCCATGGCTCATTGAAGAGCAGGAGGTATAGCAAGTCCAGCTGGCTGATACCCTACCTGAGGAGGTAATATAAGGATGAACTCCTAATCTCAGAACACCACACTCAAATGCTGACATTGAATGAGAAATACTACTTAGGGTCTGAGAAGTACACAATACAAAAATAGGTGCAATAAGAGAATCCACACTCAGGACTAGAGGAACACTATAAACAGATTCTGGCACAAACGAAGGTACAACACTTAGAGATAGGGAAATACCAAATGATCTCAAAGAAGAACCCTTTAAATAGGTAAACAGATGAATTAATAATCCCTCTAAGACTGAGGTAGAAGAACTATAAGGAACAAAAGTGGAACCCATACCTCAAACATACCCTAGACGAGGTTCAAGGGAAAGTCCCTTTGAACTACTCTTGGACAGGGATGATCCATAGGTCCATCAAGTCTGTCGAGTCCATGAATGACTCGAGGCTCTCTCTTTAGTTAAAGGCTCTGCAGCTTTGATCATGCTGGACCTAGTCGACACTATCTAAGGATGCAAGGTATTAAATAGATTTGCATAAAGAATCTAATGAGAAAAGTTTCTGGAAGACATCTTATAGCCTCTTAAAGATAGATACAAACATCTACATATTGATCTGCAAGACTCTATTAGATATCCGATTCTTACACTATTGATATCAATGAAACCTGGCTTCTTTGATACCAATTTGTCATGACCCAAAATAAAGGTCATGATGGCACTTGTTGTGGTGTACCTCGACAAGTAAGCTTATCAGACAAACCGATATAAAAAGGAGAAAAAAACTAAAATAACCCTAAGGTAGGGCTTCTAGAATAAAGCTGAATCATATAAGTATAATAAATTCAAAAAGAATAGAACCAATTGTGCATCCATAACTCATAAAATCTGTTGTGAACAGTTTATGAACTATTTAGTACAACTCGAGTCCAAAAGAATTACATAAGATATGTAAATACAAGAGAACCTCTGTCTTTAAAATAAAAGAGATGACATAGTCTATAAGAAATGTAGTAGAATACATCCGTACACCTGAAAGTAACCCAGTACATTGAAAGCACCAAATATTGCCCGAATCAACTAAGCTACGGCATACTCGAACTATGAACTGTACCAAAAGAGCGTAGTAGGCATGAGTACATTCCACTTGTACTTAGTAGGTATCATAAGCCGAACGAGCAAAGTACATAATAACATATACAAAATACATATAAAGGGAACATCACCTGCTATTAAAAAATGTCCCACAATGGTAGCCCACACTGCTTCCACTAATAGTTCTATTATATCCATGTATACTATAATAAAACACCATACAACAATACAAGTACATATTTATACCACATATAAGTAAAGAAATAAGAACAACATATACGAGGGCATAAAATAAAAGTAAGGAAAGATAGAAAAATAGGCAGATATCCAGTTACAATAGTAATATAATCTTAGAACAAACACTACACATAGAATGGAAACAAAGATAATGATGATACTAATGATAATATGGGTGAAGCATGGGGTTGTCGCACAACCTCTGTATAGACCTACGGAGGCAAGCCTCTGAAGTAGGACCCATGGACGGTTCATCAACCCATATACTACCATGTATACACCTATAAAGGTAAGCCTCATGACATAGAACCAATGGGGGATTTATAAACCTACATACAACCAATATCCACGACTCTTCTCTAGTATAATATTTAGAGAAGTTCTATAAGATCCAACATCCAATACCAGTATCCATGACTTCTTTCCGGCACCTCCCTCGAAGATCATCTGTAATATTTGATGCTCCCAGTATTTCCAGAATTTGTAGTTTTTTTAGTATTTCTAGTGTTTCTAAGAGCACATACATAACATAAGACAAACATCAAGTACACATACAAAAACAACAAGTATATAGATAAAGCATAAAACAAATAAGTAAAATTATTTTGTATGATGCCATGAGGATGATAATGCAATGTTTATAACCAATTGGAATGCGTATTTCAACAACCAACCACAATAAGAATTTCCATAACCAATTAATGTACCAATCATGTAAGCCAATTATCCCCTAAATATTTTCAACTAAACATGAATTTCCATATGTATCATATGCCAACAAGTATGAAAATACAACAATACTCTAATATCTCCACATTAGGCATTTTCCACAACCTAATACAACTATTCATATGTAATAAAAGATTTTGAAATCATGTAGGACCCCACACGGTCACACATAACACATAATATCTAAAATACAACTTATTACATCACATAAAGGCCCCCACATGGGAAAAACTCATATATTAACATTTTCCATGATTAGTTCCCACCCTTAACATGCATTTTATATACAAATTAACTATCCGTCCCAATCTGAAAGAATTAAGAATTCACCTACCTCAAATGTCGAAACTGGTCCACTATACTTCGATCTCGAAGCCCTACAACTTAATAACGATCCTGAAAAAAAAAGCTAAGAAATATGGAATCTATGCATCAAAATAAGGCCAACAATAACCATATTGCCTACTTTTCGTTCGAGGTCAAAATGGACCCTCAAAATAGGCTTTCGAAAAAACGAAAAAATCATAAATTTATTTCAAAAACATATTTCTAATACTTTTTTGAATTTGCAGCTTAAAGCCCAGGTTAAAATGAGTTTAAAATGAGGTTTAAATCAAGGAAAAACCATTTTTAAACTTTACCGAATAAAATCTTTGAAATTCGTTTTAAAATGACAAAGCAAAGTTGTTTTGAAGATGAAATCAAGGAAAAACAAGTAGTTATAGGATTAGGAACTTTATTCAAGAGAAAAGGAGGGGTTTAAAATCAAGCCCTAAAGTTTTGGGGTTTTGAGAAATTAATCAAGAAATTTACTAAGAAAAGGTGAATTTTAAGATTAAATCCATAAGAGAATCGAGAAATAAATGTTAATCTAGCTTCCCAAGCATCCACAAGCTCCACTTTTAATGTCTCACACTAGTTTAGAGGTTTTAGCTCTCAAGAATGAGTGAGAAATAGCCACTTTCACGACCTAATGGGTCTATTTATACCTATTCCAGGTTTTCAGATGTTGCAATCGCAACATGTGCATCACAATTGCACTATCTAACATTAGAAGCAAATGTTGCAATAGAAACACTCACTTGTTAGATTGAAATACCCCCTTTGCACATCACGTGAGATCGTAGGCTATTCCAGATGATAGTTGAAATAGGGAATTTTTGCTAGTTTCCGCTAAGGCCTTGGGATTAATTCAGAATTTGAAATATGAAAATGAACTATGTAACCACACTAAATCTAATGCACCGGACTCAATGGAAATATCAAATTTTTGAAAAGACATCATTTTTACAAAGTTGACCCTCAAAACTTGAAATTATATTTTTCCAAACTGAGGGTCAAAATGAGATTTAAAAGCCATAGAACCAGACCAAACATGATACCACCCTAAAATTGATGTTCCGGATCTACTGGAATAGTCCGTTAAGCCATCCATCACACGTATCAAAATATAACCACATAAGTCCATATTAAGACTCTCGAAGCCACTAAAAACTACATTATCACATAAAAGTCACAAAAATACATCCGGAATCAGGCTAATCACCCCTACACCCCAAAAATACAACAATGCAACCATAGGGAGGGGGTAAAATAGTTAAATCACACAAAAACACATATTTTACATATTTCATTAAATTTTTAGGTTGTTATAGGATATAATTGGTTTTGGGTGTTTGCCCATCAAGAAGGTCTAAATAAGTGGTGTGCTATATTTTAGACAATAAAGAGAATTGGGTGACCATTTCCCTGACAGTGAGATGTGATCACGGTCGAATTTGAGACTCATAGGAAGAATTAGAGAGGTGACTCTTAGATATTGCTCAGAAAAGAAACTATTGTAATCGTACATTAATCATATGGTAGTATCATTCGATTATGGAAAGGGGGCCTTAGAAATATTCATGCAAAAGCTAAAGGAAAAATAGGATTAGATGATGTGTTCCCATGATAGTACTTAATATGATGATCGTACCTTGAGGTTGTAGGACTGGAGGATAGAAGTAGAATTTCTAGAAGTTGAAGAGGAAGTGTCACGACTCGAGTCAAGGCCCTGGCCATGATGGGCATCTCAAACACAAAGGGCCGAGCGACCCCTTAGCATACTATCAAAAGCATAATTCATATGAAATGGAAGTACGAACGATAAACTAAAACCATGATAGTCCCATAATCAAACTTAAAATTCCATAACGTCAAACCATAAGAAAACCCAAATCCAATCTAAAATAAGTCTATGAATCCTCTAATCCAATACTAGTTAATCTAGATCGGTACATGCCCCTGGCCAAACCATAAAACTACTGAACTAATATATGGATAGAATACGTTCAGAAGAAAGGGAGGCTCAAAGACTCTAAACTCCTGGACCAATCTATTGCCTCTTAACTGGACCACGTGATTGAGCCTGAAATCCTACATTAGGAGATAATGTAGCTGCCATGAAGGATGATCGATACTTTGACTGTATCGGTGTGCAGAAAAATTCTAAAAAAATAATATAACTTATGTAACATAATCGAGAGCATTATAAAATATGTTTAAAACACAGTGATCAGACCCATGGGCATACTTAAAAAGAGACCTTCAAATCATTCTCACAAAAGTATTAACTCAACTCTTTGATTTACTTCTGAGCTAGATGGTACACCCTACATTTTTTAAATGCCATGGGCTATATGGGATCTGGCCTTTACTCGATGGCCAAGCCTCCAACTTAAGGTTGCCGCAAGGGCTGGGGTTCTGATCTTTACTACACCAAAAGGTAATCGCTAGCGTACAATCCCATGTTTATAGAAAAAATAAAACCTGTGTTGGCAAACGTGGTTTTGGGAAATGAGTTATCTGAACTCGTGCCTTATTCGGGTAACCATCTAACTCTCTTTACACCAATTTTTAATTCTTTAAAATTATTCTTCATGCTGGTAAAACATTATCTATTTTGTGATAAGGGTATATCATAACATAGTATCGTCTTACCTAGACTTGCAAGTCATTCTTATCATACCATATCATATCTATAGAATTTTTTTTTCAAAAGTATATTAATTACCACCAAAAAGATTTAAAAATCATATGAAAGTTATTATTTAAAATAATCCATGAAATGTGTGCAACACATTCTCTTCTCAATACCATAACATCTGGTGGTCAATCCTTACAAAAAACACATGCAATTTTTCATTAAGAATCAAGATCATGCTCTCAAACACATTTCACATTTCATAACTTATTATGACCATAAATTTCATCATTTAAAAAGGGAATTCCATAAAATATACATGCGTGATTACAATGCCATTCAATAAAAAACCCATACTAGATGAATAACATTATCAAGTTAGTTTCATGATGCATGCATTTCAACGGTTTCTAACACCCATTATAAACACATACAAAAATTAAACTTTGAAAATAATACAGAAGATGAAATTTAGCCCATGATATTTAGAATAGTTCTACACACCTTGAATTTTAGAAGACGTAGCATAAAATCTGACCTTGAAGCTAATGATCCTTAAACCCTAGGTAGTTTCTCTTTTTTTCCTTAAGGAAAGATGATTTTGGGATTTTGTGAGTAATAATACCTGTTTAAAGAGCAAAATTTCGTCCATGTAGGGTTACAAACATTTTGGGATGGTTAAAAGACCTTCATGCCCTTAAATATAATCAAAACGGAGCAACTTTTTACACCTGTCTTTGGATTTACGACGCACAGCCAAAGCAAACCACAGGTTTTATGGTGCTAGCCAAAATCCAAGCTCAGTTGGTGGCGCATGCCAAAAGACAACTCCATCCAGTGGCTATTTCTGCCATTCCATGGTGCAAGGCCTTTGCAGAGGATTCAAATCATGACACACACCCACTTTTAAGGCCTAAAAACACCCCCAACACAACCCACAAAATCTAAACATGGTCTACCATCAAAATAGAGGTCCTAAGGCTCATTTTGAATGCGTTATTTGACTATTACAACTATGGGGTGTTACATTATTCCACCTTAGGATCATTCATCCTCGAATGAAGACTCGAGACATGTAAAGCAAGATTTCAAGCATCACATGGAATGAAATGAGTAAGATAAGATCATTACCACCCATATCATCATCCTTGAATTCAAAGAGTATTGGATATCTTGAACACATGTCATTATCTGACTCCCAAGTAGCTTGCACAACTTTAAGATTCTTCCACAACACTTTAACCAAAGTTATCTCCTTACTCTTGAACTTCCGAACTTGACGATCTAAAATAGCTATGGGTTATTCTTTATATGATAAAGAATCCTTCACACCAACCTACTCAACCTACAATACAAGTGAATGATCTCCAATATAATTCTTAAGCATCGATACATAAAATACAATATGAATAGAAGTTAAACTTGCGGACAAATCCAAAATCATAAGCAACTCCAAATATCCTCTTTCAAACCTTTTAGGGACCTATGTAGCGAGGATTGAGTTTCCTTTTATTCCTGAATCTCATGACTCCCTTCATAGGGGAGAACTTTAGAAACACTCAATCATCAACCTCAAACTTCAACTCACTTCTTTTAATATTAGCGTAATATTTCTGGCAACTTTGAGCTATCATAAGTAGCTATCTAATGACTTTTACCTTCTCCATCATCTGATAAAAAAGGTCTAGTCCAAACAAATAAGTTTCACCCATCTCATACCAACCAATTGATGACCTAAACCTCCTTCTAAAAGAGCCTCAAATAAGCCATTTGGATGCTAGAGTGGTAGCTATTATTATAGCCAAATTCTATCAACCGTATGTGATCTACCCAACTACCCTTGAAGTCAATCATGAAAGACCTCAACATATATTCTAAGGTCTGAATGGTATGCTTTAGTTATTCATCTATTTGAGGGTAGAAGGTGGTGCTAAGGTTCACTTGGGTACCTAAACCTTTTTGGAAAGACTGCCAGAACTTAGATGAGAACTGTGTACCTCTATCAGATATGATGGATACCAGAGCCCATGCAGGTGAAGTATTTCCTAAATGTACAACTTGGCATAATTGTCTCCCGAATAATTAGTCCTCACGGGCAGAACGTGAGAGGACTCGATCATCTTGGCCACAATCAGTCAAATAGAGTCAGACACTTTGCAACAAAGTTAGCAACATCTCTTTTAATGTTATTCCTCCAATAAATATCTTTGAGATCATGATACATTTTAGTAGAGCTAG
The DNA here is from genome assembly GCA_030864225.1 of Capsicum baccatum var. pendulum. Classification (NCBI taxonomy): domain Eukaryota; kingdom Viridiplantae; phylum Streptophyta; class Magnoliopsida; order Solanales; family Solanaceae; genus Capsicum; species Capsicum baccatum. The sequence continues at coordinate 248,393,073 of CM061550.1, forward strand.
GGTGAATAAAATACCTCGAGGTGTGAGCCGCATCAAAAATTTTTTCCCACAAACCATCCACATTTGGCACGCACAACCTATCGTAGTACCTTAAAATACCATCTCCTTCAATTTCATAGGCCATTAATTTTTTCCAACCAACATCCTCCTTGATCTACATCATAATGGGGTCTATGGTCTTATTTTCCTTAACCTCTGTACATAGGGATGATTTAGCTACCTCTTATATAAATACCCTTCCATACTTAGAATCTAGGATTCAAACTCCTAAATTAGCAAGCTAATGAATATCCTTAACGAAATTGCTCTTTACTTCTTACATATGAGAAAGACTACGCATGGACAACCTGCAAAGGGCATCAGCAACCATATTGTCCTTACTCAGATAATAGTGTAGGATTATGTCATAATTATTCAATAACTCTAACCACTACCTCTACCTGAGATTTAGCTATTTTGGTGTGAAGACATACTACAAACATTTGTGATCAGTAAAGATATCAATGTGCACTCTATAAATATAATGTCACCAAATTTTGAGTGTAAAAACCAAATCCTCCAACTCTAAATCATGCGTGGGATAGTTCTTCTCATGCACCTTTAACTATCTAGTTGAATAATACACTACCTTACCATGCTGCATAAGTACACACACAAGTCCTACCAAGGATACATTATAGTACTTAACGAAACCCTCTGTGCCCTTGGGAAGATTCAAAATAGGCGCAGTAGTCACCTTGTCTTTCAATCTCTCAAAACTATTCTCACCAAAGTCAGAACATACAAATTCTACCTTCTTTTGAGTCAATCTGGTAAGTAGAGTAGCTATGGATGAAAAATTCTCTGCAAATCCCTTTTAATACCCTACTAAACCTAAAAAGCTCTGGATGTCGGTTGGAGTGGTGGGTTTGGTCCATTTTATCACCTCCTCAACCTTTTGGGGGTCAACCTTAATTCCTTCACTAGAACAATATGCCCCAGAAGAGATATTACACTAAGCCAGAATTCACACCTGGAAAACATCCGTAAACTCATGGTCCTTAAGAGTCTGGAGGATGATTTATAAGTAATTAGCATGCTTCTCCTCACTCTTAAAGTAAATTAAGATGTCATCAATAAAGACTATGACAAACAAGTCTAGAAATTGTTGAAACACCCTATTTATGAGATCAATAAATACTGTGGGGGAATTAGTTAGTTTGATGGAAGTAATTAGGAATTCATAGTGGCCATATGTATTTCTAAAAGCTATTTGGGGATGTCTGCCTCTTTGACCTTCAACTAATTGTACCTTGAACTAAGGTCTATTTTGAAGAAACATTTAGATCCTTGGATTTGATCAAAGAGATCATTGATTCTGGGAAGGGGGTACTATTTTTATCTGTGACTTTGTTTAAGTGACAAAAGTCTATGCACATATGTAGGAAGTCATCTTTATTACGCACGAAGAGCACTAGAGCACCCTATGGAGAGACACTCCGAAGAATAAAGCCTTTTTGAAGAAGGGTTTTAACTACTTTTTTAACTCTTTCAATTTTGTAGAAGCCATCTTATAAGGTGGAATAGAAATAGGTTGGTTTCTGGCAATAGGTCAATGCCAAAATCTATCTCCCTATCGGAGATATCCCAAGGAGATCATTAAGAATGACTTATAGGAATTCACTAACTACTGGAACCGATTAGAGGGAAGAACTCTTAATGCTGGAATATTTAACTTGAATAAGGTGATATAAACAACCCTTAGATATGAGCTTACAGGCTCTAACATAAGATATGAACTTCCCTCTGGGCGAAAGATAATAACGCTCCCACTTTATTACTGGCTTATTTAGAAATGAGATGGTGACCTTTCTTATTCTACAATCTATCATAGCAAAATATAAGTGAAGGTAATCTATTCCTAGAATAGCATCAAAATCAACCATACCAAGTTCTACAAGATCAGCCATAGTATCATAATGGAAATCAGACACCACACAATTTCTATAAACTCTCCTAGCCACAATAGAGTCACTAGCAGGGGTGGAGATAGAGAAAGGTTTAGAAATAGTGTCGAGCTCAAAACCAAAACAAACTGCCATATAAGGGGTCAATATGACAAGGTAGACCTAGGATCAAGTAACATATACAAAGCAAAGGAGAAAATCTATAACATACTCATAACAACAGCTAGTGAAGCCTCTAAAACCCTGCGAGTAGATAAATCATATAACTGATTACGACCAATTTCAGTAGCAGAAGTAGTGCCCTTAGGTGGTGGATCTTTGGAAGTAGCTTGAGATTTGGCACCTCTAAAATTTTCTCTAACTGAGGGATAGTCCACCATATAATATCCTAGCTGGCCATATGCTTAACACAACTGACAACCCAACTAGAACTTTCCCAGATGATTCTTCTTGCACTTTCTGCAGCATGGGTATGACCTGTAGGTTTGAGCTGCATTTTTATAGGAATGAGTACCCTTCATCCTTAACCAACTGCTAGGCTAGAAGTTATGGAACCGCTGGTTTTCTATGGGTCTGGATGCCAGGGAGCTAGCTGACGATTGAGCATTTCTCAAAAAATTATTCTTAAACCACTTTTTATCCCATATTCCACCTTCCTGATAACTAATATTCTGATCTTTAAACTTAACCCTCTTATTCTGTCTTCCTTTTCCTCCACTTCTGCCCGCCTCCTCTTCTTCTCTTTAACCTGTTTCATATAAACTCTCATCCAGGAGATATCCATGTCCTTGTTTAGAATTGCATCCTTACATTCTAATGCCAAATTATTTGAGAGACTATATGCAAACTTTCTCATATGAGACCTTATGTTACACACCAAATCCAAAGTATAATGAGATAGTTGAGTGAATTTTAGTGCATATTCTTTGACGCTCATCTTTCCCTACATCAAATTAAAAAAAATCTTTGGCCTTGGATTCCCTAAATTTATGGGGAAAATAATCCAAGAAGGCTTCTAAAAACTCCTTCCATATATTAGGTGCAGCACCCTCACCCATAAACTCTTGCCATTCCTCATACTAATGGTTTGCTGTGTCCTTCAGTTGAGAGGCCGCCAACACTACCCCTTAAGTAACACTAGCATGCATGACTGAATATTTTTTCCATTTCATCTATGAACCCTTAGGGGTCCTCCTTAAAGTGGATGATTTATCCTCATAAAATGGCCAACCTGGGTTATTTAAGTAGAACCAGACACAGAACTCACATCTCCAAAATGATAAAATTGAGATGCCACGAGATGGAAAATCATGTGGATAGATTGGCAAAATTCAGCATTTTAAACTTCTCTCTAAGGTGATTGGGTATAGTTAACACCAGTCCTAGGAGTCTAAGGTGGGCTAGTTTGTACTGAAGGAACCCCTAGAGTAGTATTGAACTCTAGGGTACGGGGTCTATAGCGGGTTTGCATCCCCATGAGTAAGGCAGTCATCATCAGCATAAGTTTTCTCCTCATTGGATCTATGGGGAGGCATAATTCTAAATGTAGAAATCAGGAGTTATGAATCATTTAGACTCTATAGAAAAAAGTTGAACATAAAGAAAAGAGAAACATTCCTAAATGCCTCATAGCTTCCTTTTTATAAGTGTGGTGCTCTACAAAATCACAAAAAAGACTCTACTCAACATGGTATCATAAAGACCGTGGGACCCTAAACAGTGGTCTGATACAAAGATTGTCACTACTCGAGTTGAGGCCCTAGCCCTAGCTATGATGCGCATCCTAACCATAAAGCCCCGACCTCTGAGCATACTATTAAAAGCATAATTCATATGAAATGGAGTAATAAGGTGATTTTCTGAGACTCATAAGGTAAAGAGTGAGATTTATCAACATATTTACAAGATGATTGATAAAAAATATCTTGTTAACTTTGCATTCAGAGAAATAGAATAGGTGGATTGAACATTATAAATTTACGGAGTTGAGAAGCTAGGGGGAACAGTGTTCGTCTTCTATTGTTTACAACTCAAAAGCATTAAAGATTTTGTTACTAGTTACTGATAATTATAAATTTCCTCCAATTTAGTTTCTATGCTGCTCATGAATTAGACAAGTTAAGCAACTGTTCAATGTTTTCCATGTGGGTTGGACCCCAACCTAGTTTGGTTACTATATTTGGCATCGATCACATCATACATATTTTATAGGTTTGTTTTGGGCAACATCAATTTTTGGTGCCATTGTCGGGGGAAACATCAAGGCCAAGGAATGGTGGACATTAGAAAGGCACAAATTATGTCCCATTACTGGTACAATGTATTGAGTTCAGTCCGTGCTTCACTGATTATGAGATTAATAGCCGAATATAAGTTAGATCTAGGGAAGTTCTTATCCTGAGAGATGAGGGATCATGCTGTGAGTGAAGAGAAGTCTTTGATGGCATACCCATGCTTTATTACTCAACTTTGTTTGGTTGTGAGAGTACAGGAACTCCTGGATATTAATGGGATGATCAAGGATGCCAACTTTAATGACATTGGGAAAATTTGAGATACAGCAAACCTAATGGCAAGATAGTCAAAGAGAGCAATGAATATGTGTAAGACCCCAAAAAATTCTAATCTCAACTCAGTCTTTTAGTCTTGCTAAGGGGGTGCTAGACTTAGAAAATTCTAGCTAAGTATTCAAACTTAGTATTATTCTAGCCTTCGTAAGTTGGCAACTCTATTTTATGTCTCTTATGACCTTAAAGTATCGATATTTAGATTGATTCAGGATCAAAAATATCAGTAGATGTTCTCGGACAAGTTTCAGATTTTTTGGACCTTGTTTATACCATCTTTAGGTGACCAAGACAGTGATACAACACGATCTCAACTCATCGCATCGTCTATCACGTCGATAGATAATTTTTCCCTCAGCTCAGTGCACATTCTAGTGAGTCGATGTGGAATTGATGCAGTGCGTTGTCTATCACATCGATGCCAATAACGCACTATGTGGCTATGCGTCGACAATTCAGTTTTTCAATCATTAAAAGCAGCGTCATTAGGGGTATTTGGATTTTTTTCCCACGTCCTTCAGACTGCATAACATGAGATTTAGCCCTTAATTAGCAAATTATACTCATTATTTCACAAATTGTTTAAGAGCAAAAACCCAAGGTATTTGAAATTTCAAATTCAAGGCTCAAGATTCCACTATTAATCTTCGGGAATTTAGCAACCAAGGTATGTCAAGTGTTCATCCAAGGGTCCCTTCCACCCTTGGAGCCCAAGAAACTCTTTTAAACTTCAAGTAGCTTGATTTGATGATTTTCATGATTTGGGTTCAAGTGTATTCATGATTATAATGTTGATTGAATTTCTATTCCATGATTAAGTGCAAGATTTATGTAGAAGCAATGATTATATATGTAATATCATGTGAATTCTTATTAAAGCCTCAAAATTGTGATGCTCATGTGTTGATTAGAACTATGTGCATATACAATGCTTTCCAAGTGTTTGATGAGTTGTTCATGAGAAGTAAATAATGAAATTATATCATGTTAGCATGTATTCAAGTTAATGTCATGCAAGGGTTTGCTAGAATGTCCCAATGAATGAATAATGATCTAGTAAATTATTTATCATGTTCCAAAATTGTGCCATATCTTACGATTTATGCTATTTAGTCCTCTGGGTATTTAATACCCGATAATTTAGCTAATTACCTAGAGCCATGGTCAATCTCAGAATAGTATGAGTCATATCACGATCAGTATTACTCTCAGTCAGTTATAAAACTCAGGAAAAACTCAGTGGAGACAGTATCAATCCAGTTTAGTTTAGTTTTTAGTTCAGACCTCAGTAAACTCAGTCAGCTAACAAAATTTAGTAGTATTTTGTCAGTCATGCCTAGTATGAACTAGGAAAATTAGTTCAGTGTCTATTTAGATGGGAGTAGAATTCAGTACCAAGTTAACCCAAGGATGGAGGCATTCCTTCCAGCAAAGGGTTTAACCCTTAGTAGCAATCCCTGTATTAAAAAACTACACAACCAATGTAGGTTGAGATATCTTCCTGACAGATATTATGAGGGTTGATACATCTCATTCAAGTTTTCCTGATAGCGAGGGTTGACGAAAGAACTTCCTGCTAGAGAGGATTAACTCACAGCTTGTATTTACCTATAGAACGGTATTGATACTCTTCCAACTGGGTTTATAGGTTGGACCCCAATCTATTTAGCATGTTGATTAGATGATTACTTTCTACAGTCTTAGTTTTAGTTCCTGTCTTAGAATAGAACTCAGTTCAGTTCTACAGATTCAGGATTGTTAGACTATACAGTATAGAACTCAGTATAGTTCCATAGAATCAAGACTGTCAGATACAGTCATTCAGTTATCAGTAATTCAGTATCAGTATACTTAGATATTATTTACTCAATGTTCATACTTAGTATTCAGTGTTTTCATGATCTCAGTTATTACTTACATATTCATGCATGTACTCTCATTTAGTTATATTCATGTTATTTAGTCAATATTTTTCATGCATATGAACCCGTGAATTTCAACCTACCTCACTTTGCATACTAGTACATTTAAAGTACTGATGCTTACTTTTCTCTTATTCTATGATGTTTTATATCATATATTTATATGCACAGGATCCCGATTATCCCTAGAAGTTATAGATTTTCAGAAGTCAGAGTTTGTAGTGAGTCCTCATAATTCGAGGACATGATTATTATTTTAGCATCTCTATTTATTTAAGTAGTTGGAGTTAGTTGGGGACTTATCCCATCAACTCCTTATTTCAGACAATTTAGAGGCTTTCCAAACTGGAGTATTTTAAGATAGATGTTTCAGTTTTAGTATTGTTATACCTTATTCAACTTTAATTTAGTATTGAAACTTATGGAAAGTTTCTGCCTAATTTTTGCATATTATAGTATTATTATTCATTTATTATAGTAGGTACCAGTCATGGGTTAGCTTGTGGTCCTTCGTGACTATGAGCACCATGTAGTGTCCAGGATGCAGACTCGGGGTGTTACAAACTTTGTATTAGAGACTAAGGTTCAATAGAGTCCTAGGAAGTCTAAAAGCTGTATCTAGTAGAGTCTTGTGCATGGGTGTATAGCGAGACACACTTATGAACAGGACTCTGTGAGGTGTTTTAGGAAAAGTTTTCCTTCTTTCAGTATTCATGTCATGTGAGTGAGCATGGGATCTAGTTAAACTCTCTGGTTAATCTAAGTTTCTCTTCCATTTACAGAATATGCCTCCAAAGAGAACCAAGGGAAGAGGAACCAGGGACCAGGAATAAACCTAGCCCATCTAGCTAGATCCTCTAGATGAACACGTCTCCCAAGAAGAATTCAGAGCAACTTTCACCACCCTAGCTCATTCTATAGCTGTCCAGAATGAATGTCCAGCTGCTGTTCTGGCCAACCCAGTGTCCAATACTATTGTATCTAGGATTTAGGATTTCACCCGAATGAACCCTCTATTTTTTACTGGGTATAAGTCAAATGAAGACCCTAAGGAAATTTTGACCAAGTAAAGAAAGTTACTGATATTATGGGGGTAACAACTGTTAAGAGTGATGAGTTGACCGCATATCAGTTGAAGGATGTGGTACACTCATGGTTTAAATAGTATAAAGCAGAGAGGGCTACAAATGTAGGGCCTATAGAATGAGAGGAGTTTGTTATTGCTTTTCTAGATAGGTTCTTCCTGCTAGAGTTGAGGGAAGCAAAGTTTTTGGATTTTATAAATCTGAAGTAGGGCAACATGATGGTACAAAAGTATTCTCTTAAGTTTACTTAATTAGCCAGATACACTCATCATGTGGTAGAAGATAGCAGATCTAAGATAAGTAAGTATGTGTCTAACATGTCTAATAGTGTGGTCAAGGAGTGTAGGACCGCAATGTTGATTAACAAGATGGACATATCCAAGCTTATGGTCCATGCTCATCAGATAGGGAAGGCTAAGAATGGGGAGAAGGAGAGGGAGAACAAAAGAACGAGAATAGGCAGTTTTAACTTCACTTAGCCTAAGTCAGAAGGTATGAATTATTCTCAGTTCCACCCAAAATTCTCAATTCCAGCTTCGTCCTCAGCTAGTACTTCAGTGCCAAAATTCTTAGATGGCAATAGGGTTAGGGTATCAGGCCCTAAACCTCAGGGTAGTGTTAGCAGTGCCTAAACCAATCCCTTTTCTCAAAAGTGTGGCAGAAACCACTAGGGTATCTGCAGAGCTAGCAATAATATGTGTTTTAGTTATGGCAAGCCAGGCCACAGGGTCAAATAGTGTACTCACGTAGGTCCTCAGATTCAGCATAACCATCCCGTAGCTTAGTTCAGTCGTCTAAATTAGCAGGGTACCACATCTAGTGCCACCAGTGGGCAACACCCAAATAAACTCTACATAATTCAGTCCTGATAGGATCAGGAAATTTCTCTTGATGTGGTCACTGGTACATTAAAAGTTTATCTTTGCATATTTATGCTTTTCTAGATCTAGGAGCTTTATTGTCCTTTGTTACTCCATATATAGCAGTTGAGCTCAGAGTCAGTCATAAAATTATTGCAGAGCCTTCTTAGTCTCTACCCTAGTGGGTAAATCTATCTTTGCCTAGCGGGGTATACAGGAAATGTCTAGTTATGATATCTCAGAAAGTCACTTTAGCAGACTTAGTCAAATTAGAGATAATTGATTTTGGTGTCATTTTTGTCATGGATTGGATTCATTCCTACTATGCCTTAGTTGACTGTAGAAACAAAATTATCAAGATTCAGTTTTCAAATGAACCCATCCTTGAGTGGAGGGGTAATACTTCAGCACTTAGGGGTCAACATATTTCTTACCTTCGGATGAGAAAAATAATATCCAAGGGATAGGTCTACTATATCTTTCGAGTCTAGGACTCTAGTTCAGAAACCCCCACTCTTGAATCAGTGTTAGTAGAATGTGAATTTCTAGGTGTGTTTCTCAAAGATCTCCCTAGAGTTCCTCCCAAAAGGGAAATCGACTTCGGAATAGACCTTGTTCCAGATACTCAGCCCATATCTATTCCTCCATACAGAATGGTGCCAACAGAACTCAGAGAGTTAAAAGAATAGTTAAAGATCTCCTAGATAAGGTATTTATCAGAACTAGTGTGTCCCCATGGGGCGCACTGATGATAGGCAAATTTACGCGCCTATATTAATATATTTTGCCCATATTTTAGCCTAGTTTTGAGAACAAACTATATATTTCATGCACTTTTAGTCCTTTTTCCTATAAATGAGCTAACAAACATGATTAGTAAAGTTTCAGGTATAAATGATGCAAAATACAGCATTTTATGGCTTACTTGACACAAAAGAAAGCTCACAAAGGAAGGGAAGAAAGTCTACACGCCTAAGGACCAAAACTGCTGCATGGAAAATCTGTCCCCGGCTAAAACAACATTTCTGAAGACTTTGGGGACTTACAGACACAAAGCTGGATTTTGACAATGATACATTAACCTAGTACAATTGGGTTATGTATTTCATTAGTTTATTTGGATTATGAGAATGTTACATTAACCTAGTACAAATGGGTTAAGTATTTCCTTAGTTTAGTAGGATTTGGTTATTTATTTCATTAGCATAGTAGGAGTAGGATAGGAGTATTATAAATACCCTATCATGCTAGAGATTTTAATCAAGTCCTCCCTTAGTGGAGAGGCAAGTCCTCCCTTAGTGGAGAGACACATTCTACTTCTCAATTACAACTCTTCTAATCTTTCCATTAATTCTATTCTTCTTCTATTCTTAAATACCACAACAAGAGAATCGTTACCAAGCCAAGGAAACACGCCACACGCCTAACACCTAATCCATACGCCATTACTCAACAATAACAATGCAAATCGTGATCTCCTTCGCACATCATGGGTAACTAAACTTCTCTGTTAGGGTTATGGAAGCCGAATGAGATACTATCTATTGCTGTGAGTTTGTGAGTTTGAGACACGTGTATTGCTTATATCATTATTCTCTTCATCTTAATGCAAATTCTTGTGGCTGCAGACGCATAGAATAACGCCAGTCTAACATTTAACTTGTTCGAGAGAAAGGTTATTTGTCTGGAAAAGAGATAATGTCAAGGTAGTAGGACACCCTTTCCTATTAAAAAGCCAGTGCCGTAACTGGACTAACCTCTTGGAGAATTCGTACCGTTAGACACGCTTTAAGCTCGACAGAGTTAAAGTGAAATAGTCCTTGTTCAGGTCGAGAGACGCTTGGATTTACCATCGACTACAATTCTCTATAAGCAATTGCATGTCAAGACTCTACACACTCATAGCCAATAGAGACGTATACCTCAGAAGGTGGACATAACCCCAACGCTTCAATTCTCATTGTTTACAACCTACGTAACAATCTCTCTCTTTACTTTGCTATTTTCAGCTTTTACTTTATTGTTTTGGTTACACATTACAATCCCCCCTTCTTACGAGACTTGCACCAAAAGTCTAGCAATTTTACTTACTTGTTGGCCAAGCTATTCCCTGTGGGATCGACACCCAACCCAGGTTAGGTTCTATATTTGCTAACGACTGCTTTACACTCAAACGAGAGTTGTAGATTGAGCGTTATAAAAAATTGGCCCCGTTGCCGGGGACTACGAGTGTCAATCAAGTTTGTGATAATTACTAGACCCTTTGGTCAAAGATTCTCGTACTTTTATGTTTAGTTTTTGTTTTTGTTTATTGCAGGTTTTTCTTTTAGTGCATGCCCCATACTAGAAGTTCTGGTCAACCGTTATTACCAATCAATCCGAAACCACAACGAATTAGAAGAATGGAAGCACAAGCTGAAATCGACAGGATGGCTGCTCAACATGAGCAGGCGAGATTAGCTGCTCTTGCCGCTGCTCAAGTCCAACAACAAAACATGGATAATCCTGGGCGAGCAACAAATCCTGACGATGAAGATTTAGGTGATGACGAGTTGATAAACCCAAGGCATGTCGCTGAAACTGCAACACCTGCCAACAGAAGAGGTCAACAAGCTCGGTATAGATATGATCGCCAACCATTGCAACCAGCTTTCGACGATGATGATGATGATCTTGATGGTGCCGGAGCCACTGGAGCTATAATTCCACCACCATTAGCGCCCGGAGCCAAGTTCAACATCACTAGCACCATGATTCAGTTATTGCAACTCAAGGGATTATTTGGTGGACTATCAGGCGATGATCCGAATATGCATCTCATCAACTTTATTTCTACATGCAAGTCTTTTGACAATCCTGGTGTTGGTCAGAATGCTATTCGATTACGTCTATTTCCATTGTCTCTGTCTGGGGAGGCAACACTATGGTTGAATGTGCTGACTCCTGATTCAATTACAAATTGGAGGCAATTGAGAGACGCTTTCCTAGAAAGATTCTTTCCGCCATCCAAAAGGGCTCAATTGAGAGATGAAATCAGTAACTTTCGTTAGCTTCCCTCTGAAGCTCTTCACGAAACATGGGAGAGGTTCAAGAAAAAGCTAGCGAGATGCCCAAACCATCACATGACTAATGTTCACCTCATGGAGATCTTGTATAGAGCCTTGAATTCAATAACTAAACCAGTGGTGGACAACGCAGATGGAGGTTCTTTCATGGACCTCACCTTTGGTCAAGCAAGCAATATGCTAGATCGCATGACAAAGCAAAGTAGAGCTTGGCATACCAGGGATTCTGAGGTATCAAGCCCCACTTTATCTATTGGCATGACTGCAGACCAACGAAGAAGAGAAGAAGAACGTGATCAAGATATGGCGCACATGAAAACCCAAATGGATCTTCTTACAAAGCATCTATTAGGCAAGACTGAAAAAGTGAAAGCCATTGCGTCAAAAGGAAGAGACGAATCTGATTCGGAAGAGGAGGCCAACTACTTGAATAATCAAGGGGGTTTCCGTGGGAATGCCCAAGGAAACCAAGGTCGGTACTATTATGATAAATCTGCAAGTAAAGACCAAGGTAGTTGGAAGAAAAATAATGAAAATAGTGGTTTGTACGTTCCCCCTGGTAAACGTGATACCACCACATCTAACTCTATGGAAGACATGATGGCTAAGTTATTGAAAGGAGTGGAAGCAACGAGCGCGGGAGTTAAGGAGGTAATTGACGATTTGGCCTCCATGAAGCAATTAGTTGATTCTCATTCCACTTCTATCAAGCAAATAGAGCAGCAATTGAGCCAACTTTCATCAGCATTCAATCAAAGAAAGGCTGGCACCTTACCGAGCGATACTGTGCAAAACCCAAGGAATGATGGGTCATGTATGGCCATCACTACCATAAGTGGTAAGGTACTGGAAACTTCAGCAAAAGGCAAGCAAGTGGTTGACGTAGCAGCAGACATTGACGCCACACCTAGTGACGTTGCAAGAGAAGAAGCCGCAACAACTACTTCAAACGTCAAAGATGTTTTACCTAGTGACGTGCAGCCTAAAAAAAATGATAAACGGAAGCAAGAGGAGAAGAAAACCATGGAGAGAACACTTCCATACCCACCACCACCTTTTCCACAAAGATTGAAGAAGGTGGCCGATGACACTAAGTTCAGCAAATTTATGACTATGTTGAAGCAGCTGACCATTAATGTCCCATTGGTAGAGGCACTTGAACAAATGCCTGAGTATGCAAAGTTTATGAAAGATCTTTTGACTAAGAAGAGGGCAGCAAGTTATGAGCTGAAAGATGACGTGCATCATTGTAGTGCAATTGCTACCCGATCGATAGTTCAGAAGAAGGCCAACCCCGAAGCTTTCACAATTCCTTGCACCGTCGGATCTTTGGACTTTGCTAAAGCATTGTGTGACTTAGGAGCCAGCATCAAATTGATGCCATTATCGATCTACAAGAAGTTGGGGTTAAGAGATCCTACACCAACTAATATGAGGCTTGTTATGGCGGATAGGTCGGTAAAACGACCGGTTGGTATTCTATGCGATGTCTTGGTAAAGGTATCTTCATTCATATTTCCTGTAGACTTTGTCATCTTGGATTGTGAAGCAGATTCAGAGGTTCCCATAATCTTGGGACGCCCTTTCCTTGCTACGGGAAGTGTGCTCATAGATTTGAGAGCTAATGAACTCTCATTCTGAATCAATGACGAAGTGGTTCGTTTTGACGTTTGGAAATCAATGAAACAACCCAAAGATCTGAGTGTATTTTCTGTGGCTGATGTTCTCGTTGATGACGAGGAAGAACGACTTGAAGAAGAACAAATTCTTGATGATCCTTTGGAGGTTTCGCTCATGAAAGGAGAGAATGAGGATGCTGAAATTTCTGAAGAAGCTATTTGTGCTCTATCGGGATTAGGGACATATCGCTATACTCCCAAGAAGCTGGATCTTGATCTCAAGAATCGACCCACACCACCAGCTAAGCCATCTATTGAAGAACCACCCACGTAAGAATTGAAGGAGCTGCCAAGCCATTTGAAGTACGCATTCTTAGGTAGCGGAAACACTCTTCCAGTCATTGTGGCAGCCAATTTGGGTGAGCAACAAGTTGCAGCTCTTATTGCAATCTTACGCAAGTATATTAGAGCTATTGGATGGACCATTGCGGATATCATTGGTATTCCACCTGGGATTTGCACTCATAAAATTCAGCTTCAAGAAAAGTGCACACCCACCATTGAACATCAAAGACGTCTAAACCCACCAATGCAAGAAGTGGTGAAGAAGGAGATTATCAAGTGGTTAGACGCAGGAGTCGTGTATCCTATTTCGGATAGTACATGGGTAAGCCCAGTACAATGTGTTCCCAAGAAAGGAGGCATGACCGTGGTCGCGAATGCAAAGAATGAACTTATTCCACTCAGGCCCGTTACTGGTTTGAGAGTATGCATGGACTACCGCAAGCTGAATTCTTGGACACTCAAGGATCACTTCCCCATGCCATTTATGGACCAAATGCTAGATCGATTAGCGGGGAAATGATGGTTTTGCTTTTTGGATGGTTATTCAGGTTATAATCAGATTTGTATTGCACCTGAAGACCAAGAGAAGACAACGTTTACATGCCCATATGGTACTTTTGCCTTCAAACGCATGCCATTTGGGTTGTGTAATGCACCAGCCACCTTTCAACGTTGTATGATGTCTATTTTCTCTGATATGGTTGAAGACACTTTGGAGGTATTTATGGACGACTTTTTAGTTGTTGGTGAGTCTTTTGAAGCATGTTTGGAAAACTTGAGCATGGCATTGCAAAGATGTGTAGAGTTCAACCTTGTGCTGAATTGGGAGAAGTGCCACTTCATGGTAAAAGAAGGAATCGTTCTTGGGCACAAGATCTCCGAAATAGGAATAGAGGTTGATCGCGCAAAAATAGAGGTAATCGAGAAGCTACCACCTCCAATTTCGGTGAAGGGAGTTCGCAGTTTTCTTGGCCATGCCGGTTTCTATCGTAGATTCATCAAAGACTTCTCCAAAATTTCTAGTCCATTGTGCAAATTACTGGAGAAAGATGCGAAGTTTGACTTTAATGAAGATTGCTTAAAGGCATTCGAATGCCTCAAAGGAAAACTCATTAAAGCCCCTATCATGGTAGCACCAGATTGGACGCTCCCGTTTGAAGTCATGTGTGATGCTAGTGGTGTAGCTGTTGGTGCTGTTCTTGGACAGAGAAAGGAGAAATTGTTTCATCCTATCTACTATGTGAGTAAGGTCCTAAATAAAGCCCAAAGGAACTACACTGTTACTGAACAAGAGCTCCTAGCGGTTGTGTATGCGTTTGAGAAGTTTCACGCCTATCTATTGGGTACTAAGGTGATCATTCATACAGACCATGTAGCTCTTAGGTATCTAATGACAAAGAAGGATGCAAAACCAAGGCTGATTCGATGGGTATTGCTGTTGCAAGAGTTTGATTTTGAAGTCAAAGATTGAAGAGGTTGCGAGAACCAAGTGGCTGATCACCTATCTAGACTTGAGAATGAGTATGTGGCGCAACCAAAAAATCAGATTGATGATGCATTCCCTGACGAGGAGATACTAGCGACAACAATGGAGAAATTACCATGGTATGCCGACTTTGCAAATTTCGTGGTGAGTAATGTGTTACCTTCCAATTTATCTTACCACCAAAGGAGGAAGTTTATGCATGACGTTCAGCACTACTATTGGGATGAGCCTTATTTGTTTCAAAGAAGCGCGGATGGTATCATTCGATGATGTATATCCCATGATGAAGTGCCTACTATATTGGAAGTATGCCACACTTCGCAAGTTGGAGGACATCATGCAGGGAATCGAACGGCAAGGAAAGTCTTGCAAAGTGGTTATTATTGGCCTACAATATTCAGAGATGCACACGACTATGTGAGAAGGTGTGACCAATACCAACGTCAAGGTGCTATTTCAAAACACCATGAAATGCCCATGTCCAAAATTCTGGAGGTAGAACTCTTTGATGTGTGGGGTATTGATTTCATGGGACCATTCGTGAATTCGTTTGGAATGAAGTACATCTTGGTTGCTGTGGATTATGTGTCAAAATGGGTTGAAGCTGTAGCACTGGCCGACAACGAAGGAAAGCGTGTTGTAGCGTTTTTAAAGAAGAATATCTTCTCTCGCTTTGGAGTACCTCGTACTATCATAAGTGATGGAGGATCTCACTTTTGCAACAAGCTATTCAAATCTGTATTGGCCAAGTATGGAGTCAAGCAAACAAGGTAGCTACGCCTTATCATCCCCAAACCAGTGGACAAGTTGAGGTTTCCAACCGCGAGATCAAGCAAATCCTTGCCAAAACAGTTAATGCGAATAGGAAGGACTGGTCTCGAAAGCTAGATGATGCACTATGGGCATATAGGACTGCATTCAAGACACCCATTGGCATGTCACCTTATCAGCTAGTTTATGGGAAGGCTTGTCATCTACCCATCGAGCTTGAATACAAGGCATTGTGGGCATTGAAGCACTTGAATCTGAATTGGGATGATGTGAAGAACCTGAGGCTGGAGCAGCTGAACGAACTAGATGAATTTCGTCTCCATGCATATGAAAGATCAGATTTATACAAGGAGCGGATGAAGAAGTATCATGATCAGTGGATTGTCCGACGAAACTTCCAAAAAGGTGACATGGTACTACTCTTTAACTCCAGACTCAAGCTCTTCCCAGGTAAGTTAAAATCAAAGTGGTCTGGTCCATTTAAAGTCATCCAAGTCTACTCGTCTGGAGTAGTCGAATTGGAAAACAATGATGGTGTTGTCTTCAAAGTGAATGGCCAACGTGTTAAGCCATATATCGGTCCTCTTGACTCGACGAATGACATGGCCATCACTTATCTCGATGAAGTCTAAGTACTTGAGATTACTACATCGAGCCACGACAATAAATAAGGCACTAGATGGGAGGCAACCCATCGTTTTATTGTTTTATCGTTTTATTGTTTTATCGTTTTTTCATCTCGTCGTTTTAGTATTTTTTCTATTTAATAAATGAAAATCCAAAAATAATAGTCGTGCCACGACCAAAACTAAGGCGCTTGGTGGGAGGCAACCCATCGTACTAATCGTTTTCATTTGGTTTTGAGCAAAGATAGGTGCAAGAAGTATTCAACGAGGAGATCGATTTCAATTGACGATTTGGACGCATTGTATGGTAAAGTTGGTAAGTTAGGAATGGTGATGCATAGGGCTATGGATTGAGACTTTTCCTCGTCAAAATAGGCTTCGAGGAAGGCTACGCATTGGTAGAACTAGGCCACGAACGATGCACGACCTATCCTATAGCCTAAGGACTCGGAATCTAGTGTGCTATACACTATGCGCCGCCTATTCCTAGGTATGCTTTTGAATATGCGCCGCCTATGCTATGGCATTTGGTCTCAGTATCTCATGTGCCATAGACTATGCGGCGCATATGTCTACAAATGCCATAGACTATGCGGCGCATATGTCCCATTATGCCATAGACAATGCGCCGCATATGTCATTGATATGCCGAGTGATATGCGCCGCATATGTGGTTTTCTTGTCCCCAAATCCGATTGTAAATGGGTCATAACCCGACCCATACTCTTCCTATATAAAGGGGACTTAGTTTTATAACACAACCACATTAGAAACAACCCTAAAGGCGCCGCATAACCCTCCAAATCTTCTCAAAATTTTCTTCTTTTGCTCTTCCAATTCACAACAACTTCTCCACAAGCTTCAAGCAAGTAAGTACTCTCTTATTCTTCATCTAATTATCATAAGTACTACGTTGCTATGCTTATTATAAATTGCTAAATCATGTGAGATTGGTGGTGATGTTCATGTGTTTGGATTATTGTTGCAAAATCATGTGAGTGAATATATACGTAGGGAATTCTTGACTTGTTTCCGACTTGAATTTTGTTTCAAAAGCATTGTTATGATATTTGCTGAATATATATGGCTATGAATATTGCTTAAGAGTGTTGTTTGGATGCTTACATAATAGACTATCCCAGCCATCGAGATAAGATTATAGTGCCTATCGACTTAGGAGGTTGTGCTTATTGTACGAATAACGATTCCATGTGGTAAACCCTATGTCATAGTGTTGCTATATCCACCATGAAAGTAGTCCAATGGCTGCAAATAAGTGATGCAATGCTGATTTTCTTGTCGGAATACAATCCTTAAACATATGTCGACGAAATCTGAGTACTCGACCACTTTCACTTAATTGATTTGTGCTAACGAAACTAAGTGTGGGGTGGTACCCCTAGGGCTTGCATATAGATTGTATCAAGTAAGATTGTGCTGCAACTAACATTATTTCTAGTCTCAGGTACAATGGCACCTAAAGTGAGGCAAGGCAAGGAGAAGGCTACCACGTCCCAAAAGGGCAAAAAGAGAAGTCAAAAAGACCAAGGAGAATCATCCTCAGCGCACCTACCACGCAGAATGTTTGGAATAAAATGGGTCTTTGAGGAAGAATCCAAATCATGGTACAGCAGTAACAAAGAAAGGAAATATGTGCATGTCGACTTGATCAACAAGGAGACCTTAGCAAAGAAAGAGTCGCGTATGTTGGCAAAAATAATGGCTTTGAAGCTGGATTTCATCTTCCGCGACATGGGAGAGTGCAATCTTGACTTAACAAGAGAGTTTTATGCCAACTGGTCGCCGAACACAACAGGCAATGAAGTCAAAATTCGGGGCCAAGTGTTACAGCTCACAGCGGATTGGATCAACTCTTTTCTTGGCTTACCTTCGGTCAACACTGCACCATTCAAAGAGCTGTACAGCAGGCCTCCTTACAGTGCAATACTACACACGCTTTGTGGAAGCATATCAATGGCAAGATGGGGCAGACATAAAGAAACAGGTCGACACAACACCTTCCCCTATGCTCCACTAAATAGGGAAGCAAGAATCTGGATGCGCATTGTCAACTCATGCCTTATTCCTGGGACTCAATACACCAAGATATCGAGAGATAGAGTGTGTTTGGTCTATGCTTTGATGACAAATGTCCCTATCAACTTTAGGGCAATCATTCGATCTACCATGAGGAAGGCCAGACTCCACAAAAGGTCCCATTTCACATTTGGCAATTTGTTGATAGCAATGTTGCGGAAGGAGGAGATTGAAGAGGAACCAACTGACCACAAACTCCCACATAACCCAAAGAAGGTTGACCTCACCAAGGTCAAAGATGCTGAAACAACTCATGGAGTCAACCTTACTACTGCGGAGAGACATGCTCGTGACGAGAGTTTCTTCCGACATCTCTATGGCATGACACGATTCACTATGATGAGTGGTGGACGTATTCTAACTGCTGAAGAGCTCCAACAACTGGACCACGACTACCCAATGAACATGCATGCCCGGGAGATGTGTGGAGTGGGCATATATTTTGAGGAACCTCTAGACGATGATGTGCCGACTGATGATGATAGACATTTGCCTGATTCTGATGATGAGGAGAACTCTGATGATGACCCTCATGATGATTCAGACGAAGGGGGTATGACCCCCGACATTGATGAAGGGTCCGACTAACCAGGTTTTTCGAATTTATTTTCCACTGAGGGTAGTGTTCCGTCTAAGTGTGGGGTGGCAGAATCGCATGCTATACTTCTCTATTCGCATCTATGTTTGTTTGCTTTTGTTTTATTTTTGTTTCATTTTTTTAGTTAAGATTTTTTTAGTAGTAATTTTTTTTTAACTTAGCTTCGCATGAGATTATTCGAATAGGCAGCATGAGATTATAACAAGAGTATGTTCTACAATTATGACTATTGAGACGTTTAGGCTCTAGTTGTGACTCATTATGTGATATTGTGTGATTCAATTCCTTCACTTGTTGGGTTGAGAGTCTATATTACTTCCAATCAAGTCGACCATGTGCCTTGTGTGTGTGAGATTAATAGTATCTTCTATGTTTGTGGCTGATGCTAGAACTTGCCTAGTATGTATGCAAAGCGAAAATAAGGAATGTAAGTTTAGGATATGATTTAGGCATTTCTTTGACAATCAATATTTGTTTTCAGTTTTACCTACCCATTGATATCATCCTAGTTAAACCCTTTTGAGCCTTTAGCCTATTTCTTTGACAACCTTGTATGTAAGCCTAATCCATTTCTTTCAAGACCGTAATTTGATCCAAATTCCTAAGTGCTTTAAAGTGAAAAAGTCATAAGAGGAAATTGGGTGAGTATGATGCTATAAATTGTAATGGTTCTTGAATGTGTTATGTAAAAGAAAAAAGTGCTATCATAGGAGGTATGTTGTGAAAAGAAAAAGGAAAAGAAAGCTGAAAAGTGAGTTGTGCTTTAAAATTGAAAAACAAAAGAGGAGAACAAGGGTGGTAGAATAAAAGAAAAAAAAAAGAAGAAAGGTTGAAAGAAAAAAGTGTCAATGATACAAAGTGATGTATTAAAGCGCTTAGGAACCTAGTCACTATTCTTGGCCAAAATAGTCCTACCCGTCCCTTAGCCTACATTACAACCATCAAAAGACCTACTTGATCCTAATCTTAACATTCCGACATTTAGTGGAGTACTACATTAAGGGCAAGCCTATGGTCATCAGTTGCTACATACGAATTCTTTGTGAGAGCGAGAGCAAGGATATTGTTGATACCCATGTTTGAAAAATATGCTATACTCGTGAGTGACTAATGGGTAATATATTGTGAGACACACATGGTTGATGAGTTTTGGATAGTTGTGTATGATTCTTTGTGCCTTGACTTTTGAATATGAGTTAACCACCATCACGAGTCTATGCTAGAGGTTAAATGGTTTCTACTAATGATCGGAAAACTACTCTTTGTTGATAATTGTTGTGCTTGTCTTGACGAATGTTTTGTGTTGTTGCTGTGAAACCCTAAGTTGATGTTTAGAAGGACATGATATTTTGTTCGAGGACGAACAAAGCTTCAAGTGTGGGGTGTTGATGATAGGCGAATTTACGCGCCTATATCAATATATTTTGCCCATATTTTAGCCTAGTTTTGAGAACAAACTATATATTTCATGCACTTTTAGTCCTTTTTCCTATAAATGAGCTAACGAACATGATTAGTAAAGTTTCAGGTATAAATGATGCAAAATACAGCATTTTATGGCTTACTTGACGCAAAAGAAAGCTCACAAAGGAAGGGAAGAAAGTCTACACGCCTAAGGACCAAAACTGCTGCATGGAAAATCTATCCCGGGCTAAAACAACATTTCTGAAGACTTTGGGGACTTACAGACACAAAGCTGGATTTTGACAATGATACATTAACCTAGTACAATTGGGTTATGTATTTCATTAGTTTATTTGGATTATGAGAATGTTACATTAACCTAGTACAAATGGGTTAAGTATTTCCTTAGTTTAGTAGGATTTGGTTATTTATTTTATTAGCATAGTAGGAGTAGGATAGGAGTATTATAAATACCCTATCATGCTAGAGATTTTAATCAAGTCCTCCCTTAGTGGAGAGGCAAGTCCTCCCTTAGTGGAGAGACACATTCTACTTCTCAATTACAACTCTTCTAATCTTTCCATTAATTCTATTCTTCTTCTATTCTTAAATTCCACAACAAGAGAATCGTTACCAAGCCAAGGAAACACGCCACACGCCTAACACCTAATCCACACGCCATTACTCAACAATAACAATGCAAATCGTGATCTCCTTCGCACATCATGGGTAACTAAACTTCTCTGTTGGGTTATGGAAGCCGAATGAGATACTATCTATTGCTGTGAGTTTGTGAGTTTGAGACACGTGTATTGCTTATATCATTATTCTCTTCATCTTAATGCAAATTCTTATGGATGCAGACGCATAGAATAACGCCAGTCTAACATTTAACTTGTTCGAGAGAAAGGTTATTTGTCTGGAAAAGAGATAATGCCAAGGTAGTAGGACACCCTTTCCTATTAAAAAGCTAGTGCCGTAACAGGACTAACCTCTTGGAGAATTCGTACCGTTAGACACATTTTAAGCTCGACAGAGTTAAAGTGAAATAGTCCTTGTTCAGGTCGAGAGACACTTGGATTTACCATCGACTACAATTCTCTATAAGCAATTGCATGTCAAGACTCTACACACTCATAGCCAATAGAGACGTATACCTCAGAAGGTGGACATAACCCCAACACTTCAATTCTCATTGTTTACAACCTACGTAACAATCTCTCTCTTTACTTTGCTATTTTCAGCTTTTACTTTATTGTTTTGGTTACACATTACAATCCCCCCTTCTTACGAGACTTGCACCAAAAGTCTAGCAATTTTACTTACTTGTTGGCCAAGCTATTCCCTGTGGGATCGACACCCAACCCAGGTTGGGTTATATATTTGCTAACGACCGCTTTACACTCAAACGAGAGCTGTAGATTGAGCGTTATCACGCACCAATTTTACGTGCGTAAGAAAGATGATTCTCTCAGAATATGCATTGATTACTGTTAGCTAAATAAAGTCACAATAAAAAACAAGTAGCCATTTCCCAGAATTGGTGACTTATTTAACCAACTTCAGGGTGCCAGTTACATCTCCAAGATAGACTTCAGATCGGGCTATCATCAGCTTAGATTCAAATAATGTGACCTCCTAAAAATAACCTTCAGAACTCGGTATGATCACTTTGAATTCTTAGTCGGTATGGTCACTTTGAATTCTTAGTCATGTCATTTGGTCTTACCAATGACCCAGTAGCTCTCATGGACTTGATGAACCATGTGTTCAAGTAGTACTTGGACATGTTTGTCCTCGTCTTTATATATGACATTCTTGTCTACTCCCACGGTGAGCGTGATCATACAAACCATCTCAAAATAGTATTATTGACTCTCAGAAACCATCAGTTATTCGCCAAATTCAGTAAGTGCGTCTTTTGGCTAAGGTCAGGAGCCTTTCTTTTCCAAATTATTTTTGGTGATAGCATTAGAGTTGATCCCCAAAAGACTAAAGTAGTGAGAAACTAGCCAAGCCCCATATCTCTATCTGATATTAGGAGTTTCTTGGGCTTGGCTGGCTATTACCGAAGGTTTGTTGAGGGATTTTCATCTATTGCATACCCTATGTCTAGATTGGCTTATAAGAAAGTGGAATTCCAGTGGTCAAATTCTCCTGAAAAGAGTTTTCAGGAGTTAAAGACTTGACTCACTATAGCTCCAGTTTTGACCCTACATGATAGTTCAGATGGGTTTGTGGCATTTTATGATGCCTCCAGAGTTGGTTTGGATTGTTTTATGATGTAGAGAGGTAAGGTCATAGCCTACACCTCCAGTGCATGTTGATGTGTTCACTGAACATAAGAACCTACAGTATGTGTTCTCTCAGAAATACCTAAATCTCCATCAGAGAAGGTGGTTACAGTTGTTGAAAAACTATGACATAAGCATCTTGTATAATCTAGGTAAAGCCAATATAATGGCTGATGCTCTCATTAGAATTTCTATGGGTAGTGTTTCTGATGTGGAGGATAGTAAGAAGAAGTTAATTCAGGAAGTTTATCAGCTTACCCAACTAGGTGTTTACTTCGTTGATTCATCAGAAAGTAGTGTATGGGTGCAGAGTAGTTTAGAATTATCCCTAGTTTTCGAGGTAAAGGAAAAGAAGGATAGGGATCCTAGTCTATTCAAGTTGAAGGAATCATTCAGAAATCATAAAGTAGAGGACTTCTCCTAAGGGGGAGAAGGTGTTTTGCATTGTCAGGGTCCGCTATGTGTGCCGGGTATAGATTACTTGAGACAACACATTCTTGCATAAGTGCATGGTGCACGCTACTCTATTCATCTAGGGACTACTAAGATGTACCATGATTTTTGGGAGATCTATTGGTGGAGTGGGATGAAGAGAGATATTGCAGAGTTTATGGCTAAGTGCTCAACATGTCAGCAAGTTAAGATTGAGCATAAAAAACCAAGTAAGTCCATGCAGGAGTTTAGTATTCTAACTTGGAAGTGGGAAAAAGTGAACATAGACATTGTGATGGGTTTGCCTCGTACTCGTCGCCAGCATGATTCAGTTTGGGTCATCGTAGACAGGATGACAAAATCAGCTCATTTTCTACCAATCCATACCTCTTACTTAGCTAAGGATTATACCAAACTCTATATCAGGGAGTTGGTCAGATTGCACAGTGTTTCATTGTCCATTATCTCTGATAGATGTACCCAGTTCACCTTTTATTTCTGGAAGACATTCCAAAAGAGTCTTGGTAGCCGAGTTTACCTCAGTACAACCTTTCATCCTCAGATAGATGGTCAAGAAAAAAGGACCATTCACACTTTAAAAGATATGCTGGGAGCATGTGAGATAGACTTTAAAGTTAGTTGGGATGACTACTTGCCTTTGATTAAATTCGCATATAACAAAAGCTATCATTCCAGCATTTAGCTGGCTTTATTTGAGGCACTCTATTAGAGGAGGTGTAGACTCCTATTGGTTGGTTTAAAGTGGGTGAGGCCTCAGTGGTTGGGCCTGACTTGGTATTCCATACCTTAGAGAAAGTTCAGTTGATCAGAATAAGGCTTAAGATAGCTCAGAGCCAATAGAAGTCATATGCAGATATATGCAGAAAGGATCTCGAGTTTGAGATTGGTGATTTTATGTATTTGAAAATATCTTATATGAAGGAGTGAAGAGATTTGGCAAGAAGGGGAAACTCAGTCCCCAATATATCCGTCCTTACCAAATTCTCATCCGTTTTGGAAAGGTAGCTTATGAGCTTCAGTTGCCTTCAAACTTAGCTTTAATGCATCCAGTGTTCCATATCTCTTTGCTAAAGAAGTGTATAGGTGACCCAACAGTCGTAGTCCTTATAAAGGGCATAGATATTCATAATAGCCTCTCTTATGAAAAGATCCCAGTCGAAATCCTTGATTATCAGATTCACAAACTGAGGAACAAAGAAGTCCCTCTAGTCAAAGTACTTTGGCAAAATCAGTCCGTCGAGGGAGCTACTTGGGAGGTAGAAGCAGACACGCATACCAAGTATACTCACCTCTTCTTCAAAAATTTAGACTCAGCTCAAGGTAACAGTTTTCCTTTGAACTTACTCAGTCTTATATTTAGATATAGCAACCAACTTGGTATCAATAAATGTTGCATACTTAGTCATGCATTCACAAATCAGTTCAGTCATGTACTCATGCATCAGACATACATGTTCAATATATAAACTCAGTTTATCAGTAATCCCATTTATGAATTCATGAATCATGCTCAACTCTGTACTCATGTATCAGATATGCATGTTTAGTATGATAATTTATTATATTAGTAATTTCAGTCATGAAATCATGCTTCAGTCATGCATGTCCAGTATCTAAATATACTCTATCAGTATTCTCAGTTTAATCAGTCTCATTTGAGAATGAATGGTCCCAAAGGGAGATATTTTAAAACCCCATGAAATCCTAAGCTTAACTCTGTCTTTTAGGCTTGCTAAGGGGGTCCCAGACTTAGAAAATTCTAGGTAAGTAATTAGACATAGTATTATTCTGCCCTTCGTAAGTTGGAAACTCTATTTCAGGACTCTTATAACTTTAAAGTATCGATCTTTAGATTGATTCATGATCAGGAATGTCAGTAGGTAATCCTGAATAAGTTTTTGATTTTTTGTACCTCGTTTAAACCATGTTCAGGTGACCAAGATAGTGAGTCGATGAGATCTTGATGTGTCGCATCGTCCGTCATGTAGATAGATAATTTTCCCTCAGCTCAATACATATTCCAGTGAACCTATGCGGACTCAATGCGTTATATTGGCTATCGCATCGATGCCAATGACGTGAAGTGTCGATCTATGCATCGATAATTTATTTTTTCAGTCATTAAAAGCCGCATCATTAGGAGTATTTGGGTCTTTTTCCCACGTCCTTCAGCCCCCATAACATGAAATTTATCCCTCAATTAGCAAATTATACTCATTATTTCACAAATTGTTCAAGAACAAAAACCCTAGGTCATTGAAATTTCAAATTCAAGGCTTAAGATTCCACCATTAATCTTTAGGAATTTAGCAACCAAGGTATGTCAAGTGTTCATCCAAGGGTCCGTTCTACCCTTGGATCCCAATAAACTCTTTTAAACTTCAAGTAGCTTGATTTCATGCTTTTCATGATTTAGATTCAAGTGTATTCATGATTATAATATTGATTGAATTTCTATTCCATAATTAAGTGCAATATTTATGTAGAAATAACTATTATGTATGTAATACATGTGAATCATGTTAAGGCCTTGAAATTGTGATGCTCATGTGTTGATTAGTACTATGTGCATAAACAATGCTTTCTAAGTGTTTGATGAGTTATTCATGAGGAGTAAATAATGAAATTATATCATGTTAGCATGTATTCAATTTGATGTCATGCAAGTGTTTTCTAGAATGTCCCAATGAATGAATGATGATCAAGTAGATTATTTATCATATTTCAATATTGTGCCATGTCTTGCAATTTATGCTATCGAGTCCTGGGGGTATTTAATACCCAATAATTTAGCTGATTACCTAGAGTCATGATCAGTCTCAGGATAGTATCAGTCATTTCACAATCAATGGTACTCTCAGTCAGTTATAGAACTCAGGAAAATCTTAGTAGACTCAGTATCGGTCTAGTCTACTTCAGTATTTATTTTAGACCTCGGTAAACTCAGTTAGCTAATAGAATTGAGTAGTATTTTGTCAGTCAGTGAAACTCAGTAAACTCAGTAATAGTTCAGTCAGGCATAGTATGAACTAGGAAAATCAGTTCAGTGTCTATTCAGATGGGAGTAGGATTTAGCACCAAGTTAACCCAGGGATGGGGGAATTCCTGCCAATAGAGGGTTTGACCCTTAGTAGCAATCCTTGAGTTACAAAACTACATATCTAATGCAGGTTGAGATATCTTACTGCCAGATATTATGAGGGTTGATACATCTCATTTGAGTTTTCCTGCCAGCGAGGGTTAACGAAAGAGCTTCCTGTCAGAGAGGATTAATGAAAGAACTTCCTGTCAGAGAGGGTTAACTCACAACTTGTCTTTACCCATGGTATAATAGTGACACCCTTTCAATTGGGGTTACAGGTTGAACCCCAACCTATTTAAAAAGGGGCATGTCGGTTAGATGATTACCTCCCACAATCTCAGTTTCAGTTCCAGTCTTAAAATAGAACTTAGTTTAGTTTTACAAATTTAGGACTGTCAAACACAATCACTCAGCTCAGTACAAAACTCAGTATAGTTCCATATAATCAAGACTGTCAGATACAATCATTCAGTTATCAGTAATTTAGTATCAGTATACTCAATATCCGTTAATCAATATTCAAACTCAATATTCAGTGTTATCATGATCTCAGTTAAAGCTTACGTATTCATGCATATACTCTCATTCAGTTATATTCATGTTATTCAGTCAATATTGTTTATGCATATGAACCCATGCATTTCAGCCTGCCTCACTTAGCATACCAGTAAATTCAAAGTACTGACGTATACTTTTCTCTTATGCTATGATGTTTTATGTCATTGGTTCAGACGCAAGGACTCCCGATCATCCCCAGGAATTCTAGATTTTTAGCAGTAAAAGTTAGTGGTGAGTCCTCATTGTTCCAGGACATGATTATTATTTCAGCGTCTCAGTTTATTTCAGTAGTCAGAGTTAGTTGGGGACTTGTCCCAGCAACTTCCTATTTCAAATAGTTTAGAGGCTTTCCAGACTAGAGTATTTTCATACAGATGTTTCAGTTTTGGTATTGTTATACCTTATTCAGTTTTAATTTAGTATTGAACCTTATGGAAAGTTTCTGCCCAATTTTTGCATATTACAGTATTATTATTCAGTTTGTATTAGAGCATAGTTCATGGTCCCAGGGTGTCTACGAATATGTGTCAAGTGAAGACCTTTTTATGGGTGTGTAATATGCCATACTTATAAAGAGGAAACTATGAGGCATTTATGAGATGTTTCCTATTCTTTTATAGTCTAGTTCATGCTATTGTGTTGTCCTTATGAAAGTTATCCAAATTCCTTCCTTGTTCTAATTCTATTGGCTATGTTTCATTGTCTTGACGATACAAGTGTAAAAACTTAGTGTCTAAGTGATGTGGTCCTTTCTGATTTAGTCATTAATGAGGTTATGAACTTCTACAAGGACTTAAGAGGAGTTCTTTAGTGCTTTAAAATATATTGATTTAAGCTTATATCCCTATCCATATCAATCATGCATTTGCTCATGAAGTACAAAGTGTATTCAATTCCTTTTAGAATCTTTGTTACAAATGTCATGCTTAAGGGTAGAGATATGTAGCAGAATGTCATAATAATATTTCCACCTAAGTGGTAAAATGTTATAAGGTGTCATGACCTATTGGTAGTAAAATTGTCTAGAAGATAGTGATATGAAGTCAAAAGTTTAGAAGTCAGAGTGAGGGTAACTTTTATGTATAGAAGTTAGTTTTAGTTGTATAACCATTGAACGAGGGGTAGTTTACCATTTTATAGCTATAAACTAATGTCATGGCAAGAGTTATAGATTGTACGGTAGTCTGCGAGGGAAGTGATTTTCTATGATTATTAGTTATTCAAAATAGGGAAGAAGCACAGAGTGAATAGTTATGGGGTTGAAGAAATCATTTATAGATGGTAAACCGAAAAAGGGCAGGTTAGCCAATAAGTTATAAGTACAGACTAACTTTAGGAAAAACATAGTGTTATTTATGGAATTTGAAGATAGTGGAAATGTATGTATGGGTAAGTAAAATAGGAGGTAAGAAAGTAGAACATGTTAATAGATGGTAATGGGTTATATTATGAGATTAAGATCAACTGTCCTTATTATGTGACCTTACCCTCTTTGTTGTCATTTCTCTAGTAGTTGTAAAATAGTACTGCATATGAGAAGGTGTGTAGTAGAATCTGAGGTGTAGTAGTAATGTCATGAAAGGGATGTGATTGTAGGTCATAGTTAAGTGATATGAGGTATTCAAGTTGTTTCCCCAATTTTAGGCATTAGTAGTATGTGGCATGTTTTATCGGTGGTACATGATTAATGCTAGACTATAGGCTTGAACATTAGATGTAGAGTATGGTGGTCAGCATAGTAGCTTAAGATTGATAATGCATGTTTTGTGGGAATGAATTAGTCGGTTTGATGTAATATGTGAAATAGCCTAGGTTGGCAACTCGTGGAAAAAAGAGTAGATAATTGTGGTTTAGTTATTAAGTGTAAAAAGGCATAAGTATATAAGATTAAGTTGAACCCTCAGGTGGCATGTTGTTTGATAAGGTTTTATGGATATTAGTGTCATGTACACCTATCTTGTGTTCGCAGGTTTCATATTATGGAGAAGTTTATGGAAATGTTATATGATGTTCTTTAGAGCTGAATTGAGGAAATATAGGTAGGCAATATGTGCCTTTGGTATAAGTCTACAAATTTTGTTAAGTTGTAAGGATATGCGATTAGAGGTTTAATGCTAGTATATTAAGTAAATGAGACTTGATCATTATGTGATAAGGAGGGTGGATATGTATGCTTAAGAGAGTGTGAATTTGAGTTATAGGGTGATGGCTATAGAGATGAACAAAAATTAAGAGTAGCATTCCCCAGAAACAATGCCTTCGAAGTATAGTTTATCAGGGGAGTTTAGCATTTATGTGTATGATGACACCCCATTGTGTTGAGTGTTTTACTTTTAGATTTAATAAGAAGATATGTCCTCAATCTAGGATTGTGACTTTGATTTAAGGGAGAGATGGTAAATTAAGGTAGTTTCCGAATTTTCATGTGGTGCCAAGTTTGAGGGGGGAAAGTCATGGTAAATCTATTCCTATTAAATCAAGCTTCTCATACTTATATTTAAGAAGTCATTCTTCTACGTATTCCAGTCATGCCTATGCCTATGATTCGAGTTCTCTATACACTAATATCCATGTTCTTACCTCTAAACTAGAAGAAATGGTGTCTCTTAGTAATCCAAGCTCTCATGTATTCAAGCTCAATTTTGTGATGCCCATGACCCACAGATCCATGCCTTATATGTTTAGTTCTAAGGAACTATGCTTTCTATATGTTACCTATTTATTTTATGTCGGGTTTTGTAACACCCCATATTTTCCTAGCATAATCTAAGTCCCAATACATGATAATTCATATATAAAATTTTTGAAACACTCATTATTTTTCAGTTTAGAGCATGCCATTGTGTAGGAAATTGAACTAGCTTTCCAACGATATAAAATTTGCCTAAATCCGATAACCGGGTAAGAAGTTATGGTGATTTAAAGTTTCAGTTGTTAAACATCATTATTTTAACCCTTATATCATTGCTTAGGCAGCCCACATGACAATTTTTAATGTGACTCCGCGATCATGGTGCGTCGTGGAGCAGGCCAATTTCCCGTTTGTCAATTTCTAGTAGGCGTCTGCGATGAT
This sequence comes from Capsicum baccatum var. pendulum, assembly GCA_030864225.1. Classification (NCBI taxonomy): domain Eukaryota; kingdom Viridiplantae; phylum Streptophyta; class Magnoliopsida; order Solanales; family Solanaceae; genus Capsicum; species Capsicum baccatum. The sequence goes on from CM061550.1 coordinate 248,422,924, forward strand.
GGTGCATCGCAGAGGTGGCCAAAATGGCATCCAAAGGCTTACCATGATAGTGGCGCGTCGCGCCGTCGGCCCAGTTCCCAGTTGTTAGTTTCCAGTGACACGGCGCAATAGCGCCGCGTTATTCCAGGTGCCCATTTTAGAAAAATTTGATGAAAAATTAAAAGTTTTTCCCAGGGATAAAACAGTCCTTTCCCCTAATTTTAATCCACCCAGGTGTACTTTTAAGCCCTAAAATCATTTTTAAACTCTTTATTTTAATTATTTTTCCCCAAATCAAGAGCTTTCTCCCCCAAATCAAGAACCCTAGTTCTCCAATTTCAAAGCCAATCCTCAAGAACTCACCAAGAACTTCAAGAAATTCATCCATTAAGGTATGTTAATAGATCCCTTTCATCCATGGAGTCCAAGCAACCCTTTTTAAATTATAAAATTGTGATCCTTTCAAGTTATTATGTTTTAAATTGTGATTTCACCCATGAATCTCCATGAACTATGAGTTTATACCATGTTACCATGAAATTATTGTTATTATTCAATCCTTCATGTTTTAATGTTATTAGTTATTGAACAAGACCATGATTTAACTCTATTATGTCGGATTCATGTTGTTTCTATATGTTTTAGAACACTCCAATGGTTGTTTTGAACCATGAACCACAAGGGTTTGATAAAATGCCTACAAAAGTGATTGATTAAATAAAAGCCTTCATGCTTTGTGCTCTAAGCTTTATTGTCTTTCAGTATTGTTGTTTTGAGTCTTGGGGGTATTTAATACCCAAAACCATAGCTTTTTCCTTAGTATAGTCTTAGTACATTACAAAATAATCTTCAAATTATACTATGAGCATTATTAGAATAGTCAGATTTCAGTCATTAAAATTAGAACAGTCTAGTATCACAGTGTCTTTCAGTTGAGAGTAGAATTTAGCACCGAGCAAGTGCAGGGACAACGGTTTCCCTGTCAGATAGGCAGAGTCGTTAGTAGTAGTCCCTATACTCTAGAAGTATGTATCCAGCGTAGGATATGAGTAGTCACCCGTCAGATTAGGTTTGACTATCTCGTAAGGGTCACTCGTCAGTTTAGGCTTGACAAACTTAGTCCTTTGAAAATTATATTAGTTTAGTGGATCCACATAGCCAATGTTAGTACCCGTGGCATGGTATTAATACCCATACAACTGGAGTTATAGGTTGGACCCTGATTAGCTCAGATTGGGGCATGCCGGTTAGATGATACCTACAACAGTCCCAGATACAGTCTCAGTCATAGTCCCCGTCAAGTTATTTAGTCTTAGTGTTGTTTGGCCAAAGTATACAGAAGTCATTCATTTTAGTATCTCAGTTTACTAATTTTACTCAGTTCTTGTTATATGCTTGGTCCTGAATCCTCAGTGTCTATAGATTTTCACGTATCTTCAGTATTTATAGATTTTCATGCATAGACAGTATTTATATGATTCACATATTTTTAGTACCTATGGATTTCATGTTCTCTACTCATTACGCTATGTTTTACATGTACAATCAGTTAGTAATTATTATTCCTATTCATGAAACCATGCATATCAGCCTACCCTATTGTAATACCCGTACATTTCCTAGCTTGAAATATTTTTCCAAAAATGTTAGAAGCTTTCTTTGAAAGATAAATCCACTTTTATATATGTGGTATTTTCAATATTTTCATGTAGGAAATTCTATAAGATTTCCATCGATACCAAATTCACCCAAAGCCGACACCCGGGCAAAGAGTTAGAGCATTTTTAGTAAGACAGTACATCACCTGAGACTTCAATGCATCGCGGAGATAGCTCAAATGGAAATTGTCAATTTCTAGTGTTGCTTCGTGATAGTGGCATGTCGATCCAAATTTCCAAGTCGCAGACAAGGCGGCAATGCCATAGCTCCGCATTGTGCCACCATGAAGATTCCTAATTGTCCAATTCTAGTGACTTGGCACGATAGTGGCGTGTCGCGCCAAGGATGAAAATCGGGAAATTTTCTTAGAAATTAAATATGTGTTCTAGGTTAAAAAGGTCAATTTCCCACCCTATATAAGCCTTATAACACGAGATTTGGCCATAATTCAGCAGCTTATACTCAATTACTCTCAAAACCTCTCAAGAACAAGCCCTAGGGTTTTCATAAAAGGTTCAATTCCAAGAGAATTCATAGTCAAATTTCAAGAATCTCTCCATTAATCTTAGTAGAATCACGAACTAAGGTATGCATAGTGTTTATTCATGGACTCATTTCATCCATAAAGTCCAAGAATCCTTTTTAAATACAAGTTATGGATTTTCTTCATGTTTTCATGCTTTGTATGTTCTCTTTCATGTTGATAAATAAGGAATTGATTTCTATTCCATGATTGTTGATAATTTCTATGTGGGTTTAATTACTATAGACATAGATTCATGCAACCCTACGACTAAGCCCTTGAATGATGAAATTTTATTGAAGCATGATGTTTAATTGTTGTATAATGTGCTATAGATGCATTATGCCTACAATATGTTTGATTAAATGCCTGGATGAAGGGAAATTGTCTAACTAGCATGATATCATGAAATCCCCATGTATGTACAAGTTTATGCCTATTAGACGTTTGATGAAATGCTGCAATAAACGTATTGTGGTGATTATCATGTTTCAAGAATATCAAGTCATGTCAGTTTCCTTTCATCGAGTCCTGGGGGTACTTATACCTGAAATGTTAGCTGTGTGACTAGACCCATGTCATGTTTTCATGATACTCTTAGTGAAGATATGAACTCTTAGACTTCAGATAGTCTTATGACTCAGGAAAAATCTCCATGATCTCATAACTCAGTCAGTTGCCAGATATCAGTAGTATTTCGTCAGCCACATAAATTCAGTGACTCAGTCCATGCTCAGTTTAGTTTAGTAAATCATGTTCAGTGTCTATTCAAATGGGAGTAGGAATTAGCACCGAGTGAACCCAAGGATGGAGACTCACCTGTTATATGAGGGTGTGATTCCTAGAAGCAATCCTTGCATTCCAGAATTATGTAGCCAGCATAGGTTGAGACATCGTAGTCTGCTATATGAGGGTAGATGAGGTGGATTAAATTGTTATGTGAGGGTTCCCACCATTCTCACTAGAGTTACCTGTTATATGAGGGTTTCTCACATGTTGTACTTACTAGTGGTACGGTATTGACACCCTTCAAATCAGAGCACGGATTGGATCCCAGCTTAGCTATCATAGCACATTTGGGGCATGTCGGTTAAATAATACTTCCCAAAGTCTCAGTTACAATCTCAATTTCAGTAAAAGAACTCAGATAATTTCTTCATATTTTAGGATTGTCAGATACAGTTAATTCAGATATAGTAAGAACTTCAGGTAGTTCCATCAGATTCAAGACTATTAGATATTGTAAATCATATTATCAGTTATACTAGTTCTCAGAACTCATTTTATCAGTCATATAAGTTATCAGAACTTATGTTATGAGTATTCACCTTCAGGACTGTTAGATACAATCAACCAGACTAGTTCTTCATAATCAGAACTATCAGACACAATTATTCATATATTCGTAACATAGTATTAGTTCCTTGGTATTCAGTAATACAATATTAGTTTTTATCATTCATCAGTGACTGAGATGCCTATATTAGTAAACTTAGTAGTCAAAACTCAGTATTCATTCCTATGACGATGTCAATTATAGTTACGTAGTCATGAATATATTCTCACATTCATTTAGTTAGTCAGTTAGTATTGTTCATGCATATGAACCAGTTGCATTCAGCCTACGTTACTTGCATACCAGTACATTCAAAGTACTGTTGCATTTGTGCTATGGCGTTTCATACCATATGTTTAGAAGTGCGAGCTCCTGAGAACCAGTGGCATCCTTGTTGAGTGATCAGAGTTAGCAGTGAGTCCTCATCCTTCGAGGACATGATGATTACATTATTATTTCAGTAGTCGGAGTTAGTTTGGGATATGTCCCATCAACTCCTTATTCAGACATTTTAAAGACTTTCAGACTATAGCATGTCAGATAGTTATTTCAAATTTATTTTGGTATTGTTATACCACTTTCAGACATTGTTTTTATCAGATGTTTATCCAGTTTGAACCTTATGTCCTTTTAGTTCATATTTCCATATTTTTTAGTCTGTTATACTGTATACAGGTACAGATATTAGTCATGGGTTAGCTTGTGGTCCTTCGGGGTAATGAGAACCATGTAGCATTCTGGTTTAGAAAAATTGAGTCATTATAAACTTGGTATTCGAGCCAGGTTCAATAAAATCATAGGAAGTCTGAAAGCCACATCTAGTAGAGTCTTGTACATGCGTGTGTTGTACACCACACTTATGGCAGGAGCCTATGAGATGTTTTAGAAACAATTTCCTTTGTTTCATGTCTCAGATCGTTCTTTAGGAATGTTCTTTATGAAACTCTTGGAGATTTTCATCATACTTCATGCATGTCAACTTTACCATACTTTAACAAAAGCAGTTATGGGATTTCCCACAAGCTCAAAAGTATACCATCATTTCAGTTATGTTCCAGAGTTGTACAACCCTTATTCATGATCATGAGAACACATATGTCGTCAGATCCCTTCTCCGAATTCTATGATAGCATATGACCTAGAGTTAAAAGCATAAACTCAAGAGTTTAGCAGTAGTAGAGTTGGGATAACATGATCCAGGTTGAACAGATTATATATTCATGATGATAGCTATACGAAAGTAAATCAGTAGGCTTGAACAGTGCGAGAAAGAATTTAAGTTTATTGACATAAAATTAGGCTTGAAGGAGTGGATGTGATATTTGTAGTATGTGAATAAATAGAACCAGATGATATGCTTAGTATGGAAATCATGTGTGGAATAGAGTGTATGTATGTGACAATGATTTTAGTTTAGTTCAGAGTTTAGTAAAGTGTTTACAGACATATGATGATGGATTAAAGTCATGGGGGAGATGATAGATCGAGTGTCCCATTTCATGCTCCCAGATTCCAGTAGTAGTGCTAGTATGTATAGAAAGCAGTAAGGGATGACGATTCCCAACCCATCTTTATCGCAGTGAAAAGTTCTGCACTTTTGCTTTCACGAAATCCACTCAGGCCTTGCATGTCAACTCTATGGTCACGAATCATGCTCATGCATTTTTTCGTAAATCATGTATGGTTTCCATTCCCAGTATGAGAGGTCCTAGTTTACCCCACAGTATGAATTAGTTCTATGATCAAACCTACTTTAATGCACTTTTCAAGAATTATGTGTGCTTTCAGTTTCCAGACTCAGGTCACGCAGCTCGTGACCCACATACTCATGTCATGGTTTACAGTATGCTCAGTCCACATGACGCATGCTACAATTCTAGTGAGTAGCCAATCTCATATATGTCAAGTATATCCTTAGTTCAAATAATTTTTTTGAATCCATGTTGTTGATATTTTGTTTCTCAGGCTTCAGTTCAAGTGTCAAGTTCAGTCAGTATCCATTTATGCTTCAGGTCCTCCAGATTTAACCCTTCAATGAGATCTCTTTATAAAAATAGTGTAGTAATTAGCAGTTGCTTAGAAGATAAAGTGTAAATGATTCATATTAAGAGGAGATTTTTGCATGATTACTTTACACGAAAGTGCAGTTATGATGATAGGCTTAAATGTTGTAGTAGCTTGCAAGTAAGTGACTAAGTACAAACACGTCACTCATGCCCAGTATTCAACTATTAGTTATCTAATTAATCAAATTAGTTAGTATGTTTAGTTGTAGTGCAAGAGGCTTAGTCATTTGATCTTAAATGGTGTTAGTCGGCCTCAACTCATCTTACCGAATCTCAATAAAGTTATGATTCTCTTACTCAGCTGTCTTATACAAAAAAATTCATACAATTTGGTTTCCATATCTCCAGCTATGTGCTCTAGCCAGAATCTCAAAAAAGCATGTAATCATTCTAAGATGAACCAATTAGATAGGTGCAATCTTAACTCAGTTCATGTATCATGCCTCAGTCTTAGATCTCAGATAATTATTCACAACAAAGTTCCTAAGTTCCTTATGCATCGCCTCAGTTTTCCTCAGTAGCTCTACCAAGATAGTATTCCTGGAGGGATCTAGTATACCAAAGGGGATATACTCTATAATTCCTCAAACTTTTATAACATAAGCATTTCATTCTCTCTTCATGTAATGAATCCAGTTTAGGAGTAGGGGGTACTCATAAGTTAACCCTTAAGATCCAACCTTCATTGTACGTGATATGTTCAAGACTCAGTTCAGTTCACGCAATTCAATTTATATGCCATGTTTCAGCATCAGTCATGTTATCAAGTCCTTGTTCATGCATACTTCTTGCATAATCATGGGGTCATCAGCGCCTTTAAGTCATGTAACAGTTTTCTTAAACTTAATCAGTTCCATGTTCAAACTTGGTATTCAGTTCATGCTCAGATCTCCATTACAAACTTGGTACTAAGTACTCTTGCATATTTAGGCATTCATATACCTGTTCAGTTATGTAATCATGCATCAGACATGCCTTCTCACTGCAAGAGATTCAGTTCATCAGAACATTGAGTCATGTATTCATAAGTCAATTATCAGTCATGCATCAGATATGCATGAATTCAGCTTATTAGTCATGCATCAGATATGCATGTTCAGTATGTTATATTCAACTCTTCAGTTATGTCAGTTAAGAAATCATGTTTCAGTTATTCATGTTTAGTATGTACGATAGCTTATGTTCTCCTCTATCTCAATCAATCTCATTCGAGGATGAATGTTCTCAAGGGGGAGATATTGTAATACCTGTACTTTTCCTATCCTAAAATTTTTTCTCAAGAATGTTAGAAGTTTTCTTTGAAAGATGACACCCGGGCGAAGAGTTAGAGCCTTTTTAGTGAGATAGTGTAACACCTGAGTCTTCAGCGCATCGCAGAGATAGATCAAATGGTAATTATCAATTTCCAGTACTTCTTCATGATAGTGGTGCATCGCGCCAAACTTCCAGGTCTCAGACAAGGTGGAAACGCGATAGCTCCACATCGCGCCACCATGCAGATTCTCAATTGTCCAATTCTACTAACTTGGCTCGATGTGGCACGTCGTGCCAAGTATAAAAATTGGAAAATTTTCTCAGAAATTAAATACGTGTTCTAGGGTTAAAAGGGTCAATTTCCCACCCTATATAAGCCTTATAACACGATATTTGTCCATAATTGAGCAGCTTATACTCAATTACTCTCAAAAACTCTCAAGAACAAGCACTAGGGTTTTAATAGAATGTTTGATTCCAAGGGAAGTCACTATCAAATTTCAAGAATCTCTCTGTCAATCTTCATAGAATCATGAGCTAAGGTATGCATAGTGTTCATTCATGGACTCCTTTCGTCCATGAAGTCCAAGAATCCTTTTTAACTGCAAGTTATGGATTTTCTTTATGTTTTCAAGCTTTGTATGTTCACTTTCATGTTGATAAATGAGGAATTGATTTCTATTCCATGATTGTTGATAATTTCTATGTCGGTGTAATTACTATAGCCATAGATTCATGCAACCCAATGACTATGCCCTTGAATGATGAAATTTTATTGAAGCATCATGTTTAATTGTTGAATAATGTGCTTTACGTGTACTATGCCTACAATATGTTTGATTAAATGCCTAGATGAATTAAAATTGTCTAACCAGCATGATATCATGAAATACCTATGTATGTAAAAGCTTATGCCTATTAGAAGTTTGATGAAATGCTTCAATAAACATACTGTAGTGATTATCATGTATTCAAGAATATCAAGTCATGTCAGTTTCCTTCCATCAAGTCCTGGGGGTACTTGTACCTGGAAATATTAGCCTTGTGCCTAGACCCATGTCATGTTTTCACGATACTCTCAGTCGAGATATGAGTTCTTAGACTTCAGATAGTCTTATAACTCAGGAAAAGTCTCCATGATCTCATGACTCTATCAGTTGTCAGATATCAGTAGTATTCCATCAGCCATGAAACTTCGGTGACTCAGTCCATGCTCAGTTCAGTTAAGTAAATCATGTTTAGTGTCCATTCAGATAGGAGTAGGAATTTGTACCGAGTGAACCCAAGGATGGGGACTCACCTATTATATTAGAGTGTGATTCCTAGAAATAATCCTTGAGTTCCAGAAATATGTAGCTAACATAGGTTGACACATCATAGCCTACTATATGAGGGTAGATAAGGTGACTTAACCTATTATGTGAGGGTTCCCACCGTTATCACTAGAGTTACCTGTTATATGAGCTTACATGTTGTCCTTCCTAGTGGCGCGGTATTGACACCCTTCTAATTAGGGCACAGATTGGACCCCATTTTATCTATCATCGTATATTTGGGTCATGTCAATTAAATACTAATTCCCACCGTCTCACTTACAGCCTCAGTGTCAGTAAAAGAATGCAGATAGTTTCTTTAAATTTTAGGACTCTCAGATACAGTCAATTCAGATATTGTACGGAACTCAGCTAGTTCCATCAGATATAGGACTGTCAGATATAGTTACTCATGTTATCAATTATATGAGTTCTCAAAACTGATATTATCAGTCATATGTGTTATCAGAACTTATGTTATCAATGTCCAACTTCAGGACTATTTAATACAGTCAACCAGACCTATTGTTCATAATCAGAACTGTCAGACACAGTTATTTATATATCCATAACATAGTATGGGTCCCTCAGTATTCAGTAATACAGTATCATTCTTTCTCATTCATTAGTGACTTAGATATCTATATCAGTAAAATCAATAGTCAAAACTCAGTATTTAGTCCTATCACGATGTCAGTTACAGTTATGTAGTCATGCATGTATTCTCATATTCATGTTAGTCAGTCAGTTAGTATTGTTCATGCATATGAACCAATTCCATTGAGCCTACATCACTTGCATACCAGTACATTCAAAATACAGACACATTTGTGCTATGGTGTTTTATACAATAGGTTTAGAAGCAAGAGATGCAGAGAACCAGTAACATCCCAGTTCAGTGATCAGAGTTAGCAGTAAGTCCTCATCCTTCAAGGACATGATCATTACATTATTATTTTAGTTTTTAGATTATTTCAATAATCGGAGTTAGTCGGAGATATGTCCCATCAACTCCTTATTCAGACAGATTAGAGGCTTTCAGACAATAACATGTCAGATAGTTATTTAAGATTTGTTTTGGTATTGTTATACTACTTTTAGACATTGTTCTTATCAGATGTTTATCTAGTTTGAACCTTATGGCCTTTTAGTTCATATTTCAACATTTTTTACTCTTTTAAGTAGTGTACAGGTATATATATCTATCATGGGTTATCTTGTGGCCCTTCGAGGTCATAAGCACTGTGTAGCGTTCCAATTTAGAAAAATTGGGTTATTACAAACTTGGTATTACATCCAGGTTTAATAATGTCCTAGGAAGTCTGAAAGTCGTATCTAGTAGAGTCTTGTATATGCGTGTGTTGTACACCACACTTATGTGCAGAAGGCTATGAGATCTTTTAGAAACAGTTTCCCTTTTTTCATGTCTCAGATCGTGCTATAGGAAGGTTCTTTACGAAACTCTAGTAGATTCTCATCATACTTTATGCATGTTAACTTTACCTTTAACAAAAGGAGTGAAGCTTGTGTCCTAGAAATAGGTCTTTATCAGACAGACCTTACTGTCAGTTATGGGAATGCCCACAAACTCAAAAGTATCCCAACAGTTTAGTTATGTTCCAGAGTTGTACAACTTTTATTCATGATCATGAGAACTCATATGTCATCAGATCCCTTTTCCGAATTCTATGATAGCATATGAGCTAGAGTTAGAAGCATGAGCTTAGGAGTTTAGCAGTAGTAGAGTTGGGATAACATAATCCAGGTTGAACAGATTATGTATTCATGTTAATAGCTATACCAAAGTTAATCAGTAGGCTTGAACAGTGAGAGCAAGAATTTAAGTTTATTGACATGACATTAGGCTTGAAGGAGTGGATGTGATATTAGTAGTATATGAATAAATAGAACCATATGATATGTTTAGTATAATAGCCATGTGTCGAATAAAGTGTATTTATGTGACGATGATTTGGGTTCAGTTCAAAGTTTAGTAAAGTGTTTACAGACTTATGATGATGGCTTAAAGTCAATGGGGAGATGATAGATTGAGTGACCCATTTCAAGTTCCAAGATTCCAGTAGTAGTGCCATTATGTATAAAAAGTAGTAAGGGAAGACTATTCCCGACCCATTATTATCTCAGTATAGAGTTTTGCACTTCAGCTATCACGAAAACCACTCAGGCCTTGCCTGTCAACTCTATGGTCATGAATCATGTGCATGCATTTTTTTTGTAAATCATGTACAATTTCTGTTCCCAGTATGAGGGGTCCTATTTTACCTCGCAATATGAATTAGTTCCATGAACACAACCTACTTTCACTCAATTTCCATGAATTATATGCACTTTCAGTTCCCAGCATAAGGAGTTCAGTTCTAGCTCCCTCAGTGTTATGAATCATGTCTCACAAATTCAAAAATTTCAGACTCAGTTTATGTAGCTCGTGACCCACATACTCATGTCATGCTTTATAGTATGGTCAGTCCACATGACGCATGCTCCAATTTTAGTGAGCAGCCAAACTCAGATATGTCATGTATATCCTCAGTTCAAACTATTTCAATAAATTCCTATTATTGATATTCTGTTTTTCAGGCTTCAGTTCAAGTGTCAAGTTCAGTTAGTATCCATTCATGCTTCAGGTCCTCTTGATTTAACCCTTCAATGAGCTTTCTGTGAAAATAGTGTAGTAATTAGTAGTTTCTTAGAAGATAGAATGTAAATGATTCATGTTAATAAGAGATTTTTGCATGCTTACTTTACATGAAGGTGTATTTATGATAATTGGATTGAATACTATAGTAACGTGCAAATAGGTGGCTAAAAAGAGATTGCATTTATAAGTTGGGGAAAAGTATAGAGTGCGAGTAAACATTCAGATCCTTGATCTATATCATTCCTTATCATTCATCTATCAAAATTCTATTACCATCTCAGTTATAGCTTCAGTAATCAACATTTAGTCCCAGAATCAAATACTTCAACCTGTCTAAACGGTAGTTATAAGAAATTCAGTCAAGTTTCAGGATAGCTTGAAAATTTTATAGTTATCAATTACTCAGTCAGTAGTACGTTAATACCTCAGTTTATAGAATGTTCCCAATCACATTAGACGCTTAGCCTACCATTCTTCAGGCAATACAGTTTTCATAAATCCATGCCCAGTTACCTCATGTTATCCATCCAATCATTATCTCCTATGCATAATGTTATTCAACCTTAGTCAAGTTATTCAGACTAAGTATTGACCAGTTTCTTATACCCAGTATTCAGCTATCAGTTATCCTGTTAATTAGATAAGTTAGTATGTTTATGCATTCTTGCTCTGCACTACGTGAATCTTTTCAGTAGTCATAGTTACAGTGCAAGAGGCTTATTAATTTCATCTTAAATGGTGTTTGTCGTCCTCAACTCATCTTACCGAATCTCAATCAAGTTATGACCTTTTTACTCAGCTGTCTTATACAGACAAATTCATACAGTTTGGTTTCCATATCCCCAGCTATGTGCTCTAGAGGAAATCTCATGAAAGGATGTAATCATTCTAAGATGAACCAATCAGATAGGTGCAAGATCAACTCACTTCATGTATCATGCCTCAGTCTTAGATCTCAGATAATTAGTTATGATAAAGTTCCTAGGTTCCTTGTGTATCACCTCAGTTTTCCTCAGTAGCTTAGCCAAGACAGTATTCCTGGAGGGATCTAGTGTCACAAGGGGTGATACGCTATAATTCCCTAAACTTTTATAACATAAGAATTTTATTCTCTCTTCACGTAATGAATTAATTTTAGGAGTAGGGGGTACTCATAAGTTAACCCTTAAGCTCCTAGATTAGTTGTACGTCATGTGTTCAAGTATCAGATCAATTCAAGAAATTGATTTTATATGCCATGTTTCAGCCTCAGTCATGTTCTCAGGTCCCCATTCATTCATACATCTAGCATAATCATGGGTTCATCAGTGCCTTTCAGTCACGTAACAGTTTTCTTAAACTTACTCAGTTCCATGTTCAAACTACCATTACAAACTTGATATTCAGTTCATGCTCAGGTTCCCATTATAAACTTTGTACTATGTACTCTTGTATATTCAGGCATTCATATACCAGTTCATTTATGTAATCATGCATCAGACATGCCTTCTCACTGTGAGAAATTCTATTCATCAGAACATTCAGTCATGTATTCATAAATCAATTTTTAGTCATGCATTAGATATGCATGAATTTAGCTGATTAGTCATGCATCATATATGCATGTTCATTAAGTTATATTCTTCTCTTTAGTTAAGTTAGTCAAGAGATCATGTTTCAGTTATTTATGTTCAGTATGTACATCATTTTATGTTCTCCACTCTCTTAGTCAGTCTAATTCAAGGACGAATGTTCTCAAGGGGGAGATATTGTAATACCCATACTTTTCCTAGCTTGAAAATTTTTCTCAAGAATGTTAGAATATTTTTTGGAAACATGAATCCACTTTTATAGATGTGGTAATTTCAAGATTTCCATTTATACCAAATTCTCCCAAATTCGACACACGGACGAAGAGTTAGAGCCTTTTTAGTGACACACTATATTACCTGAGCCTTCAGCGCATTGCAGAGATAGCTCAAATGGAAAATGTCAATTTCCAGTACTTCTCCATGATAGTGGCGCATCATGCCAAACTTCCAAGTTGCAGCAAAGTGGCAACACGATAGCTCTGCGTCGCGCCATCATACAAATTCCAAATTGTCCAATTCTAGTGACTTGGCACGATAGTGGCGCGTCGCACCAAGGATGAAAATTGAAAAAATTTCTCAGAAATTAAATACACATTGTAGGATTAAAAGGGTCAATTTCCCACCCTATATAAGCCTTATAACATGATATTTGGCCACAATTTAGTAGTTTATACACAATTACTCTACAAAACTCTCAAGAACAAGCGCTAGAGTTTTCATAGAAGGTTCAATTCCAAGGGAATTCACCATCAAATTTTAAGAATATCTCCATCAATATTAATAGAATCATGAGCGAAGGTATGCATAGTATTCATTCATGGACTCCTTTCGTCCATGAAGTCCAAGAATCCTTTTTAACTACAAGTTAGGGTTTTCTTTATTTTTCATGCTTAATATGTTCTCTTTCATGTTGATAAAGGAGGAATTGATTTCTATTCCCTAATTGTTGATAATTTCTATGTGGGTTTAATTACTATAGCCATAGATTCATGCAACACTATGACTAAGCCCTTGAATGATGAAATTTATTTGAAACATGATGTTTAATTGTTGTATAATTTGCTTTACATGTACTATGCCTTCAATATGTTTGATTAAGTGCCTGGATGAAGGAAAATTGTCTAACTAGCATGATATCATGAAATCCCCATGTATGTACAAGCCTATGCCTAATAGAAGTTTGATGAAATGCTTCAATAAACGTATTCTTGTGATTATCACGTATTCAAGAGTATCAAGTCCTATCAGTTTCCTTCCATCAAGTCCTGGGGGTATTTGTACCCAAAATATTAGCTGTGTGCCTAGACCCATGTCATGTTTTCACGATACTCTGAGTCAAGCTATGAACTCTTAGACTTCATATAGTCTTATGACTCAGGAAAAATCTCTATGATCTCATGACTCAGTCAATTGTCAGATATCATTAGTATTCCATCAGCCACAGAAATTCAATGGCTCAGTCCATGCTCAGTTCAGTTTAGTAAATCATGTTCAGTGTCTATTCATATAGGAGTAGGAATTAGCACCGAGCAAACCCAAGGATGGGGACTCACCTATTACATAAGGATGTGATTCTTAGAAGCAATCCTTGCGTTCCAAAACTATGCAGCCAGCATAGGTTGAGAAATCATATATATCTATATGAGGGTAGATAAGGTGGCTTAACCTGTTATGTTAGGGTTTCCACCGTTCTCACTAGAGTTTTCTACTATATGAGGGTTTCTCATATGATGTCCTTACCAGTGGTGCGATATTGACACCCTTCTAATCAAGGCATAGATTGGACCCCAGCTTATCAATCATAGTACATTTGGGGCATGTCGGTTAAATACTACTTCCTACAGTCTCATTTACAGTCTCAGTCTCAGTAAAAGAACTCAGATAATTTCTTTATATTTCTGGACTGTAAGACACAGTCAATTCAGATACATTACGAAACTCAGCTAGTTCTATTAGATTCAGGACTGTTAGTTACACTGACTCATGTTATCAGTTATATCAGTTCTTAATAATCATGTTATCAATAATATAAGTTATCAGAAATCATGTTGTGAGTATTCAACTTCAGGACTATTTGATACAGTCAACCAAACCAGTTCTTTATAATCAAAACTGTTAGACACAGTTATTCATTTATCCATAACATAGTATTAGTCCCTCAGTATTCAGTAATATAGTATCATTCTTTCTCATTCATCTATGAATCATATGTCTATATCAATAAACTCAGTAGTCAGAACTTAGTATTCAGTCCTATCATGATGTCAGTTATAGTCATATAGTCATGCATGTATTCTCATATTCAAGTTAGTCAGTCAGTAAGTATTGTTCATGCATATGAACCAGTTGTATTTAGCCTATCTCACTTGCATACCAATCTATTCAAAGTACTAATACATTTATGCTATGATGTTTTATATAATAGGTTTAGAAGCACGAGTTCCAAAGAACCAGTAGTATCCCAGTTCAGTGATCAGAGTTAGCAGTGAGTCCTCATCCTTTGAGGACATGATGATTACATTATTATTTTAGTTTTAAAATTATTTCAATAATCGGAGTTAGTTGGGGATATGTCCCATCTACTCCTTATTCAGATTGTTATTTCATATTTGTTTTGGTATTGTTATATGATGTTGGGCGTATTTACATGCCTAAAGCACTATAATTTACCCATATTTTAGCTAAGTTTTAAGAACAACATATATAATTCCTGCACTTTTAGTCCATTTTCCTGTAAGTGAGCTAACCAACGTGATTAGCATGATTTCAGGTATTTATGATGAAGATTTCAGCACTTTATGGACTTTTCAGTAGCAAAGGGAAACTTCGCATAAATGGAAGGAAGCTTTTGGAAGCTTGAGGACTAAATATGATGCATGGAGAATCTGTCCAGGGCAAAAAAAGTATTTTTACATACTTAAGGGTGCAGCAGTAACCTAGTAGGAATATGACAAGGATGCAGTAACCGAGTAGGACTAGGTCTAGGATGTTATAAAAACCTTATTTGCTGAATTTTTCAGCAAGCAATTTTTACTACTATTCTATTTCTTTCATTCGACTTCTGAGTATTGGTCACGTACATTTTCTGTAACGTGAGATAGAGAAAAACGCTACAAGACCGACTAGCAAGGAAATCTCGTCATCCTCACAAGTGACGCCAACACATACCTATCGTGAGATTGCTATTGTTTTGGTATGATGATGATGTCTTTGTTGTTTTCCTTTACAATTATGAGTAGCTAAACTTCTCTGTTAGGGTTATGGAAGCCTTTTGAGATATTATCTATTACTATGAGTTTGTGAATTCTTGATACGTATGCTACTTATATCATTACTCTCTTCATCTTAATTAAATTCATGTGGTTGCAAACATAGGAATACGCCATTATAGCATTAACTAGTTCGAGAGAAAAGTTACATGTTTGGAAAAGAGAGTGTGACAAGGAAATAGGGCCACCAACCCCTATTTACACATTAGTTCCGTAAATGGATTAACCTCTTGGAGAGTTTGTACCGTTAGTTATACACTTAAAGCTCGAGAGAGTTAAAGTGAAATAATCCTTGATGGTCGAGAGACACTAGGATTTACCATTAGAATATGAATCTCTATAAGTACATGCATGTCTGAATTCCACATAACTCATAGCTAATAGATACGTAGAACTCATAAGGTGGACATAACCCTAACTTATTTTTCTCTGTTATTAAATCCTACTACACAAATCGTTTCTTTCTTTACTTTGTTTACATTAATTCACGCTATAATTCAAATCCCCCCTATTGTAGAATTTTCGAGCAACAGTCTACTAATAGTTGCAGACTTAGTGACTGATTATTCCCTGTGGGATTGGACACCAAACCCAGTTGGGTTCTATATTTGACAGCGACCGCTTACACTCTTACGAAAGCTGTAGTTTGAGCGTTATCAAATTTTGGCATTGTTGCCGGGGAATACTGTTGTCAACTAAGTTTATGATAGTTACTAGACCCTTTCGTCAAAGGTTCTTAGATTTTACTTTTAGTTATTGTTTTTGTTTTATTCTGGTTTTGCTCAGTGCATGCCAAATACTCGAAGTTTGGGTCAGCCATTATTACCCATAAACCCTGAACCGCAACTTATTGGCAGAATGGATGCACAACTAGACATTGAAAGAAGGGCTGCTCAACAGGAGCAGGCTAGATTAGCTGCATTGGCAGCTGCTCAAGTGCATCAACAGAATATTGACAACCCAGGTCAGGCAGTAACTCTGGATGATGAGGACCTAGGTGATGATGAGCTACTAAACCCAAGGCGTGATGATGATGTGGCGGCACCTGTGAACAGAAGAGATCGTCAAGCTAGATTAAGACCTAAATACCGAGCTATGCAGATTCCTTTTGATGATGATGATGACGATCTGGATGGAGCTGGTGCCACAGGGGCTATTATTCCTCCGCCCTTGGCACCCAGAGCCAAGTTCAATATCACTAGCACCATGATTCAGCTATTGCAACTCAAAGGGTTATTTGGTGGACTTGCAGGCGATGATCCGAATATGCATCTAATTAATTTTATCTCAATATGCAAGGCATTTGACAATCCAGGAGTTGGACAGAATGCTATCCAACTGCATTTATTTCCATTGTCTCTATCAGGAGAGGCAACACTATGGTTGAACGGGCTAACTCCTAACTCTATTACTAATTGGAGGCAACTGAAAGACGCTTTCCTAGAAAGATTCTATCCGTCATCAAAGAGAGCACAGTTGAGAGATGAGATCAATAATTTTCGACATCTTCCAACTGAAGATCTCCACGAAACATGGGAGAGGTTCAATAAGAAGCTTATGCAGTGCCCAAACTATCAGATGACCAATGTCCACTTGATGGAGATATTATACAGGGCTTTGAATTCGGTGACTAAGCCAGTGGTTGATAATGCTGCTGGTGGTTCATTCATGGACCTTACTTTTAATGAGGCAAGTGGTATGCTAGATCATATGACAAAGCAGAGTAGAGCTTGGTATACCAGGGATTCTGAGGTAGCAAGCTCTACTGTATTTATTGGCATGACTGCAGAACAAAGGCGAAGAGAGGAGGAACGTGACCAGGATATGGCTCACATGAAAATGCAGATGGAACTTCTTACCAAGCATTTATTATCAGGGAAGACTGAAAAAGTCAAAGCTGTTGTGTCACAGGCAAGAGATGAATCTAATTCTAAGGAGGAAGTGAACTACTTGAATAATCAGAGGGGTTTCCAAGGCAATGCTCAAGGAAACAAAGGTCGGAACTATTATGATAAATCTGGAAACAAGGACCGTGATCAAGGTAGTTGGAAGAATAAGACTGACAGGAGTGGTTTGTATATTCCTCCTGAAAATCTTGAGGCTATGGCGTCTGGCTCTGGAAAGATGTCCATAGAAGATATGATTGCTAAGCTGTTGAAAGGAGTGGAGGCAACCAACACGGGAGTAACTGAGGTAGTAAATAATTTGTCCTCAATGAAGCAATTGGTTGACTCACATTCCACTGCACTAAAATAACTGGAACAACAAATGAGTCAACTTTCAGCGGCATCGAATCAAACAAAAGCTGGAACGCTACCTAGCGACACAGTGCAAAATCCAAGAAATGATGGATCGTGTATGGCTATTACTACCCGAAGTGGTAAAGTGTTGGAAAATCCATCCAAAGGCAAGCAGGTGGTTGATGATATAGCAAATAATGTGGTCAATGAAGAACCATAAGAGGCCGAAGAAGCTGAAGATTGTGTCCATGACATCACCCCTAAATGTCTACAGCCTGAAAAGATCGACAATTAGAAGCAAGATGAAAAGGAAGTGGTGGACAAAACTATTCCCCTTCCACCACCACCTTTTCCTCAGAGACTGAAGAAGAAAGATGATGATACCAGGTTCCATAAATTTATGACTATGTTGAGGCAGCTGACTATTAACGTTTCGTTGGTAGAGGTGCTGGAGCAGATGCCTGGGTACGCCAAATTCATGAAGGACCTTTTGACAAAGAAGCGGGCAGCAAGTTATGAGTTGACAGATAATGTTCATCATTGCAGTGCAATCGCTACCAGATCACTAGTTCAGAAGAAGGCAGATCCTGGTGCTTTTAGTATTCCTTGCATGGTTGGATCTTTGAATTTTGCTAAAGCATTGTACGATCTGGGAGCTAGCATCAATTTGATACCACTATCTATTTATAGTAAGTTGGGGTTGGGTGATCCTACACCAACCAATATAAGGCTCGTAATGGCAGATAGGTCGGTAAAACGACCTGTTGGTATCTTATATGATGTATTGGTGAAGGTTTCCTCCTTTATTTTTCCTGTAGATTTTGTTATTTTGGATTGTGAGGTGGACTCTAAAGTTCCTATAATCTTGGGGCGTCCCTTCCTTGCAATAGAAAGCTTGCTTATTGATTTGAGAGCTAATGAGCTTTTATTCTGGATGAATGACGAAGTCGTCCGTTTTGATGTATGCAAATCAATAAAGCAGCCTAAAGATATGAATGTGTTCTCTGTAGCTGATGTTTATTATTATGATGAGAAAGAAGTATTTATAGAGAAGCACCTTATTAATTATCCATTGGCGGTTGTGCTTATGAATGTTGAGCATGAGGATGTTGAAGATTATGAAGAAATTATAGGTGCTCTAACAGGAATAGGGTCGTATTCTCATGCTCCCAAGAAGCTGGACCTTGATCTCAAAAATTGGCCTACCCCACCAGCAAAACCATCCATTGAAGAGCCACCAATGTTAAAGTTGAAAGAGCTGCCCAGTCATCTAAAATATGCATTCTTGGGAAGTGGAAACACACTTCCAGTTATTGATGTGGCTGATTTGGGTGAGCAGCAAGTTACAACTCTCATCTCTATTCTAAGGAGACACAAAAGGGCCATCGGTTGGACTATCGCTGATATTATTGGTATCCCGCCTGGGATATGTATGCACAAGATTCAGCTTGAAGAAAATTGCATACCCACTATTGAGTATTAAAGACGTTTGAATCCACCTATGCAAGAGGTGGTGAAGAAAGAAATTATTAAGTGGTTAGATCCAGGGGTAGTGTATCCAATCTCTGACAGTGAGTGGGTAAGTTCGGTATAGTGTGTGCCCAAGAAAGGGGGCATGACGGTAGTTGCAAACAAAAAGAATGATTTGATTCCACTCAGACCTGTCACAGGGTGGAGGGTGTGTATGGACTACCGGAAGCTGAATTCAAGGACGCTTAAGGATCATTTCCCAATGCCATTCATGGACCAAATGCTTGATCGATTGGCAGGGAAAGGATGGTTTTGTTTCTTAGATGGTTATTCCGTCTATAATCAGATTTGTATTGCTCCCAAAGATCAATAGAAGACAACGTTTACATGCCCATATGGTACGTTTGCTTTCAAACGTATGCCATTTGGGCTATGTAACGCACCCGCCACTTTTCATCGTTGCATGATGTCCACTTTTTCTGATATGGTTGAAGACACCTTGGAGGTGTTCATGGATGATTTTTCAGTGGTGGGTGAGTCATTTGAATCATGCTTAGCGAAGCTAAGTACGGCACTGCAGAGATATTTTGAATTCAACTTGGTGCTAAACTGGAAAAAGTGCCACTTTATGGTTAAAGAAGGTATTGTTCTTGGGCATAAAATCTCCGAAAGAGTAATTGAGGTCGATCGAGCTTAGATTAAAGTTATTGACAAACTACCACCTCCAATTTCTGTAAAGGGAGTTCGTAGTTGCCTCGGTCATGCAGGTTTTTATCGAAGGTTTATTAAAGACTTTTCCAAGATTGCTAGTCTGTTATGCAAACTTTTGGAGAAGGATGCTAAGTTCAATTTTGATGAAGATTGCATAAAGGCATTTGAATGCCACAAAGGGAAGCTAGTTGAAGCTCCTATCATTGTATCGCCTGATTGGTCTCTACCGTTTGAAGTTATGTGTGATGCAAGCGGGGTATCTTTGGGTGCTGTACTCGGTCAGAGAAGAGAAAAGTTATTTCATCCAATCTACTATGCAAGCAAGGCCTTGAACGGAGCCCAGAAGAACTATACTATCATGGAACAAGAGCTTTTAGCAGTTGTTTATGCGTTTGAAAAATTCCGTGCTTACTTGTTGGGAACCTAAGTGGTGGTTCATACGGATCATGCATCTTTGAGATATTTAATGGCAAAGAAGGATGCAAAGACAAGGCTAATTCGATGGGTGTTATTGCTGCAAGAATTTGATTTCGAGGTAAAAGATAGAAAAGGTTGCGAAAACCAAGTAGCGGATCATCTATCTAGACTTGAGAATGAGCACATCAGCCTGATCTTGAGATTAATGATGCATTCCCAGACGAAGAGATCCTATCCGCAATGATGGAAGAGTTAGCATGGTACGCAGACTTTGCGAATTATGTGGTAAGTAATGTGATGCCTGCAAATCTATCTTTTCATCAAAAGAGGAAGTTCATGCATGATGTGAAATACTACTTCTGGGATGAACCATATCTGTTTTGACGATGTGCGGATGGTGTTATTAGGCGATGCATATCGCATGTGGAAGTGCCTAGCATAATGGAAGCAAGCCATGATTCCCAAGTTGGGGGTCACCATGCTGGTGATCGGACAGCCAGGAAGGTATTGCAAAGTGGTTATTATTGGCCTTCATTATTTAAGGATGCATATAATTTTGTGAAAAGATGTGATCAGTGTCAGAGGCAAGGCGCAATTTCGAAGCACCATGAGATGCCCTTGTCTATGATTCTTGAAGTAGAGCTATCTGAAGTGTGGGGTATTGATATCATGGGCCAATTTGTGAGCTCATTTGGGATGAAATATATCCTAGTTGCTGTAGATTATGTATCCAAATGGGTCGAAGCTGTAACGCTGGCTGATAATAAAGGTAAGTGTGTTGTAGCATTCTTGAAGAGAAATATCTTCTCTCGTTTTGGGGTACCGCGTACCATCAGAAGCGATGGAGGATCATACTTCTGCAACAAGCTATTCAGATCCGTGTTGGTGAAATATGGGGTCAAGCAACATAAGGTGGCCATACCTTATCACCCATAAACTAGTGGACAGGTAAAGGTTTCTAATCGAGAGATCAAGCTGATCCTTGCTAAGACTGTAAATGCTAATAGAAAAGATTGGTCTCGAAAGCTGGACGATGCCTTATGGGCTTATAGGACTGCATTCAAAACTCCAATTGGCATGTCCCCGTACCAACTAGTTTATGGGAAGGCTTGGCACTTGCCCATTGAGCTCGAACGTAAAGCATTATGGGCATTGAAGCGGCTTAATTTGAATTGGGATGATGCTATGAATCTGAGATTGGAGCAGCTGAATGAGATGGATGAGTTCCGTCTACATGCGTACGAAAGATCATACCTCTACAAGGAACGGATGAAAAAGTATCATGAACGGTGAATTATCCAACAAAACTTTCAGAAGGGTGATATGGTACTTCTTTTCAAATCCAGACTGAAGTTATTTCTAGGTAAGTTGAAGTCTAAATGGTCTGGCCCGTTCAAAATTAGCCAAGTCTACTCGTCTGGAGTAGTAGAGTTAGAAGACAGTAATGGTGGTGTCTTTAAGGTAAATGTCCAATGAGTGAAGCCATATATCGGTCCTCTAGACTCGATCAAATGTATCGCCACCATCTATCTCAATGAAGTCTAAGTAATCGAGGTAACTATGTCGTGCCGCGACAATAAATCAAGCGCTAGATGGGAGGCAACCCATCATCTTTAATTGTTTTGTTAGGAGTTTGATCTTTTAGTCGATCCACGACCAAAACTAAGGCGCTTGATGGGAGGCAACCCATTGTTCTAATCGTTTTTGTTTTTTGTGAGTAAATGTATGTGCAAAGTGTATAAAGGAGGAGATTGGTCTTAAATTTTGATGTGGAAGTGATTCATGTTGAAGGTGGTAAGTTAGGAATGAAGAAGCAAAGGCTATGGGTTAGGCATTGCCTATGCAAATCTAGGCAATGAACAAGGCAAGGCCTATGTAAATCTAGGCAATGAACAAGGCAAGGCCTATGTAAATCTAGGCAATGAACAAGGCAAGGCCTATGTTATGGCCTTTGGTCTCTAAATCTAGAATGCCATAGCATAGGTGCCGCCTATGCCAAAGCCTTTGGTCTCCGAATCTAGAATGCTATAGCATAGGCGCCGCCTATGTCCAACTAGGCTTTGCAAAAGGCGCCGCCTATGCCAAGCATAGGCAAAGCATTAGGCGCCGCCTATGCTTACTTTTTGGTCTCCTAAATCGATTTAAAATGGGTCAAACCCGACCCACGCCTTGTCCTATAAATAAGACTCCAACCTAAAGACAAAATCACATTGTTTGCTAGACCTAGGCTCCGCCTTTACTCTCCAAATCTTTCAAAAAATTTCCTTTTGCTCATTCAACCTTGCAAGATCATGTTCCAAGTACATAACCAAGTAAGTTCTTCTTTTATATTTCGTAAGTGTTACGATACTACGCTTATAATAGTATTTTAGATCTTCAAGTGATATTGGTGATTTGAATATGGTTGAATTGCTTTGCTACATCTAGTTGAGTGAAAGAATACGTGCGGGTGTTCTTGACTTGTTTCCAACTTGTATTTGATTTTGATACACTGTCATACTTTTGTGAAATCGACATGGTCAAGTTACTTGCATAACCTTGTAACTCGAAATCTTGAATATTGAATGCCTTGTTCATCGAGATGAAAATGATGGTTGACTACAAACATGAGATATTGTGATTATTTCTATGCCATAACTTGATACGATATCCATGTAGTAGTTTTGTTCAAAAGATGCATTAAGCCAAACATGAAAGCATAGCCAAAATTACATGAAATAGAGTTGAAAAGGATAGTTAAAGACAACATGAAAGTATGACTGTACTAAAACGTATTGTTGGAACATATCACCTAGACGTATGTCGGTGAAGTCTGAGTAATCGATAGCGTTCACTTAATTAGTTTGTACCAACAAATTAAGTGTGGGGTGGTGCCACTATTGTTGTGTGTCGATCAATTCTTCCGAGATAAGCTAACATGATTGTATTTTAATCTCAGGTACAATGGCACCAATAGGTCGACCAGGAAAAGAAAAAGCATCCACCTCACAGAAGGGACAGAAAAGACGAAGAAAAGAGCAAGCTGAATCCTCCTCGCAGCAAATACCTCACCGCATATTCGGGATAAAATAGGTCCTAGAGAAGGAAGGAAAGGAGTGGTGCAGGAACAACAAAGTGAAAAAGTATGTTCATGTGGAGCTGATACAAAAGGAAAGCCTAGCGAAGAAAGAACCTCGCATTTTGGCCAAAATAATGGTGTTACATCTTGATTTCATTTTATTTTTCGAGATATGGGAGAATGCAATCTTGATCTAACGCGAGAATTCTATGCAGATTGGTCCCCAAAGACTACCGGAAGTGAGGTAAATATTAGGGGCCAAATCTTGCAGCTGAATGCGGAGTTCTTTAACACTTTTCTGGGTCTTCCATCTGTCGATCCATCACCGCTCAAAGAACTTCAACAAAGACCTTCGTACAGGGCAATCAGGCACACACTATGTGGAACAAGATCAATGGCACGTTGGAGTCGACACAAGGACACCGGTTGGCACAATACCTTCTCGTATGCTTCCTTGAACAGAGAAGCACGGATATGGTTGCGGATAGTCAACTCTTTCCTGATTCCAGGGATGCAGTACACAAAGATCACACGTGATAGAGTCTTCTTGGTGTAAGCATTGATGATGAACATCCCCAGCAACATTGGGGCGATTATTCGATCTTCAATGCGTAAGGCTAGGCTGCACAAGAGGTCCCACTTCAGCTTTGGTAATCTGTTGACTACGATATTGAGGAAAGAGGACATCGAAAAGGAACCTGAAAGATCATAAGCTTCCACACAACCCGAAGAAGGTTGATCTGACAAAGGTTAAAGATGTTGAATCTATGCAAGGCGTCAACCTGACCACTACAGAAAGACATGCTCGCGACGAAAGCTTCTTTTGCCATTTATATGGCATGACGAGGTTCACCATGATGAGTAGGGGTCGTGTTCCAATTACTGCAGAGCTTCAGTAATTTGATTATGACTACCCAATGAATGAGCATGCGAGGGCAATGTGTGGAGTAGGTGTATATTTTGAGGAACCTCTTGACGATGACGTGTAAACCGATGATGATCGCCAAATGCCAAACTCAGACGTGGAGGAAAATTCTAATGTCGATGACTCCGATGATGATTCTGATGTAGGGGATATGACCCTAGACATAGAGGAGGAGTCCGAATGATCCAGGTTTTTCTTATTTATTTTCCACTGAGGGCAGTGTGTCCCGTCTAAGTGTGGGGTGCTAGTATTTGTATGCTGTACTTCTTTGCCTATATTTAGTTATGTTTGTTTTTTTGATTTTGTCGCGTAGTTAGTAGTTTTTTCTCACAAAATTATTTTTTAGATTTTGCATGAAATTTCTGATAGGCGGCATGGTATTTTGACAAGAGTTTGTGCTAAAATCATTACTATTGAGATGTTTAGGCTCTAAGTGTGACTCACTGTGTGATAATTGTGTGGTTTAATTCATTCATCTGTTGGGTCAAGAGTCTATACTGCTCCTAATAAAGTTGACCATGTGGCCTTGTGTGTGTGAGAAAATAGTATATTCTGTGTTATGGTTGATGCTAGAACTTGCCTGGTGTGTGTGTAAAGCGAAATAAAGAGTGCAAGTTTAGGAGATGATTTAGGCATTTCTTTGGTAGCCTGTAATTGTTTACCATCTTTTTACCTACCCTTATACATTATCCTAGTTAACCCCCTTTGAGCCTTTAGCTATTTTCTTTGACAGCCTCATATGTAGCCTAATCCATTTTTTTCAAGACCATAATTTGATCCAAATTCCTAAGCTCTTTAAATTGTAAAGTCATGTGACAAAATAAGAGAAAATTGGGTGAGAGTGATGCCTTAGAGCGTATTGGTACTTGAATTTGTTATGAAAAAGAGTGGCTATTATAGAGGTGTGTTATAAAAAAAATGAAAAGAAAAATAAAAAGTTAATTCTGCTTAAAATTGAATAACAAAAATAGGTGAAAAGGGGTGGTAGATAAAAGGAAAGTAGAGAGGTTGTTTAAAAGAGAGTGTTAATGGCATAATATGATGTATTAAAGCGCTTAGGGAATATAGTCACTATTTCTGGCCAAAATAGTCCTACCTGTCCCTTAGCCTACATTACAACCTGTAAAAGACCTATTTGATCCTAAGCTTAGCATTCTGATATTAGTAGAGCATTACACTATGGGCAATCCTATGGTCATCAGTTGAAACATATGAATTCTTTGTGAGAGTGAGAGCAAGGAGAATATTCTACCCATGTTTCAAAAAATGCAAAACTTGTGAGTGATTATGGGTAATATCTTGCATGAGACACATATGGTTGATGAGTTTTGGGTAGTTGTGTATGATTTTTTATGCCTTAACTTATGGATACGAATTAACCATCATCACGAGTCTATGTTGGAGGTTAAATTGTTTCTAGTAGCAATCAAGGAACCTACTCTTTGTTAATGATTCTCGTGCCTGTCTTGATGAATATTTTGTGTTGTTACTGTGAAATCCTAAGCAAATGTTTGCATGGATATATTATTTTGTTCGAGGACGAACAAAGCTTTAAGTGTGGGGAGTTGATGTTGGGCGTATTTACACGCCTAAAGCACTATAATTTACCCATATTTTAGCTAAGTTTTAAGGACAAAATATATAATTCCTGTACTTTTAGTGCATTTTCCTGTAAGTGAGTTAAGCAACGTGATTAGCATGATTTTAGGTATTTATGATGAAGTTTTCAGCACTTTGCGGACTTTTCGGTAGCAAAGGGAAACTTCGCATAAGATGGAAGGCAGCTTTTGGAAGCTTGATGACTAAATATGATGTATGGAGAATCTGTCCAGGGCAAAAACAGTATTTTTACATACTTAAGGGTGCAACAGTAACCTAGTAGGAATATGACAAGGATGCAGTAACCGAGTAGGACTAGGTCTAGGATGCTATAAAAACCTTATTTGCTGAATTTTTCAGCAAGCAATTTTTACTACTATTCTATTTCTTTCATTCGACTTCTGAGTATTGGTCACGTACATTTTCTGTAACGTGAGACAGAGAAAAATGCTACAAGACAGACTAGCAAGGAAATCACGTCATCCTCACAAGTGACGCCAACACATACCTATCGTGAGATTGCTATTGTTTTGGTATGATGATGATGTCTTCGTTGTTTTCCTTTACAATTATGAGTAGCTAAACTTCTTTGTTAGGGTTATGGAAGCCTTTTGAGATACTATCTATTACTATGAGTTTGTGAATTCTTGATACGTATGCTACTTATATCATTACTCTCTTCATCTTAATTAAATTCTTGTGGTTGCAAACATAGGAATACGTCATTATAGCATTAACTTGTTCGAGAGAAATGTTACATGTTTGGAAAAGAGAGTGTGACAAGGAAATAGGGCCACCAACCCTATTTACACGTTAGTGCCATAACTGGATTAACCTCTTGGAGAGCTTGTACCGTTAGTTATACACTTTAAGCTCGAGAGAGTTAAAGTGAAATAATCCTTGATGGTCGAGAGACACTAGGATTTACCATTAGAATACGAATCTCTATAAGTGCATGCATGTCTGAATTCCGCATAACTCATAGCTAATAGATACGTAGAACTCATAAGGTGGACATAACCCTAACTTATTTTTCTCTGTTATTAAATCCTCCTAAACAAATCGTTTGTTTCTTTACTTTGTTTACATTAATTCACGCTATAATTCAAATCCCCCTTTTTTGTAGAATTTTCGACCAACAGTCTACTAATAGTTGCATACTTAGTGGCCGAGTATTCCCTGTGGGATTCGACGCCCAACCTATTTGGGTTCTATATTTGAGAGCGACCGCTTACACTCTTACGAGAGCTGTAGTTTGAGCGTTATCATTATACCACTTTTAGATATTGTTCTTATCAGATGCTTATCCAATTTGAAACTTATGGCCTTTTAGTTCATGTTTTCATATTTTTCAGTTTTTTATACAGCATAATAGTACAGATATCAGTCATGGGTTAGCTTGTGGTCCTTCGAGCTCATGATCACCGTGTAGTATTCCGATTCAGAAAAATCCGATCGTTACAAAATAGGTATTAAAGCCAGGTTCAATAGTGTCCTAGGAAGTTTGAAAGCCGCATCTAGTAGAGTCTTCTACATGCGTGTGTTGTACACCACAGTTATGCGCATGAGCCTATGAGATGTTTTAGAAACAATTTCCCTTCTTTCATGTCTCAGATCGTGCTTTAGGAAGGTTCTTTAAGAAACTCTTGAAGATTTTCATTATACTTCATGCATGTCAACTTTACCTTTAACAAAAGCAGTGAAGCTCGATTCCTAGAGATAGGGCTTTCTTAGACAGACCCTACAGTCAGTTATGTGATTTCCCACAAGCTCAGAAGTATCCCATCAGTTCAGTTATGTTCCAGAGTTGTACAACTCTTATTCATGATCATGAGAACTCATATGTCATCAGATACCTTCTCCAAATTCTATGATAGCATATGACCTAGAGTTAAAAGCATGAACTCAGGAGTTTAGCAGTAGTAGAATTGGGATAACATGATCTAGGTTGAACATATTATGTATTCATGAAGATAGTTATACTAAAGTTAATCAGTAGGCTTGAAAAGTGAGAGCAAGAATTTAAGTTTATTGACATAAAAGTAGGCTTGAAGGAGTGGATGCGATATTTGTAGTATTTGATGAAATAGAACCAGATGATATGTTTAGTATAGAAATCATGTGTCAAATAGAGTGTATGTATGTGACAATTATTTTGGTTCAGTTCTAGTAAATGATAGATCCAGTAACCCATTTTAGGCTCCCAGATTCCAGTAATAGTGGCAATATGTATAGAAAGTAGTAAGGGAAGACGATTCCTGACCCATCCTTATCTCGGTGCAGAGTTTTGCACTTCAGCTATCACGAAATCCACCCAGGCCTTGTGTGTCAACTCTATGGTTATGAATCATGAATCATGCTCATGCATTTTTCCATATATCATGTAAGGTTTCCGTTACCAATATGAGGGGTCCCAGTTTAACCTGTAGTATGAATTAGTTCCATGAACTAAACCTTTTTTCACGTACTTTCCACGAATTGTGTGCGCTTTTAGTTCCCAGCAGAAGGAGTTTAGTTCCAGCTCCCTCAGTGTTATGAATCATGTCTCAGAAATTTAGAAATTTTAGACTCAAGTCATGCAGCTCGTGACCCATATATCATGTCATGCTTTACAGTATGCTCAGTTCACATGACTCATGCTCCAATTCTAGTGAGCAGCCAAACTCAGATATGTCATGTATATCCTCAGTTCAAACCATTTTGGTGAATCCATGTTATTGATATTTTACTTCTCAGGCTTCAGTTCAAGTGTAAAGTTCAGTCAGTATCCATTCATACTTCAGGTCTTCCTGATTTAATTCTTCTATGAGCTCTCTTTCTGAAAATAGTATAGTAATTAGTAGTTGCTTAGAAGATAGAGAGTAACTGATTCATGTTAAGAGGATATTTTTGCATGCTTTCTTTACAAAAAGGTGCAGTTATGATATTAGGCTTGAATGCTGTAGCAGCGTACAAATAAGTGGCTAGCAAGAGATTGTATGTATAAGTTGGGGAAAAGTATAGAGTGCGAGTATATGTTCAGATCCTTGATCTATATCAGTCCTCACCATGTCCTATCAAAATTCAGTTACCATCTCAGTTATAGTTTCTATGTTTAGTTTCAGTAATCAGTATTCAATTGCAGAATCAAACACTTCAGCACTAGTCTAAACGCCAGTTTTCAAAAATTCAGTCCATTTTCAGGATAGGTGAAAATATTATAGTTATTGATTAATTAGTAAGTAGTAGCTCAATACCTCAGTTTACAAAATGTTCCCAATCACATTAGACGCTTAGCCTTGCATTCCAGAGGCAATTTAGTATTCTTAAATCCATGCCCTGTTACCTCATGTTATCCATTCAATCATTATCTCCGATGTATAATGTTTTATATCCTTGGTCCAGTTATTCAGACAAATTACAGACCAGTTTCTCATACCCAATATTCAGCTATTCGTTATCCAGTTAATCAGATAAGTCAGTATGTTTTTGCATTCGTGCTGAGCACCACGTGAATCTTTTTAGTAATCTTAGTTGTAGTGCAAGAGGCTTAGTCATTTAGTCTTAAATGGTGTTAGTAAGCCTCAACTCATCTTATAGAATCTCAATCAAGTTATGATCTTCTTACTTAGCTATCTTATATACACAAATTCATACAGTTTGGTTTCCTTATCCCTAGCTATGTGCTCTAGCCGAAATGTCATGAAAAGATATAATTATTCTAAGATGAACCAATCAGATAGGTGCAAGATCAGCTCAGTTCATGTATCATTCCTTAGTCTTAAATCTCAGATAATTAGTTACGACAAAGTTCCTAGGTACCTTGTGCATCGCCTCAGTTTTCCTCAGTAGCTCAGCCAAGACAATATTCCTGGAGGGATCTAGTGTCCTAAGGGGGAGATATACTATAATTCCCCAAACTTTTGTTACATAAACATTTCATTCTCTCATCACTTAATGAATCCAGCTTAGGAATAAGGGGTCCTCATAAGTTAACCCTTACGCTCCAACCTTAGTTATACGTCATGTGTTCAAGACTCAGTTCAGTTCACGAAATTTAGTTTATATGCCATGTTTCATCCTCAGTCATGTTCTAAGGTCCCCATTTATGCATATTTCTAGCATAATCATGGGGCCATCAGTGCCTTTCAGTCACATAATAGTTTTCCTAAACTTACTCAGTTCCATGTTCAAACTACCATTATAAACTTGGTATTCAGTTTATGCTCAGATCCCCATTACAAACTTGGTACTAAGTACTCTTGCATATTAAGGCATTTACCTGTTCAATTATGTAATCATGCATTAGACATGCCTTATAACTGCGAGAAAGTCAGTTATGTATTTATAAGTCAATTATCAGTCATGCATGAATTCAGCTTATTAGTCATGCATCAGATATGCATGTTCAGTATGTTATATTCAGCTCTTCAGTTATGTCAGTTAAGAGATCATATTTAATTTATTCATGCTCAGTATGTACGTCAGTTTATGTTCTCCTCTATCTTAGTCAGTCTCATTCGAGGATGAATATTCTCAAGGGGGAGATATTGTAATACCCTTACTTTTTCTAGCTTGAAAATTTTTCCAAGAATGTTAGAAGATTTCTTTGAAAGATGAATCCACTTTTATATATGTTCTATTTTCAAGATTTTTACTTTTTTCATGTGGAAAATTCAATATGAACTCCATCAATATCAAATTCTCCCAAATTCGACACCCGGACAAAGAGTTAGAGACTTTTTAGTGAGACAAGGTAGCACTTGAGCCTTCAGCGCATCGCGAAGATAGCTCAAATGGCAATTGTCAATTTACAATGTTGCTTCAAGAAACTAGATCATCGAGCCAAACTTCTAGGTCGCAGACAAGGTGGCAACACGATATCTACGCATTGCGCCACCATGCAAAATCCCAATTGTCCAATTCCAATGACTTGGCGCGATAGTGGCGCGTCGCGCCAAGGATGAAAATTGAGAAATCTTCACAGAAATTAAATACATGTTCTAGGATTAAAAGGGTAAATTTCCAACCCTATATAAGCCTTATAACATGAGATTTGGCCATAATTCAGTAGCTTATACTCAATTACTCTCAAAAACTCTCAAGAACAAGCCCTAGGTTTTTCATAGAAGGTTAAATTCCAAGGGAATTCACCGTCAAATTTCAATAATCTCTCCATCAATATTATTAGAATCATGAACTAGGGTATTCATAGTGTTCATTCATGGACTCCTTTCATCCATGAAGACCAAGAATCCTTTTTAACTATAAGTTATGGATTTTCTTCATGTTTTCATGCCTTGTATGTTCTCGTTCATGTTGATAAATGATGAATTGATTTCTACTCCATGATTGTTGATAATTTCTATGTGGGTTTAATTAATATAGCCATAGATTCATGCAAACCTATGACTAAGCCCTTGAATTATGAATTTTTTTTGAAGTATGATGTTTAATTGTTGTATAATGTGCTTTACATGTACTATGCCTACAATATGTTTGGTTAACTGCTTGGATAAAGGAAAATTGTCTAACTAGTATGATATCATGAAATTCCCATGTATGTTCAAGCTTATGCCTATTAGACGTTTGATGAAATGCTTCAATAAAAGTATTGTGGTTATTACCATGTATTCAAGAATATCAAGTCAGGTCAGTTTTCTTCCATCGATTCCTGGGGGTACTTGTACCCAAAATATTAGTTATGTGCCTTGAACCATGTCATGTTTTCACGATACTCTCAGTAAAGCTATGAACTCCTAGACTTCAGATAGTCTTATGACTTAGGAAAAATCTCCATGATCTTATCACTCCGTTAGTTGTCAGATATCGGTAGTATTGCGTTAGCCATGGGAATTCAGTGACTCCGTCCATGCTTAGTTCAGTTCAATAAATCATGTTAAGTGTCCATTCAGATGGGTGTAGGAATTAGAACCGAGTGAACCCAAAGATAGGGACTCACCTTTTATATAAGGGTGTGATACCTAGAAGCAATCTTTGCATTCCAGAACTTTGTTGCCAGCATAGGTTAAGACATCGTAGCCTTGTATATATAGGGTAGATGAGGTGGCTTAACCTGTTATATGAGGGTTCCCACTGTTCTCACTAGAGTTACCTATTATATAAGGGTTTCTCACTTGTTGTCCTTACAAGTGGCGCGGTATTGACACCCTTCTAATTAGGGCACAGAGTGGACTGCAGCTTAGCTATCATAGCATATTTGGGGCATACCGGTTAAATACTACTTCCCACAGTCTCAGTTACAGTCTTAGTCTCAGTAAAAGAACTCAGATAGTTTTTTCAGATTTGAAGACTGTCAGATACAGTCAATTAAGATACAATACGAAACTCAGCTAGTTCCATCAGATTCAGGACTGTCAAATATAGTTACTCATGTTATCAGTTATACTAGTTCTCAAAAGTCATGTTATTAGTCATATCAGTTATCAAAACTTATATTATTAGTATTCAACTTTAGGACTTTTAGATATAGTCAACTAAACCAGTTCTTAATAATCAGAATTGTCAGACACAGTTATTCATGTATCCGTAAACCAGTAGCATCCCAGTTCAGTGATCAGAGTTAGCAGTGAGTCCTCATCTTTTGAGGACATGATGATTATAATATTATTTAAATTTTTAGATTATTTCAGTAGTCCAAGTTAGTTGGGGATATTTCCCATCAACTCCTTATTCAGACTGTTTAGAGGCTTTCAGACTATAGCATGTCAGACAGTTATTTCAGATTTATTTTGGTGTTATTATACTACTTTCAGACATTATTCTTATCAGATGTTTTCCAGTTTGAACCTAATGGCCATTTAGTTCATGTTTCTTCATTTTTTAATCTTTTATACAATATACAGGTACAGATATCAGTCATGGGTTAGCTTGTTGTCCTTTGGGGTCATGAGCACCCTGTAGCATTCCGATTCAGAAAAATCAGGTCAATACACCTATTTAGAATATTAGTATATTCAAAGTACTAATCGCATACCTATATTTTGTGCTATGATGTATTATATCATAGGTGTTGATGCTTAGTTCTCGAATCACACTTAGTCCCTAAGATCATCAGCAGTTCATTAGCAGTGGTGAGTCTTCATCATATGAGGACAAATTTTATTACTTCATGTGTTTATCTCAGTAGTTAGTTGAGATAGTTGGGGGCCTGTCCCATCAACTCTCAGTCAGTCAATCTTAGAGGCTTTTCAGACATTTGAGTCAGTTATTCAGTATTTAGATTTCTAGTTGATTTGTCAGTTTATCAGTATTTTTCTTAGATTTTGATAGTTGTTTTCTATAGATCAATATTCCAGTATTGATTCAGTAATAAAACCTTGTGGCAATGTCAGTATTTTTGCACATTTATGATGTTATTATTCAGTGCTCACAGCAGGTACCAACTCATGGATTTGCTTGTGGTTTCTCGGGACCGTAAGCACCGTGTGATAACTAGGGGGTAGTCCCGGGTCATTACAAACTTGATATTAGAGCCGAAGATTTTAAAGTTTCATAGGAAGTGTGAAAGTGGCATCGAGTAGATTCTTGTGCATGGGTGTGTAGCACGCCACACTTATGGACGAGAGGCTACAAGGAGTTTAGGAAAAGTTTCCATTCTTTAAGTATCTATGTCGTACGGTTAGCATGAGCTCATGTTCAACTCTCATAATCTATTCCCTCCTTCTATTTACAAAACATGCCTCCCAAGAAGAACGGAAGAAGAATAGGAACTCAGCCAACCCCTCAGCCCATCTAGGAAGATCCTCTGGATAAGAATGTGTCACATGCAGAATTCAGGGCTGTGTTCACTACTTTAGAGAACTCCATAGCATCACAAAGTAAATGACCAGCTTCTATTCCATCCAACCTAGTGGCCAATGATGCTGCAACTAGAATTGAGGACTTCACCCGGATGAATCCTCTTTCTTTCACGGGGTCCTAGTCTGAAGAGAATCCGCAGGAATTCTTAGATATGGTTCAGAAGGTAACGGATGCTATGGGGGTGACATCTAGTCAGAGTACCAAGTTGGATGAATATAAATTATAGGATGTATCCCATACTTGGTTTAGGTAGTAGAAAGTTGATAGAGATATTAATGCAGGGCCTATAGAATGGGAAGAGTTTTCGATGGCTTTCTTGGATAGATTATTTCTACTGGGGTTGAGGAAGGCCAAGGTGTTAGAATTTATTAATTTGTGGCAAGGTAGCATGAGAGTGAGGGAGTATTCTCTCAAGTTCACTCAATTAGATAGATATGCTCCTCATGTGGTAGCTGACAGTAGGTCCAAGATGAGTAAGTTTGTGTTTGGCGTGTCTGATAGTGTGGTCAAGAAGTGTAGGACCACAACACTTATTAGGGACATAGACTTTTTTTAGATTGATAGTCCATGCTCAATAGATAGAAGAGCAAAAGATTAAGGAGAGGGAGAAAGAAAATAAGAGAGCTAGGATAGGTAGTTTTAACTTCAGTTAGCCAAAGTTAGAGGGTGGTAACCATCCTCAGTTTCACTAGAGGTCTTCATTCCCAGCACCGTTTTCATCCAGTGCCCAGTACCCAAATTCAAAAATGAAAATAGTGATAGGGCACCAGGATCTAAGTCCCAAGTCAGTATTAGTAGTGCTCATTCTAATATTTTATGTCAAAAGTATGGTAGACACCATCAGGGTGAGTGTAGAGCGGGTAGTGATGTGTGCTTCGGGTGTCGCAAGCTAAGCCATCATATTTGGAAGTGTTGGGCAGTTGCTTGAAAAGGTAGGGATGTGCGCCAATAGGGCCAGTCCCATTAGTTGTCAGTTCCATCCGACCGCCCAAATCAGTAGGGTGCCACTTCCAATGCTACTACTGGTCAGCGTCCGAACAAATTATATGCTCTTCAATCCTGCCAATATCAGGAAAATTCTCCTGACGTAGTTATTGGTATGTTGCAGGTCTTTAACTTACATGTTTATGTTTTACTAGACCCTAGAATTATTTTTTTTGTAACTCTATACATAGCCATCAATTTCGGAGTCAGTCCTGAAACACTAGCAGAGCCCTTTTCAGTATCTACCTTAGTAGGTGTTTTGATTGTATCTAGGTAGGTATACAGGAAATGTCCGGCCACAATATCTCAAAAATTTACCTCAGTTGATCTCATGGAGTTAGAAATGATGGATTTTGACGTCATTCTCAACATGGATTAGCTCTACTCATGCTATGCCTCATTTAATTGTAGAAACAAAAAAGTCCATTTCTAATTTCCAAATGAACCAGTCGTTAAATGGAGGGGTAGTACTATAGCTCTTAAGGGTCAATTGATTTCATACCTTAGAGCCAGAAAGATGATATCCAAGGGGTGTGTTTACCATCTTATGCGAGTCAAAGTCTCTAGATTAGAAACTCCTACTCTTAAGTCAGTCCCAGTAGTAAATGAATTCTCAGATGTATTTCCTGAAGATCTTCCCGGAGTTCCTCCCAAAAGGGAAGTAGACTTTGGATTAGACCTTCTTCCGTATACTTAGCCTATGTCTATTCCACCATACAGAATGGATCCAACTGAACTCAAAAAGTTAAAAGAATAGTTAAAGGATTTCCTAGATAAGGGATTCATTAGGCCCAGCGTCTCCCTGTGGGGCACATCTGTCCTATTCATGTGTAAGAAAGACCGTTCTCTCAAAATGTGTATTGACAACCGTCAGTTGAACAAGGTCACGCTCAAGAATACATATCCACTTTCTAAAATCAATGACTTGTTTGACCAACATCAGGGTGCCAGTTACTTTTCCAAGATAGACCTTATATTAGGCTATCATCAACTTAGAGTCAGTGACTGTGACATTCCGAAAACAACTTTCCAAAATTGGTATGGACACTTCAAATTTCTAGTCATGTTCTTTGGTCTTACCAATTCCCCAGTAGCCTTCATGGACTAGATGAACCGAGTGTTCAAATAGTACTTGGATATGTTCATCATAGTCTTTTTTAATAACATTCTTGTTTACTCTCATAGCGAAAATGATCATGCAGACCACCTCCGAATAGTACTTCAGACTCTTAGAGATCACCAGTTGTTCACTAAATTCAGTAAGTATGAATTTTTGGCTAAGATCAGTAGCTTTCCTTGGCCATATCATTTTGAGCGGTGGCATTAGACTTGATCCTCGAAAGATCGATGTAATACCTCAAACTTAGTCATATCTAGTCTCCAGAAGAGTTAGTCATGACTTTCTAAATTATTAATGTTTAAATCAGATAGAATTTTCCTATTTTTATCATGTGGGAAATTGAATTACCTTTCCAACAATATCAATTTCGTCTAAATCTAGTATCAGAGTAAAAAGTTATGGACATTTTACAAAGAACTGTCGAAACTACCCAGAAGCGAAAGTCAGGCCAACGAACTATCGAGCTAGCAATGGATCGTCACCCTAGCCATCGTGACTAAGATGGTGATCCAACTTCTGGTCAAGTGCGATGGTCAGGACCAAAGGACCATCGAGCTAGTGATGGACCATCGCCCAAACCATCACAGACGAGGCAGGAAGTTCAGGTTCTGGCCAAGTACAACGGGATGGACCGACGGATCGCTGAGCCAGCGATGGACCTTCGATAAAATCATCACCACTTTTGATAATCTATTTTAATCCATTTTTAATAGGTTATTTAGGTATTTTCCCACCATTTTGACCCCTAATTATACTAGACCAGAGCTCATAACTTCATTATTCACCTACAATAGCAAATTAGGGTTTCTATCAAAGATCAATACCCAAGAACAACAAACTCTTGGTGTCTAATCCAAAGTCAGGAGTTCAACCTTTCCTCCATCAATATTCATGAAATCATCCACCCAGGTATGTCAAGCATTGATTCATGGGTTCCTTTCACTCATAAAGCTCAAGAAAACCTATTTGAAATATAAACTTTGGATTCTATGGTATGAATTGAATTATATCTATGTTTATGTTTTTGTTTGATTTCCAAGTTGAAGTATTTAATGACTATGATGAAAATATGTTAGTATGTGGTTGAAATTATTGCATTGGAAGTGTAAAATCTTGCTATGAAGTATTATTTCAATATTCATGCCAAATTCTAAAGATATGCATGCAAGGTGTTTGATAAAATGCCTAAGAGAATAGAAATTATGCCTTATGACTTATTTGTGACCAAAATTGATGAATCCATGTTTCTCCCTTATCTTTGATATGACTCCGACGTTATTGTTATGCTTTGTAATGGGTTGACGTAATGCTCATAAGATTATTCTTATGAAATTATGATATGCTTAGATTAATTCCTATCCATATGTAAGCTTATAGCATGTGAATACTTCATAAAAATCCCCAACGATTGCACTAGGAATTGTTGGCTATGGTCATGTGTCAAGAAGTGTCATGTCTTGTCAGTTTCATGCTATTGAGTCCTAGGGGTACTTGTACCCGATAATTTACCTGTGTTCCTATAGTCAGTGTCATGTTTTCCAGATACTCTCATTCAAGCCATGATTCATAGAACTCAGTCAATCATGTGACTCAGGAAAACTCAGTAAACTCAGTAATCTTAAGAATTAAGTAATCTCAGTAGTGTTTCATCAGTCAATGGAACTCAATGAACCCAGTCCAGTTTAGATTAGTTTGTTCAGTGTCTATTCAGATGGGAGTAGAATTCAGCACCGAGTGAGCCTAAGGATGAGAAATCATCTGTTATTAGAAGGTATGAATCTTAGAAGCAATCTTTGCTCTCCAGAACTACATAGCTAGCGTAAGTTGAGACATCAAAACTACTAGTTGAGGTAGATGAGGTGGCTTAACTTGTTATATGAGGGTTCCACCATTCTCCTTATAGTACCTGTTAGATGAGGGATTACTCACAGCTTGTCCTTACCAATGGCACGGTATTGAAACCCTTCTAATTAGGGTTATAAATTGGACCCCAACTCAATTATATTATCCTATTTAGGGTACGTCGGTTAGATGAATACTTCCAACAATTACAGTTTTAGCCTTAGTCTCAGTAATAGAACTTAGATAGTTCTACAAAATTTAGGACTGTCAGATACAATCACCCAGTTCAGTACAGAACTCATCTATTTCTATAAAATATTGGACTGTCAGACATAGTCATTCACATAATAGTATATCAGTTATATGAAACTTATGTTATCAATATTCAGATTCAGTGATGTCGTGACCTCAGTTACAGTTCACGTATTCATCCATGTATTCTCACGTTCAAGTTATTTAGTCAATTAGTATTGTTCATTCATATAAACCCCTTGCATTCAACCTACCTCACTTACATACCAATGTATTCAATTATACTGATGCATTTGCGCTATGGTGCTTTACACCATAGGTTCAGAAGCACGAGCTCTAGAGCATCCTTAGTAGATTAGACATTCAACAGCCAGACTAGTAGTGAGTCCTTATTATTCAAGAATAGCATGATTATTTTATTACTTTATTATTTCAGTAATTCGGAGTTAGTTGGGGACATATCCCATCAACGCCATAGTTTTTAGATAGTTTAGAGGCTTTCAGACTAGCATGTTCAGACAGTTATTTTTATGTTATTTTGGTAATTATATACCATATTTCCAGATGTTATATTTTATTAGATATTTGAACCTTATGGTCTTTCAGCCTTTTTCTGCATTTATATAGTATATTATGCAGTGGTTAGTTATAGATATCAGTCATGGGTTAGCTTATGGTCCTTCAGGGTCATAAGCACTGTGTAGCACTCTAAGTACTATATTCAGGTTGTTACAATTGAGGTGGTGAGAAACTAGCCTAGACCCATCTCTCCATCAAACATTTGGAGTTTCTTGGATTTAGCTAACTATTACCATTAGTTTGTTGAAGGATTTTATTCTATTTCATCCCCTATGTCTTGAATGACTTGGAAGAAACTTATGTTTTAGTGGTCAGATTCCTGCGAGAAGATTTTTTAAGAGTTGAAGACTCGACTCACCTCAGCCCCAATTCTTACTCTACCAGATGGTCCTAATGGGTTTGTTGTGTACTGTGATGTATCCAGAGTAGGTTTGGGTTGTGCCCTCATACAGAGGGGTAAGGTCATAGCCTATGCCTCCAGACATCTTAAGCCTCATGAGAAAAATTATCTAACTCATAATCTTGAGTTAACAGCAGTAGTATTTGCCTTAAAGATTTGGAGGCATTACTAGTATGGGGTGCATGTAGTTGTGTTCACAGATCACAAAAGCCTCCAGTATATATTCTCTCAGAAGATTTGAATTTGTATCAGAGAAGGTGGTTAGAGTTATTGAAGTATTATGTCATGAGTGTTTTATATCATCCAAGTAAGGCCAATATAGTGGCTGATGCTCTCAGTAGGTTATCTATGGGTAGTGTTGTTCACATTGAGGATGATAAGAAGAAGTTAGATCAGGAAGTTCATCAACGTTCCCAACTATGTGTCCGCTTAGTAGACTCAGTAGAGGGTAGTGTGTAGGTACAAAGTAGCTCAGAATTATCTCTAGTTTCTGAGGTGAATAAAAAGTAGGATAGATATCCTAGTTTAGTTAAGTTAAAGGAATCAGTCAGAGATCAGAAAGTAGAGGTTTTCTCCTAAGGGGGAAATGGTGTTTTGCATTGTTAGGGTAGATTGTGTGTTCCTGGTTTAGATGATTTAATGCAACAAATTCTTACAGAAGCGCATGGTGCGTGATATTCTATTCATCTAGGGGCCACTAAGATATACCGCAATTTGTAGAAGATCTATTGATGGAGTGGGATGAAGAGAGATATTGCAGAGTTCGTAGCTAAGAGCTCTATGTGTCATCAAGTTAAGGTTGAGCACCAGAAGCCTAGTGGGTCCATGAAGGAGTTCATTATTCCCATATAGAAATGGGAGGAAGTTAACATGGACTTTGTGATAGGTTTGCCTCATACCCGTCATCAGCATGATTCTATTTAGGTTATCATAGATAGGATGACCAAATCAACTCATTTCTTGCCAGTCCATACCTCTTAATTAGCCGAGGACTATGCCAAACTCTATCTTAGAGAATTGGTTAGGTTGCACAGTGTTCCCTTATCTATCATCTCAGATAGAGGTACCTAATTTACCTCTTACTTTTGAAAAGCATTCCAAAAGGGTCTTGGTACCCAAGTCCATCTCAATATAGCCTTCCACCTTCAGACAGATGGTCAAGCATAAAGGAACATTCAAAATTTTAAGGATATGTTGAGAGCATGCGTCATTGATTTCAAGGGTAGTTGGGATGACCATTTCCCTTTGATTGAGTTCACATACAATAACAACTATCATTACGGTATTTGTATGGATCCATTTGAGACTATCTATAGTAGGAGATGTAGATGTCTAATTAGTTGGTTTGAAGTAGGTGAGGATGCAGTAGTAGGGCCTGACTTGGTTTTTGATGCCTTAGAGAAGGTTTAGTTGATTCGACCAAGGCTTAGGGCTGCCTAGAGCTGACAAAAATCGTATCCAGATGTAAGGAGAAAGGATCTCTAGTTTTAGGTCGGGGATTTTGTGTACTTGAAAATCTCTCCCATGAAGGGTATGAATAGATTTGGTAAGAAGGGAAAACTCAGTCCTTGATATGTCAGTCTCTACAGAATACTCAGTCACTCCAGAAAGGTAGCTTACTAGCTTGAGTTGCCTTCAGATCCAACCTCAGTACACCTAGTGTTCAATGTCTCATTATGGAAAAAGTATATTGGTGATCCAGCTATAGTTGTTCCCTTAGAAAGTGTAGATATTCAGAACACTCTTTCCTAAGAGAAAGTTCCAGTCAAAATTCTTGATCTTTAAGTTTGTAGACTAAGGAACAAAGAATTTCCACTAGTCAAAGTTCTTTGGCGGAACCAGTCCATTGTGGGATCCACTTGGGAAGTAGAAGAAGATATGCGGGCCAAGTACCCTCATCTTTTCTTCACGAATCCATATTTAGTATAAGGTACAAATCTTCTTAAGATTTTTCTCTATCATATTCAGTTTCAGCTGCACATCATGTCCATGTCAGTCGGGCATTCATGAATTAGTTCAGTCATGCATTCCATGCATCAGGCATATATATTCAGTGTGTAAGATCAATCCATCAGTTTTCTTAGATTAACCAGTTTCATTCGGGGATGAATGATCCCAAGGGAGAGATATTTTAACACCCCATATTTTCCTTGCATAATCTAAGTCCCAATACATGAGTATTCATATATAAAATTTTTGAAACACTCATCATTTTTTAGTTTAGAGCCTGCCATTGAATAGGAAATTGAACTAGCTTTCCAACAATATAAGATTCACCTAAATCCAATAACTGAGAAAGAAGTTATGCTGATTTAAAGTTTTAGTTGTTAAATATCATCATTTTAATCCTTAGCGTATCGCGTAGGCAGCCCAAATGACTATTTTCAATTTCTAGTGTTACAATGCGATCATGGCACATCGTGGAGCAGGCCAATTTCTCGTTAGTCAATTTCCAGTGGGACTCCACAATGATGGCACATCGCGGAGGTGGCCAAAATAGCATCCAAAGGCTTACCACGTTAGTGGCGCGTCACTCCGTTGGCCCAGTTTCTAGTTGTCAGTTTCAAGTGACACTGCGCGATAGCGCTCGTTGCACCATGTGCCCATTTCAGAAAAATTAGATGAAAAAAATAAAAGTTTGGCCCAGGGATAAAACAGTCCTTTCCCCAAATTTTAATCTGCCCAGGTGTGCTTTTAAGCCCTAAAAATGTTTTTAAACTCATTATTTTAATTATTTTCCCCAAATCAAGAAGCTTTCTCTCCCAAATCAAGAACCCTAGCTCTCTAATTTCAAGGCCAATCCTCAAGAACTCACTAAGAAATTCAAGAAATTCATCCATTAAGGTTTATTAGATGTTCATCCATAGAGTCTAAGCAACCCTTTTTAAATTATAAAATTGTGATCCTTTCAAGTTATTATGTTTTAAGTTGTGATTTCACCCATGAATCTGCATGAACTATGATTTTATACTATGTTACAATGAAATTATTGCTATTATTAAATCCTTCATGTTTTAATGTTATTACTTATTGAATAAGACCATGATTTAACTCTATTGTGTCGGATTTATGCTATTTCTATATTTTCTAGAACATTCCTATGATTGTTTTGAAGCGTGAACCACAAGTGCCTAATAAAATGCCAACAAAAGTGATTGATTAAATAAAAGCCTTCATGCATTGTCCTCTAAGCTTTAGTATCTTTTCAGTATTGTTGTTTTTTGTGTCCTGGAGGTATTGAATACCCCAAAACCATAGCTTTTTATTTAATCTACTCTCAGTACATTACAGAATAGTCTTCAGATTATATATGAGCATTATCAGAATAGTCAGATATCATTCATTAAACTCAAAATAGTCTAGTATCTCAGTGTCTTTCAATTTGGAGTAGGATTTAGCATCGAGCGAGTGCAGGGATGGCATCTTCCCCATCTGATAGGCAGAGTCGTTAGTAGTAGTCCCTATACTCCAGAACTACATAGCCAACATAGGATATGAGTATTCATCCATCAAATTAGGCTTGACTATCTCGCAGGGGTCACCCGTCAGTTTAGGCTTGATACCCTTAGTCCTTTGGACATTATATCAGTTTAGCGGATCTACACAACCAATGTTAGTACTCGTGGCATTATATTAACACCCATCTAATTGGGGTTACAGGTTGGACCCCGATTAGCTCAGATTAGGGCATATTAGTTAGATGATACCTCCCACTGTCTCATTTACTATCTCAGTCACAATCCCCATCTAGTTATTCAGTCGTAGTGTTTTTTGGTCAAAGCCTACAAATGTTAGTCATTTTAGTATCTCAGTTTATAGACTTTACTCAGTTCTTGTTATCTATTTGATCATGCATCCTCAGTGTCTATAGATTTACACGTATCTTCAGTATTTACAAATTTTCATGCATACACAGTATTTATATGCTTCACATATTTTCAGTAACTATGGATTTCATGTTCTCTAGTCAGTACCCTACATTTTACATGTATAATTATTTAGTAATTATTATTCCTATTTATGAAACCATGCATATCATCCTACCCTATTTAGCATACCCGTATATTCAAAGTATTAATCGAATTCCTTTCTTTTGTGGTATGATGTATCATATCATAGGTGCTGATGCTCAGTTCCCAAATTGCACTTAGTCCCTTAGATCATCAGCATTTTAGTAGCAGTGGTGAGTCCTCACTATTTGAGGATAGATTTTATTACTTTATGTCCTTATCTCAGTAGTTAGTAGAGTTAGTTGGGGGACTGTCCCATCAACTCTCAGCCAGTCAGTCTTAGAGGCTTTTCAGACATTTAAGTTAGTTATTCAGTATTCAAATTTCCAATTGACTTATCAGTTTATCAGTATTTTTCTCAGGTTTGAACAGTTGTTTTCTATAGATCAATGTTCCAGTATTTATTCAGTAATAAAATCTTATGGCAATGTCAGTATTTTTCCATATTTATAGTGTTATTATTCATTACTCACAATAGGTACCAGCTCATAGGTTAGCTTATGGTCCCACAGGACCATAAGCATCGTGTGACGACTAGGGGGTAGTCCGGGTTGTTATAGGTTTATCCTAAAGTGATAAAGTTTATGCAAACTTAGGAATATCTCATCTTTGAAAATAAGAAGCAAAAGCTTCAAGTATCAATCATTGTCTCAATTATCGACTATATGAATTTTTCCTTATGTTTACAACTTATGATATATGCATTCATGTTTCTCACCATAAACTCAATCCTATGAACTCATATTGTACTATATACCCGAACAGATCTCTACCAATGATCTAGACATTTGATATATGAAACACTGCATGCCTATTATATCGTATCTACATCTCAGGTCCCATCTTGGATAGTGTAAAAAGTATAAGTTATAATCATGTAGTGTTATTCCCATTCATGATGCTTGTGCTCGAGTTCTTCAATGACCCTTCATATGTTAGTGTGGTGGTGGTTGTGGAAGCATAGTAATGTTTTAGGTAAGGGATTAGATATTCTTGAATATGAAAATTTTGATGTGATTTCTCGAGCTAAGATGATAGGTGAAAGGGGAAAGAAGCAGATGAACTTTTATTATGTGAAATAGTGAGGAAGGAAATATGTGGCAAAAAGCTATGTGATAATGATTAAAGATGTTGGTTTTAGTGGGGACATCCATAAAATGTGTGTAGTAGGGATAGACTTTAATGTTGTGATTGATGGATACTCAAACCGATATGCTATGGGGTTAGTACTCCTTGACTTAAGGCCTGAGACTGTTACATTATCGTGATAAGATGGAGAAGTATTCTTAAAGGGATGTAGAGTATAGAGTACCATAGTTTAAGCTAGCACCTTTTTACTTTGGGTTAGGCTTCAACATGCAACTTCGATGCAGTTAGACTCAAGCTCCAGTAGTTATGTATCTAGTAGGAAAATTATAAGATTGAGATGTTGTAATGTGATTTAATAGTTGAAAGCATAGTGGAGAAGTGTCGCAAAAATGTAAAGTCTATTAGAAGTATCATTTCAGGTAGGGAATGTTCCTATTTTATTCGTATGTCCCATGAGAATCTAAGTTACATATATATGTGTTGTACCAATCTTAATTAGGCTGAGGATTCTTAGAAAAATTCATGCCTTGCAATATTATGATCATGTGCCATATAACATATGACAAGATAATGTCTATGTCAAGTGTCATTATCTCATGATTTATGCTTACATGATTTACTTCATGATATCATGAAGATTTTCTTGAATGTCTATGTATGTTTCATGGTGGAAAATAGAATTCCAAACGTGAGGTTACTATAACGCCCCATATTTTTGAGCTAGAA
Source organism: Capsicum baccatum var. pendulum (assembly GCA_030864225.1). Lineage (NCBI taxonomy): Eukaryota > Viridiplantae > Streptophyta > Magnoliopsida > Solanales > Solanaceae > Capsicum > Capsicum baccatum. The sequence continues at coordinate 248,467,778 of CM061550.1, forward strand.
ATCGAACCGTCATTCTTACGCGTATAAACTCTAATCCCCTGATTCATATTTTGATTAATATGTCATGATATTTATACTAGTCTGTGAAGTTCTTTCTAAGTGAAAATTGTTCATAGAAACCAACTAGAGAAAGTTGAGCCAAGAATCTTTGATTCGTCCAAAATTTGGTAATCGATTCTACAAGGGTCAACTTTGAGCTTGCATAAAATTTATGTATGTACAATTTTTCAGTTCAAGACCCACCAAATTGTAGATAAATGAATTACCTTTCCAAGGATACCAATTTCGCCTTAATCCGATACACGAGTAAAAAGTTATAGCTATTTTTGTGAGAGTGACAGTGAGGTTGCGCGGTTGCATGCTCCACTTCACCCCTAATTTTCAGCTGTTGGTTCTGCATTTTTAAGGATTTTTTTAGTCTTTTGTTACCTTATAACTCCCAGACCATGCCTAATAACCCTCAAGCGGTGATATTTCCTCCTAATTCATCAATTAAACATCTCAAATCCTCTCCAAAAACATAACCCTAGCTCCTCCCAAAGATCAAGAATTCAAGTCTTTCAATTCGAGATTCTCAAGAAAGGTTTCAAGATTAAGTTTCAAATCATCAAACTAATCAATATAAGGTACGTAGGATTTTCCTAAAACTACATGGGCATGGTAAAATAGTTTTAATGATATTTGAATATTGAAAATCCATGAAATTACAAAGAGGGGTTTGAGATTCACATTAACAATTACGCTTTGTGAGTATTGATAATTTTGTTTTGGTCTTGAGGCCTTCCCTTAAATTTGATTTTGTTAGTACATATGTGTTTATGTGTTTGGAGTTTTGAAATATGAATTGAGAGTATGAATTAATGAATTTCCTCCTCTCTCATTGTGTTACTTCTTGATTCACAAGTTATGGCTTTCAAAATTGCATGATTTAATGAATGAGTCAAGAGAATTACTATCTTATATGAATTTAATGATTGTTAAGAATTGAAGAAGGGGATGTATCATTTTTTAAATGTTAAATGTAATAATCGAAGGAATTTTAGGATTGTTTTGACAAATTGACCAATATTTATTGGAATTTTGAAAAGATGAGAATCTTAGCATGGTTTGACATATGTTTTGAAATATGTATTCTCTTGTATTGTTTGAATGTTTTGGTGGCTTGAACATTATTTTGAATGAAAGAATTGTACATGATATTTTATGTCTTATAAGATATGACTTGCAATTCGTGGTATGACAATACCAAAATAGATAATGCCATAAAATACTTAGAACAAAATAGAAATTAGATTTCATTAAGATTTTCAAATTTTGGATTCAAAAAGATAATGTTTAGAAAAAAGTTAAAATTGGGCCTAAAAAGAGTTAGATGGTTACCTGAAAAATGCATGAGTTCAGACACTCATTTCCTGAAACCATGCTTTGCGGATACAGTTTATTATGTCCTCAAAGAGTGATTATATACTGGCCTAGTGCCCTGTAGCATATCAGAATCAAAAACTCAAACCCTTAGGGCAAACTTGGGTTAGGGTCTTGGCAGCCGAGTCAAGGGTGGACTCCATTTATCCCATAGGGTCGTAGACTTGTAGGGTGTACCACCTAGATCAGAAGTAAGAAAAAGAGTGATTCATGGTTTCAAGAAATGTTTTAAAGCGTTTTATGTATGCCCATGTATTTTTATATATAGCATATGTAAAATGTCTTATGAATTACTCTCACTTATGTTGGATACATGTATGTTATTTTGGATTGCTCTGCATACTAGTACAATTGTATTGACCCCCTATATTTAAGGATCTGAGACACAGTCCTGGGGTCCCGCTAAGCAGTAGGTTATATTCTGTCAGAGATACAGTTGGTGAGCCTCCCTTATTTCCAAAGGCCTATTTTCACATCATTGTTATGACCACGTGTATCTAGATCATATTTTTGAATTTTGTAGTATGGAGAAGTCTGCGGAGTTGTTGTACAATGTTCATCAGAGTAGAATTAAAGTAAAATAGGTAGGCAACATATGCCTTTGGTATAGTTTTATAAATTTTATTATGTTGTAAGTTATGTGATTGGCAGTCTAACGTTAGAATGTTAAGTAGTGGAGAGTGGATTTTATGTGGTAGGAAAAGAAGATATGTATGTTCATGAGATTGTAAGATGTAGAATGAAGGCTGTAGAGGCTAGAAAAAATGAAGAGTAGCATTACCGAAAAGCAATACCTTTAGAGTATCATTAAAAGGGGAAAGTTTAGCATTTATACGTTTAGTGATACCCGATTGCATTGAGTGTTGTTCTTATAGTTTTAATGAGAAAATATGACCTCATGTCTAGAATTGTAACTTTGATCTGAGGGGGAGATGATGAGTTAAAGTAGTCCCTAAATTTTCCTGTGGTGTCAAGTTTCAAGTAAGAATCATGTTAAATCAATTCCTATTTAAGCAAGCTCCTCCTACTTTGATTTGAATGGACATCTAACAATGTCTTATGTATTCAAATCCTACCAATGTCTAAGGTCTGAATTCTCTATTTAACTCATGTAATGTTCCCACCACCAAACTAGAAGAAATGATGTCTCAGTGGTCCAATATTCCAAGTATCCAAGGTTTAAGTTATGTTGCTCAGAATCCATAAAAAGTTGTGTCTCACATAATGCTCGATTCAAAGAAACTATGTTTTCTATACATTATCGATTCATTTTATGTCGGTATTAGCCAAAGTGATAAAGTCTGCTAACTTATGGAAAATTTTCAGTTATTTAATGGAGGATCAATCGCTTCAATTGGCAATCCTTGTCTTAGTTATTAACTACATAAATTTTGGCTTTATGCCATGTAACTCTTGATATATGAACCCATAGTTCTCACTGTGGTCTTTCCTAAGAAATCATGTTGTGTTGTGGTTATGATGAACTCTTTACTTATGATCCATACACTTAATATATGAAGTACTTCGTGTCGACTCTATCGTATCTTCACCTCATATCCCTCCTTGTGTAATGCAATGAGTATAAGTTATAGTCTGATAGTGTTACTTCCATTAATGATATTTATGTTTGGGTCCCTCAATTACCCTCCATATGTTAGTATAATGTTGATGATGTTTTAGGTTGAGGAGGTGATGGTCTTGAAGATGAGAATTTTGGATGTGATTTCTTTAGCTAGAATTATAAAAGAAGGGGAAAGAAGGAGATGGATTTTTGTCTATATGAAATAGTTAGGAAGGAGTCATGTGGCCAAAGTCTACGTAAGTGCGTTTGAAATTATTGGTCTTAGTGGGGGAAATAAATGAAGTTGGTGTAGTAATGATAGGCTTGAATTGTGTGAGTGATGAAAACACAACCCTTGCACTATGTGATTAGTATTCCCTGAAATAAAATCCAATTGTGTTTGATGGTAGTGATAAGGTGAAGTAATATTCTTTTATGGAGTCCCATTGCTTAAATTAGCACCTCTTTTCTTCGAGTGAGGCTTCAACATAGGATTATTATATGGCAGGACTCAAACTCTTGTGGTTAGAAGTGATATGGAAGAATTGTAAGTAGGGAATGATGAAGTATGCTATTTGTTGTTTGGGGCATAGATGAGTAGTGGTTATTAGTGTGATGTCTATTCGTGGCATCTTGTCAGCTGGAGAATGCTTCAATTTCTTGTCTTCCACAAAACCTTATTTCATGATTAGTACCAATGGAAATCAGGCCTATTATCACCAAATTTACTCATGCCTTATGTTATGAAAATCATGAATCGTGTGCAAGGTCCTCTCTATGTCAATCCTTATCATCTCACATTTCGTGTGTATATGTTTCACTAGGGGTTATCATGAAGCTCGTTTTTTGCATTTGCATATTTGGTTGAGGAAAAGTGTTCAATGCCAGGTTTTGTTCTTTATTCTACACTTATAAAGTTTCAACACGTCCCTACCCATCATTCGGGGATGAATGATCCCAAGAGGGAGATAATGTAATGCCCCATATTTTTGAGCTAAAAATCGAACTATCATTCTTACGTGTGTAAAATCTAATCCCCAGATTAATATTTTAATTCATGTGTCATTATATTTATCCTAGTGTGGGAAGTACCTTCTAAGTGAAAATTATTCATAGAAACCTAGAGCAAAGTTGAGCTAAGAATCTTTGATTCGTCCAAAGTTTGGTATTCGATTCTACAAGGGTCAACTGTAAGCGTGTATAACTTTTTATATATGTGGAATTTTCATCTAAAGACGTACTGAATTATAGATAATTAAATTATCTTTCCAATGATACCAATTTTTCCTCAATCCGATTCCAGAACAAAAGTTATTGCCATTTTGAGAGAGGTATTGAGGTCGCACGATTAGCGTGCGACGCACAATTAGCGTGCGACGCACGCTCTACTTTACCCCTAGTTTTCAGATGTTGGTTCGGCATTTTTAAGGGCTTTTGAGTCTTTTCTTACCTTATAACTCCTAGACCAAGACTGATAACCCTCAAGGGGCGATATTTTCCTCCTATTTCATCAATTAAACATATCAAATCCTCTAAAAAAAAACATAACCCTAGCTCCTCCCCAAAGATCAAAAATTCAAGTCTTTCAATTCAAGATTCTCAAGAAATGTTTCAAGATTAGGTTTCCAATCTTCAAACTAATCAATATAAGGTACGTGGGGTTTTCCTAAAACTACATGGGCATGGTGAAATAGTTTTAATGATATTTGAATATTAAGAAGCCATGAAATTACAAAACGGTTTGCAGATTTACATTGACAATTATGCTTTGTGAACCCTTTTTAATAATATCGTTTTGGTCTTGAGGTATTTCCTTAAATTTTATTTTGTTAGTATATATGTATGTATGTGTTTGGAGTTTTGAAATATGAATTGAGAGCATGAATTAATGAATTTTCCCCTCTCTCATTGTGGTACTACTTGATTTACAAGTTATGGGTTCTGAAATTGCATGATTTAAAGAATGAGTCAAGAGCCTTACTATCTTATATGAATTTTATAATGGTTGAGAATTGAAGAGGGAAACAGTATCATGTTTTAAATGCTGAATGTGATAATCGAAGAAATTTCATGATTGTTTTGAGAAATTGACCACCATTTGTTTGAATGTCAAAAAGATAAGAATCTTTGCATGGTTTGATATATGTTTTGAAATATGAATTCTCTTGTACTGTTTGTATGTTTTGGTGGTCTGAAAATTATTTTGAAAGAAAGAATTGTAACCCTCACTATTTTCGAGCTAGAATTCAAACCATCGTTCCTACTCTATAGACCCAAACCTAATGGTTCCTTGTTAGTATATGTATGATGATAAATTCTATAATGTTGTAATACCCTTGAATGTGAATTGAGGTCGCAAAAAAATCTCCTAACTCAAGACGAGTTGAGAACTTTTCTAACGACTAAGCTTTAGTGAATCCTTCAACTTGGGTCACTTACAATGATCAATCCACCTATATATAATGAACTGCATGGCCTACTATATACCAAATGAAAGATCTTCTAGTTCTTTTTCCAAGGCAACTAGTTTTACCTTAATTCGATATCAGGATAGAAAGTTATGTTCGTTTTCTTTGGAGTATCTAACTGTCAAAAGGTGACGACGAAGTTGATGAGTTTTCAACTAAGTGACGACTAAGTTGATGAGGCGTCAACTAGGTGATGAGGCGTCAACTCTAGTAATGACCCTTAATTATAAAGGAGTAAATTCCACCTATAATTGGTGACTAGGGTGACGGGACGTCACCAAGTTGACACTTCATCAACCTAGTCGTCAGCCGAGGAAAATCCAACATTTTTGTTGGTTTCTCAAGGGGTGTTTTGGTCTTTTCCTCAGCCTACAATCCTACCCCACAAATTAAATCATTTAATAAGTGTTATTATTTATCCTTAACCGGCTTTAACCATCTACAATCCTCTCCACTCTCAAAAACAAAAAAAAATAGGTTTCATTCAATGCTAGATTTCAAGCAAATTCAAATTCCTTTTCATCAAAAAAGGTACGTAGGGCTATCCTAAACTCTATGGGAATAAATTTTAAAGTTTCAAGATCTAACATATAAATGTACACATGTATTATGAGATTTTAGATTCATTTGAGAGCATACATTGGGAACCCTGATTTATGATGAAATCTTGTTTAAACCATGGGGCTTTTTCCTAAACATTAATTATATTAATGTTTATGGATGTTATTAGTATGAAAATTTTTACGAAAGAAAGATTTATGTAATTTCCTATCTTTTAATGAAACTCACCGTCTTCACAATGTTATGGATTGTTTAACACATATGGTTAAAAGTTAAGTTTAAATGTTTTGCCATTGTTTATGGATTGTCATTGTCTTATGAACGAATTGAGAGGGGATTTTCCTTGTTTTATAAATTCTCATGTTTCCTAATAAATTACTTGCATATGATTGATGAAAGAGATGACCAAACTTTGTCAATGTATTGAAAAGAAAGTATTTTGCATGAGTTTCATATGTTTTGAAATAAGAACTCTCTTGAAGTGTTCAAATGTTTTTGGTGGTCAAATAACATGTTTTGATTGGAAGGACTAAGGAATGATATGTTTTGGCTTATATATGACTTGCAAGTCTTGGTATAAAGATAGCAAACAGATGAATGCCATGACAGATTCAAAACAGATCTGAATACAAACTTTATTCAGATTTTTAGATTTTGATTTCAGTAAGATGCATGTTTCTAAAAGGTTAAAAATGGGATCTAAGAGAGTTTGGTGGTTACCCGAAGAAGGCACAAGAACAGATGACTCATTACCCAAAATCATGATTTTTGATACGAGTTTTACTATGTCCCTAGATAGGGATTCTACGTTGGTCCTATGCCCTTTGGTGTATCAGAATTAGAAACTCCAATCCATGTATCAAACTTAGGTTGGGGGATAGACCGCTGAGTCAAGGAAGGATTACATATATCCCGTGGGATTTTAGAATTGTAGGGCGTACCACCTAGCTTAGAAGTACGACAAAGAGTTGAATCGTGATTTATAGAAGTGTTGAAACTTATTGATTATTCTCGTGTATTTCTAAATATATTATGATAAGTTGGTTACAAAATGATCTCACTTATTTTACATTAGATATGTGTTATTTTTAGTTGTTCTATGTAGTAGTACTTTCGAGTATTGACCCTCTATATTTCAGGTTTTGAGGCCCAGTCCCATAGTCCTGCAAACCTGTAGATTGTTCCAAGAGTTCATAGTTGGTGAGCCATCCTTGATTCAGAAGGCAGTCCACTCTTATGTTAGTTTAGCTATTTTATGGTCTGGTCGGGCACTTTATCCCGGCCTAGTCAGTTAGTATTTGGTAGAGGCTTCGTAGATGAGATGTAAGTATTATGTCGTCAAAACTTTTGGACATAGTTTGATTATAAGTTTCCATTGAACACCGTCACATATTCCACATTTAGATGTATGTATGGATTATGTTCATGATAGCATGTTATGGGGTTTCTCGGGACTTTTTGGTTTGGGATGCCCATCTCTGCCAGGACCTCGACTCGGGTCATGACATATTAATACAATAATGAGTATCGAAACGCCATAACTAGGGTTGTGGGAATTATGATACATTAACAATGTAGTATTCATAGTACAGAATAATCTTCAATCAGAGTTCATATGTATTGGTTGTTTCCTTTGTTTTGAATGTTTTTCGATGGTGCGCAACCTTAGAAATCACCTAATCTATACTCTGGATAAAAGATAAGGAAGTTTTCATAGAAATGTTCTCCACATGAACTACAAGAGAATGATTGTCGACACACTTCTTGAGAATGGAGATGTGGAACACATGATAAACCGATGCCAAACTCGAAAGTAACTCTAATTTAAAAGCAAGATTTCTAATTTTTTTCCCAATTTGGTAACAGCAAGGGGAGAGCCTGACTTTTCTCCGAACCTCTTAATACCTTTCATAGGAGAGACCTTCAAAAATACACTATCATCAAACTTGAACTCCAATTCCCTTCGTCTCACATTAGAGTAGGACTTTTAACGACTTTGGTCAGTCTTTAGCCTTTCTAGAATCATCTTAAATTTCTCCATCGCTTGATCAAGATCAGGTCCCAACAATCTAGTTTAACCTACCTCGAACCACCCAAAAGGATACTGATATCTCTTATTATATAGGGCCTTGAAAGGATCCATTTGATGTTAGAGTGGTAACTGTTATTGTAAGGAAACACAATAAGAGACAAGTGACCCAACCAAATAACTTTAAAGTTAATAATACAATCTCTAACATATCCTCTAGGGTCTAAATAGTAAGATCCACCAACGTGCTCAATTATTTCTAAAAAGATCTCCAAAAATAATATATAAATTGTATAAATCTGTTAGTTGCAATCGATATTGGTGCACCATGCAATCTAAAAATCTCCTAGATATACTACATCGCATATTCCTCCACAAAGTATTTCGTTCTAACAGGCAAAAAATGAGTGAGCGTGTCCATTCTATCAATAAAGACCCAAATTGAGTCACACTGGTTATGAGGACATGGTAGATCTATGATAAAATTTATATTTACCATCTATCATTTTCACACTATAATTGATATATCTTGAGATGTACCACAACACCTTAAGTGATCAACCTTAACTTGCTAACTTGAGTACTGAGCAACAAAGTTTGTAATATCACTTTTCACTTCATTCCACAAAAATATGTACCTTAAATCTTGGTACATTTTAGTAGAGTCGGGACTCACATTATAACCTAAAACATGGGCTTCAGTAGAAATTCTCTCATACAAACTATCAACATCAGAAACACACAACCTCCCCTGGTACCACAAGATGCTATCACACACTATTTAAAAATCCATAATCTTTTGTTATTCAACTTGCTCCTTAATTTGCAGAAGTATATCATTAACTTTTTTTCCTTATGTTTGGTACCAAAGATGACGTAGCTATTTCATGAAAAATGAGTATACCATCTTAAAAATCTTGATGTCGAACTTTTCAATTAGGAAGTGGATGAATATCCTTCTCCAACCATCTCTATTACTCCTCCGAGTGGTGAAGGCTTCCCATGGAAAACCTATTAAGAGGATCATTAACTAATTTAGACTTACATAGGTGATAAATGCAAGCTCATGTCATAGTCCTTCAATTGTTTAAGCCATCTTCTTTGCCTGAGATTCAATTCTCACTATGTGAAAACATATTGCAGACTTTTGTGATCATTGAAGATTTCAACATATACCCTATAAAAATTGTGTTGCCAAACATTAAGTTCAAATACCGCCGCCGCCAACTCAAGATCATGGGATGAGTAGTTTTTGTCATGATCCTTGAGTTTCCTAGAAACATATGCAAAACTTTTCCATAACCCATAAGCACATACCTAAATCCCACCCGAAATGCATCATTGTATAACAAATATCCTTATGTAACCTCAAGTAAGGTCAATTAGGAGCAAAAGTAAAATGACCTTTCAATTTCTGTAAACTACTCTCATAAGCATCAGGCTATTAAAACTTTATCTTTTTCTACATCGACTTTGTTAATTGGGAAACTATAAAGGAAAAATATTCCATGAACCTCCTTCTAAAGCCAACAAGCTCCTTACATAAGTTAGAGTCGTTGGAATGGGACATTTCATCACTGCCTCAATGTATTGAGGATCCTCATTAATACTTTTACCAGAAAAAATCTAACAGAACAAAGCCATATAACTGAGCCAAAAATTTCACTTAGAGAATTTGAGAACTACTCCCCATACTTGAGTGTTAGAAGCAAAATTCATAGATTATTAGTGTTCTCCTCCTCACTTAGGGAATGAATCCATATATCATGAATTAAAATAGTAACAAATTTATCACAAAGAATTCTAAAACACCATGCTCAAAAGATCCATAAAAGATTCAGGATCACTAGTTAAGCTAAAGAACGCGACCAAAATTTTAAAGTGGTCATATCAAGTTCTGAAAGTCATCTTGGGGATATCAGCTTCCTTAACCTTGAATCGATGTCAACTTGAATGATGATCTATGTTGGAAAAACAATTTAGCATACTAAATCTTGTAAAAAGGAATCATCAATTCAGGGAAGAGGGTACTTGTTTTTTACTGTGAGCTTATTCAACTGTCTATAATCTATGCATACACGGAGAGATCTTTCTTTTTTATGAACAAATAATATATGAGCACCCCAAGAAGAGACGTGGGGATGAATGAAGCCTTTATTAAGGAGGTATTTCATCTGTTCTTTTAACTCTCATGACTCCAGAGAAGCCATTCAGTAAGTAGAATGGAAATTGATTTAGAGTCGGGCAAATTACTAATCCAAACTCCATTTCTGTATAAGGAGCAATTTTGGGAAGTTCTTTTGGATAGGCCTTGGGAATTTCATTTTCCATAGATACAAAATGGAGTGGAGGACTTTTGGCATGGAATCTTAGACTCGAACTAAATGATACGAATACCTTTTGGAAATCGTTTTATAGGCCTTGAGATAAGAGATGAACTTGTCTTTTGAAACTATAGGGCTAAGTTTCGATTCTAAGACTAGTTCATTAAGAAAACAAAAGGTAATTTTTTTAGTTCTATGGTCCATAGAAACATAACAAGAATGAAACCAACGCATTCCCAGAATGACATTGAAATTTACTATATCTAGTTCTACAAAATCCACTAAAGTGTCTCAATCAAAGATAGTCATAATATAATTTTTATAGAACCTTATCACAATAATGAACTCAACGGGGGTAGAACCTGAGAAGGGTCATGAATATTTTTTGGACAAAACCCAAAATTCACAACCTCATAAGGGGACACATAAGATAAGGCAGAATCAGGATCAAGTAACACATAAACATCATGGAAAAAACCTATAACATACCCGTGAAAATACTCAGCGAGGTATCAAAAGAATCCTGGAAAGTATATAAAGTATACAAATGGTTGTGACCCCTGCGAGTTCAAGAAGTAATACCCTTTACAGTTGGAGTTAAAGAAATGGAAGGTGAGGCTTTCCTGCCCCCAAATGGTCCCTTTACTGAGAGGCATTCACATTGAATATGACCAAGCTTTCAACAATAATAACATACATTCTTACCCATATGAAAAATTTCATGGTGAAGCTTTTCACAAGTGCAAAAAGAAGGATTGTACGGAGCTGATCTTGAGACTGAGTACCCTATAAACTGGGGCCATTACTAGGCTATAATAATTGATTTCTCATGCTTATGGGTTTATGTGAAATGGAAAATGAATGAGCATTCCCCAAGATTTTTTTGGAAAAGTTTTTCCACTCTTACTACTATTCTAGTGGCTTACCTCTAGGTCTATGGGTTTAACCTCCTTACTGTGTCGCTCCTCAACTTTCTCTAACTTTTTCTTATCCTCTAACTACTGATCATAAACCAATAACTAAGATATATCCATGCTATTATTCAACATTGTCCATTTTACAATCCAGCACCACATGATGAGAAACACTAGACACAAACATCCTCATTTTGATCCTCATATTTTGCATCAATTTTAGAGCATAAAGAGACAACTGTTAAATTTTAGAGTATATTTTTTAACAATCATATTCCCTTTCTACAGATTCAGAAACTCTTCATCTTTAATTTTCCTAAACTCCCGAGGAAAGAAATAATTAAGAATTTTTTGGAAATATTTTCCCAAACAATAGGTTCAACAATTCTCACCCATGATCTTCTCCCACTAATCATACCACTCATACCACTGATAATACATACTTTTAAGATAATAAGCCACCAACTCAACTCCTTATATATCATTAGAATACATGACAATATTTTTTTGCCTTATCATCAATAAAATACGAGGGATCCTCTTTAGTTTTGGATCTAGTAAAACTAGAGGGTTCAGTTTAATGAACTAACAAACCGTGGTAATGTCTGTAGAATCATGAGTAGAAATAACATTAATTAAACAGTGAGAATGAGATGACACAATCTAGAAAAGCATCTGAATAACCTGTCCGAGCCTAGCATTAATAGCATCACCTGGGGGCTAAGATTGAGTAGGGATAATTCTGGGTTCCTTGGAGGACTAACCAGGGCAGATGGAACCCTGCAGGTCGATTAGGTCAAAAGTGTGATTCCACTACAAGTCTGCATCACATGAGTAGGATGGGACCCATTAACATTTTTCCCTATAGGAACGGAGGTTCAAGCTGAAGTATGTTGTCCAATAGTTCTTTTTGGAGGCACAATCTAAAATGGGGAAAAATTAAGAGTTAGAAGGAATTTCATAAAAATTGACTTCTTAGCACAAAATAGAACATAAAAGAAAGGAAAATATTCCTATGTGTCTTGTAGCCTCCCCTTTATAAGTGTGACATACTGCACACTCATAAAAATTACTCGACTAGACATGGAGACTAGGCAAACACCTAAGGATACTTGAACCATGTTCTGATACAAAGTTTGTCATGATCCAATACTAGGCCCTATATATAACGGGAATTCCGGACTAATAAAGTCATGAGAGAACCTTTTAGTATATCATCATGAGAAGTATATTAAAATTTGCAGAAAAAAACCCAATAAGGAGAAATCCAACTTAACTATAAAAGTAATTTATCCATATCTAAAATAAAATGTTATGACATCAACTATATACATGTATGAAGCCTCAAACTTGGTAATGAAAAATCTAAGTCGAGACATAGCCCCGATGATACCATAAAATAGATAATCAATGTCTAAAATAAGGAAAATATATAACATCCGGAATATGGATGGCTCACCACTTGCTTAAGATATCCTGAAGAATCCTATTACAGCACAGAACTATGAGAAAATACTGTTGATTCTACATCATGAAATATTGTAGCGCCTGAAAAAGGCTAGTACGATGAATACTAGTATGCAACTCAAGGGAAGGTACAAAAATATTTCATAAAGAAAGTCATATAACTGAACATAAGTCATGAGAAAAAATTATGGAAAGTAACTTACTGTATAAGACATAACATTTGTTATTTTTAGTTCTGTACTAGGAAGTAGCACCAACATTATGTAACTCACGAGCTATATGAGTTTGGTCTATACCCAAGTATCGGGGCCTTGATCCATATTTTCTACTTGGACTGAGATACATATCACCATATCCATCATATCATGCTCATAGAGGCAAATCAAAAGGTCATCTTGTTAAGGAGTGAACCATCCCTATGTCATCAAAACATAGGTTTCAACCATTAGGTCACAATGACATACACCTTCTCAGTGGACTGCATAATTCTCTTTAAGCCCATTTATTATATTTTCATGAATATTAAACATTTGACATAATATAAACCTTTCATAGGTTCAATCATTAAGTTGGTATAATCATATCAAGACTTGCAAGTCATACATATCATCCCATAAAATTCTATATACTCGTTAACTCATTAGCCCAACCATTTTGAAGACTTATAATAAGTACATTTGAAAAATCCATTAAGGTTTCTAAGAGTCACTATAAGTTCATTGTTTTTGCAAAAATATGGGCAATGGGGGTAAATGTCATTTTATCACCATAAGGTTTAGAATCTCCCAAATAATTTATCAAAAACATGATTTCTTGAAACTGAACATATTCTAACTTTAAAATTCATAATATGAAGATTTCACAATTTAAGTAACAATCTCAAATCCCAAGTTCAAATGAAGATTAGAGACAATATCATAGAAAAGGGCTCACAAAGTTTAAATTGTATCATCGTTCGTGGAATCATTCTCAACCCTAATTCGCAATTCATATGTATAAATACATACATAATAAGAAAACTATTTAAGTATAACTTTTTTTGAAAAGTGGTTATCCAACATATCATGAGAAAAGATCTGAAGAGAATCATTGAATTTAAAAACCCCGAGCTTGATACTTGCTTGAAATTTAGAGTTGGAGTTTTAGAGAAGGAAACATGTTTGGTCAAACTTGTTGATGTTTTTCTAAGAACTAACCCTTATTTGATGATTTCAATCCAAGGATGAGGTTCTACGGTAATAAAAAGACCAAACTATCCCTTAAAAAAATCTCTTTATTACTGCAAAAAAATCTCATCTCACAGTCGAGATAATGGACCGTCAACCCCTTGATGAGTCGTCATCCAAATCATCAACTTATGGCTGGATTTTGATCTTACTAGTTAGGCTTGAAGGCCAACTTCACGATTTGTCATCAAGTTGACGAGCCATCAACTTTGTCGTCAACTTCATCAATCAATCATTGGAAGATAAACACCCTCTGATAAAATGATCATAATATTGTACTATGATATTAGATTGACAAAAGGTCAACAACGTTTGAAAGAAGATTCAACGAACTTTAATTTGGTGGGTCATGATATGAAAAACTCTTAATATTCAAGGAGTTATGATAATAGATGGCCCTGGTAAAATTTTTATATATGAAAACTCAGTGTGTAAAGAAGCTTGCAACTTAACTTAAAACTAGAAGTTCCTTAGGTCTTTAATTGATATTGAAAACTCTTTCCATGCTAAGAAATTGGCCGTATCACTTATTTATCATTTAAAATCATCGGGTTCGGATCTATACACATTTAAAATATGGTTCGAATCGTAGTTTAGATATCCCAAGTGTTACATTAATACTCTACAATATGTAGAATTTTCCAAACTACAAATATCAATGATACCACACTATAACCTTCTTGATTCTTTTAACTATGATATTTATATTTAAAAAAAATTCACTTTTGATATTTTTCACAAAAAGCAATATCTCTTATCTTTTATCTTGCCTTTAGATCTTTTGAATTTTGATAGTCATTTATTATTCAAACTTTTTAAATGGTATAAAGTCAAAATACAAAATAACAAATGCGTAGTTCTTTCATTTGTTTCATAACTTCTTTTCATTTCACCTGTCATTCTTATCGTATATGTGGACAAATAAAAAAAGGAATAAACATTAATAATTTACTAAACAGAAGTTGCAATTTAGATTTTGTAACCAAATTTATCAAATTTAATGCTTATCTATATAATCATTATCTTCCTAAAAGGAAATTATAGTGTCAGTACGATGGGCTTAATTTGATCAATGATGAAGCATTTACAACCAAAATCTAATGAGGGAAGTCATACCTTTATCGTGTAATATTTACTCCCATAAGAATTTAATTTTTCCAAGTTGCTATTTTTCTTTTACCAGATGGTGAGAACACGTTCATCCATTTCAACTAAACTAAAGGTAGCACTAGCACCTAATTAAAGGGCCAAACTGATGGAGCTCTTACATGGATTGATTTTGTTCAGTTATTCATAGGCAGACAGTCCAAGATATCTAAATACAATTTAAGTTAGTCATTGGTGGACTTATGCGCTGTTTGATATGGATTATAGATAATTTTATGTGCCTTCTTTTGTGATATATTTATTCCTGCAAAAAATTACGGAGGGTCACTTGGCCTTAGATCGAAATACAACCTCTTGGACAACAAAAGCAGAGTAGGATTTTTTTTAGTTTATGGAAAGTTATCAAAAATGAATTAGTTATGAAATACCATTACAGTTAATGTGTGTTATCTGGATCTCTACAGGTGACTAGGGGTTATTAGTTTCATTGTAGGAGAAGGTATCAAATATACATGGGGCAGATGCTTCTCCTTATCTTTTCTTGCATATAGTTGATGTTTTCGTCTTTTTATTAGTTTATTACTTCATTTTTTTTCAACTTTATGAGTCAAATTCATTATTTTCTTTGTTTTTATTCAATATTTTTAAATTCACAATTACTGCCATAGTATTGACTATTTTTAAGGAAATTATTTAAATAACAAAAAATCTAGTCTTTCATTTGATGAAATTTTCCACAGGATTACCTTTTGCAACAACTTTCCTTGCAAAGCATTCAGGAAAAACTATAATTTCCTTGTTCTATACTTCTGGGGATGGAGCCTTGAAGCACAGTACAGTTATTTTCATGTGACTTATAAATTATTGATGCAAAAGTTGTGGAATTAGCAAATATTTATGCTTCCATCACAATAGGAAGACTATTGTACCCCCATTTAAGATAGGGGTCTTGACAAGGGAAGATTGAGTAAAGCAGCAAGAACCCTTCACCTCAAATCCTTAGGTAGTGGGCTTGAGTAGCCAAAGGAGCACAAAGGGAGGAGCTCCAAGGGAGAGTTTCAAAAAGAAGTCAGGATCTTTTTCGAATCATGCACGAACACAAGAATTATGATGCTTTGCACACTAGATTGTCTATTATATAGATATGATATGCCATAGATATCTTCTTAGAAATAATGGTTAAAAGCATACCCGGAGTACTTTTTAATGAGTTTTATATTTGAGCTATTCAGGTGTTTGAGTTTTCAACCTAAGCATCACCAACTATTTATCAAATACACCTAGACACACTGAACGCAAATGTCAAAAGTCATTTGAAAACTTAACTTGCTCATAAACTTTTGTCCACGTGGTAGCTGACTCATTAATTTTTGAGTCATGTTTTGGTAAGTAGTTGATGAAGATTCTCATAGGAAATGCAGACATTTGATAGTCCACGTAGGAAGCCCACAAAAGAGTGAGTGTTTTAATTTGAACATTATCTCTTTATTTCTTAGTAAAATATTCCAATTATTTTCATTACTTATCCACGTGGAGTACCATTTGACACAATTTTTAAATAAAAAAGAGAGTGTGCACAACATACCATCAAATACTAACTGAGATATGTTTTGATAAATAATTAGCGATAATACACAAAAAAATCTTTGTACCATGTAAAAAGACGAAAGAAGCTTCAACTATTTTATTTGTTGGGCTTCCAGCTGCAACTATTGCAAATTCTAGTGAAACACTTGTAACAAACACCCCTCAATATATACTCACACACAAACTCGAAACCTGCAACAACAGAGAACATAAACGAGTCAGAAAATTTTCAAAGTTCTAGGTCAGTTTTGGTGTTCAATTTAGTTCAGTTCAGTTCTAATTTCAGTGTTTATTTTTCTGTGATGTCTTTCTCTAACAACCTTTTTCTAGAGACAAATATTATGCCTTTGAACTTTTAAAATTTTTGGATTAATTTATGACTTCTCTCATGTGTATATGCTATTTTTTCAACAAAGTTGCAATAGAAAAAAAAAAGAGTCAGAAATTTTTTAATTTTTTGTGATCTCTGTCAGACACAAGTTTTTAGACACAAATTATATATATCTAAACTAGATTATGCTACTTTATATTTCTTGTTGATTTGAACTATTTAAAATTCTCTGATAGATGTATAAGTTCTTCCCTGTATACATGTATTTTTTTAATTTAAAAACACTAGAGGAAATCTGAAAAAAAGTGGATCTAGAATTTTAAGCAAGTTTGTGTATTGTGATATTTGATATTGAACGTAACATAAATGTATAATATTAGAGTCAAATCACATATAATATATATGTATGGTAGACATATTCATGTTATTATATGTACAATAGATATGATACATGACCTTGGAGTCAACAATTTTGTTTGTAATTTATTTGTTTTTTGTCTTTTTACGTTTACATTTCCTATTCGAAATTCACAAATACCTAGGGTACAATTACCTTGTATGTATTGCCAATATTCGTTGGATAAATATACATATTGAAATAAACAAAGAAGCCTATACTAGTAAACACTTTTCCTCTTTTTACACTTGCTAAATTTTATATATAATTTTCTCCTGAAAACAAATCTATGGCAATCCTCTCT
The DNA here is from genome assembly GCA_030864225.1 of Capsicum baccatum var. pendulum. NCBI lineage: Eukaryota > Viridiplantae > Streptophyta > Magnoliopsida > Solanales > Solanaceae > Capsicum > Capsicum baccatum. Next base: position 248,485,476 of record CM061550.1, read on the forward strand.
ATATTATCTTTTGTCTTTATATGCTTAAGAAAACCCTTTCCCATCAGAAAAAAAAAAATAAAGCTTCACACCAGATTTTCAACTAAAAAGATTAATCTTTTTGCACATTTTTAGCTGCACCCAATTTTTGTCATTTTAAGCAAAACCCATCATCAAATCTTACCCAATGGATCCTGTTGGATTACGGGTATGGGTCAACCATGTAGACTGACCCGACCTGACCCGAACCAAAACGTCCCTAATCGTCACATATTTTTGAATATCTGAATAAAAGAAGATAAGGAAATAACCTGTTTAATTAAATAAAAAGAGTGGGAACAGTTACTAAAAAAACTGTTCACCCGCCCAAATCCCTTATAAGAATCCTTCTTCTTCAGAAAACAATGAGATGACGAGAAAACAAGATCAGATATAAAAAAATTCAGTATATTATAAAAATAACACCAACAAATTAAGAGCATTTAGTTTGTGAAATCAAATCTTTGTTTCCAAGAGATTCAAAGAGACTTGGGACAGATCCTTTTTAGGAAGTAAAATCAAGATTCGCGGCAAATTCTAAGGTACACAATCATTATTTTTGCTTCGAAATTATCATCAATGGTATCAAAGTCAGGTTTATATTTCTCTAATTTCACATGCAAAATCTATATTCTAATTTTAGAAATACAAATCGAGTCAAAACTCACATGTTAGAAAATTTGTTAAACAAATTAGCACATACATGTAATTTTGATCAACGATCAGACACGCCACCGCTACTCTGATCAAACGCGCCACCACTAAAACTCTGACTGGACACACCACTGATTGAGTCCTGCCAAGAGTTGTAGTCAACTCTAAATTTGAAACCCACATAAGCATGGTGTTATTTGTTTTGTTCTGAAAATCGTCAGAGTAACCACTCAGAGAAGATGATCTTTGTTGTTTTAATTTGTTTTGTTATGTGGTGTACTAAAATAAATATGGGATTTTCTTTTCTGTTTGTTCTAAGAAAACACACACAGAAATTTTGTTAATTTTCTTTATTGTTATGGTGTACTAATAAATGTATAGTATAGGTACTACTTTGTAGTACAGACATAAATAATATAAAAAAATGATGAAAAGGGTTATAAAGTGATGACCTTAACACTTACTTCTTTTAAATAATTATTAAGATTTTTTTTCTTTGGGGCATCATGTATAAATAATTATATAAATAAAGATTTATGCCTTTGATTTAATTTATTAATAAAGGTATAAATTAGACTTGATATTTTTCTTTCTTTGTCATAATTAGTCCAAAATTTTTCTATAACAGATTTTCTCTTCTATGATAAATTGTGACATAAGTGTCACATTGAGTGGTAAATTCATTCTTACTATTTCTTAGTTCTTATTTAAGAAATGGTTGAATGGGAACAAACTCAAATCACTCCAAGTGGGAGTTCTGGATGTCAAGCAAAGAGACAAGGTAGAAGAGCACGTCATCGAAGGACATGTTTTCAAGGTCGAGAGATGATACGAAATGGTGTCTCCAGGATGACACAAAATCTATTACGAAATGAAAGGGATATACGAAGGAAAATAGAGAAGAAGCTTAACTAATTCAAGTCTTTGAAGATGTCGCCTAACATTACTGTTGCTAGTTTTATACATCTATTTGAGATGAAATGTATAGAACTAGAAAACTATGTAAAAATCTCGGATTGGGAAGCATTAGCTATTTTAGTAAATTCTCTCCGTGACCCTTAGGGCGAGAGATTAATTGATCTTTACCATGAGATTTGGCCTAGCAAGTCATTTTGAGTGTACATAAGTTGTCTTGAATATTTGTGGAATGACTTGTTTTTAGATTGACCTGTAACATGAAGTTAATTATAAACTTTATATTTATATTAAGTTGTTTATATACTTTTATATGAATTTCATTCATTTGTTTGAGTTTTAAATGACTTAATTGAAATCTATCATTCTAATACACATTAAGAAATTAATTTCTAATTTTGGTTAAATGTTTAGTTAGTATATGATGATTGGATTCTTAAGTATCCTTTAGATTTTACACTAAACATAAAATCTTTATGTTAAATGATTTACTTGAATGTGTAATTTGAATGCATAATTCATAATATACTTGCGTAATTGTCTTTTAATAACAAACATGACATCTAAAAGCATAATTGCTGACTTGAACAAAGGAGAAAAACTTAATGGAGACAACTAAAACATTTGGAGTTGTAAGATGTGGTATGTATTAGAAGAGAAAAATGCTCTCGAACGTATTAACCATGTCTTAAGTCTACCAGAAGAGGACAATACTGCACAACACAGGAGTGACCTTGAAGCTTACAAGGCTTAAAAAAAGGCTGATTCCATTGCACGTGGAATCATAGTAAGTTCTGTGGTTGATGACCTAATACATGAGTGTGACAAATTTCCTACTAACAATACCAACTGGGCACACTTGCGAGGAATATATAGGGATACTTCTATTACCCGTCCGAGACAGTTGACTATCAAGTTTGACACTTACAAGAAGCGCTATGATCAGAATATCATACAACATCTTAGGGTGATGTCAAATATGATAGCTCAACTAATAAGTGATGGTCATGTTCTCTCGGATGAGTAGTAGGTTCAGGCAGTAATCCGATCTTTTCCCAATATTTGGGAACGCCTGAAGGTTAACTTAACCCATAATAACAGCATCAACACTTTTTCTGATGTTGTACACCACGTTGAACATGAAGATGAACGGCTTGGTGCTGCTAAAGTTGCTTCTAATGCCTTTATGGCTGAATCAAGTGGTAAGGACTCTTCAAGATTCAAGTGTAAAAAGAAGTGGAAAATAATGGGAAGGGTAAAGAGACCGAAGAAGGACCCTCTGAGAAAAAAAATAAGCTAAACTTCAATAAGAAGAAAAAGTTTTTCAAGAAGAAAGACAAGAGAAAGATAAAGTTCTACAATTGCCAAAATCTGGGGCATTTTGCTCGTGAATGTCCTAAAAGGAAAAAGGTAGCATTTCTAAATGCATATCTAAGTGCTACATATGTTTCTAGCACTGTTTTATTAATTGAATCTTATCCTATGTGGATTGTAGACCCAGGAGCTACCGACCATGTGAGTCAATATCGAGAAACATTTATGGAGTTCCATCGAGTTTCACCTGGATCAAGGTGGATCTATGTAGGAAATAATGCAAGAATTGAAGTCAAAGGGATTGTCATTTGTAAAGTAGATTTGCGTGAATGTCGGTCTTTAATGTTGCATGACATCCTATATGCTCCAGAAATTCGATGAAACTTAGTTTCTTTGTCTGTTCCTTAGATGTTGGCTTTCATTTATTCTTTAATAGTAAATATGTAAGAATTACTCAACACAATGTTTTTTATGGTTTTGGACATCGCTATGACCGCTCTATTATTTTAGATTGTAATCCTTCAACTTATGACTATTATGTTGATCGTTGTGTAATGTCATGTTATTCTAGTAATAATGATGTTGATATAATTACATGGGATGCTAGATTGGGTTATATAGGGTAGGACCAAATAAATATATTAGAAAAGGAAGGACATCTAGGTTCTTCTCCAAAATTGAAATGCCAATTTGTGAAAATTGTCTTGCTGAAAAGATTACATGTAAACCATTTAGGAAGGCTAAAAGAGCCAAATTCCCATTGCAATTAATCCATTCTGATATCTGTGGTCCAATGAATGTGAGGACAAGGAATGGTAATTCATATTTCATTACATTCATTGACGATTTCACGCGTTTTGGTTATGTCTATTTGATATCTCATAAATCAGAAGCACTTGAATGCTTTAAAAGATATATGAATGAAGTTGAGAATCAATTAGATAAAAGTATAAAGGCACTAAGAACCGATAGAGGACGTGAATATCTGTTGAAAAAGTTTGAAGAACTGTGTATTGAAAGAGGCATTATTAGATAATTGACTACTCCTTATACACCTCAACAAAATGGTGTAGCCGAAAGGAGGAATAGAACATTGTTGGATATGACAAGGTCCATAATAGCGCAAGAAAGTTTACCAATCTCTTTCTGGGGAGATGCGTTATTAACTGTGGGCTACATATTGAATAAAGTGTCTTCTAAAATAGTATCTTCTACTCCTTATAACCTATGGACTGGTAATAAACCAAACTTTAATGATCTAAGACCTTCGGGTTGTGCTGAATTTATTAAAGTTTGTTTTGGTATGTTTGGAAAACTAAGTCCAAAAGGAAAGAAGTGTATCTTTATAAGATACTCTGAACACTCCAAAGCTTATGTGTTCATTGGTGAATTGAAAGATGGAAGTACTACAGAAATTGAATCACGAGATGTCACATTTGTGAAAAATGATTTTTCAAAAAGGAACGAAATAAAGGAAAATGAGCCTCTTTACAAAATGTTGAATTCAGATGATCAAATAATGTCACAGGACATGCTTGATAATTCTATTGAAGAAGAAATGATTCTTGGTCCAACTGGAGTTGTAAATCCTAAAATCCTATTGAGGAATCTGAACTTCAATTGCGTAAGAGTACCAGAAAAGGTGTACCTAAATGATCTTATGAGATTGAGTATTATGTCTTTCTGGTATCTCCAACAAATTGGATAAACCTAATTCTATGATTGAGGCTTTATCGAGTCGTGAAAAAGATGAATGGATAAAAGCAATGAAAGAAGAATTAGAGTCAATGAAAACCAATAAATTCTGTGATCTAGTTGATCTTCCTTCTAGGCGTAAAGATATTGGGAAAAAGTCGATTCTCAAAGTTAAATTACATCAGATAGATCAATAGAAAGACACAAATCACGATTAGTGGCAAAAGGTTTTTCTCAAGAAGCTAGAATAGATTATGAGGAAACTTTTTCACCAGTTGTAAAATATACCTCAATTCAATTGCTTCTGGCTATAGTTGCACGTTTAGATTTAGAATTACACCAAATCGACGTGAAGACTTCTTTTCTCAATGGAAAACTAAAAGAGGAAATCTACATGGAACAACCTGTAGGATTTATTGTTAAAGGCCAAGAAAAGAAGGTTTCTAAATTAAACAGATCAATATATGGCCTTAAACAATCTTTAAGGCAGTGGTACCTAAGATTTCATAAGGAAGTGATTTCATTTGATTTCACCATGATCGATGAAGACCATTGTATCTATGAAAAAAAGTCCAATGAAAAGTTTGTGATTCTTTCGCTTTATGTGGATAATATTTTATTAGTTGGAAATAATTTAGAGTATGTAAAAGCTATTAAGTCATGACTTTCAAAGTCATTTGACATGAAAGATATGGGTAAAGCGGACTATATATTGGGTGTTAAAATCCAAAGAGACCGTTCAAAGAAAATTTTGAGTCTATCTCAAGAAACAAACATAATGAAAATTTTGAAATGTTTTCGAATGAATAGTTGCAAATCCATGGATACTCCTATAGTAAGAGGTGAAACTTTAAGCATTGATATGAGTCGAAAGACTTAAAAAAAGAAAAATAAGACATGTCTCGAGTACGATATTCCAGTATAGTTCGGAGTTTGATGTACGCTATAATGTGTACTCACCCAGATATTTGTTATGTCGTAGGTCTGGTTAGCAGGTATCAATCCAATCCTGGAAGAGATCAATGGAAAGCAGTAAAGAGAATTTTTTGATACCTAAAGAGTACTGTTGATTATTCACTATGCTATAGTGGATTCTATTTATCCATAAGAGGTTATACAGATGTTGATTAGGCTGGTGATCGATATGATAGAAATTTAACTTTCGGTTATGCCTTCTTGCTAACTGGTGATCCAATTTCATGGAAAAGTAAGAAACAAACTTGCACAGCCCTGTCAACTATGGAATCAGAATTTATGGCTTGTGCATCTGCAGTACAAGAAGCTGTTTGGTTAAAGAGATTCTTTAAGAATTTGAATATCACAAAGAATTCTAAGGGTCCCATGATTTTATATAGTGACAGTCAAGCGGCCATCTCATATACAAAGGATCCTAAATATAACAACAAGATCAAACACATTGATATTAAGTATAACTTTATAAGAGAAATAGTAGCAAGTGGAGAAATAAATTTACAATGCATTTCTACACAAGAAATGATAGTTGATCCCTTTACTAAGGCAATATCTAGAGACTTGTTTATGAAATAAGTTATGGCTCCAGGATTACATAGGATATGATTATGTTCATGCATTGTGGATGACTTGATTATAATTATTATCAATATAAGAATCTTGAATTTATGTTCAATCTTATATGCAAGCAAAAATGTATTTTATTAATACAATGTGTCGAACAAGTCGCGATATTGGTTCTCTCACACGAGCAATCGCCTCTTACATTGAGGAATGTTAAGAGAAAAGTTCCACCATAAGATAATGACTTATTTTGTAAAGCCAGATGTGATTTTCTATGATAATATGGATTTGAGGATTATTAAAGAAAGAAACTCAGGCTAGACATTTAGAGGTGTCTAAACCTAGATCTGTACGATCTTGAATGACTAAAAGAATGAGACACACATACCAATATAAGGTGATAACTAATGTGTGAGCAGATACTAACACATTTGAGGCTTTTAAATCTAAATAATTGTGAAGTCTTAAGCAACTTTTGGTTGTTTTTGATTGTTTTCTTGTGATATTGTAGTTGTAGCAAGGATGGGAGGAAAACATAGGAAAGATGAACAAAATAAGTAAAATCTGGTACAAGTGTACTGATATAAGTCTGACGGCATTTCTTGCAAGCCGTCAGAGATGTGGTAAGCTACCAGAAAAAGGCGCCAGTACGAATAGTGAAGAAGAGTTGCTGGATGAAATTGACGACATTCTCAATATGTCGTCATAAGTGTAGTAAGCCGTGAGAAGATTCCGTCAAGTGGGACAAAACATGGTGAAATAAGAAGAAGGTCTGGCGACATTTGCTACATTCCATCACTCCTCTAGTAAACCATTGGAGTACATCATCAGAGTAAGGTAGAACAGGTTAAGAAGCCACAACTTCTGATGACATAACTGAGACGCCGTCAGAAGCCTGACGATCAACACCAATATGCCATCACCTAAATCTGAGCCCAGCTGTGATTTTGTTATTTTATTATTTTAATTAGGCTTTAGTATAAGTAGAAATTTTGAGGGTTTTTAAATGATAAAGTTTTCATTATTTAGAACAAGAACTTTGGAGAGAGAAACAGGTACATTGTTCTCTTTTGACAATTATTCTTAGTTTTCTTTCTTATCAACTATTCTTGGGTTTCTAACTTGGGATTTAATTGAAGAAATTGATTGTTGTTTCCCATCTACACGTAAGTTGATTATTATCATCATGAATTCAACTTGTGATTTCTTTCATCAAATCATGAGTGGCTAATTCCATTAGTCGGGGTTATGGGATCCAAGGATTAGGGTTTGATATGATGCTAGGTGTTTAACGGATTCAAGGAGTAGTAGAACATCTTGAAATTTTGTGGTTTTAACTAAAATCTAGTGGTTGCAAACATTAGATTATGCCTTAGGTTTTATTTTCTTCTAATGGAGAAATAGACTAGAGGACGGGAATTATCAACAGAGACTCGGAAGCTACCAGCCTTCTATTTAATGATTAATGTCATAACTGGATTAATCTACCTGAGATAACATCTTTTTGGATATAGATAAATTATCTAAGTTTGAGAGAATTAGATAATAAATTTTCTGGTGAGGTCGAGAGATAAGTCAGATAGTATCATAGTCAGGGATATTCTATTGTTCTACTTATTCCGATGGTCTCTAGCATTACCTAGTATCTGTCAATACCCAAATTCTTTGGTGATCATAACTCTGGTTTCCTATTTAACAACACTATAATTCAGAATGTGAAGATTGATTCATTGTGAACTTTAAACTCTCATCTGTCAGAAACAATAAACTACCAGTAAAGTATTTCGTAAATAAATTGACATTCACACCCTATTCCCTATGGGATTTTACCCTAACCTAGTTGGGTTTTATATTGAGAATGATCACTTACACCTATTCAAGAGTGTAATTTGAGAGTTATCGAAAATGGCACCGTTGCTGGGGAATACTGTTGTAGACTGAAAATTTTGTGTGCGAAAATTTGCTAATAGTTAAATTTCCTTGATTTACGCTCGGTTGTTGTTTTTGTTTATTTATAGGATATTTACTTTAGGTTGCACTAAGAAATACCCAATCTGAAACTCCATCACATAAGTAGAATGGCAGAACAACCACTGTGGTATGAGGATGAAGAACATGACAATGTGGATGAGAAGGTGCAACGGGCATGATCATTCTGCTACCGTTGGAACCAGGATCAAAGTTCAATATTACAAGCACAATAATCTAAATTTTAAATATGAAAGGGTTGTTTGGAGGCCTTCCTAAAGATCACCCCAATCTGTATCTGGTGAATTTTGTCACCATTTGTAAATCCTTTGATAACCCGGGGGTGAGCCAGAATGCTATCCGATTGAGGCAACATTATGGCTAAATGAGTGACGCCTGATTCTATAAACTATTGGAGGCAGTTGAAAGGAGATTTTCTAGAAAGGTTCTTTCCACCGTCTAGGAGGATACAGTTGAGGGATGAGATCTACAATTTTAGGAAACTCCCAAATGAGGCTTTGCATAAAACATGGAAGATGTTCAAGAAGAATATGGCACAATGTCCAAATCATAACTTGATGGATATACATCTGATGGAGACTCTGTACAGAGATTTTAACTCAATGTCAAGGCTAATGGTAGACAACGCTGCTGAAGGATCATTTGTTGCTCTTGAATTTCAAGATGCTGCTAATATGCTAAATAGGATGACCAAATTAAGTAGGTCTTGGTACACCAGTGATTCTGTGGTGACAAGTCCAACTATACCTGTTGGAATGAAGAAGGAACAATGAAAAAGGAATGAGGAAAATGATCAAGACATAGCCCATCTAAAGACTCAAATGGACCTGCTCACCAAGCACTTAATGTCAAAAAGGACGGAATAGGTGAAAGCTGTAATGACTTAGGACCGTGATGATATGGAGACTAAAGAAAAAGTTAACTATTTTACTAATAAGGTGGGTTTCTCAGGCAATAGCCAAGGGAATCAAGGTAGGAATGGGAATGACAATCCTAATCATAAAGATAGAGAGCATGAAAAAGGGAGATGCATCAATAGCAGAAATGGGTTGTATGTTCGGGCAGGACATCAAGAAATTGTTGTAACTAGTTCAGGAAAGTATTCGATGGAAGATATGATGAAAGAACTATTGAAGGGAGTAGAGGATACTAATGCAGGCGTAACCAGTATGACGAGTGAATTTTCCACTATGTGTTAGTTGGTTAGTTCACATTCAACTTCTATCCAGCAGTTAGAGCAATAGATGAGTCAACTATCCTCAGCACTAAACCAGGGAATAAGTGGTACTTCACTTCTTTAAGCAACTCAGGATCAGAAGACTGGCAATTCATGTCAAGTAATCACCACTAGGAGTGGTAAGATTTTATCTGGCCCTGCTGTCAACAAATTTGGAAATATTAAAGAAATTGCAGATAAACTAGCAAAATAACATCTAGGGGAGTTGGAGAAATCGAATAGTTTAATTGACTTATCAGACATGGACAAAGAGAAGGAAGTGGTGTTGAAAACCATGCCAAGGCCACCACCTCCCTTTTCTCAACAGTTGAGAAAAAAGGTGGATGATGCAAAGTTCAGCAAGTTCCTAGCAATGCTCAAGCAATTGACTATAAATATGCCTTTGATTGAGGCCCTTGAGAAAATTCCAGGGTATGACAAATTTATGAAAGATGTTGTGACAAAGAAATGAGCAGTGAGTTGCAAAATGGAAGCAGACCTCCACCATTGTAGTGCTATTTCCACATGGACCTTGATGCAAAAGAAGTCGGATCTAGGTACAGTCACTATTCCCTGCACAATTGGAACTATGGAATTAACCAAAGCACTGTGTAATCTAGGAGGAAGTGTTAACCTGATTCCATTGACTATCTATAAAAATTTGGGTCTGGGAAATCCCACACCGACCAACATGAGGCTGGTAATGGCCGACAGATCAGTAAAGCGACCTGTTGGCATTTTGTATGATGTGCTGGTAAAAGTCTCCAATTTCATATTCCCTACAGACTTCATCATTCTGTATTGTGAGGTGGACTTTGAGGTGCCCATAATCCTGGGTTGACCTTTCCTCATAACAGGAAGAGTATTAATCGATTTGAGAGTGACTAAGCTCTAAATCAGGGTGAACGATGAAGAGTTACATTTTAATATGGGCAAATTAATGAAAAATCATGAGGAAATAAGTGTGTTCTTAGTAGTTGATATGTACTTTAAGGACGAACAGGATGTGCTAAGAACTGAACAGCTTATTATCGAGCCCTTAGCAGCGATTGTGATAAACTATGAAAGTGAAGGCAGTGAAGAGTATGAAGAGACACCTTGTGCCCTGACCAACCTGGGCTCATATTCTTATGCTCCTAAAAAGCTCGAACTTGATCTGGATAATTGACCAACACAACCATCCAAGCCATCCATTGAAGAACCTACGATGTTGGAATTGAAGAAGTTGTCTGGTCACTTTCGATATGTATTTATTGGAAAAGGGAACACGCTAACTGTTATTATTGCAGCCGATTTAGAAAAACGATAGGTAACTGCACTTATTTTAGTACTTTAAAAGAACAAGAGAGAAATCAGATGGACCATCATAGACATTATTGGCATTCCTTCTGGAATCTGTATGCACAAAGTCCAACTAGAAGAGGATTGTTCTCTTACCATTGAGCATCAGCGTCGTCTTAACCCATCAATGCAAGAAGTGGTTAAAAAGGAGATAATTAAGTGGTTGGATGCAGGAGTATTTTACCCTATTTCTGATAGTAAGTGGGTGAGCCTAATTGAATGTGTGCCCAAGAAAGGTGGTATGACAGTGGTTGCTAATGAAAAGAATGAGTTGATTCCACTCAGGCCAGTGACCGGGTGGAGAGTCTGCATGGACTACTGTAAGTTGAACTCTTGGATGCTGAAGGATCATTTCCCAATGCCTTTCATGGACCAGATGCTTGATCGATTGGTTGGCAGGAGGTGGTATTGCTTCCTGGATAGTTATTTTGGGTATAACCAATTCTGCATTGCTCCGGAAGATCAAGAGAAGACGAAGTTCACATGCCCATATGGCACATTTGCATTTAAGAGGATTCTATTTGGGCTATGCAATGCACCCGCCACTTTTCAATGATGCATGATGTCTATATTCTTTGACATGGTAGAAGACACCATAGAGGTATTCATGGATGATTTCTCAGTGGTAGGTGATTCATTCGAAATGTGTTTGGAGAATCTGAATATGGCCTTGCAAAGATGTGTTGAATTTAATCTAGTGCTAACTGGAAAAAATGTCATTTTATGGTAAAGGAGGGTATTGTGCTAGCCCACAAAATTTCTGAAAAACAAATTGAAGTTGATCAAGCAAAGGTTGAAGTTATTGAGAAATTACCACCCTTATTTCAGTGTAGGGAGTGCATAGTTTTGTTGGTCATGCAGGATTCTATCGGATATTCATAAAAGACTTCTCAAAAGTTACAAGTCCACTTTGCAAGTTGCTGAAGAAGTAATTTAAATTTCTCTTCGATGATAAGTGCTTGAAGTTATTTGAATGCCTTAAAAAGAAGCTGGTAGAGGCCCCATTATTATTGCACCTAACTGGGCCAAACCATTTGAAATAATGTATGATGCAAGTGGTGTTGCTCTTGGAGGTGTATTGGGACTAAAGATGGATAAATTATTTCACCCAATATATTATGCCAGCAAAGCACTAAATGGAACACAAAAAAATTACACAGTAACCGAACAGGAATTGCTAGCCATGGTGTATGCTTTTGAGAAATTCAGGTCTTATCTGCTTGTAACTAAAGTGGTAGTCCATACATACCATGCTAACTTGCGGTACTTGATGGACAGGAAGGATGCTAAACCAAGGCTTATTAGATGGGTGTTGCTGCTGCAAGAGTTTGATTTCAAAGTCAAAGATAGAAAAGGTTGTGAAAACCATGTTGCAGATCATCTATCCAGAATGGAAGGTGGATAGGAAGTTAGTAATGAAACAAAGATAAATGATGTGTTTCTAGATGAGGAGATCCTAGCAACTATTGTGGAAACATTACCTTGGTACGCTGATTATGCAAATTATGTTGTAAGTGAGATCCTCCCAAAACACCTTTCAATCCACTAAAGGAAGATGTTTTTGCATGATGTAACATATTATTTCTGGTATGAGACATTTTTTAGGCGATGTGCAGATAATATCATATGGAGATGTATGCCTGAAGTAGATATACGATATATATTGGAGATATGTCATGCTTCCCCAGTTGGGGGTTACCATGCAGGTGACCGAACAACTAGGAAGGTGTTATAGAGTGGCTATTATTAGCCAACATTATTTAAAGATGACCATAAGTTGTGTAGGAATGTGATCAGTGTCAAAGACAGGGATTGATATCTAAACGTCACGAAATGCCCTTGACCAAGATGCTTGAAGTGGAGTTATTTGATGTATGAGGTATTGACTTCATGGGTCCATTTGTAAGTTCTTACGGGATGAAGTACATTGTGGTTTCTGTTGATTATGTGTCCAAGTGGATTGAAGCTATCGCATTGGATGACAATGAGGGAAAGAGAGTCATTGCATTTCTCAAGAAGAACATCTTCTCTTGCTTCAGAGTACCACGTACTATCATAAGCAATGGAGGATCTCACTTTTGCAAAAAACTATTTCGAGCAGCTCTGGCAAAGAATGGTATAAAACACCACAGAGTGGCTACTCCATATCACCCGCAAATAAGTGGGCAAGTGGAGGTTTCAAATCATGAAGTGAAGGACATCCTATCCAAGACAATGAATGCTAGCCAAAAAGACTGTTCATGAAAACTTGATGATGCCTTGTGGTCATACCGAACTACTTTCAAGACACCTATTAGAATGTCACCATTTCAAATGGTCTATGGAAAAGCATGCCATTTGCCAATAGAGATGGAGCACAAGGCCTTATGGGTACTCAAGAAGTTGAATCTGAACTGGAAGGAGGTGGTCGAAATGAGATTAGGGCAAATGAATAAAATGGATGAATTTCGTCTTAGGGCATAGAAGTGAGCAGATTTGTATAAAGAAAAAATGAAAAAGTACCATGAGTGGAAGATAGAGAAACAAGAGTTCAAAAGAGGGGATTTGGTACTTCTGTTTAATTCTAGACTTAAAATTGTTTTCACAAAAGCTTAAATCTAAGTCATCAGGCCCTTTTAAGGTAAGCCAAGTCCACTCCTCTGGAGTAGTAGAGCTTGAAAATGAAGATGGCACCTTCAAGTTAAATGGGAAACGGGTAAAGCTTTACATTGGACCAGAAGAATCAGTGAAAAGCGTCACCATTATTTCTCTCAATGATCGGATTTTGACAAAATTGGTATCGTTGGAAAGCTAATTCAAATCCTCATGTGAAAAAGGTGAAAATATTAAAAATACCACATGTACAAAAGTGGATTTATATTTTAAGAAAATCTTCTAACATTCTTGAGATGATTTCAAGTGCAGAAAAAGTATGGGGTATTACAATCTACCCCAATCTCTATCCAAGAAACCAAGCAACTTCAAGCTTTGAGACTTCTCAAACTTTACACCAAAGTCAACCTTTCCTTTGATATATCTTAATATTCTTTTTGCTTCTCTTAAATGGATCTCACTTGCACAATGCATAAAACGAGATAAGAGACTTATAACAAATAGAATATCTATCCTTTTCATAGTGAGATACATTAAGCATCTGATCAACCTTCTGTAATACCCTTCATCAACTTTATCGGCTCTATCTTCTTTACAAAGTTTCTCTTTTTGATTCATTGGTGTGCTCATCAGGTTGCAATCCTCCATTTGAAATTTCATCATAATCTCCTTTGCATATTTTTTTTGGCAAATGAATACTTCACTTTTTCTTTGCTTTATCTCCATCCCAAGAAAATAGGACATAAGACCAAGATTGGTCATTTCAAGAACTTGCATCATTTCTTTTTTTTTAGTTTAATTGGTTATTTTATTAATAAAAAATGTCAAGATGGACTAACCCATCCATCATAAACCTAAACCTAAAATCTGTAAAAAGAGGACCGGCCTAACATGCTAACTTGGTTTAAACAACTAACAAATAAAAAGTGGTGTAGGGCTTCCAAATTGAGCTTAGAGCTAAGATCCACTTCCGACCGCCTCTTCCACTATGTTCCCTTTTAATAATGAAGAGTTCACTTTTCTCCAATTATGGGTTCTCAATGTTGTGCCATAGAAGCATCGATTTGAAGCTTTTCTAGCTTGCATGAGTGAGTGTTCCTTATCATTACTCCATTTGTTGTATTTTGCTTTTCTTAGCTTCTGTTCATCTTCTTTACTTGGTAAATATGCAGTTGAGATCTCTAGTTTATAAATACTGCCAATGTATTTTGGTTCTAACATGTCGGGTCTAGTCCACTAAGGCTTTTGTCTTTCTCCAAGTATGATCTGACCCTTGTTTGCTTAATGTCTTCCCTATATCTTCCTTTCCCTCTTTGTAATATGTTTGGGCTACAAGTATAGCTGGGATGTAGATTCTGGGATGCTCATCTCTTTAGACAGTTGGAGAAATTCAAGTACCTCAGTTATTAAGCTAAATTTGACCATAAGACCCCCTATCTGATGAGATTTCTTTTTTGTTGGCTAGTGTAGATAGGACAATTACCATTTTCACCCTTTTTGTTTACCTTCTCCTATTATAAATATTATATGTGAAACTTGTTGTAGCTATTCCAGTACCTTACCTCTTTATTGGTACTAGTCACACATATGGACATTGTTGTTTGTCACTATTTATTATCTTCCTACCTAGGCTTGGTAGCTGAATAAATGATGTGAATGTGAAGTTACCTTGCTGAATTGCTAAGTTGGCTAAGTAATCAACCAATTAATTTCCCTCTCTGAATATATGTTGTATGATTACATGCTTCCCTTTCAATGCTTGCTTTATTTGTTCTATAGTGTAAATTATTTTCCATGGAACTTCCCACTTTTGATTTATAAAGTTCTGCATATCTAAAGACTCTGTTTGGATGATAGCCCTTTGTTGACCTGATTGCTTGGAATGATTAGTTGCATATAGGATTGATCCTGTTTCTGCTTCTATGTTGTCAGTGTCTTCTATGACTGATCCTTGTGCATGAACTAAATCACCTTGTGCATCCCTTAAACAATAAGCCCATTCGCTCCTTCCTGGGTTCACCTTGGATGCCCCGTTTGTATTATACTTTTACTATTCTCCCATAATACAAACTTGTATTTGAGAGTAGGTCTCAATTATCTTAGATGTTGTAGGATAGTTGTCCATTTTGTAGGAAACTCCAGCCTTGGCTTTCTAACCTTTAGTAACATTCTCAGGTGCCTAGTGACATTATAAATTATCCTATGACCCGTCACCATTTGGCCTTCATGCTTCATTGTGTTTCTTCTACTCTATAGCTCCCATATGAATGATTACTCGTTTTGCTCTAAAGTATATCTTCTCTCTCTGCTTCACCTAAGCTTTCCACCAAGCATGAATTGTTTCTCTTAAGCTTAGACCCTAAATAATGATATATTCCTGCAAAAGAAGAAAAATAAAACCATGTCATGCTGGCAGCATATGATCTTAACAACACCTGTATTATGTCCTCTTATGCTGGGTTGTAACAACATCAGAATTTGGAAGGACCATGCATTCCCCATCTCCGAATTGTATCATCTATAACAATTCTTCCTTTCCACATCCTCCACATTATAAGAAAACATCTTAAATGGCATCCATTTTATCCACAACTGCCTGTAGAACTCAGAAGGCTTCTCCCTTTATCTCACATATTCCCAAGATGTTTTCACAGTAAAGCATCCTCTTTGTTCCATACTCCATATATAGTACATGCTCCACTATTTCCACAGGTAACACTTGTTTGATTAACTCTTCATTCCATGTCCCTTCAATTATTAAGCCCCTTACACTTTGCAAATTGGGTTCCCATTCTTTACTGTCTTGTAGGATAGAATAAAAATCTCCCATACCACTCCAATTGTCAAACAATAAATGAGAATTTCCTTCTCTAACCTTCCAAAACATAAGATGATTAATGATGTCTCTAAACTGTAACATTTTTTTCCCCACTTGAGAACCCATTCCCCTTTTCCACCAAACTTTCTTAGGATGTATCTTCTTGTAGTACTTGTTAAATATATACTCACTCCATAGGGTCTTATTAGTTCTAAAATTCCACCATAGATTACAAAAGAGGTTTGTTGAAACATCTTCTATCCTTCTGAAACCCAAACCTCCTTATACCTCAGGAAGACGTATTGTCTTCCATGATACCCAATGCCTTCCTCTTCCCCCTATTGTACTGCTCCAGAAAAACTTAGCAAAGATTTTCTGAATAGTACTTAGCATATTCAAAGGGGGATTCTTAACAAAAAAATAGTGTATGGGGCTTCTATAAAGAACATGTTTAATTAGGACTGTCCTACCTCACAATAATAATAATTTTCCTTTCCATGCCTGGGGTTTGTTTGTAATTCTATTCATGATCTGCTAATAGTACAACTAATTCTTCCTCTTATAAAAGATAGGACATCCTAGGTATGAGAAGGGAAAGTCCTATCTCAAAATACCTATTGGTACCTCTGCTACCACCACAGCTCCATGTAAATGTAACATCCCATACTTTTGAGCTAGACAATAAATCATTATTCCTACGCATAATAGTTCCAAAGTACAATAAATCCTATGAAAATTTAGTGTGTTAATCAATTATGTAGTGTGGGAATATATTTGAGAATGAATTGAGATCTTAGAGGTCCCTTAACTCAAATTCGAGTTGAAAGCTTTCCTATCGATTAAGTTTTAGTAAGCATCTAAACTTGGGTCAACTTCCATCGACCATACTTTTTGTATATTATAGATCAGGGGCCTACTATATACCAAATGAAAGGTGTTTGAGTCCTATAATAGCTCGTATTTTTTCTAGCTCAAATTTGTCCCTAGAATGTCAAGAATTTTCTTCAAAAATGAATACCATTTATTTCATGCGGTATTTTCAAGATTTCAACTTTTTATTGTGTGGTAAATTGAATAAAATTTCTGTCAATACTAAATTCACCTAAATCCAACACTCAGTGAAGGTTTTATGGCTATTTTTAGTTCCAGTCATAAAACACCGTCATTTCGGTCACTAGCGCATCGCGGAGAAGATTTAAATGACGATTGACAATTTCCAATGGCCCTCCGCTATATTGGTGCATCCAAGGGAGGATCAATTTCCTATTTGTCAATTTCCGCAGGCACAACGAGATAATGGCGCATTGCGCCATGTGACTAAATGGCATTCCAAAGGGGCACCACGATGGCTCTGAGTCATGGAGTCTACCTATTTCCCACCCTTCCAATTTCCAGTGAGCCACTGCGATAGTGGCGCGTCGCGGTGGCGAACCATTTCACAAAATATTGCATTTTTTAGTTTTGTTTGTGAGTTTAAAGAGGGTATTTTGGTCACTCTCCCAACCCCTAATCCATCCAAAAATAGAAGATTAAGCATATTTCAAAGTACATTATGCTTTATTCATCATTCCATCTCATGGCAAAATCTTAGATCATCAACTTCCTCCCCAAGAAATCCAAGATTCCTTTATTAACTCTCCAACATAACTCAATATTGAGATTTCTCAATACAAGAACACTAATAAATCATCTCCAAAGCATCAATAGGAATCAAAGATTCAAGCCTTTCATCAAGGATCATCAATTAAGATATGTGGCATTTGAACAAGGATAATTCTTTCACCCTAGTGTCCAAAGACTTATTTAATTATAAATCTTTCTAAATTTTTCATGATTTTCTATGAGATTTAAGTTAGTGTTTTTACCCATTATCATTCTTTGCAAGATTATGAGATTTTCCATGATTTAGAAGTTGAATTACATGATTATGTTTATGTTTCCATGCATATTGCTGAAATTTCCAAATTTTAAGATGAGTTATGAATGTTTACATTTCCAAGTATCAATTTTGAGATGTTTTAACACGAGTTTGATGCTTGGGTTATTAGACTCCAACTAGCGATTGTTCTTTCAAGATTGTTTGTGCTATAAGAACCTATTGACTAGATTATTTTAAGATTTTTGATAAAGATTTGACCTTTTGGGTCCTAAGCTAAGATAAAGAATCCACTTTGTTCAGATGACTTGAGATTTAAAGAAAAGAAAAGAACATAATTGGTTTTCTTACAAACCTTTGTGCTAACTTTAAAGTGGATTTCCTAAAGTTTTGAGCGTAAGTATGGGAGTAGTATTTAGCACCGAGCTGGGTATGATTCCAAGGTTTCATGCCCCAGAACTATGTGCCACCGTAGGACTAAGATTATTCCTACTTCTACATGGATGACTAGTATTGTGATCACTTAAGTTAAGGTTCTATTCCAATGTCAAGGGTATAACAACTCTCCCCAACGTGGGCAAGATGTTAGACTTCATGTCAGCTCACATGGTTTATGTCGGTTAGAAGAAACTCCCAAAAGAAGTCCCTCATTCTTAAATCGGTCTTGATTATTTAAATTCTTGAGATAAAGTATTTACTATGCGGAATATGTTTCATACTTCTTTTAGCCTATATGATTTGAAAAGAAGAACAGAAAAGATTTTAGAAAAACTAAGTGTTAAGGCTCACAAGTTTTACCCAAATTATGCTTTACAACAAGATATTAGCTACAGTTTTCAGCTTTCAGATTTTAGATTCAGAGTGAGTCCTTTCTACACTTAGACAGTATGATTTAAAGGGAGAATACAAGTACAACTTTTAGAACTAAATGTTATGGCTCACAAGATTTATAAAGTATTATTTACTTTTTATTGCTACATATCTTAGTATTTCAGATATTCCAGCTTATGTGATTCACTTATATTTAGCATGCATTGTTTTACAAATTATAATGATGAGATAATATTTTACTTATACATTTCACCCCATAAACTCAGTACATCCTCAAAGTACTGATCCACATATATGTTTATGTGCTACATTGTCTCATAATGTAGGTATCAGTTCAGTTGTAGCACACATACCATATTCAGATAGCTTGCAATTCTAGCCAGTAGATAATGAGTCCTCCTACTTCGGGGACTTTAGTTAGATGTTATTTCTGTACTTCACTTTCTCATACTTATGTATTGATTCATTATTGTTGGGGTCGCTCCTAGCTATATATAGTCATTATGGTAGAGGCTTCACAAATGTTAGTTAGAGTCAGTTATGTATTTTTAATCCCTCTTTCAGACTTTATCAAAATGTAAAAGTTGTATTGGTATTGTAAATTTTTTTCAGATTCCATCGTTATTATGTTTTCGCACGGTAATCTCAGTCATTTTATACATATTATCCAGTTGCTTATGAGTTATGCCAGGAGAAGGGTTAGCTTGGGACCACTCATGGTTCTAAGCATGGTGTGATGTGTCGGGGCATATTTTTGGGGAGTTACAAGTCCTCTTACCAATGATACCAATTTCACCTCAATCTGATACCCGAGCAAAAGGTTATGTCTTTGCAAAGTGGACTGCGTCGCCTTGCAATCGCCTAAGGGTAATAGAATTGTTGTGCCATGGGTAATTCATCACCCATCCCATTTTAAGCGATGGAAAATGCGATGCCCATACTATTTTGAGCGATGGGAAATATGTGGCACTGCCTAGCTTAGACCATAGGCAATGCATCGCTACCATATGGCCCAAGAGCGTAAAAACTTTATTTTTAAGTCATTTTAAGGAAAACAAGTCTTTTTACATTCCAAAACCATCCCTAATCATCCATAAATGAAATTAGGGTCATTATTAATGTTTTTACTATCTTAAGACCCTATTACATCTCTCAAGAACACAATAGGAGAAATATCACTATGGGTTAAACATTCAAGACCAAGGGTTCAATCTTTCACAAATTCTTTGTTAGTAAGGTATGTAGACTACCGTAAACTCCATGGGCATAAGTTTTACTGTTTTTATTAAGATTAATGATAGCGATCATGTTTATAAAGAAGGGTTTTGAAATTGTCTTGAAAAATATGTATCATTAAATTGTTTTGAAGAAATTATATGTTGTCTTGAACTATTTATCACGAAATTTGAATATAACTATATATCTATGTTTTGGTTGCAATGAAAAAAGTTCGATTGAGAGCATGGAATGATAAATAAACTCCCTCTTCCATCATTATTTTCAATTTCAAGTGTTATGGGTTGTCTAAAGGCATGAACTTTCAAAAAGGAAAACTAAAGGGCGAATTCTTGTTTAACGATCATGGGTTAATATTGTTTATGACATATTGAGAGGATGTTTTTGCATGATAAACTTTCATTTCGTCAAATTAACAATTTCCATGGGTTTTGAGTAATGCAAATATGATATGGCCACTTTATGATTGTACTATTGAGAGAAGAGTGTTTTGATGTAAATTCAAATGAAAATCTATTGCTTAACTCTCTCTTACTTGATGTTTAAAAACTAAGGGTAGTCATTAACATGATAATAAGTGAAAAAGGACTATAGATATGATGTGAAGTGAATTTAGTGACTTGCAAGTCAGGATATGACGTTACCCAATGATGACATGCCCTTAACGGAATGAATATTGAACGTTTTGAAAGTATGAAGCATGACTTTAAAGAACTAAAAGTTGGTCTTAAGAGAGCTAGTTGGATACCCAAAGAAAGAGTTTGAGTGTAAGGGCTCATTGTTAGAAACCGTAGTTGCTGATGTGGGATTTATGATATATTATCCTACATGAAAGAACATTTAGGACATCTCACATGGGGAGATTTCCTGTGGTGTGCTCACATAAGAGGTATCACCACTCCATTCCTTGAGGCTACTTGGATTGGAGGCTTGGCCGCAGAATCAAGCGCAGGTTCCACATAGCTCGTGGAATTACAATTGTGTAGGGTGTACCACTAGCTCAGAAGAATAACAAAGAGTGAGTCAAGGTTGTCAAGAATTAAATTGAATTATTAAATATACCCATGTATTTTTACTTATATAATGTTCACTGTTATTGTTAAATGCTCTCACCTATTTAGTATAAACACATTATATTTTGGGCTGTTTTACATATCACTACATTTGCTTTGACCCCCTATATTTCAGGATCTGAGACTCAGTCATGTGGTCACATTAAGAAGTAGCTTGATGTCACGACCCAAGCTGGGGCCTGACCGTAACGAGCATCCAAAACCATGGAGGCCCAGGCGCCCTTCTACTACTGGTAACCATGCACAATATTCAAATAATAAAGAAAAGAAAGCAGAAATAAAATAGACAGAATCATGGTCATACACTAAAATCTTTTTGATAATATGGAAATATGTTTATCAACATCTTTCTCAGTCTACGAAATCTCTACTACATAAGACATCAATAACTTGTCTGAATCTGGGACAAGGCCCCCAGTGGACCTAAATCAAAATGAAATAACATATGTATGAAATAAAATAGGCCATCCGAAATAAAGAAAGATCACCAACTACATACTTCACTTCTGTCTGAGATAAATCTATGGCTTAGCAGGACTACTAGACTAGACCTCAGACCCTGAAAGATAGGGGCCGATAAAATTGTACTGGTATGCGGAGAGATCCAAAATAATGAAGTTATATATATATATATAATAGACAAGTGCAAGTAATGAAACATCATGATATATTTTAAAACACATGGGTAATTCTTTGATAACCATAAAACATTCTTATCAATGCATTTCCAATCTTCATATTACTTCTGAGTTAGGTGGTTAACCCTACAATTCTACAACACCACGGGCTATATGGAGTCATCCCTTAACTCGGCGGCCAAGCTCACAAACCAAGTTTGTCGCAAGAGTTAGAGTTTCTAATTTTGATATGCCATAGGGCACTAGGCTAGCGTATAATCCCTATAGGAGACATAATAATCCCATATCGACAAAACACGATTTCGGGCAATGAGTTTTCTGGACTCATGCCTTCTTCGGGTAACCACCTAACATCTCTTTATACTAATTTTTAGCCTTTTTAACATGTATCATTTTAAGTTCAAAATCTGAAAATATGAAAGAAAATCCACATTTTGTTCTGTTTTGTGCTACTATGGCATTATCTGAATTGGTAACATCATACCAAAACTTGAAAGTCATATTTCTGGGCCATAGAAATCATATCACAGTTTTTTCTTTTAAAACATAAAGTTTAGACTACCATATTTCAATAATTCAAGAAGATTCATTCTTCAATACACTTACCAAACTAAGTAAAATCTTTTCTTTCGATCACTTCAGCAATTATGTTGTGGTCATGTATTTTTGGCAAACCATGCAATCTTTAATTGTGTGTTCAATATTTATCAACATGAAAAAACCCTCTCATAAATTTAAAGATCAAGTTTACATCATTCAACAATAGTCATGAACATATAAAATCATGCTTCTAGATAACATTCTAAAAATCAATAGGTATCATAACATGAGAGGAAACGTAAATTGTTATGCTCTCAATTCAATTATCAACTTTAGCCACATACATATATGTATATAAGATTTCAAATCAATTTGGTGGAAAAGGCCTAAAGATCAAAACAATAATGTCACTAAATAATTCATAACACAAATTTCAATGTAAATTCCAAAACCCCTTTCATATTTCAAAATCTCACAATGCTAAACATTGTTAAAACTATTTCTTACTCCCAAGTATTTTTAGGAAAACCCCACGTACCTTAGTTTCAAAGAATTCATGAAGCGATGTCGAAAAGATTTGACCTTTAGGCTTGATTGTCCAAACCCTAGTTGTTTTCTCCCCTTGTGTTCTTGAGAGATAAATTTTGGGATCTTCAGAGAGTTAGAACATCATTAACAATCCTAAATTCGTTTAAGGATGATTAGGGATGGTTTCGGAATGCGAAAATACTTGGTTGCCCTTAAAATGACATAAAAATGATGTTTTTTATGCACTTGGGCCATAGGGCATGCGACGCATTGCCTATGGACTAATCTAGGCAATGCCACGCATTATTTATCGCCCAAAATAGGCTGGGCATCACATTTCCCATCGCCCAAAATCGGTTGTGGAACACATTGGCCATGGCACAACACTTCTAGTAGCTTTAGGTAATTTACCAAGCGACAGACTCCACTTTGATTGAGAGCGTGAAATGATAAAAAAAGCTCCCTCTCCCATCATGATATTTTCAATTTCAAGTGTTATGGGTTGTCTAAAGGAATGAACTTTCAAAAAGGAAAACTAAAGGGTGAATGCTTGTTTAATGATCATGGGTTAATACTGTTTATGACATTTTGAGAGGATGTTTTTGCATGATAAACTTTTATTTCATCAAATTAACATTTTCCATGGGTTTTGAGTAATGCAAATATGATATGGCCACTTAATGATTGTACTATTGAGAGAAGAGTGTTTTGATGTAAATTCAAATGAATATATATTGCTTAACTCTCTCTTACTTAATTTTAAAAAATTAAAGGTAGTCATTCACATGATAATAAGTGAAAAGGGACTACAGATATGATGTGATGTAATTTATTGACTTCCAAGTCAGGGTATGACAATACCCGATGATGACATACCCATAACGGAATAAGTATTGAACGTTTTGAAAGTATGAAGCATGACTTTAAAGAACTAAAAGTTTGTCTTAAGAGAGCTAGTTAGATACCCGAAGAAAGTGTTTGAGTGTAAGGGCTCATTGCTGGAAATCGTAGTTGCTGATGTGGAATTTATGATATATTATCCTACATGAAAGAACATTTAGGAGATCTTGCATGGGGGATTTCCCGTGGTGTGCTCACATAGGAGGTATCACCACTCCATTCCTGGCAGCTACTTGGATTGGAGGCTTGCCGCCGAGTTAAGGGTAGGTTCCACATAGACCGTGGAATTACAAATTTGAAGGGTGTACCACTAGCTCAAAAGAATAACAAAGAGTAAGTCAAGGTTGTCAAGAATTAAATTGTAATTATTATATATGCCCATGTATTTTTACTTATATAATGTTCACTGTTATTATGAAATGTTCTCACCAATTTAGTATAAACGCATGATATTTTGGGTCATTTCACATATCAATACATTGTATAGACCTCTTATATTTCAGAATCTGAGACTCATCCTGGGTCCCGTTACATATTAGATTGATGTCATGACCCGAGCCGAGGCCCTGGACGTAACGAGCATCCTGAAGCATGGTGGCCAAGGCACCCTTCTACTTTTGGTAATCATGCACAATACTTAAATAATATAGAAAAGAAAGAAGAAATAAAATAGACGGAATCATGGTCGTACACTGAAATCTGTTCAACAATATGTAAATAAGTTTATAAACATCTTTTTCAGTCTACGAAATCTCTACTACATAAGACATCAATAACTTGTCTGAATCTGGGACAAGGCCCCAGTGGACGTAAATCAAAAGGAAATAACATATGTCCGAAATAAAAGAGGCCCTCTGAAATAAAGAAGGCTCACCAACTGCATACTTCACTTCTGTCTGAGATAAATCTACAGCTTAGCAGGACCTCTAGACTGAGCCTCAGACCCTTAAAGAGAGGGGGTCAATACAATTGTACTGGTATGCAGAGAGATCCAAAATAATGCATATATATATATATATATATATATATATATATATATATATATATATAATAGATAATAATATGTCATGAAACATCATGTATGATATAGCTTAAAACACATCGGCAATCTTTGATAACCATAAAACATTCTTGTTAATGTAGTTTTGATCTTAGTATTACTTCTGAGTTAGGTGGTTCACCCTGTAATTCTACAACCCCACAGGCTATATGGAGTCCGCCCTTAACTCGGAGGCTAAGACCTCAACCCAAGTTTGTCACAAGAGTTAGAGTTTCTGATTCTGATATGCCATAGGGCACTAGGCTAGCATAAAATCCCTCTAGGGGACATAATAATCCCGTATCGGCAAAACACGATTTCGGGCAATGATTTTTCTAAAATTGTTCCTAGTACGAGTAACCACCTAACATCTCTTTATGCCCATTTTTAGCCTTTTTGAACATGTATCATTCTAAGTTCAAAATCTAAAAATCTGAAAGAAAATCCACATTCTGTTCTATTCTGTGCTACTATGGCATTATCTGAATTGGTATCATCATACCAAGACTTGAAAGTCATGTTTATGGGCCATAAAAATCATATCACAATTTCTTCTTTTAAAATATAAAGTTTAGACCACCATATTTCTACAATTCAAGAAGATTCATTCTTCAATACCCTTATCAAACTATGTAAAATCATTCCTTTCGATCATTTCAGCAAAAATGTAGTGGCCATGCATTTTTGGCAAACCATGCAATCTTTCATTATGTTTTCAACATTTATCAACATGAAAAACCCTCTCATCAATTTGAAGATCAAGTTTACATCATTCAACAATAGTCATGAACATATAAAATCATACTTCTAAATAACATTATAAAACTCAAGAGGTATCACAACATGAGAGGAAACCTAAATAGCTATTCTCTCAATTCAATTATCAAATTTAACCACATACATATATATATATATATATAAGATTTCAAATAAATTTGGGGGAAAAGGCCTAAAGACCAAAACAGTAATGTCACTAAAGAATTCATAACGCAAATTTCAATGTAAATTCCAAAACCCCTTTAAGATATAAAAATCTCACAATGCTAAACATTGTTGAAAAAATTTCTTACTCCCAAGTAGTTTTAGGAAAACCCTATGTACCTTAGTTGCGAAGAATTCACGATGAGATTTCGAAAATATTTGACCTTTAGGCTTGATTGTCTAAACCCTAGTTTTTTTCTCCCATTTTGTTCTTGAAAGATTAATTTTGGGATATTCAGAGAGTTAGAACATTATTAATAATCCTAAATTCGTTGAGGATGATTAGGGACGGTTTTGGAATGTGAAAAGACTTGGTTACCCTAAAAATGACTTAAAAATGACATTTTTATGCCCTTGGGTCGTAGGGCATCGACGTATTGCCTATGGACTAATCTATGAAATGCCACGCATTGTTTATTTCCCAAAATAGGCTGGGTGTCGCAATGTCCATCGCCCAAAATCGGCTGGGCGACGAATTGGCCATGGCACAACACTTCCAGTAGCTTTAGGCAATTTCCCAGGAGATGAACTCTACTTTCCAAAGTCATAACGTTTTGATAGGGTATCGTATATAGGTGAAATTGGTATCATTGGAAATCTATTTCGAAGACCTTTCATTTGATATATAGTAGGTCCTCTAATTTGTTATATACATATAGTTTTGGTCAATTGAATTTGACTCAAGTTACGACGCTCACTAAAACTAAAATGATAGAAAAGTTTCCAACTCGTCCTTGGGTTAAGGGACCTTTATGATCTCAATTCATGTTCAACTAGATTTACACACTACATGATTGATCAACACACTATATTTGCATTAGATTTATGGCTTTGGGAATCTTTACGCAAAGGAAATGATGGTTTACGTTCTATCCCGAAATGCGGGGTATTACATTACCTCCCCCTTGAGATCATTTGTCCCCAAATGATGGGTAGGGACTTCTTGAATCTCTAAAAGCATAGAATAAAGAATGTAATATTGATTTGAACATTTTTCCTCATTAAAAATATGCAAAGGCATCACACGATCTTTATGATAACTCCTAGGGAAATGGGTTAGCATGAAACCCGAGATAGCAAAACTTGACATCGACATAAATCTTGGCATGTGTTTTATGGAACATTATCAAAACATTGAAAGACATAAATTTTCCTAAGAGTCCTCGGCCAGATTAATATTTGTACAAGAGATGAGATAAGCCTTTCACGGAACATATGAATATTAGCATTCTCCATCTTAAAAGCTACAATGAAAAGACTTAAACTTAGCAACACTACTTGTCTATACCAAACATTAATCAACATACTTCATCATTTCCAACTTACAATTCTTCCGTGACTCATCTAACCACAAGAATTTGTGTTCCATCATATGGTACGTCTATGTTGAATCCTAACTTGGAGGAAAGAGGTGCTAATTTAAACTACGGGACCCTATACTCTACATCACATTAAGAAATCATCTCACCTCATCATTATAATCCAACAACCTCAAGTCTTAATTCAAAGGATACTAACCGTATTGCACATAGGTTTGTGTTTTCATTAATCATAACATTCAAGCCTAATCATTACTACATCCACTACATGGATCTCCCCACTAATACCAACAATTTCAATCACTCTCAAAAATATTTTTGCCACGTTTCTCCTTCTTAGCTATGTCACACAACAAAAGTTCATCTTCTTCTTTTCCCTTTCACCTATAAACTTAGCTCGAGAATCACATCAAAATTCTCACCTTTAAGAACATCTACTCCCCCACCTAACACACTACTATTCTTCCACAACCACCATTATACTAACATATGGGGGTAATTGGGTGACCGAGCATAAACATCCTAAATGGAAATAACACTATTAGATCATAACTTATGCTTATTGTGATACTCAAGGAGGGACATGAAATGAAGATACGATAGAATAGACATGAAGTGCTTCATATATCAAGTGTCTGGATCATAAGTAAAGAGTCGTTTTGTTATAAACTCAACATAGCATGAGTTATTAGGACCACCACAGTGAGAAACATGAGATCTTACATCATGAGTCTTATAACATGAGTACAGAATTCATGAAGTCAACGATTTAGGCAAGTACTTCTACTCAAAGCTATCGCTTCTTATTTTTAGAACTAAAATAGTCATGAGTTCGCACAACTTTATCATTTTGGCTAATCCTGACATAAAATGAATTGTTAACATACGAAAACATAGTTCCTAAGAACCAATCATGATTTGGGACACAGATTTGTTGTTCGTGAGTAATATAACATAGAGCTTGGATACTTAGAATACTGGATAATCGAGGGACATTATTTATTCTATTTTGGAAGTCGGGACATGTCATTAGTTATATAGAGTGCTCAAACCATAGACATAGGTAGGAGTTGGATACATAACGTAAGCCATTAGCAGAGTGACCTCGTAGACTGAGTAGGAGGAGTTTGCTTGAATTGTAATAGATTTATCATGAATCTTACTTCAAACTTGACACCATAAGAAAATTTGAGAACTACTTTAACTCATTATCTCCCCCTTAGATCAAAGTCTTAATCCTAGACTTGCGGACATAACCTCTTATCAAATATATATCCACAACTCTCAATACAAGAGATATACCACCATACATATTACCACTAGTCTCTCCCAGATAAACTATACTCTGTAGGTGTTGTTTTCCGAAAATACTACTCATACTTTCGCTAGCCTCTACAGTCATCACCCTACGACCCATACTCACGTAAATGAGATGTGCCAACCATTCAAGGAACATGGAGACTAGTTGAAGTACTGAGCCTCCCAACATCCACACACCTAATCATAAAGGGGGTACCAACATACACATGAACACAAACTCCTCTCCATAGGTTTTTTTTTTACAAGGACACTAAATTCATTCTAGAACATCCCCTTCAGATACACTAATCCTGACATCCTCCAAACCCCAAAGTCACCTATTTATGGCTAATGTTATCATGGGCATAGACTACCACGCTTCTAGGAACACAACACTTCATCTTCAACTCCTTAGAATACTTAGCATTACACCTCTAATCACATAACTTGCATCTTAACAAAATTTGTAAAACTATACCAAAGGCGCATATTGCCCACTCATATTTTCTCAATTCAACTCTAAATAACGCTATACAAAAACTCCCAAAACTTCTCCATACCATAATTTTAAGAACACAAACTAGGTACGCAAAACACTTATCCACATAAATGTTAAACTTTCCCTTTTTGAGTAAACTCTAAAGGCATTGCTTTCTAAGAACGCTACTCTTAATTTTTGCTATCCTCTATCCTCATCAACTTACAACTTGCGGTCTATGAGCATACACAGCCTCACTCCTTATCACATAAAAAACTACTACTTAACCTTCTAACATTACACTGTTAATCACATAACTTATATCATCAAATCTTACCTAATGCCATACTATAAGGAGGTGCAACTCATTCTTATATAATTATACCCTTATCCACTTAATGACTCTCCTACCATTCATAATTTTAACACTAGTCATCATATACAAATATACTTTAAAATTACCACTTAAACTCTTCATAAATTATCAACTTAGGCTCTTTCACAAATCACATCAAGCCTACTAATTCATTCCCATAAAGCTTAAATCATTAATATTAAGCTACTATTCTTGCCACCACATTCTACATCTAAAGTTCAAGCCTATAGTCTAGCAACAATCACGTACCACCGATGAAGTATGCAACATATGATACTAGTCTATCAAATGGGGAAATTTAGCCCAAATACCTCATTTCAATTAGATATTACCTACAACCAAATCACCTCCATGACATTACTACTACACCTCAAAATCTATTACATACCTTCTCACAAGTAGTACTAGTTTACAACCAGTAAAGAAAAGAAGGTCAAGGGGGTAAAGTCACATAATAAACATGGTCAACCTTAATGTTATAATATATCCCAACACGGTCTTATCTACATATTCTACTTTCTCACATCATACTTACTTACCCAAGCATACCTCTAGAGTACCCTCAAATTTCACAACAACAATTAGTATATAATTATAACTTATTGGCTAATCTAACTATTTCCATTCACATGCTATAAGAGATTTCTATAACCACCATAACTATCCACTCTAGGCTCCTTTCCTATTTTTTTTTGAATAAATAATAATCAAATCCAAATACTCCCCTTGCAAAATACCATACAATCTACAATTATTACTACCACATTAGTCTATCATAATAAAATGGCAAATCATTCCTCAATCCACAATTATGCAACTAAACTAACTTTTGTATGCAAAAGTCCCCCTCATTTAGACTCTTAAGTTTGTGACTTCATATCACCAATTTCTGGATTATCTCTCTACCAATAGGTCATAAAACTTTAACATACACTACTACTAGGGTGGAAATACAGTTCCAACATTCTAATACACATCATTCCCCTTATGCATGACATCTAATATAAGAATCTTGAAAGGGACTAAATACAATTCACACCTCAGGTTCAAACACATGATTGATGTAGATAAAGGTATAAGCTTGAATTACTACACTTTATGGCACTCATGGAATCCCCTCAAGTCCTTGTGCAATTTCATAATCATTGATGACTAAATCAAAAAAGGACCACATCATTTATATTCTAAGCTTCTGCACTTGAATCACCTCAACAATAAGACATATCTAGAACATTAGAGTAGGATTTGGGATAACTTTACATTCGTATAGAAAACACCATAGCACGAACTAAAGTAGAAAAAAGAAACATTCTGAATCCATAGCACGAACTCGCACATAAAGAAAGTGAAACATTCCTAAATGCTTTATAACCTTTTGGTCATAAATATGGCACGCTACGCACCCATAATAACACTCTACCTGATGTGATTTTGCAGATACCTTGGGACCATGAACCATTCTTTGATACCAAATTTGTCACGACCTGAGGCGAGGCCTTGGCCATAACAAGCATCCCAAACC
Source organism: Capsicum baccatum var. pendulum (assembly GCA_030864225.1). Lineage (NCBI taxonomy): Eukaryota > Viridiplantae > Streptophyta > Magnoliopsida > Solanales > Solanaceae > Capsicum > Capsicum baccatum. The sequence goes on from CM061550.1 coordinate 248,516,200, forward strand.
ATAAAGGCCTAGGCGCCCTTCTACTTCTGGTAATCATGCACAATACTCAAATAATAAAGAAAAGAAAGCAAAAATAAAATAGACAGAATCATGGTCATATAATAAAATCTGTTCGACAATATGGAAATAAGTTTATCAATATCTACCAACATCTTTCTCACTCTACAATATCTCCACTACATAAGACATCAATAACTTGTCTGAATCTGGGACAAGGCCCCCAGTGGACCTAAACCAAAAATGAAATAACATATGTCTGAAATTAAAGAGGCTATCCATAATAAAGAAGGCTCACCAACTACACACTTCAATTCTTTTTGAGATAAATCTACAGCTTAGCAGGACCTCTAGACAGAGAGACCCAAAATAATACATTTATATATATATATATATATAAAGATGAGATCAAGTCATGAAACATCATGCATGATATAGTTTAAAACACATGGGCAATTCTTTAATAACCATAAAACTTTCTTGTCAGTACAGTTCTGATCTTTGTATTACTTCTGAGTTAGGTGGTCCACCCTACAATTCTATGCCCCCACGAGCTATATGGAGTCCGCCCATAACTCGGAGGCTAAGCCCCCAATCCAAGTTTGCCGAAATAGTTGGAGTTTCTAATTCTAATAAGTCACAGGGCACTATGCCAGCGTATAATCCCTCTAGGGGACATAATAATCCCATATCAGCAAAACATGGTTTTAGGCAATGAGTTTTCTGGACTTGTTCCTTCTTCGGGCAACCACCTAACATATCTTTATGCCCATTTTTAGCTATTTCTGAACATGTATCATTCTAATTTCAAAATCTGAAAAATCTAAAAGAAAATCCATATTTTGTTTTGTTATGTGCTACTATGGCATTATCTAAATTGGTATCATCATACCAACACTTGCAAGTCATATTTCTGGGCCATAAAAATCATATCATAATTTATTCTTTTAAAACATAAAGTTTAGGCCATCATATTTCGATAATTCAAGAAGATTCATTCCTCAATACACTTATCAAACTATGTAAAATCATTCCTTTCGATCATTTCATCAAATATGTGGTGGTGATGATTTATGGAAAACCATTAAATATTTCAGTATGTGTTCAACATTTATCAACATGCAAAACCCCTCTCATTAATTTAAATATTAAGTTTACATCATTCAACAATAGTCATGAACATATAAAATCATGCTTCTAAATAACATTGTAAGAATCAAAAGGTATCACAACATGAGAGGGAGCATAAATAGTTATTCTCTCAATTCAATTATCAACTTTAACCACATACATATATATATATGTATATATATATATATAAGATTTCAAATCAATTTAGGGGAAAAGGCCTAAATACTAAAACAATAAAGTCACCAAAGAATTCATAAAGCAAATTTCAATGTAAATTCCAAAAACCCTTTAAGATTTAAAAATCTCACAATGATAAATTTTGTTGAAACAACTTCTTATGCCCAAGTAGTTTTAGGAAAACCCCACGTACCTTAGTTGTGAAGAATTCATGAAGAGATTTTTAAAAGATTTGACCTTTAGGCTTGATTGTCCAAACCCTAGTTGTTTTCTCCCCTTGTATTCTTGAAAGATGGATTTTGGAATCTTTAGAGAGTTAAAACGTTATTAATTATACTAAATTTGTTTAAGAATGATTAGGGATGGTCTTGGTATGTGAAAAGACTTGGTTGCCCGTAAAATGACTTAAAAATAATGTTTTTACGCCCTTGGGCCATAGGGCATTCAACGCATTACCTGTGGACTAATATAGGAAATGCCACGCATTTTTTTATCACCCAAAATAGGTTGAGAGTCATATTTCCCATTGCCCAAAATGGGATGGGCGATGCATTGCCCATGGCACAACACTTCTAGTAGATTTAGGCGATTTTCCATCTGACGCACTCTACTTTGCAAAGTTATAACTTTTCTCTCATGCATAATATTTAGGTAAAATTGGTACCGTTGGAAAGATATTTTGAATACCTTTCATTTGATACATAGTAGGCTCTCTAATTTGTTATATACACAAAGTTATAGTCGATTGAAGTTGACCCAAGTTTTGACGCTTACTAAAACTAAAATAATAGGAAAGCTTCCAACTCATCCTTGGGTTAAGGTACCTCTATGATATAAATTCATGCTCAAATAGATTCCCACACTATATTATTGATCAACACACTATATTTGCATCGGATTTATGGCTTTTGGAACCTTTACACGAAGAAAATGATGGTTTACGTTCTAGCCCAAAATATGGGGAGTTACAATTGACTTGATAGAAGTTGCAGCTGGTGAGCCTCCCTTACTTTAGAAATCCTAGTTACAAAACTTGTCATAGTTATGTTATTATTATTCATGGTCCGACTGGGGGCCTCGTCCTAGAGTTCAGATAGATGATATTTTTAGTTAGTAGAGATTTCACAGACTAGAGTCATGAACTTTAAATGTTATGAACTTCATTTTGTGTTGTCTAGTTGAATTTAAGAAGTGACCATGTTTCCATTTATTAATCTTCTTCATTTCTTGGTATGTAGCACGCCACACTTATAAGAAGAAAACTACTAGGCATTTAGGAATGTTTCACTATTCTTCATGTTCTAGATCGTCCCATTGTTTTGTCCATTTAGAAGTTATCCAAACTCCTTCTTTACTCTGATTATATTAACTATGTCTCATTGTCGAGTCGGTTCAAGTTTAGAATTTTAGAGTCTAAATAATGTAGTCCCTTTTGATTGAGTCCTAAAGGAATGTAAAGTTGGACAAGGTCTTTAGAGGAGTCCATAAATGCCTTTAAGTGTATTGATTTAAGCCTATACCTTTATCTATACCAATCGTGCATTTGAGCCTGAGGTTTGAAGTGTATTCATCCCCTTTCAAAATTATTGTTATAGATGTCATTCTTAAAGGTATTGATATATGTTAGAATGTTGGAATAATATTTTTACCCAATTAATAGTATATGTTAAGGTGTCATACCCTATTGGTAGTAAGATGATCCCGAAGTTATTGATATGAAGTCACAATGTTAGAAGACAGGGTGAGAGTGACTTTTCCATATATAAGTAGTTGAGTTGTATAACCCTTTACTGAGGGGTGGGTTGCTCTTGTAAGGTGATTGGGTAATGTTGCAGCAAAATTTTTAGAGTGTATGGTAGTTTGGGGAGGAAGTGTCTGTTTGTGATTATTAGTTATTCAAAATAGGGAAAGATCTTAGGACGGATAATCATGTCGTGGAGAAGATGAAATTATGGGCCATAGTTAAGTGAAATAAGAGACTTAGGTTAATGTTTCTTCGATTTAGTAGTATATTGTATAGAATGCTTCATATGATTGGTGTTGTTAGACAATAGGCTTGAACTTTAGATGTAGAGTATAGTGGTAAGAATAGTAGCTCAAGATTGATAGTGCACGCTTTGTTGATAAAAAAGAAAAAAAAATTAGTTGGCTTGATGTAATGTTTGAAATACCCTAGGTTGGCAACTTGAGGAATAAGGAGTGGAAAATTATGATATATATATATATATGTGTGTGTGTGTGTATTCATGAAGATTAGTGTTAAGAATGATAAATTATTGTTGAGTCATTAAGAGGATAAGCGCGTAAGTATAATCATAAGTTTTCCACCTATAGCATGTTGTTAGATAATATTTTATGTGTATGAGTGTCAAATACGCCCATTCTATGTCCACAAATTTCCTTAGTGTGGAGAAGTCTATGGAGTTGTTATATGGTGTTATGTAGAGTTGAATTGAGGAAATATAGGTAGCCAATATGTGCCTTTGGTATAGTTTTATAAATTTTGGTATGTTACAAGTTATGGGATTAGAGGTGTAATGCTAAATATTCTAAGGAGTTGAAGATGAAGTGTTGTGTGTCTAGAAGAGTAGATGTCTATGCCCATGATAACGTTAGCCATAAATAGATGACTTTGGGGGTTGGAGGATGTTAGGATTAGTGTACCTGAAGGGGATGTCTTAGAATAAATTTAGTGTCCTTGTATAAAAAATTATGGAGGAGAGTTTGTGTTTATGTTTATATTGGTACCCTTTTGTGATAAGGAGTGTGAATGCGTATGCTCCTAAGAGTGGGAGTTTTAGAGTGATGGCTATAGAGGCTAGCGAGAGCTAAGAGTAGCACTTTCAAAAAGCGAGGACTTAAGAGTACAATTTATCAAAGAGAATTTAGCGCTTATGTGTATGGTGAGATACCTTTTTTGTGTGGAGAGTCATGGCTATATATTTTGATGTGAAGGTATAACCGCAAATTTAGAAAGGTAACTTTGATCTAAGAAGGAGATGATAGATTAAAATAGTTCCTGAATTTCTTGTGCTAACAAGTTTCTAGTAAGAGGCGTGATAAATCAATTCTTATTCAAGCAAGCACTTCCTACATTGATCTGAATTAACACCTACCAATGTCTTATGTACTCAAGTCCTGCCTATGTCTAAGGTTGTAGCACTCTATGTAACTCATGTCATATTCCAACCTCCAAACTATAAGCAATAATATCCTTTTTTAATCCTATATTTCAAGTATCCAAGATCTATGTTATGAGGTACATGATCTATAAATTTGTGTCCCAAATCATGCTTGGTTCTAAGTTACCATGTTTTCATATGTTAACGATTTATTTTAAGTTAGGGTTAGCCAAAATGATAAAGTTGTACAAATTCATGACTATTTCAACTCTGAAAATGAGAAGCGATTGCTTCGAGTAGAAGTCCTTGTCTAAATCATCGACTTTATGAATTCCACACTCATGTTATAAGACTCTTGATGTATTCTCTCATGATTCTCATTGTGGTTTTCCTAAGAACTCGTGCTATGTTGAGTTTATGCCAGAATGACTCTCCACTTATGATCTAGACATTTGATATATGAAACACTCTGTAATTGTATCGTATCTTCAACTCATGTCCCACCTTGAGTAGTGCAGTAAGTATATATTATAACCGAATAGTGTTACTCTCTTTCATGATGCTTGTGTTCAGGTCCTTTAATGTCCCTCTATATGTTAGTATGATGGTGGTTGTGGAAGAGTAGAAGTGTGTTAGGTAGAGGAGTAGATGTCGTTGTAGGTGAAAATTTTTGAAGTGATTTCTTGAGCTAAAGTAATAGGACTAAGGGGGAAGGAGATGAATATTCTTTATGTGAAATAGTTAGGAGGGAAGTATATGGTGAGAATCTTTATGAGAATGATTGAATTTGCTGGTCTTAGTAGAGAGATCCATGAAGTGGGGTATAGTAGTGGCAGGCCTAAATTTTGTGATTGATGAAAACACAAACCAATATGCCATGTGGTTAGTATTCTCTGAATTAAGACTTGAGGTTTTTGGATTATAGTAATAAGGTGAGGTGATTTCTTAATGTGATATAGCATAAAGGGTCCCGTAGTTTAAATTAGCACCTCTTTCCTACGAGTTAGGCTTCAACATAGAAGTATTATACAATGGAACACAAATTGTTGTGGTTAGATGTGTTACGGGAGAATTGTAAGTTGGAAATGATGAAGTATGTTGATTAATGTTGGGCTATAGACAAGTAGTGTCTCTAAGTTTAAGTGTTTTCGTAGTGTCATGTAAGATGGAGAAAGTTAATATTCTTGTAACCTACGAGAATCTTATCTCTTGTCTTGTACCAATCTTAATCAAGACGAGGAATGTTAGAAAAATATATGTCTTACAATGTTTTGATCATGTTCCATAAAACACATTCCAAGATCATGCCGATGTAAAAAAAAATTATCTCAAATTTTGTGCTTACCCGTTTCCCTATGGGTTATCATGAAGATCGTGTGATCCCTTTGCATATTTTATTTGAGGAAAAATGTTCAAATCAATATTACGTTCTTTATTCTACACTTGTAGAGATTTAAGAAGTCCCTACCCATCATTTGGGGATGAATGATCCCAAGGGGGAGATAATGTAACACCCCGTACTTTTGGGCTAGAATTTAAACTGTCATTCCTATGCGTAATAGTTCCAAGTGCCAATAAATCCTATGAAAATTTAGTGTGTTAATCAATTATGTAGTGTGGGAATCTAGTTAAGCATGAATTGAGATGATAGAGGTCCGTTAACTCAAACACGAGTTGAAAACTTTCCTATCGATTAAATTTTAGTGAGTATCTAAACTTTGGTCAACTTCCATCGATCATAACTTTTTGTATATAAAGAATTAGGGGTATATTATATGTCAAATAAAATTTATTTGAGTCCTCTTTTCAAGGATACCAATTTCGTGTCAATCTGATACCTGAGCGAAAAGTTATGTCTTTGCAAACTGGAGTCCGTCGCCTAGCAATCGCTTGTGGCTACTATAATTATTGTTCCATGGGAAATGCATAGCATAGATTATTTTGGGTGATGGGAAATGTGATGTCTAGCCTATTTTGGGTGATGGACAATGCGTAGCACTGCCTAGCTTAGGCCATAGGCAATGTGTCGCATTCCCTATGGCCCAGGGGCATAAAAACTTCATTTTTAAGTCATTTTAAGGGAAACCAAGTCTTTTTACATTTCAAAACCATCCCTAATCATCCTTAAATGAAATTAAGTTCATTAGTTATGTTTTAAATCCCTAGTTCATCTCTAAAGAACACAATAGGAGAAAAACAACTAAGGGTTAAATATTCAATACCTAGGGTTCAATCTTTCGCAAATTCTTTGTGTCTAAGTTATGTGGGACTACCCTAAACTCCATGGGCATAAGTTTTACTATTTTTATAGAGATTAAAGATCCCCAATCATGTTTATAAATAAGGGTTTCGAAATTGTCTTGAAAAGTATGTATCATGGAATTTTTTTGAAGAAATTATATGTTGTCTTGAACCATTCATGAAATTTGAATATAACTATATATCTATGTTTTGCTTCCAATGAAAAGTTTGATCGACAGCATGAATGATAAAAAAACTCCCTCTCCCATCATGATATTTTCAATTTCAAGTGTTATGGGTTGTTTAAAGGCATGAACTTTCAAAAAGAAAAACTAAAGAGTGAATGCTTGTTTTATGATCATGGGTTGATACTGTTTATGACATGTTGAGAGGGTGTTTTTGCATGATAAACTTTCATTTTGTTAAATTAACAATTTCCATGGGTTTTGAGTAATGCAAATATGATATGGCCAACTTATGATTGTACTATTGAGAGAAGAGTGTTTTGATGTAAACTCAAATGAAAATCTATTGCTTAACTCTCACCTCTCTTGATGTTTAAAAACTAAGGGTGGTCATTAACATGATAATAAGTGAAAAGGGTCTATAGATATGATGTGATATGAATTTGTTGACTTGCAAGTCAGGGTATGACGATACCCGATGATGACATTCCCTTAACGGAATAAGTATTGAATGTTTTGAAAGTATGAAGCATGACTTTAAAGAACTAAAATTTAGGCTTAAGAGAGCTAGTTGGTTACCTGAAGAAAGCGTTTGAGTGTAAGGGATCATTCCTGGAAATCATAGTTGTCGATGCAGGACTTATGATATATTATCCTACATGAAAGAACATTTAGGACATCTCACATGGGGGGATTTCCTACAGTGTGCTCACATGGGGGGTATCACCACTCCAATCCTAGTGGCTACTTGGATTGGAGACTTACCTGTCAATTCAAGGGTGGGTTCCACATAGCCCAAGGAATTACAGATCTGTAGGGTGTACCACTAGCTCAGAAAAATAACAAATAGTAGAGTCAAGGTTGTCACAATTGATTTGAAATTATTTAATTTGCCCATGTATTTTTACTTATTTAATGTTCACTATTATGGTGAAATACTCTCACCTATTTTGTATAAATGTATGATATTTGGGGTTGTGTAACATGCCAGTACATTTGTATTGACTCCCTATATTTCAGGATCTTAGGTTTAGTCCCAGGGTCCCGTTAAGTAGTAGATTGACTTGACAGAAGTAGCAGATGGTGAGACTCTCTTACTTCGGAATGCCAGGTTACAAAACTTTTCATGGTTATGTTATCTTGATTTATGGTCCGACTGGGGTCTTGTCCCAGAGTTTAGACAGATGATATTTTTAGTTGATAGAGATTTTGCAGACTACAGTTATGTACTTTAAATGTTATGAACTTCAGTTCATATTGTCCAGTTGAATTTGAAAAGTGACCATGTTACCGTTAATTAATCTTCCGCATTTCTTTACATTGTATGAACATTGTGTATGATTGAAAGTTAGAATAGGGGCGCTCGGTCCTTCATGGTTTGAGATGCCCATCACGGCTAAGGTTTGAGCTCGAGTCATGGCAGTGAGACATTCTCATGAAAATATAAAGCACTCTTCTCCTTATTGATTTTCTAACCATAAATCCTCTCATACTTCTCCAATGTTGCTGTGACCAATTGCAATTTATCCACTTCTTCTTTACATAATAAGATCATATCTTTAGAAAATGCAAGTTGATTAAGATTTGAACTTCCTTTAGGCATGCCAAATTTCTAACTAGTAGCTTTTTAAAGCTTCTTGATAACATTCTGCTGGTATGATGAATAATGTAGGAAATAATGGGTCTTGTTGCTTGAGCCCCCTAGATGACTTGTAAAAACCTTTAGGCAGCCTATTAAGTAAAATAGATTATTAGTTATTGGCCAGTAATCTAAACACCATATCAATTAATTGTTCATAAAAACCTAGCCCCCTCAGGAATTGAGTAAGAAATATCCACTCAACCCTATCATAGGCCTTCATCATATCCAATTTCATCACCATTTTGGGTGGTTTTCCTCTCTTCTTGATTTCTATGACTATTTATTATACCAACAGAATGTTTCTAGCTATACTTCTACCCTGCACAAATCTAGCTTGTTCCTCAGATACTATGTCAGGCAACACACTCTTCAGTCTTTCATAAGTAATTCTAGGAGAGACCTTATTCACAAAATTTATAAGTGAAATAGGTCTAAGATTAGAAAATATGTATACTGCTAACTTCTTTGGTAGTAACACCAAATCAGTATGAGTAATAAACCTTAGGAGCTCTTGTGTACAAAAGAAACCTATACCCATCTGGTGTATATCTTCTGCTATTATACTCCATGCATCCTAAAAAAAAGCACTTGTCATTCCATCAAGGCTTGCAACACTTTTTTGATGCAATCCCATTACTGATACTTTCACTTCTTCTGTGGTAAGAATTCTCTTCAATTCTTCATTCTATATTTCTGTTATGAGCTTTGGAAGAACCTCTAGCATTGAGAAATTTTCAACATCCTCCATCTTTTAGAACTATTGTTGGAAAAAAGAATCTGTGCTTTCAAGAATCTCATCTTGAGTTTCCAACCATACTCCTTCTGCATTTCAGATTCTTTGAATTTTTAGTTTGGCTCTTCTGCCTTTACTACTGCATGAAAAAAAATCTAGTATTCCTTTCTTCATCTTTGAACCATTAGAATCCTTACTTTTGTTACCAGGAATCTTCCTACCTTCTCAATTTTAATGCTAACTCTGTATATGCTTGTGACCGCTTAACTATATTTGTACTTGAAGGCTCTTCTACAACCTATTGTTCCCTAACCTTTATTACCTCCTCCAAAGTGGCAATCTCTTGGAAAATATTTCCAAAAGTTTCCTTGCTCCACTTAGCCAGTGCTGATTTAGTATTCTTTAGCTTCTTCTGGAACATCAAAAAAGGACTTCCATCAAAATATGTACCCCAGCTTTCCCTGATGACTTCCATGCAAGATACCTCTTTAAGCCAGAAGTTATGAAACCTAAAAGGTTTTATCAATTGCTCTTCTAAAGTTCTAAATTATAGCAATATTGGAGCATGGTATAATACACTCCTCACCAAATGTTCTAACTCTATATCATGAAATAGTTCCTGCATCTTATCATTCACCAATACTCAATCCAACCTCTTGAAAATACAATACTTATCTATCCTGTAATTCCACCATGTATACTTGATTCCTTAAAAGTAGTTTCCTCTAAGTTACAAGTATTAATACAATTGTTAAAATCATTAGTCTCTTCAATAGTGACTGGTAGGCCCCCTAGCTTCTCTTTCCTATTTCTGACAACATTAAAATCTCCTCTTACCATCCAAGGATCCTTGATTAAACTACCCAATTCTCCCATAGTTCTAATCTCTCATTCTGAGTACACTTTGCATAGACTAGAGTGACAAAGACAGTTGAATCTGCAAACTGACTTTCAACTTTGAGAGTAAGCAACAATTCTTCATCTCTAATGATGATATACTCCATGAATGCATTTATAAATTCCCAAATCTTACTTGATTTTTAACCATAGCATGTTTTATTCCTAATCTACCCTTGTAATCCTCTATCTAATGACCATCCTAAAATGGTTCCATCAAACCAATAAAACCAAAATGACATCTTCTCTGCATTATGATTATTCTTGTAAAACTTTTTTGTTTATTCACTGATATTATATTCCAAATTAATACATTCATTATGAAAGTGTTTTGGTGGCTTGACTCCTTGTCTGCATTGGACTTTCTACCACTTTATTTTTTTTTTTTGTTTCCTTCCATACTTTGCACTTAGTGATTGCATTTTCTTAGGAGATAAATCCCCTTCATTAGCTATCTTTTCAATGTTATCCCCTAAATCTTCATTATTTTCATTCACCACCTCCATCATACTTCTTGCATCCATTTCTTAGGGTTCCACTCCTTCTATTATCCTCTCCTTCTTGTCATCCTTGTTGTGAAGAATCAACATTAATTCTTTGATAATTTCCTGCTCTTCTTTATTCACTCTTTCTTGCTATTGTGATGTCTTAACTTCATGTACTTGTGATGCTATCCCTCTACTTATTTCTCATTTTCTGTGTTGTGACTATCTACTTGTGTCTGCTTTTGAGACTTTTCTTCTGTTGCCTTCTCTTTCACTTTTTAAAAGTCTCATTGACCCACTTCTTTGTACTTTGTTTATTCTACTGGATGATTTATGTTTCTTGTAACTCCTTTGTTCTTGGTTTAGGGCCTCAAAAGAATTTGAAATCTCTATATCCTTCCTTTTTTCCTCCTGCACCTCTAATATTCCCATACTTATCCTTCTTGTACTTGTTCCTTCGTTTTTTCCATTAAATCTTGGTTCTTGCTTCCTATTTTTTCATTTGTTCAGTTTGCACTTCCTCTACTTCTTTTCTTTCCTTGCCTTCTTCATTTTGCCTTTGTGTTTTCTCATAGAGTTTTGGATGAAGGCTCCAATAAGTAGTCTTATTATGGCCATGTAGACAACACTCCTTATAGTATTTAGGCTTATAATCATACTGTATGTAAATCCATTTTGATTTTATCTCCCCAGTAGCACCACCTTCGTCACTGATTCTCACTTTGTGAGGAAGTTTAGCAACATGATCATCATCATCTCCTCCATCATTGCAGCCACCCATTTTTCATCCCCTTCTTCTTCTTCATGACTTGAGGGCTCACAAATTGTAGTATTGCATCTCTGATAGATATCAGAGATCAAGCCCGTGCCCTTAATGGAAGGATCATCTACTAGATCTTTTGGATCTAATTGAGTGGTAATAGTTGGATTTTTTTGGGCTTCTCCCATTCAAGTGTTGGGCCTCAATAAAGTAAATATCTATAGTTACCACAACTTTCTTTTTTTGAGGTTGATAGACCTTATATGATTTGGACACATTATTGTAGCCTATACAGATGTCAGGAATTGCCTTCTTGTCAAGTTTGTCACGCTTAACCTGAGAAATATGAAGAAAACACACACAACCAAACACTTTAAGAAAACTTAGTGAAGGTCTAAACCCATACCAAGCTTCAAATGGTATTTTTTTCTCCAAAACCTTTGTTATAAGTCGATTTTGCACAAACACTGCCGTATTTGCTGTATCTTCCCAGAATATTTTAGGCAGCTCCATCTCATGTAACATATACCTGGATATCTCCATTATCCATCTATTTTTTCTTTCACTGATAACATTTTGTTCTGGTGTGTATGGATTTGTATGTTGATGCACAATGTCGGCCTTCTCAATGAATAAATAAAATTATGTTGAGGTATATTCCTTTCCATTATCAGACCTCAAAGTTTGAATCATACAACCACTTTGATTTTCCACAAATTTCGGAATTTCAAGAATACACCAGTAACTTCTGAATTGAATTTCAAGATAAAAATTCAGCATATTCTTGTAAAATCATTAATCAAAAAGAACGTAATAGATGCTACCTTTTAGTGATGGACTTTTTTTAGGTCCGGCGACATCGGTGTGAATTAGTTGCAGCTTTTGTGAAGCTCTCCAAGTTGAATTTAGAAAAGGCTTTCTATGTTGCTTACAGAATTTGCAGGCATGAGATTCAGTATCGTTAAAGAACATCAGGCATGACATTCAATAACTGACCAACACTTAACAAGTTCTTGTCCAAATCGTGTACATAAAGAACATCAGAAATTGTTTTAGTGCTCGATTGTGTTTCAACTATAATGGTTCCCATGGCTTTTACTGGAATATAACCACCACGGCCGATTCTAAATTTTGTAAATTTAGTTGACCTCAAATCTTTAAAAAGATCTATATCACAATTCATATGATTTTTGCATCCGTTATTGATCAGCCACGACTCGTTTGAGACCCTGCTTGTAAAACAAGATGCAACAAAGAGTTGATCTTCTTCCTGTACATTAACAAATTAAGCCTCTGCATCTTTCTACTGAGTTTTGTTCTTGCAGATGATTGCATCATGACCAAGCTTATTGCACTCAGTGCACTTAGCATCACTTCCAACACTTGAAAGGTGCATGTTCGAGCTTGTCGTAATTCTTACAAGCAGGGTAATTTTCTTTGAAACAACCTATTTTGTTTTTTTTGCTGTGCGCTGCACCTTGTCCATCAGTTGTTTGGTACTTCTTATTCTTAGAACATCCATCACCATGATACTTGGCTGGTAAGGCACCTTCTATGGCTTATTCTTGTCTCATAACATGTCATTGCTCTTATGCTTGAAAAGAACGTAAGAGCTCTACAAGTGTGATCTTGGACAAGTCCTTAGTATTTTCTAAGGTTGTTATGGAAGCCTCAAATCTTTCAGGTGCTATTACTAGGATTTTTACAATGATCCTTGAATCATTGAAAGTGGAGCCCAACAATCTAATGCAATTTGCTAAATTAAGAAGTCTGTCAAAGTACTCCTTTATGGTTTCACTTTCTTTCATCCTTTGCATCTTAAACTCACGTACCAAGTTCAACACTTGCATCCCACAAATCATTTTATCTTCTTCATACTCAGTATTGAGATATCCCATACCTCTTTCGCTGATTTTAGAGACATGATACGAGTTAAGATATTAGATAAAACTAAAGTAAATAAGTATGCCATTGCCTTTGATTTCCTAGAATTCCTCTCCTTATGAGTTTTCAATCTGCGCCACCATGGATTTTCCGGCAAGGGAGCTATCTCATATTCATCTTCAACAGCTTCCTAGAGATCCAAAGTTTGCAGATATATTCATATTATAATTTCCCATATTTGATAACTTTCTCCATGAAAAGTTGGTGGTTCCATTGAAGAAAAATTTGCTTTGCTGTTCATGGTATCCAATGGATCATATTGATGCACACACTCACAGGTCCCTTAAGATTAAAGGTCCAATACCAATTGTTGGTTTAAAACCGTTTAAAGAAAATAATGCAGGAGTTCTATTCAAAAAATAGTCGCTGAAATAGAGATGGAGTTTAAAGAAGAGAATATGTAGAGAGGTTGATTATTTTCTTGTTGAGACGATATATTATTGATCATCAACTAGCAACTTAATTAGTTTCTGTTACAACTAAAAATAGGACAAACCTAATATAAAAGAAACAACTTGTTTCTACCAAAATTAAAATAACTAATTAGTTTCCTGCCAAAGATAGGAATCCTAATTTAACTAGGATTTGAACGCAAAAAGAAAAGCTGGAAAAAAGGAAAAATAATCTGCATTCATTAAGAAACTTTCTCACTGTAATTTTAATCTCCTAGGTTTGCAACTATATTAGAGAGGCTTCTTCTTTGTCGGGGCAGTAGCAATAGTAGGTTTAGAAGTCGATGAATGTTTGTAGGAGTTCTTAACTTTCATCAGCTTTTGTAAAATTTGGTGAAAGATTTTTCTTCTTTTTCAGTATTGGACTTAGTAATAGTGTACTTCTTTTGGCTGACCTCTACCCTCTCCAAACCCACTACGGCCAATCTCACACACCTCCTAGCTAGGTTATTATTTCCCTTGACACAGTAATAATATTTAAATATAGAAATGAACTATAAGAAGAAAAGAATCTTCGAAATAAAGTTTAAGCCCGGTTAATAAAACATCGCTTCATTTTACAATGAATTAAAGCAATAACAGAACCACTATACATGCTGTAAGAACATCCCAGTCAATAAAGTTGAAATGCCTAGGGAAGGATGAACCAATCAAATTTAACTAAATTATGTATCCACCTGCTGTCTTTTTGGGGTTGATTTTCTTCGGTGGTGACTATAGGATATTTACCAAATCATTAGCACCATTTATTTCAATGGCTGACTATAGGTAGTACCATAAGTGACTAACCAATGTTCAATGTTGTTTATTTTATCTCGGATCTCTACTACTCATTTCCCATATTTTTTTGTCTAAATCCCTTTTAGTTCTATACGTTTTCTTAGACGTATTCTTTAAATGACCCTGGTTGTAGTACCCCATAATTTCGGGCTAAAGTTTGAACCGTCTTTTCTATTTGTATAGACCTGAATCCAATGATTCCTTGTTAATATGTGTGTTATGATCAATCCTATAGTTTTTTAATACCTTTGACTTTTAATTAAGGTCACAAAATCCCCTAACTCAAAGACGAGTTGAAATTTTTCCTATCGATTAAGTTTTAGTGAACGTCTAAACTTGGGTCAAATTCCATCGACCATAAAATTTTGTATTTAAAGAATTAGGCGGCCTACTATATATCAAATGAAAGGTCTTTGAGTCCTCTTTCCAACGCCACGGATTTTCCTTAATACAATATCAAGATAAAAAGTTATGCCCGTGTTCTAGAGAGGTGTCAGTCGAGGCTGAATCGCACAAAAAGTATGTTTTTAGCGGGGTATTTTGGAACTTTCCCTTACCAGAAACTTCTCACAAGAATTAAATAACACCCTAAATGTTATTTACTCAACTATTATTAGTTTTACAATATATGAAATTATCTTCACTCTCAAGAACAAGATCAAATTAGGATTTTCTCTAAGAATAAAAAATCAAGAATCTAATCCTTTCAATTCAAGATTCTCAAGAAACGAGTCAAGATTCGTGTCATATTCTTCAACCTAAGTAATCTAAGGTACTTGAGGCTTTCCTAAAATACATGGGCATGGTGAAAAATGTTTTTAATAATGATTTAATGTTGAGAAATCATGTGTTCATGAAAGGTTTTGAATTTCATTAAAAATCTTGCATTTTGAACTCTTTCAATGATGTAATGTTTTGGTCTTGAGGCCTTTCCCTTAAATTTCATTTTTGGTCCGTATGTATGTGTGTATGTGTTTGTAATTTGAAAGTGAATTGAGGGCATAAATATTTACCCTCTCTCTCTTGTTATGATATTTCTTGATTTTCACGTTTTACGAATAGATAAATTTCACATCTTTAAGCATTGTATAAATATTCATGGTTATTGTTAAATTATTTGAGATTGGTTTAAATTAAAGGAAGGGTGTTTTACTGGTTGTTAAATATTAGCAATGTCTACTAAAATGATTTCATGGTTTGTCACAAAATACTTGACCACCATATGTTTGTTGAAATATTAAAAAGACAGAATCTGGAATAGTTTGACACATGTTTTGAAATAAGTACCCTCTTTCACCGTTTGAATATTTTGGTGGTTTAAATATTTTTTTGAATGAAAAGAGATGTAATATGATAATGTATGGCTTAGAGATATGACTTGCAAGTCTTGGTATGACGATACCAAACAGATGAATGCCATAGAAGATTTAGAACAGACTAAAATACAGAATTTACTCAGATTTTTAGAATTTTATTTTAGAAAGATGCATGTTTATAATATATAAATAATGGGCTTAAAGAGAGTTAGGTAGTTACGCAAAGAAAGTACAAGTTGAAAGACTCAATGCTTGAAACCGTGATTTGCCGACACGGGGTTATGGTACCATACTTTGTGATCTTGTGTACCTTAATTCATGTCATTCCAAATTGGTACAATGGTTAGGATCCCTCCTTTGTGATCTAGTGCACTACCATGACATGTTAATTTGATTAGGGATTTTTGCACCCTGCTGTGTGATTTTACTTATCCCCCTTATTGATACTCCAATTCTTGAGGCAAAATTGGATTGGGGGCTTGGCCGCCGAGTCAAGGGAGGATTCCATATAGCTCATGGAATTACAGATTATAGGGTGTACCACCTAGCTTAGAAGTAAAACAAAAAAAGGAATTGCATTTACAAAATTGTTTTAAGAATTATTTGAAATTGCCCATGTGTTTTAAATTATGTCATGCATAGTATTTTACAAATTACTCTCACTTATGTTGCATGAAAAATTATATTATTTTGGATTGCTCAATGTACCATTACATCTGTATTGACCCCCTATATTTTAGGATTCTGAGATACAGTCCCGGGGTTCCGTTAAGCAGTAGATTGACTTGTTAGAAGTTTGCAGCTGGTGATCCTCCCTTACTTCAGAAGTCCTGATTATGAAACTTGTCATTGTTATTTTACTTTGATTCATGGTCCGACTGGGGGCCATATTCCAGATTTCAGACAGATGTCATTTTCAGTTGTTAGAGATTTTGCAGACTAGTGTCAGGTGTTTTGAATGTTTCATGAACTTATTTTTTTAATTGTTCTGTTAAAGAAAAATATAGTGAACATGTTTTTGTCTTGTGTTATTTTTCACTAATTTATTATATGGTATGAATGTTGTGCATGATTACCAGATAGAGAAGGGGCACATGGGCCTTCATGGTTTGGGATGCTCATTACGACTAGGCCCTTGGCTTGGGTAATGAAAAACTTGGTATCAGAGTATAGTTCAAAGTCCCAGGGTGTCTGCAAAATCTCGTTACGTAGAGTCCTATTTATGGGTGTGAAGTTTGCTACATTTATAAGCAGGATTCTAAGAGGTGTTTAGGAATATTTCTGTTTCTTCATGTTCTAGTTCATGCTATGGAGTCAGAATGTTTTTATTTCATACTCTAATTCATGGTATGGTGTCTTCCATACGAAAGTAAAGTCATCCCAATTCTTTCCTTACTCTGATGTTCTTAGACATGTATCATTTTTGAGGTGATTCAAGTACAAATGCTTAGAACCCAAATGATATTGTCCTTTTCTAATTGAGTCATAAAAGATGATAAAATTGTGCAAGGACTTGAGAGTAGTACGTTAGTGCTTCAACGTGTATTGATTCTACTATAAACTTTGATCCTGATGAAATCTCCTGAGGTCTTAAGTGTGTCCAGTACCTTTCAAAAGTTCTTGTTGCAGATACCATGTATAAGGGGACTGATGTGTAACAGAATGTTCGAACTGTATTTTCACCCGAGTAGTAGTATATGTTAAAGTGTCATGACCTATTGGTAATGAGATTGGGCCAAGAAGTTGGTAATATGAAGTAACAAGGTTAGAATATAGAGTGAGGGTGACTTTTGCGTAAATAAATAGTTTTAGTTGGATAACCATTGATCAAGGGATGATTTTCCATTTTATAGTGATATACTAGTGTAGTATCAATATTTGTAGATTGTATGGTAGTCTGTGAATGAAGTGTTTGGCTTTGATTTTAATTTATTCAAAATAGGAAAAGAACCCAGAGTGGATAGTTATGGTGGTTATAGAAACTCCTTATAGGCTGTGAATGAAAACGGTTAGATAAGCCATTATGTTATAAGTATATACGCATTGTTGTATGTGGAATTTTGAAGGTAGTTGTGATGTATATGGGTAAGTAACTATGCTATGAGAAATTTGAATATGTTGATAAGATAGTAATGGGTGATATTATAAGATTAAGATTGACTATCCTTATTATGTGACTTCACCCCCTTGATTGTTCCTTCTTAAGTAGTTTTAAAATAGTACTGCTTGTGGGATGATAAGTAGTAGATTTTGGGTTGTAGTATCAATGTCTTTGAAGGGAAGTGATTGTAGGTATTAGCTAAATGAAATAAAGTATTTTGGGTTGATTTCCCAAATTTGATGGACTAGTTTAGTATGTGGCATGCTTCATTAGTGGTACATGATTGACGCTAGAATATAGACTTGAACTTTAAGATGTGAAGTATGGTGAAAAGAATACATATACATATATAGTAATAATTTATATTCAACATATATAGTAAGAAATCTCATGGGCATTTTCGAAAGACTCTGTAAAATCATTTGAAATCTGTTACACACTTTGTTTTTCTTCTGTGCTAGGTGGTATACCCTAAAACTCTGAAATTCCATAGGCTATATGGAATCTTTCATTGACTCGGCGGGGAAGCCTCTAACCCAAGTATGCCGCAAGGTTGGAGTCTCTGACTCTGCTACACCACACGGCAGTCACCAGCGTAAAAATAATATACTCGGATCAACAAATCACGGTTTTAGGCTAAGAGTTACTTGAACTCTAGCCCTCTTTGGGTAACCACCTAACCCTCTTTAAGCCCATTTTTAACGCTTTAAAACATGCATTCTCTGAAAACATATTTTAAAAACATACTCTATTATGGCATAAATACTTATGGTATCATCATATCATTGACTTGCAAGTCACATCTCTAAGCCATTATTACCATATTACAATCTCTTTTTTTAAAACATAAATTTGGGACTACCATATCAACAAATCATTTCAAATAACTCTTTCTCTAAAACTTATGTAAACACATGTATGCAACTCTCTTTATCAAACTTTCAATGATGCAAGGTGGTCATATTAAATCTCTTAATCTCATGAAAATCTCCCTTTTAACAAAATATATTTACATCAAGAAACTCCCTATCTTAAATCTCTAAATCATGCTCAAAATACTATGGTATTTGAGTAAACAAATTTCAAGCGATAAATCATGCATTTCAAATCCTTCACATTAAGATCATAAACTTAAAGTCATCACAAGAGAGGGATATCATAAGTTGTGCTCTCAAACAATCTTAAATCTAAATTTCCATACATATACATATACATGTAAATCAATTTAAGGGGGAAAGCCCAAAAAACCAAATCAACAATACAACTAAAAATTCATAATGCATAATAAAATTATGTATTTCAAAAGCCCCTTTCTAAATTCATGCTTGATAATCTTTAAATCATGTTCTAGTGTTTACAAAACTATGTAGTTTTCAGGATAAACCCCGCGTACCTCAATTTAGAAATTTGATGTATGATTCTTGAAGCTTACGGTTTGGGGATTCCAAATCTGAAATCAATTTCAAAAACCCACGATTGAATCTTGAGTTATTTAGGATTTTAGTTTCAAACCCAAGAGAGTGTTCTTATGAATTTTTGAAGAAACTATGAATAATGAGGTCACTTGGGAGAAAAATCCTGTGTTTAAGCTTACAAGGGGGTCAAAATTACCTAATATACCATTAATGAGATGGAATAAAAATATAACTGGGAGACCACGACGCGCCACTACCGCAATGGCTTACTGGGAATTGACGAATGGGATTCTTGGGGGCACTGCGACGCGGAGCCATCGTATTGTCCCACTGGTTAGGACCTAGAACGTTAGCACGATGCGCTATAATTGTGCTACGCTACTGGAATATGACAATTATTAAATAGACCCCCTCCGGGACGCGCCAAGCACTAAAATGATGGTGTTTTACGACTAGGGCTTAAATTAGCCATAACATCTTGCTCGGGTATCGGATTTGTGCGAATCTTATATCGACGAAAAGCTCATTCAATTTCCCATACTATATAATTGATTAAAATGGAAAATATGGATGGATTTATGTTGTTTGGATCATCTATGCATAGAAATAATAGTTTTCGTTCTAGCCTATAATGTGGGGTGTTACATTATCTCCCCCTTAGGATCATTCATCCCCGAATGATGAGTAGGAACGTTGAATATTAAAGGTATGGAATAATGTGGACATGATATATCTTCTAAGAAGGGATATAGCATATCAAGTTGTAATAACAACACTCTATCATGAAAGTGAATTCTGAGCTGACTTGACTTTACTTGCTTTAAGGAGGTGATTCATGCTGAGAGTTTAGGATTCCCTCCGGAATATTTATGCTCAAATCATACACATTGGATTTGGAAGTGATAACTTATGTATGTATGAATCCTGAATAAACAAGAATTAGATCGTACAAACGTCTAACACTGTCTGAGCTGAAATACTTGGGAAAATTTGAGATTATGCACTGAACTCTTAAAAACTGAGTCATGACTACATAGCTGAGTCTGCAAGATGATGCCTGGACTGAACTGAATTCGCAATTTTTTATGGATAGAATAGATTATCTCTTACGATGGTCATATGCATGAGACTTTGGATAGTAAGACTGGGTGAAAAGGTGGAAAACCACAGTAACTTGTCTGTCTTGTTTGCCTGACTGTTAAAATGAATTATACTGGACACTTATACTTAACTGGAGTATCTCTTCAACACTCCTTCTAAAGAAGTCCTATTAGCATTAGGGAGAAAAGAATCTCTGACATGAGTTACACAAGACATCCAACTAAGGAATCACAACAATGACACTACTCTATTACATTGAATATAGACATATAACTTGTAAACTAGGATAGAATTACCAAACCTTAGGCAATGCAACTTCTTACTTTCAATATTAGCCACACTTCTAAAATACTCTCTCAACTAGACTTTCTCCTTAAACACCATGCTCATTGATTCCACTTATTTATCTCGCATGGCCGCTGATATTTCCATCTACTAATGTCTAAACTGATCTAAATCCCCTCATCATCTTCAAGCCTAACTCAAAATCACAAGACGCACCACATAATACTCTAGTACTAGTCCGAATCATGAATTAAGCATACCCTGCATTTCACAATTCCTTATCTCCTGCATAATTCTTATTGCCACTCAAGCAATCAACTTCAACTTTGTATTAGACGTTCACAAACACTCAAGGAATCCATCCATATGTATACAAAAATAACATTCAAGCCTATCTTCTTACCCACAGATGCACTACTAAATAACCACTCATAAAGCATATTTCTCATATTCTCTAATACTTCTATCCATAACAACTTCCCTGCACTATTCAGATGATACACATAAAATATCCTCAACTAACCAAGTCATACACGAAACTTCACCTCAAAATTCTTTCAACTTATAGACTTATATAAAATAAGCTCACAACAATTTTTCCCAAATATAACGCATAAAACTTCAACT
The DNA here is from genome assembly GCA_030864225.1 of Capsicum baccatum var. pendulum. Classification (NCBI taxonomy): domain Eukaryota; kingdom Viridiplantae; phylum Streptophyta; class Magnoliopsida; order Solanales; family Solanaceae; genus Capsicum; species Capsicum baccatum. The sequence goes on from CM061550.1 coordinate 248,537,591, forward strand.
AACCTTGACACGTATCAAAGACTTGGCCTCAATCTTACTTCACAATTACCGTCTTAACTCAAATAAGCATACAACCATCTTTCATCAACAAGAAATGTTTACTCTTTCCCATATATTCAATCATTCATCATAACTATCTCGACCTAAGGGAAAATGTCACTGCAAATTAGAATATCGGGATCCGGAACATAAGGGGAGTACTAAGAATAACTTGATACCCTACTGAGGCGTGAGGAATAGAGCACTCATAGCATGGACTCATTAAAGAGATCTAATCTAAGGACGTACCTGATATAAATCAGAATTTTCACTAATCATTAAGAGCCACATGTGCGTAAGAGTCATGAACAGCATGATCTTAATTTTGAAATTCATAACTTACGGAAAGTGATTCTAACTGCTAAACAAGAGGGGAACTCATCATACTAGAAACTAGGAGAGTACATGATTCCTTATCATATGCATAAACATGGACTATGATCATGAAGCTAAAACATAAAGCATGAGTATCTATCGGAATAACTGAAGTAAATTACTGAAATAAGAATAGATTGAGCATCGTTCTTTCTCACGGCCAATTCCACAACTTACTGGCACATCTATTAGCATCTGAAAACTTGACTTGGTTACTCGTTCTATCATCTCCCCCTTAGATTTAAGCCACTACTCTAAGTCTATGAATCATTATATACACTCTGATATAAACTGAAATCACTTTACTCTAAAGTCGGGGATATAATAATACATATAAAACTAAACTTACCCTGTAAGATGGTATCTTCATGTATAGCAACCAATGCTAATACCTCCTTCTAAGATTTAACACCTAGGTTTATATAGCCCCAAAATTCATCATATAACAGCTAAACATTCACCAACTTACGTTCTCCTAACACTAAATATGGATATATCCAAACCTTTGATGGACCATACCACTTTGTCATAGTCTACTAGCATCATGCCTGCAAACTTATATTTCTAAATCATGAGAATCAATATTTTACAAAAAGGCTTAACATCATTAATCATAACTTCTTACTTGGCTATCAAGAACATCACATATTATCTTATTAGTCTTTCTCTACCTAGCAACTAATTGGTACTATTATGTCTAATAGCCACACGCAATATGCAATAGTCTTAGAAAAATACCGCCACCTCATATCACCTTGGCTTACTTCTACTTCATACATACAACATCATACTTCATTATGAATCAAATAAACTTAAGCGATTGCATACATCGTTCAAGCCTATTAGCTCACTTCCATATAACTAGTATCATTAACCAAGAAATCATCACATCCTCCTTCATGGACATAAACTGTTCAAACTTAATATCTAGTGATAAACATTATTTGCAACCCAACCTTACGCATAATTCTCACAAAACATACATCATTAATTTTATGCCACTATTCTTACAGCCACATTCTACATTTAAATTCAAGCCTATAGTCTAGCATCAATTACCTACCACCAATGAAGAATGCAACATAATATTCTAGTCCATCAAATTGGGACATTCTACCCAAATACCTCATTTTATCTAGCTACGACCACGACCAAAACACTTTTATGACATTACTACTACTCCTAAAAAATCTACCACATACCTTCTCACAAGTAGTACTAGTTTACAACTACCAATGAAAAGAAGGTAAAGGGGGAAGAGTCACATAATAGACATGGTCAACCTTGATCTTATATTATAACCCCATACAATCTTATCTACTTATAGCTTTCCCACATCATACTTACTTACCCAAGCATGCATTTAGAATACCTTCAAATTCCACAAACAATCATGAGTCTATAATTATAACTTACTGGCTAATCTAGCCATTTTCGTACTTTGAGTAAACAACAACTCACCTTAGCTAATAACTCCTTCTCTACCTTCTATTAAAATAACACACAAGGATGTATCACTTTAATACCAACTCAATCTCATGCAAAAATATTCAGTTATGCATACATTCAATAAATTGCCCTTACCACTTTTCTTGCCATTACGCCTCTAAACCCCCAGTTCTAACCACCATAAGAATCAACAGGATAGACATCAAGTTGCAAGTGAAATCGAAATAGACCCCACACGGCTCCACTAGACTTTAATTTTCAACAACACAACAATAACAGGGTTACAAGAGATAGAAACTTGACACACAATAATCAATAATCTAAGAAGACATATCTTACTCTATAAGAATAAAAAATCTGAGTCAAACACTCCCCCACAGACTACCATACAATCCATACATGCTACTAGATACCACATTAGTCTATCACTATAAAAGTGGTAAATCTTCCTCCAACATGAGTTATTCAACTAAACACATTTATCTACACAAAAGTCATCCTCACTCTGATTTCTAACCTTGTGACTTTGTATCACCAACTTCTTGGTCTAGTCTCACTACCAATAGGTCATGACACCGACACTTTAACTTATACTACTACTCAGGAAGGAATACAGTTACAATATTCTGCTACCCTTATTCCCTCTTAAGCATGACACTTACAATATAAAAATTTTGAAAGGGACTGACTACACTTAATACCGCAGTCTCAAAAGCACGATTTTATCAAAATCAAAATTCACACTAGAATCAATACACTCTGAGGAACTAACGGACTCTACACAAGTCCTTTCTCAATTTTAAAATCTTATATGGATCAATTAGAAAGGACTATACCATTTAGATTCTAGACTTCTGCACCTGAATCACTTCAACAATGAGACATATCTGAGCATATCAAAGTAAGAAAAGAATTGGGATGACTTTACTTCTGTATAGGGGACACCATATCACGAATTAGAATATGAAAGAGGAACATTATGACTTCATAGCAGGAACTACAACATAAAGAAAGGAAAATATTCCTAAACTCCTAGTAGCCTCCTACTTATAAGTGTGGCGGTGCTACACACCCATAAACAAGACTCTACTCAATGTGATTTTGTAAACACGCTAGGACTATGAACCGTGATTTAATACCAAGTTTGACACGACCTGAACTAGGGCCTGGCCGTGATGGACATCTCGAGCCCTGAAGGCCTGTATGTCCTACTATATTTGTTAGTTATGTACAATATTCATATAATAAGAAAAGATATGGAAATACAATCTGATATGGAAACATGGTTATTAACTCTGAGATTCAAGACATAAGAATGAAAGCTGCAATTCAAAACATCAGAACAAGATCTGACTCAGTCTGCGAAATCTCTACTACATCTCACAACTGTTCTAAAAACTGGGACAAGGCCCCCGTAGACCAAAACAAAGAAATAACATAATCTAAAATAACAGGTCTTCTAGAACAAAGAAGGCTCACCCCTGCACAGATCATTTCTCTCTGGATACTCTACTGATTAGCCGGACCCCTAGGCTAATCCTCTAAGCCTGGGAGGTAGGGGCCAATACAATTGTATTGATACGCAGAACAAATCCAAAATAATAATTTATATTCAACATATATAAGAGCAATTTAAAATAGTTCATAAATACATCATATAGTAAGAAATCTCATGGTCATTTTTGAAAGACTCTATAAAATCATCTGAACTCTGTGACACTCTTTGTTTTTCCTCTCCGCTAGGTGGGCTACCCTAAAACTCTAAAATTCCACGGGCTATATGGAATCCTCCATTGACTCGGTGGGGAAGCCTCCAACCCAAGTATGCCGCAAGGGTTGGAGTCTCTAACTCTGCTACGCCACATGGCCGTCACCAGCGTAAAAATAATATACCCAGATCGGCATGGTTTTAGGCTAAGAGTTACTTGAAGTCTAGCCCTCTTCGAGTAACCACCTAACCCTGTTTAAGCCCATTTTTAACTCTTTAAAACATGCATTCTCTGAAAAAATATTTTGAAAACCTACTCTATTATGGCATACATACTTATGGTATCGTCATACCATTGACTTAAAAATCACATCTCTGATCCATTATTACCATATTACAATCTCTGTTTTCAAAACATAAATTTGGGACCACCATATAAATAAATTATTTCAAAGAACTCTTTCTCAAAAACTCATGTAAACACATGTATGAAACTCTATTTGTCAAACTTTCAATGATGCAAGGTGGTCATATCAAATCTCTTAATCTCATGAAAATCTTTCTCTTTTGAAAAAATATATTTACATCAAGAAACTCCCTATCTTAAATCTCTAAATCATGCTCAAAATACTATGGTATTTAAGTAAACAAATTTCAAGACATAAATCATGCATTTCAAATACTTCACATTAAAATCATAAAATTAAAGTCATCACAAGAGAGGGATTTCATAATTTGTGCTCTCTTAAGGAGGAAAGGCCTAAAGACCAAATCAACAATACAATACAATTAAACATTCATAATGCATAATAAAATTATGTATTTCAAAAACCTATTTCTTAATTCATGCTTGATAATCTTTAAATCATGTTCTAGTATTTACAAGCCCATGTAGTTTTAGGATAAACCCGACGTACCTCAATTTAGAAATTTGATGGAAGATTCTTGAAGCTTATGATTTGGGGATTCCAAATCTTAAATTAGTTTCAAAACCCCACGGTTGAATCATCAGTTATTTGGGTTTTTAGTTTAAAACCCTTGAGAGTGTTCTTATGAATTTTTAAAGAAAATGTGAAAAATGAGGTCACTTGGGAGAAAAGTCCCGTGTTTAAGCTGACAAGAGGATGAAAATTACCCACTCTATCCTAATGAGATGGAATAAAAATATAACTGGGAGCTCAATTTTATGGGCCACCGCGATGCACCACTATCGTGGTGGCTCACTGGGAATTGACGAATGGGATTCTTGGGATCACCGCGATGCAGAGCCATCGCGTTGTCCCACTGGTTGGGACCTGGAACTTCAACGCTATACGCCATAATTGTGTTATGCTACTGGAATTTGACAATTTTTAAATAAACCCCCTTCACGATGCTCCAATCATTAAAATGACTGTGTTTTATGACTAGATCTTAAATTAGTCATAACATTTTGTTCGGGTATCGGATTTGGGAGAATCTTATATCGACAGAAAGCTTATTCAATTTCCCACAATACATAATTGATTAAAATGGAAAATATGCATATGATTTATGGATTTTGGATCATCTACGCATAGAAATGATGGTTTTTTTATATCCCAAATGCGGGATGTTACACTAATGGAGAAATTCCAATTCCTTAAATGAGGATCAATCTCTTCCATTGGCAATCCTTGTCTTAGTTGTTAACTACATAAATTTAAGCTTTATTCCATATATCTCATAATATGTGCACACATGTTTCTTATCGTGGTCTATCCTAAGGAACTATGTTGTGTTATGTTTGAGCCGAACGACTCTTTACTTATGATCCAGACACTTGATGTACTAAATACTTTGTGTTTATTCTATCGTAACTTCACCTCATATCCCTCCTTGTGTAGTACAAAAAGTGTAAGTTATGAATTGACAAGTGTTACTTCCATTCATGATGTCTATGCTCAGGTCTCTCAATGGCCCTCCATTTTTTAGTATGATAGTGGTTGTGGAAGTGTAGTAATGTGTTAGGTAGAGGCGTAGATGTTCTTGAAGGTAAAAAATTTTATGTGATTTCTTGACTTCAAGCTATAGGAGAATGGAGAAGAAGTAGACAAATATTTGTTATGTGAAATAGTTAGGAAGGAGATATGTGGTAGAAGTCTATGTGAGATTGATTAAATTTACTGATTTTAGAGGGAAGATCCATGAAGTGGGGGTAGTAATGATTGGCTTGAATGTTGTGATGGATGGAAACACAAACTAATGTGCCATGTTGTTAGAATTCATTGAAGTAAGACTTGAGGTTGTTGGATTATAGGGATGAGGTGAGGTGATTTCTTAATGTGGTAGAGAGAACATGGCCTCATAGTTTAAGTTAGCACCTCTTTCCTTTGAGTTGGGCTTCAACATAGAAGTATTATATGGCAGGACACAAACTATTCTATTTAGATATGTGATGGGTGAATTGTTAGTTGGAAGGTATGTAGTATGTTAATTAATGTTGTACATAGATGAATAGTGTCTCTAAGTTTAAGGTCTATTTTTTGTATCTTATGAGGTGGAGAATGCTTTTAAATCCTATTTTCCCCGAAATCGCATCTCATGATTGTACCAAGGTAAATCAAGCCTATTATAACCAAATAAACTTATTCCTAATGTTTTGATGATAATTATTCATAGAACTCATGTGTAATATCATCCCTAGGTAAAGTTTCATTACCTCATGCTTCGTGCTTACACGTTTCACTAGGGGCAATCATGAGTCTCTTTTGATGTCTTTGCATGTTTTGATGAGAAAAAATGTTCAATGTGAGTTTACGTTCCTTATTCCATACCTTAAGAGCTTCAACAAGTTCCTTTCCATCATTCGGGAATGAATGATCCCAAGGGGGAGATAATGTAACACCCCGTACTTTTGGACTAAAATTTGAACCATTTTTTCTACACTTATAGACCTGAACCCAATGATTCTCTGTTAATATATGTGTGATGATCAATCCTATAGTGTTTGAATACCTTGAGGTCACAAAATTCCCTAACTCAAAGACGAATTGAAAACTTTCCTATCGATCAAGTTTTAGTGAAAGTCTAAGCTTGGGTCAAATTCCATCGGCTATAACATTTTTATATAAAGAATTAGGGAGCCTACTATATATCAAATGAAAGGTCTTTGAGTCCTCTTTATAATTCCAATGATATTGCCTTAATCCAATATCGGGATAAACATTTATGCCCATTTTACAGAGAGGTGTCAGTCGAGGCCTAATCGCGCAAAAAGTACATTTTTAGCGGGGTATTTTGGTTCTTTCCCTTTCCAGAAACCTCTCACACGAATTAAATAACACCCTAAATGTTATTTACTCAACTATTATCAGTTTTAAAATATATGAAATTCTCCTTACTCTCCAGAACATGATCAAATTAGGGTTTTCTCTAAGAATAAAAAATCAAGAATCTAATCCTTTCAATTCAAGATTCTCAAGAAACGAGTCAAGATTCGGGTCTTATTCTTCAACCTAAGTAATCTAAGGTACGTGGGGTTTACCTAAACTACATGGGCATGGTGAAAATATTTCTAATAATGATTGAATGTTGAGAAATCATGTGTTCATCAAAAGGTTTTAAATTACATTAAAAATCATGCATTTTGAGCTCTTTCAATGATGTAATGTTTTGGACCTGAGGCCTTTCCCTTAAATTTGATTTTTGGTTTGTATATATGTGTGTATGTGTTTGGAATTTGAAAGTGAATTGAGAGCATAAAGATTTACCCTCCCTATCTTGTTATGATACTTCTTGATTTTCACATTTTATGAATTGATAAATTTCAAATCTTGAAGCATGGTATAAATATTCATCGATATTGTTAAATGATTTGAGATTGGTTTGAATTGAAGGAAGGTTGTTTTACTAGTTGTTAAATGTTAGCAATGTTTACAAAAAGGATTGCATAGTTTGTCACAAAATATTTGACCACCACATGTTTGTGGAAATGTTAAAAAGAGAGAATCTTGCATAGTTTGACACATGTTTTGAAATAAGTATCCTCTTGCACTGTTTAAATGTTAGTGGTCTGAACATTGTTTTGAATGAAAAGAAATTTAACATGATAAGGTATGGCTTAGAGATATGACTTGCAAGTCTTGGTATGATGATACCAAACAGATGAATGCCATAGCAGTTTCAGAACAGACTAAAATATAGATTTTACATAGATTGTTAGAATTTTATTTTAGAAAGATGCATGTTCAGAATAGACAAAAAATGGGCTTAAAGAGAGTTAGGTGGTTTCCCTAAGAGAGTACGAGTTGAAAGATTCAATGCTAGAAACCATGATTTGCCAACACGGGGTTATGGTACCATGCTTTGTGATCTTGTGTACCATGATTTATGTCGTCCTTAATTGGGAAAATGGTTAAAAGCCTTGCTTTTGGATTTTGTCCACTACCATGACATGTTAATTTGATTGGGAATTTTTCCACCCTGCTGTGTAATCTTGCATACCCCCTTATTAATACTCCAATCCTAGCGGCAAACTTGGATGGGGGCTTGACTGCCGAGTCAAGGGAGGATTCTATATATCCTACGGAATTACAGATTGTAGGGTGTACCACCTAGCTCAGAAGTAAAATAAAGAAAGGAATTGCATCTACAAAATTGTTTTAAGATTATTTAAAATTGCCCAAGTGTTTTAAATTATGTCATGCATTGTATTTTACAAATTGCTCTCACTTATGTTGTATAAAAAATATATTATTTTGGATTGCTTGGCATACCAGTACATCTGTATTGACCCCCTATAATTCAAGTTCTGAGATATAGTCCCAGGGTTTCGTTAAGCAGTAGATTGACGTGTCAAAATTTTGTAGCTGGTGAGCCTCCCTTACTTCGGAAGTCCTGATTATGAAACTTGTCATTGTTATTTTATTTTGATTCATGTTCCGAATGGGGGCCATGTCCCAGATTTCAGACAGATATCATTTTCAGTTGTTAGATATTTCGCAGACTAGTGTCAGGTGTTTTGAATGTTTCATGAACTCTTTTTTTTTAATTGTTCAGTTAAAGAAAAAGATAGTGACCTTGTTTCCGTCTTGTGTTTTTTTCTGCTAATTTATTATATTTTATTAATGTTGTGCATGATTACCAAATAGAGAAGGAGTGTCCGGGCCTTCATGGTTTGGGATGCTCGTTACGGCCAGGGCCCCGGCTCGGGTCATGACACTGGTCTTTCCATTTCAATTAAGATTTACTTTAACCATATCTTTTTATGTTGCTTGGACTTCTATCCTAGAAGTGTTTCCTCCTTGTCACTAGACGAGTCCTGGTGTCATTTTCTGGCATGTAAATACATACAACACGCGGCAAGACAACAGAACTTTTGTCCACTTTGTTGGTCGATTTTTGTTTCTCTCAATTTTTATGGTTTTCTTGATTGCCACATTAGGGTCGCACTCTTAGAGGTCATTTCTTCATGAAATAGATCAAGAAAACTAGGAACAGTCCATCAACCAGACTTGCATATTATCTCTCTTCTAATTTTTCGACAAGGGAATTCATATAAAATGAACAAAAAGAAGAAAATACCGAACTGCCGAATAAAATACCTAACAACAATAATGAATTTCAATAAATGGGGTTTGAGAAGGGTAGAGTATGCACTGATCATTCCACGGAGAGGCTTTTTTCAAGAGATTGTCGGCCCAAGTGCAACAAATTCAAGTACAAGAAGAAGAAAACAATGAAAAAAGCATAGCTTTAATAAGGAAAGGAGCCAAGAGCCTACACCAAAAAAAATAACAGCAAAATAATGTGGTTATCGAATCACAATAAACAATACAAGACAATGGATATCAAAAACAAGAACCACAAGGATGTGACTAATACTACAACAGACACCAACAACCGTAAACCTTGATGAAAGGCAAGACAACACTCTACTCGCTACTAACCTTTTACTGTAATATGCAAAGTCCACATCTTTCTATATAAAATCATGTCATTGTTAATATGAAGCTACAACATATCCTATCTAATCACCTCATTTGTATGGGGGTACGGATAACTAGATTAATAACTAGATTATGAAATAGATTCATTATATTTATTCTATCTGTACTGTAGTATATATCTAATTCTAGATTTTCGATGTCATTTATTATCTTGTGTTGTTCTTCTCATAGTGAGTTTTTTAAATTATATAAACTATCGCATGTACTTTTTTCTAAATTTTCTAAGGTTTTTTCTATCCATATTAACTTTTCTTTTAGATCTTCCATTATTTTTCTAATTCGGTTTCTATAATTAATTTCGTTATTTAGATTATCTTGGTTTTTTCTAGTTTTTCTAATATATTCTAACATCCACAGTCTTGATCTGAATAATATCCTTCTGGGTAAATGTCTTCGTATATCCGTTCTAGCGAATTTATAATTTCAATTTCGTAGTTTATTACTTCTTCTAGTATCATTTTCTTAATATCTATAATTTCTATATCTTTAAGTATATATAAGATTAAAACTTTAAGGTAGTCTAAACGATCTATTTTCTAAAATTGATATTTTATAGTTATTTGTTTTAGCCTTAGTAGTTCTTGCATATTTTTATTAAGAGATTTTATATATTTTTTATTTTCCATGCATTTGTCTATATTTATTTTTATCTGTTTTTCTAGTAACTGTATATTTCGCATATCTTTAAAAATTCTACGTAATTTTAACATAATAATTATTTATAAGAGTAGCTAGGTAGACATGGTATATAATTTACTCCAGCCATGTAATATTCTCCAAATGCTTTTTCTAATATAACTTTTCTTATATCTGTAACATTTATATCTCTAAGTGCATACAAAATAAGTATCTTAAATTTATCTACCATGACATCAGATAAATTATTATTCATTTTCATAAAATCGCTTTTTTTTAAATATTCCCTTTAACCATGTACATAATAAAATATAGTCATCTCAGATTACTATATAATAGATTATTCTTAAATAACATGTTCTTCGGTCACTATTAGCATGGTAATTCGGATACTTTTTCCCTTAAACAGCGCCTCAACTCTAGTTACTCCCCGCCACGGCTTCTTGCCTCATTGGTTTCACCTTTAGGATGGCATAGTTATTAGGAATTTTTCTCCGTTTCCACTTTGCTAATAAACTTCTTAACATATTATTCTTCGAATAATTCTACTATAAAGTAACTAATATGAATTTATTTTATCATATCATGATTGTCGGGAACTATGAATTTAGCTATTCATAATCATAAATAGATATACCTGTTCCGGTAGCTTTGATATTTTTGAGGTTTGTTGCTCCATAGCCTTTTCCATTGAAGTGTATATATTTAATTAACTGGGCAAAATATTTTGGAATGGAGAGAGTTTTGGCTTAATGTGAGAAGGCTTGCCTCTGCAATGCCTTCTTCTTCTCTTATTTATAGAAAAGAATACATCTTTACATTTGTGTACATTTGTGTACACGTTTTTCTTATGTTTACAAGAAACAAAAATAAAGGTCAAAAAGCCTTAATGGCTAAAAAGAATCCTAGGGGTCTAGAAAGTCAAAAAATACAAGCAATTACATTTAATGCTAAAAAATGCTATCTTATCTTTTTCTTACGTAAACAATCTAAAGACTTATAAGATTAAATATCTTGTCTTCCGTTTATTTTGTCATATCTGTTGTAGCTCCATTAGTGCTCTGATCTTATCTTTCCAGCTGGCGTCCTTATCTTTTTATTCTAGCTGAACTGCTGGGACATCATTATCTCCTCCATTACATTTTGAACATTTATGATCTGGATACTTATGTCCAATTGTCTTTCAATATCTGGTTAATAATTCTTCTAAAATAAATTTTTCTCTGATAGCTCTGGCGATAGATTCCGTTTCTGGTTTAAGCAACGTGAGAATCCATTGCCTAATAGTCTCCATATCTGTTTCTCGTAACTCTTTTGAATTTGAATATATTAGTACATGAGTTCTTGAATAGTATCTCCATATGGGATTTTGGTTGCAATATGTATTTGCTAGCTCTTGCAAAATTGTAGATAGTCCGATAATCCTTTTGTTTGCATAAAATTTTGGTATCTCAATTCTAGGTATTTCTGGCTGTGAAATAATATCTTGTGGTATAATCATATCTCGTGTCATCCCTATCTTTACAACTTGTATAGGTTTTTTGACTTCATCAAATAATATCTCTACTGGTGCTGTGTAAATTTTTATAAAAAACAAGGTACCTTTGGTTATTCATTTAAAAGTGATAAATGCTTCATATATCTCTGGTATAGTGGATATCTCATTTCCGTCCGTGGTATATACAGTACTAAGTAGACCATATTCATAGCAAGTTTTAACTAAACTTGGTTTGGTTTTAGGTAAAGCAATTAGTTTATTATATCCGGTCAATCTCTGGGTTATATAGTTTGTATTTGGTTCTTGGATATTTGTAGCTTTGGGGTTGTTATTTAAAAAGGTTTGTACATTGTAGATATTTTCTATGTATGTTTGGGTTGTGTAGTTGTAAATATTTTTGTCTTGGTTTAGACTATCTCGGTATGTGGTAACTTGTGGGGGTATAAACATGGGATCTTTCGATGTATTTGGTGTGTATGGTTTATCAAATAGCTTGTTTAGGTTCATATTTGTATTTTTTCTAACTCCTTTGCTTGTACCTGCAGAAGTAGATTGATAAACGTTATGGATTTTATGGAGTATCCCAACGTCTCCTTCTAGCTCTGGAATTTTATTGTCTTCCGATCGACATAGCTCTGCGCATTGCTGAGTTAGCTGATTCATAGCTATAGACTTCAGTTTATCTTCACTAGTCTTTAGCTTTAGCTTTTCTATCTCAGTACCCATACTGTCCACTTTCAATGAAAGCGTAGTTAGAGCGTTGAGTATTTTTTCATGTATATTTTCTTCTATCATTTCAGTCTGTGTAGCTTTGTCTTGATATGTAATCTGCAATAACATTTTTGTTAGTACTGATCACTTCTATTATAAATGTGAAATTTAATATGTTTAAAACTAGTCTCCGAATTTCTTTCGTTGTAACTGAATTTTGTATTTTCTTTGTTAGCCACCAGCGTACCTGTGTATTATCTGTTCGCACAATAAATTTGTTATATACAATATATGGCTCAAACGCTAACAAACATTTATATAATGAACATAATTCTTTTCTATTTATTTTCCATTTTATTTCTGTCTCGTTGAACATACCTGAGTAATATCTACAATGGTGTTCAATTTTTTCTACTTCATATCTATATTTAAGTACTCCTCCGTAACTATATTCACTAGCATTTGCTTCTACTATGTATATAAATTTTTTATTTTCATCTGGAAATTGTAGTTTTGGTAATTCTTTGCAAAGTAATTTTATTTTTTGAACTTGTTTTTTATCTTCTTCATCATAGTTATATTCTATATCCTTTTTTAATTTTTTCTGTAGTGGTTTTAAGTTTTCTACTAATTTTGGAATATATTTTCTTACTTGATTTACTAATCCTAAAAATGATTGTAATTTCTTTTTTGTATCTAATTCTTCTTTTGAATTTATTATTTTTTGTACTATATGTTGTTGCATTTTTACTCCACTTTTATCTATTTGTATTCCTAAAAATTCTATCTGGTTTTTCATAATTTTAGCTTTCTTTTCGCTTAGGCTTATTCCTGATTTTTCTATTATATCTGTAAATTGTTCCAATAATTTTATATGTTCTTCTTTAGTTTTTGTATATAATAATATATCATCTATGTATACTATGCAATTAGGTAATTGTTTAAAAAAATTGTCCATAAAATATTGATATCTACCTGGTGCATTTTTATATCCAAATGGTAATACATTCCACTCATAAAATCCTTGTGGTAGCATAAATGCAGTTAGTTCTTTAGATTCTTCGTCTAACTTTAGATGGTAAAATCCTGATTTACAATCGAATTTGCTAAAATAATTATATCCTTATATTTGTCTTATTTTTAATATCTTATTTGGTGTTGGATAATTGTATGTTATAGTTTTTGCATTTAAATTTCTATAATCAATAACCATTCTACTTTTTCCTCTTTTTTGTTCACTATGTTTATTTACTATAAATGCTGGACTATTATTTTTACTATTACTTTTTTGTATATATTGTTTTTCTAATAATTCATCTATATGCATTTTAAATTCTTTTAAATCGTTAAAATTATATGTTAATGGTTTTTGGGTTATTATACTATTTTTATCTATTAATTCAATTTTTATGGTAGTTTTATGTTTTTTCCATCCTTTTAATGGATCTTCACTATATAATTGTTCTAATTTTTTCTTAACTATTTCTATCTTATTTATTGAAAATATAGTTATTTCTGTTTTATTTATCGAAAATACTACTAATTCTATTGTATCTTTAGTGTTTTTTATATTTTCTAACTTTTGTGTAATTTTTTCACTTCCTTTTATCCAATCAGTTTTTTTTCTTATTTTATTATTAACTCTTTTTGCTCTTACTTTTTGTTTACATGGTGTTGTAAACCACCAATCGTTTCTAGTTATTATGTGTGGGTATAATTTATCTAAAAATGACATTCCTAAAAGTATATCTTTTGACGTTAGTTCATAATTATAAATTTCTTCTATTGTCAATATCTTATCCCATATTTGTGCTTTTATATTCCTAGCTTTATAAGTAATTAAGCTTCCTTCATTATTAAATCCTTTAACTACTATTGGTATTTTTAATTTATCCCATTTACTTTCTGGTAAGCAATTATATCTACATAAATTAGCTTCTGCTCCTGTATCTATCATAGGCGTATAATATCTACTGTAATATCCTTCCACTACTATCTTCATTAATACATATATCTTCATTTTATGTTAAGGCTCTTTTTAAGAATAATTTCTCTCTATTATATGTTATGGTCAATTGTGTATGTTCTATATTATATGGTTTTACTGGTTCTAACCATTTTATTCCTAATATTATATCTTATTTTTGCATTTCTTCTTTTACTTCAAATTTTATTTTTTATTTTTCTAACTCCGATTATTATTTCTTTTTCTGCTATATTTTTACTATTTATTAAGCTTCTTGGTAGATCTGGGCATATATCATTATCAATTTTTATTTCTTCATCTTTTACTAGATATTTTGCTATATAAGTTTCTTCTTGTCCTATGTTTAATAGTATTAAATATTCTTTTTCATTTATTTTTCCTGTTATACAATATTGATTTAAATTACTTATTGAATTCGTTTCATAACTTGTTCTTTTTGATGAGCTTGATGATTCTGGTTTTTCATTAGCTATTCTTTTTGTTGTACTTATTCTATCATTTACTATTTCTAAATTTTCTTTTATATCTATGTCTCTATAGCTATAATCATTATAATCTATTGTTCTTACAATTTGTTCAAATGGGCTATCTATTTGTATCTTGTTAATTTTATTTTTTCCTGTTATTTTATGTTTTGTTGTTAATACATTTAAATTTTTACATCTTGCTGTAAATATTTTACTTCCTGGGGTTAATTTTATTCCTGATATTTTCCAATATAATACTAATGATTTATCTATATTTCTATCTGTTACTGCTACTGAATAATTTGCACTTATTATAAATTTAAATTTTTGGTATATTAAATTTCCTTTTACGGCAGTTATTATGCTTTTTTCTATAGGTTTTATAATTCTATCATCTGCTAGATATAATTCTATCGGTGTATCTATTCCTTCTCTAAAACATGCTTTTATTAATATCTCTGTACCTCCAAGGTGTACGTATTTTATTGGATCTCCTTTACTTTTTATATCATTTATTTCTTTATTAATTATTCTTTTTGTTACTAGTGGTATGCTAGCTTTACCTTTTGCATATCTACAGTCTATTACATGTTCTTTTTGGCATACTACATAATATTCATCTTTTTTCCTAGTAAAAATATTTTTAATCGTCGGTATTTTAAATATTTTTTCTACACTTAAATCTAATTCTTTTCCTTTTATTTCATCAAATATATTACTATCAAATATTATTTTTTGTTCTGTTCCTTCGTCATTTAAATATTCTTTCTTTGTTATTTGTTATATCTTCTTCAGTCATTTGATTCATCTATTTCACTATCTATTTCAGTATCTGTTTCGTTTTCTGAAATTTCATATATACTATCTTCACTTTCTAATTCATAGTCTATATAATCTATTTGCATATATTCTGTATTATCTATCTTTATTTCTGATATTTGTTTATTTTTTGGATTTTTGGGTAATTTACAATCTCTAGCTAAATGTCCTAACTTTCCACAATTATAACATGTACATTCTTTTATAGACTTTTTCTTTCTATATGGTCTTTTATTTTTATAATTTTTTACATAATATCGTTTTCTTGGTTTCTTGTATTTATATTTTGATTTTTTATATTTCTTATATTTCTTATGTCTTTTTCTTTTCTTATAATATCTTTCTTCGCATCCAAATTGGGGTGCTATTTTATTTTTGTAGCATGCTAAATTTCTTATTAATGTTTTTTCCATTTTTATTTCTTCTCTATATTTTTCACATAAAATTCTATACCATTGTTGTAAGAATTTTATTCTAGCTCCTAACGTATCTACTTTTATTGTTGTATCTTTTTCTTCATCTTGTTCTTCTTTTATTGTTGTCATACTACCAAATTCATCTTTTATAGCTTTTTCATATTTTTTCAATAATTCTACAGGTGTTAGTTTAGTTGTTGTTGATGATGTTCTTTCCATAGGTTTACTAGCTCTTAATACTTTCTTACTATTTTCAGTTAAGTTTGAAAACCATAGTTCTACCGATCCTATTAGCGTTCTTTCTATATATTCTGGTGCATCTGTTATGTTTATATTATTATCTAATAATTGTTTTGTCATATATCCTATCCATAATTGTATTATTTTTTCTGTATCTATTACACAATCTAGGTCTAAAAAATTATAATTTTTATTAACTATTTGTTTTGGTGTCCATTTGTCATATTCATTATATCTTTTAAATTTACTTTTATAATATATGGGTTTTTTTATTTCTGTTGTTTTAGGTATTATATTATCATCTTCTTTTTTATCAAGAGTATTTATTTCTGTGTTGGTATTTTCTAGGTTTTCTTTATTAATTATTTCTTGTTTTTCGTTAATTTCTAAATTTTTTATATTTTTTAATATTTCTGTATATGTTTCACTATCTTCTGAGTCATAATTATTTGTCTCTTCAATATCTATATTATTTATTTCTAATTTTTCTTTAAATTGATTTATCTCGTTTAGTAATTTTTGTTCTCTATCTTTTTCTTTTTGTCTTTGTTCGTACAAATCTTTTAACATTGTAGTTATTTTTCTAATTCAGCAATTCTACTATTTTTAGTTTCTTCTATTTTTCGTATTTCTTTCGTAGTTTGTTGTTTAATTTTTTCTATTTCCTTTTTTCTAGCTATTTCTTCATTTTCTTTTTCTATTCTTACCATTGCTGTTAATTTATCTTCTAATTTTAATTCTTCTTTTTCTAACATTAGATATAAATGTTCTCCTATTTTCTTATATCTTCTTCCTAGATTAGAAAATACTTCCTCTTTGTTCATTTTATTATGAATAGTTCATGTTGGTATATATATTCTAAACTATCTATTTGTGATTCTAATTTTGATATTTCATCTTTTTGTGTATTTATTGAATTTTTACTAACTCCGGCAAATATATTATAATGTAGTCTTTCTTTTCTTATTTTTAATTCTTTACGTTTTTCAGAAATAAATTGTTTTAATTATTTGTATTTTTGCTCTTTATTCATTTAAGTTATATTTATAATATCTTGGCGGATATCTAAATCTAATTTTATCATAATTAGGTGGTATATGTCTCATTCTACTAGATTTTAAATGAATTATTAATTTTTCTTCAATACTAGATATTAATGTAATTAGGTAAGCTAATCTTTCTGGATTTTCTTTTATTTTATTTAGACTTATATATTTTGAATAATTACTAACTAAAGATTCTTTAATTTTTCTAAAAGATTCTCTATTTTTAAATGGTCTTCTCATAATTAATTTAATAAATAACTAATTTAAATTTAACTGACTCTAACTTATTACTTACTTCCGTACTTTTTAAATTACTGGGGTCTGATACCATTTGTAGGGGGTGCGGATAACTAGATTAATAACTAGATTATGAAATAGATTCATTATGTGCTAGAATAAAATTCTTACAACAATGGTATATAAATTTATGTGAAAAATATAGAGAAGAAATAAAAATGAAAAAAACATTAATAAGAAATTTAGCATGTTGCAAAAATAAAATAGCACCCCAATTTGGATGCGAAGAAAGATATTATAAGAAAAGAAAAAGACATAAGAAATATAAGAAATATAAAAAATCATAATATAAATACAAGAAACCAAGAAAAAGATATTATGTAAAAAATTATAAAAATAAAAGACCATATAGAAAGAAAAAGTCTATAAAAGAATGTACATGTTTATTAATTATTCTTTTTGTTACTAGTTGTATGCTAGCTTTACCTTTTGCATATCTACAGTCTATTACATGTTCTTTTTGGCATACTACATAATATTCATCTTTTTTTCTAGTAAAAATATTTTTTATTGTCGGTATTTTAAATATTTTTTCTACACTTAAATCTAATTCTTTTTCTTTTATTTCATCAAATATATTACTATCAAATATTATTTTTTGTTCTGTTCCTTCGTCATTTAAATATTCTTCCTTTGTTATTATTTTTATATCTTGTTCAGTCATTTGATTCATCTATTTCAATTCAAATTTAACTGACTCTAACTTATTGCTTACTTCCGTACTTTTTAAATTACTGGGCTCTGATACCATTTGTAGGGGGGGGGTGTCCCATATCATATGGGCAAAAAGAAAATGAAAAAAAATACTCTCCTTATGGTGGCTTTTGAATATTTTGAATTGTCAGTTGTTGTCACTTATATTTTTATATAGTTCCCAACTATTGAATTTTCTTTGGTGGAAATGAGATCTATTGCCTTTTTACAATTTGAATAGAAAACAATAACCTTTCTAGATCTAAAAATAAAGATCGAACAAAAATAATTTTCAAAGGACTATAAGATCATTTCTCCCTAAATTGTGTCATTTACTACATTTACAAAACCTGTTGTATTATTTGTGACTTTCAACCTATCAATTAATATGGAATGAGATAAAGTTTTACACGTGATGATTGGTTCTAGGAAAAGCTAATTATACACTTCCATTAGTTGTTTGACATATTTGTTGTTCTCATGCCTTTTTTGGAAATAGGTATCATTGAAAGTTTATTAAATTTTTGTCATGATAACTTACGGACTAATTTTAGAATGAGACACAAAATTATCACATGTGTAAATATTTGTTTTGGAAAGAAGAAAATAAATGATTCTTTCCCAAAGATGAGTTAAAGACAAAACATTATAATTTCAGCTATTACTTCTCAAGAGAAATCATATCTGCCACCACATGCACCTCATGCCAAGTGCCAATGAAACAATATATACTCACACTACTTCATAGGTGCCAAAGCTGCAATAGAAAGCAAAAACAGAACCAGAAAAAATTCTTGATTTTTGTGTTACCTAATAAGTATTTATTTTCTAGTAAATTTATCGCGCCTAATCCGCACCCCCTACAATTGGTATCAGAGCCTTGTTATTTAAAAAATACGGAAGCCTCATATATATGGATTTACTTGATTAATTTATTAATTATGACTTATTTGATAAAACTAGATTTAGATATTCCCCAAAAAATTATTTAAATGAATAACGTACAAAAATATAAAGAATTAAAGCAAATAATATCTTAAAAACATAAAGAATTAAAAATAAGGATAGAAAGACAACAATATAACATAATTATCGGAGTTAGTAAAAACTCAATAAATGCACAAAAAGAAGAAATATCAAATTTAGAATCAACAATAGATAGTCTAGAATATACATACCAACATGATCTATTAACAATTAAATAAAAAATTAACAAAGAAGAATTTATAATAGACGAAAAAAACATATGAAAATCACGAAGGATTAAAAATAAAAATAATGTTTTCTAATTTAGGTAGAAGGTATAAGAAAATAGTTAAACATTTATATTTAATGTTAGAAAAGGAAGAATTAAAATTCGAAGATAAATTGACACTATGGTGAGAATAGAAAAAGAAAATGAAGAAATAGATAGAAAAAGGGAAATAGAAAAAATAAAACAACAAACTACATAAGAAATACGAAAAATAGATGAAACTAAAAATAATAGGATTGCTGAATTAGAAAAAGAACTACAAATGCTAAAAGATCTGTATGAAAAAAAGACAGAAAGAAAAAGAAGAAAAAGATAAAGAACAAAAATTATTAAATGAGATAAATCAATTTAAAAAAAAATTAGAAATACACAATAAAGAAATAGAAACCAAGGATTAGAAATTAATACAATAGATGTTGAAGAAACAGATGACTATGATTCGAAAGATAGTGAAACATATACAGAAATCTTAACAAATACAAAAAATTTAGGAATCAATGAAAAACAAGAAGTAATTAATGAAGAAAACTTAGAAAATATAAACACGAAAATAAACACTCTTGATAAAAACGAAGATGAAAATATAATACCTAGAACATCAGAAATAAGAAAACCTACATATTATAAGAATAAGTTTAAAAGATATAATCTAAAGAATGAATATGATAAATGGACACCAAAATAAATAGTTAATAAAAATTATAACTTTTTAGACTTAGATTGTATAATAGATACAGAAAAAATAATACAATTATGGATAGGATATATGACAAAACAATTTTTAGATAATAATATAAATGTAATAGATGCACCAGAATATATAGAAAGAACACTAATAGGAACAGTGAAATTATGGTTTTTAAATCTAACTGAAAATAGTAAAAGAGTATTAAGAACTGACAAACCTACAGAAGGAACATCATGAACAACTAAAACTAAATTAACATCTATAGAATTATTAAAAAAATATGAAACAACTATAAAAGACAAATTTAGTAGCATAACAACAACAGAAGAAGAACAAAATGAAGAGAAAGATATAAATAGTAATTTAATGTTAAAATTAGCAATATGTAATATGTGCTACATAGATGAATATACTTGCGCATTTAAAGAATATTATTATAAAGGAGCATATAATACAGAAGAAAGTAAAGAAATAAGAAAATTATATTTTAGTAAATTACCTGAACCATTTAGTTCAAAAATAATACAAAGTTGGGATGAAGCAAAAATAGTAGATATTCTAGGAGCAAGAATAAAATTTTTACAACGATGGTATAGAAACCCATGTAAAAAATATAGAGAAGAAATAAAAATGGAAAAAACATTAATAAGAAATTTAGCATGTTGCAAAGATAAAATAGCACTTCAATTTGAATGCGAAGAAAGATATTATAAGAAAAGAAAAAGGCATAAGAAATATAAGAAATACAAAAAATCAAAATATAAGTATAAGAAACCATGAAAGAGATATTATGTAAAAAATTATAAACATAAAAAACAATATAGAAAAAAGAAATCTATAAAAGATTGTACTTGTTATAATTGCGGAAAATTAGGACATTTAGCTAGAGATTGTAAATTATCAAAAAACCAAAAAAATAAACAAATATCATAAATAAAAATAGCAAATACAGAATATATGCAGATAGATTATATAGATTACGAATTAGAAAGTGAAAACAGTATATATGAAATTTCAGAGAATGAAACAGATAATGAAATAGATAGTGAATTAGACGAATTAAATGACTGAAGAAGATATACAAATAAACCAAATGACTAAAGAATTTATAAAAATAATAACAAAAGGAGAATATTTAAATGATGAAGGAACAGATCAAAAAATAATATTTGATTAAATAAAAGGAAAAGAGTTAGACTTAAGTGTAGAAAAATATTTAAAATACCAACAATAAAAAATATATTTACTAGGAAATAGGAAGAATATTATGTAGTAAGCCAAAAAGAACATGTAATAGAGTGCAGATATGCAAAGGGTAAAGCTAGTATACCACTAGTAACAAAAAAGATAATAAATAAAGAAATAAACGATATAAAAAGTAGAGACCCAATAAAATATGTACACCTTGGAGGTACAGAGATATTGATAAAAGAATGTTTTAAAGAAGGAATAGATACACCAATAGAACCATATTTAGCAAATGATAGGATTATAAGACCTGTAGAAAAAAAGTATAATAACAGCCATAAAAGGAAATTTAATATACCAAAAATTTAAATTTATAATAAGTGCAAATTATTCAGTAGCAATAACAGATAAATCACTAGTATTATATTGAAAAATATCAGGAATAGAACTAACTCCAGGAAGTAAAATATTTACAGCAAGATGTAAAAATCTATATGTATTAACTATAAAACACAAAATAACAGGAAAAAATAAAATCAATAAAATACAAAAAGAAAGTCCTTTTGAACAATTCGTAAAAACAATTGATAGTTATTTTAAACAATTACCTAATTATATAGTATACATAGATAATATACTATTATATACAAAAACTAAAGAAGAACATTTAAAATTATTAGAATAATTTACAGATATAATAGAAAAATCAGGAATAAGTTTAAGTGAGAAGAAAGCAGAAATTATTAAAATCAAATAGAATTTAAGTGGAGTCAAAATGCAACAACATATAGTCCAAAAAATAATAAATTCAGAAGAAGAATTAGATACCAAAAAGAAATTACAGTCATTTTTAGGATTAGTAAACCAAGTAAGAGAATATATTCCTAAATTAGTAAAAAAACATAAAACCATTAAAGAAAAAATTAAAAAAGGATGTAGAATATAGATATAATGAAGAAGACAAAAAACAGGTACAGAAAATAAAATTACTTTGTAAAGAATTACGAAAATTATAATTTTCAGATGAAAATAAAAAATTTACATATACAGTAGAAGCTGATGCAAGTGAATATAGTTATGGAGGAGTACTCAAATATAAGTATGAAGAATAAAAATTAGAACATCATTATAGATATTATTCAGGAACGTTTAACGAAACAGAAATAAAATGGGAAATAAATAGAAAAGAATTTTGTTCTTTATATAAATGTTTAATAGCATATGAACCATATATCGTGTATAACAAGTTTACTATTAGAACAAATAATATACAGGTACGATGGTGGCTAACAAGAAAAATACAAAACTCAGTTACGACAAAGGAAATTCGGAGACTAGTATTAAATATACTGAATTTTACATTTACAATTGAAGTAATCAATACTAACAAAAATATCATTGCATATTACTTATCAAGACAAAGCTACTCAAACTGATTTACCAATAGAAGAGGTTGATGCCAAAGATACCTAGACTGATTTATTGCTCCTAATGTTTAAACAAATGGAGTTATTATAAGAACGAGTTATTACACTAACTACTGAAGTTACAAATGTAAAAGTGCAAGTTGAGCACTATACAAAACAAGATACTGTGCAGAAAGAGCATATTAAAAAAATAGACCTAGAAGGTGACGATGAGAAACACCTTCAAAACTCAAATTACTGACGAAACTTCAATTACAGCCGCAGGCACATCTAAAGGGAAAAATATAGTCACTCAAAATAGACCTGGACTACCAAAGAAAAAGAATTATAACCTCAGCCAAATATTTTCAAAACCATATAAACCAAATATACAAAATTTAGAAGTATTTGCACCTCCCCAAATACATACCTATTCTGAAATACTTAACTAAGAAAAACAAACATACAATTATTCTTCTCGTAAATACATTGACAACATACACACCTTACAAACCTTATTAAATACCAAACCTATTCAAAGTGAAGAGCTAGCCGCACAACAAAAAGGATATATTACCCAGAAATGCCAAAATTACAATAAACTTATTGCCTAACCAGGTGCAAGCCCAAATTTTATCAAATCATGTTACTATTATGGATTATTATCTATGGTTTACACAACCGATGGAGAAGTTTTAGCAGGAATCCCAAAAATTCATAGAGAATTTATGACTTACAAGAGAATTACCAACAAAAAATTATTCTATGTTCGATTTTATTCTGCACTTGCAGAAATATTATTTGATGAAATTAAACAGACTATTAATGTGGTCAAAATGGGTAGGACCAGAGATTATATTATTTCGGAAGAAATATGTGAACAGACCGAGATACCAAAAACGCAGATACCAATATTTTACCGCAACAAAAAAGTTATTGGAATAAGCAATATATTATTAGAATTACTTAATAATTCTTCAAATAAAAAAGTCAGTTTGGATATATAATTCAAGGAACCAAGCATTGATTTATTCAACTTGCAAAGAAGTTAGAGACCATGACATAGAAGAACTTAGAAAATGGGAATAACACTCCTCAAACCAGAAGAACAACCATTAACAATATCTATCAGTAAGGAAATTATTTCAGAAGAAGCTATGGATCAATTTTGTGAAAAAGTTGGTCAAAAATACAAAGACCACATATGCAGCAGATGTATTGAAAAACACAACTTTATTCCAGATGTGATGCTACACTGACAAGAAGATAGAAAAACAGCAGATACAACAAAAAACAGATAACTACAGAGCAAAATAATGGAGAAGACAAGCTATTAAATTGTGAAAGTAACATGTAGATAACTTTCACAATTTCCTTTACGTAAATTGTAAAAATTTGTATAGAAAAAGTCTTAGGTATTAACAATTTTTTGTCTTTTAGTAATTTAAGATAAAGACTTTTTGCTAGGATAGCTATAACCTATAGCCTAGCCTTTTTGACATTTTTGCTAAAGGTTTTTGCATGTAAAGTTTGTTTACAACTTCAGCCTATAAATAAACGAGCATTGGCTTAGATGAAGGGTAAGCCTTTATGCGTGGAAGCAAAAAATCTCTCTTTTGTCCATAACAAATATTTTGCTTATTTATTTAAAAAACAGGTATATTTCAATGGAAAAATCTATGGAGGAACAAAACTTAGGATTATCAAACTTACCAGAATAGGTATATTTATTCAGTATTATGAATATCTAAATTCATAATTCCTAACAATCATGATATGATAAGATAAGTTCATGTTAGTTACTTTATAGTACAATTATTCAAAGGATAGCATGTTAAGAAGTTTATTAGCAAAAAGGAAACGGAGAAAAACCCCTAAGAACTATGCCATCCTAAAGGTGAAACCAATAAGGCAAGAAGCCGTGGTGGGGAGTAGCCAGATTTGAGGCGTTGTTTAAGGGAAGAGTATCTGGATTACCATGCTAATAGTGACCGACGAACATGTTATATAAGAATGATCTAGTATATAGTAATCTAATATGATCATATTTTGTTATGTGTATGATTGAAGGGAATATTTTGAAAATAGCAATTTTATGAAAAATGAATAATTATTTTTCTGAAGAAATGGTAGATAAATTTAAAATACTTATTTTGTATACACTTAAGGATATAGAAGTAGTAGAAATAAGAAAAATCATATTAGAAAAGGCATTTGGTAAATATTATATGACTAGAATAAATTACATACCATACCTACCTAACTACTCTTACAAATACTTATGTACACACCAACCATGATAAATTACATATATCTAGAATTTTGGGAAAAAGATATGAAAAACATACAGTTAGTAGAAAAATAGATGAACGTAAATTTAGACAAATACATGAAAACTAAAGATATAAAATATATAGAATTCCTTAATGAAAATATGCAAGAACTACTTAGACTAAAACAAACAATTGAAAAATATTATGAAAAAGCATTTAATCAAGCTTAAATGACAGATGATATTTAAATACTTGTTTTATATATATTTAGAAATATAGAAATCATAGACATAAAGAAAATAATATGGGAAAAATTACAAGATTATGAAGAGGAAGAATTATTAAACAGTATAGAAAACTTATGCATATATTATGAACATCAATACTATTTAGATTCAGATGGATATCATACAGACTAAAAATATCAGAATATATTAAGAAAATTAGAGAAAACCAAGAAGACCTACATAAAGAAATTAATTATAGAAAACAAATTAGAGAAATAATGGAAAATCTAATAGAAAAATTAAAATGGATAGACGAAACCTTGACAAATTTAGAAAAAAGCAAAGATAAAAGTTTAGATAGTTTACAAAATTCATTAAGAATAGAAATCGAAAAGAATAAATCATTAAAAGAAATCAAAACCCAACTATATAGTTTATACCAAGAATAAAAAAGATTACATAGTACTAACGAGGATCGTAGAACACTAGATAATTTAATTATGATAATATCTAATTTTGAATATGAATTAATAAAACATCTTAAGTCAAGAAGATAAAAATGAAAAATATTTAATCGATAATATTCACGGAATACATTATATAAAAATAAATACTTATTACCTAATAACTATTTATTTTCTAGTAAATTAACCGCGCCTAATCCGCACCCCTCTTCTAGTAAAGTTACCGTGCCTAATCCGCACCCCCTACAATTGGTATCAGAGTCTTGTTATTTAAAAAATACGGAAGTCGCATATATATGGATTTACTTGATTAATTTATTAATTATGACTTAATACTTATTAATAAATACTTATTACCTAATAACTATTTATAGGGGGTGCGGATTAGGCACGGTAACTTTACTAGAAAATAAATAGTTATTAGGTAATAAGTATTTATTTTTATATAATGCATTCTGTAAATATTATCGATTGAAATATTTTTCATTTTTATCTTCTTGACTTAAGCTGTTTTATTAATTCATATTCTAAATTAGATATTATCGTAATTAAATTATCTAGTGTTCTAGGATCCTCGTTAGTACTATGTAATCTTTTGTATTCTTGTTATAAACTATATAGTTAGGTTTTGATTTCTTTTAATGATTTATTCTTTTCGTAAGATGTATCCATTAATTTATGTAATTGTTAAATGCTTTGTAGTAATATTCATTAACTGTTTTTCTTCGTTCTTGTATTTTTTATTTTCATATATTTTATTAATATATTCAATTTTACTGATATTCATATTTTAGGGGGTGATTAAATGGTAATTGATTAAATTCTTTGCTATAATATTCTTTAGATTTTTCTCTTAGTTTTTGTAAGTCTTCTATATTATTTTTAAGATATTCTAAATATTCTATATCTTTTGTTTTAAAATATTCAATTAAATTCGTTTTTATAAGGTTTTCTGTTAATCTTATTTCTTCCTTTTCTTGTTCCCAGCATTTTAGATATTCGTAGTTTATCATTTTATTCTTCTAAAGTAAATTTATAATAATATATTCTACTTGTACTATATTTAATATCTTGTTTGAGGTTATTAATACTACTAACTATTTTTTTATTGTTCTATTCTTAATGAATTTTTTAAACTATCTAAACTTTTATCTTTGCTTTTTTCTTAATTTTTCAAGGTTTCGTCTATCTATTTTAATTTTTCTATTAGATTTTCCATTATTTCTCTAATTAGTTTTCTATAATTAATTTCTTTATGTAGGTCTTCTTGGTTTTCTCTAATTTTCTTAATATATTCTGACATTTTTAGTATGTATAATATCCATCTGAATCTAAATAGTATTGATGTTCATAATATATGCATAAGTTTTCTATACTGTTTAATAATTCCCCCTCTTCATAATCTTGTAATTTTTCCCATATTATTTTCTTTATGTCTATGATTTCTATATTTCTAAGTATATATAAAACAAGTATTTAAATATCATCTATCATTTAAGCTTGATTAAATGCTTTTTCATAATATTTTTCAGTTGTTTGTTTTAGTCTAAGTAGTTCTTGCATATTTTCATTAAGGAATTCTATATATTTTATATCTTTAGTTTTCATGTATTTGTCTAAATTTACGTTCATCTATTTTTCTACTAACTGTATGTTTTTCATATCTTTTTCCCAAAATTCTAGATATATGTAATTTATCATGGTTGGTGTGTACATAAGTATTTGTAAGAGTAGTTAGGTAGGTATGGTATGTAATTTATTCTAGTCATATAATATTTACCCAATGATTTTTCTAATATGATTTTTCTTATTTCTACTACTTCTATATCCTTAAGTGTATACAAAATAAGTATTTTAAATTTATCTACCATTTCGTCAGAAAAATAATTATTCATTTTTCATAAAATTGCTATTTTCAAAATATTTCCTTCAATCATACACATAACAAAATATGATCATATTAGATTACTATATACTATATCATTCTTATATAACATGTTCGTCAGTCACTATTAGCATGGTAATCTAGATACTCTTCCCTTAAACAACGCCTCAAATCTGGCTACTCCTCACCACAGCTTCTTGCCTTTTTGGTTTCACCTTTAGGATGGCATAGTTCTTAGGGGTTTTTCTCCGTTTCCTCTTTGCTAATAAACTTCTTAACATGCTATCCTTCGAATAATTCTACTATAAAGTAACTAACATGAACTTATCTTATCATATCATGATTGTTAGGAATTATGAATTTAGCTATTCATAATACTGAATAAATATACCTATTCTGGTAAGTTTGATAATCCTAAGTTTTGTTCCTCCATAGATTTTTCCATTGAAATATACCTATTTTTTAAATAAATAAGCAAAATATTTGTTATGGACAAGAGAGAGATTTTTTGTTTCAACGTATGAAGGCTTACCCTTCATCTGAGCCAATGCTCGTTTATTTATAGGCTAAAGTTGTAAACAAACTTTACATGCAAAAACCTTTAACAAAAATGTCAAAAAGGCTAGGCTATAGGCTATAGTTATCCTAACAAAAGGTCTTTATCTTAAACTACTAAAACACAAAAAATTGTTAATACCTAAGACTTTTTCTATACAAATTTTTACAATTTTTGTAAAGGAAATTGTGAAAGTTATCTATATGTTACTTTCACAATTTAATAGCTTGTCTTCTCCATTATTTTGCTCCGTAGTTATCTGTTTTTTGTTGTATCTGCTATTTTTCTACCTTCTTGTCAGTGTAGCATCACATCTGGAATAAAGTTGTGCTTTTCAATACATCTGCTGCATATGTGGTCTTTGTATTTTTGACCAACGTTTTCACAAAATTGATCCATGACTTCTTCTGAAATAATTCTCTTACTGATAGATCTTATTAATGGTTGTTCTTCTGGTCTGAGGAGTGTTAATCCCATTTTCTAAGTTCTTCCATGTCATGGTCTCTAACTTCTTTGCAAGTTGAATAAATCAATGCTTGGTTCCTTGAATTATATATCCAAACTAGCTTTTTATTTAAATAATTATTAAGTAATTCTGATAATATAGTGCTTATTCCAATAACTCTTTTGTTGCAGTAAAATGCTGGTATCTGGGTTATTGGTATCTCGATCTGTTCACATATTTCTTCCGGAATAATATAATCTCTGGTCATATCCATTTTGACCACATTAATAGTCTGTTTAATTTTGTCAAATAATATTTCTGCTGGTGCGGAATGAAATCGAACATAGAATAATTGTCCGTTGTTAATTCTCTTGTAAGTCATAAATTATTTATGAATTTCTGGGATTCCTGCTAACTCTTCTCCATCGGTTGTATAAATCGTAGATAATAATCCATAATAGTAACATAATATAATAAAATTCGGGCTTGTAACTGGTAAGGCAATAAGTTTATTGTAATTTTGGCATTTCTGGGTAATATATCCTTTTTGTTGTGCGGCTAGCTCTTCACTTTGAATAGGTTTGGTATTTAATAAGGTTTGTAAGGTGTGTATGTTGTCAATGTATTTACGAGAAGAATAATTGTATGTCTATTTTTCTTGGTTAAGTGATTCAGAATAGGTATGTATCTAGGGAGGTGCAAATGCTTCTAAAATTTCAATATTTGGTGTATATGGTTTTGAAAATATTTGGCTGAGGTTATAATTCTTTTTCTTTGGTATTCCAAGTCTATTTTGAGTGACTATATTTTTCCCTTTAGATGTGCTGCAGCTTTAATTGAAGTTTCGTCAGAAATTTGAGTTTTAAGGTGTTTCTCATCGTCACCTTCTAGGTCTAGTTTTTTAATGTTCTCTTCCTGCACAGTATCTTGTTTTTTATAGTGCTTGACTTGCACTTTTACATTTGTAACTTCAGTAGTTAGTGTAATAACTCGTTCTTGTAATAACTCCATTAGTTTAAAAATTTGGAGCAATAAATCAGTCTGGGTATCTTTGGCATCAACCTCTTCTATTGGTAAATTAGTTTGAGTAGCTTTGTCTTGATAAGTAATCTTCAATGATATTTTTGTTAGTATTGATTACTTCAATTGGAAAAGTAAAATTCAGTATATTCAATACTAGTCTCCGAATTTCCTTTATCGTAACTGAGTTTTGTATTTTTCTTGTTAGCCACCATCCTACCTGTGTATTATCTGTTCTAACAATAAACTTGTTATACACAATATATGGTTCAAATTCTATTAAACATTTATATAAAGAACATAATTCTTTTCTATTTATTTCCCATTTTATTTCTGTTTCGTTAAACGTTCCTGAATAATATCTACAATTATGTTCTAATTTTTCTTCTTCATATCTATATTTGAGTACTCCTCCATAACTATATTCACTTGCATCATCTTCTACTATATATGTAAATTCTTTATTTTCATCTGAAAATTGTAATTTTCGTAATTCTTTACAAAGTAATTTTATTTCTGTACCTAGTTTTTGTCTTCTTCATTATATCTATATTCCACATCCTTTTTTAATTTTTTCTGTAATGATTTTAAGTTTTCTGCTAATTTTTTGAATATATTCTTACTTGGTTTACTAATCCTAAAAATGATTGTATTTTCTTTTTTGTATCTAATTTTCTTCTGAATTTATTATTTTTTGGACTATATGTTGTTGCATTTTGACTCCACTTTTATCTATTTGTATTCCTAAAAATTCTATCTGATTTTTCATAATTTCTGCTTTCTTCTCACTTAAACTT
The DNA here is from genome assembly GCA_030864225.1 of Capsicum baccatum var. pendulum. Lineage (NCBI taxonomy): Eukaryota > Viridiplantae > Streptophyta > Magnoliopsida > Solanales > Solanaceae > Capsicum > Capsicum baccatum. The sequence goes on from CM061550.1 coordinate 248,568,145, forward strand.
ATTCCTGATTTTTTTATTATATCTGTAAATTGTTCTAATAATTTTAAATGTTCTTCTTTAGTTTTTGTATATAATAGTATATTATCTATGTATACTATATAATTAGGTAATTGTTTAAAATAACTATCCATAAAACGTTGATATCTACCTGGTGCATTTTTATATCCGAACGTTAGTACATTCCATTCATAAAATCCTTGTGGTACCGTAAATGAGGTTAATTCCTTAGATTCTTCTTCTAACTTTAAATGGTAAAATCCTGATTTACAATCAAATTTACTAAAATAATTATATCCTTGTATTTGCCTTATTTTTAATATCTTGTTTCGTATTGGGTAATTATAAGTCATTGTTTTTGCATTTAAATTTCTATAATCAATAACCATCCTACTTTTTCCTCTTTTTTGTTCACTATGTTTATTTACTATAAATGCTTGGTTATTATTTTACTATTATTTCTTTTGTATATATTGTTTTTCTAATAATTCTTCTATATGCATTTTAAATTCTTTTAAGTTATCAAAATTATATGTTAGTGGTTTCTGGGTTATTATGCTATTTTTATCTATTAATTCAATTTTTTTCTTAATTATTTCTATCTTATTTATTGAAAATATAGTTTTTTTCTTTTTATTTATTGAAAATACGACCAGTTCTATTATAACTTCATTTTTTTTTATATTTTTTAATTTTTGTGTAGTTTTTTCACTTCCTTCTATCTAATCAGTTTTCTTTCTTATTTTATTAGTAACTCTTTTTGCTCTTACTTTTTGTTTACATGGTGTTGTAAACCACCAATCTGTTCTAGTTATTATATGTGGGTATAATTTATCTAGAAATGGCATTCCTAAAAGTATATCTTTTGATGTTAGCTCATAATTATAGATTTTTTCTATTGTTAATATTTTATCCCATACTTGTGTTTTTACATTCTTAGCTTTATAAGTAATTAAGCTTCCTTCGTTATTAAATCCATTAACTATTATTGGTGTTTTTAATTTATCTCATTTACTTTCTGGTAAACAATTATATCTACATAAATTAGCTGCTGCTCCTGTATCTATCATAAACGTATAATATCTACTGTAATATTCTTCTACTACTATCTTCATTAATACATATATTTTCATATCATGTTAAAGCTCTTCTTAAGAATAATTTTTCTCTATTATATGTTATAGATAATTGTGTATGTTCTTTATTGTATGATTTTACTTCTTCTAGCCATTTAATTCCTAATATTATGTCTGCTTTTTGCATTTCTTCCTTTATTTCAAATTCTATTTTCATTTTTCTAACTGCTATTGTTATTTTTTTTGTTATATTTTTAGTTTTTATTAAGCTTCTTGGTAGATCTGGGCATATATTATTATCAGATTTTATTTCCTTATTTTTTACTAGATATTTTGCTATATGATTTTCTTCTTGTCCCATATTTAAGAGTATTAAATATTCTTTTTCATTTATTGTTCCTGTTATGTAATATTGGTTTAAATTGACTATTGAACTTGTTTCATAACTTGTTCTTTTTGATGAACTTGATGATTCTGGTTTTTCATAAACTTTTATTTTTGTTGTACTTATTCTATCATTTATTATTTCTAAATCTTCTTCTATGTCTATATATTTGTAACTATAGTCATTATTATCAATTGTTTTTATGAATTGTTCAAAAGGACTTTCTATTTGTATTTTATTGATTTTATTTTTTCCTGTTATTTTGTGTTTTGTAGTTAATACATATAGATTTTTACATCTTGCTGTAAATATTTTACTTCCTGGGGTTAGTTCTATTCCTGATATTTTCCAATATAATACTAGTGATTAATCTATATCTTTATCTGTTATTGCTACTGAATAATTTGCACTTATTATAAATTTAAATTTTTGGTATATTAAATTTCTTTTATGGCAGTTATTACACATTTTTCTATAGGTCTTATAATTCCATCATCGGCTAAATATAGTTCTATTGATGTATCTATTCCTTCTCTAAACCATATTTTTATCAATATCTCTGTACCTCCAAGGTGTACATATTTTATTGGGTCTCTACTTTTTATATCGTTTATTTCTTTATTTATTATCCTTTTTGTTACTAGTGGTATACTAGCTTTACCTTTTGCATATCTGCAGTCTATTACATGTTCTTTTTGGCTTACTACATAATATTCTTCCTTTGTACTAGTAAATATATTTTTTATTGTTGGTATTTTAAATATTTTTTCTACACTTAAGTCTAACTCTTTTTCTTTTATTTCATCAAATATATTATTATCACATACTATTTTTTGATCTTTTCCTTCGTCATTTAAATATTCTTCTTTTGTTATTATGTTTATATCTTCTTCGGTCATTTGGTTTATTTGTATATCTTCTTCAGTCATTTAATTCGTCTAATTCACTATCTATTTCATTTTTTACTATTTCATTATCTGTTTCATTCTCTGAAATTTCATATATACTGTCTTCACTTTCTAATTCGTAATCTATATGGTCTATCTGCATATATTCTGTATTTTCTATTTTTATTTTTGATATTTGTTTATTTTTTGGGTTTTTAGGTAATTTACAATCTCTAGCTAAATGTCCTAATTTTCCGCAATTATAACAATTACATTCTTTTATAGATTTCGTTTCCCTATATGGTCTTTGATTTTTATAATTTTTTACATAATATCTCTTTCTTGGTTTTTATACTTATATTTTGATTTTTTATATTTCTTATATTTCTTATGCCTTTTTCTTTTCTTATAATATCTTTCTTCGTATCTAAATTGAGGTGTTATTTTGTCTTTGCAACATGCTAAATTTCTTATTAATGTTTTTTTCTATTTTTATTTCTTCTCTATATTTTTCACATAGGTTTCTATACCATTGTTGTAAAAAATTTATTCTTGCTCCTAGAGTACCTACTATTTTTGCTTCTTCCCAACTTTTTATTATTTTTGAACTAAATGGTTCAGGTAATTTACTAAAATATAATTTTCTTATTTCTTTTCTTTCTTCTGTATTATATGCTCCTTTATAATAATATTCTTTAAATGCGCAAGTATATTCATCTATGTAGCACATATTACATATTGCTAATTTTAATATTAAATTACTATTTGTATCTTTCTCTTCATTTTGTTTTCTTCTGTTGTTGTTATGCTACTAAATTCGTCTTTTATAGCTGTTTCATATTTTTCTATAATTCTATAGATGTTAATTTAGTTGTAGTTGTTGATGATGTTCCTTCTGTAGGTTTGTCAGTTCTTAATACTCTTTTACTATTTTCAGTTAGATTTAAAAACTATAATTTCACTGTTCCTATTAGTGTTCTTTCTATATATTCTGGTGCATCTATTACATTTATATTATTATCTAATAATTGTTTTGTCATATATTCTATCCATAATTGTATTATTTTTTCTATATCTATTACACAATCTAAGTCTAAAAAGTTTTAATTTTATTAACTATTTGTTTTGGTGTCCATTTGTCATATTCAGTCTTTAGATTATATCTTTTAAACCTATTCTTATAATATGTAGGTTTTCTTCTTTATGATGTTCTAGGTATTATATTTTCATCTTCTTTTTTATCAAGAGTGTTTATTTCCGTGTTTATATTTTCTAAGTTTTCTTCATTAATTACTTCTTGTTTTTCATTGATTCCTAAATTTTTTGTATTTGTTAAGATTTTTGTATATGCTTTACTATCTTCCGAATCATAATTATCTGTTTCTTCAACATCTATTGTATTAATTTCTAATTCCTTGGTTTCTATTTCTTTATTGTCTATTTCTAATTTTTCTTTAAATTGATTTATCTCATTTAATAATTTTTGTTCTTTATCTTTTTCTTCTTTTTCTTTCTGTCTTTTTTCATACAGATCTTTTAGCATTTGTAGTTCTTTTTCTAATTCAGTAATCGTACTATTTTTAGTTTATTCTATTTTTCGTATTTCTTCTGTAGTTTGTTGTTTTATTTTTTCTATTTCTCTTTTTCTATTTATTTCTTCGTTTTCTTTTTTCTATTCTCACCATAGCTGTCAATTTATCTTCGAATTTTAATTCTTTCTTTTCTAACATTAAATATAAATGTTCACCTATTTTCTTATACCTTCTACCCAAATTAGAAAACACTATTTTTATTTTTAATCCTTCGTGATTTTCATATGTTTTTTCGTCTATTATAAATTCTTCTTTGTTCATGTTATATTTAATTGTTAATAGATCATGTTGGTATGTATATTCTAGACTATCTATTGTTGATTCTAAATTTTATATTTCTTCTTTTTGTGCATTTATTGAGTTTTTACTAACTCCGATAATTATGTTATATTGTTGTCTTTCTATCCTTATTTTTAATTCTTTACGTTTTTCAGATATTATTTGCTTTAATTCTTTATATTTTGGTACGTTATTATTTAAATAATAAAGAAACTTAAGCATGTATATATTTTTCAAAGTTGAATGCCGACAGATACATACAGGTCTGTTTTTACACGTACAAAAAGATATGATATTACATGATTTTTAAAGTAGGGAGTTGTGCATTTAATTTGCTTGTTAGTTCCGATTACCGTTTATATTCCATCTAGAAATTTATGAAGACATAGGGTATGATTATTGATAAAATGTTCAATGAATATTTTTATATTTAGATACAGAGAAAGAATTCCTTATCATAAATAAACGTACTTGCAATGTTCTTTGATATTTTCTCTTTAGTAAAGCCATGCGGCCAACGAAGAGCATCACGAAACGAAGGTCACCAAAAATTGCTCAAAAATTGTTGTTACTGTAAAATTGATCAATCAAGTCGGAGGAAGTTCCTCTGTCAGGCCTAATACTGTTGAAATTCACTTGTAGGTTTGCGATCCAGTAAAGCTGTCTAATGAGAGGAAGGGAGGGCCAAAAGAAAGACGTCAGAGACATGAAAAGTCATGTGAAGAGGAAACCATCATCAAGAATGAAAACATTGAGGCAATTTCAGTTGGAAATTCCATGGAGAGAGATCTCAGGCTGCCGCAAGAAAAGGTGAAAAAGTACAAAGGAGTTAGACAAAGAAAGTGAAGCAAGTGGGTGGCAAAGGTTCGAGAGCCAAGAACGAATGATCAAGTTTGGATAGGAACATCAACACTGCTGATGAAGCTGCTTTGGCTTATGATAAGACGGTCATTAAAATGAAAGGCGTTGATGCTGTGAAAAAAAATCCTCGAACCACCACCAAGAGACCCACAAACAAAGAAAATCAACTTCATGAATCCACCGTCTTAATCCACAGATTATGTTAGATTTAAGAAATGATTTGTTATTTTGTTGTAGATCTTCTCAATTATGTTAATTAAATCTAGATAACTCCCAACTTAGTGGAATGTTTTTTCTTTTTATATTGGTTGGATTGTACCCTTTTCTCTATTGTAAGGATCTGAAAGTCCCTAACATTGTTTGTTTTTGTCTTAGTTTTTCATTTTAGCTAAAAGCAATAATACTTAATTTGCACACCAAAACTCAACTAGATCGAAACAAATCAACTAGCATTTTTATCTCGAATGAGAACTAATAGTAGTTTTAGTCTCCTAGGTTCTCATCCATATTAGTGTCGAGTAGGTGATCACATTATATTCTTAAATACAAGTCATTAATTTTTATTTTCTTTTCCATAATTGACAAAAATGTTAGGAAGATCCAAACAGTTAGACAAAATAAGCATGAGCCAACTTAGAATAGTGGGTCCCTTTATTTTAGCTTAGAAGAGAAGCTTCTTCTTTGTCTTTTTAGTATTTTAGTTTCAGTGTTTAGCTTAGAAGAGAACATTGTTTTTAGCTTTTAGCTTGTATAAATAAAGGTGATTGGCAAGGAATATAGAAGAGAAGAAAATTCTCAAATATTGTCTCTTATTTTAACATGGTATCAGAGAGTAAGGTAGTTTCATAGAAATCATCTTCCCGATCATCAATTTTCTCCATCTGATCTTTCTCTAAAATGGTTGATGGAGTCACTGCTTCTTCAACATCCTCTGGTTCTACTGCCAGAACTCTACCATCTATGGATCACACTCATGTTTGTTATCTTCACTCTTCATATTCACGCATACTCTATTTGATGGAAAAGGTTATCAAGGATGGAAGAGATCAGTGCTTATAGCACTGTCAGCCAAGAATAAGCTTGGTTTTATCACCGGTGTTGATGTTTCACCAGATGCCCAGATGCCCAGTCTCCAGATCTGCAATCTTGGAGTAGATGCAATGACATGGTAATGTCTTGGCTCCTTAACTCTCTTTCCATGGATATTGTTAATAGTATGATATACTCTAGGACTGCTAAAGATTTATGGATGAGTCTAGAGTATAGATTTGGACAATCTAATGGAGTTAAACTGTTTCACCTGCAAAAAAGAACTAAATAGGTTAGTTCAAAGAAATAATGATATTGCAGGATATTTCACTAAACTCAACAGACTCTGGGATGAGCTGAAATCTCTCAAGTCTGATAAATGCACCTGTGAAGGTAAATTGAAACTGGAAAAGTCTCTTGAAGATGAGAAACTTATACAATTTTTTATGGGTCTAAATGATGTGTATGCTCAGTCCAGAGGAAACATCTTAATGATGGATCCTATGCCCAACATACATGTTGCTTACTCACTGCTATTACAAGATGAAAGTCAGAGAGAAACCTATATTAGTGGTTTGATCCCAACTCATTCTCCTTCTTTGATGGTAAGCAACGTGAGTCAAAATAAATTTGGCAAGAACGTACAAAAAACCCCTGGTTCTATGCCTAATTTTGGAACTAGATCATTCAGTTATTCAAGATTGATCAATCATCAACAGTTACCCAAATACACAAGAACAAACCAACCACAACAGAAGCTTAGGGTTAAGAAGAAGTATAATCCTAATGTGTCTTGTGATTTTTGTGGTAAGACTAGGCATGTAGATGATGATTGTTTCAGGTTACATGGTTTTCCAAAAGATTTTTAGTTCACAAACAATAGAGGTGGACACGTTTTGATCAGAGGAAATGCAGTTATGTCAGGAAAAGAAGGTGACGATAGGCATATGATTGACATAAATTTAGTCAATCAACACATCACCAAAGAACAATTCAAGCATTTTATTCAAATGGAAAAACAAAAATCAACAGAAGGATCATCTGGGATAAATACTAATGCAGTTGCTAGTACTGTGCTTAAATATATTGGAACTTTTCTTTCAGTTTTTAATTCTGGAACATGGATAATAGACTCCGATGCTTCTGAGCACATGTGTTACAACTCTAGTTCTTTTCTTTCCATGAAGGCTCTAAAAATTCATGTTAACATTAACTTACCCAACACTTGTACACCCCTATGACTCACACAGGAAGTGTTCTAATTCCTAATAACCTCACATTGTATAATGTTATTTATGTTCCAAGTTTTAAATATAATCTACTCTCAGTTTATAAATTTAATCTCTAATACAATTATACGCTATCCTTTACTTCTAATAGTTGTGTCTTGCAGGACTCTTAAATGAAGAGGACTCAATCTTTTGGTAAATCAAAGGAAGGTCTATACTTTCTTCAAATCATTCCTAAGGAGTCTAGTAGGAACCAAGAGATTTACAAGGATTCTAAAGTCGTTTCTAGCCTTAACAATGTTGTTTCTAGTACCAATTCAGATTCACATTGTCTTCCAGTCTATTTCAATGCTAATTCTGATGTAATGTTATGGCATGTAAGACTAGGACATTTTCCTTATTCATCAATGAAATATTTACATTTCCTTACAATTTCCTCTAATTATGATTGTCATTGTGAAATCTGTCTTTTATCTAGGCAAGCTAGATTACCTTTTCCTATCAGGCAAGTTACCTCTCAATCAATTTTTTATCTGATTCATGTAGACACTTGGGTACCTACAAGTCACCTACTAATAACAATTATAGGTATTTCTTAACTATAGTAGATGACCGCAGTAGAGAGACTTGGACATACTTGCTAGCAACTAAAAGTAATGCATTTTCTGTTATTCAATGTTTCTTGAAAATGGCTGAAAGACAGTTTCACAAAAAGGTAAAGATTATCAGATCTAACACTGCAATGGAGTTGGGTAGGAGTACATAGGTATTACATTTTATGACATCTCAAGGTATCATGCATCAAATATCTTGTGTTACTACCTTACAACAAAATGGGGTAGCTGAAAGGAAGCATATACAGTTGCTTGAAATTGCTAGGGCTTTGATGTTTCAATCTAAGGTTCCGATGATCTACTGGGTTGAATGTATACTCACTGCCACATTTCTAATCAACAGGATGCCTTCCAGAGTTCTTAAAGGTAAAACACTTTATGAAATTCTATTTGGCAAAACACCTTCTTATCACTTGTTAAGATGTTTTGGTTGCCTATGTTTTGCTAACACTCTATCTCATGAAAGGAGTAAATTTGATCCTAGAGCCACTAGGTGTGTCTTCTTAGGATACCCAAGTGATCAAAAGGGGTACAAACTCCTTGACCTATCTTCTAATAAATTCTTTGTTTCCAAAGATGTCCATTTCTTTAAAGATATTTTTTCCTTTGCTGAAGATTATTCTCATATCCTCTCTTTTGTTTTTCCTACTCCTACGGGGGAAGATCATTCCTTCATTCCTTTTCCTTCTGATAATTTAATTTCACCACCTTCTAATTCTCAAGACCCATCCAGTTCTCCTATTAATTCATCATCTAATTCATCCACACTAACATCTTCTGAATCTTCTGATTCACAACCCTCACTACCTTCTAAGAGATCCCAGATAACAAATATTGAGAATTTACCTGCTCACTTAAGAGATTACATTTACAACAGTGTTTATCTAAGTGATATTACTGACTCATGTTTTACTATGCGTGCTACCCCTATTTGTTTATCTGTTTCTGACCTATCACCTCCCAATCAGGTTGTTCTCAATTCTATTCCCTTTATTACTAAACCTAGCAACTATTCACAAGCTTGTACCCATCCTGGTTGGGTACAAGAAATGAAGGATGAGATTGATTCCCTATTACTTAATCAAACCTGGGAAGTTGTTCATTTACCACAAGGTAGAAAGGCACTACCTTGCAAATGGGTGTATAAAGTTAAACAATATGCAGATGGTACTCTTGAAATATTAAAGGCTAGATTGGTAATTCGAGGTGATATTCAAAAGGAAGGGGTTGATTAATGAAACCTTCTCCCCAGTGGTCAAAATGACCACTATCAGATGCCTTTTGGCAATTACAGCCAAGAAAATGTGGGATATTTCCCAATTTGATGTGAATAATGCCTTCTTCAAAGGAATATTTTAAGAAGAGGTCGATATGCAATTTTCATTTGGTCTAGATTCACCTTAGACTAACATGGTTATTCGACTCAATAAGTTTCTTTATGGGTTGAAGCAGGCTTCCAGGTAATGGTATGCTCGGCTTGCAGGGGCTTTAAATTTCAAAGGTTATACAGCTTCACTTAATGACTACTCCTTGTTTTTGAAACACTCAGGGGATTATATGTTGATGATATCTTAATCACACGAGATGCTACTAATGAAATAAAAGACCTCAAAGTTTTCCTTCAAACTGAGTTAAAAATTAAAAATCTAGGTCCTTTGCATTATTTTTTGGGAATGAAAGTTTTAAGAGAGGAACAAGGAATTATTTTGAGCCAACGGAAGTATACCTTGGACTTGCTCAGTGAGTTTGATGTTTCTTATCTTTCTTCAGCTTTCTCTCCGATGGATCTTTCAGTGAAATTTTCTCCAGAATCAACCAATCTTATGTCAGATCCTAGTCTTTATAGACGTCTCATTGGAAAAGCTCAATTATTTAACTCATACAAGACCAGATCTATGCTTTGCTGTATTGACCCTTCGTCAGTATCTGCAATAGCCTAGTCTTGATCATTATCAAGCAGGCTTGAGAGTGATCAGTTACTTCAGAACTTACCCAAATCAGGGGATATTCCCTAATGCTTCTTCATCCTTTTCTCTTCATGCCTGCTGCAGTGCCGATTTGGCTTCTTGCTGGACTACACGCTGAACGGTTAGTGGATTTTTCATCAGTTTGGGTGGCTCATCAATTTATTGGAAGTCGAAGAAGAAATCCTCCGTCTCTCTTTCATATGCCGGGGCAGAATATCGCTCAATGCGACGATTGGTTTCTGAATTGACCGGGTTAACGAGATTACTCACCGATCTAGCAATCCCTCTACCAATTCTTGTTCCAATTCACTCTGATAGTCAAGCAGCCCTACTTATAGCTTGGAATCTAGTTTTTCATGAGCGAACGAAGTATGTTGAGCTTAACTGCCACTTTGTTCATCAACAACATCTCTCCGGCTTGATATCTCTTTCCTTTGTTCCATCTAAAGATCAACTCGCAGACATCTTCACCAAATATCTTGCTAGGCCCTCTCATCATCAAAATTTGTGCAAGTTAGGTGTCACTTCTTTCCCCTCCAACTTGAGGGGGGATGTTAGACAAAATAAACATGGGCCAACATAGAATAGTGGGTCCCTTTATTTTAGCCTAGAAGAGAAGCTTCTTCTTTGTCTTTTTAGTATTTTAGTTTCATTGTTTAGCTTAGAAAAGAAGATTGATTTTATCTTGTAGCTTCTATAAATAAAGGTGATTGGCAAGGAATATAGAAGAGAAGAAAATTCTCAAATATTGTCTCTTATTTTAACACAAACCAATATCTAATTACTAACAAGAAGTTATTCAGGTCAAAAATCATGATGTTCTATTCAAATTTCAGATTATAATTTCTTTTCCAACACAATTTTTACTCTTGAAGTTGTAAGTACGATAGTTAGGCATGAACAACGTCCTGACAGTCATTACAAAATGTATAAGCTGACACAATTCTATGTTCAGCTCAAACTCTCCATAAATTCTAGACAGTCTCCCATCTATAGCACATCTTGTGTACTACATAGTTTTTTTCAATTAAACATTTGTCAAAAATTGTTCACGAAATGAAGTTTTTTGAATAAACATAATCCTTTTCTTTCTCCCTTCATTTACAATTCCTGAATGAAGAAAAGCCTAACAGACAAATCTTTCCTAATTCTAGGTAACTTTTCAGTTCCTTGATTTTTCATAGACAAACTTTTCATTACATTTTTCTGAGTTGATCTCTCCTTGATATGCGAGTTTCAAGACACAAATGTTATATGTCTAACTTACGCTAATTTTGATATATATTTGAGGTTTTGAGTTGTTGTTTGAACTGTTTGAACTTCTGTGTGACACCATAACTTTTTCTTCGTGTGATGAAGTTTTTCTATTAAAAGAAGAGAAAATGCTCTGTTTCCACCCTAAACTATAAACGAAAACACTGAAACACACCCGAACTTTAGGAGGGTCCTACTACCGCCCTGGACTAATTAAAGCCATATTTTTGGCAACCTTAGAGCCTACGTGGCACATAAGTATGCCTACGTGGACCTTCAGTGTGTTGATTCACTGATGTTCCGCGTATGTGCTACGTAGGCACTAAGGTTGCCAAAAATATGGTTTTAATTAGTCTAGGAGGTAGTAAGACCCTCTTTAAGTTCAGGTATATTTCAATAATTTTCTTTATAGTTCATGATGAAAACAGTATATTGACTCTTAAAAAAACTAAAAACTAGAGGAGATTCAGAAAAGCAGATCTAGTATTTTACATGAGTTGTATTTTATGACATATGATGTTGAACGTGAGTTGTATTTTGTGACATGATGTTGAACGTAACATAAATGTGTCTTTAATGAAATGTAAGTATGCATATATAGTTTAATTTAAAGTCAAATAATGATAGATACATATGGGAAGATATGTACACATTGTTATAAATGCGGATAAATACAATACATGACTCATGGGGTCGGAGATTTTTTTTTTGTTTAAATCTCATGGGAAAAAACCGGAATCCCTTGCCAGAGGCTCACCATTCATCTTTCTTTTGGTGCGACTGTTTTTCTATCCCTACACGCAAATTCCCTATTCCGGAGCTTCTACTTCCTTCCCCTCCTTGTGGAAACCTTCTTCACCAGCGACTTCACGCTCTTAGAATGTGCCTGTTTAGCCGGCACCTTTTTGGCTATTACAGCATTCTGCGAATCTTTCCAACTTGGAGTCCTTCTATAGCAACATTTGTGACCTCAGCTGTCTTAGTGGCAGCAAGGATATCCTTAGTAGCTGGCTTTGCTTTCCGCTTGACAGTGTTTTAGGCTTAGCCTCAGCAGTAGACTTCTTCTTCGATGGTGCAGGATTAGAAGCTGATGGAAGTTTGTAGGAGCTCTTAATTACTTTCATCAGTTTTTTGAAATTTGGTGGAAGATTTTTCTGGTTTTCCTCAATGGATTTGATAATGGCGTACTTATTTAGTCCGAATTCTACCCATTCTCAAACCCGTTATGTCTAACCTCACACACCTCCTAGCCGGGTTACTATTTCCCTTCATATATTCTAATACCGAAATGAACTGTAAAGATGCGGAATATCAAAAATGAAGTATTAGCCCTTTTAACAAAAGCAAGCTGCAGTTTGCTCTAGTAAAAAACATGCAGTAAAATCAGAACCCCTGAAAATGCTGGAAGTACATACAAAGTTTAAAACATAAAATAATGTACAGCAAAATAATAAAGCATTAACAGTCAATGAAATTTAACCTGCTACGGAAGGTTGAATCAATCAAGTTTAACTAAATTATGGATCCACCTTCTATCTTTCAGGGGTTGATTTTCTTTGGTGGTGGCTCCAGAATATTTGTCAAAGCATTAGCACCATTTATTTCAATGGCTGCCTCATCATAAGCCACAACAGCTTCCTCAGCAGTGTCAAAAGTTCCCAACCAATGTCTAGTATTGTTTCTTTTGTCTCGGATCTCTGCTGCCCGCCTGCCCCATTTTCATTGTCTAACTCCCCTGTATTTCTTCATGTTTACTTGAAGCAGTTCTTCTCTTTGGATTTCTTCTTTGAAATCACCCTAGTCCTTCCATTTTCAATCATGATTTCCTTTATCCACAACTTCTTAGGTCTCTGGGACTTCTCTACTTGAAGCATTTCCTCCTCATCACTAGACGAGTCTGTGGCGTCATTGTCCATCATGTAAATACGCACAACACGCGGCATGACAACCGAACTTTTGCCCGCTTTTTTGATAGAATTTTCTACTCTTTCAATTTTTGAGGGTTTTTCAACTCCACATTTTGGTGATGCTCATCATTAGAGGCCATTGCTTCATGAAAGAGAAGTCCATCAGATCCGACATGTTATATAAAATTGTTTAATGAACTTTTATTAATATAAAGTGATTGCGTTATAACTCTTCCGATTATTCTAGAAGGAAATATAAAAGGAAAAAAAAGATAAACAAACAAAAACCAAACTGATGGAAAAAAAGGAAAAAGAAAATAAATTATTCTCTTCTTTTGGCATCTTCTAATTTCGAGAGTCAAACAAGTTTTAACCAATATTCTTTTCATCAATTTTTTAAATATTTTAAATTGTAAGTTATTGTGACTTATAATAATTTTTTTATAGTTGTCAAAAATATTAAATTCTCTTTGGATCGGAGGAAATTAGATTTCTTATCTTTTTACAATTTGACTAGAAGAAATTAATTTTTTGATGTAGATATCTTATAAAAATACCTAGTAAAAGAAATTTGTAATGGAATAAAAAATCATTTCTCCCTAAATTTATTATCATTTACCTTATCATAATTGATGATTGTAGAATTTACCCGCACTCACTGAAACTCTACATTTTATATATATCATTCTCTTGAGTTCGAAATAGAAAAAATTCAACACATTAATAAGTTTGTCAAAAATCCATCAATGGATTTCATATAGTTCAATAAATAAAATGCTCAAAAACAAACCAACCTAAAAAAAATGAGAAAATAAAATCTCTCTTTCTCATACATATTAAATAGAAGAAATGGTCTTTTAAGATTGTTACGCATAAAATAATGATTTATATGTAAATTGAAGTTTTTTTTTTATAATAGAGACATAAAACTAAAAAAAAAATATTTATAAATGGTTGGAAAACCATTTCTCCCCACCTAAAGCAGTAGCATTACACAAATAAGTTAATGAAATGTGTTTATAGAGGCACAAAAAAACTCACATGTCACACATAAATTGCTTCAAGAATATGACTCGTGGCCCATAAAAGATAAAGAAGTTGAAATCGAACATACCTTCAAAAGAAACTCAAAAGCACTCAGACAAACTAGTAATGCAAATCTTTCGTCTTGCCTTTATATGTTTTGTCTTTTGATAGTGATTTATCTTATTCAAAACTTTAGCAACAAAACAATCATCACTATATAGAAATGGTAAGAAACTAAATATAAATAAATAATGTTTTATACATGGATGTATTTCATAACAACTTTCCAATTTTACATGTCATTCTTATCTTATATGTTGACCAATAAAAAAAGGAGTCAACATTTATATCTTTAATCTTTAATATATAATTTTATCTTTATTTTTAATATATTAATAGTATGAAAAAACTTAGAAATGTTGTTTTGAACTTTCTTCCCTTAATTAATGGAGCTTGTAATATATAAAATCTCCTTTTCACTTATTTTCTCTAGTTTTTAAATCACTATATTTCTAATTTTAACTGCTAAATATATGAAAAGAAATAAGGCATCATGATAAAATAAGATTTTTAAACTCCTTAAAAATATGATACGTTCTTTTTACACCAGTACATAAAAAGAAATCCTAAAATATGACTCTTAAAATCTATGATAAAATTATTATGATAATTAATGTATGTGAAGAAAATCTTTATATACGCTAATTATTTCATGGGGTTTAAGCTATCTTGAGGCATAGACTATGACCCTACCTCTATGAATCAATACACAATCAAGACCAACTCCAGAAGCATCACAATAAACTACAAACCCATCTGAACTGTCTTGCAAAGTCAATACTGGGTTGAATTGAGTCGAGTCTTCAACTCCTGAAAACTCTTCTTACAAGAATCTGACCACTGAAATTTGACTTTCTTCCGAGTCAATAGAGGCATGGGGATGCAATAGAAGATAACCCTTCAACAAACCATCTGTAATAGCCATCCAAACCCAAGAAACTCCGGATATCTGATGGAGAGGTGGGTCTGGCCAGTTTCTCACTACTTTGGTCTTTTAAGGGTCAACTCAAATGCCATCATCGGAGATAATATGGATATGGAAAGCTACTGATATTATCCAAAACTTGCACTAACTAAATTTGGCGAACAACTGAAGGGCTCTAAGAGTCTGCAATACAATTCTAAGATGGTCTGCATAATCATTTTCACTACGCTAATGGAGAAGAATATCATCAATGAAGACTCTGACGAACATATCCAAGTACTGCTTGAACTCTCTGTTCATCATGTCTATGAATGTTGCAGGGGAATTAGTTAGTCCAAAAGACATAACAAGGAATTCGAAGTGACCATACCAACTTATGAATGTTGTCTTCGAAATGTCATATTCTCTGACTTTATGCTGATGGTAGCCGGATCTTAGGTCTATCTTAGAGAAATAACTGGCACCCTAAAGTTGGTCGAACAATTTATCAATCCTGGGGAGTGGATATTTATTCTAAATTGTGACTTTGTTCAACTGACGGTAATCGATTTACATTCTGAGAGAACCATCTTTCTTACACACGAAACCGATTAGAGCGTTCCATGGAGAAACATTGGGTTTGATGAATATCTTCTCTAAGAGATTTTTCAAATGTTCTTGTAATTCTCGAAGCTCAGTTGGAGCCATTCTTTGGGGGAAAATAGAGATAGGTTGGGTATTTGGAAGGAGATCTATTTCGAATACAATTTTCCTTTTAGGAGGAACTCCAAGGAGATCTTCAGTAAATACATCTGGAAATTCCCTACTACTAAATGGATTTGAGACTTGGAGTCTCAGAACTAGAGTCTTTGAATTAAAAAAGATGGTAAACATACCCCTTAGATATAATTTTTCTTGCCTTAAGATAAGAAACAATCCGACCCCTAAGCACAGAGGTACTACCCCTCAACTCAATGACTTGTTCATTGGGAAACTAAAACTGAACGACTATATTTTTGGAATCAACTAAGGAATAACATGAGTTGAGGCAATCCATGTTAAGAATGACATCAAAATTAGTCATCTCTAACTCCATAAGATCCATTGAGGTAACTCTCTAGGACACTATAACTGCGTAGTTCCTGTATACCCGCCTGGCTGAAGTTGAGCTACCTACTGGACTAGACACTGAAAAAGGTTTGACTAAATATTTGGGACTAACACCAAAATCGACTACTATATAGGGGGTTACAAATAAGAGTGAAGTTTCGGGTCTAATAAAACTTTAGTATGTAGATGAAAGACTTGTAACATACCCGTAACTACGTCAAAAGAGCTTTCCTAATCCTGTCATAACTAGAGTGCATCCAATATATTCTGGAATTGACCATTGGTGGCACTGGAAGTGGCGCCTTGCTTAGTTGGTCGACATGCTGGAGCTGATGACAGATTAGATTGACCTTGTTGGCATAAATCCTTTCCCCTATGAGAAACTACTTGACACTCTCTAACCCAGTGGCCTAGCTTGCCACACCCAAAATACATATCACTACCAGCCTTACACAGACCCTGAAGATTCCTGCCATATTTTCTACAAACCTAATTTGTACAACCACTGTTCACGCGACCCTATGACTTAGAGGTGGCTTCTCTATCCTAACTATCATTCTCGAACATTAGAAATGGTGCACTAGCTGAAGATGGAGTTAGAACTGAGAATTTCTTATGGATATGAGAACAGTTTCCACCCTCTGACCTCGGTTGAGAAAAGTTAAAACTACGTATTTTTGCCCTCTTATTCTCTCTCTCTTTCTCCTTAAGCTTCTATTTCTCATTCTGGTGAGCATGAACCATGAGCCTAGATAGGTCCATATCTTTAATCAACATAGCAGTCCGACACTCCTTGACCGCACTATCAGATATACAAGAAACAAACTTATTCATTTTATACCTATTATTAGCCACAATTGAAGGAGCATACCTCACCAACTTATTTAACATAAGTGAGTATTCCTTCGCACTCATACTACCCTGGTCAATTTAATGAACTCCTGCGATACACCAGAAACAAATTTACTCATTCTAGACCTATTATCAACCACTATCAAAGGAGCATACCACGCTAACTTAGTGAACTTAAGCGAGTATCTTTCACATTCATACTAACCCGTGTCACGTTAATGATCTCCTGTACCTTAGCTTCTCTCAACTCTAAGGGAATGAATTTGTCTAATAAAGTCATGGAAAATACTTCCCACTCTACAGTACCTACCTCAACACCCTATCCTCCTTTCACTACTTATACCAGGTATGAGCTACATCTTGCAACTAGTATGCATCCAACTCTGCACTCTCACTCAAAGTGACACCCGTAAAATCTATCACTTTTTGAACCATATCAAGAAACTCCTGTAAATTCTCCTCAGACTTAGATCTCGAAAACAAGGGGGAATTTATTTAGGTGAAATGTCGAATCCTAGTTGCAACTATATTTGCCACTTGGTTAGATAGGGCAACAACTTACTGGTGGTTCTGAGTTGCTAATGAATGAGCTAAGGTAGTGAAAGCATCTCTGAACTAGGAGTGAGAGAAATTCTCATTCGGTAGATTTTCCTAAACAAGTGAAGGTACGAGATAGTCCCCATCCCTTCTTTCATTCTTTCTTTTGGGAGGCATAGTCTATAAACGGAATGAAAAATGAGTCAGAAATAGAGTTTAAATAGAGGTCATGCTCATTCGCACGACATGAATACTAAAGGAAGTGAATCTTTTTCTAAAATATTTCATAGCCTTTTGTCTATAAATGTAGAACGCTTCACCCCCATGCATAAGACTCTACTCAATGTAGGTTTTATACTCCCTAGGACACTTTAAAAACTTAGGCTCTGATATCAAGTTTTGTCAAGACCCGAGGCTACCATCTAGTCTCGACAACTATGCTTACGGTCACAAGTGACTACAAGCTAACCCATGAGTTGGTACCTGTTGTGAGCATTGAATATAATATAAACATAACACATTTGCCGAAGATAATCTAAGAAAGAAATATGTATCTAAATAATGAATTGCGAAATAATAAATATCTGAAACAACTAATAAGAATTGAAAGTAACTAATTGACTGTCTAACTATTCTGTCTGTATGTCTGAAAGCCTCTAAACTGACTGAGGAGTTGATGGGACAGACCCCCAACTAACTTCGACTGACTAAGTAAAATAAAATACTAGAATAATTGAATAATCATAACATATCCTCCATGGATAGGAACTTACCACTACGGCTTTTGGATTATGTTGAGTTGTCTAACTGCGGTCGAGAAACTACTCTTCTAAACCTATGATATAAGAAATCATAGCACAAAATAGAATAAGTGGTCAGTTTTTGAATGTACTGGTATATGAGATGAGACTAGGCTGATATACATAAGGTACTATGCATATGAAATACGCACTAACTTTATAGCATGAGATAACTGAACATGAATGCATGAAAACTGTGACATTTGAGAATGCAAGACCAAGCATAAATATGTAATATAAAATAAGTCTGAAATCTAAAAGACTGTAAATTGTATAACTAAACAAATGAAAGTATGTACACTTGGTCAAGCAATCCTAAACTGAACTTATATTGAATACTTTATTGAGACTGAAGGAGGTATCAACTAACTGATATGCCCCAATCTGATCTAATTGGGGTCCAACCTGTAACCCTAGTTGGAAGGGTGTCAGTACTGTTCCATGGATACCAATAATGGTTGTATGTATCCACTAATATAATGTCTCGAAGGACTAGGGAGTCAGTCCTAAACTTTTGGGTGACCCCTAAGAGAGTGTCTGTCCTAAAGAGTGACATCTCATAATCTTGTAAGGTAGAGAATGCTTCTATTTTTATCTCCCGCGAAATCTTATTTCATGATTATACCGATGTAAATCAGGCCTATTATCACAAAATAAACTCATGCCTTATGTTGTGAAAGCTATAATCCCTGGAACTCATGTGCAATGTCATCTCTATGTCAATTCTTATTATCTCGCGCTTTCTACTTACACGTATCACTAGGGTTTATCATGATGCTCGTTTGATTCCTTTGCATATTTTTTGAGGAAAAATGTTCAATGTGAGGTTAAGTTTTTTATTTAATACTTTTAGAGCTTCAATAAGTTATTACCCATCATTCGGGGATGAATGATCACAAGGGAGAGAGTATGTATCACCCCTTATTTTTGAGCTAGAATTGAACCATCGTTCCTACGTATGTAAACTCTAATCCCATGATTTATATTTAAACTCATGTTTAATGATCCTTATACTAGTGTTTGAAGTGAAAAATTTCATACGAATCACTTAACAAAGATGAGCTAAGAGCCTTTGATTCAGCCAAATTTATGTATTTAATTCTACAAGGGTCAACTTTGAACATGTATATATTTTGATATGTATGGAATTTTTCATCTCAAGCCCCACTAAATTGTATATAATTGAATTATCTTTCCAACAATACCAATTTCACCTTAATCCAATACCTGACCGAAAAGTTATGATCATTTTTATAAGAACTCGTAAGCTACCCCGAAAGATGCAGTTGCATCCAATTTTTTTGATTTAATAATTTAGGAGCAATTTGGCCTTTTCCCCCTTAACCGAATCATCCATAACACGACTTGGGGCATCTTTTAGGTTGTTATTTACAATTCTTCTCCAAATCCCTCTCAAGAAAACCCCCTCCCCTTTTCCCAAAAACAAATTCAATTCCTTTTTCCCCAAGGAATCAAGAATCCAAGTTTCCCAAGTTCAAGAACCTTCAAAAATATTGTTTCTTTCCCAATTCAAGAAGCATAAGGTACGTGGGGTTATCCTTAATATCATGGGCATAGGTTTTATGATTTTAACCTGATTTAAAGTTATATAAGTATGTATATGTAGTGACTTTTGGAAATTGTTCTAAGAGAATGCATTGTGAAACCAATTTGTTGAAAGTACTTAACGGTGATGGGTTTATTTTTTAGTATATCATCATGAACAGTATATTAAAATTTGCAGAAAAGACCCAATAAGTTGAAATCCAACTTAAATGTAAACGTAATTAATCCAAACCTGAAATAAAATGTTATGATATCAATTGTATACGTGTATGAATCCTCAAACTTGGTACTGAAAAATCTAAGTCGAGTCATTTAGCCCTGATGATACAATAAAATAGATTATCAAAGTCTAATTTAAGGAAAATCATATAACTTCCAGAATATGGAGGGCTTACCACTTGCTTAAGTTGTCCTGAAGAATCCTATTGCAGCACAGTACTATGATAAAATACTATTGAATCTAAATCATGAAATATTGTAGCATCTGAAAACGGCTAGTACGACGAATACTGGTATGCAATCAGTATAAAGCAAAATATTTCATAAAGCAAGTATAACTGAATATAATTCATGAGAACAAATTATGGAAAGTAACTTCATGTATAAGACATAACATTCGTTATTTTTAGTTCTGTACTAGGAAGTATCACCAATATTATGTAACTCATGAGCTATATGAGTTTAGTTTGTCCCCAATTGTCTGTGACTCAATCCATATTTTCTACTTGGACTGAGATATACATCAACATGGCCATCATATCATCCTATTAGTGGAAAATCAAAAGGTCATCTTGTTAAGAAGTGAACCATCCCTATGTCATCTAAACATAGATTTTAACCGTTGGGTCACGAGGACATAACCTTATCGTTAAACTACATAATTCTCTTTAAGCCCATTTATAATATTTTCATGAACATTAAAAATTTGACAAAATATAAACCTTTCGTAGGTGCAATAATTTAGTTTGTATCATCATATCAAGACTTGCAAGTCATACATATCATTCCCTAAAATTTTATAAACTCATTAAGTCATTAGCCCAACCATTTTGATGGCTTATAATAAGTACATTTGAAAAATCCATTAAGGTGTTTTAGAGTCACTATACGTTCATTGTTTTTGCAAAAATATGAGCAATGGGGGTAAATCTAATTTTATCACCATAAGGTTTAGAATCTCCCAAAGTGATTTTTCAAATGCATGATTTCTTGAAACCGAACATATTCTAACTTAAAAATTCATAATATGAAGATTTCACAATGTAAGTAACAATCTCAAATCCCAAGTTCAAATAAAGATTCGAGAAAATATCAAAGAGAAGGGCTCAAAGTTTAAATTGTATCATTGTTCATGGAATCATTGTCAACATTAATTCACAATTATTATGTATAAAAACATACATAATAAGAAAACTATTTAAGTATAACTTTGTTTGAAAGGGGTTTATCCAACATATCATGTGAAAAGAATTGAGGAGAATCTTTGAATTTAAAGACCCCGAGCTTGATACTTACTTGAAATTGAGAGTTGGAATTTTAGAGAATTAAAAGTATTTGGTCTAACTTGATGTTTTTCTAAGAACTAACCCATATTTGATGATTTCAATCATAGGAATAGGTTCTGGGGTAATTAAAAGATCAAACTATCCCTGAAAAGACTCTTTAAAACTGCAAAAAAATCTTGTCTCACGGTTGAGGTAATGGACGGTCAAACCCTTGATAGGTCGTCAACCAAATCATGAACTTATGGCCAAATTTTGATCTTACTAGTTAGGATTGAAGTCCAACTTCACTATCTATCATCAAGTTGACGAATTAACTTTTTCGTCAACTTCATCCATCGATCGTTGACAGATAGACACCCTCTGATAAAATGATCATAACATTATACCATGATATTGGATTAACAAAAGGTCAAAAACATTTGAAAGAAGATTCAACGAACTTTAATTTGGCGGGTCATGATATGAAAATCTCTTAATATTCAAGGATTTATGCTCATGGCTGGCTTGGTAAAATTTTTATATGAAAACTCTGTAAAGAAGCTTGCAACTTAACTTTAAACTAGAAGTTCCTTAGGACTTTAATTGATAGAGAAAACTCTTTTAATGCTAAGGAATTGGTTCTATCACTTATTTATCATTTAAAATCATCGGTTTTTGATCTATACACATTTTAAAAATTGTTTGAATCGTAGTTTAGATATCCCGGGCGTTACACTAATAGACTAGAATATGTAGACTTCTCCAAACCACAAATATCAATGATACCACACTATAACCTTCTTGATTCTTTTAAATGTCTATGATATTTATATTTTCAAGAAATTTACTTTTGATATTTTTCACAAAAAGTAATATCTCTTATCTTTTGTCTTGCCTTTAGATATATTGAATTTTGATAGTCATTTATTATTCAAACTTTTGCAATGGTAAGAAATCAAAATACAAAATAAGTAATGCATAGTTCTTGAATTTTTTTCATAACATCTTTCCATTTCACTTGTCATTCTTATCATATATGTGGACCAATAAAAAAGGAATCAACATAAATAATTTACTAAATAGAAGTTGCAATTTAGATTTTGAAACCAAATTTATCAAACTTAATGCTTATATATCTTATCATAATCTTCCTAAAAGGAAACTGTAGTGTACTACAGTAGGCTTAGTTTGATCAATAATGAAGCATTTACCACCAAAACCTAATGAGGGAAGTCACACCTTTATCGTGCAATATTTGCTCCCATAAGAATTTTAATTTTCAAAGTTCCAATTTTTCTTTTAAACAGATGGTGAGAACACGTTCATCCGTTTCAACTAAACTAAAGGTAGCACTAGCACCTAATTCGAGGGCCAAACTCATGGAGCTCTTACATGGATAGATTTTGTCTAGTTATTCATAGGCAGACTGTCCAAGATAACAAAATACTATTTCAGTTAGTCATTGATGGACTTAGCGCTGTTTGATACGGATTATACATAATTTTATGTGCCTTCTTTTGTGATATACATATTCCTACAAAATATTACAGAGGGGGACTTGTCCTGACATCGAAATACAACTTTTTGGATAGCAAAAGAAGAGTAGGATTTTTTTTAGTTTACAGAAAGCTTTCAAAAATGAATTAGTTATGAAATACCAATACAACTAATGTGTATTAACTATATCTCTACATGTGACAAGGGATTATTAGTTTCATTCTAGGAGAAGGTATCAAATGTATATGGGGCAAATGCATATCCTTATCTTTTCATGCATATAGCTGATGTTTCCGTCTTTTTATTAGTTTATTACTTCAATTTTTTTCAACTTTGTGAGTCAAATTCATTATTTTCTTTGTTTTTTTACAGCAATAGTATTGACTATTCTTAAGGCAATTATTTAAATTTCAAAAATCTAGTCTTTCATTTGATGAAATTTTCCATAGGGTTACCTTTTGCAACTAC
Organism: Capsicum baccatum var. pendulum; assembly: GCA_030864225.1. Classification (NCBI taxonomy): domain Eukaryota; kingdom Viridiplantae; phylum Streptophyta; class Magnoliopsida; order Solanales; family Solanaceae; genus Capsicum; species Capsicum baccatum. The sequence continues at coordinate 248,591,526 of CM061550.1, forward strand.
TTTCCTTGCAAAGCGTTCAAGAAAAACTATAATTTCATTATTTTATACTTATGGGGACAGAGCATTGAAGCAAAGTTAGGTTATTTTCATATGACTTATAAGTTATCTATGCAAAAGTTGCGGAATTAGCAAATATTGATGCTTGCATTAAGGTAGGCAGGTTATTGTTACCCCCATTTGAGATGGGGTTCTTGTAAGGGAAGATTGCTTAAAGCAGTAAGGACCCTTCACCTCCAATCCTTAGGTTGTGGGTTTGAGTTGCCGAAAAAGCAAAAAAGGAGGAGCTTAGGGGAGAGTTTCAAAAAAAAGTCGAGATCTTTTGGAATCCTACACGCAGGAATATAATTATGACGCTTTATACATTAGATTGTCTATTATATAGATATGACATGCCATAGATATCTTTTAGAAATAATGATTAAAAATACACCTGAAGTACTTTTTATGAGTTTTCTATTTGAACTATTTAGGTGATTGAGTTTTCTACCTGAACGATCACCAAATATTTATCAAATACACCTAGACCAAGTGAACACAATTGTCAAAAGTCATTCGAAAACTTAACTTGCTCATAAAATTTTGTCCACGTGCTAGCTGACTCATTAATTTTTGAATCGTGTTTTGGTAAGCAGTTGATGAAGATTCACACAGGAAATGTAGACATTTGGTAGTCCAGGTAGGAAGCTCGCAAAAGAGTGTTTTAATTTGAACATTATCTCTTTATTTCCTTATAAAATATTCGAATTATTTTCATTACTTATCCATGTGGAGTACCATTTGACACGATTTTTTAATAAAAAAGAGAGTATACACAACATACCATCAAATACAAATTGAGATATGTTTTGATAAATAATTAGAGATAATACGCAAAAAAAATTGTACCAAGTAATAGACGAAAGAAGCTTCAACCGTTTCATTTGTTGTGCTGCCACCTGCAACTCATGCAAATTCTAGTGAAAAACTTGTAAAAATCTCCCCTCAATAGATACTCACACACAAACTCAAGAAACTTGCAATGCAACAGAGAACATAAAAGAGTCAAAAAAAAGTAAGAATTCTAGGTCAGTTTTTGTGTTCAGTTTAGTTCAGTTCAATTCTAATTTCTTTGTTTATTTGTCTGTGATGTCTTTCTCTCTTTCTCTGACAGCCATTTTCTAGAGCCAAATATTATGTCCTTGAACTATTTGAATTTTTTATTTAATTTATGAATTCTCTCATGTGTATATGCTATTCTTTTTTCAACAAGGTTGCAATAGGAAAAAAAAGAGTTAAAAAAATTTCAGTTTTTTGTGATCTCTGTCTAACACCAGTTTTTAGACACAAATTATATATATATATATATATAAACTAGATTATGCTACTTTATGTTTCTTGTTGTTTTGAACTATATAAAATTCTTTGATATATATATAAACTAGATTATGCTACTTTATGTTTCTTGTTGTTTTGAACTATATAAAATTCTTTGATAGATGTATAAGTTCTTCCATGTATATATGCATTTTTTCTATTTAACAACACTAGAGGAGATCAGAACAAAAGTGGATCTAGAATTTTAAGCGAGTTTGTGTGTTGTGATATTTGATATTGAATGTAACATAAATGTATAATTTTTGAGTCAAATCATATACAATAGATACGTATGGTAGACATATTCATGTTATTATATGTACATATAGATATGATACATGACCTTGGAGTCAACAATTTTGTCTGTAATTTGTTTGTTTTGTGCCTTTTATCGTTTACATTTCCTTTTCAAAATTCACAAATAGCTAGGGTACAATTACCTTGTATGTATTACCAATATTCACTGGATAATTATACATACTGAAATAAATAAAGCACCCTATACTAGCAAACACTTTTCCTATTTTTAGACATCCTAAATTTTATATATGATTCTCTTGAAAACAAATCAGTGGCAATCCTCTCTATTTTTTTTATTTTGTCTTTATATGCTTAAGAAAACCCATTCACATTACAAAAAATAAAGCTTCACAGCATATTTTCAACTAAAAAGATCAATCTTGTTGCACAGTTTTAGCTGCACCCATTTTTTGGCATTTTAAGCAAAGCCCATCATCAAATCTTTTCCTGATGGATCCATTGAAGAATCCATCAATTCCAGAAGTTCTTTCATTTTTGAAGGAAAAACACTCAGTTTATGAAAAGGACTTCTCTTTAGTGCAAAGGTTTTTAATGGATTAATGTGACAGAAAATTTAAGAATTAGTTAGAAAATGTGAGGGAAAAAAATGAGAAAGAAAAAATGGAGAATTGAAGAAAGATATTTAGAGATAATAGAAGAGCGTGATGAGGACTATAAGGAGAAATTCAATTTTCTATATGAGAGGATTAATGAGATAAAGAAAGAGAAACCGGAATAAGGGGCTTAGTATTAGAAGAAACTCAATGAGTTGATTGGTATATTTGAAGCTACGGGAAAAAAGGTGATTTTAATGTGGTGCAGTTTAAAACAACTGAAGAATGCAGTGGTAAAAGACCAAGAAATGAAGATATTATTTGAGTCACTTTTTTGTTTTATTTTTTATTTTTCTCCTTACAGATTTTTTGATACTTGTTAGGTATCATTTCTTAATTGCAATGAAGTAAAGGATATGTTTTAATTATTTGTGGCATTTGCAAATAATTAATGTTTATTTACGGAATATTTTGATTATTCAGATAAATTCGAGACATCTTGATTTTACTGCATTTCCAAAATCCATTTTAATTATTTGTGGAATTCAACAATCAATTAATTTGGAGTCAAATAAGGTTTTAAACGTGTTGATTAGTTCTAGGAAAAGCAAATTATATGTATTCATTAATTGTATGACTTATTTTTGTTGTTCTCATACCTTTTTTTGGAAGTAAGTATCATCGAAAGTATATTAAATTTTTTTCGTGATAATTTGTCAACTAATTTTAGAGCACGACAGACAAAATTATCTATTTTTTTTTTGAAGAAGATAAAAATAAATGATTCTTTAACAAAGGTGAATAACAAACAAAATCTTACTAAATCATGTCAGCCACCATATGCACCTTATTCAAGTGCCAATGAAACACTATATATATACACGCACATGACTTTATAGGTATCAAAGCTGCAACATAAAGAAAAATAGAATGAGAAAAAAATCCCTAGGTAACTTATTCACTTTCTTGATTTTTGTGTTCTCTTCTGTTCTAATTTTTTTGCTCATTATTTTAATTTCCAGACATAATTTTTTGTGTGATCTCTATGTGAAATGTGAGTATATTTTTAAGTATGTATATATTTGTCAAAGTTGAAAGACGATAGATACATCCGGGTGTGTTGTTATACATATGAATAAATATGATATTACGTGATTTTTGAAGTCGGGAGTTATGTTTTGAATTTGCTTGTTTGTTTAGATTACTATTTAGATTTCCCCTAGAAATTTCTGAAGAACTAGTGTACAATTACCTTGTTTTGATAAAATATTTGATGAATATTTTTATATGTAGAAATAAAGAAAGAATTTCTTATCATAAATAAAGTTAACATCTTTTAATGTTTTTTGTAGTTTTCTCTTTTCGTAAAGTCATGGCATTCAACGAAGAGCATGGGAAAAGGAGGTCTTCAGAAAGCGCTCAAAAGTTATTCCTATGGGAAAATTGACCGATCAAATCGGAGGAAGTTCCTCTATCTTGCCTAGACCGGGAGTAGTTCACTTTTCGGGCTGCGATCCAATGAAGCTGTCTACTGATGAAGAAGGGAAGGCCAAAGGAAAGAAGTCAGAGATACATGAAAAGGCATGTGAAGAGGAACCCATCGTTAAGAATGAAAACACTGAGATGATTTCAATTGAAAATTCCTTAGAGAGAGATCTTAAGCTACCACAAGAAAAAGGTGAAAAGGTATAAAGGGGTTATACAAAGAAAGCCGGGCAAGTGGGAGGCAGAGATTCGAGTCCCAGGTACTAAAGATCCAATATGAATAGGAACATTCAATACTGCTGAAGTAGTTGTTTTTCCTTATGACGAGACTCTCATTGAAATAAAAGGTTCTAATGTCGTGACAAATATACTCAAGCCACCACCAAGATACACTTCACAAACGAAAATCAACTACATGAATCCAACATCTTCATCCATAGATAATTCTAGGATTTAAGAGATGATTTTCTATTTTATTGTACTTTCTTGTTATTAATTATTCCCAGCATTGTCTTCACCAAGAAATGTTTTCTCTTCTTTTGTAATGATGCAAAAGTCCATAAAAATGTTTCTTTGGTCTTAGTTTTCTGGATATATCTAGGTATCCTTACTTTTAATTATCTTTAGCTAAAAGCAATATTACTTTATTTCTTGCAATTATGCATTCCGAAACTCAAGTACATTGAAAAAAATCACCTAATATTTTATATCGATTCAGATATCATTGTAATTTTAATCTCCTAAGTTCGCATCCATATTACAAAGGCTTCTTCTTTGCTGGGCAGTAGTAGAAGCAGGTTTCGAAGCCGTTGGATATTTGTAGGAGCTCTTAAATTTCATCAGTTTTTTAAAAATTTGGTGGAAGATTTTTCTGCTTTTCCGTATTAGACTTGGTAATAGTGTACTTCTTTCGTCTGACCTCTACCCTCCCCAAACCAACTACGGCCAACCTCACACACCTCCTGTCTAAGTTATTATTTTCCTTGGTACCGTAATAATATTCAAATCTAGAAATGAACTATAAAAAAAGGAGAATTTTCGAAATGAAGTATAAGCTCGATTAACAAAATCATGCTACATTTTGCAATGAATTAAAGTAATAACAGATCCACTGTACATGCTGTAAGAACATCCCAATCAATGAAGTTGAACTGCCTATGGAAGGCTGAACCAATCAAGTTTAACTAAACTATGGATTCACCTTCTGTCTTTTTGGGGTTGATTTTCTTTGGTGGTGACTCTAGGATGTTTGCCAAAGCATTAGAACCATTTATTTCAATGGATGACTTATGATACACCAACACAACTTCTTTAGTAGAGACAAAAGTGACTAACCAATGTTCAGTGTTTTTTCTTTTGTCTCGGATCTCTGCTACCCATTTCCAACATTTTCGTTGTCTAAATCCCTGATAGCACTTCATGTTTCTTGAAGCAGCTTCTTCACTGTGGACGTGTTCTTTTAAATGACCCTGGTCTTTCCATTTTTAATGATGATTTACTTTATCCCTATCTTTTTATGATGCTTGGACTTCTCTCCTATAAGCGTTTCCTCCTTCTCACTAGACAAGTTGTGGTGTCATTTTCCAGCATGTAAATACATACAACACGCGGCAAGATAACAAAACTTTTGTCCACTTTTGTAGCATCCCATAAAAGTCCTCCATGTGTTATCTCCTAGTAGCGTGATTATACAGTTGAAAACTTGTAAAACTTTCCCAAGTGTCAAAAGAACTTAGTCTCATTTTGAGCTTCAAATCTTTGAGGAGTTATTTTATGACCTTCCCGATCTCCGATAGTTAATTTTTATGCTTTTTCACGATGGGGTAAGTCGATAGTACATCTTGAACAAGGTTTAAATTTTTTGGGATGCGCTTAGACCTTGTTTGGTGTCCCAAAATAGTGGACCATTGCGATCATGGTGCCCCGCATTGCCCATCGCGTTGGTCAATTTTATGCAGAAGCTGCCAGGCAAAAGTACTGAGGCTTGGCGTGATTCGGGAGCGATGCATCAGGTATCGCATTGATGGCATCGACCCGCCACATCACTTATCACGTCGATGCCCAGTTGTTTCAGCTTTTTTAAAATCCACATCCTAGGGGGCAATTTAGTCATTTTCCCCACGCTTTTTTATCCTTAACACGGGATTATACTCCCAAATTTCCACTTTATTGATGTTTTTCTCAAAATTCATCAAGAGCACTCCTTAGGGTTTCAACCCAAAAATCTAAGGGAACTCAAGATTTGACCGTCAATTCTCAAAATTGATTCAAGAATTGGAATTCCCGATCCGAGGACTTCAAGAATCATCCATTAGAAACACAAGTAGAATCCCAAAAGCAAACATTCATCCAAAATTCAAAACCTAATGTACTTTGGGTTTATCCTAAAACTACATGGGCTTATAGAAACACTTGAATATGATTTCAGGTTTATCAAGCATGAATTTATAAAGGGGTTTTGGAATTTATGTTTTAAATTATGCATTCTAAATATTTCAATGATACTATTGATTTGGCCTTTAGGCCTTTCCCATTAAATTAATTTATACTCATATGTATACGTATGAAATTGAGTTTTTAAGATTGATTGAGAGAATAATTATGAAGTCGCTCTCTTGTGATGAATTGAAGTTTATGATCTTGTTAGGAATGAATTGAAATGCATGTTTTATGGTTTGAAAATGTTTTTTTTAATATTATAGTATTTGAATAGGATTTACAGATGATGAGAGGGAGTTTCTTGATATAACTATAGTCTTGTTTAAAAGAGAAAGAATTGTTCGTGATTGAGAACTTTGACATGACCACCTTGTGTAGTTGAAATGTTGAAAAAGAGAGTTTCTTGTATGTGTTTACATGAGTTTTAAGAAAGAGTTCTTTGAAATGATTTATTGATATGGTGGTCCCAAAACTTATGTTTTGATAGAAGAGAATTATAATAAGCTATTAATGGCTCAGAGATGCAAGTTGCAAATCAATGGTATGACGATACCATATAAAAATATGCCATAATAGAGCTAGTGTTTTTAGAGTTTGATTTTAGAGAATACATGTTTTAAAGATTTAAAAATGGGCTTAAAGAGGGTTAGGTGGTTACCCGAAGAAGGAACGAGTCAATCGACTCATTGCCTAAAACCATGTTTAACCGATATGGGTATATTATTATTGTACGCTGGCGACGGCCCTGTGGCGTAGTAGAGACAGAGACTCTGACCCTTCCAGAAAACTCGGGTTGGGGGCTTAGATGTCGAGTTAATGGCAGATTCCATATAGCCCATGAAATTTTAGAGTTGAAGGGTACACCACCTAGCGCAGAAGTAAAATAAAGATGTCTCGTAGAGTTTATATGATTTTATAGAGTCTTTTAAATATACCCATGTGATTCTTACCATATGATACATTTATGAGTTGTTTTAAATTTCTCTCATATAGGTTGAATAAAAATTATTATTTTGGATTTTCTCTGAATACCAGTATAACTGTATTGACCCCCGACCTTCCAAGGTCTGAGGCTTAATCTAGATGTCCGGCTAAGCAGTAAATATATCAAAGAGAAGAGATTTCATAGTGGTGAACTTTCTCTATTCTAGAAAGCCTGTTTATTTCAGACTATGTTATTTATTTTGATTTGGGTCCACTAGGGACCTTGTCCCAGATTCAGACAATGGCCATTCCAACATGTAATAGAGATTTCGCAGACAGGTTTAGAAGTTGTCTAGACTTGTAAGATTATAATTCTTTATCATTAAATTGAGTTCAGAGTATGACCATGATTCCTTATTAAGTTGTATTTCCCTATTTTCTTTATTTATAAGAATATTGTGCATGACTACCAGATAGAGAAGGGCATCCGATCCTTCATGGTTTGAAATGCTCGTCATGGCCAGGGCATCGGTTCGGGTCATGAAAAACTTGGTATCACAGAATGGTTCATGGTCCAGGGTGTCTGCAAAATCGCATCAGGTAGAGTCTTGTTTATTAGTGTGTAGCACGCCAAACTTAAAAGCATGAGGCTACTAGGCATTTAGAAATGTCTCACTTCTTTCATGACTTAGTTTGTGCCATGGAGTATGTATGTCCCCTAATCAATGATCTCATGTCTTTTAGAAAATCACTATACCTCCCCGTAGAATCAACGAACAAAATGCTCAAGTAGAAGAGGTCCGTCAAACCTATGGAATGTGGACCCGTAATAGAGCCCACACTCTAGAATTTTTCCCTACTCCGGGAGTACCTCCAATCTCGATCCGTCCCACTCGGGCCCCGAGGATAAATGTTAACTGTCCCCAGCCTTCTTAGAGGGTCATTTTGAATGCTGACTTTAGGTAGTCCATTCATATCATTGCACAAATAGTAACCTCTCAGACCCTTCAGTCTGAAGATGTAGGTTCGGTATCTAGCATGTCTAAAGGTACTCAGGTTGGTCAATTTATGAGATTGAACACACCCGTGTTCACTTTCTTGAAAGTTGAATAGGACCCTGAAGGGTTCATTGATAAGTTGGAAAAGATTTTCCGAGTTATACACGTGAATTAATTTGAAGATGTGGAGTTGGCAGCGTATCAACTGAAGGATGTGTCAAACCAATGGTATAATGAGTAGGAAGATTCAAAGGGTGAGAATACCAAGCCTTAAGTGTGGAGAAAATTTATGAAAGCCTTCCTAGATCAATTCTTTCCTTGGGAGCTGAGGGAGGCCAAAGCGGAACAATTCATAAATCTAAAGAAAGGAAAAATGAGTGTCAAGGAGTACACTCTGAGGTTTAACAAACTAGCCTATTTTACTATGGAGTTGGCAGGAAATATGAGAGCCCAAATGAGGAAATTTGTATCTGGTCTTTTCGATGACTTGGTGCTAGAATACAAGGAGGTCATACTGTACAGAGATATCGACTTCTCCAGAATGTCAGTCAACATACACCAGGTAGAGGATCAGAAGAAAAAGGTGGCTGAGATAAGGGAAAAGGATAGGAAATCCAAGAGGGACGGACCAGCAGACTAGAATTATAGTTAGCAACAGGATGGTAATTGGGGGAACGTGTGGTAGAAGAAAAAAATTGGGGTAATGCTCAGTTCGCAGTACCCAGACCTCCAGCTGATCAAAAATTCTAGAATTTTCAGTCTATTCATGGGCCGAGAGTGCAGGGTACGCAGTCTCAGGGGAGTGTAGCTCATGCTCATCGATCATACCCGCGATGTGGAATATATGGAAGGAATCATTGAGGAAGATGTTATCTTGGCGCCATGGTATGTTATTTGTGAGGCCAGGCTATATCAAGAGAGATTTTCTAACAGCGAGAGGTAATATTGGGAGAGCTAAGTCACTAGCTAATTCCTCTGCTCTACCACCGCCGCCCAAGGGCGCCCTTTCATATAGCAAAATCGGTCGCAACCGATTGTATGCTTTGACAAACCGCCAAGAGGAAGAAGCCTCACCAAACGTGGTTATGGGTATGTTACAAATTTTCTATCATGATGTATATGTGTTTCTTGATCCCGAGTCTGCCCTATCTTATGTGACCCCATATGTGGTCGTCGATTTTGGGTTTGAGCGCAATGTAATTGCAGAACCTTTCTCTGTTTCCACTTCGGTGGGTGATTTTGTTGTTTCTAGGAGGGTGTATAAAAATTATGTTGTGTCTGTTTATAGTCGGGGTACTGTGGCAGAAGTTTGAGATTGTTGACTTTGATGCTATCTTAGGAATAGATTGGATCCATTCATACTATGCCATATTATACTGTAGAACTTCAAAGGTTACTTTTTCCTTTCTGAATGAGCCAGTGATAGAGTGGGAGGGACATTCATTAGCACATAGAGGGAATTTTATACCTTACCTTAGAGCCTGTAATATTATTTCTAGAGGTTGTCTATATCATTTGACCTGAGTAAAAGATTCTAATATTGGGAGTCCTTCTCTTCTATCAGTCCCTGTGGTAAATGAATTTATAGAAGTCTTTCTCGAAGATTTCCAGGGGTACCACCCTGTAACGCCCCGTAAAAGTCATTCATGTATTAGACTGTAATTTCTGAGCTTTAGACTTAAGATTTAAAATTTTTCTAAGTGTTGAAATGACTTAGACTCATTCTTCGCTGACAACCTTCGGGATACAATATCTCGACCTTTCTAACCTTCATTTTTAGATTTTCAAGTTGTGTTACGATCGGGCAATCTCATAGTACATCTCGGATAAGTTTTGGAATTTTTCGGAATGCATAAGGCTGCGTTTGGATTTCAAAACAGTAGCAAAACGCATAGCCTATTGCCCAGTTTTTTTCAGCATTTCAGGGTCAACTTCAAACGATCATAACTCCCTGTATATAATTAACTGTGTGAGCTATAATATATCAAACGGAAGATCTTTGAGTTCTCTTTCAAAAGCAGTTGGTTTCATCCAATTTGAATACATGAGTAAAAGGTTATAGTCGATTTACTCCAGCCTATCAAACTGTCAACTGAGGGACAGATTTGACCTTAATTGTTCCTTAGAGGTATTTTGGTCATCCTCCACCCCTATATATACCACCAACACGGGATTTAATCCCTCAAACACCATAATACACATTCTTTCCTCAAAATTGCTCAAGAATTCTCCTTAGGGTTTCAAAATAAAAACCCAAATAGTTCAAGATTCGACCGTAAGTTTTCAAAGATAATTACATATTCGGAATCACCAATCCGCAAGCTTCAAGAAACATCTATTATCCTTGGAAATAGACGTACGCGGGGTTTTCCCTAAAATCTCATGGGCATAGGTATCGAATTTTCGAATTCATGTGCATACTCATGTTTTAGAAGCTTTAATGATATTGTTTTGGCCTTTTGGCTTTCCCCCAAAGTGGTTTGAAAATTATATATATATGTATATATGTGTTTGTCCTGAAATATATGAATTTAAAGCATGATTTTCATGGAACCCCTCTCTTAATATAAATTCTTCCATGTTTCACATAATATAAATTGTTTTGAAAGACATATTGAAGAAAAGAAATTATGATATGAAGTGCTTTGACTTTTGCTATGTTTGGAATACGATTCTTGAACACGAAAGAGAGGGTCGTGAATGTTGAATATTCATGTAATGAAAGAATGCATGGTTTTGCCAAAATGCACATGACCACCATATGTTTGATGAAATTTCTGCATGAATTGAACTTGAAGTTCGGAATATGAAATCCTTTACATCAGTTGCATGTTTTGGGTGGTCTAAACTATATTTTGAATGAAAGCTTTTGCTTAGTACCTTATGGCTCAGAAAAAAATCATGACTTGCAAGGTCTTGGTATGACGATACCAATTCAGACTAATGCCATATCAGACTCAGACAAATAGACATTTCAGACTTTCATGATTTAGAAATTTCAGAATGATGCATGTTCAGAAAAGGTTAAAAATGGGCATACAGAGATGTTAGGTGGTTCTCCGAAGAAGGCTTGAGTTCTAGCGACTCATTGCCTAAAACCGTGGTTTGCCGACCCAGGTATATTATTATGCGCTGACTTAAATGTTCCGTGGCGTATCAGACTCAGAGACTCCAACCCTTGCGGCACACTTGGGTTGGGGGCTTCCCTGCCAAGTCAATGGCGGATTCCATACAGCCCGTGGAATATTCAGACTTGTAGGGGAACACCACCTAACTCAGAAGTAAAACACAGATCATGATTTGAAATGAACAGACAGGTTGCATGTTTTCAGAAAGTGCCCATGTATTTTTCAGAAATAGTTTTATACAGGATGTCTACATGAAAAATTGCTTTCACTTATATATATGTATGTATGTTCCATTATACTATTTTTGGATTGCTTCGCATGCCAGTACTTTTGTGCTGACCCCCCTCCTTCCAGGTTCTGAGGCACAGTCTAGGGGTCCAGCTACTCAGTAGATATTCTCGGATTTGCAGACTTGATATCATAGTGGTGAGCCTTCTATTATTAGAAAGGCCTAATTATGTCAGACATTATCTTATTTCTTATATTTTTGGTTCACTGGGGCCTTGTCCTAGATTCTTTTCAGACGGATATTTGTGTTCTTAGTAGAGATTTTCGCAGACTGATGTTAGATAGTATTATTCAGAAATATTGCAGGACTTGACCATGTTTTCCGTACTCAGTTTAAATTCCGCATTTTATTATGATTATGAATGTTGTGCATGATAACCAGATAGAGAATGGGTGTTCCGGGCCTTCATGGTTTGGGATGCTCGTCACGGCTAGGGCATAGGCTTGGGTCATGACAAACTTGGTATCAAAGCACAGTTTATGGTCCTAGGGTGTCTGCGAAATCGCGTCGGGTAGAGTCTTGTTTATGGGTGTGTAGCATGCCACACTTATAAGCAGGAGGCTACTAGGCATTTAGGAATGTCTCTTTTTCTTCATGTTCTAGTTCGTGCAATAGAGTCAGAATGTTCCTCTTTCATACTCTAATTCGTGCTATGGTGTCGCCCATACGAAATTAAAATGTCATCCCATATTCTTTCCTTACTCTAAATGTCCTCAGATATGTCTCATTATTAAGGTGGTTTAGGTGCAGAAGTTTAGAGACTAAATGGTATTGTCCCTTCGGATCGCGCCATATAAGAGTTAAAGTTTGTGCAAGGACTAAGAATCCGTTAGTGCTTCAATGTGTATTGATTTCGATGTAAACATTGATCCTGATGGAATCGTGGTTTTCAGCTTGAGGTATTAATTGCGTTTAGTCCCCTTCAAATTTATGTTACAAATGTCTTGCTTAAGGGGGGGGGGGGGATGATGTGTAGTAGAATGTTGGAACTGTATTTCCACCCAAATAGTAGTATGAGTCAAAGTTTTGTTTTCATGACCTATTGGTAATGAAATTAGACCAACAAGTTGGTGATGTAAAGTCACAAAGTTAGAAGTGAGAGTGAGGGTGATTTACCCCTTTATAGTGATAAACTAATGTGGTAGCTAGTAGCACGTGTGGATGGTATGGTAGCCCACGGGGGAAGTGTTTTACTCAGATTTTTATTTATACAGAATAAGATGTATATTATTAGACCATTAAATATTATGTGTCAATTTTCTATCTCTTGTAATATGTAATCTTGTTATCATGGTCTTTTTAAAAAAAATAAAAAATAAAAAAAATAAAAAAATTTAAGTCTAGTGAAGCCGTGTGGGGCTCTTTCGATTCACTAGCATAGTTGTATTGTCATTTTGCTTGTTCAAAATACAAAAAAAACAAATAAAAATCAAAGTATAGCGAAGTCGTGTGAGGCCTATTTCGATTCACTAGCAACTTGGTCCAACTTGTTGATTTTGTGTTGGTTTAATATACGTATGGCTGAATTTATTTGCATGAGATCGAGATGGTAATGAATTGATACGTCTTTGTGTGTGATTAGTAGAAGGTAGAGAAGGAGTTGTTAGTCAGGGTGATTGTCGGTTGCTTGATGTGTTAAAATGGTTGTATTAGCCATTAAGTTATAATTATAAACTCATAGTTGTAGTGGAAATTGAAGGTAGTCTAAATGTATGTGGTGAGAAATCCGTATAAGTAGAAAATATTGTATGGGGTAATATTATAAGATTAAGGTTGATCATGTTTATTAAGTAACTTAACCCCCTTGACCTTCTTTCCGTTGGTAGCTGTAAACTAGTACAACTTGTGACAAGGTATGTAGTGGATTTTGAGGTGTGTGAATAAAATGTGTCAATTTTATGGACTAGCATATTATTTTGCACTCGTCATTAGTGGTAAACGATTTATACTAAACTACAGGCTTAAAGTTAATTGGTGTGGTGGTAAAAAGTGGCAAAAGTTTGATGATGCATGTTTTGTGGGACTAAATTAGTAGGTTTGATTTGCTAAAATAGTGCATGCTAATGGATTATGATAAGGAAAACTGTTAGGTCATGATCTGTTATTGGGGTCATAAAGTCCTACCGCACTAGTGTTTTGTGATGTTTATTCATAGTTTCCAAAGTGAAAATTTTGTGTAAGGTTGAGTTGTAAATCATGTTTGACACTAGACATTAAGTTTGAAACAATTGATGGCCATGAAGGTGAAGGTTTCTTGACTAATGATGCTAGTTATTGGGAAGTGAGCTATAGGCTTGAAAAGTCTATCCGAGTGCCTAAGTTTATTTGATTTCATAATGAAGTATGACGGTGTATGTATGATGTAGAAGTATGCCTAGGGTGGTTTAAAACGGTGGTATTTATTCTAATGCTACTACATGTTGTGTGTGACTAGTGGTACCGTTGAGTTGATGTGTGGCGAGTGCCTTGAAAGTTGTGCTAATAGAATAAGAGTAGAGGTACTAGAGGGTGTGCGTTTCAACTTTGGGGATGCTCATGAAGATTCGAAGTTAGTAAGTGTTCGAGTAATAGATGATGACTATTGGGGTTACAGAATGATAGAGTTTGTCTCAGAAGGCGGTATTTGTAGTGGGTTTTTCCACTTCCAGATGTAGTCATTAGGGTCAATTTATATTGATTACGAGTATTGTCGTTTTTCATACCCCAGAGTGCAGTTAAGTTCAAAGTCTAATACGGTATCTCCCACAACTTAAGATGATGGTTTGAAGCTAAGGGGGAGATGATAGAGTGAATAACCAAGTCAGGTTCTCAGATTTTAGTAGTGACGTCATGACGACAGAGAACGTCAGAAAGTGAGAGTGAGACTCAACCCATTCCTATCTCAGTATTTTTTTCAGTGATCCCAATACATACACATGCCTTACATGTCAGTTCGATAATCGTAGTTCATAATCATGCTTGTGATAGCGAATCATGTACTCCTCCAATTCTAAAATGAAGGGTTCCAGTTCATTTAGTAGTTGGAATTACATTCCATATGTTACAAACTTTAAATTGAGGTCATACAGCTCATGAAATATATGTTTGCTCCCTATAGTATGCTTGTTTTAGATACAACCTTAAGTGTTAAGTAAGTTTGGGGCCAATCTTTGATACATGTGATGGTTAGTGGAAAAGTTTGTGCGTATGTTTTAGGGTAGCGCGTGGGAGTTATATTGTCAATAGCTTAGAAACTATGGGAAGTATGTATTTATGGGTGATTGCCTTGAAGTAAACATGTGGTTATAAAATAGGCTTGAATGATGTTTTGGGATTATAGTGGGAGGTCGCAATATGCATTAGCGACTTCATATTAAGAGTTCAGAGTAGTCATTGAAGTGGTAAGACATGTTATGCTTAGGATACGATCTTTAAAAGAGATATAAAAGGTGGCGTCATATGGTTTAGAATAATAGCGTAGTGTAGCATGTTGTATTTTTGTGACTTAGAGTCAGGCGTGATCGCGGTGTAAGGATTAAGCTATTTTAGACATTAGTAGAAAAAATTGTCAATGCTCATATGAGGATTTTAAGCTGAATTGAATGAATATGCTACTTATAGGAAATAGTATAGTTAAGGGATATTCGAGAAGTGTAATAAGCTTGAAAGTAAGAAGTTTTATTGCCAAAGGTCTGGTAATTCTATCCTAATTTAGGAGTTATATGTCTATATTCCAGACTGCAGAGCAGTGTCAATGTTGTGAGTGGGATGTCTTGTGTAATCCATACCCAAGATTTGTGGCTAGAACTTCTTTAGAGAGAGCGTTGAAGAGATACTCCAGTTAAGTATGAGGGTCCAGCATAATTTAGTCTGTATAGCCAGTAAGTCAGTTTAGCAGTCAGATTCGCATGACTTGTTTTCTCGTCTCTTCATTTATTCATGCTACCCAAAATCTCAGACATGATACTATTCCAAGATAGAGTATACTAGTAATTGCGAGTATAGCTCAGTTCATGCGTCATGGATTAGATTCAAATTCCAGAGGTTCAGTTATGAATCAAATCGTAGGTGCCATATGCATTGCCTCCGTTTTCCGAGTATCTTAGTGAATTGAACATTCATAGAGGGATATAGGATACCAAGGGGGAGATACCCCATTCGGATGCATGCATAGATTCTTATTACAAGCTTCTCATCAATTGTTATTGCGTATTCAGTCATACATTCTTGTGTCAGTTCAGTCAGATATGCCTGCATTAGAAATGCATGTTCAATAGAAAATGTTCAGCTTATCTGTGTATTCAGTTCTGCGTTCATGAGATCAACTCAATAACAAATCCATACATTAGGTTTGCATTATGAGAACTCAGCTTATGAGTAACTCCAGTCGTGTATTCCATGCATCAGATATGCATGTCCGATATAAGAATTCAGAATATCAGTAGTTCCATCCATCTGGTCATGCTTCAGATTGGTATATACTTTATTAGAAGACATGTCGTTCCTGCGTTATTCCATACCTTTAAGGCTTCAACAAGTTCCTATCCATCATTCGGGGATGAATGATCCCAAGGGGGAGATAATGTAACACCCCGTAAAAGTCATGCATATTAGACTGTAATTTCTGAGCTTTAGACTTAAGATTTAAAATTTTTCTAAGTGTTGAAATGACTTAGACTCATTCTTAGATGGCAACCTTCGGGATACAATTTCTTGACCTTCCCGACCTTCATTTTTAGATTTTCAAGTTGCGTTACGATCGGGCAATCTCATAGTACATCTCGAATAAGTTTTGGAATTTTTCGGAATGCATAAGGCTGTGTTTGGATTTCAAAACAGTAGCAAAACGCATAACCTATTGCCCAGTTTTTTTCTGCATTGTAGGGTCAACTTCAAATGATCATAACTCCCTGTATATAATGAACTGTGCGAGCTATGATATATCAAACGAAAGATCTTTGAGTCCTCTTCTAAATTCAGTTGGTTTCATCCAATTTGAATATATGCGTAAAAATTTATAATCGATTTACTCCAGCCTATCAAACTGTCAACTGAGGGACAGATTTGACCTTAATTGTTCCTTAGAGGTATTTTGGTCATCCTCCACCCCTATATATACCACCAACACGGGATTTAATCCCTCAAACACCATAATACACATGCTTTCCTCAAAATTGCTCAAGAATTCTCCTTAGGTTTTCAAAATAAAAACCCAAATAGATCAAGATTCGACCGTAAGTTTTCAAAGATAATTACATATTCGTAATCACCAATCCGTAAGCTTCAAGAAACATCTATTATCCTTGGAAATCGAGGTACGCGGGGTTTTCCCTAAAATCTCATGGGCATAGGTATCGAGTTTTTGAATTCATGTGCATACTCATGTTTCAGAAGCTTTAATGATATTGTTTTGGCCTTTTGGCTTTCCCCCAAAGTGGTTTGAAAATTATATATATATGTATATATGTGTTTGTCCTGAAATATATGAATTTAAAGCATGATTTTCATGGAACCCCTCTCTTAATATAAATTCTTCCATGTTTCACGTAATATAAATTGTTTTGAAAGACATATTGAAGAAAAGAAATTATGATATGAAGTGCTTTGACTTTTACTATGTTTGGAATACGATTCTTGAACACGAAAGAGAGGATTGTGAATGTTGAATATGCATGTAATGAAAGAATGCATGGTTTTTCCAAAATGCACATGACCACCATATGTTTGATGAAATTTCTACATGAATTGAACATGAAGTTCGGAATATGAAATCCTTTACATCAGATGCATGTTTTGGGTGGTCTAAACTATGTTTTGAATGAAAGCTTTTGCTTAGTACCTTATGGCTCAGAAAAAAATCATGACTTGCAAGGTCTTGGTATGACGATACCAATTCAGACTAATGCCTTATCAGACTCAGACTAATAGACATTTTAGACTTTCATGATTTAGAAATTTCAGAATGATGCATGTTCAGAAAAGGTTAAAAATGGGCATACAGAGATGTTAGGTGGTTCCCCGAAGAGGACTTGAGTTCAAGCGACTCATTGCCTAAAACCATGGTTTGCCGACCCTGGTATATTATTATGCGCTGACTTAAATGTCCCGTGGCATATCAGACTCAGAGACTCCAACCCTTGCGGCACACTTGGGTTGGGGGCTTCCCCGCCGAGTCAATGGCGGATTCCATACAGCCCGTGGAATATTCAGACTTGTAGGGGAACACCACCTAACTCAGAAGTAAAACACAGATCATGATTTGAAATGAACAGACATGTTGCATATTTTCAGAAAGTGCCCATGTATTTTTCAGAAATAGTTTTATACAGGATGTCTTGATGAAAAATTGCTTTCACTTATATATATGTATGTATGTTCCATTATATTATTTTTGGATTGATTCACGTGCCAGTACTTTTGTGCTGACCCCCCCTCCTTCCAGGTTCTGAGGCACAGTCTAGGGGTCCAGCTACTCAGTAGATATTCTAGGATTTGCAGACTTGATCTCATAGTGGTGAGCCTTCTATTATTCGGAAGGCCTAATTATGTCAGACATTATCTTATTTATTATATTTTTGGTTCACTGGGGGCCTTGTCCCAGATTCTTTTCAGACGGATGTTTGTGTTCTTAGTAGAGATTTTCGCAGACTGATGTCAGATAGTATTATTCAGAAATATTGCAGGACTTGACCATGTTTTCCGTACTCAGTTTAAATTCCGCATTTTATTATGATTATGAATGTTGTGCATGATAACCAGACAGAGAATGGGTTTTCCGGGCCTTCATGGTTCGGGATGCTCGTCATGGCTAGGGCCTAGGCTCTGGTCGTGACACACCCGATAGGGAGATAGATTTTGGTATTAATTTTTTGCCAGATACCCATCCCATTTCTGTTCTTCCATATAGAATGGCTCCTACAGGGTTGAAAGAGCAGCTGTCAGATTTTCTTAACAAAGGCTTTATTCGCCCTAGTGTTTCTCCTTAGGGTGCACCTGTGCTATTCATGCGCAAGAAATATGGTTCCCTCCGTATGTGTATAGATTATCGTCAACTGAATAAGGTTACTGTCAAGAACAAATATCCCCTTCCAGAATTGATATTTTTGACCAGCTTCAGGATGATAGATGTTTTTTAAGATAGACCTTCGTTCGGGATATCATTAGTTGAAGTTTAGAGAGTCAGATATTCCTAAAACAACTTTCTAAACCCGATACAAACACTATGAATTCTTAGTCATGTCCTTTGGATTGACTAACGCCCCTGCAACTTTTATGTTCTTAATGGATAGGGTATTCCCATCAGTTTCAAGATCTATTTGTCATAGTTTTCATTGATGAAATTTTGATTTATTCTACAAGTAAGGAGGACCATTCCAATCACCTCTGAATTATCCTTCAGACTCTCAAAGATTATAAGTTGTATGCAAAACTTTCCAAATATGAATTCTGGAATGGTGTTATTGCTTTCTTGGCGCATATTGTATCTGGTGAAGGAATTAAGGTTGATCCCTAAAAGGTTGAGGCATTGAGAAAATGTCCCAGACCTACAACTCCAACTGACATTCGGAGCTTCTTTGGTTTGGCAGGATATTACAGAAGGTTCGTAGAGTGTTTTTCTTCCATAGTGGCTCCACTTACTAAGATGACTCAGTAAAAGGTAAAGTTTATGTGGTTTGACTCCTGTAAGGATAGTTTGTGTACTGTGATGCATCTCGTGTGGTACATGGGTGTGTTCTTATGCATTACGGTAAGGTGGTAGCTTATGCATCTAGGCAGTTAAAGGTGCATGAGAGAAATCACCCTGCGCATGACTTGGAATTAGCGGTTGTGGTATTCACACTTAAGATATGGCGGCACTATCTTTATGGAGTACGTGTTGATATATTTACTAACCATAAGAGTTTACAGTATATTTTCTCGCAAAAAGAATTGAACTTCAGGCAGAGGCGTTGGTTGGAGATTTTGAAGGATTATAACATGATCCTGCACTATCATCCGGGAAAGGAAAATATGGTAGCCGACACGCTTAGAAGATTATCTATGGGCAGTCCTTCTCATGTTAAGGAAGGGAAGAGGGAAATGGTGAAGGATATTCACCGACTTACAAATCTAGGAGTGTGATTTTTGGATTCCGAGAATGGGGGAGTAGTTGTTCATGAGGTAGGAAATATTCCCTTTGTGCTGAAATTAAAGAGAAGCAGGCCTAAGATCCCATCTTGATGCAAATTAAGAAGGATATGGGTCAAAAGAAGGTGATGTCTTTTGAAATTGGTGGTGATGGAATTTTGAGAAACCAAGGTAGGTTGTGTGTTCCGAATGTGGATGGTTTGCGAGAGAGGATCCTTGATGAATCTTACACTTCGAGGTATGTTGTTCACCCAGGATCTACTAAAATGTACCATGATCTTAAAACTATATATTGGTGGAATAATATGAAACGTGATGTGGCTGACTTTGTTTCCAAGTGTTTGAATTGCCAACAAGTTAAAGTGGAACATTTGAGGCTAGGTGGTACTTCCCAGGAGATATCCTTGCCTCTATGGAAGTGGGAGATGAACAATATGGATTTTACTATGGAACTCCCAAGGTCTCGAAACCAGTCTAATTCTATCTGCGTAATTGTAGACCGTTGACCAAGTCATCCCAATTTTTCCCGTAAGGAGATAATTATGCCAAGATGTACATTGAGGAAATAGTTCGTTTGCATGGGGCGCCTGTATCTATCGTATCTGACTGAGATATGCAATTCTCTTTCCAGTTTTAGATATCCTTTTAGAGGGGTTTAGGTACCCTAGTGAACCTAAGTACGGCTTTCCACCCTCAGATAGATGGGAAAGCCGAGCGCACTATTAAGACACTTAAGGATATGTTGAGGGCCTGCGTGATCGATTTTAAAGGTAGTTGGGTTGATCACTTGCCATTGATAGAGTTTGCATATAATAATAGCTGCTATGCCAGTATTAAGATGGCTCCTTTTGAGGCATTAAATGAGAGAATATATAGATCACCGATAGGCTGGTATAAAGTGAGTGAAATATGGTTGTTTGGGCCTGATCTTGTTTATCAGGCAATGGACAAAGTAAAAATCATTAGAGAATGACTCAAAATAGTTTTGAGCCTACAGAAATCCTATGCCGATATTTGAAAAAGGGATTTAGAAATTGAGGTTGGTGATTGGATGTTTCTCAAAGTCTCTCCTATGAAGGGATTTATGCGATTTGGGAAAAAAGGAAAGTTGATTCCTCGATATATAGGGCCATATCAGATTCTATGAAAGATAGGTAGGGTTGCTTATGAGTTAGAATTTCCCATAAGTCTGGCTTTCATCCATCTCGTATTTCACATATCCATGCTGAAGAAGTGTATTGGAGATCATTATTAGTGTTGCCTATAGAGGAGATCAATGTGAAAGACTCCTTGGTTTACGAGGAGGAACCTGTTGCTATTCTAGAGCATCAGTTTTGGAAGTTGAGGAGCAAGGAAATAGTTTTGGTTAAGGTGTTGTGAAAAAACCAGAAAGTTGAAGAAGCTACTTAAAAATCATAAGATGATATGCGGACCAGATACCCAAACCTTTTTGATCCGGTGGATGACAAAATCATTTGGGGATGAATGATCCTAAGTGGGGATAATGTAACACCCCACAAAAGTCCTCCATGTGTTATCTCCTAGTAGCATGATTATAGAGTTGAAAACTTGAAAATTTTTCTAAGTGTCAAAAGGACTTAGTCTTATTTTGAGCTCCAAATCTTTGAAGAGTTATTTTGACTTTTCAGACCTCCAATAGTTAATTTTTAAGTTGTTTCATGATGGGGTAAGTCGATAGTATATCTCGGATAAGTTTTGAATTTTTTGGGCTGCGCTTAGACCTTGCTTTGTGTCCCAAAATAGTAGACCAACACGATCTTGGCGCGCCGCATCGCCCATCGTGTTGGCCAATTTTGTGCAAAAACTGCCAAGCAAAAGTACTAAGGCTTGGCGCAATTAAGGCACAACGCATCAGGTATCGTGTCAATGGCATCAATGCACCACGTCACCTTTCGCGTCGATGCCCAGTTATTTTAGTTTTTTTAAAATCCACATCCAAGGGGTAATTTAGTCATTTTCCCCCACCCCTTTTTATCCTTAACACGGGATTATACTCCCAAATATACACTTTATTGATATTTTCCTCAAAATTCATCAAGAACACTTCTTAGGATTTCAACCCAAAAATTTAAGGGAACTCAATATTTGACCGCCAATTCTCGAAATTGATTCAATAACTAGAATTCCCAATCTGAGGGTTTCAAGAATCATCCATTAGAAGCACAAGTAGAAACCCAAAAGCAAACGTTCATCCAAAATTCATAACCTAAGGTACGTGGGGTTTATCCTAAAACTACATGGGCTTATGGAAACACTTGAATATGATTTAAGGTTTATCAAGCATGAATTTATAAAGGGGTTTTGTAATCTATGTTTTAAATTATGCATTCTGAATGTTTCAAAGCTATTATTGATTTGGCCTTTAGGCCTTTCCCCTTAAATTGATTTATACTCATATGTATATGTATGAAGTTGAGTTTTTAAGATTGATTGAGAGCATAATTATGAAGTCCCTCTCTTATGGTGAATTGAAATTTATTGTCTTGTCAGTAATGATTTGAAATGCATGTTTAATGGTTTGAAAGTGGGTTTTCTTAATATCATAGTATTTGAAAATGATTTAGAGATGAAGAGAGAGAGTTTCTTGATATAACTATGTCTTTGTTTAAAAGAGAAAGAATTGCACATGATTGAGAACTTTGAAATGACAACCTTGTGTATTTGAAATGTTGAAAAAGAGAGTTTCTTGCATATGTTTACATGAGTTTTAAGAAAGAGTTCTTTGAAATGATTTATTGATATGGTGGTCCCAAACTTATGTTTTGAAAGAAGAGAATTATAACAAGCTATTAATGGCTCAGAGCTGCGACTTGCAAGTCAATAGTATGACGATACTATATAAGTGTTTGCCATAATAGAGCTTGTATTTTCAAAGATTGATTTTAGAGAATACATGTTTTGAAGAGTTAAAAATGGGCTTAAATATGGTTAGGTGGTTACCCAAAGAAGTCACGAGTCAATCAACCCATTGCCTAAAATCGTGTCTTGCCGATACGGGTATATTATTATTGTACGCTAGTGACAGCCCTGTGGCGTAGTAGAGACAGAGACTCCAGCCTTTATGGAATACTCAGGTTGGGGGCTTGGCTTCCGAGTTAATGGCAGATTCCATATAGCCCGTGGTATTTTAGAGTTGTAGGGTACACCACCTAGCGCAGAAGTAAAATAAAGATGTGTCACAGAGTTCAGATGATTTTATAGTCTTTTAAATATGCCCATGTGATTCTTACCATATGATATATTTATTAATTATTTTAAATTTCTCTCATATATGTTGAATAAAAATTTTTAATTTGGATTTGCTCTGCGTACCAGTACAACTGTATTGGACCCTACCTTCCTGGGTCTGAGGCTCAATCTAGAGGTCTGGTTAAGCAGTAGTGATTTCAGAGAGAAGAGACTGTGCAGTGGTGATCCCTATTTAATCCAGAAGACCTTTTTATTTCAGACTATGTTATTTATTTTGATTTGGGTCCACTGGGGGCCTTGTCCTAGATTCAGACACTGGTCATTCTAGCATGTAATAGAGATTTCGCAGACAGGTTTAGAAGTTATCTAGATTTGTTGGATTTTAATTCTTTATCATTAAATTGAGTTCAGAGTATGACCATGATTCCGTATTAAGTTGTATTTCTGCATCTTCTTTATTTATATGAATATTGTGCATGACTACCAGATAGAGAAGAGCGTTCGGGCCTTCATGGTTCGGAATAATCGTCACAGTCAGGGCCTCGGTTTGGATCGTGACAACTTTGTTGGTGGATTTTTGTTTCTCTTAATTTTTATGGTTTTCTTGATTGCCACCTTAAGGTGACGTTCACTCTTAGAGTCCATTGCTTCATGAAATAGATCAAGTAAAGTAGGAACAGTCCATCAACAAGACAAGCATATGAACACAAAGAAGGGAATTTAAATAAAATGAACACAAAGAAGAAAATTGCAAACTACCGAATCAAATACCAAAAAACAATAATGAATTTCCACAAATGGTGTTTGAGAAGGATAGAGCATGGACGGATCATTCCACAAGAGGCCGTTTTCAAGTGACCCTCAGTCCAAGTGCAACAAATTCAAGTACAAGAAGAAGAAAACAGTGAAAAAAGCATAGTTTTAATAAGGAAAGGAGCGAAGTGCCTACACAAAAAACAACAACAACAACTAAATAATGTGATAATGAAACACAATAAACAATACATGACAATGGATATCAAAAACAAGAACCACAAGTATGTGACTAATACTACAACAGAAACCAACAACTGTAAACCTTTATGAAAGGCAAGACAACACTCTACTCCATATTAACTTTCTACCGTAATACGCAAAGTCCACATCTTTCGATATAAAATCATGTCATTTTTAATATGAAGCTATGGCATATCGTATCTAATCACCTCCCTCCATAATCGGATCCCATATCATATAGATAAAAAGGAAATGAAAAAAAAATACTCTCTCCTTATTGTAGATTTTGAATATTTTGAAGAGATAATACTCAATTACCCCCTGAACTATACCCAAAAAGTCTATGACACACCTCAGCTTAAAGGGGGTCCTATTACCCCCTAAACTAATTAAAAGTGTAATTTTGACACCCTTAGTGCCTACTTAGCACATACGTGGTAAACACCCTGAAGTATCCACGTAGGCACTAAGGCTAACAAATTATACTTTTAATTAGTTTAGGGGTAATAGGACCCTCTTTAAGTTGAGGTGTATCATAACCTTTTTGGATATAGTTCAGAGGGGCAATTGGGTATTTTCTCTATTTTGAATTGACAGTTGTTATAACTTGTATTTTTAGGTTGTTTCCAAATATTGAATTTTCTTTGGTGGAAATGAGATCTACTCCTTTTTTACAACTTGAATAGAAAATAATGACCTTTTTGGATCTAAGAATAAAGATCGAACAAAAATAATTTGCAAAGGACTAAAAGATCATTTCTCCTTAAATTTTGTGTCATTTACAAAACCTGTTGTATTAATTGTGACTTTCAACCAATCAATCAATATGGAATGGGATAAAATTTTACACGTGATGATTGGTTCTAGGAAAAGCAAATTATACATTTTCATTAGTTCTGTGATATATTTGTTGTTCTCATACCTTTTTTGGAAATAGTTATCATTGAAATGTATTAGATTTTTTTCGTGATAACTTATGGACTAATTTTAGACTGAGACACAAAATTATCACCACATGTGTAAATATTTGTTTTGGAACAAACAAAATAAATGATTCTTTCCCAAAGATAAGTTATTGACAAAACCTTATTATTTCAACTATTACTTCTCAAGAGAAATCATATCTGCCACCACATGCACCTCATGCCAAGTGCCAATGAAACAATATATACTTACACTACTTCATAGGTACCAAAGCTTCAATAGAAAGCAGAAAAAGAACCAGAAAAATTTCTTGATTTTTGTGTTAACTTCTTTTCTACTTTCTTTTCTCATCTTTTTGATTTCCAGTCACATTTTTATGTGATCTGTATATGACATGTGAGTTTGTAGTCACAAATATTTTATGTAGATTTGTGCTTGCGTATTGTGATGGATACTGCAAAACTTAACATCAATATATGTCCATAAAGAAACTTAAGCATGCATATATTTTTTGAAGTTGAATGCCGACAGATACATACAGGTTTGTTTTTATACGTAGAAAAAGATATGATATTACATGATTTTTAAAGTAGGAAGTTGTGTATTTAATTTGCTTGTTTGTTCCGATTAATGTTTACATTCCATCTAAAAATTTATGAAGTCATAGGGTACGATTATTGATAAAATGTTCGATGAATACTTTTATATTTAGATAGAAAGAAAGAATTCCTTATCATAAATAAAGTTAACATACTTGCAATGTTCTTTGATATTTTCTCTTTAGTAAAACCATGCATCCAACGAAGAGCATCACGAAATGTAGGTCACCAAAAAAGTGCTCAAAAACTGTTGTTCCTCTGTTAGGCTTAATCAGGTTGAAATTCACTTGTAGGGTTGCGATCCAATAAAGCTGTCTAATGTGGAGGAAGGGAGGTCCAAATGAAAGACGCCAGAGACATGAATAGTCATGTGAAGAGGAAACCATCATCAAGAATTAAAACATTGAGGCAATTTCAGCCGAAAATTCTAAGTAAAGAGATCTCAAGCTGCCGCAAGAAAGGGTGAAAAAGTACAAAAGAGTTACACAAAGAAAGTGAAGCAAGTGGGTGGCAGAGGTTGGAGAGCCAAGAACGAATGATCGAGTTTGGGTAGGAACATCAACACTGCTGATGAAACTTCTTTGGCTTATGACAAGACGGTCATTAAAATGAAAGGCGTTGATGCTGTGAAAAATATCCTCAAACCACCACCAAGAGACCCACAAACAAAGAAAATCAACTTTATGAATCCACCATCGTAATCTACAGATGTTGTTAGATTTAAGAAATGATTTATTATTTTGTTGTAGATCCTCTCAATTATGATAATTAAATCTAGCTAACTCCCAACTTAGTGGAATGTTTTTCCTTTTTATATTTGTTGGATTGTACCCTTTTCTCTGTTGTAAAGATCTGAAAGTCCATAACATTGTATGTTTTTGTCTTAGTTTTTCTTTCTAGATGAAAGCAATTTTACTTAAGTTGCACACCAAAACTCAACTAGATTGAAATAAATCAACTAGCATTTTTATCTCGAATGAGAACCAATTGTAATTTTAGTCTCCCAGGTTCTCATCCATATTAGTCCATAATTGACAAAAATGTTAGGATGATCCAAACCAATATCAAGTTACTAACTAGAAGTTATTCAGGTCAAAAATCATGATGTTCTATTCAAATTTCAGATTATAATTTCTTTTCCAACACAACTTTTACTTTTGAAGTTGTAAGTACGATAGTTAGGCATGAACAATGTCCTGACATTCTTTACAAAATGTATAATCTGACACAATTCTATCTTCAGCTCAAACACTCCAAAAATTCTAGACAAAGTCTCCCATGTATAGAACATCTTGTGTACTACATAGTTTTTTTCAATTAAACATTTGTCAAAAATTGTTCAGGAAATGAAGTTTTCCAAATGAACCTAATCCTTTTCTTTCTCCCTTCATTTACATTTCCTGAATGAAGAAAAGACTAATAGGCAAATCTTTCCTAATTCTAGGTAACTTTTCAGTTCCTTGATTTTTCATAGACAAACTTTTCATTACATTTTTCTGATTTGATCTCTCCTTGATATGCGAGTTTCAAGACACAAATGTTATATGTCTAACTTACGCTAATTTAGATATATATTAGAGGTTTTGAGTTATTTGAACTGTTTGAACTTTTGTAAGGCATCATAGCTTCTTCTATGTATGATGAAGTTTTTCTATTAAAAGAAGAGAAAATGCTCTGTTTCCACCTAAACTATAAATGAAATCGCTGAAACACACCCGAATTTTAGGAGGTCCTATTACCATCCTGGACTAATTAAAATCGTATTTTTGGCAATTTTAGAGCCTACGTGGACCTTCAGTGTGTTGATTCACTGATATGCCATGTATGTGCCACGTAGGCTCTAAGATTGCCAAAAATATGATTTTAGTTAGTCTAGGGGGTAATAGGACCCTCCTTAAGTTCAGGTGTGTCTCGGCAATTTCCTTTACAGTTCTGGGTGGAAACAGTGCATTTACTCTTAAAAGAAACTAAACACTAGAGGAGATTTAGAAAACCAGATCTAGTATTTTACATGAGTTGATATTTTGTGACATATGATATTGAACGTAACATAAATGTATCTAATGAAATGTAAGTATGAATATATTGTTTAATTTAAAGTCAAATAATGATAGATACATATGGGTAGATATGTACGCATTGTTATACATGCGGATAGATACAATACATGACTCATGGGAACGGCGATTTTCTTTTTGTTTCAAAAACCTGAAACCCTTGCCAGAGGCTCACCATTCATCTTTCTTTAGGTGGACTTTTTCTATCCCTACAAGCAAATCCTCTATTCTTGAGCTTCTACTTCCTTACCCTCCCTGTGGAAGCCTTCTTCACCAGCGACTTCACGCTCTTAGAAGGTGTCATTTTAGCCGGCACCTTTTTGTCTATTACAGCATTCTGCGTATCTTTCCAACTTGGAGTCGTTCTATAGCAACCTTTGTGACCTCAACTGTCTTAGTGGCAGCCTATGCATTACCATGAGCAATCTTAGTCTTAGCCCTGGCAGCAAGGTTATCCTTAGCAGCCGGTTTAGCCTTCGTCTTGATAGTGTTTTAGGCTTAGCCTCAGCAAGCAGACTTCTTCTTCGATGGTGCAGGATTAGAAACCGATGGAAGTTTGTAGGAGCACTTAATTACTTTCAACAGTTTTTTGAAATTTGGTGGAAGATTTTTCTGGTTTTCCTCAATGGATTTGATAATGGCATACTTCTTTCGTCCGAATTCTACCCATTCTCAAACCCATTACGGCTAACCTCACATACCTCCTAGCTGGGTTACTATTTCCCTTCATATATTCTAATACCGAAATGAACTGTAAAGATGCGAAATATCAAAAATGAAGTATTAGCCCAGTTAACAAAAGCAAGCTGCAGTTTGCTCTAATAAAAAACATGCAGTAAAACTAGAACCCCTGAAAATGCTGGAAGTACATACAAAGTTTAAAAATCAATGAAATTTAACCTCTTACGAAAGGTTGAATCAATCAAGTTTAACTAAATTATGGATCCACCTTCTATCTTTCAGGGGTTGATTTTCTTTGGTGGTGGCTCCAGAATATTTGTCAAAGCATTAGCACCATTTATTTCAATGGATGCCTCATCATAAGCCACAACAGCTTCCTCAGCAGTGTCAAAAGTTCCCAACCAATGTATAGTATTGTTTATTTGTCTCGGATCTCTGCTACCCACCTGCCCCATTTTCGTTGTCTAACTCCCCTATATTTCTTCATGTTTACTTGAAGCAGCTTCTTCTGTTTGGATTTCTTCTTTGAAATCACCCTAGTCCTTCCATTTTCAATCATGATTTCCTTTATCCACAACTTCTTAGGTCTCTGGGACTTCTCTCCTTGAAGAATTTCCTCCTCATCACTAGACGAGTCTGTGGCATCATTGTCCGTCATGTAAATACGCACAACAAGTGGCATGACAACCGAACTTTTGCCCGCTTTTTTTGTGGATTTTTCTACTCTTTCAATTTTTGAGGGTTTTTCAACTGCCACATTTTGGTGATGCTCATCATTAGAGGCCATTGCTTCATAAAAGAGAAGTCCGTCAGATCTGACATGTTATATAAAATTGTTTAATGAACTTTTATTAATACGAAGTGATTGAGTTATATCTCTTCCGATTATTCTAGAAAGAAATTTAAAAGGAAAAAAAATATAAACAAACAAAAACCAAACTGATGGAAGAAAAAAGGAAAATGAAAATAAATTATTCTCTCCTTTTGGCACCTTCTAATTTCGAGAGTCAAACAAGTTTAAATCAATATTCTTTTCATGATTTTTTTAAATATTTTATATTGTAAGTTATTGCGACTTATTATACTTTTTTATAGTTTTCAAAAATATTAAATTATCTTTGGATCGGAGGAAATTAGATTTCTTGTCTTTATACAATTTGAATAGAAGAAATTAAATTTTTGATGCAGATATCTTATAAAAATACCTAGAATAAAAGATACTGAAATTTGTAAAGGAATAAAAAATCATTTCTCCCTAAATTTTTTATCATTTACCTTATCATAATTGATGATTGTAGAATTTACCTTATCCCGAAATGATAGCTTCAAAAGAAACTCAAAAGGACTCAGACAAACTAGTAATGCCAATCTTTCATCTTGCCTTTATATGTTTTGTCTTTTGATAGTCATTTATCTAATTCAAAACTTTAGCAACAAAACAATCATCACTATATAGATATGGAAAGAAACTAAATATACATAAATAATGTTTTATACTTGGATGTATTTCATAACAACTTCCCATTTTCACATGTCGTTCTTATCTTATATATTGACCAATAAAAAAAGAGTCAACATTTATATCTTTAATCTTTAATATATAATCTTTATCTTTATTTTTAATATATTAATAGTGTAAAACAAATTAGAAATATTATTTTGAACTTTCCTCTCTGCATCAATATACAACCAAGACCAACTCTGAAAGCTTCACAGTAAACTACAAACCCATCTGAACCATCTAGCAAAGTCAATACTAGGTTGAAGTGAGTCGAGTCTTCAACTTTTGAAAACTCTCCTCACAAGAATCTGACCACTGAAATTTAACTTTCTTCTGAGTCAATCAAGACATGGGAGATGTAATAGAATAGTACCCTTCAACAAAACAGCTGTAATATCCATCCAAACCCAATAAACTCCTAATATCTTAAGAAGAGATGGGTCTGGCCAGTTTCTCACTACTTTGGTCTTTTGAGAGTCAACTCCAATGCCATCACCGGTCATAAGATGGCTAAGAAAAGTTACTGATCTTATCCAAAACTCGCACTTACTTAATTTGGCGAACAGCTAATGGGATCTAAGAGTCAACAATACAATTCAAAGATGGTCTACATAATCATTTTTACTAAGCGAATAGACAAGAATATCATCATTGAACACTATGACGAACATGTCCAAGTACTACTTGAACTCTGTGTTCATCACGTCCATAAAATTTGCATGGGCCTTTGTTAGTCCAAAAGACATCACAAGGAATTTGTAGTGACCATACCAAATTATGAAGGTTGTCTTTAAAAGGTCACATTCTCTGACTCTAATCTGATGATAGCCAGATCTTAGGTCTATCTTAGAGAAATAAATGGCACCCTGAAGTTGGTCGAACAATTTAACAATCCTGGGGAATGGATATTTATTCTTAATTATGACTTTGTTCAATTGATGGTAATCGATGCACATTCTGAGAGAACCATCTTTCTTACGCACGAAAAAAATTAAAGCGCTCTATGGAGAAACACTGGGTCAGATAAATCCCTTATCCAAGAGATCTTTCTATTGTTCTTTCAATTCCCTAAGGTTAGCTGGAGCCATTCTTTAGGGAGAAATATAAATAGGTTGGGTATCTTGAAGGAGATCTATTTTGAATTCAATTTCCCTTTTGGGAGGAATTTCGGGGAGGTCTTCAGTGAACACATTTGGAAATTTCCTTACTACTGAAATAGACTCGAGACTTGAAGTCTCAAAACTAGAGTTGTTGAATCAGACAAGATGGTAAACACACCACTTAGATATATTTTTCCCGCCTGAAGATAAGAAACAATCTGACCCCTAAGCACAGAGGTACTACCCCTCAATTCAATAACTGGTTCATTGGGAAACTGAAATTGAACAACTATATTTTTACAATCAACTGAGGAATAACATGAGTGGAGGAAATCTATGCCGAGAATGACATAAAAATTAGTTATCTCTAACTCCACAAGATCCGTTGAGGTAACTCTCTGGGACACTATAATAGGGCAGTTTTGGTATACCCCCAAGGCTACAATGGAGCTACCTATTGGAGTAGACACTAAGAAAGGTTCTGCTAAAGATTTGGGACTAATATCTAATAAAGTATTAATATGGAGATGAAAGACCTGTAACATAACCGTAACTACATCAAGAGAATTTTCCTGATCCTGTAGGGACTAGAGTGCATACAATCTGTTCTGGCGCTGACCACTAGTGGCACTGGAAGTGGCACTCTTCTTAGTTGTTCGACTTACTAGAGCTGATAACAGATTGGACTGACCTTATTAGCGTAAATCATTTTCCCTATGAGCAACTACTGGACACTCTCTCACCCTGTGGACTGGATTGACACACCCAAAACACACATTACTACCATCTTTACACATACCTTAAAGATTCCTACCACATTTTTCACAAAGCTAATTTGTACGTCCACTGTTCACGCTACCTTGTGACATAGAGCCTAGTGCTCTATCGCAATTGTCATTCTTAAACATTGGCACTGGCGCACTACATGAAGATGGATATGGATCTGATAATTTTTAATGGAACTAAGAATGGTTTCCACCCTCTGACCTCGGCTGAGAAAAGTTAAAACTACCTATTTTGGCCTTCTTATTCTCCCTTTCTTTCTCTTTAAAATTCTCTTTCTTATTCTGGTGAGCATGAGCCATGAGCCTATATAGGTCCATATATTTAATCAATATAGCAGTCTGACACTTCTTGACCACACTATCAGATAGACCTAAAACAAACTTACTCATTCTGGACCTATTATCAACCATCATCAAAGGAGCATACTTCCCCAACTTAGTGAACTTAACCGAGTGCTCCTTCATACTCATACTTCCTTGCATTAATTTAATGAACTCCTGCAATATACCAGAAACAAACTTACTCATTTTAAACCTATTATCAGCAACCATCGAAGGAGCATACTATGCTAACTTAGTTAACTTAAGCGGGTATTCCTTCACACTCATACCGCCCTACATCAAGTTAATGAACTCCTGTACCTTAGCTTCCCTTAACTCTAAAGGAATGAACTTGTCTAAGAAATCATGGCAAACATCTTCCACTCAATAGGCCCTTCCTTAATATCCATATCCTCCTTTCACTGCTTACAACAGGTGCGAGCTATATCCTGTAACTTGTATGAATCCAACTCTGCACTCTCAATTGAAGTGACACCTATAAAATCACTTTTTGAACCATAACTATAAACTCCTGCAGATCCTCCTCAGACTTGGATCCCGAAAACAAGGGGGAATTTAGTTGGGTGAAATCCCGAATCCTAGCTATAGATGTATTTTCCACTTGGTTGGCTAGGATAATAGCTCGCTGGTTGTTCTGATCCTCTACTAAATGAGAAGGTAGTGAAAGAAGCTCTGAACTCAGCATGAGAGATATTCTCATTTAGGAGATCTTTCTAAATAAGTGGAGGTGCGAGATGGTTCCCATATTTTCTTTTGTTCTTTCTTCTGGGAGGTATAGTCTAAAAATGGAATGAAGGATAAGTCATAAATAGAGTTTAAATAGAGCTCATGCTCATTCGCATGACATGAATACTGAAAGAAGTGAAACTTTTTCTAAAATATCTTGTAGCCTCTTGTCCATAAGTGTGGCGTGCTTTACCCCATGCACAAGACTCTACTCAATATGGCTTTCAAACTCCCTAGGACACTTTAAAAACTTAGTATTTGATACCAAGTTTTGTCAAGATCCGAGGCTACCACCTAGTCGCGATAACTATGCTTACGGTCGCAAGTGACTACAAGCTAACCCATGAGTTGGTACCTGTTGCGAGCACTGAATAAAATATGAATATAACACATATGTGGAAGATAAACTGAGAAAGAAATATGTATCTAAATAATGAATTATGAAATACTAAATATCTAAAACAACTGATAAGAACTGAAAGTGACTAACTAACTGTCTAACTATTTTATCTGTATGTCTGAAAGCCTCTAAATTGACTGAGGAGTTGATGGGACAAACCCCCAACAAACTCCGACTGACTGAGTAAAATAAAATAATAGAATAATTGAATAATCATAACATATCCTCGATGGATGGGGAATCTCCACTATGACTATTGGATTATGTTGAGTTATCTAACTGCAGTCGAGAAATTATTCTTCTGAACCAATGATATAAGACATCATAGTGAAAAGAAGAGTATGTGATCAATACTTTGAATTTACTGAGATGAGGTTAGGCTTATATACATAGGGTACTGTGTATATAAAATAAGGACTAACTAAATAACATATGATAACTGAACATGAATACATGAAAACTATGACATCTGAGAATGCAAGACCAAGTATAAATTTGTAATATAAAATAAGTCTGAAATCTAAAAGACTGCAAATTATATAACTGAATAAATGAAATTCTATACACTTGGTCAAGCAATCCTGAACTGAACCTATACTGAATACTGTATTGAGACTATGGGAGATATCATCTAACCGACATGCCCCAATCTGATCTAATTGGGGTCCAACCTGTAACCCCTGTTGGAAGGGTGTCAGTACCGTGCCATGGGTACCAATAATGGTTGTGTGAATCCACTAATCTGGTATCCTGGAGGACTAGGTAGTCAGTCCTAAATTGGTGGGTAACCCCTAAGAGAGTGTTAGTCCTAAACTTGCAGGTGACATCTAATAATCTTGTAAGGTAGAGAATACTTCTATTCTTATCTCTCGCGAAATCTCATTTCATGATTGTACCTATGTAAACAGGCCTATAATCACCAAATAAACTCATGCCTTATTTTGTGATGGCTATGATCACTAGAAGTCATGTGCAAGGTCATCTCTATATCAATTCTTATTATCTCATGCTTCGTTCTTACATATTTCACTAGGGTTTATCATGAAGCTTGTTTGATTCCTTTGGATATTTTGTGGAGGAAAAATTTTTAATGCGAGGTTACATTATTTATTGCATACTTTTAGAGATTCTATAAGTTCCTACCCATCATTCGAGGATAAATAATCCCAAGGGAGAGATAATGTAAAACCCAAGATTTTCAAGCTAGAAATCAAAATATCGTTCCTATGTGTGTAAACTTTAATTCCATGATTTATATTTAAATTCATGTGTCATGATCCTTATCCTAGTGGTTGAAGTTATTATGAGGCAAAAAATGTCATAGGAATCACTTAGAACGAAAATGAGCTAAGAGTCTATGATTCAGCCAAATTTATGTATTCGATTCAACAAGGGTCAACTTTGAATGTCTATATATTTTGATATATATGGAATTTTTCAGCTCAAAACCCACTGAATTGTATATAATTAAATTATCTTTTTAACAATACCAATTTTACCTTAATCGGATACCCGATCAAAAAGTTATGATCATTTTCATAAAAACCAGTAAGCTACCCCAATAAGACGCAGTTGCTTCCAATTTTTTTTTTATTTAAATAATTGAGGGACAATTGGGTCTTTTTCTGTAATACCCTGAAAAATCCAAACCAATATTAGAGCCATGTACCAAGATCATGCATAGTACATCATGTTTCTTTTATAGTTTTAAGAGTATGTTAGATGTATATTAAGGCTTCAAATAACTCCTAGCTATCAGACGAATCAAAATATTCCTTACCGATTGAATTCTTGAGAAGAATATTGGTATAGTCAACTTCAAATGAGAATATCTCTAATTATACTTGGAATTTTTGAGCTCATGACCTATCAACAGATAGATAATTGAATTATCTTTCCAACGATACAAATTTTGCCTAAATTCGATATTGTAGCAAAGAGTTATTCCTATTTTACTCCAGCATGTCAGGCTGGAAATAGTGTGACGACATTCGTGGTAGCTTACCACATTTTTGATGCCCTATCACGAAGGTCGTCAGCCATAGGCAGAAACCAGCTCCTAAGTGACGACATTCGTTGTAGCTTACCATACTTATGATGCCCTATCACGAAGGTCATCAGCCTTAGGTAGAAACCAGCTCTTAAGTGACAACATTCATGGTAGCTTACTACACTTGTGATGCCCTATCACGAAGGTCGTCAGCCTAAGGCAGAAACCAGCTCCTAAGTGAAGATATTCGTGGTATCTTACCATACTTGTGATGACCTATCACGAAGGTCATCAGCCTTAGGCAGAAATCAGCTCCTAAGTGACGACATTCGTGGTAGCTTACCACATTTTTGACGCATTATCACAAATGTCGTCAGACTTAGGCAGAAACCATCAATTCCATCTCCTGAGTGACGACATTTTTGACGTTTTGTCACATTTTTAATGCCTTGTCACAAATGTCGTAAGATATGATTTTCAGCAACTAGAAATTTATTTCATAAGGGTATTTTTGTCTTTTCCTTCACCTTCCATGACTTATAACCCTAAAGAGGCATAATTTTTTCCATTCTTCTTCAGTTAAGCATCTTAAAAACCCTCTCTTACACTCTCAACCACAATATTATGGTTTTCTCTCAAGATCATCTCCTCAAGAGCAATCCTAAAGAATTCTTCAAGAACCTTTAGAAACATTAGATCTCTTTCAATATTCAATCACTAAGGTATGCTTAGTGTTCATCTATGGATCCAATCCGTTCATAGAGCTCAAGAACCATGTTTTAAATACTATTTTGTGGACTTTTTGTGATGATATGAGTATGTACATGTTAATGATTGTTGTTTAAGTTTCAGGATGATATCTTGAGGTGTTTTCATGGAATATATATGCTTGTTAGTTGAAAACTATGAACCTTAGATGGTGTAAAATGGTACAAGTTATGAAACACACCTATTCCTTAAAGAATGCATGCAAGATGTTCGATAAAATGCTTAGGATGCTAGAAATTCATATTTATATGGTTCCATGATGTCTAAATGACAAGTCCATGTTAGATATATACCTTAATATGAATTCTATGCTTTTCATGTGTTACTATTGTTGTTGTATGAAGCATGTATGATAATAGAGATATATAATATGCACATGAAATATATCTATGCACTCCCTACCGTGCTTAATATATTGAGGAACTACATGATGTATAATATCCTCTATTTATGATAATGTGAATTATGGACTCCAATCTTATGATCAAGTCAGTCATGTTGTGTCAGTTTTCTTCCATCGAGTCCTGGGGGTATTCGTACCAAAAAACTATAGTTGTGTGTATAGATCCATGTCATGTTTCACGATATACAAAATCAAGCCATGATTCAGTAAAATTCAGTCAGTCATGTGACTCAGGAAACCTTATGGTCTTAGTTAGTTATCAGATATCAATAGTATTCCATCAGTTAAAGGAATCAGTAAGTTCCACTTATGTACAGTCAGTTAAATCATGTTCAGTCTCTTCAGATGGGAGTAGGAGTTAGCACCAAGTGAACCCATGGATGGGAACTCACCTGTATATGAGGGTGTGATTCTTAGCAGTCATTCTTGCATTCCAGAACTATGTAGCCAGCATATGTTGAGACATCGTAGCCTGTTATATGAGTGTATATGAGGTGGTTTAACCTGTTATATGAGGGTTCCCACCGTTCTCACTAGAGTTACCTGTTATATGAGGGTTTCTCACATATCCTTACCAGTGGTGCGGTATTGACACAATTCCAGTCAGGGCAGAGATTGAACCCCATCTTAGCCATAATGGCACATATGGGGCATGTCAGTTAAATAACTACCTCCCACAGTTTCAGACTCAGTCTTAGTAAAAGAACTCAGATAGTTCTTTAGATATCAGTATACCAGGACTATCAAATTCAGTTATAGTGCGGAACTCAGATAGTTCCATCAGATTTAAGACTATCAGATACAGTCGCCCATGTTATTAGAACTACAGTTTCAGCCTTGTCAATTATCAGTAAACCATGTATTAGCGTATAGATCTAGCTTTCATATATTGAAGATCTTAGTTACTATGTATGTATGTTTACACTCTCACGTTCATATCAGTCAGTCTGTTAGCATTGTTCATACATGTAAACTCTCTTGCATTATCTTGTCTCACTCTTATACTCAGTACTCTAGTTATATTGATGCGTTTGCGCTATTGTGCTTTCTTTTATGTTACATCATAGGTTCAGAGACACGAGCTCTATATCAGCAGTAGCATCCAGCTGCAGAGTTATAGTGAGTCCTCATCCATTCGAGGGAGATATTATTTTATTTCATTTATTATTTTAGCTCAGTTTTGCTAGACGGAGTTAGTTGGAGACATGTTACTTCAACTCCTTATTCAGACAGTACTTAGAGGCTTTAAGATTCAGTATTCAGACTTATGTTCAGATTTGATTTAGTTTTCAGCTATTTTGGGTATCTTTCACCCATATGGATATTATGTTTTGACAGATTCTTTATTCAGTTGAACCTTATGGCCTACATGTTCATGTTTTCTCTACTATTACATTTTATATGTAGTGTATAGGTACAAATATCAGTCATGGGTTAGCTTGTGGTCCCTTGGGGTCATGAGCACCGTGTAACATTCCAATTCAGAAAATCGGGGCATTATATTTGCTCCCTTAACCCAATCATCCATAACATGACTTAGGGTATCTTTTTGGTCATTATTTCCATTCTTCTCCAAAACCCTCTCAAGAATAACCCCTCCTTTTTTCCCAAGAACAAAGTCAATTCCTTTTTCCCCAAGGAATTAAAAATCCAAGTTTTCCAAGTTCAAGAATCTTCAAGAATAGTGTTTCTTTCCCAAGTCAAGAAGCGTTAGGTACATGGGGGTATCCTTAATATCATGGGCATAGGTTTTATGATTTTAACGATCTTTAAAGTTATATAAGTATGTATATGTTGTGACTTTTGGAAATTTTTCTTAGAGCATGCATTGTGAAGCCAATTTGATGAAAAAACTTAATGATTATGGGGTTTCCTTTAATAAACTTGATTTAAAATCTTGTGCATATGTGATTTGAACTCGAAGAGTGATTACGAATGTGAATTATGAACTTTCCTTTCCCCATGATTATATTTATGGACTTTGCATGGAATGAATTGTAAATTATTTTGAGAGCATGATTTAAGAGCCCCCTTTTGATCATAAAGTATTATGCATAACCAATGTTGGGGCTGCTTTAGAAATGATGACGAATTTTTTATTCTTAAATATTTCGTCAACCACTAGGAATGTGATGAATGAATGGAATTCTTTAGATGGTCATTTATATGTTTTTGAAAGAGAAAGGTTATGGAAAGATACGATATGAATGACTTGCAAGTCTGGGTATTATGATGCCCTATTATAAAGTACCCTTAAAAGAATGAGAAAAGTATTGTTTGTAAGAATAACGTATGTTTTTTTGTAAGAGGATAAAACTGGGCTTAAAGAGAGTAGATGGATACCCGAAGAAAACATGAATTGAAAGACTTTATGCTGGAAATCGTGATTTGCTGGCATGTGACTTAGTACCCTATTTTGTGATATTGTGTACCTTGATTCATGTCATCCCGATTTGGGATTATGGTTAGGAGCCCTGCTTTGTGATCTCATACACTACCATGACATGTTGGTTTGATTAGTGATTTTAGCACCCTGCTTTGTTATCTTGCATATTCCCTTACTGATACTCCAATCCTTACAACAAACTTCGATTGGGGGCTTGGCCACCGAGTCAAGGACGGATTTCATATAGCCTTGGAATGATGAACTTGTAGGGTTTACCATCTGTCTTAGTAGTGCAGTAACGAGTTGAGTCTTGATTATAATAAAATATTTTGACACTTATCAAATTATGCCCATGTGTTTTATGTATATTCTAAGCTAAATTGTCTTCTAAATGCTCTCAACTATTTTATATGGAATACATGTTGTTTTTGGTTAGTTTTGCGTACAAATACATTCCGGGTATTGATCTCCCTTCCTGGCGGCTACATTATCTCATAATTTAGGTTCTGAGGTAGATTTCCATAATGTAGCTCAGCAGTTGATTACTTTCGAAATGCCAAAATTGGTGAGCCTTCCTTTCTTCGGAAGTCCTTGTATTCTTATGTTAGTTCATTTGTCTTATGGTCTTGTCGGGGGCCTTGCCTAAGTCTAGATTGACTAGTAATTCAGTAAAGGCTTTGTAGACGGAGTTGGGTCTTTTATTGTCATATTTTGTTGACACAGTTTGTATTATAAATTTTTTAAAATTTCAGTATATCTTTCGCACTTTGATTTATGTATGGATTCTTCTTATGATAGTATGCTAAGGGGTCTCTCAGGCCTTCGTAGTTCGGGATGCCCATTGCAGCCAGGGTCCCAGCTCGGATCGTGACAAAACCTTTAATATTTCTCATATAGGAACTGAGGTTCAAGATGGAGTATGTTGTCCAATAGTTCTTTTTAGGGGCATGATATAAAATGGGGAAAAATTAAGGGTTAGAAGTAATTTCTTAAAACCTGACTTCTTAGCACAAACTAGAACATAAAAGAAAGAAAAATATCCCTATATGTCTTGTACCCCCGCCCCCCACTTATAAGTGTGACACTGCATACTCATAAAAATGACTCTACAAGACATGGCGAATACACAAACACCCAAGGATACTTGAACCATGCTCTGATACAAAGTTTGTCATGATTCAAGATTAGGACCTAGACATAACGGGCACTCAGGACTAATAAAGGAATAAGAGAACCTTTTAGAATATCATCATGAGCAGTATATTAAAATTTGCAGAAAAGACCCAATAAGGAGAAATACAACTTAACTGTAAAAGTAATTTATCCAAATCTGTAATAAAATATTATATCAACTATATACGTATATGAAGCCTCAAACTTGGTATTGAAAAATCTAAGTTGATTCTTAGCCCCAATGATATCATAGAATAGATTATCAAAGTCTAATATAAGGAAAATCATATAACATCCAGAATATGGAGGGCTCACCACTTGCTTAAGCTATCCTAAAGAATCCTATTGCAGCACAACACTATGAGAAAATACTATTAATCTAAATCATAAAATATTGTAGCATCTAAAAACAGCTAGTATGAGGAATAATGGTATGCAACCTAGGGGAAGCTACAAAATATTTCATAAAGCAAGTCATATAACTGAACATAAGTTGTGAGAACAAAATATGGAAAGTAACTTAATGTATAAGACATAACATTAGTTATTTTTAGTTCTGTACTAGGAAGTATCACCAACATTATGTAACCCAAGAGCTATATGAGTTTGGTCTGTACCCGACTATCGGTGCCTCAATCCGTATTTTCTACTTGGATTGAGATATACATCACTATGGACATCATAACATCCTCTTATAGGAAAATCAAAAGGACATCTTGTTAATGAGTGAACCATCCGTATGTCATCCAAACATAGGTTTAATCATTTGGTCATAAGGACATACACCTTCTCGGTGAACTACATAGTTCTCTTTAAGACCATTAATAATATTTCCATGAACATTAAACATTTGACAATATATAAACCTTTTGTAGGTGCAATCATTAAGTTGGTATCATCATATCAAGACTTACA
Organism: Capsicum baccatum var. pendulum; assembly: GCA_030864225.1. NCBI lineage: Eukaryota > Viridiplantae > Streptophyta > Magnoliopsida > Solanales > Solanaceae > Capsicum > Capsicum baccatum. The sequence goes on from CM061550.1 coordinate 248,632,058, forward strand.
AGTCATACATATCATCCCATAAAATTTTATTTACTCCTTAACTTATTATCCCAACCATTTTGATGACTAATAATAAATACATTTGAAAATTCCATTAAGGTTTTTTAGCGTCGCTATAAGTTCATCATTTTTGAAAAAATATGGGCAGTGGGACTAAATTTAATTTTATCACCGTAAGGTTTAGAATCTCCCAAGTAATTTATCAAAAGCAAGATTTCTTGAAACCAAACATATTCTAACTTAAAAATTCGTAATATGAAGATTTTTCTTATGTATAAATACATATATAATAAGAAAACTATTTAAGTATAACTTTGTTTAAAAGGGGTTTATCCAACATATCATATGAAAACAGTTGAGGAGAATCTTTGAATTTAAAGACCCCGAGCTTGATACTTGCTTGAAATTGATAGTTGGAGTTTTAGAGAAGGAAAAGGATTTGGTCTAACTTGTTGATGTTTTTCTATGAACTAGCCCTTATTTGATTATTTAATCATGGGAATAGGTTCTGGAGTAAATAAAAGACCAAACTATCCCTTAAAATCTCTTTAAAACTGTAAAAAAATCTTGTCTTATGGTTGAGGTAATGGACCGTCAACCCATTGATGAGTCGTCAACCAAATAATCAATTTATGGATAGATTTTGATCTTACTAGTTAGGCTTGAAGTCAAACTTCATGATCTGTCATCAAGTTGACGAGCCATCAAGTTTGTCGCCAACTTCATCCGTCGGTCGTTGGCAGATGGACACCCTCTGATAAAATAATCATAACATTGTACTATGATATTGGATTGACAAAAGGTCAAAAACGTTTGAAAGAAGACTCGGTGAACTTTAATTTGGTGGGTCATGATATGAATAACTCTTTATGTTCAAGGAGTTATGCTCATAGATGGCCCTGGTAAAATTCTTATTTGAAAACTTAGTCTGTAAAGAAGCTTGCAACTTAACTTTAAACTAGAAGTTCCTTAGGACTTTAATTGATATCGAAAACTCTTTTTATGCCAAGGAATTTTTCGTATCACTTATTTATCATTTAAAATCATCAGTTCTCGATCTATACACATTTAAAAATGGTTTGAATCGTAGTTTAGATATCTCGGGCGTTACACTAATTCTCTAGAATATGTAGACTTCTCCTAACTACAAATATGAATGATACCACTCTATAACCTTCTTGATTCTTCTAAATGTCTATGATATTTATGTTTTCAAAATATTCACTTTTGATGTCTCTTATCTTTTTTTCTTGCCTTTAGATCTATTAAATTTGTATAGTCATTTATTATTCAAGCTTTTGAAATGGTAAGAAATCAAAATACAAAATAAGTAATGTGTAGTTCTTAAATTTGTTTCATAACATCTTTCCATTTCACTTGTCATTCTTATCATATATGTGGACCAATAAAAAAAGGAATCAACATAAATAATTTACTAAATAGAAGTTGCAATTTGGATTTTGTAACCAAATTTATCAAACTTAATGCTTATCTGCCTTATCATTATCTTCCTAAAAGGAAAATGTTGTGTAGTATAGTGGGATTAGCTTGATCAATAATGAAACATTTACCACCAAACCCTAATGAGGGAAGTCACACTTTTATCATTCAATATTTACTCCCATAAGAATTTAATATTCCAATTTCCAATTTTTCTTTTAACAGATGGTGAGAACACGTTCTTCCATTTCAACTAAACTAAAGGGAGCACCAGCACCTAATTCGAGGGACAAACTGATGGACCTCTTACATGGATAGATTTTATTCAGTTATTCATAGGCAGACTGTCCAAGATAACAAAATACTATTTCAGTTAGTCATTGGTGGACTTACGCGTTGTTTGATACATATTATACATAATTTTATGTGCCTTCTTTTGTGATACATACATACATACATACATATATATATATATATATATATATATATATTCCTGCAAAAAACTACAGAGGGGGACTTGGCCTGACATCGAAATACAACCTTTTGGACAGAAAAAGAAGAGTAGGATTTTTTTTAGTTTACAGAAAATTGCTAAAAATGAATTAGTTATGAAATACCATTACAGATAATGTGTGTTATCTATATCTCTACAAGTGACTAGGGGTTATTAGTTTCATTCTAGGAGCAGGTATCTAATGTATATGGGGAAGATGCATCTCATTATATTTTCTTGCATATAGCTGATGTTGTTGAAAAAAGTACTACAATATTGATATGAAATTGAAATTAATAATTATAATAAAATAGTCACAAATGTTGTGTCGTGGCAAGCTACTGCCTTGAAAGCAATTTTGGCCCAACTCCGATGTAAATCCTTCTAGCCGGTCGCTCCCCAAGGTTCCACAACTACTTCCAAACACGTGCACTCGTGGCTGGAAGTTTGGAGGTTGCTCAAACCTATTGCCCAAAAGTAGAGAACTTAGGAGGAAGATATTTTTCTTTTACTTTGTTTGTGATGTGACTTTTATTCTCAAATAGAGTGGTTTATATAGGTGAAGAACAAAGGATGTTACGAGAGTGAGTTAATGGTGAATTGAATGAATTAACTCCTCACCAAATGAATTCATCCATTCAAGGAATGAATTAACTTATCAAGAATTAACTCATCAAATGAACTCTTACGTTCAAGGAGAATTGAAAATAAACAGTTACAAAAGAATTAAGAAGTTACATTATTTTATCACAATGTATCTTCTAAATATTTTTGATAACAATGTATTTGGACTTCTCTTTCTGGATAAGCTTAAAGAAGCTTTAGACTTTCACTTTGGATTCTAACCATTTATTAAAAATTCTTTCAATCCCCCACAAATGCAAAGACAAAAGAATAGAAACACTTTTTGGCAAATAAAAGGAACATGTACTTAAGTGTCAATATCTTTTGATTTGAATTGACACGTAGTGATATGAGGCAACGACAAATATCCAAAAATTGAAGTACTCTAGAAGTAGATGGTCATAAGTTGAGACCCCCAAAACCCATACCATATCCTTGATTTTAATCAGCCTCCTCAATTATACAAAGTGCTTTTATGATCATGCACACAAACCTTGGGTCTCATGAGTGCTCTAGAAAGATAACCCAAGTCTTTCATAAAAAGATGACTAACCTTTTACACTCACGTAGGTGATCCATCAAGTCTATCTCATAGACCACCTTAAGGCTATGGATCATTAAGAGAAAAAATAAGCTCAACCTTATAATAAACTATCTCACGCCATAGAGATAGGATATGCAGTGTTTATTGAAGGTCTATATGGTTTCGTTTGACCGCAAATGGGTATCCACCATATTACCTCAATCCATGGGCTTTAGCCCCATCCCTCTCATTGATTCAAGGACCATTTACCTTGTCAAACACCTGGTCATATGATCCGCCAAATTTCTTTCAGACCTTATATAGTCGAAGAAAATAACACCATGTTTCAATAATTGTTTCACTGTGCCATGTCTGATGTGAAGATGTATCTTTTTACCATTGTATACACTATTTTTAGCAATCCCAATTTTCTTCTGTGAGTCACAATGTAAAAAGACTGGTGACATTTGTTTTCCCCATAAAAGCATATCTGTCAAAAGATTTCTCAGCCACTCATGTTCTTTCCCTGCCAACTCGAGAGCAATGAATTCAGATTCCATGGTAGAACGTGTTATACAAGTCTACTTTGAAAATATCCAGGAAATAGCACCTGGACCTAAAGTAAACATATAGAAACTGGTCAAGCTAACTTCTTCATTGTCAGTAACCCAGTTTGCATCACAAAAACCTTCTAAAACAACAGGAAATTTATTAAAATGCAAATACCAATCCATAGTACCTCTCAAGTACCTTAACAAACGATGAAGAGCATGCCAATGTTCACTACTGGGATTATGAGTAAATCTACTCAATCTACTCACAACATAAGCTATATCAGGCCGAGTATAGTTCATGAGAAACATTACACTCCCAATTATTTTAGCATATTCAGTTTGAGAAACACTAAAATCTTTATTATTTTCCAAGTGTATGATAGGATCATAAGGAGTTCTCACTGAAACTACATCAAAACAATTAAACTTTTTCAACTTTTTTTTCAATATAATGAGACTGACACAAATAGAAACCATTAACAGTTCTTTTGATTTATATTCCTAAAATCACATCAGCTTCTCCAAGGTCTTTCATTTCAAATTTAGAAAATAAAATTTTCTTAATCTCATTTACACAATTCATATTAGGGCCAAAGATTTACATGTCATCCATATATAAACATATAATCACACAGTTCGATCCAATTATTTTAGAATAAACACAAGTATCAAATGAATTAATAACAAATCCATTATCTATTAATGTAAAATTAATTTTTTCATACCACTGCTTAGGTGCCTGCTTAAGTCCATATAAAGACTTTCTCAATTTGCATACTTTATCATCCATTTAAAAATGTAATTTTGTCATCCATTTGGTGTACCACTAAACTATGAATAGTGGCTAGAGCAAGAAGAGTCCTAATGGTCGATATTTTAGTCACAGGAGAATAAGTATCAAAATAATCAACACCTTTTTTTTGGTTAAAACCCTTAATCACAAGTCTAGCCTAATATTTATCAATTGTACCATCAGGCCTCAATGTTTTCTTAAATATCCACTTGCTACTTATGGGTTTACAACCTTTAGGCAAATCATACAAGTCCCACGTATAATTAGAGATTATTTTCATGACCCAAACTAGGGTCTGGCCATGATAGACATCCCAAACCATAAAGGCCCGAAATGCCCTTCTCTATCTGGTAATCATGCATAACACTCATATAAAAATAAGATGTGGAAACATAGTCAGCTATGGAAACATGGTCAAATTCTAATATCAACATAAGTATGGAAAACTATAGTGCAACTACAGCTAAATAACATCTGACTCAGTCTATGAAATCTCTACTACATGAAAATCTGATAATTGTCTGAAAACTAGGACAAGGCCCCCAGTAGACAAAAATAATAAAAAGGGTCATAATCTGAAAGACGGGCCTTCTGGAATAGAGAAGGCTCACCAACTAAACACTGCAAACTCTATCTGACGAATCTACTACCTTTCTGGACCCCTAGATTGAGCCTCAGAATCTGGAGAGGGGAGGGGGGTCAATACAAATGTATTGGTATGGAAAGTATTCCAAAACAAAACTTTTATATAGATAAACTAGTTGGAGAGAAAATTGTCAGATACTATACATGAAATAGTTCTACAACACATGGGCACTTTTTGAAAATCACAAATCATTATTATTAATGCAATGTCTGATCTTTATATAACTTTTGAGTTAGGTGGAACTCCCCTACAATTTTGATATTCCACGGGCTATATGGAATCTGCCATTGACTCGACGGGGAAGACCCTAACCCTAGTGTGCCGCAAGGGTTGGAGTTTCTGATTCTGATATGCCACACGACTTTACGCTAGTGTAATATAATATGCCCAGATTGGCAAATCACAGTTTTAGGCAACGAGTTGTCTGACTCATGCCTTCTTCAGAGAACCACCTAAGCTCTCTTTATGCCTAATTTTATCCTGTTCTGAATCATGCATTATTCTAGTTTCAACATCTGAAAATTTTGGCTTTAAACATGCATTCTATTCTATTCTAAATTACCATGGCATAATCTGAGTTGGTGTCGTCACAGCAAGACTTGAAAGTCCTATTTCTGAGCCATATTGCATCATGCATAATTCTTTCATTAAAACATAGTTCAGACCACCCAAACATGCAAATAGTAAAAGAGATTTCATGTTCCGAAAGCATAAGTCAAAACTATGCAAGAAGTCTTCAAACATAAGGTGGTTATGTGCTTTTGGAAAAATCTATGCAATTTTTTATTATATTTATTTTCAACATTTTTGAATACAAACAACCCTTTCTTTTTGAAATTGAAATCATAATTCAAATATAACAGCATTCAAGACATTTCATAACATGCTTTCCAAGATGAGAAAGATCATAACAAGAGAGGGATTCATTATAAGTCATGCTCTCAATTAAATATTCATCCTTAAACACATTCATATATATATATATATATATATATAATTTTCCAAACAATTTGGGGGAAGGCCTAAAGGCCAAAACCATATCGTCAAAACTTCTAAAATATGATTATATTCATAAATCCAAAACCCTTTTTCTTAAAACATGATTTCTAAGACCATGAGAGTTTAGAAAAAAACCCGTGTAACTCGAAATAAGGAAACAATGGGTGTTTCTTGAAGCCTATGATTTGGGATTTTGAATCTTTAATGGATTTTGAAAACCCACGGTTGAATCTTGAGTTTCTTAAAGTTCTTGTTTGAAACTCTAGAGAGAATTCTTGATGATTTTGATGAAAATAGGGTTAAGTTTCTCAAACATACCCTAAATCCTTTGTTTGGACGGTTTTAAAGGCTAGGGAAAAGTCAAAATTACCCTTAATGACTCCTAAACGGAACTAGAAATTTGAACTTAAAAATCCAATTTCGGTTGTCACCGCAACGCGCCACAGTTGTGGTGGTCCACTGGAATTGGACGAATGGGAAATTGGGTGCCTCCGTGATGTGCGACCATCGCAGAACCTCACTTGAATTTTATGATTGTCAATTTGACCCTCTCCCCGACGCGCTAGACACCAAAAAGATGATGTTTATGACTGGAACCTTAAATTATTCATAACTTCTTCACCGAGGGTCCATTTTGGATGAATCTTATATCTTTGGAAAGATAATTCAGTTATCTACGTAATCAATGGTTGAAATCTTGGAAATTCCACATGAGAATTAATTTAGATCATTCTAGAATTTAATTCTTAGACTATCCATAGACGAAATTTAACTAAGAAGACGTCGGGGTGTTACAACTATAGAGCCTAATTCACTTTTAATAGCTGTAACGCCCCGTAAAAGTCATGCATATATTAGATTGTAATTTCTGAGCTTTAGACTTAAGTTTTAAAATTTTTCTAAGTGTTGAAATGACTTAGACTCATTCTTAGCTAGCAACCTTCGGGATACAATTTCTCGACCTTTTCGACCTTCATTTTTAGATTGTCAAGTTGCGTTACGATCGGGCAATCTCATAGTACATCTCGGATAAGTTTTGGAATTTTTCAGAATGCATAAGGCTGCGTTTGGATTTCAAAACAGTAGCAAAACGCATAGCCTATTGCCTAGTTTTTTCAGTATTTCAGGGTCAAATTCAAACAATCATAACTCCCTATATATAATTAACTGTGTAAGCTACAATATATCAAATGAAATATCTTTGAGTCCTCTTTCAAATGCAGTTGGTTTCATCCAATTTGAATATATGAGTAAAACGTTATAATCGATTTACTCCAACCTATCAAACTGTCAACTGAGGGACAAATTTGACCTTAATTGTTCCTTAGGGGTATTTTGGTCATCCTCCACCCCTATATATACCACCAACACGGGATTTAATCCCTCAAACACCATAATACACATGCTTTCCTCAAAATTGCTCAAGAATTCTCCTTAGGGTTTCAAAATAAAAACCCAAATAGTTCAAGATTCGACCGTAAGTTTTCAAAGATAATTACATACTCGGAATCACCAATCCGCAAGATTCAAGAAACATCTATTATCCTTGGAAATAGAGGTACGCGGGGTTTTCCCTAAAATCTCATGGGCATAGAAATCATATTTTAAGTATCGGGTTTTCAAATTCATGTGCATACTCATGTTTTAGAAGTTTTAATGATATTGTTTTGGCCTTTTGGCTTTCCCCCAAAGTGGTTTGAAAATTATATGTATATGTATATATGTGTTTGTCCTGAAATATATGAATTTAAAGCATGATTTTCATGGAAACCCTCTCTTAATGTAAATTTTTCCATGTTTCACGTAATATAAATTGTTTTGAAAGAAATCTTGAAGAAAAAAAATTATGATGTGAAGTGCTTTGACTTTTGCTATGTTTGGAATACGATTCTTGAACACGAAAGAGAGGGTTGTGAATGTTGAATATGCATGTAATGAAAGAATGCATGGTTTTCCCAAAATGCACAAGAACACCATATGTTTGATGAAATTTCTGCATGAATTGAACTTTAAGTTTGGAATATGAAATCCTTTACATTAGTTGCATGTTTTGGGTGGTCTAAACTATGTTTTGAATGAAAGATTTTGCTTAGTACCTTATGGCTCAGAAAAATCATGACTTGCAAGTCTTGGTATGATGATACCAACTCAGACAAATGCCATATCGGACTCAGACTAACAGACCAATCAGACTTTATCAGATTTGCATTTTAGAACTTCAGAATTATGCATGTTCAGAAAAGGCTAAAATAGGGCATAAAGAGAGCTTAGGTGGTTCCCTGAAGAAGGCGTGAGTTCAGACAACTCTTTGCCTAAAACCGTGGTTTGCCGACCCGGGTATATTATTATGCGATGACTTAAATGTCCTGTGACGTATCAGACTCAGAGACTCCAACCCTTGCGGCACACTTGGGTTGGGGGCTTCCCCGCCGAGTCAATGGCGGATTCCATACAGCCCGTGGAATATCAGACTTGTAGGGGAATACCACCTAACTCAGAAGTAAAACACAGATCATGATTTGAAATGAACAGACAGGTTGCATGTTTTCAGAAAGTGCCCATGTGTTTTTCAGAAATAGTTTTATACATGATGTCTTGATAAAAAATTACTTTCACTTAATATATATATATATATATATATATATATATATGTATGTTCCATTATATTATTTTTGGATTGCTTCGCGTGCCAGTATTTTTGCGCTGACCCCCCCTCCTTCTAGGTTCTGAGGTATAGTCTAGGGGTCCAGCTACTCAGTAGACATTCTCAGATTTGCAGACTCGATCTCATAGTGGTGAGCCTTCTATTATTTGGAAGGCCTAATTATGTTAGACATTATCTTATTTATTATGTTTTTGGTCTACTGGGGGCCTTGTCCCAGTTTCTTTTCAGACAAATGTTTATGTTCTTAGTAGAGATTTCGCAGACTGATGTCCGATAATGTTATCCAGAAATGTCGCAGAACTTGACCATGTTTTCTGTACTCAGTTTAAATTCCGCATTTTATTATGATTATGAATGTTGTGCATGATAACCAGACAGAGAATGGGTGTTCCGGGCCTTCATGGTTTGGGATGCTCGTCATGGCTAGGGCCTAGGTTCGGGTCGTGACAAACTTGGTATCAGAGCATGGTTCATGGTCCCAGGGTTTCTTCGAAATCGCGTCGGGTAGAGTCTTGTTTATGGGTGTGTTGCGCGCCACACTTATAAGCAGGAGGCTACTAGGCGTTTAGGAATGTCTCTTTTTCTTCATGTTCTAGTTCGTGCAATAGAGTCAGAATGTTCCTCTTTGGTACTCTAACTTGTGCTATGGTGTCGCCCATACGAAAGTAAAAAGTCATCCCACATTCTTTCCTTACTCTAAATGTCCTCAGATATGTCTCATTATTAAGGTGGTTCAGGTACAGAAGTTTAGAGACTAAATGGTATTGTCCCTTCGGATCGCACCATATAAGAGTTAAAATTTGTGCAAGGACTAAGAATCCGTTAGTGCTTCAATGTGTATTGATTCCGATGTAAACATTGATCCTGATGGAATCGTGCTTTTCAGCTTGAGGTATTAATTGCGTTTAGTCCCCTTCAAATTTATGTTACAAATGTCTTGCTTAAGGGGGGGATGATGTGTAGTAGAATGTTGGAACTGTATTTCACCCAAATAGTAGTATGAGTCAAAGTTTTGTTTTCATGACCTATTGGTAATGAAATTAGCCCAAGAAGTTGGTGATGTAAAGTCACAAAGTTAGAAGTGAGAGTGAGGGTGATTTACCCCTTTATAGTGATAAACTAATGTGGTAGCTAGTAGCACGTGTGGATGGTATGGTAGCCCACGGGGGAAGTGTTTTACTCAGATTTTTATTTATACAGAATAAGATGTATATTATTAGACCATTAAATATTATGTGTCAATTTTCTATCTCTTGTAATATGTAATCTTGTTATCATGGTCTTTTTGAAAGAAAAAAAAATACAAAAAAAAAAATTAAGTCTAGTGAAGCCGTGTGGGGCTCTTTCGATTCACTAGCATAGTTGTCTTGTCATTTTGCTTGTTCAAAATACAAAAAAAAATCAAAGTATAGTGAAGCCGTGTGAGGCCTATTTCGATTCACTAGCAACTTGTCGTCCAACTTGTTGATTTTGTGTTGGTTTAATATATGTATGGCTGAATTTATTTGCATGAGATCGAGTCGGTAATGAATTGATACGTCTTTGTGTGTGATTAGTAGAAGGTAGAGAAGGAGTTGTTAGTCAGGGTGATTGTCGGTTGCTTGATGTGTGAAAATGGTTGTATTAGCCATTAAGTTATAATTATAGACTCATGGTTGTAGTGGAAATTGAAGGTAGTCTAAATGTATGTGGTGAGAAATCCGTATAAGTAGAAAAGATTGTATGGGGTAATATTATAAGATTAAGGTTGATCATGTCTATTAAGTAACTTAACCCCCTTGACCTTCTTTCCATTGGTAGCTGTAAACTAGTACAACTTGTGAGAAAGTATGTAGTGGATTTTGAGGTGTGTGAATAAAATGTGTCAATTTTATGGACTAGCATATTATTTTGCACTCGTCATTAGTGGTAAATGATTGATACTAAACTACAGGCTTGAATTTAATTGGTGTGGTGGTAAAAAGTGGCAAGAGTTTGATGATGCATGTTTTGTGGGACTAAATTAGTAGGCTTGATGTGCTAAAATAGTGCATGCTAATGGATTATGATAAGGAAAACTGTTAGGTCATGATCGGTTATTGGGGTCATAAAGTCCTACCGCACTAGTGTTTTGTGATGTTTATTCATAGTTTCCAAAGTGAAAATTTTGTGTAAGGTTGAGTTGTAAATCATGTTTGACACTAGACATTAAGGTTGAAACAATTGATGGCCATGAAGGTGAAGGTGAAGGTTTCTTGACTAATGATGCTAGTTATTGGGAAGTGATCTATAGGCTTGAACAGTCTATCCGAGTGCCTAAGTTTATTTGATTTCATAATGAAGTATGACGGTGTATGTATGATGTAGAAGTATGCCCAGGGTGGTTTAAAACGGCGGTATTTATTCTAATGCTACTACATGTTGTGTGTGACTAGTGGTACCGTTGAGTTGATGTGTGGCGAGTGCCTTGAAAGTTGTGCTAATAGAAATAAGAGTAGAGGTACTAGAGGGTGTGTGTTTCAACTTTGGGGATGCTCATGAAGATTCGAAGTTAGTAAGTGTTCGAGTAATAGATGATGACTATTGGGGTTACAGAATGATAGAGTTTGTCTCAGAAGGCGGTATTTGTAGTGGGTTTTTCCACTTCCAGATGTAGTCATTAGGGTCAATTTATATTGATTATGAGTATTGTCGTTTTTCATACCCCAGAGTGCAGTTAAGTTCAAAGTCTAATACGGTATCTCCCACAACTTAAGATGATGGTTTGAAGCTAAGGGGGAGATGATAGAATGAATAACCAAGTCAGGTTCTCAGATTCTAGTAGTGACGTCATGACGACAGAGAACGTCAGAAAGTGAGAGTGAGACTCAACCCATTCCTATCTCAGTATTTTTTTCAGTGATCCCAATTCATACGCATGCCTTACATGTCAGTTCGATAATCGTAGTTCATAATCATGCTTGTGATAGCGAATCATGTGCTCCTCCAATTCTAAAATGAAGGGTTCCAGTTCATTCAGTAGTTGGAATTACATTCCATATGTTACAAACTCCAAATTGAGGTCATACAGCTCATGAAATATATGTTTGCGCCCTATAGTATGCTTGTTTTAGATACAACCTTAAGTGTTAAGTAAGTTTGGGGCTAATTTTTGATACATTTGATGGTTAGTGGAAAAGTTTGTGTGTATGTTTTAGGGTAGCGCGTGGGAGTTATATTGTCAATAGTTTAGAAACTATGGGAAGTATGTATTTATGGGTGATTGCCTTTAAGTAAACATGTGGTATAAAATAGGCTTGAATGATGTTTTGGGATTATAGTGGGAGGTCGCAATATGCATTAGAGACTTCATATTAAGAGTTCAGAGAGTCATTAAAGTGGTAAGGCATGTTATGCTTAGAATGTGATCTTTAAAAGAGGTATAGATGGTGGCATCATATGGTTTAGAATAATAGCATGGTGTAGCATGTTGTATTTTTGTGACTTAGAGTTAGGCTTGATCGCGGGGTAAGGATTAAACTATTTTAGACATTAGTAGAAAAAAATTGTCAATGCGTGCATTAAAAATGCATGTTCAATAGAAAAAAGTTCAGCTTAACAGTGTATTTAGTCCTGCGTTCATGTGAACAACTCAAGGACAGATCCATGCATCAGATATGCATGTTCATTATGAGAATTCAGCCTGTGAATAGCTTCAATCGTGTATTCCATGAATCAGATATGCCTGTCCGATATAAGAATTCAGAATATCAGTAGTTCCATCCATATGGTCATGCTTCAGATTTGTGTATTCTTTATTAGAAGACATGTCGTGCCTGCATTATTCCATACCTTTAAGGCTTCAACAAGTTCCTATCCATCATTCGGGGATGAATGATCCCAAGGGGGAGATAATGTAACGCCCCGTAAAAGTCATGCACGTATTATACTGTAATTTCTGAGCTTTAGACTTAAGTTTTAAAATTTTTCTAAGTGTTGAAATGACTTAGACTCATTCTTAGCTGGCAACCTTCGGGATACAATTTCTCAACCTTAATTTTTAGATTTTCAAGTTGCGTTACGATCGGGCAATATCATAGTACATCTCGGATAAGTTTTGGAATTTTTTGGAATGCATAAGGCTGCGTTTGGATTTCAAAATAGTAGCAAAACGCATAGCCTATTGCCCAGTTTTTTCAGCATTTCAGGGTCAACTTCAAATGATCATTACTCCCTGTATATAATGCACTGTGTGAGATATAATATATCAAACGAAAGCTCTTTGAGTCCTCTTTCAAATTCAGTTGGTTTCATCAAATTTTAATATATTAGTAAAAAGTTATAAACGATTTACTCCAACCTATCAAACTATCAACTGAGGGACAAATTTGACCTTAATTGTTCCTTAGGGGTATTTTGGTCATCCTCCACCCCTATATATACCACCAACACGGGATTTAATCCCTCAAACACCATAATACACATGCTTTCCTCAAAATTGCTCAAGAATTCTCCTTAGGGTTTCAAAATAAAAACCCAAATAGTTCAAGATTCAACCGTAAGTTTTCAAAGATAATTACATATTCGGAATCACCAACCCGCAAGCATCAAGAAACATCTATTATCCTTGAAAATAGAGGTACGCGGGGTTTTCCCTAAAATCTCATGGGCATGGAAATCATGTTTTAAGTATTGGGTTTTCGAATTCATATGCATACTCATGTTTTAGAAGTTTTAATGATATTGTTTTGGCCTTTTGGCTTTCCCCCAAAGTGGTTTGAAAATTATATGTATATGTATATATGTGTTTGTCCTGAAATATATGAATTTAAAGCATGATTTTCATGGAACCCCTCTCTTAATGTAAATTTTTCCATGTTTCACGTAATATAAATTGTTTTGAAAGAAATCTTGAAGAAAAGAAATTATGATATGAAGTGCTTTGACTTTTTCTATGTTTGGAATACGATTCTTGAACACGAAAGAGAGAGTTGTGAATGTTGAATATGCATGTAATGAAAAAATGCATGGTTTTTCCAAAATGCACATGACCACCATATGTTTGATGAAATTTCTGCATGAATTGAACTTTAAATTAGGAATATGAAATCCTTTACATCAGTTGCATGTTTTGGGTGGTCTAAACTATGTTTTGAATGAAAGATTTTGCTTAGTACCTTATGGCTCAAAAAAATCATGACTTGCAAGTCTTGGTATGACGATACCAACTCAGACAAATGCCATATCAGACTCAGACTAACAGACAAATCAGACTTTATCAGATTTGCGTTTTAGAACTTCAGAATTATGCATGTTCAGAAAAGGCTAAAATAGGGCATAAAGAGAGCTTAGGTGGTTCCCTGAAGAAGGCGTGAGTTCAGACAACTCTTTGCCTAAAACCGTGGTTTGCCGACCCGGGTATATTATTATGCATTGACTTAAATGTCCTGTGGCGTATCAGACTCAGAGACTCCAACCCTTGCGACACACTTGGGTTGGGGGCTTCCCCACCGAGTCAATGGCAGATTCCATACAGCCCGTGGAATATCAGACTTGTAGGGGAATACCACCTAACTCAGAAGTAAAACACAGATCATGATTTGAAATGAACAGATAGGTTGCATGTTTTCAGAAAGTGCCCATGTGTTTTTCAAAAACAGTTTTATACATGATGTCTTGATGAAAAATTGGTTTCACTTAATATATATATATATATATATATATATATATATATATATATATGTTCCATTATACTATTTTTGGCTTGCTTCGCGTGCCAGTACTTTTGTGCTGACCCCCCTCCTTCCAGGTTCTGAGGTACAGTCTAGGGGTCCAGCTACTCAGTAGACATTCTCGGATTTGCAGGCTCGATCTCACAGTGGTGAGCCTTCTATTATTCGGAAGGCCTAATTATGTTAGACATTATCTTATTTATTATGTTTTTGGTCTACTGGGGGCTTTGTCCCAGTTTATTTTCAGACAAATGTTTATGTTCTTAGTAGAGATTTCGCAGACTCATGTCAGATAATGTTATCCAGAAATGGCGCATAACTTGACCATGTTTTCCGTACTCAGTTTAAATTCCGCATTTTACTATGATTATGAATGTTGTGCATGATAAATGGGTGTTCAGGGCCTTCATGGTTCGGGATGCTCGTCACGGCTAGGGCCTAGGCTCGGGTCGTGACAATAGCCTCTTTCCAAAACACTGCATCTATTGAACTCATTGATTCATCATAAGTTTTAGGGTCTTTTTATATTAAGTAGACAGACACTAAATCATCATTTAAAGTATCCATATCAAAACCCTCAATTAAAAAAGTGGTGATAAAATTAGGACCAAAACTAGTCTCTGTTTTATGTCTTTTACTCCTTCTCAGTTCATTTTCATGCTCATTAGCAATAACATCAGATACAAGCATAACATGAGAGTTAACAGACATAGATATAGAAGTATTATTTTGCACATCACTAGGCACATCATTTTTCAAAGGAAAAACATGCTCAAAAAATTCTGCATATCTAGATTCACAAATAGAATAACCATTTAATGATATAAATCTATATGCAACACTATTTTGAGAATAACCAATAAAGCCAGTATCAAAGGTCTTAGAACCTACATTTACTTATTTAAAATCAGGCAGACCAATCTTTGCCAAACACACCACAATTTTAGAAATTTTAAGTTAGTGGTAAATCTTTTCCATAACTCATATGAGGTCTTGTCTAAATTTTTATAAGGTACTATATTAAGGATATAACATGCAGATAAGAAAGCTTATCCCACATATAGTCAGGTAGACCCGAGCTTAAAAGCATAGAATTCATTATTTTCTTAAGTGTTTTATTCTTTCGTTCGGCTATACCATTTTGTCGGGGAGTATATGGAGCACTAAACTCATGGATAATACCATTTTTATCCCAAAAATCTTCTAGATTTTTAGTAATATATTCACCGCCCCTATCATATCTAAATCTCTTAATTTTTCTATCTAATTATTTTTCTACTTCAGTTTTGAACTTTAAAAACATGCTTTCAGCATCATTTTTAGACTTAAGGAGGTATACCTTATTGTACCTAGAAAAGTAATCAACAAAAGTAATGTAATACTTTTTTCCACCTTTACTAATAGTGTTATTAAAATCAACGAAGTTTGAATGTACTAGTTCAAGAAACTCGGTCTTTTACTAGTAGCATATTTAAAAGGTTTTTTTGGCATGCTTTGTTTCTACACACACAAAACATTTAGAAATATCATTAATATTTATTGCAGGAATTAATTTTATTTTTCTAAGTCTTTTAGTAGAAGCAATATTAACATGACCTTGTCTATCATGCCATAAATTAATAGACTCAGCAATATAAGCGTAATTAGAAATATTTGCATTGACAATCTCTTGATCAATGTTCAGTACAAATAAGCCCCCATTAAGGTATCCCTTTCCAAAAATGTCTCCTCCACGAGAAATAATTATTTTATCATCTTCAAAAATAAGTTTAAGGCCTACTTTGTTGAGAAGTGCTCCAAAAACTAAGTTTCTATGGAGCGAGGGAACATATAAAATATTTTTCAAGGCTAATGTTATTCCAAAAGTTAATTTAAGTAAATTTTTTCCTTTACCCATAACTCCAATAGTAGTGGAGTTACCCATGTAGATGCACTCGCCATCGGTGGATTCCTCAAAGTCATGGAATAATTCTTTGTTAGCGCAGAAAAGTCTTGAAACACCTGTGTCCAACACCCAATCAGTTTTGTTAGCTACCAGATTTTCCTCGATGGTAACTGCAGCAATTACTTCATTGACCTCTATAAGATGAGCTTTGGAATCACCTTGTCCTCCCTGTTTTTTCTTTGGTTCTTTTCTTAGATAACACTGGACAACCCTGTGGACAAGTTTTCCACAGAAAAAACAAGATCCTTTTGATTTTTTAATTTGACTATCTGGCTTGTTCAAATTAATTTTCTTTTTCACTTGTTCCTTATTCTGAACATTCTTTTGTTTGCCATGTACCTGTCTTTTGCAATAGTACCAGAAGATTCCACAAGGTTAGCTTTAGAAGAATTAAGAGAAAGAGCTTCCATCTTATCTTTAAGATGGTTTGCCTCCTCTGTTCTCATGTAATTGATAAGTTCTTGAAGATTAAAATTCTTTTTCTTATGTGCCAATTAATTTCTGTAATCACTCCAGGACAGTGAAAATTTTTCAAGCAGAACATTCACCTGAAGAATCTCACACATCTTCATACTCTCATTGAGAACATGAACAATTAAATTTTCATATTCGTGGACTTATTCCATGATTGATTTATTGTCAACCATTTTAAATTTAATCCACTGTCCGACAACATATTTTTTCTTTTCTGCATCATCACACCATATTTCTTTTCTAAACTGTCCTATTGTTTCTCAACAGATTTGTAAGTATCAAATAAATCAAACAAATTATTAGTCATATGATTCAACAAATGTCCTCTAACTGTTTTGTTATCTTTTTCATATTTTCTTTTAGCAACATCATAAATCACAACATTGTTAGAATTATTAGTAGGAGATTCATTAAAAAAACATAATCAACTTCTAATTGTTCAAAGAAAATCAGAATTTTTTGTGATCAACGTTTAAAATTATTTCCGTCCAATGGCTCAAGCTTTGACAAACCAGGAAAAGTCTTGTTTAAAGAAAGCCATTTATCAATATTGTATGTAACAAAATTGCTTTCAAATTGTTGGAAAAATTACTACAATATTGATCTGGAAATGAAATTAATAATTATAATAAAATAGTCACAAATGTTGTGTCATGGCAAGCCACTGCCTTGAAAGCAATTTTGGCCCGACTTCGGTGCAAATTCTTCTAGCCGGTCGCTCCCCAAGGTTCCACAGATACTTTCAAACACGTGCACTCATGGCTTGAAGTTTGGAGGTTGCTCAAAACTATTGCCCAAAATTAGAGAACTTAGGAGGAAGATATTTTCTTTTACTTTGTTGGTGGTGTAACTTTTGTTCTCAAATAGAGTGGTTTATATAGCTGAAGAACAAAGGCTAGAGTGAGTTAATGGTGAATTGAATGACTTAACTCCTTACCAAATGAATTAACTTATCAAGAATTAACTCATCAAATGAATTCTTATGTTCAAGGATAATTGAAAACACACAGTTACAAAAGAATTAAGATGTTACATTATTTTCTCACAATGTATCTTGTAAATATTTTTTCTAACAATGTATTTGGACTTCTCTTTTTGGATCAGCTTAAAGAAGCTTTAGACTTTGACTTTGCATTCTAACCATTTATTAAAAATGCTTTCAGATGTTTCCGTCTTTTTATTAGTTTATTACTTCATTTTTTTAATCAACTTTGTGTATCAAATTCTTTATTTTCTTTGTTTTTATTCAATCTTTTTAAATTAACAATTACAATGATATTATGGACTATTCTTAAGGCAATTATTTAAACAACAAAAATATAGTCTTTCATTTGATATAATATTCCATAGGGTTACCTTTTGCAATAACTTTCCTTGCAAACCATTCATGCAGAACTATAATTTCCTTCTTCTCTGCATACGGGTACGGAGCCTTGAAGCACAGTCAAGTTATTTTCATGTGATTTATAAAATATCTATGCAAAAGTTGCAAAATTCGCAAATATTTGTGCTTGCATCAAGATAGACATGCTATTGTTAACCCCATTTGAGATGGGAAGTAAAGGAAGAAATGCAAAAAGCAGATATAATATTAGGAATAAAATGGCTAGAACAAGTAAAACCATATAATATAGAACATACACAATTAACCTTAACATATAACAGAGAGAAATTATTTTTAAGAAAAGCCTTAACATAAAATGAAAATATATGTATTAATGAAGATAGTAGTAGAAGGCTATTACAATAGATATTATACGCCTATGATAGATACAGGAGCAAAAGCTAATCTATGTAGATATAATTGCTTACCAGAAAGCAAATGGGATAAATTAAAAACACCAATTATAGTTAAAGGATTTAATAATGAAGGAAGTTTAATTACTTATAAAGCTAGGAATGTAAAAATACAAGTATGGGATAAGATATTAACAATAGAAGAAATTTATAATTATGATCTAACATCAAAAGATATACTTTTAGGAATGCCATTTTTAGATAAATTATACCCACATATAATAACTAGAACAGATTGGTGATTTACAACACCATGTAAACAGAAAGTAAGAGCAAAAAGAATTAATAATAAAATAAGAAAAAAAACTGATTGGACAAAAGGAAGTGAAAAAATTACACAAAAGTTAGAAAATATAAAAAATACTGAAGATACAATAGAACTAGTCGTATTTTCGATAAATAAAACAGAAATAACTATATTTTCAATAAATAAGATAGAAATAATTAAGAAAAAATTAGAACAATTATATAGTGAAGATCCATTAAAAGGATGGGAAAAACATAAAACTGCTATAAAATTGAATTAATAGATAAAAATAGCATAATAACCCAGAAACCATTAACATATAATTTTGACGATTTAAATGAATTTAAAATGCATATAGATGAATTATTAGAAAAAACAATATACACAAAAAAGAAATAGTAAACATAATAGTCCAGCATTTATAGTAAATAAACATAGTGAACAAAAAAGAGGAAAAAGCAGAATGGTTATTGAGTATAGAAATTTAAATGCAAAGACGATGACATATAATTATCCAATACCAAATAAGATATTAAAAATAAGACAAATATAGGGATATAATTATTTTAGTAAATTCGATTGTAAACCAGGATTTTACCATTTAATGTTAGAAGAAGAATCTAAAGAATTAACCGCATTTACGGTACCACAAGGATTTTATGAATGGAACGTATTACCATTTGGATATAAAAATGCACCAGGTAGATGTCAACATTTCATGGATAGTTATTTTAAACAATTATCTAATTGTATAGTATATATAGATGATATATTATTATATACAAAAACTAAAGAAGAACATTTAAAATTATTAGGACAATTTACAGATAAAATAGAAAAATTGGGAATAAGTCTAAGTGAAAAGAAAGCTGAAATCATGAAAAATCAGATAGAATATTTAGGAATACAAATAGATAAGAGTGGAGTAAAAATGCAACAACATATAGTATAAAAAATAATGAATTTGAAAGAAGAATTAGATACAAAAAAGAAATTACAATCATTTTTAGAATTAGTAAACCAAGTAAGGGAATATATTCCAAAATTAGTAGAAACTTTAAACCCACTACAGAAAAAATTAAAAAAGGATGTAGAATATAATTATAATGAAGGAGATAAAAAACAAGTTCAGAAAATAAAATTACTTTGTAAAGAATTACCATAACTACAATTTTCAGATGAAAATAGAAAATTTATATATATAGTAAAAGCAAATGCCAATGAATGTAGTTATGGAGGAGTACTTAAATACCGATATGAAGCAGAAAAATTAGAACACCATTGTAGATACTACTCAGGTATCTTCAATGAAATAGAAATAAAATGGGAAATAAATTGGAAAGAATTATGTTCATTATATAAATGTTTGTTAGCATTTGAGCCATATATTGTATATAACAAGTTTATTGTACGAACGGATAATACACAGGTACGCTGGTGGTTAACAAAGAAAATACAAAATTCAGTTACAACAAAAGAGATTCGGAGACTAGTCTTGAATATATTAAATTTCACATTTATAATTGAAGTAATTAGTACTAACAAAAATTTTATTGCAGATTACATATCAAGACAAAGCTACCCAGACTGATATAATAGAAGAGGATACTCTAGAAAAAATACTCAACACCCTAACTACGCTTTTAATGAAAGTGGACAGTATGGGTAATGAAATAGAAAAGCTAAAGACTAGAAGTTAAACTGAAGTCTATAGCTACAAATCAGCTAATTCAGCAGTGTGCAGAGCTATGCCGATCGGAAGACATTAAAGTTCCAGAGCTAGAAGGAGAGATGGGACACCTCATAAAACCAATAACACTTATCAATCTACTTCTGCAGGTACAAGCAGAGGAGTTAGTAGACAACGATATCAGAACATGAATAAGAATAAGATATTTGAGAAACCATTTATACCAAAAACACAAAAAGACCCCTTGTTCATACCCCCACAAATTACCACATACTGAGATAGATTGAACCAAGATTAAAAAGTTTACAACTATACAACCCAAAAATACATAGAAAATATCTACAGAGTACAAACTTTCCTAAACCTTAACCGCAGAGCTACAAATATCAAAGAACCAAACACAAATTATATAACCCAAAAATTACAAGGTTACAACAAGCTAATTGCACTACCCAAAATCAACCCAAGCTTAATAAAAACCAATTTGACTATGGATTATTAAATACCATATATACCCAAGAGGGAGAAGAACTAACAGTTACGGAAGAATTACATAAAATATTCACCACCTATAAAAGAATAACCAAAGGAAATATATTTTATATAAAGTGTTATACTGCACCAGCAGAGATATTATACGACGAAATAAAATCAGTTATACAAATCGTAAAAATAGCATTAACCAGAGATATGATTATACCGGAAGATAATATGCAGCAACCAGAGATACCCAGAATTGAGATACCTGATTTCTACGCAAATAAACGACTCATTGGAATAGCTACCATTATTGAAGAATTTGCAAATAATTATACCAATGGAAATCCAATATGGAGCTATTATTCAAGAGACCATCAGATGATTTATTCAAATTCAAAGAACTACGACAAGCAGATACGGATAACTAACTTGTGAAATAGATCTATTATATACTAAATGGATCTATTTGTCTTTGTGCGTGGATATTTCTTAACTTCGCTATATATTTCTATTTTAAATCTATTTGTGTTAGTTTTATCGATAGGGGTGATAAATATCCAATTAGATTATCTTTCGTAAGTTTTTCTAATAATATTTTTTCATCCATATTTTGTCTCCAATATTTTAAATATTCGTAGTTTATCATTTTATCATGTAGTAATTGCAGAGTTACAGATTTCTGTATAATAATTTTTCCTAATTGTACTATAACGTATATCTAATTCTAGATTTTCAATGTTATTTATTATCTTGTGTTGTTCTTCTCGTAGCGAGTTTTTTAAATTATATAAACTATCACATGTACTTTTTCCTAAATTTTCTAAGGTTTCTTCTATCCATATTAATTTTTCTTTTAGATTCTCCATTATTTTACTAATTCGGTTTCTATAATTAATTTCTTCATTTAGATTATCTTGATTTTTTCTAGTTTTTCTGATGTATTCTAACATCTCTTAATCTGAATAATATCCATCTGAGTAATTATCTAGGTATAACTGTGCTATCCAATTTATAGTTTCAATTTCATAGTCTAATACTTTTTCTAATATTATTTTCTTAATATCTATAATTTCTATATCTCTAAGTATATATAAGATTAAGACTTTAACATTATCTATCATTTAAAATTGACTAAATATTTTATTATAATATTTTGTAGTTGTTTGTTTTAGTCTTAGTAGTTCTTGCATATTTTCATTAAGAAATTCTATGTATTTTATATCTTTAGTTTCTATGTATTTAGCTAAATTTACTTTCATCTGTTTTTCTATTAACTGTATGTTTCTCATATATTTTTCCAAAAATTCTAGATATATGTAATTTATCATGGTAAGTATTTGTAAGAGTAGTTAGGTAAGTATGGGATGTAATTTATTCTAGTCATATAATATTTACCAAATGTTTTTTCTAATATGATTTTTCTTATATCTACCACTTTTATATCCTTGAGTACATACAAAATAAGTATTTTAAATTTGTCTACCATTACATCAAATAAATAATTATTCATTTTCATAAAATTGCTATTTTCAAAATATTCCCTTCAATCATGTACATAAAAAAATATGGTCATCTTAGATTATTGTATACTAGATTATTCTTAAATAACATGTTCTTCAATCACTATTGGCATGGTAATCTAGATACTTTTCCCTTAAACAACGCCTCTACTCTGGTTACTCCCCACCACGGCTTCTTGCCTTATTGGTTTCACCTTTAGGATGACATATTTCTTAGGGATTTTTCTCTTTTTTCACTTTACTAATAAACTTCTTAACATATTATTCTTCGAATAATTCTACTATAAAGTAACTAATATGAATTTATTTTATCATACCATGATTGTTGGGAATTATGAATTTAGCTATTCATAATCATAAATAAATATACCTGTTCAGGTAGGTTTGATATCTCTAAGGTTTGTTCCTCCATAGCTTTTCCATTGAAATAATTTTTTTTTTTAATAACTAAGCAAAATATTTTTTGTGGACAAGAGAGAGAGTTTTTGCTTCAACACATGAAGGATTGTCTTCTCTGCTGCCTTCTATGCCTATATTTATAATCAGAGAATGAATAATTTACATGGTTCTAATGTTACAAAAGAAAAAAGGCTATCCTAATATGTCTTTACACGTTTCCTCTATACATTTGTCCTAAAAAGACAATAATGGTGAAAGCTAATAAATGAAACAAGAAAAAGTCAAAAAGGCTAAAGCTATTTACATGACTTCATGTATATTTCAAAGTTAGCTCTTTCTTTTCTTCATATGTCACTTTCTTCCTTTAATGCTTTGTCTATTTTTGCTCCGTCTTCTTTTTAGCTTTTGTTAGTATCTGTTGATTTTTTTTATCTTCTTTCCAGCTGGCATGCTTATCTTCTTGATTTTTTTTATTCTAGGTGGACTTCTGGGATAATATTATCTTCTCCATTACATCTCGAGCATTGATGGTCTGGATATTTGTGTCCAATTATCTTGCAATATCTTGTCAATAAT
Organism: Capsicum baccatum var. pendulum; assembly: GCA_030864225.1. Lineage (NCBI taxonomy): Eukaryota > Viridiplantae > Streptophyta > Magnoliopsida > Solanales > Solanaceae > Capsicum > Capsicum baccatum. Next base: position 248,655,613 of record CM061550.1, read on the forward strand.
CCGTCTGAAATAAACCCTCTCTTAATTGCCCTTGTAGTAGATTGTTTTTCTGGGTTAAGTAATGTCATTATCCATTGCCTAACATCTTCCATATCTTCTTGTCGTAGTTCTTTTGAATTTGAATAAATCATCTGATGGTCTCTTGAATAATAGCTCCATATTGGATTTCCATTGGTATAATTATTTGCTAATTCTTGAATAATTGTAGCTAGTCCAATGAGTCGTTTATTTGCGTAGAAATCAGGTATCTCAATTCTGGGTATCTCTGTTTGCTGCATAATATCTTCCGGTATAATCATATCTCTGGTTAATACTATTTTTACGACTTGTATAACTGGTATTATTTCGTCGTATAATATCTCTGCTGGTGCAGTATAACACTTTATATAAAATAGTTTTTCTTTGGTTATTCTTTTATAGGTGGTGAATATTTTATATAATTCTTCTATAGCTGTTAGTTCTTCTTCGTCTTGGGTATATATGGTATTTAATAATCCATAGTCAAAATTGGTTTTTATTAAGCTTGGGTTGGTTTTGGGTAGTGCAACTAGCTTGTTGTAACCTTGTAATTTTTGGGTTATATAATTTCTGTTTGGTTTTTTGATATTTGTAGCTCTGCGGTAAGGTTTAGGAAAGTTTGTACTCTGTAGATATTTTCAATGTATTTTTGGGCTGTATAGTTGTAAACTTTTTTATCTTGGTTCAGACTATCTCGGTATGTGGTAATTTGTGGGGGTATGAACAAGGGGTCTTTTTGTGTTTTTGGTATAAATGGTTTCTCAAATATCTCATTCATATTTATGTTCTGATATCTTTGTCTACTAACTCCTCTACTTGTACCTGCAGAAGTAGATTGATAAGCGTTATGGGTTTTATGGAGTGTCCCATCGTCTCCTTCTAGCTCTGGAACTTTAATGTCTTCCGATCGACATAGCTCTGCACACTGCTGAGTTAGTTGATTTGTAGCTATAGACTTCAGTTTAACTTCATTAGTCTTTAGCTTTTCTATTTCATTACCCATACTGTCCACTTTTATTGAAAGCATAGTTAGGGTGTTGAGTATTTTTTCTAAAGTATCCGCTTCTATTATATCAGTCTGTGTAGCTTTGTCTTGATATGTAATCTTCAATAACATTTTTGTTAGTACTAATTACTTCAATTATAAATGAGAAATTCAATATATTCAAGACTAGTCTCCAAATCTCTTTTGTTGTAACTGAATTTTGTATTTTCTTTGTTAACCACCAGCGTACCTGTGTATTATCCATTTGTACAATAGAATTGTTATATACAATATATGGCTCAAATGCTAACAAACATTTATATAATGAACATAATTCTTTCCTATTTATTTTCCATTTTATTTCTATTTCATTGAACATACCTGAGTAGTATCTACAATGGTGTTCTAATTTTTCTGCTTCATATCGATATTTAAGTACTCCTCCATAACTACATTCACTAGCATCTGCTTCTACTATATATATAAATTTTTTATTTTCATTTGGAAATTGTAGTTTTGGTAATTCTTTACAAAGTAATTTTATTTTATGAACTTGTTTTTTATCTTCTTCATTATAATTATATTCTATATCCTTTTTAATTTTTCCCGTAGTGGTTTTAAAGTTTCTACTAATTTTGGAATATATTCCCTTACTTGGTTTACTAATCCTGAAAATGATTGTAATTTCTTTTTTGTATCTAATTCTTCTTTCGAGTTTATTATTTTTTGTACTATATGTTGTTGCATTTTTACTCCACTCTTATCTATTTGTATTTCTAAAAATTCTATCTGATTTTTCATGATTTCAGCTTTCTTTTCACTTAGACTTATTCCCGATTTTTCTATTATATCTGTAAATTGTCCAAATAATTTTAAATGTTCTTCTTTAGTTTTTGTATATAATAATATATCATCTATATATACTATACAATTAGATAATTGTTTAAAATAACTATCCATAAAATTTTGATATCTACCTGGTGCATTTTTATATCCAAATAGTAGTACGTTCCATTCATAAAATCCTTGTAATCCTTGTGGTACCGTAAATGCGGTTAATTCTTTAGATTCTTCTTGTAACTTTAAATAGTAAAATCCTGATTTACAATCGAATTTACTAAAATAATTATATCCCTATATTTGTCATATTTTTAATATCTTATTTGGTATTAGATAATTATATGTCATAGTCTTTGCATTTAAATTTCTATACTCAATAATCATTCTGCTTTTTCCTCTTTTTTGTTCACTATGTTTATTTACTATAAATGCTGGACTATTATGTTTACTATTATTTTTTTGTATATATTGTTTTTCTAATAATTCATCTATATGCATTTTAAATTCTTTTAAATCGTCAAAATTATATATTAATGGTTTCTGGGTTATTATGCTATTTTTATCTATTAATTCAATTTTTATAGTAGTTTTATATTTTTGCCATCTTTTTAATGGATCTTCACTATATAATTATTTTAATTTTTTTCTTAATTATTTCTATCTTATTTATTGAAAATATAGTCATTTCTATTTTATTTATCGAAAATACGACTAGTTCTATTGTATCTTCAGTATTTTTTATATTTTCTAACTTTTGTGTAATTTTTTCACTTCCTTTTATCCAATCAGTTTTCTTTCTTATTTTATTATTAACTCTTTTTGCTTTTACTTTCTGTTTACATGGTGTTGTAAACCACCAATCTGTTCTAGTTATTATATGTGGGTATAATTTATCTAAAAATGGCATTCCTAAAAGTATATCTTTTGAAGATAGTTCATAATTATAAATTTCTTCTATTGTTAACATCTTATCCCATACTTGTATTTTTACATTCCTAGCTTTGTAAGTAATTAAACTTCCTTCATTATTAAATCCTTTAACTATAATTGGTGTTTTTAATTTATCCCATTTGCTTTCTGGTAAGCAATTATATCTACATAGATTAGCTTTTGCTCCTGTATCTATCATAGGCGTATAATATCTATTGTAATAGCCTTCTACTACTATCTTCATTAATACATATATTTTCATTTCATGTTAAGGCTTTTCTTAAAAATAATTTCTCTCTGTTATATGTTAAGGTTAATTGTGTATGTTCTATATTATATGGTTTTACTTGTTCTAGCCATTTTATTCCTAATATTATATCTGCTTTTTGCATTTCTTCCTTTACTTTAAATTCTATTTTTATTTTTCTAATTCCTATTATTATTTTTTTCTGCTATATTTTTACTATTTATTAAGATTCTTGGTAGATATGGGCATATATCATTATCAATTTTATTTTCTTCATTTTTACTAGATATTTTGATATATAATTTTCTTCTTGTCCTGTATTTAAGAGTATTAAATATTCTTTTTCATTTACCTTTCCTGTTATGTAATATTGGTTTAAATTATTTGTTAAATTTATTTCATAACTTGTTCTTTTTGATGAGCTTGATGATTCTGGTTTTTCATCAACTATTCTTTTCGTTGTACTTATTCTATCATTTATTATTTCTAAAGTTTCTTCTATATCTATGTCTCTATAGTTATAATCGTTATAATCTATTGTTTTTACAATTTGTTTGAATGGACTTTCTATTCGCATTTTGTTAATCTTATTTTTTCCTGTTATTTTATGTTTTGTTGTTAGTACATATAAATTTTTGCATCTTGCTGTAAATATTTTACTTCTTGGGGTTAATTCTATTCCTGGTATTTTCCAATATAATACTAATGATTTATCTATATTTTTATCTATTACCGCTACTGAATAATTTGCACTTATTATAAATTTAAATTTTTGGTCTATTAAATTTTCTTTTATGGCAGTTATTATGCTTTTTTCTATAGGTTTTATAATTCTATTATCTGCTAAATATAATTATATTGGTGTGTCTATTCCTTCTCTAAAACATGCTTTTATTAATATCTCTGTACCTCCAAGGTGTACATATTTTATTGGGTTTCTACTTTTTATATCGTTTATCTCTTTATTAATTATTGTTTTTGTTACTAGTGGTGTACTAGCTTTACCTTTTGCATATCTACAGTCTATTACATATTCCTTTCGGCTTACTACATAATATTCTTCTTTTTTCTTAGTAAATAGATTTCTTATTGTTGGTATTTTTAAATATTTTTTCTACACTTAAGTCTAATTCTTTTCCTTTTATTTCATCAAATATGTTAATGTCAAATATTATTTTTTGGTCTGTTCCTTCATCATTTAAATATTCTTCCTTTGTTATTATTTTTATATCTTCTTCAGTCATTTGATTCATCTATTTCACTATCTATTTCATTATCTGTTTCATTTTCTGAAATTTCATATATACTATCCTCACTTTCTAATTCATAATCTATATAATCTATCTGCATATATTCTGTATTTTCTATTTTTATTTCTGATATTTGTTTATTTTTTGGATTTTTAGGTAATTTACAATCTCTAGCTAAATGTCCTAATTTTTCACAATTATAACAAGTACATTCTTTTATAGATTTCTTTTTTCTATATGGTTTTTTGTATTTATAATTTTTTACATAATATATTTTTCTTGGTTTCGTGTATTTATATTTTGATTTTTCATATTTCTTATATTTATTATGTCTTTTTCTTTTCTTATAATATCTTTCTTCACATCCAAATTGGGGTGCTATTTTATCTTTGCAACATGTTAAATTTCTTATAAATGTTTTTTCCATTTTTAATTCTTCTCTATATTTTTCACATAAGTTTCTATACCATTGTTGTAAAAATTTTATTATTGCTCCTAGAGTATCTACTATTTTTGCTTCTTCCCAACTTTTTATTATCTTTGAACTAAATGGTTCGTGTAATTTATTAAAATATAATTTTCTTATTTCTTTCCTTTCTTCCATATTATATGCTCCTTTATAATAATATTCTTTAAATGCACAAGTATATTCATCTATATAACACATATTACATATTGCTAATTTTAGCATTAAATACTATTTGTATCTTTTTCTTCCTTTTGTTCTTCTTCTATTGTTGTCATACTACCAAATTCATCTTTTATAGCTGTTTCATATTTTTTTTAATAATTCTATAGGTGTTAGTTTAGTTGTTGTTGATGATGTTCTTTTTGTAGGTTTGTTAGTTCTCAATACCTTTTTACTATTTTCAGTTAAATTTGAAAACCATAATTTTACTATTCCTATTAGTGTTCTTTTTATATATTCTGGTGCATCTGTTATGTTTATATTATTATCTAATAATTGTTTTGTCATATATCCTATCCATAATTGTATTGTTTTTTCTGTATCTATTACACAGGCTAAGTCTAAAAAGTTATAATTTTTATTAGCTATTTGCTTTGGTGTCCATTTGTTATATTCATTCTTTAGATTAAATCTTTTAAACTTATTCTTATAATATGTAGGTTTTCTTATTTCTGATGTTCTAGGTATTATATTTTCATCTTCTTTTTTATCAAGAGTATTTATTTCTGTGTTAATATTTTCTAAGTTTTCTTCATTAATTACTTCTTGTTTTTCATTGATTTCTAAATTTTTTGTATTTGTTAATATTTCTGTATATGTTTCACTATCTTCTAAATCATAATTATCTGTCTCTTCAACATCTATTTTATTTATTTCTAATTCCTTATTTTTTATTTCTTTATTGTTTATTTCTAATTTTTCTTTAAATTGATTTATCTCGTTTAATAATTTTTGTTCTTTATCTTTTTCTTCCTTTTCCTTTTGTCTTTGTTCATACAAATCTTTTAACATTTGTAGTTCTTTTTCTAATTCAGCAATCCTACTATTTTTAGTTTCTTCTATTTTTCGTATTTCTTCTGTAGTTTGTTGTTTTATTTTTTCTATTTCCTTTTTCCTATCTATTTCTTTATTTTTCTCTTTCTATTCTTACCATAGCTGTCAATTTATCTTCTAATTTTAATTCTTCATTTTCTAACATTAGATATAAATGTTCATCTATTTTCTTGTATCTTCTTCCTAGATTAGAAAATACTATTTTTATTTTTAATCCTTCGTGATTTTCATATATTTTTTCATCTATTATAAATTCTTCTTTGTTCATTTTATTGTAAATAGTTCATGTTGATATATATATATATTCTAAATTATCTATTTGTGATTCTAATTTTGATATTTCATCTTTTTGTGTATTTATTGAGTTTTCACTAACTCCGGTAAATATATTATAATGTAGTCTTTCTATTCTTATTTTTAATTCTTTACGTTTTTCAGAAATAATTTGTTTTAGTTCTTTGTATTTTTGTACTTTATACATTTAAACCATATTTATACTATTTTGGTAGATATCTAAATCTGATTTTACCATAATTAGGTGGTATGTGTCTCATTCTTCTAGATTTTAAATGGATTATTAATTTTGCTTCAATACTAGATATTAAGGTAATTAAGTAGGCTAATCTTTGTGTGTTTTCTTTTGTTTTATTTAGACTTATGTGTTCTGAATAATTACTAATTAAAGATTCTTTAATTAAGATCAAATTTTATTCCGTAGATCACCATTTTTCTCTTTGACATTACTTCATAGAAGACCTTGGTAGGTCAAATTATGATTTTTAGTCGAATTTGTCATCTCAGTTATAAAGTTACTGCTATTTTTTCCAACAATGGATAGAAGTCGATCATGAATCCAATATAAGTGCCCAAAACTTAAACAAATCACTCATCTGGTGCATCAGATGAGTAATCTATTACAACAGAAGAAATATCTGTTGCATCAGACTGATTATCTGTTGCATCAGACTGATTATTTGTTCGATTAGATTGATTATCTGTTGTATCAGACTGATTATCTGTTGTATCAGATTGATTATCTGTTGCATCAGACTGATTAATCTGTTTGGAACAACACAAATCAGCCCCTGCCATAAACCCAACAGATAACCAATATGTTTTTCTATTGCTACTAGATTCAAAATTATTTCTTACGTCCAATCGTCGACATGTTTATTGAGAATATAATAGACAGAATGAAAATTAAATACTCCCTCCGTATCAAATTACCCGTCCTAAATTTTTTAATTTGATTTCTCATTTTACTTGTCTTTTTTTATTAATCAAGAAGAGATTAAAAAAAATTCCATGTTTTAATCTTTGCATTAATCACTTTTTCTTCAAATTAAAATGTAAACATCATTTAATATGGGTACTATGATAAACTAGGCATGTTATTAATTATTTTTCTTAGTCAATGTGCCATTTCAATTTGGGACGGGTAGGATAATTTAAGACAGAGGGAGTTATCTGTTGAACCAAACTAGTTATCTATTGCAACATATGAGTAATCTGTTTGGAACAACATAAATCATCACCTGCTACAAACCCAACAGATAAATCTTAAATCTTTCTATTGCTACTAAATTCAAAATTACTCCTTACGTCTAATCGTCGACTTGTTTGTTGAGAAGATAATAGACAGAATGAAAATTAAATATGAATTAAAATGGTCAAAGTTGATCAAACATAATTTTTTACTAAGCTAAAACAAATAAAAATACATATACAGACTTAGAAAGAAAGAAGAAACAAAATAATCTAATTATTATTAATAGATTTTTCATCATTATTATTACTATCGCTAGCCACATCTTCGACAGGCAGCAACAATGCCCTTCTTATCCTGCGGATCTCCCACAACATCCTTACTCTGACAGTGGTTAAATCCCACTGTATATCATGTACCTACCTCTGCAGTTCCCGTACGCCATCTCGTAAAATAGCGACATCCCACATTGGATTGTCTATATCTAGAACATACATAAATTGACAAAAAATACAAAAACAAAAGTAAAGAAAAAATTCCAAAAGTTATACAACGTATATTTACACAAAAATCAAGAAAAAAACTTACCAAAGATAGAGAAAAAATCAAGTTCTTGAAGAGAAAGTAGTTGAAGGTGTAATATTATGAAAGACAAGAGCAAGAAATAAATAGATATGTGTTGTAGAATGAACGAGTAAGGAGGAACCTATTTATAGAGGATAGAATTTGAATGAGTTAGGCAAGAAGGCGTGACTGTTCATATCTATTTATTAATACTGGTGACTTTTTCATTACTGTGGAAAGTTGTGATTTGATAAGTTCTTTTCAGTGACCACTTTTTTGAGTTGTGACAATAGATTATATTTCTATTGCATCAGATAACCCATTTGTGACAACAGATATACCATTTGTTGCAACAAATCTACGATCTTTCGCAACATATATCTTTTTAATTATCATCATATCTTTATCTTTAATCTAAATTTGGTGAATTTTTTACTAATATATAAATTAAAAAAATAGATTCAAAAATAAAAAAGGCGCGACTGTTCACCTTCATTTATTAATATTGGTGGCTTTTTGATTACTGTGGAAAGTTGTGACTTGATAAGTTCTTTTCAGTAACCATTTTTTGAGTTGCAACAAATATACCATTTGCTGCAACAAATCTACAATCTATTGCATCAGATAATATATTTGTTGCACATATAAGCTATTATTTTAAATAATCAACATATCTTTAATCCAAATTTGGTAGTCTTTATTATATAATTTAAAAAAACAGATTAAAAAATAAATATGTCCAAGAGTCATGATTAGTTATTAAAATTAAATAACCATTTTGTTATGGTTATAAATTGTGTTTATCATTTATTTTCTTATTATTTTTTTACGAATCATTTTTCATATTAAATAATTGAAAAGTCATGTCTTTTCACCCTCTTTGTAACAATAACTCTTTTAATTAATAACCGTCTGTTGCAACATATGATCTATCTGTTGCATCAGATTAACCTCTGTCGACATATTGAGAATAAATAATAAGAAAGAATGATAATAAAATAATAAATAAGAATTTAAAATTCAAAGTCGACCACCAAACATAGATTTTTGAAAACCTTGGGTAGATCCGATATACAAAAGAAGGAAAATAAATACATACGCTAAAAGAAAAAAACCATAACCTAATTATTATTACTACTATTATTATTATCACTACTATTATTATTATCATTACTATTATTATTATTATTATTACTATTAGTATTGTCAACTGGACAATTTTCATTCGGCTTATTATTATTACGATTAGTATTGTCAATTGGACAATTTTCATCCGGCTGCAGCAGGGCCCTCCTCAGCCTTGCTCCGAAGTCGTCCAAATACGTCTAGAGTTTATCAAACTACCTATGATGTTCCTGCAAAGACACGATATAAATCTTCTTGTACGAATCTGTATCAAACATATTTGTATTGTAAGTTTAGTAGAGTGAACGAGTGAAAGGAGGCTGGAGAGACTAATGTTTCGGTTTTTGACAGAATATTTAGCATCATCTTCTTGGGAAAATTGTATGTTTTCAAGAAACCAAAGTGGTATTTAATGAGTTTTTTTTAGTGTTTCAGGGAAAGGAGTGAACCACAGAAGAAACATGGAAAAAGTAGCAGAAAAGGAATTTGATGGTCAAAATGGTGGACCGTCAGTCTTGCGACGGACCACCAGGTGTACCGTCAGTCTTGCGACGAATCACCAGTTGTAACATCAGTATTTATCAAGAAAATGGCCTCCTGAAGGACTCAGTGATGGACCAAACGGTGAACCGTCAGTCTTGCAACGGACCACTAGGTATACCGTCAGGCTTTGTCCAGAAACCACTCTTCTGAAGAACTCAGTGATGAACCAAATGGTGGTCCGTCGGTGGAACATCAGTCTTGGGATGGACTACCAGGTGTAACATCAGTATTTATCCAGAAACCACTATTCTGAAGGACTCAGGGACAGACCAAATGGTGGACCGTCAGACTTTCGACGGAACCACCACTTTGGCCGTCGACTTGGACATGGTTTTTCTGATTTTAAATTTTAAATTCCATTTTACCTAGGAACATATAAATACTAAATTTTAGGGTTAGTGGAGAAGTTTTTTTATCTTTTACAAGTTTTTCATCTATAGAAACTTATTGTAACCTAATACTTTGGGGATAGAAGCATATCTTTGGGGAACTTAATCATTCAATTCTTTATTGAAGATTCAAGCACTGATTCTTGAGATTACTGTAAGTGAATTCTAAATCTATTTATGAATAATACAAGAATTATTTCTTCTTGTTTTATGGAATTTTGTGGCTAAGTTCCAATAACTAGTGTTATGGGATCCTTAATGTGAAAAACATCTATTGGTTGTGAATCAAATTGCGTTCCATAAATAATTGATATTAGATAAAAATTTCTTCAATTTAATGGATTTCTTGGTTGCAAACTTAAAAAGTGATCCCAAGAACATCACTTTTATGAAAGGAAAGTGTTTGTTGGGAAAAAGAAAGTGTTTACATGAATTCTAAGGGCTTTAACCTATAGATTAATGGCAAATGCCCTAACAGGATTAACTTACATGAGAAAATGGTTGAAAATACAATGTATACTTTGAGTTTGAGAGAATTAGAGGATAATCTATCCAGTTATGTTGAGAAACTAAGGGATAAAGAATAGGATTCAACCCTTCTTGCAATTGAATTTCTTAATTGGAACTCTTAAGTGATTCACAACCCTAGTTGTGCTAGCATTTTTATAACCATAGCCCTGGTTTGTTTAATATCATTAAATTACTAATTACAATGAGAATAATTCGTTGGAATACTCTTGTTACAATTAATTACTTTATAAGATAAAAATCAAAACCCCCCTTATTCAGGAGCCTCTGATCAATAGTTTAGTAACGATTATAATACTTAGTAAGCATAGTATTCCCTATGGGATTCGACACCGAACCTAGTTGGGTTCTATATTTTACAGCGATCGCTTACACTTTCTAACAAGAGTTGTAGTTTGGGCGTATCAAATTTTGGCCCTGTTGCCAGGGAATACGGTTGTCAACTAAGTTTATGATTGTTAATCGACCCTTTGGTCAAAGATTCTCAAATTTTACTTTTTATTTGTTGTTTTTGTTTTGTGCAGGTTGAGTGTCTGGTATGCCAAGTACTCGGAGATCAGGTCAACCATTATTACCTATTCATCCAGAACCACAGCTCATTGGCAGAATAGATGGTCAACAGGACCCAAAAAGAATAGCTGCTCAGTAGAAGCAGGCTAGATTAGCAGCCTTGGTAGCTGCATAAGTAAACTAGCAGAATACAGACAATGATGGTCGAGAAGTAAACTTAGATGATAAGGACCTGGGCAATGATGAGTTATTAAACCCAAGGTGTGAAGATGATGTAGCCGCATCAGGGAACATGAATATCAACAAAAATTGCTAGGCTAGGATGAGACTTGAATGTCGAGCTATCCAATTTACTCTAGACGATGATGATGATGACTTGGATGGGGCTGGTGCTATAGGGGCTATTATTCCTCTGCCCTTATCACCCAGAGCTAAGTTTAATATCACGAGTACTATGATCTAGTTAATTCATCTTAAGGCACTGTTCGGTGGACTTACAAGTGATGACCTGAATATGCATTTGATTAACTTTATCTCGACATGAAAATTATTCGACAATCCAGGAGTAGAACAAAATTCTATTCGGCTGCTACTATTCTCGTTTTCTCTGTCGGGAGAAGCAATTTTATGGTTGAATGGGCTAATTCCTGATTCTATTACAAATTGGAGGCAATTGAAGGATGCTTTCTTAGAAAGGTTCTTTCTGCCGTCCAAGAAGGCACAATTAAGAGATGAATCTAGTAATTTTAGATAGCTTCCAACTGAAGCTCTCCATTAAACTTGGGAAAGGTTCAAAAAGAAGCTAACATAGTGCCCCAATCATCAGATGACCAACATCCACCTGAAGGAGATATTATATAGGGCCTTGAATTAGGTGACTAAGCCAGTGATGGATAATGCTACGGGTGGGTCATTCATGGACGTCACTTTTCCTGAGGCGTCTGAGATGATGGATCATATGACAAAGTAGAGTAGAGCTTGGTATACCAAGGATTCTAAGGTAGCAAACTCTACTATATCTATTGGCATGACTGCAGAACAGAGGCCAAAGGAAGAGGAACGTGACCAAGACATGGCTCACATGAAGATGCAGATGGACTTTCTTACCAAGTATTTATTATCAAGAAAGACAGAGAAGGTTAATGTTATTGTATCACAGGGAAGAGCTGGCTCCAATTCAGAGGAGGAAGCAAATTATTTGAATAATCAGGGGGGTTTTCGAGGGAGTGGCCAAGAAAACCAAGGTAGTAACTACTATGATAAATCTAGATACAAGGACTAAGACCAAGGAAATTAGAAAAACAAGAATGACAGGAGTGGGTTGTATGTGTCTCTTGGAAATTATGAGGCTATTACAACAGCTATGGGAAGATGTCCATGGAATATATGATGGCTAAATTATTGAAAGGGGTGGAAGTAACCAATAATGGAGTAGCAGAGATGAAAAATGATTTATCCTTGATGAATCAATTGGTTGACTCACACTCTACTTCAATAAAATAGTTGGAACAGCAAATGAACCAACTTTCTATTGCGTTTAATCAGAGGAAGGCTAGAACTCTACCAAGTGACACAGTTTAAAATCCAAGAAAGGATGGTTCATGCATAGAAATTACCACTAGGAGTGGTAAAGTACTGGAGAGCCCATCTATGGGTAAGCTTGTGTTTGATATTATGGCAGTGAATATTGATAAAGAAGATATTGATCATCCGGTAGAGTCTAGAAAACCGGATGAGGTTATTCATGATGTTGTATCAAACTGTCGTTAGGCTGATGAGTTGAAAAGAGAGGAAGACAAGGAAAAGGAAGTAGTAGTGAACACTCTCCCAAAACCACCACTTCTCTTTCCTTAAAGATTGAAGAAGAAGGCTAAGGATACGAAGTTTAGAAAATTCATGACTATGTTGAAGTAGTTGATGGTAAATATGACTTTGGTTGAGGCACTTGAGAAAATTCCAGGGTATGCCAAATTTATTAAGGACCTTTTGACAAAGAAAGAGTGGCGAGCTATGAACCGGTGGATAATCTCCATCATTACAGCGCTATTGCTACAAGGTCCTTGGTGCAGAAAACGGTAGACCCAGGAGCATTTACTAAGCTTGCATGGTAGGGTCTTTAGAATTTGATAAGGCCTTATGTAATATGGGAGCTAGCATTAACTTGATGCCGCTAGCTGTTTATAAAAAGTTGGTTTAGGAAACCCCACACCCACCAACATGTGACTTATGATGATAGATAGATCGGTAAAATGCCCTGTTTGTATTTTGTATGATATGCTGGTGAAGGTGGTTACCTTTATATTTCCTGTGGATTTCATAATTATAGATTGCGAGGTAAACTTTGAGGTATCCATAATCTTAGGTCGACCTTTTCTCACAACTGAAAGTGTGCTGATTGATATGCGAGCTAATGAGCTCCTATTTAGGATAAATGATGAAGTGGTGCATTTTGATGTGTGCAAATCAATGAAACAACATAACAAGATGAGCGTTTTCAAAATTGTTGATGTATATTATGATGACGATTAGGAAGTACCAATAGAGGAGCAGCTTGTTATTGAGTCATTAGCCGCAGTACTTATGAATTTTGATCGTGAAGATATTGAGGATTATGAAGAGACCGTTTGTGCTTTGACAGGAATGTGATCATACTCTCATGCTCCTAAGAAGCTCGATCTTGATCTTAAGAATCAACCAATACCACTGGCAAAGCCATTCGTTGAAGAGCCACTGGTTTTGGAATTGAAAGAGTTACCGGTCATTTGAGGTACGTGTTTCTGGGTAGTGGTAATTCACTACCCCTAATTATTGTTTCTGATCTGGGTGAGCAACAGGTGGAAGCTCTCATCTCTGTTCTTAAGAGATATAAGAGAGCTATTGGCTGGACTATTGCAGATATCATTGGTATTCCTCCTGGCATATGTATGCACATAATTTAGCTAGAGGAGGATTGTGTACCTACCATTGAGCATCAGTGTCGCCTGAACCCACCTATGCAAGAGGTGGTAAAGAAAGAAATCATCAAGTGGTTAGATGCAGGGGTGGTATATCCTATATCAGACAGTAAGTGGGTGAGTCCTGTGCAATATGTTCCCAAGAAAGGTGGCATGATAGTGGTAGCCAATGACAAGAACAAATTGATCCCACTCAGGCCTGTTCATGGGTGGAGGGTGGGTATGGATTACCTAAAACTCAACTCGTGGACATTAAAGGATCATTTTACAATGCCCTTCATGGATCAAATGCTTGATCGATTGGCAGGAAAGGGATGGTATTGCTTTTTGGATGGTTATTCTGGACAAAACCAGATTTGTATTGCTCCCGAAGATCAGGAGAAGAAAAGTTTTACATGCTCGTATGGAACTTTTGTATTCAAGCGGATGCCATTTGGGTTATGTAATGCACCTTCCACTTTTCAGTGGTGCATGATGTCTATTTTCTCAGATATGGTTGAAGAAACCTTGGAGGTGTTTATGGATGATTTTTCAGTTGTAGGAGATTCATTTGAGTTGTGTTTGGAAAACCTGAGTATGGCCTTGCAAAGATGTGTGGAATTCAATCTTATACTTAATTGGGAGAAGTTCCACTTTATGGATAAGGAGGGAATTGTTCTCGGGCATAAAATTTCAGCAAAAGGAATTGAATTTGATCGCGCCAAGGTTGAAGTTATTGAGAGGCTACCACCTCCAATTTCTATGAAGGGGGTTCATAGTTTTCTCGGCCATGCTATTTTTATCAGAGGTTTATTAAAGACTTCTCCATGATTGCAAACCCACTCTGTAAAATTTTAGAGAAGAAAGCGAAGTTTTCCTTCGATGAAGATTGCTTGAAGGCATTTGAATGCTTTAAAAGGAAGCTGGTTGAAGCCCCTATCATTGTTGCACCGAATTGGTCCAAGCTATTTGAGATCATGTGCGATGCAAGTGGTGTTGCCCTTGGATCTATTTTAGGTCAAAAGAAGGACAAATTAGTTCATCCAATATATTATGCCAGCAAAGCTCTGAATGAAGCTCAAAAGAACTACACTGCCACCGAACAAAAACTCCTTGCTGTAGTGTATGCTTTTGAGAAATTTAGAGCGTATCTTCTTGGAACCAAGGTGGTGGTCCACACTGACCATGTAGACTTGAGATATTTGATGGCTAAAAAAGATGCGAAACCAAGGATGATTAGATGGGTGTTACTACTCCAAGAATTTGACTTCGATGTCAAAGATAGAAAGGGTTGTGAAAACCAAATGGTAGATCATCTGTCTAGGATGGAAGGTGAGCAAGCAGTTAGAGATGAGATGGATATCAATGATACATTTCTACATGAGGAGATCTTAACTGTTGTTCCATAGAAACTACCTTGGTACGTTAATTTTGTGAATTATATGGTGAGCGAGGTGATTCCAGAAAATCATTCTTTTCATCAGAGAAAGATATTTCTTCATGATGTGAAACACTACTTCTGGGATGAGCGATATCTTTTTTGCCAATGTGCTAATAATATAATAATGAGATGTGTTACAGAGGTGGATGTATTGAGCATATTGGAAGCATGTCATGCTTCCCCAGTCGGGGGACACCATGAAGGTGATCAAACTACGAGAAATGTGTTGCAGAGTGGCTACTACTGGCCATCCTTATTCAAGGATGCTCATGAGTTTGTGATGATATGTGACCAATGTCATAGGCAGGGGTCGATCTCCAAGAGGTATGAAATGTATTTCACGAAGATGCTTGAAGTGGAATTGTTTGACGTCTGGGGCATCGATTTCATGGGCTCTTTTGTAAGCTCGTATGGAATGAAGTACATTTTAGTTGTTGTGGATTATGTATCCAAATGGGTCAAAGCTGTTGCCTTGTCTAATAATGAAGGGAAGAGAGTTTTTGAATTTCTTAAGAAGAACATCTTCTCTCGCTTTGGAGTAACACGAACTATTATAAGCGATGGAGGATCCCAATTTTGTAACAAAGTGTTCCGGGTGGCTTTAGTGAAATATGGGGTGAAACAACATAGAGTAGCAACTCTATATCAGCCACAAACTAGTGGGAAAGTGGAGGTGTCGAATCGGGAGATTAAAACCATCCTAGCCAAAATAGTGAATGCTAATAGTCAAGATTACGCTCGAAAGTTAAATGACGCTTTGTGGGAATATCGGACTACTTTTAAGACTCCAATTGGCATGTCACCATATCATCTAGTCTATGGAAAAGCATCCCATTTACTGGTTGAGCTGGAACACAAGGCTTTGTGGGCTCTAAAAAGGTTAAATCTGAATTGGAAGGAGGCAGTAGAGCTAATATTAGGGAAACTGAATGAGATGGATGAATTCCTTCTCAGGGCTTACAAAAGATCGGACCTTTACAAAGAGAAGATAAAAAAGTATAATAACAGAAGACTTGAAAGTAGAGACTTCTAGAAAGGTGATATGGTACTTCTGTTTAATTCCAAGCTCAAATTGTTTCCAGGTAAACACAAATCTAAGTGGTCAAGACCATTTAAAGGTAGTCAAGTCTACTCATCTAGAGTAGTCGAGCTTGAAAATAAAGACGACAACATCTTCAAAGTGAATGGGCAATGAATTAAACTTTATATCAGTCTAAAAGACTGGATAAAAATTATTGATATCTTTTATGTCGATGAAGTCTAGTAATCGAGATAACTGAGTCGTTCTACGATGATAAAACAGGCGCTAGTGGGAGGCAGCCCACAACGTGTTGTTGTTACCATAGTTAGAGTCTATTTCATGCTTTTGTGCAATTTTGATGTGTTTTTAAAGTGTGCAGGACAAGAATTGCAGTAAAAAAGGAAAAGAGGGATACAAGTGAGCTACTGGAACAAGGTGATAGACGAATTGGCGGACCACCAGTACCTTGATGGACCACCACTTTCACCCATCAAGAAATGGCAAGAAAGTTTATTCACTGGATAAGCCATGATGGCCTAAGAGACAGACCGTCACAAACTTAGTGGGCCATCATAAAATCCATCAAAAGTAAGAACAGTAATCTACATTCTGGTAAGAAGTGACGGTCAGACTGGTAGACCGTCACATTCTTTGTAGACCGTCCCATTGACTGTCACACCAAAATAGAAACACCCAAACTCTGGTGATGAGTGACGTTCAAAGTGATGGTCCGCCATTCTTACGATGTACTGTTAATATCACCGTCACTTTAACCCTAATTCTAAATAGGTCGGGTTAAATTGGTACTCTTTATAAGTACTTCGTATTTGACCCAAAGTGAGATTTTAAGGATAAAATTGAGTGGGTACATTTATTGTAACCATTCCATGACCTTTAGCTGATCCACTTCCTTGAGATTCGAAGAACCTGAAAGGAGTTATCCCATCTAAGAATCCTTATCTTCTTTGTTTTTACCTTATTTAAACTATCTCACTTCTTCCCTCTCTTCATCATAAATAAGGAGTAACGCAAGAGCTAGAATCTATAAATTAGCTTTGTCTTTGAAGTTTCAAGCATGTAGCGTACCTGCAAAATCAAGGTATTTGCATACCCTTCTTTTGTGGTTGTCCAAATTAAATGTAAGAGCATGATTTCCTTTTCTTGGTGTGTTCCTATTGTGTTGAGTTTGAATGACTTGAGTTGGACTTCAATGTTCCAATTTGTGTGAAATCTGAGTAGCATAAGTTGTAAAATTCGATAAATGTGCTTAAAATATGAGTTTAGTACTGTGTTGATAGGTGGAAATTAATCTGATATGCAATTGCTCGACGAAAGGGTCAAACCCAAAACTATGGCTAAAGACAAAGGTGTGACGGTTGAACTGGTGGACCATCAACTTTATAATGGACCACCAACTTGACCGTCACAATGCACTCTGAGATGACACTTTCTAGATAAGCTACGATGGTTGAATTGGTGGACCATCAACTTTTTGATGGACCACCAACTTGAATGTTACAAAGCAGTCTGAGATGGCACTTTTTGGATAAGTCGTGACCATTGAATTTGTGGACCATCTATTTTTTGATGGACCACCAACTTGACCGTCACAAGGCAAAATTACATAATGTGATTATGACTTCTTTTTCAGGTGTTATGGCCCTTAAACTTCCATAAACCATGGGAGGAAGATCTTAATGAGGTAGGAATGCATCCGCAATGGCTTATAATACCAGACAAAATAAAAAAGAAGCTCTCACACTCTCCCATTATGAGGAAGAGACTGAGAGTACCTCTAACAATACAAATTCAAGCCTCGATGAGGCAACTGTTGCTGTAGCTCAACCATTGCCTGCAGAGGGTAAAACTAAAACTATTAATGTGGAGGATCAAATGGAAGTTCCTGATGCTGAAGTTGAACCAGATAGTAACAGTGTTATCAGGCGGAAGGATCCACAAATTCGAGAGGCTATCAGGTGGCAGATAGAGGGAGCACAAAAAGAGTTCTATGACAGGTTGACACCCATAGCTTGAGGGATCAGAAGATCATTCATAGAAGAACATCAAATTATGAAAATAGAGATTTATGAATATCCCGAGTTAGAGCACGTTAAACGAATATGTACTGGCATAGATGAGCAAACCGCTAGGAGATTACCAACCGAAATGGGTAAGGGAATTCTTCGCAAATTATCTGTGTTTGGTGAAAAAGGGATGCACAAAGGGGAATCCAATCCCAAATAGACCAAATAGGGAGTCTGTCCCGGTTTGAGGGGTCACCGTTGATATCTTATCTTGAATAATTAATAGGATGCTATTCAGGCCAGGATATGAGGATCCACCCGCTGTCCCAGATTTTGAGTATAGAATGAGAAATGCTTCCAGTCAGAGATGTTGGGCAGCTTCTTTATTGACTGATGATGGAAATCCTTCCTGGTTGACAAATTCCAAAGAGCACATTACAAAGTTCACTCTCAGCTTTAAAGCTAAGTTCTGGTGGGCTATTGTTCGGTTAAGGTTAATGCCAACAAAAGGAGATGGGAACCTAGATCATCACAGAGCAGTAGTAGTATCCAATTTGGTTTCAGGGATACCAATTAATTTTGGCTAGCTAATTGCAGACGAGATGTTCATGTGGGCACATAAAGTGACCACTTTTGTACCCTTCCCATGTTTGATCATTGATTTATGCAAACAAGCCAATGTGTCACTGATTTGTGAGGTTGACAACGAATTATAGGCTACACATAGGTAGAACATTGAGAAGTCGAAAGATAAATTGAAGTTCGAAATTTGTATGACCAAGCCTCCAGCATATCATCCTCAGTCTGCACCAGCTCTTGAGGACACAGAAATGCCCAAAGGTATGTATTTTCCTATCACCACATATGTACCACCTGATTATATGCCCCTGGGAATATCTGCAGGGTCAGGTTCTACACAGTCTGCTGGTGGAGCAGAGTTTGCTGAATACAGGTTCAGCCAGAAATTTTTGTTAAGATGGTGAAGAATCAAAAGTTGTTTCAGAAATAGTTAGAAAAGTGGGCTGGAGATTTCAAGCCTTTTGTCGATGAAATTGTAGACGAAGCAGTCAGGACATTTCAAATTATTAAAGTTAGGATGGATAACATGGAAGCCCATATCAAAAAATGGACAGATTCATTGTCTCTCCCTGATCTTGCCAAGCTTATGGCAGAGTTCGAGCAGGCAAAGGCTGACATAGTAGAGTTAAAGGGGAAACAATAATAGTCGCTTGCATTTGACCCAACTTTAGTGGTTAGTGATGATGATATGGGCATTCTGGATCTAATGGGTAGACCCGTGAAGGATAAAGGCAAGCAACAAATGGATGAAAAAGAAGCAAAAAATAAAAAAAAACTAGTAAGAGATAAGCAATGTCACCTGACGAGTTAGACCAGCATAAACTGAAAAGAGCTATAAAGAAGTCAAAGAAAGAAGCTGAAAGGAAGCAAAGAAAAGAAGAAAGTGATGCAGAAGGAGTCTCTACTAGTGCTTTCCCAACAGGGGATGAAGTGCAGGTTTAGTTCGGGAGACAATCCCTTAAATTATAGATGGTGAGATTATGAGTGCTCCTACCACCATAGGGTCCAACATTACACCGAGTGAGGAAGCAGGGACCTCACCCCACCTTACAGATGCCTCAGAGGAATAGGAGGCAAAGTAAATATCTTAATCCAACCATGTACTGTAATTTATTATTTTGATGACAATGCATATCTTTTTGTGTGGGGGTGGGTGTATTTACATCATGGTTGGATGTTGTTGTCGATATGCTGAATCCAATCATATGCTATCTAGTAGAAATGACATGTCTAGGGTGTTTTTATTATTGCATTTCAAAATCTGTAGCTTGTGATGTAAATATCTATGTTTAATGAATCTCTATAAAATGTTTCTATTTCAGTACTTCATTGTAAATATGGATAATGAATGATGTTGGCATACGACTATGAGCATGTGTATGTAATTATTTACTTTATTCATGCAAACATGTGTACATAACCTTTAGTAAATCTGTATTTGGCATTATTCTATAAGAGGTGCATGAATCATGTGATGAACAATCTAAGAGTTTCAGAAGAAGTTTAGCTCAGTTGCCTATGGGTGTGAAGATTTACCTTCAGTTCTTGCATAGTCTAATGCCTAAAACTTGTCTGAGTCATTGATATAGTCTTCTAGTAGATTCAATAGGATAGGATAAGAAGCCTCGTTGTACTTTTAGCCCATTTAGCCTTAATAAATAACCCCACCAAAAAGATTTTTATCTCATTTGAACCCATCTTGTGCCTTTAGGACCCTTTTTCAACTCCAATAACTTTAATTTACTCTTCATAGGGCATTAACATCCTACTCTAGCCTTGGCCCAATATTTGGGTATTGTGCACTTTAACTTAGGCAAAACACCTAAGTTGAGGGTGATTTTTGTCAAGGTGCAAATGCCAAATGGAAAGTGAGTGTAAATTCTAATCTAAAGGCTTTTGGCCCTGATCAGTTCAAAGATATTTTTTACCTTAACTGAATGCATCAGCATAAGTTTAGGGTGGTTGATGCCTGCCTTCTTTCCTTTAATAAAAAAAAGGGTTTTATGTCTAAAGAAGAGCATGTTATTGGAAGTAGTAAATGAGCTGATCTGGGTTACAGAGATGCCAAGGCAAGGAGATTTAAGTCTTAATGAGTCACTTTATCCAAAATCATATCCTTACCTAACCTGAAGCCTCATTAGAATCCTTGAAAAGACCTGTTTGATCCTAGCGAGTTGATCTTGAGGAGGTGTAGTATGGCTAGGGCAAGCCTATGGGTATTTTGGAATATGCTTGTAACTTCTTTGATGAGTGTGAGAGTTTAAATTGTGTCCACATCATGTGATGAGTGGTGGACTTTATTGTTGTGAGGGAAACTAGAGTTTCACTGAGTTTTGTTGTTTTCTGTGGGATATAACATCCATGTTGGTGAGCTAAATTATGATCAATGTCGGATGTAAACCCTGATGTGTTAAATTCAAGAGAGTGCAATGATTAGTGAATAGTTTGATTGAAATGTTTCAGTGGTTGGTTGCAGGTCATTGTATTGTTCATGTTCGCAATTAAGTGCTGAGTTGCTTGAGTAACATCAGTCTTGCGATGAACCACCAGTTGTACCGTAGGCTTTATCCAGAAACCACTCTTCTGAAGGACTCAATGACGGACCAAATGGTGGACCGGCAGTCTTGCGATGGACCACCAGGTGTACCGTCAGGCTTTATCCAGAAACCACACATCTGAAGGACTAAGTGACGGACCAAATGGTGGACCGTCAGACTTTTGACAGACCACCACTTTCGCCGTCGACTTGGACGCATTTTTTCTTATATTAATTTTAAATTCCTTTTTACCTCAGAATATATAAATACTAAATTTTAGGGTTAGTGGTGCTATTTTTTTTATCTTTTACAAGTTTTTCATCTATATAAACTTGTTGTAACCTTGTACTTTGGGGATTGAGGCATATCTTTGGGGAAATTAATCATTCAATTCTTTATTAAAGATTCAAGAACTAATTCTTAAGATTACTGTAAGTGAATTTTAAATCTATTTATGAATAATACAAGAATTATTTCTTCTTTTTTTATGGAATTTTGTGGCTAAGTTCGCATAACTAGGGTTATGGGATCCTTAATGTGAAAAACATCTATGGGTTGTGAATCAAATTGAGTTCCATGAATACCTGATATTGCATAAACCTTTCTTCAATTTAATGGATTTTCTTGGTTGAACACTTGAAAAGTGAGCCCAAGAACATCACTTGTCAGAAAGAAAAATGTTTATTTGAAACAAAAAGTGTTTACATGAATTCTAAGGGCTTTAACCTTTGGATTAATAGAAAATGATCTAAAAGGATTAGCTTACATGAGAAAATGGTTGAAATAATAATGTATCCTTTGAGTTTGAGAGAATTAGAGAATAATCTATCCACTTAGGTTGAGAAACTAAGGGATAAAGAATAGGATTCAACCCTTCTTGCAATTGAATTTCCAAATTGGAACTCTTAAGTGATTCACAACCCTAGTTGTGCTAGCATTTTGGGAACCATAGCCCTGGTTTGTTTAATCTCATTAAATTACTAATTGCAAAGAGAATGGTTCATTGGAATACTCTTGTTACAATTAATTACTTTATAAATTACAAATCAAAACCCCCCCTTATTCAAAAACATCTAATTAACAGTCCAGTAACGATTACAATACTTAGTGAGCACAGTATTCCCTGTAGAATTCGACACCCAACCTAGTTGGGTTCTATATTTGACAGTGACCGCTTACGCTTTCTAACGAGAGTTGTAATTTGGGCGTATTAGGGACCTATTTCTAAAATAATTGAATTAAAAGGGGTGACTAAGTCAAATAAAAAGTCACGACTGTTCATATCCCTTAATTAAATAAAATTGGTGACTTTCCAAATATGTAAATTAAAAAAAATATATGTAAATTAAAAAAAGGATCTAAATACAACATTTATCTTTTTATTGTATTTCGGAAAGAAACGAAAATTGCTTTAAAATAAATCTAACTGATGGGTAACCTATTTCAAAATATATTCCATCTGTAGATAACTTACAACATATTGACAATCTGTTGTAACAGATGGATATATCAGTTTTCTTTTCCAACATATGTGGCGTCTATTGCAACTTGAAGGATGCAAAGAAAAAAACAGAAGCAATCCAAGATCAAAAATTAAGTTTTGAGGCTAGGAAATGTTTAGAAAAATCTGATGCTCTCAATGATATCGAATAAACTGATGACTAGCAAGTTGAAACAGACACCATATCTATTAGAAAATCCAATGCTGCAACATATATGGATAGTGCAACACTTAATGCAGAACAGTTTTCTGGTAGAAGTAAGTCTTGAGAAGACATAATCTCTAATCTCTCGATATCATCTTTCTCTGTGTCAAGTAGTTCTGTTTATATCTTGTCCTCTATGGGAGAAGATTAATCAGTAAAAAAATTAAGTGATTGAGATCGTTTAATTATTGACTAACTTGAGCAAAGATATCTTCTGGATTATAAAACTACACAGGGCAGTCTGGTGGTTCAATAACATCGGATGTCTTGCTTCTGGTATTAACTAATGATGGGGAGATTCTCCCTTCCTTACCATCATGTAAAGAAAAAGATCTCAAAATTAGATGGAGTAACTCAGTAACTCGACATAAAGATGAAAAATGAACTAAATCTAGCATTCAGTTTTTCTTCCTATTCCTCCCTTTTTTATCTTCTCACCTTTTTCAGATACGAAATATTTTTTTTTTCGGATACTTGATAATGCCTTGGAAATTGCTTTCTTTCTCATCTTAGCCTTAATATCTAATGTAGGGAATGAAACTGAAATCCTCTTTGATCTAATGACACTAATGTTAAATATCAATTTCTTTACATCAGCAGTTAATGCATTAACAATATTAATCACTCCATCATGTTTTGCCTTACACTCTTCCCATTTACATGCACAAGATAAGCAAGGAGGGGCAAGTTCTCCAAATCTTTGCCCGAGTTAGTTAATAGATTAAATGATCTTAATATCTCAGCCTTTCTGCTTATCATTCTTCTCCCATATAGAGGACAACATATCCGTCATGCAAAAGTCTACACTGACACTAGAAATGCTTGCCCCAACGAAAGTCTGTAGAAGGCATGACTAGTAATCTCTCGATATCACTTATGACTTTCTAGATGTCTCTTGCAATTATATTGGAATGGACGTATCGAGCAATTATGATTATTTTGGTTTGTCAGTTTCAATATAATTGGAAAAGACGTCAAGAAAGTCATGAAATTGATATTGAGAGGCTAATAACCAAGCCTTCTAAAGACTTTCACTGTGGCAAGCATTTCTGGAGACAGTGTAGACTTTTGCATGGTGGATATGTTGTCCTCTATATGGGAGAAGAGAGATCAGCAAAAAGACTGAGATATGAGATCATTTAATCTGTTCACTAACTCGGGCAAAGACTTTAATAGGGTAACAAACCTACAGTTACATAAAGTTTGATAGGCCTGGTATAGTCAGGTTAGATCAAACATTACGTAACTCATTGTTAATTAATTTATCAAAACTCTTGAAGGTAGGTTGAGAAAGCTGCATTGAGCAATGCTCAATAAAAGTGAGCTATTCAACTGTTAGTGTCACACTTCTTTTCTAGCCAGAAAAAGAATTTAAGGTTCGAAAGGGTTTTTATTATTAAAGTGACAAAATGAAGCTAATTTGTTTCAAAAAGGACCTTTTACATTCAAAACTCGGAGTCGCCACTTGGCATAGATCAGGTGTTCCAAGTAACCCATGGATATCCTTTTTCAGAATGGTTTTGACTCTATAAAACTGATCCGTCAACAGAGATTCCGGCTAAGTAATTCTATTGACCGAGGGGAAGGTGTTAGGCACCCCTCGATCCCGTGGTTCGACCACGGTCGCTTGGTGGAGTATATCGGCTAATTTCGACACTATGAATGTATAAAACACACCAAACATAAACAAAACGATAAATCAAGCAAACAAATCCAAAAAAACAATGTCAAATCAAAATAAAAAAAGAATGCAAAAATGTAAATCCTATTCTACCCTACACTAATTTTATACTACGTTTCCATGCTACCCGATGCCTCGATCCTTCATCAAGAACATCTGCCCAATATAAAATACTTCGGAGCATTCCCCGACGAATAAATACAAGTGATCGCGGGGCATTCCCCTATTAAATGAATACATTTCCAAATGTTGGAACTAAAACCAAACCGTTCAACTCAAATTCCACATTCAAACATTCAACAAGAAAACTTATTCATAAATTTTTGCCTACCCGAACCAACATTCGCCTATCCATTTCAACATATCATAATTTTATCACATTCCAACAATATTCATACTCATTACTAATCAATCAAAACAACAATAAACCAAAGCTAATCTAAATTAAACTTTTTAACAATTTTTCAATTTCATCCCCCAAATCCTTTTTTTAACCACATTATTAAACCAGTTCGACTATCAAATCACTTTTAAAAATCATAACCAACAACACATACCCCAATGAAGATTCAAACATTTAAGCATACAAATCATTCATATCTACAACAATAATTAACATTTTGCTCAAAATATTCAAAACCGCACCACAAAATCACGATATTAACCAACTTCGATATAATAAAAAAGTAGATTTGAGAGATGGGCCTTTGAAGAATTGATTTTGTTGTTAATAAAATAAAGAAAGATCAGACTATAGAATTCCTAATAGGAACTCAATAATGACGAACTCTAACTCCATATTGAAAAATTTGAGACCCAAAACTAAAGCTCCATAAATCCAATCAAACCCAAAAGCTGACACTGTTCACGTACTATTCATGATCCTATTCACAACACCGTTCATGTCACTGTTTATGGTACTATTCACAACACTGTTCATGGCACTGTTCACAATACTATTTTTCTCTCAATTTTTTTTCTCGCTCGTGCGATTCTCTCTTCTCTCCCTCATTTTTTGTTCTTCTTGTGAGAAAGATGATTTCGTGATTGTTGTCATTGTGGAGAAGATGATGATGAAAGAGTGAGCCCCCACTTTCCCCTTTTAGAATTTTCCTTTTATATTTTTTATTTGTTTTTTCTTTTTCTTTATTTATTATCTTATGTGGAAGCATATAATTGGTGGCTTGTAGGAATAAGTGTATGGTATGTGGAAAAGTTAGTGTGGCATATGGAAAGATGAGGGTGGTGTGTGAAAAAATGAGTAGGGCGTGTGTCTTTTGCATGTATCCAATGAAAAATGGAAAGTGAGGTGTTGAGGTGGCATAGTGCGGTACAAAGATACTATGTATTTAATTATTTTTTTTTTTGGGTGAGAAATGATCAATTAAACAAAAGTATGGTAAGGTGAATAAAATAAAAATAAAAATAAAATAAAAGTAATTAAAATATTTTTGGGAAAGGACCAAATTACGTGTCTACATCATACCCCCTTCGGATGTAACCACATGGTGTTTTCGTACAAAGCAGTAGACAACAAGACAGAATTTTTTCCTGACATTTATTCGAAAGCATGGAGCATGAGGAAGGAGGGAAACTTAGTCTTGACTTAGGACATCCTACCTACCCAAGTTATGAGAGAATAGAGTGAAAGTTATCTCAAAGGATTGGAAGGAGATGGACTATGCCCAGTTGGAGAGTTGAGTGAGGTACCATCGAGGTTCCGATCCGCGGATCTATTATAACATCAAAAATGAAAATTACAAGTTAAAAACATAAATGAAATTATAAAATCCTATCTACATAACTTCTGTTGGACTCTTGACTTGAGTTTCATCACCCTATTCTTCAGGCGGGCTCCTGATTTGAAATTTCTTCAACTTGTTGCTTGGATTTCAATTTCATCACTTTGTTCTCCAGGCGGGCTCCTGACTTGCTATTTTTGATCTGTTGACTTTCATTTTCTTCACTTTGTTACTTGACTTTAAACTTCTTCACCTTGTTGTTTGACTTTCAATTTCTTTACCTTGCTTCTTGACTTACCATTTATTCGCCCTGTGCTTCGGGCGGGCTCCTGAAATCACATCTAAACTAGAAAGAAAATTATCCCAAATAAAGATTATTATAAAGAGATTTCATATGCCAGGAAAGTGAAGTTCTAAAACAAGAATTAAAATTTGCCCCAGTTCATCATCAAAGGACTTTTGCGAAAGTCACATTATTGTAGGAATCAAGGATAATGACTCGACTATAAGGTGCATCTGATAGGAATCAAAGGAATTGACTCGACTAAAAGGTATGTCTTATAGGGGTCAAGGAGAATGACTCGAGTAAAAGATACATCTTATAAGAATCAAGGGAGATGACTCTACTAAAAGGTACGTCTTACTAGGAATCAAGGGAGATGAATCGACTAAAATGTACGTCTTATAAGAATCATAGGAATGACTCGACTAAAAGATACGTCTTCTAGGGGCCAGAAGGAATGACTCGACTAAAAGGTATATCTTATAGGAATCAAAGGGAATGACTTGACTATAAGGTACGTCTTATAGGAATCAAAGGGAATGACTCCACTAAAAAGTACGTCTTATAGAAATCAAAGGAGATGACTCGACTAAAAGGTACATCTTACTAGCTATCAAGGGAGATGACTCAACTAAAAGGTACGTCTTATAGGATTCAAAGGGAATGAATCGACTAAAAGGTACGTCTTTTAGGGGCCAAAGGGAATGACTCAACTAAAAAGTACGTCTTATAGGAATCAAAGGGAATGACTTGACTAAATGGTACGTCTTATAGGAATCAAAGGGAATGACTGGAATAAAAGGTACGTCTTCTAGGGGTCAAAGGGAATGACTACGCTAAAAGGTACATCTTATAGGAATCGGAGTAGATGACTCGTCTAAAAGGTACATCTTATAGGAATCAAAGGAGATGACTCGACTAAAAGATACATCTTATAGGAATCAAAGGAGATGACTCAACTAAAAGGTACGTCTTCTAAGGGTCAAAGGTAATGACTCGACTAAAAGGTACATCTTATAGGAATCAAAGGGAATGACTCGACTAAAAGGTACGTCTTATAGGAATCAAAGGAGATGACTCGACTAAAAGGTATGTCTTATAGGAATCAAAGGGAATGACTTGACTAAAAGATACATCTTATAGGAATAAAATGGAATGACTCGACTAAAAGGTACGTCTTATAGGAATCAAAGGAGTTGACTTGACTAAAAGGTATGTCTTATAGGAATCAAAGGGAATGACTCGAATAAAAGGTTTGTCTTTTTAGGGGTCAAAGGGAATGACTCAACTAAAAGGTACGACTTATAGGAATCAAAGGGAATGACTTGACTAAAAGGTACGTCTTATAGGAATCAAAGGAGATGACTCGACTAAAAGGTACGTCTTATAGGAATCAAAGGGAATGACTCGACTAAAAGGTAAGTTTTCTAGGAGTGGACGTTCAATTTAAGAAGTGTATCACCTAACAAATGAAAACTGAAATCCCTGGACAAGAAAGTCTTTCTCTGAGGGATATAAGATGATGAATTTTTACCATGATTTAATTATCAAACCTGTGCAGCAATATTGCTTCCTGCATTTGTAAAAGTGAGAAATCATGGGCCTTGATGTTTAGGTTTTGAAATCCTTGATTTAAAGGTAACATGTGTTCCTACTTCATGCAAAGAAAAGTTATGTGTTTAAAAACATGGTGGCTGGTTTGTGTCTTTGTCTTTAGTGGCAACGCTCTTGCCGTCATCACATTTAACCTTGCTTCCAACCATTAGCCTGTGTCATTGACTTGCTTCTTCATTTACCAAACTCAGATTATTAAAAGTGACTGAGACAAACACAACATCTCCACTTTGCCATGCTTCTCAGATAGACCCCTTGGAACATTGGTATTTCATGAGTTTCCAGACTTATTTGATGACAAAACTTTCTTCTTGCCTCATTTTGGCTCACAATCATGTCTCTTTCATGGGTTGAACTTTGTTCCTTGCTTTATACAATTGAAGAAGCTGGTAGCAAGCTTTGAAATCCTTTCTCACTTGTTCTAACATAAAATTGACTCAAAGACAAGAGAAAAATGACAATGATTTTATTTGAACAATCGACTCTAGAAAAATAAAACTATAACTATAGAAAAGAAAGAAATAATAATAAATTTCCCCATTTAAAAAGATGAAAGAAAAGTTTATCTAAAAATGATAGTTAAATCTAATGATTATGACATGCATATCAGATTAAAATGCCTGATCTTTCCATCCAAAACTCTCACAAATTGTTGTTGAGTTAATGACCCCAAAAGTGAGTTGCTTTCTTAGGCCAATTGCATTCGGAGAACTCATTCGGGTAGTGGCAACTTGAGGGGTTTTTTCCAACAAGCCTCTCTCATTTCCTTTTATCACCTGAACATTGCCTTATAGTATCTGAGAGGGTTTTTTACTAATAAGATTCCCTTATTTTCATTTTTTTAAACTCACAGTTGTCTCACAGTGCCCGTAAGGGTTTTCACCAATAAGACTCACTCATTTTTATCTTTCTAAACTTACCATCATCTTACGGTGCCCGTGAGGGTTTTCACCAATAAAAATCTCTCATTTTTATTTCTCTCTTGATTCCTTATGCCGAGGAAGATAAGTAGTACCCAAAATGTGTCATAACATCCATTGCATGCTTAGCCTTAACATTCTCAAAGATTGATCTGAAGGTCTTTCTTTGGTTGTAACTTGGATTTTGGATAGGTTTGGAAAGAAAGGATGGTATGGGGCCTAAACGATACTAAAAGTGGGGTATGAGTTACAACTTTTGGAATCGACTCAAATAATGAGGATTAACTCATGCCCCAGTTTCTTTTTACTTTGGGATAGATTCAAATAATGATGATTAACTTATGCCCCAGTTTTTTACTAGGAAATTCTAAATTTTATTTTGTTTGAATGAGCCCAGAGTAGGGAAGCCTACGTATCTCACCCTCGCGAGAGGAGAATCAGGTTACGTATTGTTCTGGCAGCTTGTTCTTTCAATTGATTCTATTTTTTTGGTTGACTCTTTTTCTCTTTGGGACTTTTCTAACTTTATTTTTCTTGATACTCATCTTTTCTTTCTTTTTCGACAATTTTTTTTTTGTATTTTGTTGACTCTATCTTGATTCCAAAAAAGGGTTATGAAAGAAAATAACACTAAGTCCCAAATGGGATAAACAAAGGATGACACAATGTTTGGATAGCAGGATGAAATGCCTTCGTAATATCAATTCTTGAAAATTCTAGTACATAGAATGCAATGCGAAAGTGCGCGATCAAGATCACTTATGAAATGTTTTACAACACTAACTTGCCCCGAGCATGTGTGCCACCTCTTTTTCTACACTTTCCTAGCATACAACTCCATTTCGTTGTATATTCCTTATGCTGAAGGACTCATGACTTCATAGAGCTAATTTTCTTCCTGTTCCTTTTGACATAGGATCACACATTCACTATTTTACCTAATTGAGATATGTCTTCAATTGATGACCAAGTTATTCTCATGATTCTCAAAATAATAGCCTTAATTTTCAAAGAAGGCTTCAACTTGATCACCAAATGCCCCAGCACTCTATCTATTTTCTCAGATGCTTTTTTTTTTTTAACTTTAAACCTCTATTCAATGTTCATGCTTAAACTGGATTTTAAGATCTGGCTATAAATTTATTATCATGTCATGTCACTAGAGTCAACATAAAATGTACTATGTAAAGAAAATAAAAAAACAACACATATTTAAAACACAAAGAAAAATGGGACACTTCATTTAATAAAAATGAAAGATAGAAGGATTTGAACATAATGAAAAAGGGACAAAACAAATAGATTCTGAACTACAACCCTGAAATAATTCAGATAATAGAAAATAAAATAAAACAAACTACCAGACCTCTTCCTAGTACGGAGGGGTGACTTCTCAATTGCTCAGCCAGATATCTTAGACACTGGTTTGCATATCAGCATGACTAGAGCTTTCCTCAATGTCAATGTTCTGCACCATAATTGATTTATCTTGAATTATCTTTTCAATTTCTCTTTTCAAAGAACGACAATCGTCAATACTGTAAACCTGAACATCAGAATGATATGCACATCGTACATTAGGATCAAAACTTCTTGAATGTGGGTCAGGAGTATACCCAAGTACTGGAGTGATCATGCCCTGCTATACGAATCTCTGGAATAAATTGGCATAGGATTCCCTGATAGGAGTGAAATTATCTTTTTCCTTCCTTCTCTTTGTGAACTCTGGCCTTGGATGAAACTTGCATTTAGAGGTTCCTTGGTAAATTTATGGGGGTCGAGGACAATATTGAGGGACAGGTTCATGCCATTGTGGATAACAATATGGTTGAGCATACAATTGTACATTGTTCAAAGGAAGTAGAATGGGATTTCTTGGATTTTGGAGAAAGAAACCTTGTTGCAAGTGGTTATGTGGATCTAATATGTAAGCTAGGGATTGAGACTGACAGTATTGGTGGGTTGGACCTCTCAAACTCTTCTTTGGCCCTGGCATGACAATATGTGTGTTTTTCTTCTTCTTTCCTTCAGGTTCCCTTAGTTTATTGCAATGTCGTCCCAAATGTTTCACAAAATCCTTCTGTCCACCAGGCTCCCCAAATTTTGATGTCTCAAAGATGGGAGGAAGGTTAACACTTGAAGACAAGTCCCAGTTTTTCTATGTAACATATTCATAGCCCATAAGTCCAGGGGAATTTTTCATATCATTTTCTACACTCTTAACTTTCCCAACCACTTTCTCTAGCTCTTCTAGCATACTAGGCTTCTTAGTAAGAAATTTTGGCGATCCACTAATTTAACAGTAGAATCAAGAGTATAACAATGATCATCAAGAGTATTGAACATGGATTCACTAGTGGAATGGGGAAGCACAATCATTGGATTGATAGCCAAAGTGAAAGTCTTAGTAGAAGGTTGAACAACAAAAATACAGACGGTATGTGGTTCTGTGAATGTGGTAGACTTATACTGAGGGGCTAAAGAAAGAGTGGTGGAAGTATTGAGGTGCATTTGATGTGGAATCGATTTTGAGGCACGTTGTGGTGCATCAACAATAGTAGGAAACTGACTTTGCAATTTTGGTGGAAGACTCAAGGTATTTACAGGGTTAAAAGTGGGAAACGGAGGTGGAGGCAGCCCACTGGCCGAAGCTCGGTACATTTCCGTCATTTGTTGTCTCAGTATCAAATTCACTTTCTTTAAACTCTCAATTTCCTAATTCTTTGTTTCATCCATGGTTCAACTCTCTATATCCTTATTGGAAACAACTAAACCTTCCTTGGATTTGGTGTGATTTGGAGGACCATCCAGGAAGCCACAAACCAACCACCTTAAACTAACTAACCAAGAGGCACTAAATATGTTATAGTTGAACATTTTTCAAATCCTCTTTTGTTTTTTTTTGAAAATATCACCGAACCCAAGAAGGGCGCCTACATATCTCACCCTTGAGAGGGGAGAATCAGGTGTTCATAGTTCGTGAAGTCCGAATGGCCAATTAAACTCTTTTTCTTTTTTTTTCTTGAAACTTTAAGAAGAAAAGAAAATAACAATTATCAAAAGAATTGATGAAAATCTTTTTTGCATTTTTCAGATTTAAATTCCTTATACAAAATGAAACCTATGACAACCAAAGAAAAATCTCTTTTTGAATTTTTGATTCTAAATTTCATATGAAAATGAGACTTGAAACTATTAAAGTAAAATCTTTTTGAGGATTTCATTTCGAAGATGTATATGACACATCTACTCTAAATGAAGAGTGAAAAAAAATCTTTTTTGGATTTTTTTTCATATTCCTATACAAAATAAAACCTATCATTACCAAAGAAAATCTTTTTGGGTTTTGAATTTCTAATTTCATATGAAAATGAAAATTGAAACTATTAAAGAAAAACCTTTTTGTAGTTTTCTTTTAAAGAAATATATGACACCTACTCTAGTAAAAAGTGAAGAAAATCTTTTTTTTTTTTGAATTTTTCAAATAAGGACCCCGAACCAACAATAGGCTACCTACGTATCTCACTCCCGAGAGAGGAGAATTAGGGGTGCGTAATTCATCCAGATTGGACAATTAAGGAATAAACGACAAACTAAACCCTGAATTGAGAGATACGACTAAAGGCAGACAATGAAAATGAAATATTTTTGGGGGGTTTTAATTAGAAACTAACACCAACAACTATGAAAGAATTTTTTTTTATATATATTTTCGTTATATAAAAATGTACAAAGCTCCTATTGAAAGGAAAAAATATTTTTGAATTTTTTGAATTGTGAATACTTAATAAATAAAAGGAAAAAAAAATTAACATTTTTGCTTTTTTAGAAAATGAGTGCAAAAAGTAAAAAACATTTTTTTTGGAATTTTTGAATTGTGGAAAGCAAAAGCCATAAAGAGCCCTAAAAACTACCAAAAACTCTGTTTTTTTTATCTTGTGTCTTCTTTTTTTTTTCAATAATTTCTTGCCTACACACTTTGCTTCTAACTCATGTTTTTGCCCCAATCAGTCTTTTAAATGACCTTGTTACCCTCAAAGATGCAATATTTAGCACGTAAGGATGTCTTAGAGGTGACTTTCATACAAAGGACCAAGTGGGTCCCGCTAGGTCTCAACATGATGCAGATAAGCATGACCTAAAGGCTGACCTACACTAGGGTTCACTAACAAGGCTGTTTGGGGGAGCATATGGTCGATAGTGGTTGCGCTAGCTTTCCACCCACTCCATAACAACCGATGGTTCTCCCTCCTAAAAATAAGGGTGACTCAACTATAGGTCGTGTACACAACATGTACTATAGAACTTGTTGCAGAAAGAATTTACTCGGGTTATGCACATCATGTCAGATATAAAGCAGTAACACACAAGAGAAAAACTGTAAACACGTAGCACGTTGGCACTCAACAATGATAAAATAAACAACAAACTATAACACAAACAACATTTATACAACCATAATGCCAAATTAAGCCGATACAACTCCAAAATAAGCTCCAATTCTGACAGATCCCCAGCAGAGTTGCCAGAGTTGTCATACCCATTTTCTAGCCAAAAAAAAGAATTTAAGGTTCGAAAGAGTTTTTATTATTAAAGTGACAAATTGAAGATAATTTTTTTCGAAAAGGACCTTTTACATTCAAACCTCAGAGTCGCCACTTGTCATAAATCGGGTGTGCCAAGTCACCTATGGATATCATTTTCTAAAATAATTTTGACTCTACAAAACTGATCCACGAACAGAGATTCTAGCTAAGAAATTTTGTTGACTGAGGGAAAGGTGTTTTGCACCCCTCAATCCCGTGGTTCGACCACGGTTGCTTGGTAGAGCATATCGACTAATTTGGATACTATGAATGTATAAACCACACCAAACATAAATAAAACGATCAATCAAGCAAACAAATCCAAAAAAACAATGTCCAGTCCAATTATATAGTACAAAATAGAAAAAAATGCAAAAATGTAAATCCTATTCTACCTTACACTAATTTTATACTATGCTCCCATGCTACCCGATACCTCGGGCCTTCATTACGAACGTCCTCCAAATATAAAATACTTTGGGGCATTCCCCGATAAATAAATACAAGTGATCACGGGACAATCCCCGATTAAATTAATGCATTTTCAAATGCAAGAACTAAAACCAAATCATTCAACTCAAATTCCTTATTCAAACACTCAACAAGAAAACTTATTCCTAAATTTTTGCCTACCTGAACCAACATTCGCCTATCCATTTCAACATATCATAATTTTATCACATTCCAATAATATTCATGCTCATTATGAATTAAATAAAACAACAATAAACAAAAGTTAATCTAAATTTAACTTTTTTATCAATTTCTCAATTTCATCCCCTAAATCTTTTTTTTTAACCACATTATTAAACCAGTTCGACTAACAAATCACTTTTAAAAATCCGAAACCAACAACACATACCCCAATGAAGATTCAAACATTTAACCATACCAATCATTCATATCCATAACAACAATTAACATTTCGGTAAAAATATTCAAAATCGCACCACAAAATCACGATATTAACCAACTTCGATATAATAAAAAAGTAGAGTTGAGAGATGGACCTTTGAAGAATTAATTTCGTTGATAATAAAATCAAGAAAGTTCGGACTATAGAATTCCTAATAGGACCTCAACAATGACGAACTCCAACTCCATATTGAAAAATTTGAGAACCAAAATTGAAGCTCCATAAATCCAATTGAACCCAAAAATCGACAGTGTTCACGTACTGTTCACGGTACTATTTCTTTCTCAATTTTTTTCTCTCTCGTGCGATTCTTTCTTCTCTCCCTCATTTTTTTATTCTTCTTGTGAGGAAGATGATTTGGTGATTGTTGTTATTATGGAGAAGATGATGATGAAAGAATGAGCCCTCCTTTTCCCCTTTAAGAATTTTCCTTTTATATTTTTTATTTGGTTTTTTTTTTTCTTTATTTATTATCCTATGTGGAAGCATATAATTGGTGGCTTGTGGGAATAAGTGTGTGGCATGTGGAAAAGTTATTGTGGCATGTGGAAAGATTAGGGTGGGGTGTGGAAAAATAAGTAGGGCATGTGCCTTTTGTATGTATCCAATGAAAAATTAAAAGTGAGGTGTTGAGGTGGCATAGTGAGGTGACAAAGATGCTATGTATTTAATTATTTTCAATTTTTTTAGGGAGAAATTATCAATTAAACAAAAGTATGGTAAGGTGAATAAAGTAAAAATAAAAATAAAAATAGAAATTAAAATTAAAAAAATAAAAATAAAATAAAATGATTAAAATATTTTCGGGAAATGACAAAATTACGTGTCTACAGTTGGGACCACATCTTCACTGTGCATCAATAAATTTTGACCTAAAAACATACACAACGACCCTTCATGCATCTTTTAAGGCTTCTGAAGAAGGTGTTTTGAAGGGCTTCAACAATGCTACAACTTTGAAAGTAGTGTTCCTAATTGAGATTACATGAGATTAGGAACTCTATACCAAATTCAAAGATGACAATGACAAACTTAAAGACAAAATCGTCAAACTGGAGGCAATCTTGAAAATTATCTAGATTCGCATACTACAGCAAGCCTCTGATCTTCTCCAAGGAATGTTAAAAGCCTGCTAAGGCTATAAAACACAATCAATTATAACCATTTGGCTAAGAAAGTAGTGATACTCAATCTTCCTTTCAATCACTTTGTGGTTTCGATCATGTCAACAGCAGTGGACCTGATCGGAACCACAAACAAGAAGTCATGGGATGTAATTTAAAATTCAGAAATTGCCACCTTCACTTAGATTCCTTACGTTAACTACAGTTGCAGCAGGAAGAAGTTTTCTAGACTTACTGTACAACATTCTCGATTTCCTTAAGGAAGCTTTCTTGTTCTTCTGCTATTTTCTATCTAGGTGATAATCTCGATCATGCTACCTAGTCACAGATCCCTATCAAATTAACCATCGGTATTATTTTTCTCTTAAAGAGACAACAAACGAATTTACATTACCGGATACACTTTTATATTTGCACTTGATACTGATTTCTCACGTTTTAAGATAATTTTATCAGCCAGATTCGCTAGAAGTTACTTTCTACCCTATGTATCCTCTTTAATTAGCTCTCATATGATATAGTCTTTCATCAACCACTCATTTTTCCTTGAAGGCATTCTTCTATTGCACCTTCTACCGTATAGTCATCACCATGAGCAACCCAACAATATAAATTTGGCCTAGGGCAATAAATATATTGAGTTTCCATTCTTGTTAGATGTGGTGCTAAGCTTAGAAGGCCTTCTCAGAGTCCAATGCACCCTTAAAGTTAGTCCAATTGCTATTGAATCTCTTTAAAACGACACCAAAATTGGATCCCTTCACAATGCTTGACAAATAAACATGAGCAACAATCGACATTAAAACTTAACAGGGTATCAGAATCATATTTATGGTCCCGCAACCTTATCAGCTCGGACTTGCAAAACTTAACTGTAAAATTGCAGATATCTTGTTTGAATGATCTATGAATAATCGATAAAAACAACATTCACAAAATTAGTGTACTCTATGTGTGTTTCCATGATAACATTATCATTAATACATACCTCCTACATATTAAGTGGTTCTGTCAGCATGCAACTTATTTTACAGAACCTATATTTACTGTAGCCTCTTTGATGGTCGGGCAAAAGTTGATCAACTTTCAGTTCCTTATATCTACAAAGAAGAAGAAAAAAATTAATCTCATAGAAAGAATGTTATCCATTTGTTGCAACAGATATTGAGTCTGTTTTATCAGATAAGAAGTCTGTTGTATCAAATGAGGAGTCTGTTGCATCAGATGTGAAGTATGATGCAACAGATGTGGAGCCAGATGCAACAAATGTGGAGTCTGTTGCAACAGATATGGAGTATATTGGAATACATCAAACCAGCCTTGCTGGTGGTTTGATTTGTTCCAATAGTTTCTCCACTTGTTACAACATCAACAACAACATAAACTACAAAGAAACAACAATTAAAAAATATCAACAACAACATTTGTTCCAACAACATCATCAACCATAAAAAAGCAACATCCTATGTTACAAGACCATCAACAACACCACACCACAAGTTCCAACAATGCCAAACCCACTAACAACATCAATAACAGCATCAACAACAAAGAAACAAATAAAATACATACAAAAAAATAATATTGCCAACAAGGCTTTTAAACTTCTTCAAAAATATGACTTTTTTTCACATTGTAATAAAAATTCTCTATTCGTTTATTCAATAATTAAAAGTTTCTTTAAATTTTTTAAATAAATATGATATGGGTAAATGGTAATTAAATAAAAAAAATAGTTGTAAATAACTTTCAAAGAAGAAGATGAGAATGAAAGAGCAATAGTGAACCATACCTTAATGTCAAAAGGGGATCAAACCAGCAATTTCAATCGACGAATCTAGGATATGGATTGGTTTAGATCTAAAAGGATCTTTATGAGAAAGAGGAGAGATAAAAGGTTGTGATAACTCTAAATAGGAGAGAAAGAAAAATTTGAGAGATGGCTAAAATAAATTTAGGGATGAAGGAGAGATGAGATAATTCTAATTTCTAGATGTACTACTCTTAATATCAAATTACTAAACAAAGTGTATTTATTCAAATTTATATTTTCAAAGAATAATTAATAAGGCTAAGTTGGTAAAATAAACCCCAAATTAATAGTAGTATTTTCTTAATGAGTGTGTCGAGTCAATAGGTCCAACTAATATGAAACGGAGGAAGTATTAGGGGTTTCAATATTCATTAATAATTTGAGGGGCATAAGAAAGAAGACGGGTGACATTGGAAAGAAAATACTAGACTTCTCGATGTGATTTTTGAGTTATCCAAGAAACATTTTTCCTCCTTTAGTAGTACTACTTTATCTACTCAGACAAAAGGTTACTTTTAAATTAAAAGAAAAAAAGATTTTCAAACAAATATGTCATCTGTTGTAACAGATATAAATATGTATTTGAAAAATCCCAATAGATCAGTCATCTGTGACAACAGATGCAAATGTCTATTTGATAATTAAATAAGATATGCCATTTGTTACCACATATACCAATATCTATTTGAAAATTTCCACCAACTCAGTCATCTATCAAATAGATGCAAATGTCTATTGAATAATTAAATTAGATATGTCATCTGTTGCAATAGATATGATTATCTATTTAAAAATATCCAATAGCTAAGCCATTTGTTGCAACAAATTTCATTAAAATTGATTTAGGTAGAACTAGGGATAAATGAATGAGCTCACAGGGTCAATAATAACTTCAATTGAGTCATTATATTTGCATGGTGTTGGTATTGCTTTCAACCCGACCCGAGTCATCGATCAATCACTCTGAGTTGAAATAAGTTCTCATGAACTTAATGTTAAGATTAAGAATATTACCTACATTGATTTAGGTTGAACTAGGGATGAATGAATGAGCTCACAGGGTCATTAATAACTTAAATTGAGTCATTGCATTTGCATGGTGCTGTTATTGCATTCATCCTGACCCAAGTCATCGATCAATCACTCAGAGTTGAAATGAGTTCTAATTAACTTAATGTTAAGATTAATAATAGTACCTACATTGATTTAGGTGGAACTAGGTATGAATGAATGATATCAAAGGGTCAACAACAACTTTAATTGAGTCATTGTATTTGCATGGTGTTGGTATTTTGTTCATCTCGACCCGAGTCATTGATTGATCACTCTGAGTTGAAATTAGTTCTCATTAACTTAATGTTAAGATTAATAATAGTACCTACATTGATTTAGGTGGAACTATGGATGAATGAATGAGTTCACAGGGTCAACAACAACTTCAATTGAGTCGTTGCTTTTACATGGTGTTGGAATTGTGTTCATCCCAACCTGAGTTAGCGATTGATGACTTTGAGTTGAAATGAGTTATAATTTACTTAATGTTAAGATTAATAATAGTACCTACATTTATTTATATGGAACTAGGGATGAATGAATGAGCTCATAGGGTCAACAACAACTTTAATTGAGTCATTGCATTTGCATGGTGTTGGTATTGCTTTCATCTCGACACGAGTCATCGATCGATCACTCTGAGTTGAAATTAGTTCTCATTAACTTAATTCTAAGATTAATAATAGTACCTACATTGATTTAGGTGGAACTAGGGATGAATTAATCAGCTCATACGGTCAACAACAACATTAATTGAGTCATTGCATTTACATGGTGTTGGTAGTACGTTCATCCCAATGCGAGTCATCGATCGATCACTCTGAGTTGAAATGAGTTCTTATTAACTTAAAATTTTAAAAACTATATCTTTTAAAATTTAAAAAATTAATTAAGATCAATTAAAACCAAATTAACAATTTCAAAACTTTTCATTCTTTTCCAAAATTACAAATAAACCAATACAAATCATCCATTTGTGGGAAAAACTTTTCCTTATTTCGAATCTCAAGTTTTTGATTCTCTATCTCTCTCTTTGACTCAACAATACAGACAACAACTACTCAACATATTATTCAACCCTTCAAAACAGATTGACTTTCTTCCTATTTCTAACCACATAGTTGTTATTTTCGACTTCATGGTCGCTTGTATCCATTGTTTCTCTGTCTTCATAGGTAAAAGAGTTCAAGAAGAGTTCTACATTTTTTATTTATTCTAAAAATTAAGAATGCTTATTTAATAAAGAAAAAAAGACTTTTAGTTGTATTATCTTCCAGAATGGGTTAACAATTTTGTGTTTTCATGCTAAAAAAGTAGGAAGCACCCAAGAAAACCCTAATTTTTATCTCAGTGTTTTGCTGACTGTCGTAGTATTTTTGGATGGTGTTTTTGGTGTTGTTGGTGGATGTTGTTGTTGGTGTCAGTATTTGTGTTTTTGGTGGTGGTATCAGTGGTTTTGGTGTTGGTATTGGTGGTATTGGTATTATGAAGAATAAAAACATAGATGGACTTTTTAAGAAGAGCTGCTTTGCATACTTTCTTGAGCTGTCTTAGGACCACATTCTTCATTTTCCAATGAGCATGGTATATGGCCTTCTCAAGAGTAGGATCAAGTATGTGGGGATGGAGGGCAGAAAAATATGGATGAAGTCTGGATCAAGTACTGTGGCAATGCCGGTTTGTTTTAGATTGAAAGAGTTTGCCATAGTGACGGGCTTAAGATGCGATCGTCCAAAAGAACCTCTTATCAAGGCAACATCCCACAAAGGGTCCAACAAACACAAGGTAAAAAAATATGGGTTATTGGGCATTGTTGGACATAGTAGCTACAAATCAGTAGATTTGATGGAAAATCTCAAGGATAAACACATACCAAAGCACTGAAGGAAAAAATTGTGCTTAGTTTGGTTTGTCCATTCCATTTTATTAGTAAGAGACGTCAGGAAAGTCATAGAAGATGATTTGTTGGCGCTTGCTGATGATTTTGACAAATTCAACGACTATCCTTAGGGATATGAGAGCTACTACTTGACTATCGGATATTTACTAACAAAGCTATCCACAGGGACGATCACATTATATGGTTTTCCCTGGGATTTCATGGTAAAATTGATCACTATTTTTACTCATCCATTAACTTACAATGACTATATACTTATTATGACTTTTTTTGCTTGCTTCGTGTTTACATTTTTCAGGCTTGGGCATATAAAGCCATTACTCCCCTCCGAAAGTAGTTCAAGGATTATCCAGATGAGGTTTCTCATCTAAAGATCCTTAGGTGGTTGGCGACTGTAAAGGGAGGCAAAAAATATTAAGGAGAAGGACACTAATCTATTTAACCTTTGGGATGATGCAGTACGTCTTCTTTCAACTAAAATAATTTGCCTCAAAGAAAGATTTTAAAATAGATGTTCCATCTATTGCGATAATAGTTCGTCTGTTGCAACAGATTACCCATCAACTATATCTGGTGCAATAGAGGGATAATTTGTTGTTATAAAAGATCCATATTTTGCAAAAGATTAACCATCTATTTCTCTTGTTCTCTAAACCTGACTCAACAGATTACCCATCTGATGCAAATTATACAACAGATGTATAATCTAATGCAACATATTGACAATCTATTGCGATATATAGATGAGCTATTGTTCCAACTAGATCATCTGTTTCATAAGTAAGTTAAGTTAACATCCATGCAACCCAACTGACTGCAAATTATTTTTATATGATTTAAACGCCTCCTGTCTTTTTTTATAGGTTTTCCATCCTTGGATCGTGCCTACCGATGATGAGTTGGGGATGACTTCTTTTCTTACTCTGGGTCTTGTTATTACAAAAGAAAACCCAATAGTAGATTTAATAAAGAAGGAATTGGCTGGAGAGATATCCACATTAAGAGCAGTTAGGCAAAGTCTGCCTAATGTTGAAGCTCTTCACGACCAATCTTAAACTGCAATAGATCCAGGTGCTTCTTCTGGGGGTATTGCTGGTGGAGTTGTTTGTGATGGTGGCAGCCATCCTGGTGCTATTGCTTCTAGTCGTGATTGTGAGCATGCTAAAAAAATACTTTTGAAAACACCCCTTACACAGGTCCCTCTCACCCCTACACCGGTCCCTCTCACCCTTACAGTGATCCCTCTCACCCCTCTTTACCCTTATGTTCTTATTACAAATGCAAAGTGTGCAAGGATAGAGAGGATAAACTCCTTGAAAATCAAGAGGCTATTGCTGAAGCTATCTAGGAGTTGAAATCTAGGAGAGGTGTCATACCATCCAACAAGGTGAGGGAGCCATGCACTCCTATAGTGGTGGTTAGGAGGAAGAGAAGAAAAATTAGACAAATTATCTACATTATGAAAACTACAACTCCTCCTTATCCAAGAGTTATTAAAGTTTAGGGGCCGTTGAACAAGGTGTACATATTCACGGCACTTAGAAAGGAGAAAGAGGTAGAACTGCAACAAATTATGAATGGCAGGAGGAAGGTTCAAAAAGAATACACCATGCATTCATTTGCCGCCAAAGACTTCAAGAATATGACAAATATGTGTGTGTGGTACGAGGACAATGTAAGGTTACTTTTGTTAACCTAGCCTTCCAATCTACTCCACGAAGAAGAATTTATGTAGCAGATGTGTAATCTGTTGCAACAGCTTGGTATTCTGTTGCAACATAATACATATATGTTGCATAATTTGCGTTGGCTGGGTAATCTGTGAACAGATTCAGAGAACCCTCTGCATCGGATTCTTTCCACTGTGTTTTTATTCTTTATAATTACTAACCTATTTAAATTAATTGGCTTCTTATACCACACTATATTGATGAACTTCTCTGCCTCATGAGGGGCAATCAATTAGCATACCCATATGCTTATGATGCTGCCAATAGGATAATGGACCTTAATTTCTACAATAATTTCAAGGATTGGTATGCTGATCTGCCTAAGAAAGCTGATTCTAGTGGCCCGAGACTTGATTAGTTAGTTTCTACATTTTAATGGGATAAAAAAGTGATTAAATATGTTAGAGGGAAGAGGCCATATCCACACAGAAAGAGATAGACCGAGACAAAGAGAATCCTTGCAGTCATAAACGTTGATATCAAACATTTTCTCACGATTTAGATATTACTCTATGAGGGAAAGATTAAGGTATATGACTGCAACTTAACTGTCTTCAGCGAGGATAAGTTTTTAGCCCACATACAGCCACTCTTGAAGTTGTCGCCCAAGTTGTTGATGTAGAGTAAGCTGACGGATCATTTGCCAGTTGAAGTATTAACGAAGGAATCATGGGATTTTAAAGGTCAAAATAAGAACATCGATCTCTAGAGAAATAGAGCCGGTGCAATGTGCGGGCCGTACTCACCTGCATACATCGAGTGTTTGTGGATCGGCACAGAAATGACCGGTATGTACGATACCATTATGGAAAATATGAAATGGGTATGAACTTATGGGGTACTAAAACAATGGTTGGATCCTGTGTATAAAGAAGAAAATGTACAAAGACGGAGATGAACACGATAACAATTTTTATTTCAAGCCACCTCACTTTACATAAAGTGGCAATAATTTTTATGTCTGTGGATAGTTGAATTTTATAATTCAACAGATAGTATATCTGTTGTAATATATATAATACCTATTGTGACAGATTGATTATCTGTTGGGGTAGGTCTGTTATCTATTGCATTAATAAATGTTTCCAGGTTTGTTTGTCGCAACAGATATATAATATGTTGCAACATATAATCTATCTATTGAAATTGATAGATAATTTGTTGCAATAAATCAAGAAAGCAGGAAGACCTGTTATGTAATTTCCAGCAGATAACCTAACTAAATGGTAGGACCCCGTGTATATAGAAGAAAATGTACAAAGATAGAGACGAACACGATAATAATTTTTTATTTCAAACCATCTCACTTTACATGTAGTGGCAATAATTTCTCTGTCTGGCGAAAGTTGAATTTTTATAATACAACAAATTATATATCTGTTGTAACAGATAGTATATCTATTGTGTCAGATATAGTACCTGTTGTGAAAGATTTATTATCAGCTGGACTAGGTTGGTCATCTGTTGCATTATGCAGATGTTCCCAGTCTGTCTGTCATAACAGATATACAATTTATTGCGACATATAATCTATTTGTTGAAACTAATCGGTAATCTATTGGAGCATATAAAAAATATAGGAAGACCTGTTATATAATTTTCAATAGATGACCTACGTGTTGCATCTCATGTTGCAATATATGTCTAAATGTATTTAATGAGATATGTCATCTATTGTAGCAGATGTATTATCTGTCACGATATTTGAATCTAGTATCCCATTTCAATTATCATGTTCAAAACTAAGGATTAAATGATATTCATAGACAGT
The DNA here is from genome assembly GCA_030864225.1 of Capsicum baccatum var. pendulum. Classification (NCBI taxonomy): domain Eukaryota; kingdom Viridiplantae; phylum Streptophyta; class Magnoliopsida; order Solanales; family Solanaceae; genus Capsicum; species Capsicum baccatum. The sequence continues at coordinate 248,699,924 of CM061550.1, forward strand.
ATAAAATAATCGAAGTGTTCATAAAATAAATAAAATGTAAAAAAATCACTATGGGCACAAATGATCTACTCTAAAAATAAATCAACAAGTTAAACCAAAGAGGATAGCTTATTACATTGATGGACTCAAGATATAAAGATCTAATCAATATGGACAAGTTGTTCTTTATCTGGTATTACGAAATTCGGCTTTGGTCGTCGTGGATCTTTAGAGTCGCTTGTGTATGGATTTTGAGCTTTCATTTCTCCGTATTTCCATAAAAGAGTAGCATATCATTTGCGGAGTAATCCGGCATCAAGTCCATCATTTGGTACTTGTAATCAACCACTCAAATACTCGACGTAAGGGGTAACAAAAGGACCGCAATTCCTGTATGCTAAAAAATAGATAATCCATATCTTGAAGTTCATGCAAGCGTTGTGAAATTTATGAAATGAAACTAAACCAAGACACTTATAATTACAGGATACCAATGGTTTGTTGAGCAACTCCTTTAACATATTGTACATCAAATGGATTACCTATTTTATCCCGGTATGCTTCAATTATCGACCAATTAGTACGAACCTTTTGGTCTAAAAATCCACTCATATCAAGGTAACTAGGCAATATTTTGGCCAGCTTTTGTATCTCAAGTCGAAGGCCCGGAACGTTTCCTTCGCTACATCGAGTCATAAACTCAGATGCGCCTCTCTTTTAGAACGACAATAGCCAAAACCCAATGAAATTCACCACTACAATTGATTAGGATGTACACTTCATCAACCAAATGTCAAGGTAAGACAGTCAGAATGCTAAAACCTTTGATGATATTGATTAAGCAGTCCTTATTTCGGGAAATGTTCAGCTGTTGTTGACAATACCTATCATAGACATTATTGATGTAAACTATGTACAAACAATTGACTGTCGTATATCTGTATTGTTCTTGTGTTTGTAACTTGGCCTTCTATCGGAGGTAGTAAAAAATGACATTGATATGCTGCGCATATTATCAAACATTTCAAATTATGCGATGAAAAAATTAATACGCAGATGCAATTAAATAAAGTATTATTAATAGTAATATGTATGACATTTAAACCTCATCATTCCAATAAGTTTGGGACTGTGACATCAAATAGAACCAATTCTTCATTTCGGGATGTGCAATAACAAAGTCGAACATATCAAAATCGAGACTCAATTCATTCACTTTGTAGTGTTCGTTCTTTTATTTTCTACATGATGATTTATATATGTTAATGTGACATTCTTACAACAAGAATTGTATAAATCAATATCTTTTAAAATTATTTTATGTACCTACCGTCATGATGCTTTAACAGCCCATCGGTAATTCATTCTGAATAGTCATTGATCAACTACGTTAGTTTTTTGGAGCCTCGTCCGAGATGTTGAACCTTTCAAATGGGTAATTTTTCCATTCTCCTGAACCGACAGGCTCCACTTCTTCTTCTTCTTTGGAAGTAGTTAATGGATTATAAACTGTGATATTATGCTCTTCAGCAGTGGCTTCTACCGTGTTATCTACATGGAAAGCCAGAATTGTCAATGCTAATTACAGATATACAACAGATTGTCCATCTGTAGCAACAGATGATTCTTATATTGCAACAGATGGATCATCAATTGGGATGAATTCGAATAGGTAAATCAGAGTAGTACGATAATTTTGAATAGATGATCCATTTGTTACAATATAAGACTCATCTGTTGTAACAGATAACATATCTGATGTAACAGGTTAGAGAATAGTTGCAACAGATGTATATATATGTTTGATAATTTTCAGCAGATGTATCACCTGTTAAAAATAGATATGTGCCTGTTTGTTTGTTAGAACAGGTGATGTACATTCACCTTCTTCGGCTCATGTTGCTCTCATGTGGCCCTTGCACACTGAATATCGGTGCAAGACAAAGACAGAGTCTTTGCAATTTTGGTTTTTTCGATGCTTGATGATGCCTTGGAAGTATCTTTCCTTCTCCTCTTAGAATCCTTGATCTCTAGTGGAGTGTATGGATATGAAATCCTTTTTTGATGGAATATCACCCCTCTTAGATTTCATTTCCTTTACAGAAGCAGTTAGTGCATTAATAGATTAAATCACTCCATCATGTTTTGCCTTGCAGTCTTGATATTTTCATGCAGAACATTCGCTAGATGTGGTAAAATATGTACAACCAGTATGATCATAATCATAATGCCTCGTTGTTTCAAAAGAGGTAAAAGGAGCATCATTAGCCCCAACAGTAGAACCACTACCACTACCATCGTCAACAACAACAAGTCCACCCTTCAAAATTATTTTTCTTATGATGGTTGTTGCTCCAAATAATTCCATTTTTATTCCATCAATGACCTTAGGGTCCAGCAAAGTTTGCACAGACTGTAAAGTAAGAAAAATGACATCTTCAACTCTCGGTTGGTTGGAACAAGCCACGGATGGACAATCTAAAGTAAATCGATACATATATTAGAATGATGATGAAATCATATAAAATAATCATTAATTAAAATAAAAAGTTGATAAGAATTGGACTCACTGCTTCCTTGGGGAGATTAAAAAGATAAAAAAAATTGTATTTTTATCAGTTTTGACCGACAACCATCTCAGAATTCTTGGATAGGAAACTACTTCCTGGTAGTTCACTTGTTGTCTCAAATAAGGAATAGTTTCAAATGTCCAAGCCTATAACATAATGCCAATAAATCAAAAGCACTATTAAATAAAAAAATGATGAATCATATCATGATAAAAGAATTATTTACCATGAAGTCCCATGAAAAGCCATATAAGTTGACTATCTTTGGTATCAATAGAGTCAACAAATATTGGACAGTTATTTTCAAGCTTTCATAATCCCAAGGATGGCTATTAAATGCCTCAAGATCCTCACAAAGATTTATTAAATCGAGGCTTATGTTGTTGTTAATGTCTCTCGCCCAAATAATATTATGTACAAACCAAACCAAGCACAATGATTGTTTGTTCCTCTTTGAGAGTCTTTTACCTTTCAACGATTCTATCAAATTTTTATTTTTGAAGCTTGGACCAATAATGGACATCAGGTCCTCACGATCACTCTACTTGTATTTGCCTTTTTTGGGTGTGCAGGATGCTTTCTTTTGGGTCAGAGTAGGTATAACTTGAGAAGGAAAATAAGGATAACATTTTAGTTCGATAACTATGGCAAACTCCTTCCAACCAAAACATACAGTCATGCCATAGTAATTTATCAACATCTCATCCATCTTGTCTTTGTATCCATACATAAACCTACGTTTGAGAAAATCGAATACCATTTTCATCTGGAAACAAGCATTGTTGTCCTTCGGCAAATCAAGATATTTCCCAAAGCATCTTTCTCTAAAATAAGCATCCAATTTTTGTTCTCGAAGTATTTTTCTAAAGGTGTTGAAAGATTTTTCCATGGCTGACTTAACCACAAAATCACCCGTTAAATCTGTGGTACTATCACACTACATTCTCATAGGATAACGATCAATGTTGAAGTTTTTGACCAACTCTTCGGTGGAAGGGCTATTAGCATTTGGATCATCTCTTTCGAGAAATTTCTCCTCCCCATGTTCATTATCTTCTGCTCCTAATTGAGATAAGACTTGTAAAGAAAGCTCATAGAGTGGTGGATGTAGCCGAGCTGCTACATTTGTTCCTTTACTTGGACTAGATTCATTTTTTTTTTGAAACCATAGTATCTTAAATTAAAAAGAACATAAAATAGATTATAATTAATTAATGAATCGTTAAGAAAAATAACAGTAAATATAACTTGCACAATGGTAAAAAAAATAGTTCCAAGAGATAAAACATCTGTTGCACCAGGTATGTTATTTGTCGCAACATAATCGACTTGTTGCAATGGATGAGTAAATCATTGGAAATAACAAAAATAGACCTCTAATATGTCCGACCCGAATGCAACAGATGAGTAAAGAATTGGAAACAATAAAAATAGATCACTAATCTGTTGCACCATGTATGTTATCTGATGCATCATATAAACAAGCGTTGTAACAGATGAGTAAACCGTTGGAAATCATAAAACAGATCAGTAATCATTTGCACCAGGTATTTTATCTGATGCAACATATAACCAACATATTGCAACGAATGAGTAATTGATGATAGGCGAATTTACACGCCTATAGCACTAGATTTTACCCATATTTTAGCTAAGTTTTGAGGACAAATTATATATTTCATGCACTTTTAGTCCTTTTTCCTGTAAGTGAGCTAACGAACATGATTAGCAAGTTTTCAGGTATAAATGATCCAGAATTCAGCATTTTGAAGGAAGAGGAATCTTGGACGCTAAGGACCAAAAGTGGCGCATGGAAAATCTGTCCTGGGCAAAAATAGCAATTCTGAAGATTTTGGGGTCTAGCAGTAACTTATTAGGATTAGGATAATGATACATTAACCTAGTAGGATTTGGTTAAGTATTTCATTAGCGTAGTAGGAATAGGATGTGGGTATTATAAATACCCTATCTTGCTAGAGATTTTTATTAATTCCACACATTCCGTCATTCCTCACAATTCCCCTATTCCATCAATTCCCATCCATCCACCATCCATCCATCCATCAAAACAATTTTCTTTATTAATTCATTGTTGACATTATTTTTCATCTATTCAATTCTTATTTTCCACAACAAGAGAAACGTTACTTTGCAAGGGAGTTCACGCCTAAACGCCTACCCCACTTTACTACACGAGATCTTTATTGTGGTATAATAACAATATCGATTGTGATTTCCTTCGCACTCATGGGTAACTAAACTTCTCTGTTGGGGTTATGGAAGCCATATGAGCTACTATCTATTGCTCTGAGTTTGTGAATTCGTCACGTATGCTGCTTATATCATTATTCTCTTCATCTTAATGCAAATTCTTGTGGCCGCAGACACATAGAATAACGCCAGTATAGCATTAACTTGTTCGAAAGAAAAGTTATATGTCTGGAAAAGATATAATGTCAAGGTAATAGGGTCCCATCCCCTATTAAAAAGTTAGTGCCATAAATGGATTAACCTCTTGGAGAATTTGTAGCGTTAGATACGCTTTAAGCTCGAAAGAGTTAAAGTGAAATAATCCTCGAATAGGTCGAAAGACGCCTGGATTTACCATCGAATACAATTCTCTATAAGCACATGCATGTATGAATTCCGCATACCTCATAGCCAATAGAGACGTAAACTCAGAAGGTGGACATAACCCCAACTCTTCAATTCTCATTGTTTAACAACCTACTAAACATTCTTTCTTTTTACGTTGCTATTTTCAGTTTTTACTTTAATATTTTGGTTACACATTACAATCCCCCCTTCTTACGAGACTTGCACTAAAAGTCTAGTAATCGTTGCTTACTTGTTGACCAAGCTATTCCTTGTGGGATCGATACCCAACCTAGTTGGGTTCTATATTTGCTAACGACCGCTTTACACTCCTACGAGAGCTGTAGATTGAGCGTTATCAAAAATTGGCGCCGTTGCCGGGGAATAAGAGTGTCAACTAAGTTTGTTATAATTACTAGACCCTTTGGTCAAAAATTCTCGTACTTTTACTTTTAGTTGTTGTTTTTGTTCTATTCAGGTTCTGTTGACAGAATGGATGCACAACGTGACATAGAAAGAATGGTTGCTCAACAGGAGCAGGCTAGGTTAGCTTCTCTAGCAGCCGCTCAAGTGCACCAATAGAATATTGATAACCTAGGTCGTGCAACAAGTCCTGATGATGAGGACCTGGGCGATGAGGAGCTACTAAACCCATGGCTCACTACTGAGATGGTGGCACCCATGCAGAGGAGAGATCATCAAGCGTGATTGAGGCCTGATCGCTGAGCTGTACAGATTCCTTTTGATGATGATGATGACGATTTGGATGAAGCTGGTGCCACAGGAGCTATTATTCTGCCACCCTTGGCACCTGGAGCAAAGTTCAATATCACAAGCACCATGATTCAACTACTGCAACTCAAGGGATTATTTGGTGGACTAGTAGGCGATGATCCGAATATGCATCTCATCAACTTTATTTCTACATGCAAGTCATTCGACAATCCAGTTGTTGGTCAGAATACAATTTGATTACGCCTATTTCCATTGTCTCTGTCAGGGGAGGTAGCTCTATGGTTAAATGGGCTAACTCTTAATTCTATTACAAATTGGAGGCAATTGAAAGACGCTTTCCTAGAAAGATTCTTTCCGCCATCCAAGAAAGCACAGTAGAGAGATGAGATCACAAATTTTCGACAGCTTCTAACTAAATCTCTCCATGAAACATGGGAGAGGTTCAAGACGAAGCTTATGAGGTGCCCAAACCATCACATGACCAATGTCCTTGAATTCAATAACTAAACCAGTGGTGGATAATGCGGCTGGAGGATCATTTATGGATCTCACCTTTGGGCAAGCAAGCAATATGCTAGATCGGATGACAAAGCAAAGTAGAGCTTGGAATACCAGGGATTCTGAGGTAGCAAGCCCCACTTTATCTATTGGCATGACTGCTGAACAAAGGAGAAGAGAAAAAGAACGTGATCAAGACATGGCGCACATGAAAATGCAGATGGATCTTCTTACAAAGCATCTATTATCAGGGAAGACCAAAAAAGTTAAAGCTGTTGCATCAAAAGGAAGAGAGGAATCTGATTCCGAGGAAGAATCCAACTACTTAAACAATCAGGAGGGTTTCCAAGGCAATGCCCAAGGAAACCAAGGTCAGAACTATTATGATAATTTAGGACATAAGGACCGTGATCAAGGTAGTTGGAAGGATAAGACTGATAAGAGTGGTTTGTATGTTCCTCTTGAAAGACATAAAGCCGCTGCATCTAGTTCTGGAAATATGTCAATGGAAGATATGATGGCTAAACTATTGAAAGGAGTAGAGGCAACTAATACGGGAGTGAATGAGGTGAAGAACGACTTGTCCTCAATGAAGCAATTGGTTGACTTGCATTCCACTTCAATAAAACAGCTGGAGCAACAATTGAGTCAATTATCTGCGGCATACAATCAAAGAAAGGCATGCACTTTACCTAGAAACACTGTGCAAAATCCAAGGAACGATGGCTCATGCATGGCTATTACTACCAGGAGTGGTAAGGTGCTGGAAAATTCAACTCAAAGCAAGAAAGTAGCCGAAAATAAGGAAGATGATGACGCCATAAAAGCTGACCAAGACGTCCATGACGTCACCCCTAGTAGGTTGCAGCCTGAAACAACCAAAATTCAAAAGCAAGAGGAGAAGAGAGCCGTGGAGAAAACAATTTCATATCCACCACCACCTTTTCCTCAAAGACTGAAGAAGAAATCGGATGATACAAGGTTCAATAAATTCATAACGATGTTAAAACAGTTGACCATTAATGTTTCATTGGTTGAGGCACTGGAGCAGATGCCTGGGTATGCGAAATTTATGAATGATCTTTTGACAAAGAAGCAGGCAGCAAGCTATGAGTTGAAAGATACTGTGCATCATTGCAGTGCAATTGCTACCCGATCATTAGTTCAGAAAAAGGCCGACCCTGGTTCCTTCACTATTCCTTGCACTGTTGGATCTATGAATTTTTCCAAGGCATTGTGCGATCTGGGTGCTAGCATCAATTTGATGCCACTATCCGTCTACAGGAAGTTGGGGTTAGGCGATTCGACACCAACCAATATGAGGCTCGTGATGGCTGATAGGTCGGTAAAACGACCTGTGGGTATCTTGAATGATGTCTTGGTGAAGGTTTCTTCATTCATCTTTCCTGCAGAGTTCGTTATTCTAGATTGTGAGGTGGATTCTGAAGTTCCCATAATCTTGCGACGTCCTTTCCTTGCAACAGGAAGTGTGCTTATTGACATGAGAGCTAATGAGCTTTTATTTCGGTTGAATGACGAAGTGGTCCGCTTTGATATATGCAAAGCAATGAAGCAGCCCAGCGATATGGATGTGTTCTTCGTAGCTTATGAGGATAAGAAAGCATTATTTATAAAGAAACAGCTTACTGTTTAGCCATTGTCTCCTGCACTGTTGAATGAGCATGAGGATGATGAAGATTATGAAGAAACTATGTGTGCTCTAACAGGAATAGGGTCCTATTCTCATACTCCTAAACAGTTGGACCTTGATCTTGCAAATCAACCTTCACAAACAGCGAAGACTTCCATTGTAGAGCCACCAATGCTAGAATAGAAAGAGCTCCCCAATTACCTAAGGTATACGTTCTTGGGATATGGAAATACACTTCCGGAGAGTGTTGCGGATGATTTAAGTGAACAACATATAGAGGCTCTCATCTCTGCTCTGATGAGGTACAAGAGAGCTATGGGTAGGAAGATTGATGATATAATTGGTATCTCTCCTGAGGTATGTATGCACAAGAGTCATATCGATGAAGATTACATGCCTACAAGTAAGTATCAACATCGTTTGAATCCATTCAGAAAACGATGCCCCATCTATCTCGATGAAGACTAAGTAATCGATATAGCTATGTCGTGCCGCGAAAATAAATCAAGCGCTTGGTGGGAGGCAACCCATCATTTTTAAATGTTTTTAATGATTTTTATTTTCTTAGGATTTTGTCGAGCCACGACCAAAACTAAGGCGCTTGATGAGAGGCAACCCATCGTTCTAATCATTTTTGTTATTTTTGAGTGAATGTAGGTGCAAGAGGTGTCAAAGAGGAGATTGGTTTCAAATTTTGATTTGCACGTATTGCATGTTAAAGGTGGTAAGTTAGGAATGAAAAAGCAAAAGGCTATGGATTGAGCATTGCTCATGAAAATATAGGCATCGAACGAGGCTAGGCATAGGTAAAACTAGGCCACGAACAAGGCAAGGCCTATACTATGGACTAAGGTCTCGGAATCTAGTGTGCCATAGCATAGGCGCCGCCCATGCTCAAGTATGCCATAGCATAGGCGTCACCTATGCTAAAGCCTTTTGTCTCTGAATCTCATATGCCATGCTAAAGGCGCCGCCTATGGTCACTAAAGGCTTTGCAATAGGCGCCGCCTATGGTCACCAAATGCTTTGTAAAAGGCGCCGCCTATGCTCACACAATGCCATAGCATAGGCGCCACCTATGCAAAAGCATTCTGCTCAACTAGGCATGGCCTATGCTATAGCATTCTGCTCAATTAGGCAAAGCCTTAGGCGCCGCCTATGGTTACTTTTGATCTCCAAATCTGATTTTAAATGGGTCAAAACCCGACACAAGCTTGCCCTATATATAAGAAACTTAGTCTTAGGTCAAAAACACATTGCAAACCGAATATAAGCGCCGCCTACCTCTCCAAATCCTCTAAAAAATTTTCCTTTTTGCTCTTTTACCTTGCTAGAACATCATCCAAGGTCATCAACCAAGTAAGTACTTCTTTGTTCTTCATTTATATTCCGTAAGTACTACACTACTACGCATATTATGAATTGCTAAATCTTGAAGTAGTATAGGTGATTTGAATATGATTGAATTGTTGTGACACAACTAAGTGAGTAAACGAATACGTAAGGATGATCTTAACTTGTTCCCAACTTGAATTTGATTTTGATGCATTGTCATACTTTCTCGGAATTGACATGGTCACTAAAATTTCATAATATTGTCACTTGCATACTTACATGTTGGAATGACTTGTTCATCGAGATAAGAATTATGGTTGACTACCAATATGTGAGGTTGTGATTATTTCTAGATGCTATACCTTGATTAAATCTCTATGTAGTAGTCTTGATATATCAAACATAAAAGTATTGCCAAGATTACAAGAAGTATGACTGCACTGATTATATTGTTGGAACATATCACCTAAACGTATGTCGATGAAGTCTGAGTAATCGACATCATTCACTTAATTAGTTTGTGTCAACAAATTAAGTGTGGGGTGGTGCCACTATTGTCTGTTTATTGATTGAATCTTCCGAGATGAAGCTAACATGACTCTATTGAGATCTCAGGTACAATGACACCAAAAGACAAAAAAAGCAACCACTTTACAAAAAGGCCAGAAAAAGGGAAGAAAAGAGCAAGCTGAATCCTCCGTATTGCAAATACCTCGACATACTCTTGGAATCAAGTGGGGTACTTATGAGGAACTTCTGAGGATGACGACTCCAATGATGATTTTGACGAAGGGGGTATGACCCCAGACATAGAGGAGGAGTCCGACTGACCAGGTTCTTCGTATTTATTTGCCACTGAGGGCAGTGTATCCGGTCTAAGTGTGGGGTGCTGGTATTTGCATGATATACTTCTCTATCCGCATTTGCATTTATGTTTTCGTTTTTTTTAGTAGTTAAATTTTTTTTTACTTAGCTTTGCATGAAATTATTGTAATAGGCAGCATGAGATTATAACAAGAGTTTGTGCTAAAATCATGACTATTGAGACGTTTAGGCTCTAATTGTGACTCACTATGTGATATTGTGTGGTTCAATTCCTTCATCTGTTGGGTCGAGAGTCTATACTACTCCCAATAAAGTCGACCATGTGCCTTGTGTGTGTGAGATGATAGTATATTCTATGTTTTTGGCTTATGCTAGAACTTGCCTGGTATGTATGTAAAGCGAAAATAAAGAGTGTAAGTCTAGGAGATGATTTAGGCATTTCTTTGGCAACCTATACTTGTTTACATTTTCTTTACCTACCCATGGACATTATCCTAGTTAACCCCTTGAGCCTTTAGCCTATTTTCTTTGACAACCTCATATGTAAGCTTAATCCATTTTTTCAAGACCATAATTCGATCCAAATTCCTAAGTGCTTTAAAGTGTAAAGTCATATGACAAAATAAGAGGAAATTGGGTGAGTATGATGCTTTAGAATGTAATGGTGCTTGAATTTGTTATGAAAAAGAATTGTTATCATAAGAGGTATGTCATGAAAAGAAAAAGGAAAAGAAAACTAAAAAGTTAGTTATGTGCATAAATTGAAAAAACAAAAGAGGTGACAAAGGGGAGGTAGATTAAACGAAAGCAAAAAGGTTGAAAGAAAATTGTTAATGACATAATGTGATGTATTAAAGCACTTAGGGAACTTATTCACTATTTCTGGCCAAAATACTCCTACCCGTCCCTTAGCCTACATTACAACCATCAAAAGACCTATTTGATCCTAAGCTTAGCATTCTGATATTTAGTGGAGCATTACACTAAGGGCAAGCCTATGGTCATCAGTTGCAGCATATGAATTCTTTGTGAGAGTGAGAGCAAGGATACTCTTATACCTATGTTCAAAAGATATACTATACTTGTGAGTGATTATGGGTAATATATGGTGAGACACGCATGGTTGATGAGTTTTGGGTAGTTGTGTATGATTCTTTGTGCCTTAACTTTTGAATACTAATTAACCATCATCATGAGTCTATATTAGAGGTGGAATTGTTTCTACTAATGATCAGAAAACTACTCTTTGTTGATAATTGTTGTGCTTGTCTTGATGAATATTTTGTGTTGATACTGTGAAACCCTAAGTTGATGTTTAGATGGACATGATATTTTGTTCGAGGACGAACAAAGCTTTAAGTGTGGGGTGTTGATGATAGGCGAATTTACACGCATATAGCACTAGATTTTACCCATATTTTAGCTAAGTTTTGAGGACAAATTATATATTTCATGCACTTTTAGTCCTTTTTCCTGTAAGTGAGCTAACAAACATGATTAGCAAGTTTTTAGGTATAAATGATGCAGAATTCAGCATTTTATGGATAACTTGACGCCAACGAAAGCTTCATGAAGGAAGGAAGAGGAATCTTGGACGCTAAGGACCAAAAGTGGCGCACGGAAAATCTGTCCCGGGAAAAAACAACAATTCTGAAGACTTTGGGGACTAGCAGTAACTTATTAGGATTAGGATAGTGATACATTAACCTAGTAGGATTTGGTTAAGTATTTCATTAGCTTAGTAGGAATAGGATGTGGGTATTATAAATACCCTATCTTGCTAGAGATTTTTATTAATTCCACATATTCCCCCATTCCATCAATTCCCATCCATCCACCATCCATCCATCCATCAAAACAATTTTCTTTATTAATTCATTGTTGACATTATTTTTCATCTATTCAAATCTTATTTTCCACAACAAGAGAAACGTTACTTTGCAAGGGAGTTCACGCCTAAACGCCTACCACACTTTACTACACGAGATCTTTATTGTGGTATAATAACAATGTCGATTGTGATTTCCTTCGCACTCATGGGTAACTAAACTTCTCTGTTGGGGTTATGGAAGCCATATGAGCTACTATCTATTGCTCTGAGTTTGTGAATTCGTCACGTATGCTGCTTATATCATTATTCTCTTCATCTTAATGCAAATTCTTGTGGCTGCAGATACATAGAATAACGCCAGTATAGCATTAACTTGTTCGAAAAAAAAGTTATATGTCTGGAAAAGAGATAATGTCAAGGTAATAGGGTCCCATCCCCTATTAAAAAGTTAGTGCCGTAACTGGATTAACCTCTTGGAGAATTTGTACCATTAGATACGCTTTAAGCTCGAAAGAGTTAAAGTGAAATAATCCTCGAATAGGTCGAAAGACGCCTGGATTTACCATTGAATACAATTCTCTATAACCACATGCATGTCTGAATTCCGCATACCTCATAGCCAATAGAGACCTAAACTCAGAAGGTGGACATAACCCCAACTCTTCAATTCTCATTGTTTTACAACCTACTAAACATTCTTTCTTTTTACGTTGCTATTTTCAGTTTTTACTTTAATATTTTGTTTACACATTACAATCCCCTCTTCTTACGAGACTCGCACTAAAAGTCTAGTAATCGTCGCTTACTTGTTGACCAAGCTATTCCCTGTGGGATCGATACCCAACCCAGTTGCATTCTATATTTGCTAACGACCGCTTTACACTCCTACGAGAGCTGTAGATTGAGCATTATCAGTAATCCATTGGAAACCATAAAAACATATCACGAATCTGTTGCACCAGGTTTATTATCTATTGCAACATATAAATGACCTATTACAACGGATAAGTAATTCGTTGGAAACAGTAAAAATAGATCATTGATCTATTGCACTAGGTATTTTATCTGTTGCAACATATTACTAAACTTTTGCAACGATGAGTAAACCTTTGGTGAGAATAAAAATAGATCACTAAACTGTTGAAACATATCACTCAACTATTGGAAAATATGTTATCTGTTGGATCAATATTATTTAGATTTCTTCCAAACATGACAATAAAAATAGATCACTAATCTATTGCAACATATAAATGATCTGTTGCAACGGATGAATAAGACATTGAAAATAATAAAAATAGATCACTGATCTATTACACCAGGTACTTTATCTATTGCAACATATAACTAACCTGTTGGAACGGATGAGTAAACCTTTTGAGAGAATAAAAATAGATCACCGAACTGTTAAAATGTATCACTCATCTGTTGGAAACTAAATTATCTATTGGATCAATATTGGTTAGATTTCTTCCTAATAGAGGAGTCATCAGTCGCAACAGATGAATGATCTGTTAGATTGTTCATCTGCTGCATCAATTTTCATAGTTAAATCATATTTAATCTGTTGCATTAGATTATAACATCTACTGCATCAGATGTCTTCATCTGTTTCACCAGATGTGTTAATATTTTGCATCATATGTTTTATCTATTTCAACATCAGTTTTTCCAAGACAAACAACAAATCAACCCACCAACACCAACACATCACACAGACAAACTAAGTACATCAGCTGTGAACAAAAATTACCAGCAAATCCGACTCAACAGTACTACAAGAAGAAGAAGAAATGCCAGAAATTAGAATTTTATTTAGTCCACATTTCAATACTAGAAGAGTAGTTGGATCAAGTTCCTCTATTTCTTCATAAATTTTTACCTGTGAAAAAGGAAATGGGCCGACGAAGAACTTTAAATTGTTGTCGCCGGAGAAGTTTTCATGTTGATTGACAGTTGAAAGTCAAAAGAAAACTCGATCGACTATTTTTCTCCTGAGATTGAAGAGAGAATTTTGCAGAACTATTGGTTGGGAGAGAGTTGACAGAAGTTGTCGAGAGAGAGAGAGGAGAGAGACTGGTTGATTTGGATTGAAGAGGGGTATGGGTTGGTTGATTAGTATTTTTAAAAATATTAGAAAATTTTGAAAACATTAATCAACTCCACAATTAACTTAATCAAGTTTCCAAATGATGTTTGACACTTTAAGTTGGTCAATGTCACCAATCCTTCATTCAAGACTTAAAAGACACCTTTCCTTTAATTTTCTCATGCTATTTTATGTTTCTTGTTGTTTTGAACTATTTAAAATTCTTTGATAGATGAATAATTTCTTCCATGTATATATGCATTTTTTCTATTTAAAAACACTAGAGGAGATCCGAACAAAAGTGGATCTAGAATTTTAAGCGAGTTTGTGTGTTGTGATATTTGAAATTGAACGTAACATAAATGTATAATTTTTGAGTCAAATCACGTACAATAGATACGTATGGTAGACATATTCATATTACTATATGTACATATAGATACGACACATGACCTTTGAGTCAACAATTTTTTTTGCAATTTGTTTGTTTTGTGCCTTTTATCGTTTACATTTCCTTTTCGAAATTCACAAATTTCTAGGGCACAATTACCTTGTATGTATTGCCAATATTCGCTGGATAATTATACATACTAAAATAAATAATCAACCCTATACTAGTAAACACTTTTCCTATTTTTACACTTCCTAAATTTTATATGTGATTTTCTCCTGAAAACAAATCTATGGCAATCCTCTATATTTTTTATTTTGTCTTTATATGCTTAAGAAAACCATTTCCCATTACAAAAAAAAAAATCTTCACGCCACATTTTCAACTAAAAAGATCAATCTTGATGCACAGTTTTAGCTGCACCCATTTTTTCAATAAGTTAGTTACCCGCATAAATCCGCACCCCCATACAAATGGTATCAGAGCCCAGTAATTTAAAAAAGTACAGCAGTGAGATATATGTTATATATTTTAATTAGTTATGAGAAGACCATTTAAAAACAGAGAAGCTTTTAGAAAAATTAAAGAATCTTTAATTAGTAATTACTCAGAATATACAAGTCTAAATAAAACAAAAGAAAACCCATTTGTAGGGGAGTGCGGATTTATGCAGGTAACTAACATATGAAATAGATTTATTATATGTGTAATGAATCTATTTTTCTTTGTGCGTGGATATTTCTTAAATTTTGTTTCAATATCTTTTAATGATATATTCTCTTCGTAAGATGTATTCATTAATTTGTTTGGTTTATTATTTTATCCTGTAGTAATTGCAGAGTTACAAATTTCTGTATAATAATTTATCCTAACTGTACTGTAATATATATCTAATTCTAGATTCAATATTATTTATTATCTTGTGTTGTTCTTCTCGTAGTGAGTTTTTTAAATTATATAAACTATCACATGTACTTTTTTCTAAATTTTCTAAGGTGTCTTCTATCCATATTAATTTTTATTTTAGATTTTCCTTTATTTTTCTAAATCAGTTTCTATAATTAATTTCTTTATTTAGATTATCTTGATTTTCTCTAGTTTTTCTAATATATTCTAACATCTCTTAATCTGAATAATATCCTTCTGGGTAAATTTCTTGGTATAACTGTTCTATCCAGTTTGTGGTTTCAATTTCATAGTCACTTTTTCTAATATTATTTTCTTAATGTCTATAATTTCTATTTCTTTAAGTATGTATAAGATTAAAACTTTAAGATAATCTAGATGATCTATCTTTTAAAATTGATTTTATTATAATATTTTGTAGTTGTTTGTTTTAGTTTTAGTAGTTCTTGCATATTTTTATTAAGAAATTCTATATATTTTATATCTTTATTTTCCATGTATTTGTCTATATTTATTTTCATCTGTTTTTCTAGTAACGGTATATTTCTCATATCTTTTTCTAAAAACTTTATGTAATTTATCATGGTAAGTATTTGTACGAGTAGTTAGGTAGGTACGGTATATAATCTACTCTAGTCATGTAATATTTACCAAATGCTTTTTCTAATATGATTTTTCTTATATCTACTACTTTTATATCTTTAAGTACATACAAAATAAGTATTTTAAATTTATCTACCATCACATCAGATAAATAATTATTCATTTTCATAAAATTGCTTTTTTCAAAATATTCCCTTCAATCATGTACATAACAAAATATGGTCATCTTAGATTACTATATACTAGAATATTCTTAAATAACATGTTCTTCGGTAACTATTCGCATGGTAATGTGGATACTTTTTTCCTTAAACAGCGCCTCTACTCTGGTTACTCCCCGTCACGGCTTCTTGCCTCATTGGTTTCACCTTTAGGATGGCATACTTCTTAGGGATTTTTCTCCGTTTCCACTTTGCTAATAAACTTCTTAAAATATTATTGTTCGAATAATTCTACTATAAAGTAACTAATATGAATTTATTTTATCATATCATGATTGTTGGGAATTATGAATTTAGCTATTCATAATCATAAATAAATATACCTGTTCCGGTAGTTTTGATATTTCTGAAGTTTGTTCCTCCATAGCTTTTTCCATTGAAATATGTCTGTTTTTTTTAATTAACTGAGCAAAATATTTGTTGTGGACTGGAGAGAGTATTGCTTCAACACATGAAGGCTTGCCCTTGCAATGCCTTCGGTGTCCTTCATTTATAGAATGAGAAATCTTTACAATACACGTTTAAAAAATTCTAATCCATAGCCTTTTGAAAAGTCAAAAAGGCTAGGAGTCTAAAAAAGTCTATACATAGCCTAAAAGTCTATACATAGCCTTTAAAAAAGGCTAGGAGGCTAAGAAAAGTATAATAAACTTACAATTCTAACAATTTACGTAAATAATTCTATAGCTTGTTTTCTTCCATTGGTGTCTTCGTCGTATCTGTTGCTCCTTATCTTTCCAGCTAGCATCTTCATCTTCTTTATTCTAGGTGTGCTTATGGAATAATGTTATCTTCTCCATTACATCTTGAACATTGGTGATCTAGATATTTGTGTCCAATTATTTTACAATATCTTGTCAGTAATCCATCTGAAATAAGTCCTTTTTTAATTGCTCTTGCGGTAGATTGTTTTTCTGGGTTAAGTAATGTCATTATCCATTGCCTAACATCTTCCATATCTGCTTGTCGTAGCTCTTTTGAATTTGAATAAATCATTTGATGGTCTCTCGAATAATAGCTCCATATTGGGTTTCCATTAGTATAATTATTTGCTAATTCTTGGATAATCGTAGCTAGTCCAATGAGTCATTAATTTGCGTAGAAATAGGGTATCTCAATTCTGGGTATCTCCGGCTGTTGCGTAATGTCTTCTGGTATGATCATATCTCTAGTTAGTCCTATTTTCACAACTTGTATAACTGGTTTTATTTCGTCGTATAATATCTCTGCTGGTGCAGTATAACACTTTATGTAAAATAGATTTCCTTTCATTATCCTTTTGTAGGTGGTGAATATCTTATGTAATTCTTTCATAGCTGTTAGTTCTTCTCCGTCTTGGGTGTCTATGGTGTTTAACAATCCATAGTCAAAACAAGTTTTCACTACGCTTGGGTTGGTTTTAGGTAGTGCAATTAGCTTGTTATATCCTTGTAATTTTTGGGTTATATAGTTGGTGTTTGGTTCTTTGATATTTGTAGCTCTGGGTTAAGGTTTAGAAAAGTTTGTACTCTATAGATATTTTCTATGTATTTTTTGGGCTGTATAGTTGTAAACTTTTTTATCTTGGTTCAGGCTATCTTGGTATGTGGTGATTTGTGGGGGTATGACCAAAGGGTCTTTTTGTGTTTTCAGTATAAATGTTTTCTCAAATATTTTATTCATATTCATGTTCTGGTATCTTGGTCGACTAACTCCTTTGCTTGTACCTGCAAAAGTAGATTGATAAATGTTATGGGTTTTATGGAGTGTCCCATCATCTCCTTCTAGCTCTGGAACTTTAATATCTTCCAATCGACATAGCTCTGCACACTGGTGAGTTAGCTGATTTGTAGCTATAGACTTCAGTTTATCTTCATTAGTCTTTAGCTTTTCTATCTCATTACCCATACTGTCCACTTTCATTGAAAGCGTAGTTAAGGTGTTGAGTATTTTTTCTAGAGTATCTTATTCTATTATTTCAGTCTGTGTAGCTTTGTCTTGATATGTAATCTGCAATAACATTTTTGTTAGTACTGATTACTTCAATTATAAATGTGAAATTCAATATATTCAAGACTAGTCTCCGAATCTCTTTTGTTGTAACTGAATTTTGTATTTTCTTTACTAACCACTAGCGTACCTGTGTATTATTTGTTCGTACAATAAATTTGTTATATACAATATATGGCTCAAATGCTAACAAACATTTATATTATGAACATAATTCTTCCTATTTATTTCCCATTTTATTTCTGTCTCATTGAACGTACCTGAGTAGTATCTACAATGGTGTTCTATTTTTTCTGCTTCATATCGATATTTAAGTACACCTCCATAACTATATTCACTAGCATCTGTTTCTACTATATATATAAATTTTCTATTTTCATCTGGAAATAGTAATTTTGGTAATTCTTTACAAAGTAATTTTATTTTTTGAGCTTGTTTTTTATCTTCTTCATTATAGTTATATTCTACATCCTTTTTTAATTTTTTTTTTTGTAGTGGTTTTAAAGTTTCTGCTAATTTTGGAATATATTCTCTTACTTGGTTTACTAATCCTAAAAATGATTGTAATTTCTTTTTTGTATCTAATTCTTCTTTCGAATTTATTATTTTTTGTACTATATGTTGTTGCATTTTTACTCTGCTTTTATCTATTTGTATTCCTAAAAATTCTATCTGAGTTTTCATGATTTCATCTTTCTTTTCGCTTAGACTTATTCCCGATTTTTCTATTATATCTGTAAATTATTTCAATAATTTTAAATGTTGTTCTTTAGTTTTTGTATATAATAATATATCATCTATGTATACTATACAATTAGATAATTGTTTACAATAATTATCCATAAAATGTTGGTATCTACCTGGTGCATTTTTATATCCAAATGGTAATACGTTCCATTCATAAAATCCTTGTGGTACGGTAAATGCGATTAATTCTTTAGATTCTTCTTCTAACTTTAGATGGTAAAATACTGATTTACAATCGAATTTGCTAAAATAATTATATCCTTGTATTTGCCTTATTTTTAATATCTTATTTGGTGTTGGATAATTATATGTTATAGTTTTTGCATTTAAATTTCTATAATCAATAACCATCCTACTTTTTCCTCTTTTTTGTTCACTATGTTTATTTACTATAAATGCTGGACTATTATCTTTACTATTACTTTTTTGTATATATTGTTTTTCTAATAATTCATCTATACGCATTTTAAATTCTTTTAAATCATAAAAATTATATGTTAATGGTTTCTGGGTTATTATGCTATTTTTATCTATTAATTCAATTTTTATAGTAGTTTTATGTTTTTCCCATCCTTTTAATGGGTCTTCACTATATAATTGTTCTAATTTTTTCTTAATTATTTCTATCTTATTTATTGAAAATATAGTTATTTCTGTTTTATTTATCGAAAATACTACTAGTTCTATTGTATCTTCAGTATTTTTTATATTTTCTAACTTTTGTGTAATTTTTTCACTTTCTTTTATCCCTTCAGTTTTCTTTCTTATTTTATTATTAACTCTTTTTGCTTTTACTTTCTGCTTACATGGTGTTGTAAACCAGCAGTCTGTTCTAGTTATTATATGTGGGTATAATTTATCTAAGAATGACATTCCTAAAAGTATATCTTTTGATGTTAGTTCATAATTATAAATTTCTTCTATTTTTAATATCTTATCCCATACTTGTATTTTTACATTCCTAGCTTTATAAGTAATTAAGTTTCCTTCATTATTAAATCCTTTAACTATTATTGGTGTTTTTAATTTATCCCATTTACTTTCTGGTAAGCAATTATATCTACATAAATTAGCTTGTTCTCCTGTATCTATCATAGGAGTATAATATCTATTGTAATATCCTTCTACTACTATCTTCATTAATACGTATATTTTCATTTTATGTTAAGGCTCTTCTTAAGAATAATTTCTCTTTGTTATATGTTAAGGTTAATTGTGTATGTTCTATATTATATGTTTTTACTTGTTCTAGCCATTTTATTCCTAATATTATATCTGTTTTTTGCAGTTCTTCCTTTACTTCAAATTCTATTTTTATTTTTCTATCTCCTATTATTATTTCTTTTTCTGCTATATTTTTACTATTTATTAAATTTCTTGGTAGATCTGGGCACATATCATTATCAGTTTTTATTTCTTCATTTTTTACTAGATATTTTTCTATATAATTTTCTTCTTGTCCTGTATTTAAGAGTATTAAATGTTCTTTTTCATTTATTTTTCCTGTTATGTAATATTGGTTTAAATTATTTATTGAATTTATTTCATAACTTGTTCTTTTTTATGAGCTTGATGATTCTGGTTTTTCATCAGCTATTCTTTTCGTTGTACTTATTCTATCATTTACTATTTCTAAATTTTCTTCTATATCTATGTCTCTATAGCTATAATCATTATAATCTATTGTTTTTACAATTTGTTCGAATGGGCTTTCTATTCGTATCTTGTTAATCTTATTTTTTCCTGTTATTTTATGTGTTGTTGTTAATACATATAAATTTTTGCATCTTGATGTAAATATTTTACTTCTTGGGGTTAATTCTATTCCTGATATCTTCCAATATAATACGAGTGATTTATCTATATTTTTATCTGTTACCGCTACTGAATAATTTGCACTTCTTATAAATTTAAATTTTTGGTATATTAAATTTCCTTTTACGACAGTTATTATGCTTTTTTCTATAGGTTTTATAATTATATCATCTGCTAAATATAATTCTATTGGTGTATCTATTCCTTCTCTAAAACATACTTTCATTAATATCTTTGTACCTCCAAAGTGTACATATTTTATTGGATCTCCATTAATTTTTATATCATTTATCTCTTTATTAATTATTCTTTTTGTTACTAGTGGTATACTAGCTTTGTCTGTTGCATATCTACTGTCTATTACATGTTCTTTTTGGCATACTACATAATATTCGTCCTTTTTTCTGGTAAAAATATTTTTTATTGTTGGTATTTTAAATATTTTTCTACACTTAGATCTAATTCTTTTCCTTTTATTTCATCAAATATGTTACTGTCAAATATTATTTTTTATTCCGTTCCTTCATCATTTAAATATTCTTCCTTTGTTATTATTTTTATATCTTCTTCAGTCATTTGATTCATCTATTTCACTATCTATTTTATTATCTATTTCTTTTTCTGAAATTTCATATATACTATCCTCACTTTCTAATTCATAATCTATATAATCTATCTACATATATTATGTATTATCTATTTTTATTTCTGATATTTGTTTATTTTTTGGATTTTCAGGTAATTGACAATCTCTAGCTAAATGGCCTAACTTTCCACAATTATAACAAGTACATTCTTTTATAGATTTCTTCTTTCTATATGGTCTTTTGTATTTATAATTTTTTACATAATATCTTTTCCTCGGTTTCTTGTATTTATATTTTGATTTTTTATATTTCTTATATTTTTTGTGTCTTTTTCTTTTCTTATAATATCTTTCTTCACATCCAAATTGGGGTGCTATTTTATTTTTGCAACATGCTAAATTTCTTATCAATGTTTTTTCCATTTTTAATCCTTCTCTATATTTTTCACATAAGTTTCTATACCATTGTTGTAAAAATTTTATTCTTGCTCCTAACGTATCTACTATTTTTGCTTCTTCCCAACTTTTTATTATCTTTGAACTAAATGGTTCGGGTAATTTATTAAAATATAATTTTCTTATTTCTTTACTTTCTTCTATACTATATGCTCCTTTATAATAATATTCTTTAAATGCGCAAGTATATTCATCTATATAACACATATTACATATTGCTAATTTTAACATTAAATTCCTATTTGTATCTTTTTCTTCATCTTGTTCTTCTTCTATTGTTGTCATACTACCAAATTCATCTTTTATAGCTGTTTTATATTTTTTTAATAATTCTATAGGTGTTAATTTAGTTGTTGTTGATGATGTTCCTTCTATAGGTTTATTAGTTCTTAATACTTTCTTGCTATTTTCAGTTAAATTTGAAAACCATAGTTTTACTGATCCTATTAGTGTTCTTTCTATATATTCTGGTGCATCTGTTATGTTTATATTATTATTTAATAATTGTTTTGTCATATATCCTATCCATAACTGTATTATTTTTTTTTGTATCTATTACACAGTCTAGGTCTAAAAAGTTATAATTTTTATTAACTATTTATTTTGGTGTCCATTTGTCATATTCATTATATTTTTTAAACTTGCTCTTATAATATATAGGTTTTCTTATTTCTGCTGTTTTAGGTATTATATTTTCATCTTCTTTTTTATCAAGAGTATTTATTTCTGTGTTGGTACTTTCTAAATTTTCCTCATTAATTACTTTTTTTTTCATTGATTTCTAAATTTTTTGTATTTGTTAATATTTCTGTATATGTTTCACTATCTTCTGAATCATAATTATCTATCTT
The DNA here is from genome assembly GCA_030864225.1 of Capsicum baccatum var. pendulum. Taxonomy (NCBI): domain Eukaryota; kingdom Viridiplantae; phylum Streptophyta; class Magnoliopsida; order Solanales; family Solanaceae; genus Capsicum; species Capsicum baccatum. The sequence continues at coordinate 248,722,597 of CM061550.1, forward strand.
TTCAACGTCTATATTAATTATTTCTAATTCTTTGTTTTTTATTTCCAATTTTTTCTTAAATTGATTTATCTCGTTCAGTAATTTTTGTTCTATATCTTTTTCTTCTTTTTCGTTTTGTCTTTGTTCGTACAGATCTTTTAACATTTATAGTTCTTTTTCTAATTCAGCAATCCTACTATTTTTAGTTTCTTCTATTTTTCGTATTTCTTCTGTAGTTTGTTGTTTAATTTTTTTTATTTCCTTTTTCCTATCTATTTCTTCATTTTCTCTTTCTATTCTTACCATTGCTGTTAATTTATCTTCTAATTTTAATTCTTCTTTTTCTAACATTATATATAAATGTTCACCTATTTTCTTATATCTTCTTCCTAGATTAGAAAATACTATTTTTATTTTTAATCATTCGTGATTTTCATATATTTTTTCATCTATTATAAATTTTTCTTTGTTCATTTTATTGTGAATAGTTCATGTTGATATATATATTCTAAACTGTCTATTTGTGATTCTAATTTTGATATTTCATCTTTTTGTGTATTTATTGAATTTTCACTAACTCTGGCAAATATATTATAATGTAGTCTTTCTATTCTTATTTTTAATTCATTATGTTTTTCAGAAATAATTTGTTTTAATTCTTTGTATTTTTGTACTTTATTCATTTAAATCATATTTATAATATCTTGGTGGATATCTAAATCTAATTTTATCATAATTAGGTGGTATGTGTCTCATTCTCCTAGATTTTAAATGGATTATTAATTTTTTCTTCAATACTAGATATTAATGTAATTAGGTAGACTAATCTTTGTGGTTTTCTTTTGTTTTATTTAGAATTGTATATTTTGAGTAATTACTAATTAAAGATTCTTTAATTTTTCTAAAAGCTTCTCTGTTTTTAAATAGTTTGTTTTGTTTTTGATTTTTCTCCTTACAGCTTGTTTTTATATTTGTTAGGTATCATTTCTTAATTGCAATGAAGAAAAGGATACGTTTTAATTAATTGTGGCTTTTGAAAATAATTAATGTTTATTTACAGAATATCTTGATTATTCTGATAAATCAGACATCTTGATTTTACTGCATTTCCCAAATCCATTTTAATTATTTGTGGCATTCAACAATCAATTAATTTGGAGTCAGATAAGGTTTTAAACATGATGATTGGTTCTAGGAAAAGAAAATTATATGTTATCATTAATTGTATGACTTATATTTGTTGTTCTCATACCCTTTTTTGGAAGTAAGTATCATTAAAAGTATATAAAGTTTTTTCTGTCATAATTTGTCAACTAATTTTAGAGCGTGACACACAAAATTATCTAATTTTTTGTTTTTTTTTTTTTGAAGAAGATAAAAACAAATGATTCTTTACCAAAGGTGAATAACAAACAACAATTTACTAAATCATGTCAGCCACCACGTGCACTTTATTCAAGTGGCAATGAAACACTATATATATACACTCACACAACTTTGAAGGTATCAAAGCAGCAACATAATGAAAAAAAGAATGAGAAAAAATCCCTAGATAACTCATTCAATTTCTTGATTTTTCTGTTCACTTCTGTTCTAATTTATTTACTCATTGTTTTGATTTCCAGACACATAGTTTTGTGTGATCTCTATGTGACATGTGAGTATATTTTTAAGTATGTATATATTTTTCAAAGTTGTATGATGATAGATACATCCGGGTGTGTTGTTATACATATGGATAGATATGATATTAGGTGATTTTTGAAGTCTGGAGTTATGTTTTGAATTTGCTTGTTTGTGTAGATTATTGTTTAGATTTCCCCTAGTGTAAAATTACCTTGTTTTGATAAAATATTTGATGAATATCACAGGCAGAGATGGAGGATGTTTCATTATAATGAAGGGAGAGGAGTACAATGTGGAGAGACATAATTTCTAAATACAAAAACCAATCCACTAAATACACTTATATAATATGTGCATACAAATAAGTCCTAGGCCCAAAAACATAAAGGTCCATACTTTCAGGTCCGGACCAAAAAAATTCAGTCACAACTCTAACAATCTTCACCTTAACACGAATTCTGATTCACAACTCAAATCTATTTAAAGACAAACTCTCTACCTCTTCCACAAAAGCCCCTAAGAGTACATCTTAACAACTACCACTAACCAAGTCCAAACAATGCTCAAACTTGGCACTTGGTAGTGTATTGGTCATCATATCAGCAGGATTATCATGAGTACTAATCTTGCTCACCACAATATCACAACGAGAAATAAGGAAGATAGAACTCTGACTATCGCAAAAGACCATAGTAATCTGTAAGTCTTTGCTAAGTCGACTAAATAGATCCTTCAACCTAATAGCATCCTTGAAAACCTCTGTAATAGCCATATACTCTGCCTCAGTAGTTAACAAAGCAACCATAGTTTGTAAGGTAGATTTCCAACTAATAGCACAACCACCAATGGTGAAAACATAGGCTGTAAAAGATCTCCTACAAAATCAGAATCAACATACCCAATTACTTCATCTTTATTTCGCCCAAACTGCAAAACAAACATCAACAGATCCATGCAAGTATCTAAAAATCCACTGGACTTTTTTCCAATGTTCTTTGCCAGGATTTTCTATATATCTGCTAACTGCACTGACGGCTTAAGATAAATCTAGTTGAGAACACACCATTGCATACCTAAGAGATCCGACAGCATTAGAGTATGGAACTCGAGATATATAGTCACACTCATCATCTATTTTTGGAGATAAAATGTCCGAGGGTTGGAAGTGAGATACCAATACAGAACTTACAGGTTTTGCATTTTGCATATTGAGCCTGTGAAACGCTTTATCAATATACCTTTTCTGACTCAAGTATAACTTACAATTCTTTCTATCCCTCAGAATCTCCATGCTAAGAATCTTCTTTATTGCTCTTCGATCCTTCATATAAAACTCCTTACTGATCTGGCCTTTCAATTTTATTATATTTTTTATATCTTTTGCTGCAATCAACATACAAGAGAAGATACATGAATGAACCATCACTTACCTCCTTGAAGTAGACACAATTATCATACCTACTCCTTTGAAACGTATGAGAGGTCATAAAAGAGTCAAACCTCTTATACCACTGCCTGGATGACTGCTTTAAGTCATAAAGAGACTTTTTCAACAAGCATACATAGTCCTCCTTTCCTGAGACTACAAAGGCCTCTTGTTGCTCCATATAGATGTCCTCAAGTTCTCTATGCAAGAATGCATTTTTGACATCCAACTTCTCAAGCTCAAGATTATGCATGGCCACAATACCAAGAAATGCACGTATCGAACTATGCTTTACAACTGGAGAAAACACATCTTTGAAGTCAATACCTGGAACCTAACTGTAACCTTTAGCAACTAGTCTTGCTTTGTACCTAGTATTTTCAACTTCCGATGTTCCTTTTTCCTTTTTGAATACCCACTTGCAACTGACAACTTTCTTATCTTTAGGCAATCTCACCAGATACCATGTGCCATTCTTATGAAGCGATTCTATCTCCTCTTGCATAGTAATAATCCATCAGCTGGAATCATTACAAATAACTGCCTCTGAGTAAAGAAAAAAGATCTTCAACGAAATTAATACCTTCTGCTACACTCAATGCATAAACAACCAAATCATCTTCAACATACTTCTGAGGAGGTTTAATATCTCTCCTAGGCCTGTATTTAGCAATAGAATATTGTGACGCCACTGGTGGTGAAGAAAAAATAGTATCATCTATATCTCTGGGCTAGACTGAGAAGTGGGCACTAGTGTAGACTCTGCTCCAATCTATAATTCAACATGGGTGCTTGAATTTTGTTGATTGATGTCACTAAGCTCATCTGAAGGTGAAACAGATTCGAAGAGAACCCGAAGCATGGAAGATTTATCAAACACAATATCCCTACTAATTATAACCTTCCTATTTTCTGGACACCAAATCTTATAACCTTTTACACCAGGCTTATAACCCATAAATAAACACTTGGAGGATCTAGGTTCCAACTTTTCATTATCAACATGACCATACGCAAGACATCTATATATCCTCAGATCAGAATAACTAGCAGGAGTACCTGACCATACCTTTTGTAGAGTATTTTTATCAATTGCGACTGAGGGAGAGTGGTTAATAAGAAGACAAGTTGTGGAAGCATCTTCGACCCAAAAAGACTTGGGTAAACCAGAATTAGAGAGCATACAATGCAGCTTCTCTATTATAGTCCTATTCATTCGTTTAGCGACACCATTCTGCTGTAGAGTATGACGAACTGTCAAGTGCCTTATAATTGTTTCTGACTTACACAAAGAATTAAATTCATTAGAATAGAACTCTAAACCATTATTGGTCCGAAGGCATTTTGCCTGCTTCCTTGTCTAATTTTCAATCATAGTTTCCACTCCTTGAAAGTAGGCAACACGTTATTCTTTTGCTTCAAAAAGAACGCCCAAACTTTCTGGAATAGTCAACAAGTAATTAACGCCTCTTCTAGAAGTTACTCTAGCAGAACCCAGAGATCAAAATGAATATAATCAAGTATGCCCTTAGTTGAGTGGATACCTATAGTGAATCTGACTCTCTTCTAATTCCCAAAACTGTAGTGTTCACAGAACTCCAAATTGGTAATACTCTGCCCATCAAGAAGTCCTCTCCTTCTTGTTTTAACCATCCTATTTTCACTCATATTCCCCATTCGCATATGCCAAAGATTAGCAACGTCACTTTCTAATAGAGAGGAGGTATTCACAATAAGATTACCTTTAGTAACCTTCAGGACTCCACTTTCACTGGTGTACTTATAACCGTTCGAATCAAGGGTACTCAAGGAAATAAGATTTCTCTTCAGGTCTACGACATACCACACATCACCAAGTGTCCTTACAACCTCATCAAATATCTTGATCCAGATTGTTATAATACCAGCTATCTTACAAGGTGTGTTATTTCCCATCAACACGACACCTTTAGAGACTATTTCGTGTGTTGTAAACTATTCTCTATTATGACACATATGAAATGTTCAAGCTGAATCAAGAATCCAATCCTCATACGGTTTTGAGTTACCATCAAAAACTACCAAGATTTCTCCATCACTACCGCCACCTTCAACAAAACTGGATTCATCGGACTTCTCTGGTTGGTTTTCCTTTGGTTTTGGAGCTTCTCTTTTTTTCTATATTCTGTAACTTCCAACACTCAGATTTGATATGGCCCTTCTTCTAGAAGTAATTATAGGTATTGTTTTTGTTTCTGGATTTGACCTATTTCTGTCACCACCCCCAGAATTTCTCTCGCGAGTCCTTCCTCCTCAAACAATGAGACCATCTCCTTGAGTCTCCAACCTATTCACAAGATGTTTCTTCTTCTCCTTAGAGAATAATGCATCGTAGACTTTATCAACCATTAGGGTATCACGACTATATAAAATCTTATCTCTAAAGGTCGTGTATGATGCAGACAGCGAAAACAACAAAATCAACCCTAGATCTTCCTCATCGTACTTAACCTCCAAAGTCTCTAAATCAGAGACAATTTTCTTAAATACAGATAGGTGATCCTCCGAGGATGCACCCTCTGACATGCGATGGGAATAAAGTCATTGCTTGTGATGTAACTTACTTATTAGGCTCTTTGTCAAATACAACGATTCCAGTTTCAACCACAACGCAATGGCTATGGTATCCTTCAAAACATCCTGTAGAATTTTATTGGATAAATGAAGGTGAATCTGAGATAGAGCCTTCCGATCCTTACATTGTTTGTCCTCGTCCGTCCACGATGAGGGTATCTTCTCAAACCCTAAAAAATCATCATCCAAATCCATTTGCACGAGCATAGCCCACATCTTAACCTACCATAACAAAAATCTAGTGTTGCAATCGAACAATGAAATATCATACTTTATGGTATCCATCCCCGAGAAAATAATCGAACAGGGTCTGATACTATTTTATTATGATTCGAATAGAATAAAGCAAACCATAAGCAGAAAGAGAACAAGAACAAACAGATTTACGTGGAAACCCTTGCGGGAAAAACCACGGGCAGAGGCAGAGGATGTTTCACTACAATAAAAGGAGAGGAGTACAATGTGGAGAGACGTAATTTCTGAATACACAAATCAACCCACTAAATGCACTTATATAATATGTCCATGCAAATAATTCCTAGGCCCAAAAATATAAAGGTCCATACTTTCAGGTCCGGACCAACAAAATTTGGGTCACAACTCTAACATGTGTAAATATTAGGTTTGGAAAGAAGAAAATAAATGATTCTTTCCCAAAGATGAGTTATAGGTGAAACCTTATTATTTCAACTATTCCTTCTCAGGAGAAATCATATCTGCCACCACATGCACCTCATGCAGAGTGCCAATGAAACAATATACACTCACACTACTTCATAGGTACCAAAGCTTCAATAGAAAGAAAAATTTCTTGATTTTTGTGTTCACTTTTGTTCTAATTTCTTTTCTCATCTTTTTGATTTCCAGTCACCATTTTTATGTGATCTGTATATGACATGTGAGTTTGTAGTCACAAATATTTTATGTAGATTTGTTCTTGTGTATTGTGACGGATAATGCAAAACTTAACATTAATATATGTCTATGAAGAAACTTAAGCATGTATATATTTTTTGAAGTTGAATGCCGATAGATAAATACAGGTCTGTTTTTACACGTACAAAAAGATATGATATTACATGATTTCTAAAGTAGGGAGTTGTGTATTTAATTTGCTTCTTTGTTCCAATTACCATTTGTATTCCGTCTATAAATTTATGAAGACATAGGGTACGATTATTGATAAAATGTTCGATGAATAATTTTATATTTAGATATAAAGAAAGAATTCCTTATCATAAATAAAGTTAATGTACTTGCAATGTTCTTTGATATTTTCTCTTTAATAAAGCCTTGCATCCAAAGAAGAGTATCACAAAACGTAGGTCACCAAAAAGTGCACAAAAATTGTTATTACTATAAAGTTGACCAATCAAGTCGGAGGAAGTTCCTCTGTCAGGCCTAATCTGGTTGAAATTCACGTGTAGGGTTGTGATCCAATAAAGCTGTCTAATAAGGAGGAAGGGAGGGCCAAAGGAAAGACGCCAGAGACATGAAAAGTCATGTGAAGAGGAATCTATCATCGAGAATGAAAACATTGAGGCAATTTCAGTTGAAAATTCCATGGATAGAGATCTCAAGCTGCCGCAAGAAAAGGTGAAAAAGTACAAAGGAGTTAGACAAAGAGAAGCAAGTGGGTGGCAGAGGTTCGAGAGCCAAGAACGAATGATCGAGATTGGATAGGAACATCAACACTGCTGATGAAGCTGCTTGTGGCTGATGACATTAAAATGAAAGGCGTTGATGCTATGGAAAACATCCTCAAAACACCACCAAGAGATCCACAAACAAAGAAAATCAACTTCATGAATCCACCGGGTTAATCCACAGATGATGTTATATTTAAGAAATGATTTGTTATTTTGTTGTAGATCCTCTCAATTATGTTAATTAAATCTTGCTAACTGCCAACTTAGTGGGATTTTTTTCTTTTTATATTGGTTGGATTGTACCCTTTTCTCTGTTGTAAAGATCTGAAAGTCCATATCATTGTTTGTTTTGGTCATAGTTTTTCTTTTTAGCTGAAAGCAATATTACTTAATTTGCACACCAAAACTCAACTAGATCAAAATAAATCAGCTAGCATTTTTTATCTCGAATGAGAACTAATTGTAATTTTAGTCTCCCAGGTTCTCATCCATTTTAGTGTCAAGTAGGTGATCACATTATATTCTTAAATGCAAGTCATTAATTTTTATTTTATTTTCCATAATTGACAAAAATGTTAGGAAGATCCAAACCAATATCAAATTGCTAACAAGAAGTTATTCAAGTCAAAAATCATGATGTTCTATTCAAATTTCAGATTATAATTTCTTTTCCAACACAATTTTTACTTTTGAAGTTGTAAGTACGATAGTTAGGCATGAACAATGTCCTGACAGTCTTTACAAAATGTATAATCTGATACAATTCTATGTTCAGCTCCAACTCTCCATAAATTCTAGACAAAGTCTCCCGTGTATAGCACATCTTGTGTACTACATAGTTTTTTTCAATTAAACATTTGTCAAAAATTGTTCACGAAATGAACTTTTCTGAATGAACATAATCCTTTTCTTTCTCCCATCATTTACAATTCCTGAATGAAGAAAAGCCTAATAGACAAATCTTTCCTAATTCTAGGTGACTTTTCAGTTCCTTATTTTTCATAGACAAACTTTTCATTACATTTTTCTGATTTGATCTCTCCTTGATATGTGAGTTTCAAGACACAAATGTTATATACCTAACTTATGCTAATTTAGATATATATTCAAGATTTTGAGTTGTTGTTTGAACTGTTTGAACTGTTGTATGACATCATAACTTCTTTTTTGTATGATAAAGTTTTTCTATTAAAAGAAGAGAAAATGCTTTGTTTCCATGCTAAACTATAAACGAAATCGTTGAAACACACTCAAATTTAAGGAGAGTCCTATTACCACCTGGACTAATTAAAATCGTATTTTTGGCAACCTTAGAACCTGCGTGGCACATTAGTGTGCCTATGTGGACCTTCAGTTTGTTGATTCACTGATGTGCCTTGTATCTGTGACGTAGGCACTAAGGTTGCCAATAATATGGTTTTTATTAGTCTATGGGGTAATAGGGCCCTCCTAAAGTTTAGGTGTATCTCAGCAATTTCCTTTATGGTTCAGGGTGGAAACAGTGCATTTACTCTTAAAAGAAACTAAACACTAGATGAGATTCAGAAAAGCAGATCTAGTATTTTACATGAGTTGGTATTTTGTGACATATGATGTTGAATGTAACATAAATGTGTCTTTATGAAATGTAAGTATGTATATATAGTTTAATTTAAAGTCAAATAATGATAGATACATATGGGTAGATAAGTACGCATTGTTATACATGCGGATAGATACAATACATGACTCATGGGGTCGGCGATTTTTTTTTTGTTTAAATATCATGGGCAAAAACCTGAATCCCTTGCCAGAGGCTCACCATTAATATTTCTTTTGGTGCGACTATTTTTCTATCCCTACACGCAAATCCTCTATTCCTGAGCTTCTACTTCCTTCCCCTCCTTGTAGAAACCTTCTTCACCAGCGACTTCACGCTCTTAGAAGGTGTCTTTTTATCCAGCACCTTTTTGGTTATTACAGCATTCTGCGAATCTTTCCAACTTGGAGTCGTTCTATAGCAACCTTTGTGACCTCATCTGTCTTAGTGGAAGCCTTTGCATTACCAGGAACGGCTTTAGGAGTAGCCCTGGCAGCAAGGTTATCCTTAGTAGCTGGCTTTGCCTTTGGTTTGACAGTGTTTTAGGCTACGCCTCAGCAGCAGACTTCTTCTTCGATGGTGCAGGATTAGAAGCCAATGGAAGTTTGTAGGAGCTCTTAATTACTTTCATCAGTTTTTTGAAATTTGGTGGAAGATTTTTTTGGTTTTCCTCAATTGATTTGATAATGGCATACTTCTTTCGTTTGAATTCTGCCCATTCTCAAACCCATTACGGCTAACCTCACACACCTCTTAGCCAAGTTACTATTTCCCTTCATATATTCTAATACCAAAATGAACTATAAAGATGAGAAACATCAAAAATGAAGTATAAGCCTAGTTAACAAAAGCAAGCTGCAGTTTGCTCTAATAAAAAACATGCAGTAAAACCATTACCACTAAAAATGTTGTAAGACTATACCAAGTTTAAAACATCAAATAATGTACAGAAAAATAAAAAAACAATAACAATCAATGAAATTTAACCTCCTACGCAAGTTTTAATCAATCAAGTTTAACTAGATCCACCTTCTATCTTTCAGGGGTTAATTTTCTTTGATGGTGGCGCCAGAATATTTGTCAAAGCATTGGCACCATTTATTTCAATGGCTGCCTCATCATAAGCCACAGCAGCTTCCTCGGCAGTGTCAAAACTTCCCAACCAATGTCGAGTATTGTTTCTTTTGTCTCGGATCTCTGCTGCCCACCTGCCCCATTTTCGTTGCCTGACTCCCCTGTATTTCTTCATGTTTACTTGAAGCAACTTCTTCTCTTTGGATTTCTTCTTTGATATCACCCTAGTCCTTCCACTTTCAATCATTATTTCCTTGATCCACAACTTCTTAGGTCTCTTGGACTTCTCTCCTAGAAGTATTTCTGCCTCGTCACTAGACTATTCTGTGGAGTCATTGTCCATCATATAAATACTCACAACACACGGCATGACAACAGAACTCTGAACTCAATTTAATAATAAATAATTAAAATCCAACAACTCCAGAAAAATTCTAAACCCATTTGCGAAATCTCTATTACATGCTAAAATGACCACTGTCTAGATCTAGGACAAGGGCCCAGTGGATCCAAATCAAAATAAATAACATAGTCTGACATAAACAAGTCTTCTGGAATAGAGAAGGCTCACTGCTGCACAGTCTTTTTTTTTTTTAAATCTCTACTACTTTGCCGGACCTCTAGATTGAGCATCAGACATTGGAAGATAGGGGGTCAATATAGTTGTACTGGTAAAGCTCCCTAAAGGATCTCTCTAAAGCTCTCTAATGGCTCTCTCTCTCTCTCTCCCTACCTACCTTCGCTTATCTCTCTCCCCGGTCCCTGGCACCCATTGCCGTCGCCGACCTTCGGCGCCGAACCGACCTGACCTTCGGCCCTCGGCGCCGACCCCCGTCGCCTCTCCCCGCCGCCCTCCATCGCTGATATCTGGTTCCAATTCCCTCCCCTCTCCTCCGTTCATACTCCCCCACTCTCCGACTCTGGTACCAATCCCCTCCCTACCCTTTCTCTCTGGCTTTGGCTCCGGCGAGATCCAACAGCCCCTCCTCCAGCTCTGGCGAGATCCAACAGCCCCACCCTCCGTCTCCGGCGAGATCCAACAGCCCCCCCTCAGTCTCCAGTAGCCGCCGTCCGGTCCCCAGTAGCCGCCGCTCGATCTCCAGCAGCCGCAGCTCGGTCTTCAGCCAGCCGCCGCTCGGTCTCCAGCTGCCGATCGGTCTCCAACAGCCTCAGCTCGATCTCCAGCCGCAGCTCCGTCTATACCCACCGCTCGGTCGCCAGCAGCCACAGCACCCAAACAACGACCAGTTCCCTTGGTCTCCAACAGCCGCAGCTCCATCTCAGCACCGAAACTCCCCGGAACCCTGTCTACACAGGGTTTTGGTTTCCGGCTTGGTCTATAAGCGTAACTCGGTGACTTCTAACCTTTGTTATTTCATTTTATTTCATTTCTCGTATTATGCTAGTATTATCCCCTGTACCTTGACTTGCGTTGATTTGTTGATATTGTTTGTTATCTATTGTTGCTGTTGTTGTGGTCGTTTCTTGCACTGCTTTTGATTGGGTTATCGGCTTGGGGATCTATTTTTGGGGTTGTGGGTGGTGATTCCAGTGGTGTTTGCTCTCTATTTGAGTTTAGTTTTGTTCCTTGATTATTTCTTTGATTTTGTATGAGCTGTTTATTTCTTGCTGCTGCTTTGCTACTACCATCATTTATATTTTTATATTTTCTTATATTTTCTTGTAGTAGTGGCTATGGTCGGTAATGGTTGGATAGGGTCATGTTCGAGGGGGTTGGGGCATGGGGACGTTGTAGGGGCGGGGGATGGGGAAAGGGTGGGAGTGGGAGGGAGGCCAAGGTTTGGCCCCGGGGGTGGTAGAGGAGGGCGTGTGGATAGTGATGGTAGACTGAGGGTTGGGTCTTGGAATATAGGGACCCTTCAGGGTAAGTCCATAGAGCTTGTGAAGATTCTTAGGAAGAGGAGGATCAATATTGCGTGTGTTCAAGAGACCAAGTGGGTAGGGTCTAAGGCTAGGGATGTGGATGGTTACAAGCTGTGGTACTCTAGGAGCGAGAGGCGTAGGAATGGAGTTGACATCTTAGTAGATGAAGAGCTTAGAGGTTAGGTAGTATAGGTGAAGAGGATCAACGATAGGTTGATGACTATTAAGTTGGTCATGAGGGGGTTTACCCTGAACATGTGTAGTGCTTATGCGCCGCAAGTGGGCTCGGAGGGGGAGGAGCAGATACGGTTTTGAGAGGCTTTAGAGGAGGTGGTGAGAGGCGTGCCGAGCTCGGAGAAGACTGTTGTAGCAGGAGATTTCAACGGGCACATCGGGGCATTACCGGGAGGCTTTGGTGATGTGCATGGCGGTTTTGGTTTTGGGGAGAAAAATGAAGAGGAGGCTACTCTATTGGAGTTTGTGAGGTCCTTTGGGCTGGTGGTGGTGAACTCGGGTTTCCCAAAGAAGGACGATCACCTGATCACCTTTCGAATGGCGATAGCTAGGACCCAAATAGACTTTTTGTTGCTTAGGAAAGGGGATAGGGTATTGTGTAAGGACTGTAAGGTCATCCAGAGTGAGAACCTTTCGACCTAGCATAGGCTCTTGGTTATGGAGTTGGGTATAAAGAAGAATAGAAAGAGAAGGAGTAAGGAGTGTAGACCTAGAATTAAGTGGGGCGGCTTGATGCCAGTGAATGCGTGGGCGATAGGGGAGAAGTTGGCAGATATGGGGGTGTGGGAGTGTAGGGGGGACGTGGATAGTATGTGGGATAGGGAGGCTAGGTGCATCAGGGAGAATTCAAGTGAGGTGTTGGGTGTTTCTAGGGGCCGGGCCGGGCATCATCGGGGGGATTGGTGGTGGAATGAAGAGGTGGAGAAGAAAGTGGGGACCAAGAAAGGGGTGTATGCTAAGTTGGTGGAGAGTAAGGACGAAGAAGAAAAACGGGTAAACAGGAAAGAGTACAAGCTAGCTAGGAAGGAGGCTAAGTCAGCAGTCACGGCAGCTAAGACGGCCGCTTTTGAGAGCTTGCATGCAGGGTTACAGGGGAGAAGAGGGGAGAAAAAGTTGTTTAGACTCGCTAAGGCTAAGGAGAGGAAGGGATGTGACCTCGACCAGGTGAGGTACATTAAGGGGGAGGATGGTAGAGTGTTGGTGGAGGACGACCACATTAAGAATAGATGGCAGTCATACTTTCATAGGCTCTTGAATAACAAAGAGGATAGAGCTATTGTGTTAGGGGAACTGGAGCACTCAGATGAGTGTCTGGATTTTAGTTATTGTAGACGTTTTAAGGTAGAAGAGGTTAGAGAGGCTGTTCGCAGGATGCGAAGAGGTAAGGCGATGGGGCCGGATGAGATACCGGTGGAGATTTGGAAGTTCGTTGGAGAGGCTGGTGTAAGGTGGTTGACTGGATTGTTTAACAAAATTTTCAAGATGACAAAGATGCCCGAGGCTTGGAGGTGGAGTACCATGATCCCTCTCTATAAGAATAAGGGTGACATCCAGAGTTGCAATAACTATAGGGGGATTAAGTTATTGAGTCACTCTATGAAGATTTGGGAGAGAGTGGTCGAGGTGAGGCTGAGACGGATAGTGTCTATTTCAGAAAACCAGTTTGGATTTATGCCTGGCCGCTCGACGACGGAGGCAATTCACCTGGTACGGAGGCTGGTGGAACAGTATAGGGAAAGGAAGAAGGACCTGTACATGGTGTTTATCGACCTGGAGAAGGCATACGATAGAGTCTTCAGGGAGGTGCTACGGTGATGCTTGGAGGTGAGTGGAGTCCCGCTGACATATATCAGAGCAATTAAGGACATGTAAGATGGAGCAAAAACTCAGGTGAGGACGACGGGAGGAGACTCAGAGCATTTCACTATCTTGACAGGATTGCATCAGGGATCTACTCTTAGTACCTTTTTGTTTGCTTTGGTGGTGGATGTGTTGACGTGGCGTATTCAAGGGGAGGTGCCTTGGTGTATGCTTTTTGCAGACGATGTAGTTCTGATTGATGAGACTCGAGGGGGTGTCAATGACAAATTAGAGGTGTGGAGACAAACTCTTGAGTCTAAAGTGTTCCGGTTGAGCAGAAGCAAGACAGAGTATTTGGAATACAAGTTTAATGACGTGAGGCTGGAGAATGAGGTGGTAGTAAAGCTGGAATCACAGGAGGTATGTAAGAGGGATAGTTTCAAGTATCTCGGGTCCGTGATCCAGGGTAACGGTGAGATTGACGAGGATGTCTCGCACCGTATTGGGGCGGGATGGATGAAATGGAAGCTCGCATCGGGGGTGTTGTGTGATAAGAAGGTGCCGCCCAAGCTTAAAGGCAAATTCTACAGGGTGGTAGTCCGTCCGGCCATGTTGTATGGAGCAGAGTGTTGGCCAGTTAAGAACTCCCACATCCAAAAATTGAAGGTGGCAAAAATGCGGATGTTGCGCTGGATGTGTGGGATGACTAGAGGGGATAGAGTTCGGAATGAGACTATCAGGGAGAAGGTTGGTGTGACTCAAGTGGAGTGCAAGATGCGGGAAGTCCGATTGAGATGGTTCGGACACGTGAAGAGGAGGGGCATGGATGCCCCTATTCGTAGGTGTGAGAGGCTTGCGTTGGATAGTTTTAGGTGGGGTAGGGGTAGGACGAAGATGTACTAGGGTGAGGTGATTAGGCGGGACATGGAGTAGTTATAGCTCACTGAGGACATAACCCTAGATAGGAAGGTCTGGAGGACGCGAATTAGGGCAGAAGACTAGGGTCAGTTTGGGTCGCTAGTGTAGGGAATTACTTGGTGGGGGTATTATTCTTGTTATGATTCCGTGTTCCATTTTTTAGTACGAATCTGGGTGCTTTCCTCTATTTTCTATTACTTATGGGTGCCGTATTTATGTTATGAAATCTTGTTCTGTGCTTTACTATGTATTTGTGTGGTAATCAGGTGTCTTGAGCCGGGGGTCTATCGGAAACAACCTTTCTACTTCCTTAGAGGTAGAGGTATGGACTGCGTACATCTTACCCCCCCCCCCCCCCCAGACCCCACTAGGTGGGAATACACTGGGTTTGTTGTTGTTGTTGTTGGTACGCAAAGCAAATCTAAAATAATAAATTTTTAGTAAACATATATGAGAGCAATTTAAAACAATTCATAAATATATCATATGGTAAGAATCACATGGGCATATTTAAAAGACTCTATAAAATCATCTGAACTGACACATCTTTATTTTACTTCTGCGCTAGGTGGTGTACCCTTCAACTTTTAAATTTTATGGTCTATATGGAATCTACCATTAACTCGACAGCCAATCCCTGAACACGAGTTTGCCACAAGGGTCGGAGTCTCTGTCTCTACTACAGCACAGGATCGTCGCCAGTATAAAATAATAATATACCCGTATCATCAAAACACGATTTTTAGGAAATGAGTTAGTTGACTCGTGCCTTCTTCAGGTAACCACCTAACCCTTTTTAAGCTCATTTTTTAACTCTTTAAACCATGTTTTCTTTGAAATGAAACTCTGAAAACACTAGCTCTGTTATGGCATCCTTTTATATGGTATCGTCATATCATTGACTTGCAAGTCGCATCTCTGAGCCATTAATAGCTAATTATAATTCTCTTCTTTCAAAACATAAGGTTTGGGACCACCATATCAATAAATCATTTCGAAGAACTTTTTCTTAAAACCCAGTTTACATGCAAGAAACTTTGTTTTTCAACATTTCAAATTCTCAAGGTGTTCATGTCAAAGTTCTCAATCACATGCAATTCTTTCTCTTTTAAACAAGGATATAGTTATATCAAGAAACCCCCTCTCATCATCTCTAAATCATGTTCAAATACTATGATATTAAGAAAAACCACTTTCAAACCATAAAACATGCATTTCAAATCATTCCTAAAAAGATCATAAACTTCAATTTATCACGAGAGGGACATCATAATTATGCTCTCAATCAATATTAAAAACTCAATTTAGTACATATACATATGAGTATAAATCAATTTAATAACTCCTTTATAAATTCATGCTTGATAAACCTTAAATCATATTCAAGTTTTTTCATAATCCCATGTAGTTTTAGGATAAATCCCGCGTACCTTAGGTTATGAATTTTGGATGAACATTTTCTATGGGGATTCTACTTGTGTTTCTAATGGATGATTCTTGAAGCCCTAGGATTGAAAATTCCAATTCTTGAATCAATTTCGAGAATTGATGGTCATATCTTGAGTTCCCTTGGATTTTTTTGGGTTGAAACCCAAAGGAGTGTTCTTGATGAATTTTAAGGAAAATATCAATAAAGTGGTGATTTGGGAGTATAATCTGGTGTTAAGGATAGAAAGGGGTGGGGGAAAATGACTAAATTTCCCCCTTGGATGCGGATTATTAAAAAACTGAAATAACTAGGCATCAATGCGATAGGCGACGTGGCGCGTCGATTCCATCAACGTGATACCTGACGCGTCGCGCCCTAATCGTGCCAAGCCTCAGTACTTTTGCCTGGCAGTTTCTGCACAAAATTGACCATAGCGATGGGCGATGCAGCGCACAAAGATCACATTGGTCCACTATTTTGGGACACCAAACAAGGTCTAAGCGCGGCCCAAAAAAATTCAAAACTTTTCCAAGATGTACTATCGACTTACCCCATCGTGAAAAAACTTAAAAATTAACTATCGGGGGTCAGGAAGGTCATAAAATAACTCCTCAAAGATTTGAAGCTCAAAATGAGACTAAGTCCTTTTGACATATAGAAAAATTTTCAAGTTTTAAATTCTTTAATCATGCTACTAGGAGATAACACATGGAGGAATTTTGTGGAGTATTACATTAGCCCCCCTTTGGGATCATTTGTCCCCGAATGATAATGTGGAACATAGACAAGTACGATTTCAAGTCTACTAAAGGCATAGAAAGAATAGGGGAAAGATTTTACCTTTTGTTTCGTCATCCACCGGATCAAAAAGATTTGGGTATCTAGCCTGCATATTATCTTCTGGTTCCCAAGTAGCTTCTTCAACTTTCTGATTTTTCCACAGCACCTTAACCGAAACTATTTCCTTGCTTCTCAACTTCTGGACCTGATGCTCTAGAATAGTAATGTGTTCCTCCTCGTAAACCAAAGAGTCTTTCAAATTGATCTTCTCTACAGACAACACTAAAGAATAATCTCCAATACATATATTCAGCATGGATATGTGAAATACGAGATGGACAGAAGCCAGACTTGTGAGAAATCCTAACTCATAAGCAAACCCACCTATCCTTCTCAAAATCTGATATTGCCCTATATATCGAGGACTCAACTTCCCCTTTTTCCCAAATCACATAACTCCCTTCATAGGAGAGACTATAAGAAATACCCAATCACCAACCTCAAATTCTAACTCCCTTCTTCTAACATCGGCATAGGATTTCTGTTGACTCTGAGATATTTTGAGTCGTTCTCTAATGATTTTCACTTTCTCAATTAACTGATGAAAAAGATCAGGCCCAAACAACTACGTTTCACCCACTTTATACCAACCTATCGGTGACCTCTATTTTCTCCCATACAATGCCTCAAAAAGATCCATCTTAATACTGGCATAGTAGCTATTATTATATGCAAACTCTATAAATGGCAAGTGATCAACCTAACTACCTTTGAAGTCGATCACACATGCCCTCAACATATCGTCAAGGGTTTGAATGGTGCACTCGGCTTGCCCATCTGTCTGAGGGTGGAAAGTCGTACTCAGGTTCACTTGGGTACCTAAACCCCTCTAAAAGGATCTCCAAAATTGTGAAGATAATTGAGTACCTCGGTTATATATGATGGATACAAGTGCCCCATGCAAATGAACTATTTCTTCAATGTACATATTGGCATAATTATCTCCCAAATAATTAGTCCTTACGGACAAAAAGTGGGTTGACTTGGTCAATCGGTCTACAATTACCCAGATAGAATCATACAAGTTTTGGGACCTTGGGAGTCCCATAATAAAATCCATATTGATCATCTCCCACTTCCATAGAGGCAAAGATATCTCCTGGGAAGTACCACCTGGCCTCAAATGTTCCACTTTAAGTTGTTGGAAATTCAAACACTTGGAAACAAAGGCAGAACACTTGGAACTATATATTATTCCACCAATATATAGTTTTAAGATCATGGTATATTTTACTAGAGCCTGGGTGAACAACATACCTCGAAGTATGAGATTCATCAAGGATCCTCTCTCCCAGACCATCCATATTCGAAACTCACAACCTACCTTGGTATCTCAAAATTCCATCACCACTAATTTCAAAAGATATCACCTTCTGTTGACCCAAATCCTTCTTAATTTGCATCAAGATGGGATCTTCGGCCTGCTTCTCTTTAACTTCAGCACAAAGGAAAGTTTAGCTACCTCATAAACAACTACTCCCCTATCCTCAAAATCCAAAAGTCACACTCCTAGATTTAAAAGTCGGTGAATATACTTCACCATTTCCCTCTATCCTTCCTCCACATGAGAAAGACTGCCCATAGATAATCTGCTAAGGGAATCGACTACAACATTCGCCTTGCCCGGATAATAGTACAGGATCATGTCATAATCCTTCAAAAGCTCCAACCAACACCTTTGCCTGAGGTTCAATTCTTTCTGCGAGAAAATATACTGTAAACTCTTATGGTTAGTAAATATATCAACATGTACTCCATAAAGATAGTGTCACCATATCTTAAGTGTGAATACCTTAACCATTAAGTACAAGTCATGCATAGGGTAATTTTACTCATGCACCTTCAATTGTCTAGATGCATAAGCTACCACCTTACGGTGCTACATAAGAATACACCCATGTCCCACACGGGATGCATTATAGTACACAACAAAACCCTCTGTACCTTCCGAAAGATTCAAAATAGGAGTAGTTATTAACTTGTCTTTCAACCTCTCAAAACTATCCTCAGAGGAGTCAGACCATATGAACTTCACCTTTTTCTAAGTCATCTTAGTTAGTGGAGCCGCTATGGAAGAAAAACTCTCTACGAACCTTCTGTAATACCCTGCCAAACCTAAGAAGCTCCG
This sequence comes from Capsicum baccatum var. pendulum, assembly GCA_030864225.1. Lineage (NCBI taxonomy): Eukaryota > Viridiplantae > Streptophyta > Magnoliopsida > Solanales > Solanaceae > Capsicum > Capsicum baccatum. The sequence goes on from CM061550.1 coordinate 248,741,557, forward strand.
AATGTCAGTTGGAGTCATGGTTCTGGGCCATTTTCTCACTGCCTCAACCTTTTGGGGATAAACCTTAATTCCCTCACTAGCTATTATATGCCCTAAGAAAGCAATAGCACCAAGCCAGAATTCACATTTGGAAAATTTTGCATACAACTTATGATCTTTGAGAGTCTGAAGGATAATTCAGAGATTATTGGCATGGTCCTCCTCACTCTTAGAATAAATCAAAATATCATTAATGAAAACTATGACCAAAAGATCTCGAAACTGATGGAACACCCTATTCATTAGGTCGATGAAAGCTGCAGGGGCATTAGTCAATTCGAAGGACATGACTAAGAATTCATAGTGTCCATATCGGCTTATAAAATCTATTTTGGGAATATCTAACTCTCTAACCTTCAAATGATGATATCCCAAACGAAGGTCTATCTTTGAAAAACATCTAGCACCCTGACGCTGGTTAAAATGATCATCAATTCTAGAAAGGGGATATTTATTCTTGACAGTGACCTTATTCAGCTGACAATAACCTATACACATACAGAGGGAACCATCTTTTTTACACACGACTAGCACAGGTGCACCCCAAGGAGAAATACTAGGGAGAATAAATCCTTTGTCAAGCAAATCTATCAGCTGCTCTTTTAACTCATTCAACTCTGCAGGAGCCATTCTATATGGAAGAATAGAAATAGGACAGGTATCTGGCAACAAATCAATACCAAAATCTATCTCCCTATCGGGTGGTACCCTTGGGAGATCTTCAGGAAAGAACTCTGTAAATTCATTTACCACAAGGACTGACTGAAGAGAAGGACATCTCAATATTGGAATCTTTTACTAGGGTCAGATGATGTAGACAACCTCTGAAAATAAGCTTATGGGCTCTAAGAAAAGATATAAACTTCCATCTAGGTGCTAAAGAATTCCCCTCCCACTATATCATTGGCTCATTCAGAAAGGAAAAAGTAACCTTCTGGGTTCTACAGTGTAATGTGGTAGAGCATGAATAGAGCCAGTCCATTCCTAAGATAGCATCAAAGTTAACCATCTTAAGCTCTATGAGGTCTGCTACAGTATCCCGACTATAACCAGACACAACACAATTTTTATACACTCTCCTAGCTGAATCACCCATCGAAGTGCAAACAGAGAAAGGTGCTACAATTACATCGGGCTCAAACCCAAAATCGACGACCATATATAGGGTCACAAAAGACAGGGCAGACCCGGTATCAATTAACACATACATATCATGATAGAAAATTTGTAATATACCCGCTACCACGTTTGGTGAGGCTTCTGCCTCCTGGCGGTTTGTCAAAGCATACAACTGATTGAGACCACTTTTGGTAGCTAAAGGGTCACCCTGGGGCGACAGTGGTGGAGTAGAGAAATTAGCCTATGACTTAGCTCCCCCAACATTACCTCTCGCTTTTGGACAATCCCTTGGGATATGGCCTGGCTGGCCGCACAAATAATATACCATGGCGCCAAACTGATATCTTCCAGGATAATTTCTCCCACATCTTCCACAACATAGGTATGATCGAGGAGTATAAGCTACACTTCCCTAAGACTATGTAACCTGCACTCTCGACCCATGACTAGACTAAAAATTCTGGAATTACCGATCAGTTGGAGGTCTGGGCACTAGAGTACTAGCTGCGGACTAAGCATTACCCCAATTCTTTTTCTTGTGCCAGCCGTTCCCCCAATTACCATCCTTTTGCTGACTATAATTATGGTCTACTTGCCTAGCCCTCTTGGCTTGCCTATCCTTTTCCTTTGTCTCAGCCACCTTCTTCTTCTGATCCTTTATCTGTTGAATGTGGACTGACAGTTTGGAGAAGTCCATATCTCTATTCAGCATGGCCCCCTTGCATTCTAGCAGCAAGTCATTGGAAATACTGGATGCAAGTTTTCTCATTCGGGCTCTTATATTTCCCGCCAACTCCGTAGCATAACGGGCTAGTTATTTGAACTGTAGAGTGTACTCCTTGAGGATCATTTTTCCATGCTTTATATTCATGAATTCTTCCACTTTGGCCTCCCTTATCTCCTGAGGAAAGAATCGATCTAGGAAGGCTTCTACAAATTCGTTGCATACTGAAGGCTCGACATTATCACCCTTTGAATCTTCCAACTCATTATACCATTAGTTTGACACATCCTTCAGTTGGTACACTGCCAACTCCATACCTTTAAATTCATTCACGTGCACAACTCAAAAAATATTTTCCAACTCATCAATGAACCCTTGAGGGTCCTCTTTAACTTTTGAGCCAGTGAACATAGGTGGGTTCAATCTCAAGAACTGAACAACCCGAGTACTTTCAGATATTTCAAATACCGAACCCACATTTCAGTTATGCAATCATATTAATGGACTACCTAAACTCAGTATTTGAATTGTCCCTCTGAGAAGGCTGGGGATGGTTAACATTTTTCCTCGGGGCGTGAGAGGGACTGGAGGTACTCCTACAGTAGGGACAAATTTTGGAGTGTGGGCTCTTTTATGGGTCTGCATTCCATGGGTTGGACGGACCTCTTCTAGTTGAGAATTTTTCCTATTGATTCTACGGGGAGGTATAGTGATTTTCTGAAAGACAAGAGATCATTTATTTGGGGACATACATACTCCATGGCACGAACTAAGTCATGAAAGAAGTGAGATATTCTAAAATGCCCAGTAGCCTCCCAATTATAAGTGTGGAGCGCTACACACCCATAAATAATACTCTACCCGATGTGAGTTTGCAGACACTCTGGGACCATGAACCGCGCTCTGATACCAAGTTTGTTATGACCCAAATCGAGGCCATGGCCGTGACGAGCATTCCAAACCATAAAGGCCCGGACGGTCTTCTCTATCTGGTTGTCATGCACAATTAAATAAAGAAGATACAGAAATACAACTTAATAGGAAATTATGGTCATACTCTGAACTCAATTTAACGATAAATAATTAAAATCCAACAACTCTAGACAACTTCTAAACCCGTCTGCAAAATCTCTATTACATGCTAGAATGACCACTGTCTTAATCTGGGAAAAGGCCCCAAGTGGACCCAAATAAAAATAAATAAAACAGTCTGAAATAAGCAGGCCTTCTAGAATAGAGAAGGCTCACCATTGCACAGTCTCTTCTCTCTGAAGTCTCTACTGCTTATCTGGACCTCTTAATTGAGCCTTAGACCCTGGAAGGTAGGGGGTCATTACAGTTATACTGGTATGCAGAACAAATCTAAAATAATATTTTTTTATTCAACATATATATGAGAGTAATTTAAAATAATTCATAAATATATCATATGGTAAGAATCACATGGTCATATTTAAAAGAATCAATAAACTCATCTGCACTTGGTGACACATCTTTATTTTACTTCTGCGCTTGGTGGTGTACCCTACAACTCTAAAATTTTATGGTCTATATGAAATCTTCCATTAATTTGGCAGCCAAGACCCCAACCCGAGTTTACCACAAGGGTTAGAGTCTTTGTCTCTACTACGCCATAGGGCCATCGCCAGCATACAATAATAATATACCCGTATGAGCAAAACATGGTTTTAGGCAATGAGTTGATGGACTCGTGCCTTCTTCGGGTAACCACTTAACCCCCTTTAAGCCCATTATTTAACTCTTTAAAACATGTTTTCTTTGAAATGAATCTCTGAAAACACTAGCTTTGTTATGGAATGCGTTTATATGGTATCGTCATACCATTGACATGCAAGTCGCATCTCTGAGCCATTAATAGCTTATTATAATTCTCTTCTTTCAAAACATAAGGTTTGGGACCACCATATCAATAAATCATTTCGAAGAACTCTTTCTTAAAACTCATGTAAACTCATGCAAGAAACTCTGTTTTTCAACATTTCAAATAATCAAGGTGTTCATGTCAAAGTTCTCAATCACATGCAATTCTTTCTCTTTTAAACAAGGATATAGTTATATCAAGAAACTCCTTCTCATCATCTCAAAATCATGTTCAAATACTATGATATTATGAAAAAACACTTTCAAGCCATAAAACATGCATTTCAAATCATTCCTAAAAAGATCATAAACATTAATTCATCACAAGAGACGGACTTCATAATTATGCTCTCAATCAATCTTAAAAACTCAATTTCATACATATACGTATGAGTATAAATCAATTTAAGGGGAAAGGCCTAAAGGCCAAATCAATAATAACATTGAAACATTCAGAATGCATAATTTAAAACATAGATTCCCAAACCCCTTTATAAATTCATGCTTGATAAGCCTTAAATCATATTCAAGTATTTCCATAAGACCATGTAGTTTTAGGATAAACCCGACGTACCTTAAGTTATGAATTTTGGATGAACGTTTGCTTTTGGAATTGAACTTGTGTTTCTAATGAATGATTCTTGAAGACCTCGAATTGAGAATTTCAATTCTTGAATCAATTTTGAGAATTGACGATCAAATCTTAAGTTCCCTTGGATTTTTTTGGGTTTAAACCCTAAGGAGTATTCTTGATGAATTTTGAGGATAATATCAATAAAGTAGTGATTTGGAAGTGTAATCCCATTTTAAGGATAAAAAGGTGGGGGGGGGGGGGGGGGGGGGGAATGACTAAATTGCCTCCTTGGACGCGAAACAACTGAGCAACATGATAGGTGACGCGACACGTCGATCGCGCCAAGCCACAATGCTTTTTCCTGACAGTTTCTGCACAAAATAAACTAATGCGATGGACGACGCGGCGTGCCAAGATCGCGTTGGTCCACTATTTTGGGACACTAAACAAGTTATAAGCGCGGCCCAAAAGATTCAAAACTTTTCCAAGATGTACTACGACTTACCCCATAGTGAAACAACTTAAAAATTAACTATCAGGGGCTGGAAAGGTCGTAAAATAACTCCTCAACGATTTGGATCTCAAAATTAGACTAAGTACTTTTGACACTTCGAAAATTTTTTAAATTTTCAACTCTGTAATCATGCTACTAGGAGATAACACATGGAGGACTTTTGTAGGGTGTTACAGAGAAGTCCATCAGATCCGACATGTTATATAAAATTTTTTAATGAATGTTTATTAATATGAAGTGATTGCATTATATCTCTTCCATCTAAGAGTGGGTAGACTCGAACTTGAATTTCCTATGTGAGAAGAAACGTACTCCCACGGTAATAAAACTCCCGCTCACTCCACGTATGCGCTGATTCTCTAAAATAAGGTGATTTGAAAGAATTTTTGAAAAGTACAATGTACAATCCGCGTGTATATTGTATGTGAGTTTCAATTTTCTAAATGAAGAAAATATTAACAGAATGTCAATTTATATAAAACGATAAACGAATAAAAAATTTATACAAAATAATAGCAAATAAACAATTTATGCAACATAAACAAAATAAATCAAGACAATTAGTATGGAACAAATAACCATGTATAAAAACGTAAATATTTAGCTAAATCTGTAATGGTTAGAATCCTGCATTACCTTAGCAGAGTCGTCAAACTGTCATACCCAATTTTTACCTAAGGTCAAAATGAGGACGACATTATGGACTATAAAAAAAATAATTTATACAGAGTTACCACCTAATTTTTAAGGAAAAATAGGAAACCTATTTATTTATTAACAAATATGACTTTATTTGATCTACAAAATCAGTTTGAATTCTAGATAAGGGTTCAAGTTATTCCGGAGAGAAGGAGTTAGGCACCCTTAAGATTCCACAAATATGATTTCCGGCCAAACTTAGATTTATTAAACGATGAATAAAAAAATCAACTTTTATAAATACAAATATAAAACATGTATTAAAATGTTATAAACAATTTATATGTAAAGAATGTGTAAATTACATATTTTATCATAAAATTATGTGTATAAGAAGTGTATTAAGATAAACAAAAGTATATAAAAAACATGTATGAAAAGAAAACATCGAATAAAGAAAAACTTGTTTTAAAGAAAAAGATCACGTAATATTTTTTATTGTAAAAAGTATGAATTATTTGATTAACTATTTAAGTTAATTTAATATAAATATTAACGGCCTGAATTTTCCTAACGCGTGATGAGAATCACGTAAAGAATATTCGGCCCAACACCCCATAAATAAATATTTCACTATAATTAATATTTGTACAAGTGTGAAAGTGTAAAAATACAAATATAAAAATTAAAGCCTTCTTTGAATGCATTCCCCGATGAGTATTTCTAATAACCTGTATAAACACTTGTAAATAAAATATTAGTAACAAATAAATAATTATCAAAATAAATAAAAAATATGCGTGCATATATATAAAAAAATATATTTTTCATAAAAAGAGTGTGCTTGGATTAAATTTTAAATACTTCATGGCTACGAAGTGGTTGCTCAATTGATTAGCTGTCCTAAATTGTCTTGCCAAGATACGAATCATAAAATCTTTTGCGTTGTTATAAAATTGTCATTACCCGATTTATACGTAATATCCATCTTTTTATTTGCAAAGACCTCAAAAATTGGAGAAAAATTTCTTCATCTGCCAAGTGCTGATTCTTAATATAAAATAATAATTTTGATAAAATAAAGTCTTCTTTTATAATGAAATGGCCTCAAATATCCATACAGAGAAATAATTTCCTTGGCTAAGAATTGTGTATTTGTCAGTATTAACAAATAAGCCATGAAAAAGATAAATTTGCTTAAACAAAATGACAAGGTAACAACAAACAATAAAGAATGAAACACCAACTAAAGCAATCATCAATATACTATTAACAATCAATAAATTTTAAATAATCTACTTTCTGAAATCTAAAATACTAAATAACAATAAGGACACAAGCAATATTAAAAGAAAATTAAGAAATTAAATTTTAGTTAAACACCATGTTCCATGTAAACAAAAACCATGGTACAAAATTCTGTAATTAATGATTTTAACCAACACCGACGTATTACTTCACAATAATTAAAGAAACAGATTATAAATATATATTAATCACTTAGTCAATAGCAGTGGTGATGGAGCTTGATGGATTTTCTAGTAGGTTAGTTGTTGGGTATTGGTAGTGTGGTTGCTTGTCGGACTAGAGAGAGAGAAGGACAACGTGTTGACAGGTCGGAGTTGTGGAGGTTTGTGGCTGATTGGAGCTCGATGGAGATGGTGGTATTAAGGAGGCACAGGATGGTGTGAAAGCTGGAGAGAGAATGAAAATAAAATAATAAATAAATTCCTTAACAAATCAATTTTTCAAACAACTCTCCTAGATTTGGGGATATAGGTTGGATAAAGTCAAAAAGATAAAGAAAGTGAGGCTTACTAAAGAAAAGGTAAAGAAAAGGTAAAAGTCTCACCCCTTTACTTCAAATGTCACCTTTTTTTTTTTTTTTTAAATATGATGTGATCTTGAATTGACGAATTTATTGCTCTGTATATTAAAATAATTAAACCGACTCACATTTGTAAGTCGTATTAAATAACGTGCAAAATAATGAATGTCGATGTATAATTACAGAAAAATATAAACGACAAATAAAAAATATAATTATCTTGAAAAAATATATTATGTTATAAATAATTAAAATTATACTGTGCATTAATTAATTGCAGTGTTATACTATGTACGTATACAAATGACTCTGCAAAAATATTAAAATAATAATATACTGATAAAAATTCTAAAATTTATGAAACTAAAGATAATTATCAAAAAATTGTGTAAAAATGACAAAAATTGATGAAAAATCATAAAATGATGACAATTATCAATAAATTGATAAAAATTAGAAAAAATGTGCAAAAAATTACATTTTATGCCATTAAACGATCACGAAGCCTAAATACGTTAATTTCGCGTTTGGAGAGCCAAAATTCATTAGTCCAAAAGACATAGCAAAGAATTCGAAGTGACTATACCAACTTATGAAGGTTGTCTTCGAAATTTCACATTCTCTGACTCTAAGCTGATGATAGCCGGATCTTAGGTCAATCTTAGAGAAAGAACTGGCACCCTGAAGTTGGTTGAATAATTTATCAATCCTGGGGAGAGCAAGCACCCTGAAGTTGGTCGAATAATTTATCAATCCTGGGGAGTGGATACTTATTCTTAATTTTGACTTTGTAAAAATAACGGTAATCGATGCATATTCTGAGAGAACTGTCTTTCATACGCACAAAAAGGATTGGAGCATTCTATGGAGAAACACTGGGTTTGATGAATCCCTTATCTAACAGATCTTTCAATTTTTCTTTCAATTCCCTAAGCTCAGCTGGATCCATTCTTTAGGATGGAATTAAGATAGGCTGAGTATTTGGAAGGAGATCTATTTCGAATTCAAATTCCCTTTCGAGAAGAACTTCGAGGAGATCTTCAGTGAACACATCTGGAATTCCCTTACTGTAGAAACGGACTCAAGACTTGGGAGTCTCAGAACTAGAGTCTTTAAATAAGACAAGATGGTAAACATATCCCTTAGATATAATTTTTCTTGCCTTTAGATAAGAAACAATCTGACCCCTAAGCACAGAGGTACTACCCCTCCATTCAATGACTGGTTTATTGGGAAACTAAAACTGAGCTACTCTATTTCTGTAATTAACTGAGGAATAACATGAATGGAGCCAATCCATGCTCGGAATGACCTCAAAATTAGTCATCTCTAACTCCACAATATTCGCTGAGGTAACTCTCTAGGAAACTTTAACCGCGTGGTTCCTGTATACCCGTCTGGCTAAAATGGAGCTACCTACTAGAGTAGACACTGAGAAAGATTTTACTAAAGATTTGGGACTAACACTAAAATTGACTACTATATAGGGGGTTACAAAAGAGAGTGAAGATCTGGTGTTTAATAAAGCATTAATACAGAGATGAAAGACCTGTAATGTGCCCGTAACTATGTCAGGAGAACTTTCCTAATCTTGTTGGGACTAGATTACATACAATCTGTTCTGGCGCTGACCACTAGTGGCATTGGAAGTGGTGCCCTTCTTAGTTGGTCGACCTGCTGGAGCTGATGACATATTGGACTGGCTTTGTTGGCATAAATCCATTCCCATATGATCCTACTGGACAATGTCTAACCCTGTGGCTTGGCTTGCCACACCCAAAACTTACATCACTACCAGCCTTACACCCACCTTAAAGATTCCTGCCATATTCTTTGCAAAGTTGATTTATACGGCCACTGTTCATGCTACCCTATTACTTAGAGCCTAGTGATCTATCCCAACTGTCATTCTTGAACATTGGCACAGGTGCACTAGCTAAAAATAGAGTTGAAGCTGAGAATTTTTGATGGAACAGAGAACGGTTTTCACCCCCTAACCTCGACCGAGAAAAGTTAAAACTACCTATTCTAACTCTTTTATTGTCTCTCTTTCTCCGTAAGCTTCTCTTCGTTATTCTGGTGAGCATGAACCATGTAGATAGGTTCATATCCTTAATCAACATAGTAGTCCAACACTCCTTGACCACACTATCAGATACACTTAAAATAAACTTACTCATTCTATTCCTATTATCAGCCACCATCAAAGGAGCATACCTTGCCAACTTAGTGAATTTAAGTGAGTATTCCTTCACACTCATACTACCTTGCATCAATTTAATGGACTCCTACGATACAGCAAAAACAAATTTACTCAATATAAACCTATTAGCATCCACCATCGAAGGAGCATACCACACTAACTAAGTGAAATTAAGCGAGTATTCCTTTAATTTCATACTGCTGTAAGACCCCACAAAGTTTCCTCGTAGTCTAGGCCTTAGAGCATGTCAAGTGAAGGGTAATTCCATCCCTAAAAAATTGAGAAGAGACTTTCCAAGTGATTGGTATTTAAACCATATAGAATTTCATTAAATTTGACTTTTTATAAGGTACAGAATTGAATTATCTTTCCAACAATACCAATTTTTTTCCAAATCTGACATTGGGGTAAGAAGTTATGGCTAGTTTACCGAGAGTTGTCGGAATTGCCCAGGCGACGGACGATCCAATGGACCATCAAGTCTTGGAACATCGTGACCAAGGCAGATACTCCCTTTTCTAGCCCAAGTGTGATGGCCAAGACGACGGTCCATTAGGTTTGTGATAGACCATCGCTGTGACCGTTGCGCTGAGTCAGTGTGGCCTTACCCTGGCCATCGTGTGACGGACGATTCGACGGACCATCTCTCCGACCGTTGCAGCCCCTGTTCAGTATTTTTAACTCGTTTAAACAAGGGGATTTTGGGTTTTTTTCCTTTTAACCCTCAGATATATTCCAAACAAACTTGATAGAGTCATTATCTTCCAACACATCCAAAGGCTAGGATTTCTCCGTAAAGAGAAAATCTAAAACCCTTCTCCAAGAAATCCAAGAACTTACCATAGATTCAACAAATTGAGTTGATATTTGAGTTCCCCAAGTTCAAGGATTGTAAGAACCCCCTCTCAAGAGTAAGAAAAAGAGTTTAGAGCAAGCTTGTTCATCCAATTTCATAATCTAAGGTATGTGGGATTTTAAAAAGGGATAATCCTTTCACCCTTTTTCCTAAAGGCTTATTTAAACTACAATTTCACTGCAATTTATCAGAATTTACATGAAATTGAATTGGGGGTTTTCCCCTATTGTTATTAGTTGCAAGCTATTAATGTTTCCCTTGAATTGAGAGTCTAATGGCATGATTTTTACATGTTTTCTTGAGAAATTACAGCTGGGTCAATACCCCATGATTTTAATCCTTAAGAAGTTAATAGTTGAAATGTTTGAGATGTTGAAGTGTATGAATATATTGAGATTTTAAGGCAAATTGCTGAAATTTCCAGATTTCTACAGTAGTTATGAATCTATATGCTATCTATTATGATTTTGATAAGTTTTAACTTGAGATTGAATTATATGTTATTAAGCCCTACTTGAGACTGGGGATTTTATGAACTCTTATGCTATAAGCACCCATAATTTGAGTGTTCTGAGATTATTGAGATATGTTTTGACCTAATGGTCATTGAGTGTTGAAATCCACTCTACTACATGAGATTACTGATTTGATTATTGGGTTCGTGGTGAACTATGTGATTATTTCTAAAATTGGATTTTTACGAGATGACCGCAGATAATCTAAAGGGTGTAGTATTTATCACCGAGCGGGTAAGTTACTATGGTTTCTTACCCCAAAACTATGTACCACCATAGGTTGGTCCTGAGACCGAGTTTATGATTATATTTGGTCTTAAGGATAAGTTGATATTGAGCCTAAGGCTGAGTTTGTTTAGTGATCATCGGACCTAGGGTATACTTCCTAGAAAGAGTATGACGCCTCTCCCTAATGTGAGGTCTCTTCCTTAGGAGGACAAAATGTTGGAATCCATGTAGCTCTCATGGTTTATATTGGTTAAGAGAAACTCCCTAAACGAAAGTATTTTCCATTAAGATAAGATATTTTTCTATAAAACTAAAATACTTTCCCTTGATATGAGTATTTTCCCCTAAATCTTAAAATGGGATATTTTTCTAACGTGAATGAAATGCCTTTTAGTACGTTCCAAAGTTATATGATTTCGAATTCCAAGTATTTGAGTTCAAAAGAGTTATGAGTTCTTAAGCATTGAAGAAGTTTTACTCTCTGTGAGACATATGCTTGAGCTGAAATTATTGCTTAAAGTTTTCTTTAGCCTTCAGTAATGAGAATAAGAGAAGAGTATAAATTTCAAAGATGAAAGTATAATGACTTACGAGATTGTGTTACATGTTCCATTTTACATGATTCATGAGCTTTAAATTTTATACTTATTCAAGCTATGCCAGTCATTACTTATTACATGCATGATTTGATTAAAGAGTATTGATGTTGTTTTATATAAATGCATGCACTCCCATACTCAATACATTCTCAATTGCTGATCCCTATATACGTCTATGTGCTACATTGTCTTATAATGTAGGTTTAGGTGCTCAGTCTCAGCCTCGTCAGTGAATTCTGAGTACCTCTGTCTACATCCCTTCAGTGGTAAGTTTTCATGGTTCAGGGACCTATTGTTAGATATTTCAGCATTTGAGAGACTATGTTATTACTTTATGTTTATCTCGAGTCAGTTGGGGACCTATCCCAATAGCTCTCTAGTTCATGAATTATTAGAGGCTTTGTCAGACTAGTTATCAGAGTGTGGTTGTGTTGAGATTTCAGTATTGTGGTCGTTTGGACAGAGCATTTTCTTTTTATTTCCTTTCATATGATATGACTATGCTAGTGTTTAAATTATTTCATCTTGAAATGAGTGTTATTAGTATAAACAGGCTTAAAGTGTTAGCTTGGGGCTATTTTTAACTTTAAGCACCGTGTGACATCCCGAGAGGCTATTTTGGGTCATTACAAACTTGGTATCAAAGACTAAGGTTTTAAAGGAGTCGTAGGGAGTCTGACAAGCCGCGTTGAGTAGAGTCTTGACCATCATTTTGTAGCGTGCCACATCTATGAGAAAGAGACTACAAGATGTTTTAGGTAAAAAAAATTGTTTCTTCTTTCATATTCTATTTTACTTCCAGTTGTCCCTCTCATCTAATTATTTGTACTCTTCTATTTCAGAAAATTCCTCTCCGAAGAGAGAATGTCCATGGAAATAATGATGATCAACCCCTACCTGTTGATCCTTTGAATAAGACTGTGTCTTATGCTGAGTTTCAGGCGACCTTTCAGGCATTAGTCCAAGTAGTCACCATCAATGTTCGGGCTAATAACTATGCTGTAGTTGCTAATCAGCAGGGAGATGATGTAGCTGTGGCTAGGATTCATGATTTTATGTGGATGAATCCGCCAGAGTTTTATGAATCTGAATGCCGCTCCTATGACCTGGCAGGTGTTCCAAGATGCATTCTTGGAAAAGTTCTTTCCGCTTGAGATGAGGGAGGAAAAGATTGAGGAGTTTATGAACTTAATACAGGGCTTCATGACTATTAAGGAGTACTGCTTGAAGTTCAATCGGTTGGCCAAGTATGCTCCTGATCTGATTTCTGATACCCGGGCTAGTATGAGCAAGTTCGTGATAGGTGTTTCTGGTTTGGTGCTGAAAAAGTGTAGGACTATGATGCTACATAGGGATATGGATTTGGCTATGTTTATAAAATATGCCTAGTAGATAGAGACGGATAAGATTAGGAAAAGAGATCTAGCAAGGGGTAACAAGAGGGCTATATCTGCGCAATATAATTTTAGCCATCCTAGGTTCCATGGAGGGAACCACCCTCATTTTAAGAGGCGTCCATCTATTCTAGTGCTTTTATCATCTAGTGATACCACTCCTAGAAGCAGTTAGGAGAAAGGGGGTAGATCCTTTATGTCTAGGTCGCAGAACAGTGTTGGTAATAGGCCCCGTTATCCGCTTTGTGCTAAGTGTGGTAGGGATTATCCTGGCGAGTGTTTCGTAGATATGAGGGGTTGTTTTGGTTATGTTAAGCAGGGAAACGAATTTAAAGATTGTCTTCATGCAATATAGGGGAACAAAGATGCCTGACCTTAGGCACAGGTTACTAGTGCACCAACTCCTGTACCCCATCGCACCCTTTCTCAAGGTGCATTATCCAGCACTGCTGGCGGCCAGTGCTAGAACAGATTCTATGCATTACCATCCCATTAGGAGTAGAAGGCCTCTCCCGATGTTGTTACCAATATGCTCCGTATCTTTTACCTTGATGTCTATGTGTTGTTGGACCTCTGGTCAAGTCTCTCTTATGTGACCCTACTTGTAGCTATGAATTTCAAAATGAGTCCCGAAAAGATTCCTGAGCCTTTCCTAGTTTCTACACCCGTCAGGGAGTCAGTTGTTGCTGAATAAGTGTATAGAGATTGTCCTATTACTATTCTTTATAGAGTCATACTTGCGGATTTGATAGAGTTAGACATCATGGATTTTGACCTCATTCTGGGTACAGATTGGATTCATTCTTGTTATGCATCTATAGATTGTCGTACCCGTATGGTTAAGTTTTAGTTTCCTGATGAACCAACTTTTGAGTGCTCCGGGAGTTTGGTATCTTCCAAGAGTCATTTTATATGCTATCTCAAAGACAAATAGCTAATATCCAAGGGTTGCATCTATCACCTAGTTAGAGTGAAATACACTAGGTCCGAGGCTCCAACTATTCAGTCAGTCGATATTGTTAATGAGTTTTCATATGTTTTTTCAGAAGATCTCCTAGAGGTACCTCCTGATAGAGAGATAGAATTCAGGATTTACCTTCTTCCCGACACTCATTCCATTTCTATTCTGCCATACCGTATGGCACTTGCTGAGCATAAGGAGTTGAAATAGCAACTAAAAGATCTCTTAGATAAAGGTTTCATTAGGCCCATTATTTCTCCTTGGGGTGCACATGTTTTATTCTTGCAAAAGAAAGATGGTTCTTTACGTATGTGCATTGACTATCGTCAGATTAACAAGGTCGCCTTCAAGAACAAGTATCCTCTTTCAAGAATTTATGACATGTTTGATCAGTTGCAAGGTGCAAGTTATTTCTCCAAGTTAGACCTTAGATCCAGTATCACCAACTTAAAGTCAGGGAATGTGATATTCCAAAGACAGCTTTTCGAATCCGCTATGGTCACTTTGAGTTTCTAGTCATGTCGTTTGGGCAAACCAATGCCCAAGCCACCTTCATAGACCTTATGAATCGAGTGTTTAAGAAATATCTTGATATGTTTTTCATTGTTTTCATAGATGATATACTTGTGTACTCCCGTAATGAGAATGACCATGCGAATCATCTTTGAGTTGTCTTGGAAACTCTTAGAGACCACCAGTTGTTAGCTAAATTCAGTAAGTGTGAATTTTGTCTAAGGTCTGTAGCCTTTCTGGTTTATATTATTTCAGCCAAAGGTATTAGACTTGATCCCCAAATGACAGAAGCTACAAGAAATTGGCCTAGACCTATCTCTCCGCTTGGCGTTGGAAGTTTCTTGGGTCTAGCGGGTAACTACCATTATTTTGCTAAGGGTTTCTCTTCTATGGAATCTCCCATGACCCAGTTGACCAAAAAAATTAAGCTCTAATGGTTAGATTCCTATGAGAAGGGTTTTCAAGAGTTGAAGACTCGACTTACTTTAGCCCTTGTGTTGACTTTGCCAGATGGTACAAATGGTTTTGTGGTGTATTGTGATGCCTCTAGAGTTGGTTTGGGTAGTGTGTTTATTCAATGAGGTAAGTTTTAGCCTACGCCTCTAGACATTTAAAGCCGCATAAGAAGAATTACCTAACCCATGATCTTGAGTTAGCTGTTGTGGTCTTTGCTTTGAAAATTTGGAGACACTATCTTTATGGTGTTCGTGTTAATGTTTTTTAATGATCATTAGAGAATACAGTATGTGTTTACCCAGAGGGAGTTGAATCTTAGGTAGAGGAGATGGTTGGAGTTGTTTAAAGACTATGATATGAGTGTGTTGTATCACCCGGGTAAGGCCAATTTAGTGGCGGATGCCCTTAGCAGGTTGTCTATGGGTAGTGTTGCCCATGTAGAGGAAGGTAAGAAAGAGTTAGCTCTTGATGTCCATTATTTTTCTAGATTGGGTATTAGGTTGCTTGATTCAGCAGAGGGAAGTACTTTGGTGCAAAGTAGTTCCGAATCCTCTTTAGTTTCGAAAGTGAAGGACAAATAATATAGAGATCCTAGTTTGGTCAGACTGAAAGAGATAGTTAAGGACCAAAAGGTAGAGATTTTCTCCCAAGGAAGAGATGCTGAGTTGAAATTTCAAGGTAGATTGTGTGTTCTGTGTGTTGATGATCTGAGGTAGAGGATTATGGTTGAAGTGCATGGCTCGTGGTATTCTATTCATCCTGGCACTACCAAGATGTACCATAACTTACAGGAAATCTATTGGTGGATTGGTATGAAGAAGGATATAGTCAAATTCGTAGCAAAGTGTGCAGCGTGACAACAGGTTAAGGTAGAGCACCAAAGACCTGGTGGTGTGATGCAATAGTTTGGTATACTCACTTAGAAGTGGGAGGAGGTGAATATGGACTTTGTAACCGGGCTGCCTCTTTCGCATCGTCATCATGATTCTATTTGGGTTGTTGTAGATAGGCTGACTAAGCCCGCGAGTTTCTTACTCATGCATACATCTTATTCAGCTGAGGATTATGCTAGATTGTATATCCAGGAGTTAGTCAGGCTGTATGGAGTTCCCTCGTCCATCATTTTGAATAGGGGCACTTAATTTACTTCTCAGTTTTGGAGGGCGTTTCAGCAGGGTCTTGGTACCCAAGTTCTTTTGAGTTTCACTTTTCATTTGCAGACAGATGGTTAGGCTGAGAGGACCATTCATACCTTGGAAGATATGTTGAGGGCATGTGCTCTTGATTTCAAAGATAGTTAGGATGAACATTTTTCATTGATAGAATTTGCCTATAACAATAGTTACCATGCTAGAATCAAGATGGAACCATTTGAGGCCTTGAGTGGTAGAAGATGTAGATCACCCATAGGTTGGTTTAAAATGGGTGAAGCTGCCGTGATTAGGCCTGATGCAGTATTTGAAGCTATGGAGAAAGTTAAGTTGATTAGAGAGAGGTTGAAGACTGCCCAGAGTCATCAAAAGTATTATGCCGAGGTGAGGAGAAGAGATCTTAAGTTTGAAGTGGTTGATTTGGTATACTTTAAGATTTCACCTATGAAAGGGTTGAAAATGTTTGGTAAAACAGGAAAGCTTAGTCCGCATTATGTTGGACCGTATAGAGTCTTGGGCCATGTTGGTAAGGTGGCCTATGAGGTTGAGTGGCCCACAGAGTTGTCAGTTGTTCATTCTATTTTTCATGTCTCCATGCTTGAAAAACATATTGGTGATTCCTTTGTACTGAATCCCTCAGAGAGTGCTGATATTTAGAACGGTCTTTCCTTCGATGAGATTCTTGCTGAGATACTATATTTTTAGATTCGTAGACTAAGGAACAAAGAAGTTCCCTAGGTCAAAGTTTTATCGTGGAACCAGTCTGCTGAGGGAGCTACTTGGGAGGCAAAAGCAGATATGCAAGCCAAGTGTCCTCATCTCTTTTCCACAAGTTCAGATTATTCTTTCTTAATTCAGCCCTTCTAATCTAATGTTCAGCTATGTATCTATTCTTGCATGAGTTCTTGCAATTTCTGAGGTATTCAAGAGTTTAGAGAGATTGAGCTATATGTACTCTATTTTTCTATGCTCCTAGTCCAACCAGTGGCATTCGAGGATGAATGTTTCCAAGGGGGAGATATTTTAAGACCCCACAAAGTTTCCTCGTAGTCTGAGCCTTAGAGCATGTCAAGTGAAGGGTAATTTTGGCTCTAAAAGATTGAGAAGAGACTTCCTAAGTGATTGGCATTTAAATCATATAGAATTTTCTTAAATTTGACTATTTTTCAGGTAGAGAATTGAATTAGCTTTCCAATGATAATAATTTCATCCAAATTCAACATCGGAGTGAGTAGTTATGGCCGTTTTATCGAGAGTTGTCGAAACTGCCCAGGTGCGATGGACGATCTGATGGACCATCGAGTCTGAAATGGACCATCGCTCAAACCATTGTGACTAAGGTAGAAACTCTCTTTTCTATCCCAAGTGCGGCATCCAAGATGATAGACCGTTGGGTTTGCGACAGACCGTCACTATGACTGTCGTGCTGAGTTAGTATGGCATCACCCTGGCCATCGTGTGGTGGATGATCCGACGGACCGTCATACTTGCGATGGACCGTCGCTCCAACTGTTGTATTGATGTAGTGTGTCCCATTTCTGTCCAATGTGAGACGGACGACCCGACAGACCATCGGACTTCTGACGGACCACCGCTCCAATCGTCGCAGCCCCCGTTCAGTGTTTTAAACTCATTTGAACAAGGGGCTTTTGGATCTTTTCCCTTTTAACCCTCAAATATATTCCAAACGAACTTGATAGACTCATTATCTCCCAAAACATCCAAAGGCTAGAGTTTCTCTCTCAAGAGAAAATCTAAAACCGTTCTACAAGAAATCCATAAACTCACCATAGATTCAACAAATTGAGTTGAGATTTGAGTTCCCCAAGTTCAAGGATTGCAAGAACCCCCTCTCAAGAGTAAGAAGAAGAGCTTAGAGAAAGCTTGTTCATCCAATTTAATAATCTATGGTATGTGGGATTTTGAACAAGGGTAATCCTTTCACCCTTGTTCCCAAAGGCGTATTTAAACTAAAATTTCTCTATAATTTACGAGATTTTAGATGAAATTGAATTGGGGTTTTTCACCCATTGTTATTGGTTGCCAGCTATTGATGTTTCCCTTTAATTAAGAGTCTAATGGCATAATTTTTACATGTTTTCTTGAGAAATTGCAGCTGGGTCTATACCCTATGATTCAATCCTTGAGAAGTTAATAGTTGAAATGTTTAAGATATTGAAGTATATGAGTATATTGAGATTTTGAGACAAATTGCTGAAATTTCCAGATTTCTGCATGAGTTATGAATCTACATGCTATCTATTATGCTTTTGATGAGTTTTAACTTGAGATTGAATTATGGGTTATTAAGCCCTACTTGAGACTGGGGATTTTATGAACTCTTATACTATAAGCACCCATGATGTGAGTGTTCTAAGATTATTGAGAAATGTTTTGACTTAATGGTCATTGAGTTTTGAAATCCACTCTACTACATGAGATTACCGTTTTGATTATTGGGTTCGTGGTGAACCATGATATTATTTCTAAAACTGGATTTTTACGAGATGAGCGCAGATAATCTAAAGGGAGTAGTGTTTAGCATTGAGCGGGTAAGTTACTATGGTTTCTTACCCCAAAACTACATGCCACTGTATGTTGGCCTGAGGACGAGTTTATAATTATATTTGGCCCTAAGGATGAGTTGATATTGGGCCTGAGGCCGAGTTTGTTTAGTGATCACTGGACCCAGTTTATACTTCCTAGAAAGAGTATGACGCCTCACCCTAACGTGAGGTCTCTTCTTTAGAAGGACAAAACGTTGGACTCCATATAGCTCGCATGGTTTATGTTGGTTAAGAGAAACTCCCTAAACTAAAGTATTTTCCATTGAGATAAGATATTTTCCTTTAAAACTAAAATACTTTCCCTTGATATGAGTATTTCCCCCTAAAGATTAAAATGAGATATTTTCCTAACATGA
Organism: Capsicum baccatum var. pendulum; assembly: GCA_030864225.1. Taxonomy (NCBI): domain Eukaryota; kingdom Viridiplantae; phylum Streptophyta; class Magnoliopsida; order Solanales; family Solanaceae; genus Capsicum; species Capsicum baccatum. The sequence goes on from CM061550.1 coordinate 248,760,674, forward strand.
ATGAAATGCCTTCAAGTATGTTCCAAAGTTATATTATTTCAAATTCCAAGTATTTGAGTTCAAAAGAGTTATGAGTTCTTAAGAATTGAAGAAGTTTTACTCTCCATGAGACATATGCATGAGATGAAAGTGTTGCTTAAAGTTTCCTTTAGCCTTGAGTAATGAGAATAAGAGAAGAGTATAAATTTCAAAGATTAAAGTATAATGACTCATGAGATTGTGTTACCTGATCCATTTTACATGATTCATGAGCTTCGGATTTTACACTTATTCAAGCAATGTGAGTCATTAATGATTACATGTATGATTTGATTAAAGAGTATTGATGTTGTTTTACATAAATTCATGCACCCCCACATACTCAGTAAATTCTCAAGTGCTGATCCACATATACATCTATGTGCTACATTGTCTTATAATGTAGGTTTAGGTGCTCAGTCCCAGCCTCGTCAGTGACTTCTGAGTACCTTTGTCTATATCCCTTCAGCAGTGAGTCCTCTTGGTTCAAGGACCTATCATCAAATATTTCAGCATTTGAGAGACTATGTTATTACTTTCTGTTCATCTCGAGTCAGTTGGAGATCTATCCCAATGGCTCTCTAGTTCATGAATTAGTAGAGGCTTTCTCAGACTAGTTATTAGATTGTGGTTGTGTTGAGGTTTTCAGTATTGTTGTCGTTTGGACCGAGCATTTTCTTCGTATTTCCTTTTATATGATATGACTATGCTAGTGTTTAAATTATTTTATCTTGAAATAAGTGTTATTAGTAAAAATAGACTCAAAGGGTTAGCTTGGGGCTACTTGTAGCCTTAAGCACCGTGTGACATCCCGGGAGGTGATTTTGGGTCGTTACAACTGCCCTGCGTCAAGTTAATGAACTCCTATACCATAGCTTCTCTGAACTCTAAAGGAATGATCTTGTCTAAGAAAGCCATGGAAAACACCTCCTACTTACCAGGCCTTGCCTCAACATCCCTATCCTCTTTCCACTACTTACACCAGGTGTGATCGACATCTTGCAACTAGTATGCAGCCAACTCTGCACTCTCACTTGAAGTGCCACCCATAAAATCTGTCAATTTTTGAACAATATCAAGAAAATCCTACAGATCCTCCTCAGACTTGGATCTTGAAAACAAGGGGGATTTCATTCGGGTGAAATCCTAAATCCTAGCTGCGGCTATATTTGCCACTGGGTTGGACAAGGAAATATCTCGCCAGTTGTTATGAGCCACTACTAAATGAGCTAAGGTAGTGAAATCATGAGATAACTGAACATTAATGCATGAAACTGAGCTAATACCTTTGAATATACTGGTATATGAGATGAGGTTAGGTTGATACATAGGGTACTATGCATATGAAATAAGGACTAACTGAATAGTATGAGATAACTGAACATGAATGCAACAAAACTGTGACATCTGATAATACAAGACCAAGAATAAATCTTGAATCTGAAATAAGTCTGAAATCTGAAGGACTATAAATTGTATAATTAAAAAATTAAAGTCTGTACACTTTGTCAAGTAAGCCTTAACTGAACCTATATTGAATACTGTATTGAGATTGTGGGAGGTATCATCTAACCGATATGCCCTAATCTAATCTAATTAGGGTCTAACCTATAACCCCAGTTGGAAGGGTGTCAGTATTGTGCCATGGGTACTATACTGGCTATGTGGATTCATATGTGGATTCACTAATGTGATATCCTAAAGGACTAGTGAATTAGTCCTAAACTATCGGGTGACCCCTAAGAGAGAGTCAGTCCTAAACTATTGAGTGACATCTCCTAATTTTGTAAGGTAGAGAATGCTTCTATTCTTATCTCCCGCGAAATCTCATTTCATGATTGTACCAATGTAAATCAGGCCTATTATCACCAAATAAAGTCATTCCTTATGTTGTGATGGTTATGATCCTTGAAACTCTTGTGCAAAGTCATCTCTATGTCAATTCTTATTATCTCACGCTTCGTGCTTACACGTTTCACTAGGGGTTATCATGAAGCTCTTTTGATGCCTTTGCATATTTTGTTTAGGAAAAATGTTCAATGCAAGGTTACGTTCTTTATTTCATACTTTTAGAGCTTTAAAAAATTCCTCCCTATCATTCGGGGATGAATGATCACAAAGTGGAGATAATGTAACATCCTGCATTTTTGAGCTAAAAATCGAACCTTCGTTCCTACGTGTGTAAAATCTAATCCCATGATTTATATTTGAATTCACGTGTCATGATCCTTATATTAGTGTTTAAAGTGATTATAAGGTGAAAAATGTCATAGGAATCACTTAGAATAAAGATGAGCCTTTGATTCGGCCAAATTTATCTATTTGATTCTACAAGGGTCAACTTTGAACATGTATATCTTTTGATATATATGAAATTTTCATCTCAAGACTAGCCAAATTGTATATAATTGAATTATCTTTCCAAAAATACTAATTCACCGTAATGTGATACCTGAGCAAAACGTTATGATTATTTTTATAAGAACTAGTAAGCTACCACGATAAGACGTAGTTGTGTCAAGTTTTTTTATATAAATAATTGAGGGGCAATTGGGTCTTTTCCCCCTCAACCAAATCTTCCATAACATGACTTGGGCATCTTTTATGTCATTATTTTCCCTTCTTCTCCAAATCCGTCTCAAGAAAAACCCCTCCCATTTTCCCAAGAACAAATTCAATTCCTTTTTCCCCAAGAAATCAAGAATCCAAGATTCACAAGTTCAAGAATCTTCAAGAATAGTGCTTCTTTTCCATGTCAAGAAATTTAAGGTACGTGGGGCTATTCTAAATCTCATGGACAGGTTTTACGATTTTAACAAGCTTTAAAGTCATATAAGTATGTGTATGTAGTGAGTTTTGGAAATTATTCTAAGAGCATGCATTGTTAAACCAATTTGATGAATGTACTTAACGGTCATGGGGTTTCTTTTCATAAACTTGATTTAAAATCTCGTGCATATGTGATTTGAACTCGAAGAATGAGTACGATGTGAATTGTAAACTTTCCTTTCCCCATGATGATATTTATGGACTTTGCCTGGCATGAATTGTAAATTATTTTTATAGCATGATTTAAGAGCCCCTTTTTTAATCATAAAGTGTTATGTATAACCAATGTTGGGGATGGTTTATAAATGATGATGAATTTTTGAGGATTAAATGTTTTATTAACCATTATGCATATAATGAATAAATGTAATTCTTTTGATGGTCATTTATATGATTTTTAATGAGAAGGGCTGTGGAAAGATATGATATGAATGACTTACAAGTATAGGTATGACGATGCCCTGTTGTGAAGTGCCCTTAAAAGAATGATAAAAGTATTATTTGTAAGCATGAAGTATTTTTTATTTTAAGAGGATAAAAGTGCGCTTAAAGAGAGTAGATGGTTACATGAAGAAAGCACGAGTTGAAAGACTCTATGATGGAAACCGTGATTTGCCGACATGGGACTTGGTATCCTGCTTTGTGATCTTGTGTAACTTGATTCATATCTTCAAAATTTGTACTATGGTTAGTAGCCATGTTTTGTGGTCTCGCTCACTACCATGACATGTTGATTTGATTGGAGATTTTGGCACCCTACTTTGTGATCTTGCGTGTCCCCCTTACTGATACTCAAATCCTTACAACAAACTTCGATTGGGGGATTGACCGCCGAGTGTAGAACAGATTCCATATAGCCCATGGAATGATGAACTTGTAGGGTGTACCATCGGGCTCAGTAGTGCAGTAATGAGTTAAGTCATGATTACAAGAAAATGTTTTGAAGCTTATCCAATTATGCCCATGTGTTTTATGTATATACAATGCGAAATGGTTTTCTAAATTCTCTTAACTATTTTAAATGGAATACATGTTGTTTTTCGTTAGTTCTGTGTACCATTATATTCCCGGTATTGACCGTACTTCATGGAGGCTACATTGTCTATTAATTTAGAATCTACCATTTTGATGATGTATAATAAGTACATTTGAAAAATCCATTAAGGTTTTTTAGAGTCACTATAAGTTCATCATTTTTGCAAAAATATGAGCAATGAGGATAAATCTAATTTTATCACCATATGGTTTAGAATCTCCCAAGTAATTTATCAAAAGCATGATTCTCGAAACCGAACATATTCTAACTTAAAAATTCATAATATGAAGATTTCACAATTTAAGTAACAATCTCAAATCCCAAGTTCAAATAAAGAAAAGAGAGAATATCGTAGAGAAGGGCTCACAAAGTTTAAATTGTATCATCATTCGTGGAATCATTCTCAACCTTAATTCACATTCTTATGTATAAATACATAAATAATAAGAAACTATTTAAGTATAACTTTGTTTAAAAGGGGTTTATCCAACATATCATGTGAAAAGAATTGAGGACAATCTTTGAATTTAAAGACCCCGAGCTTGATACTTGTTTGAAGTTGAGAGTTGGAGTTTTAGAGAAGGAAAAGGATTTGGTCTATATTTCTGATATTTTTGAAAGAACTAACCCTTATTTGTTGATTTCAATCATGGGAAGAGGTTATGGGGTAAATAAAAGACCAAACTATCCCTTAAAAAATTCTTTAAAACTGCAGAAAAATCTCATCTCACAGTTGAGGTAATGGACCATCAACCCCTTGATGCGTTGTCAACCAAATCATCAACTTATGGCCAGATTTTGATCTTAATTGTTAGGCTTGAAGTCTAAATTCACGATCTGTCATCAAGTTGACGAGCCATCAACTTTCTTGTCAACTTCATCCATCAGTCATTGGCAAATAGACCCCCTCTAGTAAAATGATCATAACATTGTACTATAATGTTTGATTGGCAAAAGGTCAAAAATGTTTGAAAAAAGATTCGACGAACTTTAATTTGGTGGGTCATGATATGAAAAACTCTTAATATTCAAGGATTTATGCTCTTAGATGGCCCTGGTAAAATTCTTATACGAAAACTCAGTAATGAAGCTTGCAACTTAACTTTAAACTAGAAGTTCCTTAGGACTTTAATTGATATTGAAAAATATTTTCATTCTAAGAAATTGGTCGTATCACTTATTTATTATTTAAAATCATCGGGTTTGGATCTATAGACATTTAAAAAATGGTTTGAATTGTAGTTTAGATATTTCTGACGTTACACTAATACTTTAGAATATGTATATTTCTCCTAACTACAAATATCAATGATACCACACTAACATTCTTGATTCTTCTAAATGTCTATGATATTTATATTTTCAAAAAATTCACTTTTGATATTTTTCACAAAAGGCAATATCTCTTATCTTTTTTCTTGACTTTAGATCTTTTGAATTTTGATAGTCATTTATTATTCAAACTTTTGAAATGGTAAGAAATCAAAATACAAAATAAGAAATGTGTAGTTCTTGAATTTTTTTCATAACATCATTCCACTTCACTTGTCATTCTTATCGTATATATGGACCAATAAAAAAGAAGTCAACATTAATAATTTAATAAGTAGAAGTTGCAATTTAGATTTTGCAACCAGATTTATCAAACTTAATGCTTATATATCTTATAATTATCTTCCTAAAAGGAAACTGTAGTGTCAGTACGGTGGGATTAGTTTAATCAATGATGAAGCATTTAAATTTTCTAAGTTCCAATTTTTCTTTTAACAGATGGTAAGAATAAGTTCGTCCATTTCAACTTAACTAAAGATAGCACTAGCACCTAATTCAAGGGCCAAACTTATGGAGCTCTTACATGGATAGATTTTGTTCAGGTATTCATAGGCAGACTGTCCAAGATAACAAAATACTATTTCAGTTAGTCATTGGTGGACTTATGCGCTGTTTGATATAGATTATACATAATTTTATGTTCCTTCTTTTGTGATATATATATATATATATATTCCTGCAAAAAATGACAGAGGGGGACTTGGCCTGACATCGAAATACGACCTTTTGGACAACAAAAGAAGAGTAAGATTTTTTCTAGTTTACAGAAAGTTGCCAAAAAAGAATTAGTTATGAAATACCATTATAGATAATGTGTGTTATCTATATCTCTACAAGTTAGTAGGGGTTATTAGTTTCATTCTAGGAGAAGGCATCAAATGTATATGTGGAAGATGCATCTCTTTATCTTTTCTTGTATATAGCTGATGTTTCCGTCTTTTTATTAGTTTATTACTTAATTTTTCTTCAACTTTGTGAATCAAATTCTTTATTTTCTTTGTTTTTATTCAATATTTTTAAAATTCACAATTACAATCATTGTATAGACTATTCTTAAGGCAATTATTTAAATAACAAAAAATCTAGTCTTTCCTTTGATGGAATTTTCCATAGGGTTACCTTTTGCAACAACTTTCCGTGCAAAGCGTTCACGCAAAACTATAATTTCCTTGTTCTCTACTTATGGGTACAGATCCTTGAAGCACAGTCAAGTAAATTTCACGTGACTTATAAATTATCAATGCAAAAGTTGTGGAATTAGCAAATATTGATGCTTGCATCAAGATAGGCAGGCTATTGTACCCCCATTTGAGAAGGGGGTCTTGACAAGGGAAGATTGCTTAAAGAAGTAAGCACCCTTCACCTTCAATTCTTAGGTTGTGGCTTTGAGTAACCAAAGGACTTAAAAAGAAGGAGCTCCAAGGGAGAGTTTCAAAAAGAAGTTGGGATCTTTTTCGAATTCTGCACGAACACAGGAATATGATGCTTTGTATACTAAATTGTCTATTATATAGATATGGCATGCCATAGATATCTTTTTAGATATAATGGTTAAAAATACACCTGAAGTACTTTTTTATGAATTTTGTAGTTGAACTATTCAGGTGTTTGAGTTTTCTACTTGAACGATCATCAAATATTTATCAAATACACCTAGGCCAAGTGAACACAATTGTCAAAAGTCATTTGAAAACATAACTTGCTCATAAATTTTTGTCCACGTGGTAGATAACTCATTAATTTTTTAGTCTTGTTTTGGTAAGTAGTTGATAAAGATTCACATAGGAAATAGAGACATTTGATAGTCCAGGTAGGAAGCTCGCAAAAGAGTGAGTGATTTAATTTGAAAATTATCTCTTTATTTCTCTGTAAAATATTCTAATTATTTTCATTACTTATCCACATGGAGTACCATCTGACACGATTTTTAAATAAAAAATAGAGTGTACACAATATACCATCAAATACAAATCGAGATATGTTTTGATAAATAATTTGCGATAATACACAAAAAAAATTGTACCAAGTAAAAGATGAAAGAAGCTTCAACCGTTTCATTTGTTGTACTGCCACCTACAACTCAAGCAAATTCAAGTGAAAAACTTGTAACAATCTCTCCTCAATATATACTCACACACAAACTCAAGAAACCTGCACTAGAGAACATAAAAGAGTCAAAAAAATTCAGAATTCTAGGTCAGTTTTTGTGTTCAGTTTAGTTCAGTTCAGTTATAATTTCTTTATTTATTTGTCCATGATGTCCTTCCCTCACAGCCTGTTTCTAGATCCAAATATTATATCTTTGAACTATTTAAATTTTTTATTTAATTTATGAATTTTCTCATGTGTAAATGCTATTTTTTTCAACAAGGCTGCAATAGAGAAAAAAAAAGAGTAAAAAATATTTCAGTTTTTTGTGATCTCTGTCTAACACCAGTGTTTAGACACAAATTATATATATATATATATATATATATATATATATATATATATCTAAACTAGATTATGCTACTTTATGTTTCTTGTTGTTTTGAACTATTTAAAATTCTTTGATAGATGTATAAGTTCTTCCATGTATATATGCATTTTTTCTATTAAAAAACACTAGAGGAGATCCGAACAAAAGTGGATCTACAATTTAAAGCGAGTTTGTGTGTTGTGATATTTGATATTTAACGTAACACAAATGTATAATTTTTGAGTCGAATCACATACAATAGATATGTATGGTAGACATAATCATGTTATTATTAGTACATTTAGATACGATACATGACCTTGGAGTCAACAATTTTGTCTGTAATTTGTTTGTTTTGTGCCTTTTATATTTTACATTTCCTTTTTGAAATTCACAAATAGCTAGGGTACAATTACCTTTTATGTATTGCCAATATTCTCTGGATAATTATACATACTGAAATAAATAAAGAAGCCTATACTAGTAAACATTTTTCCTATTTTTACACTTCCTAAATTTTATATATGATTTTCTCCTGAAAAAAATCTGTGGCAATCCTCTCTATATTTTTTTTCTTTATATGTGTTAGAGTACGAGCCCTACTAATTTTAATATTATACTCTACTGATTACCTATCTGTGGAATGAGTAAGTAAACGTGGCTCACAAAAGTAAAAGCTGAACATAGTATTTTTAAGTGGAAAACACCTGGCTCAAGAAAGGTGTAAAAAACCACGACCTGTACCTCTTCAGGATTTAACCCAATTCACTATAACTCTAGAGCCTCAAAAACTAACAAAATTACAAGACTTCTTGTAAACTAGGAATTAAAACTTGTAACTCCTATAACTACAAAACACAAATCTTCCCAAGATAAGTGTTCCCAAGTCTTCGAGTTTTCTAACTTGAAGACAAAACTCCTAACTCAGTTTATAGATCACTGAGACTAGAATGACTCATTACAACTCAAAGAACCTACCTACTACAAACAATCTAAGACTTGTTAAATAAGGGACCAGGTTCTTCTTCAAGTAAGTAAACTATTTTGCTGATTGTTGATTATCTTGTCAGTGCATGAGTAAGTGCTCTGAAAGTCATTTTTTCTATTTAAGCCAACACCTGATAGAGTCCTTTAGTTTAGGTATATTTCTATCCTCACTAGTATTCCTAGGTAGTTTTACGCATTCTTTTCTGCCTTCTCTCCCACTTGTCATTTGAATAAGACTCTTCTTGATTATCTCATAATTTGTGAAAGACTTCTTGTTCGAATGAACTTCTTCAAGATTTCTTGTTCAACTCAACTTCTGCAGAACTTCTTATTCAACTCAACTTCTATTGTGATAGGTGTTATTCACTTCTATTTTGCACACAGTCATATTTTCAATAACTTGCCTGCAGCTTTGTTCACTTGGATGGAACAACTTATGCAACATGTTTCATTCACATGTCTATCAAGACTTCACAGTACCTAACAAATTCCCCCTTTTTGATGAAGACTAACTTAGCATCTTAGCACCTACTTATTCAATCCTAACATACTCAGTAAAGGATTCAAAATAAAAAAATCACAGAATGAAACAAGTTAAGTTAGTTGGGTTATAAGCACTGTATAATCTATTCTTCCCCCTTTTGACATCATAAAAAAGCTGGAAAACTAAGTGGGTCTATCACTAAAACAATCAAGAATCAAAGCAAGAGAACAACCATGCATTAATAAAACAGAAGCAAAACAAATTAAGCTGAAAAAAATCCATTGCAGTCATAGAACAAGGTACAATTTATCATAAACGAATAGTAGAATCAAAAGAGAAACATCTTGGAACAAAACAAAGTAAGGAAAGATGCCTAAGACGCTAAAAAAAGATTAAGTGAATGATGTAGAGGGGATAAGGAAGGTCAGCTTCCTAATGATATCAGCATTGTCAACTCTTTCCTTTTCCAAGGTAGATGAGAGGGAAGCAATTTAAGCTTTAAGGATCTATTTCTCCTCATCATGAGCACCCTGGGCAACTTCTAGTGCAGCTTGTGCCACTTCTACTTCACATTGCTTGAAAACAAGAGCACTTCTCAATCGTTGCACGGGGTTGTCAGCACTTCTCATAGAAATAGGTAACATAGAATGGTTCACAGATCTAATAACAACCTTTGTGGTTTGCAGTGACCATGCTTTGACAGGAACATAAAAATTCTCAAAAACAGGTGTAATCCAAAACTCATATGGTAAAGCATGACCATTTGTATCTTTGACTAAAACCCTTTGCATGTGTTTCATGATGAGTCGGTGAAGATCTATTAGTATTTCAGAATCTAATAGCTAAATTAAGCTAAGATCAAGGAAATTGGCAACTATTCTCCTTTCCTGTCTAGGAAGGATCATTTTGTGAACCACATAAAAATAGAGCTGATAGAGGGGAAACATCTCATTCTATAAGACCCTATGATGATAAAGAAGAAGGGGATTTCCAGAGAATTTCCTGGAAATATCAAGAGTTGATAGAAGGTTATCAAGAGGAGGCTAAGCACCCTTCAGATAATGTCCCCAACCTTTAGAAGGAATATGCAGAATTCTACCCAAATTAGAAAGAAAAGGTTTGGTTGCTCGTTTCTCCAGACATGAAGCATACTTCGATGAATCTTTGGAGAAAGTAGAGCCTTTGACAGTAGCGGTGGATTTTCAGGATGAGGAAGTTTTGGAAGTAGGTTTTGGAGTTTTATGAGGTAATGATCATTTTCCAGTTTTAGCAATAATGTGCTTCAGTTTTCTTTTGGAATGAAGGAGAATATCAGGAGATGAATCACAAGGAGTTGGAGAAGCATAAGGATCTACCCATTTCCATTTATTAGCACGCAGTGCTTCTTCCAAGAAAGCCTCTTCTTGTTTCTTCTTTCCCCTAGTGTGTAGAGGACGACGAGTAGGTGAACAGGGGAGGGTTCGACTCGTACATTATCAACAACATCAATAGAGGTGAGAGAGGGTTTTCCTTTAGTCTTAGATATGCTTATTCAAGGAACCAGGCTAGCATTAGGGATATCATCTTGATCAAAGATTTAAAAAGGGACAAGAGGTGAAAGTGAGGGTACTAATAATGGTGGAGGATTATCAAACAATTGTGAAAAAAGGGTTTTCAGGGTTTTAAACATTTTAAAATTTGATAACTTAATTGTGATAAGGGAGAGATGAGTGGAGGTAGTGTGATGTTTGGGTAAAGTATAATATCTATAGAAGTATCAGTGGTAGCGTCAGTAGATGGCTTGGAAGAAGATGATGCTATGGTGAAATTTGTGATGACCAGTGATTTCTTTGTGGAGATAAGAGTGATAAATGAGGATAAAGGGAGAAAATATATTTAAGGAGGAGAAGAGGAAGATTAATTGTGGATGATTTGTATTTGGAAAAGAAAACTTAATGATGACTTAGTTCAGTTTTGATGGGAAAGGACTGACCGCCTTTTTGAAAATAAAGGATTTTGGATTTTTGGAGACTTAGGGGTAATGGAAGAAAATATGTAGATAACCTGTTTCTCTTCAAACTAATATGGAAAAAAATAATCATACCTTGTTTCTGACTAGTCAATGAATAAAATTGTCTTGATGTTCCAGTCTAACTGGAAAATAAATACATAGCTAAGTCAATTTACCATAAAATCTTGGAATTAGGATACACAATAAACATGTGTGAAACTGAATTACTCAACAATCACTTAAGAACAGTTTATACTAGTTATTCATTGAGGGAGATTTATACAATATTAATCATTCCCAAGGATAACCAGTTCTTTTCAAAGTGTTCTCTACTCAAAGCCTTGATAAATATGTTAGCAAATTATTCCTCTATAGAATAAAACATAATTGATATATGACCTTTTTCAATATTATCTCTAAGAAAGTGATGTCTAATATCAATATGCTTTGTTCTTTTCAATACTTATGTTGATGGATCATTATCCCTGATGCTGACTATTTTATTTGCAAACCCAAGAAGTAATTCAGCTCCCCTATCATGATCATCCCAAATTCACAGCTGATGAGTTTTCCAAACTCATGAGTCATATTCATATTGGTTGAGCAAAATATAATGTCATCCACATATACCTGCAAAACTAACAAATCCTTTTCATTAGTTTTTAAGAAAATGGTATTGTCAATTTTACCTCTAGTATTCCCATTTTCCAGTAGAAATTTTGATAATTTCTCATACCAGGACCTTGGCGCTTGTTTCAACCAATACAAAGCCTTATCCAGTTTATACACATAATCAGGAAACTCTTTGCTTTCAAATCCTGGAGGTTTCTTAACATAAACTTCCTATATGAGAATGCCATTTAGGAATGCATTCTTCATATCTATCTGATAGAGAATAAACTCCATATAAGCAGCAAAGGCAACAAGTAATCTTATAGCCTTAAGTATTACTATAGGAGCAAAAGTCTCATCAAAGTCAATTCCTTCTTCTTGGTTGTAACCTTGAACCACCAATATTGCTTGGTCTCTTGTGACCTTTCTATGATCATCAACTTTATTTCTGTACAGCCACTTAGTCCTAATTACTGATCTATCTTCTACGATAGGAACTAAGTGCTATACCATAATTCTTTCAAACTGAATTAATTCTTCCTACATGACTATGATCCAATCAGTATCAAGCAAAGCTTCAGTTACCTTCTTTGGCTTAATCTCTGATAAGAATGCCTTAAAGGCACACACACTTCTCATTCCATACCTTATGGTGATCCCAGATGTGAGATCAGTGAGAACATTCTCAATAGGGTGTGATCCTTGTTACTTGCATCCTTTTGGGATCAAGCCTAGCGAGCTACTAGGATCACTGCTAATGTTCTAAGCTGGGGTAGTTTGTGGCTATGTTCCCCATGTCATTGTGCTTCAGTTCCCTTTGTTAAATTGCCTCCATGTTTGGTAGCTCCAGTTGAAGAACCGTGTTGTATAACATGTTCCTCAGTGTCACTTCCTTCCTGCAGTTTAGTCCTAACATAGGATTCATCAAAGATCACATCCATGCTTTTTTCAACACAGTTAGTTCTATTGTTTAAAGTCCTATAAGCCTTACTATAAAGAGAATAACCTAGGAAGATTTCCTCATCACTTTTAGATCAAATTTTCCCAGATTATCCTTTCTATTATTATGTATGAAATATTTACAACCAAAGGTTCTAAAGTGAGAAATCTTAGGCTTCCTTCCTTTTAGTAATTCATAGGGAGTCTTCTCTAACATAGTTCTGATCATGCATCTATTTATGATATACACTGCCGTACTTATTGCCTCATCCCAAAAGTTTTTAGCAACATTTGCTGCAAGCATCATTGTACTAGCCATATCTTCCAAGGTTTTATTTTTCCTTTCCACCACTCTATTTTGTTGTGGTGTTCTAGGAGATGAGGAGTTATGATCTATACTATTTGCTGAATAGAATTCCAAGAACTTTACATTGGCAAATTTTGTACCATGGTCAGACCTTATGAAAACTAATGAAATGCCCAGTTTCTTTTCAATTTTCTTAATGAAGATTTCAAATACATCAAAGGAATCTTCTTTAGTCACTAGAAACAAAGTCCATGTGAATCTTGAATAATCATCAATAATTACAAAAACATACCTTTTTCCATCTTTGCTTTGAAGTCTTATGGGTCCACATAAGTCTATGTGAACCAAGTCAAGTCACTTGGTAGAGCTCACATGTTCCCCCTTACACATGCACTACATACCTTTTATTCTTTGAACATAGTCTTGGGTAATCCCAATACCATGTCTTTGGAGGAAAGAATGTTTAGTTGTTTCAGACTTGCATGACCAAGTCTTCTGTGCCAAAGTAGGGGATCATTTTCTATAGCGCTTAGACAAGTTAACTCAGGCCATGGTAGTGTCATGATGCCAGCTTTGTATATATTTCTGTATCTCCTTCCAGTGAGAACAATCTCTTTGGTGTCCATTATTTTAACTTTTACTCCTGCAGTAGTAAAAATAACTTTATTACCTTTGTCACACAGTTGTGAGATACTCAATAGGTTATGCATTAATCCTTCTACAAAATAGACATCCTCCAACGTTTCTGACTTAAATGAGCCAATTTTTCTAACTCCAGTAATAATTTCTTTTTTTCCATCATGACAAGAAACTCCTCTTCCATCTATTTTGGAGAGTGAAAGGAACTTTTTCTTATCACCAGTCATGTGTCTTGAGCAAGTACTGTCTAAGTACCAGTGCCTTTTTCTTTCTTTCACCTTCTCCTGCATAAGAAATCAATGGTTAGACTTAGGAACCCAGACAAGCTTGGGTCCTATTTTATGAGTGAAAGGATGAATTTAATTTCTTCTATTCCATGCGGGCAACATGTGGTGCAACTTGTTTCTCTGACCAGAATTGGTTTTGTTCTTTTTGGTCTGAGAAAATCTGTAAGCCATGTTTTGACTATTTGATCTGCTTTTTGTAACCATTGGACATTCAGTGGTGGGATGACCAAGGTTGCCACAAATATAACACAAATCTTCAGGGTCATCAACACCTTTATGGAATCCTAAATCTTCTTTTCATTGTAATTTCTTTCACCCAATTTGTGAACAATTCTTGAGGAGTTTTTCCATCTGTTTGCCCTTTCAAGATCAAGTTTTAGTTTAGAAGATTCTTGACTCAACTTATTCATTTTTCAGTTAAATCATAGCATTCTTGTTAGTATTTAACTAGCTCAAGTTCAGTATTTTCTTGTTTTTTACTCATGGCTTTTTCCATTTTTAGTGAGAGTTAAATTTAGAACTTCACACTTAAGATCATTATTTGAGATCTCAAGTTCTGCAACCTATTTCTTGAGAGTGCAGTTTTCCTTGTCAATTTTACCTATGCAAGCCTTTAAATCAATGAGATCAAATTTGAGGCTAGTAAGACTATTGAACAATTCAACCCTATCAGAGGTTAACTCTTGAAAATCATCAATCAATGCATTCAATAACGATATAAGTTTTGGTTTTGAAAACAATTGCAGGTTTTGTTTAAGTTCAAGTATACTTACCTCAGAACCATTATATTCTTCATCTAAGTATGAATCTCTAAGAGCCATGAATAAAGTTTCATCAACTTTATCTTTATCCGAATCAGATCCCCAAGATTCTATCATTGCACGTTCCTCCTTCTTTTTTTCCTTTTCTTTCCGTTCCTTTTCAGCCCTTTCCTTCTTCTATTCTGTTTCCAGACTGGATAGTCTCTGATCTGATAATTAGTTTTTCCACACTTGTAGAACCCATTTGTATTGTCATTGGAATGTATCTTAGTACATGTTTCTTTCTTCTTCTTAAAAAATTTATTGAAGTTCATAGTTATGAAGGCAACTTGCTCCTTATCAAGTTCAAATTAGTCATCACTATCAAAAGCTTTCAATGCCAAGATTTTCTCAGGAGGTGATTGTTCTTTGGTTCCATAAACTTTCATTTCACAAGTCCTTAAGTTCCCGACTAGTTCATCCAGGGTCATACCTGCAAGATCCTTATTTGCTTCCCTTATTGCAGTCACTTTAAAATTCCATTTTGATTTTGGTAATACCCTCAATACTTTTTAAACTTGTTCCTTCTCAGAGATGACTTTTGTAAAACCCTGAATTTTGGGCTAGAAAGAAAATCATTATTTTTATGCGTAGATGATCCAAAAGCCATAAATCCTATGCAAATTTGGCATGTTAATCAATTATGTAGTGTGGGAATCGATTTGATCATGAATTGAGATAATAAAGGTCACCAAACTCAAGGATGAGTTGAAAGCTTTCCTATCGTTTGAGTTTGAGTAAGCGTCGAATCTTGCGTAAAATTCAATCGAACATAACTCTTTGTATATAATGAAATATAGGGTCTACTATATATCAAATGAATGCTCTTCGAATTATCTTACCAATGATAACAATTTCTCCAAAATATGATTCCTGAGCTAACATTTATGGCTATTTTTATGACTGAGATAGTAGAATCGCGTGACACATGCTTTGTAGAACGCACCCAATTTCCAGGTTCTATTTTCTTATTCTTAAGGGAAAAAGTTGTATTTTCCACCCCCAATTCAGCCATAACACGGGATTAAATCCCCTAAACACCAAAATAAGGTTATTTTCTCACAAAATTACCAAGAACAATCCTTAGGGTTTCAACACAAAGATCAATATATCTCAAGATTTAATCGTGGATTTTCCTTAATTCTTCAAGATTTGGAATCTCCATTGCGAGGGCTACAAGAAGCACCCACCAATCGTACATATAGCATCCCAAAGTCTAGAGTTTATTCAAAAAATTCTAATTTAAGGTATGTGGGGTTTATCCTACAAACTACATGGGCTTGTAAACACTAGAACATGCTTTAAAGATTGTCAAGCATGAATTTAGAAAAGGGTTTTGGGATTCATGGTTTTTAATTATGCATCATGGATGTTTTAATGATATTGTTGTTATGGCCTTTAGACCTTATCCCCTTAAATTGATTTATATGTATATGTATATGTATGAAAAATTGTGATTGAAGATTGTTTGAGAGGATAAATTATGAAATCCCTCTCTTATGATGAATTTAAGTTTATGAACATATTGGGAATGAATTGAAATACATATTTAATGGTTTGAAAGTGGTCTTTTCAATATCATAGTATTTTACATGATTTGGAGATAATGGGAGAGAGTCTCTTGTTATACTTATATGCTTGTTTTACAGAGAAAGAATTACATGTAATTGAGAAACTTGATATGACCACCTTGTATTATTGAGATGTTGATAAACAGAAAGTTTCTTGCATGTTTTTACGTAAATTTAAAAGAAAGAATTCTTTGAATTGATTTATTGTTATGGTGGTCCCAAACTACATGTTTTGAAAGAAGAGATAAGAATATGCTATAAATAACTCAGAGATGTGACTTGCAAGTCAATGGTATGAGGATACTATATAAATATATGTTGTAACCGAGTTAGTGTTTTTAGAGTTTGATTTAAGAGAATATATGTTTTAAAGAGTTAAAAACTGGTTTAATGTGAGTTAGGTGGTTACCCAAAGGAAGCATAAGTCAAATGAATCTATGTTGGAAACCGTGATTTACCAACACGAGAACTTGGTACCCTACTATGTGATTATGTACCTAGTATTTTGTCATCCCAAATCAATTTTTATGGTTTGGAGCCCTGCTTTGTGATCTTGAGCCCAACCACGACATAATGACTTGATTGGGGTTTTGGCACCCTACTGTGTTATCTTGTATGCTCTTCCCTCACTAGAACTCCTATCTTGGAAGAAACTAAGATAAGGTAGTCGGTGAAAGCTGTGTAATTGTAGGGTGTACAACCTAGCACAGAAGTAAAACAAAGAGTGTCACAGAGTTCAGATGATTTTATAGAGTCTTTGAAAAATGCTCATGTGATTTCTTACCATATAATATATTTATGAATTGATTTTAAATTGCTCTCGTATATGTTGAATATAAATTATTATTTTGGATTTTCTTTGCGTACTAGTACAATTGTATTGAGCTCCTTCCCTCTCAAGTTCTGAGGCTCAATCTAGGGGTCCTGATAAGTAGTAGATTTCTTTCAGCAGAAGTGCAGAGTTCAGTTGGTGATCCTTCTATAATTCAGAAGGCCTAGGTATTTTTAGTTATTTATAATTTATTATGGTTTTGGTCTACTAGGGGCCTTGTCCTAGTTTTCAGAAAGCTTTGATTTGATCATGTAGTAGACATTTTACAGATTATTCTAGATGTTGTTTAGCTGATTTCAGATTTCATTCCTAATTGTAAAATTGAATTCAGAGTATGATCAAGTTTTCATATCAGATTTTATTTTTACATCTTCAATAATTATATGAGTGTTGTGCATGACTACCAGATTGAGTATGACGTTCGGGCCTTCATAGTTCGGCCAAGCCCTAGTTTGGGTCATGATAAACTTGGTTTTAGAGCACGGTTCACGGTCCCAGGGTATCGGCAAAATTACATCGGGTGAAGTCTTGTTTATTGATATGTAGCATGCCACACTTATAAGCAGGAGGCTACTAGGTGTTTAGGAATGTTTGTCTTTCTTCATGCTCTAGTTCATGCAATAGAGTCAAAATGTTCCTCTTTCATACTATAATTCGTGCTATGGTGTCTCCCATACAAAAGTAATAGTTATCCCAATTCTTTCCTTACTCTGAGTTCATAGACATGTCTCATTATTGGGGTGATTCAAGTGCAGAAGTTTGGAGTCTAAATGATATGGTTTTTTCTGATTGAATCATATAAGATTTTACAAATTGTGCAAGGACTTGAGAAGATTCCATTAGTGCTTTAGAGTGTATTGATTCTAGTATGACCCTTGATCTTGATTAAATCGTGGGTTTTAGGCTGTGGTATTAAGTGTATTCAGTCCTTTTTAAAAAAATTATGTTGCAGATGTTATGCTTAAGGGGGGCATAATATGTAGCAGAATGTTGGAACTGTATTTCCACCTAAGTAGTAGTATAAGTTAAGTATTGGTGTTATGACCTATTGGTAGTGATGTTGGACCAAGAAGTAGGTGATGTGAAGTCACAAAGTTAAAAGTCAGAGTGAGGGTAACTTTCACGTAAATTAATATTTTAGTTGAATAACTGATGTTTGAGGATGAATTACTACTTTTTAGTGATAAACTAATGTAATATCTAGTAGCATGTGTGGATTGTATGGTAGTCTATGGGGGAAGTATTTGACTCAGATTTTTATTTATATAGAGTAATATATGTATTCTTAGATCATTGATTATTGTGTGTCAAGTTTCTATCTTTTGTAATCTTGTTATCATTATGTTGTTGAAACTAAGAGTCTAGTGAAGCTGTGTCGGGCTCTTTCGATTCACTAGCATAGTTGACTTGTCATTCCTCTTATTTTCTAATTCAAAACACAAAATCAAAGTCTAGTAAAGCCGCGTGAGGCCTATTTTGATTCACTAGCAGCTTATTTCTCATCTTGTTGATTCTTGTGTGGGTTGGAACTGGGGGATTAGAGGCATAATGGCAAGAAAAGTGGTAAGGCCGATTTATTAAATATATGTATAGCCGAATCTTTTTGCATGAGATTGAGTTGGTAATAAAGTGATATGTCCTTGTGTGATAGTTTAGCAGAAGGTAGAGAAGGAGTTATTAGCTAAGGTGAGTTGTTGTTTGCTCGAAGTATAAAAATGACTAGATTAGCCAGTAAGTTATAATTATAGACACACGGTTGTTTGTGGAATTTGAAGGTAGTCTAAATATATGCTTGGGTAAGTATGTATGATGTGAGAAAGCCGTATAAGTAGCTAAGATTGTATGGGGTTATAATATAAGATTAAGGTTGACCATGTCTATTATGTGACTTTACTCCCTTGACCTTCATTTATTTGGTAGTTGTAAGCAAGTACTACATATGAGAAGGTATGTAGTAGATTTTGAGGCATAGCAGTGATGTCATGAAGGTGTTTTGGGTTATGGGTTGTATCTAAAAAAATGAGATATTTGGGTAGAATATCACAATTTGATGGACTAGTATATAATATTTCATTCTTCATTGGTGGTAGATGATTGATGCTAGACTATAGGTTTGATGTGTTGAAATAGTACATGTTAATCAATTATAATAAGAAAAATTGTAAGGTCATGTTCGATTATTGTGGCTACGGAATTCTAGAGTACTGTTGTTTCTTGATATTTTATTTCATAGTTTCCAAGTGAGAATTGTGTGTAAGGTTGGGTTGTAAATCATGTTTAGCACTAGACATTAAGTTTGAACAGTTGATGGCCATGAAGGTGGATGTGATTATTTCTTGGTTAATGATACTACTTTTATGGAAGCGATCTAATAGACTTGAACAGTGCATGCATAAGCTTAAGTTTATTTGATTCATAATGAAGTATGATGTTTTATGTATGAAGTAGAAGTATTCCAAGGTGATATGAGGTTGCGGTATTTTTCTTACGCTATTATATGTTGTGTGTGGCTAGTGGTACCATTGAGTTGCTAGGTGGAGAAAGACTAGTTAGATGGTATATGGTGTTCTAAATAGCCAAGTTAAGGAGTTTTGATTGATAATGTTGAGCCTTTTGATATGATCTTGATTCTCATAGTATATAGATATAAGTTTGGAGCCGCGATATTAGTAGGTTATGTCGGAAGTAGTATGATTTATGAAAGGCTTGGTGATGTCTATGTTAAGTGTTAAAATCTAAGTTTGAATTTTTGAAGGTTGAATCAACAGAAATAAGAATTGAAGCGCTAGAGGGTGTGCACTCCGACTATGGGGATACTCAAAAAGATTTAAAGTCAGTAAGTGTTCAAGTATTATATATGACTATTGAGGGGGCTATAGAAAGATAGAGTGTATCTCAGAAGGTAGTATTAGAAGTGGGTTTTCCCACTTCTAGTGTAGTCATTCTGGTTTCATTCTATTTAATTGCATGTATTGTCGTATTCCAGACCCCAGAGAGCAGTTAGTGTTGTTCAATTTATAGTTTGGTTAGGGATCTCTCAAATTTAAGATGATGTCTTAAAGCTGAGGGGGAGATGATAGAACTAGTGACCAAGGCAGGCTCTCAAATTTTAGTAGTAATGCGAGTATTATATAGAACATCAGAAGTGAGGGTGAGGCTCAACCCACTCTTATCTCAGTATTTTTCAGTTATCTTAATACATAACTCATGCCTTACGTTTCAGTTCCATGATCATAGTTTATGTTCATGCATATGATAGAGAATCATGTACTCTTCCAGTTCCAAAATGAGGAGTTCCAGTTCATTTCAGTTGTCGGAATCACATTTCATAAGCTATGAACTCCAATTTGAGATCATGCAGCTCATGACTTATGTACTCACGCTTTATAGTGTGCTCAATTTCCATAACTCATGCTACAAGCCAAACGATTGGCGATGCCAGGTATACCCTCAACTCAGATCACTTTGATGAATCCATGATGTTGATTCGCTGTTCCTCATGCCTCAGTTAAGTGTCAAATCACATATACTATCCTTCTATGCTTCAAGGTCTTATGTTCTAACCTTTAAGTGACTCCTCCTTACGTGATGATAATGGTGATGAGTAAATGTTCTTTGTTAATGGAAGACCATTGTATGCTTGTTTTATAATTGAATAACAAAATAGGTGAAAATGGGTGGTAGATGAAAGGAAAGTAGAGGGGTTGTTTAAAAGAGAGTGTTAATGGTATAATGTGATGTATTAAAGCACTTAGGGAACATAGTCACTATTTCTGGCCAAAATAGTCCTACCTGTCCCTTAGCCTACATTACAACCTGTGAAGACCTATTTGATCCTAATCTTAGCATTCTGATATTAGTGGAGCATCACACTAAGGGCAAACCTATGGTCATCAGTTGTAGCATATGAATTCTTTGTGTGAGAGAGAGCAAGGAGAGTCTTATACCCATGTTTCAAAAAATGTAAAACTTGTGAGTGATTATGGGTGATATATTGTGTGAGACACCCATGGTTGATGATTTTTGGGTAGTTTTGTATGATTCTTTGTTCCTTAACTTGTGTATACGAATTAACCATCATCACGAGTCTATGTTGGAGGTTGAATTGTTTCTAGTCGTGACCAAGAAAACTACTCTTTGTTAGTAATTGCCGTGCATGTCTTGTTGAACATTTTGTGTTGCTATTGTGAAACTATAAGTACGTGTTTGCATGGACGTAATATTTTTTTTGAGGACGAACAATGCTTTAAGTGTGGGGTGGTGATGTTGGGCGTATTTACACGCCTAAGAACCATAATTTACCCATATTTTATGTAAGTTTTTGGGACAAAATATATAATTCCTGCACTTTTAGTCCATTTTCCTTTAAGTGAGCTAACCTATGTGATTAGAATGTTTTTCAGGTATTAATGGTGAAGATTTTAGCACTTTGGGGACCTTTGGGCAGTAAAGGAAAACTTCACATAAGAGGGAAGACAGCTTTTGGAAACTTGTGGACTGAATGTGATGCATGGAGAATTCATCCCAGGCTAAATCAGTATTTCTAAATACTTAGGGGAGCAACAGTAACTTAGTAGACAGGGATACTATAAAAACCCTATTGCTGAATTTGTTAGCATTCATTAAGTTTTATTTTACATTATTTAGTTTACAGATTCTGTAAGGTTTGGATAGAGAAAAATGCTACACAAACGGCTAGAGAGGGAATCACGTCATTCTCATAGTGACGCCAATTCATACACATCGTGAGATTGCTATAGTTTTGGTATGATGATGATGTCTTCGTTGATTTCCGTTACACTCATGAGTAGCTAAACTTCTCTGTTAGGGTTATAGAAGCCTCGTAATATACTATCTATTACTATGAGTTTGTGAATTCTTGATGTGTATGCTACTTATATCATTACTCTCTTCGTTATAATTGAATTCTTATGGTTGCAAATGTAGGAATACGCCAGTATATCATTAACTTGTTTGAGAGAAAAGTTACATGTTTGGAAAGAGAGTATGACAAGGAAATAGGGCTACCAACCCCTGTTTACACGTTAATGCCTTAACCGGATTAACTTTCTTGGAGAGTTTGTACCATTAGTTATACACTTTAGGCTCGAGAGAGTTAAAGTGAAATAATCCTTGATGGTTGGGAAACACTAGGGTTTACCATTAGAATACGAATCTCTATAAGTGCATGCATCTCTAAATTCCGCATTACTCATAGTTAATAGATACGTAGAACTTACAAGGTGGACATAACCCTAACTTATTATTCTCTGTTATTAAATCTTACTAAATAAATCGTCTCATTCGTTACTTTGATATTAGTAATTCACGCAAAATAAAATCCCCCCTTTTTCGTAAAATTTTCTACCAACAGTCTGCTAATAATTGCAATACTTAGTGACCAAGTATTCCCTGTGGGATTCGACACCCAACTCAGTTGGGTTCTATATTTGACAGCGACCGCTTACACTTTCTTACGAGAGCTGTAGTTTGGGAGTTATCAAATTTTGGCGCCATTGACGGGGAATACGGTTGTCAACTAAGTTTGTGATAGTTACTAGACCCTTTGGTCAAAGATTCTCGAATTTTACTTTTAGTTGTTGTTTTTGTTTTATTTAGGTTCTGTTCAGTGCATGCCAAATACTCGAAGTTCTGGTCAGCCATTATTACCCATAAACCCAGAACCACAACTTATTGGCAGAATGGAGGCACAAAGAGACATTGAAAGAAGGGCTGCTCAACAGGAGCAGGCTAGATTAGCTGCATTGGCAGCCGCTCAAGTGCATCAACAGAATATTAATAACCCAGGGAGGGCAACAAATCTTGATGATGAGGACCTGGGTGATGATGAGTTACTAAACTCAAGGCGTGCTGATGAGGTGGCGACACCTGTGAACAGAAGAGATCGTCAAGCTAGAATGAGACCTGAACGCCGAGCTGTGCAGATTCCTTTTGATGATGAGGATGACGATCTGGATGGGGCTGGTGCCACAGGGGCTATTATTCCTTCGTCCTTGGCACCCAGAGCCAAGTTCAATATCACTAGCACTATGATTCAGCTATTACAGCTCAAGGGATTATTTGGTGGACTTGTAGGAGATGATTCGAATATGCATCTGATCAATTTTATCTCAACATGCAAATCGTTTGACAATCCAGGAGTTGGATAGAATGCAATTTGACTATGCTTATTTCCATTGTCTCTATCTGGAGAGGCAACTCTATGGTTGAATGGGCTAACTCCTGATTCTATTACTAATTGGAGGCAATTGAAAGATGCTTTCCTAGAAAGATTCTTTCTGCCATCCAAGAGAGCACAGTTAAGAGATGAGATCAGCAATTTTTGACAGCTTCCAACTAAAGCTCTCCACGAAACATGGGAGAGGTTCAAGAAGAAGCTTATGCGGTGCCCAAATCATCATATGACCAATGTCCACTTGATGGAGATATTATACAAGTCTTTAAATTCGGTGACTAAGCTAGTGGTTGATAATGCTGCAGGAGGGTCATTTATGGACCTTACTTTTATTTAGGCAAGTGATATGCTAGATCGTATGACAAAGCAGAGTCGAGCTTGGCATACCAGAGATTCTAAGGTAGCAAGCTCTACTGTATCTATTGGCATGACTGCATAACAAAGGCGAAGAGAAGAGGAACGTAATCAAGATATGGCGCACATAAAAACGCAGATGGATCTTCTTACCAAGCATTTATTATCAGGGAAGATCGAAAAAGTCAAAGCTATTGTGTCACAGGGAAGAGATGATTCCAATTCTGAAGAAGAAGCAAATTACTTAAATAATTAGGGGGTTTCCAAGGCAATGCCCAAGGAAACCATGGTCGGAACTATTATGATAAATCGGGAAATAAGGACCATGATCAAGGGAGTTGGAAGAATAAGACCGACAGGAGTGGTTTGTACATTCCTCCTGGAAATCATGGGCTGTGGCGTCTGGCTCTGGGAAGATGTCCATGGAAGATATGATGGCTAATCTGTTGAAAGGAGAGGAGGCAACAAATACAGGAGTAAATGAGGTAAAGAATGATTTGTAATGAATAAATCAATTGGTTGACTCGCATTCCACTTCAATAAAATAGTTGGAACAACAATTGAGTCAACTATCAGCGGCATTCAATCAAAGAAAAGCTGGCACCTTACCTAGCGACACTGTGCAAAACCCAAGAAACGTTGGATCCTGTATGGCTATTACTACGAGGAGTGGTAAGGTGTTGGATAATCCATCCAAAGGCAAGCAGGTGGTTGATGATATAGTTGATAATGTTATTGATGCAAAGTGTGATGATGCCGTAGAATCTGAAGAGAGAGTTCATGATGTTACCCCTAGATGTCTGCAGCCTGAAAAGATCGATAATCGAAAGCAAGATAAAAAGGAAGTGGTGGAGAAAACTATTCCTTTTCCACCACCACCTTTTCCTTAAAGACTGAAGAAAAAAGATGATGATACCAGGTTCAGTAAATTTATGACTATGTTGAAGCAGCTGACTATTAATGTTCCTCTGGTAGAGGCGCTGGAACAGATGCCTGGGTACGTGAAATTTATAAAGGACCTTTTGACAAAGAAGCGGGCAGCAAGTTATAAGCTGGCAGATAATGTTCATCATTGCAGTGCAATCGCTACAAGATCGTTAGTTCAGAAAAAGGCAAATCCTAGTGCTTTCACTATTCCTTGCACTATTGGATCTTTGGATTTTGCCAAAGCAATATGCGATTTGGGGGCTAGCATCAATTTGATGCCGCTATCCGTTTACAGGAAGTTGGGGTTGGGTTATCCTACACCAACCAATATGCGGCTCATGATGGCAGATAGGTCAGTAAAATGACCTATTGGTATCTTATATGACGTATTGGTGAAGGTTTCTACCTTCATTTTTCCTGCAGACTTTGTTATTTTGGATTGTGAGGTGGACTCTGAAGTTCCCATAATCTTGGGGCGTCCTTTCCTTGCAACAGGAAGTGTGCTTATTGATTTAAGAGCTAATGAGCTTTTATTTTGGATGAATGACGAATTGGTCCATTTTGATGTATGCAAATCAATGAAGCAGCCCAAAGATATGAATGTGTTTTATGTAGCTGATGTTTACTATGAGGATGAGAAAGAGTTATCTGTAGAGAAGCAACTTATTGTTGAGCCATTGGCTGCTGTGCTAATGAATTTTGAGCGTGAGGATGTTGAAGATTATGTAGAAACTATTTGTGCTCTAATAGGAATAGGATCATATTCCCATGCTCCTAAGAAGCTGGACCTTGATCTCAAGAATTGACCTACACCACCAGCGAAACCATCCATTGAAGAGCCACCAATGCTAGAATTGAAGGAGTTGCCCAATCATCTAAAGTACGTGTTCTTGGGAAGTGGAAATACACTTCCGGTTATTGCTGCGGCTGATTTGGGTGAGCAGCAAGTGATGGCTCTCATCTCTGTTCTGAAGAGGTACAAGAGAGCCATCGGTTGGACTATTGCTGATATAATTGGTATCTCTCCCGGGATATGTATGCACAAGATTTAGCTCGAAGAAAATTGCACGCCCACTATTGAGCATCAACGTCATTTGAATCCACCTATGCAAGGGGTGGTGAAGAAAGAAATTATTAAGTGGTTAGATGCAGGGGTGGTGTATCCAATCTCCGACAGTAAATGGGTGAGTCCGGTACAGTGTGTGCCCAAGAAAGGGGGCATGACGGTAGTTGCAAACTAAAAGAATGAGCTAATTCCACTCAGACTTGTCATAGGGTGGAGAGTGTGCATGCACTACCGACAGCTGAATTCGTGGACGCTAAAGGATCACCTCCCAATGCCCTTCATGGACCAAATGCTTGATCGATTGGCAGGGAAAGGATGGTTTTGTTTATTAGATGGTTATTTCGGCTATAATCAGATTTATATTTCTCCCGAAGATCAAGAGAAGATAACGTTTACATGTCCATATGGTACGTTTGCCTTCAAACGTATGCCATTTGGGCTATGTAACGCACCCACCACTTTTCAGCGTTGTATGATGTCCATTTTTTCTGATATGGTTGAAGACACCTTGGAGGTGTTCATGGATGACTTTTCAGTTGTAGGTGAGTCGTTTGAATCATGCTTGGCGAATCTGAGTATGGCGTTGCAGAGATGTGTTGAATTCAACTTGGTACTAAATTGGGAGAAGTGCCATTTTATGGTAAAGGAAGGCATTGTTCTTGGGCACAAAGTTTCTGAAAAAGGAATTGAGGTCGATCGACCTAAGAACGTAGTTATCGAGAAACTACCACCTACAATTTCTGTAAAGGGAGTTCGTAGTTTTCTCGATCATGCAGGTTTTTATCGGAGGTTTATTAAAGACTTCTCCAAGATTGCTAGTCCATTATGCAAACTCTTGGAGAAGGATGCTAAGTTTGACTTCAGTGAAGATTGCTTGAAGGCATTCGAATGCCTTAAAGGGAAGCTAGTTGAAGCTCCTATTATTGTTGCACCCGATTAGTCTCTACCGTTTAAAGTTATATGTGATGCAAGTGGGGTAGCTTTGGGTGCTGTGCTTGGTAAGAGAAGAGAAAGGCTATTTCATCCAATCTACTATGCGAGCAAGGCCTTGAATGGAGCCCAAAAGAACTATACCATCATGGATCAAGAGCTTCTAGCAGTTGTTTATGCCTTCGAAAAGATCCGTGCTTACTTCTTGGGAACCAAAGTAGTGGTTCATACAAATCATGTGGCTCTGAGATACTTAGTGGAAAAGAAGGATGCTAAGCCAAGGATAATACGATGGGTGTTATTGCTCCAAGAATTTGATTTTGAGGTAAAATATAGAAAAGGTTGCGAAAACCAAGTAGCTGATCATCTATTTAGACTTAAGAGTGAGCACATAGCGCAGCCCGATCTTGAGATTAATGATGCATTTTCCGACGAAGAGATCCTAGCCACTATGGTGGAAGACTTACCATGGTATGCAGACTTTGCAAACTATGTGGTAAGTAATATGATGCCTGAAAATCTCTCTTTTCATCAAAAGAGAAAGTTCATGCATGATGTAAAACATTACTTCTGGGATGAACCGTATCTTTTTCGTCGATGTGCTGATGGTGTTATTAGGCGATGCATATCTAATGTGGAGGTGCCTAGCATATTGGAGGCAAGTCATGGTTCCCAAGTTGGGGGTCACCATGCAGGTGATCGGACAGCCAGGAAGGTATTGCAAAGCGGCTATTATTGGCCTTCATTATTCAAGGATGCCTATGATTTTGTGAGAAAATGTGATCAGTGTCAGAGGCAAGGCGCAATTTCAAAGCATCATGAGATGCCCATGTCTAAGATTCTTGAAGTAGAGCTATTTGATGTGTGGGGTATTGATTTCATGTGCCCATTTGTGAGTTCATATAGGATGAAATATATCCTAGTTGCTGTGGATTATGTATCCAAATGGGTTGAAGCAGTAGCACTGGATGATAATGAAGGTAAGCGTGTTGTAGCATTGTTAAAGAGAAATATCTTCTCTCGTTTTGGGGTATCACGTACCATCATAAGAGATGGAGGATCATACTTTTGCAACAAGCTATTCAGAGCCGCGTTGGTGAAATATGGGGTCAAGCAACATAAGGTAGCTACACCGTACCACCCACAAACTAGTGGGCAGGTAGAGGTCTCTAGTAGGGAGATCAAGCTAATCCTTGCTAAGACTGTAAATGCTAGTAGGAAGGATTGGTCCCGGAAGCTGGATGATGCCTAATGAGCTTACAGGACTGTGTTCAAGACACTAATTAGCATGTCACCTTACCAACTAGTTTATGTGAAGGCTTGTCACTTGCCAATCGAGCTCAAACATAAAGCCCTGTAGGCGTTGAAGCGGCTTAACTTAAATTGGGATGATGCTATTAATCTGATATTGGAGCAGCTGAATAATATGGATGAATTCCATATACATGCGTATGAAAGATCAGACCTCTACAAGGAAAGCATGAAAAAGTACCATGATCGGAGGATTGTCCACTGAAACTTTCAGAAGGGTGATTTGGTACTTCTTTTCAACTCCAGACTGAAGCTATTTCCAGGTAAGTTGAAGTCTAAATGGTCCGGTCCATTCCAAATTAGTCAAGTCTACTCGTCTAGAGTAGTGGAGTTAGAAAACAATGATGGTGGTATCTTTAAGTTGAATGCCAACGAGTGAAGCCATATATCGGTCCACCCGATTCGATAAAGGGCATGGCCACCATCTATCTCGATGAAGTCTAAGTAATCTAGGTAACTATGTCGTGCCGCGACAATAAATCAAGCGCTACATGGGAGGAAACCCATCGTTTTTAATCGTTTTGTTTTACTAATAGTTTGTTTTTGTTAAATAAAAATCCAAAAAGAAGAGTCGAGCCATGACCAAAAGTAAGGCGCTTGGTAGGAGAAAACCCATCTTTCTAATCGTTCTTGTTGTTTTTGATTAAGTGTAAGTACAAGACGTGCAAATGAGGGGATTAATCCCAAAATTTTGATTTGAAAGTGAGCCATGTTAAAGGTGGTAAGTTAGGAATAAAGGAGCAAAGGCTATCGTTTAGGCATTGCCTATGGAGATCTAGGCAACGAACAAGGCAAGGCCGATGTCATTGCCTATGTTCACTGCCTCAACTAGGCAATGGAAAAGGCAAGGCCTATGCAAATCTAGGCAAAGCATTAGGCGCCACCTATGCCCAACTAGGAAATAGCATAGGCGCCGCCTATGCCATTGCCTATGCTTACTGTTTCAACTAGGCCATAGCATAGGCGCTGCCTATGCCCAACTAGGCAATAGCATAGGTGCCTCCTATGCCCAACTAATCTTTTATAAAGGCGCCGCCTATGCTAAGCATAGGCACAGCATTAGGCACCGCCTACTTATGCATTTTTGTCTCCTAACCCGATTTTACATGGGTCAAACCCGACCCATGGCTTAGTCTATAAATAGAATTTTAACATTAGAACAAAATGCACTTGTTTGCTCAACCTAGGCACCGCCTAAGCTTCCCCAATCTCTCAAAACTTTTCTTTTTGCTCATCTAACCTTGCAAGATCATCTTTCGAGTCCATCACCAAGTAAGTTCTTCATTTATATTCCGTAGTTGTTACAATACTACGCTTATAATGGTATTTTAGATTTTCAAGTGGTGTTGGTGATTAGAATGTGGTTGATTTGTTATGATACATCTAGTTGAGTGAAAGAATATGTGTGGGTGTTCTTGACTTGGTTCCGACTTGTATTTGATTGTTATACACTGTCATCTTTTTGCGGAATCGAAATGGTGAAGTTAATTGCATAATCTTCAATATTGAAAGCTTGAATGTTTGAATGACTCGTTCATCGAGATAAAGATCATGATTGAATACAAACATGAGATGTTGTGATTATTTCTATGCCATAACTTGATATGATCTCTACGTAGTAGTCTTGTTCAAAAGGTGCATTAATCCAAACATGAAAGTATAGTCAAGATTACATGAAATAGAGTTGGAAAGGATAGTTAAGATGACATAAAAGTATGACTGTGCTGAACATATTTTTGGAACATATCGCCCAAATGTATGTCGGTGAAGTCTAAGTAATCGACATCACTCACTTCATTAGTTTGAGCCAACAAATTAAGTGTGGGGTGGTGCCACTACTGTTTGTTTGTCGGTTAAATCTTCTGAGATAATGCTAACATGATTCTATTTTAATCTCATGAAGAATGGCCCCAAAAGGATGACAAGGAAAAGAAAAAGAATCCACCTCACAGAAAGGACAGAAAAGGTCAAGAAAAGAGCAAGATGAGTCCTCATCTTTACAAGTACCTCATCATACTTTCGGGATAAAGTAGGTCTTAGAGAAGGAAGGAAAGGAGTGGTACAAGAACAACAAAGTAAAGAAATATGTTCACGTGGATTTGATGAAAAAGGAGAGTCTAGAAAAGAAAGAACCCCACATTTTGGCTAAAATCATGGCACTAAACCTAGATTTCATTTTCTAAGATATGGGGGAATTCAATCTTGATCTAACACGCGAGTTTTATGCCAATTAGTCCCCAAAGACTACCGGAAGCAAAGTGAAGATTCGGGGCCAAGTCTTGCAACTGAATGCGGAGTTCTTCAGCACTTTTCTGGGTCTTCCATTTGTCGATCCATAACCTCTAAAGGAGCTTCATCACAGACCTCCCTACAGGGCAATCAGATATACACTGTGCGGAACAAGGTCCATGGCCCGGTGGATTCGTCACAAGGATACCGGTCGGCACAACACCTTTCCGTATGCTTTCTTGAACAAAGAAGCTCTAATATGGTTGAGGATAGTCAACTCTTGCCTGATTCTTGGGACACAGTACACAAAGATCACATGTGATAGAGTATGCTTGGTGTACGCTCTTATGAGTAATATCCCCATCAACATTGGTGCGGTTATACGATCATCAATGCGTAAGGCTAGGCTGCACAACAGGTCCCATTTCAGCTTTAGCAATTTGTTGACTGCGATATTGTGGAAGGAGCACATTGAAGAGGAACCTGCAGATCATAAGCTTCCGCACAACCCGAAGAAGGTTGATCTTACAAAGGTTAAAGATCCTGAAACTGGCCATGGCGTAAACCTTACCACTACAGAAATACATGCTCGGGATGAAAGCTTCTTTCGCCATCTATATGGAATGACTCGGTTTACCATGATGAGTGGGGTTCATATTCTGACTGATGCAGAGCTCTAGCAGTTGGATTATGACTACCCGATGAATGAGCATGTACGGGCCATGTATGGAGTGGGGGTACATTTTGAGGAACCTCTCGATGATGACGTGCCAACTGACAATGATCGTCGACTGCCAGATTCGGACGTGGAGGACAACTCTGAGGATGACGACTCTGATGATGATTGCAATACAGGGGGTATGACCCCAGCCATAGAAGAAGAGTCTGACTAATTAAGTTTTCCTTATTTATTTTCCACTGAGGGCAGTGTGTCTTGTCTAAGTGTGGGGTGCATGCTGGTATTTGTATGCTGTACTTCTTTTCCTACATTTATTCTTGTTTTTGACATTTAGTCCTAGTTAGTATTTAAATTTTCGAATTTTTTTTAGATTTTGCATGAAGTGCATAAAATTGTTCTAATAGATGGCATGGTATTATGACAAGAGTTTGTGCTAAAATAATTACTATTGAGACATTTAGGCTCTAAGTGTGACTCACTGTATGATAAGTGTGTGGTTTAATTCATTCATCTGTTGGGTTAAGAGTCTATACTGCTCCCAATAAAGTTGACCATGTGCCTTGTGTGTGTGAGGTTGTAGTATATGGTGTGCTGAGACTGATGCTAGAACTTGCCTGGTGTGTGTGTAAAAACAAAATAAAGAGTGTAAGTTTAGGAGATGATTTAGGCATTTCTTTGGCAGCCTGTAATTGTTTACATTCTTTTTACCTACCCTTGTACATTACCCTAGTAAACCCCCTTTGAGCCTTTGGCTATTTTCTTGGACAGCCTTATATGTAGCTTAATCCATTTTTTTAAGACCATAATTTGATCCAAATTCCTAAGCGCTTTAAATTGTAGGGTCATATGACAAAATAAGAGGAAATTGGGTGAGAGTGATGCCTCAGAGTGTATTGGTACTTGAAATAGTTGTGAAAAAGAATGGCTATCATAGAGGTGTGTTATAAAAAAAAGGAAAATAAATAAATCAAATAAAAAAATAAAAAGATAGTTGTGTTTATAATTGAATAACAAAATAGGTGAAAAGGTGTGGTAGATGAAAGGAAAGTAGAGGGGTTGTTTAAAAGAGAGTGTTAATGGTATAATGTGATGTATTAAAGCGCTTAAGGAACATAGTCACTATTTCTGGCCAAAATAGTCCTACCTGTCCCTTAGCCTACATTACAACCTGTGAAGACCTATTTAATCCTAATCTTAGCATTCTGATATTAGTGAAGCATCACACTAAGGGCAAGCCAATGGTCATCAGTTGTAGCATATGAATTCTTTGTGTGAGAGAGAGCAAGGAGAGTCTTATACCCATGTTTCGAAAAATGCAAAACTTGTGAGTGATTATGGGTGATATATTGTTTGAGACACACATGGTTGATGATTTTTGGGTAGTTTTGTATGATTCTTTGTGCCTTAACTTGTGGATACGAATTAACCATCATCACGAGTCTATGTTGGAGGATGAATTGTTTCTAGTAGTGACCAAGAAAACTACTCTTTGTTAGTAATTGCCGTGCATATCTTGTTGAACATTTTGTGTTGCTATTGTGAAACTCTAAGTAGGTGTTTGCATGGACGTAATATTTTTTTCGAGGATGAACAACGCTTTAAGTGTGGGGTGGTGATGTTGGGCGTATTTACACGCCTAAGAACTATAATTTACCCATATTTTAGCTAAGTTTTGAGGACAAAATATATAATTCCTGCACTTTTAGTCCATTTTCCTTTAAGTGAGCTAACCTATGTGATTAGCATGTTTTTCAGGTATTAATGGTGAAGATTTCAGCACTTTGTGGACCTTTGGGCAGTAAAGGAAAACTTCACATAAGAGGGAGGGCAGCTTTTGGAAGCTTGTGAACTGAATGTGGTGCATGGAGAATTTGTCCCGGGCTAAATCAGTATTTCTAAATACTTAGGGGTGCAGCAGTAACTTAGTAGACAGGGATACTATAAAAACCCTATTGCTGAATTTTTCAGCATTCATTAAGTTTTATTTTACATTATTTAGTTTATAGATTCTGTAAGGTTTGGACAGAGAAAAACGCTACACAAACGGCTAGAGAGGGAATCACGTCATTCTCATAGTGATGCCAATTCATACACATCGTGAGATTGCTATAGTTTTGGTATGATGATGATGTCTTCGTTGATTTCCCTAAACTTCTCTGTTAGGGTTATGGAAGCCTCGTAATATACTATCTATTACTATGAATTTGTGAATTCTTGATGTGTATGCGACTTATATCATTACTCTCTTCGTTATAATTGAATTCTTATGGTTGCAAATGTAGGAATACGCCAGTATATCATTAACTTGTTTGAGAGAAAAGTTACATGTTTGGAAAAGAGAGTGTGACAAGGAAATAGGGCTACCAACCCCTGTTTACACGTTAATGCCTTAACCAGATTAACTTTCGTGGAGAGTTCGTACCATTAG
This sequence comes from Capsicum baccatum var. pendulum, assembly GCA_030864225.1. Classification (NCBI taxonomy): domain Eukaryota; kingdom Viridiplantae; phylum Streptophyta; class Magnoliopsida; order Solanales; family Solanaceae; genus Capsicum; species Capsicum baccatum. Next base: position 248,793,915 of record CM061550.1, read on the forward strand.
TTATACACTTTAGGCTCGGGAGAGTTAAAGTGAAATAATCCTTGATGGTTGGGAAACACTAGGGTTTACCATTAGAATACGAATCTCTATAAGTGCATGCATGTCTAAATTCCGCATTACTCATAGTTAATAGATACGTAGAACTTACAAGGTGGACATAACCCTAACTTATTATTCTTTGTGATTAAATCTTACTAAATAAATTGTCTCATTCGTTACTTTGATATTAGTAATTCACACAAAATCAAATCCCCCCTTTTCCGTAGAATTTTTGACCAACATTCTGCTAATAATTGCATCACTTAGTGACTAAGTATTCCCTGTGGGATTCGACACCTAACCCAGTTGGGTTCTATATTTGACAGCGACCGCTTACACTTTCTTACGAGAGCTGTAGTTTGGGGGTTATCATATAGCTGATTTCAGATTTCATTCCTTAATGTTATACTGAATTCAGAGTATGACCATATTTCCATATAAGATTGTATTTCCACATCTTCACTTATTATATGAATATTGTTCATGACTACTAGATAGAGTAGGATGTCCAGGCCTTCATGGTTCGGGATATCCGTCATGTCCAGGCCCTAGTTCGGGTCATGAAAACTTTTCCTAAGGAAGTCACCTCATTTCTCAAGGTAGTAACCCTTGTCATCATCTCATGCAGGGTTTTGTTTTCCTTCATTTTGAATTCCTCATACTCAGTGAAAAGGAGAGAGATCTTGAATTTTCTTACTTGAGAGGTGTCTTTATGAGCATTTATCAGTGCATCCCAAATTTGCTTAGAAGTAGTGCAGGTGGATACCCTGTTGTATTTAACAGGTCCTAATCTATAGACTAAGATGTTCTTGGCCTTTGCATTTTTCTTCAAAGATAACAAGACATCAGGAGAAAATTCACTCCTTACTTTGTTGACTCTTTCACCATCAACCAACTTTATTAGAATAGTGGGACCATTAGTAATCCTGTCCCATATTCATAGTCTTCACCTTGGATGAACATCTACATCCTTTATTTCCACTATATAAAGTGAGATCCATCAAAAAAGTGGAGGTCAAGTAGTTGACTGACCTTCACTGTGACCAGTATGAGGTGAGGAATTCATCGTGTTGATCTTTCCTTAGGTGCTAACCTTATTTAAGTGTAACGCCCTGAGATCCCATTTCAAGACATCACATGGTGCTTATGGACCTGAAGGAACACAAGCTAACCCTTTTATGAGATCTGTACTTGTACACTGCATAATATCTAAAAAATGCGGAAACTTGCCATAACGTTCAACATATCTATACATACTCAAAACTAAAAACAGAATACTAATACATCCATCTGAAAATCCTCTAATTGTCTGAACTGTGGAGTTGATGGGACATGTCCCCAACTAACTTCATCAACAAAAAATAAACAAAGTCTGAAACAATAGTAGTAAACTGAGACTCATCCTCGAACGAAGAGGACTCACTGTTACTGCTTCTGAGTAGGACCAAACTGCTGAGGATAAACTGGATCTTGTGCTTTGAACCTATGGTGTCAAATAAAACACCATAGCGCAAATGAGTCAGTAAAAAAATGTACCGAGTATGTAGACGGGGTAGGCTAATGTAAGGGTTCATGCATGCACAATATCTAAATTGAATAATTATGAAAATACCGCATGAGAACACATACCTGAATGCACAGAACATGAACACAATTATCGCAACTCTAGATACTAAAACTTAAATACCACTTTACTGCAGACTGAAATCACTACTGACACTGAGCTACTAAACTACTAACTCATCTGATATTGAAAACTGAGGATCTGGATGTGCTTACATCAATAACAGAATTCTTGGACTTACTGCTTTCGACTAACAGTATTAGAGCTAACAGATGATTTTGGTAGCTTTATCAATGATAAGAAATATGATTATATCTGAATCACATAACCAAAATACTCAATAGAAATTTGATACTGTGATCAATCCTGTCTGAGAGCATATCTCTGAATATAATATAAAATAACTGTATGTGAGACTAATCTATCTGATGAGATGGCCCATAAATCAATGGAACTATCTGAGTTCCTCATAATGATAGATGATTGTATCGACAATCCTGATTTTTGAAGACTGATTCTAAAACTGAGACTGAATCTGCAATTGAAACTATGGGAAGAAGTCACATAACTGACATGCCCCAACCTACCACAGGTGGGGTTTAACCTATACCCCCGGTTCGGAAGGCGCCAATACCGTGCCACAAGTAAAGACATTATCTTTTTGTGCATTATATTTATGTGACCCTCATCAATCAGGTACTCAAACGAAAATGGTGGAGCCCTCATCTAATAGGTAAAGCCACCTCATCTACCCTCATCTAACAAGTATGATGTCTCTCATCAACCCTCAACTAGTAGGTGTGATTTCTCAACCTACGCTGGCTACGTAGTTCTGGAGCACAAATATTGCATCTAAGAATCACACCCTCTACTAGTAGATGAGTTCCCATCCTTAAGTTCGGTCGGTGCTAGTTTCTTCTCCCAAATGAAAGGCTTTGACTGAATTCTTAACTGAGCAAAACTGAACTGAATGTGATACTGATCATATTTCTCAAAATATCTAATTGAGCTACCCTGAGATTAATAAGTTCCATATGTGATGGAAAAGACATCGAATCATAGTATCTAACTGACGATACAGAGCTTGAATGGATTACTCAAATAAATTCTGAGATTAGAATTGAATCACTTGAATACTATTAGATCAGAGCTGATTACAAGACTAAGGATAGATTACTAGCGATACAGAGATTACAGAAATTTTTGAGATTACTGAGCTTTCTTAAGTTCCACACTTGTCTGAGGATACAGAGTTCTATAGTTCACTGAGTTATGAGAATCATGGATCGATTGGAATTATTGAGAAACTGACACGGGCTCTAGACAACAACTTTATTTTTGGGTATAAATACCCCCAGGATTCAATAACATAAAAGTAAGACATAATCATTGTTCAACACAAGTCATTCATGCATCATCACGGTCAGCAATCATTCATTCATCATTATAAGAATTTATTCATCAGTACAATCATTCATTCATCATTACAAGCATTCATTCATCATTACAATCATTCATGTATCATCTCAATTGTTAAATCTTGGGCATCATAACATAATTTCAATCTCAAGATCCTTAGGAAATCGCATTAAGCATTTAGGAAACATAGACCTCTATTCATCATCATAACTGCAAAAGGGACACTCTAAACCTTTAAGGATCATCAATATCGGTTCACCATCATATACTATCCTAGGGAAGACATGCTATTAGATTATACCCCATTCAACAAGATCTTATTTCAAGTACTTTATACCTATATCGGTCCTGTCATATATTTGGATATCACTTGATTTGGGGGAAACTACATACTAACATGTCACTATTTACTTGCTAACCACTTGACATGTATTAAAATCTTAGCATATATCAAAGAGCACAAAATCAGGGAATTTACAACCATCATATCTCGACTTGTTCATTAGGGTCTTACAATAACCACTAGACACGACCGATTTTACACCTACTTGGGGATTTTATGCTATCTTGGCACATTTCACTCACTAAGGCATTTTATCAGATATTAGGGATGCATGTACTAGTTCACAATTTGGGGTTTCCTATTCAACATACTGTAGTGTCCCATATGCTTCACCTGAGCTCTTTATCAAATCTATGGGGAACGTTTTTCACTTATTCAGCCATTTCTACACCCAAAAGTCATGAACACATCACATGGAAAAACAACTTCAAAAGGATCTATCACAAACATGATCTCCACATGCTAGGGTCAATGCTCATAAATTTTGTAGGCAAACATAAATCAAAACTCAACAACACATTAAGCATCCATTTTAACTCATACAAATCATTAACAACTCATTAACATAAAAATCTTTTAGTTTTATAAAGGGTTTTCTTGGATGAAAAGGACCCAAGAATCAACATCTACATACCTTAACCTTTGAAATTGGATGAATTTTAGTGCTTGAAATTTTATCCACACTTGAAATAAATAAATTCTTGAAGCCCTCACTATGAGGAACTTGATTCTTGAAGAAACCTTGAAGAATTTATGGATGAATTTTGGAAGATTAGGGTTCTTGAACGAAATCCCAGATATTCTTGACAGAATTGGTAAATAAAATGATTTAATTAGGGTTTGAATGAGGGTTTATCATATTTATAGAGGCCCAAAAAAGGTGTGAAATGACCAAAATAACCTTGTAAAAACACCCTTGAATTGCTGGAAAAATATACTTGACGCCATCCGTGACAGGCCGTCAAGTCCGTGATAGGCCGTCACGAATGGTCGTCACAAAAGGGGTCCTAATTGTTGATTTTCTACCCAGGGCTGACGACATCATCAAAAATGTCATCAAAATGTGACGACGTAGTCAAAAAGGTCGTTAGAAACGTCGACACCATTTTCTAGCTTGACATGCTAGTATAAAATGGGGACAACTCATTGCTCCGATATCGAATTTAGGCGAAATTGGTATCGTTGGACAGCTAATTCAAAGATATTTCATTTGATATATATAAAGCTACCCAGTTATTCATATACAATAAGTTATGAATGATTTAACTTTACCCAAATTTTTACGGTCACTAAAACTTGAACGATAGAAAATCTTTCAACTCGACCATGAGTTAGGGGACCTCTATGATCTTAATTTATGCTCAAATAGATTCCCACATGATTCAATTATTTCATACTTGGGAGGATACTTCTGAAATATTTTGACTCGGATTTTTGCTTTACCAAATATGCTCTAAGGCTTAGACTAGAAGAGGATTTTTCGGGGCATAACATTATCTCCCCCTTGAGAACATTTGTCCTCGAATGTCATTTGATAGACCGAGAATACGGATCAACAAAACTTACTCAAGAAATGGAAAATCTCAGATCAGGACTACGCAATTTGAACAACTGACATATAGAGTTCTCACACTGCGCATGCATATATGATGTATGGAATACTCGACTGATGATACTCATAGCTGAATTCTCATAATACACATGCATATCTGATGCATGGACTCATAACTGGGATGATCTCATGGATACACGACTGAACACACGCTGACAAGCTAAAATCTTTCTACTAAATGCACATATCTAATGCATAAATGTCCGGCTAAGCTGACTTTTGAAAGCATGACTTGACAATGCAACAATGATTGATGCTAACTTTATAGGGAAAATCTAAACATGCATCGAGATGAATCTAATGGCATGCAACATCATATTACCATAGGGTATCTCCCCCTTGGTACTCTATGTCTCTCTAAACACACTTTGCTAAAATACTGGAGCGGTGCGCAGGGCAACTACTGACTAGGTCATAATTGACCAATCAAGATCTGAAACTTATGCATGACTTATGCAAACATATAAGCTCAAAATTAGAACAAAGGAACTATCAATGCATAACATAAATATGAAGGGCTCATAACATACTCGGGTCAATTTTAGGGGATCTTTCCCGATCAAGGCGAGATTGAAGTGGATATAATCTATTATGAGATGAAGGAAGACTATGCTGACTTCGGGGACCTGGCTTACGATAGTCTCTAACTTTGTGACCGGTCTCACAACATCTAAAGCACACATCACTACCAGCTCTACATACACCCTTTTTCTTCTTACCACATTCTTTACACAATGGGTAAATACGAACACCACTAGTACTACTCTAGGCTTTGGAGCTTGGCGCTCCCTCAAATCTGACACCCCCAAACGCAGGTGCGAGTACACTAGCTGAAGATATAGCTGGAACTAAAAATATCTTACCATAATGAGAACTACTACCACCGTGAGACCCTGACTACGAGAAACCATGACTACCTATCTTGGCTCTCTTACTCACTCTCCCTCTCTCCTTCATCTTATCTACCTCAATCTATTGTGCCTGAATTATTTGCCTACAAAAATCCATATCTTTATTAAACATGGAAACTCTATACTATTTCAACACATCACTTGATACCCCAGTCAAAAACATACTCATACCCGCTTTAGGGTCAGTTATCAAGTCGGGAGCATACTTAGCTAATTGGTTAAAATTAAAACAATACTCTTTCACTGTCAAGGAGCCTTGCGTTAGGTGCATAAACTCTTCTACCTTAGATTCTATCATTTTTAGCAGGAAAAACCAATCTAGAAAGGCACTTTGAAACTCTTTCCAAGTCACAGGATCTGCATTCTCCCCTCTACTTTTCTCCCATATCACTACGCATTCATGAGAAATATCTTTCAACCTATAAGATGCAAACTCAACACTCTCCTTCGATGACACATGAATAATCTGGGTGATATTCTTCACCTCTACAAGAAACAACTGTGGATTCTCACCTACTACTGACCCAAAGAATTCTGGCGGGTTTATTTTCATGAAGCTTCTAATCCTAGCTATGACAGAATTCCCATCTTACTGAGGTGGGACTGCAGCCTGACGGTTGCCATGAACATTAGTTACTGTCTGGGCTAGTTCCTAGAAAGCTTCCCTAAACTCTTTATGTGACACACTCTCATTTTTAGGATCTACTAGCTGAGAGGGCTGGTCATCCACCCTATGGACAAAGTCTCTAAGAGGAGGCATACTCTATAAATAAAATAATGAAGTGGATTAGACTGAGGATCAACTTTAGCTCATGCTCACTCACACGAAATGATCACTGAAAGAAGAGTAACTCCTCCTAAGAACATCTTGTAGCCTCTTGTACATAAATATGGAACACTACACACCCATGTAAAAGACTATACTAGTTGCGGCTTTTCAGACTCCCTAGGATACTCTTCAACCTTAGGCTCTGATACCAAGTTTGTAACTCCCCAAGATCCCATCCCAAGATGTCATGCAGTGCTTATGGACCCAAAGAACTATAAGCTAACCCTTTACTGATATCTGTACCTGTACACTGCATAATATCTGGAAAAAATATGGAAACTTTCCATAAGGTTCAACACATCTATACATACTCAAAACAAAAAAATGAATACTAATACATCCGTTTGAAAAGCCTCAAACTGTCTGAACCGTGGAGTTTATGGGACATGTCCCAAACTAACTCCATTAACAGAAAATAAACAAAGTCTAAAACAATAGTGGTAAACTGACACTCGTCCTCAAAAGAAAAGGACTCACTAGTACTATTGTTGACTGGGACCAAATTGTTGAGGATAAACTGGATCCTATGCCTTTGAACCAATGGTGTCAAATAAAACACTATTGCGGAAATGCGTCAGTAAAACTGTTCCGAGTATGTTGACAGGGTAGGCTAATGCAAGGTTTCTTACATGCACAATATGTAAATTGAATAATCATGAAAATGCCACATAAGAACACATACATGAATGCAAAGAACATGAACACAATTATCGCAACTCTAGATACTGAAACTCAGATACCAATTTACTGTAGACTGAACTCACTACTGACACAGAAATACTGAATCACTGACTCAACTAATACTGATAACTGAGGATCTGGATGTACTTACATCAATGACTGAATTCTTAGACTCACTGCTTTCGACTGACAGGATTAGAGATCAACCTTTCAAATAGATGATTTCGGAAGCTTTATCAATGATAAGAAATATGATTATATATGAATCTGTTAATAAGAATACTCAATACAAATATGATACTATGATCAAGCCTGTCTGACAGCATATCTATGAATATAATATCAAATAAATGTATGTGAGACCAATTCTATCTAATGGGATGGCCCATAAATCTATGGAACTATCTGAGTTTCTCACAATGATAGATGGCTGTATCTGACAGTCCTGATTTCTGAAGACTGATTTTGAAACTGAGACTGAATCTGAAACTAAAACTATGGAAAGTAGTCACTTAACCGACATGCCCTAACCTACCAAAGGTGGAGTCCAACCTCTACCCCCAGTTTGGAGGGTGCCAATACCATTCCACGGGTAAAGACATTATCCTTATGTGCATTATTTTATGTGACCCACATCTATCAGGTGCCTAAACGAGAACGGTGGAGCCCTCATCTAACAGGTCAAACCACCTTATCTACCCTCATTTAACAAGTATGATATCTCTCATCTACCCTCAACTAGTAGGTATGATGTCTCAACCTACGCTGGCTACGTAGTTCTATAGCACAAAGATTGCATCTAAGAATCACTCTCTCTACTAGTAGGTGAGTTCCCATCCTTGTGCTTGCTCGGTGCTAGTTTCTACTCCCAACTGAAAGAATCTAATTGAATTATTAACTGAGCACAACTGAACTGAATCTGATACTTATCATGTTTCTCAAAAGATCAAACTGAACTATGTTGAGATTACTTAGTTTTGTATTTGACGGAAAAGACATTGAATCATAGTATCTGACTTATGATATAGAACTTGAATAGATTACTCAAATCACTTCTGATATTTGAATAGAATCACTTGAATACTATTAGATATGAGCTGATTACAAGACTAAGGATAGATTACTAGCGATACAGAGATTACAGAGATTTTTGAGATTATTTAGCTTTCTTAAGTTCTGCACTTGATTGAGGATACAGAGTTCTATAGTTACTATGTTCTGTGAATCATGGCTCGATTGGAATTATCGATAAACTGACATGGGCTCTAGACAATAGCTTTATTTTCGGGTATAAATACCCTCAGGACTCGATAACATAAAAGTAAGACATAATCATTCATGCATCATCACGGTTATCCATTCATTACTACAATCATTCATTCATCATTACAAGCATTCATTCATCATTACAATCATTCATTCATCACTACAAGCATTCATTCATCATTGCAATCATTCATGCATCATCAAAATTGTTAAAGCATCACTTTAAGCATTTAGGCATCATAACACAGTTTCCCTCTCAAGATCCTTCGAACATCGCATTAAGCTTTTAGGAAACGTATACCTCTATTCATCATCACAACCGCAAAAGGGTCACTCCAAACCATTAAGGATCACCAACAATAGTTCACCATCATATACTAGCCAAGCGAAGACACGCGATTAGATTATATCCCATTCAACGAGATCTTACATCAAGTACTTCATACCTATATCGGTCTTGTCATGTATTTGGATATCACTTGATTTGGGGGAAACTACATACTAACACGTCACTATTTACTTTCTAACTACTTGACATGTATTAAAATCTTAGCAAATATCAAAGAGCAAAAAATCAGGGAATTTACAACCATCATATCTCAACTTGTTCACTAGGGTCTTTCAACAACCACTAGACATGACCGATTCTACACCTACTTGGGTATTTCATTCTATCTGGGTACATTTCACTGACTAAGGCATTTTATCAAACACTAGGCATCCATGGACTAGCTTACAATTTGGGGTTTCCTATTCAACATACTATAGTGGACCTTATGCTTCACCTAAGCTCTTTATAAAACCTATGGGGAACGTTCTTCACTTTTTCAACCATTTCTACACCCAAAATTCATGAACACATCACATGGAAAAACAACTTCAAAAGGATCTATCACAAACAGCACATGATCTCCACATGCTAGGGTCAATGCTCATAAATGTTGTAGGCAAACATAAGTCAAAACTCAACAACACATTAAACATCCAGTTCAACTCAGACAAATTATTAACAACTCATAAACATAAAAATCTTTTAGTTTTAAAAAGGGTTTTCTTGGATGAAATGGACCAAAGAATCAACATCTACATACCTTAACCATTGAAATTGGATGAATTTTATTGCTTGAAACTTTATCCACACTTGAAATAAATAAATTCTTGAAGCCCACACTATGAGGAACTTGATTCTTGAAGAAACCTTAAAGAATTTATTCATGAATTTTGGAAGATTACGGTTCTTGAATTAAACCTTAGATATTCTTGAGAGAATAGGAAAAGAAAATGATTGAATTCAGGTTTGAATGAGGGTTCCTCATATTTATAAAGGCCCAACAATTATGAAAAATGACAGAAATAACCTTGTAAAAATTCCCTTGAATTGCGGGAAAAATATACTTGACGCCATCCGTGACAGGCTGTTAGGTCCGTGATAGGCAGTCACGAATGGTCATCGCAAAAGGGGTCCAAATTCTTGATTTTTTGCCCAGAGCTGACGATGTCATCAGACATGTCGTAAGAATGTGTTTATGTCATCAAAAAAGTCGTCAGAAACGTGATAGCCAATTAGAAAGGTCGTCACAATTTTCCAGCTTGACATGCAGGAATAAAATGGGTATAACTCTTTGCTCCGATATCGGATTTAGATGAAATTTGTATCGTTGGAAAGATAATTCAAAGATATTTCATATTATTTATAGAAATCCACCCAGTTCTTCATATACAATGAGTTATGGTCAATTTAAGTTGACCCAAATTTTTACGGTCACTAAAACTTGAACGATAGGAAAGCTTTCAACTCGACCATGAGTTAGGGGACCTCTATGATGTTAATTCATGCTCCAATAGACTCACATACGATTCAATTATTTCATAATTTGGAGGATATTTCTGAAATATTTTGACTCCGATTTTCGCTTTACAAAATACGCTCTAAGTCTCATACTGGAAGAGGATTTTGTGGGGCATTGCATTATCTCCCCCTTGAGAACATCCATCCTCGAATGTCATTTGATAGACTGAGAATATGGATCAACCAAACTTACTCAAGAAATGAAAACATCTCAGATCAGGACTACGCAACTAGAACAACTGACATATAGAGTTCTCATACTAGGCATGCATATATGATGCATGGAATACTCGACTGATGATACTCATAGCTGAATTCTCATAGTACACAAGCATATCTGATGTATGGACTCATAACTGGGATGATCTTATGAATACACGACTGAACACACGCTGACAAGCTGAACTATTTCTACTAAATGCGCATATCTAATGTATGAATGTCCGACTAAGCTGACTTTTGAAAGAATGACTTGACAATGCAACAATGATTGATGCTAACTTTATAGGGAAAATCTGAACATGCATTGAGATAAATCTAATGGAATGTAACATCATAATACCATAGGATATCTCCCCCTTGGGACTCTATGTCCCTCTAAACACACTTCGCTAAAACACCGGAGCAGTGCATGTGGCACCTACAAAGTGGGTCATAATTGACCGATTAAGATCTGAAACTTATGCGTGACTCATGCTGACATATAATCTCAAAATGAGAGCAAAGGATTTATAAATGTATAACATAAATATGAAGGGATCATAACATACCCGGGTCAATTTCAGGGGATCTTTCCCGATCAAGGCGAGCCTAAAGTGCATACAATCTAATTATGAGCTGAAGGAACACTTTGCTGACTTCAGGGACCTGGCTTAGGAAAGTCTCGACCTTTATGACCGGAAACGCCACATCCAAAGCATACATCACTAACGGCTCTACATACACCCTAATGATTCTTACCATATTCTTCACACAATGGGTAGGTACGAACATCACTAGCACTACTATGGGCTTTGGAGCTTCCCGCTCCCTAAATTCTGACACCCCCAAATGCATGTGCGAGTACACTAGCTGAAGATGTAGATGGTACTGAAAATCTCTGACCCTACTGAGAACTACTATGACCTTGAGACCCTGACAGTGAGAAATGTCGACTACTTGTCTTGGCTCTCTTACTGACTCTCCCTCTCTCCTTTATCTTATCTGCCTCAATCTGTTGCATATGAATCATTATCCTAGAAAGATCCATATCTCTATTAAACAAGGAAGCTCTACACTCATTGACCATATCACTTGATACCCCAGTCAAAAACTTACTCATACCCGCTCTAGGGTCAGCTATCAAGTCGGGAGCATACTTAGCTAATTGGTTAAACTTAAGACAATACTCTTTCACTATCATAGAGCCTTTCCTTATGTTCATAAACTCTTCTACCTAAGATTTTCACATTTCTAGTGGGTAAAACCTATCTGGAAAGGCACTCTGAAACTCTTGCCAAGTCACGGGAGTTGCATTCTCCCCTCTACTTTTCTCCCACATCACTACCCAATCATGAGCAATATCTTTCAACCTATAAGATGCTAACTCAACACTCTCCTTATCTTACACATGCATAATTTGGGTGATATTCTTCACCTCCTCAAGAAACAAATGTGGATCATCACCTACTACTGACCCAAAGAATTTGTGCGGGTTTATTTTCATAAAGTTTCTAATCCTGGCTGTAGTAGAATTCCCAGCTTGTTGAGGTGGGATAGCAGCCTGACGGTTGCCATGAACATTAGTCATATCCTGGGCTAGTGCTTGGAAAGCTGCCCGAAATTCTGCATGTGACAAACTCTTATTTTGAGGATCTACTGGCTGAGGGGGCTAATAATCAACCCAATGGACAAAGTTTCTGCGAGGATGCATACTCTATAAATGAAAGAATGAAGTGGATTAGACTAGGGATTAAATTGAGCTCCTGCTCACTCACATGAAATGATCACTGGAAGAAGAGGAACTACTTCTAAAAACATCCTATATCCTCTTCTACATAAATGTGGTGCGCTACACACCCATGTACAAAACTCTACTAGATGCGGCTTTTCAGACTCCCTAGGATACTCTTCAACCTTAGGCTCTGATACCAAGTTTGTAATTCCACGAGATCTCATACCGAGACATCAAACGGTGCTTGTGGACCCGAAGGACCACAAGCTAACCCTTTTCTAATATCTGTACCTATACACTACATAATATCTGAAAAAAATGTGGAAACTTTCCATAAGGTTCAACATATCTATACATACTCAAAACTGAAAACTGAATACTTATACATCCATCTGAAAGCCTTTAACTGTCTGAAATGTGGAGTTGATGGGACATGTCCCCAACTAACTCCGCCAATAGAAAATAAACAAAGTTTGAAACATAGTAAACGAATACTTGTCCTTGAAAGAAGAGGACTCACTGCTACTGCTGCTGACTGGGACCAAACTACTGAGGATGAACTGGTTCCTGTGCCTCTGAACCTATGGTGTCAAATAAAACACCACAACACAAATGCGTCAGTACAAAAATGTACCGAGTATGTAGATAGGGGAGGCTATTACAAGGGTTCATGCATGCACAATATCTAAACTGAATAATCATGAAAATGCCGCATCCGAACACATACATGAATGCATAGAATATGAACACAATTATCGTAACTCTAGATACTGAAACTAGGTTACCACTTTTACTACTGACACTGATATACTAAATCACTGGCTCTTCTGATACTGATAACTGAGGATCTTGATATACTTATATCAATAACTGAATTCTTGAACTTATTGCTTTCAAATAATAGGATTACGGATCAACCTTTATAATAGATGATTTTGGAAGCTTTATCAATGATAAGAAATATGATTATATCTAAATTTGACAAGAAGAAATCTCAACAAAAATCTGATACTATGATCAAGACTGTCTGACAGCATATCTTTTAATATAATATCAAATAACTATATGTGAGACCAAGTCTATCTGATGGGATAACCCATAAATCAATTGAACTATCTGTGTTCCTCACAATGATAGATGAATGTATCTGACAGTGCTGATTTCTGAAGACTGATCTACCCTCAACTAGTAAGTGTGATTTCTCAACCTAAGATGGCTACATAGTTCTAGAGCACAAAGCTTGCATCTAAGAATTACACCCTCTACTAGTAGGTGAGTTCCTATCCTTGAGATCGCTCGGTGCTAGTTTCTACTCCCAACTGAAAGACTCTAACTAAATTCTTAACTGAGCACAACTGAACTAAATCTGACACTGATCATGTTTCTCAAAAGATGTAACTGAGATATGCTGAGATTACTTAGTTTTGTATCCGACGGAAAAGACATCGATTCATAGTATCTGTCTGAAGATATAGATCTTGAATAGATTACCCAAATCACTTCTGAGATTAGAATTGAATCAATTGAATACTTTTAGATCTGAGTTGAATTCAAGACTAAGGCTAGATTAGTAGAGATGCAGAGATTACAGAGATTTCTGAGATTACTGAGCTTTCTTAAGTTCCGCACTTGTCTAAGGATACAGAGTTCTATAGTTCACTGAGTTTTGAGAATCATGGCTCGATTGGAATAATTGAGAAACTGACACAGGCTCTAGACAACAGCTTTATTTTCAGTTATAAATACCCTCAGGACTTGATAATATAAAAGTAAGACATAATCATTCTTCATCACAAATCACTCATGCATCATCGCGTTTATCAATTCATCACTACAATCATTCATTTATCATTAAAAATATTCATTCGTCATTACAATCATTCATTCATCGTTTCAAGCATTCATTCATCATTATAATCATTCATGTATCATCACAATCGTTAAAGCATCACTTTGAGTTGTTAGGAATCATAACATACTTTCCCTCTCAAGATCCTTAGGACATCCCATAAAGCATTTAGGAAACATACACCTCTATTCATCATCACAACCGCAAAAGGGTAACTCCAAACCTTTAAGAATCATCAACATCGGTTACCCATCATATACTAGCCTAGGGAAGACATGTTATTAGATAATACCCCATTCAACGAGATCTTAAATCAAGTACTTCATACCTATATTGGTCTTGTCATGTATTTTGATATCACTTAATTTGGGAGAAACTTCATACTAACACATCACTATTTACTTGCTAACCACTTGATATGTATTAAAAGCTTAGCATATATCAAAGAGCACAAAATCAAGGAATTTACAACCATCATATCTCAACTTGTTCACTAGGGTCTTTCAACAACCACTAGACACGACCGATTTTACACCTACTTGGGGATTTCATGCTATCTCGTCACATTTCACTCACTAAGGCATTTTATCAAACACTAGGAATGCATGGACTAGCTCACAATTTGGGGTTTCCTATTTAACATACTATAGTGGACCTTATGCTTTACCTAAGCTCTTTATCAAACCTATGGGGAACGTTCTTCACTTATTCAACCATTTCTACACCCAAAAGTCATTAACACATCACATGGAAAAACAACTTCAAGAGGGTATATTACAAACATCACATGAATTCCACATACTAGGGTCAAAGCTTATAAATTTTGTAGGGAAGCGTAAATCGAAACTCAACAACACATTAAACATCCATTTAAACTCATACAAATCATTAACAACTCATAAACATAAAAATCTTTTAGTTTTGAAAAGCGTTCTTGAGCTTCTTGGATGAAAGGGACTTAAGAATCAACATCTACATACCTTAACCTTTGAAATTGAATGAACTTTAGTGCTTGAAACTTTATCCACACTTGAAATATATAAAATCTTGAAGCCCACACTATGAGGAACTTGATTCTTGAAGAAACCTTGAAGAATTTATGGATGAATTTTTGAAGATTAGGGTTCTTGAATGAAACACTAGATATTCTTGAGAGAATTGAAAAAGAAAATGATTGAATTAGGGTTTGAATGAGGGTTCCTCATATTTATACAGGACAAAAAAAGTTAGGAAATGACCAAAATAACCTTGCAAAAATGACTTTGAATAGAAAAACTGCCCTTGAATTGGCCTTGATAGGCCGTCCCGAATGGTCGTCACAAAAGGGGTCCAAATTCTTGATTTTCTGCACAGGGCAGATGACGTTGTCAAAAATATCGTTAGAATGTGATGACATCATCAAAAAGGTCGTCAGAAATGTGATAGCCCATCAGAAATGTCGTCACCGTTTTCCATCTTGACATGCTGGAATAAAATAGGGATAACTCTTTGCTCCGATATCAGATTTAGGCAAAATTGGTATCATTGAAAAGATTATTCAAATATATTTCATATGATATATAGAAAGACATCCAGTTCTTCATATACAATGAGTTATGTTTAATTTAATTTGACCAAAATTTTTACGGTCACTAAAACTTGAACGATAGGAAAGCTTTCAACTCGACCATGAGTTAGGGGACCTCTATGATCTTAATTCATGCTCAAATATATTCCAACATGATTCAAAGTATTTCATATTTGGGAGGATATTTATGACACATTTTGACTTAGATTTTCGCTTTACCAAATACGCTCTAAGGCTCAGACTGGAAGAGGATTTTGTGGGGAATTACATTAAGACAACCTGGCCCTCTGATATCTCTTGTTAGAGTACAAGACCTACTAATTTTAATATTATACTCTACTTATTGCTTATCTGTTGAACAAGTAAGTAAACGTGGTTCATAGAAGTAAAAACTGAACGCAGTGTTTTTATGTGGAAAACACTCGGCTTAAGAAAGGTGTAAAAAGCCATGATCTGTACCTCTATAGGATTTAATCCAACTTCTCTATAACTCTTGAGCCTCAACAACCTACAAAATTACAAGACTTCTTGTAAACTAGGAATTAAAACTTCTAACTCCTATAACTACAAAAACACAAATCTTCCCAAGATAAGTGTTCCCAAAGTTTCGAGTTCCCCAACTTGAAGACACAACTCCTAACTCATTTTATAGATCATTGAGACTAGAATGACTCATTACAACTCAAATAACCTACCTACTACAAATAGTCTAAGACTTGCTAAATAAAGGACCTAGTTCTTCTTCAAGTAAGTAAACTGTTTTGCTAATTTTTGATTATGTTTCAGTGCATGAGTAAATGATTTGAAAGTCGTTTCTTTTATTTAAGACAAAACCTGATAGAGTCCTTTAGTTGATGTATATTTCTATCCTCACTAGGGCTCTCAGGTAGTTTTACTCATTCTTTTTTGCCTTCTCTACCTCTTGTCGTTTGAATAGGACTCTTCTTGATTATCTCATAATATGTGCAAGACTTCTTGTTCGACTGAACTTCTTTAATATTTCTTGTTCAACTCAACTTCTACAGAACTTCTTGTTCAACTCGACTTGTGTTGTGATAATTGTTATCCACTTCTATTTTGCACGCAGAGTCATCTTTTCAATAACTTGCCTGCAACTTTGTTTACTTGGATGGAATAGCTTGCACAACATGTTACATTTATATGTCCATCATCAAAACTTCAAAGTCCATAACAATATGCTTAAGAAAACCCTTTCCCACTAAAAAAATAAAGTTTCACATCACATTTTCAAGTAAAAAGATCAATCTTTTTGCACATTTTAGTTGCACCCATTTTTTGGCATTTTAAGCAAAGCCCATCATCAAATCTTTCCCGATGGATCCATTGAAGAATCCATCAATTCTAGAAGTTCTTTCATTTTTGAAGGAAAAACACTCAGCTTATGAAAAGGACTTCTCTTTAGTGAAAAGGTTTTTAATGGATTCTGACAAAAAATTTAAGAATGAGTTAGAAATGTGAGGGAAAAAACCGAGGAAGAAAAAAGGAGAATTGAAGAAAGATATTTAGAGATAATAGCAGAGCATAATGGGGACTATAAGGGGAAATTCAATTTTCTATATGAGAGGATTAATAAGACAAAGAATGAGAAACTTGAAAAAGAGGCTTATTATGAGAAGAAACTCAATGAGTTGATTGGTATACTTGAAGCTACGGGGAAAAAAGATGATTTTATGTGTAGTTTAAATCAACTAAATAATGTAGTGGTAAAAGACCAAGAAATGAAGGTATTATTTGAGTCACTTTTTTTGTTTTGTTTTTTGATTTTTCTCCTTACAGCTTGTTTTGATATTTGTTAGGTATCATTTCGTAATTGCAATGAACAAAAGGATACGTTTTAATTATTTGTGGCATTAGAAAAAAATTAATGTTTATTTATGGAATGCCTTGATTATTTTGATAAATCAGAGACATCTTCATTTTACCGCATTTCCAAAATCCATTTTAATTATTTGTGGCATTCAACAATCAATTAGTTTGGAGTCGGATAAGGTTTTAAATGTGATGATTGGTTCTAGGAAAACTAAATTATTCATTTTCATTAATTTTCTGACTTAGATTTTCTGTTCTCATACCTTTTTTTGGATGTATCATTAAAAGTATATTAAATTTTTTCTTTGATAATTTGTCAACTAATTTTAAAGCGTGACACACAAAATTATCTAATTTTTTTTTATTTTTTTGGAAGAAGATAAAAAAAAATGATTCTTTACCAAAGGTGAATAACAAGCAAAATCTTACTAAATCACGTCAGCCGCCACATGCACCTTATTCAAGTGCCAATGAAACACGATATATATACACTCACACGACTTTGTAGGTATCAAAGATGCAACATAAAGAAAGAAAGAATGAGAAAAACAAATCCCTAGGTAACTTATTCAATTTCTTGGTTTTTGTATTAACTTCTGTTCTAATTTATTTACTCATTATTTTGATTTCCAAACACATTTTTTTGTGTGGTCTCTATGTGAAATGTGAGAATGTTTATAACTATATATAGATTTTTCAAAGTTGAATGACAATAGATACATCCGGGTGTTTTGTTATACATATGGATAGATATGATATTAGGTGAGTTTTGAAGTCGGGAGTTACGTTTTGAATTTGCTTGTTTGTTTGGATTAATGTTTAGATTCCCCCTAAAAATTTATGATGAACTAGTGTATAATTACCTTGTTTTGATAAAAATATTTGATGAATATTTTTATATGTAGAAAAAAAAAATTTCTTATCATAAATTAAGTTAACATACTTTTAATATTTTTTTGTTGTTTTCTCTTTACGTAAAGTCGAGCCTTTCAACGAAGAGAAAGGGGAAAAGGAGGTCTTCAGAAAGCGCTCAAAATTTATTATTATGGAAAAATTGACCGATCAAATTGGAGGAAGTTCCTCTATCTTGCCTAGACCGGGAGTAGTTCACTTTTCACACTGCGATCCAATGAAGCTGAATACTAATGAAGAAGGGAAGGCCAAACCGCCAAAGGAAAGAAGTCAGAGATACATGAAAAGCCATGTGAAGAGGAACCCATTGTTAAGAATGAAAACACTGAGGTGATTTCAATTGAAAATTCCTTGGAGAGAAATCTTAAGCTGACGCAAGAAAATTTGAAAAGGTACGAAGTAGTTAGACAAAGAAAGAAGGGCTAGTGGATGGCAGAGGTTTGAGTCCTAGGTACTAAAGATCAAATCTGGATAGGAACATTTAATATTGTTGAAGAAGCTGCTTTGGCTTATGACAAGACTGTCAATGAAATGAAAGGTGCTTACACTGTGACAAATATCCTCAAGCCACCACCAAGATACCCTTCACCAACGGAAATCAACTACATGAATCCACCATCTTCATCCATAGATAATGCTAGGATTTAAGAAATGATTTTCTATTTTACTGTACCTTCTCTCTATTAGTTACTCCCAGCATTGTCTTCACTTAGAAATCTTTTTTCTTCTTTTGTGAAGTTGCAAAAGTCCATAACAATGTTTGTTTGGTTTTAGTTTTTCTGGTTATATCTAGGTATCCTTACTTTTAATTATCTTTAGCTGAAAGGAATATTACTTTATTTCTTGCAATTATGCACACCACAACTCAAGTACATAAAAAAAAAATCACCTAATATTTTATATTGATTCAGATCTCAGTGTAATTTTAATCTCCTAGGTTTGCATCCATATTAGAGAGGCTTCTTGTTTGTTGGGGTAGTAGAAGCAGTAGGTTTAGAAGCCTATGGATGTTTGTTCGATCTCTTAACTTTCATCTATTTTTTAAAAATTCGGTGGAAGATTTTTCTGCTTTTCCGTATTGCACTTAGTAATAGTGTACTTCTTTGGGCTGACCTCTACCCTCCCCAAACCCAATACAACCAACCTCTCACACATCCTGGCTAAGTTATTATTTGCCTTGACACAGTAATAATATTGACATGATCCGAACCAAGTCCCTGGTCGTGACAGGCATCCAAAACCATGAAGGTACGAGAGCCCTTCTCTAACTGGAAATCATATACACAATTCATATAATGTAAGAAAATATGGAAAATAAATGGAAACATGGTCAGTTTAATATCTCAAATTAGTAATGCATACATAAGTTCAATAAAACTCAAACCATCCAATACATGTCTGCAAAATCTATACTACAATTGAAAATAATAATCTGTTTGAAACTGGGACAAGGCTCCCAGTCAGACCATGAACTAAAAACAATAAAATCAATATAAGTAAACAATAAGCCTTCCGAAGTGAGTCTCATCAACTCTGAATACCTGACCATAATCTACTATTTAGCAGGAATGCTAGACTAGGCCTCAGAACCTGAAATGTAGGTTGTCAATACAAAATGTACTGGTATGTGAAACAACCCAAAATAACATATTTTTATATCACATAATGAGAGCATTTTTTAAATCAATGAATATAATGAATAAGTGAAAACACATGGGCATACTGAAATGAATTTCAATAACTCTTGGAAATTATGACTCATTTTCTATTTTCTCCTGAGCTATTTGGTACACCCTACAATTCTGATCATCCCACGGGCTATATTAGATCCGCCCTGGACTCGGTGGCTAAGCCCCTAATCTAAGTTTGCCGCAAAGGATGAATTATCAGTTAATATGTCATGGTAGGGCACAAGACCACAATGAATCGCTCCTAACCGTAGTCCTAAGTTGGGACAACATAAATCAAGGCACACAACACCACACATATGGTTAAAAAATCCTGAGTCGGCAAAGCATGGTTCTCCGTATTGAGTCTCTTGACTCGTGCTTTCTTCGGGTAACCTTCTAACTCGCTTAAGCCCAACTTTTAGTTCTTTAAAACCATTCTTCATAAATTCAAAAAAATTCATCATTTGTTCTGTTAAGGGCATACTATCACCTGGTATCGTCATACCCTGAATTGCAAGTCAGTATTAGATCAAATTCATAGCCCATCATATTCAAAACATGCACATGACCACCCAAGATTCATAATATCACAATTGAGTCATCACTTTGAAATCTCAAGAAAACTTAGGCATTTATCCTCTCTTTGCAATATTCAAAACATGTTGTAGTCATGTCAATATATTCAATCACATGCAATTCTTTCTCTTTAAAGAAAGAATGCAGTTATAGTATGAAACTCACTCTCATTATATATAAACCATGTCAAACACCATGATGTTGAGAAACTTACTTTAAAATCAAAATTCATGCATTCAAATATCACTCACCATACAAATATTCACTTTATTTCGCAACAAGATAGGGAAAATTCATTGTTCATTCTCTCAGTTAAATATTCCAAACTATATATATGTTTACATAAAAGGGTTAATATTTGATTACCACAAAAAGGGTTCAACACAATACATATATTTTCATCAAAACGATTTAATAACATGCTTTTCGAAAAAATATTCAAAATCCCTTAGTTTGCAACATTATTATAAATCATTAGATTTGACAAAAATAATAAAATCCATGCGCATGGAGTTTGAGGATAGTCCCACATACCTTAAGTTCCTTGATTTGATGAATGGAACCCTATTCTAGAAACTTTTCTTGAGAAATCTTGAATTGAAAGGCTTAAATTATTGATCTTTTAGAAGAAGAATTGAATCTTGTTCTTCAGAGGTGGTTAGAGTTTTTGTTTGAGAGAAAGATTGAATAATAGTTTGTATTATGCTTTTAACGACTGAAATAAAGTGTTAAGGACGGATTTAGGTGAGAAAAAGTGACCAAAGTGTCCCTAAACACTTTAGGACCTGAAATAGCATGTGAAACAGTTCCGTAATGCGTTGGCCATCGCATCGCGTCGATGACCGGTTCATCGCGTTGGCCTACTTCCTCTCACAAAAAATGTCATAACTTTTCGCTCGGGTATAGGATTATGGCAAAATTTGTATTGTTGGAAAGATAATTAAATTATCTACATTTTGGTGGATCTTGAGCTGTAAAATTCTACGTATATCAAAAGTTATACACACTCAAAGTTGATCCTAGTAGAATCGAATACGATTCGAAGGATCTTAGCTCAACTTTGCTCTAAGTGATTTCCATGAACATTTTTTACCTCATAATCACTTAATGCACTAAGATAAAGATCATGACACATGAATTTAAGTCATGGGATTAGAGTTTACACACATAGGAAGGACGGTCCGATTTCTAGTTTGAAAATACGGGGAGTTACAAATATTTAAATATAGAAATGAACTGTAAAAATGAGAATCTTTGAAATGAAGTATAAGCCCCTTTAACAAAACCATCCTGCATTTTACAATGAATTAAAGCAATAACAGAACGAATGTACATGCTGTAAGAACATCCCAATCAATGAAGTTGAACTGCCTATGGAAGGCTGAACCAATCAAGTTTAACTAAACTATGGATCCACCTTCTGTCTTTTTGGGGTTGATTTTCTTCAGTGGTGACTCTAGGCTATTTTCCAAAGCATTAGCACCAGTTATTTCAATGGATGACTTATGATACACCAATGCAGCTTCGGTAGTAGTGCCAAAAGTGACTAACCAATGTTCAGTGTTGTGTCTTTTGTCTTGGATCTCTGCTACCCATTTCCCACATTTTCATTGTCTAAATCTCTTGTAGTTCTTCATGTTTCTTAAAGCAGCTTCTTCACTACGGACTTGTTCTTTTAAATGACCCTGGTCATTCCATTTTCAATTATGATTTACTTTATCCATATCTTTTTATGATGCTTGGACTTCTCTCCTAGAAGCATTTCCTCCTTTCCTCTAGAGGAGTTATGGTATCATTTTCCGGCATCTAAATACATACGACACGGAGCAAGACAACAAAACTTTGGTCCACTTTGTTGGTGGATTTTTGTTTCTCTTAATTTTTATGGTTTTCTTAATAGCAACATTAGGGTGACTCTCATTTTTAGAGGCTATTGCTTCACGAAATAGATCAAGTAGCAACAGTCCATCAACCAGACAAACATATTATCTCTATTCTAATTTTTCTAGAAGGGAATTCAAATAAAATGAACAAAAAGAAGCAAATAGCGAACTGCCGAATCAAATACCAAACAACAATAATGAATTTCCACAAATAGGGTTTGAGAAGGGTAGAGCATGCACGGATCATTCCACGGAGAGACCGTTTTCAAGAGACCCTCAGCCCAAGTGCAACAAATTCAAGTACAAGAAGAAGAAAACAGTGAAAAAAGCATAGGTTTAATACAGAAAGGAGCGAAGAGGTTACACCAAAAAAACAACAACAGCAAAATAATGTGATAATCGAAACACAATAAACAAAACATGACAATGGATATCAAAAACAAGAACCACAAGGATATGAATAATACTACAATAGAAACCAACAACCGTAAACCTTTATGAAAGCCAAGACAACACTCTACTCCCTACTAACCTTATACCATAATACGCAAAGTCCACACCTTTCTATATAAAATCATGTCATTGTTAATATGAAGCTTTGGCATATCCTATCTAAACACATCCCTCCATAACCGAATCCCATATCATATAGACAAAAAAAAGGAAAGGAAAAAAATTACTCTCTCCTTATGGTAGCTTTTGAATATTTTTAATTGTCAGTTGTTGTAACTTATATTTTTATATAGTTCCCAAATATTGAATTTTCTTTGGTGGAAATGAGATCTACTGCCTTTTTACAATTTGAATAGAAAACAATGACCTTTTTGTGTCTACAAAATAAGATCATTTATCCCTAAATTTTGTCATTGTATTATATTTTTGTCGTGATAACTTATGGACTAATTATAGACTAAGACACAAAATTATCACCACATATGTAAATATTTGTTTTGGAAAGAAGAAATAAATCATTCTTTCCCAAAGATGAGTTATAGACAAAACTTTATTATTTCAACTATTACTTCTCAAGAGAAAACACATCTGCCTCTACATGCACCTCATGCCAAGTACCAATGAAACAATATATACTCACACTACTTTGTAGGTACCAAAGCTGCAATAGAAAGCCAAAAAGGAACCAGAAAAATTTCTTGATTTTTGTGTTCACTTCTGTTCTAATTTCTTTTATCTTCTTTTTGATTTCCAGTCATATTTTTTATGTGATCTGTATGTGACATTTGAGTTTGTAGTCACAAATATTTAATGTAGATTTGTGCTTGTGTATTGTGACAGATATAGTAAAACTTAACACCAATATATGTCCATAAAGAAACATAAACATGTATATATTTCTCGAAGTTGAATGCCGACAGATACATACAGGTTTGTTTTTATACGTACAAAATATATGATATTACATGATTTTTAAAGTAGGGAGTTATGTAATTAATTTTCTTGTTCGTTCCGATTATCGTTTATATTCCGTCTAGAAAATTATGAAGACATAGGGTACGATTATTGATGAAATGTTCGATGAATATTTTTATATTTAGATATAAAGAAAGAATTCCATATCATAAATAAAGTTAATGCACATTCAATGTTCTATGTTATTTTCTCTTTAGTAAAGCCTTGGCAGCCAACGAAGAGCATCACAAAACGTAGGTCACCAAAAGTCAAAAATTGTTGTTACTGTAAAATTGACCAATCAAGTTGGAGGAAGTTCCTTTGTCAGTCCTAATCCGGTTGAAATTCACTTGTAGGGTTGCGATCCAATAAAGTTGTCTAATGAGGAGGAAGGGAGGGCCAAATGAAACACACTAGAGACATGAAAAGTCATGTGAAGAGGAAGCCATAATCAAGAATGAAAGCATTGAGGCAATTTTAGCCGAAAATTCTATGGAGAGAGATCTCATGCTGCCGCAAGAAAAGGTGAAAAAGTACAGAAGAGTTAGATAAAGAAAGTGAAGCAAGTGGGTGGTAGAGGTTCGAGAGCCAAGAACGAATGATCAAGTTTGGGTAGGAACATCAACACTGCTAATGAAGCTGCTTTGGCTTATGACAAGACAGTCATTAAAATGAAACGCGTTGATGCTGTTAAAAACATCCTCAAACGACCACCAAGTGACCCACAAACAAAGAAAATCAACTTCATGGATCCACAATCTTGATCCACAGATGTTGTTAGATTTAAGAAATGATTTATTATTTTGTTGCAGATCCTCTCAATTATGTTAACTAAATCTAGCTAACTCCCAACTTAGTGGAATGTTTTTTATTTTTATATTGGTTGGATTGTACCCTTTGTTAGGGTTTTTGTACCAATTATTTTTACCAAAATAAAGTTTTAACTTTTTTTGAAGGAAAATAAAAATAACCATAATTATTTTTATTTTTTTTAAAAGAAAAAAATAATTCTTTACCATATTTTGAAAACCTATTCCTAAGAGGAACGATTTTAGAACTCTATAAATATAACCCCTTCCATCTCTTTGAATAACACAGTATCATCCACAATATAGTCGTAAAAAAAGTATGGTTTAGGAAGAAATTTTCTCTCAATAGGTTTTATGGTTTTTTTTTTCAATATTAGTTTTTAATATTGTTTTCTTTGTCAGCTGAATTACTGTTCTATTGTTTACAAACTTTACGCTTCCGCATGACGCAATCTCAATTTTGAACCCAATAAGTGGTATCAGAGCCTATCATTCAAAGGTTCAATGGTGTGGTGAGATGAGATTAAACAGGTTCAAAGTGGTTTCAAAAACATGTTGCAACTGTTTGGCGATAATGACGATTTTATTTAGCTACATGTGGAGAAAGGTTTCAAATAAATTTTCAACAATCTTGTTGCTAATCCATCTTTAAAACCAAATTAATTTTCAACCCAGGTTTATGGGATCCAACTTTTAACCCCTGCTTACTTTTAATGCTTGGGCTTCTTTCAACTCATGCATTTATTTTTAACACATGTGCTTCACTATTAACCGTTATTACTTACAATGAACAAGACTTCACTTTCAACCCTGTTTACTTATAACAAAGGGCTCCAATAATTTCAACCCATATTTTTATTTTTAATGCATATGTGTAACACCACGTATGTTCGGGCTAGAGTTTAGACCGTCGTTCCTATGTGTATAGACCCGAACGGAATTCTTATTTATTAACATACATGTGGTAATCACTCCTAGAGTAATGCCCCGTAAAATTCTTGAGTCGATTTCATCTTTAGTGCTATGTTTGAGGGGCTAATAACTAGAATATTTTTTCTAAGTGTAATGAGGACTTAGAATCATTTTAGTTGGCTATCTTCAGGATACAACTTTTCAACCTTGACAACATCCGTTTTTAGATTTTAAAGTTGCGTTACGATCGGGAAAGCTCATAGTATATCCCGTATAAGTTTCAAAACTTTTTGGAATGCATAAGGCTGCGTTTGGATTTCAAAACAGTAGCAAAACGCATAGCCTATTGCCCAGTTTTCAGCATTTCAGGGTCAACTTAAAATTATCATAACTCCCTGTATATAATGATCTGTGTGAGCTATAATATATCAAACTAAAGCTATTTGCGTCATCTTTCAAAATCAGTTGGTTTCATCCCATTTGAGTATATGAGTAAACATTTATAATGGACTTACTCCAGCCTATCAAATTGTCAACTGAGGGATAGATTTGACATTAATTGTTCCTTATGGGAATTTTGGTCATCCTCCACCCATATATATACCACCAACACGGTATTTAATCCCTCAAACAAGATAATACACATACTTTCCCCAAAATTACTCAAGAACTCTCCTTAGGGTTTTAAAATAAAAACCCAAATAGTTCAAGATTCGATCATAGGTTTTTGAAGATAATTATATATTCGGAATCACCAATCCGCGAGCTTTAAGAAACATCTAGTATCTTCGGAAATAGAGGTACGTGGGGTTATCCTAAAATCTCATGGGTGTAGTTTTTATGAGCATGCATGCTTTTAAATTGGGGTTTTCAATCAAGTGCTAATAACTTGCTTTCAAATGATTTGATATGAAATTACTTTATAATGGCCCTCAACCATATTTTGTAAAAATATTATGTTTTGTTTTTATATCTTTGTTTGCCAGTACTTTTGTGTTTACCCCCTTCCCTACCAACTCTCAGGTTTGAAGGCTCAGTCTAGGGGTCAAGAGAATCAGTAGATCTTTCAGACAGAGTTGCAGAGACAAGTGGCGAGCCTTCTATATTTTGGGGTCTACTGGGGGCCTTGTCCCAGTTTATATATAGTTACTTGACTCAGTCATTTGTTAGAGATTTTTGCAGATGATTGTTTAAAGGTTGATTCATGTTGTGGGAACTTTATTTCCCCTTTATTGTTCTTTTTCATATTTATGACCATGTTTTTGTATTATTGTGTTTCTTCTGCATTGCTTTGATCATATGAATTATGTGCATAATTACTAGACAAATAGAGGTGTTTCGAGCCTTCATGGTTTGGGATACTCGTCATAGCCAGGTCCCCGGTTTGGATCAGGACAAGCTTTGTATCAAAGCAAGATTTATGGTACTAGGTTGTCTGCAAAATCGCGTCGGGTAGAGTCTTGTTTATGGGTGTGTAGCGCACCACACTTATAAGCAGGAGGCTACTAGGTATTTAGGAATGTTTCCCCTTCTTCATGTTCTATTTCATGCAATAGAGTCAAAATGCTCCCCTTTCAAACTCAAAATTCATGCTATAATGTCATCCATACAAAAGTAACAGTCATCCCAATTCTTTCCTTACTCTAATATTCTCAGACATGTCTCATTATTAGGCTAATTAAAATATAGAAGTTTACAGTCTAAATGGTATGGTTCTTACTGATTAAATCATATAAGATTTCTGCAAGGACTTAAGAAGAGTCCGTTAGTACTTTAGAATATATTAATTCTAGTGTGAAACTTGATTTTAATGAAATCATGCTTTTCAGCCTGCAGTATTAAGTGTATTCAGTCCTTTCCAAAACTTATGTTGCCAATGTCACGCTTCAGAGGTAATAAGGTATAGCAGAATGTTGGAACTGTATTTCCAACCGAGTAGAAGTATAAGTTAAAGTATCAGTGTCATGACCTATTGGTATTGATGTGGGGCTACGAAGTTGGTGATGTGAAGTCACAAGTTTAAAGGTCAGAGAGAGGGTGACTTTTGCTTAACTTAATAGTTATAGTTGAATAACTAATGTTTGAGGATGATTTACCCCTTTATAGTGATAAACTAATGTGGTAGCTAGTAGCACGTGTGGACGGTATGATAGTCCATGGGGAAAGTGTTTTACTCAGGTTTTTGTTTATACAGAATAAGAGGTATATTCTTAAACCATTAAATATTATCTGTCAATTTTCTATCTCTTGTAATATGTAATCTTGTTATCATGGTGTTTTTGAAAAAAAATGTAAGTCTAGTGAAGTCGTGAAGCCTATTTTGATTCAATAGCAACCTGTTGTCCAACTTATTGTTCTTGTGTTGGTTTAATATATGTATATCTGAATCTGTTTGCATGAGATTGAGTTGGTAAAGAGGTGATTCTTCCTTGCATGATATTTTAGTATAAGGTAGAGAAGAAGTTGTTAGTCAGAGTGATTTGTCGATTGCTTGAAGTGTGAAAATGGTTATATTAGCCAGTAAGTTATAATTTTAGACTAATGGTTTTAGTGGAAATTGATGGTAGTCTCAATGTATGATTGAGTGAGTCAGTATGAGTTGAGAAATCCGTATAAGTAGAAAAGATTGTATGGGGTTATAATATAAGATTAAGGTTGATCATGTGTATTATATAACTTTACCCCTTTGACCTTCTTTTGTTGATAGTTGTAAACTAGTACTACTTATGATAAGGTGTGTAGCAGTTTTTAAAGTATTTGGAATAAAATGTTCCAATTTGATGGATTAGAATATTATATTGCACTCGTCATTGGTGGTAGATGATTGATGCTAGACCATTGGCTTGAATTTAATGAAGGATATGGATGTAAGAATAGTGGCATGAGATTAATGATGTATATTTGTGGGAATAAATATTAGCAGGCTTGATGTGTTGAAATAGTACGTGCTAATGAGTTATGATACGGAAGAACGTTAGGTCAAGGTCGATTATTGTTGTTATAAAGTTCTAGTGTACTAGTGTTTCTTGATATTTATTTCATGGTTTCCAAGTGAGAATCATGCGTAAGGTTGGGTTGTACAATCATGTTTAGCACTATACATTAAGTTTAAATAGTTGAAGTTCATAAAGGTGGATGTGATGATTTCTTGATCAATGATGTTAGTTATATGAAAGTGATATAATAGGCTTTAATGGTGTATGAAATGACTTAGGTTTAAATTGATTTGTAATGAAGTATAGTGTTATAGGTATGATGTAGAAGTATGATAAGGTGATATGAGGTTGCGGCATATTTTTCTAAGACTATTACATAGATTGTGTGGCTAGTGGTACCATTGAATTGTTAAGTGGAGAAACACTAGTTAGATGGCATATGGTGATCTAAATAGCCATGTTAAGGTATTTTGATTGATAGTGTTGGGCCTTTTGCGATGATCTTGATTCTCATAGTAGAGGGATATAAATTTGGAGTTGCAATAGTGGTAGCCTCTATCGAATGAGATATGGTTCATGAAAGGCTTGGTGATATCCATGTTAAGTGTTAGCATCTAAGCCTGACTTTTGAAGGTTGAACCGATAGAATAAGTGTGCAAGCATTATACTATGACTATTGGTGCTAGAGAAAAATAGAGTGTATCCCGGAAGGTATTCATTCGGGATAAGTTCTATGATATATATGTATTGTTATTTTTTTTCAGACCCTAGAGTGCAGTAAGTGTAGTTAAGTTAGAATCTGGTAAAGGCTCATAAACTCTAAATGATGACTTCAAGCTAAGGGGGAGATAATAGAACGAATGACCAAGTAAGGCTCTCGGATTCTAGTAGTGATGTAGTATGATTTAAAACATCAGAAAGTGAGGGTGAATCTCAACCCATTCCTACCTCAGTAACTTTTTTTAGTTATCCGGATGCTTACTCATGCCTTACGATTCAGTTCTGTGATCATAGTTCATGATTCCTGTATATGATAGAGAGTCACGTACTCTTCCAGTTCCAAGATAATGAGTTCTAGTTCATTCAAGTAGTCGGAATCACATTCCTTATGTTAGGAACTCTAGTTGAGGTCATACAACTCATGATGCATGTACTCACTCTTTATAGTGTGCTTAGTCTCGTATAAAAATCTTCTCATGCTTCAGGGTCTTATGTTTTAACCTTTTAGTGACCCTTCCTATGCAATGATAGTGGTGATGATGTATATGTTCTTGTTGATGGAAGTTCATAAAACGTTTGTTTAGATAAGGCCATAAGTATGAAGTAAGGTTATATGTTTTTAGGATAGCGCGTGGGAGTTATATTGATAATAGTTTAGAAACTATGTGAAGTATGTATTTATGGGTGTTTTCCTTAAAGTTAACTTGTGGTTATAAATTAGGCTTGAGTGACGTTTTGTGATTGTAGTAAAAGGTCGCAATAGGCATTAGTGACTTTATATTAAGAGTTTAGAGTAGTCATTTAAGTGGTAAGGCATGTTATGCTTAGAATGTGATCTTTAAAAGAGGTATATAAGGTGGCATCATATGGTTTAGAATAATAGCGTGGTGTAGCATGTTGTATTTTTGTGACTTACAGTTAGGCTTGATCATGAAGTAAGGATTAAGCAATTTTAGACATTAGTAGGAAAATTTGTCATATGAGAAATTTAAGCTTAATTGAATGAACATCATATTTATAGGTAACAGTATAGTTAAGGGAAATTCGGGAAGTGCGCTAAGCCTGAAAGTAAGAAGTTGTATTGCCAAAGGTTTGAAAATTCTATCCTAATTTAGGAGTTATATGTCTATATTCTAGACTACAGAGTAGTGTCAATGTTGTGATTTCCTCAATTGGATGTCTTGTGTAATCCATACCCAAGATTCGTGGCTCCCTATTACTGTTAGAACTTCTTTAGAGAGAGTGTTGAAGAGATACTCTTGTTAAGTATGAATGTCCAGCATAATTCAGTCTGTATAGTCAGTAAGTCAGTTTAACAGGCAGATTCGTATGACTTGTTTTCTCGTCTTTTCATTTATTCATGCTACTCGAAATCTCAGACATACTACTATTCAAAGATAGAGTATACCAGTAGTTACGAGTATAGCTCAGTTCATGTGTCGTGCATTAGATTGAGATTCTAGATGTTCAGTTATGATTCAATTTGTAGGTGCCTTGTGCATCGCCTCAATTTTTTTTCGAGTATCTTAATGAATTAAGCATTCATAAAGGGAAATAGTGTCCCAAGGGGTAGATACCTCATTCAGTTGTATGCATAGATTCTTATTAAAAGCCTCGCACCAGTTATCATTGTGTAATCAGTCATACATTAATACGTTAGTCCAGTCAAATATGCGTGCATTAGAAATGCATGTTCAATAGAAAAAGTCCAGCTTATCAGTGTATTTAGTCCTGCATTCATGAGAACAACTCAGTCACAGATCCATGCATCAGATATGCATGTTCATTATGAGAATTCAGCTTATGAATAGCTTCAGTCGTGTATTCCATGCATCAGATATGCGTGTCCAATATAAGAATTCAGAATACTAGTAGTTCCAGCCACATGGTCATGTTTCAAATAAGTGTATTCTTTATTAGAGGACATGTAGTGTCCACGTTATTCCATATCTTTAAGGTTTCAAAAAGTTCCTACTCATCATTCGAGGACGAATGATACCAAGGGGGAGATAATGTAACACCCCGTATGTTCGGGCTAGAGTTTAGACCGTCGTTCCTACGTATATAGACCCGAATTGAATTATTATTTATTAACATACGTGTGGTAATCACTCCTACAGTAATCCCCCATAAAATTCTTGAGTCGATTTCATATTTAGTGTAATGTTTGAGGGGCTAATAACTAGAATATATTTTCTAAGTGTAATGAGGACTTAAACTCATTTTAGCTGGCTATCTTCGAGATACAATTTTTCAACCTTTCCGACATCAGTTTCTGAATTTTCAAGTTGTGTTACGATCGGGAAAGCTCATAGTACATCTCGGATAAGTTTAGGAATTTTTCGGATTGCATAAGGCTGCATTTGGATTTCAAAACAGTAGCAAAACGCATAGCCTATTGCCCAGTTTTCAGCATTTCAGAGTCAACTTAAAATGATCATAACTCCCTGTATATAATGAACTGTGTGAGCTATAATATATCAAACGAAATCTCTTTGAGTCCTTTTTAAAATTCAGTTGGTTTCATCCAATTTGAGTATATGAGTAAAAATTTATAATCGATATACTCAAGCCTACCAAACTGTCAACTGAGGGACATATTTGACCTTAATTGTTCCTTAGGGTTATTTTGGTCATCCTCCACCCTTATATATACCACCCACACGAGATTTAATCCCTCAAAAACCATAATACACATACTTTTGACAAAATTGCTCAAGAACTCTCCTTAGAGTTTCAAAATAAAAACCCAAATAGTTCAAGATTCGACTAAAGGTTTTCGAAGATAATTACATATTTGGAATCACCAATCCGTGAGCTTCAAGAAACATCTCGTATCTTAGAGAAATAGATGTACGTGGGGTTATCCTAAAATCTCACGGGTGTAGTTTTTATGAACATGCATACTTTTAAATGGGGGTTTTCAGTCAAATGCTAATAACTTGCTTTCAATATGATTTGTAAGTCATTTTTCTTTATGTCATGAGAATTGTTTGCCCATATAATTCAATGGTTGAAACCATGCATATGTGATTTGAGATTTTCCATGGAAGTTTGATAAATATGAATGATAAATTGCTTTCAAATTCCCATGATAATGTCTTGATATCCCATATCATATTGTGACCAACAAAAATAGAGCATGAATTTGAAATTATTATTGTTCACCACTTATAAATGATGAAGCACCTTGGTTTTTACATGATTATGCATATGTGGATGTGATATTGATGACTTGAAAGTCAGGTATGACGATACCTTACAGAATATGATACGCGATTGAATTAAATGAAGTTTGAATACATTAATTTTACATGAGATAGGTCGATGCCTGAAGAAGGCATTTGAGTATAAGGGCTCATCGCTGGAAACTGTGTATGTAGACACGGGAATTTGGTACCAGGCTAAGTGATCATGTGTACTTACTTTATGTCATTTCAAAATTAGGACTATAGGTAGGAGCCCGGTCTAAGTAATCTTAGGCACTACCATTGGGTCGAGACACCATGCTTCGTGGTCTTGTGTTTCTCTCCCTCACTTATACTCTAATCTCGGCGAAAACTGAGGTTTGACAGTTGGTGTAAATTATGTAGGGTATTTGACCTAGCTCAGTTGCATTTCATTGTTGTTGAGAAACTATTTCATTATGCACATGTGTTTTCAAATGATTTGATATCAAATTGCTTTATAATGGCTCTCAACCATATTTTGTAAAAATATTATATTTTGTTTTGATAAATCTACGTGCCAGTACTTTTGTGCTAACCCCCTCTCCTCCCAACTCTCAGGTTCGGAGGCTCAGTCTAGGGGTCAAGAGAACTAGTAGATCTTTCAGACAGAGTTGTAGAGACAAGTGGTGAGCCTTGTATATTTTGGAAGGCCTTATGTCCTGCAGTCCTTTATCTTATATTATGTTTTGGGGTCTACTGGGGCCTTGTCCAAGTTTATATACAGTTACTGGACTCAGTCATTTGTTAGAGATTTTCGCAGACGGTTATTTAGAGGTTGATTCATGTTGTGGGAATTCCATCTATAAAACCAAATTAATTTTCAACCCATGTTTATGGGCTACTTTCAATGCTTGGGCTCTTTTCAACTCGTCCATTTATTTTTTACGCATGATCTCCACTGATAACCTGTGCTTACTTTCGATGCATAAGGCTTCACTTTCAACTCTGTTTACTTATAATAAAGCGCTCCAATAATTTCAACCCATGTTTATATTTTTAATGCATAGGGCTCCAATTTTTAACCCATATCAAATGCTATTCATGGTAAGAGGCAATGATATATGAAGATCATTGATATATGAAGATCGTGTGAAGAAGGAGGATCAAGAATATTTTGCTAGAAAATCAAACCAAAACGGGGAGATTTTTAGGGTTTTTTCTGATTTTCTTAACAAAATTAAGTTTTTACTTTTTTACGGAAGGAAAAAAAAATAACCATAATTACTTTTATTTTTCCTTAAAGTAAAAATATAATTTTTTCCATATTTGGCAAACCTCTTTCTAAGAGGAAAAATTTTGTAACTCTATAAATGGAACCGCTTCCTTCTCATACAATAACATAGTAGCATCCTCAATGTAGACGTTAAAAGAGTCTGGTTTAGAGAGAGATTTTTTCTCAATAGGTTTTATATTTTTTTTTCAATATTAGTTTTTTTGTATGTAGGTTGTTTGACCAAAATATATAATAATTTTAAGCCTTTTTAGTATTATTTTCTTTGTCATCTGAATTACCGTCCTATTATTTGCAAACTTTAAGCGTACGCATGACGCCCTCTCAATTTTTAACCCAACACCCTTTTCTCCGTTGTAAAGATCTGAAAGTCCATAACATTGTTTGTTTTGGTCTTAGTATTTCTTTTTAGCTGAAAGCAATATTACTTAATTTGCACACCAAAACTCAATTAGATCAAAATAAATCAACTAGCATTTTTATCTCGAATGAGAACTAATTGTAATTTTAGTCTCCCAGGTTCTCATCCATATTAATGTCGGGTAGGTGATCACATTATATTCTTAAATGCAAGTCTTTAATTTTTATTTTCTTTTCCATGATTGAGAAAAATGTTAGGAAGATCCAAACCAATCAATATCAAATTACTAACAGGAAGTTATTCAGGTCAAAAATCAAGATGTTCTATTCAAATTTCAGATTATAAGTTCTTTTCCAGAACAATTTTTACTTTTGAAGTTGTAAGTACGATAGTTAGGCATGAACAATGTCCTGACAGTCTTTACAAAATGTATAATCTAACACAATTCTATGTTCAGGTCAAACTCACCATGAATTCTAGACAAAGTCTCCTATGTATAGCACATCTTGTGTACTACATAATTCTGTTCAATTAAACATTTGTCATTACATTTTTCTGATTTGATCTCTCTTTGATATGCGAGTTTCAATATACAAATGTTATATGTCTAACTTACGCTAGTTTAGATATATATTCGAGGTTTTGAGCTGTCGTTTGAACTGTTTGATCTTTTGTATGACATCATAACTTCTTCTTTATATGATGAAGTTGTTCTATTTAAAGAAACTAAACACTGGAGGAGATTCAGAAAAGAAGATCTAGTATTTTACGTGAGTTGGTATTTTGTGACATATGATGTTGAACGTAAAATAAACGTGTCTTTAATGAAATTTAAGTATGTATATATAGTTTAATTTGAAGTCAAATAATGATAGATACATATGGGTAGATATGTACGCATTGTTATACATGCGAATAGATACAATACATGACTCATGGAGCTGGTGATTTTTTTTTTTAATTTAAATCTCATGGCAAAAACCCGAATCCCTTGCCAGAGGCTCACCAATCATTTTTCTTTGGGTGCGACTGTTTTTCTATCACTACACGCAAATCCTCTATTCCTGAACTTCTACTTCCTTCCCCTCCTTGTGGAAGCCTTCTTCACCAGAGACTTCACACTCTTAGAAGGTGTCTTTTTGGCTGTTACAGTCTTCTGCGAAGCTTTCTCATTTTATTTATTCTATTACCGCCTTTGTGACCTCAGCTGTCTTAGTGGCAGCCTTTGCACTACCAGGAGCAGCCTTAGGCTTAGCCTTGGCATTAAGGTTTGCCTTAGCAGCTGGCTTTGCCTTCGGCTTGACAGCGGTTTTAGGCTTAGCCTTAACAGCAAACTTCTTCTTCGATGGTGCAGGATAATGGAGTACTTCTTTCGTCCGAACTTTAACCATTCTCAAATCAATTACGGCTAACCTCACACACATCCTAGATGGGTTATTATATTTCCCTTCATATATTCTAATACAGAAATGAATTGTAAAGAAGAGAAACTTTAAAAATAAAGTATAAGCGCTATTAAAAAAAGAAAGCTGCAGTTTGCTCTAATAAAAAACATGCAGTAAAAGCATTACCAGAACCACTGAAAATGCTGTAAGAACATACCAAGTTTAAAACATCCAATTATGTACATCAAATAATAAAGCATTAACAATCAATGAAATTTAACCTCCTACGGAAGGTTGAATCAATCGAGTTTAACTAAATTATGGATCCACTTTCTATCTTTCAGGGGTTAATTTTCTTTAGTGGTGGCTCCAGAATATTTGTCAAAGCATTAGCACCATTTATTTCAATGGCTGCCTCATCATAAGCCACAGCAGCTTCCTCAGCAGTGTCAAAAGTTCCCAACCAACGTCTAGTATTGTTTCTTTTGTCACGGATCTCTGCTGCCCACCTGCCCCATTTTCGTTGTCTAACTCCCCTGTATTTCTTCATGTTTACTTGAAGTAGCTTCTTCTCTTTGGATTTCTTCTTTGAAATCACCCTAGTCCTTCCATTTTCAATCATGATTTCCCTTATCCACAACTTCTTAGGTCTCTGGGAATTATCTCCATGAAGCATTTCCTCCTCGTCACTAGACGAGTCTGTGGCGTCATTGTCCGTCATGTAAATGCGCACTACACGCGGCATGACAACCGAACTTTTGCCCGCTTTTTTGGTGGATTTTTCTACTCTTTCAATTTTTGAGGGTTTTTCAACTGCCACATTTTGGTGATGCTCATCATTAGAGGCCATTGCTTCATGAAAGTGAAGTCCATCAGATCCGACATGTTATATAAAAATTTTTAATGAACTTTCATTAATATGAAGTGATTGCGTTATATCTCTTCCGATTATTCTAGAAGGAAATATAAAAGGAAAAAAAAGATAAATAAACAAAAACCAAACTAATGGGTAAAAAAAGGAAAGAGAAAATAAATTATTCTCTTCGTTTGGCACCTTCTAATTTTGAGAGTCAAACAAGTTTTAACCAATATTCTTTTCATCAAATTTTTAAATATTTTAAATTGTAAATTATTGTGACTTATAATAATTTTTTATAGTTCTCAAAAATATTAAATTATCTTTGGATCGGAGGAAATTAGATTTCTTATCTTTTTACAATTTGACTAGAAGAAACTAATTTTTTGATGTAGATATCTTATAAAAATACCTAGAATGAAAGAATTTTGCAATGGAATAAAAAATCATTTCTCCCTAAATTTATTATCATTTACCTTGTCATAATTGATGATTGTAGAATTTACCGCCACTCACTGAAATCCATCAATGGATTTCTTATAGTTCAATAAATAAAATGCTCAAAAACAAACCGATCTAAAAAAATGAGAAAATAAAATCTCTCCTCTCATACATATTAAATAGTACAAATGGTCTTTTAAGATTGTTACGTATAAAATAATGATTTATATGTAAAATTGAAGAGTTTTTTTTTTATAATAGAGACATAAAACTAAAAAAAAAAAATTATAAATGGTTGGAAAACCATTTCTCCCCACCTAAAGCAGTAGCATTACACATATAAGTTAATGAAATGTGTTTATAGAGGAAAAAAAAAACTCACATGTCATACATAAATCGCTTCAAGAATATGACTCGTGGCCCATAAAAGATAATGAAGTTGAAATCGAACATACCTTCAAAAGAAACTCAAAAGGACTCAGACAAACTAGTAATGCAAATCTTTCGTCTTGCCTTTATAGGTTTTGTCTTTTGATAGTGATTTATCTTATTCAAAACTTTAGCAACAAAACAATCATCACTATATAGAAATGGTAAGAAACTAAATATAAATAAATAATGTTCAATACTTGGATGTATTTCATAACAACTTTCCAATTTCACATGTCATTCTTATCTTATATGTTGACCAATAAAAAAAGGAGTCAACATTTATATCTTTAATCTTTAATGTATAATATTTATCTTTATTTTTAATATATTAATAGTATGAAAAAAACTTAGAAATATTATTTTGAACTTTCTGCCCTTAATTAATGGAGCTTGT
This sequence comes from Capsicum baccatum var. pendulum, assembly GCA_030864225.1. Lineage (NCBI taxonomy): Eukaryota > Viridiplantae > Streptophyta > Magnoliopsida > Solanales > Solanaceae > Capsicum > Capsicum baccatum. The sequence goes on from CM061550.1 coordinate 248,831,762, forward strand.
AATACATAAAATATCCTTTTCACTTATTTTCTCTAGTTTTTAAATCACTATATTTGTAATATTAACTGCTAAATATATGAAAAGAAAAAAAGCATCATGATAAAATAAGATTTTTAAACTCCGTTAAATATGATACGTTCTTTTTTTACCAGTACATAAAAAGAAGTACTAAAATATGACTCTTAAAATCTATGATAAAATAATTATAATAATTAATGTATGCGAAGAAAATCTTTATATACGCTAATTCTTTCATGGGGTTTAAGCTATCTTGATGCATAGGCTATGACCCTACCTCTATGCATCAATACACAATCAAGACCAACTCTGGAAGCATCACAGTAAACTATAAAACCCATCTGAACCGTCTTGCAAAGTCAATACTGGGTTGAATTGAATCGAGTCTTCAACTCCTGAAAACTCTTCTTACAAGAATTTGACCACTGAAATTTGACTTTTTTCCGAGTCAATAGAAGCATGGGGATGCAATAGAAGATCACCCTTCAATAAACCGTCTGTAATAGCTATCCAAACCCAAGAAACTCCTGATATCTCATGGAGAGGTGAGTTTGGCTAGTTTCTCACTACTTTGGTCTTTTAAGGATTAACTCAAATGCCATCATCGGAGGCAATATGGCTATGAAAAGCTACTGATCTTATCCAAAACTTGTACTAACTAAATTTAGCAAACAACTGATGGGCTCTAAGAGTCTGGAATACAATTCTAAGATGGTCTGCATAATCATTTTCACTACGCGAATGGAGAAGAATATCATCAGTGAAAACTATGACGAACATATCCAAGTACTGCTTGAACTCTCTGTTTATCAAGTCTATGAAAGTTGCAGGGGAATCAATTAGTCCAAAAGACATAACAAGGAATTTGAAGTGACCATTCCAACTTATGAATGGTGTCTTCAAAATGTCATATTCTCTGACTTTATGCTGATGGTAGACAGATCTTAGGTCTATCTTAGAGAAATAACTGGCACCCTAAATTTGGTCAAACAATTTATCAATTCTGGGGAGTGGACATTTATTCTAAATTGTGACTTTATTAAACTAATAGTAATCGATGCACATTCTGAGATATCCGTCTTTCTTACACACGAAACCGATTAGAGCGTTCCATGGAGAAACATTGGTCTGATGAATCTTTTCTCTAAGAGATCTTTCAACTATTATTTCAATTCTCTAAGCTCATTTAGAGCCATTGTTTAGGGAAAAATAGAGAGAGGTTGGGTATCTGGAAGGAGATCTATTTCGAATACAATTTCCCTTTTAGGATGAACTCCGAAGAGGTCTTCAGTGAACACATCTGGAAATTACTTTACTACTAAATAGATTCGAGTCTTGGAGTCTCAGAACTAGAATATTTGAATTAAACAAGATGGTAAACACACCCCTTAGATATAATTTTTATCTCCTGAAGATAAGAAACAATTTGACCCCTAAGCACAGAGGTACTACCCCTCAACTCAATGAGTTTTTCATTAGGAAACTAAAACTGAACGACTATATTTTTGGAATCAACTATGGAATAACTTGAGTGGAGGCAATCCATGGTGAGAACGACATTAAAATCAGTTATATCTAACTCCATAAGATCCGCTGAGGTAATTCTCTAGGACCCTATAACTGTGTAGTTCCTGTATACCCGCCGGGCTGTAATGGAGCTACCTACTTGACTAGACACTGAGAAAGGTTCTGCTAAAGATTCGGGACTAATACCAGAATTGATTACTATATAGGGGGTTACAAAGAAGAGTGAAGCTTTGGGTCTAATAAAGCATTAATATGTAGATGAAAGACTTGTAACGTACCCGTAACTACGTCAGAAGAACTTTCATGATCCTGTCATAACTAGAGTGCATCTAATCTATTCTGGAACTAACCATTAGTGGCAGTGGAAGTGGCACCTTGCTTAGTCAGTCGACTTTCTGGAGCTGATGACACATTAGACTGACCTTGTTGGCATAAATCCTTTCCCCTATGAGAAACTACTGGACACTCTCTAACCCTGTACCCTAGCTTGCCATACCCAAAATACACACATCACTACCAGCCTTACACATACCCTGAAGATTCCTGCCACATTTTCTACAAACGTGATTGGTACAACCACTGTTCACGCTACCTTGTGACTTAGAGGTGGGTGCGATATCTTAACTATCATTCCCAAACATTAGAACTGGTGCACTAGTTGAAGATGGAGCTAGAACTAAGAATTTCTTATGTAACTGAGAACAGTTTCCACCCTCTGACCTCGGTTGAGAAAAGTTAAAACTATGTATTTTTGCCCTCTTATTCTCTCTATCTTTCTCCTTAAGCTTCTATTCCTTATTCTGGTGAGCATGACCCATGAGCCTAGATAGGTCCATATCTTTTATCAACATAGAAGTACGACACTACTTGACCATACTATCATATATACAAGAAACAAACTTACTCATTCTATACCTATTATTAGCCACAATCGAAGGAGCATACTTCGCCGACTTAGTTAACTTATGTGAGTATTCCTTCGCATTCATACTGCCCTGGTCAATTTAATGAAATCCTGCGATACACCAAAAACAAATTTACTCATTCTAGACCTATTATCATCCACTCTCAAAGGAGCATACCATGCTAACTTAGTGAACTTAAGCGAGCATTCTTTCACATTCATACTACCTTGTGTCACGTTAATGAAATCCTATACCATAGCTTCTCTCAACTCTAAGGGAATGAACTTATCTAAGAAATTCATGCCAAATACCTCCCACTCTACAGGCCCTACCTCAAAACCCCTATCCTCCTTTCAGTACTTACACCAGGTGTAAGCTATATCCTACAACTAGTATGCAACCAACTCTGCACTTTCACTCAAAGTGATACCCATAAAATCTATCACTTTTTGAACCATATCAAGAAACTCCTACAAATCCTCCTCAGACTTCGATCTCAAAAATAAAGGGGAATTCATTCAGGTGAAATATTGAATCCTAGTTGTAGCTGTATTTGCCACATGGTTAGATAGGGCAACAACTTACTGGCTGTTCTAAGCTTTTAATGAATGAGCTAAGGTAGTGAAAGTAGCTTCGAACTCAGCGTGAGAGACATTCTCACTTAGTAGATCTTCCTAAACAAGTGAAGGTGCGAGATGGTCCCCATACCTTCTTTTATTCTTTCTTTTGGAAGGCATAGTCTATAAACAAAATGAAAAATGAGTCAGAAATAGAGTTTAAATAGAGGTCATGCTCATTCTCACGACATAAATACTAAAAGAAATGAATCTTTTTCTAAAATATTTCATAGCCTCTTTTCCATAAGTGTGGCATGCTTCACCCCTATGCACAAGACTCTACTCAACGTAGGTTTCATACTCCCTAGGACACTTTAAAAACTTAGGCTCTGATACCAAATTTTTTCAAGACTCGAGGCTACACCTAGTCGCAATAACTATTCTTACGGTCACCAGTGACTACAAGATAACCCATGAGTTGGTACCTCTTGTGAACATTGAATAAAATATGAACATAACACATATGCGGAATATAATCTAAGAAAGAAATATGCATCTAATTAATGAATTGCGAAACAATAAATATCTGAAACAACTAATAAGAATTGAAAGCAACTAATTGACTGTCTATCAATTCTGTCTGCATGTTTGAAAGCCTCTAACCTGACTGAGGAGTTGATGGGACAGACCCCCAACTAACTTCGACTGAGTAAGTAAAATGAAATACTAGAATAATTGAATAATCATAACATATCCTCGATGGATGGGAACTTACCACTATGGCTATTGGATTACATTGGGTTGTCTAACTGAGGTCGAGAAACTATTCTTCTAAACCTATGATATAATACATCATAGCGCAAAAAAGAATAAGTAGTCAGTATTTTGAATGTATTGGTATATGAGATGAGGTTAGGCTGATATACATAGGGTACTATGCATATGAAATAAGAACTAACTTTATAACATGAGAAAACTGAACATGAATGCATGAAAATTATGACATCTGAGAATGCAAGACCAAGCATAAATATGTAATATAAAATAAGTCTGAAATCTGAAAGACTGTAAATTGTATTACTAAACAAATGAAAGTATGTACACTTGGTCAAGCAAGCCTGAAATGAACTTATATTGAATACTTTACTAAGACTGTAGGAGGTATCAACTAACTATAATGCCCAATCTGATCTAATTGGGGTCCAACCTATAACCCTTGTTGGAAGGGTATCAGTACCATGCCATGGGTACCAATAATGGTTGTATGGATCCACTAATCTGATGTCCCGAAGGACTAGGGAGTCAGTCCTGAACTGTCGGGTGACCCCTAAGAGAGTGTCAGTCCTAAACTGGTGGGTGACATCTCATTATCATGTAAGGTAGAGAATGCTTCTATTTTTATCTCCCACGAAATCTTATTTCATAATTGTACCGATGTAAATCAGGCCTATTATCACCAAATAAACTAATGCCTTATGTTATGATGGTTATGATCCTTGGAACTCATGTGCAATGTCATCTCTATGTCAATAATTATTATCTCTCTCTTCGTGCTTACACTTATTACTAGGGTTTATCATGATGCTCGTTTGATTCCTTTGCATTATTTTTGAGGAAAAATGTTCAATGTCAGGTTACGTTATTTATTGAATACTATTAGATCTTCAATAATGTATTACCCATCGTTCGGGGATGAATGATCAAAAGGGAGAGATAATGTATCACCCCTCATTTTCGAGGTAGAATCGAACCGTCATTCCTACGTATGTAAAATCTAATCCCATGATTTATATTTAAATTCATGTGTCATAATCCTTATCCTAGTGTTTGAAGTGATTATGAGGTGAAAAATGTCATAGGAATCACTTAGAACAAAGATGATCTAAGAGCCTTTGATTCAGCCAAATTTATGTATTTGATTCTACAAGGGTCAACTTTGAACGTGTATATATTTTGATATATATGGAATTTTTCATCTCCAGCCCCACCAAATTGTATATAATTGAATTATCTTTCCAACAATACCAATTTCACCTTAATCTAATACCCAACCAAAAAGTTGTGATCATTTTCATAAGAACTCGTAAGCTACCCTGATAAGATGCAGTTGCATCCAATTTTTTTGATTTAAATTATTTAGGAGCAATTGGGCCTTTTCCTCAATCAAATCATCCATAACAAAACTTGGGTCATCTTGTAGGTCGTTATTTGCAATTCTTCTCCAAATCCCTCTCAAGAAAAGGCCCTCCCCTTTTCCCAAAAACAAATTCAATTCTTTTTTCCCCAAGGAATCAAGAATCCAAGTTTTCCAAGTTCAAGAACCTTCAAGAATAGTGTTTATTTCCCAATTCAAGAAGCATAAGGTACGTGGGGCTATCCTTAATCTCATGGGCATAGGTTTTACGATTTTAACCATATTCAAAGTTATATAAGTATGTATATATAGTGAATTTTGGAAATTGTTTTAAAAGCATGCATTGTGAAACCAATTTGTTGAAAGTACTTAACGGTCATGGTTTTTTTGTTTAGTATATCATCATGAACAATATATTAAAATTTGCAGAAAAGACCCAATGAGGAGAAATCCAACTTAACTGTAAACAAAATTTATCCAAACCTGAAATAAAATGTTATGACATCAACTGTATACGTGTATGAAGCCTCAAACTTGGTACTGAAAAATCTAAGTTGAGACATAGCCCCGATGATTCCATAAAATAGATTATCAAAGTCTAATTTAAGGAAAATCATATAACTTCCGGAATATGGAGGGATTACCTCTTTCTTAAGTTGTCTTGAAGAATCCTATTGCAGCACAATACTACGAGAAAATACTATTGAATCTAAATCATGAAATATTGTAGTGTCTAAAAACAGCTAGTACAACGAATACTGGTATGCAACCCAGGGGAAGGTACAAAATATTTCATAAAGAAAGTCATATAACTGAACATAAGTCGTGAGAACAAAATATGGAAAGTAACTTAATGTATAAGACATAACATTTGTTATTTTTAGTTCTATACTAGGAAGTATCACCAATATTATGTAACTCATGAGCTATATGAGTTTGGTTTGTCCCCCCTCAATCCATATTTTCTACTTGGACTGAGATATACATCACCATGGCCATCATATCATCCTCTTAGACGAAAATCAAAATGTCATCTTGTTAACAAGTGAACCATCAATATGTCATCTAAACATAGATTTCAACCGTTGGGTCATGAGGACATACACCTTATCGTTAAACGACATAATTCTCTTTAAGCCCATTTATAATATTTTCATGAACATGAATCATTTGACAAAATATAAACCTTTCGTAGGTACAATCATTTAGTTGGTATCATCATATCACGACTTGGAAGTCATACATATCATTCCATAAAATTTTATAAACTCGTTAACTCATTAGCCCAACCATTTTGATGGCTTATAATAAGTACATTTGAAAAATCCATTAAGCTTTTTTAGAGTCACTATACGTTCATTGTTTTTGCAAAAATATGGGCGATGGGGGTAAATCTAATTTAATAACCATAAGATTTAGAATCTCCCAAAGTGATTTTTAAAAAGTATGATTTCGTGAAACCGAACATATTCTAACTTAAAAATTCATAATATAAATATTTCACAATGTAAGTTACAATCTCAAATCCCAAGTTTAAATAAAGATTTGAGAAAATATCATAGAGAAGGGCTCACAAAATTTAAATTGTATAACTTTGTTTGAAAGGGGTTTATCCAACAAATCATGTGAAAAGAATTGAGGAGAATCTTTGAATTTAAAGACCTGGAGCTTGATACTTACTTGAAATTGAGAGTTGGAATTTTAGAGAAGGAAAGGTATTTGGTCTATCTTGTTGATGTTTTTATAAGAACTAACCCACATTTGACGATTTCAATCATAGGAAGAGGTTCTGGGGTAAATAAAAGACCAAACTATCCCAAAAAAAACTCTTTAAAACTGCAAAAAAATCTCGTCTCACGGTTGAAGTAATGGGCTATCAAACCTTTGATGGGCCGTCAACCAAATCATCAACTTATGGCCAAATTTTGATCTTACTAGTTAGTCTTGAAGTCAAACTTCTCTAACTGTCATCAAGTTGACAAGTCATCAAATATGTCGTCAACTTCATCCATCAATCGTTGGCAGATAAACACCCTCTGATAAAATGATCATAACATTATAACATGATATTGGATTGAAAAAATGCCAAAAACATTTGAAAGAAGATTCAATGGAGTTTAATTTGGCGGGTCATGATATGAAAAACTCTTAATATTCAAGGATTTATGCTCATAGCTGTCCTTGATAAAAAACTCAGTCTGTAAAGAAGCTTGCAATTTAACTTTAAACTAGAAGTTACTTAGGACTTTAATTGATATCGAAAACTCTTTTCATGCTAAGGAATTGGTTTTATCACTTATTTATCATTTAAAATCATCAGGTTTTGATCTATACATATTTTAAAAATTGTTTGAATCATAGTTTAGATATCCCGGGCGTTACACTAATACACTAGAATATGTAGACTTCTCCAAACTACAAATATCAATGATACCACACTATAACCTTTTTGATTCTTCTAAGTGTCTATGATATTTATATTTTCAAGAAATTCACTTTTGATATTTTTCACAAAAAGCAATATCTCTTATCTTTTGTCTTGTCTTTAGATATATTGAATTTGATAGTCATTTATTATTCAAACTTTTGCAATGTAAGAAATCAAAATACAAAATAAGTAATGCATAGTTCTTGAATTTGTTTCATAACATCTTTCCATTTCACTTGTCATTCTTATCATATATGTGGACAAATAAAAAAGGAATCAACATAAATAATTTACTAAATAGAAGTTGCAATTTAATTTTGTAACCAAATTTATCAAAATTAATGCTTATCTATCTTCTCATAATCTTCCTAAAAGGAAACTGTAGTGTACTACAGTAGGCTTAGTTTGATCAATAATGAAGCATTTACCACCAAAACCTAATAAGGGAAGTCACACCTTTATCGTGCAATATTTGCTCCCATAAGAATTTAAATTTTCGAAGTTCCAAATTTTCTTTTAAACAGATGGTGATAACACGTTCATCCATTTCAACTAAACTAAAGGTAGCACTAGAACCAAATTCGAGGGCCAAACTGATGGAGCTCTTACATGGATAGATTTTTCTAGTTATTCATAGGCAGATTGTCCAATATAACAAAATACTATTTCAGTTAGTCATTGATGGACTTATGCGCTATTTGATATAGCAAAAGAAGAGTAGGATTTTTTTTAGTTTACAGAAAGCTTTCAAAAATGAATTAGTTATGAAATACCAATACAGCTAATCTCCTTATCTTTTCTTGCATATAGCTGATGTTTACGTCTTTTTATTAGTTTATTAATTCATTTTTTTTTCAACTTTGTGAGTCAAATTAATTATTTTATTTGTTTTAATTCAATCTTTTTAAATTCACAATTACAACAATAGTATTGACAATTCTTAAGGCAATTATTTAAATTTCAAAAATCTAGTCTTTCATTTGATGAAATTTTCCATAGGGTTACCTTTTGCAACAACTTTCCTTGCAAAGCATTCAAGAAAAACTATAATTTCATTATTTTATACTTATGGGTACGGAGCATTGAAGCACAGTCAGGTTATTTTCATGTGACTTATAAATTACCTATGCAAAAGTTGCGGAATTAGCAAATATTGATGCTTGCATCAAGGTAGGCAGGCTATTGTTATCCCCATTTGAGATGGGGTTCTTGAAAAGAGAAGATTGCTTAAAGCGGGGTTCTTGAAAAGGGAAGATTGCTTAAAGCAGTAAGCACCCTTCACCTCCAATCCTTAGGTTGTGGGTTTGAGTTGCCAAAAAATAAAAAAAAGAAGGAGCTCAGGGGAGAGTTTCAAAAAGAAGTCGGGATCTTTTTGAATCCTGTACGCAGGAATATAATTATGATGCTTTGTACATTAGATTGTCTATTATATAGCTATGACATGCCATAGATATGATTTTAGAAATAATGATTAAAAATACACTTGAAGTACTTTTTATGAGTTTTCTATTTGAACTATTTAGGTGATTGAGTTTTCTACCTGAACGATCACCAAATATTTATCTAATATACCTAGACCAAGTGAACACATTTGTCACAAGTCATTTGAAAACTTAACTTGCTCATAAAATTTTGTCCATGTGGTAGCTGACTCATTGATTTTTGAATCGTGTTTTGGTAAGCAGTTGATGAATATTCACATAGCAAATGCAGACATTTGATAGTCCAGGTAGGAAGCTCGCAAAAGAGTGAGTGTTTTAATTTGAACACTATCTCTTTATTTCTTTGTAAAATATTCTAATTATTTTCATTACTTATCCACGTGGAGTACCATTTGACACGAGTTTTTAATGAAAAAGAGTGTACACAACATACCATCAAATACAAATTGAGATATATTTAGGTAAATAATTAGCGATAATACACAAAAAAATTGTACCAAGTAAAAGACGAAAGAAGCTTCAACCGTTTCATTTGTTGTGCTGCCACCTGCAACTCATGGAAATTATAGTGAAAAACTTGTAACAATCTCCCCTCAATATATAGTCACACACAAACTCAAGAAACCAGCAATAGAGAACATAAAAGAGTCAAAAAAAATCAGAATTCTAGGTCAGTTTTTGTGTTCAGTTTAGTTCAGTTCAGTTCTAATTTCTTTGTTTATTTGTCTGTGATGTCTTTCTCTCATGTGTATATGCTAATTTTTGTTTCTTGTTGTTTTGAACGATAGATGTATAAGTTCTTCCATGTATATATGCGTTTTTTTCTGTTTAAAAACACTAGAGGAGATTAGAACAAAAGTGGATCTAGAACTTTAAGCGATTTTGGTCTGTTGTGATATTTGATATTGAACGTAACATAACTGTATAATTTTTGAGTCGAATCACGTACAATAGATACGCATGGTAGACATATTCATGTTATTATATGTACATATAGATACGAAACATGACCTTGGAGTCAACAATTTTATCTGTAATTTGTTTGTTTTGTGCCTTTTATCGTTTACATTTCCTTTTCAAAATTCACAAATAGCTAGGGTACAATTACCCTATATGAATTACAATTATTCGCTGGATATTATACATACTGAAATAAATAAAGCACCCTATACTAGTAAACACTTTTTCTATTTTTACACATCCTAAATTTTATATATGATTCTTTTCAAAACAAATCTGTGGGAAACCTCTCTATATTTTTTATTTTGTCTTAATATACTTAAGAAAACCCATTCACATTATAACAAATAAAGCTTCACACCACATTTTCAACTAAAAAGATCAATCTTGTAGCACAGTTTTAGCTGCACCCATTTTTTGGCATTTTAAGCAAAGCCCATCATCAAATCTTTTCCTAATGGATCCATTAAAGAATCCATCAATTTTAGAAGTTCTTTCATTTTTGAAGGAAAACACTCAGTTTATGAAAAGGAATTCTCTTTCGTGCAAAGGACTCAGTTTATGAAAAGGAATTCTCTTTAGTGCAAAGGCTTTTAATGGATTAATGTGATAGAAAATTTAAGAATTAGTTAGAAAATGTGGGAAAAAAATGAGAAAGAAAAAAGGAGAATTGAAGAAAGATATTTAGAGATAATAGCAGAGCGTGATAAGGACTATAAGGAGAAATTCAATTTTCTATATGAGAAGATTAATGAGATAAAGAATGAGAAACCCAAAAAAGGGGCTTAGTATTAGAAGAAACTCAATGAGTTGATTGGTATACTTGAAGCTACGGGGAAAAAAGATGATTTTCATGTGGTGCAGTTTAAAACAACTGAAGAATGCAGTGGTAAAAGACCAAGAAATGAAGGTATTATTTGAGTCACTTTTTTATTTTATTTTTTATTTTTCTCCTTACAGCTTGTTTTGATACTTGTTAGGTATCATTTATTAATTGCAATGAAGAAAAGGATATGTTTTAATTATTTGTGGCATTTGCAAATAACTAATGTTTATTTACGGAATATTTTGATTATTCAGATAAATCCGAGACATCTTGATTTTACTGCATTTCAAAAATCCATTTTAATTATTTGGGGCATTCAACAATCAATTAATTTGGAGTCAAATAAGGTTTTACACGTGATGATTGGTTCTAGGAAAAGCAAATTATATGTTTTCATTAATTGTATGACTTATATTTGTTGTTCTCATACCTTTTTTTTTGGAAGTAAGTATCATTAAAAGTATATTATATTTTTTCCGTGATAATTTGTCAAATAATTTTAGAGCGCGACACAGAAAATTATCTATTTTTTTTTTCTGAAGAAGATAAAAATAAATGATTCTTTAACAAAGGTGAAAAATAAACAAAATATTACTAAATCATGTCAGCCACCATGTGCACCTTATTCAAGTGCCAATGAAACACTATATATATACACGCACATGACTTTATAGGTATCAAAGCTGCAACATAAAGAAAAATAAAATGAGAAAAAAATCCCTAGGCAACTTATTCAATTTCTTGACTTTTGTGTTCTCTTCTGTTCTAATATTTTTACTCATTATTTTTATTTCCAGACACAATTTTTTGTGTGATCTCTATGTGAAATGTGAGTATATTTTTAAGTATATATATATTTTTCAAAGTTGAAAGACATTAGATACATCCGGGTGTGTTGTTATACATATGGATAGATATGATATTAGGTGATTTTTGAAGTCGGGAGTTATGTTTTTAATTTTCTTGTTTGTTTAGATTACTATTTAGATCCCCCCTAGAAATTTCTGAAGAACTAGTGTACAATTACCTTGTTTTGATAAAATATTTGATGAATATTTTTATATGTAGAAATAAAGAATGAATTTCTTATCATAAATAAAGTTAAAATCTTTTAATGTTTTTTGTAGTTTTCTCTTTTCGTAAAGTCATGGCATTCAACGAAGAGCATGGGAAAAGGAGGTCTTCAGAAAGCGCTCAAAAGTTATTCCTATGGGAAAATTGATCGATCAAATTGGAGGAAGTTCCTCTATCTTGCCTAGACCGGGAGTAGTTCACTTTTTGGGCTGTGATCCAATGAAGTTGTCTACTGATGAAGAAGGGAAGGCCAAAGGAAAGAAGTCAGAGATACATGAAAAGGCATGTGAAGAGGAACCCATCGTTAAGAATGAAAACACTGAGATGATTTCAATTGAAAATTACTTAGAGAGAGATCTTAAGCTACCATAAGAAAAGGTGAAAAGGTACAAAGGGTTTAGACAAAGAAAGCTGGGCAAGTGGGTGGCAGAGGTTCGAGTCTCAGGTACTAAAGATCCAATCTAGATAGGAACATTCAATACTGCTTAAGTAGCTGCTTTTCCTTATGACGAGACTCTCATTGAAATGAAATGTCCTGATGCCATGAAAAACATCCTCAAGACACCACCAAAATACACTTCACAAATGAAAATCAACTACATGAATCCACCATCTTCATCTATATATAATGCTAGGATTTAAGAATTGATTTTCTATTTTATTGTACCTTTTCTATATTAGTTACTCCCAGCATTGTCTTCACCAAGAAATGTTTTTTCTTCTTTTGTAATGATGCAATAGTCCATAACAATGTTTCTTTGGTCTTAGTTTTTCTTGCTATATCTAGTTATCCTTACTTTTAATTATCTTTAGCTAAAAGCAATATAACTTTATTTCTTGCAATTATGCATTCCGAAACTCAAGTACATTGAAAGAAATCACCTAATATTTTATATCGATTTAGATCTCATAGTAATTTTATTCTCCTAAGTTTCTATCCAAATTAAAAAGGCTTCTTCTTTGCTGGGTAGCAGCAGCAACAGGTTTAGAAGCCGATGGATGTTTGTAGGAGCTCTTAACTTTCAGTAGTTTTTTTTAAAATTTGGTAGAAGATTTTTTTACTTTTCCGTATTAGACTTGGCAATAGTGTACTTCTTTTGGCGGACTTCTACCCTCCCCAAACCCACTACGGCCAACCTCACACACCTCCTGGCTAAGTTATTATTTTCCTTGGCACCGTAATAATAGTCAAATCTTGAAATGAACTGTAAAAAATTTGAATATTCAAAATGAAGTATAAGCCCGATTAACAAAATCATGCTACATTTTGCAATGAATTAAAGCAATAACAGAACCACCGTACATGCTGTAAGAACATCCTAATCATGAAGTTGAACTGCTTATGGAAGGATGAACCAATCAAGTTTTACTAAACTATGGATCCACCTTATGTCTTTTTGGGGTTGATTTTCTTCGTTGGTGACTCTAGGATGTTTGCCAAAGCATTAGAACCATTTATTTCAAGGGCTGACTTATGATACACCAACACAACTTCTTTAGTAGAGCCAAAAGTGACTAACCAATGTTTAGTGTTTTTCTTTTGTCTCGGATCTCTGCTACCCATTTCCCATATTTTCGTTGTCTAAATCCCTTGTAGCACTTCATGTATCTTGAAGCATCTTATTCAATGTGGACATGTTCTTTTAAATGACCCTGGTCTTTCCATTTTTAATGATGATTTACTTTATCCCTATCTTTTTATAATGGTTGGACTTTTCTCCTTGAAGTGTTTCCTCCTTGTCACTAAACAAGTAGTGGTGTCATTTTTCGGCATGTAAATACATACAACACGCGGAAAGACAACAAAACTTTTGTCCACTTTTGTAACACCCTGCAAAAGTCCTTCATGTGTTATCTCCTTGTAGCATGATTATATAGTTGAAAACATGAAAAAATTTCCGAAGTGTCAAAAGGACTTAATCTCATTTTGAGCTCCAAATCTTTGAGGAGTTATTTTATGACCTTCCCGATCTCTGATAGTTAATTTTTATGTTGTTTCACCATGGTTTAAGTCGATAGCACATCTTGGACAAGTTTTTAATTTTTTGGGCCGTGCTTAGACCTTGTTTGGTGTCCCAAAATAGTGGACCAATGCGATCGTGGCGCGCTGCATTGCCCATCGCGTTGGTCAATTTTATGTAGGAACTGCTAGGCAAAAGTACTGGGGCTTGACTTTATTAGGGCGTGATGCATCAGGTATCGTATCAATGGCATCGACCCGCCGTATCGCTTATCACGTCGATGCCCAGTTTATTCAGTTTTTTAAAAATCCGCGACCAAGGGTGAAATTTAGTCATTTTTTCCCACATTTTTTATCCTTAACACGGGATTATACTCCTAAATTTCCACTTTATTAATATTTTTCTAAAAATTCACCAAGAACACTCCTTAGGGTTTTAACCCAAAAATCTAAGAGAACTCAAGATTTGACTGTCAATTCTCGAAATTGATTCAAGAATTGGAACTCCCGATCCAAGGGCTTAAAGAATCATCCATTAGAAACACAAGTAGAATCCCAAAAGTAAACATTCACCCAAAATTCAAAACCAAAGGTACGTGGGGTTTATCCTAAAACTACATGGGCTTATGGAAACACTTGAATATGATTTAAGGTTTATCAAGCATGAATTTATAAAGGGGTTTTGGAATTTATGTTTTAAATTATGCATTCTGAATATTTCAATGCTATTATTGATTTGGCCTTTAGTCCTTTCCCATTAAATTGATTTATACTCATATGTATATGTATGAAATTGAGTTTTTAAGATTGATTGAGAGCATAATTATGAAGTCGCTCTCTTGTGATGAATTGAAGTTTATGATCTTGTTAGGAATGATTTGAAATGAATGTTTTATGGTTTGAAAATGTTTTTTCTTAATATTATAGTATTTGAATATTATTTAGAGATGATGAGAGGGAGTTTCTTGATATAACTATAATTTTGTTTCAAAGAGAATGAATTGTTCGCGATTGAGAACTTTGACATGACCACCTTGCGTAGTTGAAATGTTGAAAAGGAGAGTTTCTTGCATGTGTTTACATGAGTTTTATGAATGAGTTCTTTGAAATGATTTATTAATATGGTGGTCCCAGACCTTATGTTTTGAAAGAAGAGAATTATAATAATCAATTAATGGCTTAGAGATGGGAGTTGCAAATCAATGGTATGACGATACCATATAAATGTATGTCATAATAGAGCTAGTATTTTCAGAGTTTAAGTTTAGAGAGTACATGTTTTAAAGAGTTAAAAATGGGCTTAAAGAGGGTTAGGTGGTTACCTGAAGAAGAAACGAGTCAATCGACTCATTGCCTAAAACCATGTTTAACCGATATGGATATATTATTATTGTACGCTGGTGATGTCCCTATGGCGTAGTAGAGATAGAGACTTCGGCCCTTGCCGCAAACTTGGGTTGAGGGCTTGGATGTCGAGTTAATGACAGATTCCATATAGCCCATGAAATTTTAGAGTTGAAGGGTACACCACCTAGCACAGAAGTAAAATAAAGATGTGTCATAGAGTTCAGATGATTTTATAGAGTCTTTTAAATACGCCCATGTGATTCATACCATATGATATATTTATGAATTGTTTTAAATTTCTCTCATATATGTTAAATAAAAATTATTATTTTGGATTTGCTCTGCATACTAGTACAACTGTATTGACCCCCTACCTTCCAGGGTCTGAGTCTTAATTTAGAGGTCCGTCTAAGCAGTAGAGATATCAGAGAGAAGAGACTGTGTAGTGGTGACTCTTCTATATTCTAGAAGTCCTGTTTATTTTATTTATTTTGATTTGGGTCCACTGGGGACCTTGTTCCAGATTCAGACAGTGGTCATTCTAGCATGTAAATGAGATTTCGCAGATTGGTTTATAAGTTTTCTAGACTTGTTGGATTTTAATTCTTTATCATTAAATTGAGTTCAGAGTATGACCATGATTTTGTATTTAGTTGTATTTTCCCATCTTCTTTATTTAAATGAAAATTGTGCATGACTATAAGATAGAGAAGGGCGTCCAGTCCTTCATGGTTTGGAATGCTCGTCATGGCCAGGGCCTCGGTTGGGTCATGATAAACTAGGTATCAGAGAACTGTTCATGGTCCAGGGTTTCTACAAAATCGCGTTAGGTAGAGTCTTGTTTAATGGTGTGTAGCGCGCAAAACTTAAAAGCGGGAGACAATTAGGCATTTAGGAATGTCTTACTTCTTTCATGACTTAGTTCATGCCATGGAGTATTTATGTACCCTAATCAATGATCTCTTGTCTTTTAGAAAATCACTATACCTCTCCATAGAATCAGTGAACAGAATGCTCAAGTAGAAGAGGTTCGTCAAACCTATGGAATGTGGACCCATAACAGAGCCCATACTCAAGAATTTTTCCCTACTCCGGGAGTACCTCCAGTCCTGACTAGTCCCACTCGAGCCCCGAGGATAAATGTTAACTGTCCCTAGCATTCTTAGAAGGACATTTTGAATGCTAACTTTAGGTAGTCCATTCATATGATTGCACAACTGGTAGCCTCTCAGACCCTTTGGTCTGAAGATATAGGTTCGGTATCTGGCACGTCTGAAAGTACTCGGGTTGGTCAATTCATGAGAATGAACCCACCCGTGTTCACTGGTTAGAAAGTTGAAGAGGACCCTCAAGGGTTCATTGATGAGTTGGAAAAGATTTTCCGAGTTATGTACGTGAATAAAATTGACGGTGTGGAGTTGGCAACATATCAACTGAAGGATGTGGCAAACTAATGGTTTAATGAGTAGGAAGATTTAAAGGGTGAGAATATCAAGCCTTGAGTGTGGAGCAAATTTGTGAAAGCCTTCCTAGATCAATTCTTTCCCCAGGAGCTGAGGTATGCTAAAGCGGAATAATTCATGAATCTAAAGCAAGGAAAAATGAGCGTCAAGGAGTACACTCTAAGATTCAACAAACTAGCCTATTTTGCTCTGGAGTTGGCAGGAAATATGAGAGCCCAAATGATTAAATTTGTATCCGGTCTTTTCGATGACTTAGTTCTAGAATGCAAGGAGGTCATACTGTAAAGAGATATGGACTTCTCCAGACTGTCAGTCAACATGCACCAGGTAGAGGATCAGAAGAAGAAGGTGGCTGAGACAAGAGAAAAGGATAGGCAAGCCAAGAGGGATAGAACTGCAGACCAGAATTATAGTCAGTAAAAGGGTGGTAATTAGGGGAACGCGTGGCAGACGAAAAAAGTTAGGGTAATGCTCAGTTCGCAGCTAGTGCTCCAATGCCCAGACCTCTAGCTAATCAGTAATTCTAGAATTTTTAGTCTAGTCATGGTCCGAGAGTGGAGGGTATGCAGTGTCAGGTTGTGTAGCTCATACTCATCTACCATACCAGCATTGTGGAAGACGTGGGAGAAATTATCCAGGAATATATCAGTTTGGTGCCATGGTATGTTATTTGTGTGGCCAGCCAGGCTATATCAAGAGGGATTGTCTGACAACAAGAGGTAATGTTGGGGGAGATAAGCCACATGCTAATTCCTCCACTCCTCCACTGCCTCCCAAGGGCGCCCTTTCATATACCGAAATCGGTCACAACCGGTTGTATGCTTTGACAAATAGCCAAGAGGCAGAATCCTCATCAAACGTGGTTATGGGTATTTTACAAATTTTCTATCATGATGTATATGTGTTTCTTGATCTCGGGTCAACCCTGTCTTGTGTGACCCTATATATCGTCGTCGATTTTGTGTTTGAGCCCAATGTAACTGCAAAACCTTTCTCTATTTCCACTCCGGTGGATGATTTTGTTGTATCTAGGAGGGTGTATAAAAATTGTGTTGTTTCTGTTTATAGTCGGGATACTGTGGTAGAAGCTTGAGATTGTTGACTTTAATTCTATCTTAGGAATAGATTGGATCCATTCATGATATGCCACATTAGACTATAGAATCCGAAAGGTTACTTTTTCTTTTCTGAATGAGCTAGCGATAGAGTGGGAAGGGCATTCATTAGCACATAGAGGGAAGTTTATATCTTACCTTAGATCCTGTAAGATTATTTCCAGAGTTTGTCTATATCATTTGACCTGAGTAAAAGATTCTAATATTGAGAGTCCTTCTCTTCAGTCAGTCCCTATGGTAAATGAATTTATAGAAGTTTTTCTCAAAGATTTCCATGGGTACCACCCGATAGGGAGATAGATTTTGGTATTAATTTTTTGGCAGATACCCATCCCATTTCTATTCTTCCATATAGAATGGCTCTTGAAGAGTTGAAAGAGCATCTGTCAGATTTGCTTGACAAAGGTTTTATTCGCCCTAGTGTTTCTCCATAGGGTACACCTTTGCTATTCGTGTGTAAGAAAGATGGTTCCCTCTGTATGTGTATAGATTACTGAATAAGGTCACTGTCATGAACAAATATCCCTTTCCAGAATTAATGATATTTTTTATCAGCTTCAGGATGCTAGATGTTTCTCAAAGATAGACCTTCGTTTGGGATATCATCAGTTGAAGTTTAGAGAGTCAGATATTCCTAAAACAACTTTCCAAACCCGATATAGACACTATGAAACCTTAGTCATGTCCTTCGGATTGACTAATGCCCCTGCAGCTTTTATGGACTTAATGGATAGGGTATTTTGTCAGTTTCAAGATCTGTTAGTCATAGTTTTCATTGATGAAATTTTGATTTATTCTAAGAGTGAGGAGGACCATGCAAATTATCTCTGAATTATCCTTTAGACTCTTAAAGATCATAAGTTGTATGCAAAATTTTCCAAATGTGAATTCTAGCTTGGTGTTATTACTTTCTTGGGGCATATTGTATCTAGTGAAGAAATTAAGGTTGTCCCCAAAAGATTGAGGCAGTAAGAAAATGGCCCAGACCCATGACTCCAACTGACATCGGAGCTTCTTTAGTTTGGAAGGGTATTACAGAAGGTTCGTAGAGTGTTTTTCTTCCATAGTGGCTCCACTTACTAAGCTGACTCAATAAAAGGTAAAGTTTATGTGGTCGGACTCTTGTGAGGATAGTTTTTTGAGGTTGAAAGAAAAGTTCACAACTGCTCCTATTTTGACTCTTCCAAAATGTACAAAGGGTTTTGTTGTGTACTGTGATGTATCCTGTGTGGGACATGGGTGTGTTCTTATGCAGCACGGTAAGGTGGTAGCTTATGAATCTACGTAGTTGAAGGTGCATGAGTGAAATTATCCTGTGCATGACTTGGAATTAGCGGTTGTGGTATTCACACTAAAGATATGGCGGCACTATCCTTATGCAGTACATGATATATTTACTGACCACAAGAGTTTACAGTATATTTTCTCGCAGAAAGAATTGAACCTCACGTAGAGGCATTGGTTGGAGTTTTTGAAAGATTATAACATGAGCCTGCACTATCATCTGGGCAAGGAAAATGTGGTATCCAACACGCTTAGCAAATTATCTATGGGCAGTCCTTCTTATGTTAAGGAAGGGAAGAGGGAAATGGTGAAAGATATTCATTGACTTGAAAATCTAGAAATGTGATATTTAGATTTCGAGGATGGGGGAGTAGTTGTTCCTGAGGTAGCAAATATTCCCTTTGTGCTGAAGTTAAAGAGAAGTAGGCCGAAGATCCCAGCTTGATGCAAATTAAGAAGGATGTGGGTCAATAGAAGGTAATTTCTTTTGAAATTGGTGGTGATGGAATTTTGAGATACCAAGGTAGGTTGTGTGTTCCGAATGTGGATGGTCTGCGAGAGAGGATCCTTGACGAAGCTTACACTTTGAGGTATGTTGTTCACCCAGGCTCTAATAAAATGTACCATGATCTAAAAACTATATATTGGTGGAATAATATGAAACGTGATGTGGCTGACTTTGTTTCCAAGTATTTGAATTGCCAACAAGTTAAAGTGGAACATTTGAGGCCAGGTGGTACTTCCCAGGAGATATCGTTACCTCTATGGAAGTGGGAGATAAACAATATGGATTTTATTATGGGACTCCTGAGGTCCCGAAACTAGTATGATTCTATCTGGGTAATTGTAGACCGTTGACCAATTCATCCCACTTTTTCCCGTTAGGACTAATTATTAGGGAGATAATTATGCCAAGATGTACATTGAAGAAATAGTTCATTTGCATGGGGCACCTGTATCTATCGTATCTGACCGAGATATGCAATTCTCTTTGCAATTTTAGAGATCCTTTTAGAGGGGTTTAGGTACCTTAGTGAACTTGAGTACGAATTTCCACCCTCAGACAGATGGGCAAGCCCACAGCACCATTCAGACACTTGAGGATATGTTGAGGGCCTGTGTGATCGATTTTAAAGGTAGTTGGGATGATCACTTGCCATTGATAGAGTTTACGTATAATAATAGCTACCATGCCAGTATTAAGATGGCTCCTTTTGAGGCATTATATGGGAGAAGATATAGGTCACCGATAGGCTGGAATAAAGTGGGTGAAATATGGTTGTTTGGGACTGATCTTGTTCATTAGGCAATGGAGAAAGTAAAAATCATTAGAGAACAACTTAAAATAGCTCCGAGTCGACAGAAATCCTATACCGATATTTGAAGAAGGGAGTTATAACTTGAGGTTTGAGATTGGATGTTTCTCAAAGTCTCTCCTATGAAGGGATTTATGCGATTTGGGAAAAAAAGGAAAGTTGATTCCTCGATATATAGGACCATATCAGATTCTATGAAGGATAGGTAGGGTTGCTTATGAGTTAGAATTTCCCACAAGTATGGCTTTCTTCCATCCCGTATTTCACATATCTATGCTGAAGAAGTGTGTTGGAGATTATTCTTTAGTGTTGCTTATAGAGGAGATCAATGTGAAAGACTCCTTGGTTTATGAGGAGGAACCTGTTGTTGTTCTAGAGCGTCAGTTTCAGAAGCTGAGGAGTATGGAAATAGTTTCGGTTAAGGTCTTGTGAAAAAAATCAGAAAGTTGAAGAAGCTACCTACGAATTAGAAGATGATATGTGGACTAGATACACAAACCTTTTTGATCTGGTGGATGACAAAACGGAAGGTACAATTTTTGCCTTGTTCTTTCTATGCCCTTTGTATACTTGAAATCGTGCTTGTCTCTATTCCACGTCATTATTTGGGGATGAATGATCCTAAGGCGGGGATAATGTAACACCCCACAAAAGTCCTCCATGTGTTATCTCCTAGTAGCATGATTATAGAGTTGGAAACTTGAAAATTTTTCTAAATGTCAAAAGGACTTAGTCTTATTTTGAGCTGCGAATCTTTGAAGAGTTATTTTATGACTTTTCAGACCTTGGATAGTTAATTTTTATGTTGTTTCATGATAGGGTAAGTGGATAGTATATCTCGGATATGTTTTGAATTTTTTGGGCCGCGCTTAAACCTTGCTTTGTGTCGCAAAATAGTAGACCAACGCGATCTTAGCGCGCCGCGTCGCCCATCGCGTTGGTCAATTTTGTGCAGAAACTGCCAGGCAAAAGTACTAAGGCTTGGTGCAATTAGGACGCAACGCGTCAGGTATCGTGTCAATGGCATCGATGCAGCATGTCACCTCTCGCGTCGATGCCTAGTTATTTCAGTTTTTTTAAAATCCGCATCCAAGGGGGAAATTTAGTCATTTTTCCACACCCATTTTTTATCCTTAACACGGGATTATATTCCCAAATCTCCACTTTATTGATATTTTCCTCAAAATTCATTAAGAACACTCCTTAGGGTTTCAACCCAGAAGTCTAAGGGAACTCAAGATTTGACCGCCAATTCTCAAAATTGATTCAAGAACTGGAATTCCCAATCTAAGGGCTTCAAGAATCATCCATTAGAAACACAAGTAGAATCCCAAAAGCAAATGTTCATCAAAAATTCATAACCTAAGGTACGTGGGGTTTATCCTAAAACTATATGGGCTTATGGAAACAGTTGAATATGATTTAAGGTTTATCAAGGATGAATTTATAAAGGGGTTTTGGAATCTATGTTTTAAATTATGCATTCTAAATGTTTCAACGCTATTGATTTGGCCTTTAAGACTTTCCCCTTAAATTGATTTATACTCATATGTATATGTATGAAATTGAGTTTTTAAGATTGATTGAGAGCATAATTATGAAGTCCCTCTCTTATGGTGAATAGAAGTTTATGGTGTTAGCAGGAATGATTTGGAATGCATGTTTTAGGGTTTGAAAGTGTTTTTTCTAAATATCATAGTATTTGAACATGATTTAGAGATGACGAGAGAGAGTTTTTTGATATAACTATATCCTTGTTTAAAAGAGAAAGAATTCCACATGATTAAAAACTTTGAAATAACCACCTTGTGTATTTGAAATGTCGAAAAAGAGAGTTTCTTGCATATGTTTACATGAGTTTTATGAAAGATATCTTTGAAATGATTTATTGATATGGTGTTCCCAAGCCTTATGTTTTGAATGACGAGAATTATAACAAGCTATTAATGGCTCAGAGATGCGACTTTCAAGTCAATAGTATGACGATACCATATAAATATATGCCATAATAGAGATAGTATTTTCAACGATTGATTTAAGAGAATACATGTTTTAAAGAGTTAAAAATGGGCTTAAAGAGGATTAGGTGGTTACCCGAAGAGGCACGAGTCAATCAACTCATTTCCTAAAATCGTGTTTTGCCGATACGGGTATATTATTATTGTACGCTAGCGACGACCCTGTGGTGTAGCAGAGACAGAGACTCCAGCCCTTATGGCAAACTCCGGTTGGGGGCTTGGCTGCCGAGTTAATGGCAAATTCCATATAGCCCGTGGTATTTCAGAGTTGTAGGGTACACGACATAGTGCAGAAGTAAAATAAAGATGTGTCACAGAGTTCAGATGATTTTATAGAGTCTTTTAAATATGCCCATATGATTCTTACCATATGATATATTTATTAATTATTTTAAATTGCTCTCATATATGTTGAATAAAAATTATTATTTTGAATTTGCTCTGCGTACCAGTACAACTGTATTGACCCTCTACCTTCCAGGGTCTGAGGCTCAATCTAGAGGTCTGGCTAAGCAGTAGTGATTTCAGAGAGAAGAGACTGTATAGTGGTGATCCCTCTTTATTCCATAAGACCTTTTTATTTTAGACTATGTTATTTATTTTGATTTGGGACCACTGTGGGCCTAGTCCTAGATTCAAACATTGGTCATTCTAGCATGTAATAGAGATTTCACAGACTGGTTTAGAAGTTGTCTAGACTTGTTGGATTTTATGACCATGATTACGTATTAATTTTTATTTCCGCATCTTCATTATTTATATGAATATTGTGCATGACTAGATAGAGAAGAGCATTCGGGCTTTCATGGTTCTGAATACTCATCACGGCCAGGGCCTCGATTCGGGTCGTGACAACTTTGTTGGTGGATTTTTGTTTCTCTTAATTTTTATGATTTTCTTGATTGCCACATTAAGGTGAATTTCACTCTTAGAGGCCATTTCTTCATGAAATAGATCCAGTAAAGTAGGAACAGTCCATCAACAAGACAAGCATATGAACACAAAGAAGGGAATTCAAATAACATGAACACAAAGAAGCAAATTACAAACTGCCGAATCAAATACCAAACAACAATAATGAATTTCCACAAATGGGGTTTGAGAAGGGTAGAGCATACATGGATCATTCCACAAGAGGCTGTTTTCAAGAGACCCTCAGTCCAAGTGCAACAAATTCAAGTACAAGAAGAAGAAAACGGTGAAAAAGCATAGTTTTAACAATGAAAGGAGCGAAGAGCCTACACAAAAAAAACAACAGCAGAAAAATAATGTGATAATGAAACACAATAAACAATACATAACAATGGATATCAAAAGCAAGAACCAAAAGGATGCGACTAATACTACAACAGAAACCAACAAATGTAAACCTTTATGAAAGTCAAGACAACACTCTACTCCATATTAACTTTCTACCGTAATAGGCAAAGTCCACACCTTTCGATATAGAATCATGTCATTGTTAATATGAAGCAACGACATATCGTATGTAGTCACCTCCCTCCATAACCGGATCCCATATCATGGTAGCTTTTGAATATTTTGAAGAGATAATACCCAATTACCCCCTGAACTATACCCAAAAAGGCTATAAAACATCTCAACTTAAAGGGGGTCCTATTACCGCCTGAACTAATTAAAAGTGTAATTTTGACACTCTTAGTGCCTACGTAGCACATACGTGGCACAACACACTGAAGTATCCACGTAGGCACTAAGGGTATAAAAATTATACTTTTAATTAGTTTAGGAGGTAATAGGACCCTCTTTAAGTTGAGGTATATCATAGACTTTTTGGATATAGTTTAGAGGGGCAATTGGGTATTTTTTCTATTTTGAATTGTTTGGTGGAAATGAGATCTACTGCCTTTTTACAACTTGAATAGAAAATAATGACCTTTTTGGATCTAAAAATAATTTCCAAAGGACTAAAAGATCATTTCTCATTAATTTTGTGACATTTACAAAATCTGTTGTATTATTTGTGACTTTCAACCAATCAATCAATATGGAATGGGATAAAGTTTTACACGTGATGATTGGTTCTAGGTAAAGCTAATTATTCACTTTCATTAGTTGTTTGACATATTTATTGTTCTCATACCTTTTTTTGGTAATAGTTATCTTTGAAATGTATTAGATTTTTGTCGTGATAACTTATGGACTAATTTTAGACTGACACAAAATTATCACCACATGTGTAAATATTTGTTTTGGAAAAAATAAAATAAATGATTCTTTCCTAAAGATGAGTTATTGACAAAACCTTATTATTTCAACTATTACTTCTCAAGAGAAATCATATCTGCCACCACATGCACCTCATGCCAAGTGCCAATGAGACAATATATACTCACACTACTTCATAGGTACCAAAGCTTCAATAGAAAGCAGAAAAAGGACCAGAAAAATTTCTTGATTTTTGTTTTAACTTCTGTTCTAATTTCTTTTCTCATCTTTTTGACTTCCAGTCACATTTTTATGTGATCTGTAAATGACATCTGAGTTTGTAGTCACAAATATTTAATGTAGCTTTGTGCTTGTGTATTGTGATGGATACTGCAAAACTTAACATCGATATATGTCCATAAAGAAACTTAAGCATGCATATATTTTTTGAAGTTGAATGCCACAGATACATACAGGTTTGTTATTACACGTACAAAAAGGTATGATATTACATGATTTTTAAAGTAGGGAGTTGTGTATTTAATTTGCTTTTTTGTTCCGATTACTGTTTACATTCCATCTAGAAATTTATGAAGTCATAGGGTACGATTATTGATAAAATGTTCGATGAATACTTTTATATTTAGATAGAAAGAAAGAATTCCTTATCATAAATAAAGTTAACGTACTTGCAATGTTCTTTGATATTTTCTCTTTAGTAAAGCCATGCAGCCAACGAAGAGCATTATGAAATGTAGGTCACCAAAAAGTGCTCAAAAATTGTTGTTACTGTAAAATTAACCAATCAAGTCGGAGGAAATTCCTCTGCCAGGCTTAATCAGGTTGAAATTTACTTGTAGGGTTGCGATCCAATAAAGCTGTCTAATGAGGTGGAAGGGAGGGCCAAATGAAAGACGCCAGAGACATGAAAAGTCATGTGAAGAGGAAACCATCATCAAGAATGAAAACATTGAGGCAATTTTAGCCGAAAATTCTATGGAGAGAGATCTCAAGCTGCCGCAAGAAAAGGTGAAAAATTACAAAAGAGTTAGACAAAGAAAGTGAAGCAAGTGGGTGGCAGAGGTTTGAGAGCCAAGAACGAAGGATCGAGTTTGGGTAGGAACATCAACACTGCTGATGAAGCTGCTTTGGCTTATGACAAGACGGTCATTAAAATGAAAGGCATTGTTGCTGTGAAAAACATCCTCAAACCACCACCAAGAGACCCACAAACAAAGAAAATCAACTACATGAATCCACCGTCGTAATCTACAGATGTTGTTAGATTTAAGAAATGATTTATTATTTTGTTGCAGATCCTCTCAATTATGATAATTAAATCTAGCTAACTACCAACTTAGTGGAATGTTTTTTCTTTTTGTATTGGTTGGATTGTACCCTTTTCTCTGTTGTAAAGATCTGAAATTCCCTAACATTGTATGTTTTGGTCTTAGTTTTTCCTTCTAGATGAAAGCAATTTTACTTAAGTTGCACACCAAAACTCAACTAGATCGAAATAAATCAACTAGCATTTTTTTCTCGAATGAGAACTAATTATAATTTTAGTCTCCCAAGTTCTCCTACATATTAGTCCAAAATTGACAAAAATATTAGGAAGATCCAAACCAATATTAAGTTACTAACTAGAAGTTATTCAGGTCAAAAATCATGATGTTCTATTCAAATTTCAGATTATAATTTCTTTTTTAACACAATTTTTACTTTTGAAGTTGTAAGTACGATAGTTAGGCATGTAAAATGTCCTGACAGTCTTTACAAAATGTATAATCTGACACAATTCTATGTTCAGCTCAAACTCTTCAACAATTCTAGACAAAGTCTCCCAGGTATAGCACATCTTGTGTACTACATAGTTTTTCAATTAAACATTTGCCAAAAATTGTTCAGGAAATGAAGTTTTCCGAACGAACATAATCCTTTTCTTTCTCCCTAAATGAAGAAAAACCTAATAGACAAATCTTTCCTAATTCTAGGTAACTTTTCAGTTCCTTGATTTTTCATAGACAAACTTTTCATTACATTTTTCTGATTTGATCTCTCCTTGATATGCGAGTTTCAAGACACAAATGTTATATGTCTAACTTACGATAAGTTAGATATATATTCGAGGTTTTGAGTTGTTTGAACTGTTTGAACTTTTGTATGACATCATAGCTTCTTCGTTGTAAGATGAAGTATTTCTATTAAAAGAAGAGAAAATGCTCTGTTTCCACCTGAACTATAAATGAAATCGCTGAAACACACCCAAACTTTAGGAGTGTCCTATTATCATCCTCGACTAATTAAAACCGTATTTTTGGCAATCTTAGCACCTACGTGGCACATAAGTGTGCCTACATGGACCTTCAGTGTGTTGATTCACTGATGTGCCGCGTATGTTCCACGTAGGCACTAAGGTTGCCAAAAATATGATTTTAATTAGTCTAGGGGGTAATAGGACCCTCCTTAAGTTCAGGTGTGTCTCGACCATTTCCTTTACAGTGCAGGGTAGAAACAGTGCATTTACTCTTAAAAGAAACTAAAAACTAGAGGAGATTTAGGAAAGCAGACCAAGTATTTTACGTGAGTTGGTATTTTGTGACATATGATATTGAACGTAACATAAATGCTTCTTTAATGAAATGTATGTATGAATATATAGTTTAATTTAGAGTCAAATAATGATAGATAGATATGGGTAGTTATGTATGCATTGTTATACATGCGGATAGATACAATACATGACTCATGGGAACGACAATTTTCTTTTTGTTTTAATCTCATGGGAAAAAACCCGAAACCCTTGCAAGAGGCTCACCATTCATCTTTCTTTTGGTGGACTTTTTCTATCCCTACAAGCAAATCCTCTATGCCTGAGCTTTTACTTCCTTCCCCTCCTTATGGAAGCCTTCTTCACCAGCAACTTCACGCTCTTAAAAGGTGTTATTTTAGCCGGCACCTTTTTTCCTATTATAGCATTCTGCGTAACTTTCCAACTTGGAGTCGCTCTATAGAAACCTTTGTGACCTCAGATATCTTAGTGGCAGCATATGCATTACCAGGAGCAATCTTAGTCTTAGCCCTGGCAACTAGGCTATCCTTAGCAGCCGGATTTGCCTTCGGCTTGACAGTGTTTTAGGCTTAGCCTCAGCAACAGACTTCTTCTTCGATGGTACAGGATTAAAAGTCGATGGATGTTTGTAGGAACACTTAATTACTTTCAGCATTTTTTTGTAATTTGGTGCAAGATTTTTTGGTATTCCTCAATGGATTTGATAATGGTATACTTCTTTCGTCAGAATTCTACCCATTCTCAAACCCATTGCGGCTAACCTCACACACCTCCTAGCCGGGTTACTATTTTCCTTCATATATTCTAATACCGAAATGAACTGTAAAGATGCGAAATATCAAAAATGAAGTATTAGCCCAGTTAACAAAAGCAAGCTGCAGTTTGCTCTAATAAAAAACATGCAGTAAAACCAGAACCCCTGAAAATGCTGGAAGTACATACAAAGTTTAAAACATCAAATAATGTACAGCAAAATAATAAAGCATTAACAATCAATGAAATTTAACCTCCTATGGAAGGTTGAATCAATCAAGTTTAACTAAATTATGGATCCACCTTCTATCTTTCAGGGGTTGATTTTCTTTGATGGTGGCTCCAAAATATTTGTCAAAGCATTAGCACCACTTATTTCAATGGCTGCCTCATCATAAGCAACAACAGCTTCCTCAGCAGTGTCAAAAGTTCCCAACCAATGTCTAGTATTGTTTCTTTTGTCTTGGATCTCTGCTGCCCACCTGCCCTATTTTCTTTGTCTAACTCCCCTGTATTTCTTCATGTTTACTTGAAATAGCTTCTTCTCTTTGGATTTCTTCTTTGAAATCACCCTAGTCCTTCCATTTTCAATCATGATTTCCTTTATCCACAACTTCTTAGGTCTCTGGGACTTCTCTCCATGAAGCATTTCCTCCTCGTCACTAGACGAGTCTGTGGTGTCATTGTCCGTCATGTAAATACGCACAACACGCAACATGACAACAGAACTTTTGACCGCTTTTTTGGTGGATTTTTCTACTCTTTCAAATTTTGAGGGTTTTTCAACTGCCACACTTTGGTGATGCTCATCATTAGAAGCCATTGCTTCATGAAAGAGAAGTCCATCAGATCCGACATGTTATATAAAATTGTTTAATGAACTTTTATTAATACAAAGTAAGTGCGCTATATCTCTTCTGATTATTCTAGAAGGAAATTTAAAAGGAAAAAAAATGAGAAACAAACTAAAACCAAACTGATGGACAAAAAAAGGAAAATGAAAATAAATTATTCTCTCCTTTTGGCAGCTTCTAATTTCCAGAGTCAAACAAGTTTTAACCAATATTCTTTTCATGAATTTTTTAAATATTTTATATTGTAAATTACTGCGACTTAGTATACTTTTTTATAGTTTTCAAAAATATAAAATTATCTTTGGATCGGAGGAAATTAGATTTCTTGTCTTTATATAATTTGAATAGAAGAAATTAAATTTTTGATGCAGATATCTTACAAAAGTACCTAGAATAAAAGATACTGAAATTTGTAAAGGAATAAAAAATCATGTCTCCCTAAATTTTTTATCATTTACCTTATCATAATTGATGATTGTAGAATTTACCCCCACTCACTGAAACTCTACATTTTTGTTATATCACTCTCTTGAGTTCCAAATAGAAAATTTTCAACACATTAATAAGTTTGTCAAAAATCCATCTATGGATTTCATCTAATTCAAAAGATAAAATGCTCAAAGACAAACCAACCTAAAAAAATGAGAAAATAAAATCTCTCTCACTCTTACATATTAAATAGAAGAAATGGTCTTTTAAGATCTGTTACATATAAAATGATGATTTATTATATGTAAAATTGAAGATTTTTTTATAAAAGAGACATAAAACTAAAAAAAAACAACTATAAATGGTTGGAAAACCATTTCTCCCCTCCTAAAGCAGTAGCATTACACATATAAGTTAATGAAATGTGCTTATAGAGGCACAAAACAACTCACATGTCACACATATATTGCTTCAAAAATATGACTGGTGGCCCATAAAAGATAAAGAAGTTGAAATCGAACATACCTTCAAAAGAAACTCAAAATCACTCGGACAAACTAGTAATGCAAATCTTTCTTCTTGCCTTTATATGTTTTGTCTTTTGATAGTCATTTATCTAATTCAAAACTTTAGCCACAAAACAATCACCACTATATAGATATGGAAAGAAACTAAATATACATAAATAATGTTTTATACTTGGATGTATTTCATAACAACTTCCCATTTTCACATGTCATTCTTATCTTATATGTTGACCAATAACAAAAAGAATCAACATTTATATCTTTAATCTTTAATATATAATCTTCATCTTTATTTTTAATATATTAATAGTGTAAAAAAACGTAGAAATATTGTTTTGAAATTTCCTCTCTGCATCAATACACAACCAAGACCAACTCTGAAAGCATCACAGTAAACTACAAACCCATCTGAACCGTTTGGCAAAGTCAATACTCAGTTGAAGTGAGTCGAGTCTTCAACTTTTGAAAACTCTTCTCACAAAAATCTGACCACTTAAATTTGACTTTATTCTGAGTCAATCGAGACATGGGGGATGCAATAGAATAGAACTTTTCAAAAAAACATCTGTAATAGCCATCCAAACCCAAGAAAGTCCTGATATGATATCCGATGGAGAGATGGGTCTGGCCAATTTCTCACTTCTTTCGTCTTTTGAGGGTCAACTCGAATGCCATCTCCGGTCATAATATGGCTAAGGAAAGTTACTGATCTTATCCAAAACTCGCACTTACTGAATTTGTCGAACAACTGATGGGCTCTAGGAGTCTGCAATACAATTCAGAGATGGTCTACATGATCAGTTTCACTACACGAATAGACAAGAATATCATCATTGAACACTATGACGAACATGTCCAAGTACTACTTGAACTCTATGTTCATCACGTCTTTGAAAGTTTCATCGGCCTTTGCTAGTCCAAAAGACATCACAAGGAATTCGTAGTGACCATACCAAATGATGAAGGTTGTCTTTAAAAGGCCAAATTCTCTGACTCTAAGCTGATGATAGCCGGATCTTAGGTTTATCTTAGAGTAATAACTGGCACCCTAAAGTTGGTCGAACAATTTATCAATCCTGGGGAGTGGATATTTATTCTTAATTATGACTTTGTTCAACTTATGATAATCGATGCACATTCTGAGAGAACCGTGTTTTGTATGCACGAAAAGGATTGAAGCGCTCCATGGAGAAACACTAGGTCGGATAAATCCCTTATCCAAGAGATCTTTCAACTATTCTTTCAATTCCCTAAGCTCAGCTGGAGCCATTCTTTAGGGAGAAATATAGATAGGTTGGGTATCTGGAAGGAGATCTATTTCGAATTCAATTTCGCTTTCGGGAGGAACTTTGGGGAGTTCTTCAGTGAACACATCTGGAAATTTCCTTACTACTGAAACAGACTTGAGACTTGGAGTCTCAAAACTAGAGTCGTTGAATCAGACAATATGGTAAACATACCCCTAATATATATTTTTTCTCGCCTGAAAATAAGAAACAATTTGACCCCTAAGCACAGAGGTGCTACCCCTCAATTCAATGGCTGGTTCATTGGGAAACTGAAACTTAATGACTATATTTTTACAATCAACTGAGGAATAACATGGGTGTAGGCAATCCATGTCGAGAATGACATTAAAATTAGCCATCTCTAACTCCACAAGATACGTTAAGGTAACTCTATGGGACAATGTAATAGGCAGTTATAGTATACCCCCAAAGCTAAATGGAGCTACCTACAGTAGTACATACTGAGAAAGGTTCTGCTAAAGATTTGGGACTAATATTAAAATCAACTTCTATATAGAGGGTTACAAAGGAGAGTGAATCTCTGAGCTCTAATAAAGCATTAATATGGAGATCAAAGACCTGATCCTGTCGGGACTAGAGTGCATACAATATATTCTGGCTCTGACCACTAGTGGCACTAGAAGTGGCACTCTTCTTAGTTGGTCGACTTACTAGAGCTGATAACAGATTGGACTGACCTTATTAGCATAAATCTTTTCCCAATAAGAAAGTACTGGACACTCTCTAACTCTGTGGACTAGCTTGACGCACCCAAAACACACATCACTACCAGCCTTACACACACCTTAAAGATTCCTACCACATTTTTTGCAAAGCTAATGTGTATGACCACTGTTAACGCTACCCTGTGACTTAGAGCCTAGTGCTCTATCTCAACTGTCATTCCTGAACATTGGAACTAGCACACTATATGAAGATGGATATGGAGCTGAGAATTTCTGATGGAACCGAGAACAGTTTCCACCCTCTGACCTCGACTGAGAAAAGTTAAAACTACCTATTCTAGCCCTCTTATTCTTCCTCTCTTTCTCTTTCAGGTTCTCTTTCTTATTCTAGTAAGCATGAACCATGAGCCTAGATAGGTCCATATCTTTAATCAATATAGCAGTCTGACACTTCTTGACCACACTATCTGATACACCTACAACAAACATACTATCAACCATCATCGAAGGAGCATACCTGGCCAACTTAGTGAACTTACGTGAGTATTCCTTCACACTTATACTGCCTTGAGTTAATTTAATGAACTCCGGCGATATACCAAAAACAAACTTACTCATTCTAAACCTATTATCAGCAACCACCGAAGGAGAATACTATGCCAACTTAGTGAACTTAAGAAAGTATTCCTTCACACTTATACCGCCCTACATCAAGTTAATGAACTCCTGTACCTTAGATTCCCTTAACTCTGAAGGAATGAACTTTTCTAAGAAATCATGGAAAATGCCTCCTACTCAACAGGCCCTGCCTCAACACCCCTCTCTTCCTTCCAATGCTTACACCAGGTGCGAGCTTATCCTGTAACTTGTATGCAGCAAACTCTGCACTCTTAATTGAAGTGACACCCATAAAATCTGTCACTTTTTGAACCATAACCATAAACTCCTACAGATCCTCCTTAGATTTGGATACCGAAAATAAGGTGGAATTTATTCAGGTGAAATCCTGAATCCAAGCTACAATTGTATTTGCCACTTGGTTGGCTAGGACAATAGCTCACTGGTTGTTCTGAGTCACTAATAAATGAGAAGGTAGTGAAAGAAGCTCTGAACTCAGCGTGAGAGATATTCTCATTTAGGAGATCTTTCTGAAGAACTGGAGGTGCGAGATGGTTCTAATATTTTCTTTTGTTCTTTCTTCTAGGAGGCATAGTCTATAAATGGAATAAAGGATAAGTCAGAAATAGAGTTTAAATAGAGCTCATACTCATTCACACGACATGAATACTGAAAGAAGTGAAACATTTTCTAAAATATTTTGAAGCCTCTTTTCCATAAATGTGGCATTCTTTACGCTATGCACAAGACACTACTCAACATGGATTTCAGACTCCCTAGGACACTTTAAAAACTTAGGATTTGATACCAAGTTTTGTCAAGATTTGAGTCTACCACCTAGTCGCGACAACTATGCTTATGATCACAGGTGACTACAAGCTAACCCATGAGTTGGTACCTGTTGTGAGCATAGAATAAAATATGAACATAACACATATGTGGAAGATAAACTGATAAAGAAATGTATATCTAAATAATGAATTATCAAATAATAAATAGCTAAAACATCTGATAAGAACTGAAAGCGACTAACTAACTGTCTAACTGTTTTGTCTGTATGTCTGAAAGCCTCTAAACTGACTGAGGAGTTGATGGGAAAAACCCCCAACAATCTTCGACTGAATGAGTAAAATAAAATACTGGAATAATTGAATAATCATAAAATATCATCGATGGATAGGGAATCACCACTACAGCTATTGGATTACATTGAGTTGTCTAACTGCAGTCGAGAAATTATTCTTTTGAACTAATGATATAATACATCATAGCGCATAGAAGAGTATACAGGCAGTACTTTGAATGTACTAGTATATGAGATGAGGTTAGTCTTATATATATAGGGTACTGTGTATATGAAATAAGGAATAACTGATTAGCATATGATAATTGAAAATGAATACATGAAAACTATGACATCTGAGAATGAAAGACCAAGCATAAATTTGTAATATGAAATAAGTCTAAAATCTAAAAGACTGTAAATTATATAACTAAATAAATAAAAGTTTGTACACTTGGTCAAGAAAGCCTGAACTGAAGTTATACTGAATACTTTATTGAGACTATGGGAGATATCATCTAACTGACATGCCCCAATCTGATCCAATTGGGGTTCAACTTGTAACCCTTGTTGGAAGGGTGTCAGTATTATGCCATGGGTACCAATAATGGTTGTGTGAATCCACCAATCTGATATCTCGGAGGACTAGGGAGTCATTCCTAAATTGGTGGGTGACCCCTAAAAGAGTGTCATTCCTAAACTTGCAGGTGACATCTAATAATCTTGTAAGGTAGAGAATACTTCTATTCTTATCTCCTGCAAAATCTCATTTCATGATTGTACCTATGTAAACAGGCCTATTATCACCAAATAAACTCATGCCTTATTTTGTGATGGCTATGATCCCTGGAAGTCATGTGCAAGGTCATCTCTATATCAATTCTTATTATCTTATGCTTCGTGCTTACACGTTTCACTAGGGTTTATCATGAAGCTCGTTTGATGCCTTTGGATATTTTGTGGAGGAAAAATGTTTAATGCAAGGTTACATTCTTTATTGCATACTTTTGGAGATTCTATAAGTTCCTACCGATCATTCGGGGATAAATAATCACAAGAGAGAGATAATGTAAAACCCAACATTTTTTGATCTAGAAATCTAACTATCGTTCCTACGTGTGTAAACTTTAAATCCATGATTTATATTTAAATTCATGTGTCATTATCCTTATCCTAGTGTTTGAAGTTATTATGAGGCCAAAAATGTAATAGGAATTACTTAGAATGAAAATAATCTAAGAGTCTTTCATTCAGCCAAATTTATGTATTCGATTCAACAAGGGTCAATTTTAAACCTGTATATATTTTGATATATATGGAATTATTCAGCTTAAAACCCACCAAATTGTGTATAATTGAATTATCTTTTCAATAATACCAATTTTACCTTAATCTGATATCCAACCAAAAAGTTATGATCATTTTCATAAGAACTAGTATGCCACCCCGATAAGACGCAGTTGCTTCCCCTTTTTTTTGATTTAAATAATTGAGGGACAATTGGGTCTTTTTCTATAATACCCCAAAAAATTCAAACCAATATTAGAGCTATGTACCAATATCATTCATAGTACATCATATTTCTTTTATAGTTTTATGAGTAGGTTAGATGTATATTAAGGCTTCAAATAACTCCTAGCTATCAGACGAATCAAAACATTCTTTACCGATTGAATTCTTGATAAGGATATTGGTATAGTCAACTCAAATGAGAATATATATCATTATGCTTGGAATTTTTGATCGCATGACCTATCAACAGATAGATAATTGAATTATCTTTCCAACGATACCAATATTGCCTAAATCCAATATCGGAGCAAAGAGTTATTCCTAATTTACTCCAGCATGTTAGGCTAGAAACAGTGTGACGACATTTGTGGTAGCTTACCACATTTGTGACGCCCTATCAGGATGGTCGTCAGCCTTAGGAAGAAACCAGATCCTAAGTGAAGACATTCATGGTAGCTTACCATACTTGTGATGCCCTATCACGAAGGTTGTCGCCTTAGTAAGAAACCATCTCCTAAGTGACGACATTCGTAGTAGCTTACAAAACTTGTCATGAAGGCCGTTAGCCTTAGGAAGAAACCAACTCCTAAGGGATGACATTCGTGGTAGCTTACCACACTTGTGATGCCCTATCACGAAGGTCGTCAGCCTTATGAAGAAACCAGCTCCTAAGTGACGACATTCATGGTAGCTTACCACATTTTTAATGCCTTGTCACAAATGTTGTCAGACTTAGGTAGAAACCTTCAATTCCAGCTCTTGTGTGATGACATTTTTTATGGGTTGTCAAATTTTTGATGTCTTGTCACAAATTTCGTCAGCTATGATTTTCAGCACCTGGAAATTTATTTCATAGGGGTATTTGGTATTTTCCTTCACCTTCCATGACTTATAACCCTAAAGAGGCATAATTTTTGCCATTTTCCATCAGTTAAGTATCTTAAAAGCCCTATCTTACACTCTAAATCACAAGATTAGGTTTTCTCTCAAGATCATCTCCTCAAGAGAAAGCCTAAGGAATTCTTCAAGAATCTTCAGAAACATTAGATCTATTTCAAGATTCAATTACTAAGGTATGCATAGTGTTCATCTATGGATCCAATCTGATCATAGAGCTGAAGAACCATGTTTTAAATACTATTTTCTGAACTTTTTGTGGTGATATGAGCATGTACATATTGATGATTGTTTTTTAAGTTTCAAGATGATATCTAGAGGTGTTTTCATGGAATATATATGCTTGTTAGTTGAAAACTATGAACCTTAGATGGTGTAAAATGGTACAAGTTATGAAACACACCTATGCCTTAAAGAATGCATGGAAGGTGTTCGATAAAATACTTAGGATGCTAGAAATTCATGTTTGTATGGTTCCATGATGTCTAAATGACAAGTCCATGTTAGCTATATACCTTAATATGAATTCTATGCTTTTCATGTGTTGCTATTATTGTGGTATGAAGCATGTATGATAATGGAGATTTATAATATGCATATGAAATATAGATATGCACTCCCTACCATGCTTAATATATTGAGGAACTACATGATGTATAATATCCTCTATTTATGATAATGTAAATTGTGGACACCAATTTTATGATCAAGTTAATCATGTTGTGTCAGTTTTCTTTCATCGAGTCCTAGGGGTATTTGTACCCAAAATCTATAGCTTTGTGCCTAGAGCGATGTTATGTTTCACGATATACAAAATTAAGCCATGATTCAGTAGAATTCAGTTAGTCATGTTACTTAGGAAACCTTACGGTCTCAGTCAGTTATCAGATATCAGTAGTATTCCATCAGTCAATGAAATTCAGTAAGTTCCACTTACGTACAGTCAGTTAAATCATGTTCAGTCTCTTCAAATGGGAGTAGGAGTTTGCATCGAGTGAACCCATGGATGGTAACTCACCTGTATCTGAGGGTGTGATTCTTAGCAGTCATCCTTATGTTCCAGAACTATATAGCCAGCATAGGTTGAGATATTGGATCCTGTTATATGAGAGTAGATGAGGTGGCTTAACTTGTTATATGAGGGTTCCCACCATTCTCACTAGAGTTACCTGTTATATGAGGGTTTCTCACATGTTGTACTTACCAGTGGTGTGGTATTGACACCCTTCCAGTCAGGGCAGATATTGGACCCCATCTTAGCCATAATGGGACATATGGGGCATGTCAGTTAAACAACTACCTCTCACAGTTTCAGACTTAGTCTAAGTAAAAGAACTCATATAGTTCTTCAAATATCAGTATACCTGGACTGTCAAATATAGTCAAATTTAGTTATAGTGCAGAACTGAGATAGTTCCATGAAATTTAAGACTGTCAAATACAGTCGCCCATGTTATTAGAACTATAATTTCAGCCATGTTAGTTATCAGTAAACCATGTATTAGCTTACATATCTAGCTATCATGTACTCATGACCTTAGTTACTATGTATGTATGTTTACACTCTCATGTTCATATCAGTCAGTCAGTTAGCATTGTTCATGCAAGTAAACTCTTTTGCATTAGCCAGCCTCACTCGTATACTAAGTACTCCAGTTGTACTGACATATTTGTGCTATGGTTCTTTATTTCATGTTACACCATAGGTTCACGAGCTCCAGATCAGCTGTAGCATCCAGCCGTAGAGTTGCAGGTAGTCCTTATCCATTCGAGGGCGATATTATTTTATTTCATTTATTATTTCATCTCATTTTTGCTAGTCGGAGTTAGTTGGAGACATGTTCCTTCAACTCCTTATTCAGATAGTACTTAGAGGATTTCAGATTCAGTATTCAGACTTATGTTCAGATTTGATTCAATTTTCAGCTGTTTTGGGTATCGTTCACCCATATGGATATTATGTTTTGACAGATTCTTTATTCAGTTGAACCTTATGGCCTACATGTTCATGTTTTCCCCATTATTATATTATATATGCAGTGTACACGTATAGATATCAGTCATTGTTTAGCTTGTGGTCCCTCGGGGTCATGAGCACCGTGTAGCATTCCAATTGAAAAAATCGGGGCATTATATTTTCCCCCTCAACCCAATCATCCATAACATGACTCGGGGAATCTTTTTGGTTATTATGTCCATTCTTCCCAAAACGCTCTCAAGAAAAAACCCTCCCCTTTTCCCAAGAACAAAGTCAATTCCTTTTTCCCCAACAAATTAAAAATCCAAGTTTTCCAAGCTCATGAATCTTCAAGAATAGAGTTTATTTCCCAAGTCAAGAAGCGTTAGGTACATGGGGCTATCCTTAATATCATGGGCATATGTTTTACCATTTTAACAAGCTTTAAAGTTATATAAGTATGTATATGTTGTGAGTTTTTGAATTTTTTCTCAGAGCATGCATTGTGAAACCAATTTGATGAAAAAACATAACAGTCATGGGGTTTCCTTTAATAAACTTGATTTAAAATCTCGTGCATATGTTATTTGAAATCAAAGAGTGATTACGAATGTGAATTATGAACTTTACTTTCCCCATGATTATATTTATGGACTTTGCATGGAATGAATTGTAAATTATTTTGAGGGCATGATGTAAGATCCCCCTCTTGATCATAAAGTGTTATGCATAACAAATGTTTGGGATGGTTTATAAATGATGATGAATTTTTGAGTCTTAAATGTTTTGTTAACCACTAGGAATGTGATGAATGAATGGAATTCTTTTGATGGTCATTCATATGTTTTTGAAAGAGAAAGGTTATGGAAATATACGATATGAATGACTTGCAAGTATGGGTATTATGATTCCCTATTGTGAAGTACCCTTACAAGAATGAGAAAAGTATTGTTTGTAAGAATAACATATGTTTTCTTGTAAGAGGATAAAACTAGGCTTAAAGAGAGTAGATGGATACCCAAAGAAAACATGAATTGAAAGACTTTATGCTGGAAATCGTGATTTGCTGACATGTTACTTATTACCCTATTTTGTGATATTGTGTACCTTGATTCATGTCATCCCGATTTATGATTATTGTTAGGAGCCCTGCTTTATGATCTCGCACCCTACCATGACATGTTGATTTGATTAGTGATTTTGGTACCCTGCTTTGTGATCTTATGTGTTCCCCTTACCTATATTCCAATCCTTACAGAAAACTTCGATTGGGGGCTTAGCCACCGAGTCAAGGACAGATTTCATATAGACTTGGAATGATGAACTTGTAGGGTTTACCATTTGACTCAGTAGTGCAGTAACGAGTTGAGTCTTGATTTTAATAAAATGTTTTGACACTTATCAAATTATGCCCATGTGTTTTATGTATATTCTAAGATAAATTGTTTTCTAAATGCTCTCAAATATTTTATATGGAATACATGTTGTTTTTGGTTAGTTTTGCGTACAAATACATTCAATATATTGACCGCCATTCGTGGAGGCTATATTATCTCATAATTTAGATTCTGAGGTAGATTTCCATGGTCCAGCTCAGCAGTTGATTACTTTCAGAATGCCAAAATTGGTGAGCCTTCCTTACTTCAGAAGTCCTTGTATTCTTATGTTAGTTCATTTGTCTTAGGGTCTTGTCGGGGGCCTTGTCTAAGTCTATATTGACTAGTAATTCAGTAAAGGATTTGTAGACGGAATTGGGTCTTTTATTGTGATATTTTGTTGACACAGTTTGTATTATAAATTCCTTTAAATTTCATTATATCTTACACACTTTAATTTATGTATGGATTTTTCTTATGA
Organism: Capsicum baccatum var. pendulum; assembly: GCA_030864225.1. NCBI lineage: Eukaryota > Viridiplantae > Streptophyta > Magnoliopsida > Solanales > Solanaceae > Capsicum > Capsicum baccatum. The sequence continues at coordinate 248,871,319 of CM061550.1, forward strand.
TAGTATGCTAAGGGGTCTCTCGGAACTTCGTGGTTCGGGATGCCCATTGCAGCCAGGGTCCCGGCTCGGATCGTGACAAAACCTTAAATATTTCCCCTATAGGAACTGAGGTTCAAGATGGAGTATGTTGTCCAATAGTTCTTTTTTGGGGCATGATCTAAAATGGGGAAAAATTAAGGGTTAGAAGTAATTTTTTAAAACCTGACTTCTTAGCACAAACTAGAACATAAAAGAATGAAAAATATTCCTATATGTCTTGTACCCCCACCCCCCCACTTATATGTGTGACACTGCATACTCATAAAAATGACTCTACTAGACATGGAGACTACACAAACACCTAAGGATACTTGAACCATGCTCTGATACAAAGTTTGTCATGATCCAAGATTAGGACCTAGACATAACGGGCACTCAGGACTAATAAAGGAATGAGAGAACCTTTTAGAAAATCATCATGAGCAGTATATTAAAATTTGCAGAAAAGACCCAATATGGAGAAATCCAACTTAACTATAAAAGTAATTTATCCAAATCTATAATAAAATGTTATGACATCAACTATATACGTATATAAATCCTCAAACTTGGTTTTGCAAAATCTAAGTCGAGACTTAGCCCCGATGATACCATAGAATAGATTATCAAAGTCTAATATAAGGAAAATCATATAACATATGGAATATGGAGGGATCACCACTTGCTTAAGTTATCCTGAAGAATCCTATTGCAGCACAACACTATTAGAAAATACTATTGAATCTAAATCATAAAATATTGTAGCATCTAAAAACGTCTAGTACAAGGAATACTGGTATGCAACCAAGGGGAAGGTACAAAATATTTCATAAAGCATGTCAAATAACTGAACATAAGTCGTGAGAACAAGATATGGAAAGTAACTTAATGTATAAGACGTAACATTAGTTATTTTTAGTTCTGTACTAGGAAGTATCACCAACATTATGTAACCCACGAGCTATATGATTTTGGTCTGTACCCGACTATCGGTGCCTCAATCCGTATTTTCTACTTGGACTGAGATATACATCACTATGGACATCATATCATCCTCTTATAGGAAAATCAAAAGGACATCTTGTTAATGGGTGAACCATCCCTATGTCATCCAAACATAGGTTTCAATCATTTGGTCATAAGGACATACACCTTCTTGGTGAACAACATAGTTTTCTTTAAGCCCATTAATAATATTTTCATGAACATTAAACATTTGACAAAATATAAACCTTTTGTAGGTGCAATCATTAAGTTGGTATCATCATATCAAGACTTACAAGTCATACATATCATCCCATAAAATTTTATTTACTTGTTAACTCATTAGCCCAACCATTTTGATGACTTATAATAAATACATTTGAAAATTCCATTATGTTTCTTTAGAGTCGCTATAATTTCATCGTTTTTGCAAAAATATGGGCAATGGGACTAAATCTAATTTTAACACCATAAGGTTTAGAATCTCCCAAGTAATTTACGAAAAGGATGATTTCTGGAAACCAAACATATTCTAACTTAAAAATTCATAGTATGAAGATTTAACAATTTAAGTAACAATCTCAAATCCCAAGTTCAAATAAAGATTAGACACAATTCATAGAGAAGGGCTCGGAAAGTTTAAATTATATCATCGTTCGTGGAATTATTCTAAACATTAATTCACAATTCTTATGAATAAATACATACATAATAAGAAAAATATTTAAGTATAACTTTGTTTTAAAGGGGTTTATCCAACATATCATATGAAAACAATTGAGGAGAATCATTGAATTTAAAGACCCCGAGCTTGATACTTGCTTGAAATTGAGAGTTGGAGTTTTAGAGAAGGAAAAGGATTTGGTCTAACTTGTTGATTATTTTCTAAGAACTAACTCCTATTTGATTATTTAATCATGCGAAGAGGTTCTGGAGTAAATAAAAGACCAAACTATCCCTTAAAATCTCTTTAAAACTGCAAAAAAATCTTGTCTCATGGTTGAGGTAATGGGCCGTCAACCCATTGATGAGTCGTCAACCAAATAATAAATTTATGGATAGATTTTGATCTTAGTTTTTAGGCTTGAAGTCAAACTTCATGATCTGTCATCAAGTTAACGAGCCATCAACTTTGTTGTCAACTTCACCCATCGATCGTTGGAAGATGGACACCCTCTGATAAAATGATCATAACATTGTACTATGATATTGGATTGACAAAAGGTCAAAAACATTTGAAAGAAGACTAGGTGAACTTTAATTTGGTGGGTCATGATATGAATAACTCTTTATATTCAAGGAGTTATGCTCATACATGGCCCTGGTAAAATTCTTATTTGAAAACTCAGTCAGTAAAGAAGCTTGCAACTTAACTTTATAATAGAATTTCCTTAGGAGTTTAATTGATATCAAAAATGCTTTTCATGCCAATTAATTGGTCGTATCACTTATTTATCATTTAAAATCATCGGTTTTTGATCTATACACATTTAAAAATGGTTTGAATCGTAGTTTAGATATCTCGGGCGTTACACTAATACTCTAGAATATGTAGACTTCTCCTAACTACAAATATCAATGATGCCACTCTATAACCTTCTTGATTATTCTAAATGTCTATGATATTTATATTTTCAAAATATTCACTTTTGATGTCTCTTTATCTTTTTTCTTGCCTTTAGATCTATTGAATTTGTATAGTCATTTGTTATTCAAACTTTTGAAATGGTAAGAAATCAAAATACAAAATAAGTAATGTGACGTTCTTAAATTTGTTTAGTAACATCTTTCCATTTCACTTGTCATTCTTATCATATATGTGGACCAATAAAAAAGGAATCAACATAAATAATTTACTAAATAGAAGTTGCAATTTAGATTTTCTAACCAAATTTATCAAACTTAATGCTTATCTGTCTTATCATTATCTTCCTAAAAGGGAAATGTAGTGTAGTATAGTGGGATTAGTTTGATCAATAATGTAACATTTACCACCAAAACCTAATGAGGGAAGTCACACTTTTATCGTTCAATATTTACTCCCATAAGAATTTAAATATTCCAAGTTCCAATTTTTCTATTAACAGATGATGAGAACACGTTCTTCCATTTCAACTAAACTAAAGGGAGCACCAACACCTAATTTGAGGGACAAACTGATGGACCTCTTACATGGATAGATTTTATTTAGTTATTCATAGGTAGACTGTCCAAGATAACAAAATGCTATTTCAGTTAGTCATTGGTGGACTTACGCGTTGTTTGATACAGATTATACATAATTTTATGTGCCTTCTTTTGCGATACATATATATATGTGTTGTATATATATATATATATATACATATATATATATATATTCCTGCAAAAAACTACAGAGGGGGACTTGGCCTGACATCGAAATACAACCTTTTGGAAAGCAAAAGAAGAGTAGTATTTTTTTTAGTTTGTAGAAAACTGCCAAAAATGAATTAGTTATGAAATACCATTACAGCTATTGTGTGTTATCTATATCTCTACAAGTGACCAGGGGTTATTAGTTTCATTCTAGTAGCAGGTATCTAATGTATATGGGGAAGATGCATCTCCTTATATTTTCTTGCATATAGCTGATGTTTTTGGAAAAAGTACTACAATATTGATATGAAATTGAAATTAATAATTATAATAAAATAGTCACAAATGTTGTGTCATGGAAATCTACTTCCATGAAAGCAATTTCATCTGACTTCGGTGCAAATCCTTTTAACCGGTCGGTCCCCAAGGTTCTACAGCTACTTCCAACCACGTCCACTCGTGACTGGAAGTTTGGAGGTTGCTCAAAACTATTGCCCAAAAGCAGAGAACATAGGAGGAATATATTTTTCTTTTACTTTGTTTGTGGTGTGACATTTGTTCTCAAATAGAGTGGTTTATATAGGTGAAGAACAAAGGATGTTACAAATGTGAGTTAATGGTGAATTGAATGAATTAATTCCTCACCAAATGAATTCATCCATTCAAGGAATGAATTAACTTATCAAGAATTAACTCATAAAATGAACTCTTACGTTCAAGGAGAATTGAAAATACACAATTACAAAAGAATAAAGAAGTTACATTATTTTCTCACAATGTATCTTCTAAATATTTTTGATAACAATGTATTTGGACTTCTCTTTTTGGATAAGGTTAAAGAAGCTTTAGAATTTGACTTTGGGTTCTAACCATTTATTAAAAATGCTTTCAATCCCCCACAAATGCAAAGACAAAAGAATAGAAAATCTTTTTGGCAGATAAAAGGAATATGTACTTAAGTGTCAATATCTTTTGATTTGAATTAACATGTAGTGATATGAGGCAACGATAAATATCCAAATATTCAAGTACTCTAGAACTAGATAGACATAAGTTGAGACCCCCACAAACCATACCATATCCTTGATTTTAATCAACCTCCTCAATAATACAAAGTGCTTTTATGATCATGCACACAAACCTTGGGTCTCAGGAGTGCTCTAGAAAGATAACCAAAGTCTTTCATAAAAAGGTGACTAACCTTTTACACTCACTTAGGTGATCCATCAAGTCTATCGCATAGACCACCTTAAGGCTATGGATCATTAAGAGAAAAAATAATGTTAACCTTATAATACAATATCTCATGCCAAAGGGATAGGATATGTAGTGTTTATTGTAGGTCTATATGGCTTCGTTTGACCGAAAATGGGTATCCACCATATTACCTCAATCCATGGGATTTAGCCCCATCCCCCTCATTGATTCAAGGACCATTTTCCTTTTCAAACCCTTGGTCATACGATCCGCTAAATTTCTTTCGGACCTTACATATTCGAAGGAAATAACACCATGTTTCAATAATCGTTTCATTGCACTATGTATGATGTGAATATTTCTATTTTTACCATTGTGTATTGTATTTTTAGCAATCCCAATTTTCGTCTTTGAGTTACAATGTAAAAATACTGGTGACATTTGTCTTTCCCATAAAGGCGCGTCTGTCAAAAGATTTGTCAGCCACTCATTTTCTTGCCCTTCCAACTCGGGAGCAATGAATTCAGATTCCATGTTAGAACGTGCTATAAAAGTCTACTTTGAAGACATCCGCGAAATAGCACCTGTACCTAAAGTAAAGACATAGAAACTGGTCGAGCTAACTTCATCATTGTCAGTAACCCAGTTTGCATCACAAAAACCATCTAAAAAATCAGGAAATTTATTAAAATGCAAACACTAATCCATAGTACGGCTGAAGTACCTTAACAAGCAATGAAGAGCATGTCAATGTTCACTACTGGGATTATGAGTAAATCTACTCAATCTACTCACAACATAAGCTATATCAGGCCGAGTATAGTTCATGATAAACATTACACTCCAAAATTATTTTAGCATATTCAGTTTAAGAAACACTGAAATCTTTATTCTTTTCCAAGTGTATGATAGGATCATAAGGAGTTCTCAGTGAAAATACATCAAAACAATCAAAATTTTTCAACATTTTTCAATATAATGAGACTGACACAAATAGAAACCATTAACAGTTCTTTTGATTTATATTCCTAAAATCACATCAGCTTCTCCAAGGTCTTTGATTTCAAATTTAGAAAATAAAAATTTCTTAATCTCATTTACAACATTCACATTAGGGCCAAAGATTAACATGTCATCCATATATAAATATATAATCACACAGTTCGATCCAATCATTTTACAATAAACAAAGGTATGAAATGAATTAATAACAAAGCCATTATGTTTTAATGTGAAATTAAATTTTTCATACCACTACTTAAGTGCCTGCTTAAGTCCATATAAAGACTTTCTCAATTTGCATACTTTATCATCCATTTAAAAATGCAATTTTGTCATCCATTTGGTGTACCACTAAACTATGAATAGCAGCTAGAGAAAGAAGGGTCCTAATGGTCGATATTTTAGTCATAGGAGAATAAGTATCAAAATAATCAACACCTTTTTTTTTTGGTTAAAACCCTTAATAACAAGTCTGCTTAAGTCCATATAAAGACTTTCTCAATTTGCATAGTTTATCATCCTTTTAAAAATACAATTTTGTCATCCATTTGGTGTACCACTAAACTATGAATAGCAACTAGAGCAAGAAGAGTCCTAATGGTCGATATTTTAGTCATAGGAGAATAAGTATCAAAATAATCAACACCTTTTTTTTGTTTAAAACCCTTAATCACAAGTCTAGCCTTATATTTATCAATTGTAACTTCAGGCCTCAAATTTTTCTTAAATATCCACTTTCTACTTATGGGTTTACAACCTTTAGGAGAATCATACAAGTCCCACATGTAATTAGAGACTGTTTTCACGACCCAAACTAGGGCCTGTCCGTGACGGACATCTCGAACCATGAAGGCCCGAAATGCCCTTCTCTATCCGGTAATCATGCACAACACTCATATAAAAATAAGATGCAGAAACATAGTCAGCTCTGGAACTATGGTCAAATTATAATATCAACATAAGTATGGAAAACTGTAGTCCAACTACAGCTAAATGACATCTGACTCAGTCTACGAAATCTCTACTACATGAAAATCTGATAAATGTCTGAAAACTGGGACAAGCCCCCCAGTAGACCAAAAAAATAATAAGGGTCATAATCTGAAAGACGGGCCTTCTGGAATAGAGAAGCCTCACCAACTGAACACTACAAACTCTGTCGGACGAATCTACTACCTTTCTGGACCCCTAGATTGAGCCTCAGAACCTGGAAAGAGGAGGGGGATTCAATACAGATGTACTGGTATGCAAATTATTCCAAAACAAAAAATTTATATAGATAAAATAGTTGGAGAGAAAATCATCAGATACTATACATGAAATAGTTCTAAAACACATGGGCACTTTCTGAAAATCACAAATCATTCTTATCAATGCAATGTCTGATCTTTGTATAACTTTTGAGTTAGGTGGCACTCCCCTACAATATTGATATTCCACGGGCCGTATGGAATCCACCATTGACTCAACGGGGAAGCCCTTAACCCTAGTGTGCTACAAGGTTTGGAGTTTCTGATTCTGATATGCCACATGGCTCTAGGCTAGCGTAATATAATATGCCCAGATCGGCAAATCACGATTTTGGGAAACGAGTTGTCTGACTCATGCCTTCTTCAGGGAACCACCTAAGCTCTCTTTAAGCCTAATTTTATCCTGTTATGAATCATGCATTATTCTAGTTTCAACATCCAAAAATTCTAACTTTCAAAATGTATTCTATTCTGTTTTGAATTACCATGGCATAATCTGAGTTGGTGTCGTCACACCAAGACTTGCAAGTCCTATTATTGAGACCTATTGCATCCTGCATACTTCTTTCATTAAAACATAATTTAGACCAACCAAACATGCAAATAGTATAAGATATTTCATGTTCCAAAAGCATAAGTCAAAACTATGCGAGAACCCTTCAAACATAAGGTGGTCATGGGCTTTTGGCAAAATCCATGCTATCTTTCATTATATGTATTTTCAATATTTTTTAACACAAACAACCCTTTCTCTTTTGAAATTGAAATCATAATTCAAATATAACATCATTCAAGACATTTCATAACATGCTTTTCAAGATGTAGTTTAGAACAATTCATATCATATTGAAGATGAGAAAGATCATAACAAAAGAGGGGTTCATTATAAGTCATGATCTCAATTGAATATTTATCCTTAAACACATTCATACATATATATATATATATATATATATATATAGATAGATAGATAGATAGATATATAATTTTCCAAACAATTTGGGGGAAGCCCTAAAGGCCAAAACAATATCGTCAAAACTTCTAAAATATGATTATATTCATAAATCCAAAACCCTTTTTTCTTAAAACATGATTTCTAAGCCCATGAGATTTTAGGAAGACACCGCGTACCTCAAAATAGGGAAACAATGGGTGTTTCTTGAAGCCTATGATCTAGAGATTTTGAATCTTCAATCGATTTTGAAAACCCACGGTTTAATCTTGAGTTTCTTGAATTTCTTATTTGAAACTCTAGAGAGAATTCTTGATGATTTTAATGAAAATAGGGTTAAGTTTCTCAAACATACCCTAAATCCTTTGTTTGGACGGTTTTAAAGGCTAGGAAAAAGTCAAAATTACCCTTAATGACTCCTAAACGGAACTGGAAATTTGAACTTAAAATCCCAATTTTGGGTGCTATTGCGACGTGCCACAATTGAGGTGGTCCACTAGAATTCGACGAGTGGGAAATTGGGTGCCTCCGCGATGCGCCGCCATTGCGGAACCCCACTTAAATTTGATGATTGTAAATTTGACCCTCTCCACAATGCGCTAGACACCAAAATGACGGTGTTTATGACAGTAACCTTAAATTATTCATAACTTCTTCACCGAGGGTCCGTTTTGGACGAATCTTATATCGTTGGAAAGATAATTCAGTCATCTATATATTGAAAGGTTGAAATATAGGAAATTCCACATGAAAATTAATTTAGATCATTCTAGAAGCTAATGCTTAGACTTTCCATGGACGGAATTTAACTAAGAAGACGTCGGGGTGTTACAACTATAGAGTTTAATTCACTTTTAATAGCTTCTTTCCAAAAAACTTGTATCTATTGAACTCATTTCTTCATCATAAGTTTTAGGGTCTTCTTGTATTAAGTAGATAGATACTAATTCATTATTTAAAGTATCCATACCAAAACCCTCAATTTAAAAAGTAGTGATAAAATTAGAACCATAATTAGTCTCAGTTCTACGTCTTTTACTCCTTTTCAGTTCATTTTCATGCTCATTAGCAATAACATCAGATACAAGCATAACATGAGAGTTACAGACATAGATATAGAAATATTATTTTGCACATCACTAGGCACATCATTTTTCAAAGGAAAAACATGCTCAAAAAATTCTGCATATCTAGATTCACAAATAGAATAAACATTTAATGATATAAATCTATATGTAGTACTATTTTGAGAATAACCAATAAAGCCAGTATCAAAGGTCTTAGAACCTACATTTACTTATTTAAAATCAGGCAGACCAATCTTTGCCAAGCACACCACACTTTTAGAAATTTTAAGTTAGGAGCAAATCCTTTCCATAACTCATATGAGGTCTTGTCTAACATTTATGAGGGACTCTATTAAGAATATAACATGCAAACAAGACAGCTTCCCCCACATATATTTAGGTAGACCCGAGCTTAAAAGCATAGAATTCATTATTTTCTTAAGTGTTCTATTCTTTCGGTCGGCTACACCATTTTGCCGGGGAGTATAGGGAGCACTAAACTCATGGATAATACCATTTTTCTCCCAAAAATCTTCTAGATTTTTAATACTATATTCACCGCCCCTATCAGATCTAAATCTCTTAATTTTTCTATCTAATTATTTTTCTACTTCTGTTTTGAATTATAAAAACATGCTTTCAACATCATTTTTAGACTTAAGGAGGTATACCTTAGTGTACCTAGAAAAATAATCAACAAAAGTAATGTAATACTTTTTTCCTCCTTTACTAATAGTGTTCTTAAAATCTGCTAAGTCTGAATGTACTAGTTCAAGCAACTCGGTCTTTCTTCTAGTAACATATTTAAAAGGTTTTTTGGCATGCTTTGCTTCTACACACAGAGGACATTAAGAAATCATTAATATTTATTGCAGGAATTAATTTTATTTTTCTAAGTATTTTAATAAAAGCAATATTAATATGACATTGTCTACCATTCCATAAATTAGTAGACTCAACAATATCAGCGTAATTAGAAATATTTGCATTGACAATCTCTTGATCAATGTTCAGTACAAATAAGCCCCCATTAAGGTATCCCTTCCCAAAAAAGTCTCCTCCATGAGAAATCATTATTTTATTAGCTTAAAAAACAAGTTTAAGGCCTACTTTATTGAGAAGTGCTCCAAAAGCTAAGTTTCTACGGAGCAAGGGAACATATAGAATATTGTTCAAGACTAAAGTTTTTCCAAAAGTTAATTTAAGTAAATTTTTTCGTTTACCCATAACTCCAGCAGTGGTTGAGTTACGCATGTAGACGCATTCGCCATCGGTAGATTCCTCAAAGTCATGGAATAATTCTGTGTTAGTGCATAAATATTTTGAAGCGCCTGTGTCCAACACCCAATTAGTCTTGTTAGCTACCAGATTTGCCTCGATGATAACTGCAACAATTACTTCATCATCCTCTATAAGATGAGCTTTGGAATCACCTTGTCCTCCCTGTTTTTGTCTTTGGTTCTTTTCTTAGATAACACTGGACAACCCTGTGGCCAAGTTTTTCCTAGAAAAAACAAAATCCTTTTGATTTTTTAATTGGACTCTATGGCTTATTCAAATTATTTTTATTTTTCACTTGTTCCTTATTCTGAACATTCTTTTGTTTGCCATTGTACCTGTCTTTTGAAATAGTACCAGAAGATTCCACAAGGTTAGCTTTTGAAGAATTTAGAGAAAGAGCTTCCATCTTATCCTTAAGATGGTTTGCCTCCTCTGTTCTCATGTAACTGATAAGATCTTGGAGAGTTAAATTCTTTTTCTTATGTTTCAATTAATTTTTGTAATCACTCCAGGACGGTGAAAATTTTTCAAGAAGAACATTCTCCTAAAGAATCTCACACATCTTCATACCCTCATTGAGAACATGAACAGTTAAATTTTTATATTAGTGGACTTGTTCCATAATTGATTTATTGTCAACCATTTGAAATTTAATCCATTGTACGACAACATATTTTTTCTTTCTTGCATCATCGACACCATATTTATTTTCTAAACCATCCTATATTTTCTCAGCAGATTTGTAAGTATCAAATAAATTAAAAAAATTATTAGTCATATGATTCAACAAATGTCCTCTAACTGTTTTTCATATTTTCTTTTAGCAACATCATCAATCACAACATTGTTAGAATTATCAGTAGGAGATTCATTAATAAAACATAATCAACTTATAATTGTTCAAAGAAAATCATATTTTTTATGACCAACGTTTAAATTATTTTAGTCCAATGGCTCAAGCTTTGACAAATCAGGAAAAGTTTTGTTTAAAGAAAAAGCCATTCATCAATATTTTATGTAACGAAATTGCTTTCAAATTGTTGGAAAAAGTACTACAATATTGATATGGAAATGAAATTAATAATTATAATAAAATAGTCACAAATGTTGCGTCGTGGCAAGACACTGCCTTGAAAGCGATTTCGGCCCTACTTCGGTGCAAATTTTTCTAGCCGGTCGCTCCCCAAGGTTCCACAACTACTTCTAAACATATGCACTCATGGCTTGAAGTTCAGAGGTTGCTCAAAAATATTCCCCAAAAGTAGAGAACTTAGGAGGAAGATATTTTTCTTTTACTTTGTTGGTGGTGTAACTTTTGTTCTCAAATATAGTGGTTTATATAGCTGAAAAACAAAGGCGAGAGTGAGTTAATGGTGAATTGAATGACTTAACTCCTTACCAAATGAATTCACCCGTTCAAGGAATGAATTAACTTATCAAGAATTAACTCATCAAATGAATTCTTACATTCAAGGAGAATTGAAAACACACAGTTACAAAAGAATTAAGAAGTTACATTATTTTCTCACAATGTATCTTGTAAATATTTTTTATAACAATGTATTTGGAATTCTCTTTTTGGATCAGCTTAAAGAAGCTTTAGACTTTGACTTTGCATTCTAACCATTTATTAAAAATGCTTTCACATGTTTCCGTCTTTTTATTAGTTTATTACTTCATTTTTTATCAACTTTGTGAATCGAATTCTTTATTTTATTTGTTTTTATTCAATCTTTTTAAATTAACAATTACGACGATAGTATGGACTATTCTTAAGGCAATTATTTAAATAACAAAAATCTAGTCTTTCATTTGATATAATTTTCCATAGGGTTACCTTTTGCAACAACTTTCCTTGCAAACCGTTCATGGAGAACTATAATTTTCTTCTTCTCTACATATGGGTAAGGAGCCTTGACGCGCAATCAAGTTATTTTCATGTGATTTATAAAATATCTATGCAAAAGTTGCAAAATTAGCAAATATTTATGCTTTCATCAAGATAGGCATGCTATTGTTAACCCCATTTGAGATGGGGTCTTGATAAGGGAAGATTGCATAAAGTAGTAAGCACCCTTCACCTCCAATCCTTAGGTTGTGGGTTTGAGTTACCAAATGAGAAAAAAAGGATGATCTCCAAGGAAGGATTTCAAAAAGAAGTCAAGATCTTTTTGAATCCTGCACGAACACAGGAATTATGATGCTTTGTACATTAGATTGTCTATTATATAGATATGACATGCCATAGATATCTTTTTAGAAATAATGATTAAAAATACACCCGAAGTACTTTTTTATGAGTTTTCTATTTGAACAATTCAGGTTATTGAGAACAATCACCAAATATTTATCAAATACACCTAGACCATGTGAACAAAATTGTCAAAAGTCAATTAAAAACTTAACTTGCTCATAAATTTTTTTCCACGTGGTAGCTGACTCATTAATTTTTGAGTCGTGTTTTCGTAAGTAGTTCATGAATATTCACATAGGAAATGCAGATGTTTGATAGTTCAAGTAGGAAACTCGCAAAAGAGTGAGTTTTTTAATTTGAACATTATCTCTTTATTTCTTTGTAGATATTCTAATTATTTTCATTACTTATCCATGTGGAGTACCATTTGACACGATTTTTAAATTAAAAAGGGAGTATACACAACATACCATCAAATACAAATCGAGATATGTTTTGATAAATAATTAGCGATAATACATAAAAAAAAAAAATGTACCAAGTAAAAGATGAAAGAAGCTTCAACCATTTCATTTGTTATGCTGACACCTGCGACTCATGCAAATTGTAGTGAAAAACTTGTAACAATATCAATATATACTCATACACAAACTCAAGAAACCTGCAACAGAGAACATAAAAGAGTCAAAAAAATTTTAGAATTCTAGGTCAGTTTTTGTGTTCAGTTTAGTTTAGTTTAGTTCAGTTCTAATTTCTTTGTTTATTTGTCCGTGGTATCTTTCTCTTATAGCCTATTTCTAGAGACAAATATTATGTCTTTGAATTATTTAAATTTCTGATTTAATTTATGAATTCTCTCATGTGTATATGCTATTTTTTTTTCAACAAGGCTGCAATAGAGAAAAAAAATAGTCAAAAAACTTTTAGTTTTTTGTGATCTCTGTTGACACCAGTTTTTAAACCCAAATTATATATATCTAAACTAGATTATGCTACTTGGGGCTTTGGGCAATAGGTGACAAAAGAGTTTTTAAATGAGGTGTAGGCGACACAAGTCTTAATTATTAGGTGGAGGTGACAATTATTTTATTATGGATTAAGAAAGTTGGAGAAGTTTGAAAATAACCCACATTTCATCTTCATCTTCTTTTTGTCGACCATTGTTTTTGTGGTTACCACTACTGTTGCTATTTTATCAATTTCTTAGGTCAAATTTTATTCCGTACATCACCACTTTTCACTTTGACGTTACTTCATAGGAGACCTTGGTAAGTCAAATTATGATTTTTAGTCGAATTTGTCATCTCGGTTATAAAATTATTGCTATTTTTCTTAACAATGGATAGAAGTCGATCATGAATCCAATATAAGTATCCAAAACTTACACAAGTCACTCATCTGGTGCACCAGATGAGTAATTTGTTGCAACAGAAGAACTATCTGTTGCATCAGACTGATTATCTGTTCCATTAGACTGATTATCTGTTCCATTAGACTGATTATCTGTTGCATCAAAGTGATTATCTGTTGCATATTATCTGTTGTATCAGATTGATTATCTGTTGCATCAAACGGATTATCTGTTGCATCAGACTAATTAATCTGTTTGGAACGACACAAATCAGCCCTGCCATAAACCCAATAGATAACCAATATGATTTTTTATTGTTACTGGATTCAAAATTATTTCTTACGTCCAATCATCGACATGTTTACTGAGAATATAATAGATAGAATGAAAATTAAATACTCCCTCCATATCAAATTACCCGTCCCAAATTTTTGAATTTGATATCTCATTTTACTTGTCTTTTTTTATTAATCAAGAAGAGATAATTTCTTTTCATGTTTTAACCTTCGCATTAATCACTTTTTCTTCAAATTAAAATGTAAATATCATTTAATAGGGGTATTATGATAAACCAGGCATGTTATTAATTATTTTTCTTAATCAATGTGCCATTTCAATTTGGGATGGGTAGCATAATTTGAGATAGAGGGAGTTATCTGTTGAAGTAGACTAATTATCTGTTGAAAACCCAATATTGACATGTTTCTAAATCTTAAATCTTTCTATTGCTGCTGAATTCAAAATTACTCCTTATGTCCAATCATTGACATGTTTGTTGAGAAGATGATGGACAGAATGAAAGTTAAATATGAATTAAAATGGTCAAAGTTTATCAAACATAATGTTTTTATTAAGCCAAAACAAATAAAAATACATATTCAGACTTAGAAAAAAAGAAGAAATAAAATAATCTAATTATTATTAATAGATTTTTCATCATTATTATTACTATAGCTAGCCACATCTTCGACAGGTAAAAATAACGCCCTTCTTATCCTGCAGATCTCCCACAACATCCTTACTCTGACAGCGGTCAACTCCCACTGTATATCATGTACCTAGCTCTGTAGTTCCCGTACGTCATATCGTAAAATAGTGACATCCCACATTAGATCGCCCATAGCTAAAACACACATAAATTGACAAAAAATGCAAAAAACAAAAGTAAAGAAAAAAATCCAAAAGTTATACAACTTATATTTACACAAAAATCAAGAAAAAAACTTACCAGAGACAGAGAAAAACAATCAAGTTCTTGAAGAGAAAGTAGTTGAAGGTGTAATATTATGAAAGAAAAGAGCAAGAAATAAATAGATATGTGTTGTAGAATGAACGAGTAAGGAGGGACCTATTTAAAGAGGATAGAATTTGAATGAGTTAGGCAAGAAGGCCCGACTGTTCACCTCCATTTATTAATACTAGTGACTTTTTGACTACTGTGAAAAGTTGTGACTTGATAAGTTCTTCTCAGTGACCATTTTTTTGAGTTGTGGCAACAGATGATATATTTGTTGCATCAGATAATCCATCTTTGACAATAGATATACCATTCATTGCAATAAATCTATGATCTGTTGCAACATATATCTTTTTAATAATCACCATATCTTTATCTTTAATCTAAATTTAGTGAATTTTTTATTATTATATAAATTAAAAAATAGATTCAAAAATAAAAAGGCGCGACTATTCACCTTCATTTATTAATACTGGTGGCTTTTTGATTACTAAGGAAAGTTCTGACTTGATAAGTTCTTTTCAGTAACCATTTTTTTGTATTGCAACAAATATTATTTGTTGCAACAAATCTACAATCTATTGCATCAGATAATATATTTGTTGCACATATAAGCTATTATTTTTAATAATCAACATATCATTAATCCAAATTTGGTAGTCTTTATTATATATTTTAAAAAAAAAATTTAAAAAAAATATGTCCAAGAGTCATGATCAGTTATTAAAATTAAATAACCGTTCTGTTATGGTTATAAATTGTGTTTATCATTTATTTTCTTATTTTTTAATTATGAATTATTTTTCATATTAAATAATCAGAAAGTCATGTCTTTTCACCCTCTTTGTAACAATAACTTTTTTTTATTAATAACCGCCCGTTGCAACATATGATCTATCTGTCGCATCAGATTAGCCTCTGTCGACATGTTGAGAATAATGAATAAGAAAGAATGATAATTAAATAAGAAATAAGAATTTAAAATTCAAAGTCGACCACCAAACATAGATTTTTGAACCCCTTGGGTAGATCAGATATACAAAAGGAGGAATACAAATACAGACGCTAAAAGAAAAAAAAAACATAACCTAATTATTATTACTACTATTATTATTATAATTACTATTAGTATTATTATTACTATTAGTATTGTCAACTGGAAAATTTTCATTCGGCTTATTATTATTACTATTAGTATTGTTAACTGGACAATTTTCATCCGGCTGCAGCATGGCCCTCCTCAGCCTTGCTCCGAAGTTGTCCAAATCTGTCTAGAGTTCATCAAACTGCCTATGATGTTCCGGCAAAGACACGATATGAATATTCTTCTACGAATCTCGATCAAACATATTTGTATTGTAAGTGTAGTAGAGTGAATGGGTGAAAGAAGGCTGGGGGGACTGATGTTTCATTTTTTTATGGAACATTTAGCATCATCTTCATAGGAACATTGTATGTTTTCAAGAAACCAAAGTAGCCTTCCGTCAAAAGAAACATGGAAAAAGTAGCAGAAAAAGAATTTGATGGTCAAAATGGTGGACCGTTAGTCTTGCGATGGACCACCAGGTGTACTGTCAGTATTGTGACAGACCACCAGGTGTACCATCAGTCTTTATCTAGAACATGGCCTTCTTAAGGACTCAGTGATGGACCAAATGGTGGACCGTCAGTCTTGCGATGGACGACTAGGTTTACCGTTAGGTTTTATCCAAAAACCACTCTTTTGAAGGACTGAGTGATGAGCCAAATGGTGGTCTGTCGGTGGACCGTCAGTCTTGAGACGGACCGCCAGGTGTAACGTCAGGATTTATCCAGAAAACACTATTTTGACGGACTTAGTGACGGACCAAATGGTGGACCGTTAGACTTTCGACAGACCACCACTTTGGCCGTCGACTTGGACATGTTTTTTTTGATTTTAAATTTTAAATTCTTTTTTACCTAGGAACATATAAATACTAAATTTTAGGGTTAGCGGAGTAGTTTTTTTTATCTTTTACAATTTTGTCATCTATAGAAACTTTTTGTAACCTAATACTTTGGGGATTGAAGCATATCTTTGGGGAAGTCAATCATTCAATTCTTTATTGAAGATTCAAGAACTGATTCATGAGATTACTGTAAGTGAATTCTAAATCTATTTATGAATAATACAAGAATTATTTCTTCTTCTTTTATGGAATTTTGTAGATAAGTTCCCATAACTTGGGTTATAGGATCCTTAATGTGAAAAACATATATGGGTTATGAATCAAATTGAGTTCCATAAATAACTGATATTGTATAAACCTTTCTTCAATTTAATGGCTTTTCTTGATTGCAAACTTGAAAAGTGAGCCCAAGAACATCACTTGTCTGAAAGGAAAGTGTTTGTTGGGCAAAAAGAAGTGTTTACATGAATTCTAAGGGCTTTAATATTTGGATTAATAGCAAATGCCCTAACAGGATTAACTTACAAGAGAAAATGGTTTAAAGAACAATGTATCCTTTGAGTTTGAGAGAATTATAGGATAATCTATCCACTTATTTTGATAAACTAAGGGATAAAGAATAGGATTCAACCCTTCTTACTATTGAATTTCCTAATTGGAACACTTAAGTGTTTCACAACCCTAGTTGCGATAGCATTTTTATAACCATAGCCCTGGTTTGTTTAATCTCATTAAATTACTAATTATAATGAGAATGATTAACTGAAATACTCTTGTTACAATTAATTACTTTATAAGTTAAAAATCAAAACCCCCCTTATTCAGGAACCTCTTATCAACAGTCCAGTAACAATTACAATACTTAGTGAGCACAGTATTCCCTGTGGGATTCGACACCCAACCTAGTTGGGTTTTATATTTGACAGTGATCGCTTACCTTTCTACCTATATTTATAATTTGGGCATATAAAATTTTGGCCCCGTTGCTGGGGAATACGATTGTCAACTAAGGTTATGATTATTAATTGACCCTTTGGTCAAAGATTCCTAAATTTAACTGTTTATTTGTTGTTTTTGTTTGGTGCAGGTTGAGTGTCTTGCATGCCAAGTACTCAAAGATCAGGTCAACCCTTATTACCTATTCATCCAGAACCACAACTCATTGGCAGAATGGATGGACAACAGGACCCAAAGAGGATAGCTGCTCAGCAGGAGTAGGATAGATTAGCAGCCTTGGCAGCCACGTAAGTAAACCAACAGAATGCAGACAATGATGGTTGAGTAGTAAACCCGGATAATGAGGACCTGGGAAATTCTGAATTATTAAACCCAAGGAGTGCAGATAATGTAGTTGCACCAGTGAACAGGAATATCAACAAAAATCGCCAGGCAAGGATGAGACCTAAACGCCAAACTGTCCAGTTTACTCTAGACGATGATGATGATGACTTAGATGGGGGTGGTGCTATAGGGGATATTATTCCTCCTCCCTTAGTACCCGGAGCTAAGTTTAATATCACGAGTACTATGATCTAGTTATTGCATCTTAAGGGATCATTAGGTGGACTTACAAGTGAGGACCCAAATATGCATTTGATTAACTTTATCTTAACATGAAAATTGTTCAACAATCTAGGAGTAGGACAAAATGCAATTCGGATACTAATATTCCCGTTGTCTCTATCGGGAGAAGCAATTTTATGGTTGAATGGGCTAAATCATGATTCTATTACAAATTGGAGGCAATTGAAAGATGATTTCTTTGAATGGTTCTTTCTGCCGTCCAAAAAGGCACAGCTAAGAGATGAAATTAGGTATTTTAGGTAGCTTTCGACTGAAGCTCTCCATTAAACTTGGGAGAGGTTCAAAAAGAATCTAACACAGTGCCCGAATCATTAGATGACCAACATCCACCTGAAGGAGATATTATATAGGGCCTTGAATTAGGTGACTAAGCCAATGGTGGATAATGCCATTGGTGGGTCATTCATGGACCTAACTTTTCTTGAGGCGTCTGAGATGCTAGATCATATAACAAAGAAGAGTAGAGCTTGGCATACCAGGGATTCTAACGTAGAAAGATCTACTATATCTATTGGCATGACTGCAGAACAGAGGCGAAGGGAAGAGGAACGTGACCAAGACATAGCTCACATAATGACGCAGATGGACCTTCTTACCAAGTATTTATTATGAGGAAAGACAGAGAAGGTTAAAGCTGTTGTATCAAAGGGAAGAATTGACTCTGATTCTGAGGAAGAAGCTAATTATTTGAACAATCAGGGGGTTTTTGAGGCAGTGGCCAAGGAAACCAAGGTCGTAACTACTATGATAAATCTAGATACAAGGACCGAGACCAAAGAAATTGGAAAAATAAGAATGACAGGAGTGGGTTGTATATGCCTACTGGAAAATTGTGATGCTATTACAACTAGCTCTGGGAAGATGTCTATGGAACATATGATGGCTAAATTATTGAAAGGGGTGGAAGCAACCAATATTGGAGTAGTAGAGATAAAAAATGATTTATCCTTGATGAATCAATTGGTTGACTCACACTTTACTTCAATAAAATAGTTGGAATAACAAATGAACTAACTTTCTGCTACGTTTAATTAGAGGAAGGCCGACACTCTACGAAGTAATACAGTTCAAAATCCAAGGAAGGATTGTTTGTGCATGGAAATTATCACTAGGAGTGGTAAAGTACTGGCAAGACCATCTGTGGGTAAGCCTATGGTTGATATTTTTGGAAAAGAATGTTGATAGAGTGCATACTGATTATCTGGTAGAGTGTAGAAAATCGGATAACGTTATTGATGATGTTGTATCAAACTATCGGCAGGCTGATGAGTTGAAAAGAGAGCAAGACAAGGAAAAGAAAGTAGTGGTGAACACTCTCCCAAAACCACTACCTCCCTTTCCTCAAAGATTGAAGAAGAAGGATGAGGATACAAAGTTTAGTAAATTCATGGCTATGTTGAAGCAGTTGACCGTAAAGATGCCTTTGGTTGAGGCACTTGAGCAAATTCTAGGGTATGCCAAATTTATGAAGGACCTTTTGAAAAAGAAAAAAGTGGCGTCCTACAAATCGGTGGATAATCTCCATTATTGTAGTGCTATTGCTACAAAGTCATTGGTGCAGAAGAAGGTAGACCTAGGAGTATTTACTATCCTTACACGATTGGGTATTTGGAATTTGATAAGGCCTTATGTGGTTTGGGAGATAGCATTAACTGGATGCCGCTAGCTGTTTATAAAAAGTTAGGTTTAAAAAACCCCACACCCACTAACATGCGACTTATGATGGTGGATAGATCGATAAAATGACCTATTGGTATCTTGGATGATGTACTGGTGAAGGTGGTTACCTTTATATTTCCTTTGGATTTCTTAATTCTAGATTACAAGGTGAACTTCGAGGTGCCTATAATCTTGGGTCGACCTTTTCTCACAACAGGAAGTGTGCTGATTGATTTGCGAGCTAATGAGCTCCTATTTAGGATGAATGATGAAGTAGTGCATTTTGATGTGTGGAAATCAATGAAGCAACATAACGAGATGAGCATGTTCACAATTATTGATGTATATTATGAAGACGATAAGGAAGTACCAATAGAGAAGCAGCTTGTTGTTGAGTCGTTAGCTGTAGTACTTATGAATTTTTATCGTGAACATATTGATGATTATGAATAGACCATTTGTGATTTGATAGGAATGGGATCATAGTCTCATTCTCATAAGAAGCTCGATCTTGATCTTAAGAATTGACTAACACCACCGGCAAAGCCATCCGTCGAAGAGCCACCATTGTTGGAATTGAAAGAGTTACCTGGTCATTTGAGGTACGTGTTTTTGGGTAGTGGTAATTCACTACCCATCATTATTTTTACTGATCTGGGTGAGCAACAAGTAGAAGATCTCTTCTTTTGTCTTAAGAGATATACGAGAGCTATTGGTTGTACTATTATAGATATCATTGGTATTCCTCCTGGCATATTTATGCACAAAATTCAGCTAGAGGAGGATTATGTGCCTACTATTGAGCATCAATGTCGTCTGAACCCACCTATGCAAGAGGTGGTAAAGAAAGAAATCATCAAGTGGTTAGATGCATGGGTGATATATCCTATATTAGATAGTAAGTGGGTTAGTCCTGTGTAATATATGCCCAAGAAAGGTGGCATGACAGTGGTAGCCAATGAGAAGAACAAATTGATCCTACTTAGTCCTGTTCGTAGGTGGAGGGTGTGTATGGATTATCGAAAGATCAACTCGTGGACATTAAAAGATCATTTTCCAATGACCTTCATAGATCAAATGCTTGATCGATTGGCAGGAAAGGGATGGTATTACTTTTTGGATAGTTATTCTGGATACAACCAGATTTGTAATGCTCCCGATGATCAGGAGAAGACAACTTTTACATGCCCGTATGGCACTTTTGCATTCAAGAGGATGCCGTTTGGGTTATGTAATGCACCTTCCACTTTCCAATGGTGCATGATGTTTATTTTCTCAAATATGGTTGAAGACACCTTGGAGGTGTTTATGGATGATTTTTTGGTTGTAGAAGATTCATTTGAGTTGTGTTTGGGAAACCTAAGTATGGCCTTGCAAAGATGTGTAGAATTAAATATTGTACTTAATTGGGAGAAGTGCCACTTTATGGTTAAGGAGGGCATTGTTCTTGGGAATGAAATTTCAGCAAAAGGAATTGATGTTGATCGAGCCAAGGTTGAATTTATTGAGAGGCTTCGACCTCCAATTTCTATGAAGGGGTTTCGTAGTTTTCTCGGCCATGCTGGTTTTTATCGAAGGTTTATTAAAGACTTCTCTAAGATTGCAAACCCACTCTGCAAAATTTTGGATAATGAAGCGAAGGTTTCTTTCGATGAAGATTTCTTGAAAGCATTTGAATGCCTTAAAAGGAAGCTGGTTGAAGCCTCTATCATTGTAGCACCAAATTGGTCCAAGCCGTTTGAGATCATGTGCGATGTAAGTGGTGTTTACCTTGGAGATGCTTTAGGGAAAATGAAGGACAAATTGGTTCATCAAATATATTATGCCAGCAAAGCTCTGAATGAAGCTCAAAAGAACTAGACTGTCACCGAACAGGAACTCCTTGCTATAGTGTATGCTTTTGAGAAATTTAGAGCTTAGCTTCTTACAACCATGGTGGCGGTCCACTCTGAACATGCATCCTTGAGATATATGATGGCTAAAAAAGATGCGAAACAAAGGCTGATTAGATGGATGTTACTACTCAAAGAATTTGACTTTGAAGTCAAAGATAGAAAGGGTTGAAAAAACCAAGTGGCGGATCATCTTTCTAGGATGGAAGTTAAGCGAGCAGTTAGAGATGAGATGGAGATCAATGATGCATTTATGGATGAGGAGATCTTAACTTCTGCTCTGGAGAAACTACCTTGGTACACTAATTTTGTGAATTATGTGGTGAGCGAGGTGATTCCAGAAAATCTTTCTTTTCATCAGACAAAGAAATTTCTTCATGATGTGACACACTACTTCTGGGATGAGCCATATCTTTTTCAGTGATGTGCTAATAATATAATAAGGAGATGTGTTCCAGAGGTGGGTGTATTGATCATATGGGAAGCATGTCATGCTTCCCCATTCGGGGGTCACCATGAAGGTGCTCAAACTGTGAGAAAGGTGTTGCAGAGTGGATACTGTTGGCCATCATTATTCAAGGATGCTCACGAGTTTGTGCTGAAATGTCACCAATGTTAGAGGAAGGGGTCGATCTCCAAGAGGCATGAAATGCCTTTAACTAAGATGCTTGAAGTGGAATTGTTTGACGTCTGGGGCATTGATTTTATGGCCTTTTTTGTAAGCTCGTATGAAATGAAGTACATTTTAGTTGTTGTGGATTATGTATCCAAATGGGTCGAAGATGTTGCCTTGTCTGATAATTAAGGGAAGAAATTTTTTGCATTTCTTAAGAAGAACATATTCTCTCGCTTTGGAGTGCCACGAACTATTATAAGTGATGGAGCATCCCAATTTTGCAACAAAGTGTTCCGGGAGGCTTTAGTGAATATATGGGGTGAAACAGCATAGAGTAGCAACTCCATATCACCCACAAACTAGTGGGCAAGTAGAGGTGTCGAATCGGGAGATTAAAACCATCCTAGCCAAAACAGTGAATGCTAATAGGCAAGATTGTGCTCGAAAGCTAGATGACGCTTTGTCGGAATATCGGACTACTTTTAAGACTCCAATTGGCATGTCACCGTATCATCTAGTCTATGAAAAAGCATGCCATTTACTGGTTGAGCTGGAACATAAGGCGTTTTGGGCTCTAAAAAGGTTAAATCTGAATTGGAAAGAGGCAGTAAAGCTAAGATTAGGGCAACTAAATGAGATGGATGAATTCCTTCTCGAGGCTTACAAAAGAGCGGACCTTTACAAAGAGAAGATGAAAAAGTGTAATAACAGAACACTTGAAAGTGGTCAAATTGTTTCCAGGTAAACTCAAATCTAATTGGTCAGGACCGTTTAAAGTTAGTCAAGTCTACTCATCTGGAATAATCGAAAATGAAGATGGTAACGTATTCAAATTGAATGGGAAATGAATTAAATTTTATATCGGTCCAAAACACTCAATAAAAGTTTTGATGTCATTTATGTCAATGAAGTCAGAGTAATCAAGATAACTGAGTCGTGCCGCGATGATAAACCAAGCGCTAGTGGGAGGCAACCCACAACGTGTTGTTATTACCATAGTTAGAGTCCATTTCATGTTTTTATGCAATTTTGATGTGTTTGTGAAGTGTGCAAGACCAGAATTGCAGTAAAAAGGGCAAAGAGAGATACAAGTGAGCTATTGGAAAAAGGTGACAGACGACTTGGCGGACCACCAGTCCCTTGACGGACCACCACTTTCACCCTTCAAGAAACGGAAAGAAAGTTTATTCATTGGATAAGACATGATGGCCTAAGAGGAAGACCGTCACAAACCTGGTGGGCCGTCATAAAAGCCATCAAAATTAAGATCAGTGATCTACATTCTGGTAAGAAGTAACGGTCAAACTAGTGGACCATCACATTCTAGGTGGACTGTCCCATTAACTGTCACACCAAAATATAAACACCCAAACTCTGGTGATGACTGACGTTCAAAGTGATGATTCGCCATACTTACGATGTACCATCAATATCAATGTCACTTTAATCCTAATTCTAAATAGGGCGGGTTAAATCGGTTCTCTTTATAAGTACTCCGCATTTGACCCAAAGTGAGATTTTAAGGATAAAGTTGAGCGGGTACATTCATTATAACCATTCCATGACCTATAGCTCTTCCACTTCCTTGTGATTCGAAGAACCTGAAGGGAGTTATCCCATCTTTGAATACTTATCTCCTTTATTTTTACCTTATTTAAACTAGCTCACTTCTTCACTCTCTTCATCACAAATAAGGAGTAACGCAAAAGCTAGAATCTATAAGTTAGCTTTGTCTCTGAAGTTTCAAGCACGTAGCGTACCTCCGAAATCAAGGTATGTGCCTACCCTTCTTTCATGGTTGTCCATATTAAATGTAAGAGCATGATTTGTTTTTCTTGCTTTGTTCCTATTGTTTTGAGTTCGAATGACTTGAGTTGGACTTCAATGTTCCAATTTGTGTGAAATCTGAGTAACATAAGTTGTAAAATTTGATGAATGTGCTTAAAATATGAGTTTAGTACTGTGTTGATACATGGAAATTGATCTGATATGCAATTGCTCGACAAAAGTGTTGAACCTAAAACTATGGCTAAAGACGAAGGTGCGGCGGTTGAACTGGTGGACCATCAACTTTATGACGGACCATTAACTTGACTATCACAAAGCACTCTAGGATGACACTTTCTAGATAAGCTGGGATGGTTGAATTGGTGGACCGTCAAATTTTCGACGGACCACCAACTTGACCGTCAGAACGCAGTCTGAGATGGCACTTTCTGGATAAGTTGCGATGGTTGAATTTGTGGACCGTCAACTTTTTGACAGACCACTAACTTGATCGTCAGAAGGATAAAGTACATAATGTAACTATGACTTCTTTTTTAGGTGTTATGGCCCATAAAATTCCACAAACCACAGGAGAAATATCTTAACGAGGTAGGAATGCATTCGCAACGGCTTACAATACCAGATAAAATGAAAAAAGAAGCTCTCATATTCTCCCATTCTGAGGAAGAGAGTAAGAGTACCTCTAGCAGTACAAGTTTAAGGTCCGATGAGGCAACTGTTGTTTTAGCTCAACCATTGCCTGTAGAGGGTGAAACTGAAAATGTTAATGTGGAGGATCAAATGGAAGTTCCTAATGCTGAAGTTGATCCAGATATTAATAGTGTTATTAGGCGGAAGGATCCACAGATTCAAGAGGCTATCAGGTGGCAGATAGAGGGAGCATAAAAAGAGTTATATGATGGGTTGACACCCATAGCTTGAGGGATCAGAAGATCATTCATAGAAGAACATCAGATTATGACAACAGAGCTTCATGAATATCCCGAGTTAGATAGCCGGTTCAACAAATATGGAATATCGAAGATGAGAAGACCGCTAGGAGAGTAGTAACAGAACTGGGTATTGGAATTCTTCGCAAATTATCTGTGTTTCATGAAAGAGGAATGGCCAAAGGGGAATCCAATCCCAAATAGAAAAAATAGGGAGTCTATCCCAGTCTGACGGTTCAGCATTGATATCTCAGCTTGAACAATTAACAGGATGCTATTTGGGCCAGGATATGAGGATCCACCCGTTGTCCTAGATTAGGATTATAGAATGAGAAATGCTTCCAGTCAGAGATGTTGGGCAGCTATCACGACCTGAACTGGGGCCCTGGCCGTGACGAATATGCCAAACCACAAGGTCCGAAACACCCCTATCTTTCTGGTAATCATGCACATAATACATATGATAAATGAAATACGGAAGATACACAATATAATAGAAACATGGTCAGGAATCATATTCAAATAATAATGGTGAAATAATGGCCCATAATCTCAATCAACATCTCTAAAATCATCTGCGAAATCTCTACTACATGAACTGAAAGAAATATCTATCTGACAATCGGGACAAGGCCCAAAGTAGACCCAAACTAATAAATGATAAATGAAACTGCCAGATACCAGGCCTTCTAAAATATAGAAGGCTCACCAAGTGACTCTGCGAATCTGCCTGAGGAAATCTACTGATTTTCTGGACCCTTAGACTGTGCCTCCAAACATGGGAGGGAAGGGGGTCAATACAAAAGTACTGGTACACAAAGATATCAAAATAAAACATAATGTTTTTACAAAATATAGTTGAGAGCCATTATAAATCAGTTTCATATCAAATCATTTGAAAACACATGAGCATAATGTATTTTTTTCAACAACAATGAAATGAAGCTGAGCTAGGTGGAATACCCTACATGTCACATTTACACGAACTGGCAAACCTCGGTTGCTGCCGAGATTAGAGTATAAGTGAGGTAAAGACACACAAGATCACATAGCAGGGTGTCTCAACCCAATGGTAGTGCAAAAGATCACAAATCAGGGCTCCTAACCATAGTCCCGATTTGCGAATGACATAAAGTCAGGTACACAAGATCACAAAGCATGGTACCAAGTTCCTATGTCGGCAAACACGGTTTCCAGCGATGAGCCCTTACACTCAAACGCCTTGTTTAGGCATCCACCTATCTCATGTAAATTCAATGCTTTCAAATTTCATCTGATTCAATCACATATCATATTCTGTAGGGTATCGTCATACCCGATTTGCAATCCATTAATATCACATCATTCTTCACATTCAACCATTGTATTCAACCAGAATAACCTTCTCGTTTACAAGTCAAAATCATATTAATTCTCAAAAAATTTCAAGTCATGCTCTTTAAGATGTTTTCAAACAATTTACATCATATGAACATTTAAAACAAATTCAAATCAAGAGTTGAAATTTCATATCATTCATGATCTCAAGTTAACATCTTTTCGGAATACATGCATATACATATATCATATAGCAAATCACTTTGGGAGTAGGCCTAAGGGCCAAATCAATATCATAAAACGTTAAAAACATAATCATATTCGTAATTTCAAAACCCCCATTTGAAAACATTAATTTTTAAAGCCAATGAGATTTTTGAGTTAACCCCACGTACCTCTATATGCGAATATGATAGGTGCTTCTTAAAGCCTACGTTGCCGAGGTTCCAAATATTTAATTTATTTTGAAAACCCATGGTGGAATATTGAACTACTTGGGTTTTTATTTTGGAACCCTAGAGAGAGTTCTTGAACAATTTTGATGAATGAAGGTGTATTTGGGAACTGAATTTCGTGTCTAGAGCTAAGTAAGGGTAGAAAAGGACCATTTTGCCCCAAAAACGGAGTGTCTAAGTCACTAGAAACCTTTACATAGGCACTTCCTATGATATCACCTATGTTTACATAGGCGCCGCCTATGCTCTCACCTATGTTTACATAGGCTACACCTACTACTTTGAAAGGACAAAACTTCTTGCTCGGGTGCTGGATTTTAGAAAAATTGGTATCGTTGGAAAGCTAACTCAAAGACCTATCATTTCACACATAGTAGACTCTCTAATTCAACATTTACAAAGATTTATGGTCGATGGAAGCTGACACAAATTACTACATCCACTAAAACTTAATCGATCGAAACAGTTTCAACTCGTCCTTGAGTTGAAAGTCCTCTATGGTCTAAATTCAAGCTTGAATGGATTCACATAATACGCAAATGATTAACATGCCATATTGACATAGGATTTATCGCTTCGGTATTATTAATGCATCGACATCATGGTCCATATTGTAGCCCAAAAATATGGGGTGTTCCATTATCTCCCCCTTGGGATCATTCATCCTCGAATGATGGGTAGGAACATATTGAAGATTAGAGGTATGGAATGACACGGACATGATATGTTTCTCTAAGAAAGAATAGACTGATCTATAACATGACTACAAGACTGGAACTACTGATGTTCTAAATTCTTATACCGGACGTGCATATCTGATGCATGGAATACCCAACGTAAGAGACTCATAGGCTGAATTCTCATAATGAATCATGCATATCTGATGTATGGATTTGTTACTAAGTTGTTCTCATGAACGAAGAACTGAATACACTGATAAGCTGAGCTTTTCTATTGAACATGCATTTCTAAACTGACGTATGATGTATGACGTATGACTGAATATGCAATGATAACTGGTGTGAAGCTTGTAATAAGAATCTATGCATGCAACTGAATGGGGGTATCTCCCCTTTGGGACACCATGTCTTTCTATGAATGCTCAAATCACTAAGATACTTGGAAAGATTGAGGCGATGCACTAGTCACCTATGAAGTGAGTCATAACTGAACATCTGGAGTCTAAAACTAGTACATAATGCATGAAATCGGTTATACTCGTAACTACTAGTATACTCTATCTTGGAATAGTAATATATCTGAGATTTTTGGGTATGAGTCACACAAGACATCTGACTATAGGATCCTAACATTGACATTACTCTGCAGTCTAGAACATAGGCATATAACTCCTGAATTAGGATAGAATTACCAGGATTTTGGCATTACAACTTCTTACTTTTAAGTTTAGTACACTTCTCGAATATCACTTAACTATAATATTCTTCTTAAATATCATATTCATTCAACTCAGTGTAAAATTCTCATATGAGCATTCACAAATCTTTCTACTAATGTCGGAAATAACTTAATCCCTTCGCCATGATCAAGCCTAACTCGAAGTCACAAAAATACAACATGCTAGACCACGCTATTATTCTAAACCATATGATGCAATCTTCTATATCTCCCTTAAAGATCTCATCCTAAGTATAACATGCCTACCCACGTCAATGACTACTTTGAACTCTTAATATGAAGTCGCTAATGCATATTGCAACCTTTCACTATAATCCTAAAACATCATTCAATCCTCATTTATAAACATATGTTAACTCCAATGCAATCACCCATAAATATTTAATTCACATGGTTTCTAAAATATTATCAATATAACTCCCACACGCTATCCTAAAAACATACACACACCAACTTTTCCACTAACCATCATATGTATGAAAAACTTGGCCCAAACTCTTACTTCATACTTATGGCCTTAACTAAGAAAACATACTATGATCTTCCATCAGCAAGAACATTTACATCGTCACCACTATCATTGCATAGGGAGGGTCACTGAAAGGTTAAAACATAAGATCCTGACCCATGAGATGGTTTTTATACAGGACTGAGCACACTATAAAGAGTGAGTACATACGTCATGAGTTGCATGACCTCAACTAGAGTTTATAACATAAAGAATGTGATTCCAACTACTACAATGAACTAGAAGTTATTATCTTGGAACTGGAAGAGTACGTGACTCTCTATTATATACCGGAATCATGAACTATGATCATGGAACTGAATCGTAAGGCATAAGTAAGCATTCGGATAAATAAAAACAAATACTGAGGTAGGAATGGGTTGAGATCAAGCCTCACTTTTTGATGTTCTAAATCATACTGCATCATTAATAAAATATGAGATTCGTACTTCGTCATTCGTTCTATCATCTCCCCCTCATCTTCACGTCATCATCTAGAGTTTGGGAGATACTTTACCGGATTCTAACTGAACTACACTTACTGCACTCTAGGGTCTGAAAGAAAAAAAAATGACAATGCATGCATATCATAGAACTGAACCTGAATGACTACCTTCTGGGATACATTAGTTTTCACACTTATTTCTATCGGTTCAACCTTCAAAACTCAAACCTAGATTCTAACTTAACATGGCTATTTAGATCACCATATACCATCTAACTAGTCTTTGTCCACTTAACAATTCAATGGTACCACTAGCCACACAAATTATGTAATAGTCTTAGAAAAATATGCCGCAACCTCATATCACCTTGGCATACTTCTACACCATACCAACAACATTATACTTCATTACGAATCAATTTAAAATTAAGCCATTTCATACACCATTCAAGCCTATTAGATAACTTTCATATAACTATCATCATTGATCAAGAAATCATCACATCCACCTTTATGAACTTCAACTGTTCAAACTTAATGTCTAGTGCTAAACACGATTTACAACCCAACCTTACACAAAATTTTCACTTGGAATCTATAAATAAACATCACGAAACACTAGTGTACTAGAACTTCATAACCACAATAATCGATCATGACCTAACGGTTTTCCTTTATCATAATCCATTAGCATGTACTATTTCAGCACCTCAAGCCTACTAACTTAATCCCACAAAATATGCATCATCAAACTCTTGCCACTATTTACCACCCTACTATTTAAAACCAAGCCTATAGTTTAGTATCAATCATCTACCACCAATGAAGAATGCAACATAATATAAATATAATAACCCATCAAATTGGGACATTCTACCCAAATATCTCAAAAATCTACTACATACCTTCTCACAAGTAGCACTAGTTTACAACTACCAATGAAAAGAGGGTTAAGGAGGTTAAAGCCTCATAATAGACATGGTCAACCTTATCCTTATATTATAACCCCATACAATCTTTTCTACTTATAAGGATTTCTCACCTCATACTTACTTACCCAAACATACATTTAGACTACCTTCAAATTCTACAAACAACCATGAGTCTATACTTACAACTTACTATCTAATATAGCCATTTTCACACTTCAAGCAACTGACAAATCATCCTAACTAACAACTCCTTATCTACCTTCTACTAAACTAACACACAAGGACAAATCATATCTTTGCTGGCCCAATCTCTGCAACCAGATTCAGCTATACATACATTAAACCTACACAAGAACAACAAGTTTCTATTGAATCAAAATAGGCATCACACGGCTTCACTAGACTTTGATTTTGTATTTTGAACTAGAAAATAGGATGAATGACAAGTCAACTATGCTAGTGAATCAAAAGAGCCCCACAAGGCTTTATTAGACTTTATTTTTCAACAACACTTTGATGACAAGATTTTATGAGATAGATATTTAATACCCAATATTCAATGAACTAAGAATACATAACTTACTCTGTAGAAATAAAATTAGAGTCAAACACTTCCTCCATGGACTACCATACTTTGCACATATGCTGCTAGCTACCAAATTAGTTTATCACTATAAAGGGGTAATCATCCTCACTCTGACTTATAACTTTGTGACTTCACATCACCAACTTCTTAGTCTAATTTCATTACCAATAGGTCATGAAAGCAACACTTTAACACACAATACTATTCGGGTGGAAATACAATTCCAATATTCTGCTACACCTTATTACCTCTGAAGCATTACACTGGCAACATAAGTTCTGAAAAGAACTGAATACACTTAATACTGCAGGCTAAAAAGCATGATTTCATCAAAATCAAGGTTCACACTAGAACCAACACACTCTTAAGCACTAACGAACTCTTATCAAGTCCTTGCAAAAATCTTATATGATTCGATTCGAATGAACCATACCATTTAGACTCTAAACTTCTATACTTGAATCCGCCCAATCATGAGACATGTCAGAGAATGTCCGAGTAAGGAAAGAATTAGGATGATTATTAATTTTGTATGGGTGATACCATAGCATGAATTTGAGTATGAAAAAAGAACATTCTGAATCTATTGCACGAACTAGACCATAAAAAAAGAGAGACATTCCTAAATGCCTAATATCCTCCTGCTTATAAGTGTGGTACGCTACACACCCATACATAAGACTCTACCTGATGCAATTTAGTAGACACCCTGGGACCATGAGCCATGCTTTGATACCAAGTTTGTCACGACCCAAACTGGGGCGCTGGCCTTGATGAGTATTCTGAACCATACGGTCCAAAACATCCTTATCTATCTGGTAATCATGCACATAATTCATATGATAAAAGAAATATGAAAGATACACAATATAACAGAAATATGGTCAAGAATCATATGCAAACAATAATAGGGGAAAAATGTCCCACAATCTCAATCAACATCTCTAAAATCATCTGAAACAAATATCTATCTGAAAATCAGGATAAGGCCCCCAGTAGACCCAAACGAATAAATGATAAATGAAACTGCCAGATATCAGGCCTTCCAAAATATAAAAGGCTCACCAAGTGACTCTGCGAATCTGTCTGAGGAAATCTATTGATTTTATTGACCCCTAGACTGTGCCTCCAAACCTGGGAGGGAATGGGGTCAATACAAAAGTACTGGTACGTAGAGATATCAAAACAAAAGATAATATTTTTACAAAATATAGTTGAGATCTATAATAAAGTAGTTTCATATTAAATTATTTGAAAACACATAGGCATAATGGAATTTTTTCACAACAATGCAATGCAGCTGAGCTAGGTGAAATACCTTACATATCATATTTACACCAACTGTCAAACCTCGATTGCCATTGAGATTAGAGTATAAGTGAGGGAAGACACACAAGATCACATAGAAAGGTGTCTTGACCCAAAGGTAGTGCACAAGATCACAAAGCAGGGCTCCTAACCATAGTTCTAATTTGGAAAAGACATAAAGTCAGGTACACAAGATCACAAAGCATGGTACCAAATTCACATGTCAGCAAACATGGTTTCCAGCGATGAGCCCTTACACTCAAATGCCTTCTTTGAGAATCCACCTATTTTATGTAAAATCAATACATTCAAATTTTATCTAATTTAATCATATATTATTTCTATAGGGTATCATCATACCCGACTTGCAATCCATCAATATCACATCATTCTTCTCATTCAACCATTGCATTCAACATGAACAACCTTCTCATTTTCATGTCAAAATCATATCAATTCTGAAAATATTTCATGCCATACTCTTCAAGATGTTTTAAAACAATTTACATTATATGAATATTTAAAACAAATTCATATCAAGAGAGGAAATTTCATATCATTCATGCTCTCAAGTTAACATCTTTTTAGAATACATGGATATACATATATCATATAGCAAATCACTTTAGGAGTAGGCCTAAGGGCTAAATCAATATCATAAAATGT
Source organism: Capsicum baccatum var. pendulum (assembly GCA_030864225.1). Lineage (NCBI taxonomy): Eukaryota > Viridiplantae > Streptophyta > Magnoliopsida > Solanales > Solanaceae > Capsicum > Capsicum baccatum. The sequence continues at coordinate 248,904,224 of CM061550.1, forward strand.
TTAAGACATAATCATATTAATAATTTCAAAACCCCCATGTGAAAATATGAATTTTAAAGCCCATAAGATTTTTGAGATAACACCACGTACCTCTATATGCGAATATGATAGGTGCTTCTTGAAGCCTACGTTGCAGAGATTCCAAATCTTCAATTTGTTTTGAAAACCCATGGTGGAATTTTGAACTACTTGGGTTTTTATTTTGAAACCCTAGAGAGAGTTCTTGAACAATTTTGATGAATGAAGGTGTATTTTGGGGTCAATGGGAACTAAATTTCATGTTTAGGGCTAAGTAAGGGTAGAAAAGGACCATTTTGCCCCAAAAAAGAAGTGTCTAAGTCACTGGAAACCTTTACATTGGTGCTGCCTATGCTACCGCCTTTGTTTACATAGGCGCTGCCTATGCTATAGCCTATGTTTACATAGGCGCCTACGACAACTTTGAAAGTCCATAACTTCTTGCTCGGGTGCCGGATTTTAGCGAAATTAGTATCGTTGGAAAGTTAACTCAAAGACCTATCATTTGACACAAAGTAGGATCTCTAATTCAACGTATACAAAGAATATTGGTAAACAAAATTTGACACAAATTACTACATCCACTAAAACTTAATAGATCGAAATAGTTTCAACTCGTCCTTGAGTTGAAGGACCTCTATGGTCTAAATTCAAGATTGTATGGATTCAAATACTAAGCAAATGATTAACATGCCATATTGGCATAGGATTTATGGCTTTAGGATTATCAACGCATTAAAATCATGGTTCATATTGTAGCCCAAAAATACGGGGTGTTACATTAACTTTCTTATTGACTGATGATGGAAATCCTTCCTTGATGACTAATTCCAAAGGGCGCATTGCAAAGTTCACTCTTAGCTTTAAAGGTATGTTCTGGTAGGCTATTGTTAGGTTGAGGTTAATGCCAACAAAACAAGATGGGAACCTGGATCATCACAGAGCCGTAGCAGTTGACAATTTGGTTTAGGGATACCAATTGATTTTGGATAGCTAATTACAGACGAGATTTTTGTGAGGGCACGTATAGTGACCACTTTTGTACCTTTCCTATGTTTGATAACTAATTTATGCAAACAAGCCGGTGTTTCACTGATCTGTGGGGTTGACAATGAATTATAGGCTACACATAAGTAGAACATTGAGAAGTGGAACAATGAATAGAAGTTCAAAATTCGTATAAACAAGCCTCCTACATATCAGCCTCAGTCTGCACTAGCTCCTGAGGCCACAGAAATGCCTGAAGTTATGCATTTACCTATCACCATATATGTACAACCTGATTATGTGACCCTGGGTACGTCTGTAGGGTCAGGTTGTACACAGTCTGCTGGTAGAGTGGAGTTTGTTGAATATAGGTTCAACCTAAATTTTTTTGTTAAGATGGTGAAAAATCAAAAGCGGTTTCAAAAGTAGTTAGAAAAGTGGGCTAGAGATTTTAAACCTTATGTGGATGAAATTGTAGCTGAAACAGTCAAGCCATTTCAAACTATTCAAGTTAGGATGGATAACATGGAAGAGCACATCAACAAAAGGATAGATTCATTGTCTCTCTTTGATCTTTCCAAGCTCATGGCAGAGTTCGATTAGGCAAAGGCTGACATAGCAGAGTTAAAGGGGAAGCAATTATAATTGATTGCATTTGACCTTACTTTAGCGGTAAGTGATGATGATGAGGGAATTCTGGATCTGATGGGTAGACCCGTGAAGGACAAATACAAGCAATAAATGGATGAAAAAGCAGCAAGGAAAGAAAAAAAAGAGTAAGAGAGAAGCAATGTCACCTGAGGATTTAGACCAGCATAACCTAAAAAGAGCTACAAAGAAATCAAAGAAAGAAGCTGAAAGAAAGCAAGAAAAAGAAGAAAATGATGCAACGGGATTCTCTAAAAGTTCTTCACCAACAGGAGGTTGAAGTACAGGTTCATTTCGGGAGACAATCCCTCAAATTATAGAGGGTGAGATTGTGAGTGCTCCTACCACTATAGGGGCAAACATAAAATGGGGTGAGGATGCAGGGACCTTACCCCACCTGAAAAATGCCTCAGAGGAATGGGGGTGGGTGTATTTACATCATGGTTAGATGTTGTTGCCGATATTATAAATCCAAGCATGTGTTATCTAGTAGAAGCGGCATGTCTAGGGTATTTTTATTATTGAATTTCAAATTTTGCAGCTTGTGATATAAATATCTGTGTTTAATGATTCTCTATAAAATGTTTCTGTTTCAGTACTTCGTTGTAAATATGGATAATGAATGATGTTTGCATACGATTATGACCATGTGTATGTAATTATTTACTTTATTCATGCAAACATATGTACATAACGTTCAGTAAATTTGCATTTGGGATTATTCTATAAAAGGTGCATGTATTATGTGATGAACAATCTAAGAGTTGCAGAAGAAGTTTAGCTCAGTTGCCTATGGGTGTGATGATTTACCTTTAGTTATTGCATAGTCTAATGCCTAGAACTTGTCTGAGTCATTGATATGGTCTTCTAGTGGATTCAATAGGATAGGATAACAAGCCTCCTTGTGCTTTTAGCCCATTTATCCTAAGTAAATAACCCCACCAAAAATATTTTTATCCCATTTGAACCCGTCTTGTGCCTTTAGGACCCTTTTTCAACTCCAATAACTTTTATTTACTCTTTGTAAGGCATTAACATCCTACTCTGGACTTGGCCCAATATTTGGGTATTGTGCACTTTTACTTAGGCAAAACACCTAAGTTGAGGGTGACTATTGTCAAGGTGCAAATGCCAAATGGAAACTGAGTGTAAATTTTAATCTAAAATATTTTGGCCCTGATCAGTTCAAAGATATTGTGCACCGTAACTGAATGCATCAGCATAAGTTGAGGGAAGCTGATGCTTGTCTTGCTCCCTCTAATAAACAAACAAAAAAAAAAGGTTTTATGTCTAAAGAAGAGCCTATTATTGGAAGTAGTAAATGAACAGATCTAGGTTACAGCGATGCCAAGGCAATGACAGTTAAGTCTTAATGACTCACTTTATCCAAAACCATATCCTTACCTAACCTGAAGCCTCATTATAATCCTTGAAAAGATGTGTTTGATCCTAGTGAGTCTGAGGAGTTGTAGTATGTATAGGGCAAGCCTGTGGGCATTTTGGTCTATGCTTGTAACTTCTTTGATTAGTGTGAGATTTTAGATTGTGTCCACATCATGTGATGAGTGGTGGAATTCATTGTTGTGAGGTCAACTGGAGTTTCACTGAGTTTTGTTGTTCTCTATGGGATGTAACATCCATGTTGGTGAGATAAATTATGATCAATGCCGGGTGTAGACCCTGATGAGTTAAATTCATGTGAGTGAAATGATTAGTGAATAGCTGGATTGAAATGTTTCAGTGGTTGGTTGCAGTTCATTGTATTGTTCATGTTCGCAATTAAGTGCTGAGTTGTTTGAGGACAAGCAATTATCTTAAGTTGAGGTTGTTGATGTTCCAGTTTTTTACGGAACATTTAGCATCATGTTCTTGGAAAAATTGTATGTATTCAAGCAACCAAAGTGGTATTTAATGAGTTTTTCTTTAGTGTTTTAGGGAAAGGAGTGAACCACAGAAGAAACTTGGAAAAAGTAGTAGAAAAGGAATTTGACGGTCAAAATAGTGGACCGTTAGTCTTGCGACGGACCACCAGGTGTACCATCAGGATTTATCCAGAACATGGCTTCCTGAATGACTTAGTGATGGACCAAATGGTGGACCGCCAGTCTTGCGATGGATCACCAGCTGTACCTTCAGGATTTATCCAGAAACCACTCTTCTGAAGGGCTTAGTGATGTACCAAATGGTGGACCGCCAGTCTTCCGATGGACCACTAGGTGTACCATCAAGCTTTATCCCGAAACCACTCTTCTGAAGGACTCAATGACAGACCAAATAGTGGACCGTCAGACGTTCGACAGACCACTACTTTGGCCATCGACTTGGACGCGGTTTTTTTGATATTAAATTTTAAATTCCTTTTTACCTAGGAACATACAAATACTAAATATTAGGGTTATTGGTGCAGTTTTTTTTTTATCTTTTACAAGTTTTTCATCTATAGAAACTTCTTGTAACCTAGTACTTTGTGGATTGAAACATATCTTTGGGGAAGTTAATCATTCAATTCTTTATTGAAGATTCAAGAACTAATTCTTGAGATTACTGTAAGTGAATTCTAAATCTATTTATGAATAATACAATAATTATTTCTTCTTTTTTTTTATGGAATTTTGTGGCTAAGTTCCCATAACTAGGGTTATGGGATGCTTAATGTGAAAAACATCTATGGGTTGTGAATCAAATTGGGTTCCATGAATAACGGATATTGTATAAACGTTTGTTCAATTTAATGGCTTTTCTTGGTTGCAAACTTGAATAGTGAGGCCAAGAAAATTACTTGTCTAAAAGGAAAGTGTTTGTTGGGAAAAAGAAAGTGTTTAGATTAATTCTAAGGGCTTTAACCTTTGGATTAATAGAAAATGATCTAACAGAATTAGCTTACATGATAAAATGGTTGAAATGATAATGTATCCTTTGAGTTTGAGAGAATTAGAGGATAATTTACCTACTTAGGTTGAGAAACTAAGGGATAAAGAATAGGATTCAACCCTTCTTGCAATTGAATTTCCTAATTGGAACTCTTAAGTGATTCACAACTCTAGTTGTGCTAGAATTTTGGGAACCATAGCCCTGGTTTTTTTAAGCTCATTAAATTACTAATTGTAAATAGAATGGTTCATTGGAATACTCTTGTTACAATTAATTACTTTATAAGTTACAAATGAAAACCCCCCTTATTCAGGAACCTCTAATCAACAGTCCATTAAAGATTACAATACTTAGCGAGCACAGTATTCCCTGTGGGATTCGACACCCAACCTAGTTGGGTTCTATATTTGAAAGCGACCGCTTGTGATTTTTAACGAGATTTGTAATTTGGGCATATTAGGGACTAATTTCTAAAAATGATTGAATTTAAAGAGGTGACTAACTAAAATAAAGAGTCACAACTATTCATATCCCTTAATTAAATAAAATAGGTGACTTTCCAAATATGTAAATTAAAAAATATATATGTAAATTAAAAAAAAGAATCTAAATACAACATTTTATCTTTTTATTGTATTTCGGAAAAAAAAGAAAATCGCTTTAAAAAAATCTAACAGATGGGTAACCTGTTACAAAATATATTCCATCTGTTAGAGAACTTACAACATATTGACAATCTGTTGTAATGGATGGATATATTAGTTTTCTTTTCCAACAGATGTGGCGTCTGTTGCAACTCGATGGATGCAAAGAAAACAAAAAGCAATCCAAGATCAAAAATTGAGTTCTGACGCAAAATGTTTAGAAAAAACTGACGATCTCGATAAAATTGAAAAAGCTGATGACTAGCAAGTTGCAACAGACACCACATCAATTAGAAAATATGATGCTGCAACATATATGGATAGTGCAGCACTTAATGCAGAAAATTTTTTTGGTAGAAGCAAGTCTTGAGAAGACATAATCTGTAATCTCTTGATATCATCTTTCGCTCTGTCAAGAAGTTCTGTTGATATCTTTTCCTCTACGGGAGAAGATTAATCGGCAAAAAAACCAAGTAATTGAGATCGTTTAAATTATGACTAACTCGATAAAAAATGTCTTCTGGATTATAAAGCTACTCAGGGAAATCTGGTGGTTCAATAACATCATATGTCTTGCTTCTGGTATAAGCTAATGATGGGGAGATTCTACCATACTCACCATCCTAAAAATAAAAAGTTCTCAAAATTAGATGAAGTAACTCAGTAACTCGACATAAGGACAAAAAATGAACTAAATCTAACATTCAGTTTTCTTCCTATTCCTCCCCTTTTTATCTTCTCACCTTTTTCAGATCCAATTTTTTTCGAATACTTGATAATGCCTTGGAAATTGCTTTCTTTCTCATCTTATCCTTAATCTCTAATGTAGTGAATAAAAATGAAATCCTCTTTGATCGAATAACACTAATATTAAATATCAATTTCTTTACATCAACAGTTAATGCATTAACAGTATTAAGCACTCCATTATGTTTTGCATTGCACTCTTCCCATTTACATGCACAAGATAAGCAAGGAGGGGCAAGATCTCCAAATCTTTGCCCGAGTTAATGAACAGATTAAACGATCTCAATATCTCAACCTTTCTACTGATCATTATTCTCCCATATAGAGGACAATATATCCGTCATGCAAAAGTCTACACTGACACCAGAAATGCTTTCCCCAGCGAAAGTCTGTAGAAGGTATGACTAGTAATCTCTCGATATAACTTTTATGACTTTCTAGACGTCTCTTGAAATTAAATTGGAATGGAAGTATTGAGAAATTATGCTTAGTTTGGTTTGTTAGTTCCAAAATAATTGGAAAAGACGTCAAGAAAGTCATGAAAGTGATATTGAGAGGCTAATAATCAAGCCTTCTAAAGACTTTCACTGTGGCAAGCATTTCTGGAGACAGTGTAGAATTTTGCATGGAGGATATGTTGTCCTCTATATGGAAGAAGAGAGATCAGCAAAAAGGCCGATATATAGAGATCGTTTAATCTGTTCACTAACTCGGGCAAAGGCTTTAACAGGGTAACGGACCTACAGTTACGTAACGTTTGATAGGCTTGGTATAGTCAGGTTAGATCAAACATTACGTAACTCATTGCTAATTAATTTATCAAAACCCTTTAAGGTTGGTTGAGCAATATGCATTGAGCAACGCTCAATAAAAGTGAGCTATTCAACAGTTGGTGTCACACCCCTTTTCTAGCTAAAAAAAAGAATTTAAGGTTTGAAAAGGTTTTTATTATTAAAGTGACAAAGTGAAGATAATTTGTTTTGAAAAGGACCTTTTACATTCAAAACTCAGAGTCGCCATGGATATCCGTTTTCAAAATGATTTTGAATCTATAAAACTGATCCGTGAACATATATTCTGGCTAAGTAATTCTGTTGACCGAGGGGAAGGTGTTAAGAACCCCTCGATCCCGTGGTTCGACCACGGCCGCTTGGTGGAGTATATCCGCTAATTTAGACACTATAAATGTACAAACAACACCAAACACAAATAAAACAATCAATCAAGCAAACAAATCAAAATAAATAATGTCCAGTCCAAAATAGAAAAGGAATGCGAAAATGTAAATCCTATTCTATCCTACACTAATTTTATAATACGTTCCCATGCTACCCGATGCCTCGGGCCTTCATCAAGAACATACTCCAAATATAAAATACTTCGGGGCATTCCCCGGCAAATAAATACAAGTGATCGAGGGTCATCCCCCTATTAAATGAATACATTTCCAAATAGAAAAACTAAAACCAAACCATTCAATTCAAATTCCACATTCAAACATTAAACAAGAAAACTTATTCCTAAATTTTTTCCTACCCGAACCAACATTTGCCTATCCATTTCAACACATCATAATTTTATCACATTCCAACAATATTCATGCTCATTACTAATTAAACAAAACAACAATAAACAAAAGGTAATCTAAATTCAACTTTTTTAACAATTTCTCAATTCCATCCGCCCAATCTTTTTTTTAACCGCATTATTAAACCAGTTCGACTATCAAATCACTTTTCAAAATCCGAAACAAACAACACATACCCCAATCAAGATTCAAATATTTAAGCATAACAATCATTCATATCCATAACGACAATTAACATTTTTCTCTAGATATTCAAAACCGCACAACAAAATCACGATATTAACCAATTTCGATATTATAAAAAAGTAGATTTGAGCGATAAAACTTTGAAGAATTGATTTTGTTGATAATAAAATCAAGAAAGCCCAGACTATAGAATTCCTAATAGGACTTCAAAAATGACGAACTCCAACTCCATATTAAAAAATTTGAGACCCAAAACTGAACATCCATAAATCCAATCAAATCCAAAAACTGACACTGTTCACGTACTGTTCACGGAACTATTCACAACACTGTTCATTGCACTGTTCACGGTATTGTTCACACACTGTTCATGGCACTGATCACGATACTATTTTTCTCTTAATTTTTTTTTCTCTCTTGCGATTCTCTCCTCTCCCTCATTTTTTTTGTTCTTCTTGTGAGAAAGATGATTTTGTGATTGTTGTTATTATGGAGAAGATGATGATGAAAGAATGAGCCCCCCCTTTCCCCTTTTAGAATTTTTCTTCTCTATTTTTTATTTGTTTTTTATTTTTCTATATTTATTATCTTATGTGGAAGCATATAATTGGTGGCTTGTGGGAATAAGTGTGTGGCATGTGGAAAAGTTAGTGTGGCATGTGTAAAGATGAGGTTGGCGTGTGGAAAAATGAGTAAGGCGTGTGCCTTTTGCATATATCCAATGAAAAGTGGAAAGTGAGGTGTTGAGGTGGCATAGTAAGGTACAAAGATGCTATGTATTTAATTATTTTCAATTCTTTTTTTTTTGGAGAAATCATCAATTAAACAAAAGTATGGTAAGGTGAATAAAATAAAATAAAAAATAAAAAATAAAAAATAATTAAAATATTTTTTGGAAAGGACAAAATTACGTGTCTATATCATGCCCCCTTTGGATGTAAACACATGGTGTTTTCATACAAAGTAGTAGACAACGAGACAGAATTTTGTCCTGACCTTTATTCAAAAGCATGGAGCATGAGGAAGGAGGGAAACCGGGTCTTGACTTAGGAAATCCTACCTTTCCAAGTTATGAGGGAATAGAGTAACAGTTATCTCAAAGGATTGGAAGGCGATGGTCTATGCCGAGTTGGAGACTTGAGTGAGGTCTCATTGAGGTTATGGTCTGCGGCTCTGCCATTACATCAAAAATGAAAATTACAAGTTAAAAACATAAATGAAATTACAAAATCCTATCTACACAGCTTCTGTTGGACTCTTGACTTGAGTTTCATCACCCTATTCTTCAGGTGGACTCCTGATTTGAAATTTCTTGAACTTGTTGCTTGGTTTTCAATTTCATCACCCTGTTCTCCAGGAGGGCTCCTAACTTGCAATTTTCCATCTGTTGACTTGAATTTTCTTCACTTTGTTACTTGACTTTAAACTTCTTCACCTTGTTGCTTGACTTTCAATTTCTTTACCTTGCTGCTTAACTTACCATTTATTCTCTATGTGCTTCGGGCGAGCTCCTGAAATCACATAAAAACTAGAAAGAAAATTATCCCAAACAAAGATTAGTATAAAGAGATTTCATACGCCAGGAAAGTGAAGTTCCAACACAAGAATTAAAATTTTCCCTGGTTTATCATCAAAGGACTTTTGTGAAAGTCATATCATTATAGGAATCAAGGATAATGACTCGACTATAAGGTGCGTCTGACAGGAATAAAAGGAATTGACTCAACTAAAAGGTACATCTTCTAGGGGTCAAGGAGAATGACTCGACTAAAAGGTACGTCGTATAAGAATCAAGGGAGATGAATCTACTAAAAGGTACATCTTACTAGGAATCAAGGGAGATGACTTGACTAAAAGGTACATCTTATAGGAATCAAAGAGAATGACTCAATTAAAAGGTACGTCATATAGGGGACAAAGGGAATGACTCAACTAAAAGGCACGTCGTATAGGGATCAAAGGAAATGACTTGACTAAAAGGTACGTCTTATAGGAATCAAAGGGAATGACTCGACTAAAAGGTACGTCTTCTAGGGGTCAAAGGGAATAAATCCACTAAAAGGTACGTCTTATAGGAATCAAAAGAGATAACTCGACTAAAAGGTATGTCTTACTAGCAATCAATGGAGATGACTCGACTAAAAGGTACATCTTATAGGAATCCAAGGGAATTAATCGACTAAATGGTATGTATGCTAGGGTCCAAAGGGAATGACTCAACTAAAAGGTACGTCTTACAGGAATTAAAGGGAATGACTTGACTAAAAGGTACATCTTATAGTAATCAAAGGTAATAACTCGACAAAAAGGTACGTCTTCTAGGGGTCAAAGGGAATGACTTCACTAAAAGGTACATCTTATAGGAGTTAAAGGTGATGACTCGACTAAAAGGTACGTCTTAGAGGAATCAAAGGAGAAAACTCAACTAAAAGGTACGTCTTATAGGTGTTAAAGGGAATGACTCAACTAAAAGGTAAGTCTTATAGGAATCAAAGGGAATGACTCAACTAAAAGGTATGTCTTATAGGAATCAAAGGAGATAACTCGACTAAAAGGTACGTCTTATAGGAATCAAAGGTAATGACTTGACTAAAATGTACGTCTTATAGGAATCAAATGGAATGACTCAATTAAAAGGTACTTCTTATAGGAATCAAAGGAGATGACTCGACTAAATGGTACGTCTGATATGAATCAAAGGGAATGACTCGACTAAAAGGTTTGTCTTTTAAGGGGTCAAAGGGAATGACTGGACTAAATGGTACGTCTATAGGAATCAAAGGGAATGACTCGACTAAAAGGTATGTGTTATAGGAATCCAAGAAGAGGACTCAACTAAAAGGTACGTCTTGTAGGAATCAAAGGGAATGACTCGACTAAAATGTATGTATTCTAGGATTAAAGGTTTAATTTAAGAAGTGTATCACCCAACAAATGAAAATTTAAATCCCTGGACACGAAAGTGTGTCTTTGAGGGATATAAGATGATGAATTTTTACCATAATTTAATTATAAAACCTGTGCAGCAATATTGCTTCCTGTATTTGTAAAAGTGAGAAATTATGGCCTTGATGATTAGTCTTTGAAATCCTTGATTTGAAGGTAACATGTGTTTCTGTTTCATGCAAAGAAAGGTTGTGAGTTTAAAAACATGGTGGATGGTTTGTGGCTTTGTCTTTATTGGCAAACGCTCTTGCCGTCATCACATTTAACCTTGCTTCCAATCATTATCCTGTGTGATTGAATTGCTGCTTCATTGACCAAACTCAGATTATTAAGAGTGAGTGAGACAAACATAGCATCTCTGCTTTGCCATGCTTCTCAGATATACCCCTTGGAACCTTCGTATTTCATGAGTTCCCATACTTACTTGTTGACAAAACTTTCTTCTTGTCTTATTTTTGCTCACCATCATATCTCTTTCATAGGTTAGACTTTCTACCTTGCTTTGTACAATTAAAGAAGATGGTAGCCAGTTTTGAAATCTTTTCTCACTTATTTTGACATAGACTTGACTCAAAGGCAAGAGAAAAATGACAATGATTTTATTTGGATAACTGACTCTAGAAAAAAAAATATAACTATAGAAAAGAAAGAAATAATAATAAATGTCCCCATTGAAAAAGATGAAAAAAAAGTTTATCTGAAAATGACAATTAACTCTAATGATTATGACATGCATATCGGATTAAACTGCCTGATATTTCCATTCAAAACTCTCACAAATTGTTGTTGAGTTAATGACCTTGAAAGTGAGTTGCTTTCTTGGGCCAATTGCATTTGGAGACCTCATTCGAGTAGTGGCTCCTTGAAGGTTTTTCGCCAACAAGCCTCTCTCATTTTCTTTTATCACCTGACTCTTGACTTATAGTATTCGAGAGGGTTTTTTACTAATAAGATTCCCTTATTTTCATTTCTTTCAACTCATAGTTGTCTCACAATGCTTGTAAGGGTTTTCACCGATAAGACTATCTCATTTTTATCTCTCTCAATTTACCAATATCTTACGGTGACCGTGAGGGTTTTCACCAATAAAACTCTCTCATTTTTATTTCTCTTTTGATTCCTTATGCCGAGGAAGATAAGTAGTACCCAAAATGCGTCATCACATCCATTGCATGCTTAGCCTTAACATTCTCAAAGATTGATCTGAAGGTCTTTCTTTGGTTGTAACTTAGATTTTGGATAGGGTTGGAAAGAAAAGATGGTATGGGGCCCAAAAGATACTAAAAGTGAAGTATGATTTAAACTTTTGGATTAGACTCAAACAATCAGGATTAACTCATGCCCCAGTTTCTTTTGACTTTGGGATCGACTCAAACAATGATGATTAACTCATGCCCCAGTTTATGACTGGGAAGTTCTAAATTTTATTTGGTTTGATCGAGGTAGAGTAGGTAAGCCTATGTATCTCACCCCTGCGAGAGGAGAATTAGGTCACGCGTTGTTCTGGCAGTTTGTTCTTTCAATTGATTATATTTTTTTTGTTGACTCTTTTTCTCTTTAGGACTTTTCTGAACTTATTTTTCTTGACACTCATCTTTTATTTCTTCTTCGACCCTTTTTTTTTTGAATTTTGTTGACTCTATCTTGATTCCAAAAAGGGGTATGAAAGAAAATAACACTAAGGCCCAAATGAGATAAACAAAGGATGACACAATGTTTGGATAGCAGAATGAAATCCCTTTGTCATATCAAGTCTTGAAAATGCTAGTACATATCATGCAATATGAAAGTCCATGATCAAGATCACTTATGAAATATTTTATAACACTAACTTTCCCCATGCATGTGTGCCACCTCTTTTTCTACACTTGCCCAACATACAACTCCACTTTGTTGTACATTCCTCATACTGAAAGACTCATGACTTCGTGGAGCTAATTTTCTTCCTATTCCTTTTAACATAGGATCACACATTCACTACTTGACCTAATTGAGATATATCTTTCAATTGATGACCAAGTTATTCTCACGATTCTCAAAATAATAGCCTTAATTTTCAAAGAAGTCTTTAACTTGATCACCAAATGCCCCAGTACTCTATCTATTTTCTCAGATACTCTCTTTTTCTAACTTTAAACTTCTATTCAATGTTCATTCTTAAACTGGATTTTAAGATCAAGCTATAAATTTCAATAGCATGTCATGTCACTAGAGTTAACATAAAATGTACTATGTAAAGAAAACAAACAAACAACACATTTAAAACACAAAGAAAAATGGGACACTTCATTTAATAAAAATGAAAGATAGAAGGGTTTGAACATAACAAAAAGGAACAAAACAAGATAGATCCCTAACTACAACCCTAAAATAATTTGGATAACAGAAAATAAAACAAACCAAACTACGAGACCTTTTCCTAGTACGGATGGGTGACTTCTCAATTGCTTAGCCTGAGATCTTAGCCACTGGTTTGCATATCATCACGACAAGATCTTTCCTCATTGTCAATGTTCTGCACCATAATTGATTTATCTTGAATCATCTTTTCAATTTCTTTTTTGAAAGTATGACAATCTTCAATACTGTGACGCTGAACATCAGAATGATATGCACATCATACATTAGGATCAAAAATTCTTAAATGTGTGTTAGGAGTATACCCAAGGAGAGGAGTGATCATTCCCTGTTTTACCAATCTCTGGAATAAACTGGCATAAGATTCCCTGATAGGATTGAAATTATCTTTTTCCTTCCTCCTCTTTATGAACTCTTGCCTTGGATAAAACTTAGATTTAGAGGTTTTTTGGTAAATTTGTGAGGGTCGAGGACGATGTTGAGGGACAAGTGCATGCCATTATGGATAAAAAGATGGATGAGCATACAATTGTACATTGTTCAAAGGATATTGAGGAAGTGAAATGATATTTCTTGGATTTTGGGGAAAGAAACCTTGTTACAAGTGGTTATGTGGATCTAATATGTAAGCTCGAGATTGAGGCTGACAGTATTGGTGGGTTAGACCTCTCAAACTCTGGTTTGGACCTGGTATGACAATAGGTGTGTTTTTCTTCTTCTTTCCTTCTGTTTCCCTTGGTTGATTGCAATGTCGTCCCAAATGTTTCACAAAATCCTTCTGTCCATCAGGCTCCCCAAATTTTGATGTCTCAAAGTTAGGAGGAAGGTTAACACTTGAAGACTTGCCCCAGTTTTTCTACGAAACATCTTCATAGCACATAAGTCCAGGGGAATTTTTCATATCATTTTCTACACTCTTAACTTTCCCAACCACTTTGTCTATCTCTTTTAGCATGCTAGGCTTCTTAGTAAGAAATTTTGGGTCCACTTAATTTAACGGTAGGCTCAAGAGTATATCAATGATCATCAAGAGTATTGAACCTGGATTCACGAGTAGACTGGGGAAGCACAATCATTGGATTGGTAGCGAAAGAGGAATTCTTAGTAGAAGGTTGAGCAATAAAAGCACAGACGGTATGTGGTGCTGTGAATGTGGTAGACTTATACTGAGGAGCTAAAAAAAAAGTGGTGGAAGTATTGAAGTGCATTTAATGTGGAATGGATTCTGAGTCATGCCGTGGTGCATCAACAACAGTAGGAAACTGACTTTGTGATTTTGGTGGAAGACTTAAGGTATTTGCAGGGTCAAAAGTAGGGAACGGAGCTGGAGGCAGCCCACTGGCCCAAGCTCGGTACATTTCCATCATTTGTTGTCTCAATCTCAAATTCTCTTTCTTTAAACTCTCAATTTCCTGACTCTTTTTTTCATCCTTGGTACAACTATCTATATCCTTGTTGGATACAACTAAACCTTCCTTGGATTTGGTGTGATTTGGAGGACCAGCCAGGAAGCCACAAACCAACCACCTTAAACTAACTGAACAAGATGCAACAAATATGTTAGAGTTTGATATTTTTCAAAACCTCTTTTTTTTTGAAAGGATCATCGAACCCAAGACTAAGTGGGTACCGCTAGGTCTCAACATGATGCTGATAAGCATGACCTAAAGGCTGACCTACGTTGGGGTTCACTAACAAGGATGTTTGGGGGAGCGTGTGATCGATAGTGGCTGCACTAGCTTTCCACTCACTCCATACCAGCCGACGGCTCCCCCTCCTAAAATAAGGGTGACTCAACTATAGGTCGTGTACACAGCGTGTACTATAGAAAATGTTGCAAAAATAATTGACTCGGGTTATGCACATGATGCCAGATATAAAGCAGTAACACACAAGAGAAAAAATGTAAACACGTAGCACGTTGGCACTCAACAATGATAAAATTAACAACAAACAATGTTTATACAGCCATAATGACAAAATAAGCCAATACAACTCCAAAGTAAGCTCGAATTCTAAAAGATCCCTAGCAGATTCGCCAGAGTTGTCACACCATTTTCTAGCCAAAAAAATAATAATTTAAGGTTCGAAAGGATTTTTATTATTAAAGTGACTAAATGAAGATAATGTTTTTCAAAAAGTACCTTTTACATTCAAAACTCAGAGTAGCCACTTGGCATAAATCAGGTGTACCAAGTCACCCATAGATATTCTTTTTCAAAATGGTTTTGACTTTATAAAACAGATCCGTGAAAAGGGATTTTAGCTAAGGAATTTTGTTGACCGAGGGAAAGGTGTTAGGCACTCCTCGATCCTGTGGTTCAACCATGGTCATTTGGTGGAGTGTATCGGATAATTTGGACACTATGAATTATAAACCACACCAAACATAAATAAAACGATCAATCCATAAAACAAATCCAAAAAAATAATGTCCAGTCCAATTAGACAGTCAAAAATAGAAAAAGGATGCGAAAATATAAATCCTATTCTACCTTTCACTAATTTTATACTATGCTCCCATGCTACCTGATACCTCGGGCCTTCATCACGGACGTCCTCCAAATATAAAATACTTCGGGGCATTCTCCAGTGAATAAATACAAGTGATCGCGGGGCAATATCCGATTAAATGAATACATATCCAAATGCATGAACTAAAACCAAATCGTTCAACTCAAATTCCACATTCAACCATTCAACAAGAAAACTTATTCCTAAATTTTTTCTTACCCGAACCAACATTCGCCTATCCATTTCAACATATCATAATTTTATCACATTCCAACAATATTCATGCTCATTACGAATTTAAAAAAAAACAACAATAAACCAAAGCTAATCTAAATTTAACTATTTTATCAATTTCTCAATTTCACCCCCCAAATCCTTTTTTTAACCACATTATTAAACCAGTTCGACTATCAAATCACTTTTCAAAATACAAAACCAACAACACATACCCCAACAATGATTCAAACATTTAACCATACCAATCATTCATATCCACAACAACAATTAACATTTTTCTTGAAATATTCAAAACCGCACCACAAAATCACAATATTAACCAACTTCGATAAAATAAAAAAGTAGAGTTGAGAGATGGATTTTTGAAGAATCGATTTTGTTGACAATAAAATCAAGAAAGTTCGGACTATAGAATTCCTAATAGGACCTCAACAATGACGAACTCCAACTCCGTATGGAAAAATTAGAGAACCAAAACTGAAGCTTTATAAATTCAATCGAACCGAAAAATCAACAATGTCCACGTACTGTTCACGGTACAGTTCCAAACACTGTACTATTCATGGCACTGTTCACAAAACTATTCATGATACTATTTCTCTCTTGATTTCTTTTTTCTCTCTTGTGCGATTCTCTCTTCTCTCCCTCATTTTT